>JAPQWN010000005.1:19665338-22165338 GCA_028538565.1 Umbellularia californica | reverse complement strand
CACCTTGCAAGCTTCTCTTTAATACCATTTGTGGAAGGATCTACTCAACTCAAGACCCTCATTGAGCTCACCTTGTCCATTTGGAGAACCTACAAGTAAGCTTCCTCCCTAATATCTTAGATCCTTGTTCTTCTAGTCTTGGGAGAGCCCTATCTTCATTGTTGTGAGTTCTTCTTCTTGTTTCTTGGTTTGACCCATTTTAGGGTTTGTTTTTGGGGGTTTTTGGTGTAGCTTGGTTTTTGGCTTGGAAGAGTGGATTAGAGCTTGGATTTCTTGATTAGAGAACCTTGAGGCAAGTGGATGATTTGATATTTACATGTTTTATGAGAAATGTGGTTTTTTTTTTTCCTATTTCATACATTGATGTTTCACATTGTCACTATTCATGTTTCTTTTTTTTTATTCACATTGATTTGGAAATGCATAATGTTAGTCCATTCCTTTCTTATTCATATTGAAAATGTCCTAGCCCTTTTGATTGAAATTTTAAGTGATGATTGGAATGTATTTCTTTTGGTTGAATGTGAATGGAATGGAAGGATTTGATGGAAGAATGGAGGAGATTGCATGTGGATGGAAAGGGGTTGATTGGGGTGATTGTGTTGGTAGATTTAATGGGCTTGAATGAAGTTTTGAAACCCTCAAAATGGACAAGGAAGGGTGCCCAGGTTGTATGTGAAGAAGGGAAGAAAGACAGCAGAAATCTGACTCGAAACTGACCTGACCGTGTGCGTCGGTCAGCTGTCGGTCAGCTGTCGGCTGACCAAAGTCCCCACTTCGGTCGACCGACAGCCAACCGAGTTCTGTCGGTCTCAATTCCAGAGACCAGTTTTCGATCAGATTTCCAGCAGGACATCTGTCGGTCAGCTGTCGGCTGACCGAACTCCCTAGTTCGGTCAACCGAAAGCCAACCGCAACCTGTCGGCTCAAATAACAGCAAGCTGCAATTTTGCCAAAAATCTCTGTCAGTCATCTGTCGGCTGACCGAGACCTCAACGTCGGTCGACCGACAGACATCTGTCGGCCAGCCGACACACCCACCTCGGCCGACCGACAGACAACTGACGAGCTAATCAAACCCCAATCTGAATCAATTCTTTTGGAGGAATCATATGGTAGAAGAAGTCCCTTTATGACCTTGTGTTTAGGTCTTTTAAATTTGTCAATGTGTATAAGGCCCCGGAATGTTTTCAATTCTTAAAAGAGTACCAAATGTATATCAACCTAACATACGGGACCCTATTTACATTGATTCAAATCTTGGACTTGTAACACTTAGCCCGGAGAATATGAAAAAAATCCATTCATACTTTTATGCGAACCGAATTTCACTTGTACATTTTAAATCTCGTGTTTTATGACTAGCCTTGCCCGACAGTATTGAAATTCATGTTTTTAGCATTGTTGCTAGCTTTGATATACATGCCAGACCTGATATGATAGCTGTGCCTTGAGCACCCATGTCTTGCCCGAATATAGCCTTGTACTTGATTTATGTTACACCTGTCCTGATTTCCATGTTTTGACCTATGAGTCGGCACCACTAAGCTTGGATACCTTGTTAGTCTGATCTACTGACTAGGTGATCCCCCTCTTGTCCCGCCAACTGCAGTTTGGATCTTGCTACCCGGTTATTTAACCGTGGTCTTGTCCTGATACCGCAGATTGCTACTGTGGTTCCTAATGCCCGGCTCGCTACCGTGGTCATGTCTTGTATATAGTATATATGTATATGTATTTCGTTGTCCCTCCTCACTTCGGTGACTGAGGTCAACGCCTTGACTTGCTTGCTCTATCACTTCGATGATAGAGGACTTAGCTTTGTGTGGTTGCCATCTTGATTGTTTTCCAATTTCCTTGGTTACCTTACATGTTTTATTACTGCATATGTGTTTCAATGAAATGATTCATTTACTTTTGAAAGCCATTGTTTAAACAGGTTTACATGTTTTCCAAGGTGAAGGTCTTTATTATTAAATGTTCATATCTTTTCATCTACCTGCCAGACCGTTGTGTCTGACCCTTTGCTTTGGTACTCAGGTCCCGTTGTTGGTTTCCCCGAGGAGGAGCCAGAGGAGGCGGTCGGAGAACCGCAACCGCTAGTTGAGTGGCGTGCTGACGATGTTATGTAAACATCAGGCTGCCAAGTTGCGAAACATTTTGGGGGATTGTTTGGATAGTTTTCTGGTGGTTATTGTTTTGTTTATATTGGCCTTTATTGGCCTCTATTTTTGGGACTTGTAATTAACTGATCTTCTGATTAAACTTGAATATGCACTTTTGGGTTATGCTTTAGGACATTGCTCATTCTGATACTCATATTCAAATGTAATCAGCCTTGATATTTTGGGAAATGAAATACATGCATGATTTACCATACGCTTCCGCAATTATACTATATGATTATGTGTGTTGGGATATCCTCACCACGGACACCTGTGGGAAATCACGTGCAAGGGTAGTGTGTGTTCTTTGGTTAACCCGTGTACGTCTGATCATAAACATACTTTTAATTATTGTCATCTTTCCCATATGATCACAACTATTGGCTTCATCTCAATCAGTCCCGATCCCGGATTTGGTTCCCGAACCCGGTCCGGGGTCGTGACACTTCCTGCTTTGTGTAGCCTCATTTAGGTCAAACTTAGCTTTATCAGCAGGGTCCAAGAACATCTCCTTGAAGAATTGGTCGTCAGGGAAATCCATGGTCTCAAACCACTTGCACCCAGTTCAATGATCCTATCAACGATCGCCCTGGCACCTGTAACATCCAGACCAACCTCTTCGGTGTCGGTCAGAATCTCCTGTACATGTGGGATCATGCCAAATCCTGCCTCCAAGTGTCCAGAAAGGAGAGTCTTGACCCAAGAACTCAAAACCCGAGCCAGCACCTTCTTCGCAAATTGAAGAGACGAACTGGATGAAGATTCACCCTTCTCCGCTGATCGGCTGCTCATGTCATGTCCCATTGGAAGAGTAACAAAAGAACTCTTTCCACTTGGAGCCACTGGAGAAGGAATCTCAGCACGAGGTATCTTCTCTATCGCGTCAGAACTGGTTGTAGGAGTCTCTACCTCCGGATCGACCTCTGGCATCCCTTGCTCTGGTTCTGAAGGAGGCGATGGACTCTCTTCTGTCACTTCAAAACCTGCAAATGAAACACAAAAAGGTATGAATATGATCATGTTAAAAAAAAATCATCAGGGTCATCACTACAAAGTACCTTCTTCGACGACTGGCGGAACACTCTCTTCCTCCACGAACTCATCGGAAGCATCATCAATATTTGCGTCCATTGATGGTTCAAAGTCATCGGAATCCTGTGGCAAGTCAGCTGACAAGAGAAATGTTAGCAAATCAAGTAGCAGGCAAAAAAAAAAAAAAAAAAAAGAGAAAGCGAAGGAAGTTATACCAATTGGAGATTCTGGAATCATTCCAGAGTCCCTCGGTTCTTCTTCAGATGCCATAACCGGCTCCATCACCGCCTCATCGGTCGGAACCTCAGGCATCGCCAAGTCTTCATCCTCTGCTATAAAAAAAAGAAACAGCAGCAGGGTGAGGAAACAAATCAGAACATGGAAAGCCCCATGATAGAAGCAGAAAAAGAAAAAGGAAGAATCATACCTTCACCAATGGTCTCTTCTCCACGGCTCCTCTTCTCTGGAGGCTCGTCGACAGCCTCTGGCACCTCCTCGTTGATGGTAAGAGGGATTTCCATGTCAGGAGAGTCCTCATGTGGCCCCTCGCTGTGATGATGACTCCTCCTCTTCTTACCTCTACGGGTTCGCTTCCTAGAAGAACCCGCCCCACTATCAGAGTCAGGTTTCTCACTTGGCTCCTCACTGGATGGTCTGCTCTCGCCAGTAGACTCCGCGGAAGCTCGCCTCTGTGCCGCTTGCATCCAAGCGTCGAGCTCAGCTTCCTCCTGTTCTAGCTGCTCCAAAGCCTCATCAGGTACTTCCCGAACAGCTTCAGAACCAATGACGCCCTGGTCACCGAGAAAGCCTATCTTGTGCTTCTCTCCAGAAAGGAAGGCCCAAACTTCCTCTCGCCGGACGCCATCCGACTTTCCAGTACCTTTCCCCGAAGACAGCTTTACATCAAGCTCCTTCTTGGAAAGCCCCCGATATGCCAAAAAGCTCTCCGCGAACCACTTCGTGAAGCCGGCAGTTCGGAAAGTCGACAGCTCAGGATAAGAAATCGTGGCAGTAGTGTCTTCAGCACTATAAAAAGCCCATGCATTTCTGCCATCCTGCAAACCCCCAAAACGCTTCACCATACTCGAAGGCGCTCCAACAACGCCTTGAGAGAAGCCCAACTGAAGCGCAAAGCAAGAAGGTACATACGGCTGGATGTCGACGAAAAGATGTCTGCGGTACACCATCGTGCCGACTCGTATGCTGAAAAGCCACTCCTTCTCTGCATTGGTCAAAGGGTAATGCCTTCCCGACCCTGCTCTGGTAGAGTCTCGGGAGGCACCAAAATCAAAAGCCTTCTTCCGCAACTCCGGAGAAAGCTTCACTGAAGACTGCCCCATCTCGACGTCCCTGAACCGTCGGATCCTCATGCGGGCAAACAAAAGTGATTCAGATACGGCTTTTCCCTTAGCCAATCGAATCATCAGAGGATCATCATCCTGTGCAGCACCCAGCTGGTGGAAGCCAGGACAGTGGTATACAAACCACGAATAAAAGATATGGGCTGAAAATACCCTATTCATAGGGAGCCCAAGCCGAACCAAAAAAGCAGCAGCCTGCAGTTCGGTACACAGGTAGGAGTAAAGAGCGGGCACCAAAGCAAGCCGCTCTCCAAACGCCATCTGACAAGCCGAAAAAATACAATACGGCCTGATGTGCGTCTCATATCCACCAGCAAACACAGCCTCACCTAGCCAATAAGTGAGGTAAACAGCAAGATCTCTCCGCAGTGCACTGTCAGAACAAATGACATCTGTGCTCGCGAAGAAACCCTTCAACTCTTCCTGCATGGCCGAAGTCTTCTTCCTGTCTTCCCGGGTCATGCTATCAGAAGACTATTTGCTGTCAAAGAAGTTGAAGAATGAAGAGCCATAACTCTTCCAACTGCTGGATCTCACTTTCGAGCCCTCCTTTAAAAAATCATAGAAGGCGACGAGCTGAAAGTATAGGAGCCTGAACTCCTCTGACTGCTCCTCAAGGACGCTGTCAATCGGCATGAACTCCTCATAGAGTTTGCCAAGGATGGGCAATCCAGTAATAGCACTCAACTCCTTCAGAGAAAAACCAATCTCACCGTTCGTGACAACGAAGGTATTGGTCTGAGGGAGGAAAGACTCCAACATAGCCATGAAGGCATCATCGGAAAAAGTCACGGTCTCCCTAAAAGCGCGGACCGCGTCAAAAATCCCGGCTTCCTTCAAAACGGCGCCCCCAATCAGCAAGGTGTGGTCAGTCCATGACTTCCAATCGGAGTCAGCATTGAAACGGCCACGAAGTCGAAAAGGCTTCACCCAAGTACTGCCGTCACCGCTGAAAACGCCAAGGCCCACCGGTCTCAAATCGACAGACGGATAATCAGAGCCCTGGTAGCCGCTGGCTGGCATCAACACGTCCATACGGACAGGTGGCTTCTCTGCAAAACCGGAAGGTCCACCAACAAAAACCCCGGTCTTGATCACACTAGTCCTCTTCACCCAGCTCGGAGGATCTTCCCTCTTAGGGCACGTGGGAGAAAAGCTCAGGATCGAGATGGTCCGATCAAAAGACGACCGGGTAGAAATAGTTCTCTCCTCACCATCCGCTGTGTAAGAGAACTGAAAACATCTCCTTTGGTATGTCAAGTCGTCAAGGACTGCATCTCCAAAGAAGAAGGTAGGCTTGGGCAAAACCCTCAGATCGTCCATAACCCAAGGACGGCTGCTTACCATGATCTTATAGAACTCCTCATCCTTGAGACCGATCAATCGCTGTCTCATCTCATCGCGATTGAGGGAATCGCACTCTTCCAAGTTCTTCTCAACAAACTGGACCTTCTCCCAGGCCTGCTGAACGGCCACATTAAAAGATCTGGCGGATCGACGAGGTATGCTTGTAGCAGGCTCTTTACCCTTGTTCGTTCTGGAGGAACCACCTGCAAAGGTTGGAAAAGAAAAAAAAAGATCATCATCAAAATGACAGAATTTCGCTAAAAGCAAATCTGGCGAAATTTTGGCATGGTTCCGGGGCAATTCCGAAGAAAAGGGAAATACCCCGAAAGAAACAGAAAGTTTTGAAGATGGGCTCAACATCGCTGCGAGCTCCGAAACTCCAAACTTTCGAAACCTCAAAATCTCCGTAAAATCAAGAAGGGCTCAACATCACTGCGAGCTCCAAATTCCCAAATTTGCAAAGATTTTCAGGTATGCCATCATGCTCAATCTACAAAAAGTACATGCATGAACATCTAGATTTGCATAAAAAAACGCATTATCATGATGAGCACAAAAAAAAAAGAAACTTTCTCAAAAAAAAAAAAGGAGAAAGAAAAGAAAAAAAAAAAAAAGAAACTTTCTCAAAAAAAAAAAAGGAGAAAGAAAAGAAAAAAAAAAGAAACTTTCTCAAAAAAAAAGGGGGGGAGAAAGAAAAGAACAAAAAAAAGGAAGAAATTTTCTCAAAAAAAAAAAAGAAAGAAAACAGAAAAACAAAAAATATCAGGCCCATCAGGCCGTGGCCCACAGGCCACGTGGCCGTACGGACCAGATCCGTACGGATCTGTCCGTACGGCCCACAAAAACAAAAAAAAAAAAAAAGAGAAAAGAGACACGTGAAAAAAAAAAAAAAAACAGAAATCACGTGGAAAAGAAAAGAAAAAAAAAAGAGAAGAAGAATAGAAAGAAAAGAAAGAAAAAAAAAAAGAAGAGAAACTTTCTTTTTTTACCATCATATTCTCTACATAAAGTTTTCTTGAAAGAAAAAGAGAGAAAACTTACTTGAAGCCATTGATGGAGAAGAAGAAGGAAAAAGCTTGAAGATCCTTGAAGAAGAAGAACTCTTGAAGCTCTCTTGAGATTGTTGCAAAAGAAAGCAATAAGAGCAAGAGATCCTACCTTCCTTTGCTTTTATAGGAGAGAGCAAATCAAAGAAGGAAACAAAGAAGAAAGGTAAGTGTTACTAATTAGTAACCTTACCAAAAGAGAAGGAATTAGAAAGATTCTTTCCCAAAAAGAAAGATGTCTTTGAGAGATTTCCTCCCAAAATCAATCAAATGAGAGATTCTCTCCAACAAAATAGGATATTGAAGATTCTCTCCCAAAAAGAAAGATACCTTGAGATATTCTCTCCCAAATTAAGGGAATATGAGAGATTCTCTCCCATAAAGATATTTTTAGATATTCTCTATCCAAATGAGATATCTTTAGATATTCTTTACAAAAATGGACCCACATGAGATCTAAGCCATCCTAAAAGGCTTAAGGTCCCATGGGTTAGCCCATATGAGCCAGGTTTGACCACCTAGGCACTAAAAAAAAAATGGGCTTTTAGTCATGAAAAAATCCGTCTTACCAAGAGCATACAATAATGGTTCCATGCCTCTTTTGAGTTGATTGAACCATACAAAAAATTCCAAGCCCCATGAGCTTCCAAAAATCAAACCATCCAGCCTCATAAACCAAATTGAGCCAAAATATTGAAATTGACATTCTACAAAAATCCAAACCACTCCAATGGACCCACACAGTCCCAAAGAGTGACCAAAAACCAAAGCCTGGTCCCCTAACTTGCCACATACAGCTTGTTAGGTCACAAGATCAAAACCAAAACCCGACCCCCTAACCTGCCACATACAGCTTGTTAGGTCACAAGGTTAAAAACAAAAGCCCAAATCCACATCCCTGATGTCATCTTCAAAACTTTGCCTCGAGATGGTCCCTGATTCCTTTCATTTACCATAAAATTCCCCTGGAAGCTCAAAGGCTACTCTACCAAAGGAAAGATTGCTCAAAGACTCTTGGTCAAGACACAAGCTCTCCTTCAAAAATCTCTTCGAGGCACATCGACTACAAAAGTCAAGCAACTCGTCGCTGTACCTCGAGGGGGCATTTGTTGACACCAAAAATGTCACTTTGCCTCTTCAACATCAAGAAAGCTGCATGAAGTCGCAACCTGCCATAAATAGGCAATGCAATTTCTCCAAAAAATCAAATCTTGTCAGAATCAAACAAAAACTGCAAGATCCTTCAAGATAGCCAAGAGAAGAGTACACATGAAGTTTCGGGCCATTTCGACAACATTTGGCCTAACTTCACTTCTCCGACAGCTAAACAGGAGCTCTCGGCGGCGACATCATCGGAGACGTCAAAACTTCGATCAGAGCCTACAGATGACTCCAGCATGTCTCAAAAGGGCTCCATGCCAAATTTCAAGTCAAACCGACAACGTTTGACCCTCCATCAATGCTCGAGCAGCAAAATCAAGCCTCCCGGCGGCGGGAACCACCGAAGCCTTCGCTCATCAAACCAAGTGCATGAGTGGCTTCAACATGCTTCCAAAAGGCTGCACGTCAAATTTCAGGTCATTCTGACAACGTTTGACCAGGTTTCGATGCTCCGAGAGAAAATCAAGCCTACCGGCGGCGGAGCAACCCGGGACCATGACATCCAAAATGGAGCCCATGGAACGTCTCAAAATGACTCCAATAGGCTCCCCGTCAAATTTCAGGTCAATCGGACATCGTTTGGCCACATATCAAAGCTCGGTATTTTCCCCGCAGCAAAATCAAGTGAAGCATCGACGGGACCCCAAACGGCTTCAAAACTCAAACAAAAGCCTATGGTTGGTCTTATTTATTGCTCAGGAGGCTTCACCTCAAATTTCAGATCATTCCGACATCGTTTGACCAAGTTTCAGCTTCTGGCGGAAAATCAGCAGCTCTACGCGACAAAGTCTTCGGCTTTCCCGGAAAATTGGAAACTTTGCACTCTAAAAATGCAAGGATTCTCATCAAGTTTTCTACAGGAAAATCAAGCCAATAAATGAGAAGAAATGTCAGGAAAAATACAGAAGAAAACGGCGACGAAAAAGACCTCAAAACGACCGCAAAACGGGCTCCGAAGGGGAAAATTCCCCCAGGCCTGCGACCCTGGGCCAAGGTCGCAGGCCCCTGCGACCATGGGCCTGCGACCTTGGCCCATGGTCGCAGGCCCCTGCGACCATGGAAGTCCGGGTCACCGGATTTTTCGCCGGTGACCCGTTTTTCCGTCCTTTTTCGCGTTTCGCGCACTTTGGCCCCTGTGGTTTCCTGAAAATGTGATTTTTAGTGCTTGAAATTGACTCATGTCCGCCGACATCCGTCAAAATCACGGGTCAACCTCCAAAAGTATCAAAATCAACATTGATCGCCAACCGGTCGACCAAAAAAGTGTACTTTCCGCCCGATCGATCGAAAAATCGACAGGACAGATGTCACCGGCCCGCTCTTAGCTATCACTGTCTGAAGTTACATGTTCATCCGATGTCGATCAGCATGAAGATCCATCGATGATCATCGCCAGAAGAATTCCAGAAGACACGGCACGGCCCGCGACTCTTCGACTGCTCGGCGACCAATTAATGTGGTTAATTGACTAGCTTTATTGCAGTCATTAATTCATTTCTTTGGACGGCCCAATCAGAAGCAAGCATTTGGGAGTTACAAGTCAATTGATTCATGGCATTTAACCCATGAAACTCCTCCCATTATGGTAATTAAGGTGATTAAAAGCCCTTAATCTCCATCGGCCAATCAGATTCAAGGAAAAAGGAGTTACAAAATCAAAGAAATAAATCTTGTAACTCCTCCCATTAAAGCCATTAAAGCCCATAAACTCTCCTAAATGGCTACCAAAAGCCTATAAATAGGAGAGCATTCCATTGAAATCAGGATCAGAAAAAAAGAGATCGGATCAGAAAAAAAGAGATCGGATCGGAAGAGAGCGGAAAGAATCCAGAGAAAGAAAAAGAGAGAAAAACTCTGCTGAAGTTCTGCACCGGCCACCACTACAAGGTGACAAAAGTCCCTTGGGGGGCACCCCCCCCAAGGTCCTTGCCTTCTCCCGCTGCCTCCAATGGCTTAGACGTGGCTTTTCAGCCCGTCTACTTAGCTTTTTATTGGACATAGGACCTTCTCTTGGTCTTTGTCCTCTAAAAACCTGAGGTTATAGCCAAGCCAAGCGAATCAAGAGCATCCTCTGTTCTCATCTGCATGGATGATGGCGAAGCCCATACATGACTTGCGACCGTCAATCTGAACGAGTCCCCCACAATCTCCTGAGAAGTTAGATCCTCCTTTTCTTGCTTTTCATTGTAGTTTGTATTTTTCTAAAAGAGACAAAAATCACAACTCTTGTCTTTCATTATTGATGAGAATTGTAAATCGGCTATAAACGCCAAAATCGGCTATAAATGCCAAACAAAATCGCCTTTCACGGCAAACCAAGAAAATGTCTCTTTTCTTAAATATTTGTGCAATGGAAAACTTGAAAGAAGTTGATTTCCTTTTTACTTGCGAAGGTTGATCTCCGGATTACCACTTGCAATTCCAAGTAAAATAGAAAATCTGGCACACCCACACAAAGAAATGTTGATGCACGCTTCAGGCCCGCCAGGGCGCGAAAGGGCCGGACCCGACGGACTCCCACGTTCCGCCGACCCCGGTAGCCGCCCCACGGCGCCTCGGAGCGCGTTCCATCAGTGACACGCAGCATCTCTCGGACACGAACACATCTGGAGGAATCTTCCACTCCTCCAAGCCAAGGACACCGGAACCATTCCTCAGATTCTTCATCCAGAAGAATGAGCCCCAGGTCAGCCACCAGGACGATTTCTTCGTTCGAATCCCGATGGATGAACGTCTTGGCTACAAGTTCTGAGCCGCCTCCACAGCATGATGATGTAACTGCACGCATCCAGCAGTTGGAGCAAGGACAGCAGAGAATTGAGACTCTGATGGAAAATCTGATTCTCACTCTACAGCGTCCACCACCTAACAATGAAACCCCTCCGAATCATGAAGATGATGAGGGTAATGCAGAAAACAATGAGTCTCGCGCCCTTACCAGAAAGGACGTGGACGATATCCTCGCAAAAGCAAAAGAAGAGGATACATTGAAGGAACATGGGATCAAGCCACCCTACCCTTTATGGATGGACTCGGTTTCGTTCCCTACAAAATTCAAGCAACCTACTCTCCAGACATATACGGGGAAAGGTTCAGCCAGACAGCATGTCATCCATTTCAAGATCCTGACGGGAGCTATTGCGGATCAAGATGCCCTCAAGATTTGCCTCTTTGCAAGTACCCTAAAAGGTACAGCCTTTGATTGGTACTCCACTCTACCGGAGAACTCCATCCAGAACTGGGCTATGCTAGAGACACGCTTCCTGACCCACTTCCAAGGTGAGGATCATCCTGTTACTATGGCTCAACTCTGCGGCCTAAAACAGGGAGAGAATGAGTCAACATACGACTTCATTCATAAATGGAAGGCAATGACGTACAAATGCTCAGATGTACTGCCACAAGCATCGCTAGTCGACATCTGCCGTAACAATATGAGAGCAAAAATTCGCTCCATGATCATCGGCAACAAATCAAAGAACCTGGGGGAACTCCTCGAAGCTTCCATGGAAGCTGAAATGGTGATCAAAGACCTCAACAGTCAGAAATCATCAAAGAAAGAAACGACTGCTGTTACAACCTCAAAACCAAAGAAAAAGGAGGTTCTCAATGTGCAGACTAAGTCAGCTCCTCAGCAACCAAAGAAACCTGAAAACAAAACTGCAGGTAAAAGACCTGAACTCTCTGATGCCTTCAAAGAACGTGTAGAAAAGAAATATCCGTTCGATGAAGATGTTGAAGAAATCTTTGAGGCTCTCCTAGCAAATGGCAAACTCATTTTGCCAAAGCCCAAAAGACCGGGAGATGTTGGCAAAACCAATGATCCCCGATACTGTCCATACCATCAGATGATCTCACATCCTCTCAATCAATGCTTCGTTGTGAGAGAGAAGATCAACGAGATGTGGAAAAATGGAGTCATAACCTTTGATAAAAACTATGGCCCCGCCTCTGTCAACATGGTGTCATGTCGGCAAACTTCAAAGTCACTGAAGGAGAAGATCACTACTTCATTCAAGGTGATAAAAATGGTTCAAGCGTCCCAAGAATTGGTTCCCTATCCAACATCAGATGGACAGCCTATATGGGTGCATCCCAATCTCCTAGATGATGAAAACTGGGAGATCGTCAAAACAAAGCCGACAGCTTAGCAGCGAAGGCAAGCCAAGAGACAGCTCCGCAAGCTCAAACAGCAGCAAAAGTCTCAACCAAAACAAGAAGTCCTTGAAAAAACAGAAACTTCTTCCACTGCTTCACGAGGGACGACGGAAGAATCTCTTCCCAAAACCTCTAAGGCGGTAAGAAAATTCACTATTGATGATTTCATGCCACCTCTATACAAAAATGAAAATGTGTAGGGGGCATCATACTCTTGCAACTCGGTAGTAGGATTCTCCATGAACGGATACGAGTCCAGTGACACTGCCAGTGATATCGATGAGTGGGAAGAATCCCTTGAAACAGGAGAATACCTCTCCGACGAGGAATGAATTCCCGAGTCTCATCTTATGCCAGTAATCTAGTATAATCCATTACAGCCACAAGGATCTTGGACTGAAGATGAAGAAGACCAGGGCCCTGTTCAAGAAAACGCTGTTGATCCCGCACCAGCAAATACTTCAGTGGAACCCAACATGGGCAAACCACAAGGAGCAAATGATGAAGAAGATTTGGCTCCCATGCCTGATCTTGAAGAATATGCAAGAATCTTGCAACATCTTGCCATAGAGCAGGAGCAAGATCGCATCAATCTTCGTCATGATCCAGAACTGGAAGTCCCTGAAAATCAACGGAAACTTTCTCCCTTAACTCCTGAAAATAGAGAAAACAGTTGGATCGATGATCCTCTTACATCTGAGGATGAGTCTGATTCCCAACAGTCTACACTGGGGGCATCTCCTGTCAGGATAACCTGTAATACAATGCTCAGGACGACAGTGCTTCTGAAGCTTCCGAAGACACGTACTCCCCAACCAGTAGTGTATCTTCCGGAGCTACATCCTCTCAGGTGACTTCCACTGAGATAACATCCTCTCAGCCCTCGTCTCCTGAAGTTGTGACATCGGAACTCAAGCCTCTCCCGATTGATCATCTTGAAGAAACTTCTGCCAATGAAATCTTCTTCAATGAAAACTCAGTCAATTGGTCCCAGATACCCGATCTCACGGGCGATGTCTGGGCTAATAAAGAAAAGTTGCCGGCTGCTGTTCAGGACTTGTTCTCGGAAATTGCTCCGTGCAACACAATTACTGAAGACACCAATGCTGTTACAGAGACTTCTTCAGCAAAGGATCAACCTTTTGATCCTGAGAACGATCTTCCAAAAGAAGACCCTTCTCTAGAGGCTTTTGAAGTTGGTAGAGGTACCCGTTCTGGCCGGGATTACCACAAAAATTACAATCAACCCTCTTCTTCTTATGTAAATCCTTCGGGAAAGCAAGATGTAAGCGCCCCAAGTGGCAATAATAATGAAAATGCAGGCCCGAAGGAGGCTTTAAGTACGACTTGATTGAGCACTTCAAACACATACCTGCACGTCTGCACATCCTTAACTTATTACGAATGTCTCCACAAACTCGTGATAGTCTCATTTCAGAATTACAAAGGCTGAATGCGGATGTCGACAAACATGCCCCACAAGTCCTACAAATTGAAATGGACTATAGGGTCAAAAAATCAAATACTCCCTCAAAGGGAGAAAAGAAGAAAACTGAGGGATCAAGCAATGAATGCCTCTCGGTACAAAAAGCAGCAAGTGCAACAATTGCCTTCGACAAGGATGACCTCCTCCTAGGCGAAACAAAGCACAACCGACCCTTGTACTTTACGAGGTACGTCAAAGAAATGCCAGTACACAGAGTTCAGATCGATCCAGGTTCTGCACTCAACCTCATTTCTACTTCGGCACTCGAAGAGCTGGGCATCCCACCTAGCAAACTGAGTCACACGTCCGTATCCATCTTTGGATATGACGGCAGCACTCAAAGGCCTATCAGCAAAATCAGGTTCAAATTGCAAATCGGTGATCTTATTTCTGAAGTCACTGTGTATGCAATAAGGACCCCTTCATGCTACAATATACTCCTTGGACGCCCCTGGATACATGAGAATGGTGTCGTCCCTTCAACTCTACATCAGTGCATCAAGTTCGTTGGCGACGATGGCTTGATACATCGAGTATTTGCAGACAAAATGCCCTTTAAAGACAGAGATGTCCATTTTGCAGATGCTCAAATGTATAAAGATGGAAAAGAAGAACAGGAGGAAAAAACAATTCGCTTTGTCGACAGTCTCCAGAAAGATAAAGGCAAGGCTCCTCAGCAATCATCGGAGGTAAACAAACCCTCCACCAAACTCGAAGTAAGCTGCCAAGCTCCCTTCGTCGTCTCCTTCAAATCTCCAAAGCCTTTGGTAATCACTACCAAAGTAAAGAAGACAAAACAAAGGGCTGGGGACAAGTTCACTGTCTCCTTTGTGTCTATTATGCATGACACAGACTCAGAGTCAGAGCCAGAAGATGACACAGCATCAAGCCAAGCTGATACTCAGCAAGATCAGCCCGCTCTCACTTCATTGGAGACACCTGCAGACATAAAAGACCCTACGTCTGCTTCCTTTGTTATTCCGGCAACTTCACCAGAAAAAAAAGTGATTTACTTCCACAGATCAGGAGCATCTCCACTGAACTCTCTGCTTGAACCTTTCCAAAACGAAGGTATGCCTCAGCTATCCCTGTATAGTCCAGTGGCACAAGCTATCATGAAGAAAATGGGCTACGACGCTCAAAATCCGACTGGTTTAGGAGGTGGCCGTGGTATTCTTACACCATTGGAACCCACCCTGACCAAAAGTCAACCAGAAGATTGGAAAATCCACCTTCAAAAAGGCAAGTCTTCATATGGGTTGGGGTATGATCCTACCGCTTCTATGAGACAGTTGACACCATGGCTGCAAAGTCGCTTTACCGACCAAGCCTCAACATCTCATGAAGACATCGATATCCCTGGATATCTCTTTGAGGAGTTACTCGTCAAAAATCCTGAAAGCTCCTCCAAATGGTATAATTTCTCTCATAATAAAGAGGAATTGCCCGATGACATAGACGAGCAGTTCTCTATCCCAGAAGAATCATCGTCTCCAAAAGAAGTACCCTACTTCAACCCAATTCCAGCAAATGATTGGGACCATCTCATTGCAAGCCTTGAGAAGGATAGCCTTGAGAAGGATACTGATCAAGAAGATTCATGGACAGAAACAGAGCCCCAGTCTGAAAATGCCTCTGGCACTCCAGAAGGTCTTGTTGAGTTGGAAGCCTCCGAAAACATTGTGGAGGAAC
The DNA here is from genome assembly GCA_028538565.1 of Umbellularia californica. Lineage (NCBI taxonomy): Eukaryota > Viridiplantae > Streptophyta > Magnoliopsida > Laurales > Lauraceae > Umbellularia > Umbellularia californica. The sequence continues at coordinate 22,149,890 of JAPQWN010000005.1, read as the reverse complement.
CACCTTCAAACCTTCCGACAGAAGATCCTGTCCAAAAGATAGACTTGGGAACATCTGATAACCCACGTCCTGTATTCATAAGCAAGAATATAAAGGATGATGAGTTACCCGAGTATATCTCTTTTCTTCGCAAATTCATTGATTGTTTTGCATGGTCTTATGTCGAAATGCCTGGCTTGGATCCCAAAGTAGCAGTCCACAAGCTCAACTTGCAAAAAGAAATCAAGCCTATCAAACAAGGCCAAAGGAGATTCCGTCCCGACGTGATGGACAAAATTGAACAAGAAGTTCAGAAACTCAAAAACGTTGGCTTCATCCACGAGGAACAGCATCCTGAATGGTTGGCCAACATCGTCCCCGTGACAAAGAAAAATGGGTAGATAAGGGTCTGTATTGACTACAGAGCCTGAATAGTGCATGTCCTAAAGATGAATTCCCGCTCCCCATACCAGAGGTGATGATTGACAACACCTATGGATTCGAACGAATGACATTCATGGATGGATTCTCTAGCTACAATCAGATAAAGATGCATCCTGAAGATGAAAGGCATACATCATTTCGGACACCATTCGGCGTGTATTGCTACACTTTCATGCCGTTTGGTCTAAAAAATGCAGGTGCAACATATCAGAGGGCTATGATGAAAATATTCCAAGATATGCAGCACAAGACGGTTGAATGCTATGTTGACGACCTCGCCATAAAAAGCAGAAGAAAAGAAGACCATCTCAATGATCTTCAGAAGTCTTCCTCCGACTTCGCAAACACAAATTACGGATGAATCCACTAAAGTGCTTCTTCGGTGTCTCATCGGGTAAGTTTCTCGGATTCATAGTACGGAAAGCTGGAGTAGAACTTGACCCCACCAAAGTCAAGGCTATCCTGGAAATGTCATCTCCCAGAACCCTAAGAGAATTAAAAGGGCTTCAAGGAAGGCTGGCCTACATTCGACGGTTCATCTCCAATCTATCAGGGAAATGCCGTCCATTTTCTCGCTTAATGAAAAAAGGCGTGGACTTTGTCTGGGATGCTGAATGTGAAAATGCATTTCAAGACATCAAAGCATACCTCACCAAACCTCCAGTGCTGGCTACCCCCACAACTGGAAAACCATTTATCTTGTACACAAGAGCTCTCGACCACTCTTTGGGTGCTCTGCTCGTACAAGAAAACAACGACGGAAAAGATGCTGCTCTATACTACCTTAGCCGCATGATGGTAGGTGAAGAGCATCGCTACTCCCCAGTCGAAAAAGAATGCCTTGCAGTAATGTTCGCCGTACAAAAGCTGCGTCATTATCTGCTGTCGAACACAGTCTACCTGATTTCGAGGATCAACCTCCTAAAGGTCCTTATCACAAAAGCAGGTTCTCTCAATGCCCGACTGGCAAAATGGTCCATCCTTCTATCACAGTTTGATATTAGGTATGTACCACAAAAACCAATCAAAGGCCAAGCGCAGACTTCCTCGCAGAGCATCCATTGCCTAAAAATTCTCCACCCAGGGATGATCTCCCAGACGAATTTGTCTACAATGTGGAAACTTCCTTGTCAAACGCTTCCTGGGACATGTACTTTGACGGTGCAAGCAGGACAAATGAAAAAGGAAAGCAAATATCGGGAATTGGCATCCTCTTTGTCAATCCCGACAAATACATGATTCCACGCGCCTTCACGCTACTGGAACCATGTTCAAACAATGCAGCTGAGTACCAAGCCCTGATTGTAGGATTGGAACTCGCCCTCGAATCCGGCATCACCACGCTGGAAGCTTTTGGAGACTCTCAACTGGTCGTCAACTAGATGAATCAAAAATATGAAGTCAGGAAGCCTGATTTGCTACCTTACTACAATAAGGCGCAGTCGCTTCAACAAAAATTCAACATCTGTCACATCACCCACATCCACAGAGGTGAAAACATCCGTGCAGATGCCCTGGCTGGACTTACCGCATCCATGGCAATCCAAGAAGGGGAAAATATGTAAGTCACAGTGTGTCAAAGAAGGATTCTCCCTCCTCTCAACACACACCAAGCAGTTGCTGAATGCCACCAAGTGGTTGGAAGTCGGATGTCCATCCTCAAACCTCCGATTGGCGACTAGAGAGATCCGTTCATTGATTATATCATGTTCGGAATACTACCTGAAGATCCAAAAGAGCGGGTAAGCATCCAAAGACGAGCCCCAAACTTTCATTTGGATATACCTTCAAAAGCACTTTACAGAAAATCCTTCAACGGAGTACTCCTACGCTGCTTGTCACAACAAGAGGCTGAGAAAACTCTCAAAGAAGTACATGCTGGTCTTTGTGGAGCCCATCAGGCTGGCCCTAAGCTCTAAAACCAAATAAAAAGGCTAGGTTACTATTGGCCTACCATGGTAGCTGATGCAATACAATTTGCCAAGCGCTGCCAAAAACGCCAGATTCACGGAGATTATGTCCACATGCCTCCAGAATGGCTACATCCAACAGCAATCTCAAGGCCTTTCGAAGCCTGGGGTATGGACATCATAGGTCCTATTTCTCCCCCATCAAGCAAAGGTCATCGCTTCATCTTCGCCGCTACGGATTATTTCTCCAAGTGGTCAGAAGCATTTGCGCTCAGCGAAATGAAGACTTCATCAGTCCTTCAGTTCTTGTGCACCAACATTATTTGTCGCTTCGGCATACCTAAAAGATTCGTCCATGATAACAAACCACAATTCCGAGATCACGGATTCTATAGGTTCTGCGACAAGTACAAAATCCAAAGTTGTCCTTCGACTCCATATAATCCAGTAGCGAATGGACTAGCAGAAGCCTTCAACAAGACACCCTGTAAAATTCTCAAGAAAATGGTCTCTAGTCACAAAAGAGACTGGGGCGACAAACTACCAGAAGCTTTGTGGGCCTATCGAACCACCGTTCGAGGACCAACCCATAGCACACCATTCTCTTTGGTCTATAGATGCGAAGCTGTTGTCCCTTTGGAAATACAAATTCCTTCCTTAAGGGTATCTTTGCAAAATGACATGACGCAAAAAAGCATGTCAAATTGAGACTCCAAGAGCTGGATAATCTCGATGAAAGACGACTCGAAGCTCTACAAAGCATTGAGTTGTACCAAGCACGCATGGCAGGATCTTTCGACAAAAAGGTCAGGCAACGCGCCTACAAAAAGAGTGACTTGGTTCTTGCAGTAAAAAGACCCATAATCTTTGCCCACAAATCCAAAGGCAAATTTGAACCAAAATGGGAGGGACCCTTCGTCATCGACAAAGTCTTCTCCAACGGTGCATACGCTCTTCTAAACATGGAAGGAGATAGATGTATGCTACCCATCAACGGCAAGTTCTTGAAGCGGTACTACCCTTGAAGACTTCCTCAAACGGGTCAGAGCAATATCTACACGGCTAAAGCGTATTTCCAAGGTACTTGCTCGTCAAACCCACCTCTTTTGAAATTTTTATCTTTATGTTGAAGTTTCCAAAAAAAACAATCTCTCAAAACAATGCTTACTTTCATCGTTTCATTGTTCAAAAGAAAAATCAATCCAAGTTTAGGAGCCTCTTCCCAGACTTGACCAAAATTTTCGATCCTTGAACCCAAAATTCATGGTTTGAAACAAAAATCGGGACTTAGGAATTTTCACCCTAGACGGCCTCGGCTTTTACAACCAAAATGGTTTTAAGTCAAAATTTATGACCTTCGTGTCTTTAAACAAAAATTTTGGTTTTTAAAAACCACGGGGAAGCGACATTCAGTCGATACTCGCAAAACCCAAAAAAACCGGAAGGATGCGAACCCCATTCGATACTTCCAAAACCCAAAAATCGCAAGGAAGCGAACCCCGTTCGATACTTGCAAATTTCAAAAATCGTGGAGAAGCAACAAACCAGTTGATATCCACAACCCAAATTTCAAAAATCGTGGAGAAGCAACAAACCAGTTGATATCCACAACCCAAATTTCAAAAATCGTGGAGAAGCAACAAACCAGTTGATATCCACAACCCAAATTTCAAAAATCGTGGAGATGCAACATACCAGTTGCTATCCACAACCCAAATTTCAAATGGTTCGAGAAAACCTCAAATTTCAAAAATTGCGGAGAAACGACATAAAGTCAGTACCCGCAAAATCAAAAGTTTTGGGAAAAGCAGGGAAGCGACGCTTAGTCGATATTTGCACCCCAATTCGCGAGGAAGCGACATTCCATCGATACTCGCAAAACCTAACCCTCGAGGAAGTGACATTCCATCAATACTCGCAAAACCGAATGAGCAAGGAACTGACATTCCATCGATACTTGCAAGACCATTCAGCGGGGAGGCGACATTTAGTCGATACCTGCATTTTGAAAACCAAAACTCGGGTATAAACGCCAAAATCTGGCAATAAATGCCAAAATTCGGCTATAAATGCCAAAACAAAAATTTTTCGGCTATAAACACCAAAATCGGCTTTCATGCCAATAAAACAAAACTTGGTTTTCAAAAACTCGGCTATAAACGCCAAAACTCGGCTATAAACGCCAAAATCCGGTTATAAACGCCAAAATTCGGCTATAAATGCCAAAACAAAAATTTTTCGGTTATAAATGCCAAAATCGGCTTTCATGCCAATAAAACAAAACTTGGTTTTCAAAAAACTCGGCTATAAATGCCAAAACTCGGCTATAAACGCCAAAATCCGGCTATAAATGCCAAAACAAAAAATTTTCGGCTATAAACACCAAAATCGGCTTTCATGCCATCTCAAAATCAGCTCTCATGCCACAAACAAAATTTTTGGCTCTTATGCTATCTCAAAATTCGGCTTCTATTCCATTCCAAAATTCGGCTTCGACGCCATCCAAAAAACTTTGGCCCCAATGCCATCTCAAAATTTTGGCTCCCATGCCACAAACAAATTTGGCTCTTACGCCACAAAATTAGGCTTTCATACCATCTAAAATTTCGGTTTTCAAACCATCAAAAAATCAGGCTTTTCGCCACAAAATTGGCTTTCATGCCCAAAACAACCCTTTGACAAAAGATTTTCACAAAATAACAACCTTTTGATCAAATTCTTAAACAAACATTCCCATCAAACTTTTGCTCAAAATTGTTTTCATCAAAAAATGATTTAAGTGAAAAGAAGGGGATACAAAATATAGTACCAAAATTATTTATACATGGAGGTACCAAAAAAAGGAAGAAAAAAAGAGTCTGTTACAACTCAGGAGCTCAATCCGACATGGTCTTCAACCAAAGGTTCAACTCCTCAAGCAGACCCATGGCCTTAACTTCCAAAGTTTTTAGGCCACGCTTCTTCAAAATGTCCCCATAAAACGCGGCCGAATGCCGTGACCCATCTGCAGCACGAGGAAGTTCTTCCCAGAGGACCTGCCACTGCTCATGCTCTTGAGTCTTCCTCCGGACATTACCTTCGGCTTCCTCAACCTGGCAAATGAGGGTCCCTTCTTTGTCACGAGCTTCCACAATGGCGGTCCATTTGGCTGCAGCCTCTTCCTCTAAAAGATCAAGACGTTGCCTAGCCTCGACTACCTCCTTATCAAGGCGGTCCAAGTCTTGCTTCAGCCCCATGATGGATAACTCGGTAACGTTCTTCTCCCGAACGATCTGCCTCCGAGTCTTCGTGACCTCAGTCAGCTCAGCTTTGACTTTGCTAGAAGGTTTTATGAACATCTCATCAAAGAAGTCACCATCTGGGAAACTCTTGGTCTCAGTCCATTTGTTCCCCAAGGTGATGATCTCCTCAACAAAATCCTTGACGCTCGCAATGTCCAGACCGACTTCTTTGCTATCAGCGAGGATGTCCTGCACATGCTTGATCATGCCAAAACCAGCTTCCAAATGACCTGAAGAAAGAGTCTCAACCCATGAGCTCAAGACAGTCTTCAACACCTTCCTTGCATACTGAAGGTGCAGTGCAGATGAGGATTCGCCATGCTCTGGTGCCCGACTACCCACGTCATGCTCCATTGGAAGAGTAATCAATAAACTCTTTCCAACGGAAGAAGCTGACTCATTGAAAGAAGGAGAAGCCCCTACTCTTGGATCAACAGCAAGTGTCCCCTATTCTGGCTCTGAGGAAGACGGAGGAATCTCTCCTGCTGCTTCACAATCTGTCAAAACAAAAAAGAAAAGACAAAAAGGTATGAATATAATCTTGTCCTTGTCAAAAATACATCAAGATTATTATTGCAAATATACATGCTTCGACGACCGGCGGAGTACTCTCTGCCTCTTTGAGCTCATCCGAAGCATCGTCAAAAGTTGCGTCCATAGATGGCTCGAAATCGTCGGAATCCTCTGGCAAGTCAGCTACATGTTAGCAAGTGACAGCAAAAGAAAAAAAAAGTTTGGCCCACAGGCCGTGGCCCACTGCCACGTGGCAGTACGGTCATGTCCATACGGACCTGTTCGTACAGCCAGAAAAAAAAAACAGCAAAAAAAAAAAAGAAGAAAAGAAGAGAAAAACGCTGAAAAAAAAAAAAACAGAAATCAGCGTGAAAAAAAAAACAGAAAAAAAAAAGAAAGAAAGAAAAAAAGAGAAGCACGAAAAAAAAAAGAGAAGGAAAACGTGCAAGAAAAGAAAAGAAAAAATAAAGAAGCTACTTCTACAATGGAGATTCTTGACGAGGAAGAAAACTTACTTGAAGCCATTGATGGAGAAGAAGAAGAAAAGCTTGGAGATCCTTGAAGAACAGAAAAGCACTTCTTATCTTGGAGAGCACTCTTGAAGATTTCTTACAAAAAGAAAGCAATGGAGCAAAAGCACCAACCATCTTGCTTTTATAGAAGAGAGCAAGCCAAAAGAGGAAACAAGGAGAAAGAAAGGAGGTAAGTGCTAAAATTTAGCTACTTTCCCAAAAAGAAAGATATTTTGAGAGAATCTTTCCACAAAAAGAAAACTTGAGAAATTCTCTCCAAGCAAAGATATTTTTAGATATTCTCTACACAAAAGAGATATTTTTAGATATTCTTTACAATTATGACACCATATGAGATCTAGGCCATCTCCAAAGCCTAAGGTCCCGTGGGTTAGCCCATATGAGCCAGGTTTGACCACCTAGGCACTAAAATTGGCTTTTAGTCAAAATATTCCTCTTACCAAGAGCAAAACAAAAAAAAAAAAAGTCTCATGCCTCTTTTGAGTTGATGGGACCATTCAAAAAAAAGAAAAGAAAGTCTCATGAGTTTCCAAAAACCAAACCATCCAACCTCATGAACCAAATTGAGCCAAAATCTTGAAATTGACATTTTACAAAACCAAATTCCGGTCCCCTAGCTCGCCACATACAGCTTGTTAGGTAACAAGACCAAAACCAAAATCAAAATCCAAAACCAACAAACCAAATCTGACCCCCCAACCTGCCACATACAGCTTGTTGGGTCACAAGGTCAAAATCAAAATCAAACCCTGACCCCCTAACTTGCCACATACAGCTTGTTAGGTCACAAGGTCAAAAACCAAAAATCCAAAACCCAAAATCCAAATACCCCATGTCATTTTCAAAACTTTGCCTTGAGATGGTGTGTGATCCCTCTCACTACCATAAAATTCCCCCGGAAACTCAGAAGGCCATTCCAAAAATAAATAAATAAATAAATAAAATAAAATGCTCAAGACTCTTGGTCAAGTTGGAATCTCTCCTCCAAGTTTCTCTTCGAGGCACATCGACTCCAAAAAGCTACTCGTCGTTATACCTCGAGGGGGCATTTGTTGACACCGAAAAAGTCACCATGTCTCCTCAACACAAGAAGCCTCGTGAAGCTGCATCCTGCTAAAAATAGGCAAGGCTACTTCAAGCATCAGATTTTGTCAGAATCAGACAAAAACTGAAGGATCCTTCAAGGCAGCCAAAAGAGGGGTACAACTGAGGTTTTGGGCCATTCCGACATCGTTTGGCCCAACCTCACTGCTCCAATAGCTAAACAAGCGCTCCCGGCGGTGACATCATCAAAGACACCAAAACTTTGATCAGAGCTTACGGATGACTCCAGAATGTCTCCAAAGGGCTCCATACCAAATTTCAAGTCAAACCGACGACGTTTGACCCTCCATCAATGCTCGAGCAGCAAAATCAAGCCTCATGGCGGCGGGAACCACAGAAGCCATCACTCATAAAAAAAAATACATGAGTGGCTTCAACATGCTTCCAAAAAGCTGCATGTCGAATTTCAGGTCATTCCGACAAAGTTTGACCAGGTTTCGATGCTCCGAGAGAAAATCAAGCCTACCGGCGGCGAAGCAACCCGGGACCATGACATCCAAAACGGAGATCATGGGACGTCCCAAAATGACTCCAATAGGCTCCCTCTCAAATTTCAGGTCAATCGGACATCATTTGACCACAAATCAAAGCTCGGCATTTTCCCCGCAGCAAAATCAAGTGAAGCATCGATGGGACCCCAAATGGCTTCAAAACTCAAATAAAAACCCATGGTTGGTCCTATCTATTGCTCAAGAAGCTTCACCTCAATTTTCAGGTCATTCCGACATCGTTTGACCTAGTTTCGACTCTTGACGGAAAATCGGCTGCAAAGTCTTCGGCTTTCCCGAAAAATGGGAAATTCTGTGCTCCGATTTCGTGAGGGTTCTCGTCAAGTTTTCTCCAAGAAAATGAAGTCAATAATTGAGGAAAAATATCAAGAAAAATACAGAAGAAAAAAGGAACGAAAAAGACGAAAAAACGGCCGAAAACGAAGCTCGGCGACCAAACGGGCCAAAGCCCTATGGTCGCCTGGCGACCCTGGCCCAGGGTCGCCGGCGACCCTGGGTGCATCGTCACCCGGCGACCCTGCAAATCCGGGTCGCCGGATTTTGCACCAAATCGTCCGTTTTCCGATTCTTTTCGAGTTTCGGGTGTTCCGGCCTCTGTGATTTTCGGAAAATGCAATGTTTGATGCTTAAAAACGACTGATCTTCGTCGACATCTCGGATCCGCCGTCAAAAGCATGAAATCATCACCGATCGCCTCAAGATCGCCAACCGGCTGACCAAAAAAGTGCACTTTCTGTCCGACCGATCGTGAAATCGACAAGACAGATGTCACCGGCCCGCCAACATCAATTAATGTCTGAAATTGCATCGCAATCCGACATCAAACAATGCGTGGATCCACCTGTTATGATCGCAAGAAGAATCTCAAAAGGTGCAGCACGGCCCGCGACTCTTCACATGCCCTGGCGACGACTTAATGACGTTAATTGACCCGTTTAGGACAACTTAATGCGGTCATTAACTCATTATTTTGGACGGCCCAATCAGATTCAAGCATTTGGGAGTTACAAATCCAAGTAATCATGGCATTAAACCCATGAAACTCCCATCATCATGAAGCATAAAGGCAATTAAAAGCCCACTACCTTCATCAGCCAACCACAAGCCATAAAAAAGGAGTTACAAAATCGATTTGTAACTCCTCATCAATTCTTTCATCATGGCCATCAATGCCAATAAACACCTCATGGCTACCAAAAGCCTATAAAAGGAGGTCCATTCCAAGAAGAAAGGAAAATGAAAATAGATCCCAAGTGCAAGCTCTGAAAATCCAGAAAATCCAAGAGAGAGACGAAGTTTTGCTACTTTGCTCCCGGAAGCACCACAAGGTGATCAACGTCCCTTGGGGGGCCACCCCCCCCCCCCCCCCCCCCCCCCAAGGTCACCTCCTTCTCCAACATGGCCTAAACGCGGCTTTTCAGCCCGTTTACTCGGTTTTTCATTGGATATAGGACCTTCTCTTGGTCCTTGTCCTTTAAAAAACCGAGGTTAGGAGCCAAGCCAAAGAATCAAAGCATCACATGTTCTCATTTGAAGGACGATGGCGAAGCCCATACATGACTTGCGACCATCGATCTCAACGTGTCCCCGCAATTTCCTGAGAAGTTAGATCCCTTTTCTCACTTTTCTATTGTAGCTTGTATTTCTTAAAGAGACAAAAAGAAATCACAATTCTTGTCTTTCACATTTGATGAGTTTTGTAAAATCGCCTTTCACGGCAAAATTGCCTTTTACGGCAAACAAACAAAAACGCCTCTTACGGCATTCTAAAAAAAAACAAACTTGTCTCTTTTCTTAATATTATTGCAATTTGAAAAGTTTGAAAAAAGGATTGATTTTCTTTCCACTTGTGAAGGTGAATCTCCGGATTATCACTATTCCAAATTCCAAGTAGAAAGTAAATCTAGCATACCCGTACAAAAATGTTGATGCCCGAGATCTTCCCTCCTCCGCCGAGGCCCAGGTCAGCCCCTGGGGTGCGGAGGGAGAGGGCGGAAGATTCCCCCCATTTCGGGTCCATCATGTACTTTCTTGGTCAGCTGGTTGGCGATCTTGGAGTGATCAGTGATGATTTCATGCTCTTGACAGCGGATCCGAGGTGTTGATGAAGATCAGTTGTTTTTAAGCATCAAAAATTGGATTTTTGGAAAATTACAGGGGCTGGAACTCCCGAAACGCCAAAAGGATCGAAAAAAGGGCCACCCGGCGGAAAATCCGGCGACCTGGATTTCCAGGGTCGCCGGCGACCATGGGGGTTTTGTCCCCGTTGGTCGCCGATTGTCAGCCGTTTCTTCATCTTTTTTGTTCCTTTTTTCTCCTGTATTTTTATTGACATTTTTCCTCAATTATTCACCTAATTTTCCTAAAGAAAACTTGATGAGAAGCCGCGCAAAACCGGAGCACGAAGTTTCCCATTTTTCGGAAAAGCCGAAGACTTTGTAGCCGATTTTCTGTTGAGAGTTGAAACTAGGTCGAACGATGTCGGAATGACCTGAAATTTGAGGTGAAGCCTCTTGAGCAGTGGATAGCACCAACCATAGGCTTTTATTTGGGTTTTGAAGTCGTTTGGGGTCCCGTCGCTGCTACACTTTATTTTGTTGCGAGGAAGATGTCGAGCTTTGATGTGCGGTCAACCGATGTCCGATTGACCTGAAATTTGACAGGGAGCCGATTGGAGTCATTTTGAGACGATTCATTAGCTCCGATTTGGATGTCATGGTCCCAGAGTGCTCCGCCGCCGGTAGGCTTGATTTTATTTCGGAGCGTCGAAATCTGGTCAAACGTTGTCGGAATGACCTGAAATTCGACGTGCAGCCCTTTGGAAGCATGTTGAAGCCACTCATGTACTTTGTTTGATAAGTGATGGCCTCAGTGGTTCTCGCCACTGAGAGGCTGATTTTGTTGCTCAAGGGTTGATGGAGGGTCAAATGTTGTCGGTTTGACCTGATTTTTGACAAGGAGCCTTTTGGAGGTATTTTGGAACCATCCGTAGGCTCTGATCAAAATTTTGATGTATTCGACATTGTCACCGCCAGGAGCGTCTGTTTAGTTGTCGGAGGAGTGAAGTTAGGCCAGATGATGTCGGAATGGCTCGAAACTTCATGTCTACCCCTCTTTTGGATGTCTTGAAGGATCTTGCAATTTTTGTTTGATTCTAACAAGATCTGATGCTTGAAGTAGCATCGCCTGTTTGTAGTAGGATGCAGCTTCATGTGGCTTCTTGATGTCGAGGAGGCAAAGTAACTTTTTTTGGTGTCAACAACACAGGCCATTCAAGGTGATCTCGGCCGCCGTACAGTCAGCATATAGGCTTGAAGACATGGATGGTAAAGAGTTACCACGGTCGTGGAATGCTACGCCCCTCAAGAAGTATTACTTTCAATTGTATTCAATTTTTGAGATCAATAAAGGCAATCCTTTCGAAAGAAACACTCTTTGTTGCTCTCAATTCTCACCAAGTTGTTGAACTCGATAAATACCTACCTAACTACTACGGAGCATTAGGGAGCCGAAGAAAAGCCTTAAAAGGTTAAGGCGCACCGAGTTAGAGAACTCGGAGTCCACCTCGGCTTTCAGAAATATGTTCGGTTGCGGAACTAAGTATTATATCACCTCGGTAAAAATCTTGTATTCCTTAAGTTAAAGAACTTAACCCGGTTTGTTCCCATTAAACTTGGTTAATGAACTGAGCTACGGACAAATTCAATATTCGGATGCAAGTTTCTTGAGTTACGGAACTTGATAATGTACAAGGACCCAGTTATTGAACCGAACTGAATGACCTAAAGTTTCTTGAGTTAAAGAATTTACGAATATAGTGATTTCGGTTGATTGAACCGAATTCAACTACTTAATTGATCTCCCAAACATGTAGGGAACTCGGTTAGGGAACCGAGGTCAAACACATGTAATTCTAAAGAAAAGTGTTTGGAGGCAAGCATGAAAAAGAAAGAAGTACAGTTGTATTCATAGATCAAAGGAAGTACAGTATCCATGCATTACATCAGAAGTAAAAGAAAAGAGAGACAATAAAAATAGTTTTTCAAGAAGCGTCAGCATCGATAGAAGCATCGCTGGTCTCCGTCACAGTTAGAGCAGTCTCGGGAGAAGCCTCGGAAGAGGAGGGGGCGGAACTCGGTTCCAGCTCCGGGCTTGGAAACTTAGGCGGATTCCTGTATGCAGGATGGTCTTCCGGGACTCCCGCCTCCTTCAGTGCAGCCTTCCACCCAAGCTCTCATACTTTTTGGCTCACATCAAAGACCTGGGCCTCGTATATTCTCGTAGTCTCTGCCACTCCATCATGAAATGCAGCATCGATCTCAACCTGAAGTGTGCCCTCAAGCTCGACCTTTTGCTTCAGTGTGGCCTCAAGCTCAGCTACCCTTTTTTTCTTGAGCCTCGGTCTTAACCTTCAGTTTGCTAATCTCAGCTATCGCCGTATCGAGCTCGGCAACGAGACCGGTGCTCTTGTCCACCTCCTCCTTTAGCCTCTGGTTGCTCGCCTCCAAGGCCGTCTCGATCTCCTTTTTCTCGGCTTCCAGCTTCGGGACCTTAGATACGTTCTGGTGGGATCTCTCCAGAATAACCTGGCACTTCTGCACTATCTGAAGGAAGAAACAGGTGTCAGAAAGAGGTAATCGAGATCAAACACTTAGCGAAATTTGTGGGAAAAACTCACTGAGATAGCCGACTGCAGTGACGACTCCATTAGTGCCATGTCATCGACCTGTCTATGCCTCTCCATGTCGTGTGGCAGGGTGCAAGCATGAGAAAGTGTGGCGATGATAAGGGGGTTACCAACCATCCGATCCTCCACCATCAAAGGCCTCCCGAGTTCAATTTGGAGGCTCGGTCTCCAAGCAGCCAGTTGAGGCGCTACAACTGGGACAGGACCTTGCTCCATTGGGCCCTCACTCCCGGGCCTCTTCTTCGGTGGAGCTTCCTCCCTTGTGATTTCAGCAGGGCATTGCTGAACTCTTGCACTTGGAGAAGTGGCAGGAGTGGGAATAGAGGTGTCGGCGGCAGTCGGGGACGTGGAAGCAAGGGTAGAAGTAGAAGCAGCGCCAGGGAGTGCAACGGCTTGAGGAGCTTGGCCCGTAAACACTAGGGTGCTCAAATCCTTGACTGTCACAAGAGGTCGGCTCCGCGGCATCTCTTCTCTTTCTTCCTCTAGGCTAGAAGGAAAGGTATAGGAGTCGACAGCCTGCGGCAGCCGAATGGTCTCAGAGTCGGGGGACGAAGCGGAGACCTCGGTCGGGGCCCGCACTGGCTCAGACTCTATTCTCTCCTCTTATACCCGAACTTGACGCCCTCCCTCGGGCTGACCACTCTTCCTCTTAATAAATGAATGGTACCTCAGCTCGTACCCTAACAATGCCCAGGCAGCTCGGCCGTGGTGACCTCGGTAGTTGTGCACAGCCTTCAGCCAAGCGTCGTTTCTTTTCCAGCCAACCCGGTTGGCCTCTTGCCTCCTCTGACGGACGTTTGCACAGCAAACAAAAGGCGTTAGCTCGGCAAGACAAGAAAATGGAAGTACAAAGAAAATCTCATGATTCAATAATTACTTGGTGGGGTCTCGTAGCCACGTGGAACTTTGTCCATCCTTGCCGTCTCGGGCTCGGTCGCTCCAAATTCCCAATTGCCAGAGACGAACAAGTGGTCATCTTCGGCATATCGGTTGGAATCCTCCAGGGCTTGGACAAGGCACTCCCGTTTCACCTTACCGCAGAGGTAATGTTGTCGCCCCCCGCCCCCCCCCCCCCCCCCCCCCCCCCGCGACTTGCATAGGTCGTATACGTCTTCAATGTCATGAACACCAAGGTCAATGCCCAAGATTTTATTGAGCTCGGCGACACCATTATTATTTTGAAACTGTTGGGCATCAGTTGGCAGGGGCAGAGCTGCCACTTCTTGAGGCAGGACCTTGGAAGGGGGTGAAGGGGGAATCTGACCCCACCTTCCACCACTATGACAAAGGTAGAACGGCATCCAGCCGTTGGTAGAGGTTAGACCGTCAAAAGGGTTCTTCGGGTCGTCTAACCTAATCCAGACATCATCCGGTATCCCATATCTGGCCCTAAACTCCGTTGTGGCCTCTAGGGTCTCTAGCTAATGTCTGTAAATGCACATTCCTAAAGCCTGAAGGAACTAAGAGAACGAAGGAAAGGAAAAACGGGGGCAGGAAATCCTAAACGAAAGGTGAAACTTGAAAAAGGAGAAAGGGGGGAGTAAACCTTAGAAGAGGCAAGGTAGGAGAAACCCTAGCAGAAATAAGAATGCAAAAATGGAGAAGATAAGGAAGAAGAGGAACTTATGGAAACAAGACAGATAGGACAGGACTCGGAGTATTCTAGACCTGGGCTTCAATGGGACTTCTCTTTTTAGCAATCTTTCTCTTCTAATGGATGCTAAAGTAAAGAAGAAGGAAGAAGCACCTTTATATATAAAAAAGGGGGTGGGCGCCGTTTCGAATTTCAAGAACGCACGTCACCTCGGGGGCCCCACGCGTCTATTCGAAGTGATTGGACAGCCAACCAGGCGATAACACGTGGTGCCGCCAGTACATCTTCTGCATTGATCAAGGCACACTATTGATTACCTCGGGCAGACGAAGTGACAGCCACGTGCTATTAATTATTTCGGACAAAGGAAGTGACACCGTGATAGGGATCAGATGTCAGCAACCGATGCCGAGGTAAAATGTAAACTCAATACTCAGAAGAGCTCTCCCATCATAATACTTAGCTCCCGACCTCAAAGAGTTAGGGAACTCTAAGAGGTCAGGAGCCAAGGGCAATTGTGTGGGACGTTTCCCTAATACCGAGATTATGCTAATCTCGGTAAAAGTACTACTAGGTTTGTCTCGGTCTTGGTAAAAGTACCAGCAGCTTGGCAGTAGTGCAGTTCTGTAGCAGTACGCTCAGCACTAGCGCACCTCGGCAGTAGTGCCAAGATGTGTCTATGTTAAGCAACAACGACGTTGCAGAACGTGGTGACAGATAGGACAAACACCAGATAAAGACAAGGAGTTGCTTTTATCTGATGGTCACGTCAACAATCCCTGAAAGAGTGAGATCCGTATCAGGGTATGGTCCGATGGGACGTCCCCTCCAACTACCACCAAGGAGTCAGGGTAAGGTTCGATGGGACCCTACCTCCAATTACCTCCACTCAGGGAAGGTCTGATGTTTCTCCCGCCTATATATATATATATATATATATATATATATATATATATATATATATATATATATATGTAAACAACTGACCCTGAAGAGGTATGTTCATATGCATAACACATAAACACAATCTTACTCATATTCTAAGTTCTCTCTCTTCTCCTTTAGCCACTCATGCTTTGTTTAGTTGTTGAACTAATTTAGGCATCGGTGCGCCTTCGGCTGACTACAGCCTGGGTCTCTGACCTTTGTTTTCTCCTTCTCTTTCAGGTTTCAGACATCCATTCAATCTTTCTCAAAAAGCTCTAGATCCTTCTTAAACAAGTACGTAAATATTTAGGCACTTACAATACTAAAATTAGATTTTATTTAGATTAGGTCTAATGCAGATCTGATTTCCATTCCTATGGATCAACTGCAGACTTACCGAAATCTACTACTTCGTAGCAACGTTACACTTGGGGATCACCTCAATTATTTAATATTAATAATTTTTTAAAGAAAAAGAGAAAATAAATGAACTACTGTATCTAGCATGAGGAAATAGGTAAGCGTATCACGTTCTAGTCTCTTGAAATGGCCTCACATTAATTGGAAGCAAAAAGTCTAAATGGACAAACTTTTTGGCCAGAATTTGGGACAAACTCCCATGTGGCACAATCCTAGAGGTGCAACTTTTGAGAGAGGGGGAAAAAGCACCTCTAGGATTGTGCCACATGGGAGTTTGTCCCAAATTCTGGCCAAAAAGTTTGTCCAAGTAGAAGGATTGAATTGGAAGACGTGGAGATAGATTTCCCGAAAGAAAAAGTCTACTTGTCCCGACTCCTGTCCCGGAGTCGGGACATGTAGCAGCTTTCTTTCCGAAATCTACTACTTCATGGCAACGTTACACTTGGGGTTCACCTCAATTATTTAATATTAATAATTTTTTAAAGAAAAAGAGAAAATAAATGAACTACTGTATCTAGAGTGAGGAAATAGGTAAGCGTATCACGTTCTAGTCTCTTGAAATGGCCTCACATTAATTGGAGGACGCGGAGATAGATTTTCCGAATCTACTCTGCCTCTCTGTTTTGTAGAATCTGTTTTTTATGCCTCTTTCCAAAGTCAAAACATATACAGGTACGTTTCCTTGCTCTCGCACACTGTCTCTCTCTCACACAGGCGCATCCGGCAGTGTCAGTTTTGCTATTAGGTCCTTGAGGAAGAGGGGTTTCTTTTAATCTGCATGTTGTGGAAATTGAGGTAGAGGTAGAAACTAGAAAGAAAGTCTTGTGATAATCTTCTTTGCTGAAGAAAATGAGTTGGGTTTCTGGGTTATGGGTTTTGGCAAGTATCATTTGGTGTTGGTTTTGGTGGTGGAAGCAGAAGGTGAAGGACACGAATGGAGAAAGCAGTGGGGTCCCCAAGGGCAGTTTAGGCTGGCCTTTCATAGGAGAGACACTTGAATTCATTGCCTGTGGTTGCAACTCGCGTCCTGTAACTTTCATGGACAAACGCAGAGCACTGTAAGCTCTCTCTCTCTCCACATGCTATTATCCCTTGACCATCTTCTACTTTCATTTTTTTTTTTTTTGCTTCGGCTTCTCAAGACATGGGAGAGGAACCTATTTGATTGACAGAAAATTCAGTAACTTAGTTTGCAATTGGATAGATGTATTAGTGATACACTAATCAGTACACTCACACACATGCTTCCGCAAAAGCAACTGCCAACATGCGGTACAGTAATCAGGAAATCCTGACCATCCAAATCATTTTCCTATGTTGAGATCTCAAAATTGATGCTGATTAACGGTTGTGAGTATTCGTCTCCGACTCCGAGTGATCATCAAATGAACGGTTAACATGAGTAGTAAAACTGGTTAACATGAGCAGTAAACTGTCCACTGGACGAGTCTATGCGGGTATAGCCATTCATCAACAAGAAGGCCAAGTAAGTTCAACAATAGTAGTTTCTTTTGCAAATAAATCGTAGTCATAAGAAATAGAACTTTTGGGAAACATCGACCTAGTTGTAGAGATCTAAATCTTGCAATGTTGTGCTTATTGGATGTTGTGAGTGCAGACCAAATACCATGACGCAGATGATTTTGACCATCCATCCCATGATCTTTAACTGAACAGTTATGATCTTCATTTGTTTTTGTTTTAAATGGCTAACAAAGATCAGGCTCTTGGTAAGTCCATTAAATAATATTTAATTAATAGTTGGTTGACCATATTCATTGATCAGATTTCCTTTGATTGCAAAATTCAAAATCATGATAACCCTTCTGTCCTATGTGGACCAGTTGCCACATGTTGGGTGCATGCATCTTAGGTTTTCCTTGTTGCAGGAGGGAAATGACCAAATGGGTCCTATCTCGTACAGAAAAACAGGAAGAAAGGTCATGTCGAACTTTCAAGGGCATCATTGAGATTTCTCTCCTTTCTCTGTGCTTCTTGTCTTTCCCAAGACAACACAGTACATTGTCATGTGTTGTAGGGAAGAAAAAGGGAGTCCTTTCAATCAAGAGGGTTACGTGGGGTTTTGGTTTTTTGTTTCCTAAAAGGAGGAGTTTGTATTGGGAAGCCGGCCCTTTTGACGGTTTGACTTCTCGTGTGTGTCGCAGCTTGTTCTGTTCGAGGGATAGGTAGATGGAATGGAATGGGTCTTCGGCGTCTTTCCTCGTCTGATCAGATTACTAGGGAGAGCTCTATAAGACTATAGGACGGTTGTAGGGTGCAAGGGGAGTTGAAGTGCTTTTAACTCGTTTCTTCCACGGATGCATTGAACAAGGAGAATTGATAGGATGGATCTGGTTGGAAACTTTCGTGGACCTTTCGGGGAGATGTGGATCGTGGGTAACAGCGAAGAAACTTTCTTCCGCTGTAAGTTTTCATGCATCTATCCCTCACTACTATATCATGGTGAGGGATAATAAGCGGGGTCAAACCCATGATACATCCAAATCATCTATACGGACTATGTGAATTGCACTATATCCATTGAGTTTTCACCAATATGATAAAAGATTAAATTCATATGGGAAGATTTTAGGGGAGCATGATGGGAAAGATGTCTATAAGGATAAGATTATGCAAAAAGAATAAAACTCACCCTTAGTCTAGCCATTGATTTAATATCAATAAACTATAAACAGTCTATTAACCATTGATTTTTTTGAGATTTAATCAAATGGGAATAAAAAGAGGTACAATGCTAGATCATGGGGGATAAGAGTGTGAAATAGGTTGTGATAATCAAAGGTGGCCCCAATGGGCCCTGTAAGGTCAATTTTTGAAGAGAGAAGTAAGATGGAACAACCTTTGGTGCCTTTTCTTTTTCTTCTTGTTGGATCTCCTTCCCTAAGGGAAATACCTGTCCAGGAAGAAAGAAGCTTAGTGAAACTCGATCGGGTGGCCCAATCGAACTTGCTCCGATGCTTAAGTCAACCACCGAAATTGGGAATTCATATGATAATCAATTTTTGGTATGATTTTGGCATACCTCCTCATCAGATCATCCCCCTCCTCTTATGGAATTTTTTCCTGAATTTCAGATGCCCGCTAGTACATGTTTCTAACTTCCACATCATGGTGACTGTATTTCAAACATGGCTCAAGATCATGGGATGTTTCCCCCTCAATCTTGGTCTCTTTTTTCTCTCTTCTGCCAACTGTCTTTGTGTTAATTGACACATGTCCTTTCCCACCTTCCCCATTATAGTATGTGAGAGGATCATGGCCCCTTTTCATGGGATGTTCCTTCCCCACTTTCATTATTAGGCTAATTTTATAGGTGGGTCTGTTTTGGCCCAAACCCACTTCCAAGTCATTCAAACTTTCCCCTTACAATTACCCCCCAAGCCTCCTTTCTTCTTTCCCGTTTTCCGAGAAGAAAGGGGGCTTGAGATTCTTCGGGGACATGTGGCGCTTCCGAGGCTGGTCGGTGCTTAGCGAAGTTTTACGCTACTAATTCTTCCAAAGCTGTGAAGGTTGTAGAGGCTAAGGTGGTCGCTGTATTGAGTCACCTGACTACAAGTGAGATGGAGCTCGAGGCTATTTGTTCCAAGCTAGCCGAGATGGAGGTGGAGATGCGGGATGTTATGGAGAAGTCTGAGGATGCAGTGTTTGAAGAGGTCGAGGCAATTTATCTTGAGCAGGTTGAGCGGATGAAGACCCTCATGTTCAAACGGGGGTATGATGCGGGCATAAGTGATGTTGGTGTCCCGGGAGATTTTCCCCTCTGGGCCAAGCACACAGTTCAGCCCGTCGCCGTTCCAGCTCAGCCATCACCTGCTAAAACTTATGCTCAAGACCCTGTAGGAAGGTCCAGCTCGCCTGTGGCTGGTGATAATGATGCTTCTCTAGATGCCGACCTTGCTGCTTCTGCTCCTGTTGTCCCTGAGGTTGCCTAGAGAATTGAAGAACTCCTTTTTTTTTTTATATATATATTTTGGCTTTAGCAAGTCACCCGACTTGTGGGCTAGACATCGTATCTTTTCTATGTTGTTTCCTTTGTGCTTTAAATATTCAACTTTTTGCTTTCCTCTTTTCTTTTCGCATTGTTCATGCCTACTGCCACTGTCGGCCCTTGTCCGAACTCCCTATAGACCAATGTTTGCATCGTTATGCCAAAACGTTGGTTAAAGAAAAATAAGTGCAGTATACCTAGTTTAGGACTCTCCTAGTTAGGATTTGTTTTCCTTCGGCACAAAGTAATGAGCTTGTTACTGCCCTCAATTCTCAGGCCTTAGTCTAATTATGGCGAGGTTGTCCCAGTAGTGTCCGGCCTCTACTGCGGGTCCCCGCCGTAATTAACTGATTCCTTGGCACAAGGTCATAAGACAACCTGCATAACTTCTTGGTACAAGATCATAAGACGATCTGCATAAGCTCTTGGTATAAGATCATAAGACAACCTGCATAAGCTCTTGGTACAAGATCATAAGGCAACCTGCATAAGCTCTTAGTATAAGATCATAAGACAACCTGCATAAATTCTTGGTACAAGATCATATGACGCCCTGTATAAATTCTTGGTAAAAGATCATAGGACATCCTACATAAATTCTTGGTACAAGATCATAGGACACCATTCCTAGGTCTCTGCAATTCCTTTCCCTCAAGTGTTTCCAAGTGATATGCCCCCGTTCCCCCTACAAAAATGACTCTGTAGGGTCCTTCTCAATTTGGCCCCAGTTTGCCATGGCTGGGGTCTTTGGTGTTCAGGTGTACCTTTCTCAAGACTTGGTCTCTGACCTCGGATGTCCTTGTCGTACATTTTTCCTGCAAGCTCTGAGCTAGTTGCTGCTGGTCGGCGGCCAACTTGATCAATGTTCACTCTCTCTGCTCCTCAATCATGTCCAGTTGTTCGGCAATCCTCTCTTTATTTTTCTCATGACCGTATGCCTACGTCCTTATGGTTGGCAACCCAATCTCTAATGGGGTTTCTCCTGTTGACCTCTGCGGGGTGGTTTTGTAGGTCCATAGGTACGCTAGGAAGCTCGTCCACCCTATGCCGTCCAGTAAGGTCTTGTCGGAGCTTTCTACCTGGCTACTACTTTGTGGGTAAACAGAGGTTGAAAAGTGATGCATAATGCTATATTGTTCGCATAGATGCATGAATACCTTACCTTTGAATTGTTTCCCATTGTCGGTCATTAGTGCCCGGGGTATTCCAAATCTGCCGACCTCGGCCTGGGCCTGACGATGTCAATCCCCCACTCGTCAAATGGCCACAGACTCTCTACTGAGTTTAACTGCTCGGCAGGTTGATGAATGTCTTTGCCGAAGCGTTGACATCTTTCGCACTTCTGCACGAACTGCAAAGCATCCTTCTGCATGTATGACCACCAATAGCCCTGCGACATAGCTTGGTGAGCCAAGCTTCGTCCTCTGATGTGCCCCCCACAGTACACCTCATGGATTTCTCATAACAAGCTTTCAACGCCAACTGGGTTGACGCATTGTAAGTACAATCCCAAGTAAGACCGTTGATAAAGCTTGTCCGCAGGCGATAGCCAAAATCTGGCTACCTTTCTTATGACCTTCCAACTCTCCTTGGAGTGTTCTCGGAGCGATCCGTCCTTCTGGAACTCTATTATTGGTGTCATCTCACTTGGAGTCTCCTCAACCTGATCGGTGCACATAACGTGCCGAACTCCGGTGCTCGGTTTTGATTGGCTACCTTTCTCCTGACCTTTTAACTCTCCTCGGAGTCTTTTCAGAGCGATTCATCCTTCAGGCACTCTATTATTGGTGTCATCCAGCTTGGAGTCTCTTCAACCTGGTCGGCGCACATGTCGTGCCGACCTCCGGTGCTCGACTCTGATTGGTAGTCAACGAGGACCTCTCTCTTTAGCTCAAATTTGATGGATGTAGCCAAACTGACCATGCAATCAGCATGTGAATCTTCCTCTCGACCATTCTGCTTTACCTTAACGTCTCCAACATCTTGAAACAAGCATTTTGCTTCTGTGACATGTAGAAATCCGATCATCTCGAGCTGCATATTCCCCGGTTAGTTGACTAGCAACTAGTTGTGAGTCGCAGTCGACTGTCAGTTGCCTGACCCTGAGCTCTCTGGCCATCCTGAGTTCGAACAGTAGTGCTTCGTACTCTGCTTCATTGTTTGACGCGTCAAATCCCATCATGACAGCCCGTTCGATTTCCGCCCCCTCTAGCATTATGAGCACCACATCGGCACCTGATCCTCGTGAAATGGATGCTCCATCTACATATAGTTGCCACTGCTGGTCAGTCCTTGCTCCGTCCACCTGCCAACCTGACTCATTTGGCTTATGCGTCTCTTTATAAGTGAACTCAGCTATGGAGTCGGCCACCACTTGGCCCTTTATTGCGCTTTTGGGAACTATTTTTATGTCATGTTTGCTGAGCCCTATTGTCCATTTCACTAGTCTACCGGAAAGGTCGGCCTTTTGAAGAATCGTCCGAAGTGGATGTTCAGTTAGGACTTTGATCGTATGGGTCTGAAAGTAGTGCCTTAGCTTTCGAGCTGCACACGCCAAGGCCAAGGCAAGCTTCTCAAGCGGCAAGTATATTGTTTAGGCATCCAGTAAGGTTTTGCTGACGAAGTAGATCCCTGGCGTTGCTTCCCCTGCTCCCTCATCAGGGCTGCACTGACCGCGTGCTAAGATACTGCCAAGTACAACACCGGCTCTTTCCCGGGATAGGATAGGAGGGGAGCTCAAATATGCTTGAGTTGCACAAGTGATTCATTGCATTTTTCGTCCCACACCTTCTTTGCCCTTTTCTTTAGGGCAAGAAACATTGGTTGGCATTTGTCCAAACTCTTTGCTATAAAGCAACCCATGGCAGCGAGCATACCTGTCAACTTCTGTACCTCTTTCCTTGAACCGGGTCGCTCCACCCTTTGCACGGCCGAGACTTGGTCGGGGTTGACCTCTATCCCCTTCTGAGTCACAACATATCCTAGGAATTTTCCCGAACTAACCCCGAATGAACATTTCAAGGCGTTAAGCTTCAGTTTATATCTCCGTAGGATGTCGAACACCATCTTCAAGTGACCTCTTCTTTGATTTTTATCACCATATCATCAGCATAGGCTTCCACTGTCCTTCCAATCAGATCCTGAAATATTTTTGTAACTAACCTTTGGTATGTTGCTCCCGCATTCTTAAGTCCAAAGGGCATTCTTTTGTAATAGAAGGTCCCCTTTGGTGTTATAAATACTGGTTAGCTTCCTCCAATGTGATTTGGTGATACCCCCGGTACGCGTCTACGAAACTCATCCGTTCATTTCCTACCATGGAATCCACAAGTTGATCAAATTTTGGGAGTGGGAAACTGTCTTTAGGACATGCTTTGTTCAGGTCGGTGAAGTCCACACACACCCTCCACTTCTTGTCCTTTTTTGGCACAACAACCGTGTTGGATAGCCACTCGGGGTACCGCACCTCCCACATGACATTCGCTTCTAGCAGCTTGTCAACTTCCTCGTTTATTACTGCTTGGCGATCTGGGGTGAGGTTTCCTTGCTTTTGCACCACTGGTTTGGCTCTCGGCTCCAACCCTAATTTGTGGCTAATGACCTCGGAGTCCAAGCAAAAACATCAGTGTTTTAATTGAGGAGTCGAGCCAAGCTACGACCTCATTTGTCAAGTCGGCAATTTGACCTCCGACCTCTGACCAACTTAACAGTCATTGCTATTTTTGATCGGCCTTCTTATTTGGACCTAAGCCTTCATCGTCCGCCCTTTTTGCCTTTCCTTTGATTGCCGCGATCAGACAGCTTTTGGATGATGCCTGATCTCCTCTGATCTCCATGGTCCCTTTCAGTGTCGGGAAGCGTATCCTTTGGTGATAGGTTGACGGCACCGCCCTCATGCGATGAATCCATGTTCGCCCCATAATGGCATTGTAGGGAGATGGCACATCTACCACCAGGAATTCCATGGCTAAGTCGACCTGTACGGCTTTCACGCCCATTGGGTGCGCTGCTTGGCCACTGAACCCGAACAGGGGTATGGAGGTCGGCTTAAAATCTAAGTGCTTTAGGCCAAGCTTATTAAACAGCCTGGCATACATTATTCCCGATGAGCTTCCCTGGCCCTTTTTGGCGCACGGATCCTCCATATATTCCTTCCTTCACCAGGTCTTCCAAATGCT
Source organism: Umbellularia californica (assembly GCA_028538565.1). Lineage (NCBI taxonomy): Eukaryota > Viridiplantae > Streptophyta > Magnoliopsida > Laurales > Lauraceae > Umbellularia > Umbellularia californica. Next base: position 22,125,802 of record JAPQWN010000005.1, on the reverse strand, counting down.
GTTTAAGAATCTGGCAGTTCTCCCGGTGGTAAGGGCACTGGAGGTTAGGATTCCGACGGTCGGAGTCAATCCTCATCTTTGAAGGCCTTTTGAAGTATAGCTTATCCTTGATTTGGGCCAGGATCCTATAGATTGGGTCCTTAAAGATCGTAAACACCCCTTCAAAGGCTGCTCTTGTGGGTTCGGTACGACCTGTTCTTCTATCAGATCCTTTGCCGAACTCCCTTCTCCTGGATCACTCTTCTGTCAAGCGAGCCCACCTTGGCTCAAATACACCAATGTCTTCTTCCAATTTTATGAATTCCTTGATCCACTCCATCAGCTCTCCTTGTGTAGTCGGGGACCGCTTCGTTAATGATTGGCAAAGTTGGCTCTCCTTCGGCAGCCCGAGCTTAAATGTTGTTACAGCTACCTACTCGTTACTCCCCTCCACCTCATTATAGAGGTGCCAATAACGCGTGCCGAACTCTTTCAGGCTTTCCGAGCTCTTCTTCTTGAGACGCAGTGATGCCCCGCTGTCCTTTGGTTGCTTGGAATTCGTTACGAAATGTGTAACAAAAGATCCAGCAAGCTCTTGAAAGCTGCAAATCGATCTCGGCTATAGGCTGGAAAACCACTTCAAGGCCAGGTCTCCCAAACTCAAGGGGAAAACTTTGCACATCAGCGGCTCATCTCCTATACATAATGCCATGGGATGCCAGTAATACTGGACATGGTAGGCGGGATCCGAGGTTCCATCATAGACTCTTAGGTTGGGGATCGAGAACCGTTGAGGTGGGTCCGCTTTTTCTATCTCCTCCGAGAATGGAGACTCGAAATTTTGAGTGTCTCCCAGGTACCTTGCCCTGGTCGGATTCTCTAGAGGGAGCTTCCGATTAGCCAACGCCTTTTAATAAGGCCTTGTACATCCTCCTCGGCAAGTGCTCGTGGGGGTGCTTTTCTCCTCTGGGTTTCACCAACCTCAGTGCATCTGCTCGGACTTCGGCTTCACCAACCTCAATATATCTGCTCGGACTTCGGCTTCGCCAACCTCAATGCATCTGCTCGGATTCGGTGTCCCCTTCCCTCCGGGGTCGAGAACGCGAAGTCTTGCTTCCTTCGTCGCCTGCTCTAGCTTTAGCTCAGCTCTGCCAAGCTCTTGATTTAGAGTGGTTGGTCAAAGGTCTTTGCCCGATCGTTCATGTCGCCCCTTGAGCCATGTTTCCTCCACCTGAGATGGAGGCCGTCCAGTCTGGGGCGGTGATCCTTGATTTTGTTCTTGATCTGATAAATTTTCTTAGCAAGAAGAAGCGTTAGTGGGTTTTTCCCTCCTCGCTTCCCATAGATGGCGCCAATTTTAAGGTCAATTTTTTAAGAGAGAAGCAAGATGGAACAACCTTTGGTGCCTTTTCTTTTTCTTCTTGTTGGATCTCCTTCCCTAAGTGAAATACCTATCCAAGAAGAAAGAAGCTCAGTGAAACTTGATCGGGTGGCCCGATCGAACTTTCTCCGATACTTAAGTCAGCCACCGAGATTGGGAATTCCTATGATAATCAATTTTTGGTATGATTTTGGCGTACCTCCTCATTAGATCATCTCCCTCCTCTTATGGAATTTTTTCCTGAATTTCAGATGCCCGCTAGTACATGTTTCTAACTTCCACATCATGGTGACTGGACTTCAAACATGGCTCAGGATCATGGGATGTTTCCCCTTCAATCTTGGTCACCTTTTTCTCTCTTCTACCAACTGTCCTTGTGTTATTTGACACATGTCCTTTCCCACCTTCCCCATTATAGCATGTGAGAGGATCATGGCCCCTTTTCATGGGATGTTTCTTCCCCACTTTCATTATTGGGCTAATTTTACAGGTGGGTCTATTTTGGCCCAAACCCACTTCCAAGTCATTCAAACTTTCCCTTTATAGGCCCTATAGAGTTGGACCACACGTGTAGCCCCTTTAAAGGAAATTCTTCACTTGTGGGAGAAAATTTTCCTTTGAGATATGTTGGGGTATAATTCCCCTAAGATTATAATAAACGGGTTAAAATGTGGCCATAAAATGTGTTTTTCTATTAGCTTGGTTTTTTTTGAAATTGTCAAAATCAAGATTTATGTGTGTATACACTTGTGCATGAGTGAAATTCTATAGACAGCCTAGTTTTTCAGTGCCCTTTGTTGAGTTTTCACATTTGGGGCCCACCTTTAAAATTAATCACTTGGCATACAATTGTCCCAATTGAATTGGTGCGAATCAAAAATTAATTCTATTATGGTCATTGTTCATTGTTAGATTTTGTCACAATGTAATTGCATATAGCCATTAGACTTTGAAGACTTCATATTAAGGTTTTACATGTGAGGGTATGTTATATATCTTAAAGATTTTTAATAAATAGTATCTTATATATATTTTTTATGAAAGAAAAATCTTAAATTTAGCTTATCAAAATTAATGAATATGAAGGGTGTTTTTCTAATTATTCATTAAATAGTTTTCCCCTTTTTTAGTGAAATTAAAAGTTCTTTTTATGTGCTGAGCTATGCATATATTGTTTACATGTATACATATTCTTGTTTTTCAGTATGATATATATTGTTTTCAAATATTGGCATATTAACCCATACGTTTTGAAACATAGCAGGTGCACACCTTTTCCTTGGGTCTTATGATGCATGTCTACTGGTGGATTCCACCTGTCTTCAATCTCAATGGACCACAAACCCCTATATATAGTCACTGATTCCCCTTTTTTTTACACCCATTTGAATGGATTGAACAGTTGATTGAGTGCCCCCCTTTTCAATATAAAACCATTGAACTTGTGGGCTACAAATGAAGGGGTTAGGATGCTCTGATGGGCTTCAAATTATATACAAAGGTAGGGTCCATCCATATCTTTCAATCACCCATAGTCCCATTGATTGGTGGAGCCCCACAACAAGGTGAGCAGGCGATCAACCATCTATGTATATACAAAAATTATCGAGTTCACACTTTTTTTTCTTTGGGTGTTTTAGCGCACACCCCATAGTGAGGCCCACTTGATCACTCGTCTGAGTGGAACATACACATGGGACCCCCTGAATTACACCGATCTCATTTTTTTACACCCATCCGAATGAACTGCATGCCCCATCGGATCAATTGTCAATTTTTCAAGGGGTGAAACATGCGGGCTTTTGATGAAGTTGTTAGGTTGATCAGGTGGACCCCATATTTTGTACAAAGGTAGCCCCAACCAGATCTTTGGATCTTCCGGAACCATCCCCATGTGTTCCCTATGCCGTGCGTAGGTGACAAGGATCAGGGTATTTGATGCATGATGCCACAAATATTTAACGATTGATTATCTGTAAGCCCTTGTCATTTTCGATGGCACATGAGGCTGATCCAACAGTTCCAACACCCGTCTCTCTTTTGAGTTGTGTATACCAGAAATGTTGAAATGTGAAGAAATATGAAGCCAGAGGTCTCTCTCTCTGTTTTCTCTGTTAGGCAAGTGGAGTCAGGTTTTTATTTAGTTTTAATTTTTCTGTGGATGGGGAGTAGACATAAGAGAAGCCAAAGAACATGGGATCTGGAAAACCGTTAATAATCAGATTGTAGTAGTTATGCCTCTTTATCGAGTGAATTCAATGGAAACACATGGAGAGCTGAAAATAGGCTGGTTGGTTTCATCTCCTAATGCCCCTATCCTCTGCCCCAGTTTGGCCTAATGGGTCAGGTCAAGGATGTCTTCGTGCAACCCACTACGACCCAAATATTAATAATGATGATGATAATAATAATAATATTGATCTGATTTATAATATAATGTTATTAATATTGATAATAAAAATCAATTAACTTTCAAAATTAACAGCAGCAACCATAATGATAGTTTTAATAAAGAACCACGATAACATTGTATATGCTACAGCATGATTTTGCATTTAGTATTTTAATTTTGACAAAGGAACCAAGTAGGGGTGTAAGGGTTCGGTTTACTGTGGTTTTTGGGAAAACTGTTAATCAAACCGCTATTCACGGTTTTTAGTTTTAAAAACTGTAACCGTAATTGAACCGTGAAAAATTGTTAAAAACCGAACCATGGTTAACCGTGGTTAGTGGTTAATTGTCACTTAAAAAATTTATGAAAATTTTGCCATTTACCAATCAAACTTAATGTGAAAAAAAAATTCATAATTGGAGAATGGCATAATATGTTCTTGTATAAAAAAAAAGTAATTTTCATTTAGGCCCTTAGGTTTTTTTCTTATTAGCAAAACGGTTCAGTTAACCGTGTGTTTTGGGAACACGGTTAACCGAACCACGGTTAACGGTTCGGTTCGGTTAATAACCGTGAGTCAAGACAAAAACCATAACTGAACTGTGAAGCATGGTTTTCCGATTTCAATAACCGTAATCATAACCGAACCATGAAACATGGTTATTAACCGCGGTTCGGTGCGGTTCGGTTAGACCGTTTTTTTGTTTTCTTTTATACCCATAGAATCAACCTAGTATTGGGATCATGAAATAGACCATTAATTGGGTCTTCTTGCTTCTTTTGGTTTTTTGAATTTATAAGGACTAACATATTTGAACAAAATTGTTGTGGCTATCTTTAGATACTGTATGTTCTTTTATGTTCTCTCCTTAGTAAGAATGGGCCAGGCCTTGGCTGCTATGAGCTTAGGTGACCAGGATCTATTTAGGATTTGAATTTCCGACGCCTGTGTTTGGGACTATTTAAAATTTGATCTTTCAATTATGATGGAGTTTAGATCCTTTGATATTGGGAACTGGAGCAATTCTGTGTCCTCCTCTATATATCCAATTGTGGAGACTTGTAGTTGTAGGGCTTGTTTGTGGAGGAAAAATTGGCACGGAAAATTGGGTTGCTAATCTCTTATTTTTCTAAGGACTAGTGTTGCACAAATGTGCCCACAATATCCAAACAGTTCAAGTTAAAGTTTGGGGTGTTGGCTGTAGCCTGGATTTTGCTCCAATACAAGTTGGCCATGTCAGATTAATTATGCATTAAACACATGATTTACACATGTTGTGGATCTTATTCACATATTTTACACATTATCAATCTGATGGTGGCCAAAAGCCAACACACGACGAGGGCATTTGTAGACCTATTTGGAATTTGAATGCTATGGCTGCACTGAGTTATTCATAGGCCTAGTGATAAGATTTCACTAATTCCTTGCATCAAAGGAGCTGGACTCATTATGATTTGATGGGGCTCTCGAATAGACCCACTCATTTTGACCTCAGTAAGAAATAAATCTTAGCGAAGAACTCATTCATTCTTCCTAGATGACAAGTTGAATGCATGAAACATAGAATGTAAGCGTGACCTAGTGTTCTATCATAAAAAGAGGTTCAGTAAATTAGCTAAATGTGTATAATCAGCCTCATTGAACCTTAGTAGATGTTCCAAAGGCAGCGAAAGCGGGCTGTGAATATAAAAATAGCCAATGGTTCGCAATCATGGTCTTTGATTAGTAGGCTAGCAACATTCAATGATCCTAATCTTTTATAGATAAATAATCAACCAACCCATCTTACATATGATAAAGACCAGTAGACCCCACCTACAGGCACACATCCAAAAATTTAGTAATTGCTTAATTTTATTTCAACCACTACCTTTTGTATTCTCTCTCATGTGTGTTTAACTTTGTTTATGTATGCACTTTCTTTCATTTCAGATATGGTAAGGTATTCAAATCCCACCTTCTGGGAAGACCGATTATTGTTTCAACAGACTGTGAGGTGAACAAGGTGATTTTACAAAATGATGGAAGGATATTTGCCCCTTACTATCCAAAATCAGTGGCTATTCTGTTTGGCGAGTCATCCATATTGAAACTCAATGGGAATCTCCACAGAAGAGTGCATGGGCTAATTGGAAGCTTCTTTAAATCCCATCAAACAAAAGCCTGGATCACAAAAGACATTGAGGAATGTGTGCTACTCTCCATCGACAGTTGGAATGATGGCCAGTTGGTTTACATTCAAGATGAAACAAAAAATGTGGGTTTGTTTTATTTCTTTTTCTTTAGGACAAAAGGCTCATCTCAATTCCAGCCCAAATCTTTGGTCTATTTAAGAAGGCCTGAACTTGCATATGGGTTAAATGGGCCAAATCCAGAGACATGTTGGAATCCCAAAAGGCTGGGCGATGCAGGACAGACGCATGGTCCCCCATGGGTCGACCAGCCAGTGGACCCAACCCATCCATCTCGACCAGTTCTTTGGGCCCAACTCACCTACAAGCCTATTTTTATTTTATTTAGGGTGTTTATTGCTTATGTTTTAAGTTATTTATCTTGATATTTTAATCTCGGCCGTTGATGTGTTTAGATGGCCAAGATTAGTTCTAGGTTTGTCTCAATTCTTATATAATGCATTGTAATGCCTCTTCCGCAATTTAGGAGTTCTTCTAGAGTTTCTTGAGTTCTCTTCTTCCTCGCCCGTGATGGGGAGTTTGGCGTGAGGCTAATATTCAGGTGAAAGCCTAACCTACAACCTCCACCCTCCATCTCTACACGCTCCGCACCCAGTACCCCTCTCCTTATCACTAGGTAAAGACCTAGTGTCTCGGGCGCATTGACTCTTATTAGGCCAATTGATGGCCTGGTTTTATTCTGTGATTAGGATTAGATTTATGGTGCTATTAGGTTAACGACATTTATCGTACTCTATTATTTTATAAATAGCCAACCATTTCTTAATGAAATATATGATATCAAATTTGGCAACATGTAGTTCCCTTGAATGGATGATTGCAACAGTAAAAGTAGTCACAAGCAGCATTCACCTGATGACTGGACTTAGGTATGGCCCTTCAAATAGGAGAATCCACATAACAGTCCAGATTGTAGCATATGTTTGCGGGCATAACTTAGAATGAGATTGCAAATTATCCTCCACATGCAACCATGTAGAAAATAATTCAATTAAATTCTGCAGATGGGATAAAATGTGATAATATTCTACAGCTCGACTCATAATTCTAGCAATCTATTTAGGCTGGATTAGAATTGATCCATAGAAATGATTTATAAGACAAGAGAACTGGAAGTTGCTGATACATTTGAGTATAATATGCAAATGCAGAACCCATTCTTGTGAAGAGTGGCTCTTGGATCGTGAGTAATTTGAAGAATCACAAATTGATGAAATTTTCTTTTCCTTATCCACGTGTTGTAACTATGCCACTGCAGTCTGCAACTGACCTGTATCTTTCTCGGATAGAATATAGTTTCACTGTTTGATCTGAAGAAATCTTCTTCAACCTGAGCATAAATATTAGATCACCAGTGACGGATGTCACTTCAATCTGAGAAATTATTTTTTGACTGCCCTTTGTTTTCTACCAACAAAAAATAGATCCCAGCTTCTTAATATAGGTCAAATCTGTAATTTGTAGTGAACTTTCTCCTGTGTTCTTTACTCTTCATGTGCATCAGATAGCATTTCAAGTGTTGGTTAGGGCTTTGATGAGCGTCGGCCCAGGTGATGAACTGTTGTATTTGAAGAGGGAATTTCGAGAATTCTTCAGTGGTTTGATATGCCTGCCAATCAACCTGCCTGGAACAACTTTATACAAGTCACTTAAGGTAGAATCCCTTTTTCACTAACTCAGATTCTTTGAATAGAATGTGAAATGTGTAAGACTCTAGTATGTTTCAGGCTAAAAAGAGGCTTCTCAAATTTGTGAAGAATCTTATCACTGAAAGGATGGAGAGAACTAATAAGAATGGGATCATGGATGTAATTGATGTTTTGTTGAATGAAACGAGTGAGGAAAGTGAGCATAAATTGTCAACCGATTTCATATGTGGGAATATAGTGGAGATGATGGTTCCAGGCGATGAATCTGTGCCTGCAGTAATGACTATTGCTGTGAAGTATTTGAGTGACCACCCTCTTGTTCTAAATCAGTTACTGGTAAACACATACAAAGATGGCTCATTTCTGAAACTTTTTGGCATTTTTTTCTTCGGCACTAAATTGAGGTTTGACAAACTAGTGGTTTGTTGTTTCATTTTTGTAGGAAGAGAATATGGAGTTGAAAAGAAAGAAAAGCTGCTTGGGTGAACCCTATACATGGATGGATTATGTGTCTTTATCATTTACCCAAAATGTTAGTCACACCAACCTTTCTTCGCTCTTGTTACCAAAAGGAATGGTAACACATGCACCAAAATTTTATCATTTCATCAGGGGTGGACAAGCTGTTGGCTTGGCCCCATAAATTTTGAAATATCTTGTGTATTTTTTGAACAGTCATGCCCATAAACCAATCCCTAAAGGGATTGGTTTGATAATCATTAGTGCAAATGGACAACATGTCGAAGCTTGTATGGCTGATTATTTTTCTCTATAATGATTAGTTGATTAATCAATAAATTGGAATTTATTCCTCAGGTGATAAATGAAACTCTTAGAATTGCAAATATTATCAATGCAGCATGGAGAAAAGCTCTCAAGGATGTTGAGATTAAAGGCACGTTAAGGATTTATTTGTATTTGTGTGTGCGAGTTAATTTATGTTTTGTTTTATCATTCTATCTCTTGCATGAGTGACCCCATGCAGTTTTAGAGGCTTCTGTCTGCGTTTGAATAGAAAACTGTTTATGATGGTGTATAATAGCTCCTTCATAATGAATTGTGCTCCTAGTTTATTTATTTTATTTCATCTTACTATGGTTCTGCAGGTTATTTGATCCCCAAAGGTTGGTGCATCTTGACATCCTTTAGTTCCATTCATATGGACGAAGAAAATTACAAGAACCCATATCAATTTGATCCATGGAGATGGCAAGTGAGTAGCCACCTCTGATCCAAGTATACATCTCAAATCAATTGACCTATATATATATTTGTTTTTTCTTTACGTATTATATTGCCTACTTCCCTGCAATGGTACATAGGATGATTTGCTTCTTGTTAGTAAAAGAAAAAATGAAGAAAGCATGGATAAATAAGGAAACTAGAAAGTGATCCTACACGTGATGGACTTTCAACAGTCAGGAAATTTTTTTTTATTTTTTTATTTTTTAAATTCTGGCCAATACTTCATAATTGGGTTTTATCATATTGTATTATAACTCCATCATATGATGATAAATTTATAAGTTGAAACTATGGAAAGTATCAAATCTGTGAGATGCTCAGGGTTTTTTTAACTAATATGATATCATATTTGTTAACTTTTGCCAATCATGTATTGAATCATATATTTGTATTGAAGGAAATAATTTCATCACGTGTATTAAGTCATTTTATATTTAAAAGTTCAGAAATGGATAAAAGTTGTGAAGATTGAGTAACATATTGAATTTATTAACAACCTATGGTATAAATATCTAGAAGATAGTGAGTGGAGCATTTGGCCTCTGATTTATCCCATTGAAAAACACAAGTTCCTTTCCATGAATTCTACTTTTGTTCTTTTAGGTTTCTTTTGGATGTAAACATTCGAAGAGACTACATTTTCAGAAGCCATGGACTTGTTTGTACAATGAGAAGAATCCTACATACGTAGCCTTCCAGTAGGAAATTAAAGTTCCTCTCTATTAAGAAAAAATAGTTCATTTTTTCCATTTCCTGCAAAAGAAATGTGCTGCACCAAAAACTGTTGGTCCCCATGTGCCGCACCAAGGATCAACTGTCTGGCTAAAGCTTGTAGAACAGGAAGATCAACTTGTGCCTGCTATGTGATGTGGAACGGAGGGGAGATTGCGGGCAGGCAGGATCGTAGATGAGACGGAAGGGATAGGGGAATAAAAAATTACCTAAAAATTTCCCTCACACCAAATTCTAATCCAGAAGACAGAGAGACCTTGGAGAAAACTTGGGTAAGACCCCAAAATCACTCGATTTTTTTTCAATAATCAATTAACCATTCTTCTAAGCCAAGAGGCTTTACATCCTTATATATGAAAAGAAATACCCTAGAACTAATGCAGACCATCTAAACACATTGATGACTAGGATTAAACAACCAACTAAAAGTAACTTACAACATAATTATAACTCTAAATAATATAAAATACATAAAATGAATGGACTAGGCCCATAGTTTTGAAAATCAGAATTGTATCGCTAATCGTTTTAGGAACGGAATCGAATCTAATCACAAATCGTAGGATTCATTCTATGTTTTCCAAAATAATTTTGAAAAATTAAAAATAAAGTAACAGTAAGAAAAAATGTAGAAATGTATTAACTCTTCCATTTTTCCATACATAGCAACATTTATATAGTGAAAAAGGAAAAGAGTCTATCAACAAAAGATGCTCATGAGGTCATCCATCATCGTCAAAGCTTGTCAAGCATGTTGGGGTCGGCTATAGGAATTCTATTTCTCCATTCCAATCTATCTTGAGCCAAATCCTTAGATAAGTTGCACTTCTTTAGATCTATTTTTACTACTTCCATCCATGTCCTCTTTGGCCTACCCATTTCACTTGGTGGGCCATCAACCATCATAGAGATCATCCAGGATCTAAACACAAAATATTCATTCTAAAACATCAATCTAAAAACACCAAAAGATGATCGTGAGCTTATCCATGATCTAAACACAAAATATTTATTCTAAAACATTAATCTAAAAACATCAAAAGACAAAAGTTGTATATCCTCAAATAATCGATCTGCATCCTTGACATGGCCCATGGACATATCCACATCCACATCAACATCATCATCTTCAATCTCATATCACCAAATGAAGATGATCCATCATCAAGACATTGAACTTCCTCCTCTTCGGTGTTTGGTGAAGACAATAATGTTTCTTCTTCCTCCTCTAGCTCAGATATCTTTCCTTTTTGCTTTAACTTTTATTCGAAATGTAAGTTTTCTTGACCCTATAAAGCAAGATTGCAAAATTTAGTTTATTAAAAATAATAAATAGGTATTAATGTTTTGACTCTTAACAGTTGATAAATTCATAATATCTCGTCATCTATCTCATGTGCTGCTTGTCCCTACATTGGCAAGATCGTCAAAGCATTCTTCAAGGTCCATCCAAGACATGTCATTGTCCAAAACTGGTTCTAGCATTTATCTCGTGTATTGCTTGTCCCTACAATGGCAAGATTGGCAAAGCATTCTCCAAGGTCCACCCATTACAAGTCATTGTCCAAAATAGGATCTTCTTTTTCAGTGATCCACTGATCATCAGAATCCATATTTGATAAGCAAATAGGATCAAGAGTTTGATCACTCTCTCTTTTGATATGACGGACTTGGAGATTTAAATACAAGACTAAAGCATTAAGACGCTTTTGCTCTAGTCTGTTTCTCTCCTTTGGATGTATCTATACAAAAGTTAGATTATATGTCAAAATTTATACAACTAACTGAGGAAAATAAATTTAGCAAATCTCACTTATTTGAATGTACTCCAATTTCGCTCATACACCGATGAACTACACGTCAACCTTAACATGTGAATTACTGGCTTCTGTAGTTCGGGGCAATGATCTCCATAATTTGCCCACCACAAAGCTAGTTTATAAGAATAAAGTCAATGATTGTATAAGAATAACATAGTGAAGGAAAACAATCAAGATTAAGAAATATGAAAATTTAAGAATTCAAGTAGATTATTGGGTTTGTAAGGTTCTATGAGTGTTGGCTAATTCATTGGTTAATGGACAAAACAGGGTTTTAAAATAATGTAACTTTTATTAGAATGGACTACCCAAGAAATTCAAGCGAAGAAGATCAGTTGATTTGAAAATGATTGTGTTCGCTCGAGTGAAGTTACATCCGCTCTAGTGAGCCCCTCACAGAACCTCCTTCACTCGAGCCATCTCTCTTTTGTGGAAGACAGAACCGTCTTCGCTCGAGCGAACCCCTCACAGAAGCTTCTTCACTCGAGCTCTCCTTATTCTTCGCTCAAGCCATCTATGTTCTGACATGAAGTTCTGAGACAGAATCACCTTCGCTAGAGTGAACTCTGACCGATTGAGCGAACCTGGGGCGAATCCTAAACCTATCCGGAAACTTCTTCCCATTTTCTCGCAAGATGCTAAGTTGAACCCTAATCATATCACAACTCTTGAGACACGAACCTAGGCTTATATATAGCCATTCTCTCTCTAATCTAAACTACTTCTCTTCAATACAAAACCCTAGAGAAGATTTGTGAGAGATCCATCATCCCCCAAGGCTACTGGTTGTTGTTTTGAAGATCAAGCTTTGGTTTCTCGTTCCATCTTCTCTTCTGAAGTAGACACCTTGATGGCTGGTTCAAGGTGTTTGTTTCAAGCACGGTGAAGGTGTACAGCGAGTAGTCGGCAAGTTAGCGCAGTCCTTAGGTTTAGTTGCAACTGGGAAAGGGTTGTGAGTTCTTTCTTGTAACTTTCAATATATTTAGTGCTTGGTTGTCTGTTGGCCTAGGCGATAGGGCCCGTGGTTTTTTCCCGAGTAGGGTTTTCCACGTATACATCGTGCGTCATTGTTTCTTCTTGGTTGATTGCTTTTAATCTGAACTAGGGTTAATTTCTAGATTAATCACGTGGTTTGGAAATCTGTTAGAAATATTGTTATTGGGACCTAAGCCTGTGTTAAGGCCGGTTTTTCAGGGTTGTTCTGTCTTGGTTGTTAATTGTATCATTTTTGTTCCAAACATGCCGATCTTCCTCTTGAAATAGTCAATTTGTTCATCAAGAAGAACCTGGGTTCTACTATCTTGAGCAAATCTATCAAAATGTGTCATACAATCCTTTTGTAACTTCCAAATCGGTATTAAATCTCTCATCATAATGGAACGCAGGATTTATAAAATATATAGCTGTATATGCAATGGTCGATGCAACTGTATGTTCCATCTTGAGTCTATGATTTTCCGTATGGGATCATATCGCTTCTTCACATTGTCAAAATTCTTGGCAATCGCCTCTTTAGCCCAATCCATTGCTTCATAAATATATCCCATGGGCGGTCTTTCATCGAAGTCAACCAAGTGAAGGACTTTCACTAAGGGAGCTACACATTTGATGCAATATTTTATGAAAAGCCAAAATTCTTGGTTTGCGAAGATAATATCTCTCACTCTCATGCCATCAATTTGTTTGGAGCAAGAACTTTCTTTCCATTTCTTTGAAGCAAACATAGTCCGCAATGCAACCCATTGCTCATGAATGCTTCTTAAGGTCAAAATGTCGGTGAAAAAATGGATAACTGCAGCTCTTGTAAGCTCGTTTTCCTTTTGTATGTCTTTTCATCAAATTCAATACTCATACAAGTGTGTAAATAAAAACAACAATCTTCTTCTCCTTCACAATTGTTGCCTCATGAGTGGGCAATTTCCCAATATCAGCTAACATCAAATCTAGTAGATATGCCGAGCAAGGTGACCAGAGTAATTTTCCTCTTCTCCATTAAAAATCCACACACCTTCACCAAAGTGGCGTCGCTATCTATCATCACTTGCATGACATTCTCTTCTCTAATTTCTTTGATAACCGAATCTATCAACTCAAACATGTTTTGTGCATTTTTAAAAATTGATGATGTATCTACAGTATTAATAAACACGGTACCACACGGACTATTGACCAAAAAATTTGTTATAATTCTATTCTTTGCATTGGTCACAACCCATTTGAAAGAATTTTTTTGGATCTATCACATGTGCCCCACAGAGGAATCTACAGATTATTCACCGTCAAAGTTTAGCCCACTTATTTTAATCCATCAATGGGGCTCACTTGTGAAATCCACATGGGTTGGCCCCACTGGAGGCAAAATATCAAAAGTGTGCCCCACTGATGGGTGAAGAATAAAAAGAGATGTGAAGTTGGGCCCCCATATGATTAAAAAAAAAATCCCACATTTTTTCATCCATCAGTGGGGCCCACCTTTGAAACCCACAATGGTTAGCCCCATTGGAGGCAAAAAAATCATAGGTGGGCCCCACTTATCTGTGCAGAATGAATAGAGATGTGAAGTCGCCCCCCCCCCCCCCCCCCCCCGATGATTGGAAAAAAAAAATCCTATGTTTTTTCATCCATCAGTGCGCCCCACCTTTGAAATTCACATGGTTTGGCCCCATTGGAGGCAAAAATCATAGGTGGGCCCCACTATGGGTGAATGAGTAAATGGAGGGGGTAAGTCGGGGGCCCTCAGATGATTGAAAAAAAAAAAAAAAACAGAGAGGAGAGCAGTAAAGAACACGTAGAAGAGATAGGAGAGGAAAAGGAAACGAAGTTATAAAAGGTAACTTGCTTCAAGGAGTTTTCTCCAAGTGTAAGAGAAAGGGGAGGAAAGAACACATAGCATGCTCTTATTTTTCTCCAAGTACCAGGCTTTTCTTCTCTAGGTGGCAGGAGTAACAGTTGTGTTGAGAAGGCAACAAAAAAATACCAAGCTGCAATGACTGTGCTCAAAAGGGTCGAACAAGGCTTTGAGTGAACTTTTTTTTTTTTTTTTTTGAAATGGTAACGAGAATTTATTTAAAAGGGAGAAGCAATACAAAGAGCAAAGAAGAGTAGAAAGGTACAAGAGAGATGTACCCCCACCTACACCTCTTTGCATTGTTATGCAAGATCTAGACGGGCCACGGGCTTGTAGTATGCCCAGGCCGACTTATGCCAAGTACTGGGCTATGCCAGGGGCCACGGCTCCCCCTGCCCAGCACATCCTGGGTTGGGCACGACACGCTAATCGGGTTGTGCGGGGCTTAGGCGGCTCCGCCCAATTTACATCTCAACCCTTGAGAAGGGGTGGGCCAAAGAGGACATGGATGTAAGTAGTAGTGATAAATCTATATAAGTGCAACCTATCTAAGGATTTGGCTTGGGATGGATCGGAATAGAGAAGTATAATTCATATAGCCAACTCGCTTCAACAATGGTGTGATGCAGGACGATGAAATCTAACCTAATATGGTATGATGAGATCAGATTTAGAATTAAAATTAATATGAACTTGAAACACACCATTCATATTGATAAACATTGCAATCTAATGTGAAAATCAATAATTGATCCAAAACAGGCTTGCAGTCTTGCAGTAAAAGTCTTTCTCAGATGAATGGGGTAGGATCTCAATGGAAGATAGAACGCCCAAAATGCTTATGGAAGGTCCACTTGTGTAGATCTC
The DNA here is from genome assembly GCA_028538565.1 of Umbellularia californica. Taxonomy (NCBI): domain Eukaryota; kingdom Viridiplantae; phylum Streptophyta; class Magnoliopsida; order Laurales; family Lauraceae; genus Umbellularia; species Umbellularia californica. The sequence continues at coordinate 22,110,693 of JAPQWN010000005.1, read as the reverse complement.
GTGTTTTCTGTGATTATTTGGGCAGTCCTGCAGTAAAAGTCCTTCTCAGATGAATGGGGTAGGATATCAATGGAAGATAGAACTCCCAAAACGCTTATGGATGGTCCACTTGTGTAGATCTCGTGTTTCTTGTGATTATTTGGGCAGGGGCTGGGTGAGATGGACTAATGGAAAAACCTGGGGTTAAGATCTAGCGATAAGGGTCGCAAATCTAATGATTAAGTTCTAAAATTGAGATTTAGGGTTAGTGCAGGTAGATTGCTTATATGAAAATAAATTGAGAAAGAGAAGATGATACCTTTGATTGGGCTCTCACCAAACTCCGATCCGGAAGCGTTATGTCCTCTGAGCGAAGGGAAACCGAAGAGACTCACAGAGAAGAAGAGGAAAAATCCATTCCTTTCATTATTCTCAAAGTTTCATTACAAGATAGCATAGCATAAGGAAGAAAGAAACCAAGACAGTTTATTATTATTAGCCCTAAGTGATACATCATCACATAATAAACAAAGCAAAAAAAGATAGAATAAGAAACGGAAAAGAGGGAGGACTTGCGCAGGGTCTTAGGATTTGTGCACAAGGGGATATGCACACGAATCCCCAGGCCCTTTTCTCTTAAGTGGTGGCCCCACTTATTCTTTTATTCTCTTCTTTAATGAACGTGGGCCACTTTTTATAACTCTATTATTCATTAAATAACTTGGGCCCCTCTCAACTTTAAAAACCCTTTTATTTCAACCAATGTGGCACTTCCCAAAGTGGGGCCTTCTATGTGATTGCACACACAGGACCTTCTCTCCTTCAAATGGTAGATCCACCAAAATCCAACAGTCGGATATCGTCGTAATGGTAATCCAACGGTGGATTTCTGACATCTTGGCAAGAAAAGTCATGATACACATCATCCATCCACATCATAACTTGACCCGCTACCCTACGCTTCCTCCTTTAGTAGACCTTGAAGGAATTGGGGGAATTAGGCACGATTTCCCCATCATGGTGAAGAATTAATATCTCAAAATAGGCATATAGTTTAGGTTGCATTCGCTTCTAGATGTAGCCTAGAGTACAGTTGGAGAAGTACCTTAGGAATGTTATCAACTGTTGGTAGATTATGAAAATGAAACTGGATATGGTAATTTGAGCTAGCCATTGGTAGTAATATAGTTCAATACTATGGCATAAGCATTATGGGTTTGAAATGGGCAAAACTCAAAGCAGCTAATGGGCATTTAAAAATAAATTTTCTTTTCAATATTCCCAAATTAGAGGGTAGGTTTGCTTGAAAGAACAACAAAAACTTTAACTTTCCTGGACTCATTTAGGATTGAATGTTTCAGATTGGAGACAGTAATTCTTTACATTCGATCATGAGTTGGTTGTTGACTCATTTTAGAGACGACGATAACTGCTAAGAGAAGTTGATCTTTTTGGTAAGGTATCAGCCTATTTTAAGATTCCATCAGAATTCACTGCTGAATTTTAGCATCACGGGATTTATTTGCAAGCAAACAGCGCAGGCAATCACCAAACTATCCATTACATGAAAATATCACAAAATCAATATGAAAGAAATTTATATCATACCCATTACAGCATTTTTTAGGAAATCAGCATGATACACAATTGGAGTTCTCACAGTGGCTGTGCGAGTCATCTTGATTTAGATGCTGATGCTTTTGCATTTTCTCCTCATGCACTAGTATTGCCCCCCAAAATCGCTATTGTGATTGATAAGTAGAAGTATTTGTCAAGTCCAACTAGCCATTACATCTCAAAAGCCCCCCCTCTCTTCTTGAGCGGGACACCATTCAAATTCACAAGCCACATGCGCGGATGCGCCTATCCACGCAATATGTGCATGCCCATGCGACCTGGGGGAATGACGCCTCACCAGGTTTCAAACTCGCGACCTGGTGTGATGTCAAGTCCGACTAGCCAGTACATCCCAAAAGCTTAAACTGATGGGAAGCGGAAGACAAATCTACTATGTGTGCCTAGCCACTTGGCCTGGAGAACAATGTGTCCACAGGGTTCGAACTCCCGACCTAACACGGCTTTGATTTCATGTCAAGTCCGAATAGCCAATGCATCCCAAAAGCTTAAGCTATTAGAAAACCAATCTACTAAACAGTATAACAATGTTTGAAAACCTGATGATTTCTTTACCCAAAAAAAAAAAAAAAAAAAAGAAAAGAAAAAAAAAAAAGAAAAAGAGAGAAGGGAAACATGATCAATCAAACCAATTGATCTTGAGTGTTCATTTGGTCCAGCTCACTATTAATAGGCTCCCTTAAAAGATCTATAAGGACTGCTTCGCACCATAAATGAATTGAATAAAATTGTTTGATGAAGATCAAGTCTTTAGAACCAAGGCAACCATTTGGGTCCTGCTCACCAGATAGCTTAACCAGATGACTGAACAGCTTTTATGCAATACACTCCAAGTTTCTAATTTCTTTTTTTTTTTTTTCTCATCTGTGGATCCTTTCTTGACAGGGAAAAAAGGCAAACTACCATAAAGACTTCACCCCTTTTGGTGGAGGTCAAAGGTTTTGTCCTGGTCTAGACCTCGTGATGCTTGAAATTTCCATCTTCCTCCATCATTTTGTCACACGTTATAGGTAATTGTTTCTTCAGAATTCCTTTCAATGATAAAATGCAATGTGGCCTGTCCATCGGTTGACTTTTCCATATGGTTGATTCACTTGTATGCCAACTGTCACCATTCAAATTGTGGGCCTCACTTAGAAAACAGCACTGGCTTCACTTCTACAGGAGCATAATGTAAAAGTATATTGATTGGATAATCCTAAATCTTCTATTTTCCTATTGAATTCGAACCACTAATGAATTCCCAGTTGATAACCAGAAATCACGGGTTTAGGATCATTGATCAGAGTCTGGGCCATGTAGCCACGATTGTGGATGGCATGGATTGATACCATCCATGCCACATAGCCACTGAACATTTGTTATGTACTTACTGATGAGAGTGAGGATCCTAGGTGCCAGGGTCCATTGCATCGAACCACCCCTCCCAACCTGGTTGTGCTTAGAAGTTGGAACACAGTGAGCCTAATGGTCTTTTTTAGTTGAGCCCAGCAAATAATAGGATTTCGTGGCCGAGAAGCCTTCAATGTAAGCTCGAATCTACTAAAAAGCTGCTTGGGGGGCTTGATCATCAGCCGATATAGCTCAAGGGAATCTTTTTTCTAAGATTTATTATATTGATACTGTGAAGTGGTTCTGTATTGTACAGGATTATAGGACCATTGGCCCAATAATATGCATTATGGACCTTAAGTTTGTAAACAGTGTAAGGTTCAGTGACCCAGATCTTTAATCTTATCCTATGATGCCTAGTTATGACATGGATATGGCAGGGGCATGCTATGGACATGGCAGGGAAATGGATTTTAAAAATAAAAACTGAAGTATCGGATACGATATGACACGATATGTTGCCTATTATGAAGTATCTGTGCATCATAGATCTTATCAATCTTATCTTATAGACCTGCCTAAATTTATCCAAATCATCAGATCCTATCCAACAAATAGTTCTTCCTAGTCTCTCTCTACAGATTAACTCTCTTCAAGAATAATAATTCAGAGGCCTTTTGTTTCATACGTTTTTTTTATTTCTTTAATCATTTTTTTCCCTTGTGCAGGTGGGTGGCTGAAGAAGATTGCATCACCTACTTTCCAACGGTCAAGATGAAGAATGGAATGCCCATCCGAGTCGCACCCTTCCCCACGTGATGTTCAACAAATATACCTCTCCGTTTTACCTTTACCTCCTTTCTCCACCTGGGACGACTCATTTTTTTGTTTTGTTCCTTTATCATCTTAAATTCTGCATGAAGGTTGGAGTAAAGTTACAGCAAATTAAAGTGGATAGTAGTATAGCTTATATATTAAACATTGCATGGAGACTTAAGCAGTTATTCGTATAGGCTTATAGTTTAACTAGATTTGTATAACTTGGTTGTTTCTATGTACGATCTCGATCTCTAATTATGCGATTAATGTTGATTAATTGTGCTTAATGGCTAAGTGAGTGCATTTTGATATTAATTAATTAGTTTTGTGCGTTAGAATAATGTTTCGTAAGTTTCAGGAGGTTTTGAGAGTGTTCAAACGCAGTTTAGTACCCTAAAGAACCTAGTTGGGATTTTGTGGTAATTGAGGGGCATTTTGTGAGTTTTGGAAAATTTTCATTTTGGGTTTAGTGGATAGATAACCTTTATATTCAACTTGTATGGCCGGCCACTGCGTCTGTTTTGGTCCGGTTGGCCGGATTTTTCCATCTTTTCTTCACCTAATGACTAGGAACCTCTATTTAGTAAATTGTGGACCTTGTTTGACCTACCTTTTGATCAATGGATGGTTTCAAACCTGATTTCAATGGAGGCCTGAAGACTTTAGGAAATTGTAGAATGGACTTGAAACATAGACTCACCTAGATGTTTTGACTTGAGTAAAATGCGGAGCAATGTGTGAGCTGGCACAAATTCCATCCAGGGATTGTCCGGAGACTCATGGAATGATGTTAGGGTATATTTTCCTAAAAGGGTCTAAATGTCAATTACCATTTGAGCATCAAGGAACTAGCACACTTTCATATTTAGACCCTTCGGCAGAGCATAGGGTTGATCGACATCACACCACCTGTTTCACAGCCATCCAAGACTTCAGATTTAGTATTCGTAGATATATTCCTTGGCAATGCAACTGATTATGCAATTATTGAACTCGTCTAGTGTCTGTTTCATCGTATGCATCACTAGTATGTTTTCATGCATAGTACTGGACTGATTATTGCACCCAGCTTTCCATGCTCGATACCTGTTTGACCTGGAATGACTTACTAGGCCTCATTTTGGATAGTGATGATGCACAAAAATGGGTTTGCACACCACCGGTCAAGTAATAAATAATTAATGCAATAATTAAGAGGAGAGAGAGATTTATAGTGGTTCGGTCAGTGTGACCTACGTCCACTTCAGAAAGGCAGAGGTTGCCGGATCTGTTATTTCTCAAGTGTCCAGAGATTACAAATGTAGGAGAAGAGAGATGAAGGGAGAATATTGCTTTCCCACAAGCATCGAGAGGCTCTTAGATTTATAGTCTTTCCCTAACAGATGGGGGCGACTTTACAGCGCCGTTTACGAGGAGCCTTCGAGGTGTCCTCGACTGGCGAGGCAGTTGTGATATTCTCCGCAGGACTTGGTAAAAGCGGGACGTGGCCTGACTGCTTCCGAAGCGACCCGGACTGCTGTGACGTGGCCGGGCATCGTGGATATGGGCTTGGAATGCAAACGGATCTCCATTAATTTTGGCTTTGGCTCATGACAGATTGGGCCATTTGGGCCGGACTCATCATTCGCCCCTCAATGCCCTGTGTCCAATGGAACTTGGAGAGGAGGGCATTTGATCGAATTTTCGGCTGAGTTCGCAACTGCCAAAACTTCGGGAGGCCAAAACATCTGTTTCGAGGCCTCTTTTGGACTTCTGACAACATCAGTCATGCCATAGGCCGTGAGTCTTGTAGGGCTCGCCGAGAGATTCGATTTGATATATAATACGCCTCATTCGGAGTTATGGACCAAAACTTACGGTGAAAATAGCAAGCAGGCAGTTTCGGGGCGAGCAGATGGAACTGGGCGAGCATGAGGTGCTGGGCGTCTGTGGTCTGCTGCGCAATGTGTATCGACGGACAGCGCAGCGAGGATGCCGGAGGTCTGGGCGCCCATAGACTGGGCGCCCCTGGGGTCTGGGCGCCCATGGGTCTGGGCGCCCCTGAGGTCTGGGCGCCCTGGGCGCCCCTGGGTCTGGGCGCCCATGGGGCCTGGGCGTCCATGGGTCTGGGCGCCCATAGGGCCTAGGCGCCCCTGAGTCTGGGCGCTTGGGGGCCTGGACGCCCGAGGGGCCTGGCGCGGCAGTGGTGTCGGCGCCCGGTCATCATTTTTTCCATCAGTATCATTTTTGTTTTCTTTTTCTGAATATAAAGAATAGTTCCAGAACATACATAGATAATGTAGAATAAATCTTCTTTTTGAATAAACACATGTCATATATATATATATATATATTTTCAAGTCCAAGCATTGTGAGGCTGGGCGCCCAGAGGCGTGCGCTTCGCTGCTGAGGGACTGGCCGATGTCTGCGTGGGTGAGCAGCTCGTGTGCTATCCAGCAAGTTGATTTGGGCGGCCAGGCAGTGGTCACGGTGATGTAATGTAGCCCCTCGGGTTGCAGATGACCTGGAGATAGAGGCTGTTTGCGCGAGAGCAGAGACAGAGTTTGAGGGTTGCTCGTGAGAGAGCTACACCTTTTTGAGATCGAGCTTTTGGCGACCCGCGAGAGAGCCGCTAAGCTGGAGACAGGCTGCCTGTTTGAGAACAGTGCAGATGCCAAGCTTTTGGTGACCCGCGAGAGAGCCGCTAAGCTGGAGATAGGCTGCCTGTTTGATAACAGTGTAGAGGCCAAGCTTTTTGGCGACCCCCGAGAGGGTAGCTAAGCTGGAGATAGGCTGCCTGTTTGAGAACAGTACAGAGGCAGGTCAAGCTTTTGGCGATCCGTGAGATGATTCACCTCGCCTGGACCTGTTGATTTCCTCAGCGTTCATATATTTTTGAGCTTTCACCAATAGTTCTGGCATGCTCTTTGGTGGTCGCTTCATTACTGAAAAGAGGAAGCTTGATGACCGGAGGCCTCCTAGGAAAGCGGTCATGCTGACCTTATCATCGGGCTCCTCGACCTGAAGGACCTCCTCGTTAAAACGAGTGAGGTAGCTCCTTAGGCTCTCGTCTTGATCCTGTTTTACGTTGAGCAGGTGGGTGGCAGGCTTTTGTTGGCGGCGTCCACCAATAAACTGTGCCACAAATGATCTGCTTAGTTCGGCAAAGGAGCCTATGGAGGCCGGGGTGAGACTGGCAAACCATTGTCGTGCGGGACCCTTCAAGGTAGTTGGGAATGCCTTACACATAATTTCGTCGGGGACGTTGTGCAGCTGCATCAAGGTTTTAAAAGTTTCGAGGTGGTCCAGTGGATCCTTCGTCCCATCGAAGGTTTCTATGGACGGCATTTTGAACCTCGGAGGGAGCGGGTAGTTTACCACATCGGGTTTGAACGGTGTATCCGTCCGCCCAACTAGGTAATCCACCGTTTGTGGGGCCTGCGCCTTCATGGCGTTGAAGACATCACCGAGTTGGTTCTGCATTTCTCTGATCTTCTCGTCCCAGCGATTGGGGGCTCCTCGGGAGTGATTATGGAAGTTGCTCTCCTCCATGTTTTCACTTTCCCCTTCTTGAAAACTAGGACCATCCCCATTAGAAGCAGAGGGAGTAGGTGGAATCCCTCCGTGATTAGCTCCCCCCGGAGGTGGGAGTCCTCCAAACTGGGCTCCACCCGGAGGGGGAGGAGGTCCTTGTTGATGGGCACCACCCTGGTGGGCGCCCAGGGGGAACTCATGCCCATGGGCGCCCAGGTGAACTCCTTGGGCGCCCGGGGGAGGAGCTCCATGGCGTGGAGGTCTTGGATGCCCCGGGCGTGGTGCTCCTTGCGGTACTCCCCTAAACTGTGCTCCTCCTTGCCCCCCTGCCAGCATGAGTTGTAAAATTTGCTGGTTTTGAGTCACCAGCTGCTGCATGGTCTCCAACATTTGCTGAGGAGTGGGAGCAGGAGCATGAGGGGTAGGATTCATCGGTGGAGGATCATTCTCGCCTTCGCGGGAGGGATTATCCTCGGGTCGTCTTGCAGATCTTGTGGTGATCACCATGATTTTTGAAAAGAGGAAGGATACTGACGTGAGAACTTTAGTCGTCCCCACAGACGGCGCCAAACTGATGATGCACAAAAATGGGTTTGCACACCACCGGTCAAGTAATAAATAATTAATGCAATAATTAAGAGGAGAGAGAGATTTATAGTGGTTCGGTCAGTGTGACCTACGTCCACTTCAGAAAGGCAGAGGTTGCCGGATCTGTTATTTCTCAAGTGTCCAGAGATTACAAATGTAGGAGAAGAGAGATGAAGGGAGAATATTGCTTTCCCACAAGTATCGAGAGGCTCTTAGATTTATAGTCTTCCCCTAACAGATGGGGTCGACTTTACAGCGCCGTTTACGAGGAGCCTTCGAGGTGTCCTCGACTGGCGAGGCAGTTGTGATATTCTCCGCAGGACTTGGTAAAAGCGGGACGTGGCCTGACTGCTTCCGAAGCGACCCAGACTGCTGTGACGTGGCCAGGCATCGTGGATATGGGCTCGGAATGCAAACGGATCTCCATTAATTTTGGCTTTGGCTCATGACAGATTGGGCCATTTGGGCCGGACTCATCAGATAGGATGATCTGTATGCTACCCTTTGGACTTGTGTAAGTCATTGTAAGGACCCAGCCCATAATTATATATATTAATACTAATTAATAGTAATTAGTAGTAATTAATTGGTTTTATTAGTTTTTCTAAGTGTTTTAGAGATGGACACACTTAATTTGAGGGTTAGAATGTGTTCTGAATAGCTTTGGAAAGTTTTGAGAGCGTAAGCTTGATAACTTTAGGGGCCTGAGTATACATTTCGAATAAGTTTGGGGGTTATCTATAATTTCTAAAAAATCCTGGTGTTGACTCTGTTTGATAGATAAAAATTATTTAAAACTTTCATATTTTGTCCAAAGTCGTTTAACACCTAGAAACCTTTTGTTTTATAGCTTTTCAATTGACAAAGGCATAGTTGTCACTTTTGAAAAAAATGAGTCAAATTTCAAAGTTCTCAAAGAGGGCTTCTAAGAATTGGCACACAAATTTTTACCTTTCAAACAAAAGGAATTTATCTTTTTTTTATTACATTCTTACCCCTTTATGAAATGACCAAAATATCCATTATACCACAAAAACTCAATGTCCATTCTCTTTTCACATACAAGCTCATCATCTTCTTCTCTCACCCATCTCACTCTCCACTTTTCACTCTCCACTTCCTCCATCTTCCTTGGGCAACTCATCTTCACTCACATTTCTCCATTTTTTTCTCCTGAGCCAACTCATCTCACTCTCTACTTCTCACTCTCCACTTCCTCCGTCCTCCTGGGCAACTCATCTTCACTCACACTCCTCCATTCTCTAGTGCAATGAATGAAGAAAACAACAATCAAATGGTGCCTTTAAATCAAAGTAGCACGGGAAAGGTGCGTTTTTTTTTTCTCGCCTGGAATGAGTTATACGTTCTCGATATGTACAGTCTTTCAGGTTTGAACATATGGTATATGTTTGGACCTATAGTTTCGAACATAATGCATATGTTTGGACCTATAGTTCCAAACATATGCCATCTGTTTGGATGTATCAGATCGAACAATGATATTTGATTTAAAGGTGGTGTAGAGGACTGGGACGCCCGGAGGAACGTGGGAGAGACCGAGTCACCGGAGATGTGGAGAGTTTCGGTTGTGATTAGTGTGTGGGAAGAAAAGGGTGAGGATGTGTGTGGGAAGAAAGAGGGAAATGGAGGGATGTGCAGTTTAGGAAATTTCGGTATATGTGGAAAGAACTAATGTAATTTTTAAATTATAGTAATGTGTGTAGAGAGAATTTATGTGGGAAAAGTAAAAATCTGGATTCTAAATACAACTAGGGTTTTTACCTTCCACACATAGGTGGAAATCTTTTTTTTTAAATCCCCAAAATACCCCCACCTCCACCGCCCCCACTCCCCTTCCCCCACCATCTCCTCCGCCCACACCCATCACCTCCGCCCCTCTCCCTCTCTTCCATCTACCATTCCCGAACCTCATGAAAGAGACATAACCCACCACAGAACCTTAAACCCTAAACCCAAGCCCACCGAACGCCCTAAACCCAAATCCTGACCTCCTCTTCAAACCCTCTCCACTGTGCCGAAACTCCTCCCAAAGAGATATATATATATATATATATATATATAGAGAGAGAGAGAGAGAGAGAGAGAGAGAAGAGGAGACTGAGATCGGAGACATACCTGGCATCCGTCGATTCCTCCAATGTTCGTCTCCAGCCTGCTCCAACGTCAACCACTGATCTTCCTCATTGCACTGCATCATAGCACGCAACAGTTGTTGTCGCCCACCTCTTTTCCTTGTTAAAGGAACAATTCCAGTAAGTAACTTCGACTCATCTCTACTTTTTTCACCCCTTTTGCATGAGCTCCTAGGCAGAAACAAAAGAAGGCCTTTCTCTCCCACGTGCCTTCTAGTTTGGGCTTGACCTGAGTCCGGGTCCAACCTGAGCCTGAACACTTATAGTATTGAAAAAAAAGACAACAACTCAAGGCCCATCTCAGATCTATATTTCAGGTCAATACCTTCTTGAAAAGCATGATGTTTTATTTTTCTTTTACATCCAATATGAGAAACATTGAAGATCCAATTAAGCAGCAAAGAAAACTTTGTCAAAAGAGATATGGGGATCAATATTATAAGAAAGCAATCTACTTTGAGCAGTTCCTTAATTTGAATCAAGGAGATCTGACACTCAATGAGTACATGCGCCAATATCAAATTTTGGAATTTATTATATTTTAAAGGGCAAAGGTAAAGATGATAAAAAGCGATATATGAGAGGTTTGTGATCATAAATATGAGATAAGATGCGTTTTTGCATGATCATTCAAGAAGCATATGACGAAGCACTCCTGGCTGAAAATGAGATTTGACATTCTAAACAAGAAAATTTTCAACAAAGATCAAGAGCCCATATTGTGGAAAGTTTTTTTGCAGGAGAAGATAATCTCACTCTTGTCATTCATCAACTCCTTAGTACAAATGAGAAAGAAGAAGGAGAATGAAGACAGGCTAAGAAATTCTATACGTGGGTAACAGTCGAATACAAATCTTCTAATTTAATTATTGATAATGGTAGTGCAATAAATTTTATCGCGTAAGAGGTCATTGACAAGTTTCATTGGCCAACTGAGAAGCTTTGTAAACCCTACTAAGTTACATGGTCTAATGGTCATGTCATCCCCGTGACTCATAGATGTTTGGTATCATTCAATATGGGCCATTATGAGGACAAAATTTGGTATGATGTGATTCATATGAATATTTCTCATATTAAATTTGGACGTCCATGAATTTTTTATCTAAAAGTGCACAATGATAAAGACGCGAACCGGTATACCCTTTTGTGGAATGGAAAAGGGTTACACTCATTCCAATGACATCGACACCCTCTTCTTCGTCTATATCATCTCCTTCCACTGAACCAAAGAAAGAGAAAAAAGAAGATATAGTAGTCATGATTGCACTACAAGAGATACCAGTCATGCTAGCAAACATCAAGGGTGCAATAGAAGAGTATGTTCACGGCAAAGATGATCTCATAGAAAATTCAGAACAAGTACAAGACGATCAAGATAGTGTTACTCAAGAGCCACAAAAGCTAAAAGAAGAACAAGGATGAGTAAACATTGAAGACTTCGACCAAGACAACAAAGAAAGTGAACATCAGTAGATTTGATTGTAATGCCACTTTTAGAAAATTCAATTGGGTCATTGGAAATCAAATTAATTGTCCCAGTGGCTTCACATGAAGATCAAGTAGTTGAAGTTCCTCACATTGACTTCATTTTCGGTGATCAATGATGGATAGTCAATGTTCATGATTTGTTACAAAGGCAACACCTGAAGCATCTAATGGTCAGATCACACGTCCGAACTCACTACAAACATCAAAAGAAGTAACACCTCCCATCTACTTCTAGATGGAGAAAACAACTGCATGAAGCTTGCAAGCCACGCAAAGCAAATAAAGATTGAAAGAACATTCTGAAGTTTGTGCGATTGATTCTCGACCTTGGAGGACCCTTCTCGAACTTGTAGTCGGATTCTCTCCCTTGTTATAAAGCTGTCAATTTGCCGGAGTCGAGTTTTTTCAAGTGGGGGAGAATTGATGCAGGTCAGACAATAGGTCGGCCAACTCATTGGGTTCAGTCCGTAGGCCTAACGGGACATCCATTTATTTAGGATTATTATTTAGTAATTTGATTTGTTAAGGATTAATATTAGCGTGTTTCTTACTTTAGAAATTATTAAGATATTAGGAAATATTATTGCTTAGGGATCTTGCAATTCTCCACATGGGCTCACATATCAACTAAAAAAATTCAAGTTCTGAATTTCATAATTTAGTCTTCAACATGGAACACTTGTGTGGCTCACTGGAATTGTGTGACTTTTGATGAAAGGCCTTGGACGTCCATGCCTTGTTTTGAGATTTTGTTTCTTGAATTTCTTCTTTCCTCTTTCTACTCTCTTTCCTTCTTGACTTGCAAAATGTCTCCAATTAAAGAAGGCTAAATTCTGATTTTTACAAAAAGAAGTGCGCCCCAAAAATCTAATTTTCTGCACCAAAGAATAAAAGAAATAAAAAAACAATTTGTGTGAAGAGAAGTATAGTGCAATGCATTGGGCCCAATTCACTTGGTATGATAGCACATAAATACACCATGCTCATTCATTATTCGTTCTCTACACTATGGTGCGAAGAAATCACGTCATTTTCACGAGTGAATAAAAAGTTAAGGCTCTGATAGTTTGATAATGCAAAAATGCTCTGATAGTTTGATAATGCAAAAATGATAATTTCATCAAAACATGCAATTTTTTGGAATTTCTGATGATTTTGACTTAAATTCAAACATGAAAAACCAACTGCATGCTTTTGTAAAAATCAATTAATTCAATGCATTTTGTTTTAATTAAGTCCACAAATTCATTTGAAATAATGAATTAAAAGTACATTTTTGTGGACTTATCATCTTTTGAGAGATCCCTTGTCTTCTCCAAAGTGTCCATTATTGCTGAGCCTGAAGCTAAAGCCTTGGAGACTTCTCAATCTACTGTCTTGTAGTAGATTCACCTTAAGCAGGCATTCAAGGTACTTGGTTCAAGCACAATGAATGTGTACGGCGAGGCGCTGGCAAGATCATCGCGTCCTTATGTCGAGTTGCAACTGAAGAAGGGTCTGTGAGTATTTGTAACTTTCATTTCTATAGTTCTTGGTTGTCTGCAGCCTAGACGGTAAGACCCCTGCTTTTTCCCGAGTAGGGTTTTCCACGTAAGAAATCGTGTGCCTCCTTCATTGATTGCTTGATTCTAGTTAAGTTATTAATTTGACTGAATTGAAGTCTAAAGGAGAATTGATTTGGGACCTTAACCTGTATTATGGTTTAAACACGACTTTTCAGCAATGATACATACTACTGCAGATTGGGTGGATCAGCATCATAAAGGATCGATTCTCTTTGTTAAGTTGTTGTTTCCAGCTTTTGCTTGGCATATCTGGTAGGAGAGGAACTCAAGGATCTTCTCCCAAAAACAAATACGACCATATTAGATTCTCCATAAATTTATTTCTTAGGTTTATAGTCAAGCTAGCTAGCTTCTTGGGTATTCAGCTTACTGATCCCTACGATAGTCTGTGGAATATTCGCCCTCCTACACCTTCTATTCAACAAAATTCTTCTTCTACTTCTTTTGGAGGTTATCATCGATTTAGTTTGTCTGTTATGCATTTGTAGCCTAGAATCATTGGGATTCTTTGGAACCCATTTGGTAAATCGGAGCATGCTATTATTCGTAGAGACCAATTATTATTTCAGAGCTTCATTTGGTGTTTGATATTCTTCCTTTGCATATTATTGAGCCACATTTTGGAAGGGATGATGAGCCTTTTTCAGCTATAAAAGATCCATCGTGTTCTCCTTGGAAACATCAGTTTCAATTTAGAAAGCTTCATGCAATGGTGCAGCAATTTCAGCCTTTATTGAGCACATTTCACTCCAAACATGAAGACTTGGCAAGAAGATTATATTAAATAGTTTGCATTAGCACCATTACGTTTATCCAATCTGGAGATAGAGCAATTAGAGAATGGTCAATAGCCTGGACCCGGGTTGTTGGTTTCTTTTTCTTTTTCTTTTGTTATGTTGGGGTCGTGTTCTCTCTGCATTTTTTTTATGGGGTATGCCCCATGAGAAATTCTTTTGATTTCTTCCTTTTTGCATTATATTCTTTATTGTTAAATGAAAGACTCTCTAATATTTCAAAAAAAAAAAAAAAAAATCCAACAATCTCTTTAATGTCTTGGGTCAAACACCCAATCACCATTTTGAAAAGACATATTCTTATCAAACTCCCTAACCCCAAAATCACCACAATCCTCTACAAATTTACTAAAAAGCACAAACTCCCTCAATAAAATAACAGCATTTCACCCACCAAACTTATGTCTCTCAGACCAGCTCAAACCCCACTCTCTCACACTCCTCCCAAACTCTCAACAAAGTCCATCCTATCCTAGCATTCCCTCTACCATGCCATTCACCAAATAGAGCCACAAAAATGGACGAAATCGTTAAGGGAGGTTGGAGGATAATAAAATGTTCATATCGGTGGACATAGGTTCGATTTTGATTTTGTATGTGACTTTTGGAAATGCTCGGACTATTAGCTTAAGATCCCTCAATCCACAAGAGGATCTCCTTGGATCTAATCCAAATGACACAATGAAGTAAACATAAATAATCTAAGAATGGGGAGGAGCTTACCTGACTCCATAGCTCTTTCTTGAAGGTAGCAGAAGCTCCATGAAATGACAGAGGCTTGAAACTCATGGGGGTTTACAACTCCTTTGCCTTTGCTATTCTTTCTTACTTAGGGCCTGTTTGGATACACAAGAAACTACAAGAATTTTTTATTTTTAAGAAACTTTTCTTGTCTTTAAAAATGGGCTGTTTGGATAACTTTAGAATTTAAACTATTATCTCCTAACCTTCTAAAATTTTGAAAGATTTTTTCCTTCAGCCCTGTAGTGTAGGAAAGAATCTTGTAAGATTTTATTATGTGATTTCACGGACTCCCTCCCGCGCATCTTCCTATCATTTTTTTTCCTCTCCCGCTTCCTTTCTCTCCTTTTCATTTTCCTCTCCTTCTCTTTCCCTATCCCACATCGTTTGCTCTTCCTCTCCTCTCGCCTCCTCTTTGGATCTCTTTGGATATCATTTCCTCTTCCTCTCCTCTCATCCCCTCTTCGGATCATTTCTCACAAAAGAAGAAGGTATGTAATTTCTATATTTTCCCTTGTCTCTCTCTTCCATTTTTCCCTATCTCTTTACAGAAATTTCAGAAAGCTGTCTGATATGTTTTCATCTTCTCATATTTGATGCGTTCTGGGTGCATGACAATCAAGAAGAAAAAGAAGAAAAACATGGAAATTTCTGAAATTTCCAATCGGTTCTATATTGCAGAAATCACTATGTTACGGCACTACAGAACAACGTGTTCTGTTCTGGTTTCAATCAGGTTCAATCACGAGCTCAAGTGTGAGTCTCTTCACTTGTATCACCATTAACAATTTGGGTGGACTATTTATAATCAAATTTCTTGAATAATCAAAAAGACAGAATTTGGGTGGAATTGAAGACTTGGAATGTTGCAGGTTTGGGTTATTGTATTTTGGGCTTGAATCTGTGAGTGGAAGGTTGATGTAAGTTGAGGCTTTTATGAGGGTCTGGAACTTGGATTTTTGGAGTAAAAGGGAGAAAAAGTGAGGAGATAGAAGAAAGAGAAAAATCCTTACATTTTTGAGCCATATGATCTAAGGTGATGAAATTGTGAGTTGGCAGATAGAGGAAAAATTTCTGATTTAAATGTTCACTTCATGGTGTTAGATTGGCAATGTCCAAGGGACTATAAATTTTCTTTTTAGACTGTGAATCTATAAAAGGCCTCTTCTATTTGGTGCTTTGGAGAAGGCAGGGGGTCTAAAAGCTTGCCTGTTGCCTTATTTAATAAAAGCTTGTATGGCAATAGTGCAAGGATGGCATTGTCAAGATTTACTTACGAGCTCTAGCAAAATTAAGCTAAGAACCAACTTTCATAATTATTTGCAAACGGTTCATGTGAAACCAAATTGGGTGCATGCCAATCATTAGGGCATTGGGAGATTGGAAAGTTCCTGTGTCTTTAAATGCTGATATGAAGATGAAGGCACAAGTTTGACACGTGATGAGTAGAATGAGAAGGCTGTACAATCTTTTTGCTTTCTTTCTTCCCAATTTTAATACATGCCCTCTGAATCACACTTCGATCTTCTTTTGCATGAAATCCTTTAGGAATAGGACAGAATGTGGGTGGGGTTGTAGATGACTTGGAATTTGGGGCAGGTTTGGATTCTTATTAGAATGGTCGGTTTTGGGGCATGACAATCAAGAAGAAAAAGAAGAAAAACAGAAATAGGATTATCTGCCAATGGTTTTTTTTTTTTTTTTTTTTACTATAATATAATGGAAGGACACAAAGGATGAATGGTTCAGATCTTCAATATGACATGGTTAAGAAAATACTGTTGGAAGCTCTCAACTCATCATCTTGAGTGCATAATATGTTTAAAATGGCCTTTTGTGCTCTTACAATAAACGAACTCTACACATACATAATGAACACTGAAACCTCTCAATTGTGTGATAACAAAGTCTGTGTCCTGCCAACCCTTGATTCCCTCCTTCCCTTTCTAATGCATTGAATAACCCCAATTGAGAAATGGGATTAGAAAGCTGAGGAAAGATGGCAAGTTGTAATTTTATATTTTGCAAAAGCTTCAACACCAGGTTTTGATTGTTCTTTTTCATGCTTATGACCCAAATTTTCACACTTTTCTACAAAGAGAGAATAGATAAAATTTCCACTTATGCTTTGAGAGATGGGTATTTTGCACTTTCATCTTTCCTTGGATTTGCCATGAGTAGACATTGAGGGTAGTGAAAAGGAGGTGACCATCATTGTATGCATCAGGTCCTTGCTTCATGGCACCAACTGCTCAACATTGAAGGGATACCCATATATATGGTGACACACATGTTGATTGTAGCAGCTGGCTCTCTGCTCTGCTTCTTTGTGTGGGTTCAGCCTTGTAGTGGTAGAATTTTTCTCTTCACAGGGTGTATCTCCAGTCTGCTGTAGCTTGCTCTTGGTGCTTGAAGTGTCTCTGCTGGGGAGGAGTTCTCTTTGTTTGGATCTTTGCAGCAGTTTTTCTCTTCCATTCCAAAGTGATTGTCGTGGAAGTTGGAGTTGTGTAGTTCTGATTGTGGGTAGTGCTACCTCTAGCCTTGTTGTTGTGAGGTCTGGCAGGTTCGTTTTCAGCAGCTGGTATCTGCTTCCCCTTGCACTTCGGTTTTTCTTTCTTTTCTTTGTGGTTCTGTTTTGAGTTGTTGTTGAGTTGTTGCTGTCGCTGAGGTCCTGGGGTGTTCGGGTAGTGGATTGTGCCTGCCTTCCAGCTTTTCATCTGCTGCTTCTTCCCTGCCTTCTTCTGAGTTCAGTGGCTGTGCTGGAGGAGCAGTGCCTTTCAGCTTTGGGTCCTCTTGCTGTCTGACCAGTGGTGGTGTTGTCTGGGAGTAGCTTCGTAGTGTGCTGTAGTGTGCTATGTGGTGCTGTAGTGGCTTGGTAGTGTGCTGTAGTGTGCTATGTGGTGCTGTAGTGGCTTGGTAGTGTGCTGTCCTTCCTCCCTGGAGTTTTCTATTTCTGTTTTGGGGGAGTTTGGCCTTCTCCTGTTGTGTCTCCTCTCTTTTCTCCCCTTCTCTGCTTTTTCCTGTTTGTTTTGTTTTGCTGCTGTATTTGTTTTTTGTTTGCCCTTTGGTGGTTATCTCTTTGTATTTTAGGGGCCTTTGGCCTTTTCTATCCTCTTTAATTCAATTTGCCATTAAGAAAAAAAAAAAAAAAACACACATGTTGATTGTTATCTGTTCCGCAGTTCAATAAATTCGCATTTTTGAAATTCATTATTTAGTGTGGTAGGTTCATTTGACTCACTTTACGGCTCACTTTGTTGGCTCAAGGTTTTAGTTCCATAAGCTATGTCAAATTGATCATTATGAAACAAACAACATCATGTTGCTGTGAGGACATCCTTTTTATGGTGTTTGTATGCATTTACCTAAAGTTAGGAGTAGAGAATCCTATTCAAGCTTTAAATATCATGTTCATTTTACTAGTGACAGCACCATAATAGTTTGTATCTTTTCATTAACTCATATTGTCTTTCTCATTCATATGTGTTTACTTTGGCCTTTTGTTCGTCTTTTAACAATAGTTTGATTCATATTTTATCATAATGTTATTTATTTCAGTAATTCAGTTTATAGTATTATTTTAAAGGATGAATATATGAAGAAATTACTAGGGGCCTGTTTGTTTCATGTTACTGAATTTCTAGGAATACCAACACTTCTATTTCCATTAGTTAAAAATGAAGACCCATATGGTCACACCATATGTATATAAATGCATTGTGTTTACTATGTCAATTGCTTTACTTTAGGTAGTAAAAATCAGAACTTTAATTGATCATGTGTCACTTGAAAGATGTCTTCATTGCCTTCCGACTCCAAAGGTGGAAACAGAGCTTCATGGACACCCGCACAAGATGCATTTGTAGTCGATTTTTTAGCAGAACAATGCAATTTAGGGCGCTTCTCTGATAATGGATTTAAGAAAGAAATATGGAGAAAAGCAACAGAAGAATTGAATAAGAAATTTAATATTTCGGTAACCATACAACAATTAAAAAGTCATACGGCAGATTTGAAAACACGATATCGAATTGTGAAAGCGTTGAGAGAGCAAAGTGGATTTGGATGGGATGACCTTACGCAGATTTGCATTGCAGATGAAGATGTGTGGAATCGTTATATTCAGGTATATTCGCATGGAAACATAAATTTTATTAATAAAAACTTTCCATTTGAAATAAGTTTATTAATAATTAATACTATATTTTTTTTCACAGGCACACCCAGAAGCAAAAGCTTATAGAAGGACTTCTTTTCCGCTATATGATAATCTTAGCATCATATATGACGGTATAATATTAATTTATTAATTAATAAAATCATATATATTATGATGATGAGAAATAATTTTGATTATAAAATTATTGTTATAGGTTGTACGGCAGAGGGCAAGCGACAAAAGTCAAGTCGCATCCCAATTACACAACCATATGTGGAAGAGCAATTTCCCATTCAGAACTGCGCTACTCCTGCTATATCTCAACCACCATCTAATGAGCGAGTGGAAGAGTCTGGTTCAAGCTCAGAGAACGTAGTGATAATGACACAAAAAGATAATCGAAGCAAACGTTGTTCTGCAGTGCCAAAATCACTAAATCGTCAAAAAAGAGGTCGAACAAGTGTTGGTGAGAGAATAGCTGATGAAATCTCAAGAATGGTTACATCATCCGATCGCTTATGTGCAGTAACTCCACCTACATCAACGAAAGATTCGTATGAAATATGCCTAGAAGAACTTCAAAAAATAGAAGAACTAGATGAAGACACTATTATAGAAGCAGTAAAATTTCTTCAAGATCGACAAAATGCAATCGCATTTATGACCCTTAAAGGACCATTGCGATTACGATGGCTTCGTCAAAACTGTGGGAGGCGGCCTGATGCATAAATCGCTATAATTTTATAATAGTTTTAATAAACTTTTTTGTAGGGTTTATTATGAGTTTGATGATGTTAAGAATTTTTTTTCGTTACTCTTTTAATAATGCTTCAATGCGTAGTTTAAGTTGGGTTTGAGGATGTTTAAAACATTGTTGATTTCAAATGATATTTTATCAATGCTTGAATTATTTTTGGTGGTTCTTAATAGAATGTCTTTAATATTGTATTTATTTTATTTTGCAGATATATATTTGATTTTACAATGATGGATTTCATTACTTAAAACTAAATATTTATTTTATTGCAGAAATTATAAAGAAAAATATAATGTCTAATGATGACATTAATGCTCGTCGAAGGAAACAGGTTAAACTTAATATGCTTACTGTAGCAGCTGTTGCTGGTTGGTACATAGACACTTATTTGGATAAAAAGCCATGTCGTGATTCAGCACTTTCTGGTGCTGCTTATGTAAATGAATTATTAATTGGTCATTTGGAGCGTTTTCGACAAGTTTGTCGAATGGAAAGGCCCATATTTATGAAGTTGTGCAATGTTATTCGTAGCAAAAATCTTTTATGTGACACACGAGATATAACTCTTGAAGAACAACTTATAATGTTCCTATTCACGATTGGTCATAATGCTGTCAATCGTCAAGTTCAAGAACGTTTTCAACATTCAGGTGAAACAATCAGTCGTCATTTCAATGGCGTTCTTCAAGCTATACTTTCTCTTTCAACACAATACATACGTGATCCATCAATCAATGTTCCCATCGAAATTGCAAATGATACGCGTTTTTACCCTTTTTTCAAGGTAAATAATATTCTTTTAATTTAGACAATGTACTTATGATTAGTTTAATGATTTATTTTACGTAATATAGGATTGTATCGGAGCAATTGATGGCACACATATTCCTGTGTTCATCGAGTCTCATAAGCAAGCACCATATCGAAATCGACATGGATTATTATCACAAAATGTTATGGCCGCTTGTACTTTTGATTTGAAGTTCATTCATATTCAAGCGGGATGGGAGGGTTCAGCATCAGACGCTATTGTTTTGAGGGCTGCAGAAAAAGAGGGCTTCAAAGTACCACGAGGTATGTAATTTTTTTTTGCTTCGATCAAATAATCCCATTTATTTATTAATCAAAATCATACTTGTATTTTATCAGGTAAATATTATCTAGTTGATGCGGGATATGGAAACACTCCTAATTACATTGCCCCATACCGAGGAGTGCGATATCATTTGAGAGAGTTTGCTCGTGGAAGTATAGGCCCACAAAATGCCAAAGAACTATTCAACCTTCGTCATTCTTCCTTACGTAATGCAATTGAGCGTGTTTTTGGTGTAATAAAAAATCGCTTTCCAATATTGAAGAACACTTCATCTCATTCATTTGACACGGTTACAGATGTAATAATTGCATGTTGCACCTTACACAACTTCATTCATATCCACTCTAACGGTGAAGATTGGATATATGAAGAGTATGACCTTCAAAATGAGAATCAGTCTTCTGAACAGGAGGATATCAATGAACTAGATGATGATTATAGCACGGATGGGCGACGTCGGGAAGGCAATAGAATGCGGGAAGCAATTGCGAATGCTATGTGGAATGAATACAGCATTCGCACAAGAAGGCTAAGAGATCGGCATGAGCATCAATAAAAAGCTTATTATGGATTGTAGTTATCGTCTTGATTTCTTTTGTTATGAACTTTGACAGCAAACTATAAATTTGCATATGATTATTTGTTTGACTTTAAAATTTGTGATGGTTTTGTTTTAGCATATATTATAATCTTCAGCAACTGCCAAACAGCACAGTTTAAAATCTGTTGCATTCTTGAAAAAATGCCAAACAGCGACAATATTGCAATATTATAATATTGCACTATTATATTCTACAACATTTGATTCTGCTACTATTTAAATCTAAAAATATTATATTATGCATGTATCCAAACGGACCCTTAGTGATGACGGCCAAGAAACTATTAACCAAAGGAGTTACCCAAGAGGTCCTTTTATAGAAGATTCATACCCATTAATGAACCATTAACCCCCAACTATCACCTAATCCTTTAATCTCAGCCCATTATTAGTTTGTTGGCAAGTAAGCTCAAAATAATTAGGTCTCTTAAATGTGCAGACAAGTGGATATGATTAAAGATCCTTAATGGGCTTGTGGTAATGTGGGCCACACCCATTTAATCCAACATTCTCCCACTTGGCCCATATGACCATGGAAAAAAAATCCAAAATTTTAATTTAAGGAAATTCATTTTCAAATAATACTTTTGGAAAATGAAAAAATGACCTTAACCGATGCGCATCAACTTTAAAATAATTACCAACGTGTCTCTTATGCTGAGCCTTAATACTGTGTCTAAATTGGTTTACCAATGTGAACCATAGCGGGTACATGTCTTTAATGACATGCTCCCTTCCATAATTACTCCACTAGCACCCCAACCTAACCAAGTCCTTGAGAAGGGTAAAATAGCACATTTTCAATGGTTGTCCTATTTAATTAGGTATGATAATGCCATTTTCTTTAATATTCTTATTTTATTCACCTTAATACATGTAAATATTTGAAAAAAATAAAAATTACGAAATCATTACTGTAATGATATCCTCAATAATAAGGCAAATCAATAAGGCCCATATTCCTTACATGCTCTCTATAAGCCTTTGGCGCCAATGCCTTCGTTAACGGATCCGCTATCATTTGGTTCGTTGGAGCCCCAACAATAAACACCAATCAATCTCGTACCTTTTCCTTTAATACAAAGTACTTAACTTCCAAAAACTTTGATTTACTGGAAACTTTGTCATTTTGAGCAAATCTTCTTGCTGCATCATTATCGCAAAAGATTTTAAGAGGTTTAGGAATTGTATCCATAGTTCGTAAACCTGGGATAAAATCTCGCATCCATAATGCATGACCTGTTGTTTCAAAACACGCCACATATTCGGCATCAAATGTGGATGGAGTCACTAGGGTCTATTTCGCACTTCTCCATGATACTGCCCCACCAGCTTTCAGGAAAATATATCCTGAAGTCGACTTTTTTGTATCGAGGCATCCAGTGAAATTTGAGTCTGAATAACCGATCACTTCTAATTTTATCAGACTTTTTGTATGAGAGCCTGTAATTCCTAGTGCCACTAAGATATTGCAAGACTTTCTTAACTCCTACTCAATGCGTCATTCCTGGGTTACTTTGATATCTATTAAACATGCCAACTGCAAAATTGATATCAGGTCAGTGCATGTTTGTGCATACACCAGACTCCCTACTGCAGCAGTATAAGGACATTGGTCCATTTGACATCTTTCGATTTCATTTCTTAGACTTTGCTCTTTACTAAATTTGTCTCCCTTAATTATTGGTGAATCTTGGGGCCTACATCCTTCCATACTGAATCTTTTAAGAATATTTTTGATATAGGCTTCCTGTGATAACCCAAGTAATCCTCGAGATCTATCTCGATATATCTCGATTCCTATTATAAAGGTTGCTTTTCCCATATCTTTCATATCAAAATTATTCTTAAGATATTCTTGGTTTTGTGAATTATACCTAGGTCATTACTAGCTAGCAAAACATCATCGACATATAGTATCAATATTATAAACTTGCTCCCACTAACCTTGAGATAGATGCAATGGTTTACTGGATCTTCAAAAAACCTGAATGATGTGATAATGTGGTTAAATTTAAGATACCATTGCCTGGAAGTTGGTTTCAAACCATATATCGATTCCTTTTATTTGCAAACTAATTTAATGGTATTTCCTTTTATGAATTCTTCCGGTCGTTCCATGTATACCTATTCTTCTAAATTTCCATTTAGGAACGTTGTCTTAACATCCATTTGATGTAGCTTTAAATTGAAATGAGCTACAAAAGCCATAATTATCCTAAATGAATCCTTTTTTAGACACTGGAGAGTAAGTCTCATTATAGTCAACTCCCTCTCTTTGAGTAAAACCTTTAGCCATGAGCCGAACCTTAAATCGTTTTACCTTTCCTTTCGAGTCCCTTGTGGTCTTAAAGACTCATTTACAACTTACGGCCTTAGAACCCTTGGGTTCGATAATATCCCAAACCTCATTAGTGGCCATTGATTCCAACTCTTCTTTCATAGCATCCATCCATTTATTAGAATTCACACTTTATATGGCTTCTTTGAACGTTCTAGGATCATCTTTTATCCCAATATCGGCTTCTTCTAAATATACAGCATAATCATTTGAAATGGCAGGTCTTATTATTCGAGTTGACATTCTTAATTCCGGATCATTGGGAAGTGAATTATCATGATGTTCTGGGAGTGGATCATTAATGGGCTGACCAATATTACGTTCAACTTGATCATTTTGTCGTCGTTGTATCTCTTAATGATCATTGATGATATCAAATGGAACAAACCCATTTTGTGTATCAGGTAACTCAATATTTTCCCTGATTTCTTTATAAATTATATCTCTTTCTTGAGCACTCCCACTATTCTCATGAGTCTCCAGAAATTTTGCATTTCCCGATTCTACAATCCTAGTGGTATATGATTAGGACAATAAAACCTATACCCTTTAGACCTCTCAATATAACCAATAAAATATCCACTACCATTTTTAGGGTCTAACTTTCTTTCATGTGGGTTATAAATTCTCACTTTAGATTGGCAACCCTAGACTCGAAAATGGTTTAGGCTGGGTTTCCTTCTGGTTAATAACTCAAATGGTGTTTTTGGCACCGCTTTACTAGGGACACGATTTAATATGTATATCGCCATCTTAAGTGTTTCACCCCACATTGATTTGGGTAAAGTGGTATTACTTACCATGCTCCTAACCATATCCATAAGCGTCATATTTCTTTTCTCAGCAACACTATTCTGCCGAGGTGTTCCAGGCATTGTGTATTGGGCCACAATTCCCTCTTTTTCTAGAAATTTAGCAAATGGGCCCGGGTTACGACTCGATTCAGTGTATTTTCCATAATACTCACCACCACCTCTATCAAATCTCACTACTTTGATTTTTCTCTCTAATTGGTTTTCTACTTCTGCTTTAAATATCTTAAAGACATCTAAAGCATCGGATTTCTCTTTGATTAAATAAACACAACCAAATTGCGAAAAATCATCGATAAAGGTGATAAAGTATTGTTTACCTGTAAAACATGGTACATCCATTTTTCCACATATATCTGTATGGATTATTTCCAAGAGTTCAGAACTTCTTGTGGCACCTTTCTTGTTTGTGTTTTATTGTTTTCCCTTTTTATATTCTATACAAACACCATAATCATTGAAATCAAGATTAGGTAATAATCCATCTTTCATTAATCTGAGCATTCTCTCCTTTGATATATGCCCTAGCCTTTTATGCCACAACATAGAGGAGTTCTCTTTAATTGCCCCTCTCTTAGCGCCAATGCTCAGTTTACAACTAATGTGTGGTGTGTGCAATGATTGTTTATCCATAGAATTTAACTGTAATCTATACAATCCACCACATAAATAACCATTCCCAATTAAACATTCATTTCTAAAAATTCTCATAAAGTTTTGTCCAAAAATAAATTCAAACCCTTCATGAACCAATTTTAAAACAGAAATTAAATTTATAGAAATCTCGGGAACAAGGAAAACATTATGGAGGTCCAAAATAAATCTGGTGTCCAGCACCAGTCTGTAAGTGCCTATTGCTTCGACTCGTGATTCCTTTCGGTTCCCAGTGGCAATAGTCTTTTTTCTATTATTTGGTTTCCTGCTTGAAAGGAATCCCTTCACACAACTAGTTACATGAATGGTTGCACCAGAGTCAACCCACCAAGAACTTAGTGGAACATCGGTTAAATTGGTTTCATGAGATACTAGAGATAAATTTTCACCTCTCTTTTCAAACCAATTTTTCAACTTTAGGCAATCCTTTTTGAAGTGACCGTTCTTTCCATAGAAGAAGCATTTCGTCTGTCCTAGTTTTTCCTTCTTTTCTGGTTTTGCAATTTGAACACGTACTTGGCTTTTTCTTGTTCTTTTCCTTTCCCTTGGACTTGTTATGAGAGACGAAGTTTACCATCATTTGCCCCTCAGCCTTAAGCCTCCTCTCTTCTTGATCACATATAGCAATTAAATTCTATTATAGTCCAAGGTGTTGGGCTTTGATTGTAGGTAACCTTAAACGGCCAAAAGAGGAAGGGAGAGAGTCCAAAATGAATTGTATCAAGTACTTTTCTTATACACTCATATCTACTCGTTCCAAATAATATTTGCATTAATAAAATATATTCTCTCACTCCCAAAGTCCCATCATATTTCATGCTTGATAGGCGGCTTATTAGTGATGCCCCTACAGCCTCGTTAGTTACCTTAAACTGCGCCTTTACAGTATCTAAGAGATCCTTTGCATTTTCTATTGTTCTAAGGGATCCCCTGATACCTCTTGAAATAGAGTTCAAGATAATCTTGGTTGCTACCTTGTTAGCCTTGGTCCATTTATTAAATTTTGCCCTTTCATCACTAGATGTTTCATTTGTAAAAGTTAGGGGTTTAGCCTCATCAAAGACTATATCCAAGTCCAAGAAGGTTATGTCTATCATTAGCATGTCCATCCATTCTAGAAAATTTGACCCATCTAAGGTAGGAATGGTCCCTAATGTAGAAAGTGCTGCCATTGACTTAGTTACTGAAAATAAACAATAATATCCACAAGTTACAATCTATTCTTGATCATGCAATAACGATAAAAGTAAAAGTAATTGTACATCATTGTAAATCTACTTTTGGGTATGAAAACATCATGCATAACAATCACTTTTCTTTAATTAATAAGACTACGTTAATAATATAATGCAATTAAGAGGACTATTCCTTTGGGCATAAATCATTCTTAACTACATCACATTACCAACAATATCTTATTCCGACTTCTATTCCATGAAGATTGAACCTTTGGGCTCCTCTTCATATCTTTTATGAAATTGTAATTTAGTGTTATTATATTCACACAAATAATGGTGATGTACCCTTAGTTCAATCTATAAATCAAACAATTCTTCATGACTTGGTTGCTTTGGCAACTATTAAATCAATCCAAATCATTCATTTGTAAATAAAATTATAATAACAACACTTCCATCATGACACATCCTTAATTGGAATCTTTGTTATTCTCTAATGATCCAAGGTGATATAACAACACATAATTAGCTAAGTTATAAGCTATTGTACACTTTGATTGCATAAAATAAATCATCTAGGATGTGGAAAAGAACTTTAATGACTTATTTTAACATTTAAAAGAATATTCCAAAATACCAGAGACGCTCCATAATTGATCCAAACTATTCAGATTAAAGATCTTATTAATAGGAATTCATAGGAGAAAACGGATCGAAATTCCGAGTTCCCATGAGTCCGATATGATCAAAATAAATTTTGGATCACCCATTTGACCAATATGATCAGCACTAATAATTGGGTTAGTTCTGGAACTCATTTGGGCTAATTAACCATGCCAATACCCACCATTTAATAAGCAGAACATTCTGGAAATTTTTCTTCCAAAACTATACTGGGCTCAGGGGGTCCTTAATGGGTCACATATGACCTGACCTGTCTGGCCTGGCCCAGCCACCATTTCATTTGGTAAAGGCAGAAACCTAACAATCTCTCTAAGGTGACGGAGGCAGGGCTACCTCCATTCTCTGTCATGCATTTTCTTATTTTATTTAAACCCATTAAAATAATCCATCAAATAAAATAAAATACCATTATATTAAAGTACAATTTTCATCATCGTTTTTCTCTTTTTATACCCTTCATTAAAATGACATTAAACCAAAATAAAGAAATAACAGTGATAAACCAATGCAGGTTCCAACTCTATATACTCTTTTATTCCCATCTCTTCCAGATTGGGTTGGGCGCCATAATACTCGATTTGTAAGTCTCTTCTTTCCAATAAAATGGAATCCCTTATATCAAATACCCAAAACTTTTTTCATTTGGACATTTGGTTTGATTTCTGAGAACCCAGAAAGCCCCAAAATCTCAGAATATGTAAACAAAACTTGAAGCGTTCATTTGGCCATACCTAAAGATGGCTTTGATACCACATATCAGCTTAAGATCCCTCAATCCACAAGAGGATTTGCTTGGGTGTAATCCAAATGACATGATGAAGTAAACATAAATAATCTGAGAATGGGGAGGAGCTTACCTGACTCCATAGCTCTTTCTTGAAGGTAACAGAAGCTCCTTGAAATGACAGAGGCTTGAAACTTACGTTGGGTTTACAATTCCTTTGCCTTTGCTATTCTTTCTTGCTTAGTGATGGAGGCTAAGAAACTATTAACCAAAGGAGTTACCTAAGGGATCCTTTTATAGAAGATTCCTACCCATCAAGGAACCATTAACCCCTTAATCTCAGCCCATTATTAGTTTGTTGGCAAGTGAGCTCAAAATAACTAGGTCTCTTAAATGTGTAGACTGTTAGATTGTATGGACTCAATTCATCAGATGATGTGATAAATTGATTAGTTTCTTTATTTATCAATAAAATCATGCTTTACTTTCATAAGATGAATGTTATTTTATTACTTTATGCACATGACCAATACATATGACATAATAGTTCATGAGTTGAACCGGGCTCCATTAGTATATTAGATGTGATATATGTGTATGGATGAGATCCACACACGGGAGATATATGTTACAAATCTTATACTTAAATATCTTCACAACCAGTGATGAGATTGGGCATCTCATTTGACAAGGTTGCAGTACTTTGATCACTATGAGATAGTGTGATTTGTCTCGATCATCAGAATAGAAGATTCTGGATCAATGTGCTGGTACATTGGATGTATTGAAGGACCATGAGAAGCACGTTATGGAATTCCGTTTCAATAATAAGGTATGTTCTCATAATTCCCTGGCAATAGGCTCTCAATCCTGAGACATTGATGAACTCAAGTTTCTATTTATTCATTTGCTTTGAGTCACAAATGAGTGAGGCCAACTATAGGTCAACACCTCGGTGTCTTGGGTATGTGGTAGTAGGATTGTGGGAACATTGAATGATCAAGATGGAAT
Organism: Umbellularia californica; assembly: GCA_028538565.1. Classification (NCBI taxonomy): domain Eukaryota; kingdom Viridiplantae; phylum Streptophyta; class Magnoliopsida; order Laurales; family Lauraceae; genus Umbellularia; species Umbellularia californica. The sequence goes on along the minus strand of JAPQWN010000005.1, from coordinate 22,082,066 downwards.
CTATCTCTATTATCCCCTTGTCCCAATTAATGGATTTGTCATTAGTAAGTGTGCACCCATCTTGATTAAGAGTTAATTGGATGGTACTGATGATCATAGTGATTAATTGGGGCTCAAGGATAATAAGATGTGGAACTAAGATTGGAAGAGACAGATTTATTCCAATTGATCCATGGATATTGATAGAGGGGCCTACTTGTGGTAATTGAGAAGTTTAGGGTCTTCATTGTATTTTATTCCTAAGACTGGAGTGCAATTACATTTATATAGTGGTTTTATTTGCAATTAACTGTGGGCCCGGATTGCACATGAGATGTGGGGTCACGTGTCCCAGTTGGAGCTAACTTTCTAAGGAATTCCTAGTGGTCCCTACGCTAGCCCAAGTTATTAGAAAGATACTAATTATAGTAGAACTCTAAAAGGAAATAGAAAGTTACTATTTCTATTAGAAGTGAGACTTCTAATAGTGGTAATAGTAAGTTACTAATTATAATGGAAGTGAGACTTCTATTTTAGAAAGAAGAGAGTTACTAATTGTTAGAGAAGTAAGACTTCTATTTCAATTAGATAACAAAGAAGAGAAGTTTGCTCTTAGCAATAAATAGAGGACATAAGAGGTCTTGGATTTCCTATGCAAAATCCTACCTAGGGATTCACGCCCATGCCTTTTGTGCAAGAGTTGCACATGTTTTGTCTTCTCTCTTCCCTCTTCCAGTTCTCTTCTAGTTTCCTTGAGAGTTTTCTCTTGGAGATCCCACCCATCTTCTTGAGAAAAGAGAATCTGATAAGGGTCATAGCGTGGAAGATCGAAAGGTCTTGGAGATTCCTATTTGATAAGTGAAAGAGTTTCATCATCAAATAAAGATGCAAATTCTCTATTAGAGCACAACCAAGCTCCAAAGGTATAATCTGTTTCGTTGCATGTTGTAGTTTTTATGGATGCTTGTTGGCTGGTTGTTTCTATCTTTTAGATAGTTTTATTTACTGAACATGATCTTGAGATTGAGGGTTATGCATTCCGGATTGGGTTTTTGGCCTTATGGGTACTTGATCCCTGTATCAAGTGGGTCAAAAGTTTTGAAAATCTATCCACGAGGCCCACCTACTTCCAACATAGACATGCAAGTGGGTATGATTAAAGATCCTTAATTGGCTTGTGGTCCTGTGGGCCACACCCATTTAATCCAACATGGACCTCATTGGAGAGTATTAAAAACATCTCCGGAATGGAATGGAATGAAATCAATCTTGCATGGAAAAAAGATTGAGAATGATGAATAGAACTCATTCCATCACACAACACACAATCATATGCCATCAAAACTGATTTCAGAATGAGGCAGAAAAGGGGAGGGGTTGGCTAATTGTATCAAGGCTTCCTTGTGGGCTACGAAGGGGTTTCTTGGGGCCAAGAGAGTAGAGGTTATATATCGATGTAATCTGTAATCCAAGACTCTAGGAATGAGAGAGGTGAGAGTTCTCTCTCCCGTAGTGGTCAGCGATTGTCAAACCACATGGGATTGAATGGAGGAAAGTTTTCTTTCTCGTGGACAAAGGCAAACTTGCCAAACCACATAAATCTATGTGTGGCTTTCTCTTTTCTTGTGTGGCTTGTCTGATTGTCAATCACAGTGTTTCACACTTCCAAGTGCATGCGCACAAGTGGTATCAGAGCCATACCAAGTGGTACGGGGGGGGGGGGGGGGGGGGGAGGGCAATCAATCAAACAAAAACATAATCATAAGAATCCACATTCGCATACCACTCCAATTTCTTGACATGTAGGACATTTCCATTCCAAAAGTTTATACCACCTGTCAGAGTGATCAAGGCCACTCTTTGTCAATTCCCCTTTTTACTATTCTGTTCTGTTACTTCTGTAGTTTCTTTTCTTTTCTTTTGGTTTCATAGGAGTAATATTTTCAGTTTGGTTATATTTCCTCAGAACTTAGATGAAAAGCAATGAATCCAAAGTCCAAATTTATTGTTAAAATTTTAAGGTAAGTAGAAATTCCATTAGGTGGTACAGCAATGGGGGAGATGTCATATGGAATCAGCTAACAGAACATAAACATAACTCTCTCTAAGACTTCATAAAGTGTCAGTTAATGGATGGAAGACATGTTTAGAACATTGCTCCAAAGTGATTGCCCAGAACGATTGTAGTAGGAGGTGCTCTCTTCTTGTAATTCCATGCTAGCTAAGGTATTGTCACTGGTAGGACACACATATGGCACATTTGCAATACCATTATAATAGTTTAGACTGAATTCATCGTCGTCGTTACTTGGGTGTTGGTGACTCTTGGTCTCATCCCCTTCGACTTCACTTTCACTAGCATTTGAGTTCTTATCCACCAGTTCTCTAAATATGGAGGATCGCAAAAGGACACTGAGTGCAGTTCTTGGAGAGGACTTATTGTTAGAGCTGCCAGAGATTAGCCAAGGGTGATGTTCTTGTGTTTTAGGAGAGCCAATGTCATCCATTGCAAAGAGGTGGTTGTTAAAGAATGGTTGTGTGTGTTCCTTGGCATAGATGGTAGAGGAAGTTGTCACTTCTCTAGATTCTCCATTCGCTTGTGTTTCTTTATGAGTAGCATCAGCTCCTGGCCTTAGCCATCTGATGTATGTGCTTAGGTCAAAATTGGTCACTGCATTGATCCCTCTATATTCGATGGCAGCAATGTCATAAGCTGCAGCGGCCTCCTCTTGCGTACCTGAAACAAGAGCAGATTTAGGTTTCACTGAGTATCTCACACACACACACACACACACACACACACACACACACTTGCCAAGACAACCATGAATCTGCAATAAAGAAACACACACACAAACACACACTTGCCAAGACAACCATGAATCTGCAATAAAGACACTCACTATAGGTTCCAAGGTAAAGGTACTTGTTCCCAAAAACCCTCCCTATCCTTGCTTCCCATCGCCCATTATGATGGTGCCTGCATTTTATTTACAAAAATAAAAATGTTTTTATTCCATTAGTAATCTCATGTATGGATGGAAACTGAAGACTAATAAAGCTCTCTAAACTATAAAGATCAGCTAGGTTCTATTTATTTGATACGACAAGATTTTGTTATAGGAATTCTTGAGATATCATAGAATATGCTTAACTTGAAATAAATTAGAGAATAAAGATGTCATATCTTCATTCCCGAAATTGAGGGTACAGTAAAAAGTTAAGAGAGTTTTCTGAAGAGTCTCTTGGAAACTACTGGAATTTGAAAGTTTAAACTCACTACTGAACATAGGATTTAGTGGAACAAGAATTTGCCCTGCACCTGAGGAATTTAAGATTATGGTGTGTTATCATTTCTCTCACAGACTCTCAAACCAGACAATCCATTTATCAAGGAGCGGATCCTTTTACGACAATAGATGTATCCATCACTGATTTTGCACATAATAGTTTAGCGTATAACAGAATATAGTTACTCTCCCTTTTTTCGTTTCTGGTAGTCTAACTCTCTCCTCTCTATTGATGGTGATTGGAGAGGGAAAGGGAATGAACATTTGAATTCATTGTGTATATACTTTGGGAAGGAATGATTGTTACCTTGCAACTCCACGGTATTTGGATACGCCTCTAGAGAAACCACTGCTTTTCCTGTGTACACAGATAGCCTATTAGTCTCACAAACATGAATAAGAGAGTACAATCAGAAGCATCGCCCTAAAAAAATTCAATTTTTTTATAATATTGAAATCATGCAATCATACCTTCTTAAAGAGGCTAGATACTCTTCTTTGGTGACAGTCTGCATTATTTGGATTTCTTTCTCATAATCCGATACCTACAAATTCAATGACAACCAATCACATGTTAGCTCTAGGCCAACCAACCCAAAAGAAAAAAAAAAAAAAAAAGGATTGGAGAATTGCTATGGGGTAATCAGTTCCAAAAAGTTTCGGGTGTAACTAAACTTAGAACTGCTACCAATCAACATGTTTCTAACAATTTCTTACACCTGGCTTTTTTGTGAAGTGTTCACACATTGCCTTATCAGATTACATAATAAGATGGAAATTTTAAAACAAAAATAAAGAGTATGTCTGTACAGGGAAATTTGTGAATGTGGTCGGCCCCCAGTACTTAAGTGCTGCCAAATCATAAGCTCTTGCTGCTGATTCTTCCTCATCATATGCTCCTGATTATGAGAAACAATACAAATGGTCTTCCCATCAGTTGAAACCCAACAGTCTTTTCTAATCATAAAAAAAAAGGATCAAGGAAAAAATGAAACCCGCACCTAGATAAACTGTAGATTCCAACCATCATGTCCAAACACCACCCAGGAAGAGGAGAAAAGAAATGATCAGATTTTTTTTATTTACAAATACGCAGAAGAAATGTAAACCATGAGTATTAAAAAAATTCTGGTTTGTATTATTTTATACCTTGTTTCCCCTTCTTCTTCTGTGTTACATTCCATGACCCCTTATCCCACAAGTGCGCTTCATAACGGCCTGTCCATCTATGCCTGTGCATTTTTATGAAAACCAATGAATGTTAGATACTGGACAATGGAGAAACAGAGATAAAATACATGAGTAAGATGCATATGATAAGATTGATATCTGTATATAAGTATTGAGCAAGGATCAAATGAATGTAGCTTGAAATGGTTGGGCATGTACAAAGGCCATAAACATCCCTGAATGAAAAATCAAAGTGAACGAAAGAACAGGGGAAACCAATAAAAGTTAGTACTATGCTGGTCCCAAACTATCGTACTCTGGATATTAAAGCCTACTAAATTTGAAAACTGTCCCCAGATAGATGGAGTAAGTCTTCCATACTGATGATGATGATGAATCAATTTGAAGTGGCATGTTTAGTGATAGAGAGACGGACCATCCTTAGATGGGTTACGACTTTGATGATGATGATGATGATACCAATTTGATCTCATCAAGTCAATGATCCCCTGCAATGCACTGTATGGTACTGAATTACTGTGTGATCACTCATGTGGGAGTCTGCCTGGGATGCAAACTTCATAGTTGATTAGTAGGAATCTTTAGGCCCATCCTAGATTAAAGGGATGAGGCTAATTTGATGATCACGACCGCAATGATGATGGGGATGATGATGATGATTTGGATGCATGCAAACCAAAGATAGGAAGGGGGTTCCCCTAAAGTCATCTTGATCTAGATTCCGGATAGCCATGGATTTCATATCCTGAAAATTTTGGTCAGTCTAACAGTGAAGGTAAGTCCCATTGGGATCTCCACAATTCTCTTTACAGTCGTAACCTCCTAGTGTGGAATTTTCTTCTTTACTTCTCATATTTCAAATGCCACAAAGACTTCAAAGAAGCAGAAGATGGTAACATGAAAAAGAAGAATACCTACTGACACCGCGAAATCTAGAGCTTCTCTTAACAGTAGCAGTAGCATTACTGGTTGGGGTAGAGGATGGGTCTTGCACTTCTCTTTTATCATCCTTATTACCAACTACTGCCATAGAAGGCTCTCTTCTCCTCCTCTTAATGTACTTGGGTTCCTCACCCTCTATTGCTCCACCGCCACGCCTTCCTCCATTTCCTTCTCTCTTCACCAAAACCCCTTCCATCTCTCTCACTTTCTTTCTTACTAAAACAAAGTAGAAATGAATGGAATGCAATGGAGTCCTTCACAGAAGAATTACTATATATATATACATGTACTGATGACAAGAGAATCCCAGGATTTTGTTTCATTTGCTTCTGGAGTTTTGTTTGGTACCAATGTAAGACAATGGGAGACGATGATTTCGGGACCTTCATGACAAAACCTGACTTCATGACAAAACCTGAAATGGGGTGCTTGTCTCCATTGCAGATGTTTGAAAATGGTGGAGAAAAAGGTTAAAATGTTTTGCTTGGTGGGTCGAAGAGGACGATACCCGTGGGACTGTGTGAGACAATGGCTCGTTTTGGCTTGTTGGGCAGAGACAGGAACTGAAGAAGAGTGGAAGCTAGAAGAAGACAAGTGATGGATATGCCAGGAATTTCGTTTTTCTGTCTTGTTTTTGCCTTTGCGAAGAGATGGAAACGTATGTGAGGCACAGGCCTATTGTAAAGTGTGCTTCTCTCTCTCTCTCGTCTCCTGGTGATTTTATTTATCTTGTTACATATACTTTCCATGTAATACTTGACTACGCATTGCCGATATAAGCTGTTAAATTTCTGATCATTTGAATATGAATTAATAGGCTTAATGACTCCCATCCATGTCACTGATATTAGTCGATCTCTATTGTTTTTTCACAATCAAGACATGGGGTAAGATTTGAGGATTCCGCAAACTTGAAGATTCCTCACGGAGGATGTGTAGAGCTGAGAATTTTACATAGATATTCGTATGTTTTTTCTATAAAACTGAGAAAAATTGGTGTCGGTTTGTAAATTCAAGAAAATCCTGGAAGGATTTTGGACTTGAAAATCCTCGGAAACTGGCACAAATTCTTGAGGATTTATAATTGCCGACGTGAATTTCTAAATCCTCGGAGAAGATTGACGAGGAATCCTTGATGATTTGGTTGCCAAACATGACCATAGTCTTTGATGGCATTTATCATCCATTTCTAGGATTTGAGTCTCTTGATCAATTTAGCAATGTTGGGGGGAATGGGAAGATTAGCGCTTTTCCCTTTAATTAGTTAGTTCCCAGGTCTTAATCGCCAGACTAACACCTCTTAATGCCCAGCCCATTTGGTCAATTGGGCCTAATACCACTATACCAGGCTTCGATCCAGCCCATAGATCCAGAAGTTACCCCCTGCCTGAACCGCATTTTACAACACATAGACATACCCTAATAAAGAAGTAGGTATTGGAACCAGGTCTATTATGAGATTCAACCATATGTAAGCCCAAACGATTGCTCGGGCTACAGCACTGCCAAATGCAGGCTAAGCTTGGGTTGGGAGTTGGAACTGGACTGTGCAGAACGTGAACATCCCTATTAGTTTTGTCTAGGTGGCGAGAACCCTTATTTTGACAGGAGACCTTTGGTTATATAATTTGAGGTGCTCCCAAAGTGCAGCTTGGGTCTTGAAATGGAGAAGCTCTAACCGGTTGTGCATGCAGTTATGAGAAAATATTCCATGAGAGGAGCATTGGATTCATCGACCCTTCTGTAACTGTCTAGGCAGGGGTTTTGAAGGGTTTGATTGTATTTGAGTTTTGGAATTTTGTCTTGCCCGTAGCTCAACAGTGCCAGGCCATATGGGCCCAGTCTATAGGTGGGCCATGGTTCAAAAACCTCTCAACTCAACCCAACTATGAAAGTCATGAAGCCGAGGAATTTTGTCTTGCTTGGTAAGAGGCGGCAATTCTCACTTGGGTGTCCAAGGTTTGAATCTTGGGTGTGCCACCTCTTTCCACTTGTATGGGCTATCTTTCCACTTATGCAGGCTTCTTTCCCACTTGTGTGGGCCTTCTTTCTGTTTGTGCGAACTGTCTTCCCGTGTGTGTGCAGGCTCTCTTGGGTCCCAGCCCCCTTTTCTGGGTTATAAAAAAAAAAGAAAAAAACCTTGAGTGAGTACTCTGCCAGATTCATTTGACTCGTTTGCCTTGGTGACTTACCAAATCATGTTCACTTCGGTGAGGGTTTTTTTTTTTTGGTACCCCAACTTCAGTGGATGAGACCCATATTTTTTTTGGTACCCGGGAAGGAAGCCCACCGAAGTGGGAAGAAAGCCCGATACACCCGGGAAAGAAGCCAACCGAGGTGGGAAGAAAGCCCGCATATACACATGCAGGAATATATACTATCGGTGGGAAGAAAGCCCATTGAGGTTTTCACTCGGGTGACTTGAAAAGGAGTTTTAATACTATTGGTAGGGCTTTATGTATAGTTAGAGATGCAAGTGTGGGTGGACCTGGCTCAATGTATTAAACACAAAAAGTGATCTTATGTTGCCATAATTATATATTATAGAGGTAGGATTCGATTTTGAAATTGAGCTTCAATTTTATAATCGATTGCAAAATTGGACTCCAATTTCACAATTGATTGAGAAATTTGATCTCAAATCAATCTTGATTTCAATTTTTTTTGTAGAGAAATCTTATGGATTTTGATTCTTTTAATTTCCTAAATATTGAGAGTTCCTTGAAACATGAAAGAATAGCAGCCATTCCCATCTTAATTCTCTCACTTGATCTCATATTTTATCTCTTGCAATTTAAAATTTTTCTATAATGTTGAAACATTGCTTCCCCTTCTCATTCTTGTCCCCATTCCACTCCTTTCCGTTTCCAATTTCGTTCCTTCTAATTATAACTTAAATGCATTTAAGTTAATTGACATTTAAGTATCCGTAATATTAGCCAAGATCAGTTTCACTTCTAGATATATCAAAGTTGGACACCATTAAAAATTCTCTCATTTAAATTTATTCTTTATTTTGGTTTATGTAAGTTAGCTATACTTCATTTCCTTTTACATAGATTTTATATATATATATATATATAATTTTAGAAATGAGTAAAACTTGATACACCAAATTTTCTGGGATTCACATGATATTGGTTTTTTTCAATTTGTACATTTAATTATGAAACATTACTGGGATTCATATTTCTTTAATTTAAAATTACTTTTATTTATTTTATATTTAAATAGAGCTATTTTTTTTAATAATAGCAACACAGATTAAATTTTTTTATATACATTTTTGAAATTTAGTTTTGTGATTTATTAAGAGATGGGATGAATACTGTTTTAACTTAAAATGTTTTTTTTTTCCAACTATTTCTACCTTAAATTTTGGTGCAATTATAATATATTAATCTCGAAAGTTTTTGATGTAATTTTTACCATACTTTCTAAATTTGACCAAAAATTATCTTCATTTTCTACAATTGCTAACGTACTCTTCCTTCACTTTCCACTAATATACTTTCTCGACTAATGTGCTCGCATCTTCTTCATTTCTAACATACAAAGAATCCTACATATTCATGCATACCCATGACTAGCACGGGTTTTATGTGCTGGTTAGTATATTGTAAACATCAACTTCCAATTAATTTAACTTGCATATAGCGATCAAAGCCATCCATATTATGCAACTGATTTCCTTTGGATCAACCCAATAGTACATATCCGATAGAAATGAAATTTGGTACAGCGCCTAAACAGAAGATGGTGTATGACATGAGTAAATTTGATGGAAAAGGTGGACCTGAAGGGTTAGATCAGTTGATGTAGCCATTTGCACAATCCAAACCACGTTTCTTATTGAACCCATACGGAAATGCTTATTGTTTTCTTAATATTGTAAAAGAGGATGTGTGATACGAGGAACTTAAAGTCAATACAAACCATCCCACTTTTAGTAAAGATGACAGGGTTTGAAATTATCAAACCATCTTCCACGGCCATAGAAATCTGCTCTCTCTAGGGGCCCTCCTTTCTTCTCTCCCATTCCTCTCTTCTTCACATTTCTCTTATTTAACACAATCGCCCCATTTTGCAGCATCCATAACTCCCTCCATGCAACCCTCACCGGTTGGACCATAATGCCGACGATGAAAGCCTTGTGGTTATTTTAAATGGTTCAATCGGTTTCTCGCTCGGTCCAGTCTTGACACACACAAGCTCTTTATACTTGGCCTCGCAGGAACTCCAAAGAGGAAATTAAACACGGGAAAAAAATATACGAAGAAAAAAAAGGGAGGAGAGGGCCATGGAACTAATTGACTTAAGACCGTGTTTCTTATTTTTATTGTTTTTGTTGATGAGTATTCTTGGTGTGGTGAGTAGAGTGGACGGCCACATTGCAGATTTCGATGAGGTGTGGCAGGAGAGAGCTAAGAAGGCACAAGAGGATGCGCTTGCAGCTTATCACCCCAAGCCTGAGGAAGTTACGGGACATCTCAACCATGAGGTTAAATTGTGAGTTCTCTCTCATATGGGAAAGACTATTATTGCAAAAAAGTTATGAAGAAGTTTATAAATTTAATTTAGACAAGCGAGTCAATTTTTATGGTAATTTGTAAAGTAGGCTTACCTATAATAAATTCAACTCCCATGCACGAAGGCTTACCTATGATAAATTTGTACAATAGGCTTACCTTTTCAAATTTGTACAATATGCCTACCTTTGATGAATTCAAGGGATATTATAACTGCTTAAATATCACAGTTGTCCGAGATGAGTTGAAGTTTAAAGATTTCATGCGGAGCAGTTAGTACACAAATGATGCAATATCATACTGCCGTAAGATATCCCTTTAGGGGATACGTGTGATATCACACAGCATTATGGTATCGCACGGTCCGATGTGTGCGATGTACATGACACTAGATATTGCACGGACATTTCCAAGGAAAATACTTAAGCTTCCCCAGTTGATGGACGGACGAATCTTGAGTCTAAGAACTAAGAACTATTGGTGGGGCAACATCCCTAACTTCCATATGCTAATACCACATGAATTATCGCTCATTCAAAATTTACTCCGCTGGAGCTCTTGCCGTTGGACGGGTCAGGTGTAAAATGTGAGTTCATCTCCGCTTTTTTATGTGATCAATCGAACAACATTTTTCGTCGCTATCAAACTAAATATTTTTATTTTAACAGAAGCCTTACCTGCGTTCTCGTATTTCGAAACAAAGTCTCTAGTTTGTTGTTGGGTTGGTCACCTCGATGACAGTCAAAGACAAAAAGGAAAGGTATATTGACCACTTCCGTTATTTTTGATAAAGCCACTGAGAAAGGGTGAAAATACTTTCTAACAAAAGTCACCACCTTCGGTTGAGTTTAACCTTGAAAATAAAGCTTAGTAGTTTGAAAGTTATGGTGAAGATATAATAGTTACTCTGCTTGGGTCAGGGAGCGGATGGTATACCAAGGGTGAAACGACCAGGGTAAAAAACTAGTTTTATTACAGACAACAATAATTTTTATTTACAACAAACTGATTTTTAATATAAGGAAACTTTTAGTCAAAGTGGTTGATGGGTATACCAAGGCTGTATAGGTAATTGTATGTACAACCACCAACAATTGCAGTTGTTCGTAAATAATATTAGAAAAGATTGGTAGTCACATGTAAAATTTTCATATGAGTGATATGAGTTGCTAAAATTCATGAATAATGGGCCCTATAACTTCTTTTTGAAATGCGGATAATGTTAAATTCAAAAGAAAGCTATATGAACTCAATAAGCCGACTTTTAGCTAAATAGGTAGATCATAGGCAAAACCATCGAGACAAGGGCCTTGTAATGGTAAATTGTGTTTTGATCAGTAGACTCTGGATCATCCGATGGCCACATTGTTTGAAATCTTTTTTTTTTTTTAAAAATGTTGTTGTGTTTTCTGATCAAAACATTGTTACTTGACAATATAATTTTCAGCTTTGCAAAATAAAGTAGATTGGAGCTTTTCAAGATTTCAAAAGAGCCACAGAGAAGATGTGCATGTGCTAGTTTAAAGGGTTACAGGTCTTAAACCTGACAATCGCCCTAGATTTAAGACAATTGCCTCAGAACTATCGGAAAAAGTGTAATTACATCAGAACTGTTCGCCTGTAGGATATCTCACATTGCGATATCCTAGAGATGTAGGATATTGCATTATGTGATATCCTATGACCATAGGATATCGCTAGATTACTCCTTTCTGCCCAAACGCAAAGCACATTTTCACCACGAACTCAAAACTTTGTTTTACCTTCTTCTTGCCTTTGTGTTCGGGTAATGAGAGGTTCTCAGAATTGTCTCAAATCCAGAGATTTGAATATAGGTGCAGGATGTGATATCCTTTTGGGTGGGAAGTGGTAATCTTGCGATATCCAATGGTCATAGGACATCACATAATGCGATATCCTACATCCTTAGAATATCGCAATGTGAGATATCCCACAAACAAACAGTTCTGCGGTAATTGCACTTTTTTCTACAGTTTTAAAGCGATTGTCAAGTTTAAGACTTGTTGTACTGTCATTATCCCATACTTTAAAATCACCTTTTTCTCATGCTCAGCACCATGTGATGATCTGAACTAAAATTTGCAGTAGTCCAGATACTCTACATTGTTATTACTTTAGGTCAATCTAAAAAAATGAGTGGGGCTGCCCACTTTCTTAAATTCAAACCATAGAAAGGGAAGCTGTCTATATATTGGCATTGGGACAGAGTTCGAACCACTTGGAATTTTGCAATTTGGCCAACCGATAGAATGATCATGTGATTAAAAATTTTGTTCACATGCGTTACATGTGATCAATTTATAGTTTGCCTCAACTCTGATCTTGCCAAAAAGAAACTGCTACCGACAAGTATTTTTCTAATTCTATAGTTTCTTTTCTCAACTTTGTGTAGACCTCTTTTAATCAACCCTATATTGATTATATGAAGGATAATACATGTAGGAGCTTGAGCAGAAATGAATCAAGGAGGCAATTGGCAGTTAACCGAGGTAAATGTGTTGCAACCAACCCCATCGACCAATGTTGGAGATGCAAGCAGGACTGGGAGAGCAACCGCAAGCGGCTTGCCGACTGCGTTCTAGGCTTCGGTCGGAACACCACAGGCGGGAAGGACGGGGACATCTACGTGGTTTACGACTCCTCTGATGATGACCTTGTCTCACCGAAAAAAGGAACCCTTCGCCACGCCGTTATCCAAGATGAGCCACTGTGGATCATCTTTTCTCGGAGCATGATGATCAGGCTTAGTGAGGAGCTGATGGTGAATTCTAACAAGACCATCGATGGGCGCGGCCACCAGGTGCACATACACAATGGGGCCGGCATTACCATCCAATTTGTGAAGAACGTCATCATTCACGGCCTCCACATACATGACATCAAGGCCGGCGGTGGCGGCATGATCAGGGATTCCCCTACCCATTTTGGCCAGAGGACCAGGAGCGACGGGGATGGCATCTCCATCTTTGGATCGAGTAATGTGTGGGTTGACCATGTCTCCATGGCCAACTGCATGGATGGAATGATCGATGCTATTGAAATGTCCACGGCCATCACCGTCTCCAACTGCCACTTCACAAACCACAACGAGGTAAATACAGTGTCCAGTAGGAAAAGAAATCCCATTAAAATTTAAATGACTCAAAAGAAATGTGACCCTAGCCAAACTTCTCTCACAGTTGAGTCCTTTGGATGTTACTAGCTTAACAGCCAAAATATGCAGTCATCAGTTTCAAGTAAATAAATCCATACCTCTCCTTTTATCTCCAAAATGGAAGTCTCCATATAAGAGAGGTTTCTCCTAAAAAAAGCCCTAGCACTACAACTAGTTATTTGGGCATCTTGGCTATCAATTGGGTTCAAATAGGAGTTGGTCACACTGTATTTACGGTTAATAATATCTTATAGTGGGGCCAACTCCTATTAGAATAAAATTAGGAAAAAGCCCATTCAAGAAGAATTCATTTATTCATGGATATTTGATTCACAACCATCCATGCATACCATAGGCATCCTGACCCATTAAATAATTGCAAGTAACCAATCAGCACATTTTCATTAATTAGTCATAGGTGGTTTGGTTACATGTGATCAATCCAATCTAGGCCAACTTTAATAAGAATGAGATACAACTCTTAATCCTAAAATAATGAGTAGTAATTATTTTGAACGGTTTGGATTCATTGTAGTGACCTCTATTATTTTTGCATTTTAATTGACATTACAGGTTTTGAAAAATTATGCCCTTAATAAAAACATTGAGGTACTTTTAAATTTAAGTTTTTCCCTTAAATAATAGTAAAAAACTCTGTAAGAATAAATAATTTTTTTCTTAAATGATAAATGAAATATCGGCCTTTTTTTTTTTTTCAATCAGAGGGTTTCAAACCCTTTGGGCTGGACTAATTCCTCTGGGCCCAGAGGGAAGCCGGGTAAACTCCCCTATAGCCGCAGTATGGTAGTGCAATTTTGAATCTATAATTTCCAGGTGCAAACCGTGGTCCTAAGCCAACTGTGCTATCCTTTGTGTTTAAATATCAACTAATATAATCTATATCAACAAACCCGTCATCAAATTGTTTTTGAAGCACGGCACATAACTTCAACCCACACTGTATGCAGGTCAACCTGAACCCACATCAACCTGCTTAACCTTAGCCACTATTTATAAGCTTGGGCCAAGCCCAATCCATTTCAAACAATAACGCTATATTTGAGCCTGGTTGCAGGCCAAGAATGGCTCAATACAAGCTCGGCTTATTCCACACAAAATAAACTATCAGAATTATCAATGACATTGGATGGACATCATTTTTATAAAATCTAATATTTTATCAGTCGATCCCATACGAATTGAGAAGCTTTTGAAACTGTGTTTAATTTGCTAATCATGGCCAGATGGATGATCCCTGCAGGCGCTGCTGTTTGGAGCAAATGACCATAGTACTAACGATACAGTAATGCAAATCACCCTCGCATTCAACCATTTTGGAAGAGGCCTTGTGCAAAGGTTGCCCAGGTGAGGAAATGCGGGGCACACCCATCATCCTTATTGGGCCAATCACAGCCACATATGAGACTTCTGATCCTTCCTTCTCTTATCTGTTCATCAGGTGCCGTTTTGGATTCTGCCATGTGGTCAACAATCACTACAGTCGTTGGCTCATGTATGCTGTGGGAGGTAGCGCACATCCAACCATCTTAAGCCAAGGAAACCGGTTCAACGCTCCCAATCTAAGATTTTGCAAGGAGGTAGGCCCCATATACACATACAACACATAAAGCAGTGATCACCTTGAATGATGTGGATGGCCCGGATCACACAATTACCTGATAGATCAGACCCACAATATTAGAGGATATGACCATTTTATGATCTGATTGATAAACGGGTCCAGATTGTCCCAAACTGTTCCTTATCTGATAGTTGGGGACTTAGTGCAGTGAAGTGCCTGTCTCACTATGAGACATGCACTTAAATGGCAGATGGGAAGAAAAAAAAATAAAAGTAGTATCGGATCCGGATCTAGGTATAAGCATATATGTACCTAAATAAATCTATTGTACTAAGAGAATGTACCCTCCCTTAGTATGAAGACACATGTCCTCATTCACCTGAAGACATATGTTCTCCCTCCATTAACTTCCACATAATGTCTTCAAGTAAATCTCCACTCTCCTCTCTCTCCACTATCCTCTCTCTAAACAAACTCACCCATAACTCCCTCAAAGAGAAACCAACTTCTCATAAGTGCTCTCCTCTCTCCTACTTAGGCCCTCTTTAACCGTCTGATTTAGTAAACAAGAGATGATCCGATATGTATCATTCCATTATAGTGAATCTTGAGAACCACAATTTAAGGTGGAGCCTACTGAATGATTTTTTCATGTTCATAACTGCATCCTTCATCTCAAGAATTTAAGAATCCATATCTATAGTATTGATAAGAAGGTATGGCTTTTCCTATCGGGGGACCCATCTATTCTACTAAGAGAATGTACCCTCCCTTAGTATGAAGACACATGTCCACCTTCACATGAAGACACATGTCCTCCCTCCACTAACTTCCACATAATGTCCTCAAGTAAATCTCCACTCTCCTCTCTCCACTATCCTCTCTCTAAACAAACTGACCCATAACTCCCTCAAAGAGAAACCAACTTCCCATAACTGCTCTCCTCTCTCCTACTCAGGCCCTCTTTAACCAATCTGATTTAGTAAACAAGAGATGATCCGATACGTATCATTCCATTATAGTGAATCTTGAGAACCACAATTTAAGGTGGAGCCTACTGAATGATTTTTTCATATTCATAATTGCATCCTTCATCCCAAGAATTTAAGAATCCATATCTATAGTATTGATAAGAAGGTATGACTTTTCCTATCGGGGGACCCATCTATTCTACTAAGAGAATATACCCTCCCTTAGTATGAAGACACATGTCCTCCCTCCACTAACTTCCACATAATGTCCTCAAGTAAATCTCCACTCTCCTCTCTCTCCACTATCCTCTCTCTAAACAAACTGACCCATAACTCCCTCAAAAAGAAACAAACTTCCCATAACTGCTCTCTTCTCTCCTACTCAGGTCCTCTTTAACCATCTGATTTAGTAAACAAGAGATGATCCGATACGTATCATTCCATTATAGTGAATCTTGAGAACCGCAATTTAAGGTGAAGCCTACTGAATGATTTTTTCATGTTCATAATTGCATCATTCATCTCAAGAGCTTAAGAATCCAGATCTATAGTATTGATAAGAAGGTATGACTTTTCCTATCGGGGGACCCATCTATTCTACTAAGAGAATGTACCCTCCCTTAGTATGAAGACACATGTCCTCCTTCACATGAAGACACATGTCCTCCCTCCACTAACTTCCGCATAATGTCCTCAAGTAAATCTCCACTCTCCTCTCTCTAAACAAACTGACCCATAACTCCCTCAAAGAGAAACCAACTTCCCATAACTGCTCTCCTCTCACCTACTCAGGCCCTCTTTAACTATCTGATTTAGTAAACAAGAGATGATCCGATACGTATCATTCCATTATAGTGAATCTTGAGAACCGTAATTTAAGGTGGAGCCTACTGAATGATTTTTTCATGTTCATAATTGCATCCTTCATCTTAAGAATTTAAGAATCCATATCTATAGTATTGATAAGAAGGTATGACTTTTCCTATCGGGGGACCCAACTATTCTATTAAGAGAATGTACCCTCCCTTAGTATGAAGACACATGTCCACCTTCACATGAAGACACATGTCCTCCCTCCACTAACTTCCACATAATGTCCTCAAGTAAATCTCCACTCTCCTCTCTCTCCACTATCCTCTCTCTAAAAAAACTGACCCATAACTCCCTCAAAGAGAAACCAACTTCCCATAACTGCTCTCCTCTCTCCTACTTAGGCCCTCTTTAACCATATGATTTAGTAAAGAAGAGATGATCTGATACGTATCATTCCATTATAGTGAATCTTGAGAACCGCAATTTAAGGTGGGGCCTACTGAATTATTTTTTCATGTTCATAACTACATCCTTCATCTCAAGAATTTAAGAATCCATATCTATAGTATTGATAAGAAGGTATGACTTTTCCTATCGGGGGACCCATAAGTGGCCCACATTGTAGGTTTTTTTTTTTTTTTTTTTTTTTTTTAACTTGAATGAGGCCCATCTGTGACGAATCAGGACCTTTATTTATTCGTACTCCTCCAAGTATTGATTCTCACCCATTGGACTAATCCATTGGATTTTAATTTAAAAAAAAAAAAAAAGGAAATCACCTTCATTGATTCTTCTTTCCTTAATGAGTTGTAGTATGCACCACCTGATCCAAAGGATTTGAGGTAAACGACATGTGGGCCCCCAAATTCAACTCTCATAAAATGTTAGACCCCAAATCCAGTGGTGAAGTCAGTTTAGATGGTGACAAATTGGGTTTGGTAGCAACTCAAGAAGAGAGTACTGAGTTGGGATGGGTTTGGATGGGACCCCATAAGTGGCCCACGTAGTAGGGTTTTTTTTTTCTTAACTTCAATGATGTGTGCCAAGTTATTAACTTGCTTACTATGTTGTTACTAATTTGATAGATCTGTTGTTGCTTGCATTTAAATTACATTTGATAATTTATGTTTTCAACTCTAACCTATAAGATGAGTACACCTCTCAAATATTGTCGTGGCAAAAGACTCTCTACGTGTTAAGGATTGGATAAATGAGTTTTAACATAAACCATTTGTAAATAATATTTACAAATATCTGTTTATTTACCATTAACAAAATACTTTATTAATTAAAAGAGGATTTCTAGACCTACACGCTATCTATTAGCATCATCACCCACGCTTCTACCATACTCATGCCCCTCTTCATCTTCAAGTTCAATACATCCTGTCTTCTTCTCTTTGTTTAGGGTCTCATGTATTCAGTGCTTTACACAAGTTGTAATTCCATTACTTTTTGTCCATTTATTTATTTATTATTTAGTTTTCATGAGAGCTCATGACTATAATAGAGAAGATTAATGGGAAATTGACTGCCAATGATTCTATATGACTCATATAGATGTGATTAATGGAAAATTGACTATGAATGATTCTATTTGACTATAATGCTCTAATCAGATAGATTGTGATTTTGGAAAAGCTTGATGGAAAATACTACTTTTGTCAAATAAAAAAATTATGGGTTTTCGGCGTTTGGTGTCGTGGAGTTTCATAATCAAACTATACCACTCCAAATCATATCAATACTTTGAATCTTGACATGAGTCTATCGTTATTTGGATATAGATCTTTAATGCTTTATGTGTTCTTTTGTTGGCCTAGGTTTACGCTTGACATTTATATTATTAAATTAGTAATTGTTATTTATTTTGGGGGTTAATTGTTGTTGATGTTCGTTACCGAAATTTTTTAGAGTCATCGTTCTGGGGATTTTTTTTGTCTTTAAGGGTTCTGGAAATTTGTGTTGTTTAAAACTTTTAAAGACATGGGTTGGAATGTTATTTTGGTCGGTTCTTTCCATTTTTCATCAAATAAGTAGGTTGAAAGTGAACATATCTGCAAGAGTATATTAACATTTGCTATTATGTGATGAATATTGTGTAATTAAGAAAAAAAAGGGCCCCTCTACCAAGTGCTATGTCACTTGATGCCACACATACCATGCTAATGAATTAGTTTGATGACATTTTGTATTAATTATGATGAAAATTGTGAAACTTTCAATCGATGTTACAATTAAAAATTCACAACTTTATTTAAATCTAAGATAAATTTAATTTGACGTGAAACCCCATTTTTTTTTAAGAAACTATTTTTTAAACTAAAAAATGGCCCCCCTCAAGGAAAACTCCTTGGTTTCTCACGTTGATATGCATTTGGGTGGTCTTAAAGAGACTGTTTTATCATCTACCTATTCACCAACTCCATGTGTTTAAATTAATAGTAATTCAATTTGGTTACTACTTTTAATTTATAAAACAATTTATAGGAATTTAACCGTGCATCGCACAGGCTATACCTCTATTGGGCCTCCAACTAAAAATACTAAAATTAGATAATACATCAAGACAACTGTACATCTACCCTCCACTCCCCTCTCTCTCCAATCTCCTCAACCGCGTAACTTCCTAAAAAAAAGCTATAACTTCCTCAACCGCATAACAGTCCACACATTGTCTGCCTAGCACCTATTTATTTCTTCTTGAACTTTTTCTAGGAAAGAATGGCAGCAATTAATGGACCCATCGGCAGCAAGTAACTCCTGAATTGGCAAGAAATCGAACTGTGTGCTTTTTCCAGAACCTGTCTCCCCAAGCAACATTATTACCTGTGTGCATTTTTATCATAAGAAAAGTGAAACTTGATTCAAACTAACATGTGAAATCAGCTGAATGGATAGTAAGGGTGCCTCTCGGTTACTCCAAATCACAAACAACTTGAATACATGGCTGAATGGATGATTATCCTTCCACCATTTGTTCACGGAAAATCAGAAATCGGAGATCACACCCACAAATATACATCTTTTAAATCATTATTACCATCAATCTCATCCTAATGTGGGGCAAAAGAAATATAAATGCTCTAAATCATTATTATCACCAATCTCATCATTGTTACTCTATCTCTTTTTCTTTTCTTTTCTTTTTACCATTCAAAAAAAAAAAAAAAAAAGAAAAAAAGAAAAGAAAAGAGAGAGACAGAGAAACAATACCCAACCAATTGAATTTGTTATCATATGTTCTTTTTTTAATAGGTATTAGCCTGTGTATTTGGTGGTTCGTGGTCCGTGGTCCGTGCATAGCACGGGGTTTTGCTAGTATTATTCTAATATACTGTAACTGTTATGATTTGCTAAAAGTTGCTAATTATTAGTTTAGTCATTTGGTTTCCACATTCAGGGGTGAATATCTCCCAGTATAAGTTCACTGGGGCAGAAATGGGTTAGAAGATCATGTGATTGGTTCAGATCTTTTGAAGGTGGCCCCATGTGCACCGATTTTACTTGAGCTCAGTTGACCTCATCAAATAAGTGTAACCTTTCACGTAATCAATCCTCAATTTTATACACACATTAATGAACAAAAACATCCATTACTGTACGATCAGCCACATCTATTAGAAAATTTCAGTCAACCACCTTAAGCTGCAATCAAAGGCAAATTTTCAACCGATTGATGAATTACCTTGTTGTAAAGAATGGAGATTTTCTTGGATCTAACATTGTTCAAATCGAACTCAGAGTTAACTTGGAAAGAGCATTACACCTGAGTAAAGTCAACCAGGGTAACGCCATGAGTTTGTCAAAGCTAAGTTCATCCCTTCTTGAAAAGATACATTGGGTTTCATCAATGGATCGAAGACCAGCCTCTAACTGAGGCTTAAGGTGGCTGATTAAGATTTTCAGATTAGTAGATGTTTATACTTGTATAAAATAAAATAAAAAGGCAGATGGTTATTTGTAGACATAGTTGATAGAAAGAGGTGGTTGGTTATATCTAGAATTTCTAACAAGATCCGGGTAGGAGTTCAACCGGCTTCCATGGGTTCAAGTTGGATGCACCAAGGACCTGACCCAGAACATATCCAACTAGTTCCATTGTAAAATGAGTTTCAACTAATACAAATGAGATTGGAATTTGAAGTTTGGACAGAAAGACAACGAAGAAACTTATGATCAAATTATACATAGCCTACCACGTCAAGCAACAGAAATAAGACAATCATAACGGTTCGATTGAGACCTAGAAATTACATATACATATTGATATGTAATCACGACCATTTGCTGTGTGGTAGGTGACCAAGAGGGACTTTGGTGAGGAATCTGAGTGGAAGCACTGGCAATGGAGATCCGAAGGAGATCTATTGATGAATGGGGCCTTCTTCGTCGAATCTGGGCCGCCCTTCAACAAGAAGGCCAGATCCCAGAAGGACATGCTCACCGCCTTCTCTGCTTCAGCCGTGGTCCGGCTCACGCAATTCGGGGGCGCCCTGCACTGCGTGAAGGGTAAAGCATGCTAACCAATTGGAGGAGTTTGTTAGCTGATTGGTTTTGGTTTTGCTACACGTTGATTCTTTTCGAATTTGATTATACATTCTTATATTTATGTTTTTTTGTTGAAATCTTTTGTAACAAGTCCTTTTCTATTGAAGCAACTTTGAAATATGTACTTTCTTTCATCTAAAAGGCCAGTTTGCCTATTTTTGTGTTAGAATTCCTAGATACAGTAGCGCCGGTTGTGGGAAAGAAATAAAAGAAAAAAAAAATAATGAAGAGGTGAGGAGTGAAGAATATAAAATTCAAAGCAGAAACTTGGGGATCTCAAGGGCCCGGTCATTCTATGGTTAAAATGCTATTAAACTTAAGGTTGTTAAATCAAGGGTTATGTCAATATGATAGCTAGGCTGATTTTTCTTCTTCTTCTCCTTTTTTTTATTTTATAAAATAACCCTTATCCCGAACTAATTGATAGACATGCTATAAGTCGGCCCCACGAGCTAGATTGCATATGAAGCGCTTAGGCGGAAGTTTTCCTTGGAATTAGACCCTTACTGGATACATGTGTCAATGCAAATGACCAAAGATCTTCTGGGAAAGCCGGCAATTGATAAGATTATAATCAGTCGAGAAATATCAATAAGGCCTAGAAACATCATAAATGAAAATTTTATACATTATTGTGAAATTTCTTTTCCAATTGTTCGTATTGTTTAGGCATTAGTCCGAAGCGGAACTAGAGTTTACGACAATCACATACAAAGTTTCACGGATCCCATTATACCGACACAAGGCCAAAGGGAAGGGGTCGTCCCTTTGTCCCTTAGCCTTTACTTTCTTTGTGCTGAAGCTTTTTTCTAGATCTCTAGATAAACATGGGGCTCAAGTCCAGTCCATTTGTCCTAACATAGCTTTGGGTGGAGATTGTGTTGGAGTCCTTCAGTATGGGGATGATATGTTAATTTTCTTTCTTAATAAAAAGAAATGCAAAAAGAATAAGAGAAGTCTTGAATAAGATCACCAAAGAGGCTAGGCAGGTAATCGATAGAAAACAATCCAATTATTATTTTCAATTGATGATTAAGGAGTTAATGGTGAAGTTTTGCAAATCACTAATTTAAGAATGGAGGTTAGGTATTTGGAAACAAATATGGAAATAATTTCTTGAAATAAGCCGGATTTCCGAGAATTTTACTCAGAAAATGGAATAGATAACATGATGAAAAGCTCATCTCTTTCACCAGCAACAAGTGGGGTTGGAAAAATCTAACCTGACCAGCAATATATATGGGTTGATCAGAAGTCTGGAAAACCCAACCAGCATTTTGGTAGGTTGGATTAGGGTCATTTCAATGGGTTGGGCTCACCCACCTAAACTATTTAAATGTGTTGAGTTATGGTCCACCCGCGTATCTAAACTCATTTAGAAACTTTGGTGGTTTGTTATTTTGGTACTTAGAATAGTCTATTTTATATAGAATTAGTCAAACTTGTGTTGGGCCTTCTTGTTGAATGTAACATAACTCAAACATAGCTTTAATATTTGAAATGGAGATTGGGCTAAGATTCTATAGGTTGGGTCTTGTTGAATTGGTTGAGCTGCATTGAATGTAGGTCGTGCAAATCGGACTGGTTTGGGCTAAGATTCATCTAGAACATGTACTCTGAAATAGGCTACCA
Organism: Umbellularia californica; assembly: GCA_028538565.1. Classification (NCBI taxonomy): domain Eukaryota; kingdom Viridiplantae; phylum Streptophyta; class Magnoliopsida; order Laurales; family Lauraceae; genus Umbellularia; species Umbellularia californica. Next base: position 22,059,411 of record JAPQWN010000005.1, on the reverse strand, counting down.
ATGGCTCCATCTTGTACATTAGCTCTAATGGTGACTCCTATCTTACAAACATGGCATGCACATTGCATGATTTCTGCCTACAATTCTGTGGGTAGGCTTTTGCACGTATCCAGCTCCTACAAACTTCTAACAAATGCCTAATCTTGTGCCCGGCCTCATATTTTTGTTATGGCGTTCTAGCACAAGTCAATTGTCTCCTTATGCCATACTCATCACAAAAATTAAGAAACTCATTAGACAAATACTCTCTTCTATTGTCGTTTCTTACCCTTTTTTCAGATTTTTCTTTCAGGAAGAATATATTCGAGAGTAATCATCAACAAAGACAAGAAGCAAATATCGGAACCCACTGTAGCTTGTTATTGCACACGGGCCCAAAACATCCGAGTGAAGTAACTCCAAAGGCCTCTTACTCCTTGTAGAAGAGTTCTCAAATGTTAAGCGATGTGTCGTTCCATATCGACAACCTTAACAAACACCATCATGTCAGAAGCTTCCGGAATTAGAAATCCCATTAATAAACATGTGAGTAAAGATCTCCTCAAGCTTATCATGTTCAGCATTGGCCAATCGAGCATGCCATGGTGCCACACTATCATGCTGGGTAGTCTTCCCAACATAAGTATCATTAGCCGAGACATACAATGGATTGACCCCTTTTAATTTTCCCTTTAGGATAACATTGGCATCAATGGTCCTTATGTTGTCCAAAATTTTGAAGTCCTATGGCCCAAACAAAATATATTTCTTACAATTAGAAATCCATGAGACAAAAATTAGGGGTGTGTTTGGCATCGTGCCATTCGGATGTTCCTATGTTTCCACGAGATGAGGCTATGAGAAACATGTGTGGTTAGTGTAGATCATTGTTACCAATTTTGGTCTCATGGGAAGGAATCTCAATATCTTAACTCGAGGGCATAAGAAAGTTGGAACAAAAAACTTTGTTTTTTTAAGAAACAACTTTCTGGCAAAGTTGGTTCTTACTTATCTCTTATCTCTTGCCTTTTAAATAGGTCATTTAAAAATATTTCAAATATTCTCACTTATCCTAATGGCAGGCCCTATGTTCACAATCCCAAAAAAGGTGGCCCCACTTTCTAATTTTGAAAGGTGGGTCACATGGTCACAGTCACAAAAGGTGGACGCATATTATAATTCTTATAATGGTGGGACCACATTATAAGGCCCCATATTCTAATTTCTAAATGTGGGCATCACGTTGTAATTTATAAATGTAGGTCACGTGTCTACAACTACAAAAGAGGTGGCTCCACTTTATAGTTCTTAAAGGTGGGTCATATGGTCACAATCACAAAAGGTGGAGCCACATTGTATCTTATGAATGTAGGCCCACATTGTGAATCCTATGAATATGACCCCATGTTCTAATTTCTAAACGTGGGTACCACTTGTAACTTTTAAAGGTGGGTCATATATTCACAATCAATCAAAAGATGGCCCCACTTAATAATTTCTATAAAGGTAGGCCCACATTATAAATCCTATGAACGTGTCCCCACATTCTAATTTCTAAAGATGGGTCATGTGTCCACAATCACAAAAAATGTGTCTCCATTTTGTAATTCTTAAATGTGGGTCACATGGTCATGATCACAAGAGGTGGACCCACATTATAAATCTTATGAATGTGGGCCCATATTCTAATTTCTAAAATGTGTACGATGTTGTAATTTATAAAGGTGATTAGGAACTCTTCCCAAATCATTTTCACCATTTTCCTTTTCCTTATTACTTAATGTTCCTATGTTGTCGTGGATGACCTTTAGTCTATGATACTTCTTTATGTGGCCAACCTTATTTCCCTAAAAGAAAATGTTATTCGATGTTCATCTTTTAGAAATTTAACTTTAATCTTAATTGTTAACCACCCTATGTATTCGAATACAAACAAATACAACCACCACAATTGTAACAAGTGACTTTTTCGCCCTTATATGACTTTCCTTCATCTTGGAAATGATCAATCCTTAGAAATTACTTTCAAATTTAGGATAGTTTCTATTTTGATTTTTGCTTTTCCATCTCGATTATGACCGTGCTTTTTTATTTTTGGAAAATAATGCTTCATTTTCTCCATAAATAGAAACATCAGCGATTTACATTGCTAAGGCTTCATGATTTGATAAAAGTTTCTCAAGCAAGCCCTACAAGTGAGGGTTGGTTTGCCCATTGTCACGTCCCCCGAACCCGATTAGAGAATAAACCGGATCCGAGGAGTGAATTTGTCACGACCCGAGCCCGAGATCGGATTAGTCAGGGCTAAACCCCGGGTCGCGAATCCATCATACTTACTCCCGTAAACCCCGAATTAATCGAAGTTAAGACGAAGTCCACAAGGGATCTAACATACGTACCTGTCAATGTACATTGTGCGGAACATATACATGCATACATTAAAAACTAATTAAGTCCATTGCATATAGTAAAGTCAATATACATAATCCATGTACAACTAAGTCAACAACTACATATTTAAATACAATGAGGTGATAACTAGCTAGTATTCAAAATGAATATACAACAATATTTATTAAATATCCTAAAAAATGTCCTATTCATTTGCACTCAGATCACGTCCATTCGATTAAGCTTCCTGGGGGTATCGGATGGGCATTCTCCGCTGGCGGCAATGTCGCGACCCCGGACTGAGACCCGGGCCCGCGACGCAGCGCATTACATTAATAGAATAAAATATACCGCCTGTCTTTCCACAGGTTTCCGTGGTGAGGATCCCAAGACACAGGTTGAGCTCACACGAATAGGTATGCGGAAGCGTGTAGCAAAACGAATCATACAGATTTAATACAATAAGATGTAACATAAATAAAATATCAAGGCATGGTATCGAAGAGGAGTGTCAACATAGTAATCCTATCATAATTAAAGTTTCACCATTTTATCAAAGTATATTAATTCAAGATACATATCCATGAGAGGCCAACAAAGGCCAATACAACAAAATAAAATCCCAAAAGATATCCCAAAACTAGGTGAACGAGAAATCAAGATCCCGCCCGGCGTCTAGATGACGCCGTCGGGCTGCCACTCATGTGCTGGGGGTGGCTCAAAAGCCTCCTCGGGGCACTCCTCGTCGAATGCGATACCTCCTGTACCTGGACACCAAAATAAAATGCATCAAACACGACAGTTTGACAAATAAACAATTTAGGCATGAATATGAAAAATAGTGCTAAAACAGTTCAAGTTTAAAGTACACTTTTCAACTTTACAAAACTAGCATGAATACTTATAATATCATGATTAATAAATCCACAACGAGCCCATCCTTTCTCCATCATACATGATGACAAGAGCAAGCACGCACGACAAGCACGACACGTAAGACACAATCCCACGCCACACAAGGTAGACGTGGAGGCCGGCCGCGGAACCGGAACACGAACACGCACGATGTGTAATATAATACACGACTAGTCTGGAGACAGTCCACATGTTTAAGGACCCCCAGATAGTGGATCAAGCTAAAAGGGCAGTCCAAGCTCAGTGGTATTCACTTATATCATGAATGCATAAAACACGACAATACTTATTCGAGAACACGTCAAAACAAGTGGGAAATCATTTATCAAATACGACACAACGAGACTAGTAAAATAGCATAATAAAAATGCTTAACAAACTTAAGAAATGATTCCCTTTTCTTATTCTTGAAACACGTCTTAAAACAAGCTTATTCTTGAAATTCAAACGAATGCACGATGATGCACGAAGCATCAAAATAAGAGCTTTGGTTCTTGAAACAATTCTTCAAATGAACTTGTACTAGAAAATCAATCGAGGACACGATGATGCATAAAGCATCAGAACAAGAGTTCAAATACGAAATCTATCAAGTTTAGGCTAAGGCCAATCATTGACCTTTGTGGAATTGAAACCCAAATGTCGGAGTTTTGACAAGATTTGGTGCCCCAGAAGTTATAGTACATTTTGGAATTCCAAGTGCACAATGTCAAATAAAGGTCTAAATCCTAGTCTAGTTTTCATTCTCACAAAAATCCTTCAAAACAGTACTTTTGGTAAATTTCGGTCAGTCCTCGGTTACCTGTCGGTTAACCGAGGTTGATATGTCGGTTAACCGACAGCTGACCGACGGCTGATCGACAAGTCTCAGTCCAGAAAATGTAGCTCTCAGGAAAAGGGACCGACAGGTCCTCGGTTGGCTGTCGGTCGACCGAACTTGGGAGTTCGGTCAGCCGACAGCTAACTGACCAATTTTCTGACGCGATGTTACTCTCTGGAATTTGAACCGATAGGTCTCGGTTGGCTGTCGGTTGACCGAACTGGGTAGTTCGGTCAGCCGACAGCTGACCAACACCTGACCGACAGAACACGGCCAGTGTGTTTCGAGTCAGATTTTTCACAACTTCTTTTCCTTCTTCACTCCCATTTCTGAGTAACCTGCACTCCCTAAGCCACCATGCTTTCCAAGGGATAAATTACAACATTTAACACACTTAATCCATAAATAAACCATTCACTCCATTGAGAAACATCAAGACATTTCCATGTACAAAATCATAAAAACTTACAAGATCAAACATGATTCTAAGGACTTAAAAAATCATTAGTAATAAGACAAGTGAAGAAACTAAAACCCATGACTTGAAAGAGTATAAACATAACTTGCATTATGAAACTAAACATAGAAATCATGTCTTAATGAAAATAATAAAACCATAATGCAATGTACATGAAGAATCCTATAGAGTTCACTTGCCTCAATCCAATGCCAAGGAAATCTTCACAAAAACTCAACCAAAGGGAAGATCTACAAAATCTACACAAAAGCCCCAAAATAGAACACATAAAAATCACATTTTTGGTCATCACAAACCCCCATTTCGAAAATGGGTTTGAAAACATGGAAAACAAGTTCAAAATGCGCTAAAAGAACATCAAATGAAAAGAGGAACAAGAGCCCTAACCTTTAGCAAGTCAAACAAGAGGAAGAGAGCTAGAAGATGATGAATAGTGTCGGGGATTTGGCTCAAAAACGGGTCCAGCTGTATCTTGAGAAGAGAGGAAGAGATTGGTAGTCTTGGATCTTGATTTGGAACACTCTAGCTAGATGATTCAAGGAGGAAAAGGTCAAGAAGAAAGGTTTCTCCTCTCCTTTGCTCTAGGTCAAGACCGGTTGCAAGAAATGGGAAGGAGAATGGAGGAGAGAGAATAGGAGGGCTTATATAGTATCTGGAAGGTGGGTTCCAAAGTAGTTGAACTTGAAACGATTAAAACATGGTCTTGGGGAACCCGGATGGAATCGACGAAGAAGAACAAAACGATCGTAAAAAAATCTAGTCCCGGAAAAGTATAATTTTGACATGGTTTCACGACTTCGAAAATTGTGCCCAGATTTAGCATGAAAAGACAGATTTACCTTCTTGGGCCAAAACTTGGGTTTCTGGGCCTTAAATACATGCAGGCCAAAAATGAAAGTTGTCACAAATAATAAAACCATTTAAGAGAAATAAAAATCACGATCAAACCAAAGATCTAGAACAAAAACCCATTCTTACACGTGTACTCAGGGCGACCCTGAGCGTGTCTGACTCATACTAAACGTCCTCGAAATTCCCAAAGCTATAATCCAGACTTAGTCTAATCACATTCTAACCCAGCTAGTACTAAGGCTCACTTAAGACTAAACACTCACTTAATTAGTACTAATCGAGTTGGTCTGGGTCGGGGTCTAACAGGCAAGGCCTCTGTGGGACCAACACAGTTAACTGGGCTTGTAACATCATCAGTAACACCGTGAACACGATGGTTCAACAATGCATATACAGTTCTATGATAGCACATGTTAAATATGTCAATACTTGACAATTTTAGACAATCAAATCTACAACAGTATCCTATATAGTGAAAATAAACAATAACAATTACTATACTGGCAACTACAATAGTACTGGTTTCATTCATTTCAGTTTCTTCCCAAAGGAAGCAGTTAGTCACTTCAAGTTCATTCATTTCAGTGTTCAGTGTTCGCATTCAATTCATTAATTATATTGAGCCTTTATTAGATGACTTATCAATGGGACTCTTCAGTCTAATATTCTTATGTGGCTTATCAGTGGAAGCCCTTTTTACTTGAATCACTCCAAAACCACACTCTTGATGCTTAAAGGAGATGAAATGGAAGAAAGAAGAAGAAAAGAAAGAAAAAGAAGGTGCCTAGGGTTTGCTTTGAGATGAATGAACTCATTTGGAGTTCATTTTAGCCTTTATGAGCCTTGATTTGCATTTAAGTCCATAATTCCTTCTTATTTACAATTCGAGTCAAATGAAAAGTCATTTGATCCGTTTCTCGTCGAACGACTTCAAGTCCTTCACGAAAGTTAACGTACTTGTTGAGATACACGTGTTGGTATCACAAGTTTCCGTATTCGACAAAATACGCGAAAATTCATATTTACAAAAAAGTCCTTGCTTCCTTAACTTAAGTCTAAAAATCCTTTTAGTTCATTTAATAACCTTGATTATCATTTCATTAAGCCTAATTCATTCGTTTTAGGTTAATTCAATCCCAATTGGCCACAAACCATCCTTAGCTTTGATGGCCCTCGATTTCCGTCCTCTCTTTCCGTCCCGGGGGCTGCCTGGGTCTCGGCGGAGAAGGAAATGTGGGTATCAACTTATTTGTACGGATATGCCAGATTTACTATTCTACTTGAAATTTGGAATGGTGATGATCCGGAGATTCACCTTCACAAGTAGAAAGGAAATCAATCATTCTTTCTAACTTTTCAAATTGCATAAATATTTAAGAAAAGAGACAAATTTATTTTTGAAAATGCCGCATGAGGCGTTTTTTTGTTTGTTTGTCGTGAAAGGCGATTTTGCCGTGAAAGGCGATTTACAAATCTCATCGAATATGAAAGATAAGAATTGTGATTTTTGTTTGTCTCTTTAAAAAATACAAATTACAATAGAAAAGAAAGAAAAGGGATCTAACTTCTCAGGAGATTGCAAGGACATGTTCAGATCGACGGTCGCAAGTCATGTATGGACTTCGCCATTGTCTTTCAAATGAGAACTCTTGATGCTTCGATTCTTCGACTTGGCTCCAACCTCAGGTTTTTAGAAGATAAGGACCAAGGGGAGGTCCTATATCCAATAAAAAAACCAAGTAAACGGGCTGAAAAGCCACGTTTAGGCCATGTTGAATAACAGAAGGGGACCTTGGGGGGGTAGCCCCCCAAGGGACTTTAATCACCTTGTAGTGTCTCTTGCGGCAGAGCAGCAGGACTTCGTCAGGATTTCTCTGGGAGTGTGCAAGTATGCAAGTGCAAAATTCCAAGTCGATGTGTGTATCGATATCGATCTTAGAAATGGACCTCCTTTTATAGGCTCTTGGTAGCCATGGGGTGGTTTATGGGCATTGATGGCCATGATGAGAGAATTGATGAGGAATTACAAGTTTTTATTTCTTTAATTTTGTAACTCCTTTTTCATGGTTTGTAATTGGCCGATGGAGAATGATGGGCATTTAATCGCCTTTACTCTCCATGATGAGGGGAGTTTCATGGTTTTAAGGCCATGATTGCTTGGACTTCTAACTCCTGTATGCTTGAATCTGATTGGGCCGTCCAAAATAATGGGTTAATGACTACATTAAGTGGTCATAAATGGGTCAATTAACGGCATTAAGTGGTCGCCGGAGCATGTGAAGAGTCGCGGGCCACGCTGCATCCTTTAGGATTCTTCTTGTGATCATCGCAGGTGGATCCACACAGTGTTTGATGTCAGATTGCGATGCAATTTCAGACATTGATTGATATCAGTGGGCCGGTGACATCTGTTTTATCGATTTCTCGATCGGTTGGACAGAAAGTGTACTTTCTTGGTCATCCGGTTGGCGATCTTGGAGCGATCAGTGATGACTTCATGCTCTTAATGGCGGATCCGAGATGTAGAGAAGATCAATCGTTTTCAAGCATCAAAAATTGGATTTTCAGAAAATCACAGAAGCAGGAACTCCCGAAACGCGAAAATGATCGGAAATCGGGCCATCTGGCGAAAATCCGGTGACTTGGATCTCCAGGGTCGCCGGCGACCATGGGGTTTTTGCCCCTTTGGTTGCCGAGTGTTTTTTTCGACCGTTTTTCTTTCTTTTTCGTTCCCTTTTACTTCTGTATTTTTCTTGACATTTTTCCTCAATTATTGACTTGATTTTCTTGGAGAGAACTTGACGAAAAGTCGCACAAAGCTGGAGCACAAAGTTTCCCATTTTTTGGGAAAGCCGAAGACGTTGTAGCCGATTTTCCGTCAAGAGCCAAAACTAGGTCAAACGATGTCGGAATGACCTGAAAATTGAGGTGAAGCTTCCTGAGCAGTGGATAGGACCAACCATGGGCTTTTATTTGAGTTTTGAAGCCGTTTAAGATCTTGTCGATGCTTGACTTGATTTTGCTGCGGGGAAGATGTCGAGCTTTGATATGCGGTCAAACGATGTCCGATTGACCTGAAATTTGACAGAGAGCCTATTGGAGTCATGTAGAGATGATCCATTAGCTAAAATTTGGATGTCATGGTCCTGGGGTGCTCCGCCGTTGGTAGGCTTGATTTTCTTTTGGAGCGTCGAAACCTGGTCAAACGTTGTCGGAATGACCTGAAATTCGACGTGCAATCCTTTGAAAGCATGTTGAAGCCACTCATATGTTCTGTTTGATAAGTGATGGTCTCTGTGGCTTTCGCCACCGAGAGGCTTGGTTTTGCTGCTCGAGCGTTGATGGTGGGTCAAACGTTGTCAGTTTGACTTGAAATTTGACGAGAAGCCCTTTGGAGGTATTTTGGAGTCATCCGTAGGCTCTGATCGAAGTTTTGATGTCTTCGATGCTGTCGCCGCCAGGAGCGCTTGTTTAGCTAACAGAGAAGTGAAGTTAGGCCAAACGATGTCGGAATGGCCCGAAACTTCATGTGTGCCCTTCTTTTCGCTTGAAAGATCTTGTAGTTTTTGTCTGATTCCGACAAGATCTGATGTTTGAAGTATCTTTGCCTGTTTGTAGTAGGATTCAGCTTCATGTGGCTTCTTGATGTTGAGGAGTGACTTTTTTGGTGTCAACAAATGCTCCCTCGAGGTACAGCGACGAGTATCTTTTTGGAGTCGATGTGCATTGAAGAGAAACTTGAAGGAGAGCTTCTGGCTTGACCAAGAGTCTTGAGCATTTTTTTTAGTAGCCTTCTGAGTTTCCGGGGGAATTTATGGTAGTGAGAGGGATCACGTACCATCTCAAGGCAAGTTTTGAAAATGACATGGGGGATTTGGATTTTGGGTTTTGGATTTTGGTTTTTGACCTTGTGACCGAACAAGTTGTATGTGGCAGGTTAGGGGGTCGGGGTTTGATTTTTTATTTTGACCTTGTGACCCAACAAGCTGTATGTGGCAGGTTGGGGGGTCAGATTTGGTTTTTTGGTTTTGGTTTTGGTTTGGTTTGGATTTTGATTTTGGTTTTGGTCTTGTGACCTAACAAGCTGTATGTGGCGAGCTAGAGGACCAGGGTTTGGTTTTTTGTGGAATGTCAATTTCTAGAGTTTGGCTTAATTTGGTTCATGAGGTTGGATGGTTTGGTGTTTGGAAACTCATGAGGCTTTCTTTCTTCTTTGTTTTTTTTTTTTTTTTTTTTTGAATGGTCTAATCAACTCAAAAGAGGCATGGGACATTTTTTTTTTGCATGCTCTTGGTAAGAGTGATGTTTTGACTAAAAGCCACTTTTAGTGCTTAGGTGGTCAAACCTGACTCATGTGGGCTAACCCATGGGACCTTGGGCTTTGGAGATGGCCTAGATCTTATATGGTGTCATTTTTGTAGAGAATATCTAAAAATATCTCTTTTGTGTAGAGAATATCTAAAAATATATTTACTTGGAGAGAATCTCTCAAGTTTTCTTGTTTTTGGGAGAGATTTTCTCAAAGTATCTTTCTTTTGGGAAAGTAGCTAAATTTTAGTGCTTACCTCCTTTCTTTTTTTTTTTTTTTCACCGTGTTTCTTTTTTTCTTTCTCACGGTTTTTTTTTCTTTTTTCTTTTTTTTTCACGGTGATTTTTTTCTTTTTTTTTCACAGTTTTTTCTTCTCTCTTTTTTTCAACGTTTTTTTTTTCTTTTCTTGGCTGTACGGACAGGTCCGTACGGACCTGGCTGTACTGCCACGTGGCAGTGGGCCACAGCTTGTGGGACTGAATTTTTTTTTTTTTTAGATTTCTTTCTCTCTCTTTCTTTTTTTTTCTTTCCTTATTTGTTTGCTCACCATGATAATGAGGTTATGCAATTTCAATATGTTCATGCATTTTTTTGTTTGATGCATCAAGATAGAAGGCTAGAGTCTCTAGGTCAAGCCAACATGATTTTTGACTTGGATAAAGTTTGATTGGTTTTGACCAAATTGGGTTGGAATTGGTCAAACTTTGGTCAAGGTTTTCCTAGCATCTAATGCATGATGATGTTCTTTGATGCATGATTTTTAGTAAATGGACTTGGAAGCATGATGATGCATACCCTGAAAATCTTTTGCAAGTATTGGGATTTGGAGCTCGCAGCGATGTTGAGCTGTTTCTTAGTCTTGCTGGATTTTGAGGAGTTTTGCAATTTTTGGATTTTGGAGCTCACAGCAGTGTTGAGCTCTTTTCCAAATTTTGTGGAAATTTGATGAGATTGGCTCGTTCTCGCAGCAATGTTTGAGTTCGAACCTTCTTTGAGAATTTTTCCACGACTATGAGCTTGTAGCAGTGTTGAGCTCATCTTTAGGCTTCCTGTCTTTTTCCAGGTATTTCCCTTTTCTTCAGAATTGCCCCGGAACCATGTCAAAATTTCGCTAGAAATTTTTTAGCAAAATTCTATCATTTTGATGATGATTGATCTTTGTTTTTCCTTTCTTGGCAGGTAGTTCTTCCAAAATGAACAAGGGTAAGGGTCCTATTACTGACGCACCTCATCGGTCTGCCAGATCTTCTATTGCGGCCGTTCAGCAGGCCTAGGAGAAGGTCCAGTTTGTTGAGAAGAACTTGGAAGAGTGTGATTCCCTCAATCGTGATGAGATGAGACAGCGATTGATCGCTCTCAAAGATGAGGAATTTTATAAGATCATGGTAAGCAGCCGTCCTTGGGTTACGGATGATTAGAGCATTTTACCCAAGCCTACCTTCTTCTTCGGTGATGCAGTCTTCGTCGACTTGACATACCAAAGGAGATGTTTTCAGTTCTCTTACACAACAGATGGTGAGGAGAGAACTATTTCTACCCGGTCGACCTTCGATCGGACCATCTCGATCATGAGCCTTTCTCCCACGTGCCCTAAGAGGGAGGATCCTCCGAGCTGGGTGAAGAGGACCAGTGTGATCAAGACCGGGGTATCTGTTGGCGGTCCTTCCAGTTTTGTAGAGAAGTCGCCTGTCCGTATGGACATCTTGATGCCAGCCAGTGGTCACCAAGGTTCTGATCATTTGTCTGTCGATTTAAGACCAGTGGGCCTTGGCATTTTTCGGGGTGACGACAGTAATTGGGTGAAACCTCTTCGACTTCGTGGCCGTTTTAGTGCTGACTCAAGTTGGGAATCATGGACTGATCACACCTTGAAGGTTGGCGAGGCCATTCTGCGGGAGGCCAAGATTTTTGATGCGGTTCGCGCTTTTCGACAAACCGTTGTTTTCTCTGATGAGGCTTTCATGGGTATGCTGGAGTCATTCCTTCCACAAACCAACACCTTCATTGTGACGAATGGTGAGATTGGTTTTTCTTTGAAGGAATTAAGCGCCATCACCGGGTTGCCCATCCTTGGCAAACTCTATGAGGAGTTTATGCCTATCGACAGCGTCCTTGAGGAGCAGTCTGAGGAGTTCAGCTTGTATACTTTCAGCTCGTCGCCTTCTATGATTTTTTGAAGGAGAAGGAGGGTTTGAAAGTCAGGTGCAGCAATTGGAAGAGTTGCAGCTCCAACTTTTTTTACGGCGGGGAGTCTTCTGATGGCATGGCCTAGGATACTAGGGCTAAAGCCTCAAGTTTGAAGAAGGTTTCCACCATGCGAGAAGATTTGATGAAGTTCTTCGCAAGTACAGACGCCATTTGTCCTGACATTGCATTGCGGAGAGATCTCGTTGTTTACCTCACTTATTGGCTGGGTGAGGCTGTTTTTGCTGGAGGAGATGGAACGCACATCAGGCCGCACTGTATTTTTCTAGCTTGTCAGATGGCGTTTGGAGAGCGTTGGCTTTGGTACCTGCTCTTTACTCTTACTTATGTACCGAATTGCAGGCTGCTGCTTTCCTGGTTCGGCTTGGGCTCCCTATGAATAGGGTATTTTCAGCCTACATCTTCTATTCATGGTATGTATACCATTGTCCTAGCTTCCATCGGTTGGGAGTTGCACAGGACGAAGATCCTTTTATGATTCGTTTGGCTAGAGGGACAGCCGTTTCCAAATATCTTTTGTCTGCTCGTTTCAAGATCCGACGGTTCAAGGACGTTGAGATTGGGCAATCTTTAGTGAAGCTTTCTCCAGGTTTGCTGAAGAAGTCGTTTGACTTTGGTGTTTCCCGTGATTCGACCAGGGCAGGGTCGGGAAGACACTATGCTTTGACAAACGCGGAGAAGAGGTGACTTTTCAACATACGGGTTGGTACAATGGTGTACCGTAGACATCTTTTCGTCGATATCCAGCCGTATGTCCTTTCGTGTTTTGCATTGCAGCTTGGCTTCTCTCAAGGCGTTGTTGGAGCGCCTTTGAGCATGGTGAAGCGTTTTGGAGGTCTGCACGATGGGAGGAATGCATGGGCTTTTTACAGTGCAGAGGACACTACCGCCATGATTTCTTATCCTCAGCTGCCCACTTTCTGGACTTCTGGCTTCACGAAGTGGTTCGTGGAGAGTTTCTCAGTGTACCGGGGGCTTTCCAAGAAGGAGCTTGATGTTAAGCAATCTCTTGGGAATGATCTTGGCAGATCAGATGGTGTCCGTCGAGAGGAAGTGTTGGCTTTCCTTTCTGGTGAGAAGTACAAGGTAGGCTTTCTCAATGAGCAGGACGTCATCAAATTAGGTGCTACACAAGGAATTCCTGGTGAGGTCTTAAAATAGTTGGAAGAGGAGGCCGAGATCGATGCTTGGATGCCAGCAGAGCACATGAAGGCTTCCATGGAGTCTACTGAGAAAAGTAAGCCATCCTGTGAGGACTCTAGTGAGAGGCCTGATGTTGTTAGTGGGGCAGGATCGTCGAGTAGGCTGACCCGCAGAAGCAAAAGTAAGAGAGGACAGTGCCGTAATATGAGACGGCATGAAAGTCCTTCTGATCTGGAAGTTCCTCTCACCATTGCTAGGGAGGTGTCTGGGGATGCTGACGAGCCTCCGGAGAAGAGGAGCAGAGAAGAGGAGACAACTGGTATGATTCTCCTTCTTTCTTTTATCACTTCTTTTCTCTTATAAGAAATTTTGTTTTGACCCGCTGCTTTCTTTCTTTTGGCAGAGATGATGATTTGGTGATGCCCAAGGTTCTGGCCAATGAGGCGATGACGGATCCGATTGCGGCATCTGAGGATGAACCTAGGGACTCTGGAGTAGTTCCAGAATCTTCACTTGGTATGATTTCTTTGGCTTCTTTTTTTTTTCTTTTTTTGTTTGTGCTGTCATTTTCCAACATGTAGCTTTTGTTTTCTTGTTAGCTGACTTGCCAGAGGATTCTGACGATTTCGAGCCATCCATGGATGTAACTTTTGACGATGCTTCGGATGAGCTCAGAGAGGCAGAGAGTACTCAGCCGGTCGTCGAAGAAGGTATTTTGTAATAATAATCTTGTTATATTTTTTTTTGACAAGATCATATTCATACATTTTTGTCTTTTCCTTGACAGATTGTGGAGCAACAGGAGAAGTTACTCCGTCTTCCTTAGAGCCAGAACAGGAGATCCCTGTAGCCGATCCAGGAGTAGGGCTTCTTCTACTTTCAACGAGTCAGCATCTTCGATTGGGAAGAGTTTATTTATTACTCTTCTAATGGGGCATGACATGGGCAGTCGAATGCTGGAGCAGGGCGAATCCTCATCTGTGCCGCACCTTTAGTATGCAAAGAAGGTGTTGAAGACTGTTTTGAGCTCATGGGTTGAGACTCTCTCTTCGGGTCACTTGGAAGCTGGTTTCGGCATGATCAAGCATGTACAGGATATCCTTGCTGATAGTGAAGAAGTCGGTCTTGACATTGTAAGCGCCAAGGATTTTGTTGATGAAGTCATTGCTTTAGGGAATAAGTGGACTAAGACCAAAGGTTTCCTAGATGGTGACTTCTTTGATGAGATGTTTATGAAGCCTTCCAGCAAAGTCAAAGCTGAGATGACTGAGATCTCGAAAACTAGGAAGCAGTTCGTTCGGGAGAGGAACGTTACCGAGTTGGCCATCATGGGGCTGAAGCAAGACCTAGACCGCCTTGATAAGGAGGTTGTCGAGGCTAGGCAACGTCTTGAGCTTTTGGAGGAAGAAGATGCTGCCAAATGGACCGCCATTGTGGAGGCTCGTGACAAAGAGGGGACTCTCATTCACCAGGTTGAGGAAGTTGAAAGTAATTTCCAGAGGAAGACTCAGGAGTATGAGTAGTGGCAGGTCCTCTGGGAAAAAACTTCCTCGTCCTGCAGATGGGTCGCAGCGTTCGGCCACATTTTATGGGAACATTTTGAAAAAGCGTGACCTGAAAACTTTGGAAGCTAAGGCCAAGGGTCTGCTTGATGAGTTGAATCTTTGGTTGAAAGCCATGTTGGATTGAGCTCCTGAGTTGTATCAAAGTCCTTTTCTTCCTTTTTTTTTTGGTACCTCCATGTATAAACATTTTTGGTACTATATATTTTTTTGTATCCCCTTATTTTCACTTAAATCACTTTTTTGATGAAAACAAATTTAATCAAAAGCTGATGGGAATGTTTGTTTGAGAATTTGATCAAAAGGTTGTCATTTTGTGAAAATCTTTTATCAAAGGGTTGTTTTGGGCATGAAAGCCAATTTTTGTGGTGAAAGCCTGGTTTTTGATGGCTTGAAAACCGAATTTTAGATGGCATGGAAGCCGAATTTTGTGGCGTTATAATCAAAATTTGTTTGCGGCATGGAAGCTGAATTTTGGAATGGCATAGAAGCCGAATTTTGTTTTGTGGCATGGAAGCCAAAGTTTTAAGATGGCGTGAAAGCCGAATTTTGTGATGGCATGAAAGCCTGAAATCTTGAAATGGCATGAAAGCCAGGTTTTGTTTATTTGTGACATTGAAGCCAAAGTTTTTTTTTTTTTTTTTTTTTTGAATTGGCATAAGAGCCGAAATTTTGAGATGGCATGAAAGCCGATTTTTTGAATTGGCATAAGAGCCAAGTTTTGAGATGGCATGAAAGCCGAATTTTGTGGCGTAAGAGCCAAAATTTGTTTGTGGCATGAGAGCTAAAGTTGTTTTTTTTTTTTGGTTGTTTTGTTTTGTTTTGGCATGGGAGCCAGATTTTTGAAAAACAAGTTTTGTTTTGTTGGCATGAAAGCCGATTTTGGCGTTTATAGCCGGATTTTTTTTTATTTTGGCATTTATAGCTGATTTTGGAGTTTATAGCCGGGTTTTGGTTTTCAAAATGCAGGTATCGACCAAATGTCACCTCCCCGCTGAATGGTCTTGCAAGTATCGATGGAATGTCGCTTCCTTGCTCATTCGGTTTGTGAGTATCGATGGAATGTCGCTTCCTCGCGGGCTGGGTTTGCGAGTATTGATGGAATGTCGCTTCCTCGCGGATTGGGGTGCAAGTATCGACTAAGCGTCGCTTCCCTGCTTTTCCCAAAACTTTTGGTTTTACGGGTACTGACTTGGTGTCGTTTCCCCACGATTTTTTAAATTTAAGGTTTTCTCGAACCATTTGAAATTTGGGTTGTGGATATCAATTGGAATGTTGCGTCTCCACGATTTTGAAATTTGAGGTTTTTTCGAACCATTTGAAATTTGGGTTGTGGATATCAATTGGAATGTTGCGTCTCCACGATTTTTGAAATTTGAGGTTTTTTCGAACCATTTGAAATTTGGGTTGTGGATATCAACTGGAATGTTGCGTCTCCACGGTTTTTGAAATTTGAAGTTTTGCAAGTATCGAATGGGGTTCGCTTCCTTGCGATTTCTGGGGTTTGGAAGTATCGAATGGGGTTCGTATCCTTCCGATTTTTGGATTTTGGAAGTATCGAATGGGGTTCCCATCCTTCCAGTTTTTTGGGTTTTGCGAGTATCGACTGAATGTCGCTCCCCAGCGGTTTCTAAAAACCATTTTTTCTTAAAGACACAAGGGTCGTAAGTTTTGATTTAAAACCATTTTTTGTTGTAAAAGCCGAGGCGGACTAGGGTGGAAATTCCTGAGTCCTGGTTTTTGTTTCAAACCAAGAATTTTGGGTTTAAGGATTGAAAATTTTGGTCAAGTATGGAAAGAGGTTCCTAAACTTGGATTTTTGGATTTGATCATTTTTTAACAATGAAACGATGAAAGTAAACATTGTTTTGAGAGTTTTTTTTTTTTTTGAAATTTCAACATAAAGATGAAAATTTCAAAGAGGATGGGTTTGACGAGCAAGTACCTGGAAATAGGCTTTGGCCTTGTAGATATCGCTCTGACCCGTTTGAGGAAATCTTCAAGGGTAGTACCGCTTTAAGAACTTGCCGATGATGGGCATCATACATCTGTCTCCTTCCATGTTTAGAAGAGCGTATGCGCCGTTGGAGAAGACTTTGTCGATGATGAAGGGTCCCTCCCATTTTAGTTCAAATTTGCCTTGGGAATTGTGGGCAAAGACTGTGAGAACCCGACCCCTAATTTCTTGGTTTAGTGTGGTTTTAATCGTGATTTGGTTTTCTCTATGGGTTTAGTGGTTGTTTGGTTGAGTTTTGAGTTAGAATGACTTTTCATTAGCTTTGAGAAGTTTTGAGAGCCAGTGAACCTAGACAGTGACCGTAGGGTCCCATTTGTTTTGCGTGGTCAGCGTGGGGAGATTCTTGGTGATTCCCAAAAATTCCCATTTCAGCTTCGTTTGACTAATCTCGCCATTCCCTACAACTTTCGTGTTCACTCCGTGCCCATTCGAAACTCCTAAAATTAGTTTTCCAGAAATCCCAAATTTTCCATTCTTTAACCCCTTTGACCAAACAGTTGACTTTTTATGTGGACCCCGGAAGTATGTCAATATTAACCTTGTTGGAAAGATGATTTTATGTCGGACACTTTTCATGTTTTAAGTTTCTTGATCCGAGGTCTAGAAAACCCTCTAATCTCCGTTACAATTTCTATTTAGTGTGGACCCCACACCCACCCATTATAAAAGGACAACTTTCACTCTTTCTCCCTCATTTTCTATTCCAATCGGCTGCAACTCCCTGCTACAGTACCAGCAGCCTTCTTCCTTCCTTTTCTTCCATTTCTCTTGCTCAAATGAAGCCTCCAAGCCACCAATTCGACGAGAAAACTCCGGCAACTTCTTCCCCTCATCTCCTCTCTCTTTTGACACCATTTTCATGGGAAACCAAGGTGGGCAACCCCTTTTCCAAGCTCCTTCTTGTTGATTAATGGCCCTAAAGGTAAGGATCTCTTTCCATCTTCTATTGTTGAGCAATGACTTTCCCCTAGGTCCTATTTCTTAGCTTATTTGAACCCATTCCTTTTCTTTGATGAGTTACCATTTTAGGGTTCTAAATGGGTTTGTTTTTGGGGGTTTTCTTTGCTTTGCTTGTAGGTTGATCTTGATAGTGTTTTGAGCTTGGATTTGTTTAGCTTGGACCTAAGGCAAGTGGATGAAATGATTTATTTTCATTAATCATATTTTTATGCAAATGATTAGCTTTTATTAATGATTTTTCATTATTTAAGCTTGGTTCATTCATACTTTTATTGAGATTTCAAATGCACTAATTAGTGTACTTTCTAGCATATTACTCTATTGAAAATGACACCTTGAATGTATAAGTCCTAATTGATTTAATATTATGGATTTCTTATGGTTGAATGTGAATGGGATGAAAAGGTTGGGTTCATTTTGTGAAAGGATTTCTTGGAGTTTTGAATGATTTTCAAGAAGAATATGATTGGTTTTGTCATTCCATTAATGTTTTGCTTACTTGCTTTTAACGTGAAAGAAATGTCCTTGAAAGTGGTTGATTAGTCTTGTATTGCCTTAAAATGTGATTTATAGCTTTTGTTTTTATCTTTTGTCTAAGACTTGAATGAATCTATGTGGTTGTGGTTATTCTCCTTCTCCTTGTGATTTAATGTGGAAAAGAATGGAGATGTATAATGAATCGTGGTGATTGTGGAGTTTCTTTTCTCTTATGGTTGAGAGTGAAAAAGGAAGAAGTGATTGGATAATGATATGTATAAGTTTTGATGTTGGAGAAGAGTTGAAGGTGGAATAGGAGGAGCTTTCTGCTCATTTTATTGCAGGTAAGTGATTGGGGAGGGAAAGGAATGGATTGGAGAAAAGAGGACCTGAATTTGAACTGCATTGTGGAGTTCCCGCAACTGGCGGTTAGCCGACGGTCACCTAGCGACTAGCCGCCTGGTGACTGGCGGCTAACCGAACCGGTTTCGGTTACTTTTCCAGAGAGCTGTAACCTTACGGTCAGCCTCGCGGTCAGCTAACGGCTAACCGTCGAGTCCATCGGCGGCTAACCGCCAGCCAACCGAACTGAAGCAGTTACATTTCCAGAATGCTGTATTTGGTCAGGTCAATCACGGTCAGCCAGCGGCTAACCGCCGAATCCATTGGCGGTTAACCGCCAGGTGACCGCCAGGTAACCGAATTTCCCATAATTATGGGAATAAAGAGAGATGAAGGGAGTTCCCATCCCATTTGCTTGTGAACCTTTCCGAAAGCAATGGGCACTTTCCACCTGGAATATGTTCGAAACAAAGATGAAATGTTTGTTGGAAGCCCGTTCGAGTGAGAAACCACATCGCCGAGATTCGTTGAAATGTTGAGGTTAGTAAGGTGTGTAAGGAGCCCGGAATGTCTCTAAACTCAAAGAGTACCAAGTGGTTACTGAAAAATAGATATACTTGAGTTATCTTGAACCCCGATACTACCCCGAAGTTATCTTGAACCCCGATACTACCCCGAAGTTTTGAAAAGCATTGAAAAAGATACTTGTGATATTTATTAGTCCCGAAATGCAAGCCCGACATGATATGACAGTCGTGCCTTTGAGCACCCCCATCTTGCCCAGTTATATTCTTGCTCTTGATTTGTTTTACACGTGACTTGATTTATGTGATTTAACCTATGGGTATCCCGTCCCGTTATATTCGTACTTGTTGATTTCTTGTATATGAACCATGAACCAAAACCTTGAGGCAATATGGGGCCAGAGCTTTGTAGTGCGAGCCCATGAGCCAAAAAGAGAACATGCGTACATGTATTTGTTTTGTTTACTTGCATATAACCTATGAGTCGGCACCACTAAGCTTGGATGACCTTGTCGGTCTGATCTACCGACTTGGAGATCCCTTTCTTGTCCCGCTAGCTACAGTTTGGATCCCGCTACCCGGTTTATTAACCGTGGCCTTGTCCCAATACCGCAGATTGCTACTGTGGTTCCTAATGCCAGGCTCGCTACCATGGTCATGTCCAGTATTGTATATATGTATATGTAATTTCGTTGTACCTCCTCACTTCAGTGACTGAGGTCAACACCTTGACATGCTTGCTCTTATCACTTCGGTGATAGAGGATTTAGCTTCTTGTGGTTGCCATCTTGCTTGTTTCCCGAATTCCTTGGTTACCTTTACATGCTTTATACTGCATCCATGTTTTCAGTAAATGATTGACTTCTTTCGTGAAGATTATTGTTTAAACAGGTTTACAACGTGAGGCATACCCGATTTGTGAAATGTTTATTGTTTATACATGTTTTAAATGTGTTCACGATTTGTGAAATGTTTATTGTTTATACATGTTTTAAATGAGTTCCCGATTTGTGAAATGTTCATGTTTCATACACGCTTTAAAGAAATACATGGTTTGTCAAATATTCAGGTTTCATACCCGTTTTATATGAATACAGGATTTTGTTAGATGTTCATGATTTCCTATACATTTTTAATTATGTACAATTTTGATCAGACAACATGATTTGTTACATGTTTTATCGTTCAGTATATCGTTTATATCCTTTCACCCACCTACCAGACCGTCGTGTCTGACCCACTACTTTGGTACTCAGGTTCAGACTTCTTCACCCGAGATGAGTGCACGTGTTGGCTGTGGAGCCAAGAGCTTTCAGGTTGTTTGTCGGCTATGTCATATAGACATTGAGCTTGACATCGGTATTACGTCACATATGGGGTAGTGATTATTAGCTTGTTTTCTTGTATGGTTTCTATTAGCCTCTTGCTTGGGATTGTAATTAATACACATTGTTATTTGCAACTTGAACATATATAGGAATGTAATACCCTGTTACTGTCAGCTCTGTACTTTATTGTGATGGTTTATTCCAGTCTGAGATGGATCATTGTTAAGATGAGAATATGCTTCGGTTAAGTACGGTGAGGAATCCAATGGCCACGGACTCCGAGTCGCAACACCACGAAAGCTTCCGCTAAATATTCAGAGTGCGTTGGAAATTGTAATCCTCACACACGCGGATCTTGGGAGAAACATAATTATTACTTCACGGACCCCGGGTTTGGGGTCGTGACAAAGACTATGGGTCTTTTTACTGCAAGAACCAAGTCGCCCTTTTTGTAAGCACGTTGCCTGATCTTTTTGTCGAAAGATCCTGCCATGCGTGCTTGGTACAACTCAATGCTTTGTAGAGCTTCGAGTCGTCTTTCATCGAGATTATCCAGCTCTTGGAGTCTCAATTTGACATTGCTTTCTTGCGTCATGTCATTTTGTAGA
Organism: Umbellularia californica; assembly: GCA_028538565.1. Lineage (NCBI taxonomy): Eukaryota > Viridiplantae > Streptophyta > Magnoliopsida > Laurales > Lauraceae > Umbellularia > Umbellularia californica. Next base: position 22,038,501 of record JAPQWN010000005.1, on the reverse strand, counting down.
GATACCCTTAAGGAAGGAATTTGTACTTCCAAAGGGACAACAGCTTCGCATCCATGGACCAAAGAGAATGGTGTGCTATGGGTTGGTCCTCGAACGGTGGTTCGATAGGCCCACAAAGCTTCTAATAGTTTGTCACCCTAGTCTCTTTTGTGACTAGAGACCATTTTATTGAGAATTTTGCAGAGTGTCTTGTTGAAGGCTTCTACTAGTCCATTCGCTGCTGGATTATATGGAGTCGAAGGACAACTTTGGATTTTGTACTTGTCGCAGAACCTGTAGAATCTATGATCCCGGAATTGCGGTCTGTTATCATGGACGAATCTTTTAGGTATGCCGAAGCGACAAATAATGTTGGTGCGCAAGAATTGAAGGACTGATGAGGTTTTCATTTCATTGAGCGCAAATGCTTCTGACCACTTAGAGAAATAATCCGTAGCGGCGAAGATGAAGCGGTGATCTTTGATTGATGGGGGAGAGATAGGACCTATGATGTCCATACCCCAGGCTTCAAAAGGCCATGAGATTGCTGTAAGAAGTAGCCATTTTGGAGGCATGTGGACATAATCTCCATGAACCTGGCATTGTTGGCAGTGCTTAGCAAATCACATTACGTCAGCTACCATGGTAGGCCAATAATAACATAGCCTTTTTATCTGATCGTAGAGCTTAGGACCAGCCTGATGGGCTCCACAAAGACCAGCATGTACTTCTTTGAGAGTTTCCTCAGCCTCTTGTTGTGACAAGCAGCGTAGAAGTACTCCGTTGAAGGATTTTCTGTAAAGTGCTTTTGAAGGAATATCCAAATGAAAGTTCGGGGCTCGTGTTTGGATGCTTACCCGCTCTTTTGGATCTTCAGGTAGGATTCCGAACATGATGTAATCAATGAACGGATCTCTCCAGTAGCTGATCAGAGGTTTGAAGATGGACATCTGACTTCCAACCACTTAGTGGCATTTAGCAACTACTTGGTGTGTGTTAAGAGGAGGGAGAATCCTTCTTTGACACACTGTGATTTGCATGTTTTCCCCTTCTTGGATTGCCATAGATGCGGCAAGTCTGGCCATGGAATCTGCGCGAATGTTTTCACCTCTGAGGATGTGGGTGATGTGACAGATGTTGAACTTTTGTCGAAGTGACTGCGCCTTGTTGTAGTAAGGTAGCAAATCGGGCCTCCTGACTTCAAATTTTTGATTCATTTGGTTGACGACCAGTTGAGGGTCTCCAAAAGCTTCCAGCATGGTGATGCCGGATTAGAGGGCAAGTTCCAATCCTATAATCAGGGCTTGGTACTCAGCTGCATTAATTGAACATGGTTCCAGTAGCGAGAGAGTGTGTGGAATCATATACTTGTCAGAGCTGACAAAGAGGATGCCAATTCCCGATTTATGCTTTTTTTTTTATTTGTCCTGGTTGCGCCGTCAAAGTACATGTCCCAGGAGGCATTTGATAAGGAAGTCTCCACATTGTAAACAAATTCGTCTGGGAGATCATCCCTGAGTGGAGAATCTTTAGGCAATGGGTGCTCTGCGAGAAAGTCTGCTAGAGCTTGGCCTTTGATTGCCTTTTGTGGTACATACCTAATTTCAAACTGTGATAGAAGGATGGACCATTTTGCTAGTCGGGCATTGAGAGAACCTGCTTTTGTGACAAGGGCCTTTAAGAGGTTGATCCTCGAAATCAGGTAGACTGTATTGGGCAGCAAGTAGTGACGCAGCTTTTGTACATCAAACATCATTGCAAGGCATTCTTTTTCGACTAGGGAGTAGCGATGCTCTGCACCTACCATCATGCGGCTAAGGTAATATAGAGCAGCTTCTTTTCCGTCATCGTATTCTTGTGCGAGTAGAGCACCCAAAGAGTGGTCGAGAGCACTTGTGTACAAGATAAATGGTTTTCCAGTTGTGGTGGCAGCCAACACTGGAGGTTTGGTGACGTATGCTCTGATGTCTTGGAATGCAGTTTCACATTCAGCATCCCAAACGAAGTCCACACCTTTTTTCATCAAGCGAGAGAATGGACGGCACTTCCCTGATAAATTGGAGATGAACCATCGAATGTATGCCAATCTTCCTGTTGACACAAAAAAAGTCACTATGTCTCCTCAACATCAAGAAGCCTCGTGAAGTTGCATCCTGCTATAAAACAGGCAAGGCTGCTTCAAGCATCAGATCTTTTCAGAATCAGACAGAAACTGAGAGATCCTTCAAGACAGCTAAAAGAGGAGTACACTTGAGGTTTCGGGCCATTCAGACAACGTTTGGCCTAACTTCACTGGTCCGACAGCTAAACAAGCGCTCCCGGCGGCGACATCATCATCAAAGACACCAAAACTTTGATCAGAGCCTACGGATGACTCCAGAATGTCTCCAAAGGGCTCCATGCCAAATTTCAAGTCAAACCGACAACGTTTGACCCTCCATCAATGCCCGAGCAGCAAAATCAAGCCTCCCGGCAGCGGGAACCACAGAAGCCATCACTCATCAAACAAAATACATGAGTGGCTTCAACATGCTTCCAAAAGGCTGCACGTCGAATTTTAGGTCATTCCGACAAAGTTTGACCAGGTTTCGATGCTCCGAGAGAAAATCAAGCCTACCGGCGTGGGAGCAACCCGAGACCATGACATCCAAAACGGAGCCCATGAAACGTCTCAAAATGACTCCAATAGGCTCCCCGTCAAATTTCAGGTCAATCGGACATCGTTTGACCACATATCAAAGCTCGGCATTTTCCCCACAGCAAAATCAAGTGAAGCATCGATGGGACCCCAAACGGCTTCAAAACTCAAATAAAAGCCCATGGTCGGTCCTATCCAGTGCTCAAGAAGCTTCACCTCAATTTTCAGGTCATTCTGACATCGTTTGACCTAGTTTCGACTCTTGACGGAAAATCGGCTACATAGTCTTCGGCTTTCTCGAAAAATGGGAAACTTTGTGCTCCAATTTCGCGCGGGTTCTCGTCAAGTTTTCTCCAAGAAAATGAAGTCAATAATTGAGGAAAAATGTCAAGAAAAACGGAGCTCGGCGACCAAAGGGCAAAAAAACCCTAAGGTCGCCGGGCGACCATGCACCCAGGGTCGCCGGATTTTGCACCAAATTGACCGTTTTTCGATGGTTTTCGCGTTTCGGATGTTCTGGCCTCTGTGATTTTCGGAAAATCCAAATTTTAATGCTTGAAAACCACTGATCTTCGTCGACATCTCGGATCCGCCGTCAAAAGCATGAAATCATCACCGATCGCCTCAAGATCGCCAACCGGCTGACCAAGAAAGTGCACTTTCTGTCCGACCGATCGTGAAATCGACAAGACAGATGTCACCGGCCCACCAACATCAACTAATGTCTGAAATTGCATCGCAATCCGACATCAAACAATGCGTGGATCCACCTGTGATGATCGCAAGAAGAATTTCAAAAGGCGCAGCGCGGCCCGTGACTCTTCACATGCTCCGGCGACCACTTAATGCCGTTAATTGACCCGTTTATGACAACTTAATGCGGTCATTAACTCATTATTTTGGACGGCGGAATCAGATTCAAGCATTTGGGAGTTACAAATCCAAGTAATCATGGCATTAAACCCATGAAACTCCCATCATCATGAAACGTAAAGGCAATTAAAAGCCCACTACCTTCATCGGCCAATCACAAGCCATGAAAAAGGAGTTACAAAATCAAACTTGTAACTCCTCATCAATGCTCTCATCATGGCTATCAATGCCCATAACCACCCCATGGCTACCAAAAGCCTATAAAAGGAGATCCATTTCCAAGAGAGAGAGGATCATCAGATCGACATCTATCGACTTGAAGTTCTGCACTTCTCCGAAAGAAATCGAGACGAAGTCCTGCTACTTTGCTCCCGGAAGCACCATAAGGTGATCAACGTCCCTTGGGGGGCCACCCCCCCCCCCCCCCCCCCAAGGTCACCTCCTTCTCCAACATGGCCTAAACGCGGCTTTTCAGCCCGTTTACTCGGTTTTTCATTGGATATAGGACCTTCTCTTAGTCCTTGTCCTTTAAAAAAACGAGGTTAGGAGCCAAGCCAAAGAATCAAAGCATCACATGTTCTCATTTTAAGGACGATGGCGAAGCCCATACATGACTTGCGACCGTCGATCTCAATGTGTCCCCACAATCTCCTGAGAAGTTAGATCCCTTTTCTTACTTTTCTATTATAGTTTGTATTTCTTAAAGAGACGAAAAGAAATCACAATTCTTGCCTGTCACATTTGATAAGTTTTGTAAAATCGCCTTTCACGGCAAAATCGCCTTTTACGGCAAACAAACAAAAACGCCTCCTATGGCATTTTAAAAAAAAACAAACTTGTCTCTTTTCTTAATATTAATGCAATTTGAAAAGTTAGAAAAAAGGATTGATTTCCTTTCCACTTGTGAAGGTGAATCTCCGGATTATCACCATTCCAAATTCCAAGTAGAAAGTAAATCTGGCATACCCGTACAAAAATGTTGATGCCCGAGATCTTCCCTCCTCCGCCGAGACCCAGGTCAGCCCCCGGGGTGCGGAGGGAGAGGATGGAAGATTCCCCCTTTTTCGGGTCCATCAAGTTGGCATACCCGGTGGGACTCGTTGACTTGAGAACGTGATGCTTTGATCACTTGGCTCCTTTCTAGTTGGTGGCCCATGTTGCTTCTTGCATCTAAAAAAAAAAATATGAGATGGGATTTCAATTGTTCTTTCTCACTTCAAAAAAAAAAAAAAAATCTGATTTCTTTTCTTAGATTCAACTTTGAGAAATTTTGATCCTTCCCTCTTCGAACTTGATAGCTCACAGAAATGTTCGCAGCTATCATTCATATCGGGGATTGGGCCATCTTTTCTCTTTGATGATTCCAATTGGGATTTCAAAAAAAAAAAAAAACACCCTCATTTCAAACTCTTTCAAAAAAAAAAAAAAAGATCCCTCTTTCTCAAGATTCAACTTTGAGAAATTTTGATCCTCTCCTCTTTGAACTTGATAGCTCACAGAAATGTTCGCAGCTATCGTTCATATCGGGGATTGGGCCATCTTTTCTCTTTGATGAGTCCAATTGGGATTTCAAAAAAAAAATTTATAATTTCAAAAAAATTTAGTTTTCTCTCTTTTGAATTCAAATTTGAGAAACCTTGGTTCCTTCCCTTTCGGATTTAGCGCTCGCAGAAATGTTGAGCCTTTGTTCGAATTGGAACACCATTCGCTCTCTTTGATGAGTTTATTAAAAAGCTTTCAAAAATGAGTAAAAAAAAACACTAAGGTTCCACCAGTTGCGTTCTTTGACCAAAGTGGATTTAAGAAAAGCCTTGTCCAGAGTGTGGAGACAGCTAGACTGTTCGAGGCAAGGGTCCTCCAAACGGGTTCATTAAGTAATCCTACCCTTACCTGGGGGCTGATCTATCTACTAAGGTTTCATAAGATCGAATTGGAAATCTATGTGCACCTTTCAAAAAAAATTCTCTAAAAAAAAATCTTTAAAAAAAAAAAAAAAAAAACTTCTGTCACTTTTGAATTTAGAGTTGAGAAATCTTGGTTCTTTCCCTTACGGATTTAACGCTCGCAGAAATGTTGAGCCTTGTTCGGAATGGAACACCATTTGCTCTCTTCGATGAATTCAATCTTGACCTTTTAAAAAAAAAAAATTTCCGTCACTTTGAGTTCAGAGTTGAGAAATTTTGGTTCCCTCCCTTTCGAATTTAGCGCTCGCAGAAATGTTGAGCCTTTGTTCGAAACGGAACACCGTTTGCTCTCTTTGATGAATTCAATCTTGACCTTTCAAAAAAAAAAAAACCTCCGTCATTACTGGATTCACATCCGAGAAATTCTGGTTCCTTCCCTTCTGAATTTAGCGCTCGCAGAAATGTTGAGCCTTTGTTCGGATTGGAACACCATTTGCTCTCCTTTATGAACCCAATTTTGACCTTTCAAAAAATCAGATCTCGTGTCCTTCCCAAGGATGCGATTTACAACATTTGTGCCTAGCGGTGCTAGTACGCCTTTTCGGGTCTACTGTATTCGCGACCGACACATTTGTATCTCCAACCTTATATCATTTTACCTCGAGTGAGCCTTGCTTCTCGGTAATTTGAATTAAGGTCTACAATTGCTTCTAGCAGTCACTGGAACGCTCACTCTGAGCCTACCATACTTGCATTTTAGAACAATTGTATCCTCTATGGCTTTTTGCCTTCTTCATCGTCCTTGGGTTGGGCCATGTCCCCTCAAGTGATTTGAAAAGACAAAACCATAGTTATTCTCCATCTACAATCACCAAATTCTTATGATTACTAATGGATTTGGTCTTGTTTCAGAAGTTTTTCAAAACTAACAATGGCAGCTTCCTTGACCATCACTTTCGATGAGAACAAGTACCAGCTTATGCCGCAAGACAAGGAAAACAAGCATAAGCGCCCTGTCAGTTGCCGAAGCGTCATCTCCCTCGACAACTCTCCAAACACCGGGTCAACTTCAACTCCCCGGACCATCGTCTTCGGATCGCTGGGACCATTCCCACTTCCCGCAGAAGACACTGTACCTGCCAAGAAGTAGAAAACCGCCCTGCAACGTGTCACTAAAAGGACACCAAGGGCAAACACCAAGAAGCCTGAAGCCCGTGGCGTTCCCACGAAGCCTCAACCCACAAGAAACCAGGTTTATATCAAAACTTGGTCCCCGAGATCTTCACCAAAGCAATGGAGGTCCCGAACATCTGCAAAGCCAGCATACCTGGCCCCTCTCAAGGAGAATCGGTTCTACCCTCTCTCTTACATGAAAGAGGAGAAACCTACCCTCCATCCAAAAAACAAACAAAATCATCATGAGCCGGCTTGCTTCTACAAGCCCAAAATCAAATCCTGCATCGTTAGGCCTATGCAAAAATATCCTGAAGCCTGCACTCCTGCGAGTCCTTCATCTCAACAGGGGCCGAGCTCGCAAAATTCAAGTCTTCATTACGATAGACAAAGGACAGCATCCAGATCCTGTCCTTGCCAAGCTTCAAAGAAGACAAACTCGGCTGCTGCGCACGAGAGACTACATCCTTCATCGCCAGGCCCAGCCAGAGCTGACTGAAGCTCAAATTGTTCGTCGTATGCGTCGCCGCACTGCATATCGACAAAAGAGACTAGAGAAACAAAGAACCCAGCGTTCTACTCTCCACGTCTCAAACAAATGGGTCGAAAAAGAAAGACCCGACCAATTCGTTGCTGTTCATATGGTTGGCAAAACTAGAAAACGCCGGAAGTCAGCAACCAAAATCAGTGTTAGACGTCCAGTGACTCGCAGCGTCTCCCGGACACAAACACATCTGGAAGAATCTTCCACTCCTCCAAGCCAAGGACACCGGAGTAACCACTCTTCAGATTCTTCATCCAGAAGAATGAGCCCTAGCTTAGTCACCAGGACGATTTCTTCGTTCGAATCCCGAGGGATGAACGTCTTGGCTACAAGTTCTGAGCTGCCTCCACAGCATGACGATGTAACCGCACGCATCCAGCAGTTGGAGCAAGGACAACAGAGAATTGAGGCTCTGATGGAAAACCTTATTCTCACTCTACAGCGTCCACCACCTAACAATGAAACCCCTCCGAATCATGAAGATGATGAGGGTAATGCAGAAAACAATGAGTCTCGCGCACTTACCAGAAAGGACGTGGACGATATCCTCGCAAAAGCAAAAGAAGAGAATACATTAAAGGAACATGGGATCAAGCCACCCTACCCTATATGGATGGACTCGGTTCCGTTCCCTGCAAAATTCAAACAACCTACTCTCCAGACATATACTGGGAAAGGTTCAGCCAGACAGCATGTCATCCATTTCAAGATCCTGACGGGAGCTATTGCGGATCAAGATGCCCTCAAGATTCGCCTCTTTGCAAGTACCCTAAAAGGTACAGCCTTTGATTGGTACAACACTCTGCCGGAGAACTCCATCCAGAACTGGGCTATGCTGGAGACACGCTTCCTGACCCACTTCCAAGGTGAGGATCATCCTGTTACTATGGCTCAACTCTGCAGCCTAAAACAGGGAGAGAATGAGTCAACATACGACTTCATTCACAAATGGAAGGCAATGGCGTACAAATGCTCAGATGTGTTGCCACAAGCGTCGCTAGTCGACATCTGCCGTAACAATATGAGAGCAAAAATTCGCTCCATGATTATCGGCAATAAATCAAAGAACCTGGGGGAACTCCTCGAAAGCCTCCATGGCAGCTGAAATGGTGATCAAAGACCTCAACAGTCAGAAATCATCAAAGAAAGAGCCGACTGCTGTTACAACCTCAAAACCAAAGAAAAAGGAGGTTCTCAATGTGCAGACTAAGTCACCTCCTCAGCAACCAAAGAAACCTGAAAACAAAACTGCAGGTAAAAGACCTGAACTTTCTGATGCCTTCAAAGAACGTGTAGAAAAGAAATATCCGTTCGATGAAGATGTTGAAGAAATCTTTGAGGCTCTCCTAGCAAATGGCAAACTCATTTTGCCAGAGCCCAAAAGACCGGGAGATGTTGGCAAAACCAATGATCCCCGATACTGTCCATATCATCAGATGATCTCACATTCTCTCAATCAATGCTTCGTTGTGAGAGAGAAGATCAATGAGATGTGGAAAAACGGAGTCATAACTTTTGATAAAAACTATGGCCCCGCCTCTGTCAACATGGTGTCATGTCGGCAAACTTCAAAGTCACCGAAAGAGAAGATCACTACTTCATTCAAGGTGATAAAAATGGCTCAAGCGTCCCAAGAATTGGTTCCCTATCCAACATCAGATGGACAACCTATATGGGTGCACCCCGATCTCCTAGATGATGAAAACTGGGAGATCGTTAAAACAAAGCCGACCGCTCAGCAGCGAAGGCAAGCCAAGAGACAGCTCTGCAAGCTCAAACAGCAGCAAAAGTCTCAACCAAAACAAGAAGTCCTTGAAAAAACAGAAACTTCTTCCACTGCTTCACTCGGGACGATGGAAGAATCTCTTCCCAAAACCTCCAAGGCGGTAAGAAAATTCACTCTTGATGATTTCATGCCACCTCTATAAAAAAATGAAAATGTGTAGGGGGCATCATACTCTTGCAACTCGGTAGTTGGATTCTCCATGAACGGATACGAGTCCAGTGATACTGCCAGTGATATAGACGAGTGGGAAGAGTCCTTTGAAACAGGAGAATACCTCTCCGATGAGGAATGGATTCCCGAGTCTCATCTTATGCCAGTAATCTGGTATAACCCATTACAGCCACAAGGATCTTGGACTGATGATGAAGAAGATCAGGGCCCTGTTCAAGAAAACGCTGTTAATCCAGCACCAGCAAATGCTTCAGTGGAACCAACATGGGCGAACCGCAAGGAGCAAATGATGAAGAAGATTTGGCTCCCATGCCTGATCTTGAAGAATATGCAAGAATCTTGCAACATCTTGCCATAGAGCAGGAGCAGGATCGCATCAATCTTCGTCATGATCCAGAACTGGAAGTCCCTGAAAATCAACGGGAACTCCCTCCCTAAACTCCTGAAAATGGAGAAAACAGTTGGATCGATGATCCTCTCACATCTGAGGATGAGTCCGATTCCCAACAGTCTACACTGGGGGCCTCTCCTGTCAGGATAACCTGCAATGCAATAGCTCAGGACGACAGTGCCTCTAAAGCTTCCGAAGACACGTACTCCCCAATCGGTAGCGTATCTTCTGGAGCTACATCCTCTCGGTGACTTCCACTGAGATAACATCCTCTCAGCCCTCGTCTCCTGAAGCTGTGACATCAGAGCTCAAGCCTCTCCCAATTGATCATCTTGAAGAAACTTCTGCCAATGAAATCTTCTTCAATGAAAACTCAGTCAATTGGTCCCAGATACCCGATCTCACGGGCGATGTCTGGGTTAATAAAGAAAAGTTGCCGGCTGCTGTTCAGGACTTGTTCCCGGAAATTGCTCCGTGCAATACAATTACTGAAGATACCAATGCTGTTACAGAGACGTCTTCAGCAAATGATCAACCCCTTGATCCTGAGAACGATCTTCCAAAAGAAGACCCTTCTCTAGAGGCTCTTGAAGTTGGTAGAGGTACCCGTTCCGGCCGGGATTACCATAAAAATTACAATCAACCCTCTTCTTCCTATGTAAATCCTTCGGGAAAGCAAGATGTAAGCGCCCCAAGTGGCAATAATAATGAAAATGCAGGCCCAAAGGAGGCTTTCAAGTACGACTTGATTGAGCACTTCAAACACATACCTGCACGTCTGCACATCCTTGACTTATTGCGAATGTCTCCACAAACTCGTGATAGTCTCATTTCAGAATTATAAAGGCTGAATGCGGATGTCGACAAACATGCCCCACAAGTCCTACAAATTGAAATGGACTATAGGGTCAAAAAAATCAAATACTCCCTCAAAGGGAGAAAAGAAGAAAACTGAGGGATCAAGCAATGAATGCCTCTCGGTACAAAAAGGAGCAAGTGCAACAATTGCCTTCGACAAGGATGACCTCCTCCCAGGCGAAACAAAGTACAACCGTCCCTTGTACTTTACGTGGTACGTCAAAGAAATGCCAGTACACAAAGTTCAGATCGATCCAGGTTCTGCACTCAACCTCATCTCTACTTCGGCACTCAGAGAGCTGGGCATCCCACCTAGCAAGCTGAGTCATACGTCCGTATCCATTTTCGGATATGACGGTAGCGCTCAAAGGCCTATCGGTAAAATCAGGTTCAAATTGCAAATCGGTGATCTTATTTCTGAAGTCATTGTGTATGCAATAAGGACCCCTTCATGCTACAATATACTCCTTCGACGCCCCTGGATACATGAGAATGGTGTCGTCCCTTCAACTCTACATCAGTGCATCAAGTTCGTTGGCGACGATGGCCTGATACATCTAGTATTTGCAGACAAAAAGCCTTTCAAAGGCAGAGATGTCCATTTTGCAGATGCTCAAATGTATAAAGATGGAAAAGAAGAACAGGAGGAAAAAACAATTCTCTTTGTCGACAGTCTCTAGAAAGATAAAGGCAAGGCTCCTCAGCAATCATTGGAGGTAAACAAACCCTCCACCAAACTCGAAGTAAGCGGTCAAGCTCCCTTCGTCGTCTCTTTCAAATCTCCAAAGCTTTTGGTAATCACTACCAAAGCAAATAAGACAAAACAAAAGACTGGGGGCAAGTTCACTGTCTCCTTTGTATCTATTATGCATGACACAGACTCAGAGTCAGATCCAGAAGATGACACAGTATCGAGCCAAGCTGATACTCAGCAAGATCAGCCCGCTCTCAATCCATTGGAGACACATGCAGACATAGAAGACCCTACGTCTGCTTCCTTTGTTATTCCGGCAACTTCGCCAGAAGAAAAAGTGATTTACTTCAACAGATCAGGAGCATCTCCACTGAACTCTTTGCTTCAACCTTTCCAAAACGAAGGTATGCCTCAGCTATCCCTGTATAGTCCAATGGCACAAGCTATCATGAAGAAAATGGGCTACGACGCTCAAAATCGGACTGGTTTGGGAGGTGGCCGTGGTATTCTCACACCATTAGAACCCACCCTGATCAAAAGTCAACCGGAAGATTGGAAAATCCACCTTAAAAAAGGCAAGTCTTCATATGGGTTGGGGTATGATCCTACCGCTCCTATGAGACAGTTGACACCATGGCTCCAAAGTCGCTTTACCGACCAAGCCACAACATCTCATGAAGACATCAATATCCCTGGATATCTCTTTGAGGAGTTACTCGTCAAAAATCCTGAAAGCTCCTCCAATTGGTATAATTTCTCTGATAATAAAGAGGAATTGCCCGATGACAGAGACGAGCGGTTCTCTGTCCCAGAAGAATCATCGTCTCCAAAAGAAGTACCCTACTTCAACCCAATTCCAGCAAATGATTGGGACCATCTCATTGCAAACCTTGAGAAGGATACTAGTCAAGAAGATTCATGGACAGAAATAGAGCCCTAGTCTGAAAATACCTCTGGCACTCCAGAAGGTTTTGTTGAGTTGGAAGCCTCCGAAAACATTGTGGAGGAACCACCTTCAAACCTTCCGACAGAAGACCCTGTTCAAAAGATAGACTTGGGAACACCTGATAACCCACGTCCTGTATTCATAAGCAAGAATATAAAGGATGATGAGTTACCCGAGTATATCTCTTTTCTTCGTGAGTTCGTTGATTGTTTTGCATGGTCTTATGCCGAAATGCTTGGCTTGGATCCCAAAGTAGCAGTCCACAAGCTCAACTTGCAAAAAGAAATCAAGCCTATCAAACAGGGCCAAAGGAGATTCCGTCCCGACGTGATGGACAAAATTGAACAAGAAGTTCAGAAACTCAAAAACGTCGGCTTCATCCGCAAGGAACAGCATCCTAAATGGTTGGCCAACATTGTCCCCGTGACAAAGAAAAATGGACAGATAAGGGTCTGTATTGACTACAGAGACCTGAATAGTGCTTGTCCTAAAGATGAATTCCCGCTCCCCATACCAGAGGTGATGATTGACAACACCTATGGATTCGATCGAATGACATTCATGGATGGATTCTCTGGCTACAATCAGATAAAAATGCATCCTGAAGATGAAAGGCATACGTCATTTCACACACCATTTGGCGTGTATTGCTACACTGTCATGCCGTTTGGTCTGAAAAATGCAGGTGCAACATATCAGAGGGCTATGATGAAAATATTCCAAGATATGCAGCTCAAGACGGTCGAATGGTATGTTGACGACCTCGCCATAAAAAGCACAAGAAAAGAAGACCATCTCGATGATCTTCGAGAAATTTCACGGCAAAATCGCCTTTTACGGCAAACAAACAAAAACGCCTCCTACGGCATTTTAAAAAAAAAAAACTTGTCTATTTTCTTAATATTAATGCAATTTGAAAAGTTAGAAAAAAGGATTGATTTCCTTTCCACTTGTGAAGGTGAATCTCCGGATTATCACCATTCCAAATTCCAAGTAGAAAGTAAATCTGGCATACCGATACAAAAATGTTGATGCCCGAGATCTTCCCTCCTCCGCCGAGACCCAGGTCAGCCCCCGGGGTGCGGAGGGAGAGGACGGAAGATTCCCCCTTTTTCGGGTCCATCAAGTTGGCATACCCGGTGGGACTCGTTGACTTGAGAACATGATGCTTTGATCACTTGGCTCCTTTCTAGTTGGTGGCCCATGTTGCTTTTTGCATCTAAAAAAAAAAACATGAGATGGGATTTCAATTGTTCTTTCTCACTTTAAAAAAAAAAACAAATCTGATTTCTTTTCTTAGATTCAACTTTGAGAAATTTTGATCCTTCCCTCTTCGAACTTGATAGCTCACAGAAATGTTCGCAGCTATCGTTCATATCGGGGATTGGGCCATCTTTTCTCTTTGATGAGTCCAATTGGGATTTCAAAAAAAAAAAAAAAATACCCTCATTTCAAACTCGTTCAAAAAAAAAAAAATGATCTCCCTTTCTCAAGATTCAACTTTGAGAAATCTTGATCCTCTCCTCTTTGAACTTGATAGCTCACAGAAATGTTCGCAGCTATCGTTCATATCGGGGATTAGGCCATCTTTTCTCTTTGATGAGTCCAATTGGGATTTCAAAAAAAAAATTTATAATTTCAAAAAAAATTTAGTTTTCTCTCTTTTGAATTCAAATTTGAGAAACCTTGGTTCCTTCCCTTTCGGATTTAGCCCTCGCAGAAATGTTGAGCCTTTGTTCGGATTGGAACACCATTCGCTCTCTTTGATGAGTTTATTAAAAACCTTTCAAAAATGAGTAAAAAAAAACACTAAGATTCCACCAGTTGCGTTCTTTGACCAAAGTGGATTTAAGAAAAGCCTTGTCCAGAGTGTGGAGACAGCTAGACTGTTCGAGGCAAGGGTCCTCTAAACGGGTTCATTAAGTAATCCTACCCTTACCTAGGGGCTGATCTATCTACTAAGGTTTCATAAGATCGAATTGGAAATCTATGTGCACCTTTCAAAAAAAATTCTCAAAAACATACCTTTGTACGGGTATGCCAGATTTACTATTATACTTGGAATTTGGAATGGTGATGATCCGGAGATTCACCTCCACAAGTAGAAAGGAAATCAATCATTCTTTCTAACTTTTCAAATCGCATAAATATTTAAGAAAAGAGACAAATTTGTTTTTGAGAATGCCGCAGGAGCCGTTTTTATGTTTGTTTGCCGTAAAAGGCGATTTACAAATCTCATCGAATATGAAAGACAAGAATTGTGATTTTTGTTTGTCTCTTTAAAAAATACAAATTAAAATAGAAAAAAAAAGAAAAGGGATCTAACTTCTCAGGAGATTGCGGGGACAAGTTCAGATCGACAGTCGCAAGTCATGTATGGACTTCGCCATCGTCCTTCAAATGAGAACTCTTGATGCTTCGATTCTTCGGCTTGGCTCCAACCTCAGTTTTTTAGAGGATAAGGACCAAGGGGAGGTCCTATATCCAATAAAGAAACCAAGTAAACGCGCTGAAAAGCCGCATTTAGGCCATGTTGGATAGCAGAAGGGGACCTTGGGGGTGGCCCCCCAAGGGACTTTAATCACCTTGTAGTGTTTCTGGCGGCAGAGCAGCAGGACTTCGTTAGGATTTCTCTGGGAGTGAGCAAGTATGAAAGTGCAAAATTCCAAGTCGATGTGTGTATCGATATCGATCTTGGAAATGGACCTCCATTTATAAGCTCTTGGTAGCCATGGGGTGGTTTATGGGCATTGATGGCTATGATGAGAGAATTGATGAAGAGTTACAAGTTTTTATTTCTTTGATTTTGTAACTCCTTTTTCATGGCTTGTGATTGGCCGATGGATAATGATGGGCATTTAATCGCCTTTAATCTCCATGATAAGGGGAGTTTCATGGTTTTAATGCCATGATTGCTTAGACTTGTAACTCCTGTATGCATGAATCTGATTGGGCCGTCCAAAATAATGGGTTAATGACCGCATTAAGTTGTCATAAACGGGTCAATTAACGGCATTAAGTGGTCGCCGGAGCATGTGAAGAGTCACGGGCCGCACCGTATCCTTTGGGATTCTTCGTGTGATCATCGCAGGTGGATCCACACAGTGTTTGATGTCGAATTGTGATGCAATTTCAGACATTGATTGATATCAGTGGGCCGGTGACATCTGTCTTGTTGATTTCTCGATCGGTCGGACAGAAAGTGTACTTTCTTGGTCATCTGGTTGGCGATCTTGGAGCGATCAGTGATGACTTCATGCTCTTGAAGGCGGATCCAAGATGTCAGCGAAGATCAGTCATTTTCAAGCATTAAAAATTGGATTTTCAGACAATCACAGAGGCAGGAACTCCCGAAACGGGAAAATGATCGGAAATCGGGCCATCCGGCGACCCGGATCTCCAGGGTCGCTGGCGACCATGGGGTTTTTGCCCCTTTGGTCGCTGAGTGTATTTTTCGGCCGTTTTTCCTTCTTTTTCGATCCTTTTTTCTTCTGTATTTTTCTTGACATTTCCCCTCGATTATTGACTTGATTTTCTCGGTGAGAACTTGACGAGAAGTCGCACAAAATCGGAGCAGAAAGTTTCCCATTTTTCGGGGAAGCCGAAGACGTTGTAGCCGATTTTCCGTCAAGAGTCAAAACTAGGTCAAACGATGTCAGAATGACCTTAAAATTGAGGTGAAGCTTCCTGAGTAGTGGATAGGACCAAGCATGGGATTTTATTTGAGTTTTGAAGCCATTTAGGGTCCCGTCTATGCTTGACTTGATTTTTCTGTGGGGAAGATGCCGAGCTTTGATATGCAGTCAGACGATGTCCGATTGACCTGAAATTTGACAGGGAGCCTATTGGAGTCATGTAGAGATGATCCATTAGCTCCAATTTGGATGTCATGGTCCTGGGGTGCTCCGCCGCTGGTAGGCTTGATTTTCTTTCGAAGCGTCGAACCTGGCCAAACTTTGTCGGAATGACCTGAAATTCGACGTGCAATCCTTTGAAAGCATGTTGAAGCCACTCATGTGTTCTGTTTAATGAGTGATGGTCTATATGGTTCTCGCCGCCGAGAGGCTTGGTTTTCCTGCTCGAGCGTTGATGGAGGGTCAAACATTGTCAGTTTGACTTGAAATTTGACGAGAAGCCCTTTGGAGGTATTTTGGAGTCATCCGTAGGCTCTGATCAAAGTTTTGATGTCTTCGATGCTGTCGCCGCCAGGAGCGCTTGTTTAGCTGTCGGAGAAGTGAAGTTAGGCCAAACGATGTCGGAATGGCCCGAAACTTAATGTGTGCCCCTCTTTTGGCTGTTTTGAAGGATCTTACAGTTTTTGTCTGATTCCGACAAGATCTGATGTTTGAAGTAGCTTTGTCTATTTGTAGCAGGATTCAGCTTCATGTGGCTTCTTGATGTTGATGAGACATAATGACCTTTTCGGTGTCAACAAGCTTAGTTAAGCGTAGTTAATTAACCTTAATATCCAATTAATTAGAGTTAATCTCATTTAACTCGGGACGGGGCCTTGCAACTCCCCTAAACTTTTAGAACTATTCGGTAGTCTGAATGCAATATAAATCAATACAAATCAGTAAATAACTCGAAATTAAAATTACCTGAACGAATAGCTCAGAATACTTTTGAGCCATTTGCTCCTCAAGCTCCTACGTAGCTTCATCAGGCTCATGATGATCCCAAAGGACCTTGACCCATTTAATCGTTCTTATACGTTGTCATGTCCCCCGAACCCGATTAAGAATAAACCGGATCCGGAGAGTGAATTTTAGGACTAATTAAAATTTTTGTCCTTTGGGCCCACGGATCGTAAGTCCGCTGTGAGGATATTACATTTCAAACCTCATATAAGTCTAGGCATATGGAATATCAGTCAATGAATAATACTTCTCATTAAATTAAAAGTTGCAAGAAAGAATAATTAAAAACTATTAAAAGAGTTAAAGTAATTTATTACATTGGCCAATCCCAATAAACAAGGCCAATAAAATTAAATCAAGTCAATGAAAGAAAAGGTCCAACGAGAGAAATAAATAAATGAATATATCTAATGAGTCCATGTGAATCTCTCTCGTGCCGGGAGTGATGACGCTACTCTACGTCATCGGCACGCCACTCGCGTTCCTCCTCGACTTGTTGGAGATCGTCTGGGATCTCCTCACCGGCCTGCTCCTCATAGTAGTAGTAACCACCTGAGGTGTCTGCACACCAAGGAATAGAGTCAACGACATGTTGAGCAATAGATAAGCATAGCATAATAAACATTACATGCATCAAATATAGAGTAATGACAAGTACACATCATATGAACACAAGGAAAGCGAGTCTAGGCATAAAGCAAGAATAATGATTGATAGAAATAATAATAGGAATCCTAACAACCATCTAACAATAACCACTATCATGCAATGCAAGACAAGAATAAGAGGGAGACTCCGAGGATGTCCAATGCCACCTCCCGGGGTACCAGTAACAATCCCAATCTGGACTACTGATACCAAAGTCCGGCTCCAGTAGGATCCTAGCTCCCGGTCCTGGGAATAGCAGCACGGTCCGATGCCCGCTCCCAGCTATTCAACGCCATGGACGCCGTCCAAAGCCGACTGTCCATCCCGACAACCGAGTAACCGGTTCATCAATAAACCCCAAACTGCAGATGGCCATGATATGCAAACAATAATAAAGTGGTTTTGACACAAGGACAAATAAGACAAGCAAGTTTGGCTAGTTCAATGTACAAGACACGATCATAGGGATTATCTCATTCAAGCAATACCAGACAAGCAAACCACGTAATAATCCCTTTTCATTGCTAGCCAGTCATGTTCATCAATACAAGACAAGGTTCCTACGGTACATTCTAAGTCAGGTCCAAGCCTAAATTCTATTAGAATTTATGTTTCATAATTAGTTAAGTATTTTATGTCAAGAGAGTATACAAGGAATGATATCAACGGATAGAATTCACAAGTCAAGGGGGAATTACAATCCAACCTAGGCAAGTGGTGTCATCCTTGTATTCCACATGTTCTAGCGGAGTACGTGTGGAAATGGATCAACGATGCTTTTAGGGAAATCCCTTGGTGTACAATCATGTTAAGCATCTAATGAAACAATTTCATACGCATTCGGTTAATTCATGTGCAATACACGAATACCTAGACAACCCATCGAAACACACCAAGCCACGTGCTACGATTTTAACCCCATTAATGGTCAAATGAGTGTGGGTGCATGGTTTCCAACATCTAAGGCCCAAACCTAAGTTATTAGTCTCATTTACAATAAAACATGAGCTGAAGCAATAATTTCAACATTTACATCACTTCCCGACCTCCGATCATGATGAACCTAGAACCACTGGATTCTACATCTCGAGAGCTTTCCAACGGTATATTATGTGTAGAATTCCAACGGTCGGATAAAAAGTTATGCATTGCCGAAGTTCGCCTGTGCTGTAAAAAAAAGGCAGTTCGATCGATCGGACAAAAGGTCCAATCGATCGGTCTGAAATCAGCCACAGTTAAGTAACAGTGCCGATCGATCGGACTGCAGGTCCGATCGATCGAAACTGCAACCTGAACCCCGAGAATGGCTGAAAACTGGTTTTTCTTGCCCTTTTTCCTCCTGCCAATTCATGGCTAACCTGCATAAAATGAGCCACCTGCTCTCCCCACAATCCAATCCATCCACATTCCATTCCACTCCATTAATTGAATCAAATAACTACCATTTCCAATTTACATTTAATCAACCTAAACCAATAATTAACAATAATAATCCCTAAATCAGAACAGGCTTGAAATTAAGGAATTCTAACAAGGAATCATAGCCAATCAAATAGAAACAAAAATACATGCTTAGAAATACAATGAAGATCTACTTGCCTCAACCAAGAAGATGATAGAATTTGGGCAAAACTCGAGGAGAAGCCTTTCTACCCCAAAATCCACGATCTAACCCGATAAAACGAAATCTAGGAAGTCAAGAAGAAGATAGGAAGAAAAAGAATTAAGATCAGACCTAAATCTAACCAAAAGAATACGGATGAAAAGATGAAAGTATAAGAACGCTTACCAAATTGATACCGGAAGCAAGAGGAGATCGAGAGAATGAGAACTAGCGGATCGGATCTTCGAGTTGATCTCTCTAGGCTAGAGATCTGGCTTGAGAAAGGAAGAAGAAGAATGGACTGCAGTTGCTTTCGTTCAATTGCAAAGAATAATGAGAGAGATTAGGTTAAGAAGAAGATAGGGAGAAAAAGACCAAAGTTGCCCTTTAAGTGGGTCCGGTGAAAGAATGGACCACTTGAAGGGTTTCAAGTTGTCGGATCATAATGAGTCAAGAGACAAAAATGATCAGCGCGACGAAACCTTTCCAACGAACCCATAAATCACGACGTTTGGAATATTTCGGAAAACACTCAATTTTCCCTAAATAGCAAACTACCCCCCTGCTATCAACAAACGAACTTGGAATCGCACGAAACTTCGCAGATACTATTCTAATGCTAAAAGAAACTCGCTCATACTCTAAACTCATTTAAATATCTAAAATACAATTAATAAAATAATTATCAACAAAAAGGGTCAATGCGCCTGTTGTTGGGCCCAACTGACCCAGTAAGGTCACGGACCTTACAACTCTAACATCTAAAAAGAACATTTGGTCCTCCAAATGCCTAAACATACCTCATCAGGAAAAAGATAAGGGTACGTCTTCTGAATCTGCTCTTTTAGCTCCCACGTAGCTTCCTCCGAACTGTGGTTTTCCCATTGTACCTTGACCCATTGGATTGTCTTGGTATGCAACACTACCTCCTTAGTGTCGATGATCTGTGCCGGACGCTCCACATAGGTTGCATCTGCCTGAAGCTGAAGTGGCTCGTGCTGCAACACGTGAGTGGGATCTGGAATATACTTCCGAAGCATTGAAACATGAAATACGTCGTGTACACCCGCTAACTCTGACGGTAGCACCAAACGATATGCCACGTCTCCAATCCTACTCTTGATCTCAAACGGTCCCACAAACCTCTTGGCAAGCTTCCCTTTCTGCCCGAATCTAACAACACCTCTCATCGGAGACACTTTCAGGAATACCATATCCCCAACTTGGAATTCCAAAGGTCTCCGTCTCTTATCTGCATAGCTCTTTTGACGATCCCGTGATTCCTTCATTCTCATCTGAACAATCCGAACTTCCTCACTAGAATCGGCAATTTCTGAGGGGCCATGAAAACTCCGAACTCGTACTTCCTCCCAACATGCCGGAGTTCTGCATCTTCGTCCATACAATGCCTCAAATGGTGCCATACCAATACTTGAATGATAACTGTTATTATAGGCAAACTCACACAGAGGCAAACTCTCATCCCAACTCTCCTTAAAATCCAAAACACACGCTCCGAGAAGATATTCCAAAGTTTGAATAGTACGCTCTGACTGTCCATCTGTCTGAGGGTGGTAAGCTGTACTGAATTTCAACTGAGTACCCATAGATGACTGAAAAGTAGACCAAAACCGAGAGACAAACTTAGGGTCTCGATCGGATACTATGGACTTAGGCTCTCCATGTAGCTTAACTATATTGTCCCTGTACAACACCGTCATCTTGTTCATAAATTGACCAGTCTTGAATGGTAGAAAATGTGCTAATTTAGTCAATCTATCGACAATCACCCAAATAGCATCATTGCCTTTCCTAGTGTTTGGCAATCCCGATACAAAATCCATACTGATGTGCTCCCATTTCCACTTAGGAATCTCCAACGGGTGAAGCAAACTAGGGGGCTTCTTGTGTTCTGCCTTAATCTGCTGACAAGTCATACACTTAGCGACAAACTCTGCAATCTCTTTCTTCATTTTCACCCACCAATAGTGATTCTTCAAATTCTGATACATCTTGGTGCTCCCCGAGTGAATAGAATATCTGGTGTGGTGCGCATCTGTCATCAACTCTGACTTGATGTCTTGAACATTGGGCACACACAACCTATCCTTACAGTACAAAATTCCTTCAATCAATCTGAACTCTGAATGGTCCTCAATGTGGTCAATAATTCTCTGCAACCCAGGATCATCCTTCTGAGCTTCCTTGATCCTGTTAACAATCTCTGGCTCCCAAACTCCCAAGGTAGCAACTAGGACTTTCTCATTAACAGGCCAGACTTCGACATCCATGTCTCTGAACTGCTCCATCCATCTCCATTCAAGCATTATACATCCACTGAATGCTGCCTTCCTACTAAGAGCATCTGCTACAACATTCACCTTCCCAGGATGGTACTTGATCGGGAAATCATAATCCTGTATGTACTCCATCCATCTCCGTTGCCTGTTATTCAAATCACCCTGTGTAAACAGGTATTGCAGGCTCTTGTGATCTGTATGCACCTCAAATTTTTCTCCATATAAATAATGCCTCCACAACTTCAATGCAAACACCACTGCTGCTAACTCCAAGTCATGTGTGACATACTTCTTCTCGTGATCCTTCAATTGTCTCGATCCATAGGCTATCACCTTATCATTCTGCATGAGAACACAACCCAAACCAATCCCTGAAGCATCTGTGTAAACCACAAATCCTCCACTTCCTGAGGGTAAAGCAAGTATGGGTGCTGTAGTCAACCGAGTCTTTAACTCTTGGAAACTCTTCTCGCATTCTTCTGTCCATACAAACGGAACGCCCTTTCTCGTCAACTTATTGAGTGGAGATGCTATGGTAGAAAACCCTTTCACAAACCTCATGTAGTAACCTGCAAGTCCGAGAAAACTGCGAACCTCCGCTACATTCCGCGGGCTACTCCAATTCACAACTGCTGCAATCTTCTTAGG
The DNA here is from genome assembly GCA_028538565.1 of Umbellularia californica. Taxonomy (NCBI): domain Eukaryota; kingdom Viridiplantae; phylum Streptophyta; class Magnoliopsida; order Laurales; family Lauraceae; genus Umbellularia; species Umbellularia californica. The sequence goes on along the minus strand of JAPQWN010000005.1, from coordinate 22,016,705 downwards.
ATCCACTGTCAGTCCTTCCTTAGAGATAATGTGGCCTAAAAATGCCACTTGTTCCAACCAAAACTCACATTTGCTCAACTTAGCATACAGTTGGTTATCCCTCAAGAGCTGCAAAGATGTTCTCAACTGATGCTCATGCTCCTCCTTAGTCTTTGAATACACCAACACATCATCAATGAAGACAACCATAAACTGATCCAGGAAAGGGGCAAACACCTTATTCATCAATGCCATAAAAACTGCTGGTGCGTTCGTCAACCCGAAAGGCATCACAAGAAACTCAAAATGGCCATATCTCGTCCGGAATGTAGTCTTAGAAACATCCTCCTTCCTGACTCGCAACTGATGATAACCGAAACGAAGATCTATCTTCGAAAAGAATTGAGCTCCCTGTAACTGATCGAATAGCTCATCGATCCTTGGTAACGGGTACTTGTTCTTAACAGTTACTTGATTCAACTGTCTGTAATCTATACACATTCTCATTGTCCCGTCCTTCTTCTTCACAAATATCACCGGAGCTCCCCACGGTGACACACTGGGTCTGATGAAACCTTTATCCAACAGATCTCCAATCTGAGTCTTCAACTCCTTCAATTCTGCTGGTGCCATCCTATACGGGGCCTTCGAGATAGGTGCTGTACCTTGTTGCAATTCTATTGTGAAATCTAACTCACGAATAGGTGGCAAACCAGGGATCTCCTCCGGAAATAAATCCGGGAATTCTCGCACCATAGGAATCTCATCAACAGTCTTGGACTCCTTTCTTCCGCGATAAATGCGATAAAGCCTTCGCAATCGTTCCTCATCAACCGTTCTGCCTTCAATGCTGAAATTAACTGAGTGGAGATAGACTTCTCTGCGTCAACAAACTCAACATTATGATTTGCACTCTGCAACTTCACGGTTAGTTCCATTATGCCTCAATCTAACAACACAATGCTAAGAAAGGACTACCAAGCTAACCTATTAACTAACGACATCCTCACACGCGTCCTATGGTTTCTACAATTTTTACCCTGAGAAACCATCCATTGCTCTGATACCATTCTTGTCACGTCCCCCGAACCCGATTAAGAATAAACCGGATCCGGAGAGTGAATTTTAGGACTAATTAAAATTTTTGTCCTTTGGGCCCACGGATCGTAAGTCCGCTGTGAGGATATTACATTTCAAACCTCATATAAGTCTAGGCATATGGAATATCAGTCAATGAATAATACTTCTCATTAAATTAAAAGTTGCAAGAAAGAATAATTAAAAACTATTAAAGGAGTTAAAGTAATTTATTACATTGGCCAATCCCAATAAACAAGGCCAATAAAATTAAATCAAGTCAATGAAAGAAAAGGTCCAACGAGAGAAATAAATAAATGAATATATCTAATGAGTCCATGTGAATCTCTCTCGTGCCGGGAGTGATGACGCTACTCTACGTCATCGGCACGCCACTCGCGTTCCTCCTCGACTGGTTAGAGATCCTCTGGGATCTCCTCACCGGCCTGCTCCTCATAGTAGTAGTAACCACCTGAGGTGTCTGCAAACCAAGGAATAGAGTCAACAACATGTTGAGCAATAGATAAGCATAGCATAATAAACATTACATGCATCAAATATAGAGTAATGACAAGTACACATCATATGAACACAAGGAAAGCGATTCTAGGCATAAAGCAAGAATAATGATTGATAGAAATAATAATAGGAATCCTAACAACCATCTAACAATAACCACTATCATGCAATGCAAGACAAGAATAAGAGGGAGACTCCGAGGATGTCCAATGCCACCTCCCGGGGTACCAGTAACAATCCCAATCTGGACTACTGATACCAAAGTCCGGCTCCAGTAGGATCCTAGCTCCCGGTCCTGGGAATAGCAGTACGGTCCGATGCCCGCTCCCAGCTATTCAATGCCATGGACGCCGTCCAAAGCCGACTGCCCATCCCGACAACCGAGTAACCGGTTCGTCAATAAACCCCAAACTGCAGATGGCCATGATATGCAAACAATAATAAAGTGGTTTTGACACAAGGACAAATAAGACAAGCAAGTTTGGCTAGTTCAATGTACAAGACACGATCATAGGGATTATCTCATTCAAGCAATACTAGACAAGCAAACCACGTAATAATCCCTTTTCATTGCTAGCCAGTCATGTTCATCAATACAAGACAAGGTTCCTACGGTACATTCTAAGTCAGGTCCAAGCCTAAATTCTATAAGAATTTATATTTCATAATTAGTTAAGTATTTTATGTCAAGAGAGTATACAAGGAATAATATCAACGGATGGAATTCACAAGTCAAGGGGGAATTACAATCCAACCTAGGCAAGTGGTGTCATCCTTGTATTCCACATGTTCTAGCGGAGTATGTGTGGAAATGGATCAACGATGCTTCTAGGGAAATCCCTTGGTGTACAATCATGTTAAGCATCTAATGAAACAATTTCATACGCATTCGGTTAATTCATGTGCAATACACGAATACCTAGACCACCCATCGAAACACACCAAGCCACGTGCTACGATTTTAACCCCATTAATGGTCAAATGAGTGTGGGTGCATGGTTTCCAACATCTAAGGCCCAAACCGAAGTTATTAGTCTCATTTACAATAAAACATGAGCTGAAGTAATAATTTGAACATTTACATCACTTCCCGACCTCCGATCGTGATGAAACTAGAACCATTGGATTCTACATCTCGAGAGCTTTCCAACGGTATATTATATGTAGAATTCCAACGGTCGGATTAAAAGTTATCCATTGCCGAAGTTCACCTATGCTGTAAAAAAAAGGCAGTCCGATCGATCGGACAAAAGGTCGGATCGATCGGTCTGAAATCAGCTACAGTTAAGTAACAGTGCCGATCGATCGGACTGCAGGTCCGATCGATCGGAACTGCAACCTTAACCTCGAAAATGGCCGAAAACTGGTTTTTGTGGCCCTTTTTCCTCCAGCCAATTCAGGGCTAACCTGCATAAAATGAGCCACCTGCTCTCCCCACAATCCAATCCATCCACATTCCATTCCACTCCATTAATTGAATCAAATAACTACCATTTCCAATTTACATTTAATCAACCTAAACCAATAATTAACAATAATAATCCCTAAATCAGAACAGGCTTGGAATTAAGGAATTCTAACAAGGAATCATAGCCAATCAAATAGAAACAAACATACATGCTTAGAAATACAATGTAGATCTACTTGCCTCAACCAAGAAGATGATAGAATTTGGGCAAAACTCGAGGAGAAGCCTTTCTACCCCAAAATCCACGATCTAACCCGATAAAACGAAATCTAGGAAGCTAAGAAGAAGATAGGAAGAAAAAGAATTAAGATCAGACCTAAATCTAACCAAAAGAATACGGATGAAAAGATGAAAGTATAAGAACGCTTACCAAATTGATACCGGAAGCAAGAGGAGATCGAGAGAATGAGAACTAGCGGATCGGATCTTCGAGTTGATCTCTCTAGGCTAGAGATCTGGCTTGAGAAAGGAAGAAGAAGAATGGACTGCAGTTGCTTTCGTTCAATTGCAGAGAATAATGAGAGAGATTAGGTTAAGAAGAAGATAGGGAGAAAAAGACCAAAGTTGCCTTTTAAGTGGGTCCGGTGAAAGAATTGACCACTTGAAGGGTTTCTAGTTGTCAGATCATGATGAGTCAAGAGACAAAAATGATCAGCACGACGAAACCTTTCCAACGATCCCATAAATCACGGCGTTTGGAATATTTCGGAAAACACTCAATTTTCCCTAAATAGCAAACTACCCCCCTGCTATCAACAAACGAACTTGGAATCGCACGAAACTTCGCAGATACTATTCTAATGCTAAAAGAAACTCACTCATGCTCTAAACCCATTTAAATATCTAAAATACAATTAATAAAATAATTATCAACAAAAAGGGTCAATGGGCCTCTTGTTGGGCCCAACTGACCCAGTAAGGTCGCGGACCTTACATACGTAGAACTGCCTCTTTAATGGATCCTCAATTTCCGTCCTCTCCTTCCACCACGAGGCTGCCGGATTTTGGTGGAGGAGGAAATGCGGGTATCAACATTTTTGTACGGGTATGCCAGATTTTCTATTTTACTTGGAATTTGGAATGGTGATGATTCGGAGATTCACCTTCACAAGTAGAAAGGAAATCAATCATTCTTTCTAACTTTTCAAATTGCATAAATATTTAAGAAAAGAGACAATTTTTTGTTTGAATGCCGTAAGAGGCGATTTTTTGTTTGTTTGCCGTAAAAGTCGATTTGGTGCCGTGAAAGGCGATTTACAAATCTCATCAAAATGAAAGACAAGAATTGTGACTTTTTTTTGTCTCTTTAAAAAATACAAATTACAATAGAAAAGAAACAAAAGGGATCTAACTTCTCAGGAGATTGCGGGGACTCGTTCAGATCAACTGTCGCAGGTCATGTGTGGACTTCGCCATCGTCCTTCAAATGAGAACGCTTGATGCTTCGATTCTTCGGCTTGGCTCCAACGTCAGCTTTTTAAAGGATAAAGAACAAGGGGAGGTCCTATATCCAATGAAAAACCGAGTAAACGGCTGAAAAGCCGCGTTTAGGCCATGTTGTAGAAGAAGGGGACCTTGGGAGGGTGGCCCCCCAAGGGACTTTTATCACCTTGTAGTGTCTCTTGTAGCAGAGTAGCAGGACTTCGTCGGATTTTCTCTAGGATTTTTCCAGACTCAGGAAAAAATGCAAGGATTCAAAGTTTCAAGTAGATGTAGATGTCTCTCTCTTGGAATGGACCCCCTTTTATAGGCTTTTGGTAGTCATGAGGTGGTTTATGGGCATTGATGGCCATGATGAGAGAATTGATGGCATTGATGCTTCATGATGGGAGGAGTTACATGTTTTTATTTTTTGATTTTGTAACTCCTTTTTCTTTGATTGTGATTGGCCGATGGAGAATGATGGGCATTTAAACGCCTTTAATCTCCATGATGAGGGGGGTTTCATGGTTTTAATGCCATGATTGCTTGGACTTGTAACTCCCATATGCTTGAATCTGATTGGGCCGTCCAAAATAATGAGTTAATGACCGCATTAAGTTGTCATTAAACGAGTCAACTAACGACATTAAGTGGTCGCCGAGCATGTGAAGAGTCGCGGGCTGGGCCGCGTCTTCTGATTTTTTTTCTTGTGATCATCGCATTCGGATCCACACAGTGTTTGATGTCGGATTGCGATGCAATTTCAGACATTGATTGATGTTGGTGGGCCGGTGACATCTGTCTTGTCGATTTCTGGAGCGGTTGGATGGAAAGTATACTTTCTTGGTCAACCGGTTGGCGATCTTGGAGCGATCAGTGATGATTTCATGCTCTTGACTGCGGATCCGAGATGTCGGCGAAGATCAGTCGTTTTCAAGCATAAAAAATTGGATTTTCAGAAAATCACAGAGGCAGGAACTCCTGAAACGCAAAAAGGATCGGAAAACGTGCCATCCAGCCGAAACTCCGGTGACCCGGATTTCTAGGGTCGCTGGCGACCATGCACCTAGGGTCGCCGGCGACCATGGGGCTTTGGCCCCTTTGGTCGCCGAGTGTCTTTTTCGGCCGTTTTTTCTTCTTTTTCGTTCCTTTTTTCTTCTGTATTTTTCTTGACATTTTTCCTCAATTATTGACTTGATTTTCTTGGAGAAAACTTGATGAGGAGTCGTACAAAACCGGAGCACAAAGTTTCCCATTTTTCGGGAAAATCGAAGTCTTTGTAGCCGATTTTCCGTCAAGAGTCGAACCTAGGTCAAACGATGTCGGAATGACCTGAAAATTGAGGCGAAGTTTCCTGAGCAGTGGATAGGACGAACCATGGGCTTTTATCTGAGTTTTGAAGCCATTTGGTGTCCCGTCGATGCTTTAGTTGATTTTGCTGTGGGGAAGATCCCGAGCTTTGATATGCGGTCAACCGATGTCCGATTGACCTGAAATTTGACAGGCAGCCTATTGAAGTCATGTAGAGATGATCCATTAGCTCTGATTTGGATGTCATGGTCCCGAGGTGCTCCGCCTCCGGTAGGCTTGATTTTCTTTTGGAGCGTCGAAATCTTGTCAAATGTTGTCGGAATGACTTGAAATTCGACGTGCGGCCCTTTGGAAGCATCTTGAAGCCATTCATATACTTTATTTGATGAGTAATGGCCTCAGTGGTTCTCGCCGCCGAGAGGCTTGATTTTGCTGCTCGAGCGTTGATGGAGGGTCAAATATCGTCGGTTTGACTTGAAATTTGGCATGGAGCCATTTGGAGGTATTTTGGAACCATTCATAGGCTCTGATCGAAGTTTTGATGTCTTCGACACTGTCGCCACCGGGAGCGCCTGTTTAGCTGTCGGAGAAGCGAAGTTAGGCCAAACGATGTCGGAATGGCCCGAAACTTCATGTGTACCCCTCTTTTGGTTACCTTGAAGGATCTTATAGTTTTTGTTTGATTTTAACAAGATCTAATGCTTGAAGTAGCTTTGCCTGTTTTGTACCAGGATGCAGCTTCATGTGGCTTCTTGATGTTGAGGAGACATAGTGACTTTTTTTGTGTCAACAAATGATCCCTCGAGGTATAGTGACGAGTAGCTTTTTGGAGTCGATGTGCCTCAAAAAGAAATTCGAAGGAGAGCTTTTGATTTGACCAAGAGTCTTGAGCAATTTTTTTTTCTGAATAGCCCTTTGAGTTTCCGGAGGAATTTTATGGTAGTGAGAGGGATCACGTACCATCTCAAGGCAAAGTTTTGAAAATGACATGGGGGATTTGGATTTTGGGTTTTGGATTTTGGTTTTTGACATTGTGAGCTAACAAGCTGTATGTGGCAGGTTAGGGGGTCTGAGTTTGATTTTTGATTTTGACCTTGTGACACAACGAGCTGTATGTGGCAAGTTGGGGGGCCAGATTTGGTTTTGGTTTTGGTTTTGGTTTGGTTTGGATTTTTTATTTTGGTTTGGTTTTGGTTTTCTTGTGACCGAACAAGCTGTATGTGGCGAGTTAGGGGACCAAGGTTTGGTTTTTTGTGTGATGGACCCTAGTTTTCCGTCCTCTCCTTCCGCCCCAGGGGCTGCCTGGGTCTCGGTGGAGGAGGAAAACGCTGGTATCAACATTTTTGTACGGGTATACCAGATTTACTATTCTACTTGGAATTTGGAATGGTGATGATCCGGAGATTCACCTTCATAAGTAGAAAGGAAATTAATCATTCTTTCTAACTTTTCAAATTGCATAAATATTTAAGAAAAGAGACAATTTTTTATTTTTGAGAATGCCGTAGGAGGTGTTTCTTTTGTTTGTTTGCCGTGAAAGGCGATTTACAAATCTCATCAAATATGAAAGACAAGAATTGTGATTTTTGTTTGTCTCTTTAAAAAATACAAAGTACAATAGAAAAGAAAGAAAAGGGATCTAACTTCTCAGGAGATTGCGGGGAGACGTTCAGATCGATGATCGCAAGTCATGTATGGACTTCGCCATCGTCTTTCAAATGAGAACGCTTGATGCTTCAATTCTTTGGCTTGGCTCCAACTTTAGTTTGTTAGAGGATAAAGACCAAGCGGAGGTCCTATATCCAATGAAAAACTGAGTAATCGGGCCGAAAAGCCACGTTCAGGCCATGTTGTAGAAGAAGGGGACCTTGGGGGGGTGGCCCCCCAAGGGACTTTGATCACCTTGTGGTGTTTCTTGCAGCAGAGCGGCAGGACTTCGTCGGAGGCAAGGATTCAAAGTTTCAAGTCTTTGTGTAGATGCCTAGATGCCTTTCTTCGGAATGGACCTCCTTTTATAGGCTCTTGGTAGCCATGAGGTGGTTTATGGGCATTGATGGCCATGATGAGGAGTTACAAGTTTTTTTACTTTGATTTTGTAACTCCTTTTTCATGGCATGTGATTAGCCGATGGAGAATGATGGGCATTTAATCGACTTTAATCTCCATGATGAGGGGAGTTTCATGGTTTTGATGCCATGATTGCTTGGACTTGTAACTCCTGTATGCTTGAATCTGATTGGGCCGTCCAAAATAATGAGCTAATGACCGCATTAAGTTGTCATAAAACGGGCCAATTAACGACATTAAGTGGTCGTCCGAGCATGTGAAGAGTCACGAGCCACGCCGCGTCTTCTGGATTTTCTTCTTGTGATCATCGCAGGCGGATCCACACAATGTTTGATGTCGGATTGCGATGCAATTTCAAACATTGATTGATGTTTGTGGGCCGGTGACATCTATCTTGTCGATTTCTTGATCGGTTGGACAGAAAGTGTACTTTCTTGGTCAACCGGTTGGCGATCTTGGAGCGATCAGTGATGATTTGATGCTCTTGATGGCGGATCCGAGATGTCGGCGGGGATCAGTCGTTTTCAAGCATTAAAAATTGGATTTTCAGAAAATCGCAGAGGTAGGAACTCCCGAAACGCAAAAAGGATCGGAAAACGGGCCATCCGGTCGAAAATCTGGCTACCCAGATTTCCAGGGTCGCCGGCGACCATGGGCCATGGTCGGCCCCTTTGGCCGCCCAGTGTCTTTTTCGGCCATTTTTTCTTGTTTTTCGTTCCCTTTTTCTTCTGTATTTTTCTCGACATTTTTACTCAATTATTGATTTGATTTTCTTTGAGAAAACTTGACGAGAAGTCGTACAAAACCGGAGCACAATGTTTCCCATTTTTCGGGAAATCCGAAGTCTTTGTAGTCGATTTTTCGTCAAGAGTCAAAACTAGGTCAAACGATGTCGGAATGACCTGAAAATTGAGGTGAAGCTTCCTGAGCAGTGGATAGGACCAACCATGGGCTTTTATTTGAGTTTTGAAGCCGTTTGGGGTCCCGTCGATGCTTGACTTCATTTTGCTGCGAGGAAGATGTCGAACTTTGATATGCGGTCAACCGATGTCCGATTGTCCTGAAATTTGACAGGGAGTCTATTGGAGTCATTTTGAGATGACCCATTAGCTCCGATTTAGATGTCATGGTCCTGGGGTGCTCTGCCGCCGGTAGGATTGATTTTCTTTCAGAGCGTCGAAACCTAGTCAAACGTTGTCGGAATGACCTGAAATTCGACATGCAACCCTTTGGAAGCATGTTGAAGCCACTCATGTGTTTTGTTTGATGTGTGATGGCCTCAGTGGTTCTCGCCGCCGGGAGGCTTGATTTTGCTGCTCGAGCGTTGATGGAGGGTCAAATATTGTCGGTTTGACTTGAAATTTGGCATGAAGCCCTTTGGAGGTATTTTAGAGTCATTCGTAGGCTCTGATCGAAGTTTTGGTGTCTTCGATGATGTCGCCTCCGGGAGCGTCTGTTTAGCTATCGGAGAAGTGAAGTTAAGCCAAATGATGTCGGAATGGCCTGAAACTTCTTGTGTACCCCTCTTTTAGCTATCTTGATGGATCTTACAGATTTTGTCTGATTATGACAAGATCTAATGCTTGAAGTAGCTTTTCCTGCTTTGTAGCAGGATGCAGCTTCATGTGGCTTTTTTAGTGTCAACATTGTGGAATATCAATTTCAAGATTTTGGCTTAATTTGGCTCATGAGGTTGGACGGTTTGGTTTTTAGAAACTCATGAGGCTTTTTTTTTTTGAATGGTCTAATCAACTCAAAAAAGGCATAGGACATTTTTCTTTTTGCATGCTCTTGGTAAGAGGGATGTTTTGACTAAAAGCCACTTTTAGTGCCAAGGTGGTCAAACCTGGCTCATATGGGCTAACCCATGGGACCTTAGGCTTTGGAGATGGCCTAGATCTCATATGGTGTCATTTTTGTAGAGAATATCAAAAAATATCTCTTTTGTGTAGAGAATGTCTAAAATTATTTTTACTTGGAGAGAATCTCTCAAGTTTCCTTGTTTTTGGGAGAGATTTTCTCGAAGTATCTCTCTTTTGGGAAAGTAGCTAAATTTTAGCACTTACCTCCTTTCTTTTCTCTTTGTTTCCTCTTTTGATTTGCTCTCTTCTATAAAAGCAAGGGGGTTAGATCTTTGGCTCCATTGCTTCCTTTGTTTACAAGAATCTCCAAGGGTGCTCCAAGATCAAGTAGTACTTTTCTTCTTCAAGGATCTCTAAGCTTTTTCTTCTTCTTTTTCATCAATGGCTTCAAATAAGTTTTCTTCCTCCACTCTATTGTAGAAGTAGGAAATTTCTTTTCTTTCTTTCTTTTTCATTCATTTTTTCTCAAGCACGTTTTTTTCTCTTTTTTTTTCGTGCAATTTCTTTTTTTTTCTTCTTGTTCTTTTGCTCACGGTTTCCTTTTTTTTTTTTCCTTCACCGTTTTTTTTTCTCTGTGTTTTTCCACGGTGATTTTTTTTCACCGTTTTTTTTTCTTTTCTTTTTTGTTTTCAGCATTTTTTTCTCTCTTGGCTGTACGAACAAGTCCATACGGACCTGGCCGTACTGCCACGTGGCAGTGAGCCACGGCCTGTGGGCCTGAAATTTTGTTTTTTTTTTTTTTGTTGAGGTTTCTTTCTCTCTGTTTTTTTTATTCATCATGATAATGAGGTTATGCAATTTCAATATGTTCATGCATTTTTTTTGTTTGATGCATCAAGATAGAAGGCTAGAGTTTCTAGGTCAAGCCAACAAGATGTTTGACTTGGACAAAGTTTGATTGGTTTTGACCAAATTGGGTTGGAATTGGTCAAACTTTGGTCATAGTTTTCCTAGCATCTAATGCATGTGATGTTCTTTGATGCATGATTTTTGGTAAATGGACGTGGAAGCATGATGATGCATACCTGAAAATCTTTTGCAAGTATTGGGATTTGGAGCTCGAAGCAATGTTGAGCCCTTTCTTGGTCTTGCTGGATTTTGAGGAACTTTGCAATTTTGGGATTTTGGAGCTCGCTGTAATGTTGAGCCCTTTTCCAATTTTGTGGAGATTTGATGAGATTGGTTTGTTCTCGCAGCAATGTTTGAGTTCGAACCTTCTTTGAGAATCTTTGACTGACTATGAGCTTGCAGCGATGTTGAGCTCATCTTCAGGCTTCCTGTCTCTCTCGGGGTATTTCCCTTTTCTTCGAAATTGCCCCGGAACCATGTCAAAATTTCGCTAGAATTTTTTGTAGCAAAATTCTGTCATTTTGGTGATGATTGATCTTTGTTTTTTTCCATCCTTTGCAGGTTGTTCTTCCAAAATGAACAAGGGCAAGGGGTCCGTTTCTGACTCACCTCGTCGGTCTGCTAGATCTTCCAATGCGGCCGTTCAGCATGCCTAGGAGAAGGTTCAGTTTGTTGAGAAGAACTTGGAAGAATGTGACTCCCTCAATCGCGATGAGATGAGACAGCGATTGATCGCTCTCAAAGATGAGGAGTTCTATAAGATCATAGTAAGTAGCCGTCCTTGGGTTACGGACAATCAGAGCATAGTGCCCAAGCCTACCTTCTTCTTCGGTGATGCAGTCCCTGACGACTTGACATACCAAAGGAGATATTTTCAGTTCTCTTACACAGCAGATGGCGATGAGAGAACTATTTCTACCCGGTCGACCTTCGATCGTACTATTTCGATCATGAGCCTTTCTCCCACGTGCCCTAAGAGGGAGGATCCTCCGAGCTAGGTGAAGAGGACCAGTGTGATCAAGACCGGGGTTTTTGTGGGCGGCCCTTCCGGTTTTGCAGAGAAGTCGCATGTCCGTATGGACATGTTGATGCCAGCCAATGGCTACCAAGGTTCTGATCATCCGTCGGTCGATTTGAGAGCGGTGGGCCTTGGCATTTTTCTAGGTGACGGCAGCAATTGGGTGAAGCCTTTTCGACTTCGTGGTCGTTTTAGTGCTGACTCAAGTTGGGAATCATGGACTAATCACACCCTGAAGATTGGCCGAGATTTTTGACGCGGTTCGCACTTTTCGGCAAACCGTGATTTTCTCCAATGAGGCTTTCATGGCCATGCTGGAGTCATTCCTTCCACAAACCAACACCTTTATTGTTACGAATGGTGAGATTGGTTTTTCTTTGAAGGAACTGAGCGCCATCACCGGGCTGCCTATCCTCGGCAAACTCTATGAGAAGTTCAAGCCTATCGACAGTGTCCTTGAGGAGCAGTCTGAGGAGTTCAGGCTTTTGTACTTTCAGCTTGTCGCCTTTTATGATTTTTTGAAGGAGAAGGAGGGCTCGAAAGTCAGGTGCAGCAGTTGGAAGAGTTGTAGCTCTAACTTTTTTGACAGCGGGGAGTCTTCTGATAGCATAGCCCAAGATGCTAGGGCTAAAGCCTCAAGTTTGAAGAAGATCTCTACTATCCGATAAGAGTTAAGGAAGTTCTTCGCAAGTACATATGCCATTTGTCTTAACATTGCATTGCGGAGAAATCTCGCTGTTTACCTCACTTATTGGCTGGGTGAGGCTGTTTTTGCTGGAGGAGATGGAACGCACATTAGGCCGCATTGTATTTTTTCGGCTTGTCAGATGGCATTCAGAGAGCGGCTAGCTTTAGTGCCTGCTCTTTACTCTTACTTGTGTACTGAACTGCAGGCTGCTGCTTTTCTGGTTCGGCTTGGGCTCCCTATGAACAGGGTATTTTCAGCCCACATCTTCTATTCGTGGTACGTATACCGCCGTCCTGCTTCCATCGGTTGGGAGTTGCGCAGGACGAAGATCCTTTTATGATTTGTTTGGCTAGAGGGACAGCTGTTTCCGAATCTCTTTTGTCTGCTCGTTTGAGGATCCGACGGTTCAGGGACGTCTAGATTGGGCAGTCTTCAGTGAAGCTTTCTCCGGGTTTACAGAAGAAGGCTTTTGACTTTGGTGTCTCCCGTGATTCGACCAGGGCAGGGTCGGGAAGACACTATGCTTTGACAAACGCAAAGAAGAGATGGCTTTTCAACATACGGGTTGGTACGATGGTGTACCGTAGACATGTTTTCGTTGATATACAGCCGTATGTCCCTTTGCATTTTACATTGCAGCTTTGCTTCTCTCAAGGTGTTGTTGGAGCGCCTTCGAGTATGGTGAAGCGTTTTGGAGGTTTGTAGGATGAGAGAAATGCATGGGCTTTTTATAGCGCAGAGGACACTACCGCCATGATTTCCTATCCTGAGTTGCCCACTTTCCGGACTGTTGGCTTCACGAAGTGGTTCGTGGAGAGCTTCTCAGTGTACCGAGGGCTTTCCAAGTAGGAGCTTGATGTCATGCAATCTCCTAGCAAGGGTCTTGGCAGATCAGATGGTGTCCGTCGAGAGGAAGTTTTGGCTTTCCTTTCTGGTGAGAAGTACAAAATAGGCTTTCTCAATGAGCAAGACGTCATCAGATCAGGAGCTGCACAAGGGATTCCTAGTGAGGTCTTGAGACAGCTGGAAGAGGTGGAGGCCGAGATCGACGCTTGGATGCAAGCGGTGTGAGAACCCGACCCCTAATTTCCTGGTTTAGTGTGGTTTTAATCGTGATTTAGTTTTCTTAGTGGTTGTTTGTTTAACTTTCTTAGTTTAACTACCCTTTTCCTTGGTTTTGAAAAGTTTTGGGAACCTTCTTAACTTGTGGAACCCTTTGGGGGTTCTTATTGAGATTTTGTGTGAACTTGTGATTTATTTTGATTTCCAAAAAATTTGTGTTTTCATCCCATTTAACTTATATCGTTAATCCCTACAACTTTCATGTTGGACCCGTCCTCGTTTGAAACTCCTAAACCCGACTTTTCTCAATTTGAGGGCAAAACAGTCTTTTCACCCAAAATCTGGACATGATTTTCAATGTCACCAAAACCCGTAAAATATATACTTTTTGGAAACTAGATATTTCGTTGATCAACTTTGTCTTCTTCGTCGAATCCATTTGAGGTCCCGAAATGTATGTTTTTAGTCCGACAAATGTTTTAAGTTGTGAGACCCATCTCCTCTTTGCTATATATGGAGCCCTTCTCTTCTCTCTCTTCTTATTGCCCTAATCACCATTGGAGAAGAAGAATCCCAGCAGCCACCTATTTCTCCATCTTCTTCTTGTTCTCTTCCTCATCAAGCTTCACCAAATCATTACTAAACCAAGATTTGACTCTACCATCTTCATCTTCATCTCAAGAGCTATCCATTGATGTTATTTTTGAAGAAAACCAAGCTTTTCAAGATTTCCTTTGAACAACCTCTTGCTTTTTGAAGAACTTCCAAGTATGGGATCCTTGTAATCTTTTGGATTTGTATTCTCCTACCCTTTGAGAAGCTTTGTTTTGATTATTGGAAGTTTTCCTTTTTATTTGGTTTGGTTTTGCCATTTTAGGGTTTTATTTTTTGGGGGTTTTTCTTGTAGCTTGGATCTTGGCTTGGAAAGTTGGTTTAGAGCCTGGATTGCTTGTTAGAAGACCTAAGGCAAGTGAATGAAATGATTTATTTTCATTAATCATGTTTTTATGCAAATGATTAGATTTTATTATTGATTTTTCATTGAAATATTCAAGAGATGATTTATGTCTATTGTTTCTCTAAGTTGATGTTTCAACTATATGGATTTTAATTAGCAATGAGTCGTCTTTGGATTGGTTATATGTATTTCAGAATTTTAGTGATTTTGGTGAATGTTAATATTTTGTTCATTGTTAAAAATTCATGGAAATAATGGAATGATTTAGTGTATGATATTTTAATGGAGTTTGTTAAGGCTAGGAGAAAGCCCAAATTGTATAAGAATGCAAATAGAAGGGATTGGGGGAGAAGAGAATAAAAATTGCACAAAAAGTGCAAATTTCTGCACTTGAAACGGGCCCAGGCAGCAGCCTGGCCCGCACGAGCTGGCCTGGGCTGTTTTCTGGGCCACTTTGAAACGCCCATAACTTTTGATTCCCATGTCGCAATTGGACATTCTATATACCGTTGGAAAGCTCTTGAAGCGAGGAATCCAATGGTATACTTATCTTAGTGATCAAAGATGGGTAATGAAAGTGAATATTTGTATCAATAGAATGGAAACATGAAAGAAAGTTTTGACATGGGATTTTACTCGAGAATTCTTATGAGTCTTAAAGCATACTTTATAATCTTAAGTGCTGTGGATTTTCATTGGTGCCAAACTCATTATTATAAATCAACCTTTAGATATTAAGTATGCATTGAGACCTCCCTTGGTAAGCCATTGAATCACATACAATATTCCATTCCATGTTACAAAAGTTATACGCTCTTTTTGTAAATCGATTTGAAATGTACTTGAGTGATTCGCCACGATTGAAAATGACATCTTGAATGTATAAGTCCTAATTACTTTTATATTATGGATTTCTTATGGTTGAATGTGAATGGGATGAAGAGGTTGGGCTCATTTGTGAAATATTGCTAACCGAGGGTTGTCCGAAATTACAATTCTGAAAGACTTCTTTTAAAGAAAGTGTGGAACTATATTGAAGAAGAAATCCCTTTATCATGTTGTTGTTTAGGTCTTATAGACTTGTCAATGTATATAAGGTCCCAGCATGTTATCAATTCTTAAAGAGTACCAAATGCATATGAAATTCGACATACGGAACCCTATTTACATTGATTCAAATCTTGGACTTTCAACACTTGGCCCGGAGAATGTATAGAAACCCATTATGTCGTATTTAAACTCGAATTTCACTCGTACACTTTAAATCTTGTGTTTTATGACTAGACTTACCCGACAATATCGAAATTCATGTTTTTAGCATTGTTGCTAGCCCGTGCATGCCCGACCGATACAGATATGTTTTTGGTGCTCATGAGCACCCCTTCCCGTTATATGTATTTACTTGACTTGATTTCTTGTATATGATCCATGAAAATAAAACCTTGAGGCAATATGAGGCCAAAGCTTTGTAGTGCGAGCCCATGAGCCAAAAAGAGAACATGCATACATGTATTTATTTTGTTTACTTGCATATAACCTATGAGTCGGCACCACTAAGGTTGGATGACCTTGTCGGTCTGATCTACCAACTTGGAGATCCCTTCTTGTCCCGCCAGCTGCAGCTTGGATCCCGCTACCCGGTTTATTAACCGTGGTCTTGTCCTGCTACCGCAGATTGCTACTGTGGTTCCTGATGCCCGGCTCGCTACCGTGGTCATGTCCTGTATATAGTATATGTATATGTAAATTTCGTTGTTCCTCCTCACTTCGGTGACTGAGGTCAATGCCTTGATATGCTTGCTCTATCACTTCGGTGATAGAGGATTTAGCTTTGTGTGGTTGCCATCTTGATAGTTACTGATCCTTGATACCCTTACTGCTTTATATTGATCATGTCTTTTCTTAGTAAATGATGCATTATGTATACATGTTTTAAATGAGTTCCCGATTTGTGAAATGTTCATGTTTTATACATGCTTTAAAGGAATTTATGTTTTGTCAAATGTTTATGTTACATACCCGTTTTATATTAATACAGGATTTTGTCAGATGTTCATGATTTCCTATACATTTGTAATTATGTACAATTGTGATCAGACAGCATGATTTATTGCATGTTTTATCGCTCAGTATATTGTTATATCTTTTCACCTACCTGCCAGCCGTCGTGTCTGACCCACTACTTTGGTACTCAGGTCTAGACTTCTTCACCCGAGATGAGTGCACGTGTTGGCTGTGGAGCCATGAGCTTACAAGTTGCTTGTCGGCTATGTCATGTAGACATTGAGCTTGACATCGGATTACGTCACATATGGGGTAGTGATCATTAGCTTGTTTTTGTATGGCTTCTGTTAGCCTTTTCTTGGGATTTGTAATTAATACACATTGTTTTTGTAACTTGAACATATATGTGAATGTAATATCCTGTTACTGTCAGCTCTGTACTTTATTGTGATGGTTTATTCCAGTCTGAGATGGATCATTGATAAGATGAGTATATGCTTGGGTTAAGTGCGGTGCGGAATCCAATGGCCACGGACTCCGAGTCGCAACACCACGAAAGCTTCCGCTAAATATTCAGAGGATGTTGGAATTTGTAATCCTCACACACGCGGATCTTAGGAGAAACATAATTTATTACTTCACGGACCCCGGGTTTGGGGTCGCGACAAGCGGAGTGCACAAAGGCTTCCATGGAGTCTACCGGAAAAAGCAGACCATCTAGTGAGGACTCTAGTGAGAGACCTGATGTTGATAGTAGGGCAGAATCGTCGAGCAGATTGTCCAGCAGAAGTAAGAGGAAGAGAGGACAGCGCCGTAATGTGAGATGGCAAGAAAGTTCTCCTGAACTGGAAGTTCCTCTCACAATTGCTGAGGAGGCTCCTGGGGATGTTGATGACCCTCCAGAGAAGAGGAGACGGCTGGTATGATTCTCCTTCTTTCTATTTATGCTTCTTTACTCTATGAGAGATTTTTTGTTTTGATCCGCTGCTTTCTTTCTTTTGGCAGAGGATGATGATTTGGTGATGCCCGAGGTTCCGGCCGATGAGGCGATGACGGATTCAATTGCGGCATCTGAAGAAGAGCCCAGGGACTCTGGAGTGGTTCCAAAACCTTCACCTGGTATGATTTCTTTGGCTTTTTCTTTTTGTTTTTCCTCCCTTTTTGTTGTGCTGTCATTTGCCAACATGTAGCTTTATTTTCTTGTTAGCTGACTTGTCAGAGGACTCTGACGACTTCGAGCCATCCATGGATGCAATCTTTGATGATGCTTCGAATGAGCTTAGAGAGGCAGAGAGTACTCCGCCGGTCATCGAAGAAGGTATTTTGTAATAATAATCTTGATATATATATTTTTTTGACAAGATCATATTCATACCTTTTTGTCTTTTCATTGATAGATTGTGGAGCAGCAGGAGAAGTCCCTCCGTCTTCCTCAAGGCCAGAACAGGAGATACCTACAGCCGGTCCCGAAGTAGGGACTTCTTCCATTTTTAACGAGTCAGCTTCTTCGATTGGAAAGAGCTTATTCATCACTCCTCCAATGGGGCATGAGATGGGCAGTCGAATCCTCATCTGCGCCGCACCTTCAGTATGCAAAGAAGGTGTTGAAGATTGTTTTGAGCTCATGGGTTGAGACTCTCTCTTCGGGTCACTTGGAAGCTGGCTTTGGCATAATCAAGCATGTACAGGACATTCTTGCTAATAGCGAAAAAGTCGGTGTGGACATTACAAGCGCCAAGGATTTCGTTAATGAAGTCATTGCTTTGGGGAACATGTGGACTGAGACCAAGAGTTTTCTAGATGGTGACTTCTTTAATGAGATGTTTATGAAGTCTTCCAGCAAAGTCAAAGCTGAGCTGACTGAGATTTTAAAGACTCGAGAGCAGTTCGTTCGGGAGAGGAACGTTACCGAGTTGGCCATCATGGGGCTGAAGCAAGACTTGGACCGCCTTGATAAGGAGGTTGTCGAGGCTAGACAGCGTCTTGAGCTTTTGGAGGAAGAAGCAGCTACCAAATCGACCGCCATTGTGGAGGCTTGTGACAAGGAGGGGACTCTCATTCATCAGGTTAAGGAGGCTGAGAGTAATTTCCGAAGGAAGACTTAGGAATATGAGCAGTGGTAGATTCTCTGGGAAGAACTTCCTCGTGCTGCAGATCGGTCGCGGCGATCGGCTGCATTTTATGGGAACATTTTGAAGAGTGGCCTGAGAACTTTTGAAGCTAAGGCCAAGAGTCTGCTCGAGGAGTTGAATCTTTGGTTGAAGACAATGCTAGACTGAGCTCCTGAGTTGTAACAAACTCTTTTTTTTTCTTCTCCTCTTTTTTTGGTACCTGCATGTATAAACATTTTTAGTACTATATATTTTTTGTATTCCCTCCTTTCATTTAAACCATTTTGATGAAATTAGATTTAAATAAGGGCTAAATGGGAAATTTTGTTTAAGAATTTGATCAAAAGGTTGTCATTTTGTGTAAATCTTTTGTCAAAGGGTTGTTTTGGGCATGAAAGCCAATTTTTGTGGCAAAAGCCTGTTTTTTTGATAGCTTGAAAACTAAATTTCTAGATGGCATGAAAGCCGAATTTTGAAATGGCATAAAAGCCAGGTTTTGTTTGTTTGTGGTATGGACGCCAAAGTTTTTTTTGTTTGTGGTGTGGAAGCCAAAGTTTTTTTTTTTTTTTTGGTGGCATGGAAGCCAAAGTTTTTTTTTTTGTTTGTGGCATGGAAGCGAAAGTTTTTAAGTTGGCATTAGAGCCGAAATTTGGAATGGCATAGGAGCCCAAATTTGTTTTGTGGCATGGAAGCCAAATTTGTTTTGAATTGGCATTAGAGCCGAAATTTGTTTTGTTTTGTTTTGGCATGGGAGCCAGATTTTTGAAAACCAAGTTTTGTTTTGTTGGCGTGAAAGCCGATTTTTGGCTTTGATAGCCGATTTTTGGCTTTGATAGCCTTTTTTTTTGTTTTGGCATTTATAGCCAAATTTGACGTTTATAGCCGGACTTTTGGCATTTATAGCCGGGTTTTGGCATTTATAGCCGATTTTGGCATTTATAGCCGGATTTTTGGCATTTATAGCCGATTTTGGCATTTATAGTTGGGTTTTCGTTTTCAAAATGCAGGTATCGACCAACTGCCGCCTCCCCGCTGAATGGTATTGCAAGTATCGATGGAATGTCGCTTCCTTGCTCATTCGGTTTGCGAGTATCGATGGAATGTCGCTTCCTCGCGGACTGGGTTTGCGAGTATCGATGGAATGTCGCTTCCTCGCGGGGTTGGGGTGCAAGTATCGACTAAGTGTCGCTTTGCTGCTTTTTTCAGAAATTTTGGTTTTATGGGTATCGACTGAATGTCGCTTCCCCATGACTTTTGAGGTTTGAGTTTTTTTTTTTTTTTTTCTTTTTTCTAACCATTTGAAATTTGGGTTGTGGATATCAACTGGAACGTTGCGTCTCCACGATTTTTGAAATTTGAGGTTTTCTCGAACTATTTGAAATTTAGGTTGTGGATATCAACTGGAATGTTGCGTCTCCACGATTTTTGAAATTTTAGGTTTTGCAAGTATCGAATTGGTTTCACTTCCTTGCGATTTTTGGATTTTGGAAGTATCGAATGGGGTTCGCATCCTTCTGGTTTTTTGGGTCTTGCGAGTATCGACTGAATGTCGCTTCCCCGCGATTTCTAAAAACCATTTTTTTTATTTAAAGGCACAAAGCTCGTAAATTTTGACTTAAAACCATTTTTGGTTGTAAAAGCCGAGGCGGATTAGGGTGGGAATTCCTGAGTCCTGATTTTTGTTTCAAACCAAGAATTTTGGGTTCAAGGATCGAAAATTTTGGTCAAGTCTAGGAAGAGGCTCCTAAACTTGGTTTTTTGGATTTGATTTGATTTTTTTTTTTAACAATGAAACGATGAAAGTAGGCATTATTTTGAAAGTTTTTTTTTTTTTTTTAGAAACTTCAACATAAATATGAAAATTTCAAAAGGGGTTGGTTTGACGAGCAAGTACCTGGGAATAGGCTTTGGCCGTATAGGTATCGCTCTGACCCGTTTGAGGAAGTCTTCAAGGGTAGTACTGCTTCAAGAACTTGCCGTTGATGGGCAGCATACATCTGTCTCCTTCCATGTTTAGAAGAGCGTATGCGCCGTTGGAGAAGACTTTGTCGATGACGAAGGGTACCTCCCATTTTGGTTCAAATTTGCCTTTGGAATTGTGAGCAAAGACTTTGAGTCTTTTTACTGCAAGAACCAAGTTGCCCTTTTTATAGGTGCGTTGCCTGACCTTCTTGTCGAAAGATCTTGCCATGTGTGCTTGGTACAGCTCAATGCTTTGTAGAGCTTTGAGCCGTCTTTCATCGATATTATCCAGCTCTTAGAGTCTTAATTTGACATTGCTTTCTTGCGTCATGTCATTTTGCAGAGATACCCTTAAGGAAGAAATTTGTACTTCCAAAGGGACAACAGCTTCGCATCCATAGACCAAAGAGAATGGTGTGCTATAGGTTGGTCCTCGAACAATGGTTCGATAGGCCCATAAAGCTTCTGATAGTTTGTTGCCCCAATCTCTTTTGTGACTAGAGACCATTTTCTTGAGAATTTTGCAGAGTGTCTTGTTGAAGGCTTCTGCTAGTCCGTTCGCTGCTGGATTATATGGAGTCGAAGGACAACTTTGGATTTTGTACTTGTCGCAGAACCTGTAGAATCTGTGATCCCGGAATTGTGGTCCATTATCATGAACGAATCTTTTAGGTATGCCGAAGCGACAAATAATGTTGGTGCGCAAGAATTGAAGAACTGATGAGGTCTTCATTTCACTGAGCGCAAATGCTTCTGACCACTTAGAGAAATAATCCGTAGCGGTGAAGATGAAGCGATGACCTTTGCTTGATGGGGGAGAGATAAGACCTATGATGTCCATACCCCAGGCTTCAAAAGGCCATGAGATTGCTGTATGATGTAGCCATTCTGGAGGCAAGTGGACATATTCTCCATGAATTTGGCATTGTTGGCGGCGCTTACCAATTCGTATTGCGTCAGCTACCATGGTAGGCCAATAATAACCTAGCCTTTTTTTTCTGATCGTAGAGCTTAGGACCAGCCTGATGGGCTCCACAAAGACCAGCATGCACTTCTTTGAGAGTTTCCTTAGCCTCTTGTTGTGACAGGCAGCGTAGAAGTACTCCGTTGAAGGATTTTCTGTAAAGTACTTTTGAAGGAATATCCAAATGAAAGTTCGGGGTTCGTCTTTGGATGCTTACCCGCTCTTTTGGATCTTTAGGTAGGATTCCGAACATGATGTAATCAAGGAACGGATTCCTCCAGTCGCCGATCGGAGATTTGAGGATAGACGTCTGACTTCCAACCACTTGGTGGCATTCAGCAACTGCTTGGTGTGTGTTAAGAGGAGGGAGAATCCTTTTTTGACACACTATGATTTGTATGTTTTCCCTTTCTTGGATTGCCATAGATGCGGCGAGTCCGGCCAGGGCATCTGCGTGGATGTTTTCACCTCTGAGGATGTGGGTGATGTGACAGATGTTGAATTTTTGTCGAGTGACTGCGCCTTGTTGTAGTAAGGCAGCAAATCGGGCTTCCTAGCTTCAAACTTCTGATTCATTTGGTTGACGATCAGTTGAGAGTCCCCAAAAGCTTCCAGCATGGTGATGCCGGATTCGAGGGCGAGTTCTAATCCTATAATCAGGGCTTGGTACTCAGCTGCATTGTTTGAACACGGTTCTAGTACCGAGAAAGCGTGTGGAATCATGTATTTGTCGGGGATGACGAAAAGGATGCCAATTCCCGATATTTGCTTTCTTTTTTCATTTGTCCTGGTTGCACCGTCAAAGTACATGTCCCAGGAGGCATTTGATAGGGAAATTTCCACGTTGTAGACAAATTCGTCCGGGAGATCATCCATGAGTGGAGAACCTTTAGGCAATGGGTGCTCTGCGAGAAAGTCTACTAGAGCTTGGCCTTTGATTGCCTTTTGTGGTATATACCTAATATCAAACTGTGATAGAAGGATGGACCATTTTGCCAATCGGGCATGGAGAGAACCTGCTTTTGTGACTAGGACTTTTAAGAGGTTGATCCTCGAAACCAGGTAGACTGTGTTGGACAGCAGGTAGTGACGCAGCTTTAAGAAAAACAATGCCGTAGAAATTTATTATGCAGCATAAACCTGTCTCCTTCAAAGTTGAAGAAAGCATATGCTCCATTGGAGAAGGCTTTGTCAATGATATAAGGCCCTTTCCATCTTAATTCATCATTGATTTCAGATGTACGAACGAGAATCAATGGCTTTTTAACCGCGAACACAAGGTCACCTTTCTTAAATGACTTTGTGGGGTTTGGATCATCAAGAGCGATGTTGAGATCTGGGATGTAGTTGATATCTTCTATCAAGGAAGACTCAACATCGTCATCTCCTTGTTCGATGGGTTCGCCCACCGTGTTGCCAAGAGAGATATTTAAGTCTAGTACACGATACCTTCCTTCAAAAGGTTCGAGTGCTAGATGTGATGAAGATGCTTCAGGATTGTGGAAGAAGATTGTTTTTTCTTCTGGCGAGGTTGCCTGAACAACAAAGGAAGTAGATGTAGGATCTTCTACATCAGCAGGTGTCTCCAATGGAGTGAGAGTGGGCGGAACTCGTTGAGTATCAGCTTGGCTTGACGCTGTGTCGTCTTCTGGTTCTGAATCCGAATCTGTGTCATGCATAATTGACACAAAGGAGACAGTGAACTTGCCCCCAGCCTTCTATTTTGTCTTCTTTGCTTTGGTGGTGATTACCAAAGGTTTTGATGTCTCGAGAGAGATTATGAAGGGAGCTTGACTGCTTACTTCGAGTTTGGTGGAAGGTTTGTTTACCTCTAATGATTACTGAGGTCCCTTGCCCTTATCTTTCTGGTGATTTTCGGCAAAGTGTGGTGTTTCTTCCTCCTGTTCTTCTTTCCCATCTTTATACATTTGAGCATCTGCAAAATGGACATCTTGCCTTTGAAGGGCTTTTTGTCTGCAAACACTCGATGTATCGAAACGTCGTTGCCAACGAACTTGATGCACTGATGTAGAGTTGAAGGGACGACACCATTCTCATGTATCCAGGGGCGTCCAAGGAGGATATTGTAGCATGAAGGGGTCCTTATTGCATATACAATGACTTCAGAAATAAGATCACCGATTTACAATTTGAACCTGATTTTGCCGATGGGTGTTGACACCAAAAAAGTCAATATGTCTCCTCAACATCAAGAAGCCTCCTGAAGCTGCATCCTGCTAAAAATAGGCAAGACTACTTCAAGCATCAGATTTTGTCAGAATTAGACAGAAACTGAGAGATCCTTCAAGACAGCTAAAAGAGGGGTACACCTGAGGTTTCGGGTCATTCCGACATCGTTTGGCCCAACTTCACCGCTCCGACAGCTAAACAAGCGCTCCCGGCGGCAACATCATCAAAGACACCAAAACTTTGATCAAAGCCTACGGATGACTCCAGAATGTCTCCAAAGGGCTCCATGCCAAATTTCAAGTCAAACCGACAACGTTTGACCCTCCATCAATGCTCGGGCAGTAAAATCAAGCCTCCCGGCGGCGGCAACCACCGAAGCCATCACTCATCAAACAAAATACATGAGTGGCTTCAACATGCTTCCAAAAGGCTGCACGTCAAATTTCAGGTCATTCCGACAACGTTTGACCAGGTTTCGATGCTCCAAGAGAAAATCAAGCCTACCGGCGGCGGAGAAACCCGGGACCATGACATCCAAAACGGAGCCCATGGAATGTCTCAAAATGACTCCAATAGGCTCCCCGTCAAATTTCAGGTCAATCGGACATCGTTTGACCACATATCCAAGCTCGGCATTTTCCCCGCAGCAAAATCAAGTGAAGCATCGATGGGACCCCAAACGGCTTCAAACACTACACCATAATAATAGATTAGTAACGGATCTGCGTCCGTTACAGAAAAAATTAGTAACAATTATTATACGTTGACACAACCGCGTTACAAATGAAAAGTAACAGAAGTTAGTAACACTTAATAACCGTTAGAAAGATTACTAACGGTTATTAAGTGTGACTGAAATTAATTTCAGCAACACATAATGAATCGTTACAATTTATTTCTAACGGTTATTAATTTTGTTCATAGTTTGTTCCCAACGGATAAAACTGTTGGTAATTCCCACTTTCTGACATATAACTATTTGGGCTAACTATTTGTAACGGTTGATATCCATTACTAAGTATTTTTATGTAACGGTTGATATCCGTTACTAAGTATTTTTAAAAAACTAAAAAAAAATTAAAAAACTTTTGCCATAAGTAACTGCCTGGGGGCCGTTCATTTAGGCTAATTACATCTTTTAATTGGATTATACACAGCTAATGAGGATTCCTAAAGAAACTTTTACATTTTGTACACTTCATGAGAACTCGTGTCTTGTTTCCCCTTATGTTTGGTAGACTGCAATAGTACCCTTTTAATAACTCCCATCAATTTATAGAGGATCGAACAGCATCAAATTGCATGCCAAGAAATGGAGATCGATGATCATGGATCGTGGCCGTCATGAAGAGTCTAATAGCTTTAAACTAGAAGGCACATGAGGAAGAGAGTGATGATAGACTTGCATTCCACTTCATCTCTTATCAAATGGCGGTTAAGTTTTATATGTTTAGTCCTTTCACGATACATTGGGTTAAACGCAATCTGCATGGCACTGATATCATTTTCATGAAGGGAAGTAAAATTGACCTATGCAACACCTTGTTGAGATAAAAACATCATGCAACCAGATGATTTTTGAGGATGCAGAAGATACAGCATGTTACTCATCATATTCAAAAGATTTGAAAACACTAATCTTGAAGATATAGCACATGGTCACTAAAGCATTTGAAAACCCTCTTCAGATGCCCCATCTCTAAAAAAGCCATATAGTATATATCAGGAGCAGAGGAACAAAGAACATAGCTAATATAACACTCCCAATCTAGGGAATACTCATGAGATTGTTCATTAAAACCTAAATTTGTATTTTTGAAATATAACTGCCAAAATATCTTACCATGGCTTGTGATATATTCAAAGGACTCAAGAGCCTCAGAAGTAGTCCGGTATATGTTTGGTGATAATACATGCACCAAGTGATTATCAACCCACCTACATAGTGACAATGCCTCATCAGTCAGTCCAATCCATCATTCCATCTATTACGCGAACGAAATCAATGTATGATTAAAAGGAGAAATAAAAGCATAAAAGAAGAAGAAGAAGAAGAAGAAACAATACCTCCTCCACTTTTTTTCTTCATCATCAACAAGAATTGGTTCCTCAGGATGGATCCTATAACTTAACTTTTCAATTATGTCTGCAACAACCACATGATTATCGAATGTAACAACAACAATAATCAAACATGCCTTCATTGCAAAAACTAAAATGGGCACATGCACCCTTCTTAGTGTACTAAATTATCTGATAAAAGATTGTTCCCAACAGCAATATCGAATGTAAAAGATTTCTCGAAATTTCGGCAGAGTCTCCCCTGTACATGTGACATTAAATTTTTTTTTTACAACATGTTAAGTACCTGTACATAACAAAAAAAAAAAAAGAAAAACACTTCATATAAACATCTCAATGCCCCAACACACCATAAGGTCATTCACCACTACGTCATTAGTGGTTCACCATTCAACCATAGCACTTCAATATATGAGCACTTCAATATATGGGCCCCACCTTGGCGGACGACTCCCATAAAGTCCAACACCTGTTCCTTGGCATCAAACATGCACATGCACATATACACACATACACAGATAGCTTGGGAGAACAAGCTATGGGTCTCTTATTTTTTCTTCTTTTCTCTGTTTTGTCCAATGCCATAGCTATATGACTTGGAAATTAATTTTAGAGACATATAACAAATGACATATCAATTGGATTAATTAGTAAATATCATGAAGAAAAACAAACATTTCCAGCTCACCACATATATAAGAAGTGTCTACACCATCACCTTCGTCTAGTTCTGCTAGAAGACCTTTCTCTGGACCATCATTTGCAACCTGGTGACAACAATAAACAGTCACATATGTAAGATCTTTTGAATAAAAATTATATGTCAAATTCCAAAATTCTGAGCTGTCATTGGGTAATCAAATATACTAGCTCAAGATTGCATTTGAAATATCCAACACAAGAACCATTCAAAATTATTGATTGCTAATAAAAAATCACATTAGGGAGCACTCTACTTTTCTACTACTACTTCCACTTAAATTGAATCAAAGATTATTGAATAAAAAAGCAGAGACATGGGGCCTTTAATATCATCTAAGATTATTCCTCTTCATTTCCAATATCAACTCGTAATGCTTCTGTGAAAACATTTTCATTCATTCTTGTCTCAAACACTAGGGATTTTCAAGAGATTCTTAATTCTACTATGAAAAATGCTATTCCCAAAACAATCTAAGCATAACTGCAGAAAACAAAATCAAAACCAGAAGCCCAATTTAGCTTCAAAATTGGTACATTCAGAAAGACACCTACCTCAAGAAAAAGAAAAAGGGAAATGACATACGTGTAACCCCAATCACTTACAAGTACTCAACCCATTCAGAAACAATCTCTATTGTGAAAAAAACTCTCACATCATAGCATAAGACATAACAGGAATCAACTTATTACATTGAAATATGTATGATTTGGGAGACTAGTGATGTTTGCTGCTATGTTAAATTAAGAAGATTAATGCACTGATCAAACAAACATTCCTTTCAAAGGGGTGGGGGGGTGGAGTTAGAAAACAAGTACCGAATTATAACAGGACATCACCCTTATAACAGGACATCACCAAATTTTTTTCCTATCCATTTATAAATTGTGACAACAAAATCAAATGATGAAGCACAGGAAATACCTTATAGTTTCTAGCAATCCATACGCGTTGGGCATAAGAGCATGTATAAGATATATGTCACATGGATAACTTGAATGTCACAATTTCT
The DNA here is from genome assembly GCA_028538565.1 of Umbellularia californica. Lineage (NCBI taxonomy): Eukaryota > Viridiplantae > Streptophyta > Magnoliopsida > Laurales > Lauraceae > Umbellularia > Umbellularia californica. Next base: position 21,989,400 of record JAPQWN010000005.1, on the reverse strand, counting down.
CTGCACAGTTAGAAGAGAAACTGGATCAAATTAAACTGGTCAAGAGAAACATACTTGTTGTTGGAATACTCATAGAGGCGACCGCGGCTTGAAAACACAATTAGGGCTATTTCAGCATCACAAAGAATGGACAATTCATAGGCCTTCTTTAGAAGAAAAGGAAAAGAGAAATTTCTCCTCTTCCACTACCTGCACACACCCACCTGTTGCACCACCGTGTACACACCCACTGCCTCCTCTTCTTCCACCACCTGCACATCCACCTGCCCACCTGCTGCACCACCTTGCACACACCCACCTGCTGCACCACCCAGCACACACCCGGCCACCTGCTGCACCACCCTGCACACACCCACCCTGCACAGCCCACCTGCTGCACCACCCTGCACACACCAACTGCTGCACCACCCTGCACACAGCCACCTGCACGCCCACTGCCTCCTCTTCCACCACCTGCACACACCCACCTGCTGTACGTAGTAGTTCTGGCTCTTAATTTTATGGTTCGATTCCCACAAGACACCTTTCCAGATGTTTAGAAATTTGTTAGACAAAGAACTTAAAACATCATGATCGTTAACATTGAGTGTGTTCTATTAATTAATTATAATAAATGACAACCATGAATGTACCACTCATTTAAAATGATCATACATCAGATGATATTCCTTAAGTTAGCAAAAAAATTCACTTTGATTTAGAAATCTATAAAACCCAAGATAAAATGTGATATACCAAATGATGAATATCCAACTGACTATAACATCTGGGTGATATTTTAGTGAGCAGCAAGTCATTTGAGTGGTATTGATATAACTGCTAACAGTCTATATTCAGTGGTAGTGAGTTTGTTATGGCACAATGCAAGTCTTTAATAGATACATGGGAGACTGCTATTAGCCAGCTAAACATCATCCTCTCTCTCTCTCTATATATATATATATATATTACAATATATATATATAAAATATGGAGGAGACCAATCACATGACAATGATTCAAAAGTGCAAACTTATTGAAGTGTCCACTTCTATAGAAAGTGGAAAATAAACCATTGAATCAATCACCCCATCCACATGGCCACCCAAGACCTACCTTGAATTTGCACACACAGAAGATCTGCAATGGTATTAGGTGGGCCCCACGAGCTAGTCTGCAAAAGAACATTATGCAATCTGCTCAGAGGGGAACATTATTCACCAGAACTTGACATTCACCTCCCCTTTGGATTGATAATGCAAAATTATACAGCCTCATATAGGTAATAACTAATGAATAACATAACTGAATTGAACAAGTACCCTTTGAAACTTAAGATAAACAAAACATTGTTCTTATTCAGAAGAAGCCAGCATTACCTTCTGCCAGTTGTCATTACAGCAACTGAACCAGTTACCTACAGCCCCATCTACCATTTCAAATTCAAAACACCACTGAAATCCACATTTACTACTTCTACAGAACACACATGGCCATAACCGAGCCCAAAACCCCCATCTTGCCGAGGCATATACCAGGTCCTCTCTTTCCTCCCTCTTCTCCTCAGCCCACTCGTTCCTCACCTACAATGGCAGCAACAAATTAAAAAAAAAAAAAAAGAAAGAAAGGAAAAGAAACAGAGAAGAAGAACAAAAAAAGAAAAAAAAAACACACCTGGGCCAGGGGCTGAGCTCCCCTTCCTCTCCTCCCTTCTCTCCCTTCGTTCTCTCTTCCTCTCTTCACTCTACCTGCTCCTTCACTCTCGGTCTTGACCTGAAACCACAGCAGCATTCAAAAAAAAAAAAAAACTATAAAAGGAAATAGAAAGGAAAGAATGGAGAAAGAAGAAAAAGGAGAAGAAGAGGATGGGACCCACGTACCTGGGCTACCCAGGGGTGAGCTTCCCCTTTCTCTCCTCCCTGCTCTTCCTCCTCGCCTCTGCTGCTCCCCTCTTTCATTCGTTTCTCACCTGCAACAGCAGAGTTCAAAAAAAAAAAAATAGAAAATGAAGAGAGAACAGAGAATAGAAGAAAGGAAAAGAAAGATCTACATACCTTGAACCCCCTTTCCTCCTCCCTTCACTCTCCTTGCTGCATCCAAGATTTCCACCTGCAACAATGGCAGGAAGTAAAAAAAAAAAAAAAGAAAAAAGACAAAGAGAAAACAGAAAATGGAAAGGAAGGTTGAGACCCACTTACCTGAACGCCGGCGAACCTGCGCGCTACTGCTCCGTCCCCCTATTTCACCCACTCGTCCCTGCCTCACCTGAAACAGTAAGAGCAAGCAAGAAAGAAACAAAAAGAAAACAAGAGAGGGAAAGAGAGAATGGAAAATCAAAATGATCCTGGGCATTTCGACAAGAACCTGGCGGTGGCGAGGATGGCATTGAGGTGGGATCGGGTGAGGCGAAAGGAAGGCGTGGAGGGAGGGCAGCGGCTGCAGATCCAAGCAAGTTTTTCGGAGAAGATGGAGGGGTTTTGGGCGACGAGATCGCAGAGCTCGATCAGAGGTTCCATGGTGAGAGAGAGAGAGAGAGAGAGAGAGAGGTACAGAGAGAGAAGAGTGCAGAGCGAGAGGGAGAGGGAGGGAGGGAGGGAGAGAAATAGAGAGAGAGAGAGGGAGAGGGGGAGGGAAAGGGATTCGTCGACACGGGAGCAGGGGCCCGGGAGGGGAAAAGGGGAAAAAGAGAGTGGGAAAGAAAAAGAGAGTGGGAAAGAAGGAGCGGGTAGCTATCCGTCACGGCGAAAGAAAGGGATTCGATTTACATTTTAACATCAGTCACGGTTGACTATCCGTCACTGAAAATCTTGATAAACGTCACAAAATAATTCGGGTAATTTAGTAACGGTTAAGTAATTTTGTAACGGAACTTTATTTGTTATTAATTTACTAACGGCCAGATATGCGTTACTAATAAGAAATCTCAAATGTTGCAAAATCACCCAAATGGTGTAGTGAAAACTCAAATAAAAGCCCATGGTTGGTCCTATCCACTGCTCAAGAAGCTTCACCTCAATTTTCAAGTCATTCCGACATCGTTTGACCTAGTCTCGACGCTTGACGGAAAATCGGATACAAAGTCTTCGGCTTTCCCGAAAAATAGGAAACTTTGTGCTCCGATTTCGCAAAGGTTCTCGTCAAGATTTCTTCAAGAAAATCAAGTCAATAATTGAGGAAAAATGTCAAGAAAAATAAAGAAGAAAAAAGGGACGAAAAAGACGAAAAAACGGCCGAAAACGACGCTCGGCGACCAAACGGGCCGAAGCCCCATGGTCGCCGGATTTTGCGCCGAAGTGTCCGTTTTCGATTCTTTTCGCATTTCGGGTGTTCTGGCCTCTGTGATTTTCTGAAAATCCAATGTTTGGTCCTTCGAAACCACTGATCTTCGTCGACATCTCGGATCCGCCGTCGAAAGCATGAAATCATCACCGATCGCCTCAAGATCGCCAACCGGCTGACCAAGAAAGTGCACTTTCTGCCCGACCGATAGTGAAATCGACAAGACAGACGTCACCGGCCCGCCAACATCAATCAATGTCTGAAATTGCATCGCAATCCGACATCAAATAATTCGTGGATCCACCCGTGATGATCGCAAGAAGAATCTCAAAAGGCGCAGCACGGCCCGCGACTCTTCACATGCCTTGGCAACCACTTAATGTCGTTAATTGACCCATTAAAGCAGTCATTAACTCATTATTTTGGACGGCCCAATCAGAACCAAGCATTTGGGAGTTACAAATCCAAGCAATCATGGCATTAAACCCATGAAACTCCCATCATCATGAAGCATAAAGGTGATTAAATGCCCACTACCTTCATCGGCCAATCACAAGCCTTGAAAAAGGAGTTACAAAATCGATTTGTAACTCCTCATCAATCTTTCATCATGGCCATCAATGCCAATAAACACCTAATGGCTACCAAAGGCCTATAAAAGGAGGTCCATTCCAAGAAGAAAGCATGATGGAAAAGAGATCCCAAGTGCAAGCTCTGAAAAACCAGAAAATCCAAGAGAGAGACGAAGTCCTGCTACTTTGCTCCCGGAAGCACCACAAGGTGATCAACGTCCCTTGGGGGGCCACCCCCCAAGGTCATCTCCTTCTCCAACATGGCCTAAACGCGGCTTTTCAGCCCGTTTACTTGGTTTTTCATTGGATATAGGACCTTCTCTTGGTCCTTGTCCTTTAAAAAATTGAGGTTAGGAGCCAAGCCAAAGAATCAAAGCATCACATGTTCTCATTTGAAGGACGATGGCAAAGCCCATACATGACTTGCGACCGTCGATCTCAACGTGTCCCCACAATCTCCTGAGAAGTTAGATCCCTTTTCTTCCTTTTCTATTGTAGTTTGTATTTCTTAAAGAGACAAAAAGAAATCACAATTCTTGTCTTTCATATTTGATGAATTTTGTAAAAACGCCTTTCACAGCAAAATCGCCTTTCACGGCAAACAAACAAAACGCCTCTTACGGCATTCTAAAAACTTGTCTCTTTTCTTAATATTTATGCAATTTGAAAAGTTAGAAAAAAGGATTGATTTCCTTTCCACTTGCGAAGGTGAATCTCCGGATTATCACCATTCCAAATTCCAAGTAGAAAGTAAATCTGGCATACCCGTACAAAAATGTTGATGCCCGAGATTTTCCCTCCTCCGCCGAGACCCAGGTCAGCCCCCGGGGTACGGAAGGAGAGGACGGATGATTTCTTTCGGGTCCATCAAGTTGGCACACCCGGTGGGACACGTTGACTTGAGAACGTGATGCTTTGATCACTTGGCTCCTTTCTAGTTGGTGGCCTATGTTGCATTTTGCATCTAAAAAAAAACATGAGATGGGATTTCAATTGTTCTTTCTCACTTCAAAAAAAAAACAAATCTGATCTCTTTTTCTTAAAAACTCAACTTTGAGAAATTTTGATCCTTCCCTCTTCGAACTTGATAGCTCACAGAAATGTTCGCAGCTATCGTTCATATCGGGGATTGGGCCATCTTTTCTCTTTGATGAGTCCAATTGAGATTTTTTTAAAAAAAAAAAAAACACCTTCGTTGCAAACTCTTTCAAAAAAAATTGATCTCTCTTTCTCAAGATTCAACTTTGAGAAATTTTGATCCTCTCCTCCTTGAACTCGATAGCTCATAGAAATGTTCACAGCTATCGTTCATATCGGGGATTGGGCCGTCTTTTCTCTTTGATGAGTCCAAATTGGGATTTCAAAAAAAATTATAAATTCAAAAAAATTTTAGCTTTCTCTCTTCTGCATTTAACTTTGAGAAACCTTGGTTCATTCCCTTCGAATTTAGTGCTCGCAAAAATGTTGAGCCTTTGTTCGGATTGGAACACCATTCGTTCTCTTTAATGAGTTTATAAAAAACCTTTTAAAAAAAGAAAAAGGGATTTAAAAAAAAAAAGAAAAAACTATGGTTCCACCAGTTGCGTTATTTGACCAAAGTGGATGTAAGAAAAGACTTGTCCAGAGTATGGAGACAGTTAGACTGTTCGAGGCAAGGGTCCTCCAAACGGGTTCATTAAGTAATCCTACCCTTACCTGGGGGCTGATCTATCTATTAAGGTTTCATACGATCGAATTGGAAATCTATGTGCACCTTTCAAAAAAAATTCTCTAAAAAAAAATCCTTAAAAAAAAAAAAAACTTCTGTCACTTTGAATTCAGAGTTGAGAAATCTTGGTTCTTTCCCTTTCGGATTTAGCGCTCGCAGAAATGTTGAGCCTTGTTCGGAATGGAACACCATTTGCTCTCTTCGATGAATTCAATCTTGACCTTTCAAAAAAAAAAACTTTTGTCACTTTTGAATTCAGAGTTGAGAAATCTTGGTTCTTTCCCTTCCGGATTTAGCGCTCGCAGAAATGTTGAGCCTTGATCGGAATGGAACACCATTTGCTCTCTTCGATGAATTCAACCTTGACCTTTCAAAAAAAAAAAAAAACTTCCGTCATTATTGGATTCACATCCGAGAAATTCTGGTTCCTTCCCTTCTGAATTTAGCGCTCGCAGAAATGTTGAGCCTTTGTTCTGATTGGAATACCATTTGCTCTCCTTTATGAATCCAAATTTGACCTTTCAAAAAAATCCCATCTCGTGTCCTTCCCAAGGATGCGATTTACAACATTTGTGCCTAGCGGTGCTAGTACGCCCTTTCGGGTCTACTGTATTCGCGACCGACACATTTGTATCTCCAACCTTATATCATTTTACCTCGAGTGAGCCTTGCTTCTCGGTAATTTGAATTAAGGTCTACAATTGCTTCTAGCAGTCACTGGAACGCTCACTCTGAGCCTACCATACTTGCATTTTAGAACAATTGTATCCTCTATGGCTTTTTGCCTTCTTCATCGTCCTTGGGTTGGGCCATGTCCCCTCAAGTGATTTGAAAAGAGAAAACCATAGTTGTTCTCCATTTACGATCACCATATTCTTGTGATTACTAATGGATTTGGTCTTGTTTCAGAAGTTTTCCAAAACTAACAATGGCAGCTTCATTGACCATCACTTTCGATGAGAACAAGTACCAGCTTATGCTTCAAGATAAGCAAAACAAGCATAAGCGCCTTGCTAGTTGCCGAAGCGTCATCTCTCTCGACAACTCCCCAAACACCGGGTCAACTTCAACTCCCCGGACCATCGTCTTCGGATCGCTGGGACCATTCTCACTTCCCGCAGAAAACACTGTACCTCCCAAGAAGCAGAAAACTGCCCCACAACGTGTAACTAAAATGGTACCAAGGGCGAACACCAAGAAGCCTGAAGCCCGTGGCGTTCCCACGAAGCCTCAACCCACAGGAAACTAGGTTTACACCAAAACCTGGTCCCCGAGATCTTCGCCAAAGCAACGGAGGTCCCAAACATCTGCAAAGCCAGCATACCTGGCCCCTCTCAAGGAGAATCAGTTCTACCCTCTCTCTTACATGAAAGAGGAGAAACCTACCCTCCACCCAAAAAACAAACAAAATCATCATGAGCCGGCTTGCTCCTACAAGCCCAAAATCAAATCCTGCATCATTAGGCCTATGCAAAAACATGCTGAAGCCTTCACTCCTGCGAGTCGACCCTTCATCTTGACAGGGGCCGAGCTCGCAAAATTCAAGTCTTCATTTCGACAGGCAAAGGACCGCGTCCAGATTCTGTCCTTCCCAAGCTTCAAAGAAGACAAACTCGGCTGCTGCGCACAATGGACTACATCCTTCATCGCCAGAGCCCAGCCAGAGCTGACTGAAGCTCAAATCGCTCGTCGTATGCGTCGCCGCACTGCATATCGACAAAAGAGACTTGAGAAACAAAGAACCCAGCGTTCTACTCTCCACGTCTTAAACAAATGGGTCGAAAAAGAAAGACCCGACCAAATCGTTGCTGTTCATATGGTTGGCAAAACCAGAAAACACCGGAAGTCAGCAACCAAAATCAGTGTTAGACGTCCAGTGACTCGCAGCGTCTCTCGAACACGAACACATCTGGAGGAATCTTCCACTCCTCCGAGCCAAGAACACCGGAGTAACCACTCCTCAGATTCTTCATCCAGAAGAATGAGCCCCAGCTCAGTCACCAGGACGATTTCTTCGTTCGAATCCCGAGGGATGAACGTCTTGGCTACAAGTTCTGAGCCGCCTCCACAGCATGACGATGTAACAACACGCATCCAGCAGTTGGAGAAAGGATAACAGAGAATTGAGACTCTGATGGAAAATTTGATTCTCACTCTACAGCGTCCACCACCTAACAATGAAACCCGTCTGAATCATGAAGATGACGAGGGCAATGCAGAAAACAATGAGTCTCGCGCCCTTACCAGAAAAGACGTGGACGATATCCTCGCAAAAGCAAAAGCAGAGGATACATTGAAGGAACATGGGATCAAGCCACTCTACCCTCTATGGATGGACTCGGTTCCGTTCCCTGCAAAATTCAAACAACCTACTCTCCAGACATATACTGGGAAAGGTTCAGCCAGACAACATGTCATCCATTTCAAGATCCTGACAGGAGCTATTGCGGATCAAGATGCCCTCAAGATTCGCCTCTTCGAAAGTACCCTAAAAGGTACAGCCTTTGATTGGTACTCCACTCTGCCGGAGAACTCCATCCAGAATTGGGCTATGCTGGAGACACGCTTCCTGACCCACTTCCAAGGTGAGGATCATCCTGTTACTATGGCTCAACTCTGCAGCCTAAAACAGGGAGAGAATGAGTCAACATACGACTTCATTCACAAATGGAAGGCAATGGCGTACAAATGCTCAGATGTACTGCCACAAGCGTCGCTGGTGGACATCTGCCGTAACAATATGAGAGCAAAAATCCGCTCCATGATTATCGGCAATAAATCAAAGAACCTGGGGGAACTCCTCGAAGCTTCCATGGAAGCTGAAATGGTGATCAAAGACCTCAACAGTCAGAAATCATCAAAGAAAGAGTCGTCTGCTGTTACAACCTCAAAACCAAAGAAAAAGGAGGTTCTCAATGTGCAGACTAAGTCAGCTCCTCAGCAGCCAAAGAAACCTGAAAACAAAACTGCAGGTAAAAGGCCTGAACTCTCTGATGCCTTCAAAGAACGTGTAGAAAAGAAATATCTGTTCGATGAAGACGTTGAAGAAATCTTTGAGGCTCTCCTAGCAAATGGCAAACTCATTTTGCCAGAGCCCAAAAGACCGGGAGATGTTGGCAAAACCAATGATCCCCGATACTGTCCATACCATCAGATGATCTCACATCCTCTCAATCAATGCTTCGTTGTGAGAGAGAAGATCAATGAGATGTGGAAAAACGGAGTCATAACCTTTGATAAAAACTATGGCCCCGCCTCTGTCAACATGGTGTCATGTCGGCAAACTTCAAAGTCACCGAAGGAGAAAATCACTACTTCATTCAAGGTGATAAAAATGGCTCAAGCGTCCCAAGAATTGGTTCCCTATCCAACACCAGATGGACAACCTATATGGGTGCATCCCGATCTCCTAGATGATGAAAATTGGGAGATCGTTAAAACAAAGCCGACCGCTCAGCAGCGAAGGCAAGCCAAGAGACAGCTTCGCAAGCTCAAACAGCAGCAAAAGTCTCAACCAAACCAAGGAGTCCTTGAAAAAGCAGAAACTTCTTCCACTGCTTCACTAGGGACGATGGAAGAATCTCTTCCCAAAACCTCCAAGGCGGTAAGAAAATTTACTCTTGATGATTTCATGCCACCTCTACACAAAAATGAAAATGTGTAGGGGGCATCATACTCTTGCAACTCGGTAGTTGGATTCTCAATGAATGGATACGAGTCCAGTGATACTGCCAGTGATATAGATGAGTGGGAAGAATCCTTTGAAATAGGAGAATACCTCTCCGACGAGGAATGGATTCCCGAGTCTCATCTTATGCCAGTAATCTGGTATAACCCATTACAACCACAAGGATCTTGGTCTGATATGAAGAAGACCAGGGCCCTGTTCAAGAAAACGCTGTCGATCCAGCACCAAACAATGCTCCGATGGAACCCAACATTGGTGAACCACAAGGAGCAAATGACGACGAAGATTTGGCTCCCATGCCTGATCTTGAAGAATATGCAAGAATCTTGCAACATCTTGCCATAGAGCAGGAGCAGGATCGCATCAATCTTTGTCATGACCCAGAACCGGAAGTCCCTGAAAATCAGCGGGAACTTCCTCCCTCAACTCCTGAAAATGGAGAAAACAGTTGGATCGATGATCCTCTCACATCCGAGGATGAGTCCGATTCCCAACAATCTACACTTGGGGCATCTCCTGTCAGGATAACCTGCAATGCAATAGCTCAGGACGACAGTGCCTCTGAAGCTTCCGAAGACACGTACTCCCCAACTGGTAGCGTATCTTCCGGAGCTACATCCTCTCAGGTGACTTCCACTGAGATAACATCCTCTCAGCCCTCGTCTCCTGAAGCTGTGACATCGGAATTCAAGCCTCTCCCGATTAATCATCTTGAAGAAACTTCTGCCAATGAAATCTTCTTCAATGAAAACTCAGTCAACTGGTCCCAGATACCCTATCTCACGGGCGATGTCTGGGCTAATAAAGAAAAGTTGCCGACTACTGTTCAGGACTTGTTCCCAGAAATTGCTCCGTGCAACACAATCACTGAAGACGCCAATGCTGTTACAGAGACGTCCTCAGCAAAGGATCAACCCCTTGATCCTGAGAACGATCTTCCAAAAGAAGACCCTTCTCTAGAGGCTCTTGAAGTTGGTAGAGGTACCCGTTCTGGCCGAGATTACCACAAAAATTACAACCAACCTTCTTCTTACGTAAATCTTTCGGGAAAGCAAGTTGTAAACGCCCCAAGTGGCAATAATAATGAAAATGTAGGCCCGAAGGAGGCTTTCAAATACGACTTGATTGAGCACTTCAAACACATACCTGCACGTCTGCACATCCTTGACTTATTACGAATGTCTCCACAAACTCGTGATAGTCTCATTTTAGAATTACAAAGGCTGAATGCGGATGTCGACGAACATGCCCCACAAGTCCTTCAAATTGAAATGGACTATAGGGTCAAAAAATCAAATACTCCCTCAAAGGGAGAAAAGAAGAAAACTGAGGGATCAAGCAATGAATGCCTCTCGGTACAAAAAGCAGCAAGTACAACAATTGCCTTCGACAAGGATGACCTCCTCCTAGGCGAAACAAAGCACAACCGACCCTTGTACTTTACGGGGTACGTCAAAGAAATGCCAGTACACAGAGTTCAGATCGATCCAGGTTCTGCACCCAACCTCATTTCTACTTCAGCACTCGAAGAGCTGGACTTCCCACCTAGCAAACTGAGTCACACGTCCTTATCCATCTTCGGATACGAGGGCAGCGCTCAAAGGTCTATCGGCAAAATCAGGTTTAAATTGCAAATCGGTGATCTTATTTCTGAAGTCACTGTGTATGCAATAAGGACCCCTTCATGCTACAATATACTCCTTGGACGCCCCTGGATACATGAGAATGGTGTCGTCCCTTCAACTCTACATCAGGGCATCAAGTTCGTTGGCGACGATGGCCTGATACATCGAGTATTTGCAGACAAAAAGCCCTTCAAAGGCAGAGATGTCCATTTTCCATATGCTCAAATGTATAAAGATGGAAAAGAAGAACAGGAGGAAAAAACAATTCGCTTTGCCGACAGTCTCCAGAAAGATAAAGGCAAGGCTCCTCAGCAATCATCGGAGGAAAACAAACCCTCCACCAAACTCAAAGTAAGCGGCCAAGCTCCCTTCGTCGTCTCCTTCAAATCTCCAAAGCCTTTGGTAATCACTACTAAAGCAAAGAAGGTCAAAACAAAAGACTGGGGGCAAGTTCACTGTCTCCTTTGTGTCTATTATGCATGACACAGACTCAGAGTTAGAGTCAGAAGATGACACAGTATCGAGCCAAGCTGATACTCAGCAAGATCAGCTCACTCTCACTCCATTGGAGACACCTGCAGACATAGAAGACCCTACGTCTGCTTCCTTTGTTATTCCGGCAACTTCGCCAGAAGAAAAAGTGATTTACTTCCACAGATCAGGAGCATCTCCACTGAACTCTCTGCTTGAACCTTTCCAAAACGAAGGTATGCCTCAGCTATCCCTGTATAGTCCAATGGCACAAGCTATCATGAAGAAAATGGGATTACGACGCTCAAAATCCGACTGGTTTGGGAGGTGGCCGTGGTATTCTCACACCATTGGAACCCACCCTGATCAAAAGTCAACCAGAAGATTGGAAAATCCACCTTCACAAAGGCAAGTCTTCATATGGGTTGGGGTATGATCCTACCGCTCTTATGAGACCGTTGACACCATGGCTGGAAAGGTCGCTTTACCGACCAAGCCTCAACTTCTCATGAAGACATTGATATCCCTGGATATCTCTTTGAGGAGTTACTCGTCAAAGATCCTGAAAGCTCCTCCAATTGGTATAATTTCTCTGATAATAAAGAGGAATTGCCCGATGACGTAGACGAGCGGTTCTCTGTCCCAGAAGAATCATCGTCTCCAAAAGAAGTACCTTACTTCAACTCAATTCCATCAAATGATTGGGACCATTTCATTGCAAGCCTTGAGAAGGATAGCATTGAGAAGGATACTGTTCCAGAAGATTCATGGACAGAAACAGAGCCTCAGTCTGAAAATTTCTCTGGCACTCCAGAAGGTCTTGTTGAGTTGGAAGCCTCCGAAAATACTGTGGAGGAACCACCTTCAAACCTTCCGACAGAAGACCCTGTTCAAAAGATAGACTTGGGAACACCTGATAACTCACGTCCTGTATTCATAAGCAAGAATATAAAGGATGATGAGTTACCCGAGTATATCTCCTTTCTTCGTGAGTTCATTGATTGCTTTGCATGGTCTTATGCCGAAATGCCTGGCTTGGATCCCAAAGTAGCAGTCCACAAGCTCAACTTGCAAAAAGAAATCAAGCCTATCAAACAAGGCCAAAGGAGATTCCGTCCTGACGTGATGGACAAAATTGAACAAGAAGTTCAGAAACTCAAAAACGTTGGCTTCATCCGCGAGGAACAGCATCCTGAATGGTTGGCCAACATTGTCCCCGTGACAAAGAAAAATGGGCAGATAAGGGTCTGTATCGACTATAGAGACATGAATAATGCATGTCCTAAAGATGAATTCCCGCTCCTCATACCAGAGGTGATGATTGACAACACCTATGGGTTCGAGCGAATGACATTCATGGATGGATTCTCTGGCTACAACCAAATAAAGATGCATCCTGAAGATGAAAGGCATACATCATTTCGGACACCATTCGGCGTGTATTGCTACACTGTTATGCCGTTTGGCCTGAAAAATGCAGGTGCCACATATCAGAGGGCTATGATGAAAATATTCCAAGATATGCAGCACAAGACGGTCGAATGCTATGTTGACGACCTCGCCATAAAAAGCAGAAGAAAAGAAGACCATCTCAATGATCTTCGAGAAGTCTTCCTCCGACTTCGCAAACACAAATTGCGGATGAATCCACTAAAGTGCTTCTTCGGTGTCTCATCGGTAAGTTTCTCAGATTCATAGTACGGAAAGCTGGAATAGAACTTGACCCCACCAAAGTCAAGGCTATCCTGGAAATGCCATCTCCCAGAACCCTAAGAGAATTAAAAGGGCTTCAAGGAAAGTTGGCCTACATTCGACGGTTCATCTCCAATCTATCAGGGAAATGCCGTCCATTCTCTCGCCTGATGAAGAAAGGCGTGGACTTTGTCTGGGATGCTGAATGTGAAAGTGCATTTCAAGACATCAAAGCATACCTCATCAAACCTCCAGTGCTGGTTGCCCCCATAACTGGAAAACCATTTATCTTGTACACAAGAGCTCTCGACCACTCTTTGGGTGCTCTGCTCGCACAAGAAAATGACGACGAAAAAGAAACTACTCTGTATTACCTTAGCCGCATGATGGTAGGTGCAGAGCATCGCTACTCCCCAGTTGAAAAAGAATCCCTTGCAGGAATGTTCGCTGTACAAAAGCTGCGTCACTATCTGCTGTCGAACACAGTCTACCTGATTTCGAAGATCAACCTCCTAAAGGTCCTTGTCTCAAAAGCAGGTTCTCTCAATGCCCGACTGGCAAAATGGTCCATTCTTCTATCATAATTTGATATTAGGTATGTACCACAAAAAGCAATCAAAGGCCAAGCTCTAGCAGACTTCCTCGCAGAGCATCCATTGCCTAAAGATTCTCCACTCAGGGATGATCTCCCAGACGAATTTGTCTACAATGTGGAAACTTCCTTGTCAAACGCTTCCTGGGACATGTACTTTGACGGTGCAACCAGGACAAATGAAAAAGGAAAGAAAATATCGGGAATCGGCATCCTCTTTGTCAGCCCCGACAAATACATGATTCCACACGCCTTCTCGCTACTGGAACCATGTTCAAACAATGTAGCTGAGTACCAAGCCCTGATTGTTGGATTGAACTCGCCCTCGAAACCGGCATCAACATGCTGGAAGCTTTTGGAGACTCTCAACTGGTCGTCAACCAGATGAATAAAAAATATGAAGTCAGGAAGCCTGATTTGCTACCTTACTACAATAAGGCGCAGTCGCTTCGACAAAAATTCAACATCTGCCATATCACCCACATCCTCAGAGGTGAAAACATCCGTGCAGATGCCCTGGCTGGACTTGCCGCATCCATGGCAATCCAAGAAGGGGAAAATATGCAAGTCACAGTGTGTCAAAGAAGGATTTTCCCTCCTCTCAACACACACCAAGCAGTTGCTGAATGCCACCAAGTGGTTGGAAGTCGGATGTCCATCCTCAAACCTCCGATTGGCGACTGGAGAGATCCGTTCATTGATTATATCATGTTCGGAATACTACCTGAAGATCCAAAAGAGCGGGTAAGCATCCAAAGACGAGGCCCAAACTTTCATTTGGATATACCTTCAAAAGCACTTTACAGAAAATCCTTCAACGGAGTACTCCTATGCTGCTTATCACAACAAGAGGCTGAGGAAACTCTCAAAGAAGTACATGCTGGTCTTTGTGGAGCCCATCAGGCTGGCCCTAAGCTCTACAACCAAATAAAAAGGCTAGGTTATTATTGGCCAACCATGGTAACTGATGCAATACAATTTGCAAAGCGCTGCCAAAAATGCCAGATTCACGGAGATTATGTCCACATGCCTCCAGAATGGCTACATCCAACAGCAATCTCATGGCCTTTCGAAGCCTGGGGTATGGACATCATAGGTCCTATTTCTCCCCCATCAAGCAAAGGTCATCGCTTCATCTTCGGCGCTACGGATTATTTCTCCAAGTGGTCGGAAGCATTTGCGCTCAGCGAAATGAAGACTTCATCAGTCCTTCAGTTCTTGCGCACCAACATTATTTGTCGTTTCGGCATACCTAAAAGATTCGTCCATGATAACGGACCACAATTTCCGGATCACAGATTCTACAGGTTCTGCGACAAGTACAAAATCCAAAGTTGTCCTTCGACTCCATATAATCCAGCAGCGAATGGACTAGCAGAAGCCTTCAACAAGACGCTCTACAAAATTCTCAAGAAAATGGTCACTAGTCACAAAAGAGACTGGGCCGACAAACTACTAGAAGCTTTGTGGGCCTATCGAACCACCGTTCGAGGACCAACCCATAGCACACCATTCTCTTTGGTCTATGGATGCGAAGCTGTTGTCCCTTTGGAAGTATAAATTCCTTCCTTAAGGGTATCTTTGCAAAATGACATGACGCAAGAAAGCAATGTCAAATTAAGACTCCAAGAGCTGGATAATCTCGATGAAAGACGACTCGAAGCTCTACAAAGCATTGAGTTGTACCAAGCACGCATGGCAGGATCTTTCGACAAAAAGGTCAGGCAACGCGCCTATAAAAAGGGTGACTTGGTTCTTGCAGTAAAAAGACCCATAGTCTTTGCCCACAAATCCAAAGGCAAATTCAAACCAAAATGGGAGGGACCCTTCGTCATCGACAAAGTCTTCTCCAACGGTGCATACGATTTTCTAAACATGGAAGGAGATAGATGTATGCTACCCATCAACGGCAAGTTCTTGAAGCGGTACTACCCTTAAAGACTTCCTCAAACGGGTCAGAGCAATATCTACATGGCTAAAGCCTATTTCCAAGGTACTTGCTCGTCAAACCCACCTCTTTTGAAATTTTCATCTTTATGTTGAAATTTCCAAAAAAAAATAATCTTTCAAAACAATGCTTACTTTCATCGTTTCATTGTTCAAAAAGAAAAAAAAATCAAAATCCAAAAATCCAAGTTTAGGAGCCTCTTCCCAGACTTGACCAGAATTTCGATCCTTGAACCCAAAATTCATGGTTTGAAACAAAAATCGGGACTTAGGAATTTTCACCCTAGACCGCCTCGGCTTTTACAACCAAAATGGTTTTAAGTCAAAATTTATGACCCTCGGGTCTCTAAACAAAAAATGGATTTTTAGAAACCGTGGGGAAGCGACATTTAGTCGATACTCGCATGTCAAATTTCAAGTCAAACCGACAACGTTTCAAACAAAATTTCAAGTCAAACCGACAACGTTTGACCCTCCATCAATGCTCGAGCAGTAAAATCAAGCCTCCCGGCGGCGACAACCACCGAAGCCATCACTCATCAAACAAATTACATGAGTGGCTTCAACATGCTTCCAAAAGGCTGCACGTCAAATTTCAGGTCATTCCGACAACGTTTGACCAGGTTTCGATGCTCTAAGAGAAAATCAAGCCTACCGGCGGCGGAGCAACCCGGGACTATCACATCCAAAATGGAGCCCATGGAACGTCTAAAAATGACTCCAATAGGCTCCCCATCAAATTTCAGGTCAATCGGACATCGTTTGACCACATATCAAAGCTCGGCATTTTCCCCGCAGCAAAATCAAGTGAAGCATTGATGGGACCCCAAACGGCTTCAAAACTCAAATAAAAGCCCATGGTTGGTCCTATCCACTGCTCAAGAAGCTTCACCTCAATTTTCAGGTCATTCTAACGTCGTTTGACCTAGTTTCGACGCTTGACGGAAAATCGGCTACAAAGTCTTCGGATTTCCCGAAAAATAGGAAACTTTGTGCTCCGTTTTCGCAAAGGTTCTCATCAAGATTTCTTCAAGAAAATCAAGTCAATAATTGAGGAAAAATGTCAAGAAAAATACAGAAGAAAAAAGGGACAAAAACGACGAAAAAACGGCCGAAAACGACGCTCGGTGACCAAACGGGCCGAAGCCCCAAGGTCGCCAGGCGACCCTGGACCAGGGTTGCCTGGGACCCTGGGTGCATGGTCGCCAGGCGACCCTGGAAATCCGGGTCGCCGGATTTTGCGCCGAAGTGTCCGTTTTCGATTCTTTTCGCGTTTCGGGTGTTCTGGCCTCTGTGATTTTCTGAAAATCCAATGTTTGGTGCTTCAAAACCACTGATCTTCGTCGACATCTCAGATCCGCTGTCAAAAGCATGAAATCATCACCGATCGCCTCAAGATCGCCAACTGGCTGACCAAGAAAGTGCACTTTCTGCCCAACCGATCGTGAAATCGACAAGACAGACGTCACCGGCCCGCCAACATCAATCAATGTCTGAAATTGCATCGCAATCCGACATCAAATAATTCGTGGATCCACCCGTGATGATCGCAAGAAGAATCTCAAAAGGCGCAGCACGGCCCGCGACTCTTCACATGCCTTGGCAACCACTTAATGTCGTTAATTAACCCATTAAAGCAGTCATTAACTCATTATTTTGGACGGCCCAATCAGAACCAAGCATTTGGGAGTTACAAATCCAAGCAATCATGGCATTAAACCCATGAAACTCCCATCATCATGAAGCATAAAGGTGATTAAATGCCCACTACCTTCATCGGCCAATCACAAGCCTTGAAAAAGGAGTTACAAAATCGATTTGTAACTCCTCATCAATTCTTTCATCATGGCCATCAATGCCAATAAACACCTCATGGCTACCAAAGGCCTATAAAAGGAGGTCCATTCCAAGAAGAAAGCATGATGGAAAAGAGATCCCAAGTGCAAGCTCTGAAAAACCAGAAAATCCAAGAGAGAGACGAAGTCCTGCTACTTTGCTCCCGGAAGCACCACAAGGTGATCAACGTCCCTTGGGGGGCCACCCCCCCAAGGTCACCTCCTTCTCCAACATGGCCTAAACGCGGCTTTTCAGCCCATTTACTTGGTTTTTCATTGGATATAGGACCTTTTCTTGGTCCTTGTCCTTTAAAAAATTGAGGTTAGGAGCCAAGCCAAAGAATCAAAGCATCATTGTTCTCATTTGAAGGACGATGGCGAAGCCCATACATGACTTGCGACCGTCGATCTCAACGTGTCCCCACAATCTCCTGAGAAGTTAGATCCCTTTTCTTCCTTTTCTATTGTAGTTTGTATTTCTTAAAGAGACAAAAAGAAATCACAATTCTTGTCTTTCATATTTGATGAGTTTTGTAAAAACGCCTTTCACGGCAAAATCGCCTTTCACGGCAAACAAACAAAACGCCTCTTACGGCATTCTAAAAACTTGTCTCTTTTCTTAATATTTATGCAATTTGAAAAGTTAGAAAAAATGATTGATTTCCTTTCCACTTGCGAAGGTGAATCTCGGAATTATCACCATTCCAAATTCCAAGTAGAAAGTAAATCTGGCATACCCGTACAAAAATGTTGATGCCCGAGATTTTCCCTCCTCCGCCGAGACCCAGGTCAGCCCCCGGGGTGCGGAAGGAGAGGACGGAAGATTTTTTTCGGGTCCATCAATGGCCCTTTGAGCGCTGCCGTCATATCCAAAGATGGATACAGACGTGTGACTCAGCTTACTAGGTGGGATGCCTAGCTCTTCGAGTGCCGAAGTAGAGATGAGGTTGAGTGCAGAACCTGGGTCGATCTGGACTCTGTGTACTGGTATTTCTTTGACATACCCCGTGAAATACAAGGGTCGGTTGTGCTTTGTCTCGCCTCGCAGGAGGTCATCCTTGTCAAAGACAATTGTTGCACTCGCTGCTTTTTTAATCGAGAGGCATTCATTGCTTGATCCCTCAGTTTTCTTCTTTTCTCCCTTTGAGGAAGTACTTGATTTTTTGACCCTATAGTCCATTTCAATTTGTAGGACTTGTGGGGCATGTTTGTCGACATTGGCATTCAGCTTTTGCAATTCTGAAATGAGACAATCGTGAGTTTGTGGAGACATTTGCAATAAGTCAAGGATGTGCAGTCGTGCAGGTATGTGTCTGAAGTGTTCAATCAAGTCGTACTTGAAAGCCTCCTTCGGGTCTGCATTTTCATTATTGTTGCCACTTGGGGCATTTACAACTTACTTTCTCGACGGATTTACATAAGAATAAGAAGGTTGGTTGCAATTTTTGTGGTAATCCCGGCTAGAGCGGGTACCTCTACTAACTTCAAGAGCTTCTAGAGAAGGGTATTCTTTTGGAAGATCACTCTCAAGATCAAGGGGTTGATCCTTGTCATTTGTTGAAGACGTCTCTGTAGCAGCATTGCCGTCTTCAGTGATTGCGTTGCATGGAGCATTTTCCGGGACCAAGTCCTGAACAACGTCTAGCAACTTTTCTTCTTCGTCGAGTAATTTATCGGTCCAGACATCGTCTATGAGATCGGGTATCTGGGACAAATCGACCGGGTTTTCATTGAAGAAAATTTCACTGGCTGGAGCTTCTCAAGGATGATCAATCGGAAGAGGCTTGAGTTCCGATGTCACAGTTTCAGGAGACGAAGGCTGAGAAGCTGCTATCTCAGTGGAAGTCACCTGAGAAGATGTAGCTCTGGAAGATATACTACCAGTTGGGGAGTACATGTCTTCGGAAGCTTCAGAGGCACATCATCCTGAGCTATCACATTGCAGGATGCCCCCAGTGTAGATTGTTGGGAGTCGGACTGATTTTCGGATGTGAGAGGATCATGGATCCAGCGGTTTTCCCCATTTTCAGGAGTTGAGGGAGAAAGTTCCCGTTGATTTTCAGGGATTTCTGGTTCTGGATCATGACGATGATTGTTGATGCGATCCTGTTCCTGCTCTATGGCAAGATGTTGAAGGATTCTTGCATATTCTTCAAGATCAGGCATGGGAGCCAAATCTTCTTCGTCATCTGCTCCTTGTGGTTCATCAATATTGGGTTCCACTGGAGCATTGGCCAGTGCCGGATTAACAACATTTTCTTGAGCAGCGTCTTGGTCTTCTTCATCATCAGACCAAGATCCTTGTGGCTGTAATGGGTTATACCAGATTACTGGCATAAGATGAGACTCGGGAATCCATTCCTCATCGGAGAGGTATTCTCCTGTTTCAAGGGATTCTTCCCACTCATCGATATCATCGGCAGTGTCACTGGACTCCTATCCATCCATGGAGAATCCAACTACCGAGTTGCAAGAGTATGATGCCGCCTGCGCAATTTCATTTTTGTATTGAGGTGGCTTGAAATCATCAAGGGTAAATTTTCTTACCAACTTTGAAGTTTTGGGAAGGGATTTTTCCGCTGCCCCTTGTGAAGCAGTGGAAGAGGTTTCTGCCTTTTCAGGGACTTCTTGTTTTGGCTGAGACTTCTGCTGCTGTTCGAGCTTACGGAGTTGTTTCTTGGTTTGCCTGCGCTGCTGAGCGGTTGGCTTTGTTTTGACGATCTCCCAATTTTCATCTTCTATGAGATCGGGATGCACCCATATGGGTTGCCCATCTGGTGTTGGATAGGGAACCAATTCTTGGGATGCTTGAGCCATTTTTATCACCTTGAATGAAGTAGTGATCTTCTCCTTTGGTGAATTTGAAGTTTGCCCACATGACACCATGTTGACAGAGGCAGAGCCGTAGTTTTTGTCAAAGGTAATGACTCTGTTTTTCCACATCTCGTTGATCTTCTCTCTCACAACGAAGCATTGATTGAGAGGATGCGAGATCATCTGGTGGTATGGACAATATCGGGGATCGTTGGTTTTGCCAACATCTCCCGGTCTTTTGGACTCGGGCAAGGTGAGTTTGCAGTTTGCTAAGAGAGCCTCAAAGATTTCTTCGACATCTTCAGCGAACGGGTATTTCTTTTCTACGCGTTCCTTGAAGGCATCAGATAGTTCAGATCTTTTACCTGTTGTTTTGATTTCAGCTTTCTTTGGTTGCTGAGGAGCTGACTTGGTTTGCACATTGAGAACCTCCTTTTTCTTTGGTTTTGAGGTTGTAATGGCGGTTGGCTCTTTCTTTGATGATTTCTGACTGTTGAGGTCTTTGATCACCATTTCAGCCTCCATGGAAGCTTCTAGGAGTTCTCACATGTTCTTTGATTTGTTGTCAATGATCATGGAGCGGATTCTTGCTCTCATGTTGTCACGACAGATGTTGACTAGTGACGCTTGTGGCAATACATCTGAGCATTTGTACGCCATTGCCTTCCATTTGTGAATGAAGTCGTATGTTGACTCATTCTCTCCCTGTTTTAAGTTGCAGAGCTAAGCCATAGTCACAGGATGGTCCTCACCTTGGAAGTGGGTCAGGAAGCGTGTCTCCAGCATGGCCCAGTTTTGGATGGAGTTCTCCGGAAGAGTGGAGTACCAATCAAAGGCCGTACCTTTTAGGGTACTTGCAAAGAGGAGAATCTTGAAGGCATCTTGATCCGCGATAGCTCCCGTCAGGATCTTGAAGTGGATGACATGCTGCCTTGCAGAACCTTTCCCCGTATATGTTTGGAGAGTAAGTTGTTTAAATTTTACAGGGAACAGAACCGAGTTCATCCATAGGGGATAGGGTGGCTTGATCCCATGTTCCTTCAATGTATCCTCTTCTTTTGCTTTTGCGAGGATATCGTCAACGTCCTTTTTGGTAAGGGCGCATGACTCATTGTTTTCTGCATTGCCCTCGTCATCTTGATGATTTGGAGGGGTTTCATTGTTAGGTGGACACTGTAAAGTGAGAAGGAGGTTTTTCATCAGAGCCTCAACTCTCTGTTGTCCTTGCTCCAGCTGCTGGATGCATACGGTTACATCATCATGCGGTGGAGGCTGCTCAGAACTTGTAGCCAGGACATTCATCCCTCGGGATTCGAACGAAGAAATTGTCCTGGTGACTGAGCTGGGGCTCATTCTTTTAGATGAAGAGTCCGAGGAGTGATTACTCCAGTGTACTTTCCTTGAAAGAGTGGAGGATTCTTCCAGATGTGTTCGTGTTCGGGAGACGCTGCGAGTCACTGGACGTCTGACACGGATTTTGGTTGCTGACTTCTGGCGTCTTCTGGTTTTGCCAACCATATGGACAACAACAACTTGGTCGGGTCTTTATTTTTTTGACCCATTTGTTAGAGACATGGAGAGTAGAATGCTGGGTTCTTTGCTTCTCAAGTTTCTTTTGTCGATATGTCGCGCGACAACGCATACGACGAGCAATTTGAGCTTCAGTCAGCTCTGGCTGGGCTCTAGTAATGAAGGATGTAGTCTCCCGTGCACAGCAACCGAGCTTGTCTTCTTTGAAGCTAGGCATGGACAGGATCCGGACGTGGTCCTTAGCCTGTCGCAGTGAGGCTTTGAATTTTGCGAGCTCGGCCCCTGTTGAGATGAAGGGTCGACTCACAGGAGTACATGCTTCAACGGCTTTTTGCGGAGGCCTAACGATGCAGGATTTGATTTTGGGCTTGTAGGAGCAAGCCAGCTCATGTTGGATTTGTTTGTTCTTTGGGCGGAGGGTAGGTTTCTCCTCCTTCATGTAAAAGAGAGGGTAGAACTGGTTCTCCTTGAGAGGAGGGTATGCTGGCTTTGTAGATGTTTGAGATCTCCGTTGCTTCAGAGAAAATCTCGGGGACCAAGTTTTGGGGCAAACCTGGTTTCTTGTGGGTTGAGGCTTCGTTGGAGCGCCACGGGCTTCAAGCTTCTTTGTGTTCGCCCTTGGTGCCATGTTAGTGACACGTTGCGAGGCGATTTTCTGCTTCTTGGCAGGTACAATTTCTTCTGCGGGGAGTGGGAATGGTCCCAACGACCCGAAGATGATGGTCCTGGGAGTTGAGGTTGACCCGGTGTTTCGAGAGTTGTCAAGGGAGATGACACTTTGGCAACTGGCGGGGCGCTTATGAGTGCGCTTGTTTTGAAGCATAAGCTGGTACTTGTTCTCATCAAAAGTGATGGTCAATGAAGCTGCCATTGTTAGTTTTTGGAAAACTTCCGAAACAAGACCACATCCATTAGTAATCACAAGAGTATGGTGATCATAAATGGAGAACAACTATGGTTTTGTCTTTTCAAATCACTCGACGGGACATGGCCCGGCCCAAGCAAGATGAAGAAGGCAAAAAGCCATAGAGGATATAATTGTTCTAAAATGCAAGTATGGTAGGCTCAGGGTGAGCGTACCAGTGACTGCTAGAAGCAATTGTAGACCTTAATTCAAATTACCGAGAAGCAAGGCTCACTCAAGGTAAAATGATATAAAGTTGGAGATACAAATGTGTCGGTCGCGAATACAGTAGACCCAAAAGGGCGTACTAGCACCGCTAGGCACAAATATTGCAAATCGCATCCTTGGAAAGGACACGAGATGAGATTTCTTTTTGAAATGTCAAAATTGGGTTCATAAAGGAGAGCAAATGGTGTTCCAATCCGAACAAAGGCTCAACATTTCTGCGAGCGCTAAATCCAGAAGGGAAGGAACTAGAATTTCTCGGATGTGAATCCAGTAATGACGGAAGTTTTTTTTTTTTTTTCGAAAGGTCAAGATTGAATTCATCAAAGAGAGCAAATGGTGTCCCAGTCTGAACAACAGCTCAACATTTCTGCGAGCGTTAAATCCGAAAGGGAAAGAGCCAAGATTTCTCAATTCTGAACTCAAAAGTGAAATTTTTTTTTTTTTGAAAAGTCAAGATTGAATTCATCAAAGAGAGCAAATGGTGTCCCAGTCCGAACAACAGCTTAACATTTCTGTGAGCGTTAAATCCGAAAGGGAAAGAGCCAAGATTTCTCAATTCTGAACTCAAAAGTGACAGAATTTTTTTTTTTTTGAAAGGTGCACATAGGTTTCCAAATTCGATCTTATGAAACCTTAGTAGATAGATCAGCCCCCAGGTAAGGGTAGGATTACTTAATGAAACCGTTTGGAGGACCCTTGCCTCGAACAGTCTAACTGTCTCCACACTCTAGACAAGGCCTTTCTTAAATCCAATTTGGTCAAAGAACACAATTGGTGCGACCTTAGTGTGTTTTTTTTTAACTCTTTTTGAAAGATTTCTAATGAACTCATCAAACAGAGCGAATGGTGTCACTGTCCGAACAACAGCTCAACATTTCTGCGAGCATTAAATCCGAAAGGGAAAAACCAAAGTTTCTCAAATTTGAGTCCAGAAGAGAGAAAACTGATTTTTTTTTTGAAATAAGATTTTTTTTTTTTTTGAAAACCTCTAACGGACTCATCGAAGAGAAAAGATGTCCCAATCCCCGATACGACCAATAGCTGCAAACATTTCTGTGAGCAATCAAGTTCAAAGAGGAGAGGATCAAAGTTTCTCAAAATTGAATCCGAGAAAAAGAAATCAGATTTGTTTTTTTTTTTTTTTTTGAAAGAGTTTGAAATGAAATTTTTTTTTTTTTGAAAACCCCTATCGGACTCATCAAAGAGAAAAGATGGCCCAATCTCCGATACGAACAATAGCTGCAAACAATTCTGTGAGGTATCAAATTCGAAGAAGAGATGATCAAAGTTTCTCAAAATTGAATCCAAGAAAAGAAATCAGATTTTTTTTTTAAAATGAGAAAGAATGACTGAAATCCCATCTCATGTTTTTTTTTAGATGCAAGATGCAACATAGGCCACCAACTAGAAAGGAGCCAAGTGATCGAAGCATCACGTTCTCAACTGAACAGGTCCCACCAGTTGTGCCAACTTGATGGACCCTCGATTTCTGTCCTCTCCTTCTGCCCCGGGGGCTGTTGGGTTTCGACGGAGGAGGAAATGCGGGTATCAACATTTTTGTACGGGTATGCCAAATTTTCTATTCTACTTGGAATTTGGAATGGTGATGATCCGGAGATTCACCTTCACAAGTAGAAAGGAAATCAATCATTCTTTCTAACTTTTCAAATTGCATAAATATTTAAGAAAAGAGACAATTTTTTGTTTGAATGCAGTAAGAGGCGATTTTTTTGTTTGTTTGCCGTAAAAGGCGATTTAGTGCCGTGAAAGGCGATTTTGCTGTGAAAGGTGATTTACAAATCTCATCAAAATGAAAGACAAAAATTGTGACTTTTTTTGTCTCTATAAAAAATACAAATTACAATAGAAAAGAAAGAAAAAGGATCTAACTTCTCAGGAGATTGCGGGGACTTGTTCAAATCGACGGTCGCAAGTAATATGTGGACTTCGCCATCGTCCTTCAAATGAGAACGCTTGATGCTTCGATTTTTCGGCTTTAGTCCAACCTCAGTTTTTTAGAGGATAAAGACCAAGGGGAGGTCCTATATCCAATGAAAAACCAAGTAAACGGGCTGAAGAGTCGTGTTTACGCCATGTTGTAGAAGAAGGGGACCTTGGGGGGGGTTTGCCCCCCAAGGGACTTTGATCACCTTGTAGTGTCTCTTGTAGGAGAGCAGCAGGACTTCGTCAGATTTTCTCTGGGATTTTTCCAGACTCCGGAAAAAATGCAAGGATTCAAAGTTTCAAGTAGATGTAGATGTCTCTCTCCTAGAATGGACCTCCTTTTATAGGCTTTTGGTGGCCATGAGGTGGTTTATGGGCATTAATGGCCATGATGAGAGAATTGATGGCACTGATGTTTAATGATGGGAGGAGTTACAAGTTTTTATTTCTTGATTTTGTAACTCCTTTTTCTTGGCTTGTGATTGGCCGATGGAAAATAATGGGCATTTAATCACCTTTAATCTCCATGACGAGGGGAGTTTCATGGTTTTAAAGCTATGACTGCTTGGACTTGTAACTTTCATATGCTTGAATCTGATTGGGCCGTCCAAAATAATGAGTTAATGATCGCATTAAGTTGTTATAAAACGGGTCAATTAATGACATTAAGTGGTCGCCGAAGCATGTGAAGAGTCGCGGGCCGCACCGCGTCTTCTGGAATTCTTCTTGTGATCATCAAAGGCGGATCCACACAGTGTTTGATGTCGGATTGCGATGCAATTTCAGACATTGATTGATGTTGGTGGGCCGGTGACATCTGTCTTGTCGATTTCTCGATCGGTTGGATAGAAAGTGTACTTTCTTGGTCAACCGGTTGGCGATCTTGGACCGATCAGTGATGATTTCATGCTCTTGACGGCCGATCCGAGATGTCGACGGAGATCAGTCATTTTCAAGCATCAAAAATTGGATTTTCAGAAAATCACAGAGGCAGAAACTCCCGAAACGCGAAAAGGATCGGAAAACGGGCCATCCGGCGGAAAATCCTGCAACCCGGATTTCCAGGGTCGCCGGCGACCATGGGGCTTTGGCCCCTTTGGTCGCCGAGTGTCTTTTTCGGCCGTTTTTTCTTCTTTTTCGTTCTTTTTTTTCTTCTGCATTTTTCTTGACATTTTTCCTCAATTATTGAATTGATTTTCTTGGAAAAAACTTGACGAGAAGTAGCACAAAACCGGAGCACAAAGTTTCCCATTTTTCGTGAAAGCCGAAGTCTTTGTAGCCGATTTTCCGTCAAGAGTCGAAACTAAGTCAAATGATGTCGGAATGACCTGAAAATTGAGGTGAAGCTTCCTGAGCAATGGATAGGACCAACAATGGGCTTTTATCTGAGTTTTAAGCCATTTGGGGGCCCTTCGATGCTTGACTTGATTTTGCTGCGGGGAAGATGCCGAGCTTTGATATGCGGTCAACCGATGTCTGATTGACCTGAAATTTGACAGGGAACCTATTGGAGTCATTTAGAGATGATCCATTAGCTCTGATTTGGATGTCATGGTCCCGAAGTGCTCCACCGCCGGTAGGCTTGATTTTCTTTCGGAGCGTCGAAATCTGGTCAAACGTTGTCGGAATGACCTGAAATTCGACGTGTGACCCTTTTGAAGCATGTTGAAGCCATTCATATACTTTGTTTGATGAGTAATGGCCTCTGTGGTTCTCGCCGCTGAGGCTTTATTTTGCTGCTCGAGTGTTGAGGGAGGGTCAAATGTCGTCGGTTTGACTTGAAAGTTGGCATGGAGCCCTTTGGAGGTATTTTGGAACCATCTGTAGGCTCTGATCAAAGTTTTGATATCTTCAACACTGTCGCTGCCGGGAGCGCTTGTTTAGCTGTCGGAGATGCGAAGTTAGGCCAAACGATGTCGGAATGGCCCGAAACTTCATGTGTACCCCTCTTTTGGTTGCCTTGAAGGATCTTGCACTTTCTGTCTTATTCTGATAAGATCTGATACTTGAAGTAGCTTTGCCTGTTTTGTAGCAGGATGCAGCTTTATGTGGCTTCTTGATGTTGAGGAGACATAGTGACTTTTTTGGTGTCAAGACTCTTTTGTATCAATGATCTGAATTCGCTTCTAAACATATGTGGTGTTCAGCAACACTTGGATCTCTTCGTGACGGATAACATGTGAAGGATCAGCCACATATTTTCGAAGCGTTGAAACATGAAATACATTGTGGATACCAGAGAGTTCTATTGGAAGGTTTAGGCAATAAGCCAAGTTTCCAATTCTACTAGTGACCTTGAAAGGTTTAATGAATCTTAGGGAAAGCTTTCCTTTCTGCCCGAATCAAATTGTGCCTTTCATTGGGAAAGTCTTCAAAAGGACTAGATCATCAACGACGAATTCTAGATCACACCGACGATTGTCAGCATAGCTTTTCTGCCTTGTTCTAGCAACTTTCAGCCTATCCTGTATCTTCTGAAACTTCTCTGTTGTTTCAGTAATGATCGTAGGATTGTGGAAACTTTGAGTTC
The DNA here is from genome assembly GCA_028538565.1 of Umbellularia californica. Classification (NCBI taxonomy): domain Eukaryota; kingdom Viridiplantae; phylum Streptophyta; class Magnoliopsida; order Laurales; family Lauraceae; genus Umbellularia; species Umbellularia californica. Next base: position 21,962,062 of record JAPQWN010000005.1, on the reverse strand, counting down.
TAACTTTTTCCTAGCTTACTAGAGTCCTACACCTTCAACCATGCAATGCCTCAAATGGTGTCATTCCTATGCTGGAGTGATAACTATTGTTGTACGCAAATTCGCACAATGCTAAATGATCATCCTAATGACTCCCAAAATCAACAACGCTGGCATGAAACAAGTCTTCAAGAGTTTGTATAGTCCGTTCTGATTGTCCATCTGTCTGTGGATGATAAGCAGTACTAAACAAAAGTTTAGTGGCTATGGAATTCTAAAATGAAAGCCAAAATGCCGAAACAAACCGACTATCCCGATCAAAAACGATCGAGACTGGTGTTCCATGCAATCGAGTCACTTCCTTGACAAACAATCTGGACATATTGTTGAATCCCATATCCTTTCTGAATGGAAGGAAGTGCGCGGACTTCATAAGACGATCAACGATCACCCATACGGCATCGTGCTGCTTCTTTGTCCTCGGCAAACTAGACACAAAGTCCATTGTAAAGTGTTCCCACTTCCATTTAGGAATATTCAATGGATGTAGCAATCCTGGTGGTTTACGATGCTCAAATTTCACACGTTGGCAAGTTAAGCAGGAAGAAACATACCTGCTATATCTCGCTTCATGTTATTCCACCAGAATCTGTCATTGAGATTCCTATACATCTTCGTACTCCCTGGATGCATAGAATATCTGGTGTGATGAGCTTCAAACATCACTGCGTGCCTCAAATCTTCGTGTGCTGGTATACACAATCGGTCTTTGAAATAGAGAACTCCTACTATCAACACGAAGTCTGACCTAGTTGCAATATTGTCCTTGATCTTCACTAATTCAAGATCTTTGAATTGTCTATCCTTGATTTGTTTGATGAGGATTGGTTCGAATACAGACATTGCTGCTACCATCACTCAATCATTCACCGTTTCAATGGACACGTCTAGATCCCTGAATTCTTTAATCAGGTTCATTTCACCAACCAATGACCCCAAGTCAGCAAATTTCCGACTCAAAGCATCAGCCACGACATTACCCTTTCGAGGTACATACTTGAATAGAAAGTCGTAGTCTTTGATCAGTTTTAACCAGCGGCGTTGCCTCATATTGATATCCTTCTGAGTAAACAAGTACTGAAGACTTCTACCATCGTAGTGGACTTCAAAAGTCTCTCCCTACAGATAATGCCTCCATTTCTTCAATGCGAATACAACAACCGCGAGCTCTAAGTCGTGAGTAGCGTAGTTCTTCTCATGCTCTTTTAATTGATGCGAACCATAGGCAATCACTTTGTGGTTCTGCAACAATACACAACCTAATCCAATACCCGAGGCATCTGAGTAAATCTCAAATTCTCTTCTTCCATCGGGTAAAGATAAGATTGGGGCTGAAATTAGCTTCTGCTTCAAGGTCTGGAAACTAGACTCACAGGCATCATTCCATTCAAAGGGAATGCTCTTTCGAGTCAGTTTCGTTAACGGCGATGATATCCTTGTGAAGTCCTTGACGAATCTCCTGTAGTAGTATGCCAGTCCCAAGAAACTCCAAACTTCCGGTACATTCTTCCGACTCTGCCAATTAGCAACTGCTTCGATCTTATCTGGGTCAACAGCTAATCCATTCCCGATAATAATATAACTCAGAAATGCAATCTGCTGCAACCAAAAGTCGTACTTTTCGAGTTTTGCATACAACTGATTCTCTCTCAGTATCCGCAAGGCTGTTTTCAAATTATGTGAATGCTCTATCTCTGACTTTGAATAGACCAGGATGTCATTGATGAAGATTACGAGAAACTGGTCAGATAGAAAGCAAACACCCTGTTCATTAAAACCATAAACACTGCAGGTGCATTGGTTAGACCAAAATGCATCACTAGAAATTCATAGTGACCGTAACGAGTCCTGAATGTAGTCTTCTGTATATCTTGATCTTTAACCCGAATTTGACGATATCCAGATTGGAGATCAATCTTGGAAAAGTACGATGCACCCTCGAGTTGATCAAACAACTCATCAATCCTAGGCAGTGGATACTTGTTCTTGATTGTCACTTGATTTATCTGCCTATAATCGATACACATTCGAAGAGTGCCATCCTTCTTCTTTACAAACAGTACAGGTTCTCTCCATGGTGAGATACTAGGTCTAATGAAAACTTTGTCAAGCAAATCCTGTATCTGCTTCTTCAATTCATACAACTCTGATGGTGCCATTCGATATGGTGCCTTGGATATCGGTGCAGTACCGAGCACAAGCTCGATTGTAAAGTCCACTTCCCTAGCCAGAGGTAGACCTGGCACCTCATCTGGAAACATGTGTGGAAATGCACAGACTACAGGAATATCTCGTAATTCCTGTACAGCCTTCTTTTCTGAAACAAATGCGATGTATCCTTTACAACCATTACGCATTATTCGTTCAGCCTTAAGTACGGAAACAAGCCTGTGGTCATACTTCTTTTGGAATCCTTTAAATAATACACTAGCATTGGCCTCATCCGCTCTAAAGGTGATGATTTTGAAGAAACAGTCTAAACAACCCTTGTACTTCGCAAGCCAATCCATGCCAAAGATCACATCAAAGTCATTCATTGCTAGAATTACTAAATCAGCTGGCATTGACACCTCTCCAATTCTAACAGTACATTGAGGAATATACAATTCACATACTACCTTTCTCCCTAAAGGAGTAGAAACAGTAAAATCATATGCTAATTGCATTATCCGGTTTTGCATATCACAAGCAAATGTGGGTGCTACAAATGAATGCGTGGAACTGGGATAAAATAATGCTATGGTAGGTTGGTTATCTACAAGGATTGTACCTTCAGCCACGTTTGCTGCAACATCAGCTTGCTCTCTGTTGATGGCATAAGCCATCCCAGCTATCTACGGCCTATTGGGCTGCTGTTGTTATCTTTGCTGCTGTCTCTGCCATTAACGTTGCTGGCCTTGACATTGAGGTTATTGCTGCTGTAGTTGCCTAGGAGGAGCTGGTAAGGCTAAGCGCTGCTGAGGAGTAGGAAGTGCTGCTTGACCCTAAGCAGGATGCTGATATGGAGCTCTGTCATCTCTCCTAGCCCTTGGACATTGAGCCATTCTGTGTTCCAAAGAACCGCAGACTAGGCAGGCTCCAATAGTCCTCCAACATGACTCTGTCCTGTGAGCTTTACCACAAGTATCACAGACTGGCCTAATCTCACTCCTCTCATTCCTATCATTTCTAGGATGAATCTCTGTTTCTACCTTTTATTCTTTGACTGTCCTCCTTTCCTGAACCATGAATCACCACTTCTCTTGGTGTCCACAGCCTCTCTATCCTTCTCTCTCTGTATTTCCTCAGTGTATATGCCCTGTCAACGGCATCATCAAATGTCGTAGGCTTCTGTCCAGCCAACACGATCGTCTTATACACTAGGTTTAGTCCAATAAGGAATCTCTTGATTTTCTCAGCTTCAGTATTTACCAATTCGGTAGCATACTTGGACGGCAAGAAGGTATGAACATAAGCAGCAGTTGACCTTGTTTCAAGTTCAGAAACTCTGTTTCCTTCTGCTGCCGTACATGTTCTGGGACAAACTTCCTCTGAAACTGCTTCTTGAAAGTTTCCCATATATCTAGTGTGGTCATCTCCTTGAATGTGTCCTTGACACTCTTCCACCATGTCTTTGTTGTCCCTCTAAACATGGTAGAGGTAAGTAATACTCTCTGCTTATGAGTGCAAACAACTATAACAAACACATCTTCTATGTGTTGTAGCCATTCGTCAGCCTGCATCAGGTTTTCGTTTCCATGGAACTCAATGGCTCCCCTCTTACAGAACCACTCATAAATGGCATGGGGGTCCTTGTCCTTATGCTGCAATACTACTTGAGTTTCAACATGATGTTGTTATTGGACTAGAGGTACTGGGGGAATCTATGCTTGAGCTTGCATCTGGCTTTGCACTTCTAACAAGGTGGCTATCTGGGTTTGCATACCCATTTGAGCTTCTTGGCTCTTTGCTAACTGGGCTTGCATGCCCATCTGAGCCTCATGACTCCTAGCCATTCGTTCATTGCTTTGGGCTAACTGCTCCAGTATAGCAATAAATCTAGCATCAACGACATATATAGGATGGGAAAGTGTGACTTCCACCAAGTCATCATTCCCAGATCCTGATCCAGAAGCCATGCTATAAACAATACGGAATGTAAGATACACATCTCTACACTTCCATCACATACATATCACATACAGTGAAAGCGGTAAATACAAATCCTAAGCTGGATTTGTTCTAATCGTAACGTTCCTCACTTCGTTCTTCGTTTTACTAAGTCTTTTAAAATTTTCTAAACCTAGTCTTTTAACTAGGCTCCGATACCATACAATAAGTATGTCACGATCCGAGCCCAAAATTGGATTACTCAGGGCTAAACCCCGGGTCACGAATCCATCATTCTTACTCCTGTAAACCCCGAATTAACCGAAGTTAAGACGAAGTGCACAAGAGATCTAACATACGTACCTGCCAATGTACATTGTGCGGAATATATACATGCATACATTGGCAACATTTAAAAACTAATTAAGTCCTTTACATAAAGTAAAGTCAATATACATAATCCATGTACAACTAAGTCAACAATGGCATATTTAAACACAATGCAGGTGATAACTAGCTAGTATTCAAAATGAATATACAACAATATTTATCAAATATCCCCAAAAATGTCCTATTCATTTGCACTCAGATCACGTCCATTCGATTAAGCTTCCTGGGGGTATCGGATGGGCATTCTCCGCTGGCGGCTAGGCCTCTGTGGGACTGGCATGGGCAACTGGGCCTGTAACATCATCAGTAACACCGTGAACACGACAGTTCAACAATGCATATACAGTTATATGATAACACATGTTAAATATGTAAATACTTAACAATTCTAGACAATCAAATCTACAAAAGTATCCTGTACAGTGAAAATAAACAATAACAGTTACTATGCTGGCAACTACAATAGTATTGGTTTCATTCAGTTCAGTTTCTTCCCAAAGGAAGCAGACAGTCACTTCACGTTCATTCATTTCAGTGTTCAGTGTTCGCATTCAATTCATTAATTACATTGAGCCTTTATTAGATGACTTATCAATGAGACTCTTCAGTCCAATATTCTTATGTGGCTTATCAATGGCTTTTCAGTCTATGACCTTTCGGTCCAAATAGTGTGGGATCTGCCAGTGTCTGGATCAGAGATCACTGGTATCACCACGGAGCTCCGGAACACCCCCAATTCCATCTACTGCAGTAGGATTGTTCATTAATTAAGTGTGACATTCAGTATTATATTATTCAGTATCACATTATTTAGTTCAGTTCAATAATGAGCTTGAGAAACCATTGTGTAGTGCCAGACTCATAAATCAAATCAAATATACTACCTTACTTAGATTTCTAATTAATCTCTAAGTAACTATCTAAACCAATAATTGAGTGAAACAATGGTCATCAATGTACGTGTTACTGTAGATGACATTACTTTAATTAAATTTGTACATTATGATAACCATAATTAACACTAATGATATTTAGATATCACTAACACTAACCCTAATGATTAGGCTTTCAATTCAGAAAAATCAGAAATTAATCTGAAACTTTTCTTCATTTCGGTTACCTTGGCGGTTACCTGGCGGTTAGCTGAATTCTGGCTGGCGACTAGCCGAACTATATTCGGTCAGCTTTCCAGAACCCTATAATTTCTGATACACTCACTTACTTCGGTCACCTCGTCGGTCACCCACCTCGTCGATTATTCCTCGGCTAACCGAATTCTCAAATTCGGCTAGCCGAACTCATTTCGTCTACCTTGCGGTTAGCTTTCCAGAAGTTGGTTTTCTGATGAGAATTTTTGACTTAAATACAGTCAACTTGTGGTTACGTTTCGGCTAACCGAATTATGTCGGTCAGCTAGCCATCAGCTTTCCAGAAACTGACATTTTCTGTGGATTTCGACCCATATAGGTCGGTCAGTTAGCGATTAGCAGCTCGGCTAGCCGAACTGCTCCCAGAACGAAATTCCAAAGCTTCAGAAATTCTGAAACGAAACTTGGATTTTGAACTCATTGAGTTCTTACAAGTCCTATAACATCATAAATCACTAGAAATGTATATACTTGCCTCTAGTTGAAGGTTGATTGACAAAAAACATTTGTCTAGCTTGGATTTGAGGTGGAAACTTCTCAACTTGAAGCTTCAACTCAAAGAAAACTCAAGAAATGATGAAGAAGTTGGAGAAGATGAAGCCCTCTTTACTTGAATCACTCCAAAACCACACTCTTGATGCTTAAAGGAGATGAAATGGAAGAAAGAAGAAAAGAAAGAAGAAAAAGGTGCCTAGGGTTTGCTTTGAGATGAATGAACTCATTTGGAGTTCATTTTAGCCTTTATAAGCCCTGATTTGCATTTAAGTCCATAATTCCTTCTTATTTACAATTCGAGTCAAATGAAGAGTCATTTGATCTGTTTCTCGCCGAACGACATCAAGTCCTTCACGAAAGTTAACGTACTCGTCGAGATACACGTGTTGGTATCACGAGTTTCTGTATTCTACAAAATACCCGAAAATTCATATTTACGAAAAAGTCCTTACTTCCTTAATTTAAATATAAAAATCCTTTCAGTTCATTTAATAACCTTGATTATCATTTCATTAAGCCTAATTCATTCGTTTTAGGTTAATTCAATCCCAATTGGCCATAAACCATCGTTAGCTTAGTTAAGCATAGTTAATTAACCTTAATATCCAATTAATTAAGTTAATCTTGATTAACTCGGGACGTGGCCTTAGAGAATTTTAAGGCTAATTAAAAGTTTTCGCCCCTTTTAGCCAAGGACTGTAAGTCCCCTGTGGGGATATAATATTTGAAACCTCAAGTAAGATAAGAACTGTAAATTTTCTCATAACTTAATTCATTTTAAATACCAAAGTAAATGAATACTAATTCTCATTAATATTAAAGTTTAATCAATAGACAGAAGAACTAATAGAGACAATTGATTATTAACAAAATGATCATTCCAAGTCCTAGACCATCTGAGAACAATAAGAATCAATAATAGTAAAAGTCCAATCCATGAATGATAAAAGAATAAAAACAAATCTAGCAGAAGTCCCATGTGAGTCTCTCTCTTGCCGAGTAGGATGACGCTACTCTATGTCATCAGCACGCCACTCTCGCTCCTCCTCTGTCGGTTAGAGATCCTTTGGGATCTCCTCACTTGCCTGCTCCCCGTAGTACCCGGCTGTGATGTCTGCACACCAAGTAACAATTGTCAACGATATGTTGAGCAAGAAATAAACAATGCAAAATAGCAATGTATATCATGTATCCATGTAGAGTAATGACAAGTATAAATCAAATGAACACAAGGTAAAGGAACTAGGCATATAGCATGAAAATAAAACCTAAATCAACAATGAGAAATCCTGACAACATCAACAATAGACACCATCCGCATAAATGCAAGAATGCAAGAATCAAGAGGGAGACTCCGGGGGGGTACAAGCCTCCTCCCAGGGTACCATTAGCAATCATATCCGGATCAGTGATACCAAAGTCCAACTCTAGGGGGATCCAAGTTGCTAGTCCTAGGAATAGCAACACAGTCCAAGTCCGCTCCTAGCTATTCGGCGCCATGGTCGCTGTCCAAGCCGACTGCCCATCCCAATGTCCGAGTGACCGGCCTATCAATAAATCCCCAAACTGCAGCTGGTCATGACATGCAATCCACCCCACAGTGGATCCTACTGTGGTCAAATAATAATGGTAATGATGTGGTGTTGACACAAGGAAACCAAGACAACCAGATCTGGCTAGTCAAGATACATGACACGAGCATAGGGACTATCCCATTCGAGGCAAATTGCTAAACAAGTCCAACCCACTGAATAGTCCCTCATATCCTAACCACACATGTTTATAAAGTGCAAGATACAGGGGTCCTAAGGTACACTCTTAGTCTGGTTAGAATCCAAATTCTACAGAAGTTAGGTTTCATAATTAATTAAGTATTTTATGCCAAGAAAGTGTACAGGGAGACAAGATCAACATGTACAATTAATAAATCAAGGAAGTTACTATCCAAACCTAGGTCAATGTTGTCATCCATATACTGGGTAGGAACTAATGGAGTGCATAGGGAAGTTAAGTCAATGCTGCTTATTAAGAAGTATCCTTGATGTGTCATGCTGGGCATCAGTTAGCTCAGTTCCTTACACATTCGGTTAAGCCATGCACAATACAAAGGCACTTAGACAACCATCCAAACATACCAAGACATGTGTTTGGATTCTAATCCCCACTAAAAGTCACATGTTAGAAGGCTTGTGGGTCCCAAAGCTAAGGTCCAAAACTAGGGTTCGAGTTTATCTACAAATAGGGGATTTTGGGCAATGTCGATCAACCCTCGGTTCACTGAGTTCATCCAGAGAGCATTCGTAATCAAACTCCACCCTCCATCTAAACTCGGTCACCCCTCGGTAAGGGTACGGTAACTAACTTTGTGTCAGGGAATTATTTTACTTATTGGTTTCGAAACCGAACTTAAGTTTGGTTGATAGGCATTGAGTTCGGTTAATCGAACTCCATTTTTTGGTTAACCGAACTGTGTCCAGGGAAATTCTTGCTTATTAGAATTGGAACCGAACTTGGGTTCGATTGACCAAACCTTGACCGAACTAGTGACAAACAGAAGCAAAAAAGTTTTGTTCTGATGGTTTTTGGCTCCCATTGCTTCCAAATCATTTTCCACCTTCTCTATTATGATAAAGTTTCTCTCATTTTTTTTTTTACTTTCCCTTTCACCCCTATCATAATTGAAATTCCTAGGAATTCATGGTAAAAAGAATTCCAACAATTGAAGGAAATGAGGGGTAAATGATAAAAGATAAGATGATGGTCTACAATTCATTTTCCATATCTTTCTATCATCAATAAGTGGGTTTCAATAAATCAAGGATTTGCAATGAAATGCACTTTGAATGTAGTTATTCATGTATGTTAGCGTTGCATGTGTTGATCTTTGATAAACACCCCCCCTCTGTCAGACCCGGACCGAGGTTTAATATTTTTAATTATTATTTTTTATTGTGATTAGTCTTTAAGTGGGATTAGAGGACGATTAGCTTGGATTTTTAGTTAGATTAGAATTTTGAATAGCTTTGGGGAATTCTATTATAAAAAAATGCGCGTCGAGTCTGTTTTGACTGGGCCCGGGGTGGCCGGTGTGACGCGTGTTAGTGTGGGAATTTGATTTTTTGGATTTTTGTGATTTTTGAAAAATATTGATTTCGATATTTTTGGGTTTGTTATTTTAGTCCCAACAACTTTCATGTCCACTCTATTTGCATTTGAGCCCCAGAAATTGCGTTTTTCTGGGAAAAAGGGGCAAAACAGTCTTTTCACACCCAACCTATGCATAAACTTCGAAATTTAAAAATCATGAGGAAAATATACTTTTTAAAAACTAGATTTTTCAACGATCGTTTTTCTCTTCTTCGTCGACTTCTTTCGGGACCCACAAAAGGGTTTTAAAGCCTCAAAGTATTAAGACCATTAGGACCCACACTACCCATTTAAAAGTCAAAACCCACGATGGGTTCTTCATCTTCCGCACTCTTCATCCATTTCCTGTAGCAGCTGAAACCAGAGAGTTTTCTCTCTTTCTTCTCAACTTCTTTTTTCTCTTGCATGTCTAGGAAGCTCAACTCAAATCGAAATTCTGACTCTACCATCATCTTCCTCATGCAATTAGAAACCCAAAGGCACCATTTGTGTAAAATTCCTGCTGAAACCAACTTCATTTTTCAAGCTTTTGTCACTGGGTTTTATACTTACAGGTAAGGTTTTGTTTCTCCTTTTAGATATGGTTTTTCCATACCCTTTGGAAGCTCCTCTTCATGCATGTAAGGAGGCTCTTTGAGAGGTCCTTCTCTTTTCAAAATATTGAGTTTTTGAATGGATTTCTCCATGGAATTTGGCGTAGGATTGTAGCTAACTGTGTAGGAGATATTGGATTGTCTTGAGATCCATTTCAGTTGAGGCAAGTGAATAATTAGATCTGTGTATGCATGCTGGAAAAATTCTTCTCTTCTTTGAATTTCTGGCTTGAAACTTTAAAATCCTGTAATGGATGTGGTTGTGAAGTTGGATTGGTTTTGGGTATTGATTTCATTGCAGGTTAATGTTAACTTTCATTTCAGGTAGTGTATTTAAGTATATGAAATCTTAGTCTTTCTGTATTAGCTCAAAGACTGGAAGCTCATTCGGAAATCCCTGAGTTCATATGATTTGAAATCTGAATCTTTATTTCTGATGGACCCGGCTTTCGTCCTCTCCTTCCGCCACGGGGCTGCCGGGGTCCGGCGGAGGAGAAAAGCGGGTATCAATATTTTTTTGTATGGGTATGCCAGATTTTCTATTATACTTGAAATTTAAAGTGGTGATCCAGAAATTCACCTTCACAAGTAAAAAGGAAATCAATCTTTTTTCTAACTTTTCAAATTGCATAAATATTTAAGAAAAGAGACAAGTTTTTCTTTCAATGTCGTAGGAGGCGAATTTTTTTGTCTGTTTGCCGTGAAAGGCGATTTTGTGTCATGAAAGGCAGTTTTGCCTTAAAAGGCGATTTTTGCCATGAAAGGCGATTTCGCTGTGAAAGGCGGTTTACAAATCTCATCAATAATGAGAGACAAGAATTGTGATTCTTTTTCTCTTTAAAAAATACAAGATACAATAGAAAAGCAAGAAAATGGATCTAACTTCTCAAGAGACTGTGGGGACTCGTTTACATCGACGGTCGCAAGTCATGTATGGACTTCGCCATCGTCCTTCAGATGAGAACGCATGATGCTTTGATTCTTCTGGCTTGGCTCTAACCTCAGAATTTTAGAGGACAAAGACCAAGGGGAGGTCTTATATCCAATAAAAAACCGAGTAAACGGGCTGAAAAGCCGCGTTTAGGCCATGTTGGATAGAAGGAGAGGACCTTGGAGGGGTGGCCCCCCAAGGGACTTTGATCACCTTGTGGCGTTGTAGCAATGTTTCTTCAGGATTTTCTGACTCTCTCTGTGTCCGTGTAGTCCTCAATGTGTGAGTTTCTCTTGGATTTTCGGATCGATCCTGGATTTCTTGGAATGACCCCCTTTTATAGGCTTTTGGTAGCCATGTGGTGGTTTATGAGTATTGATGGCCATGATGAGAGGATTGATGGCATTGATGCTCCATGATGGGAGGAGTTACAATTTTTTATTTCTTGATTTTGTAACTCCTTTTTCTTGGCTTGTGATTGGCCGATGGAGAATGATGGGCCTTTTAATCACCTTTAATCTCAATGATGAGGGGGGTTTTATGATTTATTGTCATGATTACTTAGACTTGTAACTCCTTTTTCTTTCATTCTGACTGGGCCGTCCAAAATAATGGGTTAATGACCACATTAAGTTGTCATAAAACGGGTCAATTAATATCATTAAGTGGTCGCCAGGGCATTTGAAGAGTCGCGGGCCGTACCGCATTCTTTGGAATTCTTCTTGTGACGATCGCCGATGGATCCACATGTTGTTTGATGTCTGATGGCGATGTAACTTCAGACATTGATTGGTGGTACTGTGCCGGTGACATCTGTCTTGTCGGTTTCTCGATCGGTCGGACAGGTAGTGTACTTTCTTGGTCAGCCGGTTGGCGATCTTGGAGCGATCAATGATGATTTCATACTTTTGACGGCAGATCCGAAATGTTTATGAAGATCAGTCGATTCCAAGCATCAAGAATTGGATTTTTAGAAAATCACAAGCGGTGAAACTCCCGAAACATTAAAAAGATCGGAAAACAGGCCACCCAGCGGAAATCCGGCAACCCAGATTTCCAGGGTTGCCAGCGACCATGAAACCAGGGTCATTTTGAGAAGATCCATTAGCTCCGATTTAGATGTCATGGTCCCGGGGTGCTTCGCCGTCAGGAGGCTTGATTTTGTTTCGGAGCGTCAAAATCTAGTCAAACGTTGTCGGAGTGACCTGAAATTCGATGTGTAGTCCTCTGGGAGCATGTTGAAGCCACTCATCTACTCTGTGTGATGAGTGATGGCCTCGGTGCTTCTCACCGCCAAGAGGCTTGATTTTACTGCTCGAGGGTTGACGGAGGGTCAACGTTGTCGGTTTGACTTGAAATTTGACAAGGAGCCTTTTGGAGGTATTTTGGAACCATCCGTAGTCTCTGATCAAAGTTTTGATGTATTCAACACCGTCGCCGCCGGAAGCGCCTGTTTCGCTATCGAAGGAGTGAAGTTAGGCTAAATTATGTTGGAATGGCCTAAAACTTCATGTGTACCCCTCTTTTGGCTGTTTTGAAGGATCTTGCAGTTTTTGTTTGATTCTGACAAGATCTGATGCTTGAAGTAGCATTGCTTGTTTATAGTAGGATGCAGCTTCTTGTGGCTTCTTGATGTTGAGGAGGCAAAATGACTTTTTTTGGTGTCAACAAATGCCCCCTCGAGGTACAACGACGAGTAGCTTTTGGAGTCGAAATGCCTCGAAGAGAAACTTGAAGGAAAGCTTCTGACTTGACCAAGAGTCTTGTGCATTTCTTTTTTTTTTCTTTCTTTTTTTTTCTTTTTGAATAGCCTTTTGAGTTTCCGGGAGAATTTTTTGATAGTGAGAGGGATCACGTACCATCTCAAGTCAAAGTTTTGAAAATGACATGGGGGATTTGGATTTTTAGATTTTGGGTTTTCCCTTTTGACCTTGTGACCCTAAAGGCTTTATGTGGCACATTAGGCGGTCAAGAAAGGCTTTTTTTGTTTTTGACCTTGTGACCTAACAAGCTGTATGTGGCAGGTTAGGGGGTTGAGGTTTGATTTTTGATTTTGACCATGTGACCCAACAAGCTGTATGTGGCAAGTTGGGGGATCAGATTTGGTTTTGACTTTGTGACCTAACAAGCTATATGTGGCGAGCTAGGGCGTCAGGATTTGTTTTTTTGTGGAATGTCAATTTCAAGATTTGGCTTAATTTGGTTCATGAGGTTGGATGGTTTGGTTTTTTGGAAACTCATGAGGCTTTCTTCTTTTTCTTCTTCTTCTTCTTCTTCTTCTTTTTTTTTTTTTTTTTTTTTGAATGATCCAATCAACTCAAAAGAGGCATGGAACCATTTTTTGTATGCTCTTGGTAAGAGAGATTTTGTTTACTAAAAGCCACTTTTAGTACCTAGGTGGTCAAACCTGGCTCATATGGGCTAACCTATGGGATCTAAGGCTCTATAGAAAATATCTAAAAATATCTCTTGTGAGTAGAGAATATCTAAAAATATCCTTACTTGGAGAGAATCTCTCAAGTTTGCTTGTTTTTGGGAGAGATTTTCTCAAAGTATATTTCTGTTGGGAAAGTTGCTAATTTTTAACACTACCTCCTTTCTTTTCTCCTCCTTTCCTCTTTTGGTTTGCTCTCTTCTATAAAAGCAAGGGGAGGTTGATTCTTTTGCTCCATTGCTTTCTTTTTGCAAGAATCTTCAGGAGTGCTCCATGATCAAGAACTCCTCTTCTTTTTCAAGGATTTTCAAGCTTTTTCTTCTTCTTTTCCATCAATGGCTTCAAGTAAGTTTCCTTTTTTCAAGCCTTTTTTCAAGAAAGATCCATTGTAGATGGTAAAAAGTTCTTCTTTCTTTTTTTTTTTTTCAGCACATTCTTTCTTTCTTTTTTTTTTCATGCTTCTTCTCCTTTTTTTTGCTTTTTTTTTCTTTCTTTCTCTTTTTCTCCTTTTCTTTTTCATTTTTTTTCTCACGGTTTTTCTTCTTTCTCTCTTCTTTTTTTTTTCACGGTGTTCCCCTTTTTTTTCACCTTTTTTTTTTATTTGGCTATAAGGACAGGTCCGTATGGACCTGGCCGTACTACCACATGGAAGTGGGCCACGGCCTATTGGCCAGCCCAGAAAAAAAAATTTTGAAGAGGTTTTTTCTCTTTACTTTTCTTTTGTTTTATTATTTTTTTTTGTTTGCTCATCATGATAATGAGGTTATGCAATTTCAAGATGTTCATGCATTTTTTTGTTTGATGCATCAAGATAGCGGGCTAGAGTCTCTAGGTCAAGCCAACATGATTTTTGACTTGGACAAAGTTTGATTGGTTTTGACCAAGTTGGGTTGGAATTGGTCAAACTTTGGTTAAGGTTTTCCTAGCATCTAATGCATGATGGTTTTCTTTGATGCATGATTTTTAGTAAATTGACTTGGAAGCATGATGATGCATAGCTGGAAATCATTTGCAAGTATTGGGATTTGGAGCTCGCATCAATGTTGAGCCCTTTCCTAGTCTTGCGGGATTTTGAAGAGCTTTGCAAGTTTTGGAGTTTGGAGCTCGCAGCAATGTTGAACCCTTTTTCAATTTTATAGAAATTTGATAAGACTGGCTTGAACTCGCAGCAATGTTTGAGTTCAAACCTATTTTGAGAATCTTCCACTGACTATGAGCTTGCAGCAGTGTTAAGAACATCTTCAAGCTTCCTATCTTTTTTGGGGTGCTTCCCTTTTCTTCGGAATTGCCCCAGAACGACGTCAAAATTTCGTTAGAATTTTTTTTAGCAAAATTATGTCATTTTGGTGATGATTGCTCTTTTCTTTTCCATCCTTTGCAGGTAGTTCTTCCAGAACGAACAAGGGTAAGGGGCCTGTTACTGACTCACCTCGTCGGTCTGCCAGATCTTTTAATGAGGCCGTTCAGCAGGCCTAGGAGAAGGTCTACTTTGTTGAGAAGCACTTAGAAGAGTATGATTCCCTCAACCGTGATGAGATGAGACGGCGATTGATCGCTCTCAAGGATGAGGAATTCAATAAGATAGCGGTAAGCAGCCTTCCTTGGGTTACGGACGATCAGAGCATTGTGCCCAAGCCTACCTTTTTCTTTAGTGATGCAGTCCCTGACGACTTGACATACCAAAGGAGATGTTTTCGGTTCTCTTTCACGGCAGATGGTGAGGAGAGAACTATTTCCACCTGGTCGACCTTCGATTGCACTATCTCGATCATGAGCCTTTCTCCCACATGCCCTAAAAGGGAAGATCCTCCGAGCTGGGTGAAGAGGACCAATGTGATCAAGATCAGGGTTTTTGTTGGCGGCCCTTCCTGTTATGCAGAGAAGTCGCCTCTCCGTATGGACAGGTTGATGCCAGCCAGTGGGTACCAGGGTTTTGATCATCCGTCGGTTGATTTGAGACCGGTGGGTCTTGGCATTTTTCGGGGTGACAGCAGCAATTAAGTGAAGCCTTTTCGACTTCGTGGTCGTTTTAGTGCTGACTCAAGCTAGGAATCATGGACTGATCACACGTTGACGGTTTGTGGGGCCATTATGTGGGAAGCCGAGATTTTTGATGCAGTTCGCGCTTTTCAGCAAACCGTGGTTTTCTCCGATGAGGCTTTCATGGCCATGCTGGAGTCATTCCTTCCACAAACCAACACCTTCATTGTTACGAATGGTGAGATTGGTTTTTCTTTGAAGGAATTGAGCGCCATCACCGGGCTGCCTATCATCGACAAACTCTATGAGGAGTTCATGCCTATTAACAACATCCTTGAGGAGCAGTCTGAGGAGTTCAGGTTTCTGTACTTTCAGCTCGTCGCCTTCTATGATTTTTTTAAGGGGAAGGATGGCTCGAAAGTCAGGTGCAGCAGTTGGAAGAGTTGTAGCTCCAACTTTTTTGACAACGGGGAGTCTTTTGATAGTATAGCCTAGGATGCTAGGGCTAAAAATCCAGGTTTGAAGAAAATCTCCGCCATGCGAGAAGACTTAAAGAAATTCTTCTCAAGCACATACGTCATTTATCTTGACATTGCATTGCTGAGAGATCTCACTGTTTACCTCACTTATTGGTTGGGTGAGGCTGTTTTTGCTGGAGGAGATGGAACGCACATCAGGCCGCATTGTATTTTTCTGGCTTGTCAGATGGCATTTGGAGAGCGGCTGGCTTTGGTGCCTGCTCTTTACTCATATTTGTGTACCGAACTGCAGGCTGCTGCTTTTCTGGTTCGGCTTGAGCTCCCTATGAACAAGGTATTTTCAGCCCATATTTTCTATTCGTGGTATGTATACCACTGTCCTAGCTTCCATCAGTTGGGAGATGCACAGGACTATGACCCTTTCATGATTCGATTGACTAGAGCAGTAGCCATTTCGGAATCTCTTTTGTCTGCCCGTTTGAGAATCCGACGGTTCAGGATGTCGAGATTGAGCAGTCTTTAGTGAAGCTTTCTCCGAGTCTGCGGAAGAAGGCTTTTGATTTTGGTGTCTCCCGTGATTCCACCAGGGCAGGGTCGGGAAGACACTATGCTTTGACAAACGTAGAAAAGAGATGGCTTTTCAACATACGGGTTGGTACGATGGTGTACCGCAAACATCTTTTCGTTGATATCCAGCTGTATGTCCCTTCGTGTTTTGCGCTACAGCTTGGCTACTCTTAAGGCGTTGTTGGAGCGCCTTCAAGCATGGTGACGCGTTTTGGAGGTTTGCAGGGCGGGAGGAATGCATGGGCTTTTTACAGTGCGGAGGACACTACCACCATGATTTCCTACCCTGAGTTGCCCACTTTTCGGACTGTTGGCTTCACGAAATGGTTCGCGGAGATCTTTTCAGTGTACCGAGGGCTTTCCAAGAAGGAGCTTGATGTCAACCAATGTCCTGAGAAGGGTCTTGGCAAATCAGATGGTGTCCGACGAGAAGAAGTTTTGGCTTTCCTTTCTGGAGAGAAGCATAAGATAGGCTTTCTCGGTGAGCAGGACATCATCAGAACAGGAGCTGTACAAGAAGTTCTTGGTGAGGTCTTGAAACAGATGGAGGAGGAGGAGGCCAAGATCGACGCTTGGTTGCAAGCCGAGCACACAAAGGCTTCCTTGGAGTCTACTGGGTAAAGCAGACCATCCAGTGAGGACTCTAGTGAGAGACTTGATTTTGATAGTGGGGCATGATCTTCTAGTAGACCGACCCATAGAAGTAAGAGGAAAAGAGGACAACGCTGTAATATGAGACGGCACGAAAGTCCTCATGATCTGGAAGTTTCTCTCACCATTGTTGAGGAGGTGTATGGGGATGCTGACGAGCCTCCAGAGAAGAGGAGATGGTTGGTATGATTCTCCTTTTTTCTGTTTACGCTTCTTTTCTCTTATGAGAGATTTTCGTTTAGATCCGTTGCTTTATTTTCTTTTGGTAAAGGACGAAGATTTGGTCATGCCCGAGGTTCTGGCCAATAAGGTGTTGACGGACCCATTTGCGGCATCTGAGGAAAAGCCAAGGGACTCTGGAGTGGTTCCAGAACCTTCACATGGTATGATTTCTTTTGCTTTTCCTCCTTTTTTGGTTTGTGCTGTCATTTCCTAACATATTTCTTTTGTTTTCTTGTCAACTGACTTGCCAGAGGATTCTGACGACTTCGAGCCATCCATGGATGCAACCTTTGACGATGCTTCAGATGAGCTCATAAAGGCAGAAAGTATTCCATCGGTCGTCGAAGAAGGAATTTGGTAATAATAATCTCGATATTGATTTTTGACAAGATCATATTCATAGCTTTTCATCTTTTATTGACAGATTGTGAAGAAGCAGGAGAAGTTCCTCCGTCTTCCTCACGGCCAGAATAGGAGATACCTGTAGCCGATCCAAAAGTAGGGGCTTCTTCTACTAATTTCAACGTGGCATATGTGAAACCTTATGATGAGTCAGCTTCTTCAATTGGAAAGAGCTTATTGATTACTCCTCCAACAGGACATGACATGGGCAGTCGGGCGCCGGAGCATGGCAAATCCTCATTTAGGCCGCACCTTCAGTATGCAAAGAAGGTGTTGAAGAGTGTTTTCAGCTCATGGGTCGAGACTCTCTCTTCAGGTCACTTGGAAGCTGGTTTCGGCATGATCAATGTTGACACCAAAAAAGTCAATATGTCTCCTCAACATCAAGAAGCCTCCTAAAGCTGCATCCTGCTAAAAAAAGGCAAGGCTACTTCAAGCATCAGATTTTGTCAGAATCAGACAGAAACTGAGAGATCCTTCAAGACAGCTAAAAGAGGGGTACACCTGAGGTTTCGGGTCATTCCGACATCGTTTGACCTAACTTCACTGCTCTGACAGCTAAACAGGCGCTCCCGGCGGCAACATCATCAAAGACACCAAAACTTTGATCAAAGCCTATGGATGACTCCAGAATGTCTCCAAAGGGCTCCATGCCAAATTTCAAGTCAAACCGACAACGTTTGACCCTCCATCAATGCTCGAGCAGCAAAATCAAGCCTCCCGGCGGCGGCAACCACCGAAGCCATCACTCATCAAACAAAATACATGAGTGGCTTCAACATGCTTCCAAAAGGCTACATGTCGAATTTCAGGTCATTCCGACAACGTTTGACCAGGTTTCGATGCTCCGAGAGAAAATCAAGCCTACCGGTGGCGGAGCAACCCGGGACCATGACATCCAAAACAAAGCCCATGGAACGTCTCAAAATGACTCCAATAGGCTCCCCGTCAAATTTCAGGTCAATCGGACATCGTTTGGCCACATATCAAAGCTCGGCATTTTCCCCGAAGTAAAATCAAGTGAAGCACCGATGGGACCCCAAACGGCTTCAAAACTCAAATAAAAGCCCATGGCTGGTCCTATCCACTGCTCAAGAAGCTTCACCTCGATTTTCAGGTCATTCCGACATCGTTTGACCTAGTTTCGAAGCTTGACGGAAAATCGGCTACAAAGTCTTCGGCTTTCCCGAAAAATAGGAAACTTTGTGCTCCGATTTCGCGAGGGTTCTCGTCAAGATTTCTCCAAGAAAATCAAGTCAATAATTGAGGAAAAATGTCAAGAAAAATACAGAAGAAAAAAGGAACGAAAAAGACGAAAAAACGGCCGAAAATGACGCTCGGCGACCAAAAGGGCCGAAGCCCTATGGTCGCCGGCGACCCTGGGTGCATGGTCGCCTGGCGACCCTGGAAATCCGGGTCGCCAGATTTTGCGCCAAATCGTCCGTTTTCCGATTCTTTTCGAGCTTCGGGTGTTCTGGCCTCTATGATTTTCTGAAAATC
Organism: Umbellularia californica; assembly: GCA_028538565.1. Lineage (NCBI taxonomy): Eukaryota > Viridiplantae > Streptophyta > Magnoliopsida > Laurales > Lauraceae > Umbellularia > Umbellularia californica. The sequence goes on along the minus strand of JAPQWN010000005.1, from coordinate 21,942,995 downwards.
CAATGTTTGGTGCTTCAAAACCACTAATCTTCATCGACATCTCGGATCCGCAGTCAAAAACATGAAATCATCACCGATCGCCTCAAGATCGCCAACCGGCTGACCAAGAAAGTGCAGTTTCTGTCCGACCGATCATGAAATCGACAAGACAGATGTGACCGGCCCGCCAACATCAATCAATGTCTGAAATTGCATCGCAATCCGACATCAAATAATGCGTGGATCCACCCGTGATGATCGCAAGAAGAATCTCAAAAGGCGCAGCACGGCCCGCGACTCTTCACATGCCTTGGCAACCACTTAATGTCGTTAATTGACCCATTAAAGCAGTCATTAACTCATTATTTTGGACGGCCCAATCAGAACCAAGCATTTGGGAGTTACAAATCCAAGCAATCATGGCATTAAACCCATGAAACTCCCATCATCATGAAGCATAAAGGTGATTAAATGCCCACTACCTTCATCGGCCAATCACAAGTCTTGAAAAAGGAGTTACAAAATCAACTTGTAACTCCTCATCAATTCTTTCATCATGGCCATCAATGCCAATAAACACCTCATGGCTACCAAAAGCCTATAAAAGGAGGTCCATTCCAAGAAGAAAGAATGATGAAAAGAGATCCCAAGTACAAGCTCTGAAAAATCAGAAAATCCAAGAAAGAGACGAAGTCCTGCTACTTTGCTCCCGGAAGCACCACAAGGTGATCAACGTCCCTTGGGGGGCCACCCCCCCAAGGTCACCTCCTTCTCCAACATGGCCTAAACGCGGCTTTTCAGCCCGTTTACTTGGTTTTTCATTGGATATAGGACCTTCTCTTGGTCCTTGTCCTTTAAAAAACTGAGGTTGGGAGCCAAGCCAAAGAATCAAAGCATCACATGTTCTCATTTGAAGGACGATGGCGAAGCTCATACATGACTTGTGACCATCGATCTCAACGTGTCCCCACAATCTCCTGAGAAGTTAGATCCCTTTTCTTACTTTTCTATTGTAGTTTGTATTTCTTAAAGAGACAAAAGAAATCACAATTCTTGTCTTTCACATTTGATGAGTTTTGTAAAATCGCCTTTCACAGGAAACAAACAAAAACGCCTCTTACGGCATTCTAAAAACTTGTCTCTTTTCTTAATATTTATGCAATTTGAAAAGTTAGAAAAAAGGATTGATTTCCTTTCCACCTGTGAAGGTGAATCTCCGGATCATCATTATTCCAAATTCCAAGTAGAAAGTAAATCTGGCATACCCGTACAAAAATGTTAATGCCCGAGATCTTCCCTCCTCCGCCGAGACCCAGGTCAGCCCCCGGGGTGCGGAGGGAGAGGACGGAAGATTCCCCCTTTTTTTCGGGTCCATCAAGTTGGCACACCCGGTGGGACACGTTGACTTGAGAACGTGATGCTTTGATCCCTTGGCTCCTTTCTAGTTGGTGGCCTATGTTGCATCTTGCATCTAAAATAAAAAAAACATGAGCTGGGATTTCAATTGTTCTTTCTCACTTTAAAAAAAAATCTGATCTCTTTTTCTTAAAAACTCAATTTTGAGAAACTTTGATCATTCCCTCTCCGAACTTGATAGCCCACAGAAATGTTCGCAGCTATAGTTCATATCAGGGATTGGGCCATCTTTTCTCTTTGATGAGTTCAATTGGGATTTCAAAAAAAAAACTTCATTTCAAATTCTTTTTAAAAAAAATGATCTCTCTTTCTCAAGATTCAACTTTGAGAAATTTTGATCATCTCCTCTTTGAACTTGATAGCTCACAGAAATGTTCGCAGCTATCGTTCATATCGGGGATTGGGCCATCTTTTCTCTTTGATGAGTCCAACTGGGATTTCAAAAAAAAAATTATAATTTCAAAAAAAATTTAGTTTTCTCTCTTTTGCATTTAAATTTGAGAAACCTTGGTTCATTCCCTTCGAATTTAACGCTCGCAGAAATGTTGAGCCTTTGTTCGGATTGGAACACCATTCGTTCTCTTTAATGAGTTTATAAAAAACCTTTCAAAAAAAAAAAGGGATTTAAAAAAAAAAAAAAACACTAAGGTTCCACCAGTTGCGTTCTTTGACCAAAGTGGATGTAAGAAAAGCCTTGTCCAGAGTATGGACACAGCTAGACTGTCCGAGGCAAGGGTCCTCCAAACGGGTTCATTAAGTAATCATACCCTTACCTGGGGGCTGATCTATCTACTAAGGTTTCATAAAATCGAATTGGAAATCTATGTGCACCTTTCAAAAAAAAATTCTCTAAAAAAAAAATCCTTAAAAAAAAAAAAAAACTTCTGTCACTTTGAATTCAGAGTTGAGAAATCTTGGTTCTTTCCCTTTCGGATTTAGCGCTCGCAGAAATGTTGAGCCTTGTTCGGAATGGAACACCATTTGCTCTCTTCGATGAATTCAATCTTGACCTTTCAAAAAAAAAACTTTTGTCACTTTTGAATTCAGAGTTGAGAAATCTTGGTTCTTTCCCTTTCGGATTTAGCGCTCGTAGAAATGTTAAGCCTTGTTCGGAATGGAACACCATTTGCTCTCTTCGATGAATTCAATCTTGACCTTTCAAAAAAAACTTTCGTCACGTCTGGATTCACATCCGAGAAATTATGGTTCCTTCCCTTCTGAATTTAGAGCTCGCAGAAATGTTGAGCCTTTGTTCGGATTGGAATACCATTTGCTCTCCTTTATGAATCCAAATTTGACCTTTCAAAAAAATCCCATCTCGTGTCCTTTCCAAGGATGCGATTTGCAACATTTGTGCCTAGCGATGCTAGTACGCCCTTTCGGGTCTACTGTATTCGCGACCGACACATTTGTATCTCCAACCTTATATCATTTTACTTCGAGTGAGCCTTGCTTCTCGGTAATTTGAATTAAGGTCTACAATTGCTTCTAGCAGTCACTGGAACGCTCACTCTGAGCCTACCATACTTGCATTTTAGAACAATTGTATCCTCTATGGCTTTTTGCCTTCTTCATCGTCCTTGGGTTGGGCCATGTCCCCTCAAGTGATTTGAAAAGACAAAACCATAGTTGTTCTCCATTTACGATCACCATATTCTTGTGATTACTAATGGATTTGGTTTTGTTTCAGAAGTTTTCCAAAACTAACAATGGCAGCTTCATTGACCATCACTTTCAATGAGAACAAGTACCAGCTTATGCTTCAAGATAAGCAAAACAAGCAAAAGCGCCCTGCCAGTTGCCGAAGCGTCATCTCCCTCGACAACTCTCCAAACACTGGGTCAACTTCAACTCCCCGGACCATCGTCTTCGGATCGCTGGGACCATTCCCACTTCCCGCAGAAGACACTGTACCTGCCAAGAAGCAGAAAACCGCCCCGCAACGTGTCACTAAAATGGCACCAAGGGCGAACACCAAGAAGCCTGAAGCCCGTGGCGTTCCCACGAAGCCTCAACCCACAAGAAACCAGGTTTACACCAAAACTTGGTCCCCGAGATCTTCGCCAAAGCAACGGAGGTCCCAAACATCTGCAAAGCCAGCATACCTGGCCCCTCTCAAGGAGAATCAGTTCTACCCTCTCTCTTACATGAAAGAGGAGAAACCTACCATCCACCCAAAAAATAAACAAAATCATCATGAGCCGGCTTGCTCCTACAAGCCCAAAATCAAATCCTGCATTGTTAGGCCTACACAAAAACATGCTGAAGCCTGCACTCCCACGAGTCGACCCTTCATCTCAATAGGGGCCGAGCTCGCAAAATTCAAATCTTCACTACGACAGACAAAGGACTGCATCCAGATTCTGTCCTTGCCAAGCTTCAAAGAAGACAAACTCGGCTGCTGCACACAAGAGACTACATCCTTCATCGCCAGAGCCCAGCCAGAGCTGACTGAAGCTCAAATTGCTCGTCGTATGCGTCGCCGCACTGCATATCGACAAAAGAGACTCGAGAAACAAAGAACCCAGTGTTCTACTCTCAACGTCTCAAACAAATGGGTCGATAAAAGAAAGACCCGACCAATTCGTTGCTGTTCATATGGTTGGAAAAACCAGAAAATGCCAGAAGTCAGCAACCAAAATCAGTGTTAGACGTCCAGTGACTCGCAGCGTCTCTCGGACACGAACACATCTGGAGGAATCTTCCACTCCTCCAAGCCAAGGACATCGGAGTAACCACTCCTCAGATTCTTCATCCAGAAGAATGAGCCCCAGCTCAGTCACCAGGACGATTTCTTCGTTCGAATCCCGAGGGATGAACGTCTTGGCTACAAGTTCTGAGCAGCCTCCACCGCATGATGACGTAACTGCACGCATCCAGCAGTTGGAGCAAGGACAACAGAGAATTGAGACTCTGATGGAAAATTTGATTCTCACTCTACAGCGTCCACCACCTAACAATGAAACCCCTCCGAATCATGAAGATGACGAGAGCAATGCAAAAAACAATGAGTCTCGCGCCCTTACCAGAAAGGACGTGGACGATATCCTCGCAAAAGCAAAAGAAGAGGATACATTGAAGGAACGTGGGATCAAGCCCCCCCACCCTCTATGGATGGACTCGGTTCCGTTCCCTGCAAAATTCAAACAACCTACTCTCCAGACATATACTGGGAAAGGTTCAGCCAGACAGCATGTCATCCATTTCAAGATCCTGACGGGAGCTATTGCAGATCAAGATGCCCTCAAGATTCGCCTCTTCGCAAGTACCCTAAAAGGTACAGCCTTTGATTGGTACTCCACTCTGCCGGAGAACTCCATCCAGAACTGAGCTATGCTGGAGACACGCTTCCTGACCCACTTCCAAGGTGAGGATCATCCTGTTACTATGGCTCAACTCTGCAGCCTAAAACAGGGAGAGAATGAGTCAACATACGGCTTCATTCACAAATGGAAGGCAATGGCGTACAGATGCTCAGATGTACTGCCACAAGCGTCGCTAGTCGACATCTGCCGTAACAATATGAGAGCAAAAATCCGCTCCATGATCATCGGCAACAAATCAAAGAACCTGGGGGAACTCCTCGAAGCTTCCATGGAAGCTGAAATGGTGATCAAAGACCTCAACAGTCAGAAATCATCAAAGAAAGAGCCGACTGCTGTTACAACCTCAAAACCAAAGAAAAAGGAGGTTCTCAATGTGCAGACTAAGTCAGCTCCTCAGCAGCCAAAGAAACCTGAAAACAAAACTGCAGGTAAAAGGCCTGAACTCTCTGATGCCTTCAAAGAACGTGTAGAAAAGAAATATCCATTCGATGAAGATGTTGAAGAAATCTTTGAAGCTCTCCTAGCAAATGGCAAACTCATTTTGCCAGAGCCCAAAAGACCGGGAGATGTTGGCAAAACCAATGATCCCCGATACTGTCCATACCATCAAATGATCTCACATCCTCTCAATCAATGCTTCGTTGTGAGAGAGAAGATCAACGAGATGTGGAAAAACGGAGTCATAACCTTTGATAAAAACTATGGCCCCGCCTCTGTCAACATGGTGTCATGTCGGCAAACTTCAAAGTCACCGAAGGAGAAGATCACTACTTCATTCAAGGTGATAAAAATGGCTCAAGCGTCCCAAGAATTGGTTCCCTATCCAACACCAGATGGACAACATATATGGGTGCATCCCGATCTCCTAGATGATGAAAATTGGGAGATCGTCAAAATAAAGCCGACCGCTCAGCAGCGAAGGTAAGCCAAGAGACAGCTCCTCAAGCTCAAACAGCAGCAGAAGTCTCAACCAAAACAAGAAGTCCTTGAAAGAGCAGAAACTTTTTCCACTGCTTCACTAGGGACGACGAAAGAATCTTTTCCCAAAACCTTCAAGGCGGTAAGAAAAATCACTCTTGATGATTTCATGCCACCTCTATACAAAAATCTAAATGTGCGGGGGGCATCATACTCTTGCAACTCGGTAGTTGGATTCTCCATGAATGGATACGAGTCCAGTGATATAGATGAGTGGGAAGAATCCTTTGAAACAGGAGAATACCTCTCCAACGAGGAATGGATTCCCGAGTCTCATCTTATGCCAGTAATCTGGTATAACCCATTACAGCCACAAGGATCTTAGTCTGATGATGAAGAAGACCAGGACCCTGTTCAAGAAAATGCTGTCAATCCAGCACCAGGAAATGCTTCAGTGGAACCCAACATGGGCGAACCACAAGGGGCACATGACGAAGAAGATTTGGCTCCCATGCCTGATCTCGAAGAATATGCAAGAATCTTGCAACATCTTGCCATAGAGCAGGAGCAGGATCGCATCAATCTTCGTCATAATCCAGAGCCGGAAGTCCCTGAAAATCAGCGGGAACTTTCTCCCTTAACTCCTGAAAATGGAGAAAACAGTTGGATCGATGATCCTCTCACATCTGAGGATGAGTCCGATTCCCAACAGTCTACACTGGGGGTATCTCCTGTCAGGATAACCTGCAATGCAATAGCTCAGGACGACAGTGCCTCTGAAGCTTCCGAAGACACGTACTCCCCAACCGGTAGCGTATCTTCCGGAGCTACATCCTCTCAGGTGACTTCCACTGAGATAACATCCTCTCAACCCTCGTCTCCTGAAGCTGTGACATCAGAGCTCAAGCCTCTCCCAACTGATCATCTAGAAGAAACTTCTGCCAATGAAATCTTCTTCAATGAAAACTCAGTCAATTGGTCCCAGATACCCGATCTCACGGGCGATGTCTGGGCTAATGTAGAAAAGTTGCCGGCTGCTGTTCAGGACTTGTTCCCGGAAATTGCTCCGTGCAACACAATCACTGAAGACACCAATGCTGTTACAGAGACGTCTTCAGCAAAGGATCAACCTCTTGATCCTGAAAACGATCTTCCAAAAGAAGACCCTTCTCTAGAAGCTCTTGAAGTTGGTAGAGGTACCCGTTCTGACCGGAATTACCATAAAAATTACAATTAACCCTCTTCTTCTTATGTAAATCCTTCGGGAAAGCAAGATGTAAGCGCCCCAAGTAGCAATAATAATGAAAATGCAGGCCCGAAGGAGGCTTTCAAGTACGACTTGATTGAGCACTTCAAACACATACCTGCACGTCTGCATATCCTTGACTTATTACGAATGTCTCCAAAAACTCGTGATAGTCTCATTTCAGAATTACAAAGGCTGAATGCGGATGTCGACAAACATGCCCCACAAGTCCTACAAATTGAAATGGACTATAGGGTTAAAAAATCAAATACTCCCTCAAAGGGAGAAAAGAAGAAAACTGAGGGATCACGCAATGAATGCCTCTCGGTACAAAAAGTAGCAAGTGCAACAATTGCCTTCGACAAGGATGACCTCCTCCTAGGTGAAACAAAGCACAACCGTCCCTTGTACTTTACGGGGTACGTCAAAGAAATGCCAGTACACAGAGTTCAGATCGATCCAGGTTCTGCACTCAACCTCATCTCTACTTCGGCACTCGAAGAGCTGGGCATCCCACCTAGCAAACTGAGTCACACTTCCGTATCCATCTTCGGATATGACGGCAGCGCTCAAAGGCCTATCGGCAAAATCAGGTTCAAACTGCAAATCGGTGATCTTATTTCCGAAGTCACTGTGTATGCAATAAGGACCCCTTCATGCTACAATATACTCCTTGGACGCCTTTGGATACATGAGAATGGTGTCGTCCCTTCAACTCTACATCAGTGCATCAAGTTCATTGGCGACGATGGCCTAATACATCGAGTATTTGCAGACAAAAAGCCCTTTAAAGGCAGAGATGTCCATTTTCCAGATGCTCAAATGTATAAAGATGGAAAAGAAGAACAGGAGGAAAAAACAATTCGCTTTGTCGACAGTCTCCAGAAAGATAAAGGCAAGGCTCCTCAGCAATCATCGGAGGAAAACAAACCCTCCACCAAACTCGAAGTAAGCGGCCAAGCTCCCTTCGTCGTCTCCTTCAAGTCTCCAAAGCTTTTGGTAATTATTACCAAAGCAAAGAATACAAAACAAAAGACTGGGGGCAAGTTCACTATCTCCTTTGTATCCATTATGCATGACACGGACTCAGAGTCAGATCCAGAAGATGACACAGCATCGAGCCAAGCTGATACTCAGCGAGATCAGCCCGCTCTCACTCCATTGGAGACACTTGCAGACATAGAAGACCCTACGTCTACTTCCTTTGTTATTCCGGCAACTTCACCAGAAGAAAAAGTGATTTACTTCCACAGATCAGGAGCATCTCCACTGAACTCTTTGCTTGAACCCTTCCAAAACGAAGGTATGCCTCAGCTATCCCTGTATAGTCCAATGGCACAAGCTATCATGAAGAAAATGGGCTACGATGCTCAAAACCCGACTGGTTTGGCAGGTGGCCGTGGTATTCTTACACCATTGGAACCCACCCTGACCAAAAGTCAAACCAGAAGATTGGAAAATCCACCTTCAAAAAGGCAAGTCTTCATATGGGTTGGGGTATGATCCTACCGCTCCTATGAGACAGTTGACACCATGGCTGCAAAGTCGCTTTACCGACCAAGCTTCAACATCTCATGAAGACATCGATATCCCTGGATATCTCTTTGAGGAGTTACTCGTCAAAAATCCTGAAAGCTCCTCCAATTGGTATAATTTCTCTAATAATAAAGAGGAATTGCCCGATGACGTAGACGAGCGGTTCTCTATCCCAGAAGAATCATCGTCTCCAAAAGAAGTACCTTACTTCAACCCAATTCCAGCAAATGATTGGGACCATCTCATTGCAAGCCTTGAGAAGGATAGCATTGAGAAGGATGCTGATCAAGAAGATTCATGGACAGAAACAGAGCCTCAGTCTGAAAATTTCTCTGGCACTCCAGAAGGTCTTGTTGAGTTGGAAGCCTCCGAAAATACTGTGGAGGAACCACCCTCAAACCTTCCGACAGAAGACCCTGTTCAAAAGATAGACTTGGGAACACCTGATAACCCACGTCCTGTTTCAGAAGCAAGAATATAAAGGATGATGAGTTACCCGAGTATATCTCTTTTCTTCGTGAGTTCGTTGATTGCTTTGCAAGGTCTTATGCCGAAATGCTTGGCTTGGATCCCAAAGTAGCAGTCCACAAGCTCAACTTGCAAAAAGAAATCAAGCCTATCAAATAAGGCCAAAGAAGATTCCGTCCCGACGTGCAGTAAAAAGACCCATAGTCTTTGCCCACAAATCCAAAGGCAAATTCGAACCAAAATGGGAGGGACCCTTCGTCATCGACAAAGTCTTCTCCAACGGTGCATACGCTCTTCTAAACATGGAAGGAGACAGATGTATGCTACCCATCAACGGCAAGTTCTTGAAGCGGTACTACCCTTGAAGACTTCCTCAAATGGGTCAGAGCAATATCTACATGGCTAAAGCGTATTTCCAAGGTACTTGCTCGTCAAACCCACCCCTTTTGAAATTTTCATCTTTATGTTGAAATTTCCAAAAAAAAAACAATCTCTCAAAACAATGCTTACTTTCATCGTTTCATTGTTCACAAAAAAAAAATTCATCAAATCCAAAAATCCAAGTTTAGGAGCCTCTTCCCATACTTGACTAAAATTTTCAATCCTTGAACCCAAAATTCATGGTTTGAAACAAAAATCGGGACTTAGGAATTTTCACCCTAGACTGCCTCGGCTTTTACAACCAAAATGGTTTTAAGTCAAAATTTATGACCTTCGCGTCTTTAAACAAAACTTTGGTTTTTAAAAAACCGCGGGGAAGCGACATTCAGTCAATACTCGCAAAACCCAAAAAAAAAAAAAAAACCGGAAGGATGCAAACCCCATTCGATACTTCCAAAAACCCAAAATCGCAAGGAAGCGAACCCCATTCGATACTTGCAAATTTCAAAAATCGTGGAGAAGCAACAAACCAGTTGATATCCACAACCCAAATTTCAAAAATCTTGGAGATGCAACATACCAGTTGCTATCCACAACCCAAATTTCAAATGGTTCGAGAAAACCTCAAATTTCAAAAATCGCGGAGAAACGACATCAAGCCAGTACCCGCAAAACTAAAAGTTTTGGGAAAAGCAGGGAAGCGACGCTTAGTCGATATTTGCACCCCAATTCGCGAGGAAGCGACATTCCATCGATACTCACAAAACCTAACCCGCGAGGAAGTGACATTCCATCAATACTCGCAAAACCGAATGAGTAAGGAAGCGACATTCCATCGATACTTGCAAGACCATTCAGCGGGGAGGCGACATTTAGTCGATACCTGCATTTTGAAAACCAAAATTCGGCTATAAATGCCAAAAACAAAATTTTTTTCGGCTATAAACGCCAAAATCAGCTTTCATGCCAATAAAACAAAACTTGGTTTTCAAAAATCCGGCTATAAATGCCAAAATTCGGCTATAAATGCCAAAAACAAAATTTTTCGGCTATAAACGCCAAAATCGGCTCTCATGCCACAAACAAAATTTTTGGCTCTCATGCCATCTCAAAACTCGGCTATAAACGCCAAATCCGGCTATAAATGCCAAAACAAAACAAAAAAATCGGCTATAAACGCCAAAATTTGGCTATAAATGCCAAAATTCGGCTATAGATGCCAAGACAAACAAAACAAAATTCGGCTTCTATGCCATTCTAAAATTCGGCTTTCACGCCATCCAAAAATTTTGGTTCCCATGCCGCAAAACAAATTTTGGCTCTTACACCACAAAATTAGGCTTTCTCGCCATCAAATTTTGGTTTTCAAACCATCAAAAACAAGGCTTTCCGCCACAAAATTGGCTTTCATGCCCAAAACAACCCTTTGACAAAAGATTTTCACAAAATGACAACCTTTTGATCAAATTCAAAACAAACATTCCCATCAACTTTTACTCAAAATTGTTTTCATCAAAAATGATTTAAGTGAAAGGAAAGGGATACAAAATATAGTACCGAAACTATTTATACATGGAGGTACCAAAAAAAAAAAAGGAAAAAAAAAAAGAAAGAGTCTGTTACAACTCAGGAGCTCAATTCGACATGGTCTTCAACCAAAGGTTCAACTCCTCAAGCAGACCCATGGCCTTAACTTCCAAAGTTTTTAGGCCACATTTCTTCAAAATGTCCCCATAAAACGCGGCCGAATGCCGTGACCCATCTGCATCACCGAAGAAGAAGGTAGGCTTGAGCACAACGCTCTGATCGTCCGTAACCCAGGGACGGTTGCTTACCCTGATCTTATAGAACTCCTCATCCTTGAGATTGATCAATCGCTGTCTCATCTCATCACGATTGAGGGAATCGCATTCTTCCAAGTTTTTCTCCACAAACTAGACCTTCTCCCAAGCCTACTGAACAGCAGCATTGGAAGATCTAGCAGACCGACGAGGCGCGTCAGTGACAGGACCTTTACCCTTGTTTGTTCTAGAAGAACTACCTGCAAAAGATGGAGGAGAAAAGATCAATCAACATCAAAATGACAGAATTCTGCTACAAAAAATTCTAGCAAAATTTTGACATGGTTCCGGGGCAATTCCAACGAAAAGGAAAATACTCTGAAAAAGACAGGAAGCCTGAAGATGAGCTCAACATCGCTGCGAGCTCATAGTCAGTGGAGAATTCTCAAAGAAGGCTTGAACTCAACATCGCTGCGAGAACAAGCCAATCTCATCAAACTTCCGCAAAATCTGGAAAAGAGCTCAACATTGCTGTGAGCTTCAGAATCCAAAAATTGCAAAACTTCTTCAAAATCCAGCAAGACCGAGAAAGAGCTCAACATCGCCGCGAGCTCAAAATCCCAACACTTGCAAAAGATTTTCAGGTATGCATCATCATACTTCCAAATCTATTTACCAAAACTCATGCATAAAAAATATATCATCATGCATTAGATGCTAGGAAAACCTTGACCAAAGTTTGACCAATTCCAACCCAATTTGGTCAAAACCAATCAAACTTTGTCCAAGTCAAAAATCATGTTGGCTTGACCTAGAGACTCTAGCCTTCTATCTTGATCCATCAAACAAAAAAATGCATACATATTGAAATTGCATAGCCTCATTATCATAGTGAGCAAACAAGGAAAAAGAAAACGAAAGAGAGAAAAAAAAATCTCTGCAAAAAAAAAAAAAAAAAAAAAAATTTTAGCCCACAGGCCGTGCCCACTGCCACGTGGCAGTACGATCAGGTCCGTACGGACTTGTCCGTACAGCCAGAGGAAAAAAAAAAAAACAGAAACAGCAAAAAAAAAAGAGAGAAAAGAAAGACGCTGAAAAAAAAAAAGAGAAATCAGCGTGGGGAAAAAAAACAGAAAAAAAATAGAGTACACGGTTTTAAAAAAACTAAAAAAAAAAAGAAGAGAAACCGTGAAAAGAAAAAAAAAGAGAGAAAAAAAAAAGAGAAAGAAAGAAAAAAAGAGAAGCATGAAAAAAAAAGGAAAAACATGCATGAAAAGAAAAGAAAAGAAAAGAAAAAAAAAGAAAAGAAGAAAGAAGAAGAAAAGAAAAAGAAAAAAAATTGATGAAGAAGCTACTTCTACAATGGAGATTCTTGACGAGGAAGAAAACTTACTTGAAGCCATTGATGGAGAAGAAGAAGAAAAGCTTGGAGATCCTTGAAGAAGAGAAAGCACTTCTTGCCTTGGGGAGCACTCTTGAAGATTTCTTGCAAAAAGAAAGTAATGGAGCAAAAGCACCAACCCTCTTTGCTTTTATAGAAGAGAGCAAGCCAAAAGAGGAAACAAAGAGAAAGAAAGGCGGTAAGTGCTAAAATTTAGCTACTTTCCCAAAGAGAAAGATATTTTGAGAGAATCTTTCCACAAAAAGAAAACTTGAGAAATTCTCTCCAAGTAAAGATATTTTTAGATATTCTCTACACAAAAGAGATATTTTTGGATATTTTTTACAAATATGACACTATATGAGATCTAGGCCATCTCCAAAGCCTAAGGTCCCATGGGTTAGCCCATATGAGCCAGGTTTGACCACCTAGGCACTAAAAGTGGCTTTTAGTCAAAATATTCCTCTTACCAAGAGCAAAAAAAAAAAAAACAGAAAGAAAAGAGCAAAAAAAAAAAAAAAAAGTCCCATGCCTCTTTTGAGTTGATGGGACCATTCAAAAAAAAGAAAAAAAGAAAGTCTCATGAGTTTCCAAAAACCAAACCATCCAATCTCATGAACCAAATTGAGCCAAAATCTCGAAATTGACATTTCACAAAACCAAATTCCGGTCCCCTAGCTCGCCACATACAGCTTGTTAGGTCACAAGACCAAAACCAAAAATCAAAATCCAAACCTAACCAAACCTGACCCCCCAACCTGCCACATACAGCTTGTTGGGTCACAAGGTCGAAACCAAAATCAAACCCCGACCCCCTAACCTGCCACATACAGCTTGTTAGGTCACAAGGTCAAAAACCAAAATCCAAAACCCAAAATTCAAATACCCCATGTCATTTTCAAAACTTTGCCTTGAGATGGTACGTGATCCCTCTCACTACCATAAAATTCCCCCGGAAACTCAGAAGGCTATTCAAAAAAAAAAAAAAAAAAAAAAAAGCTCAAGACTCTTGGTCAAGTTGGAATCACTCCTTCAAGTTTTTCTTCGAGGCACATCGACTCCAAAAAGCTACTCGTCGCTGTACCTCGAGGGGGCATTTGTTGACACCAAAAAAGTCAATATGTCTCCTCAACATCAAGAAGCCTCCTGAAGCTGCATCCTGCTAAAAATAGGCAAGGCTACTTCAAGCATCAGATTTTGTCAAAATCAGACAGAAACTGAGAGATCCTTCAAGACAGCTAAAAGAGGGGTACACCTGAGGTTTCGGGTCATTCCGACATCGTTTGGCCTAACTTCACTGCTCCGACAGCTAAACAGGCGCTCCCGGCGGCAACATCATCAAAGACACCAAAACTTTGATCAAAGCCTACGGATGACTCCAGAATGTCTCCAAAGGGCTTCATGCCAAATTTCAAGTCAAACCGACAACGTTTGACCCTCCATCAATGCACGAGCAGCAAAATCAAGCCTCCCGGCAGCTGCAACCACCGAAGCCATCACTCATCAAACAAAATACATGAGTGGCTTCAACATGCTTCCAAAAGGCTACACGTCGAATTTCAGGTCATTCCGACAACGTTTGATCAGGTTTCGATGCTCCGAGAGAAAACCAAGCCTACCAGCGACGGAGCAACCCGGTACCATGACATCCAAAACAGAGCCCATGGAACGTCTCAAAATGACTCCAATAGGCTCCCCGTCAAATTTCAGGTCAATCGGACATCGTTTGACCACATATCAAAGCTCGGCATTTTCCCCGCAGCAAAATCAAGTGAAGCATCGATGGGACCCCAAACGGCTTCAAAACTCAAATAAAAGCCCATGGTTGGTCCTATCCACTGCTCAAGAAGCTTCACCTCAATTTTCAGGTCATTCCGACATCATTTGACCTAGTTTCGACGCTTGACGGAAAATCGGCTACAAAGTCTTCGGCTTTCCCGAAAAATAGGAAACTTTGTGCTCCGATTTCGCGAGGGTTCTCGTCAAGATTTCTCCAAGAAAATCAAGTCAATAATTGAGGAAAAATGTCAAGAAAAATACAGAAGAAAAATGGAACGAAAAAGACGAAAAAACGGCCGAAAATGACGCTCGGCGACCAAACGGGCCGAAGCCCTATGGTCGCCGGGTGACCCAGGCCTAGGGTCACCGGCGACCCTGGGTGCATGGTCGCCCGGCGACCCTGGAAATCCGGGTCGCCTGATTTTGCGCCAAATCATCCGTTTTCTGATTCTTTTCGCGTTTCGGGTGTTCTGGCCTCTGTGATTTTCTGAAAATCCAATGTTTGGTGCTTCAAAACCACTGATCTTCGTCGACATCTCGGATCCGCCGTCAAAAGCATGAAATCATCACCGATCGCCTCAAGATCGCCAACCGGCTGACCAAGAAAGTGTAGTTTCTGTCCGACCGATCATGAAATCGACAAGACAGATGTGACCGGCCCGCCAACATCAATCAATGTCTGAAATTGCATCGCAATCTGACATCAAATAATGCATGGATCTACCCGTGATGATCGCAAGAAGAATCTCAAAAGGCGCAGCATGGCCCGCGACTCTTCATATGCCTTGGCAACCACTTAATGTTGTAAATTGACCCATTAAAGCAGTCATTAACTCATTATTTTGGACGGCCCAATCAGAACCAAGCATTTGGGAGTTACAAATCCAAGCAATCATGGCATTAAACCCATGAAACTCCCATCATCATGAAGCATAAAGGTGATTAAATGCCCACTACCTTCATCGGCCAATCACAAGCCTTGAAAAAGAAGTTACAAAATAAACTTGTAACTCCTCATCAATTCTTTCATCATGGCCATCAATGCCAATAAACACCTCATTGCTACCAAAAGTCTATAAAAGGAGGTCCATTCTAAGAAGAAAGAATGATGAAAAGAGATCCCAAGTACAAGCTCTGAAAAATCAGAAAATCCAAGAAAGAGACGAAGTCCTGCTACTTTGCTCCCGGAAGCACCACAAGGTGATCAACGTCCCTTGGGGGGCCACCCCCCCAAGGTCACCTCCTTCACTAACATGGCCTAAACGCGGCTTTTCAGCCCGTTTACTTGCTTTTTCATTGGATATAGGACCTTCTCTTGGTCCTTGTCCTTTAAAAAACTGAGGCTAGGAGCCAAGCCAAAGAATCAAAGCATCACATGTTCTCATTTGAAGGACGATGGCGAAGCCCATACATGACTTGCGACCGTCGATCTCAACATGTCCCCACAATCTCCTGAGAAGTTAGATCCCTTTTCTTACTTTTCTATTGTAGTTTGTATTTCTTAAAGAGACAAAAGAAATCACAATTCTTGTCTTTCACATTTGATGAGTTTTGTAAGATCGCCTTTCACGGCAAACAAACAAAAACGCCTTTTACGGCATTCTAAAAACTTGTCTCTTTTCTTAATATTTATGCAATTTGAAAAGTTAGAAAAAAGGATTGATTTCCTTTCCACTTGTGAAGGTGAATCTCCGGATCATCACTATTCCAAATTCCAAGTAGAAAGTAAATCTGGCATACCCGTACAAAAATGTTGATGCCCGAGATCTTCCCTCCTCCGCCGAGACCCAGGTCAGCCCCCGGGGTGCGGAGGGAGAGGACGGAAGATTCCCCCTTTTTTTCGGGTCCATCAATCAAGTTTGTGCAGGACATTCTTGCTGCTTGCGAAGAAGTCGGTCTGGACATTGCAAGTGCCAAGGCTTTTGTTGATGAAGTCATTGCTTTGGGCAACAAGTGGATTGAGACCAAGAGTTTCCTAGATGGTGACTTCTTCAATGAGATGTTTATGAAGCCTTCCGGCGAGGCCAAATCTAAGTTGAATGAGATCTCACAGACTCGGAAGCAGTTTGTTCGGGAGAGGAACACTACCGAGTTAGCCATCATCGAGCTAACGCAAGACCTGAACCGCCTTGATAAGGAGGTTGTCGAGGCTAGGCAGCATCTTGAGCTTTTGGAGGAAGAAACTGTTGCCAAATGGATTGCCATCGCGGAAGCTTGTGCTAAAGAGGGGGGACTCTCATTCGTCAAGTTGAGGAGGCTGACAGTAATCTCCAGAGGAAAACTCAAGAATATGAGCAATGGCAAATTCTCTCGGAAGAACTTCCTCGTGCTGCAAATGGGTCGTGGCGTTCTACCGCATTTTATGGAAATGTTTTGAAGAAGCGTGACCTGAAAGCTTTGGAGGCTAAGGCCAAGAGTTTGTTTGAGGAGTTGAATCATTGGTTGAAGACCATGTTAGACTGAGTTCCTGAGTTGTAACAAACTCCTTTTCTTCTTTTTTTTCTTTGCACCTAGGAATAGGCTTTGGCCGTATAGGCGTCGCTCTGATCCGTTGGAGGAAGTCTTCAAGGGTAGTACCGCTTCAAGAACTTGTCGTTGATGGGTAACATACATCTGTCACCTTCCATGTTTAGAAGAGCGTATGTGCTGTTGGAAAAGACTTTGTCAATGACGAAGGATCCCTCCCATTTTGGTTCGAATTTGCCTTTGGATTTGTGGGCAAACACTATGGGTCTTTTTACTGCAAGGACCATGTCACCCTTTTTGTAGGCGCGTTGCCTGACCTTCTTGTCGAAAGATCCTGTCATTCGTGCTTGGTAAAGCTCAATGCTTTGTAGGGCTTCGAGCCGTCTCTCATCGAGATTATCCATCTCTTGGAGTCTCAATTTGACATTGCTCTCTTGCGTCATGTCATTTTGCAGAGATATCCTTAAGGAAGGAATTTGTACCTCTAAAAGGACAACAGCTCCGCATCCATAGACCAAGGAGAATGGTGTGCTATGGGTTGGTCCTTGAACCGTGGTTCGATAGGACCACAAAGCTTTAGGTAGTTTGTCTCCCCAGTCTCTTTTGTGATTGGAGACCATTTTCTTGAGAATTTTGCAGAGTGTCTTGTTGAAGGCTTTTGCTAGTCCGTTTGCTGCCGAATTATATGGAGTCGAAGGACAACTTTGGATTTTGTATTTGTCGCAGAACCTGTAGAATCAATGATCCCGGAATTGTGGTCCATTATCATGGACGAATCTTTTAGGTATGCCAAAGCGGCAAGTAATGTTGGTGCGCAAAAATTGAAGGACCGATGAGGTCTTCATTTCACTGAGCGCAAATGCTTCTGACCACTTGGAGAAATAATCTGTAGCAGTGAAGATGAAGCGATGACCTTTGCTTAATGGGGGAAAAGGTAGGTCCTATGACGTCCATACCCCAGGCTTCGAAAGGCCATCAGATTGCTGTAGGATGTAGCCATTTTGGAGGCACGTGGACATAATCTTCATGAATTTGGCATTGTTGGCAGCGTTTAGTAAATTGCATTGCATCAGCTACCATGGTAGGCCAATAATAACCAAACCTTTTTATACAATCGTAGAGCTTAGGACTAGCCTGATGGGCTCCACAAAGACCAGCATGTACTTCTTTAAGAGTTTCCTCGACCTCTTGTTGCGACAAGCAGCATAGAAGTACTTTGTTGAAGGATTTTCTATAAAGTATTTTTGAAGGAATATCCAAATAAAAGTTTGGGGTACATTTTTGAATGCTTACCCGCTCTTTTGGATCTTCAGGTAGAATTCTAGATATAATGTAATCAATGAACGGATTCCTTCAGTCGCCGATCGGAGGTTTGAGGAAGGACATCTGACTTCCAACCACTCGGTGGCATTCAGTAACTGATTGGTGTGTGTTAAGAGGAGGGAGAATCTTTCTTTGACACACTGTAATTTGCATGTTTTCCCCATCTTAGATTGCCATAGATGCGGCGAGTTCAGCTAAGGCATTTGTACGGATGTTTTCACCTCTGAGGATGAGGATGATGTGACAGATGTCAAACTTTTGTCAAAGCGATTGTGCCTTGTTGTAGTAAGGTAACAAATCAGGCTTCCTGACCTCAAATTTCTGATTCATCTGATTGAGGATCAGTTGAGAGTCCCCGAAAGCTTCCAGCATGGTGATGCCGGATTCGAGGGCGAGTTCCAATCCTACAATCAGGGCTTGGTACTCAGCTGCATTGTTTGAATATGGTTCCAGTAGCGAGAAAGCGTGTGGAATCATGTATTCGTCAGGGCTAACAAAGAGGATACCAATTCTCGATATCTACTTTCCTTTTTCATCTGTCCTGATTGCGCTGTTAAAGTACATGTCCCAGGAAGCATTTGATAAGGAAGATTCCACGTTGTAGACAGGTTCGTCTGGGAGATCATCCCTGAGTGGAGAATCTTTAGGCAATGGGTGCTCTGCTAGAAAGTCTACTAGAGCTTGGCTTTTTGTGGCACATACCTAATATCAAACTGCGATAAAAGGATGGACCATTTTGCCATCGGACATTGAGAGAACTTGCTTTTGTGACAAAGACCTTTAAGAGATTGATCCTCGAAATCAGGTAGACTGTGTTGTACAACAGGTAGTGACGTAGCTTTTGTACAGCAAACATCACTGCAAGGTATTCTTTTTCGACTGGGGAGTAGCAATGCTTTGAACCTACCAACATACGGCTAAGGTAATATAAAGCAGCTTCTTTTCCCTCGTCGTTTTCTTATGCGAGTAGAGCACCCAAAGAACAGTTGAGAGCTCTTGTGTACAAGATGAATGGTATTCCAGTTGTGGGGACAGCCAACACTGGAGGTTTGGTTAGCTATGTCTTGATGTCTTGAAATGCAGTTTCATATTCGGCATCCCAAACAAAGTCCACACCTTTCTTCATTAGGCGAGAGAACGGGCGACACTTCCCTGATAGATTGGAGATAAACCGTCGAATGTATGCCAACCTTTCTTGAAGCCCTTTTAATTCTCTTAGGGTCCTTGGAGATGGCATTTCTAGGATAGCCTTGACTTTGGTGGCATCAAGTTCTATCTCGGCTTTCTGAACTATGAATCCGAGAAACTTACCCGATGAGACATTGAAGAAGCATTTTAGTGGATTCATCCGCAATTTGTGTTTGCGAAGTCAGAGGAAGACTTCTCGAAGATCGTTGAGATGGTCTTCTTTTCTTCTGCTTTTGATGGCGAGGTCGTCGACATAACATTCGATCGTCTTGTGCTGCATATCTTGGAATATTTTCATCATAGCCCTCTGATATGTTGCACCTTAGTTTTGTAAAGGTTCAAGTGGAGAATTTGATGAAGAGACTCCCGATCTGTGGAAGAAGATTATTTTTTCTTCTGCCGAAGTTGCCGGAACGACGAAGGAAGCAGACGTAAGATCTTCTATGTCAGTAGGTGTCTTCAATGGAGTGAGAGCAGGCTGATCTCGCTGAGTATCAGCTTGGCTTGATGCTGTGTCGTCTTCTGGCTCTGAATCCGAATCTGTGTCATGCACAATAGACACAAAGGAGACAACAAACTTGCCCCCAACCTTTTGTTTTATCTTCATTGCTTTGGTGGTGATTACCAAAGGCTTTGAAGATTTGAGAGAAACAACGAAGGGAGAATGACTGCTCTCTCGGATTTGCTAGAAGGTTTGTTTTCTTCCGATGATTGCCGAAGAGCCTTGCCCTTATCTTTCTGGAGATTTCGGCAAAGGGTGTTGTTTCTTCCTCCTTTTCTTCTTTTCCATCTTTATACATCTGAGCATCAACAAAATGGACATCTTTGCCTTTGAAGGGCTTTTTGTCTGCAAACACTCGATGTATCAAGCCGTCATTGCCAACGAACTTGATGCACTGATGTAGAGTTAAAGGGACGATGCCATTCTCATGTATCCAAGGGCGTCCAAGAAGGATATTGTAGCATGAAGGGGTCCTTATTGCATATACAGTGACTTCGGAAATAAGATCACCGATTTGCAACTTGAACCTGATTTTGCCGATAGGCCTTTGAGCGCTCCCGTCATATCCAAAGATGGATACAGACGTGTGACTCAGTTTGCTAGGTGAGATGCCCAGCCCTTCGAGTGCCGAAGTAGAGATGAGGTTGAGTGCAGAACCCGGGTTGATCTGGACTCTGTGTACTGGCATCTCTTTGACGTGCCCCGTGAAGTACAAGGGTCGGTTGTGCTTTGTCTCGCCTAGCAGGAGGTCATCCTTATTGAAGGCAATTGTTGCACTTGCTGCTTTTTAAACCGAGAGGCATTCAATGCGTGGTCCCTCGGCTATCTTCTTTTCTCCCTTTAAGGAAGTACTTGATTTTTTGACCCTATAGTCCATGTCAATTTGTGGGACTTGTGGGGCATGTTTGTCGACAGCCGCATTCAGCCTTTGTAATTCTGAAATGACACTATCACAAGTTTGTGGAGACATTCGTAATAAGTCAAGGATGTGCAGTCGTGCAAGTATGTGTTTGAAGTGCTTAATCAAGTCGTACTTAAAAGCCTCCTTTGGGCCTTCATTTTCATTATTGTTGCCATTTGGGGCGTTTACAACTTCCTTTCCCCTAAGGATTTACATAAGAAGAAGAAGGTTGGTTGTAATTTTTGTGGTAATCCCATCCAGAGCGGGTGCCTCTACCAACTTCAAGAGCTTCTAGAGAAGGGTCTTCGTTTGGAAGATCACTCTCGGGATCAAGGGGTTGATCCTTATCATTTGCTGAAGACGTCTCTGTAGCAGTATTGCCGTCTTCAGTGATCGCGTTGCATGGGGCATTTTCCGGGAGCAAGTCCTGAACAACATCCAGCAACTTCTCTTCGTTGTTGAGTAATTTATCAGTCCTGACAACGTCTATGAGGTCGAGTATCTGGGACCAGTTGACCGGATTTTCATTGAAGAAGACTTCATTGATAGTAGCTTCTTCAAGATGATCAGTCGGAAGAGGCTTGAGCTCCGATGTCACAGTTTTAGGGGACGAAGGCTAATGAGATGATATCTCAGTGGAAGTCACCTGAGAATATGTAGGTCTGGAAGATATACTACCAGTTGGGGAGTGTGAGACCCCGACCCAAGTGACCCCGATTAGTACTAATTGAGTCACGTGTTAGTGCTAAGAGTGTTTGATAGAATTGACTAAGTGGGATTAGTATAGTTCTAGTTATAGCTTTGGGAAATTTTAAGTGTTTTGTGTTTAGTGGGGCCCTTTGGGGGTTCCCTTTTGATAGTCTTGACTTGTACTTAGAGGTTTACTCGAGATTCCCATAATCTTTATCTTGGTCCCGTTTTACTTGTCTTGTCTACCCTTACAACTTTCATGTTGAAACCATGCCCGTCCGGAACCCCGAAACCCGATTTTCCTAGCATTGAGGGCAAAACAGTCATTTTACATGAAATCTGTACCCAAAACTTGATATCCCCGAAAACCGTGAAACACATACTTTTTGGAAACTAGATATTTCGGTGATCACTTTTCTCTTCTTCATCGAATTCGTTTGAAGCACCAAAAGTAGTGATTTCAACCCAAAGAGCTTGCTAATAGTGGAGCCCACTCCCATTAGCTTTATAAAGAGAACCCATCTCCTCATTTCCCCTTTTTCCGGCACAACCCAAGAGAAAACTAGGGTTTCTTTCTCTTCCTTTTCTCCTTGCTTCTCCACCACCAAATCTCCATCAAGCTTGTACCTAGAGCACTAATGGTAGTTACCATCTTCTTCTCCATCACTAGAGCTCTCCTTGGATACAATCAGTGAAGAGAAATCTCTATTCCAAGACCCTTTTTAAGTCACTCTTGTTCATTTAGAGACCTTGCAAGTAAGTTTCCCTCCCAATCTCTTGATATTGTGTTCCCCTAGCTATAGAGAAGTTCGATCTTCATTATTGAAGGTTTCTTCTTCTTTTTTTCTTGTTTGACCCATTTTAGGGTTTGTTTTTGGGGGTTTTTGTGTAGCTTGGAGTTTGGCTTGGAAGAGGAGAGTAATAGCTTGATTTCTTGTCTAGATACCTTGAGGCAAGTGGAATGATTAGATGTTTTGAGTTTTGAATGGTTTTCCTGATGAGTTTAATTGATTTTTATCTCCATTAATGTCTTGTTTTACTTGCATTCGATGTGATTTTAAATGCTCTTGGAAAGAAGTTGGTTAACTCATTTATTGTCAAGGAAAGGTGATTTGTATCTCCCTATCCTTAGTTCTTGTTTTTCTTTTAATGAATCCTTGTGAATGTGGACTTCCCCTCCTTCTCTTTGTGATTGAATATGGGAAAAAATGGAGATGAATGGATGGATTCTTGGTGGATGTTGTGAGGAGTTTTGATAGGGATTGAAAGAGGTTTTGGATTTCTGAATTTGATAGAAGAAATGGAACTCAAAGGAGTAGTAAGAAGTGGAAGGGAGGAGGAGCAGAGTTGTCCCAGAACCAGTTTCTAGACAGTTCGCTCGAGCGAACTGGCAGCTCGCTCGAGCGAAGTGTCCAGAAAGGGTTTCGAACCATTCCACTGGACAGTTCGCTTGAGCGAACCTTATATCGCTCGAGCGAACCCTCCCAGAGCTCATTCCAGAGAATGGTTAGTTTGAGCACACGGATTGCTCGCTCGAGCCAGCCTGAACTGGGCAGGTCCACTCGAGCGACCCCTGGTCCGCTCGAGCGAACCCTTCCAGAAGGTTATTCCAGAGAGCACTTCGCTCGAGCGAACTTCAGGTCCGCTCGAGCGATGTGTACTGTTTATCTGGGACTGTTTGGAAGCAGAAATGAAACGTTTTAGGTACTGAGAGAGGTTAGTTAGCACCCCTATTGTGATGAAAGGACTTATAACCATTGTTTGAAATCCAATTGAGGAAGAAACCACATCACAAAGAATTCATTGAAGTTTTTGGAAACTTCCAATTGTATAAGGAACCAGAATGTCCTCAAATCTAAGGAGTACCAAGTTTTTATTAAATAGACATTCGGGACCCCTATTCACTTGAATTAATTTTGAACCTTGATGCTTGTCCCGGTATTCGAAAGTTTAGTGCACCCCTTTCTTTTATTCTTGAAACTTATGATTTATCAATCCCGAAAGCATTGAAATTGTACTTGTACCCTTTTATTAGTCCCGAAATGCATGCCCGACATGATATGACAGTTGTGCCCTTGAGCACCCCCGTCTTGCCCGCTTATAGTCTTGAACTGAATTTGTTTTACACATGTCTTGATTTATGTGATTTAACCTATGAGTCGGCACCACTAAGCTTGGATGACCTTGTTGGTCTGATCTACCGACTTGGAGATCCCATTCCTGTCCCGCCAGCTGCAGTTTGGATCCCAACACCCGGTTTATTAACCGTGGTTCCGTCCCGATACCCGGCTCGCTCCCGTTGTTCCCGATATCCGGTTCGCTACCGTGATTCCCGATACCCGATTTGCTACTGTGGTCCCATCCCGTATTATTGTTTATGTATATGTAAATTTTGTTGCACCTCCTCACTCCGGTGACCGAGGTCAACGCTCGATGCTCTCGTCACTTCAGTGATAGAGGATTTAGCTTCTTGTGGATGCCATCTTGTTTGTTTCCCGATTTCCTTGGTTACCTTACATGTTTTACTACTACATATGTGTTTTCAATTAAATGACTCATTTACTTCTTGAAAGTCATTGTTTAAACAGGTCTATATATTTTCCAAGGTAAAGGCCTTCTTTTATCAAATGTTTATATCTTTTCACTCACCTGCCAGACCGTCGTGTCTGGTCCTTTGCTTTGGTACTTAGGTCCAGTTGTTGGTTATCCCGAGGAGGAGCCAGAGGAGGCGGTCGGAGAACCGCAACAGCTAGTTGAGTGGCGTGACGATGATGTTGTATAAACATCCGGTTGCCGAGATGCGTATCATTTTGGGGGTTGTTATTAATTATACTTTTGGGCTATTGTTTTGTTTATATTGGCCTTTGTTGGCCTCTATTTTTGGGGAATTGCAATAAAAGGATCTTTTGTTAAACTCTAACAATACATTGGGTTACGCTAATGATCATTGCTCACTCTGATTCCTCGTGTGTCTAAGTTGTTATTAGTCTCCTTGATGGAAATGGAATTTTGAATGTGATTTGCTACATGCTTCCGCATTTATCAAAGATATTTATGATGTTGTGTTATCCTCACCGCGGACACCTGTGGGAAATCATGTGCACGGGTAATGCGTAGTCTTTATCAACCCGTGTACGCTTTGGCATTAAACATATTTATCATCCATTACTTCACATTAGTCCGATCCCGGATTTGGACCTTAAACCCGGTCCGGGGTCGTGATAGGGAGTACGTGTCTTCGGCAAATGAAGCTTCAGAGGCACTATCATCTTAAGCTATCGCATTGCAGGTTATCCCAATAGGAGATGCCCCCAGTGTAGATTGTTGGGAGCCGGACTCATCCTCGGATGTAAAAGGATCATCGATCCAGCAGTTTTCTCCATTTTCAGGAATTGAATGAGGAAGTTCCCGTTGATGTTCAGGGACTTTTGGTTCTGGATTTTGATCGTGATGAAGATTGTTGATGCAATCCTACTCCCACTCTATGGCAAGACGTTCAAGATTCTTGCATATTCTTCGAGATCAGGCATATAAGCCAAATCTTCTTTGTCATCTGCTCCTTGAGGTTCATCAATGTTGGGTTCCACTGGAGCTTTTGCATGTGCTGGATCAACAGCATTTTCTTAAACAACATCTTGATCTTCTTTATCATCAGACCAGGATCCTTGCGGCTGTAATGAGTTATACCAGATTACTTGCATAAGATGAGATTCGGGAATCCATTCCTCATCGGAGAGGTATTTTCCTGTTTCAAGGGATTCCTCCAACTCATCGGTATCACTGGCAGTATCACTGGACTCGTATCCATCCATGGAGAATCCAATTACCGAAATGCAAGAGTATGATGCCCGTTGCGTAGTTTCATTTCTGTAATGAGGTGGCATGAAATCACCAAGGGTGAATTTTCTTACCGCCTTTGAAGTCTTGGGAAGGAATTCTTCCGTTGTCCCTAGTGAAGCAGTGGAAGAAGTCTCTGCCTTTAGTTGAGTCTTCTCCTACTGTTTGAGTTTGCGGAGTTGTCTCCTGGCTTGCCTTCGGTGTTGAACGGTTGGCTTTGTTTTGACGAATTCCCACTTTTCATCTTCTAGGAGATTAGGATGTACCCACATGGGTTGTCCGTCTGATGTTGGAATGGGAACCAACTCTAGGGACATTTGAGCCATTTTTATCACCTTGAATGAAGTAGTGATCTTCTCCTTTAGTGATTTTGAAGTTTACCCACATGACACCATGTTAAAGGAGGCAGACCCATAGTTTTTGTCAAAGGTGATGACACCGTTTTTCCACATCTCGTTGATCTTCTCTCTCACAATGAAGCAATGATTGAGAGGATGCGAGATTATCTGGTGGTATGGACAATACCGGGGATCGTTGGTTTTGCCAACATCTCCCGGTCTTTTGTGCTCAGGCAAGGTGAGTTTGCCGTTTGCTAAGAGAGCCTCAAAGATTTCTTCAACATCTTCATCGAACGGGTATTTCTTCTCTACTCATTCTTTGAATGCATCAGAGAATTCAGGTCTTTTACCTGCAGTTTTATTTTCAGCTTTCTTTGGCTGTTGAGGAGTTGACTTGGTTTGTGCATTAAGTGTCACGCCTCCAGACCGAGGCCCTGATAATCAAGTCCTTAATCCGGGGACGCGGCAGAATGGGCCTGAAATTTTAGCCCGCACGCGCTAATTATATTTCCGACAGGATTCCGCGGTGAGGATCCCAGACGATCCATCACAATCAATTCATCAAGTCCATAATAAATAATGATATGCGGAAGCATGTAGCAAAATAAAAATCAAATATAACATCATATGAATACACAAGCTTGGCATCAAAAGAGAAATATATGCATAGCATGACCCCAAAGTTAGTTAAAGTTGTGAAGATCACCAAATATATTTAATTATACAATCCAATAAGGCCAACAGAGGCCATAAACAAAGTTCCCAAAATAAAATAAAGTCAGTCCCCCAAAAGATGTTATCGAAGACTCCAGACCCAACATGACGTCTACATGACATCATTGGACTACCACTCTTGCTCCACCGGAGGTTCTACTGCCTCCTCCGCGAGCTCCGCCTCAAGGGCTGCGGGTCCGACATCTGACACCAAACAGAAAGTATCAGACACGACGGTCTGTAAGGTTTATAATACAGATATGATATACAAGTTTTTAACCAAGTCGTGATTAAAATCATAAAAGTATATTAAAGACCCAATGTATGTACAAAACAATTTAATTGAACAAATGCTGCATATTCGGAAAATTATAATAAACTCTTCAAACTGATGGATAAATACTCAAAACAATGGCAATCCACATGTAGCTATATTCTCCTATTACCGAAGTAACAAGAGCAAATAAACATAAACCGTCGCCATACAAAATGGCCGGAACAGATGCCATGCAAAATGGCCACATCAGAAACCGTAGCTACTACTCGTGGGACCAGAAAACAAAAACTGTTGCCATGGCGGAACAAACAGAGTCCAAACTGCAGTTGGCGGAAAATTTAAAGATCCCAAGTCAGGTGATCAGCCCGACAAGGTGACCTAAGCTTAGTGGTGCCTTTCAAAAAACCAAAATCTGAATTAACACAAATCAAATCATAATAATACATTTCAAAAATCGATAAGAAGAACTACTCCGAACATATACAAACGGATAGAATCGAACGGACCAAATGAGTAGTCTTACCAATAATCTCAAAACAATATAATCAAACTGTCAAAGTGCATTTCCATTGATGAAAAGGATTACTCTTAACCAAATACAAACAAATAAATACGGACAAATCAGATGAGTAGCCTCATCGATGTTTTTCAAACGTAACAAATCAATCAACTTCATTTCCAAACAATTCATGAGAAAACATAGAATTATTCTAACTTGGAATGGGATAATCAAAGTGATTGATAGTATTTGATGGGCTTACCGAGGGCCGTCTCGATACACACTTAGTGCCTCCATGTTGGTTTATAAGTGAAGAAGTTGGTGCCTCCGAAGGTTTTCCAACATTTGAGGGCATATAGTGTATATAGAGACTTAAAGAAAATCCCCGGTAATTCAATTTCTAAACTTTCTCCATGGTTTTTGGTCAAACAAAGTGATTCGGGCTAAAATTCTTGATTCCCGATGATTAATAGGTCATTAGGAATTTTCATTCTCAAACCGGGCCTTAAAATACAAAACAGACCCAAAAAATATGCATCAAAACCTACCTGGGCCAGAACCCAGCGGGCTGTCACAGCAGCCAGGCTCGCTCAAGCGGGCACAATTGCTGGTGCCCATTCTGTGCAGCACGTTTCTGCTGTTCATTCTTCTTTCTTCTTTTCTTTTCTCCTTCATTCAAATTTTCCAACTGTTCAACAACATTCTAAATACTCCCGACAACCCACAACATCATCTCAATCACAAAGGAAACCAACTTCATCCCAGATCATTTACCACAGAATAAAAATTTCAGCATGAAAGAGCTTGCAGGAATTCTACCAAAATCAGATTTTTACATTCTTATGAGCTATCAAAACCCCTGATTATCTCAGCTATAATAGACATAGTATTAGCATAAGCACTTCACACTTTTCTGCATATAAAACTTTAGGAGATGAGCAACACATAACTAAGAAACAAATCAATGAAATAGAGTTTTCTTTCTTATCAATTCAAAGAGAAAAACCACCCATTTCAAACACATGTATTCCTAACTGAATTTTTCACTTGTCTCAACTGAAATGGGACCTCCGGATCACTCCAAACACTCTAATACTACCAGCTGCAGGCCTATCAAAAATCCATGGAAGAACCCATTTCAAAATCCACTAAAAGCTTGGAAAACAATGAAGTTCTACAAAAGAGTTCTTGCATGAATGAAAAGAAGTTTCTTTTGATCCAATAAAACCAAGGGTTGGGAAGGAGAAGCCATTGCTAACCTTTGAAAGCTCTGAAGAAAAAGAGGAGCTTGGAGAAGATGATGAAACCAGCTGAAACTCCTCAAAAATGACATCAATGGATAGCTTGAGGTGAGGAGACAAGATTTGTGTAATTTGTTTTCCAATTTGGGTTTGTTTTCCACACATGCAAGAGGAGAGAAGGTGAGAAGAAAGAGAGAAAAACTCTCTGGTTGCTACTACAGCTACAGGACCGAACAAATGAAGAAGATGAAGGCCCATTTGACTATTTTAAATGGGTATTCGTGGGGCCCATTTGATCTTAAAACTTGAGGGCTTTAAAACTCCTGTTTATGGGTCCCGGATGAAGTCGACGAAGAAGAGAGAAATGATCGTTGGAAAATATAATTTTCAAAAAGTATATTTTCCTCTTGGTTTTCAAATTTCGAAATTTATGTACAGATTTGGGGAAAAAGACAAATTTTGTCCTTTTTCTCAAAAAATGCAATTTCTGGGTTTCAAATGCAAACGGAGCAAATACGAAAGTTACTGGATCAAAATGAAAAACTCAAAAATATTGAAATTCATATTTTCAAAAATCAAATAAATCAAATTCCCACACTAACACGCGCCACACGACCCACACTGGGCCCAGTCAAACCCGACTCATCGCGCTCAAAATTCCACAAAGCTATTCAAAATTCTAATCTAACTAAAAACCTAAGCTAATCGTCCTCTAATCCCGCTTAGAGACTAATCACAGTTAGAATAATAATAAAATATACTAAACCTGGGTCGGGGCCTGACATCCTCCACCCCTTAAAGGCATTTGGTCCTCCAAATGATCACTAACCTCTGGTAGCAAGTGCGGGTACTTCTTCTGAACCTAATCACGCAATTCCCAAGTGGGTTCTTCTGGATCGTGATTCTCCAAAAGCACTTTTACCCACTGAATCGTCCGGTTCCTCAATTCTTGCTCTTTCGTATCAATGATTCTAACCGGTTTCTCAACATAAGTGGCATCATCCCGAATTTCCAATGGTTCATGTCTTAGCACATGCGAGGGGTCTGAAACATATTTCTTCAACATCGATATATGAAACACATTGTGCACACCCGAAAGTTCTGGTGGTAGGGCGAGTCTGTAAGCCACTTCACCAATACGACTCAGGATCTCATACGGACCAATGAATCTTCTTGACAATTTACCCTTCTGACCGAACCTCAAGGTTCCTCTGATCTGTGACACTTTCAAAAATACTTTATCTCCTACTTGAAACCGTAAGTCTTTCCTCCGAACATCTGCATAGCTTTTCTTTCGACTTCTCGCAGTCTTTAAACGTTCATGAATGAGCTTAACTTTTTGATTGGTCTCACCAATTAATGTCGGTCCATGAAAGCTGCGTTCTCCGACCTTCCCAACATACTGGAGTTCTTCATCTCCTTCCATATAGGGCTTCGAAAGGCGCCATCCCTATACTCGAGTGGTAATTGTTGTTATATGCAAATTAACAAAGAGGTAAACTTTCATCCCACTGAGTTTTAAAATCAAGTACACATGCCCTAAGCATGTCCTCCAGTGTCTGAATGGTCCTTTCTAATTGTCCATCTATCTGTGGGTGATACGCCGTGCTGAATTGAAGTTTTGTACCCATGGATTCATGCAGAGTCTTCCAGAATCTCGAGACAAATCTACTATCCCTGTCCGATGTGATGGAGACTGGCTGACCATGTTGGCTGACGATCTCGTTAACAAACATTTGTGCCAGTGATGACATTTGCATCTTCTTTCTCGTCTTCAACGGAATGAAACGTGCAGACTTCGTCAGTCGATCAACTATAACCCATATGGCATTGTTCCCTCTGCTAGTCGTCGGTAAACCCGAGATAAAATCCATCGTAAGATGTTCCCATTTCCACTGTGGAATCTCTAATGGCTGCAAAAGACCTGCTAGTTTCTGATGTTCTGCCTTTATCAACTGGCAAGTCAAGCATCAAGACACAAATGCTGCAATTTCTCTCTTCATATCGTTCCACCAGAATATGCTCTTCAAATTATGATACATCTTTGTACTCCCCGGGTGCATAGAATACTTGATACTATGGGCTTCAGCCATGATTTCATTTCTCAAATCATCAATGTTTGGAACACACAATCAGTCACGAAAGTACAATACTCCATCCACGATTCTGAAATATGGGCGATCTGAGATGTGCTTCACAATTTTAGCTAAATCTGGATCATGTAGCTGAGTCTCCTTGATTTTATGAATGAAAGTAGGCTCAGACACTATCATATTTGCTAGCATAACACCTTGTCTCAACGGTTGAAACTCAACTCCCAATTCTTCGAACTGTTGAAGTACGCCCATTCCTTGCAAACTAGCCATGCTCCCTGACTTTCTGCTCAATGCGTCTGCCACAACATTTACTTTTCCTGGATGATATTTGATTGGAAAGTCGTAGTCTTTGATATACTCCATCCATTTTCTCTGCCTCATGTTCAATTCTTTTTGGGAGAACAAATACTTGAGACTACGGTGATTCGTGTGAACTTCAAATTTTTCTCCATACAAATAGTGTATCCACATCTTTAGTGCAAATACAACTGCTGCCAATTCCAAGTCATGTGTCGCGTAATCCTTCTCGTGCTCCTTCAGCTGCCTTGAGCCATACGCTATGACTTTGCCATCTTGCATTAATACACATCCAAGTCCCACGGTCGAAGCATCCGTATGAACTACAAAATTACCACTACCTGAAGGTAAGGTGAGGACTGGAGCTGTGGTTAACCTCTTTTTCAACTCTTCAAAACTGGCTTCACACTGATCGGTCCACACAAATGGCACGTTCTTCCGGGTTAGTTTGGTCAAAGGTGCTGCAACAGATGAAAATCCCTGCACAAACCTTCTGTAGTAGCCATCTAAACCCAGAAAACTCCTGATTTCAGTTACATTCTTTGGCCTCTCCCAATTGATGATTGCTTCTATCTTTGCCGGATCAACTGCTAAACCTTCTTTGGAAATGATATGACCGAGAAAAGAAACTTGCGTCAGCCAAAAGTCACATTTTCAAGCTTTGCATACAACTGGTTGTCCCTCAATAACTGCAGTGATGTCCTCAAGTGCTGCTCATACTCTTCTCTAGACTTAGAATATACTAGTATATCATCAATGAAGACAACGGTGAACTGGTCCAAGTAGGGTTCAAAGATCTTGTTCATTAGGGCCATGAATACCGCTGGTGCGTTTGTTAGTCCAAAGGGCATCACTAAAAATTCATAGTGCCTGTATCTTGTTCGGAAGGCTGTCTTCGATACATCTGATTCTCTTACCCTCAGCTGATAATATCTGGATCTCAAGTCTATCTTCGAAAAATACTCTGCTCCTTGCAATTGATCAAATAGCTCATCTATTCTTGGCAACGGATATTTATTTTTAATGGTCACTTGGTTCAATCTTCTATAATCTATGCACATTCTCAAGCTTCCATCTTTCTTCTTGACGAACAACACCAGAGCTCCCCATGGTGATATGCTTGGTCTGATGAAACCTTTCTTCAATAACTCTCGCAACTGTAATTTTATTTCACCCAATTCTGCAGGAGCCATCCTGTACGGTGCAATGGAAATAGGAACTGTTCCGGGCATGAGTTCTATGGTAAACTCCACTTCCCTGACTGGTGGCAATCCTCGAATTTCTTCCGGAAATACATATGGAAATTCACACACTACAGGGATTTGCTCCACCCCTTGAGACTGTTTGTCCTCTGTAATAAATGCTATGAATCCCTCGCACCCGCTTCTCAATAGTTTAACTGCTGACCATGCTGAAATAACACTAGCCGGTGAAACCTTTCTCTCTCCATGAAATTCCACTCCTGATGATGCTCCATCCAACTTGAAGGAAATAATTTTGTTAAAACAGTCCATACTAGCATGATGTCTAGACAACCAATCCATCCCCAAAATAACATCGAAGTCATGCATGTCTAACAAGATAAGGTCTGCTGGAAATGTGACATCACCTATCTTAACTGTGCAACTAGGGTGATATGTGCTACAAACAACTTATTTCCATACTGGTGTTGTGACAGTTAGAATGAAAACTAGTTCGCTAACAGGCACATCAATCAATTTAGCAAACTTGGGAGATAGAAATGAGTGTGTGGATCCAGGATCAAACAATACTTTAGCTTCTATTCCACAAACAAAAAGTATATCTTCAACTATGTTGCCCGCTGCATCCGCATCCACTTGGTTCAGATGATATTCGCGTCCTTGTTGTTGAAGCCTGATCCGATTCTGGTTTTGTCTCCCTTGTGGCGCATTTCTATTCTGCTGAGGTGGACGGGTATTTTTATTCTGAGGCTGTTGACGGGGTTGCTGCTGCTGGTTCTGCTGCTGTGGATGCCTGGGTTGGTTCTGAGC
Source organism: Umbellularia californica (assembly GCA_028538565.1). Taxonomy (NCBI): domain Eukaryota; kingdom Viridiplantae; phylum Streptophyta; class Magnoliopsida; order Laurales; family Lauraceae; genus Umbellularia; species Umbellularia californica. The sequence goes on along the minus strand of JAPQWN010000005.1, from coordinate 21,910,403 downwards.
TACTTGTTGATTCTGCTGAGGTGGTCTGTTGCCCTGGTTCCTATTGTTTAGGCAATCTCTCATTAAGTGATCTGTAAGGCCACACTTAAAACATCCACCCGTGACTCTGTAACATAGGTGGGAAGGATGGTTCTTGCCACAGTGCTCACATCCACCTTGCCCTTGGATGTTCTGGTTTTTCCTTGACTTCTTGCCTTGATAGGATTTCTGCCCTTGTTGTTGCTGACGCTTCCTCTGGACATCCTTAATAATTTTGTTATTGATGTTCTCAAATTTATAAGCTCTCTTGACTGCTTCTTGAAAGGTGGCTGGTAGGATAACACCAGAAGCATCTCGCTCAATAATAGGGTTAAGCCCCTCCAAGAATTTGATAATCTTCTTCTCCTCGGTATCAACAAACTCTGGTGCATAGCGGGACAGTCTTTCGAACTTTGTAACATATTCGAGGACTGTCATGTCTCCTTGGGTGAGTAGCTAGAACTCCGCCGCCATCTGTCTCTTGATATGAGTGGGCACATATTTCTCAGTGAACTGTTCCTTGAAGGTAGCCCATGCAATATCATTGGCAATGTCCTGATAGCCATCCTTAAGTGTTTTCCACCAAATATCGGCCAAACCAATAAACATAGAAGCTGCCAACTGAACTTGTTGCCTGCCCGTGCACTGAAAAAGATCGAAGATATTCTCAGTGTGAGCTAACCAGTCATCCGCTATCAAAGGATCCTCTTTCCCGGTGAATTCCTTTGGACCTCTCTTCCGAAAACGTTCAAATAATGCATTTGGGTTGTTGTCACGGTCATTGATCACAATTTGAGGACCCATGTGTTGTGGTTGTACCGGTTCTGGTCTTCTAGCCAACACTTCCAATAACTGTCTCTGTACTTGTGCGAATTCCTCATCTTTCTTATCCATCTGCTCTTGCAATCTGGCTTGATTCTCATTGGCTTGCCTCTGTTGTTCCATCATCATCTCATTGGATTTTTGTTGCTGCTCTATCATCCTCTGCATAAAGTCCTGAAACGGATTATCTCCAGAGGAGCCTGCAATATGAGCATTGCTAGAAGATGGATTTGTGTTCGAAAGGTCCCTGCGTGGAGGCATATTGCCGCAAAACCACTTGTTAGTACAATAAAATATCAAGAAAATACACCAACAATCCCCACGCAACACTAACTAACGAAAACTCTGACGAATCCTCTCCACGTCCCTACGTTTCTAATGTCTTTTAATTGCCCGACATATTTCTCGCTCTGATACTGCCAATCTGTCACGCCCCCGGACCGAGGCCTTGATAATCAAGTCCTTAATCCGGGGCAGAACATGCATGAAATTTTAGCCCGCACACGATAATTATTTTTCCCACAGGATTCCGCGGTGAGGATCCCAGACGATCCATCACAATCAATTTATCAATTCCATAATAAATAATGATATGCGGAAGCATGTAGCAAAATAAAAATCAACTATAACATGAGATGAATACACAAGCTTGGCATCAAAAGAGAAATATATGCATAGCATGACCCCAAAGTTAGTTAAAGTTGTGAAGATCACCAAATAAATTTAATTATACAATCCAATAAGGCCAACAGAGGCCATAAACAAAGTTCCCAAAATAAAATAAAGTCGCTCCTCCAAAAGATGTTATCGAAGACTTCAGACCTAACATGACGTCTACATGACATCATTGGGTTGCCACTCTTGCTCCACCGGAGGTTCTACTGCCTCCTCCGTGTGCTCCTCCTCAAGGGCTGCAGGTCTGACATCTAACACCAAACAGAAAGTATCAGACACGACGGTCTGGAAGGTGAATAATACATATATGATATACAAGTTTTTAGCAAAGTCGTGATTAAGATCATAAAAGTATATTAAAGACCCAATGTATGTACAAAACAATTTAATTGAACAAATGCTGCATATCCGGAAAATTATAATAAACTCTTCAAACTAATGGATAAATACTCAAAACAATGGCAATCCACATATAGCTATATTCTCCTATTATTGAAGTAATAAGAGCAAACAAACAGAAACCGTCGCTATACAAAATGGCCGGAACAGATGCCATCCAAAATGGCTAGATCAGAAACCGTTGCCACTACTCGTGGGACTGGAAAACAAAAACCGTTGCCATGGCGGAACAAACAGAGTCCAAACTGCAGTTGGCGGAAAATTTAAAGATCCCAAGTCAGGTTATCAGCCCGACAAGGTGACCTAAGCTTAGTGGTGTCTTTCAAAAAACCAAAATCTGAATTAACACAAATCAAATCATAATAATACATTTCAAAAATCGATAAGAAGAACTACTCCGAACAAATACAAACGGATAGAATCGAACGGACCAAATGAGTAGTCTTACCGATAATCTCAAAACGATATAATCAAACTGTCAAAGTGCATTTCCATCGATGAAAAGGACTACTCTTAACCAAATACAAACAAATAAATACGGACAAATCAGATGAGTAGCCTCATCGATGTTTTTCAAACGTAACAAATCAATCAACTTCATTTCTAAACAATTCATGAGAAAACATAGAATTATTCTAACTTGGAATGGGATAATCAAAGTGATTGATAGTATTTGATGGGCTTACCGGGGGCCGTCTTGATACACACTTAGTGCCTCCATGTTGGTTTATAAGTGAAGAAGTTGGTGCCTCCGAAGGTTTTCCAACATTTGAGGGCATAAAGTGTATATAGAGACTTAAAGAAAATTCCAGTTAATTCAATTTCTAAACTTTCTCCATGGTTTTTGGTCAAACAAAGTGATTCGGGCTCAAATTCTTAATTCTCGATGATTAATAGGTCATTAGCGAATTTTCATATTCAAATCGGGCCTTAAAATGCAAAACAGGCCCAAAAAATATGCATCAAAACCTACCTGGGCCAGAACCCGGGCCCGGGCCTACTCGAGCGGGCTGTCACAGCAGCCAAGCCCGCTATAGCGAGCCTCACAATTGCTGGTGCCCATTCTGTGCAACACGGGGCTCGCTCTAGCGGGCACAGTTGCTGGTTCCCATTCTGTGCAGCACGTTTCTGCTGTTCATTCTTCTTTCTTCTTTTCTTTTCTCCTTCATTCACATTTTCCAACTGTTCAACAACATTCTAAATACTCCCAACAACCCACAACATCATCTCAATCACAAAGGAAACCAACCTCATCCCAGATCATTTACCACAGAATAAAAATTTCAGCATGAAAGAGTTTGCAGGAATTCTAACAAAATCAAATTTTTACATTCTTATGAGCTATCAAAACCCCTGATTATCTCAGCTATAAAAGACATAGTATTAGCATAAGCACTTCACACTTTTCTGCGTATAAAACTTTAGGAGATGAGCAACACATAACTAAGAAACAAATCAATGAAATAGAGTTTTCTTTCTTATCAATTCAAAGAGAAAAACCACCCATTTCAAACACATGTATTCCTAGCTGAATTTTTCACTTGTCTCAACTGAAATGGGACCTCCAGATCACTCCAAACACTCTAATACTACCAGCTGCAGGCCTATCAAAAATCCATGGAAGAACCCATTTCAAAATCCACTAAAAGCTTGGAAAACAATGAAATTCTACAAAAGAGTTCTTGCATGAACGAAAAGAAGTTTCTTTTGATCCAATAAAACCAAGGTTTGGGAAGGAGAAGCCATTACTAACCTTTGAAAGCTCTGAAGAAAAAGAGGAGCTTGGAGAAGATGATGAAACCAGCTGAAACTCCTCAAAAATGACATCAATGGATAGCTTGAGGTGAGGAGACAAGATTTGTGTAATTTGTTTTCCAATTTGGGTTTGTTTTCCACACATGCAAGAGGAGAGAAGGTGAGAAGAAAGAGAGAAAAACTCTCTGGTTGCTACTACAGCTACAGGACCGAACAAATGAAGAAGATGAAGGCCCATTTGACTATTTTAAATGGGTATTCGTGGGGCCCATTTGATCTTAAAACTTGAGGGCTTTAAAACTCCTGTTTACGTGTCCCGGATGAAGTCGACGAAGAAGAGAAAAATGATCATTGGAAAATCTAATTTTCAAAAAGTATACTTTCCTCATGGTTTTCAAATTTCAAAATTTATGCACAGATTTGGGGAAAAGACGAATTTTCTCGAAAAACGCAATTTCTGGGTTTCAAATGCAAACAGAGCAAATACGAAAGTTGCTGGGATCAAAATAAAAAACTCAAAAATATTGAAATCAATATTTTCAAAAATCAAATAAATCAAATTCTCACACTAACACGCGTCACACGGGCCACCCCGAGCCCGGTCAAACACGACTCATCGCGCTCAAAATTCCACAAAGCTATTCAAAATTCTAATCTAACTAAAAACCCAAGCTAATCGTCCTCTAATCTCGCTTAGAGACTAATTACAGCTAGAATAATAATAAAATATACTAAACCTAGGTCGAGGCCTGACATTAAGAACCTCTTTTTTCTTTGGTTTTGAGGTCGTAATGGCAGTCGGCTCTTTCTTTGATGATTTCTGACTGTTGAGTTCCTTGATCACCTTTTCAACCTCCATGGATACTTTTAGGAGTTCTCCTAGGTTCTTTGATTTGTTGCCAATGATCATGGAGTGGATCCTTGCTCTCATGTTGTTACGACAGATGTCGACTAGCGACGCTTGTGGCAGTACATCTGAGCACTTGTATGCCATCGCCTTCCACTTGTGAATGAAATTGTATGTTGACTCATTATCTCCCTGTTTTAGGCTGCAAAGTTGTGCCATAGTAACAAGATGATCCTCACCTTTGAAGTGGGTCGGGAAGCGTGTCTCCAGCATGGCCTAGTTTTGGATGGAGTCCTCTGGCAGAGTGGAGTACCAATCAAAGGCCATACCTTTTAGGGTACTTGTAAAGAGACAGATCATGAGGGCATCTTGATCCGCGATAGCTCCTGTCAAGATCTTAAAGTGGATGATGACATGCTGTCTGGCCGAACCTTTCCCCATATATGTTTGGAGAGTAGGTTGTTTGAATTTTGCCGGGAACGGAACCGAGTCCATCCATAGGGGATAGGGTGGCTTGATCCCATGCTCCTTTAGTGTATCCTCTTCTTTTGCTTTGGCGAGGATATCGTCAACGTCCTTTTTGGTAAGGGCGCGTGACTCATTGTTTTCTGCATTAGCCTCGCCATCTTGATAACTCGGAGGAGCTTGATTATTTTCTTGACGCTGAAAAGCGAGAAGAAGATTTTCCATGAGAGTTTTGATCCTCTGCTGACCTTGCTCCAATTGTTGGATGTGTGCGGTCGTCTCATCAGGAGGTGGATTGTGAGGTGGCTCAGAATTTGTAGCCAGGACTTTCATCCCTCAGGATTCGAATGAAGAAATTGTCCCGATGACTGATCTGGGGCTCGTTCTTTTGGTAAAAGAGATTGAGGAAGGGTTACTCCGATGTCCTTAGTTTGAAGGAGTAGAGGATTCTTCCAGATGTCTTCGTGTCCGGGAGACACTGCTAGTCACTGGACGTCTGACACGAATTTTGGTTGCTGACTCCTAACGTCTTTTGGTTTTGCCAAACATATGGACAGTAACAACTTGGTCGGGTCTTTCTTTTTCGATCCGTTTTTTAGAGACCTGAAGGGTAGAATGCCGGGTTCTTTCCTTCTCTAGTTTCTTTTGTCGATATGCCGCGTGGCGACGTATACACGAGCAATTTGAGCTTTAGTCAGTTCTCATTGGGCTTTGGCGATGAAGGACGTAGTCCCCCGTGCGCAGCAGCCGAGCTTGTCTTCTTTGAAGCTAGGCATGGACAGGATTCAGACGTGGTCCTTTGCCTGTCGCAATGAAGCTTTGAATTTTGCGAGTTCGGCCCCTGTTGAGATGAAGAGTTGACTCGCAGGGCTGCAGGCTTCAGCAGGTTTTTGCGGAGGCTTTACGATGCATGATTTGATTTTCGGCTTGTCGGCTCATGTTGGGTTGATTTGTTTGTTTGGCGGAGGGTAGGTTTCTCCTTTTTCATGTAAAAGAGAGGGTAGAACCAGTTCTCCTTAAGAGGGGCCAGGTACGCTGTCTTTGTAGATGTTCGGGACCTCTTTTGTTTTGGTGTAGGTCTCGGGGACCAGGTCTTGGGGCAGACCTGATTTCTTATAGATTGAGGCTTCGTGGGAGTGCCATGGGCATCAGGCTTCTTTGTGTTTGCCATTGGTGCCATGGTAGTGACATGTTGCAGGGCGATTTTCTGCTTCTTGGCAGGTACAGTTTCTTCTGCGGGGAGTGGGAATGGTCCTAGCGACCCCAAGACAATGGTCCGGGGAGTAGAGGTCGACTCGGTGTTTTGAGAGTTGTCGAGGGAGATGACGCTTCGGCAACTGGCAGGGCGCTTATGAGTGCACTTGTTTTGCTTATCTTGAAGCATGAGCTGGTACTTGTTCTCATCAAAAGTGATGGTCAATGAAGCTGCCATTGTTAGTTTGGAAACAAGACCACATCCATTAGTAATCACAAGAATATAGTGATCATAAGAGAATAACTATGGTTTTGTCTTTTCAAATTGCTCGAGGGGACATGGCCCAGCCCAAGCAAGATGAAGAAGGCAAAAAGCCATAGAGGGTACAATTGTTCTAAATGTAAGCATGGTAGGCTCAGGATGAGTGCTCCAGTGACTGCTAGAATCAATTGTAAACCTTAATTCAAATTACCGAGAAGCAAGGCTCACTCGAGGTAAGATGATATAAGGTTGGAGATACAAATGTGTTGGTCGTGAATACAGTAGACCCGAAAGGGCGTACTAGCACCACTAGGCACAAATGTTGCAAATTGCATCCTTGGAAAGGACACAAGATGGGATTTTCTTTTTGAAATGTTAAGATTGGATTCATAAAGGAGAACAAATGGTATTCCAATCCGAACACAGGCTCAAACATTTCTGCGAGCACTGAGTCCAAAAGGGAAAGAACCATAATTTCTCGAATCTGAACCCAAAAGTAACAGAAGTTTTTTTTTTATTTTTTTGAAAGGTCAAGATTGAATTCATCAAAGAGAGCAAATGATGTTCCAATTCGAACATAGGCTCAAACATTACTGCAAGCACTAAATTCGAAAAGGAGATAACCAAGATTTTTCAAATCTGAACTCAAAAGTGACAGAAGTTTTTTTTTTTTTTTTTTGAAACGTCAAAATTGAATTCATCAAAGAGAGCAAATGATGTTCCAATCCGAACATAGGCTCAAACATTACTATGAGTACTAAATTTGAGAAGGAGATAACCAAGATTTCTCAATTCTGAACTCAAAAGTGACGGAAGTTTTTTTTTTTTTTTTTTTTTTTGAAGAGATTTTTTTTTGAGATTTATTTTGAAGGGTGCACATAGGTTTCCAATTGGGTCTTATGAAACCTTAGTACATAGATCAGCCTCCAGGTAAGGGTATGATTACTTAATGAACCCGTTTGGAGGACCCTTGCCTTGAACAGTCTAGCTGCCTCCACACTCTAGACAATGCTTTTCTTAGATCCACTTTGGTCAAAGAACACAATTGGTGCAAAATTAGTGTTTTTTTTTTTTTTTTGAACTTTTTTTTGAAAGATTTCTAATGGACTCATCAAAGAGAGCGAATGGCCCCTCCAAATCCAAATGCTGGCTACAAACGATTTCCGCGAGCCATTGTTCGAAAAGGAAGAAACCAAAGTGATGGAACGCGCTCCGAGGCGCCGTGGGGCGGCTACCGGGGTCGGCGGAACGTGGGAGTCCGTCGGGTCCGGCCCTTTCGCGCCCTGGCGGGCCTGAAGCGTGCCTCAACATTTCTTTGTGTGGGTGTGCCAGATTTTCTATTTACTTGGAATTGCAAGTGGTAATCCGGAGATCAACCTTCGCAAGTAAAAAGGAAATCAACTTCTTTCAAGTTTTCCATTGCACAAATATTTAAGAAAAGAGACATTTTCTTAGTTTGCCGTGAAAGGCGATTTTGTTTGGCATTTATAGCCGATTTTGGCGTTTATAGCCGATTTACAATTCTTATCAATAATGAAAGACAAGAGTTGTGATTTCTTTGTCTCTTTAGAAAAATACAAACTACAATGAAAAGCAAGAAAAGGAAGATCTAACTTTTCAGGAGATTGTGGGGGACTCGTTCAGATTGACGGTCGCAAGCCATGTATGGGTTTCGCCATCATCCATGCAGATGAGAACAGAAGATGCTCTTGATTCGCTTGGCTTGGCTATAACCTCAGGTTTTTAGAGGACAAAGACCAAGAGAAGGTCCTATGTCCAATAAAAAGCTAAGTAGACGGGCTGAAAAGCCACGTCTAAGCCATTGGAGGCAGCGGGAGAAGGCAAGGACCTTGGGGGGGGGGGGTGCCCCCCAAGGGACTTTTGTCACCTTGTAGTGGTGGCCGGTGCAGAACTTCAGCAGAGTTTTTCTCTCTTTTTTCTTTCTCTGGATACGAGCTCTGGATTCTTTCCGATCGATCGATCTCGATTTTCTTGATTTCTTTTATTTCAATGGAATGCTCTCCTATTTATAGGCTTTTGGTAGCCATTTAGGAGAGTTTATGGGCTTTAATGGCTTTAATGGGAGGAGTTACAAGATTTATTTCTTGATTTTGTAACTCCTTTTTCCTTGAATCTGATTGGCCGATGGAGATTAAGGGCTTTTAATCACCTTAATTACCATAATGGGAGGAGTTTCATGGTTTAAATGCCATGAATCAATTGACTTGTAACTCCCAAATGCTTGCTTCTGATTGGGCCGTCCAAAGGAATGAATTAATGACTATAATAAAGCTAGTCAATTAACCACATTAATTGGTCGCCGAGCAGTCGAAGAGTCGCGGGCCGTGCCGTGTCTTCTGGAATTCTTCTGGCGATGATCATCGATGGATCTTCATGCTGATCGACATCGGATGAACATGTAACTTCAGACATTGATAGCTAAGAGCGGGCCGGTGACATCTGTCTTGTCGATTTCTCGATCGGTCGGACAGAAAGAGCACTTTTTTTTGGTCGACCGGTTGGCGATCTTGGAGCGATCAATGATGATTTTATGCTTTTGGAGGTTGACCTGTGATTTTGACGGATGTCGGAGGATATGAGTCAATTTCAAGCACTAAAGATCACATTTTCAGGAAACCACAGGGGCCAAAGTGCGCGAAACGCGAAAAAAGACGGAAAAAACGGGTCACCGGCGGAAAATCCGGTGACCCGGACCTCCATGGTCGCCGGCGACCATGGGCCATGGTTGCAGGGGCCTGCGACCTTGGCGGAATTTTGCCCTTCGGAGCCCGTTTTGCGGTCGTTTTGAGGTCTTTTTCGTCACCGTTTTCTTCTGTATTTTTCCCGTCATTTCTTCTCATTTATTGGCTTGATTTCCCTGTAGAAAACCTGATGAGAATCCTTGCATTTTTAGAGTGCAAAGTTTCTAATTTTCCGGGAAAGCCGAAGACTTTGTCGCGTAGAGCTGCTGATTTTCCGCCAGAAGCTGAAACTTGGTCAAACGATGTCGGAATGACCTGAAATTTGAGGTGGAGCCTCCTGAGCAATAAATAAGACCAACCATAGGCTTTTGTTTGAGTTTTGAAGCCGTTTGGGGTCCCGTCGATGCTTCACTTGATTTTGCTGCGGGGAAAATGCCGAGCGTTGATATGTGGTCAAACGATGTCCGATTGACCTGAAATTTGACGGGGAGCCTATTGGAGTCATTTTGAGACGTTCCATGGGCTCCGTTTTGGATGTCATGGTCCCGGGTTGCTCCGCCACCGGTAGGCTTGATTTTCTCTCGGAGCATCGAAACCTGGTCAAACGTTGTCAGAATGACCTGAAATTTGACGTGCAGCCTTTTGGAAGCATGTTGAAGCCACTCATGCACTTGGTTTGATGAGCGAAGGCTTCGGTGGTTCCCGCCGCCGAGAGGCTTGATTTTGCTGCTCGAGCATTGATGGAGGGTCAAACGTTGTCGGTTTGACTTGAAATTTGGCATGGAGCCCTTTTGAGACATGCTGGAGTCATCTGTAGGCTCTGATCGAAGTTTTGACGTCTCCGATGATGTCGCCGCCGAGAGCTCCCGTTTAGCTGTCGGAGAAGCGAAGTTAGGCCAAATGATTCTGAAATGGCCCGAAACTTCATGTGTACTCTTCTCTTGGCTATCTTGAAGGATCTTGCAGTTTTTGTTTGATTCTGACAAGATTTGATTTTTTGGAGAAATTGCATTGCCTATTTATGGCAGGTTGCGACTTTATGCAGCTTTCTTGATGTTGAAGAGGCAAAGTGACATTTTTGGTGTCAACAAATGCCCCCTCGAGGTACAGCGACGAGTTGCTTGACTTTTGTAGTCGATGTGCCTCGAAGAGATTTTTGAAGGAGAGCTTGTGTCTTGACCAAGATTCTTTGAGCAATCTTTACTTTGGTAGAGTAGCCTTTGAGCTTCCAGGGGAATTTTATGGTAGTGAAAGGAATCACACACCATCTCGAGGCAAAGTTTTGAAGATGACATCAGGGATGTGGATTTGGGCTTTTGTTTTTGACCTTGTGACCTAACAAGCTGTATGTGGCAGGTTAGGGGGTCGGGTTTTGGTTTTGACCTTGTGACCCAACAAGCTGTATGTGGCAAGTTGGGGGATCATGATTTGGTTTTTAGTTTTGGTCTTGTGACCTAACAAGCTGTATGTGGCAAGTTAGGGGACCAGGATTTGGTTTTTGGTCACTCTTTGGGACTGTGTGGGTCCATTGGAGTGGTTTGGATTTTTGTGGAATGTCAATTTCAAGATTTTGGCTCAATTTGGTATATGAGGCTGGATGGTTTGATTTTTGGAAGCTCATGGGGCTTGGGATTTTTTTGTATGGTTCAATCAACTCAAAAGAGGCATGGAACCATTATTGTATGCTCTTGGTAAGAGGGATTTTTTTTTTCCTGACTAAAAGCCCATTTTTTTTTTAGTGCCTAGGTGGTCAAACCTGGCTCATATGGGCTAACCCATGGGACCTTAAGCGTTTTAGGATGGCTTAGATCTCATGTGGGTCCATTTTTGTAAAGAATATCTAAAGATATCTCATTTGGATAGAGAATATCTAAAAATATCTTTATGGGAGAGAATCTCTCATATTCCCTTAATTTGGGAGAGAATATCTCAAGGTATCTTTCTTTTTGGGAGAGAATCTTCAATATCCTATTTTGTTGGAGAGAATCTCTCATTTGATTGATTTTGGGAGGAAATCTCTCAAAGACATCTTTCTTTTTGGGAAAGAATCTTTCTAATTCCTTCGCTTTTGGTAAGGTTACTAATTAGTAACACTTACCTTTCTTCTTTATTTCCTTCTTTGATTTGCTCTCTCCTATAAAAGCAAAGGAAGGTAGGATCTCTTGCTCTTATTGCTTTCTTTTGCAACAATCTCAAGAGAGCTCCAAGACCAAGAGTTTTTCTTCTTCAAGGATCTTCAAGCTTTTTCCTTCTTCTTCTCCATCAATGGCTTCAAGTAAGTTTTCTTTCTTTTTTCTTTCAAGAAAACTCTATGTAGAGAATAGGATGGTAAAAAAAGAAAGTTTCTCTTCTCTTTTTTTTCTTTCTTTTTGTTTTTTTTTTCTTTCTATTCTTCTTCTCTTTTTTTTTTTCTTTTTTTTTTCCACGTGATTTCTATTTTTTTTTTTTTTTTTTTTTCACGTGTGTCTCTTTTCTCTTTTTTTTTTTTTTTTTTTTTTTGTTTTGTGGGCCGTACGGACAGATCCGTACGGATCTGGTCCGTACGGCCACGTGGCCTGTGGGCCACGACCTGATGGGCCTGATATTTTTTTTTTCTTTTGCTGTTTTCTTTCTTCTTTTTTTTTTTTGAGAAAGTTTCTTCCTTTTTTTTGTTCTTTTCTTTCTCCCCCTTTTTTTTTTGAGAAAGTTTCTTTTTTTTTTTTTTTTTTTTTTTTTTGAGAAAGTTTTTTTTTTTCTGCTCATCATGATAATGCGTTTTTTATGCAAATCTAGATGTTCATGCATGTACTTTTTGTAGATTGAGCATGATAGCATACCTGAAAATCTTTGCAAATTTGGGAATTTGGAGCTCGCAGCGATGTTGAGCCCTTCTTGATTTTGCGGAGATTTTGAGGTTTCGAAAGTTTGGAGTTTCGGAGCCCGCAGCAATGTTGAGCCCATCTTCAAACTTTCTATTTCCGTCGGGGTATTTCCTTTTTCTTTGGAATTGCCCCGGAGTCATGCCAAAATTTTGTCAGATTTTTGGTGGGACAAAGTGACCCCTTTTTTTTTAGCGAAATCCTGTCATTTTGATGACGATCTTTTTCTTTTCCAACCTTTGCAGGTGGTTCCTCCAGAGCGAACAAGGGTAAAGAGCCTGCTACAAGCGTACCTCGTCGATCTGCTAGATCTTCCAATGTGGCCGTTCAGCAAGCCTGGGAGAAGGTCCAGTTTGTTGAGAAGAACTTGGAAGAGTGCGATTCCCTCAATCACGATGAGATGAGACAGCGATTGATTGCTCTCAAGGATGAGGAGTTCTATAAGATCATGGTAAGCAACCGTCCTTGGGTTATGGACGATCTGAGGGTTTTGCCCAAGCCTACCTTCTTCTTTGGAGATGCAGTCCCTGACGACTTGACATACCAAAGGAGATGTTTTCAGTTCTCTTACACAGCTGATGGTGAAGAGAAGACTGCTTCTACCCGGTTGTCTTTTGATCGGACCATCTCGATCCTGAGCCTTTCTCCCACGTGCCCTAAGAGGGAAGATCCTCCGAGCTGGGTGAAGAGGACCAGTGTGATCAAGACCGGGGTTTTTGTTGGCGGACCTTCCGGTTTTGCGGAGAAGCCACCTGTCCGTATGGACGTGTTGATGCCAGCCAGCGGCTACCAGGGCTCTGATTATCCGTCGGTCGATTTGAGACCGGTGGGCCTTGGCGTTTTCAGCGGTGACGGCAGTACTTGGGTGAAGCCTTTTCGACTTCGTGGCCGTTTCAATGCTGACTCTGATTGGAAGTCATGGACTGACCACACCTTGCTGATTGGGGGCGCCGTTTTGAAGGAAGCCGGGATTTTTGACGCGGTCTGCGCTTTTAGGGAGACCGTGACTTTTTCCGATGATGCCTTCATGGCTATGTTGGAGTCTTTCCTCCCTCAGACCAATACCTTCGTTGTCACGAACGGTGAGATTGGTTTTTCTCTGAAGGAGTTGAGTGCTATTACTGGATTGCCCATCCTTGGCAAACTCTACGAGGAGTTCATGCCGATTGACAGCGTCCTTGAGGAGCAGTCAGAGGAGTTCAGGCTCCTATACTTTCAGCTCGTCGCCTTCTATGATTTTTTTAAGGAGGGCTCGAAAGTAAGATCCAGCAGTTGGAAGAGTTGTGGCTCTTCGTTCCCTAACTTCTTCAACGGTGGAGAACCTTCTGATAGCATGACCCGGGAAGACAGGAAGAAGACTTCGGCCATGCAGGAAGAGTTGAAGGGTTTCTTCGCGAGCACAGATGCCATTTGTTCTGACATTACACTGCGGAGAGATCTTGCTGTTTACCTCACTTTTTGGCTAGGTGAGGCTATTTTTGCTGGTGGAGATGGGACGCACATCAGGCCGCATTGTATTTTTCCGGCTTGTCAGATGGCGTTTGGAGAGCGGCTTGCTTTGGTGCCCGCTCTTTACTCCTACCTGTGTACCGAACTGCAGGCTGCTGCTTTCTTGGTTCGGCTTGGGCTCCCTATGAATAGGGTATTTTCAGCCCATATCTTTTATTCGTGGTTTGTATACCACTGTCCTGGCTTCCACCAGCTGGGTGCTGCACAGGATGATGATCCTCTAATGATTCGATTGGCTAAGGGAAAAGCCGTATCTGAATCACTTTTGTTTGCCCGCATGAGGATCCGATGATTCAGGGACGTCGAGATGGGGCAGTCTTCAGTTAAGCTTTCTCCGGAGTTGCGGAAGAAGGCTTTTGATTTTGGTGCCTCCCGAGACTCTACCAGAGCAGGGTCGGGAAGGCATTACTCTTTGACCAATGCAGAGAAGGAGTGGCTTTTCAGCATACGAGTCGGCACGATGGTGTACCGTAGACATCTTTTCGTCGACATCCAGCCGTATGTACCTTCTCGCTTTGCGCTTCAGTTGGGCTTCTCTCAAGGCGTTGTTGGAGCGCCTTCGAGTATGGTGAAGCGTTTTGGGGGTTTACAGGATGGCAGAAATGCATGGGCTTTTTATAGTACTGAAGACGCTACTGCCACGATCTCTTATCCTGAGCTGTCGACTTTCCGAACTGCCGGCTTCACGAAGTGGTTCGCGGAGAGCTTTTTGGCATATCGGGGGCTTTCCAAGAAGGAGCTTGATGTAAAGCTGTCTTCGGGGAAAGGTACTGGAAAGTCGGATGGCGTCCGGCGAGAGGAAGTTTGGGCCTTCCTTTCTGGAGAGAAGCACAAGATAGGCTTTCTCGGTGACCAGGGCGTCATTGGTTCTGAAGCTGTTCGGGAAATGCCTGATGAGGCTTTGGAGCAGCTAGAACAGGAGGAAGCTGAACTCGACGCTTGGATGCAAGCGGCACAGAGACGAGCTTCCGTGGAGTCTACTGGCAAGAGCAGACCATCCAGTGAGGAGTCAAGTGAGAAACCTGACTTTGATAGTGGGGCGGGTTCTTCTAGGAAGCGAACCCTTAGAGGTAGGAAGAGGAGGAGGAGTCAGCGTCACACGGGGCGGGACGAAGACTCTCCTAATGTGGAAGTCCCTCTCACTGTCAATGAGGAGGTGCCAGGGGAAGCTGACGAACCTCCGGAGAAGAGGATTCGGGAAGAAGAGACCATCGGTGAAGGTATGATTCCTCCTTTTCCTTTTTCTGCTTCTTTCATGGGGCTTTCCATGTTCTGATTTGTTTTCTCACCCTGCTGCTGCCTTTTTTTTTTTTTTTAGCAGAGGATGAAGACTTGGCGATGCCTGAGGTTCCGACCGATGAGGCGGTGATGGAGCCGGTTATGGCATCTGAAGAAGAACCGAGGGACTCTGGAATGATTCCAGAATCTCCAATTGGTATAACTTCTTTCGCTTTCTCTTTTTTTTTTTTTTTTTTGCCTGCGACTTGATTTGCTAACATTTTTCTTGTCAGCTGACTTGCCACAGGATTCCGATGACTTTGAACCATCAATGGACACAAATGTTGATGAAGCTTCTGATGAGTTCATGGAGGAAGAGAGTGTTCCGCCAGTCGTCGAAGAAGGTACTTTGTAGTGATGACCCTGATGATTTTTTTTTGAACAGGATCATATTCATACCTTTTTGTGTTTCATTTGCAGGTTTTGAAGTGACAGAAGAGAGTCCATCGCTTTCTTCAGAACCAGAGCAAGGGATGCCAGAGGTCGATCCGGAGGTAGAGACCAGTTCTGACATGATTGAGGAGATGCCTCGTGTTGAGATTCCCTCTCCAGTGGCTCCAAGTGAAAAGAGTTCTTTTGTTACTCTTCCAATGGGACATGACATGAGCAGCCGATCAGCGGAGAAGGGTGAATCTTCATCCAGTTCGTCTCTTCAATTTGCGAAGAAGGTGCTGGCTCGGGTTTTGAGTTCTTGGGTCAAGACTCTCCTTTCTGGACACCTGGATGCCGGATTTGGCATGATCCCACATGTACAGGAGATTCTCACTGATACCGAAGAGGTTGGTCTGGATGTCACAGGTGCCAGGGCGATCGTTGATAGGATCATTGCACTGGGTGACAAGTGGTTTGAGACCATGGGTTTCCCTGACGACCAATTCTTCAAGGAGATGTTCTTGGACCCTGCTGATAAGGCTAAGTCTGACCTGAATGAGGCTACACAAAGCAAGAAGCAGCTAGTTCGGGAGAAGAACAAAGAAGAGCTAGCCATCATCGGATTGAGGCATGACCTTAACGTCCTTGATAGGGAAGTTGAGGAGGCCAGGAAACGTCTTGAGCATTTGAAGGCACAAGTCGATGCGAAGTGGGCTGCTATAACAGAGGCTCGTGACAGGGAGAGTACTCTGATTCGCAGGGTTGCAGATGCCGGTCAAGTTCTCGAGAGGAGGACTCTAGAAAACGAACGATGGCAAACTGCTGGGGAAGAGCTTCCCGGTGTAAAAGAAGGGTTACGGCATTCGCCAGCATCTCATGGCAAGTTCCTGAAGAAGCGTGCCTTGGAAACTCTGACGGCTGATGCCAAAAGTTTGCTTGAGGAGCTGAAACTTTGGCTGGAGACCATTTTTGGCTGAGCTCCTGATTTTTTATAGCAGAAACCATTCTTCTTTTTTTGGTACCACATGTATTTTTTGGTACTCTTTTTTTGTAGTGCTTGTGAACACTCTTTTTTTTTTTTTTTTTTTGTACCACATGTATTTTTTTGGTACTTTTCTTTTCTTTTTTTTTGTAGTGCTTGTGAACACTTTCTATTTTTTTTTTTTTTTTGCTTTGGTACCACATGTATTTTTTTTGGTACCTTTTTTTTGTGTTCCCTACGCTCACTCAAATCTTTTTGTGATGAAAGCAATTGCTAAATAGGATTTGATCAAAAGCTTTGTCATTTTGTGAAAATCTTTTGTCAAATGGTTGTTTTGGTATGGGAAACGAATTTTGGTTGTGGCGTGAAAGCCGATTTTGAGATGGCATGGAAGCCGAAATTTTATGGCGTAAATGCCAAAATTTGGGTTGGCATGGAAGCCGGTGTTTTTGTGGCATTTACAGCCAGTTTGGTGGCATTGATAGCCAATTTGTGGCATTTATAGCCGGTTTGGTGGCATTGATAGCCATTTTTTGAAAGCCAAGTTTTGGTTTGTCGGCGTGAAAGCCAATTTTTCGTGGCATTGATAGCCGGTTTGTGGCATTTATAGCCGGTTTTGACATGAGAGTTAGGTTTTTTTTTGTGGCATTTGTAGCCGAGTTTTTTGAAAACCAAGTTTTGTTTTATTGGCATGAAAGCCGATTTTGGCGTTTATAGCCGGAAATTTTTGTTTTGGCATTTATAGCCGGATTTTGGCATTTATAGCCGAGTTTTGGTTTTCAAAATGCAGGTATCGACTAAATGTCGCCTCCCCGCTGAATGGTCTTGCAAGTATCGATGGAATGTCGCTTCCTTGCTCATTCGGTTTTGCGAGTATTGATGGAATGTCACTTCCTCGCGGGTTAGGTTTTGCAAGTATCGATGGAATGTCGCTTCCTCGCGAATTGGGGTGCAAATATCGACTAAGCGTCACTTCCCTGCTTTTCCCAAGACTTTTGGTTTTGCGGGTACTGACTTGATGTCGTTTCTCCGCGATTTTTGAAATTTGAGGTTTTCTCGAACCATTTGTAATTTTGGGTTGTGGATAGCAACTGGTATGTTGCATCTCCACGATTTTTGAAATTGGGTTGTGGATATCAACTGGTTTGTTGCTTCTCCACGATTTTAGGTTTTCTCGAACCTTTGAAATTTGGGTTGTGGATATCAACTGAAATGTTGTGTCTCCACGATTTTTGAAATTGGGTTGTGGATATCAACTGGTTTGTTGCTTCTCCACGTTTTTTGGATTTTGCAAGTATCGACGAAATGTCGCTTCCCTGCGATTTTGGGTGCAAGTATCGATGGAATGTCGCATCCTTGCTTTTTTTCAAAATTTTTGTTTTGCGGGTACTGACTTTGATGTCGTTTCCCCACGATTTTTGAAAAACCATTTTTTTTTTTGTTTAAAGACACGAGGGTCGTAAATTTTGACCTAGAACCATTTGGCGGTAAAAGGTAAGGTGGACTAGGGTGGAAATCCCTGAATCCGGATTTTTGTTTCAAACCATGAATTTTGGTTCAAGGATCGAAAGTTTTGGTCAAGTCAGGGAGAGGCTCCTAAACTTGGATTTTTTGTTTTTTTTTTTTTTTTTTTTTTTTTTGAACAATGAAACGGTAAAAGTAAGCATTGTTTTTGAATCTCTAGAAATATTTACATTTGATATGAAAATTCTAAAGAGAGTGGGTTTGACGAGCGAGTACCTGAGAACAGGTTTTGGCCATACAGGCATTGCTCTTACCCAGTTGGGTAAGTCTTCAAGGGTAGTACCGCTTCAAGAACTTGCCGTTGATAGGCAGCATACATCTGTCGCCTTCCATGTTTAGGAGGGCATATGCGCCGTTGGAGAAGACCTTGTCGATGACGTAGGGTCCCTCCCATTTTGGTTCAAATTTGCCTTTGGATTTGTGTGCGAAGACCATTGGTCTTTTTACCGCAAGAACCAAGTCACCCTTTTTGTAGGCGCGTTGCCGGACCCTTTTGTCAAAAGATCCTGCCATGCGTGCTTGGTAAAGTTTAATGCTTTGTCGAGCTTCGAGCCGTCTCTTGTCGAGATTGTCCAGCTCATGGAGTCGCAATTTGACATTGCTTTCTTGAGTCATGTCATTTTGTAGAGATACCCTCAGAGAAGGAATTTGTACCTCTAGGGGCACGACAGCTTCGCATCCATAGACCAAGGAGAATGGTGTGCTATGGGTTGGTCCTCAAACGGTGGTTCGATAGGCCCACAAAGCTTCATACAGTTTATCGCTCCAGTCTCTTTTGTGACTAGAGACCATTTTCTTGAGGATTTTGCAGAGTGTCTTGTTGAAGGCTTCTGCTAATCCGTTTGCTGCCGGATTGTATGGAGTCGAAGGACAGCTTTGGATTTTGTATTTGTCGCAAAACCTGTAGAATCGATGATCCCGGAATCGTAGTCCGTTATCATGGACGAATCTCTTGGGTATGCCGAAACGACAAATGATGTTGGTGCGTAGGAATTGAAGAACTGATGAGGTCTTCATTTCGTTGAACGCAAATGCTTCTGACCACTTGGAGAAATAATCCGTTGCGGCGAAGATGAAGCGATGACCTTTGCTTGAAGGGGGAGAGATAGGACCTATGATGTCCATGCCCCATGCTTCGAAAGGCCATGAGATTGCTGTAGGATGCAGCCATTCCGGAGGCATGTGAATGTAATCTCCGTGAACTTGG
Organism: Umbellularia californica; assembly: GCA_028538565.1. Taxonomy (NCBI): domain Eukaryota; kingdom Viridiplantae; phylum Streptophyta; class Magnoliopsida; order Laurales; family Lauraceae; genus Umbellularia; species Umbellularia californica. The sequence continues at coordinate 21,891,534 of JAPQWN010000005.1, read as the reverse complement.
CATAGCTGGCAGCGTTTGGCAAATTGCATTGCATCAGCAACCATGGTAGGCCAATAGTAACCTAACCTTTTTATCTGATCATAGAGCTTAGGACCTGCCTGATGGGCTCCACAAAGACCAGCATGAACTTCTTTGAGTGTTTCTTCAGCCTCTTGTTGTGACAAGCAGCGTAGAAGTACTCCGTTGAAGGATTTCCTGTAGAGGATTTTTGAAGGAATATCCAAATGAAAGTTTGGGGCTCGCCTTTGCATGCTTACCCGTTCTTTTGGATCTTCAGGTAGGATTCCGAACATAGTGTAATCAATGAACGGATCCCTCCAGTCGCCGATTGAAGTTTGAAGGATAGAGATCCGACTTCCAACCACTCGGTGGCATTCAGCAACTGCTTGGTGTGTGTTAAGAGGAGGGAGGATCCTTCTCTTGCACACTGTAATTTGCATGTTTTCCCCTTCCTGGATCGCCATTGATGCGGCAAGTCCGGCCAGGGCATCTGCACGGATGTTTTCACCTCTACGAATGTGGGTGATGTTGCAGATGTCAAACTTTTACAGAAGCGATTGTGCCTTGTTGTAATAAGGCAGCAGATCAGGCTTCCTGACTTCATATTTCTGATTCATCTGGTTGACGATCAGTTGAGAGTCTCCAAAGACTTCCAGCATGGTGATACCAGATTCGATGGCGAGTTCCAATCCTAGGATCAGAGCTTGGTATTCAGCTGCATTGTTTGTGCATGGTTCCAGTAGCGAGAAAGCGTGTGGAATCATGCATTCGTCGGGGCTAACAAAGAGGATGCCAACTCCCGAGATCAGCTTTCTGTTTTCATTTGTCCTGGTTGCACCGTCAAAGTACATGTCCCAGGAGGCATTTGGTGAGGAAGTCTCCACGTTGTAGACAGGTTCGTCTGGGAGATCATCTCTGAGTGGTGAATCTTTAGGCAATGGATGCTCTGCGAGGAAATCTGCTAGAGCTTGGCCTTTGATTGCTTTTTGTGGCACATACCTAATATCAAATTGTGACAAGAGGATGGACCATTTTGCCAGTCGGGCATTGAGAGAACCGGCCTTCGTGACAAGGACCTTCAAGAGGTTGATCCTCGAGACCAGGTAGACTGTGTTGGAAAGCAAGTAGTGACGTAGCTTTTGTACGGCGAACATCACTGCAAGGCATTCTTTTTCGACTGGAGAGTAGTGATGCTCTGCACCCACTAGCATGCGGCTGAGGTAGTATAGAGCAGCTTCTTTTCCCTCACCATTCTCTTGTGCAAGCAGAGCGCCTACAGAATGATCAAGAGCTCTTGTGTACAAGATGAATGGTTTTCCAGTGGCAGGGGCAGCTAACACTGGAGGTTTGGTCAGGTATGACTTGATATCTTGAAATGCGGCTTCGCAGTCGGCATCCCAGACAAAGTCTACACCCTTTTTCATCAATCGAGAGAATGGACGGCATTTCCCCGAAAGATTGGAGATGAACCGTCTGATGTAGGCCAATCTCCCTTGGAGCCCTTTAATTCTCTCAAGGTTCTTGGAGAGGGCATTTCTAGAATAGCTTTGACTTTTATGGGGTCAAGTTCTATTCCAGCTTTCCGAACAAGGAATCCGAGAAACTTACCCGACGAGACGCCGAAGAAGCATTTTAGAGGATTCATCCGCAGTTTGTGTTTGCGGAGTCGGAGGAAGACTTCCCGAAGATCTTTGAGATGGTCTTCTTTTCTTCTGCTTTTGACGGCGAGGTCATCAACGTAACATTCGACCGTCTTGTGCTGCATATCTTGGAATATTTTCATCATAGCCCTCTGATATGTGGCACCAGCATTTTTCAGACCAAATGGCATGACAGTGTAGCAATACACGCCAAATGGAGTCCGAAATGAAGTGTGTTTTTCATCCTCGGGATGCATCTTTATCTGATTGTAACCAGAGAAGCCATCCATGAATGTCATTCGCTCGAATCCGCAGGTATTGTCAATCATCACCTCCGGTATGGGGAGCGGGAATTCATCTTTGGGGCAAGCGCCATTCAGGTCTCTATAGTCAATACAGACCCTGATCTGCCCATTTTTCTTTGTCACGGGGACAATGTTGGCCAACCATTCTGGATGTTGTTCCTCACGGATGAAGCCGACGCTTTTGAGCTTTTGAACTTCTTGTTCGATTTTATCCATCACATCTGGACGGAATCTTCTTTGGCCTTGTTTGACAGGCTTGACGTCTTCTTGAAGATTGAGTTTGTGGACTGCTACTTTGGGGTCTAAACCAGGCATTTCAGCATAGGACCATGCAAAGCAATCAACGAACTCACGAAGAAAAGCGATATACTCGGGTAACTCATCATCCTTTATATTCTTGCTTATGAATACAGGACGTGGGTTATCAGGTGTTCCCAAGTTTATCTTTTGAACAGGATCTTCTGTCGGAAGGTTCGAAGGTGGTTCCTCCACAATATTTTCGGAGGCTTCCATCTCAACGAAACCTTCTGGAGTTTCAACTGCATTACCAGACCAAGGCTCTGTTGCTTTCCATAGATTTTCTTGATTGGTGATCTCCTCAAGGCTTCCTATGAGAAAGTCCCAATCGCCTGTTGAGTCTGGTATTTCTTTTGGAGACGAGGGTTCTTCTGGGTCAGAATAGCACAAGTCTGCATTATCGGACGATTCCTTTTTATCATCAAAGAAATCGTACAAGTTGGATGAGCTTCCTGGATCTTTGTCAGGTAACTCTTTAAAGAGATTTCCAGGGAGATCGATGTCTTCGTGGACTTTAGATGTTGAGGCTTGGTCGGTAAAACGACTTTTAAGCCTTTGTGTCAACTGTCTCAGAGGAGTGTCGGGATCATACCCTAACCCATATGAAGACTTTTCTACATGACCGTAGAGTCTCCAATCTTCCAGCTGGCTTTTGGTCAAGGCGGGCTCCAATGGCGTGAGAATACCGCGTCTTTCTCCCAAACCGACTGGGTTTTGAGCGTCATAGCCCATTTTCTTCATAATTGCTTGTGCCACAGGACTATATAGAGATAGCTGAGGCATACCTTCATTTTGGAAAGGTTCCAGCATGGAGTTTGATGAAGAAGCGTCGATCTATGGAAGAAGATCGGCCTTTGCTTTGGTGATGTTGCCGGAACAACAAAGGTAGCAAACGTAGGATCTTCTACATCAGCAGGTGTCTCCATCGGAGTGAGAGCAGGCTGAACTTGCTGAGTGTCAACTTGGCTTGACGATCCATCGTCTTCTGGCTCTGAGTCCGAGTCTGTGTCTTGCATGATAGACACGAGAGAAACAACAAATTTGCCCCCAGACTTTTGTTTCGCCTTCTTCACTTTAGTCGTGATGACCAAAGGTTTTGAAGATTTGAGGGAGATGACGAAGGGAGATTGACTACTCTTCTAATTTGCCGGAGGGGTTGTTTTCTTCCGGTGATTTTTGAGGGGCCTTGCCTTTATCTTTCTGGAGATTTTCAGCAGGGGGTGCTATTTCCTCTTTTTCTTCTTTTTCGCCTTCATACATTTGGGAGTCTGCGAAGTGGACTTCTTTACCTTTGAAGGGTTTCCTGTCCGCAAAGACTCGATGTACCATGCCGTCGTCGCCGACGAACTTGATGCATTGATGTAGAGTTGAAGGAACAACACCATTCTCGTGTATCCAAGGACGTCCGAGAAGGATGTTGTAGCATGAGGGGGTTTTTATTGCATACACAGTGACCTCATAGATAAGATCACCGATTTGCAATTTGAACCTGATTTTGCCGATAGGCCTTTGAGTGCTCCCATCGTATCCAAAGATAGATACAGATGTGTGGCTTAGCTTGCTGGGTGGGATGCCCAACTCCTCAAGAGCCGAAGTGGAGATAAGGTTGAGTGCAGAACCTGGGTCGATCTGAACTCTATGTATCGGCATTTCTTTGATGTACCCTGTGAAGTACAGGGGTCGGTTGTGCCTTGCTTCGCCAAGTAGGAGGTCTTCCTTAGTGAAGGCGATGGTTGCACTGGCTGCCTTTTGAACCGAGAGGCATTGGATGCATGATCCCTCGCTTTTCTCTTTTTCTCCTTTTAAGGAGGTTTCTGAGTTTTTGACCCGGTAGTCCATTTCAATTTGGAGGACTTGTGGGGCATGTTTGTCGACATCCTCATTCAGTTTTTGTAATTCTGAGATGAGATTATCACGAGTGCGTGGAGACATTCGCAATAAGTCTAGGATGTGAAGACGTGCAGGTATGTGTTTGAAGTGCTCAACCAAGTCATACTTGAAAGCCTCCTTGGGGCCTGCATGTTCATTGTTTTTGCCACTGGGGGCGCTTACAACATCTTTTCCCGAAGGATTTACATAAGTAAAGGAAGATTGGTTGTAATTTTTGTGGTAGTCCCGGCCCGAACGGGTGCCTCTACCAACTTCGAGAGCTTCTTGAGAAGGATCTTCGTTTGGAAGATTGTCTTCAGGATCAAGAGGCTGTCGTTTTTCATCTACTGGGGATGTATCTGCAGCAGAGTTGCCATCCTCAGTGATTGTGTTGCACGGATCATTTTCCGGGAGCAAGTCCTGAACAGCATCCAGCAGCTTTTCTTCTTCGTTGACCCATCCATCACCCCAAGTTGGGTTTTCTTCGTGATGATCAGTCGGGAAGAATGTGAGTTCTGAAGTCACAGTCTCAGGAGAAGAAACCTGAGAGGGTGTCATCTCTGTGAAAGTCACGTGAGACGAGGTAGCTCCAGAGGATACATTGCTAGGCGTCGTCGGAGTATAGGTAATCTCATCAGACGACGCTTCAGAAGAGCTATAGTCCTGATATATTACATTACAGGAAGCTCTGATAGGAGATGTTGCCTGCTCGGAGTCAGACTCATCCTCGGATGTAAGAGGATCGTCTATCCAGCAATGTTCTCCATTTTCAGGAGTTAAGGGTGGATGTACCTGATTATCTTCAGGGACTTCAGGCTCTGGGTTGCGAGGAGGCTCGTTAACACGATCTTGCTCTTGTTCTAGAGCGAGACGCTGCAAGATCCTTGCATATTCTTCAAGATCAGGCATGGGAGCCAGATCCTCTTCTTCGTCTTCTCCGTGTGGCTCAACATAGTTGATTTCCACTGGAGCAACGACGGGTGCTGGGTTAACAGCATCTTCTTATGCAGCCTCTTGGTCTTCTTCATCATTAGACCAGGATCCTTGTGGTTGCAAAGAGTTATACCAGATTACTGGCATAAGGTGAGTTTCAGGAACCCATTCTTCGTCGGAGAGATACTCTCCTGTTTCAAGAGATTCCTCCCACTCGCCGGTGTAGTTGGGCTCGAATCCATCGTCGGTGTCGCTGGACTCGTATCCATCAATGGAGAATCCAACTACCGAGTTGCAAGAGTATAATGCCCCCTGCATGGCTTCTTTTTTGAATTGAGGTGGCATGAAATCACTGAGAGTGAAGTTTCTTACCGCCTTTGAAGTCTCTGGAAGGGATGTTTTTGTTGCCCCGAGTGAAGTGGTAGAGGAGGCCTCTGCCTTTTCATGGACTTCTTGTTTTGGCTGGATCTTCTCTTGCCGTTTGAGCCTGAGGAGATGTTTCCTAGCCTGCCTTCGCTGTTGAGCTGTCGGCTTTGTTTTTACGATCTCCCAGTTTTCATCTTCCAGGAGATCGGGATGTACCCATATGGGTTGTCCGTCTGGTGTCGGGCAAGGAACCAACACTTCGGACGTTTGAATTCTTTTTATCACCTTGAAGGAAGTAGTGATCTTCTTCTTCGGTGATTTTGGTGTTTGTCCACATGACACCATGTTGACGGAGGCAGTCCCATAGTTTTTGTCAAAGGTGATGACTCCGTTTTTCCACATCTCGTTTATCTTCTCTCTCACAACGAAGCATTGATTGAGAGGATGCGAGACCATCTGGTGGTATGGACAGTACCGAGGATCATTGGTTTTGCCAACGTCTCCAGGTCTTTTGGGCTCTGGCAAAATGAGTTTGCCATTTGCTAGGAGAGCCTCAAAGATTTCTTCGACGTCTTCATCGAACGGATATTTCTTTTCTACTCGCTCTTTGAAGGCATCAGAGAGTTCAGGTCTCTTACCTGCAGCTCTATTTTCAGCTTTCTTTGGTTGCTGAGGAGCTGACTTGGTTTGCACATTAAGGACCTCTTTCTTCTTTGGTTTAGAGGTTGCAATGGCGGTTGGCTCTTTTCTTGATGACTTCTGACTGTTGAGGTCTTTGATCACCATTTCAGCTTCCATGGAAGCTTCGAGAAGTTCCCCCAGGTTCTTTGATTTATTGCCGATGATCATGGAGCGGATTTTAGCTCTCATGTTGTTTCGGCAGATGTCGACTAGCGACGCTTGTGGCAGTACATCTGAGCATTTGTACGCCATTGCTTTCCACTTGTGAATGAAGTCATAAGTTGACTCATTCTCTCCCTGTTTTAGGCTGCAGAGCTGAGCCATAGTAACAGGATGATCCTCACCTTGGAAGTGGGTCAGGAAGCGTGTCTCCAGCATAGCCCAGTTCTGAATGGAGTTCTCCGGAAGAGTGGAGTACCAATCGAAGGCCGTACCTTTTAGGGTACTTGGAAAGAGGCGAATCTTGAGTGCATCTTGATCCGCGATAGCTCCCGTCAAGATCTTGAAGTGGATGACGTGTTGTCTGGCCAATCCTTTCCCCGTATATGTTTGGAGAGTAGGATGCTTGAATTTTGTGGAGAACGGGACCGAGTCCATCCATAAAGGATATGGTGGCTTGATCCCATGCTCTTTGAGTATATCCTCTTCTTTAGCTTTGGCGAGGATACTGTCTACGTCCTTTTTGGTGAGGGCGCGTGACTCATTTTCTTCTCCATTTCCCTCGTTATTGCTATGATTCGGAGGAGGCTCATTGTTCACCTGATTTTGGACGACAAGGAGAAGGTTTTCCATCAGAGTTTCAATCCTCTGCTGGCCTTGTTCCAACTGCTGGATGCGTGTGAGCGCATCATCTCGAGGTGGATTCTGAGGTGGCGGCTCAGAACTTGTTGCCAAGACGTTCATCCCTCGGGATTCGAACGAAGAAATTGTCCTGGTGACCGAGCTGGGGCTCATTCTTTTTGATGAAGAGCTTGATGAAGGATTACTCTCCCGTCCTTGGCTTGAAGGGGCAGGAGATTCTTCGGGATGTCTTTGTGTCCTGGTGACGCTACGGGTCACCGGACGTCGGACATGGATTTTTTATGCTGACCTTTGGCGTCTTCTGGTTTTTCCAACCATATGGACGGCAGCAACTTGGTCGGGTCTTTCTTTTTCGACCCATTTGCGGGAGACTTGAAGTGTAGGAGGCTGGGTCCTTTGCTTCTCTAGTCTCTTTTGTCGATATGATGCACGGCGGCGTGCTCGACGAGCGATTTGAGCTTTGGTCAGCTCTGGCTGGGCTCTGACGATGAAGGATGTGCTCCCTCGGGCGCAGTAGCCGAGCCTGTCTTCTTTATAGCTAGGCAAGGACAGGATCCGGACCCGGTCCTTTGCCTGTTGCAGCGAAGCTTTGAATTTTTCAAGTTCGGCCCCTGTAGAGATAAAGGGTTGAACCGAAGGAGTGTAGGCCTTAGCAGGTGCTTGTAGAGGCCTGGTGATGCGTGATCTGATTCTGGGCTTGTGGGAGCAAGCCGGTTCATGCTGGGTCGACTTGGGAGTCAAGTTGGAGATGGGTCTCTCCTCTTTCATGTAGGCAAGAGGGTAGAACTGGTTCTCCTTGAGTGGGGCCAGGTATGCTGGCTTGGTGGAAGTTTGAGACCTTCTTTGTTTTGGGGAAGGTCTTGGAGACCAAGTCTTAGGGTAGACCTGGTTGGTTGTTGGTCGAGGCTTCGCGGGGGTGCCGCGGGCTTCGGGCTTTTGGGCTTTCGCCTTTGGTGTCGCGAGAGTGACACGTTGAGAGGCGATCTTCTGCTTTTTGGCAGGAGCAGCTTGTTCTTCGGGAAGTGGGAATGGTCCCAGTGTCCCGAAGACGATGGTCAGGGGAGTCGAGGTCGACCCGGAGCTCAGAGAGTTGCCGAGGGAGTTGACGCTTCGGCAGCTGGCAGGGCGCTTGTAAGTGCGCTCGGTTTGCTTCTGTTAAAGCATGAGTTGGTGCTTGTTCTCATCGAAGATAATGGTTAAGGCTGCCATTGTTAGTTTCGAAAAAGTTCTGAAGCAAGACCACATCCATTAGTAATCACAAGAATATAATGATCATAAATGGGAATTTCTATGGTTGTCTTTTCAAATCGCTCAAGGGATATGACCCAAGCGACATGAAGAAGGCAAAAAGCCATAGATGGTACAATTGTTCTGACAGCAAGCATGGTAGGCTCGAAATGAGCGTTCCAATGACTGCTAGAAGCAATTGTATACCTAAATTCGACTTATCGAGAAGCGGAGCTTGCTCGAGATAAGAAGAATATAAGGTAGGAGTTACAAATGTGCCGGTCACAGATACAGTAGACCCTGAAAGGGCGTACTAGTACCGCTATGCACAAATGTTGGAGATCGCATCCATGAGATGGGATTCTTTGTTTTGAAATGTCAGAAATGGATTCGTCAAAGAGAGCAGGTGGCATTCCGATTCAAATACGGGCTCAACGATTTCCGCGAGCGCCAGTACTCAGAAGGGAAGAGACCACAATTTCTCGAATCTGAATCCAAAAGTGACGAGTTTTTTTTTTTTGAAATGTCAAGATTGGTTCCATCAAGGAGAGCAAATGGTATTCCAATCTGAACACGGTCTCGGCGATTTCCGCGAGCGCCAGTGCTCAGAAAAGAAGAAACCAAAATTTCTCAGATCTGAAATCAAAAGTGACGAGTTTTTGAAGATTTTTTTTTTGAAATGATTTTTTTTATTATTTTTTATTTTTTTATTTTTTTTTTTTTAAATATATTTTTATTTATTTTTTTTATTTTTATTTTTTTTTTTTGAAAATTTTTGTTTTTTTTTTTTAAGATTTTTTTTTTTGAAAATCTTTTTTTTTATTTTTTTTATTTTTATTTTTTTTTTAAGATTTAAAGACGAGAGAGTACACATAGGCCTCCTAACCCAGTCTTATGAAACCTCAATTAATAGAATTGCCCCCAGTTAAGGGTAGGATTACTTAATGAACCCGTTTGGAGGACCCTTGCCTAGAACAGTCAAGCTGTCTCCACACTCTGGACAAGGCTTTTCTTGAATCAATCGTGATCAAAGAACGCAATTGGTTTAACCTTAGTGGTCTATGTCCTTCTTTATAAAAAAAAAATCCCAAATAGACTCATCGAAGAGAAACGATGGCCCAAAACCTTAGTCGAACGGGCTCAACATTTCTGCAAGCACCAAAGAACGATAGGATAGGATCAAAGTTTCTCAATTTTGAATCCAAACTAAGAAAACTGATTTTTTTTTTTATTTTTTTTTTTTTTAATATTTTTTTTTTTTTTTGAAATCTCTAATGAACTCATCGAAGAGAAACGATGGTCCAAAACCTTAGTCGAACGGGCTCAACATTTCTGCAAGCACCAAAGAACGATAGGATAGGATCAAAGTTTCTCAATTTTGAATCCAAACTAAGAAAAATGATTTTTTTTTTTTTTTTTTTGAAATCTCTAATGAACTCATCGAAGAGAAACGATGGTCAAAAACCTTAGTCGAACGGGCTCAACATTTCTGCAAGCACCAAAGAACGATAAGATAGGATCAAAGTTTCTCAATTTTGAATTCAAACTAAGAAAACTGATTTTTTTTTTTTTTTGAAAAGAGAAAGAATGGAAACAAACTCAAAGAAATAGAAATTTCCAAAAAATCCCATCTCATGTTTTTTAGGATGCAAAATCCAACATAGGCTACCAGCTAGAAAGTAGCCAAGGAATCCGGAAAAGAAGTATAAGCATAGAGCAAAAAGTATGATATGCAAATATTTCATTTCCAAGCACCGTGTTCTCAAATGAACGAGTCCCACCGGGTGTGCCAGCTTGATGGAACGCGCTCCGAGGCGCCGTGGGGCGGCTACCGGGGTCGGCGGAACGTGGGAGTCCGTCGGGTCCGGCCCTTTCGCGCCCTGGCGGGCCTGAAGCGTGCCTCAACATTTCTTTGTGTGGGTGTGCCAGATTTTCTATTTTACTTGGAATTGCAAGTGGTAATCCGGAGATCAACCTTCGCAAGTAAAAAGGAAATCAACTTCTTTCAAGTTTTCCATTGCACAAATATTTAAGAAAAGAGACATTTTCTTAGTTTGCCGTGAAAGGCGATTTTGTTTGGCATTTATAGCCGATTTTGGCGTTTATAGCCGATTTACAATTCTTATCAATAATGAAAGACAAGAGTTGTGATTTCTTTGTCTCTTTAGAAAAATACAAACTACAATGAAAAGCAAGAAAAGGAAGATCTAACTTTTCAGGAGATTGTGGGGGACTCGTTCAGATTGACGGTCGCAAGCCATGTATGGGCTTCGCCATCATCCATGCAGATGAGAACAGAAGATGCTCTTGATTCGCTTGGCTTGGCTATAACCTCAGGTTTTTAGAGGACAAAGACCAAGAGAAGGTCCTATGTCCAATAAAAAGCTAAGTAGACGGGCTGAAAAGCCACGTCTAAGCCATTGGAGGCAGCGGGAGAAGGCAAGGACCTTGGGGGGGGGTGCCCCCCAAGGGACTTTTGTCACCTTGTAGTGGTGGCCGGTGCAGAACTTCAGCAGAGTTTTTCTCTCTTTTTTCTTTCTCTGGATACGAGCTCTGGATTCTTTCCGATCGATCGATCTCGATTTTCTTGATTTCTTTCATTTCAATGGAATGCTCTCCTATTTATAGGCTTTTGGTAGCCATTTAGGAGAGTTTATGGGCTTTAATGGCTTTAATGGGAGGAGTTACAAGATTTATTTCTTGATTTTGTAACTCCTTTTTCCTTGAATCTGATTGGCCGATGGAGATTAAGGGCTTTTAATCACCTTAATTACCATAATGGGAGGAGTTTCATGGTTTAAATGCCATGAATCAATTGACTTGTAACTCCCAAATGCTTGCTTCTGATTGGGCCGTCCAAAGGAATGAATTAATGACTATAATAAAGCTAGTCAATTAACCACATTAATTGGTCGCCGAGCAGTCGAAGAGTCGCGAGCCGTGCCGTGTCTTCTGGAATTCTTCTGGCGATGATCATCGATGGATCTTCATGCTGATCGACATCGGATGAACATGTAACTTCAGACATTGATAGCTAAGAGCGGGCCGGTGACATCTGTCTTGTCGATTTCTCGATCGGTCGGACAGAAAGAGCACTTTTTTTTGGTCGACCGGTTGGCGATCTTGGAGCGATCAATGATGATTTTATGCTTTTGGAGGTTGACCCGTGATTTTGACGGATGTCGGAGGATATGAGTCAATTTCAAGCACTAAAAATCACATTTTCAGGAAACCACAGGGGCCAAAGTGCGCGAAACGCGAAAAAAGACGGAAAAAAACGGGTCACCGGCGGAAAATCCGGTGACCCGGACCTCCATGGTCGCCGGCGACCATGGGCCGGCGACCATGGGCCATGGTCGCAGGGGCCTGCGACCTTGGGGGAATTTTGCCCTTCGGAGCCCGTTTTGCGGTCGTTTTGAGGTCTTTTTCGTCACCGTTTTCTTCTGTATTTTTCCCGTCATTTCTTCTCATTTATTGGCTTGATTTCCCTGTAGAAAACCTGATGAGAATCCTTGCATTTTTAGAGTGCAAAGTTTCTAATTTTCCGGGAAAGCCGAAGACTTTGTCGCGTAGAGCTGCTGATTTTCCGCCAGAAGCTGAAACTTGGTCAAACGATGTCGGAATGACCTGAAATTTGAGGTGGAGCCTCCTGAGCAATAAATAAGACCAACCATAGGCTTTTGTTTGAGTTTTGAAGCCGTTTGGGGTCCCGTCGATGCTTCACTTGATTTTGCTGCGGGGAAAATGCCGAGCGTTGATATGTGGTCAAACGATGTCCGATTGACCTGAAATTTGACGGGGAGCCTATTGGAGTCATTTTGAGACGTTCCATGGGCTCCGTTTTGGATGTCATGGTCCCGGGTTGCTCCGCCGCCGGTAGGCTTGATTTTCTCTCGGAGCATCGAAACCTGGTCAAACGTTGTCAGAATGACCTGAAATTTGACGTGCAGCCTTTTGGAAGCATGTTGAAGCCACTCATGCACTTGGTTTGATGAGCGAAGGCTTCGGTGGTTCCCGCCGCCGAGAGGCTTGATTTTGCTGCTCGAGCATTGATGGAGGGTCAAACGTTGTCGTTTGACTTGAAATTTGGCATGGAGCCCTTTTGAGACATGCTGGAGTCATCTGTAGGCTCTGATCGAAGTTTTGACGTCTCCGATGATGTCGCCGCCGAGAGCTCCCGTTTAGCTGTCGGAGAAGCGAAGTTAGGCCAAATGATTCTGAAATGGCCCGAAACTTCATGTGTACTCTTCTCTTGGCTATCTTGAAGGATCTTGCAGTTTTTGTTTGATTCTGACAAGATTTGATTTTTTGGAGAAATTGCATTGCCTATTTATGGCAGGTTGCGACTTTATGCAGCTTTCTTGATGTTGAAGAGGCAAAGTGACATTTTTGGAGTCAACACAAAGTTTCTCAAATCTGAATCCAAAAGAAAGAAAACTGATTTTTTTTAAAGAGTTTGAAATGAGAGATTCTTTTTTGTTTTTGAAAATCCCTATCGGACTCATTAAAGAGAAAAGATGGCCAATTCCCTGATATGAACAATAGCTGCAAACATTTCCGTGAGCTATCAAGTTCGAAGAGGAAAGAATCAAAAGTTTCTCAAAAATGAATCTAAGAAAGAGAAATCAGATTTTTTTTATGAGAAAGAATGAACGAAATCCCATCTCATGTTTTTTTTTTTTTTTTAGCTGCAGGATCCAACATAGGCCACCAACTAGAAAGGAGCCAAGGAATCGAAGCATTACGTTCTCAAATGAACGAGTCCCACATGGTATGCCAACTTGATGGACCCGGCTTTCGCCCTCTCCTTCCACCTCGGGGCTGCCGGGGTTCGGCAGAGGAGAAAAGTGGGTATCAACATTTTTTTGTACGGGTATGCCAGATTCTCTATTCTACTAGGAATTTGAAGTGGTGATTCGGAAATTCACCTTCACAAGTAGAAAGGAAATCAATCTTTTTTTTAACTTTTCAAAGTGCATAAATATTTAAGAAAGGAGATAAGTTTTTCTTTGAACGCCGTAGGAGGCGATTTTTTTTTTTTTTTGTTTGCCATGAAAGGCGATTTTGTACGTGGAAAGCGGCTTTGTCGTAAAGGCAATTTTTGCTGTGAAAGGCGATTTACAAATCTCATCAACAATGAAAGACAAGAATTGTGATTTTTTTGTCTCTTTAAAAAATACAAGATACAATAGAAAAGTAAGAAAAGGGATCTAACTTCTCAGGAGATTATGGGGACTCATTCAGACCGATGGTCACAAGTTATTATGGACTTCACTATCGTCCTTAAGATGAGAATGCATGATGCTTTGATTCTTTTGGCTTGGCTCTAACCTCACACTTTTAGAAGACAAAGACCAAGGGGAGGTCTTATATCCAATAAAAAACTGAGTAAACGAGCTGAAAAGCCGCGTTTATGCCATGTTGGATAGAAGGAGAGGACCTTGGGGGTGTGGCCCCCCAAGGGACTTCGATCACCTTGTGGAGTTGTAGTAAAGTTTCTTCAAGATTTTCTGACTCTCTGTGTCAGTGTAGCCCTCTGTGTGTGAACTTCTCTTGGATTTCCAGATCGATCCTGGATTTCTTGGAATGACCCCTTTTATAGGCTTTTGGTAGCATGGGGTGGTTTATGAGCATTGATGGCCATGATGAGAGGATTGATGGCATTGATACTCCATGATGGGAGGAGTTACAAGTTATTATTTCTTGATTTTGTAACTCCTTTTTCTTGGCTTGTAATTGGCCGATGGATAATAATGGGCATTTAATCGCCTTTAATCTCCATGATGAGGGGAGTTTCATGGTTTTAATGCCATGATTGCTTGGACTTGTAACTTTCATTTGCTTGCTTCTGATTGGGCCGTCCAAAATAATGGGTTAATGACTGCATTAAGTTGTAATAAAACGGGTCAATTAACATTATTAAGTGTTTGCTAGGGCATTTGAAGAGTTGCGGGCCGTACCGCATCTTTTGGAATTCTTCTTGTGACGATCGCCGATGGATCCACACGTTGTTTGATGTCAGATGGCGATGTAACTTCAGACATTGATTGGTGCCAATGTGCCGGTCACATCTGTCTTGTTGATTTCTCGATCGGTCAGACAGAAGGTCTACTTTCTTGGTCAACCGGTTGGTGATCTTGGAGCGATCAATGATGATTTCATGCTTTTGACGGTGGATCCGAAATGTTGATGAAGATCGGTCGATTCCAAGCATCAAGAATTGGATTTTCGGAAAACACAAGTGTTGAAACTCTCGAAACGCGAAAAAGATTGGAAAATGGGCCACCCGGCTGAAATCCAGCGACCATGCACCCAAGGTTGCCGGCGACCATGGGGGTTTTTCCCCTTTTGGTCGCCGTTTTTTGGCCGTTTCTCCGATTTTTTAATTCCTTCTTTTCTTCTGTATTTTTCTTGACATTTTTCCTCATTTATTGACTTGATTTTCCTGAAGAAAACTTGACGAGAAGCTGTGCAAACTAGAGCACAAAGTTTCCTAGTTTTTTGGAAAAACCGAAGATTTTGTAGCCGATTTTCCGTCAAGAGTTAAAGCTAAGTCAAATGATGTCAGAATGACCCGAAATTTGAGGTGAAGCCTCTCTGAGCAGTGGATAGGATCAACCATGGGCTTTTATTAGAGTTTTAAAGCCGTTTGGGGTCCCGTTGTTGCTAGACTTGATTTTGTCCCGAGGAAGATGTTGCGCTTTGTTGTGCGGTCAACCGATGTCCGATTGTCCTGAAATTTGACAGGGAGCCTATTGGAGTCATTTTGAGATGATCCATTAGCTCCGATTTGGATGAAATGGTCCTGGGGTGCTCCGCCGACAGGAGGCTTGATTTTGTTTCGGAGCGTCAAAGTCTGGTCAAACGTTGTCGGAATGACTTGAAATTCGACGTGTAACCCTTTGGGAGCATGTTGAAGCCACTCATATGCTCTGTTTGATGAGTGATGGCCTCGAGAGGCTTGATTTTGCTGCTCGAGGGTTGATGGAGGGTCAAACGTTATCGATTTGACTTGAGATTTGACAAGGAGCCTTCTGGAGGTATTTTCGAACCATCCGTGATGGAACGCGCTCCTGCCGAGGGTGCTACCGGGGTCGGCGGACGTGGGAGTCCGTCGGCTCCGGCCCTTTCACGCCCGGGGGGCTGAAGCGTGCATCAACATTTCTTTGTGTGGGTGTGCCAGATTTTCTATTTTACTTGGAATTGCAAGTGGCAATCCGGAGATCAACCTTCGCAAGTAAAAAGGAAATCAACTTCTTTCAAATTTTCCATTGCACAAATATTTACGAAAAGAGACATTTTCTTGGTTTGCCGTGAAAGGCGATTTTGTTTGGCATTTATAGCCGATTTTGGCGTTTATAGCCGATTTACAATTCTCATCAATAATGAAAGACAAGAGTTGTGATTTTTGTCTCTTTTAGAAAAATACAAACTACAATGAAAAGCAAGAAAAGGAGGATCTAACTTTTCAGGAGATTGTGGGGGACTCGTTCAGATTGACGGTCGCAAGCCATGTATGGGCTTCGCCATCATCCATGCAGATGAGAACAGTGGATGCTCTTGATTCGCTTGGCTTGGCTATAACCTCAGATTTTTAGAGGACAAAGACCAAGAGGAGGTCTGGCTATAACCTCAGATTTTTAGAGGACAAAGACCAAGAGGAGGTCCTATATCCAATAAAAAGCTAAGTAGACGGGCTGAAAAGCCACGTCTAAGCCATTTGGAAGCAGGAGGAAAAGGCGAAGGACCTTGGGGGGGAGGTACCCCCCAAGGGACTTTTGTCACCTTGTAGTGGTGGCCGGTGCAGAACTTCAGCAGAGTTTTTCTCTCTTTTTCTTTCTCTGGATTTTCTGTGTTTGATCCGTCTGGATTCGATTATTTTCTGGATACGATCTCTGAATTCTTTCCGATATGGATTTCAATGGAATGCTCTCCTATTTATAGGCTTTTGGTAGCCATTTAGGAGAGCTTTTATGGGCTTTAATTGCACTTAAGCCGCATAAATGGAGGAGTTACAGGGTTTAATTCCTTTATTTCGTAACTCTTGGATCTTGGCTTCTGATTCGCCGGTGGAGATTGAGGGCATTTAATCGCCTTTGATCGCCATGATGGGAGGAGTTTCATCGGTTAAATGCCATGAATCAATTGACTTGTAACTCCCAAATGCTTGCTTCTGATTGGGCCGTCCAATAGAATGAGTTAATAACTGCCATAAAGCTAGCCAATTAACCACATTAATTGGCCGCCGAGCAGTCGAAGAGTCGCGGGCCGTGCCATGTCTTCTGGAATTCTTCTGGCGATGATCATCGATGGATCTTCATGCTGATCGACATCTGATGAACATGTAACTTCAGATATTGATAGCTAAGAGCGGGCCGGTGACATCTGTCCTGTCGATTTTTCGATCGATCGGGCGGAAAGCACACTTTTTTGGTCGACCGGTTGGCGATCAATGTTGATTTTGATACTTTTGGAGGTTGACCCGTGATTTTGACGGATGTCGGAGGATTTGGCGCCTAAAAAGTATGAATTTTGGAAAGTCCCAGGGGTTGGAAGCTTCGAATCGCGAAAAACGACGGAAAACGGAGCTCCCGGGGCGAAACCGGAGATTCCGGGCTTCCAGGGTCGCGAGGGTCTGCGACCCTGGGGGAATTTTCCCCTTCGGAGCCCGTTTTGCGGTCGTTTTGAGGTCTTTTTCCTTCGTTTTTTCTTCTGTATTTTTCTTTGACATTTTTGCTCATTTGTTGGCCTTATTCCCTTGTAGAAAAATTGATGAGAATCCTTGCAATTTGGGTTGCAAAGTTTCCAATTTTCCAGGAAAGCCGAAGACTTTGTCGCGCAGGGTTGCTGATTTTCCGTCAGAAGCTGAAACTGGGTCAAACGATGTCCGAATGACCTGAAATTTGAGGTGGAGCCTCCTGAGCAATAAATAAGACCAACCATAGGCTTTTGTTTGAGTTTTGAAGCCGTATGGGGTCCCGTCGCCAGTAGGCTTGATTCTGCCGCGAGGTAGGTGTCGCGCTTTGATGTGCGGTCAACCGATGTCCGATTGACTTGAAATTTGACAGGGAACCTATTGGAGTCATTTTGAGATGATCCACAGGCTCTGTCTTGGAAACCATGGTCCCGGGGAGCTCCGCCG
Source organism: Umbellularia californica (assembly GCA_028538565.1). Lineage (NCBI taxonomy): Eukaryota > Viridiplantae > Streptophyta > Magnoliopsida > Laurales > Lauraceae > Umbellularia > Umbellularia californica. The sequence continues at coordinate 21,874,273 of JAPQWN010000005.1, read as the reverse complement.
CCGAGAGGCCTGATTTGGCTTCCGAGAGTCAAAGTCTGGTCAAATGTTGTCGAAATGACCTGAAACTTGACGTGTAGCCCTTTGTAAGCATTTTGAAGCTGCCCATGTGCTCTGTTTGATGAGTAATGGTTTCGGTGGTTTTCGCCGCCGAGGGGCTTGATCTAACTGCTTGAGGGTTGATGTAGGGTCAAACGTTGTCGGTTTGACTTGGAACTTGACGTGGAGCCTTTTGGATGCATTTTGAGATCATCCACAGGCTCTGATCGGGAATTTGATGTCTCCGATGCTGTCGCCGCCGAGAGCTCCTGTTTAGCTGTCGGAGAAGTGAAGTTAGGCCAAATGTTGTCGAAATGGCCCGAAACTTCATGTGTACTCTTCTCTTGGCTATCTTGAAGGATCTTGCAGTTTTTGTTTGATTCTCACAAGATTTGGTTTTTTGGAAGCAGCATTGCCTATTTTGGTAGGCTGCGGCTTCATGTGGCTTGAAGAGACAAAGTGACATTTTTAGTGCCAACAAATGCCCCCTCGAGGTACAACGACGAGTTGCTTAACCTTTGTCGTCGATGTGCCTCGAAGAGAATCTTGAAGGAGAGTCTCTGTCTTGACCAAGAGTCTTTGAGCATTTTTTTTTTTTTTTTTTTTTTTTGTAGAGTGGCCTTTTGAGCTTCCGAGGGAATTTTATGGTAGTGAAAGGAATCACACACCATCTCGAGGCAAAGTTTTGAAGATGACATCAGGGATGTGGATTTGGGTTTTTGTTTTTGACCTTGTGACCTAACAAGCTGTATGTGGTAGGTTAGGGGGTCGGGTTTTGGTTTTGACCTTGTGACCCAACAAGCTGTATGTGGCAAGTTGGGGGATCATGATTTGGTTTTTGGTTTTGGTCTTGTGACCTAACAAGCTGTATGTGGCAGGTTAGGGGACCAGGATTTGATTTTTGGTTTTGGTCTTGTGACCTAACAAGCTGTATGTGGCAGGTTAGGGGACCAGGATTTGATTTTTGGTGAAATGTCAATTTCAAGATTTTTGCTCAATTTGATATATGAGGCTGGATGGTTTCATTTTTGGAAGCTCATGGGGCTCGCAATTCTTCTTTTTTTTTTTTTTTTTGGTGCCTAGGTGGCCAAACCTGGCTCATATGGGCTAACCCATGGGACTTTAAGCTTTTGAAATGGCTTAGATCTCATATGGTGTCATTTTTGTAAAGAATATCTAAAAATATCTCTTTTGGATAGAGAATATCTAAGAATATCTTTAATTGGAGAGAATCTCTCATCTTCCCTTTATTTTGGGAGAGAATATCCCAAGGAATATCTCTTTGGGAGAGAATATCTCAAATCCCCTCCTTTTTGGGAGAAAATCTCTCTAATTGCTTTCTTTTTTGGAGAGAATATCTCAAGGCATCTTTCTTTTAGGAAAGAACCTTTCTAATTCTTTTCTTTTGGTAAGGTTACTAATTAGTAACACTTACCTCTTTCTTTTCTCCTTGTTTCCTTCTTTGGTTTGCTCTCTTCTATAAAAGCAAAGGAAGGTAGGATCTCTTGCTCTTATTGCTTTCTTTTTGCAACAATCTCAAGAGTGCTTCAAGACCAAGAGTTCTTCTTCTTCAAAGATCTTCAAGCTTTTCTTCTTCTTCTTCTCCATCAATGGCATCAAGTAAGTTTCTTTTTCAAGAAAACTCCTTTCTAGAAAGTAGGATGGTAAAAAAAAAGGTCTTTTCTTTTCTTTCTTTGTTTTTTTTTTTCACGTGTTTCTCTTTTCTCTTTTTTTTTTAACACGTTTTTTTCTTTTCTATTTTTTCGTGCTTCCTTTTCTTCTTTTTTTTTTGCACTTTTTTTTTTTTGTGGGCCGTACGGACAAATCCGTACGGATCTGGTCCGTACGGCCACGTGGCCTGTGGGCCACGGCCTGATGGGCCAGCCCCTCTCCGGTTTTTTTTTTTTGCTTCTTTTTTTTTTGCTGTTTTCTTTCTTCTTGTTTTTTTTTCTTTCTCCCCCTTCTTTTTTTTTAGAAAGTTTCTTTTTTTTTTGTTCTTTTCTTTCTCCCTTTTTTTTTTAAGAAAGTTTCTTTTTTTTTTTTTTTTTGCTCATCATGATAATGCGTTTTTATGCAAATCTAGATGTTCATGCATGTACTTTTTGTAGATTGAATTTGAGAGCATGATAGCATACCTGAAAATCTTTGCAAATTTGGGAATTTGGAGCTCGCAGCGATGTTAAGCCCTTCTTGATTTTGCCGAGATTTTGAGGTTTCGAAAGTTTGGAGTTTCGGAGCTCGCAGCGATGTTGAGCCCATCTTCAAACTTTCTATTTCTTTAGGGGTATTTCCCTTCTCTTCGGAATTGCCCCGGAACCATGCCAAAATTTCGCCAGATTTTCTTTTAGCGAAATCCTGTCATTTTGATGATAATCTTTTTTTTCATTTCCAACCTTTGCAGGTGGTTCCTCCAGAACGAACAAGGGTAAAGAGCCTGCTACAAGCGTACCTCGTCGATCCGCCAGATCTTCTAATGTGGCCGTTCAGCAGGCCTGGGAGAAGGTCCAGTATGTTGAGAGAAACTTGGAAGAGTGCGACTCTCTCAACAGAGATGAGATGAGGCAACAACTGATCGCTCTCAAGAGTGAGGAATATTATAAGATCATGGTAAGCAACCGTCCTTGGGTTATGGACGATCTGAGGGTTTTGCCCAAGCCTACCTTCTTCTTTGGAGATGCAGTCCCTGACGACGTGACATACCAGAGGAGGTGTTTTCAGTTTTCTTACACAGCTGATGGTGAGAAGAGAACTGTGGTTACCCGGTCAACGTCTGATCGTACTATCTCGATCATGAGCCTTTCTCCCACGTGCTCTAAGAGGGAAGATCCTCCAAGCTGGGTGAAAAGGACCAACGTGATCAAGACCGGGGTTTTTGTTGGCGGTCCCTCCGGATATGCGGAGAAGTCGCCTGCCCAAATGGACATGTTGATGCCAGCCAGCGGTTATCAGGGCTCTGATTATCCGTCGGTCGATTTGGGACCGGTGGGCCTTGGCGTTTTTAGCGGTGACGGCAGCAATTGGGTGAAGCCTTTTCGACTTCGTGGCCGTTTCAGTGTTGACTCCGATTGGAAGTCGTGGACTGATCGCGTCCTGTTGATTGGTGGCACCATTTTGAAGGAAGCCGGGATATTTGATACAGCCCGCGCTTTTAGGGAGACCGTGACTTTTTCCGATGATGCCTTCATGGCTATGTTGGAGTCTTTCCTCCCTAAGACCAATACCTTCGTTGTCACGAACGGTGAGATTGGTTTTTCTCTGAAGGAGCTGAGCGCCATTACTGGATTGCCCGTCCTTGGCAAACTCTATGAGGAGTTCATGCCTATTGACAGCGTCCTTAAGGAGCAGTCAGAGGAGTTCAGGCTTCTGTATTTTCAGCTCGTCGCCTTCTATGACCTTTTGAAGGAGAAGGAGGGCTCGAAAGTCAGGTCCAGCAGTTGGAAAAGTTGTGGCTCTTCGTTTCCTAACTTCTTTGATGGTGGAGAACCTTCTGATAGCATGACCCGGGAAGACAGGAAGAAGACTTCGGCCATGCAGGAAGAGTTGAAGGGTCTCTTCGCGAGCACAGATGCCATTTGTTCTGACATTGCACTGCGGAGAGATCTTGTTGTTTACCTCACTTTTTGGCTAGGTGAGGCTATTTTTGCTGGAGGAGATGGAACACACATCAGGCCGCATTGTATTTTTCCGGCTTGTCAGATGGTGTTTGGAGAGCGGCTTGCTTTGGTGCCTACTCTTTACTCCTACTTGTGTATCGAACTGCAGGCTGCTGCTTTTTTGGTTCGGCTTGGGCTCCCTATGAATAGGGTATTTTCAGCCCATATCTTTTATTCGTGGTTTGTATACCACTGTCCTGGCTTCCACCAGCTGGGTGCTGCACAGGATGATGATCCTCTGATGATTCGATTGGCTAAGGGAAAAAGCCGTATCCGAATCACTTTTGTTTGCCCGCATGAGGATCCAACGGTTCAGGGACGTCGAGATGGGGAAGTCTTTAGTTAAGCTTTCTCCGGAGTTGCGGAAGAAGGCTTTTGATTTTGGTGCCTCCCGAGACTCTACCAGAGCAGGGTCGGGAAGGCATTACTCTTTGACCAATGCAGAGAAGGAGTGGCTTTTCAGCATACGCGTCGGCACGATGGTGTACCGTAGACATCGTTTCGTCGACATCCAACCGTATGTACCTTCTCGCTTTGCACTTCAGTTGGGCTTCTCTCAAGGCGTTGTTGGAGCGCCTTCGAGTATGGTGAAGCGTTTTGGAGGTTTGCAGGATGGCAGAAATGCATGGGCTTTTTATAGTACTGAAGACGCTACTGCCACGATCTCTTATCCTGAGCTGTCGACTTTCCGAACTGCCGGCTTCACGAAGTGGTTCGCGGAGAGCTTTTTGGCATATCGGGGGCTTTCCAAGAAGGAGCTTGATGTAAAGTTGTCTTCAGGGAAAGGTACTGAAAAGTCGGATGGCGTCCGGCGAGAGGAAGTTTGGGCCTTCCTTTCTAGAGAGAAGCACAAGATAGGATTTCTCGGTGACCAGGGTGTCATTGGTTCTGAAGCTGTTCGGGAAGTACCTGATGAGGCTTTGGAGCAGCTAGAACAGGAGGAAGCTGAGCTCGACGCTTGGATGCAAGTGGCACAGAGGCAAGCTTCCGTAGAGTCTACTGGCAAGAGCAGACCATCCAGTGAGGAGTCAAGTGGGAGACCTGACTCTGACAGTGGGGCAGGATCTTCTAGGAAGCGAGCCCACAGAAGTAAGAGGAAGAGGAGTCAGCGTCACACGGGGCGGGATGAAGACTCTCCTGATGTGGAAGTCCCTCTCACTGTCAATGAGGAGGTGCTAGGGGAAGCTGACGAACCTCCGGAGAAGAGGATTCGGGAAGAAGAGACCATCGGTGAAGGTATGATTCTTCCTTTTTCTTTTTCTGCTTCTTTCATGGGGCTTTCCATGTTCTGATTTGTTTTCTCACCCTGCTGCTGCTTTTTTTTTAGCAGAGGATGAAGACTTGGCGATGCCTGAGGTTCCGACCGATGAGGCGGTGATGGAGCCGGTTATGGCATCTGAAGAAGAACCGAGGGACTCTGGAATGATTCCAGAATCTCCAATTGGTATAACTTCTTTCGCTTTCTCTTTTTTTTTTTTTTTTCCCTGCGACTTGATTTGCTAATATTTTTCTTGTCAGCTGACTTGCCACAGGATTCCGATGACTTTGAACCATCAATGGACGCAAATGTTGATGATGCTTCCGATGAGTTCATGGAGGAAGAGAGTGTTCCGCCAGTCGTCGAAGAAGGTACTTTGTAGTGATGACCCTGATGATTTTTTTTTTTAACAGGATCATATTCATACCTTTTTGTGTTTCATTTGCAGGTTTTGAAGTGACAGAAGAGAGTCCATCGCTTTCTTCAGAACCAGAGCAAGGGATGCCAGAGGTCGATCCGGAGGTAGAGACTCCTACAACCAGTTCTGACGCGATAGAGGAGATACTTCGTGCTGAGATTCCTTCTCCAGTGGCTCCAAGTGGAAAGAGTTCTTTTGTTACTCTTCCAATGGGACATGACATGAGCAGCCGATCAACGGAGAAGGGTGAATCTTCATCCAGTTCGTCTCTTCAATTTGCGAAGAAGGTGCTGGCTCGGGTTTTGAGTTCTTGGATCGAGACTCTCTTTTCTGGACACCTGGATGCCAGATTTGGCATGATCCCACATGTACAGGAGATTCTCACTGATACCGAAGAGGTTGGTCTGGATGTCACAGGTGCCAGGGCGATCATTGATAGGATCATTTCACTGGGTGACAAGTGGTTTGAGACCATGGATTTCCCTAACGACCAATTCTTCAAAGAGATGTTCTTGGACCCTGCTAATAAGGCTAAGTCTGACCTGAATGAGGCTACACAAAGCAAGAAGCAGCTAGTTCGGGAGAAGAACTTGGAAGAGCTAGCCATCATCGGATTGAGGCATGACCTTAACGTCCTTGATAGGGAAGTTGAGGAGGCCAGGAAACGTCTTGAGCATTTGAAGGCGCAAGTCGCTGCCAAGTGGGCTGCTATAACAGAGGCTCGTGACAAGGAGAGTGCTCTGATTCGCAGGGTTGCAGACGCCGGTCAAGTTCTCGAGAGGAGGACTCTAGAAAACAAACAATGGCAAACTGCTGGGGAAAAGCTTCCCGGTGTAAAAGATGGGTTACGGCATTCGCCAGCATCTCATGGCAAGTTCCTGAAGAAGCGTGCCTTGGAAACTCTGACGGCTGAGGCCAAAAGTTTGCTTGAGGAGCTGAAGCTTTGGCTGGAGACCATTTTTGGCTGAGCTCCTGATTTTTTTTTTTTAGCAGAAACTACTCTTCTTTCTTTTGGTACCACATGTATATATATATTTTTTTGGTGCTTTTTTTTTGCAGTGCTTGTGAACACTTTTTTTTTGGTACCACATGTATTTTTGGTACTCTTTGCAAGTACTCATTCTACAAAAGTTACTCTTTTTTTTTTTTTTTGTTTTCCCTACGCTCACTTAAATCTTTTTGTGATGAAAGTAATTGCTAAATGGGATTTGATCAAAAGCTTTGTCATTTTGTGAAAATCTTTTGTCAAATGATTGTTTTGGTAGGGGAAACGAATTTGGCATGAAAGCCGGATTTTTGTGGCATTTACAGCCAGTTTGGTGGCATTGATAGCCAATTTGTGGCATTTATAGCCGGTTTGGTGGCATTGATAGCCGGGTTTTTTGAAAGCCAAGTTTTGGTTTGTCGGCGTGAAAGCCAATTTTTTGTGGCATTGATAGCCGGTTTGTGGCATTTATAGCCGGTTTTGACATGAGAGTCAGGTTTTTTTTGTGTGGCATTTATAGCCGATTTGGTGGCATTGATAGCCGGTTTTGGCAAAAGAGCCAGGTTTTTGGTTTTCAAAAATGCAAGTATCGACTAAGAGTCGCCTCCCTGCTGAATGGTCTTGCAAGTATCGATGGAATGTCGCTTCCTTGCTCATTCGGTTGCGAGTATCGATGGAATTTCGTCTCCTCGCGGATTTGGGTGCAAGTATCGATTAAATGTCGCATCCTTGCTTTTCAAAAATTTTGTTTTGCGGGTACTGACTTGATGTCGTTTTTCCCTTGATTTTTGAAATTTGCAGTTTTCTCGAATTTTTGGGTTGTGGATATCAACTGATATGTTGCGTCTCCACGGTTTTAGGTTTTTTTTTAACCTTTTTTTAAATTTGGGTTGTGGATATCAACTGATATGTTGTGTCTCCACGGTTTTTGGATTTTGCAAGTATCGACGAAATGTCGCTTCTCTGCGATTTTGGGTGTAAGTATCGATGGAATGTTGCATCCTTGCTTTTTTCAAAAAAATTTGTTTTGCGGGTACTGACTTTGATGTCATTTCCCCACGATTTTTGAAATTTGCGGTTTTTTCGAACCTTTGGGTTTTGGATATCAACTGATATGTTGCGTCTCCACGGTTTTAGGTTTTTTCGAACCCCTTTTTTTTGAAATTTGGGTTGTGGATATCAACCGATATGTTGCGTCTCCACAGTTTTTTTTTGTTTTGGTTTGCAAGTATCGACGAAATGTCGCTTCCCTGCGAGTTTAGAAGTGTTGAACGTGGTTCGTATTCTTCCGATGGGTGCGAGTATCGACTAAGCGTCGCTTCCCCGTGGTTTTTTTTTTTAAAAACCATTTTTTTTTGTTTAAAGACACGAGGGTCGTAAATTTTGACCTAAAACCATTTGGCGGTAAAAGGCAGGGTGGACTAGGGTGGAAATCCCTGAATCCGGATTTTCATTTCAAACCATGAATTTTGGGTTCAAGGATCGAAAATTTTGGTCAAGTCAGGGAGGGGCTCCTAAACTTGGATTTTTTTTTTTTTTTGAGCAATGAAACGATGAAAGTAAGCATTGTTTTTTGAGTTTCTTTAGAAATTTCGACATTTTGATATGAAAATTCTAAAGGAGTGGGTTTGATGAGCAAGTACCTGAAAATAGGCTTTTGCCGTGCAGGCATTGCTCTTACCCAGTTGGGTAAGTCTTCAAGGGTAGTACCGCTTTAAGAACTTGCCATTGATGGGCAGCATACACCTGTCGCCTTCCATGTTTAGGAGGGCATATGCGCCGTTGGAGAAGACCTTGTCGATGACGTAGGGTCCCTCCCATTTTGGCTCAAACTTGCCTTTGGACTTGTAAGCGAAGACCATTGGTCTTTTTACCGCAAGGACCAAGCCACCCTTTTTTGTAGGCGCGTTGCCTGACCTTTTTGTCAAAAGATCCTGCCATGCGTGCTTGGTAAAGTTCAATGCTTTGTCGAGCTTCGAGCCGTCTCTCGTCGAGATTGTCCAGCTCATGGAGTCGCAATTTGACATTGCTTTCTTGAGTCATGTCATTTTGTAGAGATACCCTCAGAGAAGGAATTTATACCTCTAGGGGCACGACAGCTTCGCATCCATAGACCAAGGAGAATGGTGTGCTAAGGGTTGGTCCTCGAACGGTGGTTCGATAGCCCCACAAGGCTTCAGACATCTTGTCGCTCCAGTCTCTTTTGTGACTAGAGACCATTTTCTTGAGGATTTTGCAGAGTGTCTTGTTGAAGACTTCTGCTAATCCGTTTGCTGCCGGATTGTATGGAGTCGAAGGACAGCTTTGAATTTTGTATTTGTCGCAGAACCTGTAGAATCGATGATCCCGGAATTGTGGTCCGTTATCATGGACGAATCTTTTAGGTATGCCGAAACGACAAATGATGTTGGTGCGTAGGAATTGAAGGACTGATGAGGTCTTCATTTCGTTGAACGCAAATGCTTCTGACCACTTGGAAAAATAATCCGTTGCGGCGAAGATGAAGCGATGACCTTTGCGTGAAGGGGGAGAAATAGGACCTATGATGTCCATACCCCAGGCTTCGAAAGGCCACGAGATTGCTGTAGGGTGTAGCCATTCCGGAGGCATGTGAATGTAATCTCCGTGGACTTGGCATAGCTGGCAGCGTTTGGCAAATTGCATTGCATCAGCTACCATGGTAGGCCAATAGTAACCTAACCTTTTTATCTGATCATAGAGCTTAGGACCTGCCTGATGGGCTCCACAAAGACCAGCATGAACTTCTTTAAGTGTTTCTTCAGCCTCTTGTTGTGACAAGCAGTGTAGAAGTACTCCGTTGAAGGATTTCCTGTAGAGGATTTTTGAAGGAATATCCAAATGAAAGTTTGGGGCTCGCCTTTGGATGCTTACCCGTTCTTTTGGATCTTCAGGTAGGATTCCGAACATAGTGTAATCAATGAACGGATCCCTCCAGTCGCCGATTGAAGGTTGAAGGATAGAGATCCGACTTCCAACCACTCGGTGGCATTCAGCAACTGCTTGGTGTGTGTTAAGAGGAGGGAGGATCCTTTTCTCGCACACTGTGATTTGCATGTTTTCCCCTTCCTGGATCGCCATTGATGCGGCAAGTCCGGCCAGGGCATCTGCACGGATGTTTTCACCTCTACGAATGTGGGTGATGTGACAGATGTCAAACTTTTGTAGAAGCGATTGTGCCTTGTTGTAATAAGGCAGCAGATTGGGCTTCCTGACTTCATATATCTGATTCATCTGGTTGACGATCAGTTGAGAGTCTCCAAAGACTTCCAGCATAGTGATACCGGATTCGATGGCGAGTTCCAATCCTAGGATCAGAGCTTGGTATTCAGCTGCATTGTTTGTGCATGGTTCCAGTAGCGAGAAAGCATGTGGAATCATGTATTTGTCGGGGCTAACAAAGAGGATGCCAACTCCCGAGATCAGCTTTCTTTTTTCATTTGTCCTGGTTGCACCGTCAAAGTACATGTCCCAGGAGGCATTTGGTGAGGAAGTCTCCACGTTGTAGACAGGTTCGTCTGGGAGATCATCTCTGAGTGGAGAATCTTTAGGGAATGGATGCTCTGCGAGAAAGTCTGCTAGAGCTAGGCCTTTGATTGCTTTTTGTGGTACATACCTAATATCAAATTGTGACAAGAGGATGGACCATTTTACCAGTCGGGCATTGAGAGAACTGGCCTTTGTGACAAGGACCTTCAAGAGGTTGATCCTCGAGACCAGGTAGACTGTGTTGGAAAGCAGATAGTGACGTAGCTTTTATACGGCGAACATTACTGCAAGGCATTCCTTTTCGACTGGAGAGTAGCGATGCTCTGCACCTACTAGCATGCGGCTGAGGTAGTATAGAGCAGCTTCTTTTCTTTCATCATTTTCTTGTGCAAGCAGAGCACCCAGAGAATGATCAAGGGCTCTTGTGTACAAGATGAATGTTTCCCAGTGGTAGGAGCAGCTAACACTGGAGGTTTGGTTAGGTATGACTTGATATCTTGAAATGCGGCTTCACAGTCAGCATCCCAGTCAAAGTTTACACCCTTTTTCATCAATCGAGAGAATGGACGACACTTCCCCGAAAGGTTGGAGATGAACCGTCTGATGTAGGCCAATCTCCCTTGAAGCCCTTTTAGTTCCCTTAAGGTTCTTGGAGGGGGAATTTCTAGAATAGCCTTGACTTTGATGGGGTCAAGTTCTATTCCGGCTTTCCGAACTAGGAATCCAAGGAACTTACCCGACGAGACGCCGAAGAAGCATTTCAGAGGATTCATCCGCAGTTTATGTTTGCGAAGCCGGAGGAAGACTTCTCGAAGATCTTTGAGATGGTCTTCTTTTCTTTTGCTTTTGACGGCGAGGTCATCAACGTAACATTCGACCGTCTTGTGTTGCATATCTTGGAATATTTTCACCATAGCCCTCTGATATGTGGCACCAGCATTTTTCAGACCAAATGGCATAACAGTATAGCAATATACGCCAAATGGAGTCCGAAATGATGTGTGTTTTTCATCCTCGGGATGCATCTTTATCTGATTGTAACCAGAGAAGCCATCCATGAATGTCATTCGCTCGAATCTGCAGGTATTGTCAATCATCACCTCCGATATGGGGAGCGGGAATTCATCTTTAGGGCAAGCGCCATTCAAGTCTCTATAGTCAATACAGACCCTGATCTGCCCAGTTTTCTTTGTCACGGGCACAATGTTGGCCAACCATTCTGGATGTTGTTCCTCACGGATGAAGCCGACGCTTTTGAACTTCTTGTTCAATTTTATCCATCACATCTGGACGGAATCTTCTTTGGCCTTGTTTGACAGGCTTGATTTCTTCTTGAAGATTGAGTTTGTGGACTGCTACTTTGGGGTCTAAACCAGGCATTTCAGCGTAGGACCATGCAAAGCAATCAACGAACTCACGAAGAAAAGCGATATACTCAGGTAACTCATCATCCTTTATATTCTTGCTTATGAATACAGGACGTGGGTTATCTGGTGTTCCCAAGTCTATCTTTTCAACAGGATCTTCTGTTAGAAGGTTCGAAGGTGGTTCCTCCACAATATTTTCGGAGGCTTCCAGCTCAACGAAACCTTCTGGGATTCCAAGGGCATTTGTAGACCGAGGGTTTGTTCCTTTCCACGGGTCTTCTTGATTGGTGATCTTCTCAAGGCTTGCTATGAGATGGTCCCAATTGCCTGTTGAAACTGGGTCGAAGTAAGGTACTTCTTTTGGAGACGAGGGCTCTTCTGGGTCAGAATAGCACAAGTCTGTATTATCGGACGATTCCTCTTTATCATCAAAGAAATCGTACCAATTGAATGATCTTCCTAGATCTTTGTCAGGTAACTCTTTAAAGAGATATCCAGGGAGATCGATGTCTTTGTGGACTTGAGATGTTGAGGCTTGGTCGGTAAAACGACTTTTAAGCTTTTGTGTCAACTATCTCAGAGGAGTGTCGGGATCATACCCTAACCCATATGAAGACTTTTCTACATGACCGTAGAGTCTCCAATCTTCCAGCTGGCTTTTGGTCAAGGCGGGCCCCAATGGCGTGAGAATACCGCGTCTTTCTCCCAAACCGACTGGGTTTTGAGCGTCATAGCCCATTTTCTTCGTAATTGCTTGTGCCACAGGACTATATAGAGATAGCTGAGGCATACCTTCATTTTGGAAAGGTTCCAGCATGGAGTTTGATGAAGAAGCGTCCGATCTATGGAAGAAGATCGGCTTTTTCTTTGGTGATGTTGCCGGAACAACAAAGGAAGCATACGTAGGATCTTCTACGTCAGCAGGTGTCTTCATCGGAGTGAGAGCAGGCTGAACTTGTTGAGTGTCAGCTTGGCTTGACAAGGTGTCGTCTTCTGGCTCTGAGTCTGAATCCGTGTCTTGCTTGATAGACACGAAAGAGACAACAAATTTGCCCCCAAGCTTTGCTTTGCCTTCTTCACTTTGGTTGTGATGACCAAAGGTTTTGAAGATTTGAGGGAGATGACGAAGGGAGGTTGACTGCTCTCTTCGGATTTACCGGAGTGTTTGTTTTCTTCCGGTGATTTTTGAGGAGCCTTGCCTTTATCTTTCTTGAGATTTTCAGCAAAGGGTGCTATTTCCTCTTTTTCTTCTTTTTCGCCTTCATACATTTGGGAGTCTGCGAAGTGGACTTCTTTACCTTTGAAGGGTCTTCTGTCCGCAAACACTCGATGTACCATGCCGTCGTCACCGACGAACTTGATGCATTGATGTAGAGTTGAAGGGACAACACCATTCTCGTGTATCCAGGGGCGTCCGAGAAGGATGTTGTAGCATGAAGGGGTTTTTATTGCATACACAGTGACTTCAGAGATAAGATCACCGATCTGCAATTTGAACCTGATTTTGCCGATAGGCCTTTGAGTACTCCCATCGTATCCAAAGATAGATACAGATGTGTGGCTTAGCTTGCTGGGTGGGATGCCCAACTCTTCGAGAGCCGAAGTGGAGATGAGGTTGAGTGCAGAACCTGGGTCAACCTGAACTCTGTGTATAGGCATTTCCTTGATGTACCCTATGAAGTACAGGGGTCGGTTGTGCCTTGCTTCGCCAAGTAGGAGGTCGTCCTTTGTGAAGGCGATGGTTGCACTGGCTGCTTTTTGCACCGAGAGGCATTCAATGCATGATCCCTCAGTTTTCTTTTCTCCCTTTGAGGAAGTTTCAGAGTTTTTGACCCGGTAGTCCATTTCAATTTGGAGGACTTGCGGGGCATGTTTGTCGACATCCTCATTCAGTTTTTGTAATTCTGAGATGAGATTACCACGAGTGCGTGGAGACATTCGTAATAAATCCAGGATGTGCAGTCGTGCAGGTATGTGTTTGAAGTGCTCGATCAAATCATACTTGAAAGCCTCCTTAGGGCCTGGTGGGCTTCAGGGACTTCCGGCTCTAGATTGTGAGGAATCTCGTTGACGCGGTCTTGCTCTTGTCCTAGAGCGAGATGCTGCAAGATCCTCGCATATTCTTTAAGATCAGGCATGGGAGCCAAATCTTCTTCTTCGTCTGCTCTTTGTGGCTCAACATGGTTGATTTCCACTGGAGCAACGACGGGTGCTGGCTCAACAACATTTTCTTGTACAGCCTCTTGGTCTTCCTCATCATCAGACCAGGATCCTTGTGGCTGTAAAGGGTTATACCAGATTACTGGCATAAGGTGAGTTTCAGGAACCCATTCTTCGTCGGAGAGATACTCTCCTGTTTCAAGAGATTCCTCCCACTCGCCGGTGTAGTTGGGCTCGAATCTATCGTCGGTGTCGCTGGACTCGTATCCATCAATGGAGAATCCAACTACCGAGTTGCAAGAGTATGATGCCCCCTACATAGCTTCTTTTTTTAATCGAGGTGGCATGAAATCACTGAGAGTGAAGTTTCTTACCGCCTTTGAAGTCTCTGGAAGGGACGTTTCTGTTGCCCCGAGTGAAGTGGTAGAGGAGGCCTCTGCCTTTTCATGGACTTCTTGTTTTGGCTGGGTCTTCTCTTGCCGTTTAAGCCTGAGGAGATGTTTCCTAGCCTGCCTTCGCTGTTGAACTGTCGGCTTTGTTTTTACGATCTCCCAGTTTTCATCTTCCAGGAGATCGGGATGTACCCATATGGGTTGTCCGTCTGGTGTCGGGTAAGGAACCAACACTTCGGACGTTTGAATTCTTTTTATCACCTTGAAAGAAGTAGTGATCTTCTTTTCTGGTGATTTTGGTGTTTGTCCACGTGACACCATGTTGATGGAGGCAGACCCATAGTTTTTGTCAAAGGTGATGACTCCATTTTTCCACATCTCGTTTATCTTCTCTCTCACAACAAAGCATTGATTGAGAGAATGCGAGACCATCTGGTGGTATGGACAGTACTGAGGATCGTTGGTTTTGTAAAACATCGCCCGACCTTTTGGGTTCAGGCAAGGTGAGCTTGCCATTTGCCACGAGAGCCCCGAAGATTTCGTCAACATCTTCATCGAACAGGTATTTCTTTTCTACTCGCTCTTTGAAGGCATCAGAGAGTTCAGGTCTCTTACCTACAGCTCTGTTTTCAGCTTTCTTTGGTTGCTGAGGAGCTGACTTGGTTTGCACATTGAGGACCTCTTTTTTCTTTGGTTTAGAGGTTACAATGGCGGTTGGCTCTTTTCTTGATGACTTCTGACTGTTGAGGTCTTTAATCACCGTTTCAGCTTCCATAGAAGCTTCCAGGAGTTCTCCCAGGTTTTTTGATTTGTTGCCGATGATCATGGAGCGGATTCTAGCTCTCATGTTGTTTCGGCAGATGTCGACTAGCGACGCTTGTGGCAGTACATCTGAGCATTTGTACGCCATTGCTTTCCACTTGTGAATGAAGTCGTATGTTGACTCATTCTCCCCCTGCTTCAGGCTACAAAGCTAAGCCATAGTAGCGGGATGATCCTCACCTTTGAAGTGAGTCAGGAAGCGTGTCTCTAGCATGGCCCAATTTTGGATGGAGTCCTCCGGAAGAGTGGAGTACCAATTGAAGGCCGTACCTTTTAGGGTACTTGCAAAGAGGCGAATCTTGAGTGCATCTTGATCCGCGATAGCTCCCGTCAAAATCTTGAAGTGGATGATGTGCTATCTGGCTGATCCTTTCCCCGTATATGTTTAGAGAGTAGGATGTTTGAATTTTGTGGGGAACGGGACCGAGTCCATCCATAAAGGATATGGTGGCTTGATCCCATGCTCCTTGAGTATATCCTCTTCTTTTGCTTTGGCGAGGATACTGTCTACGTCCTTTTTGGTAAGGGCGCGTGACTCATTTTCTTCTCCATTTACCTCCTCATCTTGAGGATTCAAAGGAAGTTCATTGTTCGCCTGATTTTGAAAGGCGAGGAGAAGATTTTCCATCAGAGTTTCAATCCTCTGCTGGCCTCGTTCCAACTGCTGGATGCGTGTGATCGTATCATCTTGAGGTGGATTGCGAGGTGGTGGCTCAGAATTTGTGGCCAGGACGTTCATCCCTCGTGATTCAAACGAAGAAACTGTCCTGGTGACTGAGCTGTGGCTCATTCTTTTTGATGAAGAGCTTGAGGAAGGATCGCTCTGCCGTCCTTGGCTGGAAGGAGCAGGGGATTCTTCGTGATGTCTTCGTGTCCTGGAGACGCTACGAGTCACCGGACGTCGGACATGGATTCTGGATGCTGACTTTTGGCGTCTTCTGGTTTTTCCAACCATATGGACAGCAGCAACTTGGTCGGGTCTTTCTTTTTCGACCCATTTTTGAGAGACTTGAAGTGTGGGAGGCTGAGTCCTTTGCTTCTCTAGTCTCTTTTGTCGGTACGACGCACGGCGGCGTACACGACGAGCAGCTTGAGCTTCGGTCAGCTCTGGCTGGGCTCTGACGATGAAGGATGTGCTCCCTCGGGGGCAGCAGCTGAGCCTGTCTTCTTTGTAGCTAGGCAAGGACAGGATCCGGACCCGGTCCTTTGCTTGTTGCAGCGAAGCTTTGAATTTTTCAAGTTCGGCCCCTGTAGAGATAAAGGGTCGAACCGAAGGAGTGTAGGCCTTAGCAGGTGCTTGTAGAGGCCTGGTGATGCATGATCTGATTTTGGGCCTGTAGGAACAAGCCGGCTCATGCTGGGTTGACTTGGGAGTCAGGTTGGAGATAGGTCTCTCCTCTTTCATGTAGGCAAGAGGGTAGAAATGGTTCTCCTTGAGTGGGGCCAGGTATGCTGGCTTGGTGGATGTTTGAGACCTTCTTTGTTTTGGTGAAGGTCTTGGAGACCAAGTCTTGGGATAGGTCTGGTTGTTTGTGGGTCGAGGCTTCGCGGGGGTGCCGCGGGCTTCGGGCTTTTGGGCGCTCGCCTTTGGTGTCACGGGAGTGACACGTTGAGAGGTGATCTTCTGCTTTTTAGCAGGCGCAGCTTGTTCTTCGGGAAGTGGGAATGGTCCCAGCATCCCAAACAAGATAGTCCGGGGAGTCGAGGTCGACCCGGAGTTCGGAGAGTTGCCGAGGGAGTTGACGCTTCGGCAGCTGACAAGGCGCTTATGAGTGCGCGCGCTTTGCTTCTGTTGAAGCATGAGTTGGTGCTTGTTCTCATCGAAGATAATGGTTAAGGCTGTCATTGTTAGTTTCGAAAAAGTTTTTGTAACAAGACCACATCCATTAGTAATCACAAGAATATAATCATCATAAATGGGAATTTCTATGGTTGTCTTTTCAAATCGCTCAAGGGATATGACCCAAGCGACATGAAGAAGGCAAAAAGCCATAGATGGTACAATTGTTCTGACAGCAAGTATGGTGAGCCCAGAATGAGCGTTCCAGTGACTGCTAGAAGCAATTGTAAACCTAAATTCGACTTATCGAGAAGCAGGGCTAGCTCGAGGTAAGACAAATATAAGGTTGGAGTTACAAATGTGCCGGTCGCAAATACAGTAGACCCTGAAAGGGCGTACCAGTATTGCTAGGCACAAATGTTGGAAATTGCATCCATGAGATGGGATTCTCTTTTTTTTTTTAAATGTCAAGATTGGATTCATCAAAGAGAGCAGATGGTATTCCGATCCGAATACGGGCTCAACGATTTCCGCGAGTACCAGTACCCAGAAGGGAAGGAACCACAATTTCTCGGATTTGAATCTAAAATGACAAGAGTTTTTTTTTTTTCAAGATTTTTTATTTTCAGATTTTTTTATTTTTTAAATCTTTTTTTTATTTTTTTATTTTTATTTTATTTATATTTTTTTTCTTTAAGATTTTTTTTGAAAATCTTTTTTTTTTATTTTTTATTATTTTTTTATTTTGGTTTTGATTTTTTTTTGTTTAAGATTTTTTTTTTGAAAATCTTTTTTTTTATTTTTTTTTTATTTTAATTTTGATTTTTTTTTATTTAAGATTTTTTTTTGAAAATCTTTTTTTTATTTTTTTTTATTTTTGATTTTTTTAATTTTTTAAGATTTAAAGACGAGAGAGTACACATAGGCCTCCTAACCCGGTCTTATGAAACCTCAATTGATAGAATTGCCCCCAGGTAAGGGTAGGATTACTTAATGAACCCGTTTGGAGGACCCTTGCCTAGAACAGTCAAGCTGTCTCCACACTCTAGACAAGGCTTTTCTTGAATCAATCGTGATCAAAAAACGCAATTGGTTTAACCTTAGTGGTCTATGTCTTTTTATTTATTTATTTAATTTTTTTTTTAGATCCCTGACAGACTCATCAAAGAGAAACGATAGCCCAATTCCCGATCCGAACACGGGCTCAACGATTTCCGCAAGCACACATGCCCAGAAGAGAAAGGATCAAAGTTTCTCAATTTTGAATCCAAAACGAGAAATTTGATTTTTTTTTATTTTTTATTTATCCCTGACAGATTCATCGAAGAGAAACGATGGCCCAAATCCCATTTCGATCAGGATCAACGATTTCCGCGAGCACACGAACCATAGGAGAGGATCAAAGTTTCTCAATTTTGAATCCAAAACGAGAAATTTGATTTTTTTTTTTTTTTATTTTTTTTTTTTGAAAAGAGAAAGAGTGGAAATAAATTCGAAGAATTAGAAATTTCCAAAAAATCCCATCTCGTTTTTTTTAAATGCGAAATCCAACATAGGCCACCAACTAGAAAGTAGCCAAGGAATCTGGAGAAGAAGTATAAGCATAGAGCAAAAATATGGTATGCAAATATTTCATTTCCAAAGCATCGTGTTCTCAAATGAACGAGTCCCACCGAGTGTGCCAGCTTGATGGAACGCGCTCCTGCCGAGGGTGCTACCGGGGTCGGCGGACGTGGGAGTCCGTCGGGTCCTGCCCTTTCGCGCCCGGGGGGCTGAAGCGTGCATCAACATTTCTTTGTGTGGGTGTGCCAGATTTTCTATTTTACTTGGAATTGCAAGTGGTAATCCGGAGATCAACCTTCGCAAGTAAAAAGGAAATCAACTTGTTTCAAGTTTTCCATTGCACAAATATTTAAGAAAAGAGACATTTTCTTCGTTTGCCGTGAAAGGCGATTTTGTTTGGCATTTATAGCCGATTTTGGCGTTTATAGCCGATTTACAATTCTCATCAATAATGAAAGACAAGAGTTGTGATTTTTGTCTCTTCTAGAAAAATACAAACTACAATGAAAAGCAAGAAAAGGAGGATCTAACTTTTCAGGAGATTGTGGGGGACTCGTTCAGATTGACGGTCGCAAGCCATGTATGGACTTCGCCATCATCCATGCAGATGAGAACAGTGGATGCTCTTGATTCGCTTGGCTTGGCTATAACCTCAGATTTTTAGAGGACAAAGACCAAGAGGAGGTCCTATGTCCAATAAAAAGCTAAGTAGACGGGCTGAAAAGCCACGTCTAAGCCATTTGGAAGCAGGAGGAGAAGGCGAAGGACCTTGGGGGAGGGACTTTTGTCACCTTGTAGTGGTGGCCGGTGCAGAACTTCAGCAGAGTTTTTCTCTCTTTTTCTTTCTCTGGATTTTCTGTGTTTGATCCGTCTGGATTCGATTCTCTTCTGGATACGAGCTCTGGATTCTTTCCGATATGGATTTCAATGGAATGCTCTCCTATTTATAGGCTTTTGGTAGCCATTTAGGAGAGCTTTTATGGGCTTTAATTGCACTTAAGCCGCATAAATGGAGGAGTTACAGGGTTTAATTCCTTGATTTCGTAACTCTTGGATCTTGGCTTCTGATTCGCCGGTGGAGATTGAGGGCATTTAATCGCCTTTGATCGCCATGATGGGAGGAGTTTCATGGGTTAAATGCCATGAATTAATTGACTTGTAACTCCCAAATGCTTGCTTCTGATTGGGCCGTCCAATAGAATGAGTTAATGACTGCCATAAAGCTAGCCAATTAACCACATTAATTGGTCGCCGAGCAGTCGAAGAGTCACGGGCCGTGCCGTGTCTTCTGGAATTCTTCTGGCGATGATCATCGATGGATCTTCATGCTGATCGACATCGGATGAACATGTAACTTCAGACATTGATAGCTAAGAGCGGGCCGGTGACATCTGTCCTATCGATTTTTTGATCGATCGGGTGGAAAGCACACTTTTTTGGTCGACCGGTGGGCGATCAATGTTGATTTTGATACTTTTGGAGGTTGACCCGTGATTTTGACGGATGTCGGAGGATTTGGCGCCTCAAAAGTATGAATTTTGGAAAGTCCCAGGGGTTGGAAGCTTCGAATCGCGAAAAACGACGGAAAATGGAGCTCCCGGGGCGAAACCGGAGATTCCGGGCTTCCAGGCTCGCGGGCGACCCTGGGCCACCTGCGACCCTGGGCCAGGGTCACGGGGGTCTGCGACCCTGGGGGAATTTTCCCCTTCGGAGCCCGTTTTGCGGTCTTTTTGAGGTCTTTCTCCTTCGTTTTTTCTTCTGTATTTTTTTTTTGACATTTTTGCTCATTTGTTGGCCTTATTCCCTTGTAGAAAATTTGATGAGAATCCTTGCAATTTGGGTTGCAAAGTTTCCAATTTTCCAGGAAAGCCGAAGACTTTGTCTCGCAGGGTTGCCGATTTTCCGTCAGAAGCTGAAACTGGGTCAAACGATGTCCGAATGACCTGAAATTTGAGGTGGAGTCTCCTGAGCAATAAATAAGACCAACCATAGGCTTTTGTTTGAGTTTTGAAGCCGTATGGGGTCCCGTCGCCAGTAGGCTTGATTCTGCCGCGAGGTAGATGTCGCGCTTTGATGTGCGGTCAACCGATGTCCGATTGACTTGAAATTTGACAGGGAACCTATTGGAGTCATTTTGAGATGATCCACAGGCTCTGTCTTGGAAACCATGGTCCCGGGGAGCTTCGCCGCCGAGAGGCCTGATTTGGCTTCCGAGAGTCAAAGTCTGGTCAAATGTTGTCGAAATGACCTGAAACTTGACGTGTAGCCCTTTGTAAGCATTTTGAAGCTGCCCATGTGCTCTGTTTGATGAGTAATGGTTTCGGTGGTTTTCGCCGCCGAGAGGCTTGATCTAGCTGCTTGAAGGTTGATGTAGGGTCAAATGTTGTCGGTTTGACTTGGAACTTGACGTGGAGCCTTTTGGATGCATTTTGAGATCATCCACAGGCTCTGATCGGGAATTTGATGTCTCCGATGCTGTCACCGCCGAGAGCTCCTGTTTAGCTGTCGGAGAAGTGAAGTTAGGCCAAATGTTGTCGAAATGGCCCGAAACTTCATGTGTACTCTTCTCTTGGCTATCTTGAAGGAACTTACAGTTTTTGTTTGATTCTGACAAGATTTGGTTTTTTGGAAGAAGCATTGCTTATTTTGGTAGGCTGCAGCTTCATGTGGCTTGAAGAGGCAAAGTGACATTTTTAGTGCCAACAATCCGTAGGCTCTGTTCGAAGTTTTAATGTCTTTGACACCGTCGCTGCCGGGAGCGCTTGTTTAGCTGTCGGAGGAGTGAAGTTAGGCTAAATGATGTTGGAATGGGCCGAAACTTCATGTGTACCCCTCTTTTAGCTGTTTTGAAGGATCTTGCAGTTTTTATTTGATTCTGACAAGATCTGATGCTTAAAGTAGCATTGCCTGTTTGTAGTAGGATGCAACTTCATGTGGCTTTTTTATGTTGAGGAGGCAAAATGACTTTTTTTGTGTCAACAGTTTCTTTCTTTCCTATCGTGTGATCTATTTGTTTTTTACAGTTTTAATAGAAGGGTTGGAATGAGTGTGATGTAGTGGTTTAATGGAGATAAGTGGAGGAGATTGAAGTTTGAATGAACGATAAGGAAGGAAGAAATGTTTAAAGAAGAAGAACATGCAAAAAAAAAAAAAAAAAAAACAATATGTGTTGCAGAAACGGGGCAATAGCAGCTGTGCTCGCTTTAGCGGGCCTGGCTCATGTGACAGCCCACTTGAGCGGGCCTGGGTTCTGGTCCAGGTGCATTTTTTTGTACAAATGGAGGCTTATTATGCAAATTTGCGGCCTGGTTGAGTGTGAAACTTTCTTAATGACTTTTAAATCATCGGGAATCAAGAATTTGAGTCCGATTCACTTCATTTGAATAAATGTCATGGAGAAAGTTTAGTAATTAAATTACCCGGGGATTTTCTGTTAGTCTTAATATACACTTTATGCCCTCAATTGTCGGAGACCTTCAGAGACACCAACCTCATCATTTCTAAATTGATATGGGGGCACTAAGTGTGTATCGAGACGGCCCCCGTTAAGCCCATCAAACCCTATTATTCATCTTAATCACCTCATTCCAAATTAGACAAATTCTATGTTTTCTCATAATTTGATTTGAAATGAAGTTGAACGGTTCGCCACATTTGCAAAACATTGAAAAGGCTACTCATCTAATTTGTTCCAAAATTGTCTGATTATTTTGATAAAGAGTAGTCCTTTAATCGGATTGAATTGTGTTTAATGATTTGAATTATATCATTTTGGATTTGAATCGGCACCACTAAGCTTGAGTCACTTTGTCGGATTGATCACCCAGGTTAGGATCCTAAAATTATGATTTGCCAACTGCAGTTTGGACTCTGTCTGTTTGCTTCAGCCATGGCAACGGTTTCTATCTATTCCGGCCATCTCATATGGCGACGGTTATTTGCTCCGGCCATTTGATATAGCAACGATTAATTGTTCCGGCCATTTTGTATGGCAAGGGTTTCTGTTTGTGTGCTCTTGTTACTTTGGTAATTGGAGAATATATCTAAATGTGGTTTGCCAATATTTTGATTATTTATCAGTCATTTTGAAATATTTTAATTATGAAATTCTTTCATTTGTACAGAAATGGTTTATTTGATTTATTCTTCACATATATTTCATTTCAATTGCATTTTTACGATATTTATTTTAAATATGGCATCTATAAAACTTGTATATCTTATATGTATTATTCAACTGACAGATCGTCATGTCTGACACTTTTCTGTTTGGTGTCAGATGTCAGACCCGCAGCCATTGAGGCGGAGTGTACGGAGGAGGCAGTAAGGCCTCTGGTGGAGCACGAGTGGGAGCCAAATGATGTCATGTAGACGTCATGTTGGGTCTAGAGTTTCGACAACATCTATTGGGGAGTGACTTTTAGTTTGGGAACTCTGTTTATGGCCTCTGTTGGCCTTGTTGGGGTGTATAACTTAAATATACTTTTGTGATCCTCATAAATTTAATTAACCTTGGGTTATGCTATGTATATATTCCTCTTTTGATACCAAGCTTGTGCACTTATCTTATGTTACATTTGTTTTTTATTTTGCCACATGCTTCCGCATATTATTATTTGTTGTGAAATTGATTAATTGGTTGTGATGGATCGTCTGAAATCCTCACCGCGGAATCCTGTGGAAAAATAATTAGCGCATGCCGGCGGAATCTTCTGACCCATCGCGCCGCATTCCCCGGATTAAGAACTTGATTATAAGGGCCTCGGTACGGGGGCGTGACAAGTCTTAGTATCAGAGCGAGAAATATGTCGGGCAATTAAAAGACATTAGAAACATAGGGACGTGGAGAGGATCCATTAGAATTTTCGTTAGTTAGTATTGCGTGGGGATTGTGGGTACGTTTTTCTTGATATATTTCATTGTACTAACAAGTGGTTTTACAGAAAAATGCCTCCACGCAGGTAATACACAAACACAAATCCCTCTACCAACAATGCTCATACTACAGGCTCCTCTGGAGATAATCAATTTCAGAACCTTATGTAAAGGATGATGGAACAACAACAGAAAACAAATGAGATGATGATGGAACAACAGAGGAAAGCCAATGAGAATCAGGCCAGATTGCAAGAGTAGATGGCCGAGAAAGACGAAGAGTTGGCACAAGTACAGAGGCAATTGTTGGAAGTGTTGGGTAGGAGACCAGGACATGCACAACCTCAATAATGGGTCCTTGGATTGTTATCATTGACGTGACAACAACCCGAATGCATTATTCAAACGCTTCCGGAAAAGAGGTCCAAAAGAATTCATAGGAGAGGAGGATCCTTTGACAGCAGATGACTGGTTAGCTCACATCGAGAACATCTTCAACCTTTTTCAGTGCACAAGTAAACATCAAGTTCATTTGGCAGCCTCTATGTTTATCGGCTTGGCTGATATTTGGTGGAAAACACTCAAAGATGGCTATCAAGACATTGCTAATGATATCGCGTGGGCTACTTTCAAGGAGCAGTTCACTGAGAAATATGTACCTGCTCACGTCAAGAGACAGATGGCGGTGGAATTTCAGCTACTTACACAAGGAGACATGGCAGTCCTCGAATTTGTTACAAAATTCGAAAGACTGTCCCAGTATGCACTAGAGCTCGTTGATACCAAGGAGAAAAAGATTATCAAATTCTTGGAGGGACTTAACCCTATTATTGAAATAGATGCTTCAGGTATTATCCTACCAGCCACATTCCAAGAGGCAGTCAAGCGAGCTTATAAATTTGAAAACATCAACAACAAGATTATTAAGGATGCCCAGAGGAAACGTCAGCAGCAGTAAGGACAGAGGTCCTATCAGGGCAAGAAATCAAGGAAAAATCAGAACACCCAAAGGCAAGGTGGATGTGGGCACTGTGGCAAGAACCATCCTTCCCAGCTATGTTACAGAGTCACGGGTGGATGCTTTAAGTGTGGCCTTATGGACCACTTAATGAAAGATTGCCCAAACAATAGGAACCAGGGTAACAAACCCATAGTTGTTAATATCGTTTCGGACCTCATTTCGCTCTGGCCTGCAAAATGAAAAGTTTCAGCCAATTTGGGATTTCGGCGAAACTTTTCGGAATTACATTTTGGGGAAAATATAACATAATATATATACATATATAAGTAAAAAAAATTAGAAAAAGTAATAAGTATAGATTTAATCCATTATAGTAATTTTTTTGGAATTATATTTTGTGAAAATATAAGAAATACAAAATATATGTGTAATAAAAGTTTAAAAACATTAATTATGTAAAATTTCATTTCGGCCGAAAAGTCACATTTCAGCCGAAATCTTGAATTTCGGCCGAGATTGACCAAAATTCAAACCAAAAAGTTTGGGCCGAAATTTCCTTTTGGCCACTTGACCGAAACGAGAAATTTCAGCCATTTCTGCTAAAACAAAACGAAATTAATAACTATGAAGAGACCACCTCAGCAGAACCAACAAGCAGCTCAAAACCAACCGAGGCAGCCACAGCAACAGAATCAACAACAGCAGCCCGGCCAACCACCTCAAAATCAAAATACCCGTCCACCACAGTAGAATAGAAATGCACGGCAGGTAAGACAGAACCAGAATCTAAACAGACCTCAACAACAAGGATGCGCATATCATCTGAATCAAGTGGACGCGGATGCAGCGGGCAACGTAGTTGAACGTATACTTTTTGTTTGTGGAATAGAAGCTAAAGTATTGTTTGATCCTGTGACGCCCCAGAGTCCCACATCAACTATAGAAAGGAAAGTGAATGGGGTTATATGTAGAGCTTACACCCTTATCTAGTATGAGGCCTTTTGATGGGTTGAGGCCCATCAGAAGCAAAACCGTGAGGCCTGTGGCCCAAAGTGGACAATATCATGCATGTGTGAAGGGTGGAGCGTGACAAATGGTATCAGAGCCGACTCTCGACTAGTTCGAGTGTGGGTCCCCTGCCGTGGCCTGGTGCAAGTGGGCTGGCCAAGAGGGCTGGCAGGTTACAGGGACTGGCAGGCTACTGCACAGGGACGTGCAGCCGTAAGGGGGGTGGAATGTGACGCCCTGGAGTCCCACATCGACGATAGAGAGGAAAGTGAATGGGGTTATATGTAGAGCTTACACCCTTACCTAGTATGAGGCCTTTTGATGGGTTGAGGTCCATCAGAATTCAGAAGCAAAACCGTGAGGCCCGTGGGCCAAAGCGGACAATATCATGCTTGTGTGAAGGATGGGGCGTGACAGATCCTGGAGCCACACATTCATTTCTATCTCCCAAGTTTGCTAAATTGATTGATGTGCTTGTTAGTGAACTAGATTCTATTCTAACTGTCACAACACCAGTAGGAAAACAAGTCGTGTGTACTACATTTTACCCTAGTTGTACAGTTAAGATAGGTGATGTCACATTCCCAGCAGACCTTATCCTGTTATACATGCATGACTTCGATGTCATTTTGGGGATGGATTGATTGTCTGGACGTCATGCTAGTATGGATTGTTTTAACAAAATTATTTCCTTCAAGTTGGATGGAACATCACCAGGGGTGGAATTCCATGGAGAGAAAAGGGTTTCACGGGCTGGTGTTATTTCAACATTGTCAGCAGCAAAATTATTGAGAAGCGGATGCGAGAGATTCATAGCATTCGTTACAGAGGACAAACAGTCCCAAAGGGTGGAGCAAATCCCCGTAGTGTGTGAATTTCCAGATGTATTCTCGGAAGAAATTCCAGGATTGTCACCAGTCATGGAAGTAGAATTTACCATAGAGATTATGCCAGGAACAGCTCCAATTTCCATCACACCGTATAGAATGGCTCCGGCAGAATTGGGTGAATTGAAATTACAGTTGTAAGAGTTATTGAAGAAGGTTTTATCAGACCAAGCATATCACCGTGGGGAGCTTCGGTGTTGTTTGTCAAGAAGAAAGATGGAAGCTTGAGAATGTGCATAGATTACAGAAGATTGAATCAAGTAACCATTAAGAACAAGTACCCATTGCTAAGGATAGATGAGTTATTTGATCAATTGTAGGGAGCAGAGTATTTTTTGAAGATAGACCTGAGGTCCGGATATTATCAGCTGAGGGTAAGAGAATCGGATGTACCGAAGACAGCCTTCCGAACAAGATACGGGCACTATGGATTTTTAGTAATGCCCTTTGAGCTGACGAACACAGCAACAATGTTCATGGCTCTAATGAACAAGATCTTTGCACCTTACTTGGACCAGTTTACCGTTGTCTTCATTGATGACATACTAGTATACTCCAAGTCTAGAGAAGAGCATGAGCAACACCTGAGTACATCGCTGCAGTTATTTAGGGACAACCAGTTGTATGCAAAGCTCGAGAAATGTGACTTTGGCTGACATAAGTCATTTCCAAAGAAGGTTTAGCAGTTGATCCGGCAAAGATAGAAGCAATCATCATTTGGGAGCGGCCAAAGAATGTAACCGAAATTAGGAGTTTTCTAGGTGTAGCGGGCTACTACAAAAGGTTTGTGCAGGGATTTTCATCTAGCACCTTGGACCAAACTAACACGAAAGAATGTGCCATTTGTGTGGACCGAACAGTGTGAAGCAAGTTTTGAAGAGTTGAAAAGGAGGTTAACCACAACCCCAGTTCTCACCTTACCTTCAGGTAGTGGTAATTTTGTAGTTTATACGGATGCTTCGACCGTGGGACTTGGATGTGTGTTAATGCAAGATGGCAAAGTCATAGTGTATGGCTCAAGGCAGCTGAAGGAGCACGAGAAGAATTATGCGGCACATGACTTAGAATTGGCAGCAGTTGTATTTGCACTAAAGTTGTGGAGACACTATTTGTATGGAGAAAAATTTGAAGTTCACACGAATTACCGTAGTCTCTAGTATTTGTTATCCCAGAAGGAATTGCACATGAGGCAGAGAAGATGGATGGAGTATATCAAAGACTACGACTTTTCAATTAAATATCATCCAGGAAAAGTAAATGTCGTGGCAGACGCATTGAGCAGAAAGTCTGGGAGCATGGCTAGTTTGCGAGGAATGGGTATACTCCAACAGTTCGAAGAATTGGAAGTTGAATTTCAACTGTTGAGACAAGGTGTTATGCTAGCAAACATGTCAGTGTCTGAGCCTACTTTCATTCAAAAAATCAAGGAGACTCAGCTACAGGATCCAGACTTAGCAAAAAATGTAGAGCACATTTCAAATCGCCCCAATTTCAGGATTGTGGATGGAGTATTGTACTTTCATGAACGATTGTGTGTTGCAAATATTAATGATTTAAGAAATGAAATCATGACTGAAGCCCATAGCACCAAGTATTCTATGCACCCGGGGAGTACAAAGATATACCATAATTTGAAGAGCAGATTCTGGTGGAACAATATGAAGAGAGAAATTGCAGCGTTTGTGTCCCGATGCATGACTTGCCAGTTGATATAGGCAGAACATCAGAAATCAGCGGGTCTTTTGCAGCCATTAGAGATTCCATAGTGTATATGGGAACATCTTACGATGGATTTTATCTCAGGTTTACCAATGACTAGCGGAGGAAACAATGCCTTATGGGTTATAGTTAACTAACTAATGAAGTCTGCACGTTTCATTCCGTTGAAAACAAGAAAGAACATGCAAATGTTATCACTGGCACAAACGTTTGTTAACGAGATCGTCAGCCGACATGGTTAACCAGTCTCCATCACATCGGACAGAGATAGCAGATTTGTCTCGATATTCTGGAAGACTTTGCTTGAATCCATGGGTACAAAACTTCAACTCAGCACGACGTATCACCCACAGACAGATGGACAGTCAGAAAGGACCATCCAAACGTTGGAGGACATGCTTCGGGCATGCGTGCTTGACTTCAAAACTCAGTGGGACGAAAGTTTACCTCTTTGCGAATTCTATAGGAATGGCACCTTTCGAAGCACTATATGGAAGGAGATGTAGAACTCTAGTGTGTTAGGAAAAGGTCAAAGAACGCAGCTTTCATGGACCGACATTAATTGGTGAGACCAATGAGAAAGTTAAACTGATTCATGAGCATTTGAAGGTCAGGAGAAGCCGACGGAAAAGTTATGCAGATGTTTGAAGGAAAGACCTATAGTTTCAAGTAGGAGATAAAGTATTTTTGAAAGTGCCACCGATCAAAGGGACATTAAGGTTCGGTCAGAAAGGAAAATTGTCAAGAAGATTCATTGGACTGTATGAGATCTTGAGTCGTATTAGTGATGCGGCTTACAGACTCGCCCTACCGCCAGAACTTTCGGGTGTGCACAACGTGTTTCATGTATCAATGTTGAAGACGTATGTTTCAGATCCTTCACATGTGCTAAGACATGAGCCATTAGAGATTCAGGAAGATGCCACTTATATTGAGAAACCGGTCAGAATCATTGACACAAAAGAGCAAGAATTGAGAAACTAGACAATTCACTGGGTAAAAATGCTTTGGGAGAATCACGAACCGAAAGAAGCTACTTGGGAATTATGTGATCAGGTTCAGAAGAAATACCCGCACTTGCTACCAGAGGTTAGTAAACATTTGAAGGACCAAATGGCTCTAAGGGGTGGAGGATGTCAGACCCCGACCCAGGTTTAATATTTTTAATTATTAGTTTTTATCATGATTAGTCTTTAAGTGGTATTAGAGGACGATTAGCTTGGATTTTTAGTTAGATTAGAATTTTGAATAACTTTGGGGAATTTTGAGCGCGTCGAGTCTATTTTAACCGGGCCCGGGGTGGCTCGTGTAACGAGTGTTAGTGTGGGAATTTGATTTTTTGAATTTTTGTGATTTTTGAAAAATATTGATTTTGAAATTTTTTTTAGATTTATTATTTTAGTCCCATCAACTTTCATGTTCACTCCGTTTGCATTTGAACCCCAGAAATCGCGTTTTTCGGGGAAAAAGGGGCAAAACAGTCTTTTCAGTCCCAACTTGCGCATAAATTTCAAAATTTGAAAATCATGAGGAAAATATACTTTTTGAAAACTAGATTTTTCGACAATCATTTTTCTCTTCTTTGTCGACTTCATCTGGGACCCACAAAAGGGTTTTAAAGCCTCAAAGTATTAAGACCATTGGGACCCACACTACCCATTTAAAAGTCAAAACCCACGATGGGTTCTTCATTTTGTTCACTCTTCATCCGTTTCCTGTAGCTGCTGAAACCAGAGAGTTTTCTCTCTTTCTTCTCAACTTCTTTTTCCTCTTGCATGTATAGGAAGCTCAACCCAAATCGAAATTCTTACTCTACCATCATCTTCCTCATGCAATGAGCAACCCAAAGACACCATTTGTGTAAAATTCTTGCTGAAAGCAACTTCATTTTTC
Organism: Umbellularia californica; assembly: GCA_028538565.1. Taxonomy (NCBI): domain Eukaryota; kingdom Viridiplantae; phylum Streptophyta; class Magnoliopsida; order Laurales; family Lauraceae; genus Umbellularia; species Umbellularia californica. The sequence goes on along the minus strand of JAPQWN010000005.1, from coordinate 21,844,989 downwards.
AAGCTTTTGTCGCTGGTTTTTATACCTACAGGTAAGGTTTTGTTTCTCCTTTTAGATATGGGTTTTTCAAACCCTTTGGAAGCTCTTCTTCATGCATGCAAGGGGGCTCTTTGATATCTCCTTCTCTTTTCAAAATATTGTGTTTTTGAATGGATTTTTCCATGGGATTTGGTGTAGGATTGCAGCTAATTGTGTAGGAGATATTGGATTGTCTTGAGACCCATTTCAGTTGAGGCAAGTGAATAATTAGCTATTGTATGCATGCTAGAAAAATTCTTCTCATCTTTGAATTTCTGGCTTGAAACTTTAAAATCCTGTAATGGATGTGGGTTGTGAAGTTGGATTGGTTTTGGGTATTAATTTCATTCCAGGTTAATGTTAATTTTCATTTCAAGTAGTGTATCTAAGTATATGGAATCTTAGTCTTTCTGCATTAGCTCGTAGACTGGAAGCTCATTTGGAAATCCCTGAGTTCATATGATTTGAAATCTGAATCTCTGTTTCTTTCTTTCCTGTCATGTGATCTATTTGTGTTTTACAGTTTTAATAGAAGGGTTGGAATGAGTGTGATGTAGCGGTTTAATGGAGATAAGTGCAGGAGATTGAAGTCTGAATGAAGGATAAGAAAGGAAGAAATGTTTGAAGAAGAAGAACATGAAAACAAAATGTGTTGCAAAAACGTGGCAGCAACAGCTATGCCCGCTTGAGAGAGCTTGGGCTCGCTCTAGCGGGCCTGACTGCTGTGACAGCCTGCTCGAGCGAGCTGGGCCCGCTCGAGGGGTCCTGCGTTCTGGCCCAGCTGCATTTTTTTGTACAAATGGAGGCCATTATGCAAATTTGCGGCCCAGTTGAGTGTGAAACTTTCGTAATGACTTTTAAATCATCGGGAATCAAGAATTTGAGTCCGAATCACTTCATTTGAATAAAACTCATGGAGAAAGTTTAGTAATTAAATTACCCGGGGATTTCTGTTAGTCTTAATATACACTTTATGCCCTCAATTGTCGGAGACCTTCAGAGACACCAACCTCATCATTTATAAACCGATATGGGGGCACTAAGTGTGTATCGAAACGGCCCCCGATAAGCCCATCAAACCCTATTAATCATCTTAATCACCTCATTCCAAGTTTGACAAATTCTATGTTTTCTCATAAATTGATTTGAAATGAAGTTGAGCAGTTCGCCACATTTGCAAAACATTGAAAAGGCTACTCATCTGATTTGTTCCGAAATTGTTTGATTATTTTGATAAAGAGTACTCCTTTTATCGAATTGAATTTTGTTTAATGATTTGAATTATATCATTTTGGATTTGAATCGGCACCACTAAGCTTGGGTCACTTTGTTGGATTGATCACCCGGCTTAGGATCCTAAAATTATGATTTGCCAACTGCAGTTTGGACTCTGTCTGTTTGCTTCGGCCATGGCAACGGTTTCTGTCTGTTCCGGCCATATCGTATGGCGACAGTTATCTGTTCTGGCCATTTCATATGGCAACGATTATTTGTTCCGGCCATTTTGTATGGCAACCGTTTTTGTCTGTATGCTCTTGTTACTTCGGTAATAGGAGAATATAGCTAAATGTAGTTTGCCAATATTTTGATTATTTGTCAGTCAGTTTGAAATATTTTAATTATGAAATTCTTTCATTCGTATAGAAATGGTTTATTTGATTTATTCTTCACATATGTTTCGTTTCAATTGCATTTTTACGATTTTAAATATGGCATCTATAAAACTTGTATATCTTATATGCATTATTCACCTGTCAAACCGTCGTGTCTGATACTTTTTTGTTTGGTGTCAGATGTCAGAACCGCAGCCATTGAGGCGGAGTGTGCGAAGGAGGCAGTAGGGCCTCCGGTGGAGCACGAGTGGCAGCCAAATGATGTCATGTAGATGTCATGTTGGGTTTGGAGTTTTGACAACATCTGTTGGGTAGCGACTTTTATTTTGGGAACTCTGTTTATGGCCTCTGTTGGCCTTGTTGGGGTGTATAACTTAAATGTTCTTTTGTGATCCTCATAACTTTAATTAACCTTTGGTTTTGCTATGTATATATTCCTCTTTTGATACCAAGCTTGTGCACTTATCTTATGTTACATTTTATTTTTATTTTGCTACATGCTTCCGCATATTATTATTTGTTGTGAAATTGATTAATTGGTTGTGATAAATCGTTTGAAATCCTCACCGCGTGGAATCCTGTGGGAAAATAATTAGCACGTGCGGGCGGAATCTTCTGACCCATCACGCCGCGTTCCCCAGATTAAGGACTTGATTATTAGGGCCTCGGTCCGGGGGCATGACACCCTCGCCCCAACATTGTGTTTGAGTCTTCCAAGTGATAGTTTTTTATAATGGATGAATTGGATCGTCTTATTCTAGTTTATTTCAATCAGTACGTTGAGTTTTAATGGTGAATGCAGTTTCTACAAACTCGATTTTCACAATTAGACTGAAAAGGTAAATGATAAGTCTATAAAATTATAGCTTTGATTCATCATTTCATGTGGCTTTGTGGACTTAATTTGGGAGAATTTCCTCAAATTTCATAATTTCATACAGGTGAGCATCAAAGTTGGAATTTGAGTCAAAATCGTTATTTTTGCATGAGTTTTGAGAAATCATTGATTTACATCATCCTAGTGTCACACCAATTAGCTTAGAGGAACATGCATCACATCTTCTTGTATCACCAATTAATTCATGTAAATTTAGTCAACTTGGTGCATTAATATGCATGTTTGTGTCCCATGCATGGTGCTAACGAATTTATTACAATTAAGTAGACCTGAATTTATTTTCTAATTTGTGTAAGAAATTCTCATAAATTAGGGCCCACATGGAGATAAGCTTGGAAAGAAGAAAGGAAGAAGAAAATGAAAAAAATAATAATGAAGAGGGGCCCACAACCCTTGGGTGTGAATTCCCAGGCACGTCCAAGGGAGGAGCCCCACTTAATTTCACATTCAAAATTTCAAAAGATCTCTATCTTTAGTGTTTCTAGAATTTGAAAATCTCTTCCCTTACCCAAAATCTCTAAGCTTTGAAATTCAAAATTAAGCAAGAGTCCAAGAAGGAAAGTAGATCAAAAGAGGTTTAAAACAAATCAAGTTTGTGGAGAAAGAACTCTAATTCAAGAAGGAGATCAAGTCATTCTCCCTTTCTAGTGAAGGACATCCACATCCCCTCTCCTCTCTTCCCTCTTTTCTTCTCTTCCCTCTTCTAGTTCTAGTTCTACATTATTTTTATTTTTCGGTAGTTTTGGGCCTTGTCCAAGCAATTATTTGAAAGAGAAGACTGTAAAGATTCTTTTTATAATGACAATTCAAGTATTCTTCTTTGCAATGGCCGGCTAAGTTTGTTGGTTGGAGCTATATCACTACACCAAAAACAGCAAATAGGAACGGCCCAGAACCGTTCCTAACAAAAATAGGAACAGTCCTAAACCGTTACAAATGTCCATGTTCCTAAGACATTGGAACCAGCCGAAACCGTTCCAAATTGAATGTTTTGGAACTGTTGAAAACCGTTCCGATGTTTTTAGAACCGTTCCAAAGTATAAATTTTGGAACGGTTCTAGACACTGCCAGATTTTTCTTGACCGTTCCAAATTCAAATATTTGGAACGCTTCGTAGTCCTTTTTGGAACGGTTCTAAACACTTTTATATCTTCTAAAACTGTTCCAAATTTATAATTTTGATACGGTTATAAACACTACCTGATTTTCTAGAACCGTTCCAATTTTAAGCGTCCTTACAATTAGTAGTTTGTTTTGGAACGGTTTTAAACACTTTCTAAAATTTTAAAACCGTTCCAAATTCTAATTGTTGATATTGAAATGGGTTTTTATTATGTAAAATGACGGTTTGGAACCATCCCTAATTTAATTATTATTATCATTTTTTAAATAATTTTGCAGTAATTTTTTTTTATTTGCCTAAATTCATTTTTTAAAAATCACAAAAAAAAAAAAAAACCATAAATGGTAGCATTCACACCTACACATTAATATCACACATCATCAGTTACTTTATTTAAAAAATCAATGTACTAGCTTGAATTTAAATGTGCAATTTACAATATTTAGAAATACATAAATATAATACAAAATCAACCCACAACTTTCTTAGAATGTTTATCCACTTCATTTCTTAAAGAAATAAAAACCAAAGAGTTGTCAAGTTTTGTCTTTTTTGGTGGAAGAAGCCCTCCAATAAATCAATCTTAGCCCTTCATCTATCGTTACTTCCATGACCCTTTTCCTCTCTTCTTTCCTTCGTCCTATCCTTGCTTCAGTGCTTCCCGAAATCCCCCGACTTCTCCTTAGCCTTTGTGTCTATCACCTTGTTGACTCCATCTTTAAAGTCAACACTCCACGCTTTTGCAAAGATGATAACTGGCACACTCATTCACAGTGACCTGGTTCCTAAGGTCAATACATGCTCTCTCCATTTTTAAAGCAGCCATGTGCCTTTCTTCTGATGTCTGATTGAGAGATTTTTTCACAAACTCCCAAGGCCATACCTTAACAGCACCACCTTCAGCCCCTGACCAAATGTCACCTGGATTTCACAAGTAAAACAAAGAATAAGATTTACAATAAAAAATCAGTAGATCATTGACAAAAAAAAAGACCATGGCAAGTGATTCACCTCCTAATAAATTCCGTAGTGTTAGTACAAAGTTCATCTATGGACCTATGGTTAACAGGAAAGAAACAACATGGCAAAAGGTTCATGGACCATAGTTAACATGTAGGTACCATTAGTACCAAATAGAAGAAATTATTCCATCATGTGCATCATAAGCATATAAAGTATACTGATGCACCCATCTATGAGAGCAAGGAATGCACTCGTGATTATGCTGCTACACAATTGGTTCAATGAAAATGGATGGATTATGAATAACCACTTTTTCCCTCACTTTTCTTAATCTTTAATTGTTTTTTTATTTTTATAAGAAGAATAAAAAATCCTAAAATTCCCGATATGATTTGATTCATCCTCTTGAACGATTTGCAATACAATTTTAATTTCCAGGACAATGGATATGGGAGCTACACTCCAGACACCTAAAGACCCACAACCTCTAAATGGTCACATCATTTCCTTGTTTTGATTCTATCAAATAACAACTAAACTTCATACATTTCTTTTGTCATACATTTTTCTTTATTAGTAAATGATATCCTTATCCTGATATTCAAGTTCCATTTAATAACAGAAGGCAAATTCTTGACAAATCAAAAGAAACAAATAAAACAGATTCAAGTAATAAGCACAACCTTTTTAACATGGCAGGCAAAGTACTTCCTACCAGCATCTTTCCCATCCTTTTCAGTAAGAAGATTGCACTTTCCAGCCCCACAAGAGCAAGTTGGGTATGAAGACTCAACAGCATTAGGAACCCAATTACAAGTAACTTTGTCACACCACTTGAAGAAATTGCAACTGCTGGTACCCTATAGACATTTTACAAATTATTAACATAAAACTAGGACTCAATCAATATACAGATATCTAATTACATGTAATGAAATGTGTATGGAAATTCATTGAGAATAAAAAAAGAAATGCTGAAAAAATAGTCCAAATTTGAGTCTATTCAATTCAATTCAATAGCTGTATATGAATTGCATCATCTGTTATGAATTGCATCCTTGCATCATCTTTGTCATCCTCATCCATGCATGACGATGATGCAACCGGCATGTCAGGCGACATCGTGTCATACACTACAACAAACTGCACTTTCAGGTGGTGAAGGCATCCTTCTTACAAAGAAATTCTTTAACTCACATTTCCTATGCAAGTTGACAACATCTTGAATAGAATCAAAGACTGATAAATCCTCCATTTCTTCCCAAGCATGCCAGTCCGCAATTAGTTCTACCCAAATTACTAACAACTCTTCCATTTTCAGATCTGAAGTTGCATCTGTTTCCGAAGCCTCATTTATACACGACGTACGGGACAATGAATTAGACTCCTCTCCTTCTTGGCATGGTCATATTAATTATAAGTTTAAATGACAAATATCTGACATATAAGTGGCAAAGGTAGAAACAGACAAGTGACAGCATATGTTGGGGAAAAAAAGAAAAAAAATTGACACATTGAAACCACATGCACAATTGAAAATAATACAATCCAAAATAAAAGCACTAGCCCATTAACAAGAGTTAGCATATTATATGCAGGCCCATAAAAGACAACAAAACCATGAGTTACCCCTAAGATGCAACAATTAGGCCCACCTAGGAAATGTTGGCATTACTCAGAAGTCAGATCATCTTAAAGACCCAACCATGAAGATGCCATGGCCCAATCATCACTTGACAACTATCCTATCATCTTATCTGAAAACATTTTCCAACTAAGCCAAACCCATTTGCTTTCATTACTAATTAAGGACTATTCAGTAAACCCCAATCAGCATGTTTCTATCTTAGAAATTATCAGAAACCAATAGCACCTTCATCCTGAGGCTAATAAATGTCCGAATCTAGTCTGTCATGTGATTAGTCCAAAACAGAGCATTTCATTGGGAGTTTTCAGATAGTGTCATTCTTCTACAAATTGAATATCATAGTCAATAAATTAATCATAAAGTATCTACATCAAACCACATTATAATATGAAATTGAATGATTGCCTAATAAATCCTTCTGAATGATTTAAAAAAAAAAAAAAAAAAGGATGTACCATTAACTGCACAGGTACGAGCCAAGCCTGTTGCAAGAGACCCGAAAATGTTTGAGAAATGGTAGCCCAGCCAGACGTCCACTAGTAGCTTGACTCATTCTCCTTAATTCCATCTTGGATAGAATCCTCCAAAGTCTGGGCTTTTGTTGCTAATGCTGTAAAGCCCTTATCAACCAACTTAAGATCCAAAGTATAAAGGAATTAAAAGGAAAAAATTAAATCAGTTCGCAATCATCAAAACAGCAGAGAACAAGCTGAAACCAATACAGCATGTCACTACCAGGGCTTCTAAAATGGAAAGGAAGTAATACACAGGAAATCTAAAACTTTTTATTCAAACCACTCAGAATTTAGGCATCCACTTGAGAACAAGAAACACATACTTGAGGCCATGGCTCTCGAGTAGGAGGTATGTGCTTTGAAACAGCAGTGGCAACAGTTGATATGATAGCTGGAATATGGCACGCGACCTTTTCATCGCCCACCTCCACCACAGTAGTGAGAAGCTGAAATAGAAGTGTGGATTCATTTTCATCTTCAGTATTTATCATTTTAAAACATTACTGCCAGAATGCTAATATTTGTGCCTTCAGCACATGAAGCTGCTACTTTGTAAATCCAATACGTTGTTGCTGTGAGGTCTGGACAGTGGATCCACCCTGAGAAGGTGGCTGGGAGCCTGAACCAGAGCTCTCACTGGGAGAAACTACGGGTTGTAGGGACAGATGAGATTGTTGTGATTGAGGAAGCCTACATGAACCTATACACAGAGAGAGAGCCACTTTAGGAGGCAAACAGAAAACCAACCCAGCAGCACAACAAGCCAAAAGAAAAAAAAAAACAGAGAAGGAGGGAAAAAAGAAAAATAAAGAACGACCAAAGACTCATCACTACAGAAGCGAAGAGCAGAACCAGCCCACTGAGCAGCACTCTGAGGGAGAGAAGAAACTCAACAAAAAGCAGAAAACTGATCCAAAGCACAACCCTGAGCAACAGAAGCTGATTGCACCAAGCAGCAGAACAGCATAAGGCAGAGCGACTACCAGGGCCTCAACTGCAGAAATGCAGCACAGCACACTACTAGAACAACCAGCTCCGCTTGCGCAAGAACAGCTCAATGCAGAACCACGAAGACTGAGGGAGACTACATCAATCAACAGAGCTCTGAACTCCTGCACTCTCTGCACTCCTTCAACAAGAACATAACAGCAACTGCTACAAGAAGACTTCCAGAGACAGCTGCTCCCAAAAACAAAAGGAGCAGTAGAAAAACAAAACACAGCAGCAAGCCACAAAACCTTGAAATCTAAACCTCCCGGCCAGCTGAAGAAAGCCCCAACACTACAGGATAGAACAACACCCGCCTGCACAAAACAAGCACAACACAGTCCTACAGCAAAGCTCAACAAAGCAGAAAGGAGAACCCAAAAGAACCACTGCACAGCAGCTCTAAAGATCATTGCACAACAGCTCAACTCAGCACAACGAAGCGCTCTGCGCGGCAGGGGCAGAGAAGAACCAGCACCAATAAAACTGAAACAGGCCAAGCAGCAGAGCAAAAGAACCCAAGGAAGAACCTCAGCAGAGAGAAGCAGCTCTGCAAAGGCTTGCTGGACTGCACTCCACAGGGCAGCTGCTAGGATTGCCCCAGCACAAGCAATGAACACTACAGAAGCCTGCCCTGAAAAACTTAACCTGCGGAGCCAGCAAAGCTCTGCGAGGGAACTTCAGCACAACAAAAACCAAACAGCACAACAGCACAAAGGTCTGTAGTTATAGAAGTCAACATGACACAGTCCAAAAATAGCATGCTGTAACAAAAGAAGTCAACCAGTTCAATTCATTCACCACATCTGATTTTTCTTTTTTTTTTTTTTTTTTTTGTTGCTAGAGCAGAGAGCTTAAACAATGGGGAAAAAAGGAAAAGAAGCATGTTGTGCCCATTCCAAGTATAAGTAACAGGCCATGTATAAGTTAACCATAAATCTGAAGAGACGTATATGAAACTCTAAATCATAAATCTGAAGACAGATATAAGTAACATGCCATGCATCATGTTGGGCCCATTCCAATTGTGCGTAACTGTACATTCATTAACTTTTTTTTTTTTATAAAGCATGTAACATTAACAATTGCACTTAGTGGGAGAGATTAACCCTACATAAATTCATTTTTTCTTATCAATAGAAGGTTCATTTTATTAAATCCAAATTGATCATGACGACAATTGACACGCGTACTTATAACCGGTTATAATTTATTTAATCCATACATGACCCACCATTAGATTAATGAAAGTCTCAAAATACTTGATTATACTTCATGTATATGGGGTTTAAAAGAAATATTGAGGGAAACGAGCAAATTTAAAAAAAATTAATTTTAAGAATTTACGACGAGAGGTGTTTGGCTCTATGTAAAAGAAATATTGGGGGAAGGGGTAAATGTAAAAGAAAAAAAAATATATATATATATATTAATTTTTAGAATTTGAGCACGCGGGGGTGGGGGGTGGATTCAAACTTTTCTCAGATATGGGTGGGGGCTCCGGTTCCTAGGCCCTTGTACCTGGGTCCACTCCCGGTCATGTGCATGAGAAAGCTATTGAGAGAAAGGATTGGGACTTAAGATAAAATAATGGTATTTTTGTAAATAATAATATACTCATTTTTGTTTAATAGATGTAAGGACAAAGCTATCATTTATATAAAAATCCAACACAAATCTCATGGTGGCTGTCCATACTTGTGAGGAATATTGATTTTGGGGATATAAAAGGTATTAAAAAAAAAAGGAGGGGCCTATTTGCAAATACTAAAATCTCAGGAGCCTATATACAAATCCTACGAACCTTAGGGATATATACAAAAAGCTTAAGATTTACGGAAATTTAAAAACCACGCAAATGTAACAAAAACATTTCAAGGCTCTCTAACCCATTCCATCTGAAGCTCTCGCTCAGTCAGCAAAACTCTCTATCCCAAGCTCCCTCTCCCTCCGCCAGCCTCTATCTCCCTCCCGACCCTCTGTAGGCACCGGCCCAGACGCTCTCGCGCCTCTCTCTACTGTGATTGTCCCTCGATCCACGACCCCAACCGCCCATCCACCTCTCCTTCCATCCTGAGCTCCCCCACCACCCACACCGCCCATCCTTCCCTTTCTTGTACTCCCTTTCCCTCCCTCCCTCTCTGCTTTTCTTTCCTTCACACGTTATCAATACAAATAGAATGTGTGTGTTTTTTTATTCCTGTGCACGGTTTGGGTTTTGTTAGATTTGAGGGTTTGGGTTTGGGATTTTAGGGTTTGTGGTGGGGATTTGAGGGTTTGGGGGTAGGGATTTTATGGTTTTGTGGTTTTTTCACTCTTGTTTTGGTTTGAAATTTTGATTGTTTGGGTTGTTAAGGGGGATTGGTAGAAAGAATAAGGCTCTTGGCTATTTTTCTTTTCCCATTTTTTTCTTTAAGGGAGCTAGGAGCCTACATTTATTTTCCCTATAGAAGACATCTCTTCTTGTGAAGGGGGTGTTTTCATTGGTGATCCTGGGACTCAACAGTCCATTATTTATGACCGCAGGCCTGATCGTTCAAGATTATTATATAAAATTGAATGTTAACTAATTTAAAGGCGCTTATCAAACAATTATTTTCTCATTAGGAAAATTTCTCATCAATAAAAAAAGAGCTCTTTTATGTAACTGGACTGTAAAACCAGAATGAGTCTACCTGTAAGTATGTGGCTTTTCCTCCTACGACTAGTATGTGCGAACTAACAGACCAAACAACAGTGATAAGACAAACTGATTTGGAACTTCACTAAACACAAAAATATAACAGTTGACCAAACCAATTAACTAACAACAATAGTATCACTCAGAGCATCAGAATTCCAAAAAAAAAGAATATACCTTCATTAGGAATCAGATTAAGACTTTGCTAGTGTTTTGACTTATTTTTTGTCTTTGTGGATGATCATAAAAGTCTACCTGCAGATGCCATGAAATGGGACCAGTTTCAAGATGTTTTGCAAGGTTGGAATGGGACCAATTTCAAGATGTTCTATGAGGGTTCGAGGGTAACTACTATATACATTTTGTTCCCTTTTGTTTCAACTAGCTGGCCCTCATTCTGTCCTATTTCCGATGGGTCATTTCTCTCTCTTTTTTTTTTCTTTTTTTTTTTTTTTTTTGACTCTCTGACTGTCTTGTATTAGTGCAGCTTGGTAGTATCAGGTGTTGCAGTACTTCAACATTGTAGTGCAGTCTGTGATGACTTTTTTTTTTTATAAATATGACGGAATTTTGTACGAATAAGTTCATTTGGAGTATTGTGGAGTATTCACAGGTAGTTCAATATTCACAGAAAAATTAAGAATGTGGACTATTTTCGAATGTGGACAATTTCGGCCTTGAATTTATTGTTTTGAACATGACTGGGTTCTTCGGAATATAAATGTATTGGGAGACGAGTTTGATTCCTTTTTCTTATGGCGTAACAGATCGGTGTTATGGAAGTGCTAACTATTTTTTTAAGTTTATAATATTTTGTAGCAGATTTTATTGTTCCAAGTACAGGGTCATTGATGGGTTTGTAAACCGTATTTCAGTTACAGCATGCATTTCATGCTGTTGTTATTAAACATTCCACTTGAAATGAAATGGGTTCATTTTGAATTTAATTTGATGCATTTGGAACAAGGTTGAATGTGTTTGGATATTTAAGCTAACAAGGGTTTTCATACTTACTAAAGTTTAAAGAAAACTTGTGTCTATCGCTAACTTAAAGAAGAGCTGAAACTAGCATCATGGCCATGCTATACACTCAAATATTCAGATTGATATCTTAATACTAAGAATTCACTTTCCTGAGATGTTAGCTGGGTGCATGTTCTTAGAGTATCATAATTCATAAATAATCAAACTACCTGCAGCCATCAGCAGTCAGCACCATAACTGTGAGACCATTTGTATCTGTCCATAAGTAGGAAAGTTGGGCTTTGTGAGAGGCTATGCAATTACCATGACGGCCAGTAAATTGTATAGATGACCCCACATGCAGACTTGTCCGATAACATAACCATTCTCGATGCACATACAGATATTGTTCAAAAGCAAATTGTATGGATGAATTCCCATCAGAAAAGGCATATCATTGATATTAAGCCAATTTTTCATGTGTTAGCACCAAAAAAATAAAAAGAATCTTCTATCATGCAAGATCAGATTCAAGAGATGCAACTAGAAGCACATTCATTTACTAGTTTTAAAGTACCAAACATATTTGAACATAGATCCATGAAAATTAAAAATGCCCAATCACAAAAAATTAATTGCAATAAGGATTACAAGTGTAATTTACATCAACTTAATTAATGTGCAGCTTTTCCACTCAACAAATATGCTGCAAAAAGTAGAATAATCACAATCAAAATTACATGGCTTTGTTCACGCTTTTTCACAATCAGAAATACATGGCCATTCCAAACATCATTTTGTCCTCATTCTTAATTTGCATTAGGTATATATCTTGAAGGAATTCCATCCATCCAAATGCACTGACCACAGCCTCTTTTTTTTTTTTACTTAAAAATTGTCACGTCCCCCGAACCTGATTAGAGCATAAACTGGATCCGAGAAGTGAAATTTAGAACTAATTAAAATTTTTGTCCTTTAGGCCCAAGGATTATAAGTCCACTGTGAGGATATCACATTTCAAATCTCAAAAATAAAAAAAATTGTTGAATTTATATACATCTAGGCATATTGAATATCAAGCAAAGGAATAATAACTCTTATTAATGATTAAAGTTGCAAAGGAATAATAGAACTAAACGAAGAAGTTAATTTATTACAATGGCCAACCCAATATCCATGATCATATAAAAAGAACATGAAGTCAATGATTGAAAGTTTCGACTAGGGATAAAGAATAAATGAATATAAATCTAGAGAATATCTCCATGTGACTCTCTTTCGTGCCGGGATCGATGACGCTACTCTACATCATCGGCATGCCACTCTCTTTCCTCTTCAGTTGGTTCGAGGTCCTCTAGGATCTCCCCACTGGCCTGCTCCTCATAGTAGTAGCAATCACCTGGGGTGTCTGCACACCAAGGAACAGAGTCAATGACATGTTGAGCAATAGATAAGCATGATATAATAAACAAGACATGCATCAAGTAAGAGAATAGAATCATGTGAATACAAGGAATCGAAGCTGGGCATAAATGCATGAATAATAATCATTAGAAGTAATAATAGGAATCCTAGCATCATCTAGCAATAACCACTATACATGCAATGCAAGAATCAGGAGGGAGACTCTGAGGATGTCCTAGCCATCTCATGGGGTATTAGTAACAATCCAAACCAGACTACTGATACCAAAGTCTGACTCCAGGGGAATCCTAGTTCCCGGTCCTGCAAATAGCAGCATGGTCCTAGCCCGCTCCTAGCTATTCAATGCCATAGATGCCGTCCTACGCAGACTGCCCATCCCGATGTCTAAGTAGCTGGCCCATCAATAAAACCCCAAACTACAGTTGGCCATGATATGCAAATAGTAACAAAGTGGTGTTGACTCAAGGAAACCAAGACACTCAAGTCTGGCTAGCTCAACACACAAGACATGATCATTTGGATTATCTCATTCAAGACAATACGAGACAAGTTATCCACATGATAATCCCTTAATGCTAGCCAGACAATACGAGACAAGTTATCCACATGATAATCCCTTAATGCTAGCCAGTCATGTTTATCAAATACATAACACAAGGTTCCTAAGATACACTCTAAGTCAGGTCCAAGTCCAAGTTCTACAAGGATTTATGTTTCATCGTTAATTAAGTGTGTTATGCCAAGAGAGTGTACAAGGAACATCATCAACGGATACAAGTAACAAGTCAAGGAAGAATTACAATCCAGACCTAGGCAAGTGGTGTCATCCCTGTACCCCACATTTTCTAACGGAGTACGTGTGGAAAATAAATCAACGATGCTTCTAGGGAAATCCCTTGGTGTGCAATCATGTTAAGCATGTCTTGAGACAATTCCATACGCATTCGGTTATACCATGTGTAATACACGAATACCTAGACAACCCATCAAAGCACACCAAGCCACGTGCTTTGATTTTAATCCCATTAATGGTCATGTGATAGTAGGTTCGTGGTTTCCAACATCTAAGTCCCTAACTTAGGTTAACAGTCTCAGTCCAGAGTAAACAGAACAAACTGGCCATTTCGGCTAACATTCGGTTAGTCCTCGGTTAACCGAACTTTGGTAGAGCTAAAACCTGCTTTCTAGAATTGGAACCAGGTTGAGTTCAATTGACCGAACTCTTACCGAACTTCAGCCGTACAGTCCAGTAAGAAAGTATAGTTTTCCCAAATCCTCCCGCCTCACTCAGTCAGCTGTCAATTCGGCCTTAGTTAACCGCACTCCATCCACTACAAGAAAAACCACTTTTAGCAGGGGCCGGTGGCCGCCGCTTAAACTAAATTAAGCGCCGGTAATACTTATAGTGGCGGCCACGTCAGCCGCCGCTCGTCGACGGTATACAAACCGTGGGTGTTACTTTTAGTGGCGGTAAAGTGGCCGCCTCTGGGTTTTTATTGCGGTAATTTAATTTATACATTCTATTCCTTACATAACCAAATGAAACAAGACCCATCAACTTCTTATTGTCTACTTAAATGACGAATGAGATTCTAATACAAGATATCATTTTGAACAGCTACGCACTACATGGGACCTTCTTGCCCACTTTCATGATAGTTGTAGATTTGCCGCTAACAGCTACACCCAAACCAAGATCCATTTTTGGTCTATTTCTTCATTGAAGAGACTTCCAGTCCTTATTACTCGTCCTATCACAGCAGTCATTAAGACAACATCCAACACCTACAATTAATATTTTTAGACCTGAGTTAGCTAACGAAGTTTTGATTTATACTTGAGTGCAGGAAGCATACAACAAGAGTTAAAGCACTACATTATCAAATGAAAGGAGAGTTGGAACATATATCTAGATCCTGCAAAATACTGAATTGAAAAGAGAGAGAATGTCACCATAATCATTGTTGTAGCATCATCCCATCAATCTGAAATTGACTTAAAAAAGAAAAGTAAACAATTAAAAAATGAAAATTTTAAAAGAATGCATGTACAAGTCATTCAATGTACCTGGTAGATCCCATAATCCTATATTATTAAATGTGCTCCCATCCACTCCACATTTGTACTGAAATTGTCAGAAACTTAGAGTCGCAAAATAATACATACCTACGAAAAGCTTTCAAGCCAAAGGAAAGTAAAATAATGTAACTCAACGGAATACTATGATAAACTCAGTTGTCTGAAATTTGATGCAAAATGATTGAACTGTTATTTGATCAACTCTGCATTATAGTGGTCCCAAATGAGGAACAATGATAGTGAGGATTGCCACCAATATGTAGTCTTACCCAACCGCCGATACAATTTAATAAAGAAGCCAACAACTCATTTCCAAGCAACAATCATTCATAAATTATATTATACCCACATCCATAATTATCCAAAAGAGCAAGAACTTTATCAAAAGTTATTCTTTAAACTAATATAGTATTAGTAGTTACTCTATCATGAAATAAAAGTACTAATCAAAGAAATTAACTAAATCGCCCATTTGCTCCTCGATCATCCATCTGCTCCCTGTAAAAAGAAAAGAAAAGTAGACAATTGAGCTACCCTATTAAGAAAAAATACACATACAATTAGTAATAATACATAATAAATAAGTAAACTTACCCCTTCGGAAGGATTTTGTTGTTGGCTAGGTATCTGCAGCATCATCTCCGCCATTGTAGCTCGCATCCACTCTTGTTGCATTTCCATCTGTTCAAGATATGCACGCCTATCTTCTTCATGCTTCTTTTGCATTTCCTCCATTCGAGCATGCACGGTATTCAATTCAGTATGCATTTCCTCAAGGTTAGTCCTATATTGGGTTGACGTGGAGCCAAAGACTGAAGTTGGTGTTGGACCAAGCCCATATCCACGTATGCGACCATGCCGCTCTGGTCCCATAACCTTGCTATAGATGTCATCACTTATATAGTTAGAAGGTCCTCCCTCTTGTGCTTCATTAATCTCTTGAGACTTTGACTACATTAAAAAGAATATAATTAGTGGAATTATTTACAAATTAAAATTGATTAACAAAAAGACATCTTACATACAATAATCTCTGCTGATTTTTCATCAACGGGTGTCCCATCCTTCCGTGTATGGGTTCGAATGAAGAGATCCGCTCGAGAAGGATTACTCCCATCAGTCCTACTTCAAGTCTATCCTTGTAGAAAGTTAAGTCCATAGCAAAGAGATATGTCAATGTATTTTAAAATACTAATTAAGTAATATAACAAACTAGTATACCTCTTCGTCTCTATAACAAGCAAAACTCTTTGTTCCCCTGTTCCCACTCATCTGTACTTAGACTGCGCAAGGATGCCTTCCCTAAAGTACGACCATTTCTTATGAAAACCGAAAACTTTCCTTGTGGTTCAGCATCACCACAATCGTAATTCCTCACAGGTCGATTGTACCTTAACTCAATCTCATGCAAGTACCTCGAGCAAAAGGTCGAACATTCTTCTGAAAGATACCCTTCTGCTATTGAACCCTCTAGATGACTTCTATTACGTATATATGACTTCAATGTGTGCAGGTACCTATAAGAATACAAGTGCTAATGTTATTAAAATTATAAATATAAACGATATATTGATATAATATATATACAAACCTCTCGATTGGATACATCCATCGATACTGTACTGGTCCAGCAAACCTGGCCTCATCAGCCAAGTGAATGGGCAAATGCACCATCACATCAAAGAATGCTGGTGGAAAGATCATTTCCATTTTGCATAATGTTAGAGCAATCTGGGATTGAAGTTGCTCCAGCTCCGAGACCCTTAACACTTTTGAACACAAGTGCCTGAAGAAGGTGGATAGTTGAATCAAAACCGAACACACATCCTTGGGTAAGAGTCCACGAATTGCAAGTGGAAGTAGTTGCTGCATAAGAATATGGCAATCATGACTTTTTAACCCGGAGATCTTGCACTGTTTGACTTGAACACATCGTGCAATATTGGATGAATAATTATCTGGAACCTTCACCTCCTTCAAGCATTGACAGAACTTCCTTTTTTCATCCAAAGACATTGAGTAGCATGCAGGGGGCAATAACAACTTACTACCTTCATGTTTTGGGTGAAGTCGTTCCCTTATGCCCATTAACTTCAAATCGAGACGAGCTTTCAAGGTATCTTTTGTTTTCTCCTCCATATTCAACAATGTCCCAACCACATTGTCACAAACATTCTTCTTAATGTGCATAACATCCAAATTGTGCCGCAATATGAGATCTTTCCAATAAGGCAATTGGAAGAAAATACTCTTCTTCTTCCAATTCTTTGGCAATTTGGAATCATCCCTTTTTCTCTTCCTCCCATCCTTATCCTTATCTGCCTTACCAAATGTAATTTGCTGGTAGTCACGTAATTGGTCGAGTACATCATCGTCGGTTAATGCATTTGGAGCACGTCTCAATTCCTTAAACCCGTCAAAAGATCTTTTATTGTGTCGGAATTTATGATCGAGTGATAGAAATCGACGATGTCCCATGTAACACCACTTGCGTCCATTCTTCAATCTAACTGAGCAAGTATCCTTATTGCAAGAGGGACAAGCCTTTTCCCCTTTGGTGCTCCAACCTGACAAGTTAGAATATGCAGGAAAGTCACTAATAGTCCATAACACTGCCGCATGCATCTTAAAATTCTATTTTGAAGAGGCATCATATGTCATTACTCCATCTATCCACAAATCCGTCAACTCTTCTATCAGCGGCTGTAGGTACACATCAATGTCGTTTCCAGGAGACTTAGGGCCAGGAATAAGCATTGACAACTGAAAAAATGTTTGCTTCATACACATCCATGGCGGCAAGTTATATGGAATTAGAACAACAGGCCATGTGCTATGAACAATACTCATGGAGTTAAAAGGGTTAAAGCCATCACTCGCTAACCCAAGTCTAACATTACGTGGCTCCGAACCAAACAATGGGTATTCCTCGTCTAAAGCTCCCCATGCCTCAGAGTCCGCTGGATGTCTTAAGACACCATCCTTTGTGCGCCCCTAGGCATGCCATCTCATGTGCTCTGCTGTTTTTGAAAACATAAATAATCTTTGAAGCCTAGGTTTCAACGGAAAGTAACGCAAAATCTTAGTGGGTATTTTCTTATCCTTTGTAGATGAAGTTAAAGCCTGTTCAGTAGAGCTGCTTGTCATGACTGATTTCCACCTAGACTCACCACATATGGGACATTCATTTATATTCTCATACTCCTTCCAATACAACATACAGTCATTCGGGCAAGCATTTATCTTTTTGTAGTGCAGGCCAAGATCCCGAAGTATCTTTTTTGATTCATAGTGATTCTTGGGCAACATTTCACCAACAGGAAGTGCTTCTTTTAATAGCTCAAGCAACATGTCAAATGACTTGTTACTCCATCCGTTAAGACACTTCAAGTGAAATAATCTTACAATGAAAGATAGTTTTGAAAATTTAGTGCATCCAAGGTATAATTCAATTTCGGCTTCCTTCAACAGTTCATAAAAATTTTTTGCTTCCATATTTGGCTCATCTAGAGTACTTTCTTCTGGTATTTCATTATTATCACCACCAACTAAGTTTGACATTCCAAATGCATCTTGTAACATTCCATGTATATCATCACCCTCATCGGACTCATCACTAATATATTCATCATCTCCATAAATGTCCTCTCCATGACTCGTCCAATGGATGTATTTCTTTATTATCCCATTCCATAACAAGTCACCGTGAACTTCTTCTCTGTTCTTATAAAACTTGTTGCAGCATTTGATACATGGACATGGGATCTTATCCCCATTTGTTGTATGATCAGATGCAAAATCTAGGAATTCCTTAACCCCATTTAGATACTCAGGGCTCACTCTTGACTTCTGCATCCAACTTTTATCCATCGAAATATCCCGCTCATGACAACGTCACCTATTGGCCAAAAGCACATGGTCACACAAACCTTAGAAATTATAATCCGATTATTTCCAATAATATTAACACATTATTTATTGAATAATAACATTAAGCTATAATGTCATTTCATTTTTCATTTTAATAATACAATCTCCAATCCATGGACTATATGTAAATCATGGTTCAAAAAAGGGATGGAAATAATTACTAATGGCACGTTTTAAGGATTCCTCACTTCCTACTTTGATGTAGTTGTTAACATTATGTCCATTAATAGTATACTCACACATGAAAGTAATATCATTTATCAAATGACTTTCCAAAAAAATATATATATAATCTAAATTATTTATTCAGATCTTTTCTGTTGTTGTATTGAATGATAAACATTTGAGGGTTGATATTCTCTTATAAAGTATTTGACAAGTTGTTATATAAATAAATATGTGACAAATTGTGAAAATCATAGCATCTTAAACACTAATTGGAGATAAATCATATCTTATAGAGAATTCTCAAGCAAAGAGGAACAAAAACCTACCCACATTCACAAATCCTAATCATCATCAAAACAAAACAACCAAAAAATCTGAAATTGAAATATTTTGTTTCATAAAAACAACCATCAAATAGAGAGGAATAAATATACATTTTTACCCATTCATCTTTTTTAATATTTCTCAAAATGGTAAATGTCAAATATCCTATCTTAATTCTTCATGAATTTTGATAAACTTATAGAAAAACTCAAAACTATCATGTCTAACTTTCTAGAGTTTTGCGAGCTACCTATTCATGATAAAAACCATTCATCTTCTTTATATGGGTAAAATGGCTAAGAAGAAAGTTTTAATGGAAAAATTCTTTATAAATTCTGAGAATTTATTAAAAATATCTAGAAAGATCTATATGCAATTAGAACAATTAGAGGTACTTATTTACTCAAACGAGAACTTATTTGCAATAAAGTAGTCAATGCCGCAAATTGATTCAGATTGATCTGGATTGCCTCAAGCTTATATAGACTATTCCTAAGTATGGAATTATTGCCTTCAATGTGATTTTCATGCATTCACAACAAGAATCCAGCAACTATTTATTGGCTTGGGGCTTAGTAATGAATCTTCCACCTGAGGTGATACTCTAGCTTAGGAATCTCCTATCATTCAAGCTACTACTTTTAGTCCCTTTCATTTCTAGATCTAATCCAAAGTTTCTATAAACACTACCAGTAAATAAGATAACTCTTATATTCTAGTAAATAACTTTTGAAACCATCAATGGCAGCAAGAGTCTTTCAGTAAAAACAGCTCATGATTTATCTTTCTATGGACAACTTTGGCCTTTTGACAAGCAATCTCATCAACAGAAAAGCAAAAGGATAGATGGGAAGGGATGCCATCCCCTGTTATTTGTAGACGAACTGATTGGAACATTATGCTTGCCATGGTCCAAATATATCGATGGCAAACCAAAAGGATGACAGGCCCATCCATTGCATCATTCAAAAGACAACTGAAGTTCAATGTAATTAAACTCAAACCACTTCAAACCAAAATGATACTCTTTAAGGATTTGCTCTTTTTTAAGAATTCATGTCTAGAAAATTTATAAATTCTCTAAGAATTGTCCCCTAGGTGGAGTTCCTGAATCTCCATCTTCACTGAAGCATCCAAAAATATTGCATAAAGTGTCTTTTTAGGTCATTGAAATTTAGGATTCTAAAAAACTTTTTTTTTCTCTTTATATATATACTCCGTCCTTTACCACTATCGATTTCCAATTATTTCAAAGCAATGAAGACAGGTCCATTAAAGTAATGAACCACAAACAATGAGACAAGAATACTATAAACCTTATCAACTACAAAGCATGAAATTATAATGAATGCAAACCTACTAGTTTACCAATGGGCGGTCCTCTGGATGGGCTGGTGGATGGTGTGGATGGGGGTCCTTTACCACTATCGATTTCCAATTATTTCAAAGCAATGAAGACAGGTCCATTAAAGTAATGAACCACAAACAATGAGACAAGAATACTATCAACTGTATCAACTACAAAGCATGAAATTATAATGAATGCAAACCTACTAGTTTACCAATGGGCGGTCCTCTGGATGGGCTGGTGGACGGTGTGGATGGGGGGCTGGGTGATAGGGCTGGCAGAGGGTTTGGGTGGGAGGGGCTAGGCGGGCAGAGGGTTTTGGCAGGGTATTGGGCTGGGCTAGTGGACGGTTTGGGCTGCTGGATGGTATGGATGGGGGGCTGGGATGTTGGTCGGTATGGATGGGGGGCTGGGGGATAGGGCTGGCAAAGCCTGAACGTGGGAGGGGCTGGGCGATGGGGCTGGCAGGGGGTTTGGGTGGGAGGGGCTGGGCGGATTGAGGGCTGGGTTATTGGGCAGTAGGAGGGCAGTGGATGGTGAGAGAATGTGAGGCTAGGACGGCATGGGGGAGAGAAGGAAGAAGAAGTCACATACCTAGTGCAGTTGCAGGAGAACCCAAGAGACCTGCGCGCCTTGCAAGGGAGAGAACCGAAAGGACGTTCGCATAACAAAGAGAGGATCGATGTTAATAGGGTTTTTAATTATAACCATCTTAATTATATTTAGTGGGGGCTATTATGACCCCCACTGAATATGAGTTTTACCAGCACCCCAACTAATGGCCGCCGCTACAAATAAATATTTACCCTCCATTGAATTAGCCGCCGCTAAGATTTTGACGGTAAAAAAGAAAAAAATTCCAGCCAAACGATGGCGCCATTGGAGTGGGATTTATACCGGCAGCCACTTGAACGGACGCCACTAAAAGTGAATTAAAACTGACTTGTAGCGAGGGCCCACTTTGGCTCCCGCTATAAGTGATCTATAGCGGCGCCTTTGACCGGTCGCCGCTAAACGTTCGTCACTAAAAATTGGCCGCCGCTGTATATGCGACGGTAAAATTAAAAAATTTCCCGCGAGATCCTGGCGCCATTGGGATCAATATTTTTTGCAACGAACATTGCGATGACCGCCGATAAAAGTAGCTCAAAAATTGCGTTGCAGCGGGGGTCAGCTTTGGCCGCTGCTATAAGTATACTATAGCGACGAATATTAGCGGCCGCCGCTATAAGTCCGACACTAAAAATGTATTTTCTTGTAGTGATCGTTCGGTTGACCGAAGCAGAATTCGACTGACCGATCACCCATCAGGAGCTAAAAGTTGCTCTCTGGAATTAGGACCGAACCAGAATTCGGTTAACAGAACCAAAGTTCGGCTGACCTAGCTTTAACCGATAGCTGACCGACTCCGCATATTCAAAACAGTTTCAAGCCATTTCTGAAGAACTTTCACTCCTGTTCATTTTCTCCATTTTTGAGTCTTTCTAAAAGCTACAACCTGCAAAAAATTGAGCCTCATGCTCTCCCCACAATCCATTCATCACATTCCATCCATTCATTAAAACATTCTAGAAATACCAATTACAATTTAACAAACCCGATTCCCAAAACCTAATCTAGCATGTTAATCCCCAAATCGAAAACAGAAACAAGCTTGAAATTAAGGAAATCTAACATGTAAGCATAGCCAATCAATAGAAAAAATACACATGTTTAATTATAAAAATGCAAATCTACTTTCCTCAACCAAAAAGAAGATGGAAATTGGGAAAAACTTGAGGAGAAGCTCAGCTCTCCTACCACGAAATCCCTAATCTAACCCACTCAAATGCAATCTAGAACACCAAGAAGAAAAAAAAGAAGGAAAAAGATCAAGATCAAACCTAATCTAAACACAAGAGAAGTTGATTGAAAAGATGAGGGTAAGAGAAAGCTTACTAAACTGATATCAATAGAAAAGGAGATTGAGAGGAAGAAGATGTGCAGTCCGGATTGCGGAGGTGATCTCTCCAAGGTGGAGTTCTGGGCTTGAGAAGATGAAGAGGAAGGAGAAGGGGGCTGCTGTAGCTTCTTTCGTTGTAGAGAATGAATAAGGGATTTAGGGTTAATCCCTACTTAAGAAGAAGATAAAAGGGAAAGGACAATTTGCCTTTAAGTGGGTCCAGTGAAGGAATGGACGACTTGATGGGTTTCTGATAGTCGGTTCGGAACGAGCTAGGAGACAAAAATGATTAGCGCGACAAGACCTTTCCAACGAACCCAAAAATCATGGCGATCGGCATTTCTAGAAAAACACTCAATTTTCCCTAAATTAGAAACTACCCCTGCTAGAGTCAGACGAACTCGAAATCACACGAAACTCCGCAGACGCTATTCTAACACTAAAAGAAACTCATTCATGATCTAAATCCACTTAAATATGTAAAATACAATTAATTATAGTAATAACAAAATAAATCGGTCAGCGTGCCTACTATTGGGCCCAACTAACCGAGTAAGGTTGAGGACCTTACACAGATTCACTGTAAATAGAAAGATGAATAACATGAGCAAAAGGAAGAAGACGAATAACATGAGAAAAAGTTAATTTACTGCAAGATAAAAGAAGATTGTCACAAGAAGGCATAGAATCAATGAACTAACAAAAATAGCTAGTTCTAATCATAACAGTAGGATGAAATGGAAGGCCATGCATTGAAGGAAAATGAAGATGAATCAGATCCGAAAGGAATTGCTTCTGCTCAAAGAGTTCGGTATAAAATCCAGAATATCTCAGATTTTCATCAAAGAACAATTTAGTGGGAATTTTCACCATTAAAGAACAAAATGTTGAGTGATAATTTTCAGACTATTTCTTACGAACAATAGCTAAATCCATATCTGGAAAAGCAAGAACAAAATGCAGCCTAAAAAGAGTTTTTTTTTTTGTATATACCTCCCTAGGGTTTGAATGATTTGTAAATAGGCCCCCATGAGTATTTGTAAATAGGCTCCTACCTTTTCAATTCAATACCTTTTATGTCCCCAAAATTAGTATTCCTAATGAGAATGGGTAACCACTATGAGATTTGTGTTGAGCTTTTATAAAATCGGCAGCTTTGCCCGTATATTCATTACGCAAAAATGAGTATATTATTAGTTACAAAAATACCATTATTTTATCCCAACTCCCAACAGTCTCTCTCAATAACTTTTAATGCACAAGAAGCCTAATCATGTATTTTAAAACTTTCGTCAATCTAACGGTGGCTCGTGCATGGGTTGGATCAATTATAACCAATTATAAGCACTTGCATTGATTGTCATTATGACCAATTTGGATTTAATGAAATGAGCCCTGCATTGATAAAAATAGATTTACGTATGGTTATTCCATTAAAAGTAATTATTAATATTACAAGCTTTAGAGAAAAGGAAGTGCAAGCTTTTGAATTTAAGCATAAAGGTATAAAGAGATGGGCAAAAGAGTCATTTCACTCTAAAAACTTTTGTTGGCTAGAAGGCTATTGATTTTGGGGACACGAGAGGTATTAAAATGAAAAGGCAGGGTCCTATTTACAAATCCTAGAAACCTAAGGGAGGTATATGCAAAAAGCTCGCCTAAAAATATAATGACCGTGATTTGGACCACAAAACAATTGTCCTATCTAATAAGAAAAAAAAACATCTAAAATATAGAGATCATAGATTCTATAATGCATGAAATCATATGACCAGTAACAAGTTCCTATATTCATGTTCCTTTCATCCACTGGTATCAAACGTGGCTGTTATCACTTTGTACACCGAGGTCTTGCCTCAGGAAATTGGAACCTATGACCCATTTTGTGGATGATCCTATATTGAAAATGACGTGATCATGTATAAGTTCTACTAACTCCAATGTCCAGAACCTAGTATGCAAAGATATGTCTTTGCCATATCAATCAAAAAAATTTCGATGCCCATCAATCAAAACCCATGTGTTTTAACCCAAACCCAGTGAAGTACGCAAGAAGCATAAATCATTAATAAGGGAGTTGGTCACTAACTGCTGTAGATTGTCCATGGAGAGGGATGATCATCCATGAAAAGATGGAAATCATTAAAAAAAGGAAGAAGATTCACGATGGGACACTAATTGTTACAGATCTAATCTCAGAATGGCTGTGGTTTCTGAAAAATACGGAGGTAGTGAGAAAAAAGGTAGGCGGTGAAGCCTAGAGTTCTTCTATGTGAGATTCAAGGCGGTGTCCGGAGATATGTCATTGCCGTAGAAGAAGGCCAAACATCTATTGCTTCATTACTTGCTTTTATTACTGGGGAAAGGGAGTCGGTGGATCCAGAGTCGTATTGCTATCGATCGAACTAGCAAAGGTCAATGAGAGATGCAGAGTCTTATTGCAATCAATCGAGAGTTTCTCAGTTTTTCCCTCTCCGTTCTATAGAGAAGACGCGGGATAGAAAAGAAGATGGGCTGGAGATTCAAGTTTGGGGCTTTGCTTTTCGTCATTCCTTTTTTTTTTTTTTTTTTGTTTTTTAACTCAGCAAGTCCGCCCCATGTGTGTGAGCAGAGGAGAGGCCTTCCCATCCCATATATATATATATATATATATATGGGAGGGCCCTCACATCCATATCCAATCCAATGCCAAGAACTTAAATGGAAGGGCCCCCACCTTATCTCTCATAGTAAGGTGAGAGATATCTCTCATAGGAGCATCTCACTATATATATATGTATGTATATATATATCTCCTAAGCTATAGCTTAGGATAAGGTAAGAAGATATGATGAGATAAGCTTAATTGTGTGGTGGAGCACACATGGGGGGGTTGGAGGGATTTCAAGGACTCCCTGGGACCCTCCTCTTTGAAAAAAACAGCCCCACAGTGGTTTCTTCCATCTCCATCTAGGCCCCAAAAGTCGAATGGTCAACAGTCCATTCGGATCAGTACACATTCAATCCAATGGTCTAGTAAATTTGGATCTGACCAAAAGTTGGTGGACATGTACAATTTAGGGGGGTCGTGTGTTTGGTCCATTTAGAGAGATGAGGACAATTTGTTTTCATGTACCTGACAACATCTTTAGGTAACTTTTAGGCGGGCAGTGGCAGTGCATCATCTCAAATTTTAATTTAGTTTCCAGATAGAAAAAAAAAAACACAAACTTCAAATCAGATGGGTGAGATGAAAAAAAAAATCACACTACAAATCAAATAGGGATGAAGGCCAAGAGCATCTTACTAGGCTGGCAGTCGAGAGAGGGAGAGATGAAGGAAATGCGCTAGCACACTGGGCTGGCCACAGGAGAGAGCAGCGGCTGGCACAAATCGCTTATCGCGGGATGGAGTGGGGCTAGCAGTGGAGAGAGGGAGAGATGAAGATCTTGAAAGTTCGGGATCCTTACACTAGAGGAGGGTGAATAGGGTGAGCTTCTAATAAGTGACCAATTATGCCCAATCTTAACTTCTTAGTCAATTAGCCATTTGGAGATGATTATGAAACTAAGTACGGAAGCTAACAAAGATAGTCACCACAATGCATTCACCATAACTCAAAGAATTATAGTGGTTTGGCCTCAATGCCTACATCCACTACCGGCTTGTGATCCTACACCCCACTGGATTTCCACTATCTATGCTTTTCAATATGCTAAGCAATAACCTCTTATAAGATGCTTTTCTAAGGCTAAGCAATAACCTCTACACTATGCTTTCCATGGCTAAGGAATAACCTCTTAGGTTTTCTAGTTCACCCCTAACCTCTACACTTATGCTTTTCTTAGGCTAAGCAATAAACTTTACAAAATGATAGATTGTTTCAAGGAAGTGTCTACACAACACTTGAAGAGATACAAGTTTAATGCTCGATTACAATGCCTCTTAACTAGGCGAATATGAAAATGTAAATCCAGTTCATACACACACATAATATAAATGCAACGATGAGTGCTCAATGTGTATGTATGAGAACTTCAATCAAATTTAAAATTGATAGCTCAATGGATATAAACTTAAAACTGTTGAAGGTTTAAAAACACAATAGTTTTGATTTAAGTGAAGATGCTAATCACATGTTCTTTTAATAGACAACTTGTAAAGATATCACTAATCAAGTTATGCAAGTTGTAATGAAGTTTCTAAAAAGTCCACAACCGAACCCTAGAGTGGGGGGTGAATAGGGTGAACTCAAAAACCTAGACCAATTCTTTTTAATCCAATGTCAATTATGCTTTGTAAATTCATCACCTCGATTATAAGTGAAGTTTCTAATAACAAGTAAAGAAACTATGTAATCATTCAATATTGACATTAATAAAAGAACACTGATCATAAGCATATCATCCACACATCTAAATATCAGTCACCATAACAAGCAAATTTATAATGGTTCGGCCAAACAAGCCTACGTCTACTCCCAGTTTCCCTACCGGATCTTCCACTATCAACTTAAGGTTTTAGGCTAACCTCCAACATTACAACCACATATGCTTTTACACTAGGCTAAGCATTAACCTTTACAACCTCATATGCTTTTCAATAGGTTTAGCATTAACCTTTACAACAACATATTTTGTCTCAAATATTTATGCCTAAGTAAGCACAAAGTGAGATACACTTAAGTACATTTTGATGCCTCTAAACATAGGCTGATAATAAAATGAAGAACACTCTAAGACATATGCATGATAAATGCAAAGATCTATAAAAGATACATATGCTTAAAACACCTCTATCTCTTTTGAAATTCAATGTGTCACGCCCCCAAAATCGGGATCCGATCTCGGGGACGCGAATTAAAAAT
This sequence comes from Umbellularia californica, assembly GCA_028538565.1. Lineage (NCBI taxonomy): Eukaryota > Viridiplantae > Streptophyta > Magnoliopsida > Laurales > Lauraceae > Umbellularia > Umbellularia californica. The sequence goes on along the minus strand of JAPQWN010000005.1, from coordinate 21,817,519 downwards.
TTGTATTTCTCCCCAGGATCCGCGTGTGTGAGGATAGCAAAATTCCCAACACATCAAAACATTTCGCGGAAGCTCTATAAGACGTTACGACCCGGAATCCGTATCCATCGGGTTCCGTGTCGTACTCAATCTGTCAGCATAAGATTGTCATAGTAATATTCAAACTCAGACTGGAACTAATCGTAATACCAAAATATACAGAGCTGATAGTAACAGGCTAGTCATTACCCAAGCATATTCAAGTTGCAAATTAACAAGTGCATTAATTACAATTCCCAAGAAAAAGGCTAACAAAAGCCGTACAAAATAGCAAGCTACAACAAATACTACCCAAGAGTGTAACGTAACTCCGGAGTCAAGCATGACGTCTACATGACATCGCTGACACAACAAGCCTGCAAAACTCGTGGCTCAACAGCCCTCTGCACACGAACTAGCTCGAAGCAAGGACTTGCTATATAGAGCACCAAAGTAGTAGAATATCAGACACGACGGTCTGGCAGGTGATCAATTTAGGCAAGAGCATAAAAAAATTAAAGTTTAAAGGAAACAATAACTAAAAACAATTTATTGAACTTGAAACATATTTACAAGGTTTAAAACAATGCATGAACAAGATACTTATCAAGAAATCACGAGTGCATGAACGATATACGAAACAAGACATGAATACATATAATATCATGATTAGTAAATCCACACGAGCCTATCCTTTCTCCATCATACATGATGACAAGAGCAAGCACGCATGACAAGCACAACACGCAAGACACGATCCCACGCCACACAAAGTAGACGGGGAGGCCGGCCGCGGAACCGGAACACGAACACGCACGATGTGTAATAAAATACACGACTAGTCTGCAAACAGTCCACATGTTTAAGGACCCCCAGGTAGTGGATCAAGCTAAAAGGGCAGTCCAAGCTCAGTGGTATTCACTTATATCATGAATGCACAAAACATGGCGATACACGTTCGAGAACACGACAAAACAAGAGAGAAATCATTTATCAAACGAGGCACGACAAGGCTAGCAAAATAGCATAATATAAATGCTTACAAACTTAAGAAATGATTCCCTTTTGATTCTTGAAACACGATTCTTGAAACACGTCTTAAATACAAGCTTATACTTGAAATTCAAACGAAAACACGATGATGCACGAAGCATCAAAACAAGCGCTTTGATTCATGAAACAAATCTTCCACAAACTTATACTTGAAAATCAAATGAGAACATGATGATGCATGGAGCATCAAAACAAGAGTTCAAACATAAATCTATCAAGCATAGGCTAAGACCAATCTTTGACCCTTGTGGAATTGAAACCCAAATGTCGGAATTTTACATAGCTTGGTGCCTCCGAAGGTAAGGTACATTTTGGAATTTCAAGTGCACAACGTCAAATGAAGGTCTAAGGCATAGTCTAGTTTTCATCCTCACGAAAATCCTTCAAAAAAAAGGATGGAGTTTCCAGCAAAATTTGGCTAGCTGGCGGTCACCTCGCGGCTAGCCGCACTGGGGTCTTCAGGCTAGCTGCTAGCTGACCGCTGGGTCAAAACAGAGGAAACACATCTCTCGGAAAAAGTAACCGAAATGGCTCACGGTTAGCTGGCGGCTAGCCGTGAGCTGGCCGTGAGGTCACCGTGGACATGGGCAGATTTTTTGCAAGCTACTGGAAAAGTAACCGCCCAATGCGGTTGGCTGACGGCTAGCCGCCGTGGAAAATGCGGTTAGCCGCTGGCTGACCGCCAAGCTCGGGCTGGGCGAAATTTCAAGTCAGAAATTGCATTTTCTCTCCTTCTTCACTTCCACACTCAAACCACCTGCACTCCCCAAGCCTACTTGCTTTCCAAGGGATGCTTTTCACACAATTATCCACTCACATTTCAATCAAAACTTCAAAAATCACTAACCCATTCACATACAAATCATGTATCTAATAACTTGTAAAGCATTCCATTGAAAACATGCTTCCATTCAAGATAAAACTTCTAGATTAGATCAAGTAATTAGCACCCATGCTTATCAAGATTAAACAAGCTAAAAGAGATTAATAACATGCAAGAAAAGATAAGTTTGATAATAAAACAACCTTTCTCAAAGTAAAATACCTAAAACTTACAATGCACTAAAAGAACTAAAATGTTTACTTGCCTTGGTCCAATGTCAAGCAAAACTCCACAAAACTCAACTAGAAGGGGAGATCCATGAAAATCTACACAAAACCCCCAGAATAGAGTGCACAAAAATCACCATTTTGGTCACTACAAAACCCCATTTCGAAAATGGGTTTGAAAACATGGAAAACAAGCTCTAAATGAGCTAAATGAACATCAAATGAAAGAATGGAGAAAAGTACCAACCTCGAGCTAGCTGAACACGAAGAAGAGAAGTTGAAGATGATGAATAGTAAAAGAGATTGGCTCCAAAAACACCCCAAACGAAGCTTGAAAAGAGAGGAAGAGAATGGCAGCCTTGGGTCTCGATTTGGGACACTCTAGCTAGATGATTTCAAGGAGGAGAAAGTCAAGAAGAAGGTTTTCTTCACACTCTTGCTCTAGGTCAAGAAGAGTTGCAGGAAATGGGAAAGAAGAATGGAGGAGAGAGAGTAAGAGAGTATATATAGTGTCTGGAAGTGGGTCCTAAATGCAGTTGAACTTGAAACGATTAAAACATGGTCTTATGGATCCCGGATGGAAACGACGAAGAAGAACAAAACGATCATCAAAAAATCTAGTTTCGAAAAAGTATAATTTTGACATAGTTTCACGACTTCGAAAATTGTGCCTAGATTTAGCATGAATAGTCAGATTTACCTTCTTGGGCCAAAACTTGGGTTTCTGGGCCTCAAATACATGCAGGCTAAAAATGAAAGTTGTTTATAACAATAAAATGAGTCAAAAGGAATAAAAATTGGAATTTTTAGAAACCAAGAATAAATTCTCACAAAAATACAATTTACAAGGGTTGGGTCAAAACAAAGTCAACGGTCTTTTAAAACTCTCCAAAGTTATGAAAAATCTATTCAAACTCAACAACAAAGTCAAATCAACTCTAATCTTGTTTAAAAAGCTAAATCATGATTAAAACAATGCTAAACCCGAAAATTGAGGGTCGGGGTCTTACATCCTCACCACCCCCCCCCCCCCCCACCCCCAGAACCCATTTGGTCCTCCAAATGGTCTAAACCAAATCAAAAATCAAAAACTCGAAAGATCAAAGAAAACACTGAAGACTCAAAGACCAAAGAAAACACTAACACCCTAAGTTTAACCTCGGCAACTGACCTATCCCTGATCAATCCTGACGATGAGATGCGCCGGCAACAACACGTCTGATTCGATTGAAAACTTCACACTATCACACATATCTGTCCAACAACCTGCTCTTTTAACAAATCCAATGTTCAATAACTTCTCTAGTCATCCTTCAGTGGTCATTTGACGTCCTTACACTAGATCATCTCTTTTACTAACTTTGTTAATCACTGTCTGTCTGAGAAACAGTGAGTTCTGTCTCATTCTATCACCCTGAAATTTTATGCCAAATGTTATACCGAGATGCACACGATGATTCTGACATTTGCATGAAGATGTGATCGTAGACATGCTTTCTCTGAAATAATCTTCATCCCGGAGAAACTCTGGAATCCCATATATCTGCTCTCACTGTACTACTCGGATTCTGGTTCCTTGTCTTCGAAGAATTGGCGAAGCTGAAGTGCTACCACGTACCAGTCTCTTCATCACTGACAGCTAACCAACATATGACCAACAGCTAACCAAAGTTCCTGATTTTAACATTTCTATCATTCTGGAACTGGAACCGATAACTAACTGAACTTGGTTCGGTTGACCATACTTTCCCTGACATAAAAAACTTGAAAACATGATTTTAAAAAGGGAAACTTGGTCTTGGAGAACTAGGCTTGACTAGAGGCTAACATGTTTGAAGAAATGAGTTTTTAAAATACAATTCAAAACATGTTTGTGCATGTCTTTACAAAATCTTTTGATGCTAAGATTCAAAGCTAATAATGCATAAAGATTCCAATATTTAAGAAGTATGAGTGCATGAGAGTTCAATTTAATTAAATTGAATGCATCCAATCAAATTGCAAACAAACAAAAACCCTAACAGTTTCAAATCTAGAACATGTAATGCATGAGCAAAGTTGTTTTCAAAACAAAATAGTTTTCATATGAGTTCATGGAATGAAAACAACTAGCTAAAGATTCAACCAAGTGAGAAGATCGTGCAACAAATAAAATCAAAGATGTTGAACAAGCATGATTTATAAAATAGAGAATAACTTGGTTTAAATCTAAGTGGAGAATCCAAAACAATGTAAATCAAAGATTAAATATATAGTAATGGATTTAAAACATCATAGTTAGCATGCTAAAATTGATTTACCAATCATTTAAAGAAAACATGAAACATATGATGTTGAAAACAAAGCTTACTAAGAGATGTGACTCATGAATCCAAAACTTTGCTTCCCAAATCCTACTCTAGCTTTCCCTAGCTTGCTCCCCATTCCTTGGTCTAATTTCTCTTCAAAGATTTTTCAAAAGTGATATCACAAAACCCAAGGAAAGGCTCAAATTTATAGAGAAAAAGTTTCTAACTGCTCTCTGGTTGGTTAACCGAATTTTGAGTTCGGTTAATCGAACTCAACGGTCACATTCCAACGGTCATATATTTTTAAATTGACTTCATTATCATTCCACTGAAATATGTCGGTTAACCAAGACCTAACCGACAGCCTAACCGACCATACAAAAATGCAGAGAAACGAGCTCTCTGGTTTCTTAACCGAACTTGGCTCGGTGAGGTTCAGATGCATATTTGGTTAACTGAACCTTGACCGACAGGTCACCAACCAGAAAAACGAGCTCTCTAGAACCGAACTTGGTTCGGCGAGGGTTGGTTCCTAACTAGGTTAGCCGACACTTGACCGACAAGTCACCCGTAGTTAAAAACTGAGCAATGTCTGATGACCTGAAGATCTAACCTAAAACCCTTGAGAAAATGATATTTGTGAACGTGTTCAAAAGAAGAGTTTTAGGAGATAATGATGCATATGAGATGAGAAAACGATTTTGCCAAAACTAAGCAATCCACACTCAAGACTCATCCATGATTTTTGAGATAATGATGCATATGAGAAACTTCAAGAAATGTTAAATATGAATACATATGCTAGCATCAAATTGCAAACTATATAGATCTAACAATCTCCCCCTTTGCAATTTGATGATAACCAAAACTTCCTTCTTGAAGATTCATCATTATCCAAGAATTGTTCTCCCCCTTTGTCCATCATCCATCAACTTCATCTTTGCTCCCCTTTGTTAAGCACTCCCCCTTTGTCAAGCAACTCTCCCTTTGTCTATTGACCTCTTTTCTTTTCTCTTGGCTTTGATTCACTTTAACTATTGATCTCCTTTCTTTCCTCGCCCTTTGACATCAAATTACTATCAAATTCTATAAAACAAGACTTCATACATCCAATACATTTCAAATTGCTTTGTTTGTTTGAATAGAAAGTTATATCCTTTACAGATTATTGAGGCACATTATGGAGGAGACAAGTCAACACTAGATCAATCAATGAGAGTCAAATGCTCATAAGACAAAGACTACAAGCAAAAGCCGAATATGTCAAACAACTTTAAGTAACAAGACATCCATATCTTAATATAAACCTTTAGAGTTCTACAATTAGCATTAACTTCAATAAACATTCATAAGCATAAAGTCAGATAAAATATAAGTTCATCAACAGCCATGATATCCAAAACATTATATCCCCTTCCCAAAAATACACCAATAAAAACAATAATGTGGTGATGAAAAGCATGTCTTCCAGTCTAAGTCTAGAGGTGGAGGAGATGGAGAAGGTGGAGCAGCGACATCATCTCTCCTATAGCTTTTGGAAATAGTGGAGAGATAATTAAACATTTTGTTTACTGTCTTCTTTATCTTCTTTTGCTCCTTCTTCATGTAGGCCACATCTCTCTCGATGGCCCCAAGATGATCATATGATGAAGTCGAAGGAGTAGGCTGAGGAGATGAACTCTATCTGGAAGATGAAGTACGAGGAGGAAGAGGAGGACTAGGAGGCTCTTGAGCCAAAGGGGGGTCATCTGCAATTGGAACTTGATTATTTGTTATGAGATTCATTTGATCCAGATTGACCAAAGAGAAGGGAGCCTTGAACCATGGTCTTTCTCCTTGTAGTTTAGGAGTACCAAAAGAAAGGGCCAAAGCAGTCATAAAATATCCAAACGGGATTGCATTCTTTTGAGCTACGAATGAGTGAAATCTAATAATTGTGTGACAAATAAGAGAGGGAAGACAAATAGGGGTCCTAGTCAACACCTTTGAAAGAATGCTCACTATGTAAGCTTTGAGCTCGTCTTATTACCCATCCTAGGATATACATTGAAAGTAAAGATATTGTTTATGATCTGGTTGATAGGAAACAATGAGAAAAATGTAAAATGATGTTTACGAGCATCCCATATAGAGTGCAAACCATAAAGGTCGATGTGGACCCGGCCTTGTGTCCTCTCCTTCCGCCCCGGGGGCTGCTGGGGTCCGGCGGAGGAGAAAAGCGGGTATCAACATTTTTTGTACGGGTATGCCACATTTTCTATTCTACTTGGAATTTAAAGTGGTGATCCGAAGATTCACCTTCATAAGTAGAAAGGAAATCAATCCTTTTTTCTAACTTTTCAAATTGCATAAATATTTAAGAAAAGAGACAAGTTTGTTTTGAATGCCGTAGGAGGGGATTTTTTGTTTGTTTGTCGTGAAAGGCGATTTTGCCGTGAAAGGCGATTTACAAATCTCATCAATAATTAAAGACAAGAATTGTGAGTCTTTTTGTCTCTTTAAAAAAATACAAATTACAATAGAAAAGGAAGAAAATGGATCTAACTTCTCAGGAGATTGTGGGGACTCGTTCAAATCGACAGTCGCAAGTCATGTATGGACTTCGCCATCGCTTCAATTCTTTTGGCTTGGCTCTAACCTCAGTTTTTTAGAGGACAAAGACCAAGGGAAGGTCCTATATCCAATAAAAAACCGAGTTAACGGGCTAAAAAACCGCATTTAAGCCATGTTGGATAGAAGAAAAGGACCTTGGGGGGGTGGCCCCCCAAGGGACTTCGATCACCTTGTGGTGCTTCTTGCAACAGAGTAGCAGGACTTCGTCAGTATCTTCCTCTTGAATTTTCTAGATTTCCGGGGATGTGTCTCTAGCTCCCTTTCTTTGGAATGACCCCCCTTTTTATAGCCTTTTGGTGGCCATAAGGTGGGTTTATGAGCATTGATGGCATTGATGGCATTGATGCTCCATGATGAAAGGAGTTACAAGTTTTTATTCCTTGATTTTGTAACTCCTTTTTCCTAGCTTGTGATTGGCCGATGAAGAATGATGGGCATTTAATCGCCTTTAATCTCCATAATGAGGGGAGTTTCATGGTTTTAATGCCATGATTGCTTGGACTTGTAACTCCCATTTGCTTGCTTCTGATTGGACCATCCCAAATAATGGGTTAATGACCACATTAAATTGTCATAAAATGGGTCAATTAACAGCATTAAGTGGTCGCCGGGGCATTTGAAGAGTCGTGGGCCGCGCCGCGTCTTTTGGGATTCTTCTTGTGATGATCGACGATGGATCCACATGTTGTTTGATGTCGGACTAAGATGCAATTTTAGACATTGATTGATGTCAATGGGCCGGTGACATCTGTCTCGTCGATTTCTCGATCTATCAGACAGAAAGTGTACCTTGGTCAGCCGGTTGGTCATCTTGGAGTGATCAGTGATGATTTCATGCTCTTGACGGCGGATCTGAGATGTTGGCGAAGATCAGTCGAATCCAAGCATCGAGAATTGGGTTTTTGGAAAATCTCAGGGGTTGGAACTCTCAAAACGCAAAAAAGGATCGGAAAACAGGCCACCCGGCGGAAAATCCGGCGACCCGGATTTCTAGGGTCGCCGGCGACCATGGGGGTTTTGTCCCCTTTGGTCGCTGCTTCGTTTTTCGGCCGTTTCTTCTTCTTTTTCGTTCCTTTTTTCTTATGTATTTTTCTTGACTTTTTTCGTCAATTATTGACTTGATTTTCTTAGAGAAAACTTGACGAGAACCTATGCAAAACCGGAGCACAAAGTTTCCCATTTTTCGGAAAAGCCGAAGACTTTGTAGCCGATTTTCCATTAAGAGTGGAAACTAGGCCAAACGATGTCGGAATGACATGAAATTTGAGGTGAAGCCTCTTGAGTAGTGGATAGGACCAACCATGGGCTTTTATTTGAGTTTTGAAGTCATTTGGGGTCCCGTCGATGCTAGACTTGATTTTGCTGCGAAGAACATGTCGAGCTTTGATGTGCGATCAACCGATGTTCGATTGACCTGAAATTTGACAGAGAGCCTATTGGAGTCATTTTGAGACGATCCATTAGCTCCGATTTGGATGTCATGGTCCCGGGAGGCTTCGCCGCTGGTAGGCTTGATTTTCTTTCGAAGCGTCGAAGTCTAGTCAAACGTTGTCGGAATAACCTGAAATTCGACGTGTAGCCCTTTGGAAGCATGTTGAAGCCACTCATATACTTTTTTTGATGAGTGATGGCCTCGGTAGTTCTTGCCATTGAAAGGTTTGATTTTGCTGCTCGAGCGTTGATAGAGGGTCAAACGTTGTCGTTTTGACTTGAAATTTGACAAGGAGCCTTTTGGAGGTATTTTGGAACCATCCGTAGGCTCTGATCAAAGTTTTGATGTCTTCGACGCTGTCACCGCCGAGAACGCCTGTTTACCTATCGGAGGAGTGAAGTTAGGCCAAACGATGTCTGAATGGCCCGAAACTTCATGTGTGCCCCTCTTTTTACTGTTTTGAAGGATCTCGCAATTTTTGTTTGATTCTGACAAAATCAGATGCTTGAAGTAGCACTGCCTGTTTGTAGTAGGATGCAGCTTCATGTGGTTTCTTGGTGTCGAGGAGGCAAAGTGACTTTTTTTTGTGTCAACAAATGCCCCCTCAAGGTACAGTGACGAGTAGCTTTTGGAGTCGATGTGCCTCGAAGTGAAACTTGAAGGAGAGTTTTTGACTTGACCAAGAGTCTTGAGCATTTTTTTTTAATAGCCTTTTGAGTTTCTAGGGAATTTTATGGTAGTGAGAGGGATCACGTACCATCTCGAGGCAAAGTTTTGAAAATGACATGGGGGATTTGGACTTTTGGGTTTTGGATTTTGGGTTTTGACCTAGTGACCTAACAAGCTGTATGTGGCAGGTTAGGGGGTCGGAGTTTGATTTTTGATTTTGACCTTGTGACCCAACATGTTGTATGTGGCATGTTAGGGGGCCAGATTTGGTTTTTTGGTTTTGGTTTTGGATTGGTTTTGGTTTTGGTTTTGGTCTTGTGACCTAACAAGCTGTATGTGGCGAGCTAGGGGACCAGGGTTTGTTTTTTTCTTTTTTTTTTTTTTTTTGTGGAATGTCAATTTCAAGATTTTGGCTTAATTTGGTTCATGAGGTTGGATGCTTTGGTTTTTGGAAACTCATGAGGCTTTCTTTTTTTCTTCTTTTTTTTTTTTTTTTTTGAATATCCAATCAACTCAAAAGAGGCATGGAACCATTTTTTTTCGCATGCTCTTGGTAAGAGGGATGTTTTGACTAAAGCCACTTTTAGTGCCTAGGTGGTCAAACCTAGCTAATGTGGGCTAACCCATGGGACCTTAACCTTTGGGGATGGCTTAGATCTCATGTGGTGTCATTTTTGTTGAGAATATCTAAAAATATCTCTTTTGTGTAGAGAATATCTAAAAATATCTTTACTTGGAGAGAATCTCTCAAGTTTTCCTTATTTTTTGGAGAGATTTTCTCAAAGTATCTTTCTCTTGGGAAAGTTACTAAATTTTAGCACTTACCTCCTTTCTTTTCTCCTTGTTTCCTCTTTTGGTTTGCTCTTTTCTATAAAAGCAAGGGAAGGTTAATTCTTTTGCTCCATTGCTTCCTTTTTGCAAGAATCTTCAAGAGTGCTCCAAGATCAAGAGCTCTTCTTTGTCTTCAAGGATCTTCAAGCTTTTTGTTCTTCTTCTTCATGGCTTCAAGTAAGTTTTCTTCCTTCACAAGAAATCTCCATTGTAGAAGTAGTTTCTTTTCTTTTCTTTTCTTTGCTTTTTTCTTTACTTCTCTTTTTTTTTTTTCCTTCTTTTCAAGCACGTTTTTTTTTTCTCCTCTTTTTTTTTCGTGCTTCTTCTTTCTTCTTTTTTTTTTCTTTTTCACAGTTTTTCCCATTTTTTTACCTCTTTTTTTCTTTTTTTTCACTCTTCTTTTTTATTTGGGCCATAAGGACAGATCCGTACGGCCACGTGGCCATGGGGCCACGGCCTTGTGGGCCAGCAGAAATTTTTTCTCTATTTTTTTTTTTTTTTTTTGAAAGGTTTTCTCTCTTTTCTTCTTTTTTTTTTCTTTTCGCTCACCATGATAATGCAGTTTATGCAATTTCAAAATGTTCATGCATTTTTTTTTATTTGATGCATCAAGATAGAAGGCTAGAGTCTCTATGTCAAACCAACATGATTTTTCACTTGGACAAAATTTGATTGGTTTTTACCAAGTTGGGTTGGAATTGGTCAAACTTTGGTTAAGGTTTTCCTAGCATCTAATGCATGATGGTTTTCTTTGATGCATGATTTTTAGTAAATTGTCTTGGAAGCATGATAATGCATACCTGAAAATCTTTTGCAAGTTTTGAGATTTGGAGCTCGCAGCAATGTTGAGCCCTTTCCTAGCCTTGCGGGATTTTGAGGAGCTTTGCAATTTTTGGATTTTGAAGCTCGCAGCAACGTTGAACCTTTTTCCAATTTTGCGAAAATTTGATAAGATTGGCTTGATGTCGCAGCAATGTTTGAGTTCAAACCTTTTTTGAGAATCTTCCACTGACTATGAGCTTGCAGCGATGTTGAGCTCATCTTCAGGCTTCTTGTCTTTTTCGGGGTGTTTCCCTTTACTTCGGAATTGCCCCGGAACCATGTCAAAATTTCGATAGAATTTTTTTGTAGCAAAACTCTGTCTTCTGCTAAAAAAAGGGGAGAAGGCAAATCAAAACAAGAAAATCTCAATGAAAGAAACAGAAAAAGAAAGAGGAAGAATCATACCTTCACCAACGGTCTTTTTCTTGGCTCCCCTTTTCCAGAGGCTCGTCAGCATCTCCTAACACCTCCTCATTGATGGTGAGAGGGACTTCCAAACCAGGAGAGTCTTCATACCGTCCCATGCTACGGCGTTGCCCTCTCCTCCTCTTGCCTCTGTGGGTTGGTTTGCTCGAAGAACCTACCCCACTGTTAAAGTCAGGTCTCTCACTTGGCCCCTCACTGGATGGTCTACTCTTGCCAGTAGACTCTACGAAAGCTTGTCTCTGCTCCGCTTGCATCCAAGCGTCAAGCTCAACTTCCTCTTCCTTCAGCTGCTCCAAGGCCTCACCAGATACTTCCCTGACAGCTTCAAATCCGATGAAGCCCTGCTCATAGAGAAAGCCTATCTTATGCTTTTATCCAGAAAGGAAGGACAAAACTTCCTCTCACCGAATGCCATCTGATTTCCCAAGGCCCTTCCTAGAAGATTGCATGACATTAAGCTCCCTCTTGGAAAGCCCCCGATACGCCGAAAAGCACTCCACAAACCACTTTGTGAAGCCGGCGGTCCGGAAAGTAGACAGCTCAGGATAAGAAATCATGGCAGTAGTGTCTTCCGCACTATAAAAAGCCCATGTATTTCTGCCATCTTGTAAACCTCCAAAACGCTTCACCATGCTCGAAGGTGCTCCAACAACGCCTTGAAAGAAGCCCAACTACAGCGCAAATCAGGATGGGACATACGGCTGGATGTCAACAAAAAGATGTTTGCGGTACACTATTGTGCCAACACATATGTTAAACAGCCACCCCTTCTCTGCATTGGTCAAGGAGTAGTGTCTTCCCGAACTTGCTTTGGAGGAATCGCGGGGGGCACCAGAATCAAAAGCCTTATTCTGCAACTCCGGAGAAAGATTCACTAAAGATTGCCTTATCTCGACGTCCTTGTACCATCAGATCCTCATGCGGGCAAACAAAAGAGATTCGAATACGGCTTTACCCCTAGCCAACTGAATCATCAAAGGGTCATCATCTTGCGCAACACCCAGCTAATGGAAGCCAGGACAGTGGTATACATACCACAAATAAAAGTTATGGGCTGAAAAGACCCTATTCATAGAGAGCCTAAGACGAACCAAAAGGGCAACAGCCTACAGTTCGGTGCACAAATAGGAGTAAAGAGCTGGCACCAAAGCAAGCTGCTCTCCGAACGCCATCTGACAAGCCGGATAAATACAATGAGGCATGATGTGCGTTCCATCTCTACCAGCAAAGACAACCTCACCCAGTCAGTAAGTGAGGTAAACAGCGAGATCCTTCCACAGCGCAATGTCAGAACAAATGGCACCTATGCTCGCGAAGAAATCCTTCAATTCTTCTTGCATGACCGAAGTCTTATTCGAACCCGGATTTTTAGCCCTGGCTTCCCAAGTCATGCTATCAGAGGACTCCATGCTGTCAAAGAAGTTAGGGAATGAAGAACTAAAACTCCTCCAACTTTGGACCTGACTTTCAAGCCCTCCTTTTCCTTCAAAAAATCCTAGAAGACGACAAGCTGAAAGTAAAGTAGCCTAAACTCCTCAGACTGTTCCTCAAGGACGCTGTCAATAGGCATGAACTCCTCATAGAGTTTGCCAAGGATAGGCAACCCAGTGATGGTGTTCAGCTCCTTCAAAGAAAAAACAATCTCACCATTCGTGACAATGAAGGTGTTAGTTTGTGGAAGGAAGGACTCCAACATAGCCATGAAGGCCTCGTCGGAAAAGATCACGGTCTCCCTAAAAGCACGGACCGCATCAAAAATCCCGGCTTCCTTCAGAATGGTGCGACCAGTCAACAAGACACGATCAGTCCACGACTCCCAATCTGAGTCAGCACTGAAATAGCCACGAAGTCCAAAAGGCTTCACCTAATTGCTGCTGTCACTGCTGAAAACACCAAGGCCCACAAGTCTCAAATCGACTGACAGATGATCAGAACCATGGTAGCCACTAGCCAGCATCAATATGTCCATGCAGGAAGGCGATTTCTCCCTATATTCTGAAGGACCGCCAACAAAAATCCCGGTCTTCATCACATTGGTCCTCTTCACCTAGCTCGAAGGATCTTCCCTCTTAGGCCACATGGGAGAAAGGCTCATGATCGAGATGGTACGATCAAAAGTCGACCGGGTAGCAACAGTTCTCTCCTCACCGTCAGCTGTGTTAGAGAACTGAAAACATCTCCTCTGGTATGTCATATCGCCAGGGACTGCATCACAAAAGAGAAAGGTAGGCTTGGGCACAACGCTCTAATCGTTCATGGCCCAAGGACGATTGCTTACCATGATCCTGTAAAACTCCTCATCCTTGAGGGCGATCAATCGCTGCCTCATCTCATCTTTGTTGAGGGAGTCACACTCTTCCAAGTTCTCTATACATACTGGACCTTTTCTCAGGCCTGTTGAATGGCCGCATTAGAAGATCTAGAAAATCGACAGGTTGCGCCAGTAACAGGCCCTTTTACCCTTGCTCGTTCTGGTGGAACCATGCAAAGGTTGGAAAAGAAAAAGATCAATCACCAAAATGACAGAATTTCGCTAAAAGATCTGGCAAAATTTTGGCATGGTTCCTGGGCAATTCTGAAGAAAAGGGACAACACCCCGAAAGAGATAGAAAGCTTGAAGATGAGCTCAACATTGTTGTGAGCTTAAAAATTTTCAAAGCTTCTTAAATCTCCGCAAGATAGGGAAAGGGCTCAATATTACTGCGAGCTCCAAACTCCAAAAGTTGCAAAGATTTTCAGGTATGCATTATCATATCATGCTCCCAATTCAATTTACAAAAATAATGCATATAAAGGAAATCGTCATGCATTAGATGCTAGGAAACCCTTGACAAAAGTTTGACCGATTCCAACCCAACTTGGTCAAAACCAATCAAACTTTGTCTAAGCCAAAACTCATGTTGGCTTGACCTAGAGACTCTAGCCTTTTTATTTGATGCATCAAAAAAATGCATGAAAATCTTGCATAAACCACATTATCATGGTGAGCAAAAAAAGAAAGAAAGAAAGAAAACTCCTAAAAAAAAGGGAGAGGAAGGGAAAAGAAAAAAAGAAGGGACTGGCCCATAGACCGTGGCCCACTACCAGGCCGTACGCCCATCCACAAAAAAGATAAAAAAAAAACGTGAAGAACAAAGAAAGAGAAAAAGAAAAAAAAAGGAGAAGGAAAAGAAAAGAAGAAAGAAAAAAAAAAGAAGAAAAAAACAAAGAAGGAAAGAAGACCACATGAAGAAGACTTGAAGCCATTGATGGAGAAAAAGAAGAAAAGCTTGAAGATTCTTGAAGAAGAATAACTCTTGGTCTTGAAGCACTCTTCAAGGTTTTTGCAACAAAAGCAAGAGATCCAATCTCCCTTTGCTTTTATAGAAGAGTGCAAGCCAAAGAAGGAAACAAGGAGAAAAGCAAGGAGGTAAGAGCTACAAATTAGCAACCTTCCCAAAATAAAAATATTTTGAAGGATTCTTTACCAAAAGAAAGATACTTTGCGAGATTCTCTCCCATACAAATATGTTTTGAGATAATCTCTCCAAAAAGAAATGAAACTTGAGAGATTCTCCCCAAGCAAGGATATTTTTAGATATTCTCTATCCAAGGAGATATTTTTATATATTCTTTGCAAAATGACACCACATGAGATCTAAGCCATCTTTAAAGCTTAAGGTCCCATGGGTTAGCCCACATGAGCTAGGTTTGACCGCCTAGGAACTAAAAGGGGCTTCCTATAAAAAATCCCTCTTACCAAGAGCATACAAAATGGATCAATGCCTCTTTTGAGTTGATTGCACTACAAAAAAAAAAAATCCAAGCCTCATGAGCTTCCAAAATTCAAACCATCCAACCTCATATACCAAATTGAGCCAAAATCTTGAAATTGACATTCCATAAAAATCCAAACCACTCTGATGGACCCAAAATAGTCCCAAAGAATGACCAAAAACCAAACCTAACCACGTAGCTTGACACATACAGCTTGTTAGGTCACAAGGTCAAAGCCAAATCTGACCCCCCCAACTTGCCACATACAACTTGTTAGGTCACAAGATCAAAATCAAAAATCAAACCCCGACCCCCTAACCTACCACATACAGCTTGTTAGGTCACAAGGTCAAAAACCAAAAATAAAAAATAAAAAACCTTCTTGACCGCCTAATGCACCACATAAAGCCCTGAGGTTCACAAGGTCAAAAGGAAAACCCAAAATCCAAAACCCAAATCCAAATCCTTCATGTCATTTTCAAAGCTTCGCCTTGAGATGGTACGTGATCCCTTTCAGTACCATAAAATCCCCTGGAAACTCAAAAGGCTACTCTACCAAAAAGAAAACTGCTCAAAGACTCTTGTTCAAGTTAGAAGCTCTCCTTCAAAGTTCTCTTCGAGGCACATTGACTTTAAAAGTTATGCAAATCGTCGTTGTACCTCGAGGGGGCATTTGTTGACACCAAAAATGTCACTTTGCCTCTTCAACATCAAGAAGCTACAAGAAGCTGCATACTACCACAAACAGGCAATGCTACTTCAAGCGTCAAACCTTGTCAGAATCAAACAAAAAATGCAAGATTTGTCAAAACAGCCAAAAGAATAGTGCACATGAAGTTTTGGGTCATTTAAACATTATTTGGCCTAACTTCACTCCAACAGCTGAACAGGAGCCCCCGGCGACAACAGTGTCAGACATTAGATCTTCGATCGAAGCCTATGGATGGTCTTAAAAAACTTTCGAAAGGCTACATGTCAAATTTCAGGTCAAACCAACAATGTTTGACACCACATCAACCCTTGAATAACAAAATCAAGTCTCTCTGCAGCAAGAACCATCGAGGTCATCACTCATCAAACAAAGCACATGGGTGACTTCAAAGGCTTCTAAAAGGGCTACATGTCAAATTTCAAGTAATTTCAACAACATTTGACTGGACTTTGACCCCTCAGAAGCCAAATCAGGCCTCCCAGCAGCGGAGCTCCCCTGGACCATGATTTCCAAATCAGAGCTAATGGATCGTCTCAAATGACTCCAATAGGCTCCCTGTCAAATTTCAGGTCAATCGGACATCGGTTGACCGCACATCAAAGCGCGGCATCTCTCTCGCAGTAAAATCAAGTCTATTGGCAACAAGAACCCACACGCCTTCAAAACTCAAACAAAAGCCTATGGTTGGTCTTATTTACTACTCAGCATGCTTCACCTCAAATTTCAGGTCATTCCAACATCGTTTGACCTAGTTTTGGCTTCTGACGGCAAATCGGCAACTCTATGCAACAAAGTCTCCGGCTTTCCTAGAAAATCAGAAATTTTGATTTCCAATACGCAAGGCTTCTCGTCAAGATTTCTACAGGGAAATTGGGCAAAACATGTACAAAATATCAGAAAAAATACCAAAGAAAAAAGAATCGGAAAAATTGAAGAAACAATCGAAACACAAGAAGAATTCCTAAAGACGCGGCACGGCCCGCGACTCTTCAAGCGCCTCAATAACCACTAAATGCTGTTAAATGACCCGATTTATGACAATTGAATGCGGTCATTAACTCTTTATTTTGGACAGCCCAATCAGAAGCAAGCAAAAAGGAGTTACAAGTCAGCCATAAGCATGGCATTAAATAGTGTAACTCCTCTCATCATGGAGCTTAAAGGCGGCATTAAATAGTGTAATTCCTCTCATCATGGAGCTTAAAGGCAATTAAAGGCCCTTAATTCTCCATCGGCCAATCAGAAGCCAAGAAAAAGGAGTTACAAAATAAAGAATTAAAAACTTGTAACTCCTCCCATCATGTGGCTTTAATACATTTAAGGCTATTAAACCCATCTAATGGCTACCAAACGCCTATAAAAGGGGGGTCATTCCAAGAAAAACGAATCCGAAAGAAAAAGAGATCAGAAAATCAAACCAAAAAAATCATCAGAAGATCCTGAAAATCAATCAGAAAAATCGATCCCCGATCCCGGATTCTAGACAAAAATTCATACAAAAAGAAAAATCTCTACAAAAGTTACTACAACAAAATCTCCTCTGTTGAAGAAGTCCGGCATCGACCACCACAACAAGGTGACCAAAGTCCCTTTGGGGGTCACTCCCCCCAAGGACCTCTCCTTCCTCCTCTATGGCTTAGACGTGGTTTTTCAGCCTGTCTACTTTGCTTTTTATTGGGCATAGGACCTCCTCTTGGTCTGTCTTCTAAAAATATGAGGTTTAAGCCTAGCCAATCGAATCAAAAGCAACATGTGTTCTCATCCGAAGGATGATGGCGAAGTCCACATATGGCTTGCGACCGTCAATCTGAACGAGTCTCCACAATCTCCTGAGAAGTTAGATCCCCTTTTCTTGATTTTTCATTGTATTTTGTATTTTTCTGAAGAGACAAAAAAATCAGAACTCCTGTCTTTCATTATTGATAAGAATTGTAAATTGCCTTTCACGACAAAAATCGCCTTTCACAGCAAAAAAAAAAACCGCCTTTCACGGCAAACAAACCATGTCTCTTTTCTTAAATATATGTGCAATGGAAAACTAGAAAAAAGTTGATTTCCTTTTCTACTTGCGAGGTGGATCTATGGACCACCACTTGTCAATTCCGAATAGAAAATCTGGCATACCCGTACAAAAAAATGTTGATGCTTGCATTCCAACACCGGTCGTGAAAGGGTTCGACCCCACGGACTCTCACGTCCGCTGACCTCGATAGCGCCGCGCGCGGAAAAGCGAGTCCATCACTCATAAAACATATCATCGCTCTAAAACGAAAAGATATTATAATAACGAAAAACCATATAAATCCCATAAAACATATCAAAAGAAATGAAAACCTGAAAGAAATGATTCTAAGAAAAGAAAATCAAGCTCTTCTTCCAAGCATAAAACTAATAAATCTGATTATACATATTATAAATGTAGCAAAAATGGATATTTTGCAAATAGTTGTTTTGATAAAGATTCAAAAAAGAAAATCAATGAATTAAACATATCATAAGAAACGAAAACATGAAAGAAATGATTCTACGAAAAGAAAATCAAGCTCTTCTTCAAAGCATAAAACTAATAAATCTGATTATACATGTTATAAATGTAGCAAAAAAGGATATTTTGCAAATAGTTGTTTTGATAAAGATTCAAAAAACAAAATCAATGAATTAAACTATCATTCTCATAATTCAGAAGATGATAAAGATATATGTATATGTTGCGAAAGCAACAAAAGTTCTTATAATTCATCATCCACATCCTCATATTTTCTCAATAAATGTTTTAAATGCTCAAGATGAATTACTTTTGGAATTAATAGAAAACATTTCATCTGAAGAAGAAAAAAGAAAATATTATAGAAAAATGCTTGAAGATAAATCCTCTGAAAAAACCTTCCAAGAAAAATAAAGATTTTTAATTAATTTTAATGAAAGATATTCTCTCTCAAAAAACATTCTTCAAAATCCTTAACTATTCAAGATCTTCAAAATGAAGTAATTTAAACAAAATATGAAATTGCATGATTAAAAGAAGAAGCAACTCAAGAAATCGCTAAATTAAGAACAAGAATTGAAATCCTTGAATTAGGAAAGGAACTCAGCTCCAACAATCAAGAAGACTACAATCTTGAAAAGGACTTTGATGATGAAATTCAATAATTTGTAAATTCCATCAGTAAATATCATTATCATAAATAGTATACAACTGTAACTCTAAAAATTAAAGAATTCAATCTATCTGTTGATTGTTTAATTGACAGTGGAGCTTATGTAAATTGTATAAGAGAATGATTAATTCCAACGAAATGTTTTGAAAAAATAAAAAATTATACAATTGGCACTGCCAATGGAAAAAATATAATTGTAAATTATAAAATTCCAAATGCTCATGTTTGCAAAAGTGGAAAATGCATTCATACCTCAATCGCAGTAACTAAAGTATTAACAAATGATGTCATATTAGGAACTCCCTTTTTATTAAAAATTTAGCCTTTTTCAGTAGACACAAAAGGAATTCATGCATGAATTAACGACAAACCAATAAATTTTGAATTCAAAAAAAGCCCACGGCTTGAAAGAATCAATGGAATTAATATCTAATTGAATACATCATATTTCAAAAAGCAATTTTATTGCATCAATAAATCTTTTCAATAACTATTTTAATTCCATTTCCCATAGGGAATCAGTCATGTCTTAGGATAAAGGCAAATAGCCAATCAAGTCCAATATAGTATCTGACATTGTCAATGAAGAACTTCCTTTTCAAATTCCTTTTCCATCTTTCTATCATCCCCCTCTGCGAATTCTCAAATGCTTATTGACAATATTTGAAGTTCATGTCTTTCTGGCCAATGCAATTTCCTTATGCAAAAGCACCTCATGGATCTGGCCAATCATATCAAATATTTGGAAGAAAAAATATAAATGTTAGAACAACAATGCGCATCGTTATCTATCCCTCCAATTGAATACAAACAATAAATCCTGGAAAAGGTTGATACCCTTCTTCCGGATGATTTAGCTACAAGAATTAGAGCTGAAACTCTATCTTGTCAGATCATGGAGCGATTAATTAATCAAGCATCCTATCTATGCTGGGCCACTGGTTTTCCAAAATTATTCTTACCCACAGAAGAATTCGATATTTCTTATATTAAACAAGGCCTGGTTCATCGATTTATTCTCGATAGAGACAATCTTGCAATTCATCGACAATTGCCTGCAATTGTCAAATATGCTCTCAGTTGCCTTGGCATCACAAAGCAACACCTTCTCATAACGATCTCTTCTACCCTTGGAGAAAGAGATAAATTCAAATTTTATCAGCCATATCCATTATGGACCATCATGAATTCTGAAAATGGAGATTTATTCTGTAAAAAATATAGTATCCCTATCAATAACTATGAACATCTTCCAGACAGAAACTAGAATCAAACTGAAAGATTTGAATCCTCAGACGCTGCAGATCTTAACTACAGCTTGGAGCATCTACAATTCTACAATATTCAAGCAGATCAAAATCAAAGGTTCATCAATTTAAAACGACATCTCGAATTTGCCCACACTTTCAAGGGAATATGGAGCGATGGTCGTCATGTTATATGTCTAGGTGAAGACTTTGCCGACGACACTTCCGTATGTTATGATCCCCTTAGAGCAGGTCATACCACTCTTGATGGAATCCTCAAAAAATTCCAAGATGCATCGTCTCTTGATATCACAGAAAGAACAAAGAGACAGTTCATCAAGCTATTTCAAAATTGATTATGGTGTATGGACCCCTAGTCCTCAGGAGCCGGATCAATACATCATTGATGATTAAATCCAGCCCATACACTTATCCAGTTCTATCAAATGCAGTCCATGCCATTTTCAATGCAGCTCCCGCAAATTCCCATGCAACGTTAATACACTCTTATAGGTGTCTCAAATACAGTTCTCCATGCGGCCCTGCTGTCAACAAATATTACCCCACGGCGCTAAGTGTTCCGTGGAAAACTTCAATACATCTCCATCCATGTTTTAACACTATCACATCAAAAGCCAAAGTGCATTAAATGACATCTCCTTGTCAAATATTTGCATTAAATGTACTTCAGCATCTCATTCATATGAGAAATACATTAATGAAAAAACTAACATCAAATTGGATTCCAAAGTCAACAAAAGGGGCTTTGGTGGTCCTCATCTTTTGGTAATCCACATCACTATTTCATGAAGATTAATATCTCGGGCATTTCATCCCTCTTACCAAGTAGAAGTCAACAATTGTAGCTACCTACAGATGTCAAAAGCAATACCGCATGCAGCAGCTACAGTAATGTAAATTATATGCAACCACAGTAATGCAAATTATATGATACAGTGATACAGTACAAATGACGTGTATATCTTATCCCATTGTGAATTTCAAATGTATTTTAAATGTAAGTAATTTTGGAATATCTATAAATAGGGAGTGTAAGCCCTTGTCTCATAACAACCATACATACAACAACAACAACAACTTCACCAACATTGTAAAGAAAGAAAAGATATTAATTTGCATTACTGTACATCCCACATTCCAAGCACCCTACCAAGGGCTCTGATAGAGATGGAGCGAATTAATCATGGAGCGATCATTTAAATGAACACTGTCGTTATATTTGATATTAATCATGGAGCGATCATTTAAATGCACATTGTTGTTCTAACATTTGAATTTGTGTTTCCAATTATTTAATATGATCGGCCAAATCAGAGAGGTACTTTCGCATTAAGTAATTGCATTGGCCATTAAGAAATGAACTCCAAATATTGTCAATAAACATTTTAGAATTCGCAGAAAGGGCGGGATGGAAGGATGGGAAAGGAATTTGAAAAGGAGGTTCTTCGTTGACAATTTAGAAACTGTATTTGACTCGATTGGTTGTTTGCATTTGTCCTTAGACATGACTGGTTCCCTATAGTTATTGAAAAGCTTATTGATGCAATAAAATTTCTTTTTGAAATATGAAGATGTATGCAATTAAATATTAATTCCATTGATTCTTCCAAGCCGTGTGCTTTCTATGAATTCAAAATTTATTGGTTTGTCGTCAATTAATGCATGAATTCCTTTTGTGTCTACTGAAAAAGGCTGAATTTTTAATAAAAAGGGAGTTCCTAATATGACATCATTTGTTAATACTTTAGTTGCAATGTTGGTGAGTGAAGGATGCACAAGAATATCCCATAAATATATATATATATATATATATATATATATATATATGAAATATTCAAGTGAGAATTAGTTCTCACCTATTATATGAGAACTTTTTTGCTAGGCCCAACTAGCAACCCATCCAAACCTAGCAACCAATAGGAAACCCCCTGATAGTCACTAATCCCAAGAATTGGCACACATCCGAATGGACTGGACCGTTGGATCGAGGGTTGAATATTTTTTTGAATATGAGGCTTTTAAACTTGTGGGCCATGGATGAAGGGGTTAGGGGCATGGGTTTGGAGTTAGACTTGATACTTGAGGTGGTCTCACATAGATCTTCCCATCCCCATGGTCCCATCCCCAAATGGGGCCCACAATTGGGCCCCACAAAAAAGTTCCCACCTAAATATATATATAGCAGGGCTCTCCTAAACTACAACTTATGTTATCCTAAGCTGAAACAGTGCTGGTCCCACAAATCAAAATCGATTATCTCTATTTTTTGTATTATGGAGCTAAAAAATCCAGTTCTGATTATATTTATCTTAGTTTTTAGAGATGATGATTATAGACAGTTTACGATGGAGATGATTTTGCATACTTCTTCATATTAAAATAAGGTAGCCTATATATATATATATATATATATATATATATATATATATATATATATCCTATGAGAGCATTTCTCACCTTACTATGAGAGATAAGGGTGAGGGCCCTCACATTTAAGTTGTTGGTATTGGATATGGATGTGAGGGCCCCCCACCTTATCTCTCATAATAATGTGAGAGAAGCTCACATAAGAGCATACACACACACGTGCACGAGAGAGCCATACTGTTAAGCATTGAATTACCACTGCTTGAAAACCTGACTAAGTCCGTACATTGATATCTTTAATTTTTATTCTAGCCCTTAATTATGTTATTCTTCAAACCCTTTGGGTGGTTCGATGTAGACTTCTTCTAGACTTCTATTTGACAATGCAATTTTAATGTCCATTTGATGCAGCTGGCAATTAAAATGAGCTGCAAAAGGCGATAATGATGGTAAAAGATTACTTTGATGACTTAGAAGAGAAGGCTTTATTATAGTTGACACCCTTTTTCCAAGTGAATTCCTATAATTTACAGCCACTAGCTAATAGTATACAGCCACCTTGAACCTTAGACCCGCTGGGTTCGACGATCCATCTCATTTTTTTCATCGCGCATATCCATTTCTCAGAATGTGCACACTGCCTACAACCTGTTCAATCTTTTTGGGGTCTACTTTCATTAGCTTAATCAGACTAAAGAACTAGCTTCTTAATAGAAATGTTTTTAAACCTTTTTTAAAGTTTTGTTTTTTCCCTTGTGAATCTACTTAAAATCTCAGCAATTTTTAAAGTTCTTTATCTCATATCACTTGATAAATTCTCTCCTTAATTGGACACATGGATTGTAAGGTTTTAAAAGCTAATAGTATTGTCAAAAGACAATAGTCAAATGCCCTTGATATGTTCTCAACAACCAATTCAAATGCATGGAAAAGGGCGGCCCAGCCTGAGAATTTTATTTTGAAATAATATTGAGGTGCACCTCATTTAAAGCCCCTGGAATACTCTAGATGACAATAACAATGCTCTGAAAACCTTTCAGAAGATCCTCAACGCCAAAATTCTAATGTCGGCCACATCAGCCAAATTAAAAAAACATACCATCAATAGATAAACCTTCATTACAAATATTACTACTTTCATTAGTGATGAATAAAGAAAAGTTCAGTTCCATGGATGCAAGGGTCATGCTATAGGCCCAAAGGTTGGTTCTGAGGACCCCAAAACATCTGTAATAGAAAATTTCACATCCGTTGCCATGTTTAATACATTGGAAAACCACTAATGGAAGGTTATGTATTGATTCGGGTGATGGGCACTGAATGCACGGATTTGGGTGATAATGACTTTTAAACAATGCAGTCAGAAAGATAAAAGTAGATAAAATGAGAAACATATGAATGAATAATCAACAGCATGTCAGGAACCAAAAATAAATAAGATTCTTGATAATAAACCTCTCAAAGCCATATTTAACCTCAAAAAGACGAGAAAGTGTTTAGGAATTGAAAATTTTTGGAACTCTCTGGTCCCAGCCAGTGGCCGGTCTTATTTTTACAGGCCCGCCATCAACCAAGACAAGCAGGAAAATCCCAGCAATGACTTTAAAGAGACAAAACAGACAACAAATAAAAAAAAAAGAAAAAAAAACTATGTTCCAGTCATTTCATAACTTATTGCATTCCACACCATTTGTCTAAATGGATGAATGCTCCACTCGTCTCATGAACCTAGGGCTTGAGAGCCAAAGCCAGACCAATCTTTGCACTCTTTTCGATAGCCCTGGTGTCAACCTCTCCCGAGATGGTGAAAAGGGACTTCGGCCTCCATTCATGCTGGATGAGAGCGCTCGCTTTGCCATAATTGTTGAGGCGGGCCTTCACCATTGTCAAGGGGTCCAATGCATGCTGGGTCCCAATAGTGAGGGTGTTGTCATTGCTTGAGAAGCTGTGGGACAGCTCTGCACCTACTGCAGTGTTTGTAAGAGGGCTCACTGTATGGTAGTAAGATGCACGCAGGGTGTCCCCCTTGTCATTCCTAACAATCATCATAGAAGATCTTTTAGCCCCCATGATTTCAACAACGTGAGGTTTAACTCTTTTTTCCCCATCAGAAAAACAAGCAAACTGCATTTTGATATATAGAGTACTCACAAAGTCAATGCAGCAATGAGGTCTGAATTAGTGAAGCTCAAACCCGCATTATACTTAGTGAAATTCCCAGTTGCAGTGTCAAAAGAGAGGTCAGCTCCAAGGGAGAGAGTATTGCTGCCAACTACACCAGAGAAATTAACAACGGGGTTCGCAGTCAAACCTAGACTTGTGCTGATCCCAGCATAGTCGTGCGAATACTGGAGTTCAACCTGTAATCATGACCACCAAAATTTCAGATGTCGTTATCACTCATCAGATTAAGTAAACCGCAGCAGTATTAAAAGCCTAAAGTTACAATGAATGGATGAAGTACATGAAAAACAGCAACAGGAAAACAGCCAGCTAAACTTTGGCAAACACCAAATATAACTACTCTTACATATTTCCTACCATCAGGTACTGTTAGAGGTCGTCCATGTTTCGCAAGAGCAATTACAGAACCATACAAAATGGCGACAGTGGCACAGGCTGTGCAGCACAAGCACACTTTATAACATTTAATACAATTATTAGCCTTTAATCCCTGTCTTATTAAATATAGAAGGGACAACTCATAACTTGTGTGATGTTCAACATATAAGCACTATTTTGAAAATCGGAATTGTATCACAATTCGTTCAAAGGGATGAATCAAATTGTATCGTAAACAGTATCGCATATTTTAGGATTTTTTTCATTTTTTAAAAAAATTAAGAATTTTAAGAATTAAAAAGGAAAAGAAAAAAACAGTTATTCATAATCCATCCATAGCAGCGTAATACAGCAACATTGCTATAATACAATCATATAAAGAACATCATTGACATATGTTAATACATCATAAATGATATAAAAACAGTTAAATATGTTTATTAAGATACCAATGTTACTGGGAAAATAAATAAGTTGATTTTTTTTTTTTTTTTTTTTTTTTTTTTGTCATCTTTAGGTTAAAAAATAGAAGTAAAGATGAAATCGAAATCAACGATCTTACATGTTAGGATTTCTCCTGAAGTTGAAAAGGTGTTCAAGAAAAAAAAAGTTGAGTAAAATTTTGAAAAATGGAAATATATTATGTAGGACAAAACTCCATGTGTATACTTGAACACTTTAATTGAATGCTTGTTCCTTTTCATTTATAAAACCTTCCTAAAACTACAAAAGATCTTAGGTGGTCTGTTAACCACTAAATACATTTTTAAAAATAGAAACACTAGAAAGAGAAACAGAAAAACAAGGAAAAAGTAAAAGAGTATTAACATTGATCTTTTGGCTGTAGATATTCTTGCTCAGCCAAATTACTTGAATCGTAAGATTCAATTGAACGAGTGTTGAATAATAAGATTCACACCTGAATCCTAAGATTCACTAGTAAATTGGATTCATTATATAGATTTGAATTGTTTTCCCTAGGATTCAATACAAATTGTGGGATTTTGATAACAATGCATAAAAGAATTGGGAACACAAAACGTTAATTGAGAGAGAGAGAGAGAGAGAGAGAGAGAGATCATGATTTGGGTGCAAGCCATAGCACTCTTAAGGCATTCAGACTAGCACAGCATGCCACCCTTCTTTTTTGGTGTGAATGAACGGTTATGATTTGGTCAAAACAATATTTGACCCACACTCTGTGTCGAATGAATGATAAGCAGGAGGAGGGTGTGGGGGTTGCCTCCCAAACGTTTCCTTCAGAGTCAAAGGGGTTTGAGACAAAGCAACCCACCATCTCCCTTCCTTTCTGTTCTACACTTCTAGTTAGAGCAGCCCCTACAGAACAATTGGCAGGTGCAATTTATTTGATCCATGATACCAAACCTGCGAGTAAGGCTCCTAGCATCAAATTATTTTCAATTTGGATGGGACACTCAATCTTCAGTGCAAATAGATTGAACAAATATTGAATGTGAAGACAATTCTGCTTTGTTATTTAAGCAATGTCAATGCAAACTTCAAATGTGAGCAATAGGAGTGACTGGAATCAGCAGTTAATTGACGGCTTTGGGAGGCTGCATCTCATCAGATGAGCTCTACCAAACCTTCACCCCACCCTCCCAAACCCACCCAAAAGATAAATAAAATAAAAAATAATAATAATAATAAAACACCAACAAACCCCTATCTGCATCATTTCATTGTTCAAGCGCCCTTAATTGACGGCTTCAGCGTGACTTTCTTTGGCAAGGCAGGAAGAATAAACGCAAGTTTCAACTCTGAGATCAGAGATGGAAGACCATTTGTTTGTCTAAAGGGGAAGAAGGTTTTGAATTTAGATCTATAAAGCTTATGAATATTGCTTTATTGGAGCAGCAGTTAAAGAGAATAGGGAAAGATTCAGACAGTTTATGGAAACAGGTTATCATGCCAAATGCGGTGTCCAGAAATGGTTGGGACATGCAAGTTATGATGTAAAGATACTTCAAAATGGACAATGTATCGTTCCGTTTCATATCCAATACTTCACCTTTTATGTGTAAAATCTATCTCCGCTATGTCCATTGAGTGTACCTGCCATAACTGGGCATCATAGCAAGGTTCCTCTTCCAGATATTCAGACTTCTGGAAGGGTACTATGTCTGCTGCCCAGACACACCAAGGTTACGCCATGGACACGGTAAGGACACGGATTTTACACATAAAAAGTGAAGTATCAGATACGATACGACATGATGCGATACGTTGCCCATTTTGAAGTACCCGTGCATCATAGATGATAGTCTGTAAAGGAGGTTTCTTGTATTAATGTCAGATGTAGAATTGGCTCTGGGAGAACAGATTTATTTTTGGCTCAACACTCTGATCAAAGATAAACTGCTAGCTTTGCAGTTTCCAGATCCTGTGTGCCCAAGATGTTCGAGCACTTGTCAGCAGGTATGTATCTATTTTTGACAGGAGTAGTTTGGGCCCTCTAACTAGAAGGCAGGCAAATTCCAGTATATGCTAGCTCTCTTAATTCTAAAATGACAGACGTAAGAAAATGCTATCAAAGAATGTGGATGGGAACAACAAATGGTAACTTTTTCGGTCCCTTATCTTTTTCTCGGCTATTAATAGGAGATATGTGAATTCAACTCTCATCCTCCCTGTGGAAGATCAAAGCTCCTCTGAGGTCTGTGCTTTTGTTGGCTGGCTATTTTAGGAGGTATCCTTACCATGGATAATCTTCAAATGTGGAAAATGGCAATTATTAATGCATACCAAATGTGCCTCACGGAAGCAGAAACGGTTGATCATCTGAATTGCCACCTAACTCAACTCCTTTAAAAATCAAACATAAGGTGGTTTGGTTGCAGTTGGGTCTTCCCAAGAGGCATTGACCATTTATTTAAAGCTTGGAGACTGACAGTTTCTTCAGGAAGACTAATGCAGAACATGTCTTGTATGGTTATCATTTGGGCAATTTGGAGCGAGATACACGAGAATCAAGAGGTGGTGGCTTCCATGTAGATAAAGTTTTTGCAGCTTTGTTGGTGTTTATTCATCCCACCTTCAGAGGGATTGCTATGAGCACTATTATTAGAATTGGTGGGAGGTGGGTTTCTCATATGTTTCTAGATCGCAGCACCAGTCTAGTTGGCATCCCCGGCCATCAGGTTACATTAAGCTCAGTTTTCAGTGACCGGAGCCAGGATTTTCATTTAGAGGGAGCAAGAGATGGATGTCAATGACAAAAGAAAAGAAAATTTGACAATGGGTTCAGATCATATTGGAGGGTAATTTCTTAACGCGGTCATTTCCTCTGTGGCCCACTATTGATTTCAAAGCCCTATACACAAAAAAATTAAATAAAAAAAAAAAAAAAAAAACAAAAAAACAGAAAAACAAAAAAAAAAAGTACATAAGAGTCTCACAAGAATTTCATGAAGCCACTCAGTGGGCCCAGTTATGAAAAGTCTAAATCAATAAAAAAAAAAATTCTCATTAGTGTATAGGTCTTATCAGATGTTACTTAATTGACCCACTATGATCAATAACTGAAAACACTTAAATAAAAGAGGAATTTACCTGAAAAATCACCTTAGATGGCCACTAACCAAAACAGGCCCCAGTAGTTCATATGACACGGAAGTGGTCCCCTCGTATTTTTTTTACTGAAGTTTTCATTGAGTGACGACATCATAGCTCATTTAAACCCTACAAAACCCCCGAAACCCTACTTTTCCCTTCTTCCTCCCCACTGTTATCCCATGTCTGGCGATTTCATTGCCTCCTCCTTCCTCAAGAGCCTGTAACGTGGTCTCAGAGTTCGTTTTCCAACCTCCTTTGGATTGAAGCATCATAGACTCGAGCATCCCATCATGTGTAGGCATTCTTCTTGTCGTCTTCCCATTGTTG
This sequence comes from Umbellularia californica, assembly GCA_028538565.1. Lineage (NCBI taxonomy): Eukaryota > Viridiplantae > Streptophyta > Magnoliopsida > Laurales > Lauraceae > Umbellularia > Umbellularia californica. The sequence goes on along the minus strand of JAPQWN010000005.1, from coordinate 21,788,591 downwards.
TTTTTTTTTCCAAAATGATGATTTGTGAGGGTTTCTTCATCTTCTTTCCATTTCCTTCAACCTTCCAAAATAGTTCTTGAAATTTTCAAGAGGAGCTGGGATTTGAATGCGTGCCGATTGAATCTTGAAGAGCTTCAAATTGATGTCGTTATACCTAAAGAGGACGTTGTTGAACCCAAAGAGTTTTTTTTGCCTTTTTGTATTAATCTGAAACTTTGTTGTCACGTAAATAGCCTAGAAGGTTGCTACTAGTAATTCTCCCAGTTTTGAGTTTTCAAATGTATAAGGATAATGTTGGAAACTTGTTAAGGATTGATCAGTGCAGGGTGGTGGTATGGAAGTTGTTTGAATATGAAGTTTTTGAACTTGTATTCCATATTTTGTAATTGTGCTTGCAATAAAGCATGTAGAGGATGGATGTTGGTTTCTTTGGATCATGTAGTAGGTGTGGACATCATAGTGAATGTAATAATTTTTTTGTTTTTCAAGCTAAGATCAGCGTCGACGTCATCACCTAACAAAATATGCTACCAAACTTCATAGTTTAAATCAACGTCGATGTCGTCCCCCAACAGTTTATGAAGTCTTGCTAAAGGTTAAAATGAGCGACAACTGCAGAATCTTGAAATGCTTGGTCCCATTGAAATGAGCGACGACGTCGTCACTCGACAGAAATTTCAATAACTTATTCCAATTGAAATGAATGGGGGCTTTCGTGTAAGTGATACGGATGCGAAACTCCTTTAGTATTCATTCATAATCTCTTTTGGCTTCAAGGAGTTATTGCATCGAACTCTATCCTCACTATACTTGTGTATGTATTCAAGTGCCCATCTTTATATTGCTTAAAAGGGATATACTCAATAAAAGACTTAGCACCATATGTTCTCTAGTAGGGTTTATGACAATAGACAACCTTAGAACAACCAAAATTGTTACGAGGATGCTTTAGCCACCCTAAAATTTTCATACAATAAAGAAAATGAAAGGAATAAGCCAATATATACAATAAATTGTGATGAAATTTTCTCAAAATGTAAGCATGAAACTCAAGCTCTATAGTAAATAATGCATGAAATAAGGTCAATGTGTGATGTGCCTGCCTCTTTACTGGAGTTCAACAACCCCCACAAGGGGTGTTCAATGTTGGGAAAAAGTTCTAGTTCAAAGATGCATGGTTCAAAATAGTGTAGCACGCAGTAACGGCCGCAGCGGTCAAGGCCGCTACGCTATTTTGAAAATATCAGCGCTACAGTTTCAAACCTAGTAAAGCCAAGCAATTTTAGTTTTAAATATTGTTTTTCCTATTTCTTCTCCTCAATTGCCCTTCTTAAAGCTGTCTTTAACATTTCATGGTCTCAAATTATTAAAAATATACAAGATTGGCTATTATACAAGATTCAAAAAAAATTTAACCGACTAAATAATTTACACCACTACATATCACCCGCTACGTAGCATTTTGTCCACAGACCACTACGCCTGCTGCAATTGCTATTTTTATCATTGCAAAGACATGCCAGGAAACCAGAAATCTTAGAGGAAAAAGGAAGGAGAAAAGGTAGTGTTCAATGGGTTTTATATAGAGAACGAGCGACGATATCGTTGCTCAGTCTCGATATTGAGCGACGACGTTAACGATCAATGAAAAATGACAAAAGAAAAAAGAAAATTTTGGCAATAAGACCGGTTTTGTTTCATTAAAACTATGGGGGGCTTTTTTGGTTAGTGGCCTTCTAAGGTGATTTTTTAGGTAAATTCCTCTAAATAAAAAAAAAACTTAAATATTGTATATAGATTTGGCAGTGGGGTTATAGGAGTTAATATTTTTCATAGAAAAGAGGGTATTTTCAGTGGGATTTGGATTTTTCTTAGTTTTATGCGTTAATTACATTACTAATTATATGCTCAACCTAAGGTGGGACCATCTTCTATCGGAGTAAACTTTGGAGAAGTCCAATTAAATGGGTATTCATTTTGAGGCAACCAGGATTTCCAGTAGGTTAGGTGGGTGGGTTTTATTTTCTTTTTTTTTTTTGGGGGAGTGGAGGGTGGGGTTGAGGGTGGGGGGCGGGAATATATTTCCATTCCCTGTATTCATGTTCCCTATGAGATGGTTATCCATAGAATTCGGACTTGCTAAGTGTTAAACAGGCCATGTTAAACAGGCCCAAGGCCCATGAACAGATCCTGTCCAGAATATCATATCTCACGTGGATGTTGATTGGGTCAACTTGTAACAGCTGTACATATTCTCTTAATTTAGATTTTCTCTTGTAATTAGTTAGTTTCCTAACTTAGAAGCCTTGATTGAGGCATGTAATACTCTATATATTGGGGCTTGATCTCCAAAGGAAAACACACAGAAATAATATAAACTAAGAAGAAGTTTCTTCCAAGTTCTGTGATCATCAATTTATCATGGTATCAGAGCAAGGTTGATCTTAGACATCTTCCAAGTCTCTCTCGTGCAGTAAATAGATCCAGGATCTATTTTCAAGAACTTTCCAGCATCACAAAGTTCCAGCGACATCTTCTTCCTGCGTCAGCGACAACCTCTTGGTGGCCCACCCCTGATCATCAAATCAAATTCCAAAAACCACCCAGAGATGGTCGCCTAATATTTCTAGGATTATTGGGGATTTTTTCAGGATTTTTCAGCACCTTCAGGTCGGCTTTTTTCTCATTCTCGAGATTTTCCAGTTTTTAATACTGTTTTCATCAAAACCGTCCAAAATCTTGGATACTCAGCGGAATTGGATTCTTCTTCTTCCATTAGAAGCCAGGTTACTGTGCTTCCATAGCTATATGATCTGATTTGTGTCCAGTATCATCAGTGGGGCCCACGCAGTGGATCTACACAGAAATTTAAGGACGTCAGGGCTGTTTTTTGTTCTATCTTGGTTATTTTCTCTTCACTGCTTGGTCTGATCTTGGTTTCTACACACGGGAAAGTTGTTCTACACGTTTGGTCTTCATCTTTTCACTATTGCTGGATTTTTTACTGTCTTTATCACAATTTCATTCCGTTTCTTTTGCCAATCTCAATTTGAGATGGAAAAATCTGACGTTGCCCTGATCCGTTTCACTGAAAAGAACTACCCTGCCTGGTCTTTTCAGTTCCAAATATACCTTGAAGCTAAGGAATGATGGGGTTATATTTCTAGATCTGAACCTAAACCCACTGAAGATGAAAAGAAGATATCTCCATAGCATACTAAGGATGCAAAAATCAAATCATGGATTCTAGGATCCGTTGAGCCACATCTGATTATGAACCTCAGACCGTACCCAACATCTAAAGACGTGGGGGTATCTGAAGAAAGTGTACCATCAAGATAACTCTGCGCATCAGTTTCATCTTGAATGTGCAATTGCTGAATATACACAAGGAACCTTATCAATCCAAGACTACTATTCGGGATTCCGTACGCTCTGGTCGGAATACGATAGTATTAAATATGCAAATGTAGCTGGAGATGTTTTGACCATTATTTACGATCTTTAGGCCTCTAGTCAAAGGGATCAATTTTTTATGAAACTTCGCAGAGAATATGAAAGTGTCCGCTCTGCCTTGATGAATCGGACGCCATTACCTTCCTTGGATGTCTGCTTGAATGAACTCTTGCGCGAAGAACAACGCCTTGCGACATCAGCTCATATAGCTTAATCAAAGCGTGAGACCTATTCAGTCACGTTCGCTGCTAATAGGACTTCTCAGCCTCCACCTCGAGACATGAGCAAAACGCAGTGTTACAGTTGTCAAAAATTTGGGCACATTGCCACTCAATGCAAACAGAAGGTCTGCAATTACTGTAAAAAATCAGGACGACGTATCATCTTTGAATGTCGCCGCCACCCACAACGTCCATCACTACAGTCTCAAACACCGCAGCATCAGCCTCCACAGTATCAGACTTCGCATGCGTATGTTGCTTCTTCAGTTATGCCTGCTCCTACGTCGGCTCCTTCACAGCCTGAGCCCTCATCCTCTCTCCTGAATTGGTCCAACAAATGATTGTAAATGCCCTCTCTGCTTTTGGTCTCTCAGGTACATCCCCTCCATCTTCTACTTGGTTCCTTGATTCCGGGGCATCTAACCATAAGACGTCTTCTCGTGCCCTCCTCTCAAATGTTCAAAACTGCAATGGCCATCTTCAAATTCAAACTGCTAACGAGGGCCACGTTCCCATTACTGCTGTCGGTGACCTCCCTAGTCCCATTCCATTGCAAAATGTTTATCTGTGTCCCACTTTAGCTTCCAATCTTTTGTCCGTCGGGCAGCTTGTTGAAAATAATTGTAACATCTCTTTTTCTTCTTCTGGTTGTGTTGTGCAGGACCAGATGTCCACGAAGGAGATTGCGAGAGGGCCTAAGTGTGGACGCTTGTTTCCACTGGATTTTTCTAAGACTTCTAGGAATACTTTTGGCAATGACATGTTTTGTTTCTCTTAAAGATAACTGCCAATTGTGGCATAATAGACTTGGACACCCTAATTCAAAGGCTTCGTCCCTTATGTTAAATTCTGGTTTATTAAATAAATCTACTGGTTTATCTTCTTGTGTGCCTTTTGATTGTGCTACTTGCAAAATGGGAAAAAGCAAAACACTTCCTTTTCCTATGTCCACTTCCCACAGCACTCACTGTTTTGATTTGATTCATAGTGATGTATGAAGAATTGCTCCAGCTCTTTCTCACACTCACTATAAATACTTTGTGACATTTATTGATGATTTCAGTCGGTTCACATGGGTTTACTTTCTGCATTCCAAATCTGATGTTTTTAATGTGTTTAAAAATTTTTTGGCCTATATAGAGAATCAATTCTCCACCTGCATTAAAATCTTGCGATCTGATTCAGGTGGGGAATATGTGTCCTCTACTTTTCAACAGTTTTTGCAAAATAAAGGCATTATTTGTCAAAGAACTTGTCCTTATACACCACAGCAGAATGGAGTCGCTGAAAGGAAAAATCGGCATCTCCTTGATGTCACTCGTTCCCTTCTCCTTGAATCATCGGTTCCTACCTGTTTTTGGGTTGAGGCATTGGCTACTGCCGCTCATCTTATTAATCGTATGCCATCCACCTCCATTGAAAATCAGAGCCCATATTACCAACTCTACCAGACATCTCCTTCCTATGATGATCTTCATGTTTTTGGCTCAGTTTGCTTTGTGCATTTGCCTCCTTCTGAAAGAACCAAACTCACTGCTCAATCCGCTCAGTGTGTCATTTTAGGATATGCACCCTTCCAGAAAGGGTTCCTTTGCTATGATCCCCACATTCGTCGCATCCGTACCTCTAGAAATGTCATTTTTTTTTAAAACCAGTATTTTTTCCAAAAACAGCTTGTTCCTCCGGACTCCTCCTCCTTAGTTTCCTTAACTGGTTTTTCTGACGACACATCTATTGTTAGATTTAATCCTAACTTTGTGTATCACAGGCGACGGCATAAAGAAGCGCTTACAGGCAATCCCCCTCCTGATCTTCCTCTTGCAGCTGGTCCACCTCCGGCACTAGCTCCATCTGTACCTCCTTCATTGCGTTGCTCCACTCGCATTTCGGTTCCCCCAAACCGCTATGGGTTTTCTCATACTTCATTAATGGCCACTTTGTCGTCTTCTTCTGTTCCACAATCATATTCTCAGGCTGTGCAGCACCAATGTTGGAACCAGGTTATGCAAGATGAATTGGAGGCTTTAGAAAAAAACCATACGTGGGATGTTGTCTCGTCTCCTGTGGGTGTCAAACCGATTGGCTGTAAGTGGGTTTTTTCTCTCGAGTTAAAATCCGATGGTACATTAGATCGCTATAAGGCGCGTCTTGTCACTCTTGGCAATCGGCAGGAATATGGTATTGATTATGATGAAACTTTTGCTCCGGTCGCCAAAATGACCACCGTCCGCACGATTCTTGTTGTTGCTACCTCTCAATCTTGGCCTCTATATCAAATGGATGTCAAAAATGCGTTTCTACATGGTGATCTCAAAGAAGACGTTTATATGCGTCTACCTCAGGAGTACTCATCTGGGCAGGGTATGGTTGCCAAACTCCGTCGCTCTCTATGGTCTGAAACAGGCTCCTCACGCATGGTTTGAAAATTTTCAAGATGCTCTTCTCCGCTTGGATTTTCATCCGAGCCAGCATGATCCTTCTATGTTTTTACATCATGCTCCGTCAGAGATTACTGTGCTCCTTGTCTATGTTGATGACATAGTCATTACCGGTCCTAATGCCCGCATGATTCAGGCACTCCAAGCTTCTCTCAATGAGACATTTCACATGAAGGATCTCGGCCCTTTAAATTATTTCCTCGGTCTTGAAGTTCATCAATCGCTTAAAGGTATAGTTCTCAATCAGCATAAATACACCGTTGATCTCATTGATTTGGCTGGACTTACTGCTTCCGCTCCTGTAGATACGCCGGTCGAACTGAATGTAAAACTCAGTCGAGAGGAGGGTGACCTTCTTTCTGATCCTACGGCTTATCGTCAATTAGTTGGTAGCTTCATCTACCTCACCATCACTCGTCCTAATATATCCTATGCGGTCAACCTCATGAGTCAGTTCATCACTGCTCCTCGTCACCTTCATATGGCTGCTGTTCGCCGCATCATTCGGTACCTTCTTCGCACACCGACTCGCGGGTTGTTCTTTCCATCAGACAATCCTATCTCTCAAAGCCTATTCAGATGCTGATTGGGCTGGTTGTCCAGATACTCGCAGATCGACGACGAGATGGTGCATGTTTTTGGGTGATATTCTGATTTCATGGAAATGCAAGAAACATGACAGTTTCCAAATCTTCTACTGAAGAAGAGTACCGAGCCATGTCTACTGCATGTTCCAAAATTCTTTGGCTCCGAGGTCTGCTCTCTGACATTGGTTTTCCAGCAGAAGGAGCTACCCCCCTCTATGCAGATAATACAAGTGCAATTCGGATTATTGAAAATCCGATTTTTCATGAACGCACTAAACACATCGAGGTTGATTGTCACTTCATACGAGATGAGCTTAAACGTGATGTCATCAGCCTTCCGCATGTCTCCACTGAACTTCAAATTGCTGATATTCTCACCAAAGGTCTTCCACGACCTCGCCATCAGTTCTTGGTTGGCAAATTGATGCTAGTTGATTCTCCTGCATCAATTTGAGGGGGGGTGTTAAACAGGCCAAGGCCCATGAACAGATCCTGTCCAGAATATCATATCTCACGTGGATGTTGATTGGGTCAACTTGTAACAGCTGTACATATTCTCTTAATTTAGATTTTCTCTTGTAATTAGTTAGTTTCCTAACTTAGAAGCCTTGATTGAGGCATGTAATACTCTATATATTGGGGCTTGATCTCCAAAGGAAAACACACAGAAATAATATAAACTAAGAAGAAGTTTCTTCCAAGTTCTGTGATCATCAATTTATCACTAAGGAGATAGACTCGTAACTCCATTCTTATCTTTTTGGATGAAAGCCATAGACAAAAATACCCTCATTACTTGGAGAATTTCTCCATCTCTTGTGAAAGTAAAACAAAAATGAGGGGCAAAAACATTAGACAAACGTACTCATAATTTTTCTCCTCTGACAAAAAAGCAAAGGAGAAAAAGTCTCTCCCTCTTTTTCTCCCTCCACCCATCAATTTTGATGGTAGCATGGCTGGAAATCCAAGCTTCACTGGAGCAGCGGGCATCATTCAAGAAAACACAGAATCTTCCATCATTTCCTTCTCTGGCCTAGCTGGTCCCTAGTCTATTGACAAATGGCAGAGATGGCAGTTTTGCCTATGACAAAAGGGGATAGGAGAAACTTAGGGCCTGTTTGGCATCGTTTCATTATGTTTCAAATTCTGTGTCGAGATTGGGTTGTGCCGAGATCGGCTCTATAGAACTTGTTTGGCAACAAGTCAACAATTATTCCGCTGAGAATAGGTTGTGGGGTAATTTTTTGGTAACATTATACATAGGATTATCAAATACAAGGGAATTTCTTTCCTTATTTTTACTTAGGTAATGGAGGCATCGGTTTGGATCAAATGGTGATTTGATTTCAATGTATGGGTTTCAGATCAAACAAGTTTATATCACAGAGTAGGTAACAGCTTTCACAACCGAATATTCAAGCTTGGATCAAACCCTTGATTTCGTCTGCATGTCTATGCCGAGCCCATTAGCAGAGTGGGGGATGGATGGATTATATGTGTAGGCATTGAGAGAGGGGTGCGTTGGTATTTTAAAAAATAATCTTACCAGCACAACATCCCGCATATCAATATTCAATGATCCTTCAACTTTCTTTTCATCCTCTTGTCAAATTCGAATACGATCGATTCACGAATCGGTTTCAGAAAAATAACGTTTGGGATATGCAAAGATATGGAGACAGTGAGACAACAAGGTAGAAATGTATCGGAACATACATAGGCCATGTGGGTTCATTTCTCATCGATAGAAAATGGAGGTTTGAGAAATCCGATTTTGCTCGTCACAGACAGGATCAAAATACATGATATCGTGTTGAAATCCTCATAAACAATTTTAGTGTGCCTTTAGGCACTTTTAGATTAAAATCAAGGTTCTATTTTTACTTCTAAAAACACCAAAAGAGTTATTGAGGGCTAAAGCATAAGAGTTTTATTATTGTTGAGGGGCAACTCTTGATGGATTATTTGTTTATGCATTGAGGGAGGGGAGAGATAGAGGAAACTAGAGAGAGACTTGCGCCGAGTAGCAGGGTCCATAGTGGGGTACGATTCCCTTCTAGCGGCAGCCATCGATTCTCTGAAAAAAAAAAAAAAGAAATCAAATTGTTTCGTAATTCTGCTAGCGAGCAGTGATTCCGAAAATTGTACCAGAAATTTAGAATTTGAGATGGCATTTAACATTTGCCAAACACATTTCCTAATTTCTCTTCTCCTGGGAACTCAGAACATCTGATCCGAACAGCCCCTTATTGTCTTGATATGTGCCGGATAATTGTTGAAGGTGACTCTGTGTGTGCCATTAGATGGGCAAGTGGAAAGTGCAATTGTCCTCAGGAGTTAGCACACATGATGGAAGGGCTAGACCTTGCTAGGCAGCTTGAGGCACACTTTCACCACGTTAGAATAAGTGCAAATTCGATGATGGACATAATTGCCAAAGAGGGAGTTAATCACGACGGCTTGATGATCAACCAATTTTTTCCTTTCTCTTGACCTGTTAGGTGATATCAATTTTTAGTTCATTTTTGCTCTAGAAACTACCCACTCTCTCTCTCTCTCTCTCTCTCTCTCTCTCTCTCTTATGCTGTATGGTTTCCTTTTAATAAAATTTCAGTTACCAATTAGCATTCAAAAACAATTTGGTTGACACCTAATTCCCATAAAAACATTTCACACTCCAGCTAACCCCATGATTGAGACACATCTGGTGGGTTAGACTCTATCAACCCGACTTAATCCTCCCAATAAGATTCCAATCCAACTCATTAGACAATGGGTTGGATCCCAAACTTTCTACAATTACAAGTTTCTTTCAGATTACAAACTTGCAAGTTGCAGGCCACGTCCTAAAACAATCTATCAAAGGAATCCTTGTTCTAAAAGATCATTAGTATTCAGTTTAGGAAAGACAATAACCAATATACATCATTAATAAACCAATGCCAAAGACTTCTCTTCTGGGAGAAGCCTTCGCCGGTTGGCACTCATGTTTTTAGAAAAAAAAATCCACTGTATTTGCAGCCTACGTCCCAAATTTTCTGCAATTACAAATTTCTTCAGATTACAAACTTGCAAGTTGCAGCCCATGTCCTAAAACAATCTATCAAATGAATCCTTGTTCTAAAAGATCATTAGTATTCAGTTTAGTAAAGACAATAACCAATATACATCATTAAGAAACCAATGCCAAAGACTTCTCTTGTGAGAGAAGCCTTCGCCAGTCAGCATGCATGTTTTTAGAAAAAAATTCCACTGTATTTGCATATGCAGAACATCAGTCTAAGCAACTACACAACCCACATCCACTAATGCCAACAAAATCTAAAATCTACCTCCACATCCCAGTTTCTAACGCATTCCATGTATAAGCAGCACAAGGGAAATAAAAGAAGCATTTGCTATGATCTCCAAGTAATCTAAGAACCCCAGTACAGAAAGACACTAACCAAAGTCTCATTTGGTAGGGAATACTACAGTAACCAAATTTTTCTTTCTACCACATCAAACTGGCAAAGATAAGATCAAATTTAATGGCATAGCATACCCAAGTGAGCAAGACTGATATAATCCAGCTTTGTAAAACTGAAATATGATCCAATTCATTTTAAATCTAGAACAAGTATTGACAATCCTTCCCTCAAGAATCAATCAAGCAGTGGCACTCCTTTGTTCATCTACTATGAGAATCATAAAATTCTGTTTAGGCTTTAGCAAGTCCTGAAGATGCAACTTGAGCATTTGCTATGATCTCCAAGAAATCTACGAATCCCAGTACAGAAGAACACTGACCAAAGACTCATTTGGTAGGGAATGCTACAGTAACCAAATTTTGCATTCTACCAAAGCAAATGGGCAAAGATAAGATCAAATTTAATGGCATAGCATACCCAACTTAGCAAGGCTGATGTAATCCAACTTTGGACAAACGAAATATGATCCAATTCATTTTAAATCTGGAACAAGTATTGACAAATCCTTCCCTCGAAATATAAGTTGGCATAGCATACCCAACTTAGCAAGGCTGATGTAATCCAACTTTGTACAAACGAAATATGATCCAATTCATTTTAAATCTGGAACAAGTATTGACAAATCCTTCCCTCGAGAATCAATCAAGCAGTGGCTCTCCTTTGTTCCTCTACTATGAGAAGCATAAAATTCTGTTTAGGCTTTAGCAAGTCCTGAAGATGCAACTTGAAGGAGGAATATTATGAAGTAATATTCCTTTAAAAATAATAATAATAATAATAAATAAATAAAAAATAAAAAATAAAAAACACTGCTCCTTTTAAAATATGACAAAAAATGCAGGCTTAAGAACTACAGAACAATCATTTAAAAACATAATGCATCCAACACATCAGAAACAACATTTGTTTATTGGCCAATCAGTAACACCATGCAAAACAAAACATGATATACTTTTCCCAATATTTTAATGAGGAAATAAATCTCTCTTTTGTTGGGAAACATAGCTCAAAAGCATAAAATCAGTCAAGGGCTCATCAGACATTTGATTTACAATACTTTTTTTTTTTGGATAAAAATTTACAATACATGATTCAAATCCAGAAAACCCCAAAAATGTAAAGTGGTCATATAAATAAAGAATATGCCGACAATAACCTAATTAAAGCTTCCAAAACATGAGTCAGTGAATTGTCATTTTATAAACAATGAAAGGTTCACTTCTTAAAAACAAAAAACTGAATTTAGCCAATGACATTCATAATGTAATTAGACTTCTCCCCAAAGTCATTTGACTCAGGGAACTTTTATGCATCACACAAGTAAAGAAAGAGCAAACACACACGTTTAATTGAATTCACAAGACAACAAAAGTAGATGCACATGATGACAGCATTCTCTCCTCTTTTTTTTCTCACCTCGACAACAAGTTGTAACTTCAAAACAAATGCGCAAAGTAAGACCCCTCACCTTGCCAGACCTTTGGTCAGGAACAATGAAGCTAAAAATTGTCTTAAGCCCAGGTGCAGGTTCATCAACCGTGATGGTTGTAAAAAGCTGAAAAACAAAATGTAAGTATCAACAAAATGATTTAGGAATGGTAGGAAGTGCAGATGACTTCAAAAAAATTGAGTGTGAAGTTAAGCTTATATCATGTAGAAATATCTACAATTATAGTCAGGACCATGAAAATTTAAATTGAAAGCATAGTAAGCATGCATGCTATGTTACCTTGGCAACCAATAAACATTGCGTCATATACTTGGTATGCATCTACACTGAGATGCAACCAACAATATAAAATTGGAAGAGACTGCGTTTCTTCCTAAATAGTGCCAATAAGGAAAAGTTTCTCTGTGCAGGTTGATGACACCTCAACGAAATAGGCCAAAGACGGCATGGATGGAAGTAGTAAGGATAGATCTGAAGAAGTGCAACCAATCTGAGGAGTTGGCCCAAGATTGACTGAAATGGCAAAACAGAATTCATGTAGCTGACCCCAACATAGTTGTGACAAGGCTTTGATTATGTGATTATGATGGTGGTGGTGGTGTTGCAAGGCATTGATAATTTAGTTGTCTAAAAACATCTAGTAAATAAATCCTTCTTATATTGACATAATGGAATAAACACGAACAGGATATTTTTCAAACAAAAAGAAAGGTCACACAAAAAAAAAAAAAAAAAAGAGCTCTCTCAAGTGAGTAAGAAAACAAATAACTGTTGGCTAGCTAGCATAAGAGGCCAAAGGAGCGATCGAAATGGATTACTTACATTAGAGTTTGTGTCTACTTTGATGTCAGTCGTGATGTTCTTGTTCTTCAGCTGAGTATTGATGTCGGCCAAAAACAAATCACCTTTCTTTATACCCGTTGAAGTAATAGCCTGCAGCAAAAAGGGGAAAAAGAAAAAAGAAACGTCAAAATCTGATAAATCTAGAAGGCATGCCATTATAAAAACCACCAAGAAATAGAAAAAAAAAAAACCCTATATCATATAAAAAGTAGAGAGAACATATAAAAATATGACTGATTAACAGGAATAATATCCACATGACACAGTTTCATTAAGATACGCCATCAAGAAACCTCTATAGAAAAATGACAATTAAATTGAGAACGTTGTTTAGGAATTTAAATTATTGAAAAACATCACTTTATTTTATGGAAAACTGAAGGGAAATGGTTTTCAGACTTGCTTGGAGGAGTGTGTTGTGAAGGGGGGACTGTTGTATGAGTTTGAGTCAATCATTTTGACTTCCCAGATGTTTTTAACAGACTGAATTCAGTCAACAACTTGTCGTAGGCCACCATTTAATGTGATGCACGATCAGCCAAGAACATAGTGATCACCTGCCAACCATATTCAATCACATATCAGAAAGAACAAACAGGATCAAAAAATTCATATCCAATGGTTTGACGGTCATCACTGTACAGAACGCTTCTGGATAGGATGATAGGGCATGGTTATGCAGTGCTTTACTCCTATGATTAAAGCTTCTCCAAATGTTCTCAAGTGATGAATCATAATAATATAGACGGGTGGGCTACTGTAAGAAAAAATGGATGGAACTCATGACATAAAACAAGTGAAAGAGGTGCGATTCCCACTCAAAGAAAAGCCTTCAGCCCCACTTTTTTGCATGAGTAGGTGCCAGGGCCACACCATCTGCCTGCCAAGTGCCATATGTCAAAGAGGGCGGTAATCATGGTTTGAAATTCCATCCAGCACCATGTAGACTCGGTCAGGACTGGTACAATTCAGGGACGAGAATCCCAAAGAAGGCCACCCAACTAAGTTGGAACCGCCTCAGTCGAGGCAGACCAACACTGAGTCACTAACTGGTATGAGACCGGCACAATCAGCATGAGACCATCACGAGACTGGAATGGACTGCACGGTCTGGTATGGGAATCGTATGAACTGGTATGAGATCAGTAAGGGCTGAGTTACAAAATAACTGAACCAAAAAATAAAAAATGGAACTCATATTTTTCATTTTTCTTCAGTTTGAACATTGAAATGAAAGAGACAAGCACTATTATGATACCCAAAACAAATTCTTACTCAACAATGTGGATGGAGGGACTGAGAAGCAAATATTAGTATGATGGTGAACAGCACAAGATTGACTATCAATGCTGAATGAGATTTATCAGTGAGAAGACGAAACTGGAGTTGTTTGATAATCTTAGGTATTTTATCCATTGAGTTTCTCAACTAATAAAGATTGGAGATAATGGTAATATGATGAAGATGAGCTTGAGCCACCTTGAAACTCAAGAATTAGCTGCCCCATGGCCCCAAGCCCTCACCTTTATTTTAATGTTACTATGAGTGTTAGGTTATATATACAGCTATTATATATTTGTAATTTTGAGGCTTTTTATGTATTAAATAATCAGCAATTCATTCTATCACAGTAAAAAATAACTGTGGAAAACATGATAGGAAAATGCCACCATTTACCTAATGGTATGACAAGGGAGTTAAAAATGATCAGATCACAATGTTCAAATTAGTAGCAATGGCCACCCAACTAAGTTGGAACCGCCTCAGTCGAGGCAGACCAACACCGAGTCACTAACTGGTATGAGACCGGCACAATCAGCATGAGACCATCACGAGACTGGAATGGACTGCACGGTCTGGTATGGGAATCGTATGAACTGGTATGAGATCAGTAAGGGCTGAGTTACAAAATAACTGAACCAAAAAATAAAAAATGGAACTCATATTTTTCATTTTTCTTCAGTTTGAACATTGAAATGAAAGAGACAAGCACTATTATGATACCCAAAACAAATTCTTACTCAACAATGTGGATGGAGGGACTGAGAAGCAAATATTAGTATGATGGTGAACAGCACAAGATTGACTATCAATGCTGAATGAGATTTATCAGTGAGAAGACGAAACTGGAGTTGTTTGATAATCTTAGGTATTTTATCCATTGAGTTTCTCACCTAATAAAGATTGGAGATAATGGTAATATGATGAAGATGGGCTTGAGCCACCTTGAAACTCAAGAATTAGCTGCCCCATGGCCCCAAGCCCTCACCTTTATTTTAATGTTACTATGAGTGTTAGGTTATATATACAGCTATTATATATTTGTAATTTTGAGGCTTTTTATGTATTAAATAATCAGCAATTCATTCTATCACAGTAAAAAATAACTGTGGAAAACATGATAGGAAAATGCCACCATTTACCTAATGGTATGACAAGGGAGTTAAAAATGATCAGATCACAATGTTCAAATTAGTAGCAATGGCCACTTCAATGTCCCACCTAGCGCATAAAATTTTAACAGATTGGAGATCTGTTCCCTCAAGGCATATCACCAATGGGCAAAATCCAAAAATTGATCTCTTCGATATGTCTTCAGGACAAATAAGTTGTTATGTCAATAATCTCAAGTGGACGGATATAGAACCAGAGTTCCTAGAATGGCTCATCAAAACAGAGATTCTAGATGAAATCAACCTGTTTCAATTACAAGTTGAAACTCAACATGGGATTGAATAATTAGCTGCACCACGGCCCCAAACCCTAACTGATGCAGACCCTAGGGTTAGGGCTTGTAGTGGAAGTGCTAAAAACACAATGGGAGCCGAAGCACGTGTCCGAAGACACAATGAATCTCCGCAGAGATAACAAACGAGGACGCACCTCAATGGGAAAACCCAATTTCATTAATCAACTTTCTGAGGAATAATTCTCCACAATACCATATAAACAGGAAAACACAACTTAATCTCTAAGAAACCTAATTAAAATAGGAAACCAAATAAATAGAAAACCTAATCCTAAATAACATTCTTTAAATAAAATCAGAAACTAATAACCTATAATTAGTTAATAAAATATCCTAAATCTAAGTGGGCCCTACACATGTGGCCATGAGGTCTGTGCTGCATCATTCTCCCCCACTTGAAAAAGAACTCAACCTCGAGTTTGGAAAATGTCCACCTAGATCAAAGATCAATTTGACAAATTTTCGATTCATTGGTCCAGCTGCAACTTCCATATACAGCTTCAGGCATAGCTGCTTTTGATGGCTGAAATTTGTGTTGATACGCAATTGAACCCTTAGATGCCTTACTTGTAGAACATGCACTATCAAATCATAATCTCTGACTATCCGCTGGTCTTCTCTCAGTTGGCATTGTTCATCCCCAAAGACAAAATCAATGTGAGAATTAATGTGGAGAATTTCAACAACCGGCTCTTCTTCTCTTGGTGTGTGCACGTCGGGATTATTAGTACTCATAAAAGAAATTTCAAGGCCAACAGTAGATAAGAAATCTCCTGTGTCTAACTCTGGTTGATCGGTCTACATATCCGCTGGCACTGGTTCCTCAACACAGTCTGTTAGGTGTGGCGACTTTTCTTCTTGAGACATAACTTACAGTAAACTAGACCTTTTAAGCATCCGCTCCACACAAATTGCTACCCAAAATGCTTCATACATATCGTTGCATTCCTTCTCCACATTCTTCAATATATTTGGTCTCAAACCTTTGAGAAAGTGATTGAAATCAAGTGTATCTCCCAATTCACATAAATAACGTAACCTTTCAAAGTCATCGGCATATTCCTTGACAGACAATTTTCCTTGTGTCAAAGTAATATACTGCTCAAAGCAATCTTTATTTGCATAATATAATTTCCTATATCTAATTGCATTTGTCATCCTTGTAGCCCTTTTGTTGATTTCTTTAAGCTCGTTGTTGGTTTCTGTAAGCCTTCTATTTATTTCAAGAAGTTGCAATTCCATCTTGGCTGACAATTCCATATGAACTTTGATGCAAAGGCTGAAAATTTTAATGCTCTTTAAAATTAAAATTTAACTGACCAGATGTGTAGATCTCATTGATTCGAGTGCACATGTGAAGACGGATCGTCGATCGGAGTCCGGATGGAGAAGATTTTGCTATTTGAAGATGAATGGCTGAAGATTTATGGAATATGACAAATCTAGGCCCGCGTGCTGATGAAAATATATTTTTGCACTCGTTGAAAATATATTCTCTCTATCCTTTGTTATTCTATTCTTCTTCTTTCTTTGCTTTTCTTTCTCTCTCTAGGTAGGGGATGGGGGACGACTGGGTTCTGCTGGGATGCGATTTGAGTTTCGGCTTTGATGATTTGGGGTTTGGGGAAACGTATGGATTTTGGGTGTTGATGCTCAGGGATTTAGGATAGGGATTTGGGATTGGGGATGGTGGTTTGGGAAAAAGTATGGATTTTGGGTGTTAATGCAAAGGGATTTGGGATAGGGATTTGGGATTGGGGCTAAGGGCTGAGTGAACAGAAAGAGGGATAGGGTTAATCACGCCAACTATCTAGGGATCATTCGGCTCTGATACCAATTGATGCAGACCCTAAGGTTAGGGCTTGCAGTGGAAATGCTAAAAGCACAATTGGTGCCTAAGCACGTGTCCGAAGACGCAATGAATCTCCACAAAGATAATAAACGAGGACGCACCTCAATGGGAAAACCCAATTTCATTAATCAACTCTCTGAGGAATAATTCTCTACAATGCCATATAAATAGGAAAACACAAATTAAGCTCTAAGAAACCTAATTAAAATAGGAAAACAAATAAATAGAAAACCTAATCCTAAATAACATTCTTTAAATAAAATCAGAAAATAATGACCTATAATTAGTTAATAAAATATCCTAAATCTAAGTGGGCCCTACACATGTGGCCATGAGGTCTATGCTGCATCACTCACCCTTTATTTAATGTTACCATGAGTGTTAAGACATATAAAAAGTTAGTATATATTGGTAATTTTGGGGCTTCCTATGTGATAAAAGCTAAAATAAGTGATGAACATCGCACTAGCATTGAGAAAAAACTAGATATCTTTGTAATTGGTCTAAGATATAAATTACATCATCAAATTACACATTTTCTAGCATTTTTTCTATTATCTATTTATTTATTTTATTTTTTGAAATTTTCTTTTGGTGGTACCCGACATGCCTGTATCAATTCAGCACAATCGGCAGACTCCTCTGTGCTAACTGTCAAGAAGACCGGCAATGCGATTTAAATCCCAGGTGGTGACAAGGAGAATGAGAACCAATGCCATGCCCAACACCTAGATAAAGTATACGTAAAGATGTAGTCTATCGTGAGAAAGAACAAGAAAGATCTTCATCACCTGACTTCTCTCCGTTCTGTTTCATTATCAGTTTTTATGGGGAGGAGCAAACTCAATCTAAAGAGTGTTTATGAAGCATGCTTTTTCTTCTTTCCAAGTCCTATATTGTTATTCCTTTTTTCCCTCTATTGTTGATTATATATTGAACCTAAGTAACCAATAATGTTAATAAATAATTTGGTTAGAATTAAATGAGTAACAATCTTTTTTTTTTTTTTGAATGGTGAGTAACAATCAATCTATTCATTCAATAACCATCTTCTTCTCTTACATAACCAGAGACGTCACTGGTGTTGTACAAGCATTGTTATGAAACAAAACACTATATAAAATAAATAAATTCTACACACATTTTTTTCTCTGTTTTTATAGGGATGTAAATTAAACCATGGAAGTAGGTATGTAGTTCATGCTATTCCTGACTTATGTTATCGCTTGCTCATCTCATCCTAAGAATTTACCCCTTTTTTTGGAAGATAAGAGATAAATACTCCAAAAGAGAATGAACAAGGTACAAAGAATGCAGAGGAAGTTACCAATCACTTGTCCCTCTCAAATGGGGGATAATTGAGGAGCAGCCTCAGGAACAAAGCCCAGAAGACCCTAAAGCTAGGAAAGCTAACAACCCATGAAAAAGGAAGAAAGGCTTACAAAATAGCCAGAAAAGTCCAAAATAGCCAGAAAAGAGCCCACAACCATATAAATCTAAGATTACAACATTGAAAGCATCAAATATACTACTATAGTGTGCGATTATACACTTCTTTTTGTTGAATTGTGGTGTGACTCGAACCTTCAACATTGTGGTTGCAACACTAAGCACCTTGCAATGTTTGTTTTATTCACCGATAAAGGTAAGTAAATGTCATCAGTGGAAAAGGTAATGGTTGATACCTTTCAGTAAAGAAAAAATACATTTGCTTTTCATGCGGTAAAGTAATCTGAAGTAATATGAGAAGAAGCGCCAATCCACTTGTAGCCCAACTCTCTCTCTCTCTCTCTCTCTCTCTCTCTCTCTCTCTCTCTCTCAGGAGTGGGTTCACTAGAGAAAAATCATGCTTTGGTTTTTTTTTTTCTTTCCTTTTTTTTGGAAATCACTTTGCCATGTAGATAATTTCTCCTCAATAACGCAGAGCCAAATGTGTGAGAAATTGATTCTCTAATAAAACATTTCCTTCAGTAGACTATCACCTTATCCAAGTACCGATCTATTATTGCATTTTTGTTTTATGCAATGGTAAAGAAAGATAAAGCAAATGTCAAATCAATGGAAAACATAATGGTTATATAAAAAAAGATAATTTTCAGTAAAGTAAAAGTGCACTTGTTTTCATAAGGTAAATAATCTGAAGTGAGATGAGAAGTTAACAAGCGGCAATCCACTTGTAGCCCAAGCCATGAGGCATCTTGCAATCCACAAATACAACTAGAGATGGATCCCTAGGTCTGTTGGATAGGGACTTTGAGTAGCATGAGTGTGTGGGTGTGTGAGTAAGTACCCAAAAAACAAAGGAACTAAACAAGTGGTAACGACATAACATAACCACTGTACTTATCTTTTATGGGGTTAAGTCTTTTGGGGACTAGAAAGTAAAAGTAAAACTTTTGGTGGCTGAAAATAGACTTTCTCACTTGTCGTGACCAACCAAATATGGTAAATTAAAATTTTTGATGGCTGACTTTCCCACATAATTTACTATACCTCTATAAAAACGAACATTGCCTATAAGTGAGTGAAACAAATGTTTGAGCTTTAGACTATTTGGGAAAGCTGCAATGAATCTCCAACTAAAATTGCTTTAGGACATTTTGTGATGCAATCTGATGGGTCATTGCAAGAAGGCCGTGGCCCACGTGTGGGACCACCCAAAATAGTTTAGGAGTTTTTTTATTTCCATAATTATTAGTTGTGAGATTTCTAATTTTATTCTATAGTCTTTAATTTTGCACCTCTTTCTTAGTTTGATTGGGCCACTTGGCCCCTAAGATTTCTTTTCCTATTTATATGCATTGTAAGAGACTTATATCTCATGTTTTTTATTATTGGAATAATATCGGTGGGTTTTCTATCCCTTTGAGGTGCAGTGCGTCTTTGTTCTTGTTTTAGTCACTGTACAGACATGTTATAGTGTCTAGCGGACACCATCGTGTTTTGGCACTTTTCTATGCAAGCCCTAACCCTAGTGCCTGCATCACATTGCCTGTGTCTCAAATAGTAATAAAATGATAAATTTTAAACAGGGAATCAACATCTAAATCAATCAAACAGAAAAAGACTTTGTTGTTTCATTTGACAAGTTTACCTTTGTAACTTCTACTGCATGACAAGTTTGCTGGTACTACTTTTATTATATGACAAATTTGCTTGTACTACTTTTATTATATGACAACTTTGCAAATAACTTCTATATATATGATAAGTATGCATTTCTTAATTGAATTAGGCATACCAAACAGTATATTTGTAAAAGCATCCAATTAGAACAGCTCTACTTCAAACAAGTCTAATTGAATCAGCTCTATTTCAAACAGACAAGAGTTTCCAAATAGGCCCTAAGCAGGCTAAGCTTTTAGTACAAACACGAAACACCAATTAATGCATTCATAAAGGCAAAAGGAAAACAATTTTCAGTACGTAAAATTAAAGGATTCTTCACATTGCAATATGAAATTGAAAATATAACCCAATAACCATTCAAAAAAATATTCCAACCATTCAAAAATAAAAAACCACAAGGGTACAGTTAAGTGGACCATTTTCACATATAAAAGCTTTCTGACGGAGAATGATTTTCCATTTCCCCCTGCTAACATTCTCACAGTTCACAAGTGGAAGCATTCTCAGTCTAAACTAATTTCAGAAATCACATTTAGACCCAACTTGTAGATAATCATTTTTGCAATGTTAGACAAGCGGTAGAAACTCATTGCATCCTATAAATTATTTCACCACATAAAACAATAAGAACTGAAGCAACAGGGAGGGGAAAAAAAGTCTTTGGTTTTCATTTTCAGCAGAAAATGACATCAACCCCAGAAATAAAATGCCACATAAAACTGTCACCAAAAGGCAAGTTGCAGCCCTGCGTTTCCCCATCATTTTCTTCTGATAGTTATTTCATTAGGAAACAAAAGACTTCCATTCCTGCTGTTTCAGTTTCTCCTGTTTGGTGGGCGCGATTCATTTCCACCTCTTCTTTAAAAAGAAAGTATTATCTAACTCCTGAACCCCAGGAAAGTACTTTCTCCTCTGAAAACAACCACCCCAGAAACCATGAAAGGAGAACCAAAAAGTTTGTTTGTGTAAAATCTAAAGCAAAGGAATAATAACAAGGAGAAGAATAGAAAAGAAGAAATCAAGCAAAGAACTCACGACTCCAGTGGATGTGTAGGTGGTGAGAGTGAACTTGTGATCGCTCTGGTAATCCTTGTAGAGAAGATCTATTAAAGAACCAATCAAAGTTGAGGAAAAATAATAACAAGAAAATCAAATGAAGAAAGAAGGAAGAAGAAGAAGAAGAAGAGAAATCAAAGACCTCTGGCCTTTTTGCCGATATCGGAGTAGAGGCCTGGACCCTTTCCCATGTTTGTAAGGAGGAGGCCTTGAAACAAATAGAAGAAAACCAAGGAAGGAAAAAACAGAGAAAACGGAAGAGAGTGAGCGAAAAAATGAAACGAAACCCTAATTTCTAGTAGTTTGTACTGCTTGGGAGAGGGGTATGGGTATGTGGACAGTGCTGAGATTTAAGGGGGGCAATGTGGACCGTTGGATTGTGAGGAGGAAGGATGTGTAGTTTTTGGACCGTTGATTATGAGGTTTTAGAATGAGGACAGGAGTCTTCTACTTGAGACGGAGATGTGGCAAGAGAGGTTTTGTGATTGGGGAGGCAATCGGCCGGACTCGGATGACCCGTGTATCACTATCAGCGCAACTCGGCGTTTAGTATTATATATTTTGTAAATACACGAGGCTAGTAAGGACTGCCAAAGCCCAAAGGCAAATTTGTGTACATGCCCGTCAAAACTTCGGCTCCACGGTAATTTTCCACTTCCCCCAGAAAAAAATTCCGAATCCAAAATTTAATGGAATTTTTACCAAATAATTAAATTTATAGTGTAATTAATCAATTTGATGAAGAATAAGAACAACACCACGCTTTAATTCTTCACACTTATTTTTTACAAAATTACTCAAGCTAACAATATCGTTAGCTCCCTGTATTTAATTTCACGAATTTTCTTCTTCTTTGTGAAACGCTCCTCTCTTTTACCCATATCTCCGTTTCATAGGTTCCTTGCTACCATTTCTCATAAATCTTTCTTGAATCAATTTTATGAAATTAATCTTCAATAATAAGTATGTTCATTTTCTGATTTTTCTTATTTTGTGCTTTTCTCTCATTCTTATTAGATAAAGGATTAGTTCTTAGGCAACATGGTAAATTTGTTCTACTTCATTTAATCTTCTAAAATATTACTAGTGCATTGTTACTGACGTCCACCAAAACGTTGTCATAGTGCTACACTAGGCATCCATCAATAGTGTCATATGCTCTAAATGGGGTTAATTTTAGACTTTTTATTCACTTGTTAGTGCTCACGGTTGTCTGTACAATTGTCACGTAATTTTCAATAGAAGTTGTTTTTCAATTAACATGTCTAATGCTTGAAGGCAGGCTAAACCCAAGTCTAGCATCTGTTTTGTTAAGGGCCTAGATTTTTACTTGATAGATAATTAAAACATTGAGAAAATTGATACTAATTATCAATGAGTTTAGTTAAATTGATGATACAGAAGTTAAATGTTGTAAGCTTTAAAGAAAAACAAGTCCAATCAATAATCAATACTCCATATAGTTCAAAATTCCTTTACCCTACCAAAGTAGACAATTTCTTATACCCTTTAATCCATGTGTATCATTTACTATGAATTTAATCATTATATTGAATTTTCATTATTTTACCCTTGATTGCAATCTTTTTAACCTACCAAATTGAGCCATTTGCCCTTGAGTTTTTTTACCCTACAAGCTTAGGTGAGCAATAATGTAACTTACATGAGAAAATATTGTAAAATAATGCCCGATTCTATGATTAACCATTTCTCCTTTTACCACCCCAATAGGATGTGTGAATCTAAGATATTAACTGTATTCCACTTTGGAGGGGAGTTCGATTGAGACAATGGAAATCTAGTTCACATCGGTGGCAACGAGAAGATGTTATATTTAAGGAGCAATTTAACATTTCATAAACTTTAAAAAAAAAAACTATTAGAAGTGACGAAATGGGTGCCACAAGAAGACAGCATAACCATAAAATACGTGCATCAAAATGGGCATGTGAGGACTTTTGTTCGAGTAAGAAATGATGATGATGTCCATATAATGTTCAGAGCATCTAGATGTGAGACAGGTTCAGTATATTTATACCTCCATAGATTCCTTGATAATAAATCAGAGCCTTGCCAACCAACTTCTAGGTTCGTAAAATATAATTTTTCATACCTTCCCTATTTTTAATGTCGTAAAAAATCACATAAACATATTTTTTTTAATATTTTATGTTTATATTTGGCAATAGAAGCAAAAAGTAGGAACGTGTATGCATTGAAGATTCTAGCACACTACCTCTTTAGTGATAAAGGTAATTATTAATAGGATTCTACAAACCATTAATAAGGATTATTATTGTGAATAAATTCTCAATTTTTCATCATTTATGTTGTAGGAATTTCAGCAAAGTGATTTTTGACAGGAATCAAATTGACAGATCGTTAAATTGTATAAAAGCGAATGGAGCAAGCCCACTTAAAATAGCAATCCAAAGGTTTGCATCGCTAGATAAGTTGTTTTATTTTCAAGTATTATTTTTGAAAATAATACCATCTAATGTGACTTATACCATTGTTATCTTAAATAATGTTCAGGTACAATGTTTTGCCCATGTCAAGAACAAAGTGTTTTGCAAGGACTCTACCTCACAAGGATTCTGGATTGTTTCATATGTATCCATCTGTTGACCTCGGAGATGATGAAGACGCACATTTTTCTTTCAGAGCCGATGAGGGGGCCATTAAAGTTAGTAGTAAACCCCATGATATGCTCTTTTGTTAGATGGAAGGGTGTCTCCCCTAGACAAGAAGCTATGCAAGATGTTCCACCACCTCATATCATTAGAGAGAAAGAGCCAATCAAAATTGTGAGGGATAAAAAGTCATCCAATGTGGTGAGTGATGAAGAACCATTCAATGTGCCGAAAGACAAAGCCATTCAATGTGGCGAGAGGTACAGAGGCATCTCATGTGTTGAAAGCTACAACTCCATTAAATGTAGTGAAAGATATTAAGATATTAGACACATTGGTAGCAGCAGAAGATCTAATTGGAATACCACCACCGGAGGGTTCATCACGTGAAATGTGGAAAGGGAGGATATTTCAAAGTCGTGATGCATTTAGGAGCACTTTGTCCAAGTTTGCTTTATATAGTTTTTTGCTTTCAAGCCAATAAGGACAGCTAGATGGGAGGTTACATCAAAGTACAATGACGGTAGTTGTCCATGGCGCATTCATGCTTCATTTGTAAAGTCTGGACCCCAGTTCCAAGTGAAGAGTTATAATGCGATGCAGCATGTTCAAGACCATTGACTGAAGTTGGTCATCGCCAGGCAACATCCATATTGATAACAAAAAATTATTAAGGAAAGGCTCAGGAAACACCCAAATTATAGACCAAAGGAGATAATGTCTGATTGGCAAAGGGAATTCAGCGGTCAAATAACTTATAGGAAGGCCCATATTGCGAAAGATAGCCATGCATCACATACGGGGTTCTTATGAAGAATCATATGCCATCCTTCTTGATTATATATTAGAGCTAAAGAAGATTAATCCCAAAACCTATACCAAACTTTGGTGGGGAGATGATTACTCATTCCAACGGTGTTTTGTTGCTTTTGGTACATGTATCCGTTCCTTCAAATTTGTATTTAGGCCTCTCATAGCGCTCGATAGATTACACATTCATTGTAAATATCCCAGCTCATTACTTATAGTGGTGTCTCAAGATGGGGATTACAATCTATTCCCCATTGCCTTTGCAGTAGTAGAGTCATAGTGTTGTGAGACTTGGTCATGGTTCCTAGCAAATTTGGACCTTGCTCTGAAATGGGTGCATAAAATGACCATTTTATTTGATTGGATGAAAGGCATCGCACTGGCCGTAAAGGATGTATTGTCGAGTGCAAAACATTGCTATCACTGCAAACATATGGCAAGTAATATTCAAGGAAGCTCGTCAGGTGTCGCGACCCTGGACCGGGCTTAGGGACTAAATCCGGGATCGGGACTAATGTGATAGGCATGCGATGTGATCATATGGAGTGATGACAATAATTAAAGATATGTTTATGATCAAGCGTACACTGGTTAATAAAAAGGACACACATTACCCGTGCACGTGATTTCCCACAAGTGTCCGCGGTGAGGATTTTCCAACACACATAAACATTTAGTATGATTGCAGAAGCGTATGGCAAATCAAGCATGTAATTTCATTTCCATAATAACAAGACTGGTTACATTTAAATAATAAGTATCATAATGAGCAATGTTCTATAGCGTAACCCAAAATTACTGTTAAAGTTAGACATATATATCATTTAATTACAATTCCCAAAAATTAAAGGCCAACAAGGGCCAATATCGACAAAACAATATCCACCCAAAACTATCAATAACTACTCCCAAAATGTTTCGCATCGTGACAACTAGATGTTTACATAACATCGTTGGCACGCCACTCAACTAGCTGCTGCAGTTCTCCAACCGCCTCCTCTGGCTCCTCCTCGGGGAAACCAACGACGGGACCTGAGTACCAAAGTAAAGGATCAGACACGACGGTCTGGCAGGTGGATAAAAAGGTATACACATTTCATAATAAAACATTTACTTTGGAAAACATTTAAACCCGTCTAAACAATACTTTCATGAGTAAATGCATCATTTAATTAAAAACATATATGCAAGGTAAAACAAGTAAAGGTAACCAAGGAATTTAGGAAACGAGCCAGGTGGCAACCACACGAAGCTAAATCTTCTATCACCGAAGTGATAGAAAAGCATATCAAGGCGTTGACCTCAGTCACCGAAGTGAGGAGGTACAACGAAATACATATACATATATACTATATACAAGACATGACCACGGTAGCGAGCCGGGCATCAGGAACCACAGTAGCAATCTACGGTATCGGGACAAGAGCACGGTTAAATAACCAGGTAGCGGGATCCAAACTGCAGCTGGCGGGACAAGAGGGGGATCTCCAAGTCAGTGGATCAGATTGACATGGTTATCCAAGCTCAGTGGTACCGACTCATAGGTCAAAATCATATAAATCCAGACATGTACAAAATAAATCAAGTACAAGACTATAATCAGGCAAGACGGGGGTGCTCGAAGGCACAATATCATATCAGGTCGGGCATGTACGTCAAGACTAGTAAAACAGTACAAGTATACTTTCAATATTTTCGGGATTGATCAATAACAAATCATAAATTTCGGGAATAAAGAGGTGAAGTAACCTTTCGAAATGTCAGGACAGTATCAGGGTTAAAACTAATTCAAGTGAATAGGGATCCCATATGTCTACTTTGAATTTACTCGGTACTCTTTGAATTGAAGACATTTCAGGTTCCTTAGACACTTGGAAGTTTCCAAAGCTTCAATGAATTCTTGTGATTGTAATCTCTTTCTCAACCGAGCTTCAACAACGGTTATAAGTCTTCTCATCACGATAGGGATGTTAACAAACCTCCCTCTATACTTAGGATATTTCATTTTTGCTTCCAAAGTGACCCCAGATGATCAGCACACGTCGCTCGAGCGGACATGAGGTTCGCTCAAGCGAAGTGCTCTCTGGAATGGCCTTCTGGGAGGGTTCGCTCGAGCGGACCCAAGTTCGCTTGAGCGAACCTGCCCAGGTTCAGGTTGGCATGAGCGAAGCACCAGTCCGCTCGACCCAACCACTCTCTGGATGGCTGCTGGGAGAGTTCGCTCGAGCAGACACTGGGTTCGAACGAGCGAACAGCTCTCTGGAATGGCACGAACCCTTTCCTGGGCAGTTCGCTCGAGCGAAGTATCAGGTTCGCTCGAGCGAACTGTCCAGAACTGGTTTCGTGAACAGCTCTATTCTCCATTCTCCTTCTCTTACAAACCCATTTTCTTGGGATTCCATTATACACCAATGGAGGGCATGTAAGCACCTCAACATCATCTCCAAAACCCCATCAAAACTCCTCACAACTTCCACAAATAATCCATTCATTCATACATTTCCACATTCATTCACAAAGAGAAAGATGTAACAACAATTACAAAGATTCATTCAAGTCTTAGGCACAAGATAAGACAAAGGCTATCAATCATATTTCAAGAAAATAAATGGCTCAACAACCCCTTTCTAAAAGCATGTATGGCACAATGAATGCAAGTAAAACCCATCATTAATGAGACAATAAATCCAAACATGTTGATCATGGAAATCATTTAAAACTAAAACATCCACTTGCCTCAAGGTCTCTAACCAAGAAATTCAAGCTTCTAATCACTTCTCCAAGTCAAGAACACAATCTACACAAAAACCCCCAAAAAGAAACCCTAAAATGGGTCAAACCAAGAAACAAGAAGGGAGGACTCTCAATATCAAAGATGGAGCTTCACTAATGCCAGGAGAACACATATTAAAGGAATTGGGAGGGAGAACTTACTTGGAAACTCCTCAAATGAGCAAGACTAGTTCAAAGAAGATCTTAGAATGGAGGTATTCCTTCAAATGTTGTATCAATGGAGAGCTCTAGAAGAGAGGAAGAGGATGATGACTCCTATTTCTTGATTTGAGTAAGGTGGGTGGTGCTTGATGGTGGAGAAGCAAGAAGAAGAAGAAAAGAGATGGAAACCCTAGGTTGAGTTGCTCTTGTGCTGGAAAAGGGAAAATGAGGGAGAAGAGTCTCTATTTAAAGCCAAGGGAGTGGGCTCCACCACTAGGAAAACTCTTTGGGCTGGAATCACTATTATCGGGACCTCGGACAAAATCGACGAAGAAGAGGAAAGTGATCGTCGAAATATCTAGTTTCCAAAAAGTATATGTTTCGCGGGTTTCGGGGATATCGACTTTTGGTTACAGATTTCATGTAAAAAGACTGTTTTGCCCTCAATGCAAGAAAATCGGATTTCGGGGTTCCGGACGGGTACGGGCTCAACATGAAAGTTGTAAGGATCGACAAAATAAGTAAAACCGGATCAAGACAAGAATTAGGGGAATATCAAGTAACATCCAAAAGCAAGCAAGACTATAAAAAAGGAACCCCCAAAGGGTCCCACTAAACACAAGACACTAAAAGTTCTCCAAAGCTATAGAAGAACTATACTAATCCAAGCTTAGTCAAAACAACTAATCAAGCTTAGCACTAACACACAACTTAATTAGTACTAATCTAGTCACTCAGGTCGGGGTCTTACATCAGGCAGGTCAATATGAATTCTAGGTATTATCAGGAGAGTACACGGATATGCCGTCAATGGGATTTTGTTGGAGTTCCTTGCTCACACGCGGTTTCAGTAATTAAACTCAAGCGCTACAATCCTTATGATTTTTGTGAACATTGGTTCTCAACTGAGATGTATTGACATTTTTATAATGACATAATTCACGGCACTCATGATAAACTCCAATGGGATCAACTGACTAGGCAATGGATCTTACCACCGCATGCACGCAAAAAACTTGGGAGGCCAAAGAAGAATCGGATAAGGATAGAAGATCGGCTGCGACGACATGTTACTTGCTCACATTTCAAAAAACAAGGTCATAATAGGCAAATATGCAGGAATCCTCCACCACAAAGTTGACATGTATTTTCAAAGTCATACATTTTTTTGGCCATGTTACAAAATTGTTGAATCATGGTTTCTAATGACGATGCTTTGATGACATTTTGTAAATTTGTATTTATATACATGAAGATGATAATATATGTACATGTTTTTTAGGTATTATGTGAAGAAGATGTCATGTCATATTTGAATAAAGATGTGTTTAACAGCTTTTGCATATCAATAGTTGAGATATGAGCATCAATTGGTGAAAAGAAATTGACGATATCATCGAGTTGATGTTAGCATCATCTCTGACCTTCTCTGCCCACTAGGATGGTAAAAACAGAATGTTTCCTTCTTCTTTTTTCCTTTGAAATAATGACTTCTTTTCAATGCAATCATACTAAGATTGCATCATTCAACCAATTTTCAACAAATTGGTAAATAGCATGATGCTTCTACCAATTCTTCCATTGGTTTGATGACTACACAAAGAGTGCAATGATAGCTAACATTGCATCTTTCAAACATCATCATAGCTGGTGTAAATACAATGAAGTACTAAGTAAAAGTTGATGATATCGTCAACTAGTTGTCAACTAGTTAACGACATTGTCATCTTTGGCTTCCTCTACCCATCTTGGTAACTACCAAAATGTTTCTGCCAATTTCTTTCCATTGGTTTGATGACTAGTTTTGAGTGTAAGGATAGTTGAAATTACATCATACAATTAGGATCATAGCTGGTGTAAATACGAGCCTCAAGTAGTAAGTAAAAGTTGATGATATCGTCAACTATGGCTTTCTCTTTCCATCTTGGTAACTACCAAAATGTTTCTGCTAATTTCATTCCATTGGTTTGATGACTAATTTTGAGTGTAAAGATAGCTGAAATTGCATCATACAATTAGGATCATAGCTTGTCGAAATACGAGCCTCAAGTAGTAAGTAAAAGCCTTAAATATTTATTATAAGTTAATGATATCATCAACATATCATCAACTAGTCGACGATATCATCATCTCTGGCCTTTAAGACTCATTTGCTTCACATATCCAACCTTACATGATACCCGTACAAACTTTTGTAGAAGAAAACATATCATAATGTGGCCATAATCTCATACACTGCAAACTTCATTAGTGACATTACATTGATAGACAGTTCCATACAATATCCTAGAAGAAAAACTTACTGTATGAAATAGACAAACATTCATCATACACACTTCCATAAAATTGGATCATTTTAGAAATTTCTTCATAGATACTATGTCTCATATGATTCAATCACATATATTCAGCTTTGATTCAGATACATATATTTAGCATTCATGCCCACTTCAATATCTTGCAATGTACACAAAAAAAAAGAAAAAAAAGAAAAACAAAAAAGGAAAACTCAATCCATGCTGATCCCCTTAGGTTAATGTACACAAAATATGATCAATGTTCCTTTTGGCATATGTACACAAAAAAGCTTTACAAAAAAAATTCATGAATCATGTCTCATGATTGGTCTCCTTCAGTTACTTTTGCTTCTCTCCTTAGTTGAAGAGCACACTGCAGCACATACCAATCATAAACAATCTTTGCACGATAGTACGACATGTCCTCTTGCGTGAATCGCATAAGCTTCTTGTGTAGAATGTGATCGACATATGCCCACACAAAGATTCCACAATCATCGCAGCAAATTTTAGCAAGTTAAATATATAGAAATTCTTATAAGAAGAAGTGGAAAGGTTAGGGGGACAGAATGTCAGCAGTTCATTTGTCGTGGACAGTCCATGTATTGAAGATTCCATAGTAATGGGTCCCGTTCCTAGAATGTACAAATTGAATTTTAGCACTTCACATTATTTGACATAAATAAAAAAATAATCCAAAATATGAAAGAACCCTTTCGATCATAACTTACCTTTTCAAATCTGCTCAGAGATATGATTTTCTTGATTGTATAAAAAAGAACCATCTAATGGACCAGGATTGTGGTCTGCCATCTGCAAAACAAAACAATATAATCTTTGATAAAAATATGGAAAGATACAATGACAAAATAGATTATCAGTAGATGAGAATTTTCATTCAATTAACATAATGAAAAAAAACCATTAATGTTGAACAATTTTTGTAGTTTGGCTGGAGCTAAGTCATCTTGATAGATTATGGTTGGTTGATGTTTCAAAATGAATGAGATGGGGGCATTTTATTTTTCTGTACATGTACTCAAACCACCATAAATTACTCCTAGTAATTTTCTTTTCTACTTGGTCTTACCCATTCTAATAGAGGTGCATGCAATATTGTGATGTCATTCTGTTTAATACTACTTAGTTGTAAACAAGGAATCGACGTTAGGTCTTGGTCATGCCTTCCGTAAAGAAATCATATATTGCAAATTTGATGGAACAAGTCAGAGAGCAACTATCTCTAAGAGATTGCCAAAATCAACCTCATGCAATACACGTAGTGAGTTCATGAACAATAAGAATGGTGGCGGTTAGATGGCACTAGTGTTGTTAGCATGAAACATAATAACTTGATGTTGTTATTAACAGTGCTAAAATCAGTATTACAAAGTACACAAATACTTAACAAACATCAGAGCTAAAATGTATGGGAGGAGAGACTCAAGTAGATGAGAATAGTACAACATATGCATACCTTGGTAAAAACACAAAGCAAAAAAGGGCATGTCTGCAAGTAAGACAGTTTAAGTTTCATCAATACACATCACAATGTACTAAGTGCATGAAATATTGGTGGGAACATGTGTGCGTGTGTGTGTGAGAGAGTAGAAATGATAGTGTCTAGGGCAAACTTTTGTAACTATGAGGGTTCCTCTATGCCACAAAAAAGACTCTAATTGTTATTGGCCGCCATTTTTCCATAGTTAAAAAATAAAGAAATATTTGAACAGACACTCCCATTATTCTTTGGGTTGTGACAAAGACTTTACATTGGCTCTCAACCTAACACAACCCTCCTCCTCTATCCGGGCTTTCGACCGGTAGTAAACATTGGCAAAGTCCCACATCACCAAGTCCATGGCACTAAATTATAAAAACCTCACATGAATAACCAACTTTACCAATCTATCTGCCAAAGCATTAGCATCAAGGAGCACATGACATGTGAAAGAAGGAAACCTTGACTATGTTAGCAACATGATCTATAATACTAGCCAATTCCTGCAGAAAGGCATATTTCTTTATGCCGGTCAAATCACACATGAAGAATCCCCCTCAGTAATAAGAGAGCAATTTTTAAATTCTTCCTTCAGACCACTTGAAAAGCACGAATTTCAAAATCATTTGCTCTACACATGAGGAGTTAAAACTGTAATAATCTATTAAGAGAGTTAAGAAGCCAAACTCAAGACCTCTGATACAGGGCTTAAATTACCACTAGAACTTCCATAGAAATTTAACTTTAACATTTCTGTACGTGCCTAAATTATTACGGACTTAGTTTAGGTGATGAAGGGGATTAGGAAAATCCTGTTCAGCTGATCGAAGAAGTCACCGACGGCCTGAATCCTGAAAAAAGGGAAGAAAGAACGGTCAGGGCCCGAGGCTGCTGTCAGCCAAAGGCACTCCGACGCCTGAGTTAGTGCAGTCACTGAACTAGGGTGAAGTGGAGAAGAAGGTGTTTAGCAGAATAACAGTGCAGGCTGTATATTGCATGTACCTGTTCATGGCCCTTCACGCAGGCATATATAGAGGAGAGTAGAAGATTCCATAGTGGAGGTAGGTGAGGATACTTGTCCCATCAGATCACACCTGGGACCCTTAGTGGGGGTAGGTGAGGATACTTGTCCCATCAGATCTCCCCTCAAATCCCTCACATAAATATGGATGTGATCTGTTGATAGGAACGAGCCCTTATCAATGGCCGGTGGCCACCCTACTTGTCAGGGACTCCCTATAAAGCACCCGTCCCATCTCATAATGGGAACTGGACGCCCAGTGTTCACCTCGGCCGAGGGGCCGAACTGGAGAAAGCACCGAGGTCAGTTATGCCTGAGATCGGACAAGGATGCTAGCGCGAGGCTGAGCTCGGAAGGATGTGGTCGGTACTTCTACCGGGACCAGTCCCACCTTGACAACGGCTGAGATGCTGCTATGCCAGAAAGGTGGGGGTTAAGGCCTTCTCTGATTGGTACCATTGCCGAGGCTGGGATAACATCGGTTTCGGTGGAAACAGTCCACACAACTGCCCCCTGCTCCTGACCTCGGGGGCCTGGACAACACCACGGGGTTAGGAATGATAGGACGGGTATTTCCCGAAACCGATCCCGTAGCTTATAAAAAAGCGTGGGGTGTCGTTTTGTTTTCCGAGGCGCATTTAATAGCGCCTGGCTGTCTGGAGGCGGTTTAATAGCCCATCCATATCATCATGAAGACGACGCGGTGCTGCCACGTGTCACGTCCTGATGGCCGTGACGTCTTATCGAGGAGACGGGTGGCGTGCTCGAGGCAGTGTCTGCGCGCGCCTTTCGGGATACGAACAGATTTTTCATCTCTGTATAAGAGCTCTCGTCTTTGAAGGAGGACTACTTTTGCTGTCACTGCGTTTGGAGCTTCTGCCTGAGATCTGCCTGAAGCCTCGTCGTCCGAGAAGTCCATTCGTTGCCTTTTGAAGCTCGGGTTTCCGTTGTCCCTACATTCCTTCCGGCCTTGTGTCCTAGTGAGTTCCTTTCTGCCCTTCTGCCATTTTTCCTTCTCTGGGGTCTTTTTCTTTTTGGGGGGTTTGTGCTCTCTGTCCTTCTTCTCCGTTGCCGTCACCTGTATTCCAGTTTATGTCGGGGAAGATGGGGGTATATAGACATTGGATAGACACAGAGCTTGCCCTAGCAGAGCTTAGGAGAAAATATCAGATACCAGAGAATGTTCAGATTAGGGCGGATGAGCCTGGTGACCGAATCCGTCCTCGGGTTCTTGTAGAGGGGTGGATGTCCTTCCCACTAGTGGCCATAATCGAAGGCGGGGTGAGATTCCCAGTCCATCCTCTCCTGAGGGCCTGTCTCAGGAGGTGGAACCTTACCTCCTGCCAACTAATGCCCAATGGTTTCAAGATAATCATGGGTATAGCCGAACTTAATAGGATATTGGGAACCGACCTTGGCGTCGAGGATATTGAGGATGTCTACGACCTCTGTCGATCTCCAAAGGACGACGCATATTACCTCCGAGTTCGGTCGAAGGGGAATCCCATAATCAACGAGCTTGAGGACAACACAAAATACGCTGGGGATGACTGCCTTTACGTCACCGGGAGCTGGGAGTATGACCCTGGAGAGCCCAGGGTGGATCACATACCCCGTCGTCTCGGAGTGCCACCGAGTAAATATCTTAATTTCTAGTCTTTTTGATGTACTTCTGTTTTGCCGAACTGACGCTCAATTTCTTGGCGTGTAGGTCATAAGGAGAGAAAGCAGCAGAAGAAGAACTCCAGGTGGCGGCGAAACGTCGCCTGGCTAAAAAGAATCTACAGTTACAAGGGTCACCGGACGCGATTAGCTTCAGCCCTTCTCGGGTACGAGCCCGTGTACCGATCCTTTATAAGAAGACGGCACGAGAACCTTAGGGGAGCGCAGATTTTAACTCTTGCCGAAGCCGAAGAGCAAACAGCCCTAGCTGAAGGGTCTGCACAAGTGCCTCCCGAGATCATACCCTCTCGAGCTTCTGCCGAAGCCGGGCCTTCACGGGCTGAGGTCGCTGCAGTGACCGAATCCGAAGAGGAGCGCGAGTCAGAGGGCGAATCCGAGGAGGCTCGGCGAGAGGAGCTTGTGGACCTCCAGTCTTCCGGATCAGACGAAGAGGTTGGGATGGGGCGACGCCGTGCGGCAATCGTAAGCCTCGAGGATGTCATCTTCGGAGACTCGCCCACCCCCTTGGGACCCGCTCTCCCTCCGAATTTGGAAGACACAGTCGTCTCTCCCCCGAATCAGTCTCCTCTTCAGCCTTCCACAATGACTGAGCGACCCACCAAATCCCATCGGGACTCAGTTCGGTTGGGAAAAAGGCCTAGGATTGTAGATCCAATCGAGGACGAGCCCAACCCCGTCCCTCGGCACTCTCCGCTGCTCAGCCCTCCGCTCTGGAAACCTAGTTTTCTGCTGGAGGATGGCCAGTCATTGTCATCGGACGCCCGATTGACTGACGGCACTTCTGTTGTCAGTGCTCTCGCGCATGCCTGCGCTCTGCCTGGAGACATGGCAGAACACTGGAAGCTGAGCGAGGTGGAGCTGGATGTGGCCCAGATGGGCGACGCCCTCAAGGTAATTCCTTCTTCTGAGCTTGCGTTTCTCCTTTGACTTCTGTACTTCCACTATTGACCCCCTGGTGACACTTGTTTTCACAGATCCTGCAAAGGGGTCTGGTATTGGCGGAGAAAGCCCACCAGAGCGCTGCTCGGGCAGAGAGGGCGGAGAAGAGGGGAATGGGACTTGAGGCGGAGCTCGGGGAAATAAAAAGGAAGGCGGCCGAGCAAGAAACGTACGCCACGGGCCTTAAAAACGAGCTTGATAAGGCCAGAGCAGAATTGGAAAACCAAGCCAAGACAACGGCCGAGCTTGAAAGGAAGTGGGAGGAGGTAGAGGCTGAACTTCGCGCCGACGCTGAAAAGCTGCGGACTGAAGTCGAGAAGGCTTTCGACGAAGGGGTGGCAGAAGCCACCGAACATTATATCGCCGAAGTCAAGAAGGTCAGCCTGAGAGCCTGGAGGCTGGGGTGGACGAGCTCGTTGAGAGCAGCTGGGGTCCCCGAGGACAGCCCTGTGTATACAGAGATCCCCCAGTTTCCTCCTCCTCGGCCCACACCGAGCCAAGCTCCTGAGGTCCCTGTTGGGGAAGGCGAAGACACTGCCCCTGGAATTAATGTCAACGCCGGACAAGAAGTGATTGCCGAAGTCGAGGGGGACGCTGCTGTTGGTGGCACCGAGGGGGCCGTGGCTTGAAAAAGATGATGTATTTTCCTTTTGATTTTCTGCACTGGGGGGAAGGTTTAAATCTTTTTTGGAAGAGATTGTAATCATTATTCAATTTAGAATAAAGTTGGCTTTGCTTCCAATTTCAAACATCTGTGGTGAATGTTTCTTTTCTTTTTCTTCCTCTCTTTATGTGTTTGGCTCGACAACCAAAATAAAGCAGGAAATAAAACAAAGTAAATGAGCTCGGCCCGTAGCCGTGCTTAATGTATTTTTGTAACCTGAGGTGCCGTATTGATCCTGCAATCATAACAAGCATTGACATCGGTAAAACTAAAGGTGCTCGGTCCTATGACCAAAGCTGAGTCCGGCTTTATAATCAGAACTTGACTGGTCCATTGGCAGCGCCGAAGTAGCTGATCCTGGTAACCGAACAAAGAATACAAGCTGATTCTGTGACCGAGCTGTATGTATATGCCGAGTTCCATAACTCGGCCATCTTCTTGGAGAATAGGAGATAATTTGGAAAGTAAAAACATATTCTATAAAAAGAACCAGTTTATTACCTTCCGAAATCAGATTACATCTCAAAAATAGAATTTCTTGAGGTGGGTGGCATTCCATGGGCGTGGTAGCTCTTTACCCTCCATGTCCTCAAGTCTATATGCGGACTGCCCAGCAATCCAAGTTACCTTGAATGGCCCGCGCCAGTTTGGTGCAAACTTTCCTTCGCTAGGACTTCTATCTGCTGGAAGAGTCTTTTTCAAGACCAATTCTCCAGGGGAGAATTTCCGCTCTTTGACCCTTTGATTGTACCCTCTACCCAACTGTTGCTGGTAGGAAGCGAGACGGATGGCTGCGGCATCCCTTCGTTCCTCAGCTAAGTCGAGCTCTGTGGCGAGGTTCACATCATTTTGGCCTTGGTCGAACAGTTCCGACCTGAGGGTCGGGAGACCGACCTCAAGTGGAATTACAGCTTCCATCCCATAGGCTAGGGAGAAGGGAGTAGCCGAGGTCGAGCGCCTCGAGGTAGTCCTGTATGCCCAAAGGACACTCGGAAGCTCTCCTACCCATCTCCCTTTGGCTCGGTCTAGTCTCTTCTTGAGTCCATCGAGCACCACCTTATTAGAGATTTCAGCCTGTCCATTGCTCTGGGGGTAAGCTGGAGTGGAGTAGTAGTTCCTGATCCCAAGATCTTGACAGAAGCTCTTGAAGGAGTTGGAGTCGAACTGAGTCCCGTTGTCCGAGACCAAGGCTCGAGGCACTCCAAATCTTGTCACGATGTTCCTCCATACGAAGTTTTTGGTGTCCTTTTCAGTGATGGAGGAGAGCGCTTCAGCTTCTATCCACTTGGTGAAGTAGTCAGTTGCTACGATCAACCATCTCTTATTTCCTGGAGCTCGGTGGAGAGGTCCCACTAGGTCTAGTCCCCATTGGGTGAAAGGCCAGGGACTGGAAAGAGGACTTAGGTCATGAGCTGGCTGATGGAGAGAGTGAGAGAATTTCTAACACTTCTCACATTTCCTTGCATAGATCTGGGCGTCCTTCTGCATGTACGGCCACCAGTAACCTTGGCTAATAGCTCGGTAAGCTAATGACCGACCTCCGATGTGGCTGCCGCAGATTCCTTCATGGATTTCATAAAGGAAATCGTTGACTTTGCTTGGGTGAACACACTGGAGGTAAGGGCCATTGTAGGACTTTTTGTAAAGCTTGCCATTTGGAGAGAGCCAGAACCGGGCTGCTTTCAGCCTGGTCTTATGGGCCTGGTTCTTGTCTTCGGGAAGCTGGTCGTCTTTGAGGTAGGAAATCAATTCGTCCATCCAGCTAGGACCGAGGTTGGTACACATGATTTGTTGCTGATGAGGTGGGTGGAGCTCTATACTCGGTCTGTCCAGTGCTTCTACTTCGACAGTCCTTTTTCTTCCTGCCTCGACAGCAGAGGCCAGGTTTGCAAGTGCGTCGGCATGAGAATTGGAATCTCTGCCGACCTGCCTGACTTCAGCCCTTTGGAACTGAGATAGAAGTTGCTTGGTGTGGGCTAAGTAGGCTGCCATCCTGTCGTCACGGGCCTGGTAGTCTCCATTTAGTTGGTTCGTCACCAGCTGTGAATCACTGAAGATCACCAGTTTTCGTGCCCCCAGAATTTTTGCACTGCTCAGCCCTGCTATTAGTGCTTCATATTCAGCCTCGTTGTTAGATGCTTTGAAGTCAAGGGTCAAGGCTTGTTCAGTGACGAGGCCCTCTGGAGACTGGAGGACGATGCCAACGCCAGCCCTTCTAGAGGTTGAGGACCCATCGACGAAGACCTTCCAAGATGAGTCGAGGAATTTTGTCCAGGACCGCTCCTGCTCTGTTTTGGTCCCGGTGGTCGTCTCCACCTTATTGCCCCCCAGTTCGGTTTCGAGGAGACTCGGTGCCGAACTAGGAGAAGTGAATTCCACAATAAAGTCTGCCAGTACCTGGGCTTTAATAGCTGTTCTAGGTTGATATTAGATATCATATTGTCCTAGTTCAATAGCCCATTTGGACACTCTCCCAGAGAAGTCTGCTTTTCTGAAGAGAGACTTGAGTGGGTGTTCTGTCACAACCACTATGGAATACGTCTGGAAGTAGTGTGAGAGCTTGCGGGAGGCACTGATTAGTGCAAATGCGAGCTTCTCCAATGGCAGATATCTCGTCTCAGCATCCAGCAGAATTTTGCTTGTGTAATAAATGGGCTTCTGCTGCCGTCATCTTCTCTTATGAGTACCGAGCTTACTGCATGATCCGAAACCGCTAGATATAAGTAAAGGACCTCACCCTGTGCCGGAGTGGAAAGCAGGGGAGGCGAAGAGAGGTATCTTTTGAGCTCTTGGAGGGCTTTTTCACACTCAGGCGTCCATTGGAACCCCGAGCTCTTCCTTAGGAGTTGGAAGAAGGGACGGCATTTGTCTGAAGCTCGGCTAACGAAGCGGTTCAGCGCTGCTGCCATTCCCGTAAGTCTCTGGACTTGCTTTGTCGAGGTTGGACTTTGTAGGGCCCTTATCGCCGAGATTTGATCGGGATTGGCCTCGATTCCTCGTCTGGTGACCAAGCTGCCCAGGAATTTGCCCGAGCCGACACCAAATGCACATTTGGAGGCGTTCAGTTTGAGTTTGTATTGTTTGAGGACGGCGAAGGTCTGATGTAAGTCAGTCAAGTGGTCCTGCGACCGTTTAGACTTAACGACCATGTCATCAATGTAGACCTCGACCGTTTTCCCGAGCTGGGCCTGAAACATTTTGGTTACCAGTCGTTGGTAAGTGGCACGAGCGTTTTTTAACCCGAAGGGCATCACTTTGTAACAGTAAATGCCTCTGGGTGTTATGAACGCGGTTTTCTCTTGATCAGGCCCGTTCATCGGGATCTGATGGTAACCTCGGTAGGCATCGAGGAAACTCATTCTATCATGCCCGGTGGTGGCATCAATCAGCTGGTCTATCTTGGGGAGGGGAAAGCTATCTTTGGGACAGGCTTTGTTGAGGTCGGTGAAGTCCACGCAGACCCTCCAGTTTCCGTTCTTTTTTCTGACCACCACCGTGTTTGCCAACCACTCAGGGTAGTGGACTTCCCTGATAGCCTCTGCTTCCAATAGTTTTTTGACCTCTTCGGTCACAGCTTTTGCTTGCTGGATGCCCATCCTGTGAGTCTTTTGGACTACAGGCTTGTGCTTGGGGCTCACATTCAGCTTGTGGCTTACGACCTCGAGGTCAATGCCGGGCATTTCATATGGGGTCCAAGCGAAGACCTCCCTGTTCTGTAACAGAAAGTCGAGCATCTCGGTCCTTTCTTCATCAGCAAGACGGCTACCGAGCATGAAGAACCTTTCGGGATCGTTAGGGTCGATCCTGACTTCGGTAAGCTCTTCAACGCTCTTTTGCTTGGGAGTTCGACCAACTTCATCGAGCTCTGCTTCGAGCTCGGTCACATGGACTCGCTGTGGTTCTGCTCTTCCGGGGACAACGGCCATAAGACATTCTTTGGCCATTTGCTGGTCACCACGGACTATGACAACTTCGAAGCCCCCGTCTGTGTTCTGTAACGGGAACTTGAGCTTTTGGTGATGAGTGGAGGGGACAGCCTCCATGTTATGGAGCCAGGTTCTTCCCATGATGGCATTGTAAGGAGATTGAGCATCTACCACCAGGAAGTCTGCTGTCATGGGGGCCCTTCCTACCTCGACCTTGAGGGAGATCTTCCCTTTGGGATATACTGTCTTGGAACTGAATCCCACCAAAGGGGTGCGAGCTTCCAGCAGATCCTCTTCCTTCAGACCCATTCTTTTGAAGCAGTCGAAATAGAGGATTTCTGAGGAGCTCCCGGGGTCCACTAGGATCCTTTCGACGTTGAAATTCTGTAACCTCATAGTCAGAAGAAGAGGATCGTTGTGGGGTAGTTGAACCCCGGCCAAGTCTTTGTCAGAGAACCAAGTCTTTGGTCTCTCGATACGCGCCTTCTTTGCGGAGGGACCGAGCTCGGCCGCCATCACATGTTTGCCATGCTGGCCCCTCCTGGCCTCGGCACGCGCTTGATCACTGCCTCTGGGAGCGGGGGCCAGGTGAATGACATCGATGGTCCCTATAGGCCCGTCGCTATCCCTATCGTCGAGGTGGTGCTGCTAGGCTTGGTTTATTCTACCCTCGTCTTGGATATGATCTCTGAGGTGCCCATCTTTCACGAGCCTTTCAAGGTGCGCCTTGAAGGCATGGCAATCCTCGGTTCTGTGTCCTCTATCTTTGTGGTAAGCACAGAACTTGCTCTGATCTCGTGAGGCAGCGTTACTCTTCATAGGCTGGGGCCATTTGAAGAAGGGCTGAGCTTGGATTTTGCCGAGGAGTTTGTAAATGGGCTCCTTGAAGATGGTGTTGACGGCTTTGTGAGGGGCTCCTCTTGGCTTTGGCTTTGTGCTGCCTCCCGAGGTGGGAACAGAATGTACTGCCGAGCTGGATGGTTCTCTATTTCGGTCCGCCTCCCTCTCAGCAAGCCTCTTTTCCCTCCTTGAAAGTCGGCCTTCCGAAGGTCGGCCCTCCGAAGGTTGGCCCTCTTGGAGCGTGGGCCAAAGGTTATGGCTCTCCCGAGCCCGGACCTCATCTTCTTCTTGCTCAATGTACTGGTTCACCCGGGCCATGAGTGCCTTTACTGAAACCGCGGGGTGACGCACCAATTTCTTCCGAAGCTCATTGCCTGGTAGCAAAGCTTGTTGGAAGGCCGTGACGGCTACCTCGTCATTGGAATTTTCGATTACGCTGTAGATGGTCCAGAACCTTTTGGAGAATCGAGTGATATTCTCGGTCGGCCTCATCTTGATGGAGATTAGGTCGGCGTCAGTATTCGGGATGACCCGGTGTGCTTGAAACTTCTCGACGAAGGAGTTTCGGAGTTGTCGCCAGCTCGAAATCGATCCCTCGGAGAGTGCACAAAACCACCGAAGCGGGAGGTCACCCAAGCTGGAGGAGAAAACCTTGCAATTGAGGTTGCCGTCACCGCTGAATACCGACATCTTCTGGGTGAAGTGTCGGAGATGAGCTTCGGGGTCTGACGTCCCGTCATAGAGATTGTAGCGCGGGACGTTGAATTTATCAGGGAGAGGATGATCTCTGATTTTCCGAGTAAATGGAGATGTGCCGTGGATGTCGCTATGCCTGGTAGCCAACCGACCTCGAGCAAGGCCGACGTGCTCCAGGTTCTGTTGTACGGCCAGCTTAATTTGCTGATCAGTATAGGCAGCCATGTCGGTGTCGGCCCCAGGATCCCGCCTTTGTTTCTGGCGCCGCTGGCGTGGGTGTTACTCGAGCCCTCTTCGCGAGCTCGGGCACGCCTTTCGTTTAGCTGATGCCTCAGGTCTGGATGACCCCCAAGACCTTGGGGAGCCTGCTGCCATGGAGGAGGCGTGTGAGAGGCTTCAGGCAGGGTTCCGTCCTTTGCCTCAAGCTGTCGCTGAAGCTGGTGGATCTGCTCCTTCTGTTCTTTAATGACAAGGTTCTGAGCCTTGATTGCTTTAGCTTGGGCCTCAACATCTTCCTCTAGGGCCATGTCGTCGTCACCCTCATCACCGAGGTGGACGTGGTCCTCTTCCATGTGGTCCTCGTTTTGAGACCGATGAGGATGAGGGCGCACAGGAGACCCACCTCGTTGGGGCTGTTCCTGAGGGGGAAAGTCCTTACGAGGTAGCTCGGTGAAAACAACCTCCAGACGTGGGCGCTCTGCCTGAGAGGTCGCTGGCCGGGCCCGTTCTGTTACAGGACCGCGCTGAGGAGACGCCGCTACATCTCTTGACGATGAGTGTGTCACCGTGACGGGTGATCCTACACTTCGAACACCGGGTTCTCCACCCGCTCTTCTCGACTGAGGGTCGGGTGGATTTTGCATGGCCTCTCTTTGCTGGCTTGTTGCCAATGCCCCTGCCTGGTTCATCACCTGTGGAGGCGGCATGAGAGGCAGGAATGTCTCTGGCTGCTTGGACCTGGTTGGTTCAGCGACGCTCTTTCCCTTCTTGGCCTTAGGAGGCATGGCTGTTAGGATGAAAATATGGAATTTTCAGATCGTTTCCCACAGACGGCGCCAATTGTATGTGCCTAAATTATTACGGACTTAGTTTAGGTGATGAAGGGGATTAGGAAAATCCTGTTCAGCTGATCGGAGAAGTCACCGACGGCCTGAATCCTGAAAAAAGGGAAGAAAGAACGGTCAGGGCCCGAGGCTGCTGTCAGCCAAAGGCACTCCGACACCTGAGTTAGTGCAGTCACTGAACTAGGGTGAAGTGGAGAAGAAGGTGTTTAGCAGAATAACAGTGTAGGCTGTATATTGCATGTACCTGTTCATGGCCCTTCACGCAGGCATATATAGAGGAGAGTAGAAGATTCCATAGTGGAGGTAGGTGAGGATACTTGTCCCATCAGATCACACCTGGGACCCTTAGTTGGGGTAGGTGAGGATACTTGTCCCATCAGATCTCCCATCAAATCCCTCACATAAATGTGGATGTGATCTGTTGATAGGAACGAGCCCTTATCAATGGCCGGTGGCCACCCTACTTGTCAGGGACTCCCTATAAAGCACCCGTCCCATCTCACAATGGGAACTGGATGCCCAGTGTTCACCTCGGCCGAGGGGCCGAACTGGAGAAAGCACCGAGGTCAGTTATGCCTGAGATCGGACAAGGATGCTAGCGCGAGGCTGAGCTCGGAAGGATGTGGTCGGTACTTCTACCGGGACCAGTCCCACCTTGACAACGGCTGAGATGCTGCTATGCCAGAAAGGTGGGGGTTAAGGCCTTCTCTGATTGGTACCATTGCCGAGGCCGGGATAACATCGGTTTCGGTGGAAACAGTCTACACAATTTCCAAAGGAGGGTGTTACAAGAAGAGGAGATTTAATTTCTCCCAGAATTGTCCTTAATAAGTAATAACCTCTATCCAACATCTGGCATTTGTGAACCATGTACGCAAATGGCCAAATCCTCAATCACACACATTTACAAAAAGAGACAACAGTTTTACTTAATAGGATTCAAAACCACAGATAGCCTTTCAAGCCTATGGGAGTAATATCAAACCAAAAAGAAGGAATTGCAAAAGTGCAAAGAATAGCAACTTTGATTGAAAATAAAATGAATGATAACACACTTAGAACTGAATGTCCCTCTACATTGCTTAAATTTTACTTCTAAACGATAAAATTTCATCCTATCACAAGAATGCTATACCTACTGTGTGCACATGGGGGTGTGTCCAGATGCTATACCTAATTGCCAAAGCACATCACTCCTTTCAAAACTCTGTTTGATCAAATAATCCACTACACCACTGGCCTATCTTCTAACATGAGAGATTAATACCACAAAAAAGGAAGCAATACCTTTAATCTTGCTTAGTAGTGAAAATTGACACCAAGGTTCCTTCTCTGACCTGCTACCCAACTTCATTCGGTTCTCCAATTCTTCCTTCTTCACAATCGAAGTACCCAAAAATCTCATCCTTAACTTTGTTCAGTGGCTCCTCATTACTATTACTTCCACTTCATATGCTATCTATACCCATACCTTGAAAATCAATAATAGGTGGTCCTCTTTCATTATGGACACCAACTAACCTTGCTGGGTCTAAGCCTCCATTTGATGCCCCTATATTTGTGCTCATTTGTCATTTGCAT
Organism: Umbellularia californica; assembly: GCA_028538565.1. NCBI lineage: Eukaryota > Viridiplantae > Streptophyta > Magnoliopsida > Laurales > Lauraceae > Umbellularia > Umbellularia californica. Next base: position 21,744,751 of record JAPQWN010000005.1, on the reverse strand, counting down.
TCTCTTCCAATTCCTCAAACATTCGGGCAAGCTTACTACTCAAAAAGCACTCACTCGATGAACCCCATGTTGCTACCTTGTCTTAACAATCTCACAGACCCATAAACTCCATTTTCTTCCCTTACCTTGACAACCATCAATACACAACAGACATCCTACATGTCTGTGTGGGGTGTTTTCATGATATCAAGATTACTCCTACTTTAGGTAGAAGTACCGACTAGGTTTACCTTGATCTCGGCTTCGTTCAATTCGGCAATTGTTCCAGCTGGTATCGAGCCCAAGCTAGCCTCGGTAAGGGTACCGACCACGCTTCTCTGAGCTCGGCCTTGCGAATCTCGGCAGCAGTGCCCGAACTTCCGCACCACCGACCTTGGTGACTTTTCCAGTTCGGACCTATTGACCGAGGTGAACACTGAATGTCAAGTCCCAATTATGTGATGGTACAGCTACGTTGCAGAACGTACTATCAGATAAGGTGGCCGCCAGATATCGATAAAGGGTTATCCCTATCCGACGGTCGTGTCCGCATTTATGTTCGAGATTGGGGAATGATCCGATGGGATAGTACTCTCACCTACCTCCATTGAGGATTTGAGGTATGGGCTGATGGGACTGTGCCTCCACCTACCTCCACCAAGGGAGCTTCTGATGGGACACTCGTTTATATATATGCATGGGTAAGGTCATTGGAGAGGGACGTTTTTTACACATCACACACTTTATGCAATACACACTCCCTGGCTATACTATCTGAACTCTCTCTTCTCCCCCACTCACTCTCCCTTTGTTCAGTGACCGCACTAACTTAGGCATCAGAGTGCCTTTGGCTGACGGCAGCTAGGAGCTCTGACCTTTGTTCATTCTCTCCCTTTCAGGTTTAAGGCATCCAATTCATCCAAAGCAACATAGCAGCAGCATCATGAGTCTAACACTCGCCTAATCAAGTCCGTATTATTTAGGCCCTCACAATTGGCGCCGTCTATGGGGAACGTTTGATCGAATCAAATCAAATCCTCAAAAAACCATGCCTCCAAAAACCAAGAAAGGGATTGGCGACGTGCCATCTAGGTCCCTGCCGTCACCGCCATTCTTGCCCATTTCGCTGCCACCACCAGTGATGCAACCGCCAGAGGTACCAGGGCAGTTGCCATTGATCCCTCGCCAAAAGAGGACCGGGGGAAAATCCGGTGCAATGAGCGTGGGGAGCCAGTAACTCAGTCGGGCTCGTCATCGAAGGGGGTGACGGCACCTCCCAAATGAGACAACCCCTTGCTGGAACGCCTCCGGCAAGATCCTTCTCTAACGGAGCGTCCCAGTCAGGATGCCCCCTATTGGAACAACTTCGTCAGGACATTGTTGTCCCTCCGGAGCATTCTTGACGGGACGATACGCCAATGCCGTCCAAGTTGCGCCAATCCCGTCACTAGGACAATGTGGATGACAACGTGCTCCCCGAGGACGATGACGACGTGCTACCCGAGGATGACGATGACGTGCTCCTCGGGGATATCAGGGCCTAGAACCTCTATATTCAGGAGCAAGAAAAACTAATTCGCCAACTCCGGAGACAGCTCTGGGAGAAGGCAAAGACCCCAGCTAAGGCACGCCAGTGAGCCCAGTGGGCCTCGGAGGTCAAACAGGACTTGAGGCAAGTCCTGACCAACAAAAGATGCGACTGAGCCTGTGACGAAGGTTCGAGTAGCAGTCATCTCAATGACGACCCCAAAAAGCAGCATCAGAGACCAGAGGACCACTTCGACCTGAGAGAATGGCTCAATCGACAGGTCAGACAGACAGTCCAGTAGAACATGGAGGTGGTCGGCTTCACCCGAGATCGGTTGAACGCCTACGACATCGATGGCCATGGCACGTCTCCATTTTCTCAGGAGATAAGGGACTATACACTCCTTGAGAAGTTCAACGTCTCGAGATTCAATCTATACGTCGGGACTTCAGACCCAACTACGCACCTCCGACATTTCAACTAGAGAATGTCAGTATGGGGTGACGTTGGCGACCTGAACTGCAGGGTCTTTTCCTCCAATTTGGGCGACCTCCCCCTGCAGTGGTTCTATGCGCTTTCGGAGGGATCAGTTTCGAGCTGGCGGCAGCTCCGAAACTCCTTCGTAGAAAAGTTCCAAGCGCATAGGATCATCCCGAAGACAGATGATGACTTAATGGCCATTAGAATGAGGTGGACTGAAAGCATCACTCAGTTCGCCAAAAGATTCTGGACCATCTACAGCCAGGTGGAAGATGCCACCGATAGAGTGGCCATCAGGTCCTTCAAGCAGGCTCTGTTGCCAGGCAACAAGCTTCACAAGGACCTAATACGGTTCCCTGTGGTCACTGTGAAAGCACTGATGGCCCGGGTGAATCAGTTCATCAAGCAAGAAGAAGATGAGGCCCGAGCTCGAGAAAGCTTCGGCATCTGGCAAGAAGATAGATCCTCCAAAAAGGATAAAAAGTTATCCCGGAGGGAGGAGGTGGACCGAAATAGGATGTCGATGAGTTCGGCGATGCCCTCGACTCCCACCTCGGAGAGCAGCAAGAAGCCAAAACCAATTGTTGCCTCCTACAAGGTTGTCAACACAATCTTCAAGGAGCCCATTTACAAACTTCTTGGCAGAATCAGGACACAGCCTCTCTCCAAGTGCCGCAGCCCGTGAAGGGTGACCCCTCCTCCCGCGACCAAAGCAAGTTCTGTGCCTATCACAAACAAAACGGGCACAAACCGAGGACTACATGGCCTTCAAGGCCTACCTCGAAAAGCTTGTGAAGGATGGGCACCTGAAAGACTTCATCAAAGAAGAGGGCAGAGTCAACCGAGCTCACCAGTGCCAACCTGATGACAATCGGGACAACAATGAGCCTGAGGGAACCATCAACGTCATCCACCTAGCTCTCGCTCCTAGGAGAAGCAACCAGGCTCGCGCTGAGGCCAGGAGAGCCTCACATGGCAAGCAGGTGATGACAACAGAACTTGGTCCCTCTCCCAAGAAGGCTCGGAAAGAGGGTCCTAAGATCTGGTTCTCGGATGAAGACCTAGATATGGTCTAGCTTCCCCATAACGATCCGCTGCTATTGACCCTGAGGTTAAAGAACTTCAAGGTCAAAAGGATCCTCGTGGACCCCGGAAGCTCATCAGGAATCCTCTACTACGACTGCTTCAAAAAGATGGGTCTGACAAAGGAGGACCTGCAAGAAGCCCGCACTCCGCTGGTGGGCTTCAGCTCCAAGCCAGTATACCCCAAGGGGAAGGTCTCCCTCCAAGTCCAAGTTGGGGGCGCCTCCATGACAGCCGACTTCCTAGTGGTGGATGCACCATCCCCATACAATGCAATAATGGGGAGGACTTGGCTGCACAACATGGAAGCGGTGCCCACCACCCATCACCAGAAACTCAAGTTCCTATTGAAGAACGCGAACGGAAGAGTCGAGGTGATCACAGTTTGGAGCGACCAGCAGATGGCCAAGCAATGCCTAATGGCTGTGGTTCCTGGCAAAGCAGAATCGCAGCAGGTCCATATTGCCGAGCTGGAAGTAGAGCTTGAAGCTGTCGGCCGAGCTCCCAAACAAAAGAGCATCGAGGACCTCACCAAAGTCAGGATCGATCTCAACGATCCCTGCTCGGCAGTCAGCTTGTAGAGGCCGAAAGGGCCGAGCTGTTCGACTTCTTGTTACAGAACAAGGAAGTCTTCGCTTGGACCCTCTACGAGATGCCCCGCGTCAGCTCCGAAATCATGTGCCACAAGCTGAACGTGGACCCCAGACACAAACCTATAGTTCAAAAGGCTCGCAGAACTGGGGTCCAACAGGCCGAGGCCGTGATAGAGGAGGTCAAAAAGCTGTTGGAAGCCGAAGCAATAAGGGAAGTCAATTACCCGGAGTGGTTGGCCAACACAATGGTGGTCAAGAAAAAGAATGGGAGCTAGAGGGTCTACGTGGACTTCACTGACCTCAATAAGGCCTGTCCCAAGGACAACTTCCCACTCCAAAAAATTGACCAGATGATCGACGCAACCGCTGGGCACGATATGATGAGTTTCCTTGATGCCTACCGAGGTTACCACTAGATCTCAATGTATGGGTTAGACGAAGAAAAACAGCGTTCATAACACCTAGAGGCATCTACGGCTACAAAGTGATGCCCTTTGGGTTAAAAAACGTGGGTACAACTTACCAGAGGCTGGTAACCAAGATGTTCCAGGCCCAGCTCGGTAAGAAAATGGAAGTATACATTGACGACATGGTTGTCAAGTCTAAAAGGTCACAGGACCACTTGGCAGACCTGAGTCAAACGTTTGCTATCCTCAAAAGGTTCCAGCTCAAGCTGAATGCGTCCAAATGTGCGTTCAGCGTCGGCTCCGGCAAATTCCTACGAAGCCTGGTCACCAGAAGAGGAGTTGAGACCAACCCAGAGCAGATCTTGGCGATCCAGGCTATCCAAAGTCCAACCACTGCGAAGCAAGTCCAGAGGCTCACAAGGATGGCTGCCGCACTTAACCGCTTCATTAGCAGAGCCTCGTACAAGTGCCGCCCTTTCTTCCAGCTTTTGAAGAAAAGCTTGAAGTTCCAGTGGACCCCGGAGTGTGATCGAGCCCTTCAGGAACTCAGAGACTATTTGTCTTCACCCCCCTGTTGTCCACTCTAAAGCATGGAGAGACGCTGTACTTATATCTAGTAGTCTCGGATCATGCAGTGAGCTCGGTGCTCACCAGAGAAGAAGACATGCAGCAAAGGCCTACATACTACGCGAGCAAGATCCTGCTCGATGCGGAGATAAGATATCTGCCACTGGTGAAACTTGCACTGGCGCTTATCAGCGCTTCCCACAAACTCTCCCATTACTTTCAAACATACTCCATAGTGGTTGTTACGGAACATCCACTTAAGTCCCTGTTCAGAAAGGCAGACTTTTCTGGAAGGATCTCAAAATGGGCCGTCGAACTAGGGCAATATGATATCCAGTATCAACCCAGAATGGCGATCAAAGCCCAGGTTTTAATAGATTTCATTGTGGAGTTCACCTCTCCTAGTTCGGCACCGAGACAGCTCGATACCGAACTAAGGGGCAATGAGGATGAGGAAGCTGCCGAGATCGAGATAGAGCATGAACAATCTTGGAAGTAGTTCCTTGATTCAGCATGGAAAGTCTTAGTTGACAGATCCTTAACCTCGAAAAGGGATGGCACAGGCATAGTCCTCCAATCTCCATAGGGCCTTGTCATTGAGCAAGCCCTAACACTTGACTTTAAGGCATCCAATAACGAAGCTGAGTAAGAAGCACTGATCGCGGGGCTCGGCAGCGCTAAAATCCTGGGGCACAGCAATTGGTGGTCTTCAGCGACTCTTAATTTGTGACGAGCCAACTGAGCGGAGAATACCAAGCCCACGACGATAGAATGGCAGCCTACTTAGCCTACGCAACGCAACTCCTCTCTCAATTCGAAAAGGTTGAAGTCAAGCAGATCGGCAGAGATTCCAATTCTCATGCCAACGCACTCGCCAACCTGGCCTCTGCCGTCGAGGCTGGAAGAAAAAGAACTGTCGAAGTAGGGACGCTGGACAAATCGAGCATAGATCTCTAGCCACCTCGACAAGTCTTGTGCGCTGACCTTGGTTCGAGCTGGATGAATCCAATCGTCACATACCTAAGGGATGATCAGCTTCCTGAAGATAAGAGCGAGGCTCACAAAATCAGGCTGAAGGCAGCTCGATTTTGGTTATCTCCTGATGGCAAACTCTACAAAAAGTCCTACACTGGCCCTTACCTCCAGTGCGTTCACCCAAGCAAAGTCGAAGATTTTCTTTATGAAATCCATGAGGGAATCTGCGGCAATCACATTGGAGGTCGGTCACTGGCGTATCGTGCTATCAGCCAAGGCTATTGGTGGCCTTACATGCAAAATGACGCTTAGCTCTATGCTAGAAATGTGAGAAGTGCTAGAAGTCCTATCACTTTCTCCATCAGCAAGCGCAGGACCTAAGCCCACTCTCTAGCCCATGGCCTTTTGCCCAGTGGGGGTTAGACCTAGTGGGGCCACTTCACCGAGCTCCAGGGAACAAGAGGTGGCTAATAGTAGCCATCGATTATTTCACCAAGTGGATAAAAGCCGAAGCACTGTCTTCCATCACCGAGCAGGACACGAAAAACTTCATATGGAAGAACATCGTCACAAGATTTGGAGTACCTCGAGCCCTGATCTCGGACAACGGAACCCAATTCGACTCCAATTTCTTCAAAAACTTCTGCCAGGATCTTGGCATCAGAAACTATTATTCCACACCGGCCTACCCACAAAGCAACGGTCAGGCTAAAATCTCCAATAAAGTGGTGCTCGACGGACTCAAGAAGAGGTTCAAGTGAGCTAAAGGGAGGTGGGTGGAAGAACTTCCAAGTGTTCTTTGGGGGTATAGGACTACCCCGAGGCGCTCCACTTCGGCAATGCCTTTCTCCCTGACCTATGAGATGGAAGCTGTGATCCCACTTGAGGTCGGCCTCCCCACTCTCAGGTCAGAACTATTTGACCAAGGCAGAAACAAAGTAAACCTTGCCAAAGAGCTTGATCTGGTTGAAGAACGGAGGGATGCAACAGCCATCCGCTTAGCTTCTTACCAGTAGCAACTGGCCAGAGGATACAATAAGAGGGTCAAAGAAAGGAAGTTCTCAGTTGGAGAATTAGTCTTGAAGAAGACGCTTCCTGCGGATAAGAATCCCAGTGAAGGAAAGCTGGCTCCGAACTGGCACAGACCATTCAAGGTGACCACGGTCGCTGGGCAATCAGCTTACAAGCTTCAAGACATGGAAGGTAGAGAGCTACCATGCCTATGGAATGCCACGCACCTCAAAAAGTATTATTTTTATACTGTATTCAACCTTCGAAATCAATGAAAATTAATTCTTGTAGAAGGATCTGTTTTGTTGCTTTCGAATATTAGCCAAGTGACAGAAGTCGGAGCCTGCATCCAGCTCGGTTATGGAACCAGCTATATCGGCCTGGTTAAGGAACCAACCATCAGTTTTGGTTACGGAACCGGACTTAATCGCTTGTATTGTTCTGGTTGTGGAACCGAACTCAGTTACTTGTCTTGCTTTGGTTATGGAACCTAGCTCAATTACTTTGTTCTGGTTGTGGAACCAAACTCAGTTACTTGTCTTGCTCTGGTTATGGAACCTAGCCCAATTACTTTGTTCTAGTTATGAAACCGAAGTCAGATACTTGTTCTGGTTATGGAACCTAGCCTGATCACTATGTTCTGGTTGCGGAACCAAACTCAATCACTAGTACTGTTTTGGTTAAGGAACTGAGCTCAGTTACATATAGCGCTCTGGTTATGGAGCCTAGCTCAATTTCCTGTATTGTTCTGGTTGAGGAACCGAACTCAGTTACTTATCTTGTTCTGGTCCCTTGGTACAGTTTTGGTTATGAAACCAGATTCAGTCTCTCACACTGATCCATTTATTACATCGAGTTCAATGGATTACAAGACATTTCCGGTCAATGGACCATGCTGAAATAGCCAGCATATGTGGACTTAAGATTAGACACTTCTACGCGAAACTTGAGGGCAAGGATGAGAAAAAAAAATGAATAATTGTATTCGTCGAAACAGAAAAAAGCATACGCAAGTTGCAAAGGAAGGATTGTATTCATTATATGAAAATATTTACATCTGAAAAAAGATTACAATTTATAGTTCAAGCTACCCAAGTACATAAAAGAAAAAGAAAATGCATTAAGAAACTATTTTTTCAGCCACCCCGGCACCGGCGTCTCGGGCTTCATCTGTGAATATGACTAATTATTAAATGTTAACTTAACTAATCAAATCAGTCCATTTTAAAATCAAACATAAATTCACTCAAATTACTTAACACTCTTGGTTCCACTACTTGAGGTCACCATACAGGTTCACCCCAATTACATACACATGCAATTTTTTATACGATAGTTTAATCACTATGATCTAATCCACAAACACCTATTTTTTGTAGTGGTTCAATCACGAAGGTCTAATCCACTTTACAATGATATGAAATTAACCTTAGAACACTTGCCTTTAGACAAAAATCAATGTCTTGAGAGTGTTTTTCATGCTTGAACCAGAAGCTCCAAGCTTTGACCTCTTACAATGCTTCTTGGTGCTGTAGATCTTCCAATGTGTGCACAATCAAGTGAGGGTGAGGTCTAGATCTAAGGATGTAGTGATTTAGTCTTGAAGGCTCAAGGTTTTTCCTATATGAGGTTCCCACAAAGAGTGCTTCTATTGGCACCGCGGTTTTGTCTTTTTGCACCACACAAAAAAAAAAATTCTTTCCTAAACTACCCTCCCCCCTCTTCCCCCATCCTCTCTCCCTCCCTTTCACCCCCACCCACCTAGTACATAGCGGGGTGGCTGGCCTCCCTCCCCCCTCTCCCTCTCCCTCTCCCTCTCTCCCCCTCTATTTTCTCTCCCTTCCTCTTCTTCTCTCTCCTTCCCTCCCCACCTCTTCCTCTCTTCCTCCCCCTCCCAGTTGTCGGCGGGGAGGGAGATCAGGCTGTAGCAGGCGGAAACAGGCGACTGGGAGGGGGAGGAAGAGAGGAAGAGGTGGGGAGGGAAGGAGAGAGAAGAAGGGGAAATGAGAGAAAATAGAGGGGGAGGGAGGAAGAAAGAGGGAGGGAGAGGGGGGAGGGAGGCCAGTCGGGGCTGCTGACCAGGTCTACTAGCCATTCTCCCTCCCCACCCACCGTCTACTAGCCATTCTCCCTCCCCATTGGTGGGTGGGTTTCGGGGGGGGGGGGGGGGGGGGGGGGGGGGGCGGGGTGGGGGGGTGGTGGTGGGAAGGAGAGAGGGGTGGAGGAGAAGGAGGCTGGGTAGTTTAGGAAAAATATTTTTTTGTGCGGTGTGGAGAGACAAAATCGTGGTGCCAATAGATGCTCTCTTCCACATATCAAACTTATCTTGATCTAAGAAAGCTCTAGGATTTGCCTATAGAGGATCTAAGTGTGATTGAAATGGATTTTGAGAGCTCTAAATGATCTTACTTAGTGCTTAAAAAGAGATGGAAGAAGCCTCTCAAAATCCCCATCGGAACGAGCTCAAACATATATAGAAGAGCTTCCAACGACTAGTCCACAGTTAGCCTACAACATTTAACTGTTAACCGTCAAGACCCAATGACTAGTTTGACTTTCAATAAAAAATAAGACATTTGGTTTACGACTAGCTTCACACGAACAGTAGGGCATTTAAGGCTAGCCGTGAGGCTAACCGAGAGCTAACCATAGAGCACTAAAATTGAAAAAATTCAGTTATTAGAAGCTGACTGTGAAGGCTTCTGGTTAGTCATACCCCTTCTTCAGAATTGAGCAATTCCACTGCCCGGTTCAGCCAATCACCATATCAATTTAACTATTAGATTTAAGGGTTTTAGGGGGTGAAAAGTCCATAAAATTAGATCACCATCTCATCATTTTTTATACATTTGCAGACTCAGTTAGGGTTAGTTACATTCAATTTCATAGAATTTCATGATTTCGTGCATTTTATCATCAATTTGGAATTTAGGTCAAAATCAGTAAAAAAATATCGTATTGCGCGAATTTTATGAAATTAGGGTTTTGCATCATCCAATCATCACACCAATTGGCCTTTTGAATTTCAATCATACATGCTTGGTATTTTGGTACTATGGTGTAAGTCATGAAAATTTGGTTAAATTAGTACTTTATGAAGCATGCATGTTTGGGTCCCATGCATGGTCCATGTGAATTTTCTACATAAAATTATAGTTGACTTTTTTTCTTTCAGTTTGTGTAGGAAACATCAATAATTTGGGGCCCACATTAATGAAATTAGGAAGAAGTCAAAGAAGAGTCAAGCAAGAAAAGAGGAAGAGATATGTTTCAAGACACATCACACACGAGTGGGGTCCGCCTTGGGCGTGAATCCCAAGGTGGGATTGTCGCGACCACGGACCGGTCCTGCAAGCCTAATCCGGGATCGGGACTAAGTAATGGTGATGGTGGATATAAATAAATGATTCCAATGCGTACACGGGTTAATAAAGAACGTATATTACCCGTGCACGTGATTTCCCACAGGTGTCCGCGGTGGGGATATATCAACAACATAAATATTTTGTATAATTGCGGAAGCGTGTAGTAAATCAACATTCACACCTAAAATAGCAAGACTGATAACACATTTATAAAACGAGTATCAGAATGAGCAATGATCATAAGCGTTTCCTCAGAAGTAATGTTAAAGTTTAAACCAAAGATCATTTAATTACATTCCAAAAAATAGAGGCCAACAAAGGCCAATATACACAAAACAATAACCTCCAAAAGAATAGTTGATCTCAACCCTCAAAATGTTACGCAACTCGGGCAACCGGATGTTTAGACAACATCATTCGCATGCCACTCAACTAACTGCTGCGGTTCTCCGACTGCTTCCTCGTGCTCCTCCTCGGGGTAACCAAAATCGGGATCTGAGTACTAAAGAGTGGGTCAAACCCAACGGTTTGGCAGGTGGGTGAAAAGATTTCACAATACTAAAGTAAATACATTTACCTTGGAAAACATTTAGACCTATTGAACAATAACTTTCATAAAGAAATTATTCATTTACTGAAAACATATATATGCAGTATAAAACATGTACAGGTATCCAAGGAATCGGGAAAACAAGCAAGGTGGCAACCACATGAAGCTAAATCCTCCATCACCGAAGTGACAAGAGCAAGCATATCAAGGCGTTGACCTCGGTCACCGAAGTAAGGAGGTACAACAAAATTTACATATACATATATAATAATACGGGGCATGACCATGGTAGCGAGCCGGGCATCAGGAACCACGGTAGCAATCCGTGGTTTCGGGACAAGGCCACGGTAATAACCGGGTAGTGGGATCCAAACTGCAGCTGGCGGGACAAGAGGGGGACCTCTAAGTCGGTGGATCAGATCGGCAAGGTTATCCAAGCTTAATGGTGCTGACTCATAGGTCAAATAGTAAAATCAAGACATGTGTAAAATAAATCCAGTGCAAGTATATGCCGGGCAAGACGGGGGTGCTCAAAGGCACAAGTATCCTTTCAATATCAAGCAATGCACGCCGGGATTAGTAAAAATACTACAAGTATGATTCCAATGTCTTCGGAAATGGTAAATCATAGATCATGTATTTCAGGAGTGCGTATAAAAAATTCAGGGATAATGGAATATTAATGGACTTTCTAAATCTCGGGATTTAAAACTAGTTCAAGGTGAGTAGGGGTCCCGTATGTCAATTTACTAAGACACTTGGTACTCCTTGAGTTTGAAGACATTCCGGGCTCCTTACATACCTTAGAATTTTCAAAACTTTAAATGAGTATTCGTGATGCGGTTCCTTTCTCAATTGGGTTACTTATATCGTCAGTATATTTCCCATTAGATTAAGGTTCTCCACGAACCTCTCTCGATCACACAGACATTTTGCTTTTGTCTAAACTTGTCCCAAGTGAATAGTACCCATCGCTTGAGCCGACGTTACAGTTCACTCGAGCAGAATGATCTCTGGAATGGTCACTGGAAGGGTTCGCTCGAGCGAGTTAATGGTCGCTCGAGCGAACTCATCCAGTTCAGGTTGGCTTGAGCGAACAATTCATGCGCTCGAGCTAACCATTTTCTGGAATGAGTTTTGGGAGGGTTCATTCGAACGATATGCGGTTCGCTCAAGCGAACTGTCCATTGGAATGGTTCGGACCTTTTTCTGGGCACTTCGCTCGAGCGACCTGTCTGTTCGCTCGAGCGAACTATCCAGAAACTGGTTCCGGGACAGCTCTGTTCTCCCATTTCTTTCTTCTTCCTACAAATCCCATTGAGCCTCATTTTCTACAACAAAATGGGAAGCTCAAACTCCCTCCAGATATCATCCAACCATCAACGAACTCCCATCAATATACACCCAAATCTCCTCTTTTCCATATTCATTCAACCATCAAAGAAGAAGACAAGAAACCCCATACACAAACATTCATTTGTGCTACAATTAAGAAATTAGTAAGGGCTATAAATCAACCTTTCCAAGACATTAAATGAACTAACCAAATCCATTAATGAGCATTCATTTCAAATTCAATGCAAGTCAATAAAAGCATGGAAAGCATGGTCAAATCATCAATGTCCTCATAAAACCATTCAAAACCCAAAATTATCTATTCATTCCACTTGCCTTGGGTCTCTAAACAAGAAATCAAGCTACTAATCAAGCTCTCACAAGATGACCTACAAGCACAAACAAAGACCCCCAAATACAAACCCTAAAATAGGTCAAAACAAGGCACAAGAAGAAGAAACTCTCAATAATGAAAATGGAGACTTCCCATAGGCTAGGAAACACATGTACAAGAGAAAAGAGGGATTACTTACTTAGAAGTTCTTCAAATGGGTAAGACTAGCTCAAGGAAGGTCTTGAAATGGGTCTATTTTTCTACAAATAGCATCAAAAGAGAGCTCTCAAAGAAATGAAGAAGATGATAGTTTCCATTTGGCTTTTGATGCAAGGTTGATGGTGATTTGGTGGTGGAGAAAGAAGGAGAAAAGAGAGGAGAAAGGAAACCCTAGCTTGGGTGGCTCTTGAGCTGGAAAAGAGAGAATGGAAGAGAAGGGTTCTCTATTTATACAAGTTGAGTATGGGCTCCACCACTAGAGATCTTTGGAGGTAGAAATAATGACTTTCCGGACCTCGAACGAATTCAACGAAGAAGGGAAAAATGATCACCGAAATATCTAGTTTCCAAAAAGTATATGTTTCGCGGGTTTCGGGGATATCAACTTTTGGGTACAGGTTTGGTGTAAAATGACTGTTTTGCCCTCAATACTAGGAAAGTCGGGTTTCGGGGTCACGAACGAGTGCGAGATCAACATGAAAGTTGTAGGGATAGACGAGACGAGTAAAACGGGATCAAAATACTAATCATTGGAATCTTGGATAATCCCCCACGTGAACGCAAGACTAACAAAAAGGGACCCTTTGAACACAAAACACTAAAATTCCCCAAAGCTATATCTAAAGCTATTCTAGTCCAAACTTAGTCAAATTCCACAAATCACACTTAGCACTAACACGCGACTTAATTAGTACTAATCGTGGTCACTCGGGTTGGGGTCTTACATCCTCCACCCCTTAGGGTATTTGGTCCTCCAAATGAGACATAAAACTCACCTCAGGTAGTTGACATGGATACTTCTTCTGTACTTGGTCTTGTAATTCCCACGTGGCTTCTTCCGGCTCATGATTCTCCTAATGTACTTTCACCCATTGAATGATCTGTGTTCTCAACTTTTGTTCTTTTTTATCAATGATCTGAACGGGCTTCTCTATATATGTAGCATCTTCTCGGATTTCCAAGGGTTCATGCCGGAGTACATGTGAAGGATCAGCGACTTACTTCTTCAACATCGACACATGGAAGACGTTGTGTACATCGAAAAGTTTGGGTGGTAAGGCTAGTCTATATGCCACATCACTAATCTTGCTCATGATATTGTATGGTCCAATATATCTCCTTGATAACTTACCCTTCTGCCCAAATCTCAATATTCCCCTTGTAGGTGACAATTTCAAGAAAACCTTGTCTCCTTCCTTGAACTGTAGATCCCTTCTGTGAGAGTCTGCGTAGCTCTTCTGTCTACTCCGGGCTACTTTCAAACGCTCCTGAATCTGTCTCACTTTGTCACTGGTTTCACTCACTATGGCTGGTCCATGGAAACTGTGAATGCCGACTTTTTCCCAACAAACAGGTGTCCTACACCTTCTACCATACAAAGCCTCAAAAGGCGCCATTCCAATGCTCGAGTGGTAGCTGTTGTTGTAAGCGAACTCACACAACGGTAGAGTCTCATCCCATTGAGTCTTGAAGTTTAACACACAAGCACGGAGCATATCCTCAAGGGTCTGAATCGTTCTCTCTGACTAGCCATCTGTCTGAGGGTGGTAAGCCGTGTTGAACTGTAGCTTCGTACCCATAGACTCATGTAGGGTCTTTCAAAACCTCGAGACGAATCTGCTATCTCTGTCGGATATTATGGAAACTGGCTGTCCATGTCGATTGACAATCTCGTTAACGAACAACTCTGCCAGGTGTAACATATGCATCTTCTTCCCTGTCCTCATAGAAATGAAATGAGCTGACTTGGTGAGTCTGTCCACAATAACCCATATTGCATTATTGCCTCTGCTAGTTCTCTGTAGTCCTGAAATAAAATCCATGGTAATGTGCTCCCATTTCCATTCCGTGATCTCTAATGGTTGAGCAACCCTGGAGGCTTCTGATGCTTTGCCTTTATCAATAGACAAGTCATGCAGCGGGAGACAAATGCTGCAATCTCTCTCTTCATGTTGTTCCACCAAAATCTGCCCTTCAAGTTCTAATACATCTTCATGCTACCTGGGTGCATGGAATACTTCATGCTATGAGCTTCTGTCATGATGTCATTCCTTAAATCTTCGATGTTAGACACACACAGATGATCACGGTAGTAAAGAACTCCATCAACGATACGAAAATCAGGACGTTCTGCTATATGTTCTGAAATCTTGGCCAACTCTGAGTCTTGTGACTGACTATCCTTGATCTTCTGAATGTAGGAAGGCTCGGACATTGACATATTAGCTAATATCACACCCTTCCTTAGCGGATGTAGGTCTATTCTCAGCTCTTCAAATTGCTCAAAAATACAGGTGCCACTTAGATTTGCCAAGCCTACTGATTTTCTGCTCAAAGCATCTGCAACTACATTCTCTTTCCCCGGGTGATATTTGATTGGAAAATTATAATCTTTAATATATTCCATCCATCTTCTCTGCCTCATGTTCAATTCCTTCTGAGAAAATAGATATTGCAGGCTGCGGTGATCGGAGTGAACTTCGAACTTCTCTCCGTAGAGATAATGTCTCCACATTTCCAACGCGAAGATAACCGCTGCCAACTCAAGGTCATGGATTGCATAATTCTTCTCGTGGTCTTTCAACTGCCGGGATCCATATGCAACAATCTTTCCATCTTGCATCAACACACAACCAAGTCCTACACTCGAAGCATCGGTAAAAATGGTAAAACTGCCGCTCCCGGATGGTAAAGTAAGGACTGGTGCTGTAGTCAATCTCTTCTTCAGTTCTTGGAAACTAGCTTCACATTGATTTGTCCACACATACGGCACATTCTTCCTTGTCAACTTTGTCAATGGTGACGCAATTGATGAAAATCCTTGCACAAACCTCCGATAATACCTTGCCAATCCAAGAAAACTTCTGATTTTTGACACATTCTTCGGTCTTTCCCATTTCACTACTGCCTCAATCTTGGACGGGTCTACTGACAATCCTTATTTGGAGATAATGTGCTCCAAAAATGCAACTTGCTCTAGCCAGAATTCACACTTGTTGAGCTTCCCATGCAGTTGGTTCTCTCTCAGAAGTTGCAATGTTATTCTCAGATGCTCTTCATGCTCTTCTTTGGTCTTGGAGCACACCAAAATATCGTCAATGAACACTACCACAAACTGATCCAAATATTGAGCAAATATCTTATTCATCAATGCCATGAACACTGCCGGTGCATTAGTCAGCCCAAATGGCATCAATAGGAACTCATTGTGGCCATATCTCGTCTGGAAAGCTGTCTTCATTACATCTGATTCTCTGACTCTCAGCTGATGGTAACCGGATCTCAAGTCAATCTTCGAGAAATACAAAGCACCTTCTAACTGATCAAATAGTTCATCTATCCTTGGCAATGGATATTTATTCTTGATGGTCACTTGATTCAGTCTCCGGTAGTCAATACACATTCTCATCGAACCATCTTTCTTTTTGACGAACAAAACCGGAGCTCCCCACGGCGAAATACTAGGTCTTACGAAACCTTTATCCAGTAATTCTTGAAATTATATCTTCAACTCCCCCAATTCCGCCAGAGCCATGCGATATGGTGCAATAGAAATCGGAGCGGTCCCTGGTAACAACTCAATGGTGAAATCGATTTCTCTTATTGGTGGTAATCCTGGAATCTCCTCCGGAAACACATCCGGGAATTCCCAAACAATAGGGATCTCCTCCACCCATTGGGACCATTTATCCTCCGTGATAAACGCCAAATAGGCTTCGCATCCACTTCTTAAAAGTCTATCAGCTTTCAACGCTGAGACAAACCCTGCATGAGGATTTCTCCTCTCTCCTTGAAACAACACTCCTGCTGGTGTCTCATCTAATTTGAATGTGAGGGTCTTATGGAAACAATCCATCGTGGCATGGTATCTTGCCAACCAATCCATTCCTAGGATGACATCCAAATCTTTCATCTCCAACAGAATAAGATCTGCGAGTAACACAACCTCTCCTATCCGAACTGTACAAGTGGGGTAATAAGTAGTACAGACAACATGTTTTCCTATTGGGGTAGCCACAGTCAAAATATACTCAAGTTCTTTATCATGCACATCAATCAACTTAGAAAAATCATGGGATATAAAGGAGTGTGTAGAGCCATGATCAAATAAAATCCTAGCATTTATCCCATAAACAAGAAGTGTACCTTCCACAACATTGCCTGCTGCCTCTGCATCAGCTCTATTAACTGCATATACTTGTCCCCACTGCTGTGGTTTGATCGGAGCCTGTTGTCTGCCTTGAGGGAAATTTCTATTTGGTTGTGGGGGACGCTGATTCTGATGTTGTCCCTACTGACAGGCCTGTTGCTGCTGTTGCTGAGGTCTATACTTTTGCGGTGGTGCCTGTTGCTGAAGTGGCCTTACTTGATTTTGGACAACTATTGCATTTTGTGGTGGTGCTGGACGTGGTGCTCCTTGAGGCAGCTGATTTTGCCTATTCGGTCTCGGGCAATTTATCATTTGATGGTCCATGGAGCCATATCTGAAACGTGCTCCTGAGACTGTACGACACCGGGCACTTTCATGGTTCTTCCCATAATGAATACAAACTAACTGAACATTCTAGTCTTGCCTTTGTCTCTTGTGCTGCTGGTTCCTCTGCTGGTGGTTCTGATGTTGAGGTTACCCCTGTCCCTTGTCTTGAACTCTAAGGATCTTGTGATGAAAGTTCTCAAACTTATAGGCTCTCCTGACAGCTTCTTCAAATGTGACATGTGGTACTACCCCCGTGGCATCTCTCTCAATAATGGGGTGAAGTCCTTCTATGAACTTAGCAATCTTTTTCTCCACTGTGTCCACCAATTCCGGAGCATATCTAGATAACCTCTCAAATTTGTGAGGTACTCTAGCACTGTCATAGTCCTTTGGACAAGCTGCTGGAACTCCACTGCTTTTTGTCTCTTGACATGGGTGGGCTCATATTTATCTCTGAACTGCCTCTTGAAGTTTGCCCAAGCCACTGCGTCAGCCATGGTCCTGTACTCTTCCTCCACGGTCTTCCACCAAATGTCTGCCAAACCGGTGAAGAGTGATGCTGCAAGTTGTACTCTATCACCTCCTGTACATCTGAAGACCTCAAAGATATTCTCGGTATGCTATAGCCAGTCATCTGCAGTTAAAGGATCTTCCGTACCAAGAAAGTCCTTTGGGCCTTTCTTCTTAAACCGTTCAAACAATGCATTTGGATCGTGCTCTCTTTGGTTAATGACGATTGAGGGTTGAGGTTGAACTGGTTCAGGCCTTCTCTGTAATACCTCCAACAACTGTCTTTGCATCTCTGCCAACTCTCTGGCATGGTCTTCATCTTTCTTAAGCATCTGTTTTTGCAATCTAGCTTGGTTCTCATTGGCTTGACGCTGTTGATCAAGCATGGCTTGCATCATTTGTTGGAACTAATTTGGCACATTGCTAACAACTATATCTTCCTTGATTGGCCCCGTATGATCACTGTTGCTTGCGGTGGGATTGCCGTTTAATGGTCTCTTATGAGGTGGCATGATGCTGCAAAATAATTCGTTAGCACATATAAATCGAAAACAGGATCACACATTACTCACACGATTCTAGCTAATGAAAAGTCTAACGAATCCTCGCCACGTCCTTAGGATTTATAGTTCCTTTTAATTGCTTGAAACACGTCTCGCTCTGATACCAGTTCTGCTGCGACCCCGGACCTGGCCCACAGGCCTAATCCGGGATTGGGACTAAGTAATGGTGATGGTGGATATAAATAAATGATTCCAATGCGTACACGGGTTAATAAAGAATGCGTATTACCCGTGCACGTGATTTCCCATAGGTTTCCGCAGTAAGGATATATCAATAACATAAATATTTTGTATAATTACGGAAGCGTGTAGTAAATCAACATTCACACTGTTGACACCAAAAAAGTCAATATGTCTCCTCAACATCAAGAAGCCTCCTGAAGCTGCATCCTGCTAAAAATAGGCAAGGCTACTTCAAGCATCAGATTTTGTCAGAATCAGACAGAAACTGAGAGATCCTTCAAGACAGCTAAAAGAGGGGTACACCTGAGGTTTCGGGTCATTCCGACATCGTTTGGCCTAACTTCACTGCTCCGACAGCTAAACAGGCGCTCCCGGCGGCAACATCATCAAAGACACCAAAACTTTGATCAAAGCCTACGGATGACTCCAGAATGTCTCCAAAGGGCTCCATGCCAAATTTCAAGTCAAACCGACAACGTTTGACCCTCCATCAATGCTCGAGCAGCAAAATCAAGCCTCCCGGCGGCGGCAACCACCGAAGCCATCACTCATCAAACAAAATACATGAGTGGCTTCAACATGCTTCCAAAAGGCTGCACGTCGAATTTCAGGTCATTCCGACAACGTTTGACCAGGTTTCGATGCTCCGAGAGAAAATCAAGCCTACCGGCGGCGGAGCAACCCGGGACCATGACATCCAAAACAGAGCCCATGGAACGTCTTAAAATGACTCCAATAGGCTCCCCGTCAAATTTCAGGTCAATCGGACATCGTTTGACCACATATCAAAGCTCGGCATTTTCCCCGCAGCAAAATCAAGTGAAGCATCGATGGGACCCCAAACGGCTTCAAAACTCAAATAAAAGCCCATGGTTGGTCCTATCCACTGCTCAAGAAGCTTCACCTCAATTTTCAGGTCATTCCGACAACGTTTGACCTAGTTTCGACGCTTGACGGAAAATCGGCTACAAAGTCTTCGGCTTTCCCGAAAAATAGGAAACTTTGTGCTCCGATTTCGCAAGGGTTCTCGTCAAGATTTCTCCAAGAAAATCAAGTCAATAATTGAGGAAAAATGTCAAGAAAAATACAGAAGAAAAAAGGAACGAAAAAGACGAAAAAACGGCCGAAAACGACGCTCGGCGACCAAACGGGCCGAAGCCTTATGGTCGCCGGCGACCTTGGCCCAAGGTCGCCGGCGACCCTGGCCCAAGGTCGCCAGGCGACCCTGGGTGCATGGTCGCTCGGCGACCCTGGAAATCCGGGTCGCCGGATTTTGCGCCAAATCGTCCGTTTTTCGATTCTTTTCACGTTTCGGGTGTTCTGGCCTCTGTGATTTTTTGAAAATCCAATGTTTGGTGCTTCAAAACCACTGATCTTCATCGACATCTCGGATCCGCCGTCAAAAGCATGAAATCATCACCGATCGCCTCAAGATCGCCAACCGGCTGACCAAGAAAGTGCACTTTCTGTCCGACCGATCGTGAAATCGACAAGATAGACGTCACCGGCCTGCCAACATCAATCAATGTCTGAAATTGCATCGCAATCCGACATCAAATAATGCGTGGATCCACCCGTGATGATCGTAAGAAGAATCTCAAAAGGCGCAGCACGGCCCGCGACTCTTCACATGCCTTGGCAACCACTTAATGTCATTAATTGACACATTAAAGCAGTCATTAACTCATTATTTTGGACGGCCCAATCAGAACCAAGCATTTGGGAGTTACAAATCCAAGCAATCATGGCATTAAACCCATTAAACTCCCATCATTGATGGAACGCGCTCCGAGGCGCCGTTGGGGCGGCTACCGGGGTCGGCGGAACGTGGGAGTCCGTCGGGTCCGGCCCTTTCGCGCCCTGGCGGGCCTGAAGCGTGCATCAACATTTCTTTTATGTGGGTGTGCCAGATTTTCTATTTTACTTGGAATTGCAAGTGGTAATCCGGAGATCAACCTTCGCAAGTAAAAAGGAAATCAACTTCTTTCAAGTTTTCCATTGCACAAATATTTAAGAAAAGAGACATTTTCTTGTTTTGCCGTGAAAGGCGATTTTGTTTGGCATTTATAGCCGATTTTGGCGTTTATAGCCGATTTACAATTCTTATCAATAATGAAAGACAAGAGTTGTGATTTTTGTCTCTTTAGAAAAATACAAATTACAATGAAAAGCAAGAAAAGGAAGATCTAACTTTTCAGGAGATTGTGGGGGACTCGTTCAGATTGACGGTCGCAAGCCATGTATGGGCTTCGCCATCATCCATGCAGATGAGAACAGAAGATGCTCTTGATTCGCTTGGCTTGGCTATAACCTCAGGTTTTTAGAGGACAAAGACCAAGAGAAGGTCCTATGTCCAACAAAAAGCTAAGTAGACGGGCTGAAAAGCCACGTCTAAGCCATTGGAGGCAGCAGGAGAAGGCAAGGACCTTGGGGGGGGGTGCCCCCCAAGGGACTTTTGTCACCTTGTAGTGGTGGCCGGTGCAGAACTTCAGCAGAGTTTTTTTCTCTTTTTTTTTTCTCTCAGATCTCTTTCTGATCTTTTTTTTTTCTCTGATCTTCTCTGATTTTCTCCTCTCTTTTCTGATCTCAATTTCAATGGAATGCTCTCCTATTTATAGGCTTTTGGTAGCCATTTAGGAGGGTTTATGAGCCTTAATGGCTTTAATGGGAGGAGTTACAAGATTTATTTCTTGATTTTGTAACTCCTTTTTCCTTGAATCTGATTGGCCGATGGAGATTAAGGGCTTTTAATCACCTTAATTACCATAATGGGAGGAGTTTCATGGTTTAAATGCCATGAATCAATTGACTTGTAACTCCCAAATGCTTGCTTCTGATTGGGCGGTCCAAAGAAATGAATTAATGACCATAATAAAGTTAGTCAATTAACCACATTAATTGGTCGCCGAGCAGTCGAAGAGTCGCGGGCCGTGCCGTGTCTTCTGGAATTCTTCTGGCGATGATCATCGATGGATCTACATGCTGATCGACATCGGATGAACATGTAACTTCAGACATTGATAGCTAAGAGCGGGCCGGTGACATCTGTCTTGTCGATTTCTCGATCGGTCGGACAGAAAGTGCACTTTCTTGGTCAGCCGGTTGACGATCTTGGAGCGATCAATGATGATTTTATGCTTTTGACGGCGGATCCGAGATGTCGTCGGATATGAGTCAATTTAAAGCACTAAAAATCACATTTTCAGGAAACCACAGGGGCCAAAGTGCGCGAAACACGAAAAAAGACGGAAAAAACGGGTCACCGGCGGAAAATCCGGTGACCCGGACCTCCATGGTCGCCGGCGACCATGGACCGGCGACCATGGGCCATGGTCGCAGGGGTCGCGACCCTGGGGGATTTTTCCCCTTCGGAGCCCGTTTTGCGGTCGTTTTGAGGTCTTTTTCGTCGCAGTTTTCTTCTGTATTTTTCTTGACATTTCTTCTCATTTATTGGCTTGATTTCCCTGTAGAAAACTTGATGAGAATCCTTGCATTTTTAGAGTGCAAAGTTTCCAATTTTCCGGGAAAGCCGAAGACTTTGTCGCGTAGAGCTGCTGATTTTCCGCCAGAAGCTGAAACTTGGTCAAACGATGTCGGAATGACCTGAAATTTGAGGTGAAGCCTCCTGAGCAATAAATAAGACCAACCATAGGCTTTTGTTTGAGTTTTGAAGCCGTTTGGGGTCCCATCGATGCTTCATTTGATTTTGCTGCGGGGAAAATGCCGAGCTTTGATGTGTGGTCAAACGATGTCCGATTGACCTGAAATTTGACAGGGAACCTATTGGAGTCATTTTGAGATGATCCACAGGCTCTGTCTTGGAAACCATGGTCCCGGGTTGCTCCGCCGCCGGTAGGCTTGATTTTCTCTCGGAGCATCGAAACCTGGTCAAACGTTGTCGGAATGACCTGAAATTCGACGTGCAGCCTTTTGGAAGCATGTGGAAGCCACTCATGCACTTGGTTTGATGAGCGAAGGCTTCGGTGGTTCCCGTCGCCGGGAGGCTTGATTTTGCTGCTCGAGCATTGATGGAGGGTCAAACGTTGTCGGTTTGACTTGAAATTTGGCATGGAGCCCTTTTGAGACATGCTGGAGTCATCTGTAGGCTCTGATCGAAGTTTTGACGTCTCCGATGATGTCGCCGCCGGGAGCGCCATTTTAGCTAACGGAGAAGCGAAGTTAGGCCAAATGATTCTGAAATGGCCCGAAACTTCATGTGTACTCTTCTCTTGGCTATCTTGAAGGATCTTGCAGTTTTTGTTTGATTCTGACAAGATTTGATTTTTTGGAGAAATTGCATTGCCTATTTATGGCAGGTTGCGACTTCATGCAGCTTTCTTGATGTTGAAGAGGCAAAGTGACATTTTTGGTGTCAACAAATGCCCCCTCGAGGTACAGCGACGAGTTGCTTGACTTTTGTAGTCGATGTGCCTCGAAGAGATTTTTGAAGGAGAGCTTGTGTCTTGACCAAGAGTCTTTGAGCAATCTTTCCTTTGGTATAGTAGCCTTTGAGCTTCCAGGGGAATTTTATGGTAGTGAAAGGAATCACACACCATCTCGAGGCAAAGTTTTGAAGATGACATCAGGGATGTGGATTTGGGTTTCTGTTTTTGATCTTGTGACCTAACCAGCTATATATGGCAGGTTAGGGGATCGGGTTTTGGTTTTGACCTTGTGACCCAACAAGCTGTATGCGGCAAGTTGGGGGATCATGATTTTGTTTTTGGTTTTGGTCTTGTGACCTAACAAGCTGTATGTGGCAAGTTAGGGGACCAGGATTTGGTTTTTGGTCACTCTTTGGGACTGTGTGGGTCCATTGGAGTGGTTTGGATTTTTGTGGAATGTCAATTTCAAGATTTTGGCTCAATTTGGTATATGAGGCTAGATGGTTTGATTTTTGGAAGCTCATGGGGCTTGGAATTTTTTGTATGGTTCAATCAACTCAGAAGAGGCATGGAACCATTTTTGTATGCTCTTGGTAAGAGGGATTTTTTCTGACTAAAAGCCCATTTTTTTTTTAGTGCCTAGGTGATCAAACCTGGCTCATATGGGCTAACCCATGGGACCTTAAGCTTTTTAGGATGGCTTAGATCTCATGTGGGGTCATTTTTGTAAAGAATATCTAAAGATATCTCATTTGGATAGAGAATATCTAAAAATATCTTTATGGGAGAGAATCTCTCATATTCTCTTAATTTGGGAGATAATATCTCAAGGTATCTTTCTTTTTGGGAAAGAATCTTCAATATCCTATTTTGTTGGAGAGAATTTCTCATTTGATTGATTTTGGGAGGAAATCTCTCAAAGACATCTTTCTTTTTGGGAAAAAATCTTTCTAATTTCTTCTCTTTTGGTAAGGTTACTAATTAGTAACACTTACCTTTCTTCTTTGTTTCCTTCTTTGATTTGCTCTCTCCTATAAAAGCAAAGGAAGGTAGGATCTCTTGCTCTTATTGCTTTCTTTTGCAACAATCTCAAGAGAGCTCCAAGGCCAAGAGTTTTTCTTCTTCAAGGATCTTCAAGCTTTTTCCTTCTTCTTCTCCATCAATGGCTTCAAGTAAGTTTTCTCTCTTTTTTCTTTCAAGAAAACTCTATGTAGAGAATAGGATGATAAAAAAAGAAAGTTTCTCTTCTTTTTTTTTTTTTTTTTTCTTTCTTCTTTTTTTTCTTTCTTTCTTTTCTTTCTATTCTTCTTCTTTTTTTTTTCTCTTTTCCACGTGATTTCTTCTTTTGTTTTTTTTTTTCTTTTTTTTTTCACACGTTTTTTTCTTCTTTTTTTTTTTTGTGGGCCGTACGGACAGATCCGTACGGATCTGGTCCGTACGGCCACGTGGCCTGATTTTTTTTTTTTTTTGAGAAAGTTTCTTTTTTTTTTCTTTTCTTTCTCCCTCCTTTTTTTGAGAAAGTTTCTTTTTTTTTTTTTTTTTTTTTTTTTTTTTGCTCATCATGATAATGCGTTTTTATGCAAATCTAGATGTTCATGCATGTACTTTTTGTAAATTGAATTGAGTAGCATGATGTGATAGCATACCTGAAAATCTTTGCAAATTTGGGAATTTGGAGCTCGCAGCGATGTTGAGCCCTTCTTGATTTTGCGGAGATTTTGAGGTTTCAAAAGTTTGGAGTTTCGGAGCCCGCAGCAATGTTGAGCCCATCTTCAAACTTTCTATTTCCGTCGGGGTATTTCCTTTTTCTTTGGAATTGCCCCGGAGTCATGCCAAAATTTCGCCAGATTTTTGGTGGGACAAAGTGACCCTTTTTTTTTTTAGCGAAATCCTGTCATTTTGATGACGATCTTTTTCTTTTCCAACCTTTGCAGGTGGTTCCTCCAGAGCGAACAAGGGTAAAGAGCCTGCTACAAGCGTACCTCGTCGATCTGCTAGATCTTCCAATGTGGCCGTTCAGCAGGCCTGGGAGAAGGTCCAGTTTGTTGAGAAGAACTTGGAAGAGTGCGATTCCCTCAATCGCGATGAGATGAGACAGCGATTGATCGCTCTCAAGAATGAGGAATTCTATAAGATCATGGTAAGCAACCGTCCTTGGGTTATGGACGATCTAAGGGTTTTACCCAAGCCTACCTTCTTCTTTGGAGATGCAGTCCCTGACGACTTGACATACCAAAGGAGATGTTTTCAGTTCTCTTACACAGCCGATGGTGAAGAGAAGACTGTTTCTACCCGGTCGTCTTTTGATCGTACCATCTCAATCATGAGCCTTGCTCCCACGTGCTCTAAGAGGGAAGATCCTCCGAGCTGGGTGAAGAGGACCAGTGTGATCAAGACCGGGGTTTTTGTTGGTGGACCCTCCGGATATGCGGAGAAGCCACCTGTCCGTATGGACATGTTGATGCCAGCCAGCGGCTACCAGGGCTCTGATTATCCGTCGGTCGATTTGAGACCGGTGGGCCTTGGCGTTTTCAGCGGTGACGGCAGTACTTGGGTGAAGCCTTTTCGACTTCGTGGCCGTTTCAATGTTGACTCCGATTGGAAGTCATGGACTGACCACACCTTGCTGATTGGGGGCGCCGTTTTGAAGGAAGCCGGGATTTTTGACGCGGTCCGCGCTTTTAGGGAGACCGTGACTTTTTTCGATGATGCCTTCATGGCTATGTTGGAGTCTTTCCTCCCTCAGACCAATACCTTCGTTGTCACGAACGGTGAGATTGGTTTTTCTCTGAAGGAGTTGAGTGCTATTACTGGATTACCCATCCTTGGCAAACTCTATGAGGAGTTCATGCCGATTGACAGCGTCCTTGAGGAGCAGTCAGAGGAATTCAGGCTCCTATACTTTCAGCTCGTCGCCTTCTATGATTTTTTGAAGGAGGGCTCGAAAGTCAGATCCAGCAGTTGGAAGAGTTATGGCTCTTCATTCTTCCACTTCTTTGACAGCAAAGAGTCTTCTGATAGCATGACCCGGGAAGACAGGAAGAAGACTTCGGTCATGCAGGAAGAGTTGAAGGGTTTCTTCGCGAGCACAGATGCCCTTTATTCTGACATTGCACTACGGAGAAATCTTGCTGTTTACCTCACTTATTGGCTAGGTGAGGCTGTGTTTGCTGGTGGAGATGGGACGCACATCAGGCCGCATTGTATTTTTCCGGCTTGTCAGATGGCGTTTTGAGAGCGGCTTGCTTTGGTGCCCGCTCTTTACTCCTACCTGTGTACCGAACTGCAGGCTGCTGTTTTCTTGGTTCGGCTTGGGCTCCCTATGAATAGGGTATTTTCAGCCCATATCTTTTATTCGTGGTTTGTATACCACTGTCCTGGCTTCCACCAGCTGGGTGCTGCACAGGATGATGATCCTCTGATGATTCGATTGGATAAGGGAAAAGCCGTATCCGAATCACTTTTGTTTGCCCGCATGAGGATCCGACGATTCAGGGACGTCGAGATGGGGCAGTCTTCAGTTAAGCTTTCTCCCGAGTTGCGGAAGAAGGCTTTTGATTTTGGTGCCTCCCGAGACTCTACCAGAGCAGGGTCGGGAAGGCATTACTCTTTGACCAATGCAGAGAAGGAGTGGCTTTTCAGCATACGAGTCGGCACGATGGTGTACCGTAGACATCTTTTCGTCGACATCCAGCCATATGTACCTTCTCGCTTTGCGCTTCAGTTGGGCTTCTCTCAAGGCGTTGTTGGGGCGCCTTCGAGTATGGTGAAGCGTTTTGGAGGTTTGCAGGATGGCAGAAATGCATGGGCTTTCTATAGTGCTGAAGACACTACTGCCATGATTTCTTATTCTGAGCTGTCGACTTTCCGAACTGCCGGCTTCACGAAGTGGTTCGCGGAGAGCTTTTTGGCATATCGGGGGCTTTCCAAGAAGGAGCTTGATGTAAAGCTGTCTTCTGGAAAAGGCATTGGGAAGTCGGATGGCGTCCGGCGAGAGGAAGTTTGGGCCTTCCTTTCTGGAGAGAAGCACAAGATAGGCTTTCTCGGTGACCAGGGCGTCATTGGTTCTGAAGCTGTTCGGGAAGTACCTGATGAGGCTTTGGAGCAGCTAGAACAGGAGGAAGCTGAGCTCGACGCTTAGATGCAGGCGGCACAGAGGCGAGCTTCCGCGGAGTCTACTGGGGAGAGCAGACCATCCAGTGAGGAGTCAAGTGAGAAACCTGACTCTGATAGTGGGGCGGGTTCTTCTAGGAAGCGAACCCGTAGAGGTAGGAAGAGGAGGAGGAGTCAGCGTCACACGGGGCGGGACGAAGACTCTCCTAATGTGGAAGTCCCTCTCACTGTCAATGAGGAGGTGCCAGGGGAAGCTGACGACCCTCCGGAGAAGAGGATTCGGGAAGAAGAGACCATCGGTGAAGGTATGATTCTTCCTTTTCCTTTTCTACTTCTTTCATGGGGCTTTCCATGTTCTGATTTGTTTTCTCACCCTGCTGCTGCTTCTTTTTTTTTTTTAGCAGAGGATGAAGACTTGGCGATGCCTGAGGTTCCGACCGATGAGGCGGTGATGGAGCCGGTTATGGCATCTGAAGAAGAACCTAGGGACTCTGGAATGATTCCGGAATCTCCAATTGGTATAACTTCTTTCGCTTTCTCTTTTTTTTTTTTTGTGCCTGCGACTTGATTTGCTAACATTTTTCTTGTCAGCTGGCTTGCCACAGGATTCCGATGACTTTGAACCATCAATGGACGCAAATGTCGATGATGCTTCTGATGAGTTCATGGAGGAAGAGAGTGTTCCGCCAGTCGTCGAAGAAGGTACTTTGTAGTGATGACCCTGATGGTTTTTTTTTTGAACAGGATCATATCATACCTTTTTGTGTTTCATTTGCAGGTTTTGAAGTGACAGAAGAGAGTCCATCGCTTTCTTCAGAACCAGAGCAAGGGATGCCAGAGGTCGATCCGGAGGTAGAGACCAGTTCAGACATGATTGAGGAGATGCCTCGTGTTGAGATTCCCTCTCCAGTGGCTCCAAGTGAAAAGAGTTCTTTTGTTACTCTTCCAATGGGACATGACATGAGCAGCCGATCAGCGGAGAAGGTTGAATCTTCATCCAGTTCGTCTCTTCAATTTGCGAAGAAGGTGCTGGCTCGGGTTTTGAGTTCTTGGGTCAAGACTCTCCTTTCTGGACACTTGGAGGCAGGATTTGGCATGATCCCACATGTACAGGAGATTCTGACCGACACCGAAGAGGTTGGTCTGGATGTCACAGGTGCCAGGGCGATCGTTGATAGGATCATTGCACTGGGTGACAAGTGGTTTGAGACCATGGGTTTCCCTGACGACCAATTCTTCAAGGAGATGTTCTTGGACCCTGCTGATAAGGCTAAGTCTGACCTGAATGAGGCTACACAAAGCAAGAAGCAGCTAGTTCGGGAGAAGAACAAGGAAGAGCTAGCCATCATCGGATTGAGGCATGACCTTAACGTCCTTGATAGAGAAGTTGAGGAGGCCAGGAAACGTCTTGAGCATTTGAAGGCACAAGTCGATGCGAAGTGGGCTGCTATAACAGAGGCTCGTGACAGGGAGAGTACTCTGATCCGCAGGGTTGCAGATGCCGGTCAAGTTCTCGAGAGGAGGACTCTAGAAAACGAACGATGGCAAACTGCTGGGGAAGAGCTTCCCGGTGTAAAAGAAGGGTTACGGCATTCGCCAGCATCTCATGGCAAGTTCCTGAAGAAGCGTGCCTTGGAAACTCTGACGGCTGAGGCCAAAAGTTTGCTTGAGGAGCTGAAGCTTTGGCTGGAGACCATTTTTGGCTGAGCTCCTGATTTTTTATAGCAGAAACCATTCTTCTTTTTTTTGGTACCACATGTATTTTTTGGTACTCTTTTCTTTTTTGTAGTGCTTGTGAACACTTTCTTTTTTTTGGTACCACATGTATTTTTTTTTGGTACTTTTCTTTTTTTTTTTTGTAGTGCTTGTGAACACTTTCTATTTTTTTTTTTTTTGCTTTGGTACCACATGTATTTTTTGGTACCTTTTTTTTGTTGTTCCCTACGCTCACTCAAATCTTTTTGTGATGAAAGCAATTGCTAAATGGGATTTGATCAAAAGCTTTGTCATTTTGTGAAAATCTTTTGTCAAATGGTTGTTTTGGTAGGGGAAACGAATTTGGCATGAAAGCCGGATTTTTGTGGCATTTACAGCCAGTTTGGTGGCATTGATAGCCAATTTGTGGCATTTATAGCCGGTTTTGACATGAGAGTCAGGTTTTTTTTTTTTTTTGTGTGTGGCATTTGTAGCCGAGTTTTTTTGAAAACCGAGTTTTGTTTTATTGGCATGAAAGCCGATTTTGGCGTTTATAGCCGGAAATTTTTGTTTTGGCATTTATAGCCGGATTTTGGCATTTATAGCCGAGTTTTGGTTTTCAAAATGCAGGTATCGACTAAATGTCGCCTCCCCGCTGAATGGTCTTGCAAGTATCGATGGAATGTCGCTTCCTTGCTCATTCGGTTTTGCGAGTATTGATGGAATGTCACTTCCTCGCGGGTTAGGTTTTGCAAGTATCGATGGAATGTCGCTTCCTCGCGAATTGGGGTGCAAATATCGACTAAGCGTCGCTTCCCTGCTTTTCCCAAGACTTTTGGTTTTGCGGGTACTGACTTAATGTCGTTTCTCCGCGATTTTTGAAATTTAAGGTTTTCTCGAACCATTTGTAATTTTGGGTTGTGGATAGCAACTGGTATGTTGCATCTCCAGGATTTTTGAAATTGGGTTGTGGATATCAACTGGTTTGTTGCTTCTCCACGATTTTAGGTTTTCTCGAACCTTTGAAATTTGGGTTGTGGATATCAACTGGTTTGTTGCTTCTCCACGATTTTTGGATTTTGCAAGTATCGACGAAATGTCGCTTCCCTGCGATTTTGGGTGCAAGTATCGATGGAATGTCGCATCCTTGCTTTTTTTCAAAATTTTTGTTTTGCGGGTACTGACTTTGATGTCGTTTCCCCACGATTTTTGAAAAACCATTTTTTTTGTTTAAAGACACGAGGGTCGTAAATTTTGACCTAGAACCATTTGGCGGTAAAAGGTAAGGTGGACTAGGGTAGAAATCCCTGAATCCGGATTTTTGTTTCAAACCATGAATTTTGGTTCAAGGATCGAAAGTTTTGGTCAAGTCAGGGAGAGGCTCCTAAACTTGGATTTTTTTTTGTTTTTGAACAATGAAACAATGAAAGTAAGCATTGTTTTTGAATCTCTAGAAATTTTGACATTTGATATGAAAATTCTAAAGAGAGTGGGTTTGACGAGCGAGTACCTGAGAACAGGTTTTGGCCATACAGGCATTGCTCTTACCCAGTTGGGTAAGTCTTCAAGGGTAGTACCGCTTCAAGAACTTGCCGTTGATAGGCAGCATACATCTGTCGCCTTCCATGTTTAGGAGGGCATATGCGCCGTTGGAGAAGACCTTGTCGATGACGTAGGGTCCCTCCCATTTTGGTTCAAATTTGCCTTTGGATTTGTGTGCGAAGACCATTGGTCTTTTTACCGCAAGAACCAAGTCACCCTTTTTGTAGGCGCGTTGCCGGACCCTTTTGTCAAAAGATCCTGCCATGCGTGCTTGGTAAAGTTCATTGCTTTGTCGAGCTTCGAGCCGTCTCTCGTCGAGATTGTCCAGCTCATGGAGTCGCAATTTGACATTGCTTTCTTGAGTCATGTCATTTTGTAGAGATACCCTCAGAGAAGGAATTTGTACCTCTAGGGGCACGACAGCTTCACATCCATAGACCAAGGAGAATGGTGTGCTATGGGTTGGTCCTCGAACGGTGGTTCGATAGGCCCACAGAGCTTCAGACAGTTTATCGCTCCAGTCTCTTTTGTGACTAGAGACCATTTTCTTGAGGATTTTGCAGAGTGTCTTGTTGAAGGCTTCTGCTAATCCGTTTGCTGCCGGATTGTATGGAGTCGAAGGACAGCTTTGGATTTTGTATTTGTCGCAAAACCTGTAGAATCGATGATCCCGGAATTGTGGTCCGTTATCATGGACGAATCTCTTGGGTATGCCGAAACGACAAATGATGTTGGTGCGCAGGAACTGAAGAACTGATGAGGTCTTCATTTCGTTGAACGCAAATGCTTCTGACCACTTGGAGAAATAATCCGTTGCGGCGAAGATGAAGCGATGACCTTTGCTTGAAGGGGGAGAGATAGGACCTATGATGTCCATGCCCCATGCTTCGAAAGGCCATGAGATTGCTGTAGGATGCAGCCATTCCGGAGGCATGTGAATGTAATCTCCGTGAACTTGGCATAGCTGGCAACGTTTGGCAAATTGCATTGCATCAGCAACCATGGTAGGCCAATAGTAACCTAACCTTTTTATCTGATCATAGAGCTTAGGACCTGCCTGATGGGCTCCACAAAGACCAGCATGAACTTCTTTAAGTGTTTCTTCGGCCTCTTGTTGTGACAAGTAGCGTAGAAGTACTCCGTTGAAGGATTTCCTGTAAAGGATCTTTGAAGGGATATCCAAATGAAAGTTTGGGGTTCGCCTTTGAATGCTTACCCGTTCTTTTGGATCTTCAGGTAGGATTCCGAACATAGTGTAATCAATGAACGGATCCCTCCAGTCGCCGATTGAAGGTTGAAGGATAGAGATCCGACTTCCAACCACTCGGTGGCATTCAACAACTGCTTGGTGTGTGTTAAGAGGAGGGAGGATCCTTCTCTCGCACACTGTAATTTGCATGTTTTCCCCTTCCTGGATCGCCATTGATGCGGCAAGTCCGGCCAGGGCATCTGCACGGATATTTTCACCTCTACGAATGTGGGTGATGTGACAGATGTCAAACTTTTGCAGAAGCGATTGTGCCTTGTTGTAATAAGGCAGCAGATCAGGCTTCCTGACTTCATATTTCTGATTCATCTGGTTGACGATCAGTTGAGAGTCTCCAAAGACTTCCAGCATGGTGATACCAGATTCGATGGCGAGTTCCAATCCTAGGATCAGAGCTTGGTATTCAGCTGCATTGTTTGTGCATGGTTCCAGTAGCGAGAAAGCGTGTGGAATCATGCATTTGTCGGGGCTAACAAAGAGGATGCCAACTCCCGAGATCAGCTTTCTGTTTTCATTTGTCCTGGTTGCACCGTCAAAGTACATGTCCCAGGAGGCATTTGGTGAGGAAGTCTCCACGTTGTAGACAGGTTCATCTAATATCAAATTGTGACAAGAGGATGGACCATTTTGCCAGTCGGGCATTGAGAGAACCGGCCTTCGTGACAAGGACCTTCAAGAGGTTGATCCTCGAGACCAGGTAGACTGTGTTGGAAAGCAAGTAGTGACGTAGCTTTTGTACGGCGAACATCACTGCAAGGCATTCTTTTTCGACTGGAGAGTAGCGATGCTCTGAACCTACTAGCATGCGGCTGAGGTAGTATAGAGCAGCTTCTTTTCCCTCACCATTCTCTTGTGCAAGCAGAGCGCCTACAGAATGATCAAGAGCTCTTGTGTACAAGATGAATGGTTTTCCAGTGGCAGGGGCAGCTAACACTGGAGGTTTGGTCAGGTATGACTTGATATCTTGAAATGCGGCTTCGCAGTCGGCATCCCAGACAAAGTCTACACCTTTTTTCATCAATCGAGAGAATGGACGGCATTTCCCCGAAAGATTGGAGATGAACCGTCTGATGTAGGCCAATCTCCCTTGAAGCCCTTTTAGTTCCCTTAGGGTTCTTGGAGAGGGCATTTCTAGAATAGCCTTGACTTTTATGGGGTCAAGTTCTATTCCAGCTTTCCGAACAAGGAATCCGAGAAACTTACCCGACGAGACGCCGAAGAAGCATTTTAGAGGATTCATCCGCAGTTTGTGTTTGCGGAGTCGGAGGAAGACTTCCCGAAGATCTTTGAGATGGTCTTCTTTTCTTCTGCTTTTGACGGCGAGGTCATCAACGTAACATTCGACCGTCTTGTGCTGCATATCTTGGAATATTTTCATCATAGCCCTCTGATATGTGGCACCAGCATTTTTCAGACCAAATGGCATGACAGTATAGCACTACACGCCAAATGGAGTCCGAAATGAAGTGTGTTTTTCATCCTCGGGATGCATCTTTATCTGATTGTAACCAGAGAAGCCATCCATGAATGTCATTCGCTCGAATCCGCAGGTATTGTCAATCATCACCTCCGGTATGGGGAGCGGGAATTCATCTTTAGGGCAAGCGCCATTCAAGTCTCTATAGTCAATACAGACTCTGATCTGCCCAGTTTTCTTTGTCACGGGGACAATATTGGCCAACCACTCTGGATGTTGTTCCTCACGGATGAAGCCGACGCTTTTGAGCTTTTGAACTTCTTGTTCAATTTTATCCATCACATCTGGACGGAATCTTCTTTGGCCTTGTTTGACAGGCTTGACGTCTTCTTGAAGATTGAGTTTGTGGACTGCTACTTTGGGGTCTAAACCAGGCATTTCAGCATAGGACCATGCAAAGCAATCAACGAACTCACGAAGAAAAGCGATATACTCGGGTAACTCATCATCCTTTATATTCTTGCTTATGAATACAGGACGTGGGTTATCAGGTGTTCCCAAGTTTATCTTTTCAACAGGATCTTCTGTCGGAAGGTTCGAAGGTGGTTCCTCCACAATATTTTCGGAGGCGTCCAACTCAACGAAACCTTCTGGAGTTTCAACTGCATTACCAGACCAAGGCTCTGTTCCTTTCCATGGATTTTCTTGATTGGTGATCTCCTCAAGGCTTGCTATGAGATAGTCCCAATCGCCTGTTGAGTATGGTATTTCTTTTGGAGACGAGGGTTCTTCTGGGTCAGGATGCCACAAGTCTGTATTATCGGACGATTCCTCTTTATCATCAGAGAAATCATACCAATTGGATGAGCTTCCTGGATCTTTGTCAGGTAACTCTTTAAAGAGATTTCCAGGGAGATCGATGTCTTCGTGGACTTTAGATGTTGAGGCTTGGTCGGTAAAACGACTTTTAAGCCTTTGTGTCAACTGTCTCAGAGGAGTGTCGGGATCATACCCTAACCCATATGAAGACTTTTCTACATGACCGTAGAGTCTCCAATCTTCCAGCTGGCTTTTGGTCAAGGCTGGCTCCAATGGCGTGAGAATACCGCGTCTTTCTCCCAAACCGACTGGGTTTTGAGCGTCATAGCCCATTTTCTTCATAATTGCTTGTGCCACAGGACTATATAAAGATAGCTGAGGCATACCTTCATTTTGGAAAGGTTCCAGCACGGAATTTGATGAAGAAGCGTCCGATCTATGGAAGAAGATCGGCCTTTGCTTTGGTGATGTTGCCGGAACAACAAAGGTAGCAGACGTAGGATCTTCTACATCAGCAGGTGTCTCCATCGGAGTGAGAGCAGGCTGAACTTGCTGAGTGTCAGCTTGGCTTGACGATGCATCGTCTTCTGGCTCTGAGTCCGAGTCTGTGTCTTGCATGATAGACACGAGAGAGACAACAAATTTGCCCCCAGGCTTTTGTTTCGCCTTCTTCACTTTAGTCGTGATGACCAAAGGTTTTGAATTCTTGAGGGAGATAACGAAGGGAGATTGACTACTCTCTTCTAATTTGCCGGAGGGTTTGTTTTCTTCCGGTGATTTTTGAGGAGCCTTGCCTTTATCTTTCTGGAGATTTTCAGCAGGGGGTGCTATTTCCTCTTCTTCTTTTTCTCCTTCATACATCTGGGAGTCTGCGAAGTGGACTTCTTTACCTTTGAAGGGTTTCCTGTCCGCAAAGACTCGATGTACCATGCCGTCGTCGCCGACAAACTTGATGCATTGATGTAGAGTTGAAGGAACAACACCATTCTCGTGTATCCAAGGACGTCCGAGAAGGATGTTGTAGCATGAGGGGGTTTTTATTGCATACACAGTGACCTCAGAGATAAGATCACCGATTTGCAATTTGAACCTGATTTTGCCGATAGGCCTTTGAGTGCTCCCATCGTATCCAAAGATAGATACAGATGTGTGGCTTAGCTTGCTGGGTGGGATGCCCAACTCTTCAAGAGCCGAAGTGGAGATAAGGTTGAGTGCAGAACCTGGGTCGATCTGAACTCTATGTATCGGCATTTCTTTGATGTACCCTGTGAAGTACAGGGGTCGGTTGTGCCTTGCTTCGCCAAGTAGGAGGTCTTCCTTAGTGAAGGCGATGGTTGCACTGGCTGCCTTTTGAACCGAGAGGCATTGGATGCATGATCCCTCAGTTTTCTTTTCTCCCTTTGAGGAAGTTTCAGAGTTTTTGACCCGGTAGTCCATTTCAATTTGGAGGACTTGCGGGGCATGTTTGTCGACATCCTCATTCAGTTTTTGTAATTCTGAGATGAGATTATCACGAGTGCGTGGAGACATTCGTAATAAATCCAGGATGTGAAGACGTGCAGGTATGTGTTTGAAGTGCTCAACCAAGTCATACTTGAAAGCCTCCTTAGGGCCTGCATGTTCATCATTGTTGCCACTGGGGGCGCTTACAACATCTTTTCCCGAAGGATTTACATAAGTAAAGGAAGATTGGTTGTAATTTTTGTGGTAGTCCCGGCCCGAACGGGTGCCTCTACCAACTTCGAGAGCTTCTTGAGAAGGATCTTCGTTTGGAAGATTGTCTTCAGGATCAAGAGGCTGCCATTTTTCATCTACTGGGGATGTATCTGCAGCAGAGTTGCCATCCTCAGTGATTGTGTTGCACGGAGCATTTTCCGGGAGCAAGTCCTGAACAGCATCCAGCAGCTTTTCTTCTTCGTTGACCCATCCATCACCCCAAGTTGGGTTTTCTTCATGATGATGAGTCGGGAAGAATGTGTATCCTGAAGTCACAGTCTCAGGGGAAGAAACCTGAGAGGGTGCCATCTCTGTGAAAGTCACGTGAGACGAGGTAGCTCCAGAGGATACATTGCTAGGCGTCGTCGGAGTGTAGGTAATCTCATCAGACGATGCTTCAGAAGAGCTATAGTCCTGATATATTACATTACAGGAAGCTCTGATAGAAGATGTTGCCTGCTCGGAGTCAGACTCATCCTCGGATGTAAGAGGATCGTCAATCCAGCAATGTTCTCCATTTTCAGGAGTTGAGGGAGGAGGTACCTGATGGGCTTCAGGGACTTCCGGCTCTGGATTGTGAGGAATCTCGTTGACGCGGTCTTGCTCTTGTTCTAGAGCGAGACGCTGCAAGATCCTTGCATATTCTTCAAGATCAGGCATGGGAGCCAGATCTTCTTCTTCGTCTTCTCCGTGTGGCTCAACATAGTTGATTTCCACTGGAGCAATGACAGGTGCTGGGTTAACAGCATCTTCTTGTGCAGCCTCTTGGTCTTCTTCATCATCAGACCAGGATCCTTGTGTTTGCAAGGGGTTATACCAGATTACTGGCATAAGGTGAGTTTCAGGAACCCATTCTTCATCGGAGAGATATTCTCCTGTTTCAAGAGATTCCTCCCACTCATCGGTGTAGTTGGGCTCGAATCCATCGTCGGTGTCGCTGGACTCGTATCCATCAATGGAGAATCCAACTACCGAGTTGCAAGAGTATGACGCCCCCTGCATGGCTTCTTTTTTGAATTGAGGTGGCATGAAATCACTGAGAGTGAAGTTTCTTACCGCCTTTGAAGTCTCTGGAAGGGACGTTTCTGCTGCCCCGAGTGAAGTGGTAGAGGAGGCCTCTGCCTTTTCATGGACTTTTTGTTTTGGCTGGGTCTTCTCTTGCCGTTTGAGCTTGAGGAGATGTTTCTTGGCTTGCCTTCGCTGCTGAGCGGTCGGCTTTGTTTTGACGATCTCCCAATTTTCATCTTCCAGGAGATCGGGATGTACCCATATGGGTTGTCCGTCTGGTGTCGGGCAAGGAACCAACACTTCGGACGTTTGAATTCTATTTATCACCTTGAAGGAAGTAGTGATCTTCTTCTTCGGTGATTTTGGTGTTTGTCCACGTGACACCATGTTGACGGAGGCGGGGCTATAATTTTTGTCAAAGGTGATGACTCCGTTTTTCCACATCTCGTTTATCTTCTCTCTCACAACAAAGCATTGATTGAGAGGATGCGAGACCATCTGGTGGTATGGACAGTACCGAGGATCATTGGTTTTGCCAATGTCTCCAGGTCTTTTGGGCTCTGGCAAAATGAGTTTGCCATTTGCTAGGAGAGCCTCAAAGATTTCTTCGACGTCTTCATCGAACGGATATTTCTTTTCTACTCGCTCTTTGAAGGCATCAGAGAGTTCAGGTCTCTTACCTGCAGCTCTATTTTCAGCTTTCTTTGGTTGCTGAGGAGCTGACTTGGTTTGCACATTAAGGACCTCTTTCTTCTTTGGTTTAGAGGTTGCAATGGCGGTTGGCTCTTTTCTTGATGACTTCTGACTGTTGAGGTCTTTGATCACCATTTCAGCTTCCATGGAAGCTTCGAGGAGTTCCCCCAGGTTCTTTGATTTATTGCCGATGATCATGGAGCGGATTTTAGCTCTCATGTTGTTTCGGCAGATGTCGACTAGCGACGCTTGTGGCAGTACATCTGAGCATTTGTACGCCATTGCTTTCCACTTGTGAATGAAGTCATAAGTTGACTCATTCTCTCCCTGTTTTAGGCTGCAGAGCTGAGCCATAGTAACAGGATGATCCTCACCTTGGAAGTGGGTCAGGAAGCGTGTCTCCAGCATAGCCCAGTTCTGAATGGAGTTCTCCGGCAGAGTGGAGTACCAATCGAAGGCCGTACCTTTTAGGGTACTTGCAAAGAGGCGAATCTTGAGTGCATCTTGATCCGCGATAGCTCCCGTCAAGATCTTGAAGTGGATGACGTGCTGTCTGGCCGATCCTTTTCCCGTATATGTTTGGAGAGTAGGATGTTTGAATTTTGTGGGGAACGGGACCGAGTCCATCCATAAAGGATATGGTGGCTTGATCCCATGCTCTTTGAGAATATCCTCTTCTTTTGCTTTGGCGAGGATACTGTCTACGTCCTTTTTGGTAAGGGCGCGTGACTCATTTTCTTCTCCATTTTCCTCGTTATTGCCATGATTCGGAGGAGGCTCATTGTTCACCTGATTTTGGACGACAAAGAGAAGGTTTTCCATCAGAGTTTCAATCCTCTGCTGGCCTTGTTCCAACTGCTGGATGCGTGTGAGCGCATCATCTCGAGGTGGATTATGAGGTGGCGGCTCAGAACTTGTAGCCAAGACGTTCATCCCTCGGGATTCGAACGAAGAAATCATCCTGGTGACCGAGCTGGGGCTCATTCTTTTTGATGAAGAGCTTGATGAAGGATTACTCTCCCGTCCTTGGCTTGAAGGGGCAGGAGATTCTTCGGGATGTCTTTGTGTCCTGGTGATGCTACGGGTCACCGGACGTCGGACATGGATTTTTGATGCTGACCTTTGGCGTCTTCTGATTTTTCCAACCATATGGACGGCAGCAACTTGGTCGGGTCTTTCTTTTTCGACCCATTTGTGGGAGACTTGAAGTGTAGGAGGCTGGGTCCGTTGCTTCTCTAGTCTCTTTTGTCGATATGAAGCACGGCGGCGTGCTCGACGAGCGATTTGAGCTTCAGTCAGCTCTGGCTGGGCTCTGACGATGAAGGATGTGCTCCCTCGGGCGCAGCAGCCGAGCCTGTCTTCTTTGTAGCTAGGCAAGGACAGGATCCGGACCCGGTCCTTTGCCTGTTGCAGCGAAGCTTTGAACCTTTCGAGTTCGGCCCCTGTAGAGATGAAGGGTCGAACTGAAGGAGTGTAGGCCTTAGCAGGTGCTTGGAGAGGCCTGGTGATGCGTGATCTGATTCTGGGCTTGTGGGAGCAAGCCGGTTCATGCTGGGTCGACTTGGGAGTCAGGTTGGAGATGGGTCTCTCCTCTTTCATGTAGGCAAGAGGGTAGAACTGGTTCTCCTTGAGTGGGGCCAGGTATGCTGGCTTGGTGGAGGTTTGAGACCTCCTTTGTTTTGGGGAAGGTCTTGGAGACCAAGTCTTGGGATAGACCTGGTTGTTTGTGGGTCGAGGCTTCGCGGGG
Organism: Umbellularia californica; assembly: GCA_028538565.1. NCBI lineage: Eukaryota > Viridiplantae > Streptophyta > Magnoliopsida > Laurales > Lauraceae > Umbellularia > Umbellularia californica. The sequence continues at coordinate 21,706,190 of JAPQWN010000005.1, read as the reverse complement.
GTGCCGCGGGCTTCGAGCTTTTGGGCTTTCGCCTTTGGTGTCACGAGAGTGACACGTTGAGAGGCGATCTTCTGCTTTTTGGCAGGAGCAGCTTGTTCTTCGGGAAGTGGGAATGGTCCCAGTGTCCCGAAGACGATGGTCCGGGGAGTCGAGGTCGACCCGGAGTTCAGAGAGTTGCCGAGGGAGTTAACGCTTCGGCAGCTGGCGGGGCGCTTGTAAGTGCGCTCGGTTTGCTTCTGTTGAAGCATGAGTTGGTGCTTGTTCTCATCGAAGATAATGGTTAAGGCTGCCATTGTTAGTTTCGAAAAAGTTCTGAAACAAGACCACATCCATTAGTAATCACAAGAATATAATGATCATAAATGGGAATTTCTATGGTTGTCTTTTCAAATCGCTCAAGGGATATGACCCAAGCGACATGAAGAAGGCAAAAAGCCATAGATGGTACAATTGTTCTGACAGCAAGTATGGTGAGCCCAGAATGAGCGTTCCAGTGACTGCTAGAAGCAATTGTAAACCTAAATTCGACTTATCGAGAAGCGGAGCTTGCTCGAGATAAGAAGAATATAAGGTAGGAGTTACAAATGTGCCGGTCACAGATACAGTAGACCCTGAAAGGGCGTACCAGTACTGCTATGCACAAATGTTGGAGATCGCATCCATGAGATGGGATTCTTTGTTTTGAAATGTCAGAAATGGATTCGTCAAAGAGAGCAGGTGGCATTCCGATTCAAATACGGGCTCAACGATTTCCGCGAGCGCCAGTACTCAGAAGGGAAGAGACCACAATTTCTCGAATCTGAATCCAAAAGTGACGAGTTTTTTGGAGATTTTTTTTTTGAAATGATTTTTTTTATTTTATTTTTTTTTGAAAATTTTTTTTTATTTTTTATTTTTTTAAAATATTTTTTTATTTATTTTTATTTATTTTATTTTTTTTTGAAAATTTTTGTTTTTTTTTTTTTAAGATTTTTTTTTTGAAAATCTTTTTTTATTTTATTTATTTTTTTTTTAATTTTTTTAAGATTTAAAGACGAGAGAGTACACATAGGCCTCCTAACCCGGTCTTATGAAACCTCAATTGATAGAATTGCCCCCAGGTAAGGGTAGGATTACTTAATGAACCCGTTTGGAGGACCCTTGCCTAGAACAGTCAAGCTGTCTCCACACTCTGGACAAGGCTTTTCTTGAATCAATCGTGATCAAAGAACGCAATTGGTTTAACCTTAGTGGTCTATGTCCCTTTTTTTTTATAAAAATCCCAAATAGACTCATCGAAGAGAAACGATGGCCCAAAACCTTAGTCGAACGGGCTCAACATTTCTGCAAGCACCAAAGAACGATAGGATAGGATCAAAGTTTCTCAATTTTGAATCCAAACTAAGAAAGATGATTTATTTATTTATTTATTTATTTTTTGAAATCTCTAATGAACTCATCGAAGAGAAACGATGGTCCAAAACCTTAGTCGAACGGGCTCAACATTTCTGCAAGCACCAAAGAACGATAGGATAGGATCAAGGTTTCTCAATTTTGAATTCAAACTAAGAAAACTGATTTTTTTTTTTGAAATCTCTAATGAACTCATCGAAGAGAAACGATGGCCCAAAACCTTAGTCAAACGGGCTCAACATTTTTGCAAGCACCAAAGAACGATAGGATAGGATCAAGGTTTCTCAATTTTGAATCCAAACTAAGAAAACTGATTTTTTTTTTTTTTTGAAATCTCTAATGAACTCATCGAAGAGAAACGATGGCCCAAAACCTTAGTCGAACGGGCTCAACCTTTCTGCAAGCACCAAAGAACGATAGGATAGGATCAAAGTTTCTCAATTTTGAATTCAAACTAAGAAAACTGATTATTTTTTTTTATTTTTTTTTGCAAAGAGAAAGAGTGGAAACAAACTTAAAGAAGTAGAAATTTCCAAAAAATCCCATCTCATTTTTTTTTAGGATGCAAAATCCAACATAGGCCACCAGCTAGAAAGTAGCCAAGGAATCTGGAGAAGAAGTATAAGCATAGAGCAAAAATATGGTATGCAAATATTTCATTTCCAAGCACCGTGTTCTCAAATGAACGAGTCCCACCGGGTGTGCCAGCTTGATGGAACGCGCTCCGAGGCGCCGTTGGGGCGGCTACCGGGGTCGGCGGAACGTGGGAGTCCGTCGGGTCCGGCCCTTTCTCGCCCTGGCGGGCCTGAAGCGTGCATCAACATTTCTTTTATGTGGGTGTGCCAGATTTTCTATTTTACTTGGAATTGCAAGTGGTAATCCGGAGATCAACCTTCGCAAGTAAAAAGGAAATCAACTTCTTTCAAGTTTTCCATTGCACAAATATTTAAGAAAAGAGACATTTTCTTGTTTTGCCGTGAAAGGCGATTTTGTTTGGCATTTATAGCCGATTTTGGCGTTTATAGCCGATTTACAATTCTTATCAATAATGAAAGACAAGAGTTGTGATTTTTGTCTCTTTAGAAAAATACAAATTACAATGAAAAGCAAGAAAAGGAAGATCTAACTTTTCAGGAGATTGTGGGGGACTCGTTTAGATTGACGGTCACAAGCCATGTATGGGCTTCGCCATCATCCATGCAGATGAGAACAGAAGATGCTCTTGATTCGCTTGGCTTGGCTATAACCTCAGGTTTTTAGAGGACAAAGACCAAGAGAAGGTCCTATGTCCAATAAAAAGCTAAGTAGACGGGCTGAAAAGCCACGTCTAAGCCATTGGAGGCAGCAGGAGAAGGCAAGGACCTTGGGGGGGGTGCCCCCCAAGGGACTTTTGTCACCTTGTAGTGGTGGCCGGTGCAGAACTTCAGCAGAGTTTTTTTCTCTTTTTTTTTTCTCTCAGATCTCTTTCTGATCTTTTTTTTTCTCTGATCTTCTCTGATTTTCTCCTCTCTTTTCTGATCTCAATTTCAATGGAATGCTCTCCTATTTATAGGCTTTTGGTAGCCATTTAGGAGGGTTTATGAGCCTTAATGGCTTTAATGGGAGGAGTTACAAGATTTATTTCTTGATTTTGTAACTCCTTTTTCCTTGAATCTGATTGGCCGATGGAGATTAAGGGCTTTTAATCACCTTAATTACCATAATGGGAGGAGTTTCATGGTTTAAATGCCATGAATCAATTGACTTGTAACTCCTAAATGCTTGCTTCTGATTGGGCCGTCCAAAGAAATGAATTAATGACCATAATAAAGTTAGTCAATTAACCACATTAATTGGTCGCCGAGCAGTCGAAGAGTCGCGGGCCGTGCCGTGTCTTCTGGAATTCTTCTGGCGATGATCATCGATGGATCTACATGCTGATCGACATCGGATGAACATGTAACTTCAGACATTGATAGCTAAGAGCGGGCCGGTGACATCTGTCTTGTCGATTTCTCGATCGGTCGGACAGAAAGTGCACTTTCTTGGTCAGCCGGTTGACGATCTTGGAGCGATCAATGATGATTTTATGCTTTTGACGGCGGATCCGAGATGTCGTCGGATATGAGTCAATTTAAAGCACTAAAAATCACATTTTCAGGAAACCACAGGGGCCAAAGTGCGCGAAACACGAAAAAAGACGGAAAAACGGGTCACCGTCGGAAAATCCGGTGACCCGGACCTCCATGGTCGCCGGCGACCATGGACCGGCGACCATGGGCCATGGTCGCAGGGGTCTGCGACCCTGGGGGATTTTTCCCCTTCGGAGCCCGTTTTGCGGTCGTTTTGAGGTCTTTTTCGTCGCAGTTTTCTTCTGTATTTTTCTTGACATTTCTTCTCATTTATTGGCTTGATTTCCCTGTAGAAAACTTGATGAGAATCCTTGCATTTTTAGAGTGCAAAGTTCCCAATTTTCCGGGAAAGCCGAAGACTTTGTCGCGTAGAGCTGCTGATTTTCCGCCAGAAGCTGAAACTTGGTCAAACGATGTCGGAATGACCTGAAATTTGAGGTGAAGCCTCCTGAGCAATAAATAAGACCAACCATAGGCTTTTGTTTGAGTTTTGAAGCCGTTTGGGGTCCCATCGATGCTTCATTTGATTTTGCTGCGGGGAAAATGCCGAGCTTTGATGTGCGGTCAAACGATGTCCGATTGACCTGAAATTTGACAGGGAACCTATTGGAGTCATTTTGAGATGATCCACAGGCTCTGTCTTGGAAACCATGGTCCCGGGTTGCTCCGCCGCCGGTAGGCTTGATTTTCTCTCGGAGCATCGAAACCTGGTCAAACGTTGTCGGAATGACCTGAAATTCGACGTGCAGCCTTTTGGAAGCATGTGGAAGCCACTCATGCACTTGGTTTGATGAGCGAAGGCTTCGGTGGTTCCCGCCGCCGGGAGGCTTGATTTTGCTGCTCGAGCATTGATGGAGGGTCAAACGTTGTCGGTTTGACTTGAAATTTGGCATGGAGCCCTTTTGAGACATGCTGGAGTCATCTGTAGGCTCTGATCGAAGTTTTGACGTCTCCGATGATGTCGCCGCCGGGAGCGCCATTTTAGCTAACGGAGAAGCGAAGTTAGGCCAAATGATTCTGAAATGGCCCGAAACTTCATGTGTACTCTTCTCTTGGCTATCTTGAAGGATCTTGCAGTTTTTGTTTGATTCTGACAAGATTTGATTTTTTGGAGAAATTGCATTGCCTATTTATGGCAGGTTGCGACTTCATGCAGCTTTCTTGTTGTTGAAGAGGCAAAGTGACATTTTTGGTGTCAACAATCATCATGAAGCATAAAGGTGATTAAATGCCCACTACCTTCATCGGCCAATCATAAGCCTTGAAAAAGGAGTTACAAAATCGATTTGTAACTCCTCATCAATTCTTTCATCATGGCCATCAATGCCAATAAACACCTCATGGCTACCAAAAGCCTATAAAAGGAGGTCCATTCCAAGAAAAAATGCAATGATGAAGAGAGATCCCAAGTACAAGCTCTGAAAAATCAGAAAATCCAAGAGAGAGACGAAGTCCTGCTACTTTGCTCTCGGAAGCACCACAAGGTGATCAACGTCCCTTGGGGGGCCACCCCCCCAAGGTCACCTCTTTCTCCAACATGGCCTAAACGCGGCTTTTCAGCCCGTTTACTTGGTTTTTCATTGGATATAGGACCTTCTCTTGGTCCTTGTCCTTTAAAAAACTGAGGTTAGGAGCCAAGCCAAAGAATCAAAGCATTACATGTTCTCATTTGAAGGACGATGGCGAAGCCCATACATGACTTGCGACTGTCGATCTCAACGTGTCCCCACAATCTCCTGAGAAGTTAGATCCCTTTTCTTACTTTTCTATTGTAGTTTGTATTTCTTAAAGAGACAAAAGAAATCACAATTCTTGTCTTTCACATTTGATGAGTTTTGTAAAAACGCCTTTCACGGCAAAATCGCCTTTCACGGCAAACAAACAAAAACGCCTCTTACGACATTCTAAAAACTTGTCTCTTTTTTTAATATTTATGTAATTTGAAAAGTTAGAAAAAAGGATTGATTTCCTTTCCACTGTGAAGGTGAATCTCCGGATTATCACTATTCCAAATTCCAAGTAGAAAGTAAATCTGGCATACCCGTACAAAAATGTTGATGCCCGAGATCTTCCCTCCTCCGCCGAGACCCAGGTCAGCCCCCGGGGTGCGGAGGGAGAGGACGGAAGATTCCCCCTTTTTTTTCGGGTCCATCAAGTTGGCATACCCGGTGGGACACGTTGACTTGAGAACGTGATGCTTTGATCACTTGGCTCCTTTCTAGTTGGTGGCCTATGTTGCATTTTGCATCTAAAAAACATGAGATGGGATTTCAATTGTTCTTTCTCACTTCAAAAAAAAAAAAAACAAATCTGATCTCTTTTTCTTAAAAACTCAACTTTGAGAAATTTTGATCCTTCCCTCTTCGAACTTGATAGCTCACAGAAATGTTCGCAGCTATCGTTCATATCAGGGATTGGGCCATCTTTTCTCTTTGATGGGTCCAATTGGGATTTTTTTTAAAAAAAATATACCTTCGTTTCAAACTTTTTAAAAAAAAAATGATCTCTCTTTCTCAAGATTCAACTTTGAGAAATTTTGATCCTCTCCTCCTTGAACTCGATAGCTCACAGAAATGTTCGCAGCTATCGTTCATATTGGGGATTGGGCCATCTTTTCTCTTTGATGAGTCCAAATTGGGATTTCAAAAAAATTATAAATTCAAAAATTTTTAGCTTTCTCTCTTTTGCATTTAAATTTGAGAAACCTTGGTTCATTCCCTTCGAATTTAGCGCTCGCAGAAATGTTGAGCCTTTGTTCGGATTGGAACACCATTTGTTCTCTTTAATGAGTTTATAAAAAACCTTTAAAAAAAAAGAGCTTAAAAAAAAAAAACACTAAGGTTCCACCAGTTGCGTTCTTTGACCAAAGTGGATGTAAGAAAAGCCTTGTCCAGAGTGTGGAGACAGCTAGACTGTTCGAGGCAAGGGTCATCCAAACGGGTTCATTAAGTAATCCTAGCCTTACCTGGGGGCTGATCTATCTACTAAGGTTTCATAAGATCGAATTGGAAATCTATGTGCACCTTTCAAAAAAAAAATCTCTAAAAAAAAAATCCTTAAAAAAAAAAACTTCTGTCACTTTGAATTCAGAGTTAAGAAATCTTGGTTCTTTCCCTTTCGGATTTAGCGCTCGCAGAAATGTTGAGCCTTCTTCGGAATGGAACACCATTTGCTCTCTTTGATGAATTCAATCTTGACCTTTCAAAAAAAAACTTTTGTCACTTTTGAATTCAGAGTTGAGAAATCTTGGTTCTTTCCCTTTCGGATTTAGCGCTCGCAGAAATGTTGAGCCTTCTTCGGAATGGAACACCATTTGCTCTCTTCGATGAATTCAATCTTGACCTTTCAAAAAAAAACTTCCGTCACGTCTGGATTCACATCCGAGAAATTATGGTTCCTTCCCTTCTGAATTTAGCGCTCGCAGAAATGTTGAGCCTTTGTTCGGATTGGAATACCATTTGCTCTCCTTTATGAATCCAAATTTGACCTTTCAAAAAAAATCCCATCTCGTGTCCTTCCCAAGGATGCGATTTGCAACATTTGTGCCTAGCGGTGCTAGTACGCCCTTTCGGGTCTACTGTATTCGCGACCGACACATTTGTATCTCCAACCTTATATCATTTTACCTTGAGCGAGCCTTGCTTCTCGGTAATTTGAATTAAGGTCTACAATTGCTTCTAGCAGTCACTGGAACGCTCACTCTGAGCCTACCATACTTGCATTTTAGAACAATTGTATCCTCTATCGCTTTTTTGCCTTCTTCATCGTCCTTGGGTTGGGCCTTGCCCCCTCAAGTGATTTGAAAAGACAAAACCATAGTTGTTCTCCATTTACGATCACCATATTCTTGTGATTACTAATGGATTTGGTCTTGTTTCAGAAGTTTTCCAAAACTAACAATGGCAGCTTCATTGACCATCACTTTCGATGAGAACAAGTACCAGCTTATGCTGCAAGACAAACAAAACAAGCATAAGCGCCCTGCCAGTTGCCGAAGCGTCATCTCCCTCGACAACTCTCCAAACACCGGGTCAACTTCAACTCCCCGGACCATCGTCTTCGGATCGCTGAGACCATTCCCATTTCCCGCAGAAGACACTGTACCTGCCAAGAAGCAGAAAACCGCCCCACAACGTGTCACTAAAATGGCACCAAGGGCGAACACCAAGAAGCCTGAAGCCCGTGGCGTTCCCACGAAGCCTCAACCCACAAGAAACCAGGTTTACACCAAAACCTGGTCCCTGAGATCTTCGCCAAAGAAACGGAGGTCCCAAACATCTGCAAAGCCAGCATACCTGGCCCCTCTCAAGGAGAATTGGTTCTACCCTCTCTCTTACATGAAAGAGGAGAAACCTACCCTCCACCCAAAAAACAAACAAAATCATCATGACCCGGCTTGCTCCTACAAGCCCAAAATCAAATCCTGCATTGTTAGGCCTACACAAAAACATGCTGAAGCTTGCACTCCCGCGAGTCGACCCTTCATCTCAACAGGGGCCGAGCTCGCAAAATTCAAATCTTCACTACGACAGACGAAGGACCGCGTCCAGATTCTGTCCTTGCCAAGCTTCAAAGAAGACAAACTCGGCTGCTGTGCACGGGGGACTACATCCTTCATCGCCAGAGCCCAGCCAGAGCTGACTGAAGCTCAATTTGCTCGTCATATGCATCGCCGCACTGCATATCGACAAAAGAGACTCGAGAAACAAAGAACCCATCGTTCTACTCTCCACGTCTCAAACAAATGGGTCGAAAAAGAAAGACCCGACCAATTCGTTGCTGTTCATATGGTTGGCAAAACCAGAAAACGCCAGAAGTCTGCAACCAAAATCAGTGTTAGACGTCCAGTGACTCGCAGCGTCTCTCAGACACGAACACATCTGGAGGAATCTTCCACTACTCCGAGCCAAGGACATCGGAGTAACCACTCCTCAGATTCTTCATCCAGAAGAATGAGCCCCAGCTCAGTCACCAGGACGATTTCTTCGTTCGAATCCCGAGGGATGAACGTCTTGGCTACAAGTTCTGAGCAGCCTCCACCGCATGATGACGTAACTGCACGCATCCAGCAGTTGGAGCAAGGACAACAGAGAATTGAGACTCTGATGGAAAATTTGATTCTCACTCTACAGCGTCCACCACCTAACAATGAAACCCCTCCGAATCATGAAGATGACGAGGGCAATGCAGAAAACAATGAGTCTCGCGCCCTTACCAGAAAGGACGTGGACGATATCCTCGCAAAAGCAAAAGAAGAGGATACATTGAAGGAACATGGGATCAAGCCACCCTACCCTCTATAGATGGACTCGGTTCCGTTCCCTGCAAAATTCAAACAACATACTCTCCAGACATATACTGGGAAAGGTTCAGCCAGACAACATGTCATCCACTTCAAGATCCTGACAGGAGCTATTGCGGATCAAGATGCCCTCAAAATTCGCCTCTTCGCAAGTACCCTAAAAGGTACAGCCTTTGATTGGTACTCCACTCTGCCGGAGAACTCCATCCAGAACTGGGCTATGCTGGAGACACGCTTCCTGACCCACTTCCAAGGTGAGGATCATCCTGTTACTATGGCTCAACTCTGCAGCCTAAAACAGGGAGAGAATGAGTCAACATATGACTTCATTCACAAATGGAAGGCAATGGCGTACAAATGCTCAGATGTGCTGCCACAAGCGTCGCTAGTCGACATCTGCCGTAACAATATGAGAGCAAAAATCCGCTCCATGATCATCGGCAACAAATCAAAGAACCTGGGGGAACTCCTCGAAGCTTTCATGGAAGCTGAAATGGTGATCAAAGACCTCAACAGTCAGAAATCATCAAAGAAAGAGCCGACTGCTGTTACAACCTCAAAACCAAAGAAAAAGGAGGTTCTCAATGTGCAGACTAAGTCAGCTCCTCAGCAGCCAAAGAAACCTGAAAACAAAACTGCAGGTAAAAGGCCTGAACTCTCTGATGCCTTCAAAGAACGTGTAGAAAAGAAATATCCGTTCGATGAAGATGTTGAAGAAATCTTTGAAGCTCTCCTTGCAAATGGCAAACTCATTTTGCCAGAGCCCAAAAGACCGGGAGATGTTGGCAAAACCAATGATCCCCGATACTGTCCATACAATCAGATGATCTCACATCCTCTCAATCAATGCTTCGTTGTGAGAGAGAAGATCAATGAGATGTGGAAAAACGGAGTCATAACCTTTGATAAAAACTATGGCCCGGCCTCTGTCAACATGGTGTCATGTCGGCAAACTTCAAAGTCACCGAAGGAGAAGATGACTACTTCATTCAAGGTGATAAAAATGGCTCAAGCGTCCCAAGAATTGGTTCCCTATCCAACACCAGATGGACAACCTATATGGGTGCATCCCGATCTCCTAGATGATGAAAATTGGGAGATCGTCAAAATAAAACCGACCGCTCAGCAGCGAAGGCAAGCCAAGAGACAGGTCCGCAAGCTCAAACAGCAGCAGAAGTCTCAACCAAAACAAGAAGTCCTTGCTTCCACTGCTTCACTAGGGACGACGAAAGAATCTTTTCCCAAAACCTCCAAGGCGGTAAGAAAAATCACTCTTGATGATTTCATGCCACCTCTATACAAAAATCTAAATGTGCAGGGGGCATCATACTCTTGTAACTCGGTAGTTGGATTCTCCATGAATGGATACGAGTCCAGTGATATTGCCAGTGATATAGATGAGTGGGAAGAATCCTTTGAAACAGGAGAATACCTCTCCGACGAGGAATGGATTCCCGAGTCTCATCTTATGCCAGTAATCTGGTATAACCCATTACAGCCACAAGGATCTTGGTCTGATGATGAAGAAGACCAGGACCCTGTTCAAGAAAATGCTGTCAATCCAGCACCAGCAAATGCTTCAGTGGAACCCAACGTGGGCGAACCACAAGGAGCAAATGACGAAGAAGATTTGGCTCCCATGCCTGATCTTGAAGAATATGCAAGAATCTTGCAACATCTTACCATAGAGCAGGAGCAGGATCGCATCAATCTTTGTCATAATCCAGAGCCGGAAGTCCCTGAAAATCAGAGGGAACTTTCTCCCTTAACTCCTGAAAATGGAGAAAACAGTTGGATCGATGATCCTCTCACATCTGAGGATGAGTCCGATTCCCAACAGTCTACACTAGGGGCATCTCCTGTCAGGATAACCTGCAATGCAATAGCTCAAGACGACAGTGCCTCTGAACCTTCCGAAGACACGTACTCCCCAATCGGTAGCGTATCTTCCGGAGCTACATCCTCTCAGTTGACTTCGACTGAGATAACATCCTCTCAACCCTCGTATCCTGAAGCTGTGACATCAGAGCTCAAGCCTCTCCCAATTGATCATCTAGAAGAAACTTCTGCCAATGAAATCTTCTTCAATGAATACTCAGTCAATTGGTCCCAGATACCCGATCTCACGGGCGATGTCTGGGCTAATGAAGAAAAGTTGCCGGCTGCTGTTCAGGACTTGTTCCCGGAAATTGCTCCATGCAACACAATCACTGAAGACGCCAATGCTGTTACAGAGACGTCCTCAGCAAAGGATCAACCCCTTGATCCTGAGAACGATCTTCCAAAAGAAGACCCTTCTCTAGAGGCTCTTGAAGTTGGTAGAGGTACCCGTTCTGGCCGGGATTACCACAAAAATTACAACCAACCCTCTTCTTCTTATGTAAATCCTTCGGGAAAGCAAGTTGTAAACGCCCCAAGTGGCAATAATAATGAAAATGCAGGCCCGAAGGAGGCTTTCAAGTACGACTTGATTGAGCACTTCAAACATATACCTGCACGTCTGCACATCCTTGACTTATTACGAATGTATCCACAAACTCATGATAGTCTCATTTCAGAATTACAAAGGCTGAATGCGGATGTCGACAAACATGCCCCACAAGTCCTACAAATTGAAATGGACTATAGGGTCAAAAAATCAAATACTCCCTCAAAGGGAGAAAAGAAGAAAACTGAGGGATCAAGCAATGAATGCCTCTCGGTACAAAAAGCAGCAAGTGCAACAATTGCCTTCGACAAGGATGACCTCCTCCTAGGCGAAACAAAGCACAACCGTCCCTTGTACTTTACGGGGTACGTCAAAGAAATGCCAGTACACAGAGTTCATATCGATCCAGGTTCTGCACTCAACCTCATCTCTACTTCGGCACTCGAAGAGCTGGGCATCCCACCTAGCAAACTGAGTCACACGTCCGTATCCATCTTCGGATATAACGGCGGCGCTCAAAGGCCTATCGGCAAAATCAGGTTCAAACTGCAAATCGGTGATCTTATTTCTGAAGTCACTGTGTATGCAATAAGGACCCCTTCATGCTACAATATACTCCTAGGACGCCCCTGGATACATGAGAATGGTGTCGTCCCTTCAACTCTACATCAGTGCATCAAGTTCGTTGGCAACGATGGCTTGATACATCGAGTGTTTGCAGACAAAAAGCCCTTCAAAGGCAGAGATGTCCATTTTGCAGATGCTCAAATGTATAAAGATGGAAAAGAAGAACAGGAGGAAAAAACAATTCGCTTTGTCGACAGTCTCCAGAAAGATAAAGGCAAGGCTCCTCAGCAATCATCGGAGGAAAACAAACCCTCCACCAAACTCGAAGTAAGCGGCCAAGCTCCCTTCGTCGTCTCCTTCAAATCTCCAAAGCCTTTGGTAATCACTACCGAAGCAAAGAAGACAAAACAAAAGACTGGGGGCAAGTTCACTGTCTCCTTTGTGTCTATTATGCATGACACAGACTCAGAGTCAGAGTCAGAAGATGACACAGCATCGAGTCAATCTGATACTCAGCAAGATCAGCTCACTCTCACTCCATTGGAGACACTTGCAGACATAGAAGATCCTACGTCTGCCTCCTTTGTTATCCCGGCAACTTCGCCAGAAGAAAAAACAATCTTTTTCCACAGGTCGGGAGCATCTCCACTGAACTCTCTGCTTGAACCTTTCCAAAACGAAGGTATGCCTCAGCTATCCCTGTATAGTCCAATGGCACAAGCTATCATGAAGAAAATGGGCTACGACGCTCAAAATCCGATTGGCTTGGGAGGTGGCCGTGGTATTCTTACACCATTGGAACCCACCCTGACCAAAAGTCAACCAGAAGATTGGAAAATCCACCTTCAAAAAGGCAAGTCTTCATATGGGTTGGGGTATGATCCTACCGCTCCTATGAGACAGTTGACACCATGGCTGCAAAGTCGCTTTACTGACCAAGCCTCAACATCTCATGAAGACATCGATATCCCTGGATATCTCTTTGAGGAGTTACTCGTCAAAAATCCTAAAAGCTCCTCCAATTGGTATAATTTCTCTGATAATAAAGAGGAATTGCCCGATGACACAGACGAGCGGTTCTCTATCCTAGAAGAATCATTGTCTCCAAAAGAAGTACCCTACTTCAACCCAATTCCAGCAAATGATTGGGACCATCTCATTGCAAGCCTTGAGAAGGATAGCCTTGAGAAGGATACTGATCAAGAAGATTCATGGACGGAAACAGAGCCTCAGTCTGAAAATGCCTCTGGCACTCCAGAAGGTCTTGTCGAGTTGGAAGCCTCCGAAAATATTGTGGAGGAACCACCTTCAAACCTTCCAACAGAAGATCCTGTTCAAAAGATAGACTTGGGAACACCTGATAACCCACGTCCTGTATTCATAAGCAAGAATATAAAGGATGATGAGTTACCCGAGTATATCTCTTTTCTTCGTGAGTTTGTTGATTGCTTTGCATGGTCTTATGCCGAAATGCCTGGCTTGGATCCCAAAGTAGCTGTCCACAAGCTCAACTTGCAAAAAGAAATCAAGACTATCAAACAAGGCCAAAGGAGATTCCGTCCCGACGTGATGGACAAAATTGAACAAGAAGTTCAGAAACTCAAAAACGTTGGCTTCATCCGCGAGGAACAGCATCCTGAATGGTTGGCCAACATTGTCCCCGTGACAAAGAAAAATGGGCAGATAAGAGTCTGTATCGACTACAGAGACCTGAATAGTGCATGTCCTAAAGATGAATTCCCGCTCCCCATACCAAAGGTGATGATTGACAACACCTATCGGTTCGAGCGAATGACGTTTATGGATGGATTCTCTGGCTACAACCAGATGAAGATGCATCCTGAAGATGAAAGGCATACATCATTTCGGACACCATTCGGCGTGTATTGTTACACTGTTATGCCGTTTGGCCTGAAAAATGCAAGTGCGACATATCAGAGGGCTATGATGAAAATATTCCAAGATATGCAGCACAAGACGGTTGAATGCTATGTTGACGACCTCGCCATAAAAAGCAGAAGAAAAGAAGACCATCTCAATGATCTTCGAGAAGTCTTCCTCCGACTTCGCAAACACAAATTGCGGATGAATCCACTAAAGTGCTTCTTCGGTGTCTCATCGGGTAAGTTTCTCGGATTCATAGTACGGAAAGCTGGAATAGAACTTGATCCCACCAAAGTCATGGCTATCTTGGAAATGCCATCTCCCAGAACCCTAAGGGAATTAAAAAGGCTTCAAGGAAGGCTGGCCTACATCCGACGGTTCATCTCCAATCTATCAGGGAAATGCCTTCCATTCTCTCCCCTGATGAAGAAAGGCGTGGACTTTGTCTGGGATGCTGAATGTGAAAATGCATTTCGGGACATCAAAGCATACCTCATCAAACCTCCAGTGCTGGCTGCCCCCACAACTGGAAAACCATTTATCTTGTACACAAGAGCTCTTGACCACTCTTTGGGTGCTCTGCTCGCACAAGAAAACGACGACGGAAAAGAAGCTACTCTATATTACCTTAGCCGCATGATGGTAGGTGCTAAGCATTGCTACTCCCCAGTCGAAAAAGAATGCCTTGCAGTTATGTTCGCTGTATAAAAGCTGCGTCACTATCTGCTGTCGAACACAGTCTACCGGATTTCGAGGATCAACCTCCTAAAGGTCCTTATCACAAAAGCAGGTTCTCTCAATGCCCGACTGGCAAAATGGTCCATCCTTCTATCACAGTTTGATATTAGGTATGTACCACAAAAAGCAATCAAAGGACAAACTTTGGCAGATTTCCTCACAGAGCATCCATTGCCTAAAGATTCTCCACTCAGGGATGATCTCTCAGACGAATTTGTCTACAACGTGGAAACTTCCTTGTCAAACGCTCCCTGGGACATGTACTTTGACGGTGTAATCAGGACAAATGAAAAAGGAAAGCAAATATCGGGAATCGGCATCCTCTTTGTCAGCCCCGACAAATACATGATTCCACACACCTTCTCACTACTGGAACCATGTTCAAACAATGCAGCTGAGTACCAAGCCCTGATTGTAGGATTGGAACTCGCCCTCGAATCTGGCATCACCACGCTGGAAGCGTTTGGGGACTCTCAACTGGTCGTCAACCAGATGAATTGGAAATATGAAGTCAGGAAGCCTGATTTGCTACCTTACTACAATAAGGCGCAGTCGCTTCAACAAAAATTCAACATCTGCCATATCACCCACATCCTCAGAGGTGAAAACATCCGTGCAGATGCCCTGGCTGGACTTGCCGCATCCATGGCAATCCAAGAAGGGGAAAACATGCAAGTCACAGTGTGTCAAAGAAGGATTCTCCCTCCTCTCAACACACACCAAGCAGTTGCTGAATGCCACCAAGTGGTTGGAAGTCGGATGTCCATCCTCAAACCTCCGATTGGCGACTGGAGAGATCCGTTCATTGATTATATCATGTTCGGAATCCTACCTGAAGATCCAAAAGAGCGGGTAAGCATCCAAAGACGAGCCCCAAACTTTCATTTGGATATACCTTCAAAAGCACTTTACAGAAAATCCTTCAACGGAGTACTCCTACGCTGCTTATCAAAACAAGAGGCTGAGGAAACTCTCAAAGAAGTACATGCTGGTCTTTGTGGAGCCCATCAGGCTGGCCCTAAGCTCTACAACCAGATAAAAAGGCTAGGTTACTATTGGCCTACCATGGTAGCTGATGCAATGCAATTTGCCAAGCGCTGCCAAAAATGCCAGATTCACGGAGATTATGTCCACATGCCTCCAGAATGGATACATCCAACAGCAATCTCATTGCCTTTCGAAGCCTGGGGAATGGACATCATAGGTCCTATTTCTCCCCCATCAAGCAAAGGTCATTGCTTCATCTTCGCCGCTACGGATTATTTCTCCAAGTGGTCAGAAGCATTTGCGCTCAGCGAAATGAAGACTTCATCAGTCCTTCAGTTCTTGCGCACCAACATTATTTGTCGCTTCGGCATACCTAAAAGATTCGTCCATGATAACGGACCACAATTCCGGGATCACATATTCTATAGGTTCTGCGACAAGTACAAAATCCAAAGTTGTCCTTCGACTCCATATAATCCAGCAGCGAACGGACTAGCAGAAGCCTTCAACAAGACACTCTGCAAAATTCTCAAGAAAATGGTCTCTAGTCACAAAAGAGACTGGGGCAACAAACTACTAGAAGCTTTGTGGGCCTATCGAACCACCGTTCGAGGACCAACCCATAGCACACCATTCTCTTTGGTCTATGGATGCGAAGCTGTTGTCCCTTTGGAAGTACAAATTCCTTCCTTAAGGGTATCTTTGCAAAATGACATGACGCAAGAAAGCAATGTCAAATTGAGACTCCAAGAGCTGGATAATCTCGATGAAAGACGACTCGAAGCTTTACAAAGCATTGAGTTGTACCAAGCACGCATGGTAGGATCTTTCGACAAAAAGGTCAGGCAACGCGCCTACAAAAAGGGTGACTTGGTTCTTGCAGTAAAAAGACCCATAGTCTTTGCCCACAAATCCAAAGGCAAATTCGAACCAAAATGGGAGGGACCCTTCGTCATCGACAAAGTCTTCTCCAACGGTGCATACGCTCTTCTAAACATGGAAGGAGACAGATGTATGCTACCCATCAACGCCAAGTTCTTGAAGCGGTACTACCCTTGAAGACTTCCTCAAACGGGTCAGAGCAATATCTACACGGCTAAAGCGTATTTCCAAGGTACTTGCTCGTCAAACCCACCCCTTTTGAAATTTTCATCTTTATGTTGAAATTTCCAAAAAAAAAACAATCTCTCAAAACAATACTTACTTTCATCGTTTCATTGTTCACAAAAAAAATCATCAAATCCAAAAATCCAAGTTTAGGAGCCTCTTCCCATACTTTACTAAAATTTTCGATCCTTGAACCCAAAATTCATGGTTTGAAACAAAAATCGGGACATAGGAATTTTTACCCTAGACCGCCTCGGCTTTTACAACCAAAATGGTTTTAAGTCAAAATTTATGACCTTCGCGTCTTTAAAGAAAACTTTGGTTTTTAAAAAGCCGCGGGGAAGCGACATTCAGTCAATACTCGCAAAACCCAAAAAAAAACCGGAAGGATGCGAACTGTCACGACCCCAAACCCGGGGTCCGTGAAGTAATAATTATGTTTCTCCCAAGATCCGCGTGTGTGAGGATTACAAATTCCAACACTTCTGAATATTTAGAGGAAGCTTTCGTGGTGTTGCGACTCGGAGTCCGTGGCCATTGGATTCCGCACCGCACTCAACCCAAGCATATAATCATCTTATCATTGATCCATCTCAGACTGGAATAAACCATCACAATAAAGTACAGAGCTGACAGTGACAGGGTATTACATTCCCATATATGTTCAAGTTACAAATAACAAGGTGTATTAATTACAAATCCCAAGAAAAAGGCTAATAGAAGCCATACAAGAAAACAAGCTAATGATCACTACCCATATGTGACGTAATACCGATGTCAAGCTCAATGTCTACATGACATAGCCGACAAACAACCCGAAAACTCATGGCTCCACAGCCAACACGTGCATTCGTCTCGGGTGAAGAAGTCTGGACCTGAGTACCAAAGTAGTGGGTCAGACGCGACGGTCTGGCAGGTGGGTGCAAAGATATAACAATATACTGAATGATAAAACATGCAATAAATCATGAATATCTGACAAAAATCCTGTATTCATATAAAACGCGTATAAAGCACGAATATTTGGCAAAGCATGTATTCCTTTAAAGAATGTATAAGACCTGAACATTTCACAAATCGGGAACTCATTTAAAACATGTATAAATAATGAACATTTACTAGAAAATGCATGATCAATATAAAGCAGTACGGGTATCAAGGATCAGGAACTATCAAGATGGCAACCACACAAAGCTAAATCCTCTATCACCGAAGTGATAGAGTAAGCATATCAAGGCGTTGACCTCAGTCACCGAAGTGAGGAGGAACAACGAAATACATATACATATATACTATATACAAGACATGACCACGGTAGCGAGCCGGGCATCAGGAACCATTGTAGCAATCTGCGGTGTCAGGACAAGACCACGGTTAATAAACCGGGTAGCGGGATCCAAGCTGCAGCTGGCGGGACAAGAAGGGATCTCCAAGTCGGTAGATCAGACCGACAAGGTCATCCAAGCTTAGTGGTGCTGACTCATAGGTTATATGCAAGTAACAAAACAAATACATGTATGCATGTTCTCTTTTTGGCTCATGGGCTCGCACTACAAAGCTCTGGCCCCATATTGCCTCAAGTTTTATTCTCAAAATAATAATCCTTTTGGTTCATGGGCTCGCACTACAAAGCTCTGGCCCCATCTTACCTCAAGGTTTTGGCTCATGGGTCATATGCAAGAAATCAACATGTACGAATATAACGGGACGGGATACCCATAGGTTAAATCATATAAATCAAGTCACGTGTAAAACAAATCGAGAGCAAGAATATAACTGGGCAAGACGGGGGTGCTCGTAAGCACAAAAGCATATCTGTATCGGTCAGGCATGTACGGGCTAACAACAATGTTAAAACATGAATTTCGATACTGTCGGGCAAGTCTATTCATAAAACACGAGATTGAAAGTGTACAAGCGAAATTCGAGTTTAAATAAGACATAATGGATTTCTATACTTTTCCGGGTCAAACGTTGAGGGTCCTAGATTGAAATCAATGTGAATGGGGCCCCGTATGTATAATTTGAAATAACTGGGTACTCTTTGAGGATTAAGAACATCTCGGATCCCTATGCACATTGACAAGTCAAAGGATCCTTAACGAATCTCCATAATGGGGCTTCTCTTCATCCGGACTCCATACCATGCCTTTCAAGTTCTCACATTGCATTGGGGCTCCAAACAATACCTCCCCAAGCTTAAAAACGATGTTTCAAGTCTCAAAGTATTGACAGGTCATATGCAAGAAATCGGGTATGTATAAAACACTTGATGGAATTGTATAAACGAGCAAAATGGGGTGCTCAAGGCACGACTGTCGTATCATATCAAGCATGTCTGTCAAGGCTAGTAAAAACAGTACAAGTACACTTTCAAGGCATCCGGGATTGATAATTCATAACTCATAATTTCGGGAATAAAAAGGTGAACAAGCTTTCGAAATATCGGGACAGAATCGGGGTTCAAGATAACTCAAGGTGGATAGGGATCCCGTATGTCTATTTTTCAGTAAGCACTTGGTACTCCTTGAGTTTAGAGACATTTCGGGCTCCTTACACACCTGAGTAACCTCAACAATTCAACAAATCTCGGTGATGTGGTTTCTCACTCGGACAGGCTTCAATCAAACATTTCATCTTCGTTTCGAACATATTCCAGGTGGAAAGTGCCCATTGCTTTCAGAAAGGTTCACAAGCAAATGGGATGGAAACTCCCTTCATCTCTCTTTATTCCCATAATTCCGGGAATTTTGGTTACCTGGCGGTCACCTGGCGGTTAGCCGCTGGCTGACCGCGGGGCTGACCGCGATTGACCTGACCAAATGTGGCATTCTGGAAATGTAACCGCTTCAGTTCGGTTGGCTAGCGGTTAGCCGCCGATGGACTTGACGGTTAGCCGCTAGCTGACCGCGAGGCTGAGCGTAAGGTTACAGCTCTCTGGAAAAGTAACCGGACGCGGTTCGGTTAGCCGCCAGTCACCAGACGGCTAGCCGCTAGGTGACCGTCGGCTGACCGCCAGTTGCGGGAACTCCACAATGCAGTTCAGATTCCAGTCCTCTTTCTCCAATCCATCCCTTTCCCTCTCCAATCACTTATCTGCAATAAAATGAGCTGAAAGCTCCTCCTATTCCACCTTCAACTCTTCTCCAACATCAAAACTTCTACATATCATTATCCAATCACTTCTTCCGTCTTCACCCTCAACCATAAGAGAAGAGAAACTCCACAATCACCAAGATTCATTTAAGCCAAAAACAAGATATAGACAAAGAGTAAAATCCACCATGTTTCCAAAACATTAAATGTACTTCCAAATCAATGTGAATCATAAAGAAAACATGAATAGTGATAATGTGAAACATCATGTATGAAATAGAAAAAAACCGCATTTCTCATAAAACATGTAAATATCAAATCATCCACTTGCCTTGGGTCTCTAATCAAGCAAATCAAGCTCTAAACACTCTTCCAAGCCAAGGCTCCAAGCTACACAAAAACCCCCAAAAAGCAACCCATAAGAACCCTAAAAATGGTAACTCATCAAGGAGAAGGAATGGGTTCAAACAAGCTAGGAAATAAGACCTAGGGGAAAGCCATTGCTCAACAATAGAAGATGGAAAGAGATCCTTACCTCTAGGGCCATTAATCAACAAGAAGGAGCTTGAAATAGAGGCTGCCCACCTTGGTTTCCCACGAAAATGGTGTCAAAAGAGAGAGGAGATGAAGGGGAAGAAGTTGCCGGAGTTCCCTTGTCGGATTGGTGGCTTGGAGGCTTCATTTGAGCAAGAGAAATGGAAGAAAAAGAAGAAGGGGGGGCTGCTGGTACTGTAGCATGGAGTTGCAGCCGATTGGAGTGGAAAATGAGGGAGAAAGAGATGAAGTTGTACTTTTTATAATGGGTGGGTGTGGGGTCCACACTTAAGTAGAACTAGTAATGGAGATTAGAGGGCTTTCCAGACCTCGGATCAAGAAACTTAAAACATGAAAAGTGTCTGGAATAAAATTATCTTTCTAACAAGGTTAATATTGACATACTACCGGGGTCCACATAAAAAGTCAATTGTTTGGTCAAAGGGGTTAAAGAATGGAAAATTTGGGATTTCCGGAAAACTGATTTTAGGAGTTTCGAATGGGCACGGAGTGAACACGAAAGTTGTAGGGAATGGCGAGATTAGTCTAACGAAGCTTAAATGGAAATTTTTGGGAATCACCAAGAATCTCCCCACGCTGACCACGCAAAACAAATGGGACCCTACGGTCATTGTCTAGGTTCACTGGCTCTCAAAACTTCCCAAAGCTAATGAAAAGTCATTTTAACTCAAAAACTCAACCAACAACCACTAAACCCATCGGGAAAACCAAATCACGATTAAAACCACACTAACCAAGAAATTAGGGGTCGGGTTCTCACATCCTCCCCCCCTTAGAACATTTGGTCCTCCAAATGAACTAAACAAATTCAAAAACAAGTGAGGACATTAATCCACACTTCGAAAACAAAACCACAAATCAAAACTCCAAAACGGTCCTCTCGAAAGCACCTGAACTCGCTGGGTCGCCCTCGTGGTAGAACCCCTTAGTCAACTATCAACGGTCGCCAAACATTCTTCCACTGGCTCGAATCCGTCACTGTCCTGTCAATCTGACTGCTCAAGGAATTCTCCAACTCTGACTCCTTCTAAGTTCAACCAAGTCTCTTGTTTCTAAATACCTTGATACTGAAAATTCTTCGAACCATTTTGTTGACTTCATCGCAACTATCGAAGCTAGTGTCTCACATCCACTGCACAATCTTCAAGGTTAACTCTTGCTAGCTTTAATTCTTTCTGCTCATTGCTCTTGATCCTCAGTACAATATTCGGTCTCTGACACTAACATGTTTGTCCCTTCACTATTCTTTAGTATTTGGAGCTCCGTGCTCACTCTTGCAACTGCTCTGCCAAGTCTACCTTTCCTAATAAAATCCAAAATAACTGATTTCCTGCTCCGTATATCTGTACATTGAAATCCGATGCTCCTCGTGTCGATAAAATCTGCAAAGATCTTCTTCGTCGGGCGATCAAGTAGAGATTCTTCCTGCAGTCAACTCCTTCATTAGTTGCTAAAATCAACTCCAAAAGCTTCTAACCGCACAACGACACATCCTGCTGGGTCTACTCCACCACATGGCTGCACTTGTTGAAAATTCAAAAATAATTCTCTGACAAACCCCATCAATTTCTAGGAATCTCTAATTCTGGATGCCACGACTGGATCCGTCATTGCCTCATCGGCCGGAACCTCAGGCATCACCAGGTCATCATCCTCTGCTAAACAAAGAAGCAGCAGATCAAAACAAAATCTTTCACAAAAAAAAGGAAGGAAGAAACAAAAGGAAAGAAAGGGGATCATACCAGCTATCTCCTCTTCTCTGCTTCTCTTCTCCGGAGGCTCGTCAGCATCCTCAGACACCTCCTCAACAATGGTGAGAGGAACTTCAAGATCAGAAGGACTATCGTGCCGTCTCATGTTACGGCGTTGTCCTCTCCTCCTCTTGCCTCGGCAGGTTAATCTGCTCGATGATCCTACCCCACTATCAACATCAGGCCTCTCACAAGAGTCCTCACTGGATGGTCTACTTTTCTCAGTAGACTCCATGGAAGCCTTCGTATGTTCAGCCTGTATCATAGCATCGATCTCGGCCTCCTCCTCCTCCAGCTGTCTCAGGACCTCACCAGGAATCCCCTGTGCAGCTCCTGATCTGATGATGTCCTGCCCGTTGAGAAAGCCTATCTTGTGCTTCTCTCCAGAAATGAAGGTCAAAACTTCCTCCCGACGGACACCATCCGATTTGCCAAGACTCTTCCCCGGAGATTGCTTAATATCGAGCTCTTTCTTGGAAAGTCCCCGGTACACTGAAAAGCTCTCCACGAACCACTTCGTGAAGCCAGCAGTCCGGAAGGCGGGCAGCTCAGGATAAGAAATCATGGCGGTAGTATCCTCGGTGCTATAAAAAGCCCATGCATTTCTCCCATCCTGCAGACCTCCAAAGCGCTTCACCATGCTCGAAGGCGCTCCAACAACGCCTTAAGAAAAGCCAAGCTGCAACATAAAACGCGAAGGGACATACGGTTGGATGTCGACGAAAAGATGTCTGCGGTACACCATCGTACCAACCCGTATGTTGAAGAGCCACCTCTTCTCCGCGTCCGTCAAAGCATAGTGTCTTCCCGACCCTGCCCTGGTCGAATCAAGGGAGACACCAAAGTCAAAAGCCTTCTTTCGCAAGCCCGGAGAAAGCTTCACCAAAGACTGCCCAATCTGGACGTCCCTAAATCGTCGGATCCTTAAACGGGCAGATAAAAGTGATTCGTGAACGGCTGTCCCTCTAGCCAAATGAATCATAAAGGGATCTTCGTCCTGTGCAACTCCCAAACAATGGAAGCTAGGACAGTGGTATACATACCACGAATAGAAGATGTGGGCAGAAAACACCCTGTTCATGGGAAGCCTAAGCCGAACTAGGAAAGCAGCAGCCTGCAGTTCGGTATACAAATAGGAGTAAAGAGTAGGTACCAAAGCCAGCCGCTCTCCAAACGCCATCTGACAAGCTGGAAAAATATAGTGCGGCCTGATGTGCGTCCCATCTCCTCCAGCAAAAACAGCCTCACCCAGCCAGTAAGTGAGGTAAACAGCGAGATCTCTCCGCAACGCAATTCAGGACAAATGGCATCCGTGCTTGCGAAGAATGTAAGACCCCGACCCTCAATTTTTGGGTTTAGCATTGTTTTAACCATGATTTAGCTTTTTAAACAAGATTAGAGATGATTTGACTTTGTTTTTGAGTTTGAATAGATTTTTCATAACTTTGGAGAGTTTTAGAAGACCATTGACTTTGTTTAGACCCGACCCTTGTAAATTGTATTTTTGTGAGAATTTATTCTTGGTTTCTAAAAAATCCCAAATTTTATTCCTTTTGACTCATTTTATTGTTATAAACAACTTTCATGTTTTGACCATCTTGATTTAATACTCAGAAATCGCGTTTTTCGAGAAAAAGGGCAAAAATGACAATTTTCACTAAATCTGTCCATGAATTTCGAAAATTCCAGAAATTGGGGAAAATATACTTTTTGAAAACTAGATTTTTCGACGATCGTTTTGTTCTTCTTCGTCGATTTCATCCGGGGTCCGCAAGACCAAGTTTTAATCGTTTCAAGTTCTACTGCATTGGGACCCACCCTCCAGACACTATATAAACCTTCCTCTTCTTCTCTCCCCATTTCCATTTTCCTGCAACCGGTCCTTGCCTTGCCCTAGAGTGGAGAGGAGAGAAAGCCTTTTTCCTCTTGGTCTTTTCCCTTGGATCTTCCATCAAGAGAGCTCCGATCTCAAATCCGACTCCGCCATTTTCTTCCTCTCTTCGCAAGCTTCGATTGGACCCGTTTTTGAGCCAAATCCCTGACACTATTCATCGTCTTCAACCTCCATTCTTCTTGTTTGGCTAGCAAAAGGTTAGGGCTCTTGTTCCTCTTTTCATTTGATATTCTTTTAGTTCATTTAGAACTTGTTTTCTATGTTTTCAAACCCATTTTCGAAATGGGGCTTTGTAGTGACAAAAATGGTGATTTTTATGTGCTTTCTTTTGGGGCTTTTGTGTAGATTTCGTGGATCAACTCTTTGATTTGGATTTGTGAAAGTTTTGCTTGGCATTTGGACAAAGGCAAGTGATCTCTATAGGATTTCTTATGTATATTGCTTATGTTTGCATTAGGGTTTCAATCTTTCATTAAGACATGTTTTCCATGTTTAATCTCATAATGCAAGTCATGTTCATGCTCTTTCAAGTCATGGGTTTTAGCTTCCTCATTTGTCTTGTTAGCAATGATTTTGTAAGTTCTTGGAATCATGTTTAATCTTGTTAGTTTTTATGATTTTATACCTTAAAATGTCTTGATGTTTCTCTTTGGAATAAATGGACAAATTGTGGATGGAATGCTCTATAATGTGTGAAATGTATCCCTTGGAAAGCATGTAGGCTTGGGGAGTGCAGGTGGTGAAAGTGTGGAAGTGAAGAAGGGAAGGAAGTGTGAAAAGTTCTGAACTGAAATGCACTGCCCGAGTCCTGTCGGTCAGGTGTCGGTCAAGTTTCGGTTGACCGACAGGTCGACCGACACCAACCGAGGACCTGTCGGTTCAATTTCCAGAGAGCAACATTTTTGTCAGGTCATCCGTCGGTTCGCCTTCGGTCGACCGAGGATCTGTCGGTTTGAATTCCAGAGAGCAACAATTCTGGGCTGGGATCTGTCGGTCAAGCCTTCGGTCGACCGACAGATCGACCTCGGTTAACCGACGGTTAACCGATCGTTGACCGACAGTTACAAAAAGGACTGTTTTGAAGGACTTTTGCGAGAAGGAAAACTAGACTAGGTTTTAGACCTTTTTATTGACCTTGTGCACTTGGAATTCCAAAATGTACTATAACTTCTGGGGCACCAAACCTTATCAAAACTCCGACATTTGGGTTTCAACTCCACAAGGGTCAATGAATGGTCTTAGCCTAAACTTGATGGATTTCGTGTTTGAACTTCTGTTTTGATGTTACGTACATCCTCGTGTTCTCGTTTGGTTTCAAGTACAAGTTCGTTTGAAGATTTGTTTCAAGAACCAAGAACCTTGTTTTGATACTTCGTGTTTCATTGTGTATTTGCCCGAATTTCAAGTATAAACTTGTATTTAAGACGTGTTTCAAGAATCGTGTTTCAAGAAAGAAAAAGGGAATCATTTCTTCAGTTTGTTAAGCATTTTATATTATGCTATCGTGCTAGCCTTGTCGTGACGTGTTTGACAAATGATTTCCCTCTTGTTTTGTCGTGCTCTCGAACGTGTATCGCCATGTTTTATGCATTCATGATATAAGTGATTTCACTGAGCTTGGACCGCCCTTTTAGCTTGATCCACTACCTGGGGGTCCTTAAACTCGTGGACTGTCTGCAGACTAGTCGTGTCTTGAATTGACACATCGTGCGTGTTCGTGGTCCGGTTCCGCGGCCGGATACCCCGTCTACCTTGTGTGGCGTGGGATCGTGTTTCTTGTCGTGCTTGTCTTGCGTGCTTACTCTTATCATCATGTATGATGGAGAAAGGATGGGCTCTTTGTGGATTTACTAATCATGATATTATATGTATTCATGTCTTGTTTCGTATATCGTGCATGCACTAATGATTTCCTGATAAGCATCATGTTCATGCATTGTTTTTAAATCTTGTAAATCTGTTCAAGTTCAATGAAGTGTTTTTAGTTCTTGTTTCCTTTAAACTTCGGTTTTGTTTATGCTCTTGCCTATATTGATCACCTGCCAGACCGTCGTGTCTGATATACTTCTATTTTGGTGCTCTAGATAGCAGGTCCTTGTTTTGAGCTAGTTCGCGTGCAGAGGGCTGTTGAGCCACGAGTTTTGCAGCTTGTTGTGTCAGCGATGTCATGTAGACGTCATGCTTGACTCCGGAGTTACGTTACACCATTGGGTAGTATTTGTTCTAGCTTGTTATTGTGTACGGCTTTTGTTAGCCTGTTTCTTGGGAATTGTAATTAATGCACTTGTTAATTTGTAACTTGAATATGTTGGGTAATGATAAGCCTGTTACTGTCAGCTCTGTATATCTTGATATTATGAATGGTTCCAGTCTGAATTTAAATATGTCTATGACAATCTTGTGCTGACAGATCGAGTACGACACGGAACCCGATGGATATGGATTCCGGGTCGTAACGTCTTGTATAGCTTCCGCGAAATATTTTGATGTGTTGTGAATTTTGTTATCCTCACACACGCGGATCCTGGGAGGGGAAATACAAATTCTCCCCATGCTCGCGTCCCCGAGATCGGATCCCGGTTTTGGGGGCGCGACAGACTGGTATCAGAGCGGGCAGGTTTCTAGGAAATAAAACACTCTAGTAACCTTATGACGTGTGGTGAGGAGTCCATAGGTCGTGTGGATTTTGTTTTGGCTAGCCATTGTTTTATCAGCTCGGTTTGTTTTCTTCTAGTGGGGGAGACCCTCTTTGTCTCGTGTTCTTGTCCTTGTTGTTAGGGAATTTGGAGGACCAAATTCTTTTCTAGTGGGGGAGGATTTAATGTATCCGTACCCACATTTAGTATCTTTTGCTTGTTTTTGTGGCAAAGAGTCGATGTTTTGTGGCATTTTGTGGACTTAGCGTGTGGTCCTCGAAGGACTTTGGCAGAATTTTCAGCTTTTCGATGTCACAGATGGAGTGAGCGAGGGAATTTGTGAGCAATTGTTAGTCAGCAAGTTATGTGAATGGTATGTAAAGATCCAATTACAGTTGATCGTGTATCGTCAGATGGTGTGTTAGACAAGTAAGTGCAGATTTTTGGATAAACTTGGATTATCTTCCTAAGTTAGAAGACTTCAAAAGCTGGACAAGTGGTGGACTTTATGAGGTTTGAGGTGATTTTCAGTGGTACGGCTCCAAGAAGATGTGAGAAAGTTAGAAACTTCTCGAGTATTGATGAACTTGTGACGGAGAATTGTTCGAGGAAGTTCAACAAGTGTAGCTATGGTGGTGAAGTTGACTCAGCGAGGTGTATCCGTGAGTGGTTAGAAGCATGAGAATTCAGTTTTTGGCAAAGTGTAGATAGCAGTATGCAGGATTGATTGTTACCTGGTTACATGATAGAGCAAATTTTGCAGACTTTACCGACTCTTGGAACATTAGTTTGGGCAGAGTACAGATGCAAGCTGAAGAATCATAACCTATGGACAAGGTCAGTTGAAAGATATAGAAAAGAATGAAACATGTGCGAGGCTTGAGGATGGTGAACCTGAAACAGAGGCAGAAGATTGAGCAACCAAGGTTTGATTTGAGCGGTTTCGAGATTTAAATGCAGAGTTGTAACCGTTGAGGTGACGCGAAGTGAACAAACATGTTTGGTTAGGAATCGATTATTATGCAGAGGACCAATGGCAACTGGACAGAAAGAGTCAGAGTAACAAGAACTTTTGGTTATTTTGAAGAAAGACTTTATTCTAGGATTGTGGACACGAATCGAGCTCGCAAGGTCAGCTATGCATGCCTGGGTAAAAGACCGGAAGACAGAGACAGAGTTTGATAGAAGCACACCTTACGAAGTTTGGAAATGTGGAGTAGCATGACTGTTAGAATGTTAGCAGGTTTGGTCAGAGCTGGAAACCTACAGAGTTGTGAACCTCTTGGTTTGAACAAGCAAACAGAGATGGCAGAAGTGTACCGAGGACTGGACGACATTGCCTGAAGTAAGACACATCTGGTAGTACTCAGCGTCACCAATTTTCTGAAACCAAGGGTAGGTAGGAGAATTAGTGAGAGCAAGTGGTAGAATTGTTTCAAGGCTTGGGTTGAAGATTTTGGCTTTCCATAGAAGAATACCAAGTTGACAGATGTTTTGTTGATAACGCATCTTCAGATAAGAGATCTAGAACAATAGACAGATATAATCAGATGTGAACAGGAACTGTGAGCATAGCACAGAAAGGTTGGACTCCAAGACTTTAAACACAGATTTGAATTCTAAGACCAGTTATGCATGTCAATGGTAAGAGATTTAGAAATAAGATTTGAAAGAGGCAAACCATACGAAGTGTTGAAACTCAGAGCAGCTCAGCAGGTTATGGCAGTTTAGCATCTGGGTTGTAGTAGTGGAGTATCTGAGTTGTAACCGACCGAGTCAGAAACAGGACACTTATAGAATTTTATAAGATGTGGCAGCATAGTTTCAAGAATTTGAATAACGTAGATAGAGGATGGAAGAGACTGGTACGTGGTAGCACTTCAGCTTCGCCAATTCTTCGAAGACAAGGAACCAGAATCTGAGTAGTACAGTGAGAGCAGATATATGGGATTCCAGAATTTCTCCGGGATGAAGATTATTTCAGAGAAAGCATGTCTACGATCACATCTACATGAAAATGTCAGGATCATCGTGTACATCTCGGTATAACAGTGGGCATAAAAATTTCAAGGTGATAGAATGAGACAGAACTCGTTGTTCCTTAGACAGACAGTGATTAACAAAGTTAGTAAAAGAGATGATCCAGTGTAAGGACGTCAAATGACCACAGAGGGATGACTACGGGAGTGATTGAACATTGGATTTGTTAGAAGAGCAAGTTGTTGGACAGTTATGTGTGATAGTGTGAAGTTTTCAATCGAATCAGACGTGTTGTTGCCGGCGCTTCTCTTTGTCAGGATTGATCAGGGATAGCTCAGTTTCCGAGGTTCAACTTAGGGTGTCAGTGTTTTCTTTAGTCTTTGGGTCTTCAGTGTTTTCTTTGATCTTTCGAGTTTTTGATTTTTGATTTGGTTTAGACCATTTGGAGGACCAAATGGATTCTAAGGGGGGGAGGATGTAAGACCCCGACCCTCAATTTTTGGGTTTAGCATTGTTTTAACCATGATTTAGCTTTTTAAACAAGATTAGAGATGATTTGACTTTGTTTTTGAGTTTGAATAGATTTTTCATAACTTTGGAGAGTTTTAGAAGACCATTGACTTTGTTTAGACCCGACCCTTGTAAATTGTATTTTTGTGAGAATTTATTCTTGGTTTCTAAAAAATCCCAAATTTTATTCCTTTTGACTCATTTTATTGTTATAAACAACTTTCATGTTTTGACCATCTTGATTTAATACTCAGAAATCGCGTTTTTCGAGAAAAAGGGCAAAAATGACAATTTTCACTAAATCTGTCCATGAATTTCGAAAATTCCAGAAATTGGGGAAAATATACTTTTTGAAAACTAGATTTTTCGACGATCGTTTTGTTCTTCTTCGTCGATTTCATCCGGGGTCCGCAAGACCAAGTTTTAATCGTTTCAAGTTCTACTGCATTGGGACCCACCCTCCAGACACTATATAAACCTTCCTCTTCTTCTCTCCCCATTTCCATTTTCCTGCAACCGGTCCTTGCCTTGCCCTAGAGTGGAGAGGAGAGAAAGCCTTTTTCCTCTTGGTCTTTTCCCTTGGATCTTCCATCAAGAGAGCTCCGATCTCAAATCCGACTCCGCCATTTTCTTCCTCTCTTCGCAAGCTTCGATTGGACCCGTTTTTGAGCCAAATCCCCGACACTATTCATCGTCTTCAACCTCCATTCTTCTTGTTTGGCTAGCAAAAGGTTAGGGCTCTTGTTCCTCTTTTCATTTGATATTCTTTTAGTTCATTTAGAACTTGTTTTCTATGTTTTCAAACCCATTTTCGAAATGGGGCTTTGTAGTGACAAAAATGGTGATTTTTATGTGCTTTCTTTTGGGGCTTTTGTGTAGATTTCGTGGATCAACTCTTTGATTTGGATTTGTGAAAGTTTTGCTTGGCATTTGGACAAAGGCAAGTGATCTCTATAGGATTTCTTATGTATATTGCTTATGTTTGCATTAGGGTTTCAATCTTTCATTAAGACATGTTTTCCATGTTTAATCTCATAATGCAAGTCATGTTCATGCTCTTTCAAGTCATGGGTTTTAGCTTCCTCATTTGTCTTGTTAGCAATGATTTTGTAAGTTCTTGGAATCATGTTTAATCTTGTTAGTTTTTATGATTTTATACCTTAAAATGTCTTGATGTTTCTCTTTGGAATAAATGGACAAATTGTGGATGGAATGCTCTATAATGTGTGAAATGTATCCCTTGGAAAGCATGTAGGCTTGGGGAGTGCAGGTGGTGAAAGTGTGGAAGTGAAGAAGGGAAGGAAGTGTGAAAAGTTCTGAACTGAAATGCACTGCCCGAGTCCTGTCGGTCAGGTGTCGGTCAAGTTTCGGTTGACCGACAGGTCGACCGACACCAACCGAGGACCTGTCGGTTCAATTTCCAGAGAGCAACATTTTTGTCAGGTCATCCGTCGGTTCGCCTTCGGTCGACCGAGGATCTGTCGGTTTGAATTCCAGAGAGCAACAATTCTGGGCTGGGATCTGTCGGTCAAGCCTTCGGTCGACCGACAGATCGACCTCGGTTAACCGACGGTTAACCGATCGTTGACCGACAGTTACAAAAAGGACTGTTTTGAAGGACTTTTGCGAGAAGGAAAACTAGACTAGGTTTTAGACCTTTTTATTGACCTTGTGCACTTGGAATTCCAAAATGTACTATAACTTCTGGGGCACCAAACCTTATCAAAACTCCGACATTTGGGTTTCAACTCCACAAGGGTCAATGAATGGTCTTAGCCTAAACTTGATGGATTTCGTGTTTGAACTTCTGTTTTGATGTTACGTACATCCTCGTGTTCTCGTTTGGTTTCAAGTACAAGTTCGTTTGAAGATTTGTTTCAAGAACCAAGAACCTTGTTTTGATACTTCGTGTTTCATTGTGTATTTGCCCGAATTTCAAGTATAAACTTGTATTTAAGACGTGTTTCAAGAATCGTGTTTCAAGAAAGAAAAAGGGAATCATTTCTTCAGTTTGTTAAGCATTTTATATTATGCTATCGTGCTAGCCTTGTCGTGACGTGTTTGACAAATGATTTCCCTCTTGTTTTGTCGTGCTCTCGAACGTGTATCGCCATGTTTTATGCATTCATGATATAAGTGATTTCACTGAGCTTGGACCGCCCTTTTAGCTTGATCCACTACCTGGGGGTCCTTAAACTCGTGGACTGTCTGCAGACTAGTCGTGTCTTGAATTGACACATCGTGCGTGTTCGTGGTCCGGTTCCGCGGCCGGATACCCCGTCTACCTTGTGTGGCGTGGGATCGTGTTTCTTGTCGTGCTTGTCTTGCGTGCTTACTCTTATCATCATGTATGATGGAGAAAGGATGGGCTCTTTGTGGATTTACTAATCATGATATTATATGTATTCATGTCTTGTTTCGTATATCGTGCATGCACTAATGATTTCCTGATAAGCATCATGTTCATGCATTGTTTTTAAATCTTGTAAATCTGTTCAAGTTCAATGAAGTGTTTTTAGTTCTTGTTTCCTTTAAACTTCGGTTTTGTTTATGCTCTTGCCTATATTGATCACCTGCCAGACCGTCGTGTCTGATATACTTCTATTTTGGTGCTCTAGATAGCAGGTCCTTGTTTTGAGCTAGTTCGCGTGCAGAGGGCTGTTGAGCCACGAGTTTTGCAGCTTGTTGTGTCAGCGATGTCATGTAGACGTCATGCTTGACTCCGGAGTTACGTTACACCATTGGGTAGTATTTGTTCTAGCTTGTTATTGTGTACGGCTTTTGTTAGCCTGTTTCTTGGGAATTGTAATTAATGCACTTGTTAATTTGTAACTTGAATATGTTGGGTAATGATAAGCCTGTTACTGTCAGCTCTGTATATCTTGATATTATGAATGGTTCCAGTCTGAATTTAAATATGTCTATGACAATCTTGTGCTGACAGATCGAGTACGACACGGAACCCGATGGATATGGATTCCGGGTCGTAACGTCTTGTATAGCTTCCGCGAAATATTTTGATGTGTTGTGAATTTTGTTATCCTCACACACGCGGATCCTGGGAGGGGAAATACAAATTCTCCCCATGCTCGCGTCCCCGAGATCGGATCCCGGTTTTGGGGGCGCGACAGACTGGTATCAGAGCGGGCAGGTTTCTAGGAAATAAAACACTCTAGTAACCTTATGACGTGTGGTGAGGAGTCCATAGGTCGTGTGGATTTTGTTTTGGCTAGCCATTGTTTTATCAGCTCGGTTTGTTTTCTTCTAGTGGGGGAGACCCTCTTTGTCTCGTGTTCTTGTCCTTGTTGTTAGGGAATTTGGAGGACCAAATTCTTTTCTAGTGGGGGAGGATTTAATGTATCCGTACCCACATTTAGTATCTTTTGCTTGTTTTTGTGGCAAAGAGTCGATGTTTTGTGGCATTTTGTGGACTTAGCGTGTGGTCCTCGAAGGACTTTGGCAGAATTTTCAGCTTTTCGATGTCACAGATGGAGTGAGCGAGGGAATTTGTGAGCAATTGTTAGTCAGCAAGTTATGTGAATGGTATGTAAAGATCCAATTACAGTTGATCGTGTATCGTCAGATGGTGTGTTAGACAAGTAAGTGCAGATTTTTGGATAAACTTGGATTATCTTCCTAAGTTAGAAGACTTCAAAAGCTGGACAAGTGGTGGACTTTATGAGGTTTGAGGTGATTTTCAGTGGTACGGCTCCAAGAAGATGTGAGAAAGTTAGAAACTTCTCGAGTATTGATGAACTTGTGACGGAGAATTGTTCGAGGAAGTTCAACAAGTGTAGCTATGGTGGTGAAGTTGACTCAGCGAGGTGTATCCGTGAGTGGTTAGAAGCATGAGAATTCAGTTTTTGGCAAAGTGTAGATAGCAGTATGCAGGATTGATTGTTACCTGGTTACATGATAGAGCAAATTTTGCAGACTTTACCGACTCTTGGAACATTAGTTTGGGCAGAGTACAGATGCAAGCTGAAGAATCATAACCTATGGACAAGGTCAGTTGAAAGATATAGAAAAGAATGAAACATGTGCGAGGCTTGAGGATGGTGAACCTGAAACAGAGGCAGAAGATTGAGCAACCAAGGTTTGATTTGAGCGGTTTCGAGATTTAAATGCAGAGTTGTAACCGTTGAGGTGACGCGAAGTGAACAAACATGTTTGGTTAGGAATCGATTATTATGCAGAGGACCAATGGCAACTGGACAGAAAGAGTCAGAGTAACAAGAACTTTTGGTTATTTTGAAGAAAGACTTTATTCTAGGATTGTGGACACGAATCGAGCTCGCAAGGTCAGCTATGCATGCCTGGGTAAAAGACCGGAAGACAGAGACAGAGTTTGATAGAAGCACACCTTACGAAGTTTGGAAATGTGGAGTAGCATGACTGTTAGAATGTTAGCAGGTTTGGTCAGAGCTGGAAACCTACAGAGTTGTGAACCTCTTGGTTTGAACAAGCAAACAGAGATGGCAGAAGTGTACCGAGGACTGGACGACATTGCCTGAAGTAAGACACATCTGGTAGTACTCAGCGTCACCAATTTTCTGAAACCAAGGGTAGGTAGGAGAATTAGTGAGAGCAAGTGGTAGAATTGTTTCAAGGCTTGGGTTGAAGATTTTGGCTTTCCATAGAAGAATACCAAGTTGACAGATGTTTTGTTGATAACGCATCTTCAGATAAGAGATCTAGAACAATAGACAGATATAATCAGATGTGAACAGGAACTGTGAGCATAGCACAGAAAGGTTGGACTCCAAGACTTTAAACACAGATTTGAATTCTAAGACCAGTTATGCATGTCAATGGTAAGAGATTTAGAAATAAGATTTGAAAGAGGCAAACCATACGAAGTGTTGAAACTCAGAGCAGCTCAGCAGGTTATGGCAGTTTAGCATCTGGGTTGTAGTAGTGGAGTATCTGAGTTGTAACCGACCGAGTCAGAAACAGGACACTTATAGAATTTTATAAGATGTGGCAGCATAGTTTCAAGAATTTGAATAACGTAGATAGAGGATGGAAGAGACTGGTACGTGGTAGCACTTCAGCTTCGCCAATTCTTCGAAGACAAGGAACCAGAATCTGAGTAGTACAGTGAGAGCAGATATATGGGATTCCAGAATTTCTCCGGGATGAAGATTATTTCAGAGAAAGCATGTCTACGATCACATCTACATGAAAATGTCAGGATCATCGTGTACATCTCGGTATAACAGTGGGCATAAAAATTTCAAGGTGATAGAATGAGACAGAACTCGTTGTTCCTTAGACAGACAGTGATTAACAAAGTTAGTAAAAGAGATGATCCAGTGTAAGGACGTCAAATGACCACAGAGGGATGACTACGGGAGTGATTGAACATTGGATTTGTTAGAAGAGCAAGTTGTTGGACAGTTATGTGTGATAGTGTGAAGTTTTCAATCGAATCAGACGTGTTGTTGCCGGCGCTTCTCTTTGTCAGGATTGATCAGGGATAGCTCAGTTTCCGAGGTTCAACTTAGGGTGTCAGTGTTTTCTTTAGTCTTTGGGTCTTCAGTGTTTTCTTTGATCTTTCGAGTTTTTGATTTTTGATTTGGTTTAGACCATTTGGAGGACCAAATGGATTCTAAGGGGGGGAGGATGTAAGACCCCGACCCTCAATTTTTGGGTTTAGCATTGTTTTAACCATGATTTAGCTTTTTAAACAAGATTAGAGATGATTTGACTTTGTTTTTGAGTTTGAATAGATTTTTCATAACTTTGGAGAGTTTTAGAAGACCATTGACTTTGTTTAGACCCGACCCTTGTAAATTGTATTTTTGTGAGAATTTATTCTTGGTTTCTAAAAAATCCCAAATTTTATTCCTTTTGACTCATTTTATTGTTATAAACAACTTTCATGTTTTGACCATCTTGATTTAATACTCAGAAATCGCGTTTTTCGAGAAAAAGGGCAAAAATGACAATTTTCACTAAATCTGTCCATGAATTTCGAAAATTCCAGAAATTGGGGAAAATATACTTTTTGAAAACTAGATTTTTCGACGATCGTTTTGTTCTTCTTCGTCGATTTCATCCGGGGTCCGCAAGACCAAGTTTTAATCGTTTCAAGTTCTACTGCATTGGGACCCACCCTCCAGACACTATATAAACCTTCCTCTTCTTCTCTCCCCATTTCCATTTTCCTGCAACCGGTCCTTGCCTTGCCCTAGAGTGGAGAGGAGAGAAAGCCTTTTTCCTCTTGGTCTTTTCCCTTGGATCTTCCATCAAGAGAGCTCCGATCTCAAATCCGACTCCGCCATTTTCTTCCTCTCTTCGCAAGCTTCGATTGGACCCGTTTTTGAGCCAAATCCCCGACACTATTCATCGTCTTCAACCTCCATTCTTCTTGTTTGGCTAGCAAAAGGTTAGGGCTCTTGTTCCTCTTTTCATTTGATATTCTTTTAGTTCATTTAGAACTTGTTTTCTATGTTTTCAAACCCATTTTCGAAATGGGGCTTTGTAGTGACAAAAATGGTGATTTTTATGTGCTTTCTTTTGGGGCTTTTGTGTAGATTTCGTGGATCAACTCTTTGATTTGGATTTGTGAAAGTTTTGCTTGGCATTTGGACAAAGGCAAGTGATCTCTATAGGATTTCTTATGTATATTGCTTATGTTTGCATTAGGGTTTCAATCTTTCATTAAGACATGTTTTCCATGTTTAATCTCATAATGCAAGTCATGTTCATGCTCTTTCAAGTCATGGGTTTTAGCTTCCTCATTTGTCTTGTTAGCAATGATTTTGTAAGTTCTTGGAATCATGTTTAATCTTGTTAGTTTTTATGATTTTATACCTTAAAATGTCTTGATGTTTCTCTTTGGAATAAATGGACAAATTGTGGATGGAATGCTCTATAATGTGTGAAATGTATCCCTTGGAAAGCATGTAGGCTTGGGGAGTGCAGGTGGTGAAAGTGTGGAAGTGAAGAAGGGAAGGAAGTGTGAAAAGTTCTGAACTGAAATGCACTGCCCGAGTCCTGTCGGTCAGGTGTCGGTCAAGTTTCGGTTGACCGACAGGTCGACCGACACCAACCGAGGACCTGTCGGTTCAATTTCCAGAGAGCAACATTTTTGTCAGGTCATCCGTCGGTTCGCCTTCGGTCGACCGAGGATCTGTCGGTTTGAATTCCAGAGAGCAACAATTCTGGGCTGGGATCTGTCGGTCAAGCCTTCGGTCGACCGACAGATCGACCTCGGTTAACCGACGGTTAACCGATCGTTGACCGACAGTTACAAAAAGGACTGTTTTGAAGGACTTTTGCGAGAAGGAAAACTAGACTAGGTTTTAGACCTTTTTATTGACCTTGTGCACTTGGAATTCCAAAATGTACTATAACTTCTGGGGCACCAAACCTTATCAAAACTCCGACATTTGGGTTTCAACTCCACAAGGGTCAATGAATGGTCTTAGCCTAAACTTGATGGATTTCGTGTTTGAACTTCTGTTTTGATGTTACGTACATCCTCGTGTTCTCGTTTGGTTTCAAGTACAAGTTCGTTTGAAGATTTGTTTCAAGAACCAAGAACCTTGTTTTGATACTTCGTGTTTCATTGTGTATTTGCCCGAATTTCAAGTATAAACTTGTATTTAAGACGTGTTTCAAGAATCATGTTTCAAGAAAGAAAAAGGGAATCATTTCTTCAGTTTGTTAAGCATTTTATATTATGCTATCGTGCTAGCCTTGTCGTGACGTGTTTGACAAATGATTTCCCTCTTGTTTTGTCGTGCTCTCGAACGTGTATCGCCATGTTTTATGCATTCATGATATAAGTGATTTCACTGAGCTTGGACCGCCCTTTTAGCTTGATCCACTACCTGGGGGTCCTTAAACTCGTGGACTGTCTGCAGACTAGTCGTGTCTTGAATTGACACATCGTGCGTGTTCGTGGTCCGGTTCCGCGGCCGGATACCCCGTCTACCTTGTGTGGCGTGGGATCGTGTTTCTTGTCGTGCTTGTCTTGCGTGCTTACTCTTATCATCATGTATGATGGAGAAAGGATGGGCTCTTTGTGGATTTACTAATCATGATATTATATGTATTCATGTCTTGTTTCGTATATCGTGCATGCACTAATGATTTCCTGATAAGCATCATGTTCATGCATTGTTTTTAAATCTTGTAAATCTGTTCAAGTTCAATGAAGTGTTTTTAGTTCTTGTTTCCTTTAAACTTCGGTTTTGTTTATGCTCTTGCCTATATTGATCACCTGCCAGACCGTCGTGTCTGATATACTTCTATTTTGGTGCTCTAGATAGCAGGTCCTTGTTTTGAGCTAGTTCGCGTGCAGAGGGCTGTTGAGCCACGAGTTTTGCAGCTTGTTGTGTCAGCGATGTCATGTAGACGTCATGCTTGACTCCGGAGTTACGTTACACCATTGGGTAGTATTTGTTCTAGCTTGTTATTGTGTACGGCTTTTGTTAGCCTGTTTCTTGGGAATTGTAATTAATGCACTTGTTAATTTGTAACTTGAATATGTTGGGTAATGATAAGCCTGTTACTGTCAGCTCTGTATATCTTGATATTATGAATGGTTCCAGTCTGAATTTAAATATGTCTATGACAATCTTGTGCTGACAGATCGAGTACGACACGGAACCCGATGGATATGGATTCCGGGTCGTAACGTCTTGTATAGCTTCCGCGAAATATTTTGATGTGTTGTGAATTTTGTTATCCTCACACACGCGGATCCTGGGAGGGGAAATACAAATTCTCCCCATGCTCGCGTCCCCGAGATCGGATCCCGGTTTTGGGGGCGCGACAGACTGGTATCAGAGCGGGCAGGTTTCTAGGAAATAAAACACTCTAGTAACCTTATGACGTGTGGTGAGGAGTCCATAGGTCGTGTGGATTTTGTTTTGGCTAGCCATTGTTTTATCAGCTCGGTTTGTTTTCTTCTAGTGGGGGAGACCCTCTTTGTCTCGTGTTCTTGTCCTTGTTGTTAGGGAATTTGGAGGACCAAATTCTTTTCTAGTGGGGGAGGATTTAATGTATCCGTACCCACATTTAGTATCTTTTGCTTGTTTTTGTGGCAAAGAGTCGATGTTTTGTGGCATTTTGTGGACTTAGCGTGTGGTCCTCGAAGGACTTTGGCAGAATTTTCAGCTTTTCGATGTCACAGATGGAGTGAGCGAGGGAATTTGTGAGCAATTGTTAGTCAGCAAGTTATGTGAATGGTATGTAAAGATCCAATTACAGTTGATCGTGTATCGTCAGATGGTGTGTTAGACAAGTAAGTGCAGATTTTTGGATAAACTTGGATTATCTTCCTAAGTTAGAAGACTTCAAAAGCTGGACAAGTGGTGGACTTTATGAGGTTTGAGGTGATTTTCAGTGGTACGGCTCCAAGAAGATGTGAGAAAGTTAGAAACTTCTCGAGTATTGATGAACTTGTGACGGAGAATTGTTCGAGGAAGTTCAACAAGTGTAGCTATGGTGGTGAAGTTGACTCAGCGAGGTGTATCCGTGAGTGGTTAGAAGCATGAGAATTCAGTTTTTGGCAAAGTGTAGATAGCAGTATGCAGGATTGATTGTTACCTGGTTACATGATAGAGCAAATTTTGCAGACTTTACCGACTCTTGGAACATTAGTTTGGGCAGAGTACAGATGCAAGCTGAAGAATCATAACCTATGGACAAGGTCAGTTGAAAGATATAGAAAAGAATGAAACATGTGCGAGGCTTGAGGATGGTGAACCTGAAACAGAGGCAGAAGATTGAGCAACCAAGGTTTGATTTGAGCGGTTTCGAGATTTAAATGCAGAGTTGTAACCGTTGAGGTGACGCGAAGTGAACAAACATGTTTGGTTAGGAATCGATTATTATGCAGAGGACCAATGGCAACTGGACAGAAAGAGTCAGAGTAACAAGAACTTTTGGTTATTTTGAAGAAAGACTTTATTCTAGGATTGTGGACACGAATCGAGCTCGCAAGGTCAGCTATGCATGCCTGGGTAAAAGACCGGAAGACAGAGACAGAGTTTGATAGAAGCACACCTTACGAAGTTTGGAAATGTGGAGTAGCATGACTGTTAGAATGTTAGCAGGTTTGGTCAGAGCTGGAAACCTACAGAGTTGTGAACCTCTTGGTTTGAACAAGCAAACAGAGATGGCAGAAGTGTACCGAGGACTGGACGACATTGCCTGAAGTAAGACACATCTGGTAGTACTCAGCGTCACCAATTTTCTGAAACCAAGGGTAGGTAGGAGAATTAGTGAGAGCAAGTGGTAGAATTGTTTCAAGGCTTGGGTTGAAGATTTTGGCTTTCCATAGAAGAATACCAAGTTGACAGATGTTTTGTTGATAACGCATCTTCAGATAAGAGATCTAGAACAATAGACAGATATAATCAGATGTGAACAGGAACTGTGAGCATAGCACAGAAAGGTTGGACTCCAAGACTTTAAACACAGATTTGAATTCTAAGACCAGTTATGCATGTCAATGGTAAGAGATTTAGAAATAAGATTTGAAAGAGGCAAACCATACGAAGTGTTGAAACTCAGAGCAGCTCAGCAGGTTATGGCAGTTTAGCATCTGGGTTGTAGTAGTGGAGTATCTGAGTTGTAACCGACCGAGTCAGAAACAGGACACTTATAGAATTTTATAAGATGTGGCAGCATAGTTTCAAGAATTTGAATAACGTAGATAGAGGATGGAAGAGACTGGTACGTGGTAGCACTTCAGCTTCGCCAATTCTTCGAAGACAAGGAACCAGAATCTGAGTAGTACAGTGAGAGCAGATATATGGGATTCCAGAATTTCTCCGGGATGAAGATTATTTCAGAGAAAGCATGTCTACGATCACATCTACATGAAAATGTCAGGATCATCGTGTACATCTCGGTATAACAGTGGGCATAAAAATTTCAAGGTGATAGAATGAGACAGAACTCGTTGTTCCTTAGACAGACAGTGATTAACAAAGTTAGTAAAAGAGATGATCCAGTGTAAGGACGTCAAATGACCACAGAGGGATGACTACGGGAGTGATTGAACATTGGATTTGTTAGAAGAGCAAGTTGTTGGACAGTTATGTGTGATAGTGTGAAGTTTTCAATCGAATCAGACGTGTTGTTGCCGGCGCTTCTCTTTGTCAGGATTGATCAGGGATAGCTCAGTTTCCGAGGTTCAACTTAGGGTGTCAGTGTTTTCTTTAGTCTTTGGGTCTTCAGTGTTTTCTTTGATCTTTCGAGTTTTTGATTTTTGATTTGGTTTAGACCATTTGGAGGACCAAATGGATTCTAAGGGGGGGAGGATGTAAGACCCCGACCCTCAATTTTTGGGTTTAGCATTGTTTTAACCATGATTTAGCTTTTTAAACAAGATTAGAGATGATTTGACTTTGTTTTTGAGTTTGAATAGATTTTTCATAACTTTGGAGAGTTTTAGAAGACCATTGACTTTGTTTAGACCCGACCCTTGTAAATTGTATTTTTGTGAGAATTTATTCTTGGTTTCTAAAAAATCCCAAATTTTATTCCTTTTGACTCATTTTATTGTTATAAACAACTTTCATGTTTTGACCATCTTGATTTAATACTCAGAAATCGCGTTTTTCGAGAAAAAGGGCAAAAATGACAATTTTCACTAAATCTGTCCATGAATTTCGAAAATTCCAGAAATTGGGGAAAATATACTTTTTGAAAACTAGATTTTTCGACGATCGTTTTGTTCTTCTTCGTCGATTTCATCCGGGGTCCGCAAGACCAAGTTTTAATCGTTTCAAGTTCTACTGCATTGGGACCCACCCTCCAGACACTATATAAACCTTCCTCTTCTTCTCTCCCCATTTCCATTTTCCTGCAACCGGTCCTTGCCTTGCCCTAGAGTGGAGAGGAGAGAAAGCCTTTTTCCTCTTGGTCTTTTCCCTTGGATCTTCCATCAAGAGAGCTCCGATCTCAAATCCGACTCCGCCATTTTCTTCCTCTCTTCGCAAGCTTCGATTGGACCCGTTTTTGAGCCAAATCCCCGACACTATTCATCGTCTTCAACCTCCATTCTTCTTGTTTGGCTAGCAAAAGGTTAGGGCTCTTGTTCCTCTTTTCATTTGATATTCTTTTAGTTCATTTAGAACTTGTTTTCTATGTTTTCAAACCCATTTTCGAAATGGGGCTTTGTAGTGACAAAAATGGTGATTTTTATGTGCTTTCTTTTGGGGCTTTTGTGTAGATTTCGTGGATCAACTCTTTGATTTGGATTTGTGAAAGTTTTGCTTGGCATTTGGACAAAGGCAAGTGATCTCTATAGGATTTCTTATGTATATTGCTTATGTTTGCATTAGGGTTTCAATCTTTCATTAAGACATGTTTTCCATGTTTAATCTCATAATGCAAGTCATGTTCATGCTCTTTCAAGTCATGGGTTTTAGCTTCCTCATTTGTCTTGTTAGCAATGATTTTGTAAGTTCTTGGAATCATGTTTAATCTTGTTAGTTTTTATGATTTTATACCTTAAAATGTCTTGATGTTTCTCTTTGGAATAAATGGACAAATTGTGGATGGAATGCTCTATAATGTGTGAAATGTATCCCTTGGAAAGCATGTAGGCTTGGGGAGTGCAGGTGGTGAAAGTGTGGAAGTGAAGAAGGGAAGGAAGTGTGAAAAGTTCTGAACTGAAATGCACTGCCCGAGTCCTGTCGGTCAGGTGTCGGTCAAGTTTCGGTTGACCGACAGGTCGACCGACACCAACCGAGGACCTGTCGGTTCAATTTCCAGAGAGCAACATTTTTGTCAGGTCATCCGTCGGTTCGCCTTCGGTCGACCGAGGATCTGTCGGTTTGAATTCCAGAGAGCAACAATTCTGGGCTGGGATCTGTCGGTCAAGCCTTCGGTCGACCGACAGATCGACCTCGGTTAACCGACGGTTAACCGATCGTTGACCGACAGTTACAAAAAGGACTGTTTTGAAGGACTTTTGCGAGAAGGAAAACTAGACTAGGTTTTAGACCTTTTTATTGACCTTGTGCACTTGGAATTCCAAAATGTACTATAACTTCTGGGGCACCAAACCTTATCAAAACTCCGACATTTGGGTTCAACTCCACAAGGGTCAATGAATGGTCTTAGCCTAAACTTGATGGATTTCGTGTTTGAACTTCTGTTTTGATGTTACGTACATCCTCGTGTTCTCGTTTGGTTTCAAGTACAAGTTCGTTTGAAGATTTGTTTCAAGAACCAAGAACCTTGTTTTGATACTTCGTGTTTCATTGTGTATTTGCCCGAATTTCAAGTATAAACTTGTATTTAAGACGTGTTTCAAGAATCGTGTTTCAAGAAAGAAAAAGGGAATCATTTCTTCAGTTTGTTAAGCATTTTATATTATGCTATCGTGCTAGCCTTGTCGTGACGTGTTTGACAAATGATTTCCCTCTTGTTTTGTCGTGCTCTCGAACGTGTATCGCCATGTTTTATGCATTCATGATATAAGTGATTTCACTGAGCTTGGACCGCCCTTTTAGCTTGATCCACTACCTGGGGGTCCTTAAACTCGTGGACTGTCTGCAGACTAGTCGTGTCTTGAATTGACACATCGTGCGTGTTCGTGGTCCGGTTCCGCGGCCGGATACCCCGTCTACCTTGTGTGGCGTGGGATCGTGTTTCTTGTCGTGCTTGTCTTGCGTGCTTACTCTTATCATCATGTATGATGGAGAAAGGATGGGCTCTTTGTGGATTTACTAATCATGATATTATATGTATTCATGTCTTGTTTCGTATATCGTGCATGCACTAATGATTTCCTGATAAGCATCATGTTCATGCATTGTTTTTAAATCTTGTAAATCTGTTCAAGTTCAATGAAGTGTTTTTAGTTCTTGTTTCCTTTAAACTTCGGTTTTGTTTATGCTCTTGCCTATATTGATCACCTGCCAGACCGTCGTGTCTGATATATTTCTATTTTGGTGCTCTAGATAGCAGGTCCTTGTTTTGAGCTAGTTCGCGTGCAGAGGGCTGTTGAGCCACGAGTTTTGCAGCTTGTTGTGTCAGCGATGTCATGTAGACGTCATGCTTGACTCCGGAGTTACGTTACACCATTGGGTAGTATTTGTTCTAGCTTGTTATTGTGTACGGCTTTTGTTAGCCTGTTTCTTGGGAATTGTAATTAATGCACTTGTTAATTTGTAACTTGAATATGTTGGGTAATGATAAGCCTGTTACTGTCAGCTCTGTATATCTTGATATTATGAATGGTTCCAGTCTGAATTTAAATATGTCTATGACAATCTTGTGCTGACAGATCGAGTACGACACGGAACCCGATGGATATGGATTCCGGGTCGTAACGTCTTGTATAGCTTCCGCGAAATATTTTGATGTGTTGTGAATTTTGTTATCCTCACACACGCGGATCCTGGGAGGGAAAATACAAATTCTCCCCATGCTCGCGTCCCCGAGATCGGATCCCGGTTTTGGGGGCGCGACAAAGAACTTCTTCAAATCTTCTCGCATAGCAGCGATCTTCTTCAAACTTGATGCTTTAGCCCTAACATCCTGGGCCATGCCATTAGAAGAATCCCCGCTGTCAAAAAAGTTGGAGCTGCAAGCCCTCCAACTGCTGCATCTAACTTTCGAGCCCTCCTTCTCCTTCAAAAAATTATAGAAGGCAACGGGCTGAAAGTACACAAGCCTAAACTCCTCAGACTGCTCCTCAAGGACGCTGTCAATAGGCATAAACTCCTCATAGAGTTTGTCGAGGATAGGCAATCCGGTGATGGCGCTCAGCTCCTTCAAAGAAAAACCAATCTCACCATTCGTCACAATGAAGGTGTTGGTTTGTGGAAGGAATGACTCCAGCATGGCCATGAAAGCCTCATCGGAGAAAACGACGGTTTGCTGAAAAGCGCGAACCGCGTCAAAAATCTCGGCCTCCCGAAGAACCCATGGGACCTTAGGCTTTGGAGATGGCCTAGATCTCATATGGTGTCATATTTGTAAAGAATATCTAAAAATATCTCTTTTGTGTAGAGAATATCTAAAAATATCTTTACTTGGAGAGAATTTCTCAAGTTTTC
Source organism: Umbellularia californica (assembly GCA_028538565.1). NCBI lineage: Eukaryota > Viridiplantae > Streptophyta > Magnoliopsida > Laurales > Lauraceae > Umbellularia > Umbellularia californica. The sequence continues at coordinate 21,662,214 of JAPQWN010000005.1, read as the reverse complement.
TTTTTTTGGAAAAATTCTCTCAAAATATCTCTCTCTTTGGGAAAGTAGCTAAATTTTAGCACTTACCTCCTTTCTTTCTCTTTGTTTCCTCTTTTGGCTTGCTCTCTTCTATAAAAGCAAAGAGGGTTGGTGCTTTTGCTCCATTACTTTCTTTTTGCAAGAAATCTTCAAGAGTGTTCCCCAAGGCAAGAAGTGCTTTCTCTTCTTCAAGGATCTCCAAGCTTTTCTTCTTCTTCTCCATCAATGGCTTCAAGTAAGTTTTCTTCCTCATCAAGAATCTCCATTGTAGAAGTAGCTTCTTCATCATTTTTTTCTTCTTTTTCTTTTCTTCTTCTTTCTTGTTTTCTTTTTTTTTCTTTTCTTTTCTTTTCATGCACGTTTTTTCCTCTTTTTTTTTCGTGCTTTTCTTTCTTTCCCCCTTTTTTTTTCTTTTTTTTTTCTTTTCTTTTCACGATTTTCTCTTTTTTTTCGTGAACTCTTTTTTTTTTCTTTCTTTCTGTTTTTTTTTTTTACGCTGATCCTTTTTTTTTCAGCGTTTTTCTCTTCTTTTCTTTTTTTTTTTTTGCTGTTTTTTTTTTCTCTGGCTGTACGGACAGGTCCGTACGGACCTGACCGTACTGCCACGTGGCAGTGGGCCACGGCCTGTGGGCCAAAATTTTATTTATTTATTTTTTTTTTGCTGAGATTTTTTTTCTCTCTCTTTCTTTTTCTTTTTCCTTGTTTGCTCACTATGATAATGAGGCTATGCAATTTCAATGTGTATGCATTTTTTTTTTCTTTTGATGTATCAAGATAGAAGGCTAGAGTCTCTAGGTCAAGCCAACATGATTTTTGACTTGGACAAAGTTTGATTGGTTTTGACCAAATTGGGTTGGAATTGGTCAAACTTTGGTCAAGGTTTTCCTAGCATCTAATGCATGATGATATACTTGTGATGCATGATTTTTGTAAATGGATTTGGAAGTATGATGACGCATACCTGAAAATCTTTTACAAGTATCGGGATTTTGAGCTCGCAGCGATGTTGAGCTCTTTCTCGGTCTTGCTGGATTTTGAGGAAGTTTGCAATTTTTGGATTTTGAAGCTCGCAGCAATGTTGAGTTCTTTTCCAGATTTTGCGGAAGTTTGATGAGATTGGCTCGTTCTCGCAGCGACGTTGAGTTCAAGCCTTCTTTGAGAATTCTCCACTGACTATGAGCTCGCAGCGATGTTGAGCTCATTTTCAGGCTTCCTGTCTTTTTTCGGAGTATTTTCCTTTTTGTTGGAATTGCCCTGGAACCATGTCAAAATTTTGCTAGAATTTTTTGTAGCAGAATTCTGTCATTTTGATGTTGATTGATCTATTCTCTTCCATCTTTTGCAGGTAGTTCTTCCAAATTGAACAAGGGTAAAGGTCCTATTACTGACGCACCTCGTCGATCTGCTAGATCTTCCAATGCCGCCGTTCAGCAGGCTTGGGAGAAGGTCCAGTTTGTGGAGAAAAACTTGGCAGAATGCGATTCCCTCAATCGTGATGAGATGAGACAGCGATTGATCGCTCTCAAGGATGAGGAGTTCTATAAGATCATGGTAAGCAGCCGTCCCTGGGTTACGGACGATCAGAGCGTAGTGCTCAAGCCTACCTTCTTCTTTGGTGATGCAGTCCCTGACGACTTGACATACCAAAGGAGATGTTTTCAGTTCTTTTACACAGCAGATGGTGAGGAGAGAACTATTTCTACCCGGTCGTCTTTTGATCGGACCATCTCGATCCTGAGCCTTTCTCCCACGTGCCCTAAGAGGGAAGATCCTCCGAGTTGGGTGAAGAGGACCAGTGTGATCAAGATCGGGGTTTTTATTGGTGGACCTTCCGGTTTTGCAGAGAAGCCACCTGTCCGTATGGACATGTTGATGCAAGCCAGTGGCTACCAAGGTTCTGATCATCCATCGATTGATTTGAGACCGGTGGGCCTTGGCATTTTTCGGGGTGACGGCAGCAATTGGGTGAAGCCTTTTCGACTTCGTGGCCGTTTCAGTGCTGACTCGAGCTGGGAGTCATGGACTGATCACACCTTGAGGATTGGGGAGGCCGTTCTTCGGGAGGCCGAGATTTTTGACGCGGTTCGCGCTTTTCGGCAAACCGTCGTTTTCTCCAATGAGGCTTTCATGGCCATGCTGGAGTCATTCCTTCCACAAACCAACACCTTCATTGTGATGAATGGTGAGATTGGTTTTTCTTTGAAGGAGTTGAGCGCCATCACCGGGTTGCCTATCCTCGGCAAACTCTATGAGGAGTTTATGCCTATTGACAGCGTCCTTGAGGAGCAGTCTAAGGAGTTTAGGCTTGTGTACTTTCAGCTCGTTGCCTTTTATGATTTTTTGAAGGAGAAGGAGGGCTCGAAAGTTAGATCCAGTAGTTGGAGAAGTTGCAGCTCCAACTTTTTTGACAGCGGGGATTCTTCTGATGGCATGGCCCAGGATGTTAGGGCTAAAGCATCAAGTTTGAAGAAGATCGCTGCTATGCGAGAAGATTTGAAGAAGTTCTTCGCAAGCACGGATGCCATTTGTCCTGACATTACGTTGCGGAGAGATCTCGCTGTTTACCTCACTTACTGGCCGGGTGAGGCTGTTTTTGCTAGAGGAGATGGGACGCACATCAGGCCGCATTGTATTTTTCTGGCTTGTCAGATGGCGTTTGGAGAGCGGCTGGCTTTGGTACCTGCTCTTTACTCCTATTTATGTACCGAACTGCAGGCTGCTGCTTTCCTAGTTCGGCTTGGGCTCCCCATGAACAAGGTGTTTTCTGCCCACATCTTCTATTCGTGGTATGTATACCACTGTCCTAGCTTCCATCGTTTGGGAGTTGCACAGGACGAAGATCCTTTTATGATTCGTTTGGCTAGGGGGATAGCCGTTCACGAATCGCTTTGATCTGCCCGTTTAAGGATCCGACGATTTAGGGACGTTGAGATTGGGCAGTCTTCAGTGAAGCTTTCTCCGGGCTTGCGGAAGAAGGCTTTTGACTTTGGTGTCTCCCGTGATTCGACCAGGGTAGGATCGGGAAGACATTATGCTTTGACGGACGCGGAGAAGAGGTGGCTCTTCAACATACGGGTTGGTACGATGGTGTACCGCAGACATCTTTTCGTCGATATCCAACCGTATGTCCCTTCGCGTTTTGCGTTGCAGCTTGGCTTCTCTCAAGGCGTTGTTGGAGCGCCTTCGAGCATGGTGAAGCGTTTTGGAGGTCTGCAGGATGGGAGAAATGCATGGGCATTTTATAGCGCCAAGGACACTACCGCCATGATTTCTTATCCTGAGCTGCCCACCTTCCGGACTGCTGGCTTCACGAAGTGGTTCGTGGAGAGCTTTTCAGTGTACCGGGGGCTTTCCAAGAAAGAGCTCGATATTAAGCAATCTCCCGAGAAGAGTCTTGGCAAATCGGATGGTGTCCGTAGGGAGGAAGTTTTGGCCTTCCTTTCTGGAGAGAAGCACAAGATAGGCTTTCTCAATGGGCAGGACATCATCAGATCAGGAACTACACAAGGGATTCCTGGTGAGGTCTTGAGGCAGCTGGAGGAGGAGGAGGCGGAGATCGATGCTATGATACAGGCAGAGCATACGAAGGCTTCCATGGAGTCTACTGAGAAAAGTAGACCATCCAGTGAGGACTTTTGTGAGAGGCTTGATGTTGATAGTGTGGCAGGATCGTCGAGCAGATTGACCCGCCGAGGCAAGAGGAGGAGAGGACAACGAAGTAACATGAGACGGCACGATAGTCCTTCTGATCTTGAAGTTCCTCTTACCATTGCTGAGGAGGTGTCTGAGGATGCTGACGAGCCTCCGGAGAAGAGAAACGGAGAAGAGGAGATAGCTGGTATGATCCTCTCTCTTTCCTTTGTTTCTTCTCCCTTTTTTTTGTGAAAGATTTTGTTTTGATCCGCTGCCTCTTTTTTTTTTTTTAGCAGAGGACGATGACCTGATGATGCCAGAGGTTCCTGCCGATGAGGCGATGACGGATCCAGTCGTGGCATCTGAGGAAGAGCCCAGGGACTCTGGAGTGGTTCCAGAACCTTCACCTGGTATGATTTGCTTTGGCTTTTGCTTTTTTGTCTTCTTTTGCTGTCATTTGCTAACATGTAGCTGACTTGCCAGAGGATTCCGACGATTTCGAGCCATCCATGGACGCAACTTTTGATGATGCTTTGGATGAGCTCAAAGAGGCAGAGAGTACTCCGCCGGTCGTTGAAGCAGGTATACGTGCAATATTAATCTTGATATATTTTTGACAAGATTATATTCATACCTTTTTGTTTTTTCCTTCTTTTTTTCTTTGACAGATTGTGAAGCAGCTGGAGAGATTCCTTCGTCTTCCTCAGAGCCAGAACAGGGGATACCTGCGGCTGATGCAGAAGTAGGGGCTTCTTCCACTTTCAATGAGTCAGCTTGTTCCGTTGGAAAGAGTTTATTGATTACTCTTCCAATGGAGCATGACGTGGGCAGTCGGGCACCAGAGCATGGCGAATCCTCATCTGCACCGCACCTTCAGTATGCAAGGAAGGTGTTGAAGACTGTCTTGAGCTCATGGGTTGAGACTCTTTCTTCAGGTCATTTGGAAGCTGATTTTGGCATGATCAAGCATGTGCAGGACATCCTCGCTGATAGCAAAGAAGTCGGTTTGGACATCGCAAGTGCCGAGGATTTTGTTGAGGAGATCATCACCTTGGGGAACAAATGGACTGAGACCAAGAGTTTCCCAGATGGTGACTTCTTTGATGAGATGTTCTTAAAACCTTCCAGCAAAGTCAAAGCTGAGCTGACTGAGGTCACGAAGACTCAGAGGCAGATCGTTCGGGAGAAGAACGTTACCGAGTTATCCATCATGGGCCTGAAGCAAGACTTGGACCGCCTTGATAAGGAGGTTGTCGAGGCTAGGCAACGTCTTGATCTTTTAGAGGAAGAGGCTGCTGCCAAATGGACCGCCATTGTAGAGGCTCGTGACAAGGAGGGGACTCTCATTCGCCAGGTTGAGGAAGCTGAAGGTAATGTCCGGAGGAAGACTCAGGAGCATGAGCAGTGGCAGGTCCTCTGGGAAGGACTTCCTCGTGGTGCAGATGGGTCACGGCATTCGGCCGCGTTTTATGGGGATATTTTGAAGAAGCGTGGCCTAAAAACTTTGGAAGTTAAGGCCAAGGGTCTGCTTGAGGAGTTGATCCTTTGGTTGACGACCATGTAGGATTGGGCTCCTGAGTTGTAACAAACTCTTTTTCCTTTTTTCTTTTTTTTTTTTGGTACCTCCATGTATAAACGATTTTGGTACTTTATTTTGTATCCCCTTCCTTTTACTTAAATCATTTTTTGATGAAAACAATTTTGAGCAAAAGTTTGATGGGAATGTTTGTTTAAGGATTTGATCAAAAGGTTTTCATTTTATGAAAATCTTTTGTCAAAGGGTTGTTTTGGGCATGAAAGCCAATTTTGTGGCGGAAAGCCTTGTTTTTTTTTATGGTTTGAAAACCAAAATTTGGATGGCGAGAAAGCCTAATTTTGTGGCGTAAGAGCTAGAATTTGTTTTGCGGCATGGGAGCCAAAATTTTTGGATGGCGTGAAAGCCGAATTTTAGAATGGCATAGAAGCCGAATTTTGTTTTGTTTGTCTTGGCATTTATAGCCGAATTTTGGCATTTATAGCCAGATTTTGGCGTTTATAGCCAATTTTTTTTTGTTTTGGCATTTATAGCCGAATTTTGGCGTTTATAGCCGAATTTTGAGATGGCATGAGAGCCAAAAATTTTGTTTGTGGCATGAGAGCCGGTTTTGAGATGGCATGAAAGCCGATTTTGGCGTTTATAGCCGAAAAATTTTATTTTTGGCATTTATAGCCGAATTTTGGCATTTATAGCCGGATTTGGCGTTTATAGCCGAGTTTTGGCATTTGTAGCTAGATTTTGGCATTTATAGCCGAGTTTTTTGAAAACCAAATTTTGTTTTATTGGCATGAAAGCCGATTTTGAGATGGCATGAAAGCCGATTTTGGCGTTTATAGCCGAAAAATTTTGTTTTTGGCATTTATAGCCGAATTTTGGCATTTATAGCCGGATTTTGGCGTTTATAGCCGAGTTTTGGTTTTCAAAATGCAGGTATCGACTAAATGTCGCCTCCCTGCTAAATGGTTTTGCAAGTATCGATGGAATGTCGCTTCCTTGCTCATTCGGTTTTGCGAGTATTGATAGAATGTCACTTCCTCGCGGGCTGGGTTTTGCGAGTATCGATGGAATGTCGCTTCCTCGCGAATTGGGGTACAAATATCGACTAAGCGTCGCTTCCCTGCTTTTCCCAAAACTTTTGGTTTTGCGGGTACTGACTTTGATGTCGTTTCTCCGAGAATTTTGAAATTTGAGGTTTTCTCGAACCATTTGAAATTTGGGTTGTGGATAGCAACTGGTATGTTGCATCTCCAAGATTTTTGAAATTTGGGTTGTGGATATCAACTGGTTTGTTGCTTCTCCACGATTTTTGAAATTTGCAAGTATCGAATAGGGTTCGCTTCCTTGCGATTTTTGGGTTTTGGAAGTATCGAATGGGGCTCGCATCCTTCCAGTTTTTTTTTTTGGGTTTTGCGAGTATCAACTGAATGTCGCTTCCCCGCGGTTTCTAAAAAACCATTTTTTGTTTAGAGACCCGAGGGTCATAAATTTTGACTTAAAACCATTTTGGTTGTAAAAGCCAAGGTAGACTAGGGTGAAAATGGTTTTTATTTCAAACCATGAATTTTGGGTTCAAGGAACGAAATTTTGGTCAAGTCTGGGAAGAGGCTCCTAAACTTGGATTTTTGGATTTTGATTTTTTTTTCTTTTTGAACAATGAAACGATGAAAGTAAGCATTGTTTTGAGAGATTGTTTTTTTTTGGAAATTTCCACATAAAGATGAAAATTTCAAAAGGGGTGGGTTTGACGAGCAATTACCTTGGAAATACGCTTTAGCCGTGTAGATTTCGCTCTGACCCGTTTGAGGAAGTTTTCAAGGGTAGTACCGCTTCAAGAACTTGCCGTTGATGGGTAGTATACATCTGTCTCCTTCCATGTTTAGAAGAGCGTATGCACCGTTGGAGAAGACTTTGTCGATGACGAAGGGTCCCTCCCATTTTGGTTCGAATTTGCCTTTGGATTTGTGGGCAAAGACTATGGGTCTTTTTACTGCAAGAACCAAGTCACCCTTTTTATAGGCGCGTTGCCTGACCTTTTTGTCGAAAGATCCTGCCATGCATGCTTGGTACAACTCAATGCTTTGTAAAGCTTCGAGTCGTCTTTCATCGAGATTATCCAGCTCTTGGAGTCTCAATTTGACATTGCTTTCTTGCGTCATGTCATTTTGCAAAGATACCCTCAAGGAAGGAATTTGTACTTCCAAAGGGACAACGGCTTCGCATCCATAGACCAAAGAGAATGGTGTACTATGGGTTGGTCCTCGAACGGTGGTTCGATAGGCCCATAAAGCTTCTTAGTTTGTCGCCCCAGTCTCTTTTGCGACTAGAGACCATTTTCTTGAGAATTTTGCAGAGTGTCTTGTTGAAGGCTTCTGTTAGTCCATTCGCTGCTGGATTATATGGAGTCGAAGGACAACTTTGGATTTTGTACTTGTCGCAGAACCTATAGAATCTATGATCCCGGAATTGTGGTCCGTTATCATGGACGAATCTTTTAGGTATGCCGAAGCGACAAATAATGTTGGTGCGCAAGAACTGAAGGACTGATGAAGTCTTCATTTCGCTAAGCGCAAATGCTTCCGACCACTTGGAGAAATAATCCGTAGCGGCGAAGATGAAGCGATGACCTTTGGTTGATGGGGGAGAAATAGGACCTATGATGTCCATACCCCAGGCTTCGAAAGGCCATGAGATTGCTGTTGGATGTAGCCATTCTGGAGGCATGTGGACATAATCTCCGTGAATCTGGCATTTTTGGCAGCGCTTGGCAAATTGTATTGCATTAGCTACCATGGTAGGCCAATAATAACCTAGCCTTTTTATCTGGTTGTAGAGCTTAGGGCCAGCCTGATGGGCTCCACAAAGACCAGCATGTACTTCTTTGAGAGTTTCCTCAGCCTCTTGTTGTGATAAGCAGCGTAGGAGTACTCCGTTGAAGGATTTTCTGTAAAGTGCTTTTGAAGGTATATCCAAATGAAAGTTTGGGGCTTGTCTTTGGATGCTTACCCGCTCTTTTGGATCTTCAGGTAGTATTCCGAACATGATATAATCAATGAAAGGATCTCTCCAGTCGCCAATCGGAGGTTTGAGGATGGAGATCCGACTTCCAACCACTTGGTGGCATTCAGCAACTGCTTGGTGTGTGTTGAGAGGAGGGAAAATCCTTCTTTGACACACTGTGACTTGCATGTTTTCCCCTTCTTGGATTGCCATGGATGCGGCAAGTCCAGCCAGGGCATCTGCACGGATGTTTTCACCTCTGAGGATGTGGGGTGATATGGCAGATGTTGAATTTTTGTCGAAGCGACTGCGCCTTATTATAGTAAGGCTAGCAAATCAGGTTTCCTGACTTCATATTTCTGATTCATCTGGTTGACGACCAATTGAGAGTCTCCAAAAGCTTCCAGCGTGGTGATGCCGGATTCGAGGGCGAGTTCCAATCCTACAATCAGGGCTTGGTACTCAGCTGCATTGTTTGAACATGGTTCCAGTAGCGAGAAGGCGTGTGGAATCATGTATTTGTCAGGACCTACAAAGAGGATGCCAATTCCAGATATTTGCTTTCCTTTTTCATTTATCCTGGTTGCACTGTCAAAGTATATGTCCCAGGAAGCATTTGACAAGGAAGTTTCCACATTGTAGACAAATTCGTCTGGAAGATCATCCCTGAGTGGAGAATCTTTAGGCAATGGATGCTCTGCGAGGAAGTCTGCTAGAGCTTGGCCTTTGATTGCTTTTTGTGGTACATACCTAATATCAAATTGTGATAAAAGAATGGACCATTTTGCCAGTCGGGCATTGAGAGAACCTGCTTTTGTGACAAGGACCTTTAGGAGGTTGATCCTCGAAATCAGGTAGACTGTGTTCGACAGCAGATAGTGACGCAGTTTTTGTACGGCGAACATTACTGCAAGGCATTCTTTTTCGACTGGGGAGTAGCGATGCTCTGCGCCTACCATCATGCGGCTAAGGTAATATAGAGCAGCTTCTTTTCCGTCGTCGTTTTCTTGTGCGAGCAGAGCACCCAAAGAGTGATCGAGAGCTCTTGTGTACAAGATAAAGAGGTATCTGGGACCAATTGACTGAGTTGTCATTGAAGAAGATTTCATTGGCAGAAGTTTCTTCAAGATGATCAATCGGGAGTGGCTTGAGTTCCGATGTCACAGCTTCAGGAGACGAGGGCTGAGAGGATGTTATCTCAGTGGAAGTCACCTGAGAGGATGTAGCTCCAGAAGATACGCTACCGGTTGGGGAGTACGTGTCTTCGGAAGCTTCAGAGGCACTGTCGTCCTGAGCTATTGCATTGCAGGTTATCCTGACAGGAGATGCCCCCAGTGTAGACTGTTGGGAATTAGACTCATCCTCGGATGTGAGAGGATCATCGATCCAACTGTTTTCTCCATTTTCAGGAGTTAAGGGAGAAAGTTCCCGCTGATTTTCAAGGACTTCCGGTTCTAGGTCATGACAAAGATTGATGCGATCCTGCTTCTGCTTTATGGCAAGATGTTGCAAGATTCTTGCATATTCTTCGAGATTAGGCATGGGAGCCAAATCTTCTTCGTCATTTGCTCCTTGTGGTTCGCCCATGTTGGGTCCACTGAAGCATTTGCTGGTGCTGGATCAACAGCGTTTTCTTGAACAAGGTCCTGCTCTTCTTCATCATCAGACCAAGATCCTTGTAGCTGCAATGGGTTATACCAGATTACTGGCATAAGATGAGACTCGGGAATCCATTCCTCGTCGGAGAGGTATTTTCCTGTTTCAAAGGATTCTTCCTACTCATCTATATCACTGGCAGTGTCACTGGACTCGTATCCATTCATGGAGAATCCAACTACCGAGTTGTAAGAGTATGATGCCCCCTGCACATTTTCATTTTTGTATAGAGGTGGCATGAAATCATCAAGAGTGAATTTTCTTACCGCCTTGGAGGTTTTGGGAAGAGATTCTTCCATCGTCCCTAGTGAAGCAGTGGAAGAAGTTTCTGTTTTTTCAAGGACTTCTTGTTTGGTTGAGACTTCTGCATTTGTTTGAGCTTGCGGAGCTGTCTCTTGGCTTGCCTTCGCTGCTGAGCGGTCGGCTTTGTTTTGACGATCTCCCAATTTTCATCATCTAGGAGATCGGGATGCACCCATATAGGTTGTCCATCTGGTGTTGGATAGGGAACCAATTCTTGGGACGCTTGAGCCATTTTTATCACCTTGAATGAAGTAGTGATTTTCTGCTTCGGTGACTTTGAAGTTTGCCGACATGACACCATGTTGATAAAGGCGGGGCCATAGTTTTTATCAAAGGTTATGACTCCGTTTTTCCACATCTCATTGATCTTCTCTCTCACAACGAAGCATTGATTGAGAGGATGTGAGATCATCTGATGGTATGGACAGTATCGGGGATCATTGGTTTTGCCAACATCTTCCGGTCTTTTGGGCTCTGGCAAAATAAGTTTGCCATTTGCTAGGAGAGCCTCGAAGATTTCTTCAACATCTTCATCGAACGGATATTTCTTTTCTACACGTTCTTTGAAGGCATCAGAGAGTTCAGGCCTTTTACCTGCAGTTTTGTTTTCAGGTTTCTTTGGCTGCTGAGGAGCTGACTTAGTCTGCACATTGAGAACCTCCTTTTTCTTTGGTTTTGAGGTTGTAACAGCAGGCGACTCTTTCTTTGATGATTTCTGACTGTTGAGGTCTTTGATCACCATTTCAGCTTCCATGGAAGCTTCGAGGAGTTCCCCCAGGTTCTTTGATTTGTTGCCGATGATCATGGAGTGGATTTTTGCTCTCATATTGTTACGGCAGATGTCGACCAGCGACGCTTGTGGCAGTACATCTGAGCATTTGTACGCCATTGCCTTCCATTTGTGAATGAAGTCGTATGTTGACTCATTCTTTCCCTGTTTTAGGCTGCAGAGTTGAGCCATAGTAACAGGATGATCCTCACCTTGGAAGTGGGTCAGGAAGCGTGTCTCCAGCATAGCCCAGTTCTGGATGGAGTTCTCCGGCAGAGTGGAGTACCAATCAAAGGCTGTACCTTTTAGGGTACTTGCAAAGAGGCGAATCTTGAGGGCATCTTGATCCGCAATAGCTCCCGTCAGGATCTTGAAATGGATGACATGCTGTTTGGCTGAACCTTTCCCAGTATATTTCTGGAGAGTAGGTTGTTTGAATTTTGCAGGGAACGGAACCGAGTCCATCCATAGAGGGTAGGGTGGCTTGATCCCATGTTCCTTCAATGTATCCTCTGCTTTTGCTTTTGCGAGGATATCGTCCACGTCTTTTCTGGTAAGGGCGCGAGACTCATTGTTTTCTGCATTGCCCTCGTCATCTTCATGATTCGGAGGGGTTTCATTGTTAAGTGGTGGACGCTGTAGAGTGAGAATCAAATTCTCCATCAGAGTCTCAATTCTCTGTTGTCCTTGCTCCAACTGCTGGATGCGTGCAGTTACGTCATCCTGCGGTGGAGGTGGCTCAGAACTTGTAGCCAAGATGTTCATCCCTCGGGATTCGAACGAAGAAATCGTCCTGGTGACTGATCTGGGGCTCATTCTTCTGGATGAAGAATCTGAGGAGTGGTTACTCCGATGTCCTTGGCTTGGAGGAGTGGAAGACTCTTCCAGATGTGTTCTTGTCCGAGAGACGCTGCGAGTCACTGGACGTCTAACACTGATTTTGGTTGCTGACTTTTGGTGTTTTCTGGTTTTGCCAACCATATGAACAGCAAAGATTTGTCGGGTCTTTCTTTTTCGACCCATTTGTTTGAGACGTGGAGAGTAGAACACTGGGTTCTTTGTTTCTCGAGTCTCTTTTGTCGATATGCAGTGCGGCGACGCATACGACGAGCAATTTGAGCTTCAGTCAGCTTTGGCTGGGCTCTGGCGATGAAGGATGTAGTCCCTCGTGCGCAGCAGCCGAGTTTGTCTTCGTTGAAGTTCGGCAAGGACAGAATCTGGACGCGGTCGTTTGTCTGTCGCAATGAAGACTTGCATTTTGCGAGCTCGGCCCCTGTTGAGATGAAGGGTTGACTCGCGGGATTGCAGGCTTCAACATGTTTTTGTGTAGGCCTAACAATGCAGGATTTGATTTTGGGCTTGTAGGAGCAAGCCGGCTCATGATGATTTTGTTTATTTTTTGGGTGGAGGGTAGGTTTCTCCTCTTTCATGAAGAGAGAGGGTAGAACTGATTCTCCTTGAGAAGGGCCAGGTATGCTGGCTTTGCAGATGTTTGAGATCTCCGTTGCTTTGGCGAAGATCTCGGGGACCAAGTTTTGGTGTAAACCTGGTTTCTTGTGGGTTGAGGCTTCGTGGGAACGCCACGGGCTTCAGGCTTCTTGGTGTTCGCCCTTGGTGCCATTTTAGTGACACGTTGCGGGGCGGTTTTCTGCTTCTTGGCAGGTACAGTGTCTTCTGCGGGAAGTGGGAATGGTCCCAGCGATCTGAAGACGATGGTCCGGGGAGTTGAAGTTGACCCGGTGTTTAGAGAGTTGTCGAGGGAGATGACGCTTCGGCAACTGGCAGGGCGCTTATGCTTGTTTTGCTTGTCTTGAAGCATAAGCTGGTACTTGTTCTCATCGAAAGTGATGGTTAATGAAGCTGCCATTGTTAGTTTTGGAAAACTTCTGAAACAAGACCAAATCCATTAGTAATCACAAGAATATGGTGATCGTAAATGGAGAACAACTATGGTTTTGTCTTTTCAAATCACTTGAGGGGACATGGCCCAACCCAAGGACGATGAAGAAGGCAAAAAGCCATAGAGGATACAATTGTTCTAAAATGCAAGTATGGTATGCTCAGAGTGAGCGTTCCAGTGACTGCTAGAAGCAATTGTAGACCTTAATTCAAATTACCGAGAAGCAAGGCTCACTCGAGGTAAAATGATATAAGGTTGGAGATACAAATGTGTCGGTCGCGAATACAGTAGACCCGAAAGGGCGTACTAGCACCGCTAGGCACAAATGTTGCAAATCGCATCCTTGGGAAGGACACGAGATGGGATTTTTTTTGAAAGGTCAAAATTGGGTTCATAAAGGAGAGCAAATGGTGTTCCAATCCGAACAAAGGCTCAACATTTCTGCGAGCGCTAAATTCAGAAGGGAAGGAACCAGAATTTCTCGGATGTGAATCCAATAATGACGGAAGTTTTTTTTTGAAAGGTCAAGATTGAATTCTTCCAAGAGAGCAAATGGTGTTCCGTTTCGAACAAGGCTCAACATTTCTGCAAGCGCTAAATCCGAAAGGGAAAGAACCAAGATTTCTCAACTCTGAATTCAAAAGTGACAAAAGTTTTTTTTTTTTTGAAAGTTCAAGATTGAATTCATCGAAGAGAGCAAATGGTGTTCCATTCCGAACAAGGCTCAACATTTCTGCGAGCGCTAAATCCGAAAGGGAAAGAACCAAGATTTCTCAACTCTGAATTCAAAGTGACAGAAGTTTTTTTTTTTTTTTTTTAAGGATTTTTTTTGAAAGGTGCACATAGATTTCCAATTCGATCTTATGAAACCTTAGTAGATAGATCAGCCCCCAGGTAAGGGTAGGATTACTTAATGAACCCGTTTGGAGGACCCTTGCCTCGAACAGTCTAGCTGTCTCCACACTCTGGACAAGGCTTTTCTTACATCCACTTTGGTCAAAAAACGGAACTGGTGGAACCTTAGTGTTTTTTTTTTTTTTTTTTTAAATCCCTTTTTTTTTTGAAAGGTTTTTTATAAACTCATTAAAGAGAACGAATGGTGTTCCAATCCGAACAAAGGCTCAACATTTCTGCGAGCGCTAAATTCGAAGGGAATGAACCAAGGTTTCTCAACTTTGAATGCAAAAGAGAGAAAACTAAATTTTTTTTTGAAATTATAATTTTTTTTTGAAATCCAAATTGGACTCATCAAAGAGAAAAGATGGCCCAATCCCCGATATGAACGATAGCTGCGAACATTTCTGTGAGTTATCGAGTTCAAGGAGGAGAGGATCAAAATTTCTCAAAGTTGAATCTTGAGAAAGAGAGATCATTTTTTTTTAAGAGTTTGAAATGAAGGTGTTTTTTTTTTGAAATCCCAATTAGACTCATCAAAGAGAAAAGGTGGCCCAATCCCCGATATGAACGATAGCTGCGAACATGTCTGTGAGCTATCGAGTTCAAAGAGGGAAGGATCAAAATTTCTCAAAGTTGAATCTAAGAAAAGAGATCAGATTTGCTTTTTTTTTTGAAGTGAGAAAGAACAATTGAAATCCCATCTCATATTTTTTTTTTAGATGCAAAATGCAACATAGGCCACCAACTAGAAAGGAGCCAAGTGAGCAAAGCATCACGTTCTCAAATCAACGTGTCCCACCGGGTGTGCCAGCTTGATGGACCTGAAAAAGAGGGGGGAATCTTCCGTCCTCTCCCTCCGCACTCCGAGGGCTGACCTGGGTCTCGGTGGAGGAGGGAAAATCTCGGGCATCAACATTTTTGTACGGGTATGCCAGATTTACTTTCTATTTGGAATTTGAAATAGTGATAATCCGGAGATTCACCTTCACAAGTGGAAAGGAAATCAATCCTTTTTTCTAACTTTTCAAATTGCATAAATATTAAGAAAAGAGACAAGTTTTTAGAATGCCGTAAGAGGCGTTTTTGTTTGTTTGCCGTGAAAGGCGATTTTGCCGTGAAAGGCGTTTTTACAAAACTCATCAAATATGAAAGACAAGAATTGTGATTTCTTTTTGTCTCTTTAAGAAATACAAACTACAATAGAAAAGGAAGAAAATGGATCTAACTTCTCAGGAGATTGTGGGGACACGTTGAGATCGACGGTCGCAAGTCATGTATGGGCTTCGCCATCGTCCTTCAAATGAGAACATGTGATGCTTTGATTCTTTGGCTTGGCTCCTAACCTCAGTTTTTTAAAGGACAAGGACCAAGAGAAGGTCCTATATCCAATGAAAAACCAAGTAAACGGGCTTAAAAGCCGCGTTTTAGGCTATGTTGGAGAAGGAGGTGACCTTGGGGGGGTGGCCCCCCAAGGGACATTGATCACCTTGTGGTGCTTCCGGGAGCAAAGTAGCAGGACTTCGTCTCTCTCTTGGATTTTCTGGTTTTTCAGAGCTTGCACTTGGGATCTCTTTTCATCATGCTTTCTTCTTGGAATGGACCTCCTTTTATAGGCTTTTGATAGCAATGAGGTGTTTATTGGCATTGATGGCCATGATGAAAGAATTGATGAGGAGTTACAAATCGATTTTGTAACTCCTTTTTCAAGGCTTGTGATTGGCCGATGAAGGTAGTGGGCATTTAATCACCTTTATGCTTCATGATGATGGGAGTTTCATGGGTTTAATGCCATGATTGCTTGGATTTGTAACTCCCAAATGCTTGGTTCTGATTGGGCCGTCCAAAATAATGAGTTAATGACTGCTTTAATGGGTCAATTAACGTCATTAAGTGGTTGCCAAGGCATGTCGCGGGCCGTGCTGCGCCTTTTGAGATTCTTCTTGCGATCATCACGGGTGGATCCACGCATTATTTGATGTCGGATTGCGATGCAATTTCAGACATTCATTGATGTTGGCGGGCCGGTGACATCTGTCTTGTCGATTTCACGATCGGTCGGACAAAAAGTGCACTTTCTTGGTCAGCCGGTTGGCGATCTTGAGGCGATCGGTGATGATTTCATGCTTTTGACGGCGGATCCGAGATGTCGACGAAGATCAGTGGTTTTGAAGCACCAAACATTGGATTTTCAGAAAATCACAGAGGCCAGAACACCCGAAACGCGAAAAGAATCGAAATCGGACACTTCGGCGCAAAATCCGGCGACCCGGATTTCCAGGGTCGCCGGGCGACCATGCACCCAGGGTCGCCGGCGACCCTGGGGTTTCGGCCCGACCTTGGGGTTTCGGCCCGTTTGGTCGCCGAGCGTTGTTTCGGCCGTTTTTTGGTCTTTTTCGTCCCTTTTTTCTTCTGTATTTTTCTTGACATTTTTCTTCAATTATTGACTTGATTTTCTTGGAGAAATCTTGACGAGAACCCTCGCGAAATCCGAGCACAAAGTTTCCTATTTTTCGGGAAAGCCGAAGACTTTGTAGCTGATTTTCCATCAAGCGTCGAAACTAGGTCAAACGATGTCGGAATGACCTGAAAATTGAGGTGAAGCTTCTTGAGCAGTGGATAGGACCAACCATGGGCTTTTATTTGAGTTTTGAAGCCGTTTGGGGTCCCATCGATGCTTCACTTGATTTTGCTGTGGGGAAAATGCCGAGCTTTGATATGTGGTCAAACGATGTCTGATTGACCTGAAATTTGACGGGGAGCCTATTGGAGTCATTTTGAGACATTCCATGGGCTCCGTTTTGGATGTCATGGTCTCGGGTTGCTCCGCCGCCGGTAGGCTTGATTTTCTCTAGGAGCATCGAAACCTGGTCAAACGTTGTCGGAATGACCTGAAATTCGACGTGCAGCCTTTTGGAAGCATGTTGAAGCCACTCATGTACTTTATTTGATGAGTGATGGCTTCGGTGGTTGCCACCGCCGGGAAGCTTGATTTTGCTGCTCGAGCATTGATGGAGGGTCAAACGTTGTCGGTTTGACTTGAAATTTGGCATGGGGCCCTTTGGAGACGTTCTGGAGTCATCCGTAGGCTTTGATCAAAGTTTTGGTGTCTTTGATGATGTCCCCGCCGGGAGGGCTTGTTTAGCTGTTGGAGCGGTGAAGTTGGGCCAAACGATGTCGGAATGACCCGAAACCTCAGGTGTACCTCTCTTTCAGCTGTCTTGAAGGATCTCTCAGTTTATGTCTGATTCTGACAAAATCTGATGCTTGAAGTAGCCTTGCCTATTTTTAGCAGGATGCAGCTTCAGGAGGCTTCTCGATGTTGAGGAGACATATTGACTTTTTTGGTGTCAACAAGGTCGAAACCAAAATCAAACCCCGACCCCCTAACCTGCCACATACAGCTTGTTAGGTCACAAAGTCAAAAACCAAAATCCAAAACCCAAAATCGAAATACCCCATGTCATTTTCAAAACTTTGCCTTGAGATGGTACGTGATCCCTCTCACTACCATAAAATTCCCCCTGAAACTCAAAAGGCTATTAAAAAAAATGCTCAAGACTCTTGGTCAAGTTGGAATCTCTCCTCCAAGTTTCTCTTCGAGGCACATCGACTCCAAAAAGCTACTCGTCATTGTACCTCGAGGGGGCATTTGTTGACACCATAAAAGTCAATATGTCTCCTCAACATCAAGAAGCCTCCTGAAGCTGCATCCTGCTAAAAATAGGCAAGGCTACTTCAAGCATCAGATTTTGTCAGAATTAGACAGAAACTGAGAGATCCTTCAAGACAGCTAAAAGAGGGGTACACCTGAGGTTTCGGGTCATTCCGACATCGTTTGGCCTAACTTCACTGCTCCGACAGCTAAACAGGCGCTCCCGGTGGCAACATCATCAAAGACACCAAAACTTTGATCAAAGCCTACGGATGACTCCAGAATGTCTCCAAAGGGCTCCATGCCAAATTTCAAGTCAAACCGACAACGTTTGACCCTCCATCAATGCTCGAGCAGCAAAATCAAGCCTCCCGGCGGTGGCAACCACCGAAGCCATCACTCATCAAACAAAATACATGAGTGGCTTCAAAATGCTTCCAAAAGGCTGCACGTCGAATTTCAGGTCATTCCGACAACGTTTGACCAGGTTTCGATGCTCCGAGAGAAAATCAAGCCTACCGGCGGCGGAGCAACCCGGGACCATGACATCCAAAACAGAGCCCATGGAACGTCTCAAAATGACTCCAATAGGCTCCCCGTCAAATTTCAGGTCAATCGGACATCGTTTGATCACATATCAAAGCTCAGCATTTTCCCCGCAGCAAAATCAAGTGAAGCATCGATGGGACTCCAAACGGCTTCAAAACTCAAATAAAAGCCCATGGTTGGTCCTATCCACTGCTGAAGAAGCTTCACCTCAATTTTCAGGTCATTCCGACATCGTTTGACCTAGTTTCGACGCTTGACGGAAAATCGACCACAAAGTCTTCGGCTTTCCCGAAAAATAGGAAACTTTGTGCTCCGATTTTGCGAGGGTTCTCGTCAAGATTTCTCCAAGAAAATCAAGTCAATAATTGAGGAAAAATGTCAAGAAAAATACAGAAGAAAAAAGGAACGAAAAAGACGAAAAAACGGCCGAAAACGACGCTCGGCGACCAAACGGGCCGAAGCCCTATGGTCGCCGGTGACCCTGGCCCAGGGTCACCGGCGACCCTGGGTGCATGGTCGCCCGGTGACCCTGGAAATCCGGGTCGCCGGATTTTGCGCCAAATCGTCCATTTTTCTATTCTTTTCGCATTTCGGGTGTTCTGGCCTCTGTGATTTTCTGAAAATCCAATGTTTGGTGCTTCAAAACCACTGATCTTCGTCGACATCTCGGATCTGCCGTCAAAAGCATGAAATCATCACCGATCGCCTCAAGATCGCTAACCGGCTGACCAAGAAAGTGCACTTTCTGTCCGACCGATCGTGAAATCGACAAGATAGACGTCACCGGCCCGCCAACATCAATGAATGTCTGAAATTGCATCGCAATCCGACATCAAATAATGCGTGGATCCACCCGTGATGATCGCAAGAAGAATCTCAAAAGGCGCAGCACGGCCCGCGACTCTTCACATGCCTTGGCAACCACTTAATGCCGTTAATTGACCCATTAAAGCAGTCATTAACTCATTATTTTGGACGGCCCAATCAGAACCAAGCATTTGGGAGTTACAAATCCAAGCAATCATGGCATTAAACCCATGAAACTCCCATCATCATGAAGCATAAAGGTGATTAAATGCCCACTACCTTCATCGGCCAATCACAAGCCTTGAAAAAGGAGTTACAAAATCGATTTGTAACTCCTCATCAATTCTTTCATCATGGCCATCGATGCCAATAAACACCTCATGGCTACCAAAAGCCTATAAAAGGAGGTCCATTCCAAGAAAAATGCAATGATGAAGAGAGATCCCAAGTACAAGCTCTGAAAAATCAGAAAATCCAAGAGAGAGACGAAGTCCTGCTACTTTGCTCCCGGAAGCACCACAAGGTGATCAACATCCCTTGGGGGGCCACCCCCCCAAGGTCACCTCCTTCTCCAACATGGCCTAAACGCGGCTTTTCAGCCCGTTTACTTGGTTTTTCATTGGATATAGGACCTTCTCTTGGTCCTTGTCCTTTAAAAAACTGAGGTTAGGAGCCAAGCCAAAGAATCAAAGCATCACATGTTCTCATTTGAAGGACGATAGCGAAGCCCATACATGACTTGCGACCGTCAATCTCAACGTGTCCCCACAATCTCCTGAGAAGTTAGATCCCTTTTCTTACTTTTCTATTGTAGTTTGTATTTCTTAAAGAGACAAAAGAAATCACAATTCTTGTCTTTCACATTTGATGAGTTTTGTAAAAACGCCTTTCACGGCAAAATCGCCTTTCACGGCAAACAAACAAAAACGCCTCTTACGGCATTGTAAAAACTTGTCTCTTTTCTTAATATTTATGGAATTTGAAAAGTTAAAAAAAAGGATTGATTTCCTTTCCACTTGTGAAGGTGAATCTCCGGATTATCACTATTCCAAATTCCAAGTAGAAAGTAAATCTGGCATACCCGTACAAAAATGTTGATGCCCGAGATCTTCCCTCCTCCGCCGAGACCCAGGTCAGCCCCCGGGGTGCGGAGGGAGAGGACGGAAGATTCCCCCTTTTTTTTCGGGTCCATCACACACCTAAAATAGCAAGACTGAAACACATTTATAAAACGAGTATCAGAATGAGCAATGATCATAAGCGTTTCCCCAGAAGTAATGTTAAGGTTTAAACAAAAGATCATTTAATTACATTCCCAAAAATAGAGGCCAACAAAAGCCAATATATACAAAACATTAACCTCCAAAAGAATAGTTGATCTCAACCCTCAAAATGTTATGCAGCTCGGGCAACCGGATGTTTAGACAACATCATTGGCGTGCCACTCAACTAACTGCTGCGGTTCTCCGACCGCCTCCTCGTGCTCCTCCTCGGGGTAACCAACAATGGGACCTGAGTACCAAAGAGTGGGTCAAACACAGCGGTTTGGTAGGTGGGTGAAAAGATATCACAATACTAAAGTAAATACATTTACCTTGGAAAACATTTAGACCTGTTGAACAATAACTTTCATAAAGGAAATGATTCATTTACTTAAAACATATATATATATGCAGTATAAAACATGTACAGGTATCCAAGGAATCGGAAAAACAAGCAAGGTGGCAATCACACGAAGCTAAATCCTTTATCACAGAAGTGACAAGAGCAAGCATATCAAGGCGTTGACCTCAGTCACCAAAGTGAGGAGGTACAACGAAATTTATATATACATATATAATAATACGGGGCATGACTACGGTAGCGAGCCGGGCATCAGGAACCACGGTAGCAATCCGCGGTATCGGGGCAAGCCCACAGTAATAACAGGGTAGCGGGATCCAAACTGTAGCTGGCGAGACAAGAAGGGGATCTACAAGTCGGTGGATCAGACCGGCAAGGTTATCCAAGCTTAGTGGTGTCGACTCATAGGTCAAATAGTAAAATCAAGATATGTGTAAAATAAATCCAGTGCAAGTATATAGCAAGGCAAGACGGGGGTGCTCAAAGGCACAAGTATCCTTTCAATATCAAGCAATGCACGTCGGGATTAGTAAAATACTACAAGTATGATTCTAGTGTCTTCGAAAATGATAAATCATAGATCATGTATTTCGGGAGTGCGTATCAAAAATTCGGGGATAATGGAATATTAATGGACTTTCTAAATCTCAGGATTTAAAACTAGTTCAAGGTGAGTAGGGGTCCTGTATGTCAATTTACTATAGACACCTGGTACTCCTTGAGTTTGAAGACATTCCGGGCTCCTTACATACCTTCGAATTTTCAAGACTTTAAATGAGTATTCCTGATGCGGTTCCTTTCTTAATTGGGTTATTTATGTCGTCAGTACATTTCCCATTAGATTAAGGTTCTCCACGAACCTCTCTCGATCACACAGACATTTTGCTTTTGCTCTAAACTTGTCCCCAAGTGAACAGTACCCATTGCTCGAGCCGACGTTACAGTTCGCTCGAGTGGAATGGTCTCTGGAATGGTCACTGGAAGGGTTCGCTCGAGCGAGTTGATGGTCACTCAAGCGAACTCGTCCAGTTCAGGTTGGCTTGAGCGAACAATTCGTGCGCTCGAGCTAACCATTCTTTGGAATGAGTTCTGGGAGGGTTCGATCAAACGATATGAGGTTCGCTCAAGCGAACTGTCCACTGGAATGGTTCGGACGTTTTTCTGGGCACTTCGCTCGAGTGACCTGTCAATTCGCTAGAGTGAACTGTCCAGAAACTGGTTTTGGGACAGCTCTGTTCTCCCATTTCTTTCTTCTTCCCACAAATCCCATTGAGCCTCATTTTCTACAACAAAATGGGAGGCTCAAACTCCCTCCAGACATCATCCAACCATCAACAAACTCCCATCAATATACACCCAAATCTCCTCTTTTCCATATTCTTTCAACTATCAAAGAAGAAGACAAGAAACCCCATACACAAACATTCATTTGTGCTATAATTAAGAAATAAGTAAGGGCTATAAATCAACCTTTCCAAGACATTATATGAACTAACCAAATCCATTAATGAGCATTCATTTCAAATTCAATGCAAGTCAATAAAGCATGGAAATCATGGTCAAATCATCAATGTCCTCATAAAACCATTCAAAACCCAAAAATATCTATTCATTCCACTTGCCTTGGGTCTCTAAACAAGAAATCAAGTTACTAATCAAGCTCTCACAAGATGACCTACAAGCACAAACAAAAACCCCCAAATACAAACCCTAAAATAGGTCAAAACAAGGCACAAGAAGAAGAAACTCTCAATAATGAAAATGGAGACTTCCCATAGGCTAGGAAACACATGTACAAGAGAAAAAAGGGATTACTTACTTGGAAGTTCTTCAAATGGGTAAGACTAGCTCAAGGAAGGTCTTGAAATGGGTCTCTTTTTCCACAAATAGCATCAAAGGAGAGCTCTCAAAGAAATGAAGAAGATGATAGTTTCCATTTAGCTTTTTATGCAAGGTTGGTGGTGATTTGGTGGAGGAGAAGCAAGGAGAAAAGAGAGGAGAAAGGAAACCCTAGCTTGGGTGGCTCTTGAGCTGGAAAAGAGAGAATGGAAGAGAAAGGTTCTCTATTTATACAAGTTGAGTATGGGCTCCACCACTAGAGATCTTTAGAGGCTGAAATCACGACTTTCGGGACTTCGAACGAATTCGACGAAGAAGGGAAAAATGATCATCAAAATATCTAGTTTCCAAAAAGTATATGTTTCGCGGGTTTCGGGGATATCAACTTTTGGGTACAGGTTTGGTGTAAAATGACTGTTTTGCCCTCAATACTAGGAAAGTCGGGTTTCGGGGTCACAAACGAGTGCGGGATCAACATGAAAGTTGTAGGGATAGACGAGACCAGTAAAACGGGATCGAAACACTAATCACTGGAATCTCGGATAGTCCCCCACGTGAACGCAAGACTAACAAAAAGGGACCCTCAAAAGGTCCCACTGAACACAAAACACTAAAATTCCCCAAAGCTATATCAAAAGCTATTCTAGTCCAAACTTAGTCAAACTTCACTAATCACACTTAGCACTAACACGCGACTTAATTAGTACTAATCGTGGTCACTCGGGTTGGGTTCTTACATGGATGGCCCGATTTGGTGCACCCCTCTCCTCTTTTGGCAAGTAATCTTGGCATCTTTTGGGAGGTTTGAAAAGTCAATTCATGAAGTTCAAAGTTGGAAACTCAAGTGGAAGATCTAAAATTCAGATTCAAAAAGAGTTCTTGGCTTACCGCATTTTGGATTTCAAGTTTATGCAAAAAAGTTCAAAATAGAAAAGTTTCCTTAAGATGTTGACAAGTCAAACAAGCAAGTTAGAGAAGCAAGCAAACTTTGAAAGAAAATCAAGAGACCCTAAGTAAGAAAGAAGCCAACACCTCTTGGATGTCCAAGATGGGTCCCACTTCCCAATGGACGTCAACACATGCAGACCCCCTTTGGCTACAAAATCTGAATATCTGAATATTTTTATGAAAGCTTCTCATGTGCAGTCTTTGGAGATTTTTGTGGAGTCTCACATGGAAAGGCTTGCATCTATTTTGGCAAGGAATCTAATTCAATTTAAATTGTTGCTTAACTTGGAGCATTGCTTGAAGCCTAAAGCTAAGATGCCAAACCAAGTAGGAAACAAAGTCCACATGCGAAGGGATTCTTTGTAAACCAAGAGAGCACATCATCTATAAAAGAGAAGCATGTTGGACATCCAACTCTAGGCCTCAACAATGCATAGGACGTCCAATATTCCCTTCCTTTCCACCATTCTTTCTTTAATCCCCTTCTTCACTACTCCTTTCTAGTTCATCTAGGCATTAGTTGAGAGCCTTGTTTAGGAAAATGATGAAGTGGGAGTATTATTATTATTTTTATGTAATTCAAAATTCAAGGAATGAAACAAGCTTTTGATTGATTCTGTGTGCGAGCAACTTCTCTAAATATTGGATAATTTGATTGTTGGTTTGTTTTCTTTTGATTAAGCCCTTTGATATGTTATTTTCGGTAATAGATATATCTTATGCTTGGGGTGCTAATCATTGCAAAACGATGGTCTTGGCGACTTCAATTCAAGCATTCATATTTTTCCTATCTCTGAAAAGAGAGGAGAAGCCAAGTCGCCTGTATTTTCGATGCTTAGGCATTAATGGAGTTCCAAGGTCTTGAAATACATATCTTTTCCACCCTTTTTTACGAATCTTATTTTCAGTTATTTTTTCAGTCATTAATTCTGAATTTTTATCTCATTATCAATTGGTTGTTTTGATTAGTTTTATGTTTTTGCAGGTTCTAGTCTAATTAGGGTTTTCTAGATTAGGTTCCCTTTTAGCTTAGGATTCTTTTATTGATTGGAGAGTTTGTAATTAAAATTTTATTTCAATTATTTAGTGGTGATCTTTTGTAATTTGTTAGCTTTTAATTAGGTTAGAATTAGTATTCAATAGGACAGTCAATTGGCTAATTAACTGCTCCTTGTGGATTCGACCCTGTGCTCACCGGGATATATTGATGTGCATTGTACACTTAATTGGGAGTGTTCCACAAGAGGCCTTTTCTTGGTTTGTCTAGGGTCCAATTTACCTAAATAGGTTAGCACAAATTGGAGAATTTGACTTGATGAACCACTGGCCTTCCAAGACTCGAACTTTTGCCTTGAACTTGATCTTCCATTCTGACACTTCTTCCATGGAATTGACAATACTAGGGTACTGCATATATGACTATGGTACTAACATTCTTTACATTTGATCGTTACATTGTGTAGTATTGAAGCACTTCAAGGTATTATTTTTGTCTTTTTCTTCCTCCTCATGCCCGCATGGTGATTAACGTAGGTTTTGTGATTTTCATGCTATTCCACCAGCCTTTTTCTGATATCTCATAGTAAACCACTTGCTAAGCATGTGTTTTACTAGTTTTGTGTACGAACTCAGTTTATATGCACTATTGTCATTTTCTCCTTTCTTCATTGTGTTGAACTTGTTGGTTTACAAATTGTAAGCTTTCAAGTTTCCATATGCATGTTATCTTGTTATCAAGAGTATATGTCAAATGCCTTTCATAATTTTTGTTTTTATACGGTTGGAATGTAGTATACATAGTGTTTTTAGATTAAATTGTTAATGTTAGAAGGCAGTGTATATACGCTTTGTAATCTATCATCTTGTCTAAGTACCTAATATAATGGATTTTTTGAGAGAACACATTATATTGTCATCTCAACACTCAAAAAAGTCCAGTTGTGATAAGACTGTGCGCTTTGTACATCTTAAATATGTGAAGGATTGTTTATGAAACCTTTTAAGCTCAATTGATTTTTGCATAGCAATAATTTGCATTCATTAGGAGTGTATGTTTAAATGAGTAGTGTATATGGTACTTGTGTTGACATAAAAAATTGTAAAACGAAAAAATGATGACATTTTAAACTAAATTCTAGAATTGGGTCCAAGTTAGCAAGCAAGTGTTCGTAAAGTGGTTGTAGTCACTACATTTATGTTAATGGTCTAAGGTTTGATTCTTTCCCAATTTATTTTGCTCCCTAAAATTCAAATGTGGGTTCCACAAAGATGATCCAATGAAAAAGGATAGAAGACCAATTCAAAGGAAGATCTCGAACGTTTAGAAACTACCCACTTTCAAACTCAAGAAGTTTAGCGGGTAGTGTCTTTTGAGGGAACGAAGTCTTGATGGTGAGAAGGGAAACAGAGGTAGGAGAGAGAGAAGAATAAAAAGGAGAAGACAAAGAAAAGTGCAAAAGGAAAAGAAAAAAAGATTCAATTATCTTCTTTTTCATTTTCTTCGCTCTATTTTTTTCACACACACACCCTCTTCTCCACTCCATCTTCCTGAACCCAACTCTATTTCATCTCTTAGACCACAACTACAAAGGAGATCTAGATCCTTATTCAAGAAGGAACTTGCCCTCCTATCCCCATTTTTTATCCAATTCACCTTCTCCATCCCATTCTCACCCTACTTGCCTCACTCTTCTTCATCGTTTCATCTTCTCCACTTCAATGTTATTTGGATATTCAGAGCCATATTATAGATGGATTCTGCCCTCCAACCACTTACCTTATCCCTCTACTCCATCTTCCTAACAACCTTCTATCTTATAAATGGAGATTCAGAATCTCATGGCAAGGGAATTTTGCTCTCCTTTCTTAATTATAAAAGAATCTACACCTATCATCTTTAAAAAAAAAAAAGGAGATTCAGATTTCTACAAAGGAAATCTGTCCTCCAACAAAAGGTCAGAACCCACCCAAACAAACAGGCTGAAAATCAATTTTGCAAACAGGCTGAAAATTAGTTTTGTGAACATGCTAAAAACCAATTCTATGATGTCCAACCCTGAATCAGGCTAGTGTTAGACCATGACCCAATTTAACCCTGATTAGTGCTAAAAAATGGTGAATTAGTAAATTAATTGTCCTTAGTCATTAATTAGTGTCCATTAACCTCTATAGACTGAGTTAGTTAGGCCCTGAGCCTTGGATAGGTGAGTGAGAACTGAATTGACTCGGTTGGGTAGAGTCAAGGGCTTTTTCGTAATTATTGATTTTCGCATTTTGCATCATTTGCACGTCATCTTGGCGTCATTGCGTGTATTTTGTCGAGCATGTCGATTCTTGTATCAGACCCTACTTCATTTGACCAACCATTAAGTGAGTGGGCCATCATTTGACCTAAAATGGAAATATACTATTTTGAGTGGGCTTTCTTGCAAAAAGGGCACTCTTATTCCTTTATATATATAACTTACCCCTTTCCTTTCACTCTCTATTCATTTCTTTTCCATTTCCTCTTCTCTCTACTCCTCCTTTATTTCTTCATTCTCTTTCCCTCAATCATCAAAAAGTCTTGTGGCATGTGCACTTGGGAGTTAGGAGTGAACTCATCTTCATCTTCATCTTCTTCCTCTCACCTTTGTTGACAAGAAACGACCTCCACCATCTCCTACCTTTCTCAAATTCGAATTCCTTGTTGAGGTAAGAGCCAAAACCTCTTCTCTTGTGTTTGTGGAGTTGCATTAGAGTCAAGAGACTCTTGGACAATCATACATGCATATTCATTCCATTTTCCATGTGTGTTTGTAATTAGGGTTTGATAATTGGGGGTTTTGGGTTCTTTTGAGCCAAGAGTGTCAAGAAAGATTTGGAAACCTCATTAGAGGCAAGTATAAGCTTTAATTTGGACTTATATGATGATTAATTACCATTTGATTCCAATGAAATTCCTTCTCAATGATTCTATCTTCTTATAAATGAATGGGTTGGTGTGTTTATCGTTTTAATGGATGAAATTAGATGGAGGGGATTGTATACTATTTAAATGGGAGCAAGGAGGCTCCATTATGCAGGTTTTGATGGTGGAAAGGAGTGGAAAATTGAATGGGAGAAGAAATTTGGAAATTTCGAAAATCAGGAATTCAGGAGCATTCGCTGGAGCAAACTGGAGCATTCGCTCGAGCAAACCTCTTTCTGAAGCAATCGTTTGAGCGATCTAAAGGACAGCACGAGCGTCCACCTCTATGGATGGGGCCCGCTCGAGCGACCACACCCCTGAAACCCTCGCACGAGCGAATGCCAGGGGTCGCTCGAGCGATCAAACCTTTGGATGGGGTCCGCTCGAGCGAACTTGGGTCTGCTCGAGTGAACCTGAAACTGTAGATCATGCTTCCTTTGACCCAATTTTAGGGTGAATTGCCACTCGTAACCTATAATAACCCACCATAATCACCTCCAATAGGAAATTATGGTGCACACCCTTGTTCCATAGGGAGCTAGGATCCTCAAGACCCATATGACCTTATGATTGGGAACCATTAACCTTATTAATTGGTCCAATGGGCATTCATCAGCTGACACTATGCCATGAGGGTTAGTTTGGAAATTGAACGTATTTCTCACAAATAGTGGCACCTAACAAGGTAGTAGTACGTAGACATTCCAAAATTACCTTGTATTGGACGCTGGAAGACTAAAATTAGTAGTCTAGTATTGGTTAGTAAAAATGTCTTGGTTGTTTCAAATTATTGCATTCATATTGAAGTACAAATTCGTTATTGATATTATATTCTAATCAGTAGATTACTTGCATTTTTAGTATTCATTGGGGTTCGATTGTCTAAATTCAATTCGTGACTTAATTATTGTATATCCGATTCAGTATTTGTTGGTAAGGTAGAATGAGTAGGTATTTGAGTATACGGGATTACTATTCGATTCGATTATTAACAAGTGATTATAAACTTACTCAAATCCAATTATTATTCGATTGTTATTTGATTCGATCGAGTTGGCACTACTTAGCTTTGACCCTATAATACCCGACGGGGTTGAACTTGGTTTAGTTATTCGAGACTACTGCAGTAAGTCATCTGGAGTACCGGAAACTCCAAACTCGGGTAGCCAGCTAGCCTTTGGCCGGGCCGCTAGTGACATTCCAACTAGATTTGTTCTCTTTTGAGAGGATGAGCTCAATATAGTAGCCAATTAGTATGTTTTCATTCTATTTGATTCTCAAGCATAAATTATTTGATTTTCGCACAATTTTCTTAGTAAATACTTATCATTGACATCTATTAATTTATTCGTCTTTAATTCAATTTGTAGCATTATGTATTCCTTATTATTGCCTATACTTGCTGCATCGTCGTATTGAGATATTACTCTTAGTGTCACAGTCGCAGGTGCAGCTCCCGGCCTTGAAGAGGCCAAGGGGGGAGAGGTTACCTAAGCGGTTCCTCCAGGATTAGAGGAATGGCCGGAGCTAGGGCCGGTGTAGGTCTTTCTTCCCTTAGAGTGCGTGGATGTTCTTTTGCCGGTGTAGGTCTTTCTTCCCTTAGAGTGCGTGGATGTTCTTTTGAGAGCTTCTATAGTGTGTGCTTAACCCCTTTTTGCATGTGTCACACTTAGATGTGTAGTTATTCTTTTGAATATATTTTTGGTAGTGATGTATAGGGTTCTTCTATATACCTTCTTTTGTAAAATAATGTATGTACTTGTAAAATTCTTTTGTATTAAACTTGAAAAATTAATTAGACTGAATGGGAAATGATACTCCTTGTGTATGAATTTTAGCTTTTGCTATGATTAATTGCTATTGATATGTTCTAGTGAGCTCGACTCACGTGTGGAAGAAGTTGTTTTCTTTCCTTCATGCGTTGTATTTGGCTCGAGACAGGTACAGCTTCACGGGAGTACGTGTGTTGCACCTCGGGGATTATCGTAGGCCATGTTGATTTGGGACCGGGATGTGACATACGTAAGTATGGTATTAGAGCCCTGAATGTCTTTTTAAAAGACTTACTAACCAATTAGAAACATTGTGAGGGCGCGTTAGAATCAATTGAGAGTATAGATTAATCAGGGCTAGTTTATTATTAGTTGTGAGTTTGTTGTTAGCATTTTGTGTTTCTAGCTAGTATTGTGTGGAGAGAGTTAGAATATAATCTTAACTCTTACCATCATTCTGTAGATCAATGGCGTCCGGCTCCGGGAGTGGACACAATGGTGGGAATAACGAGTCTCACAATGACGACTCATTTTTTTTTTGCTTGAAAACGATCCTCCCTCGATGGAAGCTCGTATGATGATGCTGATGGAGCAGATGGCCAAGACTAATGAACATTTAGCGACATTGATGGCCAGGCAAGGACAAGCTCAGCCAAATCCGAGAACCCAAGTAGTTATCCAGTCTAAAGACTAGGACTGGAATGCCTTATATGAGAAGTTTAGGAAGAAAGGAGCGACAAACTTCCATGGAAAGGAAGATGCAATACAAGTTGATGAGTGGCTAGAGCACATAAGTGATGTGTTCGAGACAGTGATATGTGACAACAAACAATGGGTAGTGCTCACTACCTTGATATTCCGAGGTGTTGCTAAGGATTGGTGGAAGAGCATGAGACATATACTTACAAAGTCATGCCTAATGCCACCATATGGGAAACCTTCCAAGAGAAGTTTCGCTGCAAGTTTATACCGGCTCATGTGTACCGAAAGAAAGGAGAAGAATTCATCTCCCTTAAGCGAAAACCAGATGTCGGTGGCAACATACTTACATACTTTCCTTTAATGTTCCAAGTTTGCCAAGGATATAGTTAATTCAGAAGAGAAGAAAGTGAAGAGATGTATTGGTGGGCTTCATCCCATGTATGAGGAGCATGTGGTGATGTACAAGAGGCCCAAGACTTTTTAGGATGTAGTAGATCGAGCTTACACCGCAGAAGAGATGGCCATTAAGAAGAGAAATGTTGATCCTAAGCGGAGTATGTCTCACTCCGGGAAGAACTTCTAGCACAAGAGACAGAAAGGTGTGGCAAGTGGCCCTAGGGTGCCAAGGTGTGAGATTTGTGGAAAAGGGCACCCCACTGAGAGATGTTGGAGGAATACCGGTGCGTGTATTATATGTGGATCTATGCAGCACCGGGCAGCAGTTTGTCCCAGAGATAGAGGTGGTTATAGAGCACCTCAGCAGCCAGCCAGGCCAGCACTTCCAGCCCCACCTCAGCGGTTGGCCCTACTGGCACCACCTCCAAGACCCTAGCAGCAACGGCAACCACAACAAGGGAGGCCAGGACAATAGCGTCAACAAGCCCGACAGCTGCCACAACAGGCGGGGAGACTTTTTGCAACAAATCTTGAGCAGGCCGAAGCGGCTGGCAATGTAGTAGAAGGTAATGTTCTGATATGTGCAAGAGATGCAAGGACTTTGTTTGATTCGGGGTCCACACATTCATTTGTGGTGCCCCATTTTGCTTGTGGACTTCAACAATCGCCTGAGTTACTACCATTCGTGTTGATGGTGATTACCCCGGTGGGTAAATGAGTAGCTTGTAATAACTACAACCCCAAGTGTAATGTCCAGATTGGGGATTTGTTGATGCCAATAGATTTGATAGTTCTGGTGATACAAGACTTTGACGTCATCCTCGGGATGGATTCGCTCACGAGATATAGAGCTTGTGTAGACTGCTTCCACAAAACCATCACCTTTAAGGTGGAGGAACCTGAGTCGAATGTGATATTCAAGGGTATACGGAGGGAGACCCAATACCGGACTCGTGTCAGCGTTGGATGCTGTGAAGCTTCTAGAGAGTGGCTGTGAAGGCTACTTTGCTTTTATCTCCAAAAAGAAGCCACCCGTGAAGCTAGAAGAAATCCCGGTGGCGTATGAGTTTCCAGATGTGTTTTTGGACGAAGTTCCAGGATTACCTTTGCCTAGGGAAGTGGATTTCTCTATTTATTTAGTACCGGGTACCTCTCTGATTTCGAAGGCACCATACAGAATGGCCCCAGTAGAACTCAGAGAATTAAAGGAGCAGTTGCAAGACTTGTTGGATAAGGGACTCATACGTCCTAGAGTATCACCATGGGGAGCTCCAATATTGTTCATGAGGAAGAAGGATGGTTCTCTTCGCATGTGCATAGACTACAGGCAGATCAACCAATTGACGATAAAGAACAAGTACCTGTTGCCTTGCATTGACGAACTGTTTGATCAGCTTCAGGGAGCATCTTATTTTTCGAAGATCGATCTTAGATCTGGATACCACCAGCTAAGAGTTCGTGAGCAAGACATTGAGAAGACAGTGTTCAGGACGAGATACGGTCACTACGAATTTCTTGTGATGCCTTTTGGCTTGACCATTGCACCGACTGTATTTATGGCGCTAATGAATAGGATCTTCGCCCCCTATCTTGATTAGTTTATCGTGGTTTTCATCGATGATATTTTGGTGTACTCGAGGTTACGAGAAGAGCATGCAGATCATCTCAAATCTTCGCGTTAGCTTTTGAGGATTCATTAGTTATATGTTAAGCTTGAGAAGTGTGATTTTTGGCTTAAACAGGTGGCCTTTTTGGGGCATATCATCACTCGAGATGGCCTTAGGGTGGATCCAGTCAAGGTAGAAGCAGTTATAAATTGGCAAAGTCCGAGGACAGTGGCAGAGATTTGAAGTTTTCTAGGTCTTTAGGTTATTACCGCAGATTTGTCAAAGATTTTTCCCAAATCTCAGCCCCATTGACTAAATTGACCAGGAAGGATGTACATTCATATGGACTAAGGAATGTGAATCCAGTTTCCAGACTTTGAAAGAGAAGTTGACGACTGCCCCAATTCTGTCATTACCCAAGGGTACAGGAGGATTCGTGATTTATTCAAATGCATCTAGAGTGGGTTTGCGGTGTGTCCTTATGCAAAATGGAAAAGTTATAGCTTATGGGTCAAGACAGTTGAAGAATCATGAGAGGAATTATGCCACTCACGATCTTGAGTTAGTTGCTATTGTATTTGCACTGAAGCTTTGGAGACACTACTTATATGGAGAACAATTTGAAGTACGTTCAGATCATCACAACCTACAATTTATGTTCTCCCAACAAGACTTCAACATGAGGCAGAGACGGTGGCTAAATTTATAAAGGACTATGATTTTCCGATCAAATACATTCCAGGAAAAGGAAACGTTATGACTATTGCCTTGAGTAGGAAGTCTTGTCTAGTTGCAACCATGAGTACACAATGGTTTTAGTTGGATGCTTTTCAGGAACAGGATGTAGAGGCTTAATTACTTAGTGACTCGGTGATGTTGGCAGCCATGTTGGTGTACGAACCATAGTTAATGAACCAAATTAAGAATGAACAGTTTGAGGACCCTAATTTAGCTAAGATAAGAGATCATATTACCGAGAAGCCTAATTTCTAATTGGTGGACATAATTTTGTATTTCAGGAATCGATTGTGTGTACCGAAGACTGATAAGCTAATAGACCCCATTTTGACAGAAGCACACAATGCTAGATATGCGATGCACCCTGGAAGGACAAAGATGTTTAGAGAACTTAAGAGGCGTTTTTGGTGGAATAATATGAAGAGGGAAATTGCAGAATTTGTATCAAAGTGTTATACTTGTCAGCGAGTGAAGTTCGAGTATAGGAGACCCTCGGGTTTGTTACACCCCTTGTCTATCCCTCAATGGAAATGGGAACACATATCGATGGACTTCGTTTCAGGTTTACCGTTGACCAGTCGGAAGAAAAACGTGATTTGGGTGATAGTTGACCAGGTGACGAAATCCGCTCATTTTCTCCCTTTCAAGAAGGGTATGAAGTTCAATGAGATGGCAAAGCTTTTTGTGAAGGAGATAGTTTGATTGCCTGGCACACCAGTTTCCATAGTCTCCGATAGAGATACAAGGTTTGTCTCTTTGTTTTGGCAATCATTTTAGTAGTCCATGGGCACCAAACTCAGTTTCAGCACCGCCTACCATCCGTAGACAGATGGACAGTTCAAACGCACCATACAACCCTAGAAGACATGCTTTAAGCCAATGTTCTTGATTTTGGTGGCGACTGGGACGGGCATTTGGCCCTATGCGAGTTTGCGTATAACAATAGCTTTCATTCGACTATTGGGATGCTGCCTTTTGAAGCTCTCTACGGATGGAGTTGTAGAACTCCGGTTTGTTGGGAAGAGGTCGGCACAAGGAGTTTCCATGGACCTACTCTTGTTGCAGACGCAGCCTAGAAAGTTCTTTAAGTCAGAGAGAGATTGAAGACCGCACAATCCAGATAGAAGAGCTATGCAGATAACAAAAGAAGGAAGCTGGAATTCCAAGTTGGAGATTGGGTGTTTTTGAAGCCATCTCCAATGAAAGGTACAATTCGGTTAACTCTCATTTAGATATGTGGGACCATTCAAGATTAAGAGCCGAATAGGTGACGTGGCCTATAGATTGAAGCTTCCTCCCGAATTCGCCGGAGTACATGATGTGTTTCATGTTTTTATGCTCTGCAAATACATCCGTGACCCAGCGCATGTCATTCAGTATGAAGAAGTCCAGAACAAGCCTGACTCCACGTACGCAGAGCATGCGTTTCGTATTATTGACGGGAAAGAGCAAGTGCTGTGGACAAGGACCATTCGTTGGGTGAAACTCCTTTGGGATCACCATGGACCAGAAGAAGCCATGTGGGAGCTCGAGGAGCAAGTTGCACGACATTATCCCGAACTCTTCGTGCAAGTATGATCATTTGAAGGATTGAATGAATCCAAGAGGGGGAGAAATGTTACACCCCTACCCAATTTAACCCTGATTAGTGCTAATAAATGGTGAATTAGCTAAATTAATTGTGTTTAGTCGTTAATTAGTGTCCATTAGCCTCCATAGACCGAGTTAGTTAGGCCTTGAGCCTTGGATAGGTGAGTGGGAACTGAATTGACTCAGTTGGGTAGAGTTAAGGGCTTTTTCATAATTATCGATTTTCGCATTTTGCATCATTTGCACGTCATCTTGGCGTCATCGCGTGTATTTTGTTGAGCACGTTGAGTTTCATATCAGACCCTACTTCATTTGACCAACCATTAAGTGAGTGGGCCATCATTTGATCCAAAATGGAAATATACTATTTTGAGTGGGCTTTCATGCAAAAAGGGCACACTTATCCCTTTATATATACAACTTACCCCTTTCCTTTCACTCTCTATTCATTTCTTTTCCATTTCCTCTTCTCTCTACTCTTCTCCTTCATTTCTTCATTCTCTTTCCCTCAATCATCAAAAAGTCTTGTGGCATGTGCACTTGGGAGCTAGGAGTTCACTCATCTTCATCTTCTTCTTCTTCCTCTCACCTTTGTTGACAAGAAACCACCTCAACCATCTCCTACCTTTCTCAAACTCGAATTCCTTGTTGAGGTAAGAGCCAAAACCTCTTCTTTTTTTTTTTTTTTTTTTTTTTTGTGGAGTTGCATTAGAGTCAAGAGACTCTTGGACAATCATACATGCATATTCATTCCATTTTCCATGTGTGTTTGTAATTAGGGTTTGATAATTGGGGGTTTTGGGTTCCTTTGAGCCAAGAGTGTCAAGAAAGATTTGGAAAGCTCATTAGAGGCAAGTATAAGCTTTAATTTGGACTTATATGATGATTAATTACCATTTGATTCCAATGAAATTCCTTCTCAATGATTCTATCTTCTAATAAATGAATGGGTTGGTGTGTTTATGGT
Source organism: Umbellularia californica (assembly GCA_028538565.1). NCBI lineage: Eukaryota > Viridiplantae > Streptophyta > Magnoliopsida > Laurales > Lauraceae > Umbellularia > Umbellularia californica. Next base: position 21,627,365 of record JAPQWN010000005.1, on the reverse strand, counting down.
TTTAATGGATGAAATTAGATGGAGGGGATTGCATACTATGTAAATGGGAGCAAGGAGGCTCCATTATGCAGGTTTTGATTGTGGAAAGGAGTGGAAAATTGAATGGGAGAAGAAACTTGGAAATTTCAAAAATCAGGAATTCTAGAGCATTCGCTGGAGCGAACTGGAGCATTCGCTCGAGCGTCCACCTTTCTGGATGGGGTCCACTTGAGCGAACGTGGGTCCGTTCAAGTGACCACACCCCTGAAACCCTCGCACAAACGAACGCCAGAGGTCGCGCGAGCGATCAAACCTTTGGATGGGGTCCGCTCGAGCGAACTTGGGTCCACTTAAGCGAACCTGAAACTGTGGACCAGGCTTCTTTTGACCCAATTTTAGGGTGATTACCACCCATAACCTATAATAACCCACCCTAATCACCTCCAATAGGACATTATGGTGCACACCCTTGTTCCATAAGAAGCTAGGATCCTCAAGACCCGAATGACCTTATGATTGGGAACTATTAACCTTAATTGGCACAATGGGCATTCATCAGTCTAACACTATGCCATGATGGTTAGTTTGGAAATTCAATGTATTTCTCACAAATAGTGACACCTAACAAGCTAGTAGTACATAGACATTCCAAAATTACCTTGTATGGGGCGGTGGAAGACTAAAATTAATAGTCTAGTATTGGTTAGTAAAAATGTCTTGGTTCTTTCAAATTATTGCATTTCATATTGAAGTACAAATTCGTTATTGATCAGTAGATTAGCTGCATTTTTAGTATTCATTTAGGTTCGATTGTTTAAATTCAATTCGTGACTTAATTATTGTATATCCGATTTAGTATTCAATGGTGAGGTGGACTGATTAAGTATTTGAGTATACGTGATTACTATTCGATTCGATTATTAACAAGTGATTATAAACTTACTCAAATCCAATTATTATTCGATTGTTATTTGATTCGATCGAGTTGGCACTACTTAGCTTTGACCCTGTAATACCCGACGAGGTTGAACTTGGTTTAGATATTCGAGACTACTGCAGTGAGTCATCTGGAGTACCGTAACTCCAAACCCGGGTAGCCAGCTAGCCTTTGGCTGGGCCGCTGGTGACATTTCAACTAGATTCGCTCTCTTTTGAGAGGATGAGCTCAATGTAGTAGCCAATTAATATGTTTTCATTCTATTTGATTCTCAAGCATAAATTATTCGATTTTCACACAATTTTCTTAGTAAATACTTATCATCGACATCTATTAATTTATTCGTCTTTAATTCAATTTGTAGCATTATGTATTCCTTATTATTGCCTATACTTCCTGAATAGTCGTATTGAGATACTACTCTTGGTGTCACAGTCGCAGGTGCAGCTCCTGGCCTTGAAGAGGCCAAGGGGGGAGAGGTTATCTAAGCGGTTCCTCCAGGATTAGAGGAATGGCCGGAGCTAGGGCCAGCGTTGGTCTTTCTTCCCTTAGAGTGCTGGATGTTCTTTTGAAAGCTTCTATAGGGTGTGGTTAGCCCCTTTTTGCATGGGTCACACTTAGATGTGTAGTTATTCTTTTGATTATATTTTTGGTAGTGATGTATAGGGTTCTTCTATATACATTCTTTTGTAAAACAATGTATATACTTGTATAATTCTTTTGTATTAAACTTGAAAAGTTAATTGGACTTGTAAGTTTCTAAATATTACGGACCTGATTAGGCAAGTGTTATCCTCGTGATATTGTTGCTAAATTCCTTTGGAGGGATTGAATGCCTTAAACTTGAAAGATGAAGAAGGAACAAAGGTCAGACACCCTAGCTGTAGTCGGCCAAAGGCACTCTGATGCCTAAGTTAGTGCGGTCATTGAACAGAGGGAGAGTGAGTAGGGAAGAAGAGAGTTCAGGATGTATATAGCGTACCTCTCTATGGATCTTACCCATGCATATATATAGGCAGGAATCCCATCAGAAGCTCCCTTAGTGGAGGTAGGTGGAGGTACAGCTCCATCAGCCCATACCTCGTATCCTTAGTGGAGGTAGATGAGAGCACTATCCCATCAGATCGTTCCTCAATCTCATACATAAATGCGGACGTGACCGTCGGACAGGGATAACCCCTTATCGATACCCAGCGGCCACCTTATCTGACAGTACTTTCCGCAATGTAGCCGTCCCATTACATAATTGAGACTTGATACTCAGTGTTCACCTTGGTCAATTGGACTGAACTGGAGAAGACACTGAGGTCGGGCGTGTGCGAGTTCGGGCACTGCTGCTGAGGTGCACAAGGCCGAGCATAAAAAGGGTCTAGTCGGTACTCTTACCGAGGATAGGTCAAGCTCGGTACTAGCTGGCACTATTGCCGAGCCGAGATAAAAATAAACCTGGTCGGTACTCTTACTTGAACCAGGGGTAATCTTGGTATTATGAAAACACCCCACACAGGACTGAATGGGAAATGATACTCCTTGTGCATGAATTACAACTTTCGCTATGATTAATTACTATTGATATGCTTTAGTGAGCTCGACTCATGTGTGGAAGAAGTTATTTTCTCTCCTTCGTGTGTTGTATTTGGCTCGAGACAGGTACAGCATCACCGGAGTACGTATATCGCACCTCGGGGATTACCCTAGGCCAGGGTGATTCGGGACCGGGATGTGACAGTTAGCACTAATCTTGATCCATAATTCGGGATCTCAGCGGTGCGCTCACGAGGTAATATATAAGATCCTATCTATGCACATGATTTCCAACTGGTTTCCACATGCGGTGATGATCCAACAAATCATCGCACTTTACCTCACAACAAGATAATGTAAGTTTAGCGGAAGCTTGTAGCAAATCATAATATTAATAGACATAAACAATAATATGAGACATGAATGTCAGAGTTAGACGCACAGAATAGCATTCCCATATATCAATTAAAATTAAAATATTTACAACAAAAGATAAAGTTTTGGTTACAACTTCCTAAAATAAAGGCGAACACAGAAAATACAGGATAAAACCCTAAAGGAATTCACTGTGCTTCCCAAAATGTATGTCCGGCCACTTCAGTGTAGAGCTTGACGTCTGCATGACATCATCAGCACACCAAACTACTACGTTCGGCTCCTAATGCCTGTGTTAGCTCCTTCTCAAAGGTAGCGGGGGCAATACCTATAGCACCAAGGTTTATCAAGAGCCAGGCATAGAGGTGAAAATCTGGGTGGGCGGCCCAGGCCCAGCACGGGCCCGACACGAAAAAACCGTGCCTAGGCCCGTTGACTTGGTCAACGGACAGGCCCGGAAGCCCCACTGGGCCGTGCTGGGCCCAGGTCCCCCAGGCCCGAGGCACGGCCTGGCACGGCACGGCTAAAATCCGTGCCGTACTGGGCCAGCGCCCAGAGCCCGCGGGCGGCCCGGCCCGGCCAGGCCCACGGGCGGCCCAGCCCGGGCATGGCCCGCAGAGAGCCCCAACGGCTCTTTCTTTTTAAAAAATCCCCCCCACTTCCCAAAAAAGGGTCTTTTTACATTTTTAACCCTCTCTAACAGCTATAAACGGTCATATGGGAGGGTATTAGTGTCTTTTGATCATTTTTTACCACTATACCCCCCAACTGCTATAAAACGGTCATATGAGGGGGTATTTTATGTCATTTTATCACTTAGGAATTCTATAAATAGCCCTTATTCCTCTCATTTCTCTACACTCATCTACTCTCTCATTTCTCTACACTCATCCACTCTCTCATTTCTCACACTCCCTCTAAAGTTCAAGGCTCTAAGCTCTCTTAAGTCTCATTCTAAAGTCTAAGCTCTCTATACAAAGTTTTCTAAGAAGTGAACAGTGAGGGTGACTTCTCTAAAGTGGAGGATTCAACTAAGAAGAACTTCTCCATTAGCTCTCCCTCTCAGCCTCTCTCATAAAGGTATTTATTTTCTTTAATTTTGAGTTTTACTTAGTAATAATATACATAGTAATATTATATATTAAGTCTCATCTTCTCCCCTTTCTTATATAAATTATCACAAAAAACACATTATACATAATTATTTATTAAAAAAAAATTTATCTTTTATTTAGAAAAATGGCTGGACCATCACAACCTTTCAACATTGACTTCTCTCTAAATGACGAAGATCCTGGATTTATTCATTTAGATCAAAATCAGGACATAGAAGTAGATAGCAATAATCCCCAAAATCCTGCATCTTCGGTTGCTACAACTAAAAAGAAGAGAAAATCAAAATTGACTTCTCCTGTATGGACTTATTTTACTAAAATTACTGTCCCATGTCCCACAGGAGGAACAGAGGAAAAGGCACAATGTAAAATTTGCAAAGATCTCCTCAGTGGCAAATCATCAAGTGGCACTGGCCACCTTAATAGACACATGAAATCATGTATACTCAAAGAAGCAAAGAACGCTAACGATGGGGGAGAAGGTGGGAGCCGTGGGATGGTTCAAACACAACTTTCTCAAACAGATTCATCTGGCGGTTTAGGAATTTTCAATTATGACCCTACTAATGCTAGATATCAACTTATTAAGTATATAATATCTGCCCAATATCCATTTGTACTTTCCGAAGACCGACGTTTTGAAAGATTTTTGAGGTCTGCCTTTGTTCCTTCATGGCAAAGAATATCTAGAGTTACTGCTAGAAATGATGCAATAAAAAAATTTTTTAAAGAAAAAGAGAATTTAAAAAATGTTTTTGAAAATATACCTGGAAAAACAGCTTTAACTTCAAATTTATGGACCTTTAAACAAAATTTAGGGTACATTGCAATCACATCACATTTTATTAATAGTGATTGGGTGATGCAGAAAAGAATAATTTCGTTTTCTATGCTAGAATTTCCACACACTGGTGCTAGGATAGGGTCCACCATCTTTGAAAAACTTAGAGAATATAGAATTGAAAATAAAATAATTTCTATAACTTTAGATAATGCAAGCACTAACAATGTCGCAGTAGAGTTAATAAAACAATCAATTCAACTTGATTTAAATGGAGATCTATTTCACAATAGATGTGCATGCCACATCATAAATCTTATTGTACAAGTAGGGGTGAAATTAATTAGAGATGATTTAGAGACTATTAAATGGATTGTAGGATACATTTTTTGTTCTCCCTCGCGAAAACAATGGTGGAGGGACATATGTGTAAATTTGAATCTAAGACCAAAGAAAATATCATATGATGTAAAGCATAGATGGAATTTTACCTATAAAATGTTAAAAGAAGCATGTGCCTATAAAATGGCACTAAATCAATATTGTCAACTTTATTTGGAGCATGAAAATATTTTTATAAGTGATGATAAATGGACCCTTCTTGAGATAATAAGAGATTTTTTAGAAGTTTTTCATGATGCAACATTGTTTTTTTCTGGGGTATATTATCCCACATTAAATCAAGCTTTAGCCCATTTTTTTGAAATAAGTATTACTTTTAAAAAGTATAGAGACTTTCCAATTTTTCAACTCATGTGTATACAAATGGAGGCAAAGTTTTCATCATATTGGAGAATAGCTCCTTTAACATTTTGTATAGCTGCTATATTAGACCCTAGATTGAAATTACAAGGTGTAGAAACCCTTCTTGATGAAATAAACTCTAATATGAATACAACTAATATAAATGACATGACAACAATTAAGATACAATTAGAAACACTTTATTTGGATTATGCTACCCGATTAGGTAGATCCATAGCACCCACGGTCCCAATAGGCCCTCCCCAAGTACATAAAGGAAAAAGGAAGGCTATTTGGAGTATTTTGAAGAAATCTCATGGAAGTAACTCCTCTTCTTCCGGAGGATCTTACAACCTTAATGAATTAACAATGTACTTGGGGAGCGATCCTATTGTAGTCGAGGATGAAGATGAAGATGATTTTGATCTTTTGGCATGGTGGAAATCATTCGAAACTAAGTTTCCCGTGCTTTCCGCCATAGCCCGTGATATACTAACAATACCAGTGTCTACAGTTGCATCAGAGCAGGCATTTAGTGCTGTTAGACCCTAAGTTGTGTTTGCAATTTGATGTCCAACATTTGCATCATATTCATCTCATCTCTTAATCACTCATTTCACTATTTTTATTTTAAAAATCATTTCTTTAAATTAACCTACACATGTTTTGTTAAAACTACTTTATGGTTAATTTAAATTTATTTTTAATTATATTTTCTTGATTGAATTAGTTTGCCAAGACACCCTTCATTACTGAGTTTTCAAAAATGATTTCAAAGTTAGACTTTTTCAAAACTGAAGGAACTCAAAAATTCAACTGACCTGTTGTTGGTTCACTTGTCGGTTCAAGTCGGTCAACCGACAAAGCGAGCCGAGGTCAACCGATGGATGTCGGTCCGAATTCCAGAGAGCTACAAATTTCAGATCTTCTCTGTTGGTCTTCTCGTCGGTTCATGTCGGTCAACCGACAGTTTATAAAAATCGAGACCGAGAGCTTGTCGGTTCAAAATCCAGAGAGCACATTTTGTACATCTTTGTGCTGTCGGTTCGGCTGTCGGTCCGTGGTCGGTCGACCGATAATGGCGGTCAACCGACAATAGCAAGTTGGTCAGAAAAATTTCAAATATATGACCATTGCCATTAGACCGTTGAGCCATCGGTCAACCAACCCCTAGTTGTCGGTTGACCGACAGGTATCCGTTGGACCAATTTTTTATAAAGAGCAAGTTTATTCCAAAAGCAAAAGAGAGAGATTGGGGAGTCCATGTTTGGTGTTTTGAGAGCCCAAGCAAAGAGAATGAACTAAGGATGCTCTAAGGTCCAAATGGAAAGCTAAAGCTTGAAGATTAAGAAGTTTAAAATTCTAGTAAGCTTTAATTTTCTCTTACATGTTCCATGCTTCTATTTAAACCTTTGAAAAATGTTTTATAGCATGATAACTATGTTGTGTGGAATTCATAACACATTTAATCTTTGATTTACTAGTTTGAATTCCATACCTTCCCTCAAAGCAAGTTAATTTTCAATCCTTGTTTTCTTTTAAAAGCATGTGTCATTAACTTATTTGAATCTTTCCTTGTTGTTTTCAATCATTTAAACTTTAGTTAAATCTTGTTCTTTGAAAACAATATTGGTTTAGCATCACATGTTTAGACATAACTTTTTATACAACTTGAATCCTAGACTTTCATATCTTCTTTAAGTTAATTTTATACATGTGATTTGCAAAACCCCTCAATCAAAATCTTTTACTTGCTTTTAGCTCACAAATGCTTCTAGCATAAATTGTTTGAGTTTTAATTTTAAATTGATTGAAGGTTTCACACTCACACTTAATGAACATTCATCTTTGCATTTTCATAGTGTTTTGTGTGAGTAAGATTTTTCACTTTCACATTCGCCTATTTTAGAGGCAATATATATTGTGCTCAATGTATTTCTCTCCTAGTGTTTAGACACCTTCTTGAGAAAGAAAAATTATTTGTATGTAAGGTTATTGCTAAGCCTAAGAAAAGCAAATTGTAAAGGTTATTGCTTATCCTAGAAAAGCACATAGTTAGGTTGTTGTTTAGCCTTAAAAACATCATTGTAAGGGTTATTGCTTAGCCTTTTGTAAAAGCATAAATAGTGGAAATCCGGTGGGGTGTGAGATCACAAGCTGGTAGTGGATGTAGGCATTGAGGCCGAACCACTATAAAACATTGTGCAATGGTGAATGACTTGTGGTGATTGATTTGTTTATCTTCCGCACCTTTTCATGTAATCATCACTAGTTGAAGTTTAATTTGAAGAAAATTAAATTTGGGCAATTATTTGTAGATCACCGTATTCACCCCCCCCCCCCCCCCCCCCCCCCCCTCTAGGGTTAGGATCCCGGACTTTCAAGTGCAAGTGGGCGCCTTATTGACCCTAGGAGGACTATGCTTTCAGAAGAAACCGTTGAGACCTGCATGTGCTTACGGGATTGGTATCAAGCACATGATAGGGAACAACACCTCGATGATGATGAGATCGAGATAGAAGACGAGCTAGCAGCGTTACATATATCATAGTATAATTTTTTTTAGAATGTATAATAGGCTTTCAACTTGTAATTTATTTTTTAGAGTGTATCATAGGTTTGTAAAGTTGTAATTTATTTTTTAGAATGTATCTTAGGTTTCTAAAGTTGTAATTTATTTTTTAGAATGTATCATAGGTTTCTAAAGTTGTAATTTATTTTTTAGAATGTATCATAGGTTTTTAAAGTTGTAATTCTTTATCATTTATTAGAAGGTTTGAATTTCATTATATTTATTGATCCAAGTTCAAACTTGTAATTTTTTTGAACTTTTGTAACTTAAATTTCAAGGAAATACAATTTATTTGATGTATTTTTTCAAAACATCATTAGTGTTATTCTACTTGTTGATTCTCTTAGTTTCTTTATTTTAGTGAAATTGGTCCAAGACCAAGAGTGAAGAGTCTAAGTGTCTAACTGTCTAAGTCTCGAAGACATAAAGAACCTAAAAAAAAAAAAAAAAAGGAGGGGGATATGTGGGCCGCCCACGGGCTGCACCGCCTAGGCCCGACTAGGGCCCAGCCTAGCACGGCACGACTCTGGTCGTGCCCTGGGCCGTGCTGGGCTAACCCCTGAGCCAGTGGGCCAGGCACAGCACGGCCCGCGCAATTACATGGGCTGGGCCGGGCCCTTCTTCAGTGCCGGCACGGCCCATATTTTCACCTCTAGCCAGGCACGGCGAACTTGCAAGTGTTTAGTATGAATAATAGTGACATGTTATTGCAAATATGAATACAAGATTGGAGATCTAATAAAGAATTTGTTGACTTGTATGACTCAATAGAAGTCGATGGTATTGAGTGCATAGGTTGGTAATCTTGGTTGACTGAGCCCTTGTACCGCGTTTGGTCTCCTGGGTTAATACTGGGAATGATATGGGTGTACTAGGGTTTTCGGGTTGATAGTATATATAGATGCTAATAGCCTTTGTTCAATAATCTTTCTCCAAAGCGATAGTGAAAAACTCTCTCTGTGGAAGTAGGAAAAAAGTTGAACCATGTAAATTTTGTCTCTCTTGTGTGGTGTGTGCTTGATATCTTGTTTGTTCTTGGGTCCTAGCTCACAACAAATTGGTATCAGAGAGTCATAGGGTTGGGGCTGCACAGATCAATGTTGGATGTGATTTTCGGATCCGATGTGGGTGGAAACACAATGTTATATAGAGCGATTCTCAAAAGTACCAATCGATTCCAGGGATTCCCGACTAATCCCAAGGTAAATGGACATGACTCCAATTGATCGCCTCCATGTGGGAAATTAAGGGTCCCACTCATCACAATGCCGCCGGCGTCGCGTGATGGTCTCATCAATATTATTTTGGGTCATTCTTATGGGGATTAGTCCATCTTTAAAATTCAAGATGAATGAGAAGACTAAGTTCCATGCATTTGGAAGAAAAAAAAGAAAAATAGCTGAAATATGAAATAAGTAACATAATCCTGAATTCTATGGGTTGCTACATGCTTGTTTCCCAATTTTTAATAATTTTTCTCTAACTTAGATCGGTCTCAATTTTTATAGGGATTCAGTGTATGTGATGATAAAGTCCCGTATTAATTTCTGGATTTTTTTTTGTATTGAAACCTTATGAAATAGTGGACACAAATCTGAATAAAAATGCAGGAACTTCTGCACTGCAGATCAACCTGGCCCATGACACAGGTCCACTCTGCGAATTCTTAGAATTTATATAGATCTCCAATTATTCTAAAACTTTTATGAGATTTAATAGACCCGAAGAGGAGGCTCCTGTAAAATTTTCATGAATTTGGGCTTAACATAACCCTTCAGATGACGCGCACAATGCCAAATTAGCCTGCTGGATTTTCTGCACTGCAGAATTTGGTCCATGAAACAGGCCCGCTGTCTGAATTTTGATGAATTTTATAGGGATCCAATTAATCTGAAATTTTTATGGGAGTTAATAGACCCAAAGGGGAAGCTCATATGATTTTTTCATGAATTCTAAATGAAAATAAATCCTTGTTATTATGTGCATAAATCTCGGTTAACATGCTGAGTTTTCTGCAGTGCAGAGTCTATGACTCAGGCCCACTGTCCAATTTTTAATAATTTCTTGAAAAATTGAAATCAGTTGAAACAAAATCTCATTGAATGAAAACTGGTATGAGAGTATTCAGAAAAAATTGGTGACTTTTTATTCAAATTGAAAGTCATTTAATCAGGGATTTGAAAACAGTGTACAGGTTTTGGAAATATTCTGCAGTCTGATTTATATATTTTGACTGGTTCAGCTCAGAGATTCTAGAAAATTCATTTTAGATTGAAACTATACAATTCTGGACTGGCGAAAAAGATAATTCAGAAATGCATGAACATGAAAATCAGCATGGCATGATTCGGATTGGAACACATGGAAAACAAACCGCAAAAATGGGAACAAATTATGAAATTTGCATAATGCAGAATTCCAGTCATTTTGGAAAAGCTTCTCTAGTACATAAAACTTGGTTTCAGTAATGCCTTATCATAGCAAATACACAAGATTTCAATACGAGTCATAGCATAAAATCACTCCAAATCCGATAGAAATGATGACTAAGGTTATAATCAATCATTATATGCAATAAAGGAATTCCTATCATCAATTTACAATCCCGAAGGAAAGTCAAGCACTGTTTACCCTCTTTCTTTCAGTTAAAAAAAAAAAAAAAGAAGAGAAAGTACTAGAAAATAATGAAAAATAAATAAATAAAAAAGGGGTTTGGTGCCAATATTCATTGATGGGGATCAACTCCATTCACCGGATACCCTCCTCGAATCCCTTGGCGGGGAAAGGGTAGGCTTTATTTGAAAACATGCATGTAAGGATGCTTGAAAAAGGGTCAAAAGCACATGCGACATGATGCTCAAAATGAAAGCCTAGGTGCCCACTACAACGTTGGTCTAAAGACGGGAGGACTAAGGTGCCTGGTCGATCTAGGGCAAGATTACCTAGAGAAGTGGACTATCGTCCGTCAGGCCCATCTTAAAACCAGCAATCGCTTAGGGTACGTTGGGGATGGATACACACTTAGCTAACCTAACTTAGGAGACAGTGAGGGACCTGTGTGCCATTGTCAATCATAGAGAGTCTGCTAGGAGGCTATCGCTATAAGGCCTAAGGAGTCGCGTAGAAGGGTGGACGATGTCGCGATCTCTAACACCTAAGGGTCGGTGTTACTTAGTGCATTGAAGCGATAATGAAAGCATGGGTGAAAGATGGTTTTGGAAATATAGCATGTGTTGAAAATTCTTTTTCAAATATCAATGAATTTATGAATCAAGTATAGCCTACCCTAATAGCATGAAGCTTAATGGTGAAAATTGGCGGAGGTTGAATGAAGGAAAGAAAAGTAAAATCTTTTTCTTGATTTTTGGAAATTTCTAATTTTTTTGGATTTTTAGAAATATAGGGCTAGAAGGGCCTAACTAGGGGAGTGCATGGAACCTAATCTAACCGTTCATCTCTTTTTACATTGGAGCGTATAGATGGGTAGACCCCATGAAAGGGCCAGCCCGTCTACTGTCGCTCTCATTGGCCCTAAGAGGCTAGATTAATGAAAACAGAGAATGGATGCAAATGATGAGTGCTTGAATGTAATGCAAGCTACTACAGTTAATTCAAACGAACAAATTAAGATTATGAGTGCAGATAAATATATTCAATAATTGCTACCTGGGATCTAAAATACAAATAAGTAAACTACAATGTAGGTAGATTAATGATGAATATGCAACTAAATTAAATGAAAACCAAAATTAAAGATGCACAAGATTAGACTAACACATATAAATAAAATATGAATATGCAACTAATCAAATTGTAACTTGAATTAAAGATGCAAAATTAATAAAAATAAACTGAAACTTAGAATGGGGAAAAATGGATCTCACTGATGTGATGTAGAAAGAAAAATTAAAATTTTGTAACTGGTAAATGTCACTATTGAGCTCTTTGTCTTAATGGTGCTGGGTTACTCCGGGCGTTGGCCCTCCATTCACTGAGATATGATGCGTGACATTGTGGGTTTATGGGCTGAATGGTGGGCCAAATTTATAAGTTGGTGAGCTGGGAGTGGTCTGGTTCAGTGAGTTGGGTCCGATGGGTTATGGGCTGTTTTTGTGGACCTGTTTATATGGAGCCAAGTGGAGTGTGGCAGCATGTGATGATTGCACTTGTGCTGAGTTGTTTTAAGCTAGTAAGATTGGTTGAATAGGTGGGCTGACTAAGATGGGCTTTGGCTCGGGCTGAAGGAAAAGGATGGAGGGGTTAGTGGAGATGAGAGGGATGAAGAAGATGATGGGCGTGGGGGAGATGGAGATGATATGGGTTCTGCTGCCAGGTGTCCTGGGATGGAGATGAAAGGGTTGGAGTTGATCGTCTGAGGTGGACGATGGACAGATGGCAGCTGAGTGGGTGGCTACTGCGCAGGAGGCTGTTATAGAAGGGAGGTTTTGCAGGTAGGATGAAGAAGAGTGTAAGTGCCTAAAAATAACGGATTTGGTTTAGATGGTGATGGGGTTTGTAATGAAGCCGTTTAGCTGGCTAAGAGTGTCATCGGAATCCTGAACCTGAAAAGGAAACAAAAGTCAGAGCCCCGGGATGCTATCAGCCGAAGGCACTCCGACGCCTGAGTTAGTGCAGTCACTGAATTAGGGTGAAGTGAGGAAGAAGGTTCAGGCAATGGTATAGTGTAATACACAGTGCATAATGCGTACCTCTTATGGGCCTACCATTGATGGACCCTCGGGAATCTTCCGTCCTCTCCTTCCACACCCCGGGGGCTGACCTGGGTTTCAGCGGATGAGGGAGAATCGCGGGTATCAACATTTTTTGTACGGGTATGCCAGATTTACTTTCTACTTGGAATTTGGAATGGTGATAATCCGGAGACTCACCTTCACAAGTGGAAGGGAAATCAATCCTTTTTTCTAACTTTTCAAATTGCATAGATATTAAGAAAAGAGACAAGTTTGTTTTTTGAGAATGCCGTAGGAGGCATTTTTGTTTGTTTGCCGTGAAATGCGATTTTGCCGTGAAAGGCGATTTTACAAAACTCATCAAATATGAAAGACAAGAATTGTGATTTCTTTTTTTGTCTCTTTAAGAAATACAAACTACAATAGAAAAGTAAGAAAAGGGATCTAACTTCTCAGGAGATTGTGGAGACACGTTGAGATCGACGGTCGCAAGTCATGTATGGACTTCGCCATCGTCCTTCAAATGAGAAGGTTGATGCTTTGATTCTTTGGCTTGGCTCCTAACCTCGGTTTTTTAAAGGACAAGGACCAAGAGGAGGTCCTATATCCAATGAAAAACCAAGTAAACGGGCCGAAAAAACTGCGTTTAGGCCATGTTGGAGAAGGAGGGAACCTTGGGGGATGGGCCCCCCCCCCCCCCCAAGGGACGTTGATCACCTTGTGGTGCTTTTGGGAGCAAAGCAGCAGGACTTCGTCTCTCTCTTGGATTTTCTGGATTTTCAGAACTTGCACTTGGGATCTATTTTCTTTTTCTTTCTCCCTTTTTTTGGAATGGACCTCCTTTTATAGGCTTTTGGTAGCCATGAGGTGTTTATTGGCATTGATGGCCATGATGAAAGAATTGATGAGGAGTTACAAGTTGATTTTGTAACTCCTTTTTCATGGCTTGTGATTGGCCGATGAAGGTAGTGGGCTTTTAATTCCCTTTAAGCTTCATGATGATGGGAGTTTCATGGGTTAAATGCCATGATTGGTTGAATTTGTAACTCCCAAATGCTTGAATCCGATTGGGCCGTCCAAAATAATGAGTTAATGACCGCATTAAGTTGTCATAAACGGGTCAATTAACGTCATTAAGTGGTCGCCAAGGCATGTGAAGAGTCGCGGGCCGCGCCGCGTCTTTTGAGATTCTTCTTGCGATCATCACAGGTGGATCCACGCATTGTTTGATGTCGGATTGCAGTGCAATCTCAGACATTGATTGATGTTGGTGGGCCGGTGACATCTGTCTTGTCGATTTCACGATCAGTAGGACAAAAAGTGTACTTTCTTGGTCAGCCGGTTGGCGATCTTGGAGCGATCGGTGATAATTTCATGCTTTCGACGGCGTATCCAAGATGTCGGTGAAGATCAGTCGTTTTCAAGCATCAAACATTGGATTTTCAGAAAATCACAGAGACAGGAACACCCGAAACGCGAAAAGGATCGAAAAACGGGGCTTTTGGTGCAAAATCCGGCGACCCGGATTTGCAGGGTCGCTGGGCGACCTTGGGCCAAGGTCACCGGCGACCATAGGGCTTTGGCCCGTTTGGTCGCCGAGTGTCGTTTTCGGCTGTTTTTTCGTTCCTTTTTTCTTCTGTATTTTTCTTGACATTTTTCCTCAATTGTTGAATTGATTTTCTTGGAGAAATCTTGATGAGAACCCATGCGAAATCGAAGCACAAAGTTTCTCATTTTTCGGGAAAGCTGAAGACTTTGTAGCCGATTTTCCGTCAAGAGTCGAAACTAGGTCAAACGATGTCAGAATGACTTGAAAATTGAGGTGAAGCTTCTTGAACCGTGGATATGACCAATCATGAGCTTTTATTTGAGTTTTGAAGCCGTTTGGGGTCCCATCGATGCTTGACTTGATTTTACTGCGGGGAAAATGATGAGCTTTGATATGTGGTCAAACGATGTCCGATTGACCTGAAATTTGACGGGGAGCCTATTGGAGTCATTTTGAGACGTTCTATCAGCTCCGTTTTGGATGTCATGGTCCCAGGTTGCTCCGCCGCCGGTAGGCTTGATTTTCTCTCGGAGCATCGAAACCTGGTCAAACGTTGTCGGAATGACCTGAAATTCGATGTGCAGCCTTTTGAAGGCATGTTGAAGCCACTCATGTACTTTGTTTGATGAGTGATGACTTCGGTGGTTCCCACCGCCGGGAGGCTTGATTTTGCTGCTCGAGCGTTGATGAAGGGTCCAACATTGTCGGTTTGACTTGGAATTTGGCATGGAGCCCTTTGAAGACATTCTGGAGTCATCCGTTGGCTTTGATCGAAGTTTTGGTGTCTTCGATGATGTCGCGGCGGGGAGCGCTTGTTTAGCTATCGGAGCAGTGAAGTTAGGCCAAACGATGTCGGAATGGCCCGAAACCTCAGGTGTACCCCTCTTTTGGCTGTCTTGAAGGATCTTTCAGTTTCTGTCTGATTCTGACAAAATCTGATGCTTGAAGTAGCCTTGCCTATTTTGTAGCAGGATGCAGCTTCAAGAGGCATTTTGATGTTGAGGAGACATAGTGACTTTTTTGGTGTCAACAAATGCCCCCTCGAGGTATAGCGACGAGTAGCTTTTTGGAGTCGATGTGCCTCGAAGAGAAACTTGGAGGAGAGATTCCAACTTGACCAAGAATCTTTAGCATTTTTTTTTGAATAGCCTTCTGAGTTTCCAGGGGATTTTATGGTAGTGAGAGGGATCACGTACCATCTCAAGGCAAAGTTTTGAAAATGACATGGGGTGTTTGGATTTTGGGTTTTGGATTTTGGTTTTTTGACCTTGTGACCTAACAAGCTGTATGTGGCAGGTTAGGGGGTCCGGGTTTGATTTTGATTTTGACCTTGTGACCCAACAAGCTGTATGTGGCAAGTTGGGGGGTCAGATTTGGGTTTTTGGTTTTGGTTTGTTTTGGATTTTGATTTTGGTTTTGGTCTTGTGACCTAACAAGCTGTATGTGGCGAGCTAGGGGACCGGAATTTGGTTTTGTGAAATGTCAATTTCAAGATTTTGGCTCAATTTAGTTCATGAGGTTGGATGGTTTGGTTTTGGAAACTCATGAGGCTTTCTTTTCTTTTCTTTTGTTTTTTTTTTTTTTTTTTTTTGCTCTTGGTAAGAGGAATATTTTGACTAAAAGCCACTTTTAGTGCCTAGGTGGTCAAACCTGGCTCATATGGACTAACCCTTGGGACCTTAGGCTTTGGAGATGGCCTAGATCTCATATGGTGTCATTTTTGTAGAGAATATCTAAAAATATCTTTACTTGGAGAGAATTTCTCAAGTTTCCTCCTTTTGTGGAAAGATTTTCTCAAAATATCTCTCTTTTTGGGAAAGTAGCTAAATTTTAGTACTTTCATCTTTTCTTTCTCCTTGTTTCCTCTTTTGGCTTGCTCTCTTCTATAAAAGCAAGAGGGTTGTTTCTTTTGCTCCATTGCTTTCTTTTTGCAAGAAATCTTAAAGAGTGCTTTCTAAGATAAGAATTGTTTTTGCTCCAAGGGCTCCAAGCTTTTCTTCTTCTTCTCCATCAATGGCTTCAAGTAAGTTTTCTTCCTCCACAAGAATCTCCATTGTAGAAGTAGCTTCTTCATTTTTTTTTCTTCTCTTCTTCTTTTTCTTTTCTTTTTTTTCAAGCACGTTTTCCCTTCTTTTTTTTCGTGCTTTTTTTTTTTTCTGAGACTTTCTTTTCTCTCTTTTTTTTTTCTTTTCTTTGTTTGCTCACCATGATAATGAGGCTATGCAATTTCAATATGTATGCATTTTTTTTTTGATGCATCAAGATAGAAGGCTAGAGTCTCTAGGTCAAGCCAACATGATTTTTGACTTGGACAAAGTTTGATTGGTTTTGACCAAATTGGGTTGGAATTGGTCAAACTTTTGGTCAAGGTTTTCCTAGCATCTAATGCATGATGATATTTTTTCGATGCATGATTTTTGGTAAATGGACTTGACAGCATGATGATGCATACCTGAAAATCTTTTGCAAGTATTGGGATTTGAGCTCGCAACGATGTTGAGCTCTTTCTCGGTCTTGCTGGATTTTGAGGAACTTTGCAATTTTTGGATTCTGAAGCTCGCAGCAATGTTGAGCTCTTTACCAGATTTTACGGAAGTTTGATGAGATTGGTTTGTTCTCGCTGCGATGTTGAGTTCGAACCTTCTTTGAGAATTCTCCACTGACTATGAACTCGCAGCGATGTTGAGCTCATTTTCAGGCTCTTGTCTTTTTCGGAGTATTTTCCTTTTCCTTGGAATTGCCCCGGAACCATGTCAAAATTTTGCTAGGATTTTTGTAGCAGAATTCTGTCATTTTGATGTTGATTGATCTTTTCTCTTCCATCTTTTGCAGGTAGTTCTTCTAAGACGAACAAGGGTAAAGGTCCTATTACTGACGCACCTCGTCGGTCTGCTAGATCTTCTAATGCGGCCGTTCAGCAGGCTTGGGAGAAGGTCCAGTTTGTTGAGAAGAACTTGGAAGAGTGCGATTCTCTAAATCGTGATGAGATGAGATAGCGATTGATCTCTCTCAAAGATGAGGAATTCTATAAGATCATGGTAAGCAGCCGTCCTTGGGTTACGGACGATCAGAGCGTTGTGCTCAAGCCTACCTTCTTCTTCGGTGATGCAGTCCCCGACGACTTGACATACCAAAGGAGAAGTTTTCAGTTCTCTTACACAGCAGATGGTGAGGAGAGAACTATTTTCACCCGGTCGACTTTCGATCGGACCATCTCGATCCTGAGCCTTTCTCCCACGTGCCCTAAGAGGGAAGTCCTCCGAGCTGGGTGAAGAGGACCAGTGTGATCAATACCAGGATTTTTGTTGGCAGCCCTTTCGGTTTTGCAGAGAAGCCACTTGTCCGTATGGACATGTTGATGCCAGCCAGTGGCTACCAAGGTTCTGATCATCCATCGGTTGATTTGAGACCGGTGGGCCTTGGTATTTTTCGGGGTGACAGCAGCAATTGGGTGAAGCCTTTTCGACTTCGTGGCCGTTTCAGTGCTGACTCGAGTTGGGAGTCATGGACTGATCACACCCTGAGGATTGGCGAGGCCGTTATGCAGGAGGCCGAGATTTTTGATGCGGTTCGCGCTTTTCGGCAGACCGTTGTTTTCTCCGATGAGGCTTTCATGGCCATGCTGGAGTCATTCCTTCCATAAACCAACACCTTCATTGTGACGAATGGTGAAATTGGTTTTTCTTTGAAGGAGCTGAGCGCCATCACCGGATTGCCTATCCTCGGCAAACTCTATGAGGAGTTTATGCCTATTGATAGCGTCTTTGAGGAGCAGTCTGAGGAGTTCAGGCTTGTATACTTTCAGCTCATCGCCTTCTATGATTTTTTGAAGGAGAAGGAGGGCTCGAAAGTTAGATGTACCAGTTAGAGAAGTTACAGCTCCAACTTTTTTGACAGCGGGGATTCTTCTGATGGCATGGCCCAAGATGCTAGGGCTAAAGCATCAAGTTTGAAGAAGGTCGCCGCCGTGCGAGAAGATTTAAAGAAGTTCTTCGCAAGCACGGATGCCATTTGTCCTGACATTGCGTTGCGGAGAGATCTCGCTGTTTACCTCACTTACTGGCTAGGTGAGGCTGTTTTTGCTAGAGGAGATGGAACTTACATCAGGCCGCAATGTATTTTTCCGGCTTGTCAGATGGCGTTTGGAGAGCGGCTGGCTTTGGTACCTACTGTTTACTCCTATTTGTGTACCGAACTTCTGGCTGCTGTTTTCCTGGTTCGGCTTGGGCTTCCCATGAACAGGGTATTTTCTGCCCAGATCTTCTATTCGTGGTATGTATACCACTGTCCTAGCTTCCATCGTTTGGGAGTTGTACAGGATGAAGATCCTTTTATGATTCGTTTGGCTGGAGGGACAGCCGTTCCCGAATCACTTTTGTCTGGCCGTTTGAGGATCCGACGATGTAGGGATGTCGAGATTGGGCAGTCTTCAGTGAAGCTTTCTCCGGGTTTGAGGAAGAAGGCTTTTGACTTTGGTGTCTCCCGTGATTCGACCAGGGCAGGGTCGGGAAGACACTATGCTTTGACAGACGCGGAGAAGAGATGGCTCTTCAACATACGGGTTGATATGATGGTGTACCGCAGATATCTTTTCGTCGACATCCAGCCGTATGTCCCTTCGTGTTTTGCATTGCAGCTTGGCTTCTCTCAAGGCGATGTTGGAGCGCCTTCGAGCATGGTGAAGCGTTTTGGAGGTTTGCAGGATGGGAGAAATGCATGGGCTTTTTACAGTGCAGAGGACACTACCGCCATGATTTCCTATCCTGAGCTGCCCACTTTCCAGACTGCTGGCTTCACGAAGTGGTTTGTGGAGAGCTTCTCAGTGTACCGGGGGCTTTCCAAGAAAGAGCTCAATGTCAAGCAGTCTCCTGGGAAGGGTCTTGGCAAATCAGATGGTGTCCGCCGGGAGGAAGTTTTGACCTTCCTTTCTGGAGAGAAGCATAAGATAGGCTTTTTCAATGAGCAGGACGTCATCAGATCAGGAGCTGCACAAGGGATTCCTCGTGTGGTCTTGAGACAGCTGGAGGAGGAGGAGGCCAAGATCGATGCTATGATACAGGCAGAGTATACGAAGGCTTCCATGGAGTCTACTAAGAAAAGTGGACCATCCAGTGAGGACTCTAGCGAGAGGCCTGATGTTGATAGTGGGGCAGGATCGTCAAGCAGATCGACCCGCCGAAGCAAGAGGAAGAGAGGACAGCGTCGTAACATGAAACGGCACGATAGTCCTTCTGATATTGAAGTTCCTCTCACCATTGTTGAGGAGGTGTCTGAGGATACTGACGAGCCTCCGGAGAAAAGAAGCAGAGAAGAGGAGACAGCTGGTATGATCCTCTTTCTTTCTTTTGTTTCTTCTTTTAAGAGATTTTTTGTTGTTAATCCGCTGTTTTTTTCTTTTGGCAGAGGATGATGACCTGGTGATGCTCGAGGTTCCGGCCGATGAGGCAATGACGGATCCAGTCGTGGCATCTGAGGAAGAGCCCAGGGACTCTGGAGTGGTTCCAGAACCTTCACCTGGTATGATTGTTTTGGCTTCTTTTTTTTCTTCTTTTTATTTATGCTGTCATTTGCTAACATGTAGCTTTTGTTTTCTTGACTTGCCAGAGGATTCTGACGATTTCGAGCCATGTAAGACCCCGACCCGAGTGACTCAATTAGTGCTAATTAAGTTATGTGTTAGTGCTAAACTTAATTAGTGGTTTTGACTAAGCTTGGATTAGTATAGTTCTTGATAGCTTTGGGGAATTTTTAGTGTCTTGTGTTTAGTGAGACCCTTTGGGGGTTTCCTTTTGATAGTCTTGCTTGCTTTTGGAGGTTACTTGTTTTTCCCTAATTCTTGTCTTGATCCCGTTTTACTTATTTTATCGATCCTTACAACTTTCATGTTGAGCCCGTACCCGTCTGGAACCCCGAAACCCGATTTTCTTGCATTGAGGGCAGAACAGTCTTTTTACATGAAATTTGTACCGAAAACTTGATATTCCCGAAGCCCGCGAAACATGTACTTTTTGGAAACTAGATATTTCGGTGATCACTTTTCTCTTCTTCGTCGATTTCATTCGAGATCCCGAAATTAGCGATTTCAGCCCAAAGAGATTTTCTAGTGGTGGAGCCCACACCCACTTGTATATATAGGGAGGTTTTCTTCTTCATTCGCTTTTTCCAGCACAAGCCACACATGACCTAGGGTTTTCCCTTTCTCTTCTCTTTCTCATTGCTTTCCCATCCTCAAGCTCTACCAAACCTTGCACCAATCAAGAAATAGAAGCCATCATCTTCTTCCTCTCTTCTAGACCTCTCCATTGATACAACTTTTAAAGGAAGACCTCCATCCTAAGACCTCCTTTGAGCTAGCCTTGTCCATTTGAAGAGCTTTTAAGTGAGTTTCCCCTCCTATTCTTTTAGATTTGTATCCTCCTAGTCATAGAGGAGCTCCATTTCTATTATTGTGAGTTTCTTCTTCTTGTTTCTTGGTTTGACCCATTTTAGGGTTTGTTTTTGGGGGTTTTTGGTGTAGCTTGGTGTTTGGCTTGGAAGAGTGGATTAGAGCTTGGATTTCTTGATTAGAGACCTTGAGGCAAGTGGATGTTTAGTTTTAAAGTGATTTCCATGATCAAATGTTTGGATTTATTATATCATTTATGATGGGTTTTACTTGCATTCAATGTGGTTTTTAATGTTTTGAAAAGGGGTTGTTGAGCCCATTTATTGTCTTGAAATATGATTGATAGCCTTTGTTTTATCTTGTGCTTAAAAACTTGAATGAATCTATGTAATTGTGGTTATGTCTTTCTCCTTTTGATTGAATGAGAAAATGTATGAATGAATGGATCATTTGTGGAGGTTGTGAGAAGTTTTGATGGAGTTTTGAAGAGGATGTTGAGCTGCTTACATGCCCTCTTTGGTGTATGATAGAACCTCAAGAAATGTGGATTTATAAGAGAAGGAGAATGGAGAAAAGAGCTGTTCACGAAACCAGTTCTGGACAGTTCGCTCGAGCGAACTTGACACATCGCTCGAGCGAACTGCACAGGAAAGGGTTTGTGTCATTCCAGAGAGTTGTTCGCTCGTACGAACCCCATGTCCGCTCTAGCGAACTCCTCCAACAGCCATCCAGAGAATGGTTGGCTCGAGCGCACAAATCGTTCGCTCGTGCAGTCCTGAACTGAGCAGGTCCGCTCGTGCGAACTCCATGTCCGCTCGAGCGAACCCTCCCAGAAAGCCATTCCAGAGAGCACATCGCTCGAGCGAACTCCATGACCGCTCGAGCGACGTGTACTGTTCATCTGGGGCCACTTTGGAGGCAACAAGGAAATATCCTAGCTATGGAGGGAGGTTGGTTAACGTCCCTATCGTGATGAGAAGACTCATAACCGTTGTTTGAAGCTCGAATGAGAAAGAAACCATAATCACAAGAATTCATTAAAGTTTTGGAAATCTCCAAGCGCCTAAGGAGCCCGGAATGCCTTCAAATTCAAAGAGTATCAAGCAATTGTGAGATAAGCATACGGGATCCCTATTCACTTGGATTAGTTTTTAACCCGACACTGTCTTGACATTTCAAAAGGGTACTTTACCTTGTTATTCTCGAAATTAATGATTTGGGATCTATCCATCCCGAAAACCTTGAAAGCATACTCGTACTGTTTTGCTAGCCTTGACATACATGCCTGACCAGATATGTTAGTTGTGCCCTCGAGCACCCATGTCTTGCCGAATATAGTCTTGTACTTGATTTATTTTACACATGTCTTGATTTCCATGTTTTGACCTATGAGTCGGCACCACTAAGCTTGGATATCTTGTTAGTCTGATCTACTGACTAAGTGATCCCCCTCTTGTCCCGCCAGCTGCAGTTTGGATCTTGCTACCTGGCTATTTAACCGTGGTCTTGTCCTGATACCGCAGATTGCTACTGTGGTTCCTGATGCCCGGCTCGCTACCGTGGTCATGTCTTGTATATAGTATATAGTATATATGTATTTCGTTGTACCTCCTCACTTCGGTGACTGAGGTCAACGCCTTGACTTGCTTGCTCTATCACTTCGGTGATAGAGGATTTAGCTTTGTGTGGTTGCCATCTTGCTTGTCTAATGTATTCTTTGGTTACCTCTATCTGTTTTACCTTGCATATATGTTTTAACTAAATGATGCATTTACTACATGAAAGTTTTGTTTAGACAAGATTAAATGTTTTCCGGAGGTAAATGTTTTATTATTAAATGCGTATATCTTTTTATCCACCTGCCAGACCATCGTGTCTAACCCCTTTGCTTTGGTGCTCAGGTCCCGTTGTTGGTTTCCCCGAAGAGGAGCTAGAGGAGGCGGTCAAAGAACCGCGACAGCTAGTTGAGTGGCGTGCCGACGATGTTATGTAAACATCCGGTTGTCGAGCTGCGAAACATTTTGGGGGTTGTTATGAATAGTCATTTTGGTGGATATTATTTTGTTTATATTGGCCTTTGTTGGCCTCTTATTTTGGGAATTGTAATTAAATGATTTATGTTCTAACTTTAACAATATTTTGGGTTACGCTTTAGAACATTGCTCAATCTGATACTTGTTATTTAAATGCAAACAGTCTTGTTATTATGGAAATGATTTACATGCTCGATTTGCCATACGATTCCGCAATTTTTACAAAATGGTTAAGGGTGTTGGAAAATCCTCACCGCGGACACCTGTGGGAAATCACGTACACGGGCGATGTGTGTTCTTTTATCTACCCGTGTACGCTTGGGCATCAAGCATACCAATGATAATTTATGTTACTCATCTCATTTCATTACATTAGTCCCGATCCCGGATTTGGTCCCTAAGCCCGGTCCTGGGTCGCGACAGACTGGCATCAGAGCGAGACGTGTTTCAGGCAATTAAAAGAAACTAGAAATCCTAAGGACGTGGCGAGGATTCGTTAGACCTTTCGTTAGCTATAATCGCATGAGCAATGTGTGACCCTATTCTTGATTATTATGTGCTAACAACTTGTTTTGCAGCATCATGCCACCTCGTAAGCGCCCAGTAAATGGCAATCCCACAGCGAGTAACAGTGATTTTACCGAATCGATGGAAGAAGATAGAACTGAAAATACGAGAGCTGAAAATGCAATGCCAAACCAATTCCAACAGATGTTGCAGGCTATGCTTGACCAGCAGCGTCTAGCCAATGAGAACCAAACCAAATTGCAAGAACAAATGCTTAAGAAAGATGAAGACCATGCTAGAGAATTGGCAGAGATGCAAAGGCAGTTGTTGGAAGTGCTACAGAGAAGACCCAAACCGGTTCAACCTCAGCCTGCGATAGTCATTAATCAGAGAGAGTGTTGACACCAAAAAAAGTCAATATGTCTCCTCAACATCCAGAAGCCTCCTGAAGCTACATCCTGCTAAAAATAGGCAAGGCTACTTCAAGCATCAGATTTTGTCAGAATCAGACAGAAACTGAGAGATCCTTCAAGACAGCTAAAAGAGGGGTACACCTGAGGTTTCGGGTCATTCCGACAACGTTTGGCCCAACTTCACCGCTCCGATAGCTAAACAAGCGCTCCCGGCGGCAACATCATCAAAGACACCAAAACTTTGATCAAAGCCTACGGATGACTCCAGAATGTCTCCAAAGGGCTCCATGCCAAATTTCAAGTCAAACCGACAACGTTTGACCCTCCATCAATGCTCGAGCAGCAAAATCAAGCCTCCCGGCGGCGGGAACCACCAAAGCCATCACTCATCAAAAAAAATACATGAGTGGCTTCAACATGCTTCCAAAAGGCTGCACGTCAAATTTCAGGTCATTCCGACAACGTTTGACCAGGTTTCGATGCTCCGAGAGAAAATCAAGCCTACTGGCGGTGGAGCAACCCGGGACCATGACATCCAAAACGGAGCCCATGGAACGTCTCAAAATTACTCCAATAGGCTCCCCGTTAAATTTCAGGTCAATCGGACATCGTTTGACCACATATCAAAGCTCGGCATTTTCCCCGCAATAAAATCAAGTGAAGCATCGATGGGACGCCAAACGGCTTCAAAACTCAAATAAAAGTCCATGGTTGGTCCTATCCACTGCTCAAAAAGCTTCACCTCAATTTTCAGGTCATTCCGACATCGTTTGACCTAGTTTCGACGCTTGACAGAATATCGGCTACAAAGTCTTCGGCTTACCCGAAAAATAGGAAACTTTGTGCTCCGATTTCGCGAGGGTTCTCGTCAAGATTTCTTCAAGAAAATCAAGTCAATAATTGAGGAAAAATTTCAAGAAAAATACAGAAGAAAAAAGGGATGAAAAAGACGAAAAAATGGCCGAAAACGACGCTCGGCGACCAAACGGGCCGAAGCCCCATGGTCTCCGGCGACCCTGGGTGCATGGTCGCCCGGCGACCCTGGAAATCTGGGTCGCCGGATTTTGCGCGGAATTGTCCGTTTTCGATTCTTTTCGCATTTCGGGTGTTCTGGCCTCTGTGATTTTCTGAAAATCCAATGTTTGGTGCTTCAAAACCACTGATCTTCGTCGACATCTCGGATCCGCCGTCAAAAGCATGAAATCATCACCGATCGCCTCAAGATCGCCAACCGGCTGACCAAGAAAGTGCACTTTCTGTCCGACCGATCGTGAAATCGACAAGACAGATGTCACCGGCCCGCCAACATCAATCAATGTCTGAAATTGCATCGCAATCCGACATCAAATAATGCGTGGATCCACCCGTGATGATCGCAAGAAGAATCTCAAAAGGCGCAACGCAGCCCGCGACTCTTCACATGCCTTGGCAACCACTTAATGTCGTTAATTGACCCATTAAAGCAGTCATTAACTCATTATTTTGGACGGCCCAATCAGAACCAAGCATTTGGGAGTTACAAATCCAAGCAATCATGGCATTAAACCCATGAAACTCCCATCATCATGAAGCATAAAGGTGATTGAATGCCCACTACCTTTATCGGCCAATCACAAGCCTTAAAAAAGGAGTTACAAAATCAACTTGTAACTCTTCATCAATTCTTTCATCATGGCCATCAATGCCAATAAACACCTCATGGCTACCAAAGGCCTATAAAAGGAGGTCCATTCCAAAAAGAAAGCATGATGAAAATAGATCCCAAGTCCAAGCTTTGAAAATCCAGAAAATCCAAGAGAGAGACGAAGTTCTGCTACTTTGCTCCTGGAAGCACCACAAGGTGATCAACGTCCCTTGGGGGGCCACCCCCCCAAGGTCACCTCCTTCTCCAACATGGCCTAAACGCGGCTTTTCAGCCCGTTTACTCGTTTTTTCATTGGATATAGGACCTTCTCTTGGTCCTTATCCTTTAAAAAATTGAGGTTAGGAGCCAAGCCAAAGAATCAAAGCATCACATGTTCTCATTTGAAGGACGATGGCGAAGCCCATACATGACTTGCGACCGTCGATCTCAACGTGTCCCCACAATCTCCTGAGAAGTTAGATCCCTTTTCTCACTTTTCTATTGTAGTTTGTATTTCCTAAAGAGACAAAAAGAAATCACAATTCTTGTCTTTCATATTTGATGAGTTTTGTAAAAACACCTTTTACGGCAAAATCGCCTTTCACGGCAAACAAACAAAAACGCCTCCTACGGCATTCTAAAAACTTGTCTCTTTTCTTAATATTTATGCAATTTGAAAAGTTTGAAAAACGGATTGATTTCCTTTCCACTTGTGAAGGTGAATCTCCGGATTATCACTATTCCAAATTCCAAGTAGAAAGTAAATCTGGCATACCCGTACAAAAATGTTGATGCCCGAGATCTTCCCTCTTCCGCCGAGACCCAGGTCAACCCCCGGGGTACGGAGGGAGAGGACGGAAGATTCCCCCTTTTTTCGGGTCCATCAAGCTGGCATACCCGGTGGGACACGTTGACTTGAGAACGTGATGCTTTGATCAGTTGGCTCTTTTCTAGTTGGTGGCCTATGTTGCATTTTGCATCTAAAAAAATATGAGATGGGATTTCAATTGTTCTTTCTCACTTCAAAAAAAACAAATCTGATCTCTTTTCTTAGATTCAACTTTGAGAAATTTTGATGCTTCCCTCTTCGAACTTGATAGCTCACAGAAATGTTCGCAGCTATCGTTCATATCGGGGATTGGGCCACCTTTTCTCTTTGATGAGTCCAATTGGGATTTTAAAAAAAAACACCTTCATTTCAAACTCTTAAAAAAAAATGATCTCTCTTTCTCAAGATTCAACTTTGAGAAATTTTGATCCTCTCCTCCTTGAACTCGATAGCTCACAGAAATGTTCGCAGCTATCGTTCATATCGGGGATTGGGCCATCTTTTCTCTTTGATGAGTCCAATTTGGATTTCAAAAAAAAAATTATAATTTCAAAAAAAATTTAGTTTTCTCTCTTTTGCATTCAAAGTTGAGAAACCTTGGTTCCTTCCTTTTCGGATTTAGCGCTCGCAGAAATGTTGAGCCTTTGTTCGGATTGGAACACCATTCGCTCTCTTTGATGAGTTTATAAAAAAAAACTTTCAAAAAAGAAAAAAGATTTCAAAAAAAACACTAAGATTCCACCAGTTGCGTTCTTCGACCAAAGTGGATTTAAGAAAAGCCTTGTCCAGAGTGTGGAGACAGCTAGACTGTTCGAGGCAAGGGTCCTCCAAACGGGTTCATTAAGTAATCCTACCCTTACCTGGGGGCTGATCTATCTACTAAGGTTTCATAAGATCGAATTGGAAATCTATGTGCACCTTTCAAAAAAAAATTCTCTAAAAAAAAAATCTTCTTTTTTTTTTTTAAAAAAAAAAAAGAAAAAAAGCTTTTGTCACTTTTGAATTCAGAGTTGAGAAATCTTGGTTCTTTCCCTTCCGGATTTAGCGCTCGCAGAAATGTTGAGCCTTGCTCGGAATGGAACACCATTTGCTCTCTTCGATGAATTCAATCTTGACCTTTCAAAAAACTTCCGTCACGTCTGGATTTACATCCGAGAAACTATAGTTCCTTCCCTTCTGAATTTAGCACTCGCAGAAATGTTAAGCCTTTGTTCGGATTGGAATACTATTTGCTCTCCTTTATGAATCCAAATTTGACCTTTCAAAAAAACCCATCTCGTGTCCTTCCCAAGGATGCGATTTGCAACATTGGTGCCTAGCGGTGCTAGTACGCCCTTTCGGGTCTACTGTATTCGCGACCGACACATTTGTATCTCCAACCTTATATCATTTTACCTCGAGTGAGCCTTACTTCTCGGTAATTTGAATTAAGGTCTACAATTGCTTCTAGCAGTCACTGGAACACTCACTCTGAGCCTACCACACTTGCATTTTAGAACAATTGTATCCTCTATGGCTTTTTGCCTTCTTCATCGTCCTTGGGTTGGGCCATGTCCCCTCAAGTGATTTGAAAAGACAAAACCATAGTTGTTCTCCATTTACGATCACCATATTCTTGTGATTACTAATGGATTTGGTCTTGTTTCAGAAGTTTTCCAAAACTAACAATGGCAGCTTCATTAACCATCACTTTCAATGAGAACAAGTACCAGCTTATGCTTCAAGATAAGCAAAACAAGCATAAGCGACATGCCAGTTGCCGAAGCGTCATTTCCCTCGACAACTCTCCAAACACCGGGTCAACTTCAACTCCCCGGACCATCGTCTTCGGATCGCTGGGACCATTCCCACTTCCCGCAGAAGACACTGTACCTGCCAAGAAGCAGAGAACCGCCCCGCAACGTGTCACTAAAATGGCACCAAGGGCGAACACCAAGAAGCCTGAAGCCCGTGGCGTTCCCACGAAGCCTCAACCCACAAGAAACCAGGTTTACACCAAAACTTGGTCCCCGAGATCTTCGCCAAAGCAACGGAGATCCCAAACATCTGCAAAGCCAGCATACCTGGCCCCTCTCAAGGAGAATCAGTTCTACCCTCTCTCTTACATGAAAGAGGAAAAACCTACCCTCCACCCAAAAAACAAACAAAACCATCATGAGCAGGCTTGCTCCTACAAGCCCAAAATCAAATCCTGCATTGTTAGGCCTATGCAAAAACATGCTGAAGCCTGCACTCCCGCGAGTCGACCCTTCATCTCAACAGGGGCCGAACTCGCAAAACTCAAGTCTTCACTGCGACAGACAAAGGACCGCGTCCAGATTCTGTCCTTGCCAAGCTTCAAAGAAGACAAACTCGGCTGCTGCGCACAACGAACTACATCCTTCATCGTCAGAGCCCAGCCAGAGCTGACTGAAGCTCAAATTGCTCGTCGTATGTGTCGCAGCACTGCATATCGACAAAAGAGACTCGAGAAACAAAGAACCCAGCGTTCTACTCTCCACGTCTCAAACAAATGGGTTGAAAAAGAAAGACCCGACCAAATCGTTGCTGTTCATATGGTTGGCAAAACCAGAAAATGCCAGAAGTCAGCAACCAAAATCAGTGTTAGACATCCAGTGACTCGCAGCGTCTCTCGGACACGAACACATCTGGAGGAATCTTCCACTCCTCCAAGCCAAGAACACCGGAGTAACCACTCCTCAGATTCTTCATCTAGAAGAATGAGCCCCAGCTCAGTCACCAGGACGATTTCTTCGTTCGAATCCCGAAGGATGAACGTCTTGGCCACAAGTTCTGAGCCGCCTCCACAGCATGACGATGTAACTGCACGCATCCAGCAGTTGGAGCAAGGACAACAGAGAATTGAGACTCTGATGGAAAATTTGATTCTCACTCTATAGCGTCCACCACCTAACAATGAAACCCCTCCGAATCATGAAGATGACGAGGGCAATGCAGAAAACAATGAGTCTCGCGCCCTTACCAGAAAGGACGTGGAGGATATCCTCGCAAAAGCAAAAGAAGAGGATACATTGAAGGAACATGGGATCAAGCCACCCTACCCTCTATGGATGGACTCGGTTCCGTTCCTTGCAAAATTCAAACAACCTACTCTCCAGACATATACTGGGAAAGGTTCAGCCAGACAACATGTCATCCACTTCAAGATCCTGACGGGAGCTATTGCGGATCAAGATGCCCTCAAGATTCGCCTCTTCGCAAGTACCCTAAAAGGTACAGCCTTTGATTGGTACTCCACTCTACCGGAGAACTCCATCCAGAACTGGGCTATGCTGGAGACACGCTTCCTGACCCACTTCCAAGGTGAGGATCATCCTGTTACTATCGCTCAACTCTGCAGCCTAAAACAAGGAGAGAATGAGTCAACATACGACTTCATTCACAAATGGAAGGCAATGGCGTACAAATGCTCAGATGTACTGCCACAAGCGTCGCTGGTCGACATCTGCCGTAACAATATGAGAGCAAAAATCCGCTCCATGATCATCGGCAACAAATCAAAGAACCTGGGGGAACTCCTCGAAGCTTCCATGGAAGCTGAATTGGTGATCAAAGACCTCAACAGTCAGAAATCATCAAAGAAAGAGCCGACTGCTGTTACAACCTCAAAACCAAAGAAAAAGGAGGTTCTCAATGTGCAGACTAAGTCAGCTCCTCAGCAGCCAAAGAAACCTGAAAACAAAACTGCAGGTAAAAGGCCTGAACTCTCTGATGCCTTCAAAGAACGTGTAGAAAAGAAATATCCGTTCGATGAAGATGTTGAAGAAATCTTTGAGGCTCTCCTAGCAAATGGCAAACTCATTTTGCCAGAGCCCAAAAGACCGGGAGATGTTGGCAAAACCAATGATCCCTGTTACTGTCCATACCATCAGATGATCTCACATCCTCTCAATCAATGCTTCGTTGTGAGAGAGAAGATCAATGAGATGTGGAAAAACGGAGTCATAACCTTTGATAAAAACTATGGCCCCGCCTCTGTCAACATGGTGTCATGTCGGCAAACTTCAAAGTCACCGAAGGAGAAGATCACTACTTCATTCAAGGTGATAAAAATGGCTCAAGCGTCCCAAGAATTGGTTCCCTATCCAACACCAGATGGACAACCTATATGGGTGGATCCCGATCTCCTAGATGATGAAAATTGGGAGATCCTCAAAATAAAGCCGACCGCTCAGCAGCGAAGGCAAGCCAAGAGACAGCTCCGCAAGCTCAAACAGCAGCAGAAGTCTCAACCAAAACAAGAAGTCCTTGAAAGAGCAGAAACTTCTTCCACTGCTTCACTAGGGACGACGAAAGAATCTTTTCCCAAAACCTCCAAGGCGGTAAGAAAAATCACTCTTGATGATTTCATGCCACCTCTATACAAAAATCTAAATGTTCAGGTGGCATCATACTCTTGCAACTCGGTAGTTGGATTCTCCATGAATGGATACGAGTCCAGCGATACTGCCAGTGATATAGATGAGTGGGAAGAATCCTTTGAAACAAGAGAATACCTCTCCGACGAGGAATGGATTCCCGAGTCTCATCTTATGCCAGTAATCTGGTATAACCCATTGCAGCCACAAGGATCTTGGTCTGATGATGAAGAAGACCAGGACCCTGTTCAAGAAAACGCTGTTGATCCAGCACTAGCAAATGCTTCGATGGAACCCAACATTGGCGAACCACAAGGAGCAAATGACGAAGAAGATTTGGCTCCCATGCCTGATCTCGAAGAATATGTAAGAATCTTGTAACATCTTGCCATAGAGCAGGAGCAGGATCGCATCAATCTTTGTCATGACCCAGAACTGGAAGTCCCTGAAAATCAGCGGGAACTTTCTTCCTTAACTCCTGAAAATGGAGAAAACAGTTGGATCGATGATCCTCTCACATCCGAGGATGAGTCTGATTCCCAACAGTCTACACTGGGGGCATCTCCTGTCAGGATAACCTGCAATGCAATAGCTCAGGACGACAGTGCCTCTGAAGCTTCCAAAAACACGTACTCCCCAATCGGTAGCGTATCATCCGAAGCTACATCCTCTCAGGTGACTTCCACTGAGATAACATCCTCTCAACCTTCGTCTCCTTCAAATCTCCAAAGCCTTTGGTAATCACTACTAAAGCAAAGAAGACAAAACAAAAGATTGGGGGCAAGTTCACTGTCTCCTTTGTGTCTATTATGCATGACACAGACTCAGAGTCAGAGTCAGAAAATGACACAGCATCGAGCCGAGCTGATACTCAGTAAAATCAGCTCACTCTCACTCCATTGGAGACACTTGCAGACATAGAAGATCCTACGTCTGCTTCCTTTGTTATCCCGGCAACTTCGCCAGAAGAAAAAACAATCTTCTTCCATAGATCGGGAGCATCTCCACTGGACTCTCTGCTTGAACCTTTCCAAAACGAAGGTATGCCTCAGCTATCCCTGTATAGTCCAATGGCACAAGCTATCATGAAGAAAATGGGCTACGACGCTCAAAATCCGACTGGTTTGGGAGGTGGCCGTGGTATTCTTACACCATTGGAGCCCACCCTGACCAAAAGTCAACCAGAAGATTGGAAAATCCACCTTCACAAAGGCAAGTCTTCATATGGGTTGGGGTATGATCCTACCGCTCCTATGAGACAGTTGACACCATGGCTGCAAAGTCGCTTTACCGACCAAGCCTCAACATCTCATGAAGACATCGATATCCCTGGATATCTCTTTGAGGAGTTACTCGTCAAAAATCCTGAAAGCTCCTCCAATTGGTATAATTTCTCTGATAATAAAGAGGAATTGCCCGAGGACGTAGACGAGCGGTTCTCTGTCGTAGAAGAATTATCGTCTCCAAAAGAAGTACCTTACTTCAACGCAATTCCAGCAAATGATTGGGATCTCATTGCAAGCCTTGAGAAGGATAGCATTGAGAAGAATACTGATCAAGAAGATTCATGGACAGAAAAAGAGCCTGAGTCTGAAAATGCCTCTGGCACTCCAGAAGGTCTTGTTGAGTTGGAAGTCTCCGAAAATACTGTGGAGGAACCACCTTCAAACCTTCCAACAGAAGATCCTGTTCAAAAGATAGACTTGGGAACGCCTGATGACCCACGTCCTGTATTCATAAGCAAGAATATAAAGGATGATGAGTTACCCGAGTATATCTCTTTTCTTCGTGAGTTCGTTGATTGCTTTGCATGGTCTTATGCCGAAATGCCTGGCTTGGATCCCAAAGTAGCAGTCCACAAGCTCAACTTACAAAAAGAAATCAAGCCTATCAAACAAGGCCAAAGAAGATTCCGTCCCGACGTGATGGACAAAATTGAACAAGAAGTTCAGAAACTCAAAAACGCTGGCTTCATCCGCGAGGAACAGCATCCTGAATGGTTGGCCAACATCGTCCCCGTGACAAAGAAAAATGGGCAGATAAGGGTCTGTATTGGCTACAGAGACCTGAATAATGCATGTCCTAAAGATGAATTCCCGCTCCCTATACCAGAGGTAATGATTGACAACACCTATGGATTCGAGCGAATGACATTCATGGATGGATTCTCTGGCTACAATCAGATAAAAATGCATCCTGAAGATGAAAGGCATACATCATTTCGGACACCATTCGGCGTGTATTGCTACACTGTTATGCCGTTTGGCCTGAAAAATGCAGGTGCGACATATCAGAGGGCTATGATGAAAATATTCCAAGATATGCAGCATAAGACTGTCGAATGCTATGTTGACGACCTCGCCATAAAACACAGAAGAAAAGAAGACCATCTCGATGATCTTCGAGAAGTCTTCCTCCAACTTCGCAAACACAAATTGCGGATGAATCCACTAAAGTGCTTCTTCGGTGTCTCATCGGGTAAGTTTCTCGGATTCATAGTACGGAAAGCTGGAATAGAACTTGACCCCACAAAAGTCAAGGCTATCCTGGAAATGCCATCTCCCAGAACCCTAAGATAATTAAAAGGGCTTCGAGGAAGGCTGGCCTACATTCAACGGTTCATCTCCAATCTATCAGGGAAATGCCGTCCATTCTCTCGCCTGATGAAGAAAGGCGTGGACTTTCTCTGGGATGCTGAATGTGAAAGTGCATTTCAAGACATCAAAGCATACCTCATCAAACCTCCAGTGCTGGCTGCCCCCACAACTGGAAAACCATTTATCTTGTACACAAGAGCTCTCGACCACTCTTTGGGTGCTCTGCTCGCACAAGAAAATGACGACGGAAAAAAAAAAGCTGCTCTGTATTACCTTAGCCGCATGATGGTAGGTGCAGAGCATCGCTACTCCCCAGTCGAAAAAGAATGCCTTGCAGTAATGTTCGCTGTACAAAAGCTGCGTCACTATCTGCTGTCGAACAGTCTACCTGATTTCAAGGATCAACCTCTTAAAGGTCCTTGTCACAAAAGCAGGTTCTCTCAATGCCCGACTGTCAAAATGGTCCATCCTTCTATCACAGTTTGATATTACGTATGTACCACAAAAAGCAATCAAAGGCCAAGCTCTAGCAGACTTCCTCGCAGAGCATCCATTGCCTAAAGATTCTCCACTCAGGGATGATCTCCCAGACGAATTTGTCTACAACGTGGAAACTTCCTTCTCAAACGCTTCCTGGGACATGTACTTTGACGGTGCAACCAGGACAAATGAAAAAGGAAAGCAAATATCGGGAATCGGCATCCTCTTTGTCAGCCCCGATAAATACATGATTCCACACGCCTTCTCGCTACTGGAACCATGTTCAAACAATGCAGCTGAGTACCAAGCCCTGATTGTTGGATTAGAACTCGCCCTCGAAACCGGCATCACCATGCTGGAAGTTTTTGGAGACTCTCAACTGGTCGTCAACTAGATGAATTAGAAATATGAAGTCAGGAAGCCTGATTTGCTACCTTACTACAATAAGGCGCAGTCGCTTCGACAAAAATTCAACATCTGTCACATCACCCACATCCTCAGAGGTGAAAACATCCGTGCAGATGCCCTGGCTGGACTTGCCGCATCCATGGCAATCCAAGAAGGGGAAAACATGCAAGTCACAGTGTGTCAAAGAAGGATTTTCCCTCCTCTCAACACACACCAAGCAGTTGTTGAATGCCACCAAGTTGTTGGAAGTCGGATGTCCATCCTCAAACCTCCGATTGGCGGCTGGAGAGATCCGTTCATTGATTATATCATGTTTGGAATACTACCTGAAGATCCAAAAAAGCGGGTAAGCATCCAAAGACGAGCCCCAAACTTTCATTTGGATATACCTTCAAAAGCACTTTACAGAAAATCCTTCAACGGAGTACTCCTACGCTGCTTATCCCAACAAGAGGCTGAGGAAACTCTCGAAGAAGTACATGCTGGTCTTTGTGGAGCCCATCAGGCTGGCCCTAAGCGCTACAACCAGATAAAAAGGCTAGGTTACTATTGGCCTACCATGGTAGCTGACGCGATGCAATTTGCCAAGCGCTGCCAAAAATGCCAGATTCACGGAGATTATGTCCACATGCCTCCAGAATGGCTACATCCAACAGCAATCTCATGGCCTTTCGAAGCCTGGGGTATGGACATCATAGGTCCTATTTCTCCCCCATCAAGCAAAGGTCATCGCTTCATCTTCGCCGCTACGGATTATTTCTCCAAGTGGTCAGAAGCATTTGCGCTCAGCGAAATGAAGACTTCATCAGTCCTTCAGTTCTTGCGCACCAACATTATTTGTTGCTTCGGCATACCTAAAAGATTCGTCCATGATAACGGACCACAATTCCGGGATCACAGATTCTATAGGTTCTGCGACAAGTACAAAATCCAAAGTTGTCCTTCGACTCCATATAACCCAGCAGCGAACGGACTGGCAGAAGCCTTCAACAAGACACTCTGCAAAATTCTCAAGAAAATGGTCTCTAGTCACAAAAGAGACTGGGGCGACAAACTGCTAGAAGCTTTGTGGGCCTATCGAACCACCGTTCGAGGACCAACCCATAGTACACCATTCTCGTTGGTCTATGGATGCGAAGCTGTTGTCCCTTTGGAAGTACAAATTCCTTCCTTAAGGGTATCTTTGCAAAATGACATGACGCAAGAAAGCAATGTCAAATTGAGACTCCAAGAGCTGGATAATCTCGATGAAAGACGACTCGAAGCTCTACAAAGCATTGAGTTATACCAAGCACGCATGGTAGGATCTTTCGACAAAAAGGTCAGGCAACGCGCCTACAAAAAGGGTGACTTGGTTCTTGCAGTAAAAAGACCCATAGTCTTTGCCCACAAATCCAAAGGCAAATTCGAACCAAAGTGGGAGGGACCCTTCGTCATCGACAAAGTCTTCTCCAACGGTGCATACGCTCTTCTAAACATGGAAGGAGACAGATGTATGCTACCCATCAACGGCAAGTTCTTGAGGCGGTACTACCCTTGAAGACTTCCTCAAACGGGTCAGAGCGATATCTACACAGCCAAAGCCTATTTCCAAGGTACTTGCTCGTCAAACTCACCCCTTTAGAAATTTTCATCTTTATGTTGAAGTTTCCAAAAAAAAAAAACAATCTCTCAAAACAATGCTTACTTTCATCGTTTCATTGTTCAAAAAGAAAAAAAAATCAAAATCCAAAAATCCAAGTTTAGGAGCCTCTTCCCATACTTGACCAAAATTTTTGATCCTTGAACCCAAAATTCATGGTTTGAAACAAAAATCGGGACCTAGGAATTTTCACCCTAGACCGCCTCGGCTTTTACAACCAAAATGGTTTTAAGTCAAAATTTATGACCTTCGTGTCTCTGAACAAAAAATGGTTTTTTAAAAACCGCGGGGAAGCGACATTCAGTCGATACTCGCAAAAACTTAAAAAAAAAAATCGGAAGGATGCGAACCCCATTCGATACTTCCAAAACCCAAAAATCGCAAGGAAACAAACCCCATTCGATACTTGCAATTTTCAAAAAACGTGGAGAAGCAACAAACCAGTTGATATCCACAACCCAAATTTCAAAAATCGTGGAGACGCAACATACCAGTTGCTATCCACAACCCAAATTTCAAATGGTTCGAGAAAACCTCAAAAAATCGCGGAGAAACGACATCAAGTCAGTACCCGCAAAACCAAAAGTTTTGGGAAAAGCATGGAAGCGACGCTTAGTCGATATTTGTACCCCAATTCGCGAGGAAGCGACATTCCATCGATACTCGCAAAACCTAACCCGCGAGAAAGTGACATTCCATCAATACTCGCAAAACCGAATGAGCAAGGAAGCGACATTCCATCGATACTTGCAAGGCCATTCAACGGGGAGGCGACATTTAGTCGATACCTGCATTTTGAAAACCAAAACTCGGCTATAAACGCCAAAATCCGGCTATAAATGCCAAAAATTCGGCTATAAATGCCAAAAACAAAATTTTTCAGCTATAAACGCCAAAATCGGCTTTCATGCCAATAAAACAAAACTTAGTTTTCAAAAAACTCGGCTATAAACGCCAAAATCTGGCTATAAACGCCAAAACTCGGCTATAAACACCAAATCTGGCTATAAATGCCAAAAGTCGGCTATAAATGCCAAAAACAAAATTTTTCGGCTATAAACGCCAAAATCGGCTTTCATGCCATCTCAAAATCGGCTCTCATGCCACAAACAAAATTTTTGGCTCTCATGCCATCTCAAAATTCGGCTATAAATGCCAAAACAAAAAGAAATCGGCTATAAACGCCAAAATCTGGCTATAAATGCCAAAATTCGGCTATAAATGCCAAGACAAACAAAACAAAATTCGGCTTCTATGCCATTCTAAAATTCGGCTTTCATGCCATCCAAAAATTTTGGCTCCCATGCCGCAAAACAAATTTTGGCTCTTACGCCACAAAATTAGGCTTTCTCGCCATCCAAATTTTGGTTTTCAAACCATCAAAAACAAGGCTTTCCGCCACAAAATTGGCTTTCATGCCCAAAACAACCCTTTGACAAAAGATTTTCACAAAATGACAACCTTTTGATCAAATCCTTAAACAAACATTCCCATCAAACTTTTGCTCAAAATTGTTTTCGTCAAAAAATGATTTAAGTGAAAGGAAGGGGATACAAAATATAGTACCAAAATTGTTTATACATGGAGGTACCAAAAAAAAGAAAAAGGAAAAAGAGTTTGTTACAACTCAGGAGCTCAATCCTACATGGTCTTCAACCAAAGGTTCAACTCCTCAAGCAGACCTTTGGCCTTAACTTCCAAAGTTTTTAGGCCACGCTCCTTCAAAATGTCCCCATAAAACGCGGCCGAATGCCGTGACCCATCTGCAGCACGAGGAAGTTCTTCCCAGAGGACCTGCCACTGCTCATGCTCCTGAGTCTTCCTCCGGACATTACCTTCAGCTTCCTCAACCTGGCGAATGAGAGTCCCCTCCTTGTCACGAGCCTCCACAATGGCGTCCCATTTGGCAGCAGCCTCTTCCTCTAAAAGATCAAGACGTTGCCTAGCCTCAACGACCTCCTTATCAAGGCGGTCCAAGTCTTGCTTCAGCCCCATGATGGATAACTCGGTAACGTTCTTCTCCCGAACGATCTGCCTCCGAGTCTTCGTGACCTCAGTCAGCTCAGCTTTGGCTTTGCTGGAAGGTTTTAAGAACATCGCATCAAAGAAGTCACCATCTGGGAAACTCTTGGTCTCAGTCCATTTGTTCCCCAAGGTGATGATCTCCTCAACAAAATCCTCGGCACTTGCGATGTCCAGACCGACTTCTTTGCTATCAACGAGGATGTCCTGCACATGCTTGATCATGCCAAAACCTGCTTCCAAATGACCTGAAGAAAGAGTCTCAACCCATGAGCTCAAGACAGTCTTCAACACCTTCCTTGCATACTGAAGGTGCGGTACAGATGAGGATTCACCATGTTCTGGTGCCCGACTGCCCACGTCATGCTCCATTGGAAGAGTAATCAATAAACTCTTTCCAACAGAACAAGCTGACTCATTGAAAGTAGAAGAAGCCCCTACTTCTACATTAGCCGCAGGTATCCCCTGTTCTGGCTCTGAGGAAGACGGAGGAATCTCTCCTGCTGCTTCACAATCTGTCAAAGAAAAAAAAAAAAAAAGAAGGAAAAGACAAAAAGGCATGAACATAATCTTGTCAAAAATATATCAAGATTATTATTGCAAATATACCTGCTTCGATGACCGGCGGAGTACTCTCTGCCTCTTTGAGCTCATCCGAAGCATCATCAAAAGTTGCGTCCATGGATGGCTCGAAATCGTCGGAATCCTCTGGCAAGTCAGCTACATGTTAGCAAATGACAGCAAAAGAAGACAAAAAAGCAAAAGCCAAAGCAAATCATACCAGGTGAAGGTTCTGGAACCACTCCAGAGTCCCTGGGCTCTTCCTCAGATGCCACGACTGGATCCGTCATCGCCTCATCGGCAGGAACCTCAGGCATCACCAGGTCATCATCCTCTGCTAAAAAAAAAAGAAGACAGCGGATCAAAACAAAATCTTTCACAAGAAAAAAAAGAAAGAAGAAACAAAAGGAAAGAAAGGGGATCATACCAGCTATCTCCTCTTCTCTGCTTCTCTTCTCTGGAGGCTCGTCAGCATCCTCAGACACCTCCTCAGCAATGGTGAGAGGAACTTCAAGATCAGAAGGACTATCGTGCCGTCTCATGTTACGACGTTGTCCTCTCTTCCTCTTGCTACGGCGGGTCAATCTGCTCGACGGTCCTGCCCCACTATCAACATTAGGCCTCTCACAAGAGTCCTCACTGGAAGGTCTACTTTTCTCAGTAGACTCCATGGAAGCCTTCGTATGCTCTGCCTGTATCATAGCATCGATCTCGGCCTCCTCCTCTTCCAGCTGCCTCAAGACCTCACCAGGAATCCCCTGTGCAGCTCCTGATCTGATGATGTCCTGCCCGTTGAGAAAGCCTATCTTGTGCTTCTCTCTAGAAAGGAAGGCCAAAACTTCCTCCCGACGGACACCATCCGATTTACCAAGACTCTTCCCAGGAGATTGCTTAATATCGAGCTTTTTTCTTGGAAAGCCCCCGGTACACTGAAAAGCTCTCCACGAACCACTTCGTGATGCCAGCAGTCCGGAAGGTGGGCAGCTCAAGATAAGAAATCATGGCGGTAGTGTCCTCGGCGCTATAAAATGCCCATGCATTTCTCCCATCCTGCAGACCTCCAAAACGCTTCACCATGCTCGAAGGCGCTCCAACAACGCCTTGAGAGAAGCCAAGCTGCAATGCAAAACGCGAAGGGACATACGGTTGGATGTCGACGAAAAGATGTCTGCAGTACACCATCGTACCAACCCGTATGTTAAAGAGCCACCTCTTCTCCGCGTCCGTCAAAGCATAATGTCTTCCCGACCTTGCCCTGGTCAAATCACGGGAGACACCAAAGTCAAAAGCCTTCTTCCGCAAGCCCGGAGAAAGCTTCACCGAAGACTGCCCAATCTCGACGTCCCTAAATCGTCGGATCCTTAAACGGGCAGATAAAAGTGATTCATGAACGGCTGTCCCTCTAGCCAAACGGATCATAAAAGGATCTTCGTTCTGTGCAACTCCCAAACGATGGAAGCTAGGACAGTGGTATACATACCACGAATAGAAGATGTGGGTAGAAAACACCCTGTTCATGGGAAGCCCAAGCCGAACCAGGAAAGCAGCAGCCTGCAGTTCGGTACATAAATAGGAGTAAAGAGCAGGTACCAAAGCCAGCCGCTCTCCAAACGCCATCTGACAAGCCGGAAAAATACAGTACGGCCTGATGTGCGTTCCATCTCCTCCAGCAAAAATAGCCTCACTCAGCCAGTAAGTGAGGTAAACAGCGAGATCTCTCCGCAACGCAAGGTCAGGACAAATGGCATCCGTGCTTGCGAAGAACTTCTTCAAATCTTCTCGCATAGCAGCGATCTTCTTCAAACTTGATGCTTTAGCCCTAACATCCTGGGCCATGCCATCAGAAGAATCCCCGCTGTCAAAAAAGTTGGAGCTGCAACTTCTCCAACTGCTGGATCTAACTTTCGAGCCCTCCTTCTCCTTCAAAAAATCATAGAAGGCGACGAGCTGAAAGTACACAAGCCTAAACTCCTCAGACTGCTCCTCAAGGACGCCGTCAATAGGCATAAACTCCTCATAGAGTTTGCCGAGGATAGGCAACCTGGTGATGGAGCTCAGCTCCTTCAAAGAAAAACCAATCTCACCGTTCGTCACAATGAAGGTGTTGGTTTGTGGAAGGAATGACTCCAGCATGGCCATGAAAGCCTCATCGGAGAAAACGACGGTTTGCCGAAAAGCGCGAACCGCGTCAAAAATCTCGGCCTCCCGAAGAACGGCCTCACCAATCCTCAAGGTGTGATCAGTCCATGACTCCCAGCTCGAGTCAGCACTGAAACGGCCACGAAGTCGAAAAGGCTTCACCCAATTGCTGCCGTCACCCCGAAAAACGCCAAGGCCCACCGGTCTCAAATCGATCGATGGATGATCAGAACCTTGGTAGCCACTGGCTGGCATCAACATGTCCATACGGACAGGTGGCTTCTCTGCAAAACCGGAAGGTCCACCAACAAAAACCCCGGTCTTGATCACACTGGTCCTCTTCACCCAACTCGGAGGATCTTCCCTCTTAGGGCACGTGGGAGAAAGGCTCAGGATCGAGATGGTCCGATCAAAAGACGACCGGGTAGAACTAGTTCTCTCCTCACCATCTGCTGTGTAAGAGAACTGAAAACATCTCCTTTGGTATGTCAAGTCGTCGGGGACTGCATCACTGAAGAAGAAGGTAGGCTTGAGCACAACGCTCTGATCGTCCGTAACGCAGGGACGGCTGCTTACCATGATCTTGTAGAACTCCTCATCCTTGAGAGCGATCAATCGCTGTCTCATCTCATCACGATTGAGGGAATCGCATTCTTCTAAGTTTTTCTCCACAAACTGGACCTTCTCCCAAGCCTGCTGAACGGCGGCATTGGAAGATCTAGCAGACCGACGAGGTGCGTCAGTAACATGACCTTTGCCTTTGTTCGTTTTGGAAGAACTACCTGCAAAAGATGGAAGAGAAAAGATCAATCAACATCAAAATAACAGAATTCTGCTACAAAAAATTCTAGCAAAATTTTGACATGGTTCCGGTCAATTCCAAAGAAAAGGAAAAATACTCCGAAAAAGATAGGAAGTCTGAAGATGAGCACAACATCGCTGCGAGCTCATAGTCAGTGGAGAATTCTCAAAGAAGGCTTGAACTCAACATCGCTGCGAGAACGAGTCAATCTCATCAAACTTTCGCAAAATCTGGAAAAGAGCTCAACATTGCTGCGAGCTTTAGAATCCAAAAAATTGCAAAACTTCCTCAAAATCCAGCAAGACCGAGAAAGACCTCAACATCGCTGCGAGCTCAAAATCCCAACACTTGCAAAAGATTTCCAGGTATGCATCATCATACTTCCAAATCTATTTACCAAAAATCATGCATAAAAAATATATCATCATGCGTTAGATGCTAGGAAAACCTTGACCAAAGTTTGACCAATTCCAACCCAATTTGGTCAAAACCAATCAAACTTTGTCCAAGTCAAAAATCATGTTGGCTTGACCTAGAGACTCTAGCCTTCTATCTTGATGCATCAAACAAAAAAAAATGCATACATATTGAAATTGCATAGCCTCATTATCATAGTGAGCAAACAAGGAAAAGAAAAAGAGAGAGAAAAAAAAAAAGAGAAGCACGAAAAAAAAGGAAAAACGTGCATGAAAAGAAAGAAAAAGAAAAGAAGAGAAAAACGCTGAAAAAAAAGGATCAGCGTGAAAAAAAAAACAGAAAGAAAGAAAAAAAAGAGTTCACGAAAAAAAAAAAGAGAAAATCGTGAAAAGAAAAAAAAAAGAAAAAAAAGGGGAAAGAAAAAAGAGAAGCACGAAAAAAAAAGGAAGAAAAAACGTGCATGACAAGAAAAGAAAAGAAAAAAAAAAGAAAAAAAAAATGAAGAAGGTACTTCTACAATGGAGATTCTTGAGGAAGAAAACTTACTTGAAGCCATTGATGGAGAAGAAGAAGAAAAGCTTGGAGATCCTTGAAGAAGAGAAAGCACTTCTTATTTTGGAGAGGACTCTTGAAGATTTGTTGCAAAAAGAAAGCAATGGAGCAAAAGCATCAACCCTCCTTGCTTTTATAGAAGAGAGCAAGCCAAAAGAGGAAACAAGGAGAAAAGAAAGGAGGTAAGTGCTAAAATTTAGCTACTTTCCCAAGAAGAAAGATATTTTGAGAGAATCTTTCCACAAAAAGAAAACTTGAGAAATTCTCTCCAAGTAAAGATATTTTTAGATATTCTCTATACAAAAGAGATATTTTTAGATATTCTTTACAAATATGACACCATATGAGATCTAGGCCATCTCCAAAGCCTAAGGTCCCATGGGTTAGCCCATATGAGCCAGGTTTGACCACCTAGGCACTAAAAGTGGCTTTTAGTCAAAATATTCCTCTTACCAAGAGCAAAAAAAAAAAAGAGAAAAGAGCAAAAAAAAAAAAAAAAAAAAAAAAAAAGAGAGTCCCATGCCTCTTTTGAGTTGATGGGACCATTCAAAAAAAAAGAAAAAAAAGAGAAAAAAAGGAAAGTCTCATGAGTTTCCAAAAACCAACCCATTCAACCTCATGAACCAAATTGAGCCAAAATCTTGAAATTGACATTTCACAAAACCAAATTCCGGTCCCCTAGCTCGCCACATACAGCTTGTTAGGCCACAAGACCAAAACCAAAATCAAAATCCAAACCAAACCAAACCTAACCCCCTAACCTGCCACATACAGCTTGTTGGGTCACAAGGTCGAAATCAAAATCAAAACCCCGACCCCCTAACCTGCCACATACAGCTTGTTAGGTCACAAGGTCAAAACCCAAAATCCAAATACCCCATGTAATTTTCAAAACTTTGCCTTGAGATGGTACGTGATCCCTCTCACTACCATAAAATTCCCCCGGAAACTCAGAAGGCTATTCAAAAAAAAAAAAATGCTCAAGACTCTTGGTCAAGTTGGAATCTTTCCTCCAAGTTTCTCTTCGAGGCACATCGACTCCAAAAAAGCTACTCGTCGCTGTACCTCGAGGGGGGCATTTGTTGACACCAAAAAAAGTCAATATGTCTCCTCAACATCCAGAAGCCTCCTGAAGCTACATCCTGCTAAAAATAGGCAAGGCTACTTCAAGCATCATATTTTGTTAGAATCAGACAGAAACTGAGAGATCCTTCAAGACAGCTAAAAGAGGGGTATGCCTGAGGTTTCGGGTCATTCCGACAACGTTTGGCCCAACTTCACCGCTCCGACAGCTAAACAAGCGCTCCCGGCGGCAACATCATCAAAGACACCAAAACTTTGATCAAAGCCTACGGATGACTCCAGAATGTCTCCAAAGGGCTCCATGCCAAATTTCAAGTCAAACCGACAACGTTTGACCCTCCATCAATGCTCGAGCAGCAAAATCAAGCCTCCCGGCGGCGGGAACCACCGAAGCCATCACTCATCAAAAAAAATACATGAGTGGCTTCAACATGCTT
Organism: Umbellularia californica; assembly: GCA_028538565.1. Taxonomy (NCBI): domain Eukaryota; kingdom Viridiplantae; phylum Streptophyta; class Magnoliopsida; order Laurales; family Lauraceae; genus Umbellularia; species Umbellularia californica. Next base: position 21,583,788 of record JAPQWN010000005.1, on the reverse strand, counting down.
CCAAAAGGCTGCACGTCAAATTTCAGGTCATTCCGACAACGTTTGACCAGGTTTCGATGCTCCGGGAGAAAATCAAGCCTACCGGCGGTGGAGCAATCCGGGACCATGACATCCAAAACGGAGCCCATGGAACGTCTCAAAATGACTCCAATAGGCTCCCCGTTAAATTTCAGGTCAATCGGACATCGTTTGACCACATATCAAAGCTCGGCATTTTCCCCGCAGCAAAATCAAGTGAAGCATCGATGGGACCCCAAACGGCTTCAAAACTCAAATAAAAGTCCATGGTTGGTCCTATCCACTGCGCAAGAAGCTTCACCTCAATTTTCAGGTCATTCCGACATCGTTTGACCTAGTTTCGACGCTTGACGAAAAATCGGCTACAAAGTCTTCGGCTTTCCCGAAAAATAGGAAACTTTGTGCTCCGATTTCGCGAGGGTTCTCGTCAAGATTTCTCAAGAAAATCAAGTCAATAATTGAGGAAAAATTTCAAGAAAAATACAGAAGAAAAAAGGGACGAAAAAACGGCCGAAAACGACGCTCGGCGACCAAACGGGCCGAAGCCCCATGGTCGCCGACGACCTTGGCCCAAGGTCGCCGGCAACCCTGGAAATCCGGGTGGCCGGATTTTGCGCCGAATTGTCCGTTTTCGATTCTTTTCGCGTTTCGGGTGTTCTGGCCTCTGTGATTTTCTGAAAATCCAATGTTTGGTGCTTCAAAACCACTGATCTTCGTCGACATCTCGGATCCGCCGTCAAAAGCATGAAATCATCACCGATCGCCTCAAGATCGCCAACCGGCTGACCAAGAAAGTGCACTTTCTGTCCGACCTATCGTGAAATCGACAAGACAGATGTCACCGGCCCGCCAACATCAATCAATGTCTGAAATTGCATCGCAATCCGACATCAAATAATGCGTGGATCCACCCGTGATGATCGCAAGAAGAATCTCAAAAGGCGCAGCGCGGCCCACGACTCTTCACATGCCTTGGCAACCACTTAATGTCGTTAATTGACCCATTAAAGCAGTCATTAACTCATTATTTTGGACGGCCCAATCAGAACCAAGCATTTGGGAGTTACAAATCCAAGCAATCATGGCATTAAACCCATGAAACTCCCATCATCATGAAGCATAAAGGTGATTGAATGCCCACTACCTTCATCGGCCAATCACAAGCCTTGAAAAAGGAGTTACAAAATCAACTTGTAACTCCTCATCAATTCTTTCATCATGGCCATCAATGCCAATAAACACCTCATGGCTACCAAAGGCCTATAAAAGGAGGTCCATTCCAAGAAGAAAGCATGATGAAAATAGATCCCAAGTGCAAGCTTTGAAAATCCAGAAAATCCAAGAGAGAGACGAAGTTCTGCTACTTTGCTCCCAGAAGCACCACAAGGTGATCAACGTCCCTTGGGGGGCCACCCCCCCAAGGTCACCTCCTTCTCCAACATGGCCTAAACGCGGCTTTTCAGCCCGTTTACTCTGTTTTTCATTGGGTATAGGACCTTCTCTTGGTCCTTGTCCTTTAAAAAATTGAGGTTAGGAGCCAAGCCAAAGAATCAAAGCATCACATGTTCTCATTTGAAGGACGATGGCGAAGCCCATACATGACTTGCGACCGTCGATCTCAACGTGTCCCCGCAATCTTCTGAGAAGTTAGATCCCATAATTTCCTAAAGAGACAAAAAGAAATCACAATTCTTGTCTTCATATTTGATGAGTTTTGTAAAAACGCCTTTTACGGCAAAATCGCCTTTCACGGCAAACAAACAAAAATGCCTCTTACGGCATTCTAAAAACTTGTCTCTTTTCTTAATATTTATGCAATTTGAAAAGTTAGAAAAAAGGATTGATTTCCTTTCCACTTGTGAAGGTGAATCTCCGGATTATCACTATTCCAAATTCCAAGTAGAAAGTAAATCTGGCATACCCATAAAAAAATGTTGATGCCCGAGATCTTCCCTCCTCCGCCGAGACCCAGGTCAGCCCCCGGGGTGCGGAGGGAGAGGACGGAAGATTCCCCCTTTTTTCGGGTCCATCAGAGAGCATGACCCCAATGCATTATTTGAAAGGGTCAGAAAGAGAGGCCCAAAGGAGTTTGTGGGGACAGAAGACCCCTTGGCTGCAGATGACTGGCTAGAGCATACAGAAAATATATTTAAGGTTTTCAGATGTAATGGGGGTGAGAAAGTACAGCTTGCAGCATCACTCTTCACCAGCTTGGCAGATAATTGGTGGAAGACAGTGAGGGAGGAGTACAGGACTATGCCAGATGTAGTGGCTTGGGCAAACTTCAAGAGACAATTTAGAGACAAATATGTACCCGCCCATGTCAAGAGGCAGAAAGCAGTCGAGTTCCAGCAGCTAGTCCAAGGCAGAATGACAGTGCTAGAGTACCTCACCAAGTTCGAAAGGTTATCACGATACGCTCCGGAGTTAGTGGACACGGTAGAGAAAAAAATAGCTAAATTCTTAGAAGGACTTCACCCTATCATCGAGAGGGATGCCACCGGTGTTGTACCACCTCTCACCTTTGAAGAAGCTGTCAGGAGAGCATATAAGTTTGAGAACTTCCACTACAAGATTCTTAATGTCCAAGGCAAGGGACAAGGGCAGCCCCAGCAGCAGCACAACCAGCAGAGGAACCAACAGAACAAGAGACAGAGACAAGATCAAAATGTGCAGCTTGTTTGCACTCATTGCGGGAAGAACCATGATAGTGCCCTGTGTCGTACAGCTCGGGAGCATGCTTTAAATGTGGCTCCATGGATCACCAGATGAGGAATTGTCCAAGACAGAATAGGCAGAATCAGCAGCAACAAGGAGCACCGCGTCAGGCACCGCCACAGAATGCACTAGTGGTGCAGAATCAGGCAAGGCCACTTCAGCAACAGGCACCACAGCAACAGTATAGACCCCAGCAGCAGCAGCAACAGGCCCGTCAGCAAAGGCAGCAGCAGAATCAGCGTCCCCCGCAGCAGAACAGAAATGCCCCTCAAGGAAGGCAACAGCAAGCACCTATCAGGCCATAGCAGCGAGGACAAGTGTATGCGGTCAACAGAGCTGATGCAGAAGTAGCGGGTGATGTTGTGGAAGGTACATTTCTTGTTAGTGGAATAGAAGCTAAGATATTATTTGACCCTGGCTCCACACATTCTTTTATATCCCATGCATTTTCTAGATTGATTGATGTACATGGTAGAGATCTTGAGTATATCTTGACTGTGGCTACTCCAGTAGGAAAACAAGTTGTGTGTACGAGTTATTACCCTAGTTGTACAGTTCAGATAGGAGAAGTTGTGTTACCCGTAAATCTTATTCTGTTGGAGATGAAGGATTTTGATGTCATCCTAGGGATGGATTGGCTAGCAGGGTACCATGCCACAATGGATTGTTTACATAAGACCCTTACCTTCAAGTTGGATGAGACACCAGCAGGAGTGTTATTCCAGGGAGAGAGGAGGAATCCTTGTGCAGGGTTTGTCTCAGCGTTGAAGGCTGATAGACTTTTGAGAAGTGGATGTGAAACCTATTTGGCGTTTATCACGGAGGATAAACGGTCCCAAGGGGTGGAGGAGATCCCTATTGTTTGGGAGTTCCCGGATGTATTTCCGGAGGAGATTCCAGGTTTACCATCCATGAGAGAAATTGATTTCACCATTGAGTTGTTACCGGGGACCGCTCCGATATCTATTGCACCATATAGAATGGCTCCGGCGGAATTAGGAGAGTTGAAGATAAAATTGCAAGAGTTGTTGGATAAAGGTTTTGTGAGACCTAGTATTTCGCCGTGGGGAGCTCCGGTTTTGTTTGTGAAGAAGAAGGATGGTTCGATGAGAATGTGTATTGACTACCGGAGATTGAACCAAGTGACCATCAAGAACAAATATCCACTGCCAAGGATAGATGAACTGTTCGATCAACTACAAGGTGCCTCGTACTTTTCGAAGATTGATTTGAGATCCGGTTACCATCAAATGAGAGTTAGAGAATCGGATGTGTTGAAAACAGCTTTCCGGACAAGATATAGCCACTATGAGTTTCTAGTGATGCCATTTGGGTTGACCAATGCACCGGCAGTGTTTATGGCTTTGATGAACAAGATCTTTGCGCAGTACCTAGACCAGTTTGTAGTGGTGTTCATAGACGATATTTTGGTGTACTCCAAGACCAGAGAAGAGCATAAAGAGCATCTGAGGATTGCATTGCAGCTTTTGAGAGAGAACCAGTTGTTTGCGAAGCTCAACAAGTGTGAATTTTGGCTAGAGCAAGTTGCATTTTTGGGACACATAATCTCTAAGGAAGGATTGTCAGTAGACCCGTCCAAGATTGAGGCAGTAGTGGGTGGGAAAGACCGAAGAATGTGTCAGAAATCAGAAGTTTTCTTGGTTTGGCAGGGTATTACAGGAGGTTTGTGCAAGGGTTTTCGTCGATTGCAGCACCGTTGACGAATTTAACAAGGAAGAATGTGCCTTATGTGTGGACAGACCAGTGTGAAGATAGTTTCCAAGAGCTGAAGAAGAGATTAATCACCGCACCAGTCCTTACTTTGCCATTCGGAAGCGGCGGATTTACCATCTTTACCGATGCTTCGAACATTGGACTCGGTTGTGTGTTGATGCAAGAAGGAAAAGTTGTAGCATATGGGTCCCGGCAGTTGAAAGATCACGAGAAGAATTATGCAACCCATGACCTTGAGTTGGCAGCGGTTGTCTTTGCATTGAAGATGTGGAGACATTACCTCTACAGAGAGAAGTTTGATGTTCATTCTGATCACCGCAGCCTACAGTATCTGTTTTCTCATAAGGAATTGAACATGAGGCAGAGGAGATGGATGGCATATATCAAGGATTATGATTTTCCGATCAAGTATCACCCGGGGAAAGCGAATGTAGTTGCCGATGCCTAGAGCAGAAAATCAGTAGGCATGGCGAATCTAAGTGGTACTTGTATTTTCAATCAGTTTGAGGAATTGAGGATAGACCTCCAGCCACTAAGGAAGGGTGTTATAATGGCCAATATGTCCGTGTTAGAGCCTTCGTTCATCCGGAAGATTAAGAACAGTTAGTTACAAGATCCAGAGTTAGCCAAGATTGTAGATCATATAGCAGATGGTCCCGATTTTCGTATCGTAGATGGAGTTCTTTACTATCGTGATCGTTTGTGTGTGCCTAACATCGAAGATTTGAGGAATGACATCATGGCAGAAGCTCACAGTGCAAAGTATTCCATGCACCCAGGTAGCACGAAGATGTATCAGAATTTGAAGGGGAGATTTTGGTGGAACAACATGAAGAGGGAGATTGCAGCGTTTGTATCTCGTTGTATGACTTGTCAGTTGATAAAGGCAGAACATCAGAAGCCTCCAGGATTGTTGCAACCATTAGAGATCCCCGAATGGAAGTGGGAGCACATTACCATGGATTTTATCTCGGGACTACCGAAGACTAGCAGAGGCAATGATGCAATATGGGTTATAGTAGACAGACTCACCAAGTCAGCTCATTTTATCCCCATGAAGACAGGGAAGAAGATGCACGTGTTACCCCTGGCAGAGTTGTTCGTTAATGAGATCGTCAGTAGACATGGACAGCCCGTTTCCATCACATCAGACAGAGACAGTAGATTCGTCTCGAGGTTTTGGAAAACTCTACATGAGTCTATGGGTACGAGACTACAGTTCAGCACAGCTTATCACCCTCAGATAGATGGTCGTCAGAGAGGAAAATTCAGACGCTCGAGGACATGCTCCGTGCTTGTGTATTAGATTTTAAGACTCAATGGGATGAGACTCTACCGTTGTGTGAGTTTGCCTACAGCAACAGCTACCACTCGCGGGTCATAAATTTTGACTTAAAACCATTTTGGTTGTAAAAGCCGGGGCGAACTAGGGTGAAACTTCCTGAGTCCTGGTTTTTGTTTCAAACCATGAATTTTTGGGTTCAAGGATCGAAAATTTTAGTCAAGTCCGGGAAAAGGCTCCTAAACTTGAGTTTTTGGATTTTGATTTTTTTTTGAACAATGAAACGATGAAAGTAAGCATTGTTTTGAGAGAGGTTTTTTTTTTTTTTTGGAAACTTCAACATAAAGATGAAAATTTCAAAAGGGGTGGGTTTGACGAGCAAGTACCTTGGAAATAGGCTTTGGCCGTGTAGATATCGCTCTGACCCGTTTGAGGAAGTCTTCAAGGGTAGTACCGCTTCAAGAACTTGTCGTTGATGGGCAGCATACATCTGTCTCCTTCCATGTTTAGAAGAGCGTATGCGCCATTGGAGAAGACTTTGTCGATGACGAAGGGTCCCTCCCATTTTGGTTCCAATTTGCCTTTGGATTTGTGGGCAAAGACTATGGGTCTTTTTACTGCAAGAACCAAGTCACCCTTTTTGTAGGCGCGTTGCCTGACCTTCTTGTCGAAAGATCTTGCCATGCGTGCTTGGTATAACTCAATGCTTTGTAGAGCTTCGAGTCGTCTTTCATCAAGATTATCCAACTCTTGGAGTCTCAATTTGACATTGCTTTCTTGCTTCATGTCATTTTACAAAGATACCCTTAAAGAAGGAATTTGTACTTCCAAAGGGACAACAGCTTCGCATCCATAGACCAAAGAGAATGGTGTGCTATGGGTTGGTCCTCGAACGGTGGTTCGATAGGCCCACAAAGCTTCTGGTAGTTTGTCGCCCCAGTCTCTTTTATGACTAGAGACCATTTTCTTGAGAATTTTGCAGAGTGTCTTGTTGAAGGCTTCTGCTGGTCCATTCGCTGCTGGATTATATGGAGTCGAAGGACAACTTTGGATTTTGTACTTGTCGCAAAACCTGTAGAATCTGTGATCCCGGACTTGTGGTCCGTTATCATGGACGAATCTTTTAGGTATACCGAAGCGACAAATAATGTTGGTGCGCAAGAACTGAAGGACTGATGAGGTCTTCATTTCGCTGAGCGCAAATGCTTCTGACCACTTGGAGAAATAATCCGTAGCGGCGAAGATGAAGCGATGACTCTTGCTTGATGGGGGAGAGATAGGACCTATGATGTCCATATCCCAGGCTTCGAAAGGTCACGAGATTGCTGTTGGATGTAGCCATTCTGGAGGCATGTGGATATAATCTCCGTGAATCTGGCATTTTTGGCAGTGCTTGGCAAATTGTATTGCATCAGCTACCATGGTAGGCCAATAATAACCTAGTCTTTTTATCTGGTTGTAGAGCTTAGAACCAGCCTGATGGGCTCCACAAAGACCAGCATGTACTTCTTTGAGAGTTTCCTCAGCCTCTTGTTGTGACAAGCAGCATAGGAGTACTCCGTTGAAGGATTTTCTGTAAAGTGCTTTTGAAGGTATATCCAAATGAAAGTCCGGGGCTCGTCTTTGGATGCTTACCCGATCTTTTGGATCTTCAGGTAGGATTCCGAACATGATGTAATCAATGAACGGATCTCTCCAGTCGCCAATTGGAGGTTTGAGGATGGACATCCGACTTCCGACCACTTGGTGGCATTCAGCAACTGCTTGGTGTGTGTTGAGAGGAGGGAGAATCCTTCTTTGACACACTGTGATTTGCATGTTTTCCCCTTCTTGGATTGCCATGGATGCGGCGAGTCCAGCCAGGGCATCTGTACGGATGTTTTCACCTCTGAGGATGTGAGTGATATGACAGATGTTGAATTTTTGTCGAAGCGACTGCGCCTTATTGTAGTAAGGTAGCAAATCAGGCTTCCTGACTTCATATTTCTGATTCATCTGGTTGACGATCAGTTGAGAGTCCCCAAAAGCTTCCAACATGGTGATGCTGGATTTGAGGGCGAATTCCAATCCTACAATCAGGGCTTGGTACTCAGCTGCATTGTTTGAACATGGTTCCAGTAGCGAGAAGGCGTGTGGAATCATGTATTTGTCGGGGTTGACAAAGAAGATGCCAATTCCCGATATTTGCTTTCCCTTTTCATTTGTCCTGGTTGCACCGTCAAAGTATAAGTCCCAGGAAGCATTTGATAAGGAAGTTTCCACGTTGTAGAGAAATTCGTCTGGGAGATCATCCTTGAGTGGAGAATCTTTAGGCAATGGATGCTCTGCGAGGAAGTCTGCTAGAGCTTGGCCTTTGATTGCTTTTTGTGGTACACACTTAATATCAAACTGTGATAGAAGAATGGACCATTTTGCCAGTCGGGCATTGAGAGAACCTGCTTTTGTGACAAGGACCTTTAAGATCGAAATCAGGTAGACTGTGTTCGACAGCAGATAGTGACGTAGCTTTTGTACGGCAAACATCACTGCAAGACATTCTTTTTCGACTGGGGAGTAGCGATACTCTTCACCTACCAACATGCGGCTAAGGTAATATAGAGCAGCTTCTTTTCCATCATCATTTTCTTGTACGAGCAGAGCACCCAAAGAGTGGTCGAGAGCTCTTGTGTGTAAGATAAATGGTTTTCCAGTTGTGGGGGCAGCCAGTACTGGAGGTTTGGTGAGGTATGCTTTGATGTCTTGAAATGTATTTTCTCATTCAGCATCCCAGACAAAGTCTACGCCTTTCTTCATCAGGCGAGAGAATGGACGACACTTCCCTGATAGATTGGAGATGAACCGTCGAATGTAGGCCAACCTTCCTTGAAGCCCTTTTAATTCTCTTAGGGTTCTGGGAGATGGCATTTCCAGGATAGCCTTGACTTTGGTAGGGTCAAGTTCTATTCCAGCTTTCCGTACTATGAATCCGAGAAACTTACCCGATGAGACACCGAAGAAGCACTTTAGTGGATTCATCCGCAATTTGTGTTTGCGAAGTCGGAGGAAGATTTCTCGAAGATCGTCGAGATGGTCTTCTTTTCTTCCGCTTTTGATGGCGAGGTCGTCAACATAGCATTCGACCGTCTTGTGCTGCATATCTTGGAATATTTTCATCATAGCCCTCTGATATGTTGCACCTGCATTTTTCAGACCAAATGGCATGACAGTGTAGCAATACACGCCAAATGGTGTGCGAAATGACGTATGCCTTTCGTCTTCAGGATGCATCTTTATTTGATTGTAGCCAGAGAATCAATCCATGAATGTCATTCGCTCGAATCCATAGGTGTTGTCAATCATCACCTCTGGTATGGGGAGCGGGAATTCATCTTTAGGACGTGCATTATTCAGGTCTCTGTAGTCAATACAGACCCTTATCTGCCCATTTTTCTTTGTCACAGGGACGATGTTGTCCAACCGTTCAGGATGCTGTTCCTCGCGGATGAAGCCAATGTTTTTGAGTTTCTGAACTTCTTGTTCAATTTTGTCCATCACGTCGGGATGGAATCTTCTTTGGCCTTGTTTGACAGGCTTGATTTCTTTTTGCAAGTTGAGCTTGTGGACTGCTACTTTGGGATCCAGGCCGGGCATTTCAGCATAAGACCATGCAAAGCAATCAACGAACTCACGAAGAAAAGAGATATACTCAGGTAACTCATCATCCTTTATATTCTTGCTTATGAATACAGGACGTGGGTTATCAGGTGTTCCCAAGTTTATCTTTTGAACAGGGTCTTCTGTCGGAAGTTTTGAAGGTGGTTCCTCCACAGTATTTTCGAAGGCTTCCGACTCAACAAGACCTTTTGGAGTGCCAGAGAAATTTTCAGACTGAAGCTCTGTTTCTGTCCATGGATCTTCTTGATCAGTATCCTTCTCAAGGCTTGCAATGAGATGGTCCCAATCATTTGCTGGAATTGGGTTGAAGTAGGGTACTTCTTTTGGAGACGATGATTCTTCTGGGATAGAGAACCGCTCGACTATGTGATCGGGCAATTCCTCTTTATTATCAGAGAAATCATCCCAATTGGAGGAGCTTTCTGGATCCTTGACGAGTGACTCCTCAGAGAGATATCCAGGGATATTGATGTCTTCATGAGATGTTGAGGCTTGGTCGGTAAAACGACTTTGTAGCCATGGTGTCAACTGTCTCATAGGAGCGGTAGGATCATACCCCAACCCATATGAAGACTTGCCTTTATGAAGGTGGATTTTCCAATCTTTTGGTTGACTTTTGGTCAGGGTGGGTTCTAATGGTTCGAGAATACCACGGCTACCTCCCAAAGCAGTCCGATTTTGAGGGTCGTAGCACATTTTCTTCATGATAACTTGTGCCATCGGACTATATAGGGATAGCTGAAGCATACCTTCATTTTGGAAAGGTTCAAGCAAAGAGTTCAGTGGAGATGCTCCTGATCTGTGGAAGTAAATCACTTTTTCTTTTGGCGAAGTTGCCGGAATAATAAAGGAAGCAGACGTAGGATCTTCAATGTCTGCAGGTGTCTCTAATGGAGTGAGAGCGGGGTGATCTTGCTGAGTATCAGCTTGGCTTGATGCTGTGTCATCTTCTGGCTCTGACTCCGAGTCTGTGTCATGCATAATAGACACAAAGTAGATAGTGAACTTGCTCACATCCTTTTGTTTTGTCTTCTTTACTTTGGTAGTGATTACCAAAGGCTTTGGAGATTTGAAGGAGACGACGAAGGGAGCTTGACCGCTTACTTCAAGTTTGGTGGAGGGTTTGTTTACCTCCGGTGATTGCTGAGGAGCCTTGCCTTTATCTTTCTAGAGATTGTCGGCAAAGTGAATTGTTTTTTTCCTCCTGTTCTTCTTTTCCATCTTTATACATTTGAGCATCTGCAAAATGGACATCTCTGCCTTTGAAGGGCTTTTTGTCTGCAAACACTCGATGTATCAAGCCATCGTTGCCAACGAACTTGATGCACTAATGTAGAGTTGAAGGGACGACACCATTCTCATGTATCCAGGGGCGTCAAAGGAGTATATTGTAGCATGAAGGGGTCCTTATCGCATACACGGTGACTTCAGAAATAAGATCAACGACTTGCAATTTGAACCTGATTTTGCCGATAGGCCTTTGAGCACTACCGTCATATCCGAAAATGGATACGGACGTATGACTCAGCTTGCTAGGTGGGATGCCCAGCTCTTCGAGTGCCAAAGTAGAAATGAGGTTGAGTGCAGAACCTGGATCTATCTGAACTCTGTGTACTGGCATTTCTTTGACATACCCCGTAAAGTACAAGGGTAGGTTGTGCTTTGTCTCGCCTAGCAGGAGGTCATCCTTGTCGAAGGCAATTGTCGCACTTGTTACTTTTTGTTCCAAGAGGCATTCATTGCTTGATCCCTCAGTTTTCTTCTTTTCTCCCTTTGGGGGAGTATTTGATTTTTTGACCATGTAGTCCATTTCAATTTGTAGGACTTGTGGGGCGTGTTTGTCGACATCCGCATTCAGCCTTTGTAATTCTGAAATGAGACTATCACGAGTTTGTGGAGACATTCGTAATAAGTCAAGGATGTGCAGACGTGCAGGTATGTGTTTGAAGTGCTCAATCAACTCGTACTTGAAAGCCTCCTTCGGGCCTGTATTTTTATTATTATTGCCACTTGGAGTGCTTACAACTTGATTTCCCGAAGGATTTACATAAGAAGAAGAAGGTTGGTTGTAATTTTTGTAGAAATCCTGGCCAGAACGGGTACCTCTACCAACTTCAAGAGCTTCTAGAGAAGGGTCTTCTTTTGGAAGATCACTCTCAGGATCAAAGGGTTGATCCTTTGCTGAAGACGTCTCTGTAACAGCATTGGTGTCTTCAGTAATTGTGTTGCACGGAGCAATTTTCGGGAACAAGTCCTGAACAGCATCCGACAGCCTTTTTGTATTAGTCCAGACATCGTGTATGAGATCAGGCATCTGGGACCAATCGACTGGGCTTTCATTGAAGAAGATTTCATTGGCAGGAGTTTCTTCAAGATGATCAATCGGGAAAGGCTTGAGTTCCGATGTCATAGCTTCAGGAGACGAGGGCTGAGAGGATGATATCGCAATGGAAGTCACCTGAGAAGATGTAGCTCCAAATGATACATTACCGGTTGGGGTGTACGTGTCTTCGGAAGCTTCAGAGGCACTATCGTCCTGAGCAATCGCATTGTAGGTCATCGGACAGGAGATGCCCCCAGTGCAGACTGTTGGGAATCGGACTTATCCTCAGATGTAAGAGGATCATCGATCCAATTGTTTTCTCCATTTTCAGGAGTTAAGGGAGAAAGTTTCCGTTGATTTTCGGGGAATTCTGGTTCTGGATCATGACGAAGATCATTGATGCGATCCTGCTCCTACTCTATAGCAAGATGTTGCAAGATTCTTGCATATTCCTCAAGGTCAGGCATAGGAGCCAAATATTCTTCGTCATTTGCTCCTTGTGGTTCGCCCATGTTGGGTTCCATCGGAGCATTGGTTGGTGTTGGATCGACAACATTTTCTTGAACAGGGTCCTGGTCTTCTTCGTCATCGGACTAGGATCCTTGTGGCTGTAATGGGTTATACCAGATTACTGGCATAAGATGAGACTCGGGAATCCATTCCTCGTCAGAGAGGTATTCTCCTGTTTCAAGGGATTCTTCCCACTCATCGATATCACTGGCAGTATCACTGGACTCGTATCCATTCATGGAGAATCCAACTACCGAGTTGCAAGAGTATGATGCCCCCTGCACATTTTCATTTTTGTATAAAGGTGGCATGAAATCATCAAGGCCTTTGAAGTTTTGGGAAGAGATTCTTCCGTCGTCCCTAGTGAAGCAGTGGAAGAAGTTTCTGCTTTTTCAAGGACTTCTTGTTTTAGTTGAGACTTCTGCTGCTGTTTGGGCTTGCGGAGTTGTCTCTTGGCTTGCCTTCGTTGCTGAGCGGTCGGCTTTGTTTTGATGATCTCCCAATTTTCATCATCTGGGAGATCGGGATGCACCCATATAGGTTGTCCATCTGACGTTGGATAGGGAACCAATTCTTGGGGCGCTTGAGCCATTTTTATCACCTTGAATGAAGTAGTGGTTTTCTCCTTTGGTGACTTTGAAGTTTGCCGACATGACACCATGTTGACAGAGGCGGAGCCATAGTTTTTATCAAAGGTTGTGACTCCGTTTTTCCACATCTCATTGATCTTCTCTCTCACAACGAAGCATTGATTGAGAGGATGTGAGATCATCTGATAGTATGGACAGTATCGGGGATCATTGGTTTTGCCAACATCTCCCGATCTTTTGGGTTCTGGCAAAATGAGTTTGTCATTTGCTAGGAGAGCCTCAAAGATTTCTTCAACATCTTCATCGAACGGATATTTCTTTTATACACGTTCTTTGAAGGCATCAGAGAGTTCAGATCTTTTACCTGCAGTTTTGTTTTCAGGTTTCCTTGGTTGCTGAGGAGCTGATTTACTCTGCACATTGAGAACCTCCTTTTTCTTTGGTTTTGAGGTTGTAACAGCAATCGGCTCTTTCTTTGATGATTTCTGACTGTTGAGGTCTTTGATCACCATTTTAGCTTCCATGGAAGCTTCGAGGAGTTCTCCCAGGTTCTTTGATTTGTTGCCAATGATCATGGAGCGAATTTTTGCTCTCATATTGTTACGGCAGATGTTGACTAGCGACGCTTGTGGCAGTACATCTGAGCATTTGTACGCCATTGCCTTCCATTTGTTAATGAAGTCGTTTGTTGACTCATTCTCTCCCTGTTTTAGGCTGCAGAGTTGAGCCTTAGTAATAGGATGATCCTCACCTTGGGAGTGGGTCAGGAAGCGTGTCTCTAGCATAGCCCAGTTCTGGATGGAGCTCTCCGGCAGAGTGGAGTACTAATCAAAGGCTGTACCTTTTAGAGTACTTGCAAAGAGGCGAATCTTGAGGGCATCTTGATCCGTAATGGCTCCAGTTAGGATCTTGAAGTGGATGACGTGCTGTCTGGTTGAACCTTTCCCGGTATATGTCTGGAGAGTAGGTTGTTTGAATTTTGCAGGGAACGAAACCGAGTCCATCCATAGAGGGTAGGGTGGCTTGATCCCATGTTCTTTCAATGTATCTTCTTCTTTTTCTTTTGCGAGGATATCATCCACGTCCTTTTTGGTAAAGGCGCGAGACTCATTGTTTTCTCCACTGCCCTCGTCATGTTCATGATTCAGAGGGGTTTCATTGTTAGGTGGTGGACACTGTAGAGTGAGAATAAGGTTTTCCATCAGAGCCTCAATTCTCTATTGTCCTTGCTCCAACTGCTGGATGCGTGTAGTTATGTCATCATGCGGTGGAGGTGGCTCAGAACTTGTGGCCAAGACATTCATCCTTCGGGACTCGAACGAAGAAATCGTCCTGGTGACTGAACTGGGGCTCATTCTTCTGGATGAAGAATCTGAGGAGTGGTTACTCCGGTGTCCTTGGCTTAGAGGAGTGGAGGATTCTTCTAGATGTGTTCGAGTCCGAGAGACGCTGCGAGTCACTGGACGTCTAACACTGATTTTGGTCGCTGACTTTTGGCGTTTTCTGGTTTTGCCAACCATATGAACAGCAACGAATTGGTCGAGTCTTTCTTTTTCAACCCATTTGTTTGAGACATGGAGATTAGAATGCTGGGTTCTTTGTTTCTCAAGTCTCTTTTGTCGATATGCTGCGCAGCGACGCATACGACGAGCAATTTGAGCTTCAGTCAGCTCTGGCTGGGCTCTGGAGATGAAGGATGTAGTCCCTCGTGCACAGCAGCCGAGCTTATCTTCTTTGAAGCTTGGCAAGGACAGAATCTGGACGCGGTCCTTTGCCTGTCATAGTGAAGATTTGAATTTTGCGAGTTCGGCCCCTGTTGAGATGAAGGGTCGACTCGCAGGAGTGCAGGCTTCAGCATGTTTTTGCGTAGGCCTAACAATGCAGGATTTAATTTTGGGCTTGTAGGAGCAAGCCGGCTCACGATGATTTTGTTTGTTCTTTGGGTGGAGGGTAGGTTTCTCCTCTTTCATGTAAGAGAGAGGGTAGAACCGATTCTCCTTGAGAGGGCCAGGTATGCTGGTTTTGCAGATGTTCGGGACCTCCGTTGCTTTGGTGAAGATCTCGGGGACCGGGTTTTGGGGTAAACCTGGTTTCTTGTGGATTGAGGCTTCATGGGAGCGCCATGGGCTTCAAGCTTCTTCATGTTCGCACTTGGTGCCATGTTAGTGACACGTTGCGGGGCGATTTTCTGCTTCTTGGCAGGTACAATGTCTTCTGCGGGGAGTGGGAATGGTCCCGGCAACCCGAAGACGATGGTCCGGGGAGTTAAAGTTGACCCGGTGTTTGGAGAGTTGTCGAGGGAGATGACGCTTCGGCAACTAGCAGGGCGCTTATGCTTGTTTTGCTAGTCTTGAAGCATAAGCTGGTACTTGTTCTCATCGAAAGTGATGGTTAATGAAGCTGCCATTGTTAGTTTGGAAAACTTCTGAAACAAGACCAAATCCATTAGTAATCACAAGAATATGGTGATCATAAATGGAGAACAATTATGGTTTTGTCTTTTCAAATCCCTTGAGGGGACATGGCCCAACCCAAGGACGATGAAGAAGGCAAAAAGCCATAGAGGATACAATTGTTCTAAAATGCAAGTGTGGTAGGCTCAGAGTGAGCGTTCCAGTGACTGCTAGAAGCAATTGTAGACCTTAATTCAAATTACCGAGAAGCAAGGCTCACTCGAGGTAAAATGATATAAGGTTGGAGATACAAATGTTTCGGTCGCGAACACAGTAGACCCGAAAGGGCGTACTAGCACCGCTAGGCACAAATGTTGCAAATCGCATCCTTGGGAAGGACACGAGATGGGATTTTTTTTTAAAAGGTCAAATTTGGATTCATAAAGGAGAGCAAATGGTGTTCCAATCCGAACGAAGGCTCAACATTTCTGCGAGCGCTAAATCCGAAAGAGAAAGGGACCAAAATTTCTCAAATGTGAATCCAGTATCGACGGAAGTTTTTTTTTTCTTGAAATCCCAATTGGACTCATCAAAGAGAAAAGATGGCCCAATCCCCGATATGAACAATAGCTGCGAGTACTTCTGTGAGCTATCAAGTTCGAAGAGGGGAAAAATCAAAATTTCTCAAAGTTGAGTTTTTAAGAAAAGGAGATCAGATTTGTTTTTTTTTTTTTTTTTGAAGTGAGAAAGAACAATTGAAATCCCATCTCATGTTTTTTTTTTTTTTTAGATGCAAAATGCAACATAGGCCACCAACTAGAAAGGAGCCAAGGGATCAAAGCATCACGTTCTCAAGTCAACGGGTCCCACCGGGTATGCCAACTTGATGGACCCTCGGGAATCTTCCGTCCTCTCCTTCCGCACCCCGGGGGCTGACCTGGGTCTCGGCGGAGGAGGGAGAATCGGGGGTATCAACATTTTTTGTACGGGTATGCCAGATTTACTTTCTACTTGGAATTTGGAATGGTGATAATCCGGAGATTCACCTTCACAAGTGGAAAGGAAATCAATCCTTTTCTCTAACTTTTCAAATTGCATAGATATTAAGAAAAGAGACAAGTTTGTTTTTTGAGAATGCCGTAGGAGGCGTTTTTGTTTGTTTGCCGTGAAAGGCGATTTTACAAAACTCATCAAATATGAAAGACAAGAATTGTGATTTCTTTTTTTGTCTCTTTAAGAAATACAAACTACAATCGAAAAATAAGAAAAAGGATCTAACTTCTCAGGAGATTGTGGGGACACGTTGAGATCGACGGTCGCAAGTCATGTATGGACTTTGCCATCGTCCTTCAAATGAGAACGGTTGATGCTTTGATTCTTAGGCTTGGCTCCTAACCTCGGTTTTTAAAGGACAAGGACCAAGAGGAGGTCCTATATCCAATGAAAAACCAAGTAAACGGGCTGAAAAAACCGCGTTTAGGCCATGTTGGAGAAGGAGGGAACCTTGGGGGATGCCCCCCCCAAGGGACGTTGATCACCTTGTGGTGCTTCTGGGAGCAAAGCAGCAGGACTTCGTCTCTCTCTTGGATTTTCAGAACTTGCACTTAGGATCTATTTTCCTTGTCTTTCTCCCTTTTTTTGGAATGGACCTCCTTTTATAGGCTTTTGGTAGCCATGAGGTGTTTATTGGCATTGATGGCCATGATGAAAGAATTGATGAGGAGTTACAAGTTGATTTTGTAACTCCTTTTTCATGGCTTGTGATTGGCCGATGAAGGTAGTGGGCTTTTAACTCCCTTTAAGCTTCATGGTGATGGGAGTTTCATGGGTTAAATGCCATGATTGCTTGGATTTGTAACTCCCAAATGCTTGAATCTGATTGGGCCGTCCAAAATAATGAGTTAATGACCGCATTAAGTTGTCATAAACGGGGCAATTAACGTCATTAAGCGGTCACCAAGGCATGTGAAGAGTCGCGGGCCGCGCCGCGTCTTTTGAGATTCTTCTTACGATCATCACAGGTGGATCCACGCATTGTTTGATGTCGGATTGCAGTGCAATCTCAGACATTGATTGATGTTGGTGGGCTGGTGACATCTGTCTTGTCGATTTCACGATCAGTCGAACAGAAAGTGTACTTTCTTGGTCAGCCGGTTGGCGATCTTGGAGCGATCGGTGATAATTTCATGCTTTCGACGGCGGATCCGAGATGTCGGTGAAGATCAGTGGTTTTCAAGCATCAAACATTGGATTTTCAGAAAATCATAGAGGCAGGAACACCCGAAACGCGAAAAGGATCGAAAAACGGGGCTTTTGGTGCAAAATCCGGCGACCCGGATTTGCAGGGTCGCCGGGCGACCATGCACCCAGGGTTGCCGGCGACCATAGGGCTTTGGCCCGTTTGGTCGCCGAGCGTCGTTTTCGGCCGTTTTTTTTGTCTTTTTCGTTCCTTTTTTCTTCTGTATTTTTCTTGAAATTTTTCCTCAATTGTTGACTTAATTTTCTTGGAGAAATCTTGACGAGAACCGGTGCAAAATATGAGCACAAAGTTTCCCATTTTTCGGGAAAGCGGAAGACTTTGTAGCCGATTTTCCGTCAAGAGTCGAAACTAGGTCAAACGATGTCGGAATGACCTGAAAATTGAGGTGAAGCTTCTTGAGCAGTGGATAGGACCAATCATGAGCTTTTATTTGAGTTTTGAAGCCTTTTGGGGTCCCATCGATGCTGGACTTGATTTTACTGCGGGGAAAATGCCGAGTTTTGATATGTGGTCAAACGTTGTCCGATTGACCTAAAATTTGACGGGGAGCCTATTGGAGTCATTTTGAGATGTTCCATCAGCTCTGTTTTGGATGTCATGGTCCCAGGTTGCTCCGCCGCCGATAGGCTTAATTTTCTCTCAGAGCATCGAAACCTGGTTAAACGTTGTCGGAATGACCTGAAATTCGATGAGCAGCCTTTTGGAGGCATGTTGAAGCCACTCATGTACTTTGTTTGATGAGTGATGGCTTCGGTGGTTCCCGTCGCCGGGAGGCTTGATTTTGCTGCTCGAGCATTGATGGAGGGTCCAACATTGTCGGTTTGACTTGAAATTTGGCATGGAGCCCTTTGAAGACATTCTGGAGTCATCCGTAGGCTTTGATCTAAGTTTTGGTGTCTTCGATGATGTTGCCGCCGGGAGCGCTTATTTAGCTATCGGAGCAGTGAAGTTAGGCCAAACGATGTCGGAATGGCTCGAAACCTCAGGTGTACCCCTCTTTTGGCTATCTTGAAGGATCTTTCAGTTTCTGTCTGATTCTGACAAAATCTGATGCTTGAAGTAGCCTTGCCTGTTTTGTAGCAGGATACAGCTTTAGGAGGCTTTTTGATGTTGAGGAGACATAGTGACTTTTTTGGTGTCAACAACCATGCAGGTATATATATAGAGGAGTGGAAGCTTCCTAAATGGAGGTAGGTGAGAGAGCTTGTCCCATCAGCCCATACCTAGGATTCTGAGTGGGGGTAGGTGAGGGTACTGTCCCATCGGATCTTTCCTCAATCCTACACATAAATGTGGATGTGATCAGCTGATAGGAAAAAGGCCGTTATCGATAGCCGGCAGCCATGCTATCTGCCAGTACGTTCTGCAACGTAGCTGTCCCATCACATAATGTGGATTGGACGCTCGGTGTTCACCTCGGTCAATGGACCGAACTTGGAGAAGGCACCAAGGTCGGACGGGCAGGAAGTCGGGCATTGCTACCAAGACGTTCGAGGCTGAAAACGGAGGAGCGCGGTTGGTACCTTCTCCGAGACTGACTCCATCTCGGTGTAAGCAGGTGCGATGCCGAGCTGGGGGAATGGGATCGAGGCAATCCCTGATTGGTACTTTTACCTAAATCAAGATAACCTCGGTCTCGGGAAAACACTCCACAATTGCCCCTAGCTCCTGACCACGATGGTCTCGGTACCGTTTGGGGTCGGGAGCTAAGTGAATTAGGGAGTTTCTCGAAGCTGTTGTTTCGCGTGAGAGCAACTAGCTGTTGTTTCGCCTTCGCGTGAGAGCATTAGCTGTTGTTTCGCCTTCTGAGTCACGTTGACGGCGTACAACTGTCTGGATGCAGTTAATGATCTGCTTTAATCATTATGGGAGGCAGAGCAACTACGCCACGTGTCGTAGCCCGGCTGGCTGCCAAGTCATATCGAGGAGACGAGTGGCGTGCCCGAGGCGGCGTCCTGCACGCGCGTCATCCGGGATACGAAAATATTTCCATCCTGCATAAAGAGGCTCGTCTTCGCTGAAGGACCACTTTTGTTTCTGCTAGAGAGAGTGCTTCCCTGCGTTTGTGTTTTTGCCAGAGAGAAATCCTCCTATCGCTATGAGATTCTTGATTCCGTCTGTCCTTGCCTCGTCTTCGAGTTCTCTTTGTAAGTTTCCTCCTTCTTTCATTTCTGTCATCTTTCTTGTGGATCTTTCTGGGGTTTTTCTCCACTGTCCTCTTTTCTTCTTCGTCTCTGTTCTTGTTTTTCCGGCCACTTGTAAACTGGGGAACATGGGAGTCTACAGGTATTTAATAGATACCGAGTTGGCCTTGAACGAGCTTAGGAAGAAATATAAGATACCGGAGGACATCTGCATTAGGGCGGACAGTCCTGAAGATGTAGTCCGAGGCCGAATATACCGGGACGGCTGGATGCCGTTCCCATTGGTCTCCATTATAGAGGGCGGGGTGAGGTTTCCCGTCCATCTACTCCTGAGGTCCTGCCTCTGGAAGTGGAACCTCACCCCATGTCAGCTGATGCCCAATGGCTTCAAGGTCATCATGGGCGTGGCTGAACTGAACAAGATCCTAGGGACTAATCTCGGTGTCAATGACATCGACGATGTATACAATCTTTGCAAGTCCCCAGGGGAGGACGCGTATTATCTCCGAGTGCAGTCGAAGGAGATCCCCTTGATCATCGACCTTGAAGATTCCAGTAAGTACGCTAGAGATAATCTGTTCTACGTATCTAAAAACTGGGAAGTTGGTCTTGCCGAGACTGGGGCCGAAAGGGCAAACCGCACTCCTTGCTGCCTCGGAGAACCGTCGAGTAAATACCTTCTCTCATTCTTTTTTAATGATGTGCTTTTGTGCCCTGCCGAACTGATATATTCTCTGCTTGATGTGCAGGCCACAGGGAGAGGAAGCAAAAGGCAAAAAGGTCTGGGTGGCGCCGAAACGTTGCCTGGTTGAAGACAATTCATAGCTACCAGGGTCATCAGGGGCGTGCAGCCTTGTCCCTCCTAGGGTATGAACCAGTGTACCGTTCCTTCACCAGGAGGCGGCCCGAAAACCTTAGGGGGTAAACAGTGCTGACTTTGGCAGAGGCCGAGTAGCAAGGGACACTAGGAGCGGGGCCTTCGCAAACGAAGCTCGAGGCCGGGCCTTCCCAAGTCGGCAACGAAGCCACCCGGGAGGCCAACCCGGAAGCCGACCTCGAGGACGACCATGAGGTGGCCAGGCTCGGAAAGGCGATCGAGATCCATTCGTCTAGTTCGGACGAAGAGATCAGCATCGGGCGACGCCGTCCAGCCGTTAGGAACCTTGATGCCATTGTTTTCTGGGAGGAGTCCTCTACCCCTACCTCGGGAGCCGCCACCCCATCCAGTCCGGCCAATGTAACTACTGTCAAGACCTCTGCCCCCACTCTACCTGCTTCCTCGACGGCCGAGGAGCGCTCGACCGAGTCCAACCGAGAGGAGATCAGGTAGGGAAAAGGCCAAGGATTGATGATCTGGCCGTGGCTGAAACCAACCTGACCTCGCTTCTCTCGCCCCCTAGCCCACCCCCTTGGAGGCCCAGCTTCCTGCTTGAGGATGGCCAGCCGCTATCGGTGGAGTATCAAGTAGGCGATGGCACCTTGGTCGTCAGCGCTCTCGCGCACTCCTGTGCCCTGCCGAAAGACATGGCGGGGCACTAAGAGTCTGGCGACGTGGAGTTGGCAGTGGCAGAGATGGACGATGCTCTCAGGGTAAGTTTTCCTTTCAGAGCCTTCTTTTGAACTTTTTAACCTCGGTGATTTGCCCTGACATCTGTTCTCGCAGACCTTGCAAAGGAGCTTGGTGCTGGCAGAAAGGTCCAAGCAAAGCGTTGCTAGGGCGGCCAGGATGGAGCAGCAGAAGGCGACCCTCGAGGCGGCGCTAGGGGAGGCCAATAGGAGGGCGGCCGAGCAGGAGGTGATCGTCACGGGCCTCAGGTCTGAGCTCAAAAAGGCCAGAGTTGAAGTGGAAGATCAAAGGAACATGATGGCCGAGCTCGAGAAGAAACGGGGGGAGGTCGAAGCTAGTCTCTAAGCTAAAGCCGAACGTTCATATGACGAGGGAGTCGAGGCTGCTTCGGAACTTTATGTGGCCCAGGTCCGTGAGGTGAGCAAGAAGGCCTGGAGGCTAGGGTGGACAAGTGCGCTGAAGGAGGCAGGGGTCCCCGAGGACCATCCTGCTTATCGAGATGTCCCCCAGTTTCCAGCTCCACAGCCCGTGCCGAATCCCCTTCCTGAGGACCCCGCTGGATTTGTTGCCCCTGAGCCAACCCTTGGAGGTGCTGAGGCCGAGGTCACCCTGGAGGATACTGGAGATGCGGCCGCTGCTTGATGAAGTTTATGTAACTTTTTTCTTTATTTCCATTGTACCTGGGGGAGAACTTTTATTGTATCTTTTTCTTTTTTCTACATTTGGGGAGGAATTCTGCTGTATCTTCGTTTCGTTTTATATGTAATCATTCTTTTTTGGAAATGAATGAATGAAATCAGTTTCTACTCCCATCCTTGTGCAATGTGTTGAAATGTCTTTCGTTTTTATTTTCTGTTCTATTCTTTGCATTTGGTCTAGTAACCAAGATAAAATAACAAGAATAAAAACAAGTAACCTAGCCTGACTCTATAGCTGAAATCAGTAGTGTGCTAGGTTCCGTAACCAAATTTGACTTGACTAGGTTCCGCAACCGTAACAAGTCACTGGGTCAGATCTAACGAAATGAGCAGGATCCCACGACCCGAGCTGGAGAGCTTGGTTCTGCAACCAGGGATAGAAATGGCTGGTCGTGTGACCGGGCCGATGCTGCTGGGGTTTTATAGCCAGAGTTAACTGTGCTAGGTTTCATAACCAGAGCAGGAGTCACGGTGTTCGGTTCTTTAACCAGAACTGAGGGGTGGCTGGTCCTATGACCGCGCCAGGGCAGCTGGTTTTGTACCCGAGCTGAGTGGCTAGTCCTGTGACCGCGTCGAAGTGGCTGGTTCTATAACCGAGCCTCGGGTGGCTAGTCCTGCGACAGCGCCAAAGTGGCTGGTTCTATAACCGAGTCTGGGGTGGCTAGTCCTATGACAGCGCCAAATGCAAGCTGGTTCTATAACCGAGCTGTGTGCATATGTCGAGTTCCGTAACTTGGCGAAATTTGAAAGTAATAAAACATATCCTTCCACAAGAATTAATTTTATTGACTTTCAAGATTCGAATACAGCCTAAAAATAGTACTTCTTGAGGTGAGAGGCATTCCACGGGCGTGGTAGCTCCCTTCCATTCATGTCCTCAAGCTTGTATGCTGACTGTCCAGCTGCCGAGATCACCTTGAATGGCCCATGCCAGTTCGGTGCTAGCTATCCTTCGCTGGGATTTTTATCTACTGGAAGCATCTTCTTCAAGACCAATTCCCCATTTAAGAACTTTCTTTCCTTGACCCTTTGATTGTATCCTCTGGCCAACTGTTGCTGGTAAGAAGCGAGGCGAATGGCTGCTGCATCCCTTCGTTCTTCAGCTAGGTCTAGCTCTGTGGCGAGGTTCACATCGTTCTAGCCTTGATCGAATAGTTCTGACCTGAGGGTTGGGAGGCCAACCTCAAGCGGGATTACGGCTTCCATCCCATAGGCCAGGGAGAAAGGTGTTGCCGAGGTTGAGCGCCTTGGGGTAGTCCTATATGCCCAAAGGACACTCGGGAGCTCTTCTATCCATCTCCCCTTGGCACGGTCGAGTCTCTTTTTGAGCCCGTCCAGCACCACTTTATTGGAGATTTCGGCCTGACTGTTGCTCCATGGGTAGGCCGGAGTGGAATAGTAGTTCCTGATGCCGAGTTCCTGGCGGAAGTTTTTGAAGAAGTTGGAGTCGAACTGAGTCCCGTTGTCCGAGATCAAGGCTCGAGGCACTCCAAATCTTGTGACAATGTTCCTCCACACGAAGTTTTTCGTATCCAGCTCGGTGATGGAAGACAATGCCTCAGCTTCTATCCACTTGGTGAAATAGTCAGTGGCTACTATTAGCCATCTTTTATTTTCTAGAGCTCGGTGGAGTGGTCCCACTAGGTCCAGCCCCCACTGGGCGAAAGGCCATAGGCTGGAGAGAGGACTTAGGTCGTGGGCTGGTTGATGGAGAGAGTGAGAGAACTTTTGGTACTTCTCGCATTTCCTGGCATAGACCTGGGCGTCCTTCTGCATGTATGGCCACCAGTAGCATGGCTCAGTAAGCCAATAACCGTCCTCCAATGTGGCTGCCGCAGATCCCTTCATGGATTTCATAAAGGAAGTCATCGACTTTGCTAGGATGAACGCACTGGAGGTAGGGTCCATTGTAGGATTTTTTATAGAGCTTGCCGTCTGGAGACAGCCAAAACCGAGCTGCTTTCAGCCTGATTTCGTGGGCTTCACTCTTGTCTTCAGGAAGCTGGTCATCCTTGAGGTAGGAGACGTATTGGTCCATCCAGCTCGGGCCGAGATCGGCGCATAGGACTTGCCAAGGTGGGTGGAGTTCTGTGCTCGGTCTGTCTAGTGTTTCCACTTCGACAGTCCTTTTCCTACCAGTTTCGACTGTAGAGGCCAGGTTGGCAAGAGCATCGGCGTGAGAGTTCGAGTCTATGCCGATCTGCCTGACTTCAACTTTGTGGAATTGAGAGAGGAGTCATTTTGCACGAGCCAGGTAGGATGCCATCCTGTCGTCACGGGCTTGGTAGTCCCCATTCAGCTGGCTCGTCACCAGCTGAGAATCGCTGAAGACCACCAGTTGCCGTGCTCCCAAGATTTTTGCACTGCCCAGTCCTGCTATCAGCGCTTCATACTCAGCTTCATTGTTTGATGCCTTGAAGTCAAGTGTCAGGGCTTGCTCAATGACAAGGCCCTCCGGAGATTGGAGGACTATGCCTGCGCCAGCCCTCTTGGAGGTAAAGGACTCATCGACGAAGACCTTCCAGGATGAGTCGAGGAACTGCTTCCAGGACCGCTCCTGTTCTATCTCGGTCTCGGTGGTTGCCTCCACCTCCTTGTCCCCCCAGTTCGGTGTCGAGGTGGCTCGGTGCCGAACTAGGAAAGGTGAGCTCTACGATGAAGTCCGCCAGCACTTGGGCTTTGATTGCCGTTCTGGGTTGATATTGGATATCGTACTGCCCCAGTTCGACAGCCCATTTGGACACTCTTCCAGAGAAGTCTGCCTTTCGGAATAGAGACTTGAGTGGGTGTTCTGTAATAACCACTATGGAGTAAGTCTGGAAGTAGTGGGAGAGCTTGCGGGAGGCGCTGACGAGCGCAAGTGTGAACTTCTCCAGCGGCAGGTATCTCGTCTTGGCATCCAGCAAGATTTTGCTCGCATAGTAGATAGGCCTCTGTTGCTTGTCTTCTTCTCTAATGAGCACCGAGCTCACTGCGTGGTTCGAAACTGCCAGATACAGGTATAAGACCTCACCCTGTGTCGGAGTGGATAGTAGGGGAGGTGAAGATAGGTACCCTTTGAGCTCTTGGAGGGCGTTGTCGCACTCTGGAGTCCATTGGAACCTCGAGCTCTTTTTCAAGAGCTAGAAGAAGGGGCGGCATTTGTCTAAAGCTTTGTTGATGAAGCGGTTTAGTGCTGTTGCGATCCCCACGAGCCTTTGGACTTGCTTTGCCGTGGTCGGACTTTGGATGGCCTGGATCGCCGAGATCTGCTCGGGATTGGCTTTTATCCCTCGTCTGGTGACCAGGCTGCCCAAGAATTTGCCGGAGCTGACACCAAATGCGCATTTACAGGCGTTCAGCTTGAGCTTTAACTCTTTGAGGACGGTGAAGGTTTGACTTAGGTCAGTCAAGTGGTCCTGTGACCTTTTAGACTTGACGACCATGTCGTCGATGTACACTTCGACCGTCTTGCCGAGCTGGGCCTGAGACATCTTCGTTACCAGCCTCTGGTAAGTGGCACTGGCGTTTTTTAACCCAAAGGGCATCACTTTGTAACAGTAGATGCCTCTGGGTGTTATGAACGCGGTTTTTTCTTCGTCAGGCCCATGTATCGGGATCTGATGGTATCCTCGGTAAGCATCGAGGAAACTCATCCTGTCGTGCCCGGCGGTGGCGTTGATCAACTGGTCGATCTTTGGAAGCGGGAAGCTATCTTCGGGGCACGCCATGTTGAGGTCGGTGAAGTCCACGCAGACCCTCCAACTCTCGTTCTTTTTCTTGACCACCACTGTGTTGGCCAGCCATTCAGGGTAGTGGACTTCCTTGATGGCGTCGGCCTCCAACAGCTTCTTGACCTCCTCAGTTACGGCCTCTGCCTGCTGGACCCCAGTCATGCGAGCCTTTTGGACTACATGTTTGTGTTTGGGATCCACATTCAGTCTGTGACACATGACTTCAGGATCTATGCCGGGCATCTCGTAGGGGGTCCAAACGAAGACGTCTCTGTTCTACAACAGGAAGTCAAACAGCTCGAACCTCTCAGCTTCTGCAAGCTGACTGCCGAGCAGAAAGTATCTCTCCGGGTCGTTGGGGTCGATCCACACCTCGGTAAGGTCTTCTACACTTTTCTGCTTGGGGGCTCGGCCCACAGCTTTGAGCTCTGCCTCTAGCTAGGCCATATGGACTTGCAGCGGCTCTGCCTCGCCGAGGACCACGGCCATCAAGCACTGTTTGGCCATTTGTTAGTTGTCGCGGACTGTGACCACTTTGATGCTACCGTCCCCATTTTCTAACGGGAACTTGAGCTTCTGGTGATGAGTGGAGGGCACAACTTCCATGTTGTGCAGCCAAGTTCTCTCCATTATTGCATTATATGGGGATGGAGCATCCACCACTAGGAAGTCTGCTGTCATGGCGGCACCCCCCACTTGGACTTGGAGGGAGATCTTCCCTTTGGGGTACACTGGCTTGGAGCTAAATCCCACCAATGGGGTGCGGGCTTCCTGTAGGTCCTCCTCTTGTATACCCATTTTCTTGAAGCAGTCGTAGTAGAGGATTTCCGAGGAGCTCCCGGGGTCCACAAGGATCCTCTTGACTTTGAAGTTTTTTAACTTTAGTGTCAGGAGCAGTGGATCGTTGTGAGGCAGCTGGACCCCGTCCAAGTCTTCATCAGAGAACCAAATCTTTGGTCTCTCTTTCCTTACCTTCTTTAGAGAGGGACCAAGCTCAGCCGTCATCACCTGTTTACCGTACAGAGCCCTCTTGGCCTCGGCACGGGATTGGCTGCTTCCCCGGGGAGCGGGAGCTAGGTGGATGACGTTGATGGTCCTCTCCTCATCGCTATCCCGACAGGTATCGGGCTGGCCTTGGTGAGCTTGGTTAACTCTGCCTTCCTCTTTGACGAGGTCTTTGAGGTGCCCGTCTTTCATGAGCTTTTCGAGGTGGGCCTTAATGGCATGACAGTCCTAGGTTCTGTGCCCATTCTGTTTGTGGTAAGCACAGAACTTGCTCTGATCTCGGGCGGAGGCATCACCTTTCATGGGCTGAGGCCACTTGAAGAAAGGCTCCATCTTGATCTTGCCGAGGAGCTTGTAGATGGGCTCCTTGAAGATAGTGTTGACGGCATTGTAAGAGCCTCCAATCGAGCTCGGCTTTGTGCCTCCCGAGGTGGGGGCAGAACGCATCGCCGGACTGGCTGGCTCTCTGTTCCAGGCCGCCTCTCTCCTGGATAGCTTTCTATCCTTCTTGGAGGGCCTATTCTCGTGCCAGATGTTGTGGCTCTCCCGAGCTCGGGCCTCATCTTCTTTTGGTTCGATGTATTGGTTCACCCAGGCCATAAGTGCTTTCACTGTGACCACGGGGAACCGTACTAGTTCCTTCCGGAGCTCGTTGGCTAGTAACAGAGCCTGTTTGAAGGACTTGATGGCCACTTCGTCATTGGCGCCTTCGACCTGGCTGTAGGTGGTCCAGAACCTCTTGACGAACCGAGTGATATTTTCGGTTGGCCTCATTCTGATCGCCATCAGGTCTTTGTTTGCCTACGGGATAACTCGATGCCCTTGGACCTTCTCGACGAAGGAGTTTCAGAGCTGCCGCCAGCTCGAAATTGATCCCTCGGAGAGCGCGCAGAACCACCGAAGTGGAAGGTCGTCGAGACTGGAAGAGAAAACTTTGCAGTTCAGACCGTCCTCGTCTCCCCATACTGACATTCTTTGGGTGAAGTGTCGGAGGTGTGCTTCTGGGTCCGAGGTCCCGTCGTACAGATTGAACCTCGGAACGCTGAACTTCTTGGGGAGGACGTGATCTCTGATTTCCCGGGAGAAGGGAGACGCGCCACGGCCATCAGCATCATTGGCAGTAAGCCGACCTCGGGTGAAGCCGGCGAACTCCATGTTATGCTGCACGGCCTGCTTTATCTCCTGGTTGAGCCATACCCTCAGGAATGGTTGGTTCCCAGTCCCCTCGGTCTTTGGCGCCGCTGTTGAGGCTCAGCGCTGGGGTGAGTGCTGCTCGAGCCTTCATCATAGGCT
Organism: Umbellularia californica; assembly: GCA_028538565.1. Lineage (NCBI taxonomy): Eukaryota > Viridiplantae > Streptophyta > Magnoliopsida > Laurales > Lauraceae > Umbellularia > Umbellularia californica. Next base: position 21,555,886 of record JAPQWN010000005.1, on the reverse strand, counting down.
TGGTCACGCCTCTTATTATTCAGGACATGCCTCAGGTCTTGTCGAGCCTCGAGAACCGTCCAGGCTCATTGACGTGCAGGAGGCACGAGCGAGGCCCTGGCCGGGACCTTCTCCTTCCCTTCGAGTTGCCGCTGGAGCTGGAGGATCTGGGCTTTTTGCTCTTGAATAAGGAGGTTTTGAGCCTTGATTTCCTCGCGGTGCGCCTCGTCGACGTCTTCCAGAATTACGTCGTCGTCACCCTCGTTAAGGAACAGGTTGCCATCATCGTCAAGGAGTACGTGGTCATCCTCCACGCGGTCCTGATGACGAGACTGGCTTGACTTAGACAACACTGGTGTTCTGTCTCGTCGGGAATGTCCCTGAGGGGGAGCATCTCTGTGGGGCTGCTCCTGTAGGATCACGTCCTGACGAGGACGCTCTGCCTGAGAGGGACCTGGCTGGATACACTCCATAACGGGGCCGTGGCGAGAAGGTGATGTCACCCCTCTCGACGACGAACCCGACTGGGTGACAGGCGACCCCACGCTTCTCACACCGGGCCCTAACCCAGTCCTCTTTTGGCGAGGGATCGACGGCATCCACCCAGTCGCCTTTGGCTGGTGTGTCACCAGTGGAGGTGGCATGATGGGCAAAAATGGCTGTGGCGGTTTGGACCTGGGTGGCCCAATGCCTTTGCCCTTCTTAGTCTTTGGAGGCATGGTTTTTCAAGATGGAAGATTTGGTTTTTTCAAACCCTTCCCACGGACGGCGCCAATTGTAAGTGCCTAAAAATAACGGACTTGGTTTAGATGGTGATGGGGTTTGTAATGAAGCTGTTTAGCTGGCTAAGAGTGTCACCGAAAATCTTGAACCTGAAAAGGAAACAAACGTCAGAGCCTCGGGCTGCTATCAGCCGAAGGCACTCCGACGCCTGAGTTAGTGCAGTCACTGAACTCGGGTGAAGTGAGGAAGAAGGTTCAGGCAATGGTATAGTGTAATACACAGTGCATAATGCGTACCTCTTATGGGCCTACCATGCACGTATATATATAGAGGAGTGAAAGCTTCCTGAGTGGAGGTAGGTGAGAGAGCTTGTCCCATCAGCCCATACCTAGGATTCTAGTGGGGGTAGGTGAGGGTACTGTCCCATCGGATCTTTCCTCAATCCCACACATAAATGTGGATGTGATCAGCTGATAGGAAAGAGGCCCTTATCGATAGCCGGTGGCCACCCTATCTGCCAGTACGTTCTGCAACGTAGCCGTCCCATCACATAATGTGGATTGGACGCTTAGTGTTCACCTCGGTCAATGGACCGAACTTGGAGAAGGCACCGAGGTCTGACGGGCAGGAAGTCAGGCATTGCTGCCAAGACGTTCGAGGCCGAAAACGGAGGAGCACGGTTGGTACCTTCACCGAGACTGACTCCATCCCGGTGTAAGCTGGTGCGATGCCGAGCTGGAGGAATGGGATTGAGGCAATCCCTGATTGGTACTTTTACCTAAATCAAGATAACCTCGGTCTCGGGAAAACACCCCACAAAGAGAAAGAAAGGAAAAAAAAAGAAAAGAAAAAGAAGATAGGGCATGCTACGGGTGTAATAGAGGAAGAAGAATTTGGCAGCGTGCAGGGGGCTATGGCAGGGAGGAGAAGAGAAAAAGAAAAGAAAGGAAACGAAAGAGAAAGAAAACAATGAAGGGGTGTGTGTGTGCGGAGCGGAAGAGGAAGACAGAGGAGGAGAAGATGGGTGCACAAGTGCTGCAAGGGGAGAAAGATGAAAAAGAGAAAGAAAAAAAAAGAAAGAGAAGATGTGGATGAACAGAGAGAAGAGGAGATGGAGAGAGGCAGTGCAGGGGGAGAGCAAGGAGAGGGGCAGAGCGGAGAGGGAGAGTCGGGTGATGGAGAGGGAGAAGGAGAAGACAGAGAGGAGGTAACAGAGGGTGGAGGGGGAGAGAACAGAGAGATAGACTAGAGGGAGTGGAGGAAGAAGAAGAAGGAGGCGCAGGGCGGAACAGAGGAGGAAGTAGGGGAGAAGGAGAGTAGGGAAGGAGAGGGGGAGGAGGAGAAAGGTAAGAGGAAGAGAGAAGAGAGGGTGTAGGCGAGCACTGCAGGCGTGGGTAGCGAAGGAGGAAGGAGGTAAGAGAGAGAGAGAGAGAAGGGGAAGAGAGAAAAAGAAGAAAAAAGGAGACGTAAGAGAATACTGGTGCGTGTGGGTGGAGCTGGGAGAGAAGGGGAGGACGGGCGTACCTGACAAGGAAAAAGGAGGCGACGTATGGAGGAGGAAGAAGGTGGCGCTGGTGCTGCGTGTAGGGAGCGGGGCAGTGGTGTTGGTGCTGAGCGAGGGGGCTGCTATGTGCGTTAGAGTGCGTCTGGCGGGGGAGGACAAATGTGGGGTCTGGAGGGAGATGAACAGAGAAAGGAGGGGAGATGTTGGAGATGGGTCTGCACAAGTTGTAGAGGGTAGATGGTGGCTGGTGTAGGGCTGGATGATGGAGAGGTGGGGGTGATGAAGTAGAGGGAGCCGCAGATGGTGATAATAAGAGATGGAGGGGGATGATGGGTCATGGGAGTTCTGCGCCTCTATGGGATTGAGATGGGGGAATTGGGAGAGATGAGAGAGATCCGTGTCCCGGTGGGTTCTGCCTCTGAAGAGGAAGATTGAGACGAAGGGAGTTGGGGATAGAGATGGAAAGAGAGATATCCGGGTTGTGATGGAGAGTCCAGATCTCGTGGACTCTCCGTCCCTTATCCAGTGACGAGCCATGTAGACTGGGCCATGTCCTGGATCGTGGGTTGGGCTTCAGGTTTGGATTTGGATTTGAATTGGAGTTTGGGTTTGAGCTAGAGCTTGGATGGGTTAGGTCTTGATTTAATTGAATGGATCGGGTTTGGATTTGGGCTCGATGGCCAAGCCTGGGTTTCAGAATTCGGGTCAGAGGTTTAGGTTCGGGTTGGATCCAGGTCTGAAAGGAATAGGTGCGGGCCTTGGTCCGGGCCATCATCATTGGGACTCGGGTTTCGCAGATTTTGATCCGCCCTTCAGATTTTTGAGATTTGAGTACTGTTGGGAATTTCTCAATGAGTAGATCATATTGGTGCATGTGTTTGAGTAGTTTGGAGGTCAGGAAAAGACTTGATTTTAATTTAATTTTTCAAAGGGTCTGGGCCTGATTAATTTTAAAAAAAAAGACATAATTTGGGATCTGACCGTCAGGTTTTTAAAATCTTAGTAGAAATCTCTCAATGAGTAGGTCCCGATGATATATGGGTCAAGTCCATTTGAAGATCTATAAAATATCTGAATTTTTGGGGTGCACACATATATTAAATTTGTCCAAAAAAAGGCATATCTCTTGATCCGTTCGTTGGATTCTTTAAATCCTTATATCATCAGGAAGCTTATTAGAGGTCGGTCATCATGGAAGTGAGATCTGACTCGAAACATGAGAGTTAGTGAAATCTATAAAAACATGCCTATAATGATGCAATCTTTCTAGATGTGCGTAATAATGAAGATTTTAATTTATTTACTCAAAATTCTCCAAATGGCGCAAAATTGGGGCATCAATAATATGAGTATTAAAATTGTCTATAAGGGTGCCAAAATGAGGTGTCTACAATCAAACCACAAAGATTGGAAGAATCTAATCTAAGTGGGCTTTGTTTGGTAGATGTTTTTGATTGATTAGTGTTGTGCATCGGAATAGCAGAGCAAGGGTTCGATCGAAGAACTGGTTGGTCCTGGAGAAGACAATGAGCAAGGGAGATTTGTGGTGGGCCACTTAGCGATCTGATTTATAGAGTGCTTGCAAAATTGTAGAGATCAGAAGACCTGATCGGTGGGCCATGATGAGAGCCTAAAATACACCATTTAAACCGCTCAACAAAGACTTTGTTGAACCTTGGAATGATAGTTTAGATCTTCAATTATGTTATTTTTATATTTTCAGGTATTTTAGGTGAAAAACCAGAAGCCAGAGATAAACTAGTGAAAATGGCGAAGATCGAAAGACAACCGGAGCTCACTGGCTCCGGGCTTCCGGATGCCTGGACACACATGACACTCCGGAAGCTACTGCCTCTGGGTATCCGGACGCCCAACTCGGGCGAAGACTCCAACTCCAACGCGTTTTGACTGGATTTTTGGTCCAAAAAAAATGCGAAACTCCTTTTGAAGGTATTCAAATCTTGGGAGAAGATTTGGAGGCTGGTTTGGGAGTCATTGGCTAGATGCTCTTTACATAGGTTAATTAGAAAGCTTAAGGGAGCTAGGCATTGCACAGTCACATATGTGTGTTAAAAAAATTAAAAAAATCACTAACATAGTGTTTCATAGCCTTTGGAAAACAATAGTGTGAATGCCACCAAAAATGCCTTGAGAGGAAGCATGTTATCTTTTACTGAGGTTAGATGGCCCAGAATTTTGAAAGAAAAAGAAAAAGATGTGTTTTCACCGAAATTCTTAGTGGATTGTTTTATGCTTTCATGCTTCTATATGTACACAATTTTCACCATGCACGATCCATTTTTCCAGCATGATTTTGAGGATTTTTGACCAACAGATAGGATTTGTGAACCAAATTTGTAATGTGTATTGAAAACCCCATAATCAGGAATGTCTGGTGTTCGTAGATATCTTTGTGGAAAAGACTCCCTACTTTTGTGTTTTTAGGATTTTTGTGGGTAGATTCATTGCAAACCCTCACGGGACTATAACTCGTCCTCTAGGGAGAACTTAAAGGTTTAAAGGCTTGCTGCACATGCTAAGCCCCTACGAAAGTGGCCTTAGTTAGTCTTTGCTTTTGTTTTAGCTTTGCTCAAGGTCTAGCAAAGTGTAAGTTGGGGGGTGTGATGAGAGCCTAAAATACACCATTTAAACCTTCAACAAAGACTTTGTTGAACCTTTGAACGATAGTTTAGACCTTTAATTATGTTATTTTTATGTTTGCAGGTATTTTAAGTGAAAGACCAGAAGCCAGAGATAAACCGGTGTTAATGGCAAAAATCGGAAGACAACCGGAGCTCACTGGGTTCGGGCATCTGGACACCCGGACACTCGGAAGCTACTGCCTCCGGGCGTCTAGACTCCTGACCCGAGTGAAGAGTCAGCCTCTAGCGCGTTTTGATGGGATTTTTGGTTCAAAAATTCTATAAAATATGATGCCAAACTCCTTTTGAAGGTATTCACATCTTGGGAGAAGGTTTGGAGGCTGCTTTGGGAGCTTTGGAAGAGCGCTGATGGGGGTTTCGTCAAAGATTCTCCGTCAATCTCTCTCCATGAGCAACTGACTCTCTATCTTAGGACTGCGATGAAGACCTGATCTTGTATTTTGGTGATGTATAGATTTTAGGGTTTTACTTTGAACGCTTTTGGTTATATGACATGATGCTATCCATTGATTGGATTTTCTTTAATACAATATCTCTTTCTTTGGTATTTTAATCTTGTAGATTTTAATACTAAGTCATATAACGATGCTTGAATGAATGTATTATTAGATCTAGGATAATCTATACCATTGAGATAGGTTATGCCCCGATTTACATCCACATCCCTTATTTGTTGACTCTGAAGGTTTGTAACCAGAACGAGTCTTTTTAGCGTTGATAGTGAAACCCTAGGTCTATACTTGCCATTGTGCGAGATCATAGTGGATTCGTACTCTGAGATCTTTTCTTTGATTGAATCAAAACTTTGTCTTTAAATTTGTTAATTTAGGAATCAAACCCATCAAACCAACACTTTGTTTTCTAGTAGGATTAGTTTAAAAACCAACACTTTGTTTTTTTAATTAGGATTAGTTTAGGAATTTAGGAACCAACACAACTTAGTCTTTCTGTCCAAGTGGATACGATACTCGGTTAACATCTTTGCTCTCACGAGTAGAGATAGTAGCGGGGGATAATTTATATTTGCAATCCTGTTTTAGGACGATCAAATTTTATATTTGCAACGACGCCAAAATTTGATTGTCCCAAAACAGGGTTGTAAATATAAATTATCCCCCGCTACTATCTCTACTCATGAGAGCAAAGATGTTAACCGAGTATCGTATCTACTGGGACAAAAAAAGCTAAGTTGTGTTGGTTCCTAAATTCCTAAACTAATACTAATAGAAAACAAAGTGTTGGTTTTTAAACTAATCCTACTAGAAAAAGAAGTGTTGGTTTGATGGGTTTGATTCCTAAATTAACAAATTTAAAGACAAAGTTTTGATCCAATCGGAGAAAAGATCTCAGGGTACGAATCCACTCTAACCTTGCACAATGGCAAGTATAGACCTAGGGTTTCACTATCAATGCTAAAAAGACTCGTTCTGGTTACAAACCTTCACAAAGTCAACAAATAAGGGATGTGGGTTTAGATCAGGGCATAACCTATCTCTGTGGCATAGATTATCTGAGATCTACAAACACATTCGTTCAAGCATCTTTATATGACTTAGTATTACAATCTACAAGATTAAAATACTAATGAAAGAGATATTGTATTAAAGAAATAAAATCCAATCAATGGATAACATCATGTCATATAACCAAAAGCATTTAAGTAAAACCCTAGAACCTATACATCACCATAAACACAAGATTAGGGCTTCATCACAACCCTAATATAGAGATCTAGTTATGCATGGCGAGAGGTTGATGAAGAATCTCTGATGAAATCCCCATTGACGCTCTTCCAAAGCTCCCAAACTAGCCCCCAGAACTTCTCCCAGGATGTGAATACCTTCAAAAGGAGTTTGGCATCATATTTATAGTATTTTTGGACCAAAAATCCCGTCAAAACGCGCTGGAGGCGGAGTCTTCACCCGGGTCGGGCGTCCTAATGCCCCATACTGGGCGTCCAGAGGTAGTAGCTTCCGGGTGTCTTGTGTGGATGGGCGTCCGATATTTGGTGTCTGGACACCTGGAGCCAGTTGTCAGATGTGAATTTTGATTCCCCAGGGGAGGGAAATTGCCATTCAACTATATAAGATATTAGAAAATTACATCGAAAATGAGGATTCCGACTACCCTCAAAATCGATGGATCACGATCACCAGTTACGGATACAACCGTAACACAGTCCATCGACGAAAGTCGAAAGAGAGCGGGAGAAAATGGGATGGGTTCTTCTCTCATCTAATGTGCCGCCGGCGACACACGACGGTTGTCTTGTCACTTAATTTGTGTTGCGACCCTGGACCGGGTCACCGACCTAATCCGGGATCAGGACATGGTTTTTGGAAGATAAGAATGTACCAATGCCATAGAACATAAATTTATTTTGGCCAATACGTACACGAGCAACAAAATTGTGATACCACCCGTGTATGGAATTTCCCACAGGTGGCCGCAGTGAGGATGTCACATCAACGTAGTATTTTTGTTTAAGTGCAAAAGCGTGTAGCAAATCAAACTCATAAATCACTTCGAGAAAACAAGAGTAATGGCACCTAAGAATAACTTGATGTCAGAGTGAGCAATGATCAATATAGCATTTTTCCCAAAAAAATAAATGTTAATAGTTCATACAAAAGATCAGTTAATTAACATTCCCCAAAAATAAAGGCCAACAAAGGCCAGTACAACCCAAAATAGTATTTCTAAAAGAATATGCTATCCACAATCCCCAAAACGTATTGTCTCTCGAAGCAGCCAAATGTCTAAACGACATCATCGGCCTACCACTCAGCTACACGTTGCGGCTCCCCAGCAGCCTCCTCAAGCTCCGCCTCAGGATAACCGGCGTTTGGACCTGAGTGTAAGACCCCGACCCGAGTGTTCCCGATTAGTGCTAATTAAGTCGCGTGTTAGTGCTAAGTGTGTTTAGTAGAATTGACTAAGTTGGACTAGTATAGTTCTTGTTATAGCTTTGTAGAATTTTAAGTGCTTTGTGTTTAGTGGGGGGCCCTTTGGGGGTTTCCTTTTGATAGCTTTGTGTTAATTTGGGAATTTCCCGAGATCCCGATGACTTGTATTTCTACCCCATTTAACTTGTCCCGCTAATCCCTATAACTTTCATGTTGATCCTGTAACCGTTTGGAACCCCGAAACCCGACTTTCCTAGCATTGAGGGCAAAACAGTCTTTTTACACCAAATATGTACCCAAAACTTAATATCCCCAAAACCTGCGAAAAATATACTTTTTGGAAACTAGATATTTCGGCGATCACTTTTCCCTTCTTCGTCGATTTCATCCGAGGTCCCGATAGTGGTAATTTCAGCTTCCAAAGATTTTCTAGTGGTGGGACCCACACCCACTTGTATATATAGAACCCATCTTCCTCTTTTCCCTTTTTCCAGCACAAAAGCCACACAAGAACTAGGGTTTCCATTTTCTTCTTCTTCTTGTGGCTTCTCCATCCTCAATCTCCACCAAACTTGCACCAATAGCACAAATGGTGATCACCATCTTCTTCCTCTCTACTAGAGCTCTCCATTGATACCATTTTTAGAAGGAAGCCACCCATTTTAGAACCTTCTTGAAGCTCATCTTGCCTTTTTAAGAGTCTCCAAGTAAGTTTTCTTTCCCAATCTCTTTGTTATGTTTTCTCCTAGCTATAGAGAAGCCCCATTTTCATTATTGAAGAGTTCTTCTTCTTCTTCCCTTGTTTGACCCATTTTAGGGTTTGTTTTTGGGGGTTTTGTGTAGCTTGGAGTTTGGCTTGGAAGAGGAGAGTAATAGCTTGATTTCCTTGTTTAGAGACCTTGATGCAAGTGGAATGACTAGATGCTTTGAGTTTTAAATGGTTTCATGACAAACATGATTGATTTTGTATCTTCATTAATGGTTTGTTTGCTTGCATTCAATGTGTAATAAATGCCTTTGAAAATGGTTGGTTAGCTCTTTATGATCTTGAAAATATGATTCATATTTCTTTGTTTTACTTTTGTTGAAGAATTAGATGAATCCTTGTGTTGTGGCTATTCTCTTCTTGTTTGGTGATTGAATGTGAATGAGGAAATTGAGATGCTTGGGAAATGACATTTATGGAAGTGTTGATGGGAGTTTTGGGAAATGTTTTAGGAGTTTTGATGAATGATTGTTGGGGGCAAGGAGGCCATTTTATTGCAGGTGAAAGTGTATAGGAGAATGGAGAAATAAAGGCCATGAAGGCCATTCTCGGGCGCTGGGATTGGCTGCCCGCTCGAGCACGCAGCCAATCTGCTACCAACTCGGGCAGCAGTGAGACTGCCCACTCGAACGGGCATATGTCCGCTCGAGCGCGTATGTCATCCACTCGAGCGGGCAACCTTGCTGGTTGCCTGGTTCCTGCGTGGTTCAGGTCCACTCGAGCGCCCTTTGGTCCGCTCGAACGCACCCCCCCTCGGGTCTAAAACACTTTTAAAGCCCGAAAAATGTTTTTAAAGGAATCCCTTGATACCGGGAGACACATGAGGCAACGTTTGAAATTCATTTGAGAAGGAAAACCACAACACAAAGATCCATTGAAGTTCTTTAGGAATTTCCAATGTGTCTAAGTATTCCGGAATGTCTACAAATTCAAGGGTACCAAGTTATCTTTAAGATTGATATACGGAATGCCTATTCACCTTAAACGAATATTGAACCCGATATTTTGTCCGACACCCAAAAGTTCATTTGTTCTTCTTTGTACTCGAGATTTACACTATGTGACTGCTTTCCCTGAAAGCATTGAAAAAGATACTTGTATTAATTGCTAGTCCCGAAATGCACGCCCGACATGATGTGATAGTTGTGCCTTGAGCACCCCCGTCTTGCCCGATTATATTCTCGCACTTGTTTACACATGTCTCGATTTACATGATTTGACCTATGAGTCGGCACCACTAAGCTTGGATAACCTTGTCGGTCTGATCCACTGACTTGGAGATCCCCCTCTTGTCCCGCCAGCTGTAGTTTAGATCCCGCTACCCGGTTTATTAACTGTGGTCTTGTCCCGTTACCGCAGATTGCTACTGTGGTTCCCGATGCCCGGCTCGCTACCGTGGTCATGTCCCGTGTATAGTATATGTATATGTAAATTTCGTTGTCCCTCCTTACTTCGGTGACTGAGGTCAACGCCTTGATATGTTTGCTCTATCACTTCGGTGATAGAGGACTTAGCTTCATGTGGTTGCCATCTTATTTGTTTCCCGAATTCCTTAGTTACCTTACATGTTTTATTACTGCATATATGTTTTTAAATAAATGTCTTGGTTACTTCTTGAAAGTTATTGTTTTAAACAGGTTTATATGTTTTCCAAGGTAAATGCCTTTGTTATCAAATGTTTCATATCTTTTCACCCACCTGCCAGACCGTCGTGTCTGATCCATTTCTTTGGTACTCAAGTCCCGTTGTCGGTTATCCCGAGGAGGAGCACGAGGAGGCAGTCGGAGAACCGCAGCAGTTAGTCGAGTCGCACGCCGATGATGTTGTTTAAACATCCGGTAGCCTCGAGAGATCCGTAACATTTTGGGAGGGTTATTAACTATTCTTTTGGTGGACATTGTTTTGTTTATATTGGCCTTGTTGGCCTCTAATTTTGGGGATTGTAATTAAATGATATATGTTCAAACTTTAACAGTACTTTTGGGTTACACTAATGAACATTGCTCATTCTGACACTTGTTATTCAAATGCAATCAGTCTTATGTTTTATGGAAATGATTTACATGCTTGATTTGCCATACGCTTCCGCAATTGTACGAAATATTCATATTGTTGTGATATCCTCACCGCAGACACTTGTGGGAAATCACGTGCACGCGTAATGCGTGTCCTTTTATTATCCGTGTATGTATGGACATTAAACGTACTACTGTTCTTGTTTATCATTATATTCTATCATTTACTCTTACTTAGTCCCGATCCCGGATTTGGACCCTAAACCCGGTCCGGGGTTGCGACACTGAGTACCAAGGAGTGGATCAAACACAACGGTCTGGCAGGTGGGTGAAGGGATAAAACAATACAATAATAAATGAATTTACCTTGAAAAAAAATTTAAAACCTGTTTAAACAATAATTTCCATGAAAGGAACAAATTATTTATTCAAAACATATATGATGGACCCCGCCTTTCGTCCTCTCCTTCCGACCCGGGGGCTGCTGGAGTCCGACGGAGGAGAAAAGTGGGTATCAACATTTTTTGTACGGGTATGCCAGATTTTATATTCTACTTGGAATTTGGAGTGGTGATGATCCGGAGATTCACCTTCACAAGTAGAAAGGAAATCAATTCTTTTTTCTAACTTTTCAAATTGCATAAATAATTAAGAAAAGAGACAAGATTTTTTTGAATGCCATAGGAGGCGATTTTGTGCCGTGAAAGGCGATTTACAGATCTCATCAATAATGAAAGACGAGAATTGTGGTTTTTTTGTCTCTTTAAAAAATACAAAGTATAATAGAGAAGGAAGAAAATGGATCTAACTTCTCAGGAGATTGTGGGGACACATTCAGATCGACGGTCACAAGTCATGTATGGACTTTACCATCGTCCTTCAGATGAGAACACTTGATGGTTCGACTCTTTGGCTTGGCTTGGGCCTTAGTTTTTTAGAAGACAAAGACCAAGGGGATGTCCAATATCCAATAAAAAACCTAGTAAACGGGCTGAAAAGCCGCGTTTAGGCCACGTTGGATAGGAGAAGAGGACCTTGTGGGGGGGGGGGGGGGGGGGGGGGGGGGGGGGGGGGACAAGGGACTTTGATCACCTTGTGGTGTTTCTTGCAACAGAGTAGCAAGATTTCGTCAAAATTTCTCTAGGATTTTCCAAACTCCGGATGTGTGTATGTGTGTCTTGGTGTCGGTAGGTGTCGGTCTCTTTGGAATGGACCTCCTTTTATAGGCTCTTGGTAGCCATGAGGTGGTTTATGGGCATTGATGGTCGTGATGAGAGGTTTGATGGCATTGATGCTCCATGATGGGAGGAGTTACAAGTTTTTATTTCTTGATTTTGTAACTCCCTTTTTTTGGTTTGTGATTGGCTGATGGAGACTGATGGGTGTTTAATCACCTTTAATCTCCATGATGAGGGGAGTTTCATGGTTTTAATGCCATGATTACTTGGACTTGTAACTCCTTTTTCCTTGAATCTAATTCGGCCGTCCAAAATAATGAGTTAATGACCGCATTAAGTTGTCATAAAACGGGTCAACTAACAGCATTAAGTGGTCGCCGGGGCATTTGAAGAGTTGCGGGCTGCGCCGCGTCTTTTGGAATTCTTCTTGTGATCATCGCCGATGGATCCGCATGTTGTTTGATGTCGGATGACGATGTAATTTCAGATATTGATTGATGCCAGTGGGCCGATACATCTGTCTTGTCGATTTCTCGATCGGTCGGACATGAAGTGTACTTTCTTGGTTAGCCGGTTGGCGATCTTGGAGCGATCAATGATGACTTCATGCTCTTGACGACGGATCTGAGATGTTGACGAAGATCAGTCATTTCCAAGCATCAAGAATTGGATTTTTGGAAAATCACAGGGGTTGGAACTCTCAAAACGCGGAAAGGATCGGAAAACGGGCCACCCGGCGGAAAATCCGGCGACCCGGATTTCCAGGGTCGCCGGTACCATGGGGGTTTTGTCCCCTTTGGTTGCCGCTTCATTTTTCGGTCGTTTCTTCTTCTTTTTCGTTCCTTTTTCTTCTATATTTTTCTTGAAAATTTTCCTCAATTATTCACCTAATTTTCTTGGAGAAAACTTGACGAGAACCTGCGCAAAACCGGAGCACAAAGTTTCCCATTTTTTGGAAAAGCTGAAGACTTTGTAGCCGATTTTCCGTCAAGAGTCGAAACTAGGCCAAACGATGTCAGAATGATCTGAAATTTGAAGTGAAGCCTCTTGAGCAATGGATAGGACCAACCATGGGCTTTTATTTGAGTTTTGAAGCCGTTTGGGGTCCCGTCGATGCTAGACTTGATTTTACTGCGAAGAAGATGTCGAGCTTTGATGTGTGGTCAACCGATGTCCGATTGACCTGAAATTTGAGAGGGAGCCTATTGGAGTCATTTTGAGACGATCCATTAGATCCGATTTGGATGTCATGGTCCCGGGAGGCTCCGCAGCCGGTAGGCTTGAGTTTCTTTCAGAGCGTCGAAGTCTGGTCAAAAGTTGTCGGAATGACCTGAAATTCGACGTGCAGCCCTTTGGAAGCATGTTGAAGCCACTCATATACTTTGTTTGATGAGTGATGGCCTCGATGGTTCTTGCCGCCGAGAGGCTTGATTTTGCTACTCGAGCGTTGATGGAGGGTCAAACGTTGTCGGTTTGACTTGAAATTTGACAAGGAGCCTTTTGGAGGTATTTTGGAACCATCCGTAGGCTCTGATCGAAGTTTTGATGTCTTCGACGCTGTCGCCGCCGGGAGCGCCCGTTTAGCTGTCGGAGGAGTGAAATTAGGCCAAACGATGTCTGAATCGCCCGAAACTTCATGTGTGCCCCTCTTTTGGCTGTCTTGAACGATCTTGCAGTTTTTGTTTGATTCTAACAAGATCTGATGCTTGAAGTAGCATTGCCTATTTGTAGAAGGATGCAACTTCATGTGACTTCTTAGTGTTGAGGAGGCAAAGTGACTTTTTTTGGAGTCAACAAATGCCCCCTTGGTGTTGAGCATTTATTTGTCTTTTTTTTTTTTTGAATACTCTTTTTGAGTTTCCGGGGGAATTTTATGGTAGTGAGAGGGATCACATACCATCTCAAGGCAAAGTTTTGAAAATGACATGGGAGATTTGGATTTTTGGGTTTTTGGATTTTGGTTTGACATTGTGAACCTAAAGGCTTTATGTGGCACATTAGGCGGTCAAGTAAGGCTTTTTTGGTTTTTGATCTTGTGACCTAACAAGCTGTATGTGGCGATTAGGGAGTCGGGGTTTGATTTTTGATTTTGACCTTGTGACCCAACAAGCTGTATGTGGCAAGTTGGGGGGGGGGGGGTGTCAAATTTGGTTTTGACCTTGTGACCCAACAAGCTATATGTGGCAAGTTTGGGGGGGGGGGGGGGGGTCGGGATTTGGTTTTTGGTTTTGGTCTTTTTGCGGAATGTCAATTTCAAGATTTTGGCTTGATTTGGTTCAGGAGGTTGGATAGTTTGTTTTTTGGAAACTCATGAGGCTTTCTCTCTCTCTATCTCTCTCTATCTTTTTTTGAATGGTCCAATCAACTCAAAGAGGCATGGCACCACTTTTTTCGTATGCTCTTGGTAAGAGGGATTCTTTTTTTTTACTAAAAGCCACTTTTAGTGGCTAGGTGGTCAAACCTGACTCATATGGGCTAACCCATGGGTCCTTAAGCTTTGAAGATGACTTAGATCTCATGTGGTGTCATTTTGTAGAGAATATCTAAAAATATCTCTTTTGTGTAAAGAATATCTAAAAATATCTTTACTTGGAGAAAATCTCTCAAGTTTCTTTGTCTTTGGGAGAGATTTTCTCAAAGTATCTTTCTTTTGAGAAAGTTACTAAATTTTAGCACTTATCTCATTTCTTTTCTCCTTGTTTCCTCTTTTGGTTTCCTCTTTTCTATAAAAGCAAGGGAAGGTTGATTCTTTTGCTTCATTGCTTCCTTTTTGCAAGAATCTTCAAGAGTGCTCCAAGATCAAGAGCACTTCTTTGTCTTCAAGGATCTTCAAGCTTTTTGTTCTTCTTCTCCATGGCATCAAGTAAGTTTTCTTCCGTCACAAGAAATCTCCATTGTAGAAGTAGTTTCTTTTCTTTTCTTTTCTTTGCTTTATTCTTTTCTTCGTTTTTTTTCATCTTTTCAAGCACGTTTTTTTTTCTTTTTTCTTGTACTTCTTCTTTCTTTTTTTTTTTTTCACGGTTTTCCCCCTCTACCCTTTTTTTTCTCTCTCTGTTTTTTTTGGGCCGTACGGACAGATCCGTATGGATCTGGCCGTACAACCACTTGGCCATGGGGCCACGGCCTTGTGGGCTAGCCGAAATTTTTTTCTCTATTTTTTTTTATTTTTGAAGAGGTTTTCTCTCTTTTCTTACTTTTTTTCTTTTCGCTCACCATGATAATGAGGTTTATGCAATTTCAAAATGTTTATGCATTTTTTTTTTGTTTGATGCATCAAGATAGAAGGCTAGAGTCTCTAGGTCAAGCCAACATGATTTTTGACTTGGACAATGTTTAATTGGTTTTGACCAAATTGGGTTGGAATTGGTCAAACTTTGGTCAAGGTTTTCCTAGCATCTAATCATGATGATGTTCTTTGATGCATGATTTTTAGTAAATTGTCTTGGAAGCATGATAATGCATGCCTGAAAATCTTTTGCAAGTTTTGGGATTTGGAACTCGCAGCAATGTTGAGCCCTTTTCCAATTTTGCGGAAATTTGATAAGATTGGCTTGATCTCGCAGCAATGTTTGAGTTCAAACCTCTTTTGATAATCTTCCACTGACTATGAGTTTGCAGCGATGTTGAGCTCATCTTCAGGCTTCTTGTCTTTTTCGGGGTGTTTCCCTTTTCTTCAGAATTGCCCCGGAACAATGCCAAAATTTCGCTAGAATTTTTTTGTAGCAAAACTCTGTCATTTTGATGATGATTGATCTTTTCTTTTCCATCCTTTGCAGGTAGTTCTTCCAGAAGGAACAAGGGTTAGGGGCCTGTTACTGACGCACTTCGTCGGTCTGCCAGATCTTCTAATGCGGCCGTTCAGTAGGCCTGGGAGAAGGTCCAGTTTGTCGAGAAGATATTGGAAGAATGTGATTCCCTCAACCGTGATGAAATGAGACAGTGATTGATCGCTCTCAAAGACGAGGAATTCTACAAGATCGCGGTAAGCAGCCCTCCTTGCGTTACGGACAGTCAGAGCATTGTGCCTAAGCCTACCTTCTTCTTCGGTGATGCAGTCCCTGACGACTTGACATACCAAAGGAGATGTTTTCAGTTCTCTTACACAGCAGATGGTGAGGAGAGAACTATTTCTACCCGGTCGACCTTTGATCGAACCATCTCGATCACGAGTCTTTCTCCCACATGCCCTAAGAGGGAGGATCCTTCGTGCTGGGTGAAAAGGACGAATGTGATCAAGACCGGGGCTTTTGTTGGCGGCCTTTTCATTTTTACAGAGAAGTCGCCCGTCCGTATGGACATGTTGACACAAAAAAAAAGTCACTATGTCTCCTCAACATGAAGAAGCCACATGAAGCTGCATCCTACTACAAACAAGCAAGGCTACTTCAAGCATCTGATCTTGTCGGAATCAAACAAAACTACAAGATCATTCAAGACATCCAAAAGAGGGGTACACCTGAAGTTTCGGGCCATTTCGACAACATTTGGCCTAACTTCACTTCTCCGACAATTAAACAAGCGCTCCTAGTGGTGACAGCATTGAAGACATCAAAACTTCGATCAGAGCCAACGGATGGCTCCAAAATACCTCCAAAAGGCTCCTTGGCAAATTTCAAGTCAAACTGACAACGTTTGACCCTCCATCAACGCTCCAGTAGCAAAATCAAGCCTCTCGACGGGGAGAACCACTGAGACCATCACTCATCAAACAAAACACAAGAGTGGCTTCAACATGCTTCCAAAGGGTTGCACGTCGAATTTCAGGTCATTCTGACAACTTTTGACCAGACTTCGACGCTCCGAAAGAAAATCAAGCCTACCGGCGGCGGAGGCTCCCGGGACCATGACATCCAAATCGGATCTAATAGATCGTCTCAAAATGACTCCAATAGGCTCCCTCTCAAATTTCAGGTCAATCAGACATCGGTTGACCACACATCAAAGCTCGACATCTTCTTCGCAGTAAAATCAAGTCTAGCATAGACGGGACCCCAAAAGGCTTCAAAACTCAAATAAAAGCCCATGGTTGGTCCTATCCACTGCTCAGGAAGCTTCACCTCAATTTTCAGGTCATTCCGACATCGTTTGACCTAGTTTCGACTCTTGACGGAAAATCGGCTACAAAGACCCGAAAAATGGCAAACTTTGTGCTCTGGTTTTGTGCGACTTCTCGTCAAGTTCTTTTTAAGAAAATCAATTCAATAATTGAGGAAAAATTTCAAGAAAAATACAGAAGAAAAAAGGAACGAAAAAGAAGGAAAAACGACCGAAACAGACACTCGGCGACCAAAGCGACCAAAGGGTGCATGGTCGCCAGCGACCTTGGAAATCTGGGTCGCCGGATTTTCGACGGATGGCCCGTTTTCCGATCCTTTTCGCGTTTCGGGAGTTCCTGCCTTTGTGATTTTCTGAAAATCCAATTTTTGATGCTTGGGAACGACTGATCTTCGCTGACATCTCGGATCCGTCGTCAAGAGCATGAAATCATCATTGATCGCTCTAAGATCGCCAACTGGATGACCAAGAAAGTACACTTTCTGTCCAACCGATCGAGAAATCGATAAGACAGATGTCACCGGCCCACTGATATCAATCAATGTCTGAAATTGCATCACAATCGGACATCAAATAGCCTGGGGATCCATCGGCGATCATCACAAGAAGAATCCCAAAGGACACAGCAGCCCGCGACTCTTCACTGTTGACACCAAAAAAGTCACTATGTCTCCTCAACATCAAGAAGCCTCGTGAAGCTGCATCCTGCTAAAAATAGGCAAGGCTACTTCAAGCATCAGATTTTGTCAGAATCAGACAGAAACTGAGAGATCCTTCAAGACAGCTAAAAGAGGGGTACACCTGAGGTTTCGGGTCATTCCGACATCGTTTGGTCCAACTTCACTGCTCCGACAGCTAAACAAGCGCTCTCGGCGGCGACATCATCGAAGACACCAAAACTTCGATCAGAGCCTACGGATGACTCCAGAATGTCTCCAAAGGGCTCCATGCCAAATTTCAAGTCAAACCGACAACGTTTGACCCTCCATCAATGCTCGAGCAACAAAATCAAGCCTCCCGGCGGCGGGAACCACCGAAGCCATCACTCATCAAACAAAATACATGAGTGGCTTCAACATGCTTCCAAAAGGCTGCACGTCGAATTTCAGGTCATTCCGACAACGTTTGACCAGGTTTCGATGCTCCGAGAGAAAATCAAGCCTACCGGTGGCGGAGCAACCCAGGACCATGACATCCAAAATGGAGCCCATGGAACGTCTCAAAATGACTCCAATAGGCTCCCCGTCATATTTCAGGTCATTCCGACAAAGTTTGACCAGGTTTTGATGCTCCGAGAGAAAATCAAGCCTACTGGTGGCGGAGCAACCCGGGACCATGACATCCAAAACGGAGCCCATGGAACGTCTCAACATGACTCCAATAGGCTCCTCGTCGAATTTCAGGTCAATCGGACATCGTTTGACCACATATCAAAGCTCGGCATTTTCCCCGCAACAAAATCAAGTGAAGCATCGATGGGACCCCAAACGGCTTCAAAACTTAAATAAAAGCCCATGGTTGGTCCTATCCACTGCTCAAGAAGCTTCACCTCAATTTTCAGGTCATTCCGACATCGTTTGACCTAGTTTCGACGCTTGACGGAAAATCGGCTACAAAGTCTTCGGCTTTCCCGAAAAATAGGAAACTTTGTGGTCCGATTTCGCGAGGGTTCTCGTCAAGATTTCTCCAAGAAAGTCAAGTCAATAATTGAGGAAAAATGTCAAGAAAAATACAGAAGCACGATTTTCCGCGACTCTTCACATGCCTTGGCAACCACTTAATGTCGTTAATTGACCCATTAAAGCAGTCATTAACTCATTATTTTGGACGGCCCAATCAGAACCAAGCATTTGGGAGTTACAAATCCAAGCAATCATGGCATTAAACCCATGAAACTCCCATCATCATGAAGCATAAAGGTGATTAAATGCCCACTACCTTCATTGGCCAATCACAAGCCTTGAAAAAGGAGTTACAAAATCGATTTGTAACTCCTCATCAATTCTTTCATCATGGCCATCAATGCCAATAAACACCTCATGGCTACCAAAAGCCTATAAAAGGAGGTCCATTCCAAGAAAAATGCAATGATGAAAAGAGATCCCAAGTACAAGCTCTGAAAAATCAAAAAATCCAAGAGAGAGACGAAGTCCTGGTACTTTGCTCCTGGAAGCACCACAAGGTGATCAACGTCCCTTGGGGGGCCACCCCCCCAAGGTCACCTCCTTCTCCAACATGGCCTAAACGCGGCTTTTCAGCCCGTTTACTTGGTTTTTCATTGGATATAGGACCTTCTCTTGGTCCTTGTCCTTTAAAAAACTGAGGTTAGGAGCCAAGCCAAAGAATCAAAGCATCACATGTTCTCATTTGAAGGACGATGGCGAAGCCCATACATGACTTGCGACCGTCGATCTCAACGTGTCCCCACAATCTCCTGAGAAGTTAGATCCCTTTTCTTCCTTTTCTATTGTAGTTTGTATTTCTTAAAGAGATAAAAAGAAATCACAATTCTTGTCTTTCATATTTGATGAGTTTTGTAAAAACGCCTTTCACGGCAAAATCGCCTTTCACGGCAAACAAACAAAAACGCCTCTTACGGCATTCTAAAAACTTGTCTCTTTTCTTAATATTTGTTCAATTTGAAAAGTTAGAAAAAAGGATTGATTTCCTTTCCACTTGTGAAGGTGAATCTCCGGATTATCACTATTCCGAATTCCAAGTAGAAAGTAAAACTGGCATACCCGTACAAAAATGTTGATGCCCGAGATCTTCCCTCCTCCGCCGAGACCCAGGTCAGCCCCCAGGGTGCGGAGGGAGAGGACGGAAGATTCCCCCTTTTTTTCGGGTCCATCAGGCGACCCTGCAAATCCGGGTTGCCGGATTTTGCACCAAATCGTCCGTTTTCCGATTCTTTTCGCGTTTCGGGTGTTCCGGCCTCTGTGATTTTCGGAAAATGCAATGTTTGATGCTTGAAAACGACTGATCTTCGTCGACATCTCGGATCCGCCGTCAAAAGCATGAAATCATCACCGATCACCTCAAGATCGCCAACCGGCTGACCAAGAAAGTGCACTTTCTGTCCGACCGATCGTGAAATCGACAAGACAGATGTCACCGGCCAGCCAACATCAATCAATGTCTGAAATTGCATCGTAATCCGACATCAAACAATGCGTGGATCCACCTGTGATGATCACAAGAGGAATTTCAAAAAAAAATTAGTTTTCTCTCTTTTGAATTCAAATTTGAGAAACATTGGTTTCCTTCTTTTTCGGATTTAGCGCTCGTAGAAATGTTGAGCCTTTGTTCGGATTGGAACACGATTCGCTCTCTTTGATGAGTTTATTAAGAAACCCTTTCAAAAAAGAGTTTTTTTTTTTTCAAAAAAAAAAAAAAAAACACTAAGGTTCCACCAGTTGCGTTCTTTGACCAAAGTGGATTTAAGAAAAGCCTTGTCCAGAGTGTGGAGACAGCTAGACCGTTCGAGGCAAGGGTTCTTCAAACGGGTTCATTAAGTAATCCTACCCTTACCTGGGGGTTGATCTATCTACTAAGGTATCATAAGATCGAATTGGAAATCTATGTGCACCTTTCAAAAAAAAATCCCCTAAAAAAAATCTTTTAAAAAAAAAAACTTCCGTCACTTTTGAGTTCAGAGTTGAGAAATCTTGGTTCCCTCCCTTTCGGATTTAGCGCTCGCAGAAATGTTGAGCCTTTGTTCGAAACGGAACACCATTTGCTCTCTTCGATGAATTCAATCTTGACCTTTCAAAAAAAAAAACTTCCGTCACGTCTAGATTCACATCCAAGAAATTCTGGTTCCTTCTCTTTTGAATTTAGCGTTCGCAGAAATGTTGAGCCTTTGTTCGGATTGGAACACCATTTGCTCTCCTTTATGAACCCAAATTTGACCTTTCAAAAGAATCCCATCTCGCGTCCTTCACAAGGATACGATTTGCAACAATTGTGCCTAGCGGTGCTAGTACGCCCTTTCGGGTCTACTGTATTCGCGACTGACACATTTGTATCTCCAACCTTATATCATTTTACCTCGAGTGAGCCTTGCTTCTCGGTAATTTGAATTAGGGTCTACAATTGCTTCTAGCAGTCACTGGAACGCTCACTCTGAGCCTACCATACTTGCATTTCAGAACAATTGTATCCTCTATGGCTTTTTGCCTTCTTCATCGTCCTTGGGTTGGGCCATGTCCCCTCAAGTGATTTGAAAAGACAAAACCATAGTTGTTCTCCATTTATGATCACCATATTCTTGTGATTACTAATGGATTTGAGGCTCTGATGGAAAATCTTATTCTCACTCTACAGTGTCCACCACCTAACAATGAAACCCCTCCGTATCATGAAGATGACGAGGGCAATGCAGAAAATAATGAGTCTCGCGCCCTTACCAGAAAGGACGTGGACGATATCCTCGCAAAAGCAAAAGAAGAGGATACATTGAAGGAACATGGGATCAAGCCACCCTACCCTTTATGGATGGACTCGGTTCCGTTCCCTGCAAAATTCAAACAACCTACTCTCCAGACATATACGGGGAAAGGTTCGGCCAGGCAACATGTCATCCATTTCAAGATCCTGACGGGAGCTATTGCGGATCAAGATGCCTTCAAGATTCGCCTATTTGCAAGTACCCTAAAAGGTACAGCCTTTGATTGGTACTCCACTCTGCCGGAGAACTCCATTCAGAACTGGGCTATGCTGGAGACACGCTTCCTGACCCACTTCCAAGGTGTGGATCATCCTGTTACTATGGCTCAACTCTGCAGCCTAAAACAGGGAGAGATTGAGTCAACATATGACTTCATTCACAAATGGAAGGCAATGGCGTATAAATGCTCAGATGTGCTGCTACAAGCGTCACTAGTCAACATCTGCCGTAACAATATGAGAGCAAAAGTTCGCTCCATGATCATCGGCAACAAATCAAAGAACCTGGGAGAACTCCTCGAAGCTTCTATAGAAACTGAAATGGTGATCAAAGACCTCAACAGTCAGAAATCATCAAAGAATGAGCCGACAGCTGTTACAACCTCAAAACCAAAGAAAAAGGAGGTTCTCAATGTGCAGACTAAATCAGCTCCTTAGCAACCAAAGAAACCTGAAAACAAAACTGCAGGTAAAAGACCTAAACTCTCTGATGCCTTCAAAGAACGTGTAGAAAAGAAATATCCGTTCGATGAAGATGTTGAAGAAATCTTTGAGGCTCTCCTAGCAAATGGCAAACTCATTTTGCCAGAGCCCAAAAGACTGGGAGATGTTGGCAAAACCAATGATCCCCGATACTGTCCATACCATCAGATGATCTCACATCCTCTCAATCAATGCTTCGTTGTGAGAGAGAAGATCAATGAGATGTGGAAAAACGGAGTCATAACCTTTGATAAAAACTATGGCCCCGCCTCTGTCAACATGGTGTCATGTCGGCAAACTTCAAGCTCACCGAAGGAGAAGATCACTACTTCATTCAAGGTGATAAAAATAGCTCAAGCGTCCCAAGAATTGGTTCCCTATCCAACATCAGATGGACAGCCTATATGGGTGCATCCCGATCTCCTGGATGATGAGAATTGGGTGATCGTCAAAACAAAGCCGACCGCTCAGCAGCGAAGGCAAGCCAAGAGACAACTCCGCAATCTCAAATAGCAGCAGAAGTCTCAACCAAAACAAGAAGTCCTTGAAAAAGCAGAAACTTCTTCCACCGCTTCACTAGGGACGACGGAAGAATCTCTTCGCAAAACCTCCAAGGCGGTAAGAAAATTCACTCTTGATGATTTCATGCCACCTCTATACAAAAATGAAACTGCACAGGGGGCATCATACTTGAAGCGGTACTACCCTTGAAGACTTCCTCAAACGGGTCAGAGCAATATCTACACGGCTAAAGCGTATTTCCAAGGTACTTGCTCGTCAAACCCACCCCTTTTGAAATTTTCATCTTTATGTTGAAGTTTCCAAAAAAACAATCTCTCAAAATAATTCTTACTTTCATCGTTTCATTGTTAAAAAAAAAATCAAATCCAAAATCCAAGTTTAGCAGCCTCTTCCCAAACTTGACCAAAATTTTCGATCCTTGAACCCAAAATTCATGGTTTAAAACAAAAACCAGGACTCAGGAATTTTCACCCTAGTCTACCTTGG
The DNA here is from genome assembly GCA_028538565.1 of Umbellularia californica. Taxonomy (NCBI): domain Eukaryota; kingdom Viridiplantae; phylum Streptophyta; class Magnoliopsida; order Laurales; family Lauraceae; genus Umbellularia; species Umbellularia californica. The sequence continues at coordinate 21,532,938 of JAPQWN010000005.1, read as the reverse complement.
CTTTTACAACCGAAATGGTTTTAAGCCAAAATTTATGACCATCGTGTCTCTAAACTAAAATTTTGGTTTTTAGAAACCGCGGGGAAGGGACATTCAGTCGATACTCGCAAAACCCAAAAACCTGAGGGATGCGAACCCCATTCGATACTTCCAAAACCCAAAAATCGCAAGGAAGCGAACCCCATTCGATACTTGCAAATTTCAAAAATCGTGGAGAAGCAACAAACCAGTTGATATCCACAACCCAAATTTCAAAAATCATGGAGAAGCAACAAACCAGTTGATATCCACAACCCAAATTTTAAAAAATCGTGGAGATGCAACATACCAGTTGCTATCCACAACCCAAATTTCAAATGGTTCGAGAAAACCTCAAATTTCAAAAATCGCGGAGAAATGACATCAAGTCAGTACCCGCAAACACAAAAGCTTTGGGAAAATCAGGGAAGCGATGCTTAGTCGATATTTGCACCCTAATTCGCGAGGAAGCGACATTCCATCGATACTCGCAAAACCTAACCCGCGAGGAAGTGACATTCCATCAATACTCGCAAAACCGAATGAGCAAGGAAGCGACATTCCATCAATACTTGCAAGACCATTCAGCGGGTAGGCGACATTTAGTTGATACCTGCATTTTGAAAACCAAAACTCGACTATAAACGCCAAAATCCGGCTATAAATGCCAAAATTCGGCTATAAATACCAAAACAAAAATTTTTCGGCTATAAACGCCAAAATCGGCTTTCATGCCAATAAAACAAAACTTGGTTTTAAAAAAATCTCGGCTATAAACGCCAAAACTCGGCTATAAACACCAAAATCCGGCTATAAACTCCAAAATCCGGCTATAAATGCCAAAATTCGGCTATAAATGCCAAAACAAAAAATTTTCGGCTATAAACGCCAAAATCGGCTTTCATGCCATCTCAAAATCGGCTCTCATGCCACAAACAAAATTTTTGGCTCTCATGCCATCTCAAAATTCGGCTTCTATGCCATTCCAAAATTCGGCTTTGACGCCATCCAAAAAACTTTGGCTCCAATGCCATCTCAAAATTTTGGCTCCCATGCTACAAACAAATTTGGCTCTTACGCCACAAAATTAGGCTTTCATGCCATCCAAAATTTCGGTTTTCAAACCATAAAAAATTCAGGCTTTTCACCACAAAATTGGCTTTCATGCCCAAAACAACCCTTTGACAAAAGATTTTCACAAAATAACAACCTTTTGATCAAATTCTTAAACAAACATTCCCATCAAACTTTTACTCAAAATTGTTTTCATCAAAAAATGATTTAAGTGAAAGGAAGGGGATACAAAATATAGTACCAAGATTGTTTATGCATGGAGGTACCAAAAAAAAAGGGGGAAGAAATAAAAAAGAGTCTGTTACAACTCAGGAGCTCAGTCCAACATGGTCTTCAACCAAAGGTTCAACTCCTCAAGCAGACCCATAGCCTTAACTTCCAAAGTTTTTAGGCCACGCTTCTTCATAATGTCCCCATAAAACGCGGCTGAATGCCGTGACCCATCTGCAGCACGATGAAGTTCTTCCCAGAGGACCTGCCACTACTCATGCTCTTGAGTCTTCCTCCGGACATTACCTTCGGCTTCCTCAACCTGGCGAATGAGAGTCCCCTCCTTGTCAAGAGCCTCCACAATGGCGGTCCATTTGGCAGCAGCCTCTTCTTCTAAAAGATCAAGACGCTGCCTAACCTCGACGACCTCCTTATCAAGACAGTCCAAGTCTTGCTTCAGCCCCATGATGGATAACTCGGTAACGTTCTTCTCCCGAACAATCTGCCTCCGAGTCTTCGTGATCTCAGTCAGCTCAGCTTTGACTTTGCTGGAAGGTTTTATGAACATCTCATCAAAGAAGTCACCATCGGGGAAACTCTTGGTCTCAGTCCATTTCTTCCCCAAGGTGATGATCTCCTCAACAAAGTCTTTGGCGCTCGCAATGTCCAGACCGACTTCTTTGCTATCAGCGAGGATGTCCTACACATGCTTGATCATGCCAAAACCAGCTTCCAAATGACCTGAAGAAAGAGTCTCAACCCATGAGCTCAAGACAGTCTTCAACACCTTCCTTGCATATTGAAGGTGCGGTGCAGATGGGGATTCGCCATGCTCTGGTGCCCGACTGCCCACGTCATGCTCCATTGGAAGAGTAATCAATAGACTCTTTCCAACGGAAGAAGCTGACTCATTGAAAGAAGAAGAAGCCCCTACTTCTGGATCAGCAGCAGGTGTCCCTTGTTCTGGCTCTGAAGAAGACGGAGGAATCTCTCCTGCTGCTTCACAATCTATAAAAGAAAAGAAAAAAAGAAGAAAAGACAAAAAGGTATGAATATGATCTTGTCAAAAATATATCAAAAAATATATCAAGATTATTATTGCAAATATACCTGCTTCGACGACCGGCGGAGTACTCTCTGCTTCTTTGAGCTCATCCGAAGTATCATCAAAAGTTGCGTCCATGGATGGCTCGAAATCGTCGGAATCCTCTGGCAAGTCAGCTACATGTTAGCAAATGACAGCAAAAGAAAAAAGAAAAAAAAAAGCGAAAACAAATCATACCAGGTGAAGGTTCTGGAACCACTCCAGAGTCCCTAGGCTCTTCCTCAGATGCCACGACTGGATCCGTCATCGCCTCATCGGCAGGAACCTCAAGCATCACCAGGTCATCGTCCTCTGCTAAAAAAAAAGAGAGGCAACGGATCAAAACAAAATCTTTCACAAGAAAAAAAAAAGAAACAAAGGAAAGAAAGGAGATCATACCAGCTATCTCTTCTTCTCTGCTTCTCTTCTCCGGAGGCTCGTTAGCATCCTCAGACACCTCCTCAGCAATGGTGAGAGGAACTTCGAGATCAGAAGGACTATAGTGCCGTCTCATGTTACGGCGTTGTCCTCTCCTCCTCTTGCCTCGGCGGGTCAATCTACTCGACGATCCTGCCCCACTATCAACATCAGGCCTCTCACAAGAGTCCTCACTAGATGGTCTACTTTTCTCAGTAGACTCCATGTAAGCCTTCGTATGCTCTACCTGTATCATAGCATCGATCTCGGCCTCCTCCTCCTCCAGCTGTCTCAAGACCTCACCAGGAATCCCTTGTGCAGCTCCTGATCTGATGATGTCCTGCCCGTTGAGAAAGCCTATCTTGTGCTTCTCTCCAGAAAGGAAGGCCAAAACTTCCTCTCGACGGACACCATCCGATTTGCCAAGACCTTTCCCAGGAGATTGCTTAATATCGAGCTCTTTCTTGGAAAGCCCCCGGTGCACTGAAAAGCTCTCCACGAACCACTTCGTGAAGCCAGCAGTCCGGAAAGTGGGCAGCTCAGGATAGGAAATCATGGCGGTAGTGTCCTCTGCACTGTAAAAAGCCCATGCATTTCTCCCATCCTGCAAACCTCCAAAACGTTTCACCATGCTCGAAGGCGCTCCAACAACGCCTTGAGAGAAGCCAAGCTGCAATGCAAAACGCGAAGGGACATACGGTTGGATGTCGACGAAAAGATGTCTGCGGTACACCATCGTACCAACCCATGTGTTGAAGAGCCACCTCTTCTCCGCGTCTGTCAAAGCATAGTGTCTTCCCGACCCTGCCCTGGTCGAATCACGGGAGACACCAAAGTCAAAAGCCTTCTTCCGCAAGCCCAGAGAAAGCTTCACAGAAGACTGCCGAATCTCGACGTCCCTAAATCGTCAGATCCTTAAATGGGCAGATAAAAGTGATTCGTGAACGGCTGTCCCTCTAGCCAAACGAATCATAAAGGGATCTTCGTCCTGTGCAACTCCCAAACGATAGAAGCTAGGACAGTGGTATACATACCACGAATAGAAGATATGGGCAGAAAATACCCTGTTCGTGGGAAGCCCAAGCCGAGCCAGGAAAGCAGCAGCCTACAGTTCGGTACACAAATAGGAGTAAAGAGCAGGTACCAAAGCCAGCCGCTCTCCAAACGCCATCTGACAAGCCGGAAAAATACAGTACGGCCTGATGTGCGTCCCATCTCCTCTAGCAAAAACAGCCTCACCCAGCCAGTAAGTGAGGTAAACAGCGAGATCTCTCCGCAACGCAATGTCAGGAGAAATGCATCCGTGCTTGGGAAGAAATTCTTCAAATCTTCTCGCATAGCAGTGATCTTCTTCAAACTTGATGCTTTAGCCCTAACATCCTGGGCCATGCCATCAAAAGAATCCCCGCTGTCAAAAAAGTTGGAGCTGCAACTTCTCCAACTGCTGCATCTAACTTTCGAGCCCTCCTTCTCCTTAAAAAAATCATAGAAGGCGACAAGCTGAAAGTACACAAGCTATAAACGCCAAAATCCGGCTATAAATACCAAAATTCGGCTATAAATGCCAAAACAAAAAATTTTCGGCTATAAACGCCAAAATCGGCTTTCATGCCAACAAAACAAAACTTGGTTTTAAAAAAACTCGGCTATAAATGCCAAAATCCGGCTATAAATGCCAAAACTCAGCTATAAACGCCAAATCCGGCTATAAATGCCAAAATTCGACTATAAATGCCAAAACAAAAACCAGCTATAAACGCCAAAATCCAGCTATAAATGCCAAAATTCGGCTATAAATGCCAAAACAAAAATTTTTCGGCTATAAACGCCAAAATTGGCTTTCATGCCATCTCAAAATCGGCTCTCATGCCACAAACAAAATTTTTGGCTCTCATGCCATCTCAAAATTCGGCTATAAATGCCAAAAGTCAGATATAAATGCCAAAACAAAACAAAAAAAAAAAATTTCGGCTACAAACGCCAAAAAATCGGCTATAAACGCCAAAATCTGGCTATAAATGCCAAAATTCGGCTATAAATGCCAAGACAAACAAAACAAAATTCGGCTTCTATGCCATTCCAAAATTCGGTTTCTATGCCATTCCAAAATTCGGCTTTCACGCCATCCAAAAATTTTGGCTCCCATGCCGCAAAACAAATTTTGGCTCTTACGCCACAAAATTAGGCTTTCATGCCATCCAAAATTTCAGTTTTCAAACCATAAAAAAAACCAGGCTTTTCGCCACAAAAATTGGCTTTCATGCCCAAAACAACTCTTTGACAAAAGATTTTCACAAAATGACAACCGTTTGATCAAATTCTTAAACAAACATTCCCATCAACTTTTGCTCAAAATTGTTTTCATCAATGATTTAAGTGAAAGGAAGGGGATACAAAAAATATAGTACCAAAACTATTTATAAATGGAGGTACCAAAAAAAAAAAAAAGAGTCTATTACAACTCAGGAGCTCAATCCGACATGGTCTTCAACCAAATGTTCAACTCCTCAAGCAGACCCATGGCCTTAACTTCCAAAGTTTTTAGGCCACGTTTCTTCAAAATGTCCCCATAAAACGCGGCCGAATGCCATGACCCATCTGCACCACGAGGAAGTTCTTCCCAGAGGACCTGCCACTGCTCATGTTCTTGAGTCTTCCTCCGGACATTACCTTCGGCTTCCTCAACCTGGCGAATGAGAGTCCCCTCCTTGTCACGAACCTCCACAATGGCGGTCCATTTGGCAGCAGCCTCTTCCTCTAAAAGATCAAGACGCTCCCTAACCTCGACGACCTCCTTATCAAGGCGGTCCAAGTCTTGCTTCAGCCCCATGATGGATAACTCGGTAACGTTCTTCTCTCGAACGATCTGCCTCCGAGTCTTCGTGACCTCAGTCAGCTCAGCTTTGACTTTGCTGGAAGGTTTTATGAACATCTCATCAAAGAAGTCACCATCTGGGAAACTCTTGGTCTTAGTCCATTTGTTCCCCAAGGTGATGATCTCCTCAACAAAATCCTTGGCGCTCGCGATGTCCAGACCGACTTCTTTGCTATCAGCGAGGATGTCCTGCACGTGCTTGATCATGCCAAAACCAGCTTCCAAATGACCTGAAGAAAGAGTCTCAACCCATGAGCTCAAGACAGTCTTCAACACCTTCCTTGCATACTGAAGGTGCGGTGCAGATGAGGATTCACCATGCTCTGGTGCCCGACTGCCCACGTCATGCTCCATTGGAAGAGTAATCAATAAACACTTTCCAACGGAAGAAGCTGACTCATTGAAAGTGGAAGAAGCCCCAACTTCTGGATCAGCAGCAGGTGTCCCCTGTTCTGGCTCTGAGGAAGACGGAGGAATCTCTCCTGTTGCTTCACAATCTGTCAAAGAAAAAAAAAGAAAAGAAGAAAAAGACAAAAATGTATGAATATAATCTTGTCAAAAATATATCAAGATTATTATTGCAAATATACCTGCTTCGACGACCGGCGGAGTACTCTCTGCCTCTTTGAGCTCATCCAAAGCATCGTCAAAAGTTGCGTCCATAGATGGCTCGAAATCGTCGGAATCCTCTGGCAAGTCAGCTACATGTTAGCAAATGACAGCAAAGAAGAAAAAAAAGAAAGCAAAAGCCAAAGCAAATAGTACCAGGTGAAGGTTCTGGAACCACTCCAGAGTCCCTGGGCTCTTCCTCAGATGCCACGACTGGATCCGTCATTGCTTCATCGGCCGGAACCTCAGGCATCACCAGGTCATCACCCTCTGCTAAACAAAGAAGCAGCGGATCAAAACAAAATCTTTCACAAAAAAAAGGGAAGGAAGAAACAAAAGGAAAGAAAGGGGATCATACCATCTATCTCCTCTTCTTTGTTTCTCTTCTCTGGAGGCTCGTCAACATCCTCAGACACCTCCTCAGCAATGGTGAGAGGAACTTCAAGATCGGAAGGACTATCATGCCCTCTCATGTTACAGCGTTGTCCTCTCCTCCTCTTGCCTTGGCGGGTCAATCTGCTCGACGATCCTGCCCCACTATCAACATCAGGCCTCTCACAAGAGTCCTCACTGGATGGTCTACATTTCTCAGTAGACTCCATGGAAGCCTTCGTATGCTCTGCCTGTATCATAGCATCGATCTCGGCCTCCTCCTCCTCCAGCTGTCTCAGGACCTCACCAGGAATCCCCTGTGCAGCTCCTGATCTGATGATGTCCTGCCCTTTGAGAAAGCCTATCTTGTGCTTCTCTCCAGAAAGGAAGGCCAAAACTTCCTCCCGACGGACGCCATCCGATTTGCCAAGACTCTTCCCAGGAGATTGCTTAATATCGAGCTCTTTCTTTGAAAGCCCCCGGCATACTGAAAAGCTCTCCACGAACCACTTCGTGAAGCCAGCAGTCCGGAAAGTGGGCAACTCAGGATAGGAAATCATGGCGGTAGTGTCCTCTGCACTGTAAAAAGCCCATGCATTTCTCCCATCCTACAAACCTCCAAAACGCTTCACCATGCTCGAAGGCACTCAAACAACGCCTTGAGAGAAGCCAAGCTGCAATGTAAAACGCGAAGGGACATACGGTTGGATGTCGACGAAAAGATGTCTGCGGTACACCATCGTACCAAACCGTATGTTGAAAAGCCACCTCTTCTCCGCGTTCGTCAAAGCATAGTGTCTTCCCGACCCCGCCCTGGTCGAATCACAGGAGACACCAAAGTCAAAAGCCATCTTCCGCAAGCCCGGAGAAAGCTTCACTGAAGACTGCCCAATCTCGACGTCCCTAAATCGTCGGATCCTTAAACGGGCAGATAAAAGTGATTCGCGAACGGCTGTCCCCCTAGCCAAACGAATCATAAAGGGATCTTCGTCCTGTGCAACTCCCAAACGATGGAAGCTAGGACAGTGGTATACATACCACGAATAGAAGATGTGGGCAGAAAAACACCCTGTTCATAGGAAGCCCAAGCCGAACTAGAAAAGCAGCAGCCTGCAGTTCGGTACACAAATAGGAGTAAAGAGCAGGTACCAAAGCCAGCTGCTCTCCAAACGCCATCTGACAAGCCGGAAAAATAGAGTGCGGCCTGATGTGCATTCCATCTCCTCCAAGTTTCTCTTCAAGGCACATCGACTCCAAAAACCTACTCGTCGTTGTACCTCGAGGGGGCATTTGTTGACACCAAAAAAGTCAATATGTCTCCTCAATATAAGAAGCCTCGTGAAGCTGCATCCTGCTAAAAATAGGCAAGGCTACTTCAAGCATCAGATTTTGTCAGAATCAGACAGAAACTGAAGGATCCTTCAAGACAGCCAAAAGAGGGGTACACCTGAGGTTTCGGGCCATTCCGACAACGTTTGGCCTAACTTCACTACTCCGACAGCTAAACAAGCGCTCCCGGCGGCGACATCATCAAAAAGGCCAAAACTTTGATCAGAGCCTACGGATGACTCTAGAATGTCTCCAAAGGGCTCCATGCCAAATTTCAAGTCAAACCGACAACGTTTTACCCTCCATCAATGCTCGAGCAGCAAAATCAAGCCTCCTGGCGGCGGGAACCACCGAAGCCATCACTCATCAAACAAAATATATGAGTGGCTTCAACATCCTTCCAAAAGGCTGCACGTCGAATTTCAAGTCATTCCGACAAAGTTTGACCAGGTTTTGATGCTCTGAGAGAAAATCAAGCCTACCGGCGGCGGAGAAACCCGAGACAAAGACATCCAAAACGGAGCCCATGGAACGTCTCAAAATGACTCTAATAGGCTCTGTCAAATTTCAGGTCAATCGGATATCGTTCGACCACATATCAAAGCTCGGTATTTTCCCCGCAGCAAAATCAAGTGAAGCATCGATGGGACCCCAAACGGCTTCAAAACTCAAATAAAAGCCCATGGTTGGTCCTATCCACTGCTCAAGAAGCTTCACCTCAATTTTCAGGTCATTCCGACATCGTTTGACCTAGTTTCGACTCTTGACGGAAAATCGGCTACAAAGTCTTCGGCTTTCCCGAAAAATGGGAAACTTTGTGCTCTGATTTCGTGCGGGTTCTCGTCAAGCTTTCTCCAAGAAAATGATGTCAATAATTGAGGAAAATTGTCAAGAAAAATACAGAAGGAAAAAGGAACGAAAAAGACAAAAAAATGGCCGAAAACGACGCTCGGCGACCAAACGGACCAAAGCCCTATGGTCGTCGGCGACCCTTGCCCAAGACGCCGGCGACCCTGCAAATCCGGGTCGCCGGATTTTGCACCAAAGTGTCCGTTTTTCGATGGTTTTCGCGTTTCGGGTGTTCCGGCCTCTGTGATTTTCGGAAAATGCAATGTTTGATGCTTGAAAACGACTGATCTTCGTCGACATCTCGGATCCGCCGTCAAAAGCATGAAATCATCACCGATCGCGTCAAGATCACCAACCGGCTGACCAAGAAAGTGCACTTTCTGTCCGACCGATCGTGAAATCGACAAGACAGATGTCACCGGCCCGCCTACATCAATCAATGTCTGAAATTGCACTGCAATCCGACATCAAACAATGTGTGGATACACCTGTGATGATCGCAAGAAGAATCTCAAAAGGCGCGGCACGGCCCGTGACTCTTCACATGCTCTGGCGACCACTTAATGACGTTAATTGACCCGTTTATGACAACTTAATGTGGTCATTAACTCATTATTTTGGACGGCCCAATCAGATTCAAGCATTTGGGAGTTACAAATCCAAGTAATCATGGCTTAAACCCATGAAACTCCCATCATCATGAAGCATAAAGGCAATTAAAAGCCCACTACCTTCATTGGCCAATCACAAGCCATGAAAAAGGAGTTACAAAATCAACTTGTAACTCCTCATCAATGCTCTCATCATGGCCATCAATGCCAATAAACACCTCATGGCTACCAAAAGCCTATAAAAGGAGGTCCATTCCAAGAAGAAAAAAGGAGAAAAATAGATCCCAAGTGCAAGCTTTGAAAATCCAGAAAATCCAAGAGAGAGATGAAGTTTTGTTACTTTGCTCCCGGAAGCACCACAAGGTGATCAACGTCCCTTGGGGGGCCACCCCCCCAAGGTCACCTCCTTCTCCAACATGGCCTAAACGCGGCTTTTCAGCCCGTTTACTCCGTTTTTCATTGGATATAGGACCTACTCTTGGTCCTTGTCCTTTAAAAAACTAAGGTTAGGAGCCAAACCAAAGAATCAAAACATCACATGTTCTCATTTGAAGGACGATGGCGAAGCCCATACATGACTTTCGACCATCGATCTTAACGTGTCCCCACAATCTCCTGAGAAGTTAGATCCCTTTTCTTCCTTTTCTATTGTAGTTTGTATTTCTTAAAGAGACAAAAGAAATCACAATTCTTGTCTTTCACATTTGATGAGTTTTGTAAAATCACCTTTCACGGCAAAATCGCCTTTTACGGCAAGGCAAACAAACAAAAACGCCTCCTACGACATTCTTAAAAAAAAAAAACTTGTCTCTTTTCTTAATATTAATGCAATTTGAAAAGTTAGAAAAAAGGATTGATTTCCTTTCCACTTGTGAAGGTGAATCTCCTGATTATCACCATTCCAAATTCCAAGTAGAAAGTAAATCTGGCATACCCATACAAAAATGTTGATGCCCGAGATCTTCCCTCCTCCGCCGAGACCCAGGTCAGCCCCCGGGGTGCGGAGGGAGAGGACAAAAGATTTCCCCTCTTTTTGGGTCCATCAAAAATCAAGCCTCCCGGCGGCGGGAACCACCGAAGCCATCACTCATCAAACAAAATACATGAGTGGCTTCAACATGCTTCCAAAAGGCTGCACGTCGAATTTCAGGTCATTCCGACAACGTTTGACCAGGTTTCGATGCTCCGAGAGAAAATCAAGCCTACCGGCGGCGGAGCAACCCAGGACCATGACATCCAAAACGGAGCCCATGGAACATCTCAAAATGACTCCAAGAGGCTCCCCGTCAAATTTCAGGTCATTCCGACAAAGTTTGACCAGGTTTCGATGCTCCGAGAGAAAATCAAGCCTACCGGCGGCGGAGCAACCCGGGACCATGACATCCAAAACGGAGCCCAAGGAACGTCTCAAAATGACTCCAATAGGCGCCTCGTCGAATTTCAGGTCAATCGGACATTGTTTGACCACATATCAAAGCTCGGCATTTTCCCCGCAGCAAAATCAAGTGAAGCATCGATGGGACCCCAAACGGCTTCAAAACTCAAATAAAAGCCCATGGTTGGTCCTATCCACTGCTCAAGAAGCTTCACCTCAATTTTCAGGTCATTCCGACATCGTTTGACCTAGTTTCGACTCTTAACGGAAAATCGGCTACAAAGTCTTTGGCTTTCCCAAAAAATGGGAAACTCTGTGCTCCGATTTCGTGCGGGTTCTCGTCAAGTTTTCTCCAAGAAAATAAAGTCAATAATTGAGAAAATATGTCAAAAAAAATACAGAAGAAAAAAGGAACCAAAAAGACGAAAAATCGACCGAAAACGAAGCTCGGCGACCAAAGGGCAAAAAACCCTAAGGTCGCCGGCGACCATGGGTGCATGGTCGCCCGGCGACCCTGCAAATCCGGGTCGCCGGATTTTGCACCAAATCGTCCATTTTTCGATTCTTTTCCCGTTTCGGGTGTTCTGGCCTCTGTGATTTTCGGAAAGTGCAATGTTTGATGCTTGAAAACGACTGATCTTCGTCGACATCTCGGATCCGCCGTCAAAAGCATGAAATCATCACCGATCGCCTCAAGATCGCCAACCGGCTGACCAAGAAAGTGCACTTTCTGTCCGACCGATCGTGAAATCGACAAGACAAATGTCACTAGCCCACCAACATCAATCAATGTCTGAAATTGCATCTCAATCCGACATCAAACAATGCGTGGATCCACTTGTGATGATCGCAAGAAGAATCTCAAAAGGCGCAGCGCGGCCCGCGACTCTTCACATGCCCTGGCGACCACTTAATGACGTTAATTGACCCGTTTATGACAACTTAATGCGGTCATTAACTCATTATTTTGGACGGCCCAATCAGATTCAAGCATTTGAGAGTTACAAATCCAAGTAATCATGGCATTAAACCCATGAAACTCCCATCATCATGAAGCATAAAGGCAATTAAAAGCCCACTACCTTCATCGGCCAATCACAAGCCATGAACAAGGAGTTACAAAATCAACTTGTAACTCCTCATCAATGCTCTCATCATGGCTATCAATGCCCATAACCATCCCATGGCTACCAAAAGCCTATAAAAGGAGATCCATTTCCAAGAGAAAGAGGATCATATCGACATCTATCGACTTGAAGTTCTGCACTTCTCCCAAAGAAATTCAGACGAAGTCCTGCTGCTCTGTTGCAAAGAACACCACAAGGTGATCAACGTCCCTTGGGGGGCCAACCCCCCAAGGCCTCCTCCTTCTCCAACATAGCCTAAACGCGGCTTTTCAGCCCGTTTACTTGTTTTTTAATTGGATATAGGACCTTCTCTTGGTCCTTGTCCTTTAAAAAACTGAGGTTAGGAGCCAAGCCAAAGAATCAAAGCATCACATGTTCTCATTTGAAGGAGGATGCGAAGTCCATACATGACTTACGACCGTCAATCTCAACGTGTCCCCACAATCTCCTGAGAAGTTAGATCCATTTTCTTCCTTTTCTATTGTAGTTTGTATTTCTTAAAGAGACAAAAAGAAATCACAATTCTTGTCTTTCATATTTGATGAGTTTTGTAAAATCGCCTTTCACGGCAAAATCGTTTTTCACGGCAAACAAACAAAACGCCTCTTACGGTATTCTAAAAACTTGTCTCTTTTCTTAATATTAATGCAATTTGAAAAGTTAGAAAAAAGGATTGATTTCCTTTTCACTTGTGAAGGTGAATCTCCGGATTATCACCATTCCAAATTCCAAGTAGAAAGTAAATCTGGCATACCCGTACAAAAATGTTGATGCCCGAGATCTTCCTTCCTCAGCCGAGACCCAGGTCAGCCCCCGGGGTGTGGAGGGAGAGGACGGAAGATTCCCCCTCTTTCGGGTCCATCATTCACATGCCCCGGCGACCACTTAATGCTGTTAATTGGCCCGTTTATGACTACTTAACGAGGTCATTAACTCATTATCTTGGACGGCCCAATCAGATTCAAGCATACGGAAGTTACAAGTCCAAGCAATCATGGCATTAAAACCATGAAACTCCCCTCATCATGGAGATTAAAGGCGATTAAATGCCCATTATCCTCCATCGACCAATCACAAGCCAAGAAAAAGGAGTCACAAAATCAAAAGATAAAAACTTGTAACTCCTCCCATCATGAAGCATCAATGCCATCAAATCTCTCATCATGGCCATCAATGCCCATAAACCACTTCATGGCTACCAAAAGCCTATAAAAGGAGGTCCATTCCTAGAGAGAGGCACACACATCGACTTGGAATTTTGCACTTGCATACTTGCACACTCCCAGAGAAATCTTGACGAAGTCCTACTGCTCTGCTGCAAGAGACACTACAAGGTGATTAAAGTCCCTTGGGGGGCCACCCCCAAGGTCCCCTACTGCTATCCAACATGGCCTAAACGCGGCTTTTCAGCCCGTTTACTCTGTTTTTCATTAGATATAGGACCTTTTCTTGGTCTTTATCCTCTAAAAAACTGAGGTTGGATCCAAGCCGAAGAATCGAAGCATCAAGTGTTCTCATTTGAAGGACGATGGCGAAGTCCATACATGACTTGCGACCGTCGATCTGAACGTGTCCCCACAATCTCCTGAGAAGTTATATTCCTTTTCTTTCTTTTCTATTGTACTTTGTATTTTTTAAAGAGACAAAAAAAGTCACAATTCTTGTATTTCATTTTGATGAGATTTGTAAATCGCCTTTCACGACAAAATCTCCTTTCACGGAGGCAAAATCGCCTTTCATGGCAAAATCCCCTTTCACGGAGGCAAAATCGCCTTTCACGGCAAACAAACAAAAAATCGCCTCTTACAGCATTCAAAACAAAAATTGTCTCTTTTCTTAAAAATATTTATGTAATTTGAAAAGTTAGAAAGAAGGACTGATTTCCTTTCTACTTGTGAAGGTGAATCTCCGGATCATCACCATTCCAAATTCCTCCGGATCATCACCATTCCAAATTCCAAGTAGAATAGAAAATCTAGCATACCCGTACAAAAAAGTTGATACCCGCATTTCCTCCTCCGCCGAGACCCAGGCAGCCCCCGGGGCGGAAGTGGAGGACGGAAATCAAGGGTCCATCAAGTTGGCATATCCGGTGGGACACGTTCACTTGAGAACATGATGCTTCGATCCCTTGGCTCCTTTCTATTTGGTGGCCTATGTTGCGTCTTGCATCTAAAAAGAACATGAGATCGGATTTCAGTCATTCTTTCTCATTTCAAAAAAAAAAAAAATATGATTTCTCATTCTTGGATTCAATTTTGAGAAATTTTGATCCTCTCTTTTTCGAATTTGATAGCTCACAGAAATGTTTGCAGCTATTGTTCGTATCGGAGATTCGGCCATCTTTTCTCTTTGATGAGTCCGATAGGGGTTTTCAAAAACAAAAAAAAAAAAACTTCATTTCAAATTCTTTCAAAAAAAAATGATTTTTCTTTCTTAGATTCAACTTTGAGAAACTTTGATCCTCTCCTCTTCGAACTTGATGGCTCACAGAAATGTTTGCAGCTATTATTCATATCGGGGAATGGGCCATCTTTTCTCTTTGATGAGTCCAATTGAGATTTTAAAAAAATATATATATAATTTCAAAAACAAAAAAAAATTATTAGTTTTCTTTCTTTTTGGACTCAAATTTGAGAAACTTTGGTTATTCCCTTTCGGATTTAATGCTCGCAGAAATGTTGAGCTGTGGTTCAGATTGGAACACCACTTGTTCTCTTTGATGAGTTCATTAGAAACCTTTCAAAAATAAAATTAAAAAAAAAACACTAAGGTTGCACCAATTGTGCTCTTTGACTAAAGTGGATTTAAGAAAAGCCTTGTCCAGAGTGTGGAGACAGCTAGACTATTCGAGGCAAGGGTCCTTCAAACGGGTTCATTAAGTAATCCTACCCTTACCTAGGAGCTGATCTATCTACTAAGGTTTCATAAGATCGAATTGGAAACCTATGTGTACCTTTCAAAAAAGAAAAACTTCCGTCACTTTTTGTGTTCAGAATTGAGAAATCTAGGCTTTTTCCCTTTTGGATTTAACGCTCGCAGAAATGTTGAGCTGTGGTTCGGATTGGAACACCATTTGCCCTCTTTGATGAATTTAATCTTGAACCTTAAAAAAAAAAAAAACTTACGTCATTTTTTGAGTTCAGAATTGAGAAATCTTGGTTCCTTCCCCTTCGGATTTAACGCTCGCAGAAATGTTGAGCTGTGGTTCGGATTGGAACACCATTTTCCCCCTTTGATGAATTAAATCTTGAATCTTCAAAAAAAAAGAAAAACTTACATCATTTTTTGAGTTCAGAATTGAGAAATCTTGGCTCTTTCCCTTTCAGATTTAACGCTCGCAGAAATGTTGAGCTGTGGTTCGGATTGGAACACCATTTGCTCTCTTTGATGAATTCAATCTTGACCTTTCAAAAAAAAAATTCCGTCACGTTTGGGTTTACATTTGAGAAATTCCGGTTCCTTCCCCTTCGGATTTAGCGCTCGCATAAATGTTTGAGCCCTTGTTCAGATTGGAATACCATTTGCTCTCCTTTATGAATCCAAATTTGACCTTTCAAAAAATCCCATCTCGTGTCCTTTCCAAGGATGCGATTGATGGACCCGAAAAAAAGGGGGAATCTTCCGTCCTCTCCCTCCGCACCCCGGGGGCTGACCTGGGTCTCGTCGGAGGAGGGAAGATCTCGGGCATCAACATTTTTGTACGGGTATGCCAGATTTACTTTGTACTTGGAATTTGGAATAGTGATAATCCGGAGATTCACCTTCACAAGTGGAAAGGAAATCAATCCTTTTTTCTAACTTTTCAAATTGCATAAATATTAAGAAAAGAGACAAGTTTTTAGAATGCCGTAAGAGGCGTTTTTGTTTGTTTGCCGTGAAAGGCGATTTTGCCGTGAAAGGCGATTTTACAAAACTCATCAAATGTGAAAGACAAGAATTGTGATTTCTTTTTGTCTCTTTAAGAAATACAAACTACAATAGAAAAGTGAGAAAAGGGATCTAACTTCTCAGGAGATTGTGGGGACACGTTGAGATCGGCAGTCGCAAGTCATGTATGGGCTTCGCCATCGTCCTTCAAATGAAAACATGTGATGCTTTGATTGTTTAGCTTGGCTCCTAACCTCAGTTTTTTAAAGGACAAGGACCAAGAGAAGGTCCTATATCCAATGAAAAACCGAGTAAACGGGCTGAAAAGCCGCGTTTAGGCCATGTTGGAGAAGGAGGTGACCTTGGAGGTGTGGCCCCCCAAGGGACGTTGATCACCTTGTGGTGCTTCCGGGAGCAAAGTAGCAGGACTTCGTCTCTCTCTCGGATTTTCTGGATTTTCAGAGCTTGTACTTGGGATCTCTTCTCATCATGCTTTCTTCTTGGAATGGACCTCCTTTTATAGGCTTTTGGTAGCCATGAGGTGTTTATTGGCATTCATGGCCATGATGAAAGAATTGATGAGGAGTTACAAGTTGATTTTGTAACTCCTTTTTCAAGGCTTGTGATTGGCCGATGAAGGTAGTGGGCATTTAATCACCTTTATACTTCATGATGATGGGAGTTTCATGGGTTTAATGCCATGATTGCTTGGATCTGTAACTCCCAAATGCTTGGTTCTGATTGGGCCGTCCAAAATAATGAGTTAATGACTGCTTTAATAGGTCAATTAAGGACATTAAGTGGTTGCCAAGGCATGTGAAGAGTCGCGGGCCGTGCTGCGCCTTTTGAGATTCTTCTTGCGATCATCACAAGTGGATCCACGCATTATTTGATGTCGGATTGCGATGCAATTTCAGACATTGATTGATGTTGGCGGGCCGGTGACATCTGTCTTGTCGATTTCACGATCGGTCGGACAGAAAGTTCACTTTCTTGGTCAGCCGGTTGGAGATTTTGAGGCGATCGGTGATGACTTCATGCTTTTGACGGCGGATCCGAGATGTCGATGAAGATCAGTGGTTTTGAAGCACCAAACATTGGATTTTCAGAAAATCACTGAGGCCAGAACACCCGAAACGCGAAAAGAATAGGAAAATGGACGATTTGGCCCAAAATCCGGCGACCCGGATTTCCAGGGTTGTCGGGAGACCTTGGGCCAGGGTCGTCGGCGACCATAGGGCTTCGGCCCGTTTGGTCGCCGAGCGTCGTTTTCGGCCGTTTTTTCGTCTTTTTCGTTCCTTTTTTCTTCTGTATTTTTCTTGACATTTTTCCTCAATTATTGACTTGATTTTCTTGGAGAAATCTTGACGAGAACCCTCACGAAATCGGAGCACAAAGTTTCCTATTTTTCGGGAAAGCCGAAGACTTTGTAGCCGATTTTCCGTCAAGCGTCGAAACTAGGTCAAACGATGTCGGAATGACCTGAAAATTGAGGTGAAGCTTCTTGAGCAGTGGATAGAACCAACCATGGGCTTTTATTTGAGTTTTGAAGCCGTTTGGGGTCCCATCGATGCTTCACTTGATTTTTCTGCGGGGAAAATGTCGAGCTTTGATATGTGGTCAAACGATGTCCGATTGACCTGAAATTTGACGAGGAGCCTATTGGAGTCATTTTGAGACATTCCATGGTCTCCGTTTTGGATGTCATGGTCCCGGGTTGCTCCGTCGCCGGTAGGCTTGATTTTCTCTCGGAGCATCGAAACCTGGTCAAACGTTGTCGGAATGACCTGAAATTTGACGTGCAGCCTTTTGGAAGCATGTTGAAGCCACTCATGTATTTTGTTTGATGAGTGATGGCTTTGGTGGTTCCCACCGCCGGAAGGCTTGATTTTGCTGCTCGAGCATTGATGGGGGGTCAAACGTTGTCGGTTTGACTTGAAATTTGGCATGGAGCCCTTTGGAGACATTCTGGAGTCATCCGTAGGCTTTGATCAAAGTTTTGGTGTCTTTGATGATGTTGCCGCCGGGAGCGCCTGTTTAGCTGTTGGAGCGGTGAAGTTGGGCCAAACGTTGTCGGAATGACCCGAAACCTCAGGTGTACCCCTCTTTTAGTTGTCTTGTAGGATCTCTCTGTTTCTGTCTGATTCTGACAAAATCTGATGCTTGAAGTAGCCTTGCATATTTTTAGCAGGATGCAGCTTCAGGAGGCTTCTTGATGTTGAGGAGACATATTGACTTTTTTTGGGTGTCAACAGCGATTTGCAACATTTGTGCCTAGCGGTGCTAGTACGCCCATTCGGGTCTACTGTACTTGCGACCGTCACATTTCTATCTCCAACCTTATATCATTTTAGCTCGAGTGAGCCTTGCTTCTCGGTAATTTGAATTAAGGTCTACAATTGCTTCTAGCAGTCACTAGTACGCTCACCCTGAGCCTACCATACTTTTATTTTAGAACAATTATATCATCTATGGCTTTTTGCCTTCTTCATCTTGCTCAGGCCGGGCCATGTCCCCTTGAGCGATTTGAAAAGACAAAACCATAGTTGTTCTCCATTTATAATTACCATATTCTTGTGATTACTAATGGATGTGGTCTTGTTTCAGAAGTTTTCCAAAACTAACAATGGCAGCTTCATTGACCATTACTTTCGATGAGAACAAGTACCAACTTATGCTTCAAGACAAGCAAAACAAGCGCACTTATAAGTGCCCTGCCAGTTGCTGAAGCGTCATCTCCCTCGACGACTCTCAAAACACCGGGTCAACCTCAACTCCCCGGACCATCATCTTCGGGTCGCTAGGACCATTCCCACTCCCCGCAGAAGAAACTGTACCTGCCAAGAAGCAGAAGATCGCCCCGCACTGTGTCACTAACATGGCACCAAGGGTGAACACAAAGAAGCCTGAAGCCCGTGGCGCTCCCACGAAGCCTCAACCCACAAGAAACTAGGTTTGCCCAAAAACCTGGTCCCCGAGATCTTCACTGAAGCAACGGAGGTCACGAACATCTACAAAGCCAACATACTTGGCCCCTCTCAAGGAGAATCGGTTCTACCCTCTCTCTTACATGAAAGAGGAGAAACCTACCCTTCGCCAAAAGAACAAACAAAATTAGCATGAGCCGGCTTGCTCCTACAAGCCCAAAATCAAATCCTGCATTGTTAGGCCTCCGTAAAAACCCGCTGAAGCATGTACTTCTGCGAGTCGACCCTTCATCTCAATAGGGGCCGAGCTCACAAAATTCAAAGCCTCACTGCGACAGGCTAAGAACCGCGTCCGGATCCTGTCCATGCCCAGCTTCAAAGAAGACAAGCTCGGCTGCTGCGCACGGGGAAGTACATCCTTCATAGCCAGAGACCAGCCAAAGCTGACTGAAGCTCAAATAGCTCATCGTATCAATCGCCGCGCGGCATATCGACAAAAGAGACTTGAGAAGCAAAGAACCCAGCATTCTACTCTCCATGTCTCTAACAAATGCGTCGAAAAAGAAAGACCCGACCAAGTCGTTACTGTCCATATGGTTGGCAAAACCAGAAAAAGCCAAAAGTCAGCAACCAAAATTCATGTCAAACGTCCGGTGACTCGCAGCATTTCCCGGACACGAACACATCTAGAAGAATCCTCCACTCTTTCAAGCCAAGGATACCGGAGTAACCACTCCTCGGACTCTTCATCCAGAAGAATGAGCCCCAGCTCAATCACCAGGACGATTTCTTCGTTCGAATCCCGAGGGATGTGTTAGTGCCACATTCCAATGTGCACTTGTTCTGTATTGTCAATTCCATGTCAAAGAGTCCAAGACATTCCCTCTCAAGTTTCACAAGGAAGTTCAAGTTTGAAGGCAGAAGTACTAGTCTTGGAAGGCCTGGATTTATCAAAGAAGAACTCCTTGTGTGCTAACCAACCCTCTCTCAGGTATTTCAAACCCGGACCATCCTGTAGATCCCTTGGAAAATACCTTGTATCTAATCAGTTAAAACTTATCCTGAAATTTAGAGGGTTCGGTGACCTTCCGGTCACCTGGCGGCTAGCCTCTTTGCACATCACGGCTAACCGCCAGGTAACCGAAAACCCACGGTTACCTTTCCAGCAAGCTGTTTTTCCTATCATGGATTTCGGCCAGCTCCACGGTTACCTCACGGCTAACCGCAGAATGGTTTGCGGCTAACCGCAGGTGACCGAAGTCCTGCGGTCACCTTTCCAGAGAGCAAACTCTTTCTCTGTCAGGATCTTCGGTCACCCTTCCGGTTCCATTACGCTAACCGCCTGGAGCTTTACGGCTAACCGCAAGCAACCGTAAGTCTTGCGGTTTGTTTTCCCGAGAGCTATTTTTTTCCTGTCATTCTTGCGGTCACCTTTACGGTCACCTCACGGCTGACCGCCAAGGCCACCCGCGGCTAACCGTGAGCTGACCACTTTCAAAGATATATCCGTTGGCTCAGGGATTTTGAAAAGGGGTTAGCCGTCAGTTTTAGAGGCTAACCGTAAAATGCATCCGTTGGGATTTTTCTATAAAGATGTAGCTTGTTTCACTGTGCATTCCAACGACCTTAGTGTAAAGCCTTGCCTGCTACCTTCTTCCCATCCATTGTAGGCTTCCAAATCACTTCCAAAACACTTATGTGCAGGGCTTAGGTAGACCCTAGAGCTCTATTAGCTCTATGATGAGTGTCTTGTTAGGGAGTGCATCCTCTAGGGTAGTTTACACCATGAGAGACTCATTTGTGTAACCCTAGAAACCAAATCCTCTTAACCCTGGTTGTGCAACACATTGGAGACATTCTTCTCAACACCAAGAGGTCAACAAGAGGTGCAAGCTTCGACTGCGGTCAGAGCTCCATAGAACACTTCAACCATCATCAAGGTAAGTGTTCACCCTTCTTCAAATTTCTACAATATATGTATAATGTGGTAGGTGTGTAGATCTGTGTGATTAAACTCACCACATTGCTGTAAGGAGGAGTAGATCTGTGTGATTGAACCTCTGTATCAAATATGAGGTAGAATCAGAACTTGTGTAGTTTGATTCATAATAGTGGAACCAAGGGTCTGTGTGACCCTTGAGAGTGGATGTAGGTCTGTGTGACTGAACCACTATAAATCTCTGTGTCCATATCTCTTCTGAATGTTCTACAGTTTCTGTTTCAGTTATACTCTTGCTATGCTTGTCTTGTTCTTTATTCTGTTTTGATTAAAAACAAGATTAGAAAATTAAAAATGGCAATTGTTTAGCCTCAGTCCTATTCACCCCCCCCCCCCCCCCCCCCCCCCCCGCCTCTAGGACTTAGTCATTGGCCCTAGCCTGAACTTTCAAGATGAACGTCTTGGCTACAAGTTCTGAGCAGCCTTCACCACATAATCCACAGGATGACGTATTCGTACGCATCCAACAGTTGGAGCAAGGACAACAGAGAATTGAGGTTTTGATGGAAAACCTCCTCTCACTTTACAGCGTCCACCTAACAATGAAATCCCTCCAAATCATCAAGATGACGAGGGCAATGCAGAAAACAATGAGTCACACGCCCTTACCAAAAAGGACTTTCACGATATCCTCGCAAAAGAAAAAGAAGATGATACATTGAAGGAACATGGGATCAAGCCACCCTATCCTCTATGGATGGCCTTAGTTCCATTCCCTGCAAAATTCAAACAACCTACTCTCCAAACATATACGGGGAAAGGTTCAGCCATACAGCATGTCATCCACTTCAAGATCCTGACAGGAGCTATTGCGGATCAAGACGCTCTCAAGATTCGCCTCTTTGTAAGTACCTTAAAAGGTACAGCCTTTGATTGGTACTCCACTCTGGCGGAGAATTCCATCCAAAAGTAGGCTATGCTGGAGACACGCTTCCTGACTCACTTCCAAGGTGAGGACCATCTTGTGACTATGGCTCAGCTATGCAGCCTAAAACAGGGAGAGAATGAGTCAACATACGACTTCATTCACAAGTGAAAGGCGATCACGTACAAATGCTCAGATGTACTGCCACAAGTGTCTCTAGTTGACATCTGCCGTAACAACATGAGAGCAAGAATCCGCTCTATGACATCAGCAACAAATCAAAGAACCTGGGAGAACTCCTCGAAGCTTCAATGGAAGCTGAAATGGTGATCAAAGTCCTCAACAGTAAAAAATCATCAAAGAAAGAGCCGACTGCCATTACGACCTCAAAACCAAAGAAAAATGAGGTTCTCAATGTGCAGACCAAGTCAACTTCTCAG
Source organism: Umbellularia californica (assembly GCA_028538565.1). Classification (NCBI taxonomy): domain Eukaryota; kingdom Viridiplantae; phylum Streptophyta; class Magnoliopsida; order Laurales; family Lauraceae; genus Umbellularia; species Umbellularia californica. Next base: position 21,510,887 of record JAPQWN010000005.1, on the reverse strand, counting down.
CAGCCAAAGAAAGCTAAAAACAAAGCTACAGGTAAAAGACCTGAACTCTCTGATGCCTTCAAAGAACGAGTAGAAAAGAAATATCCGTTCGATGAAGATGTTGAAGAAATCTTTGAGGCTCTCATAGCAAATGACAAACTCACTTTGCAAGAGCCCAAAAGAACGGGAGATGTTGGCAAAACCAACGATCCCCGGTACTGTCCATACCACCAGATGATCTCCATCCTCTCAATCAATGCTTCCTCGTGAGAGAGAAGATCAATGAGACGTGGAAAAACGGAGTCTCACCTTTGACAAAAACTACGGCTCCACCTCCGTCAACATGGTGTCATGTGGGCAAACTTCAAAGTCACCAAAGGAGAAGATCACTACTTCATTCAAGGTGATAAAAATGGCATAAAAGTCCCATGAGTTGGTTCCCTATCCAACACCAGATGGACAACCCATATGGGTGCATCCCGATCTCCTAGAAGATGAAAATTGGGAGATCGTCAAAACAATGCCGACCGCTCAGCAGCGAAGGCAAGCCAAGAGACAACTCCGCAAGCTTAAACAGCAGCAGAAGTCTCAACCAAAACAAAAAGTCCCTAAAAGGCAGAAACCTCTTCCACTGCTTCACTAGGGGCGACGGAAGAATCCCTTCCCAAAACTTCAAAGGCGGTAAGAAAATTCACCCTTGATGATTTCATGCCACCTCAACACTAAAATGAAACTGCGCAGAGGGCATCATACTCCTGCAACTCGATAGTTGGATTCTCCATGGATGGGTACGAGTCTAGTGATACTGCCAGTGATATCGATGAGTGGGAAGAATCCCTTGAAACAGGAGAATACCTCTCCGATGAGAAATGGATTCCCGAATCTTATCTTATGCCAGTAATCTGGTATAACCCATTTTAGTCGCAAGGATCCTGGTCCGATGATGAAGAAGACCAAGAGGCTGTCAACCCGGCACCAGCTAATGCTCCAATGGAACCCAACATGGGTGAACCACAAGGAGCATATGACGAAAAAGATTTGGCTCCTATGCCTAATCTTGAAGAATATGCAAGAATCTTGCAACATCTTGCCATAGAGCAGGAGCATGATCGCATCAATGATCTTCGTTATGATCTAGAACCAGAGGTCCCTGAAAATCAACGGGAACTTCCTCCTTCAACTCCTGAAAATGGAGAAAATAGCTGGATCGATGATCCTCTTACATCCGAGGATGAGTCCGATCCCCAACTGTCTACACTAGGGGCATCTCCTGTTAGGATAACTTGTAATGCGATAGCTCAAGATGATAGTGTCTCTGAAGCTTCCGAAGACACGTACTCCCCAACCGGTAGTGTTCCTTCCGGGGCTACATCTTCTCAGGTGACTTCCACTGAGATATCATCTTCTCAGCCCTCGACTTCTGAAGCTGTGACATCTGAGCTCAACCCTCTTCCGATTGATCATCTTGAAGAAACTCCTGCCAATGAAGTCTTCTTCAATGAAAACCCAGTCGATTGGTCCCAGATACCCGATCTCATAGACGATGTCTGGACTGATAAAGAAAAGTTGTTGGATGTTGTTCAGGACTTGTTCCCAGAAAATGCTCCGTGCAACACAATCACTGAGGACGGCAATGCAACTACAGAGACGTCTTCAACAAATGACAAGGATCAACCCCTTGATCCTGAGAGTGATCTTCCAAAAGAAGATCCTTCTCTAGAAGCTCTTGAAGTTGGTAGAGGTACCCTCTCTGGCCGGGATTACCACAAAAATTACAACCAACCTTCCTCTTCTTATGTAAATCCTTCGGAAAAGCAAGTTGTAAAAGCCCCAAGTGGCAATAATAATGAAAATGCAGGCCTGAAGGAGGCTTTCAAGTATGACTTGATTGAGCACTTCAAACACATACTTGCACGTCTACACATCCTTGACTTATTACGAATGTCTCCACAAACTCGTGATAGACTCATTTCAGAATTACAAAAGCTGAATGCGGATGTCAACAAACATGCCCCACAAGTCCTACAAATTGAAATGGACTACAGGGTCAAAAAATCAAGCACTTCCTCAAATGGAGAAAAGAAGAAAACTAAGGGACCAAACAATGAATGCCTTTCAGTTAAAAAAAAACAAATGCAACAATCGCCTTTGACAAGGATGACCTCTTACTAGGCGAGACAAAGCACAATCGACCCTTGTACTTCACGGGGTACGTCAAAGAAATGCCAGTACACAGAGTCCAGATCGATCCAGGTTCGGCACTCAACCTTATTTCTACTTCGGCACTCGAAGAGCTGGGCATCCCACCTAGCAAGCTGAGTCACACTTCTGTATCCATCTTCGGATATGACGGCAGCACTCAAAGGCCTATTGATGGACCCTCGGAATTCCCGTCCTCTCCTTCCGCACCCCGGGGGCTGACCTGGATCTCGGCGGAGGAGGGAAAACGCGGGTATCAACATTTTTGTACGGGTATGCCAGATTTACTTTCTATTTGGAATTTGGAATGGTGATGATCCGGAGATTCACCTTCACAAGTAGAAAGGAAATCGATCCTTTTTTCTAACTTTTCAAATTGCATAAATATTAAGAAAAGAGACAAGTTTGTTTTTTTTAGAATGCCGTAGGAGGCGTTTTTGTTTCTTTGCCGTAAAAGGCGATTTTTCTGTGAAAGGCGATTTTACAATACTCATCAAATATGAAAGACGAGGATTGTGATTTTCTTTTTGTCTCTTTAAGAAATACAAACTACAATAGAAAAGGAAGAAAATGGATCTAACTTCTCAGGAGATTGTGGGGACACATTGAGATCGACGGTCGCAAGCCATGTATGGACTTCGCCATCGTCCTTCAAATGAGAACGGTTGATGCTTCGATTCTTCGGCTTGGCTCCTAACCCCAGTTTTTAAAGGACAAGGACCAAGAGGAGGTCCTATATCCAATGAAAAACTAAGTAAACGGGCTGAAAAGCCGCGTTTAGGCCATGTTGGAGAAGGAGGGGACCTTGGGGGGGTGACCCCCGAAGGGACTTTGATCACCTTGTGGTGTTTCTGACGGCATAGTAGCAGGACTTCGTCAGGATTTCTTCGGAAGAATTCAAGTCTGCAGACCAGTGGAAAGTTGAAAAAAAAGCTGTCTCTCTCTTTGGAATGGATCTCTTTTTATAGGCTTTTGATAGCCATGAGTTGATTATGGGCATTGATAGCCATGATGAGAGAATTGATAAGGAGTTACAAGTTGATTTTGTAACTCCTTTTTCATGGCTTGTGATTGGCCGATGAAGGTAGTGGGCATTTAATTCCCTTTAAGCTTCGTGATGATGGGAGTTTCATGGGTTAAATGCCATGATTGCTTGGATTAGTAACTCCTAAATGCTTGAATCTGATTGGGCTGTCCAAAATAATGAGTTAATGACCGCATTAAGTTGTCATAAACGGGTCAATTAACGTCATTAAGTGGTCGCCAAGGCATGTGAAGAGTCGCGGGCCGCGCCGCCTCTTTTGAGATTCTTCTTGCGATCATCACAGGTGGATCCCCACATTGTTTGATGCCGGATCGCGATGCAATTTCAGATATTGGTTGATGTTGGTGAGCCGGTGACATCTGTCTTATTGATTTCACGATCGGTCAGACAGAAAGTGCACTTTCTTGGTCAGCCGATTGGCGATCTTTGGAGCGATCGGTGATGATTTCATGCTTTTGACGGCGGATCCGAGATGTCGGTGCAGATCAGTCGTTTTCAAGCATCAAACATTGGATTTTTAGAAAATCACAGAGGCAGGAATGCTCGAAACGCGAAAAAGATCGAAAAACGGGGCATTTGGTGCAAAATCCGGCGACCCGAATTTGCAGGGTCGCCGGCGACCTTAGGGTTTTTGCCCTTTGGTCGCCGTGCTTCGTTTTCGGCCGATTTTCCGTCTTTTTTGTTCCTTCTTTCTTCTATATTTTTCTTGACATCTTTCCTCATATTTTGACTTGATTTTCTTGGAGAAAACTTGACGAGAACCCGCGGAAAACCGAAACACAAAGTTTCCCATTTTTCGGGAAAGCCGAAGACTTTGTAGTCGATTTTCCGTCAAGAGTCGAAACTAGGTCAAACAATGTCGGAATGACTTGAAAATTGAGGTGAAGCTTCTTGAGCAGTGGATAGGACCAACCACGGGCTTTTATTTGAGTTTTGAAGCCATTTTGGGTCCCATCGATGCTTGACTTGATTTTACTGCGGGGAAAATGCCGAGCTTTGATATGTGGTCAAACGATGTCCGATTGACCTGAATTTTGACGGGGAGCCTATTGGAGTCATTTTGAGACGTTCCATCAGCTCCGTTTTGGATGTCATGGTCCCGAGTTGCTCTCCGCCGGTAGGCTTGATTTTCTTTCGGAGCATCGAAACCTGGTCAAACGTTGTCGGAATGACTTGAAATTCGACGTGCAGCCTTTTGGAAGCATGTTAAAGCCACTCATGTACTTTGTTTGATAAGTGATGACTTCGGTGGTTCCTGCCGTCGGGAGGCTTGATTTTGCTGATCGAGCATTGATGGAGGGCCAAACGTTGTCGGTTTGACTTGAAATTTGGCATGGAGCCCTTTGGAGACATTCTGGAGTCATCCGTAGGCTTTGATCGAAGTTTTAGTGTCTTCGATGACGTCGCCGCCGGGAGCGCTTGTTTAGCTGCCGGAGAAGTGAAGTTAGGCCAAACAATGTCAGAATGGCCCGAAACCTCAGGTGTACCCCTCTTTTAGCTGTTTTGAATGATCTTTCAGTTTCTATCTGATTCTGACAAGATTTGATGCTTGAAGTAGCTTTGCCTGTTTTGAAGCAGGATGCAACTTCATGAGGCTTCTTGATGTTGAGAAGACATAGTGACTTTTTTGGTGTCAAGAAATGCCCCCTCGAGGTACAGTGACGAGTAGCTTTCTAGAGTCGATGTGCCTCGAAGAGAAACTTAGAGGAGAGATTCCAACATGACCAAGAGTCTTCAGCATTTTTTTTTGTTTTTTTGCTCTGATTTTTTCTTTCCTCTCTTTCTTTTTTTTTTTTTCCTTTCCTCCTTTGTTTGCTCACTATGATAATGAGGTTCATGCAATTTCAATATGTTTATGCATATATATTTTTTTTTATGCATCAAGATAGAAGGCTAGAGTCTCTAGGTCAAGTCAACATGATTTTTGACTTGGACAAAGTTTGATTAATTTTGATCAAATTGGGTTGGAATTGGTCAAACCTTGGTCAAGATTTTCCTAGCTTCTAATCCATGACGATATTCTTTGATGCATGATTTTTGGTAAATGCATTTGGAAGCCTGATGATGCATACCTGAAAATCTTTTGCAAGTATTGGGATTTTGAGCTCACAGCGATGTTGAGCTCTTTCTCGGTCTTGTTGGATTTTGAGGAGCTTTGCAATTTTTGGATTCTGAAGCTCGCAGCAATGTTGAGCTCTTTTCCAGATTTTGCAGAAATTTGATGAAATTGGCTCGTTCTCGCAACGATGTTGAGTTCGAACCTTCTTTGGGAATTTTGTACTGACTATGAGCTCGCAGCGATGTTGAGCTCATCTTCAGGCTTTTGTGGTTTTCGGAGTATTTCCCTTTTCTTCGGGATTGCCCCGGAACCATGTCAAAATTTCGCTTAGAACTTTTGTAGCAAAATTCTATCGTTTTGATGATGGTTGATCTTTTTTCTTCCATCTTTTGCAGGTAGTTCTTCCAGAACAAACAAGAGTAAGGGTCCTGTTACTGACGTACCTCGTCGGTCTGCCAAATCTTCCAATGCGGCCGTTCAGCAGGCGTGGGAGAAGGTCCAGTTTGTCGAGAAGAACTTGGAAGAGAGCGACTCCCTCAATCGTAATGAGATGAGACAGCGATTAATCTCTCTCAAAGATGAGGAATTATACAAGATCATGGCAAGCAGCCGTCCTTCCGTTATGGACGATCAGAGCATTGTGCCTAAGCCTACATTATTCTTCGGTGATGCAGTCCCCGACGACTTGACATACCAAAGGAGATATTTTCAATTCTCTTACATAGGAGATGGTGAGAAGAGAACTATTTCTACCCGGTCGACTTTCGATCGGACCATGTCGATCCTGAGCCTTTCTCCCACATGCCCTAAGAGGGAAGATCCTTCGAGCTGGGTCAAGAGGACCAGTGTGATCAAGACCAGGATTTTTGTTGGCGGCCCTTCCGGTTTTGCAGAGAAGCCACCTGTCCATACGAACATTTTGATGCCAGCAAGTGGCTACCCAGCAGGTCCAATTTTTTTGCTGAGATTTTTTTCTTTCTTCTCTTTTTCTTTTTTTTTTTTTTACCTTTCCTCCTTTGTTTGCTCACCATGATAATGAGGTTCATGCAACTTCAATATGTTTATGCATATATTTTTTTTTTATGCATCACGATAGAAGGCTAGAGTCTCTAGGTCAAGTCAACATGATTTTTGACTTGGACAAAGTTTGATTGATTTTGACCAAATTGGGTTGGAACTGTTCAAACCTTGGTCATGATTTTCATAGCTTCTAATGCATGATGATATTCTTTGATGTATGATTTTTGGTAAATGGATTTGGAAGAATGATGATGCATACCTGAAAATCTTTTGCAAGTATTGGGATTTTGAGCTCGCGGCGATGTTGACCTCTTTCTCGGTCTTTCAGGATTTTGAGGAGCTTTGCAATTTTTGGATTCTGAAGCTCGCAGCAATGTTGAGCTCTTTTCCAGATTTTGCAGAAATTTGATGAGATTGGCTCGTTCTCGCAACGATGTTGAGTTCGAACCTTCTTTGAGAATTTTGTACTGACTATGAGCTCGCAGCGATGTTGAGCTCATCTTCAGGCTTTCTGTGGTTTTCGGAGTATTTCCCTTTTCTTCGGGATTGCCCCGGAACCATGTCGAAATTTCGCTTAGAAGTTTTGTAGCAAAATTCTGTCATTTTGATGATGGTTGATATTTTCTCTTCCATCTTTTGCAGGTAGTTCTTCCAGAACGAACAAGGGTAAGGGTCCTGTTACTGACGCACCTCGTCGGTCTGCCAGATCTTCCAATGCGGCTGTTCAGCAGGCGTGGGAGAAGGTCCAGTTTGTCGAGAAGAACTTGGAAAAGTCCGACTCCCTCAATCGTGATGAGATGAGACAGCGATTGATCTCTCTAAAAGATGAGGAGTTCTACAAGATCATGGCAAGTAGTCGTCTTTGGGTTATGGACGATCAGAGCAATGTGCCCAAGCCTACCTTCTTCTTCGGTGATATAGTCCCCGACGACTTGACATACCAAATGAGATGTTTTCAGCTCTCTTACACAGTAGATGGTGAGGAGAGAACTATTTCTACCCGGTCGACTTTCGATCGGACCATCTCGATCCTGAGCCTTTCTCCCACGTGCCCTAAGAGGGAAGATCCTCCGAGCTGGGTCAAGAGGACCAGTGTGATCAAGACCGGGATTTTTGTTCGCGGCCCTTCCGGTTTTGCAGAAAAGCCACATGTCTGTATGGACATGTTGATGCCAGCTAGTGGCTACCGAGCAGGTCCAATTTTTTTGCTGAGATTCTTTTCTTTCTTCTCTCTTTCTTTTTTTTTTTTCCTTTCCTCCTTTGTTTGCTCACCATGATAATGAGGTTCATGCAATTTCAATATGTTTATGCACATAGTTTTTTTTGATGCATCAAGATAGAAGGCTAGAGTCTCTAGGTCAAGTCAACATGATTTTTGACTTGGACAAAGTTTTATTGATTTTGACCAAATTGGGTTGGAATTGTTCAAACCTTGGTCAAGATTTTCCTAGCTTCTAATGCATTATGATATTCTTTGATGCATGATTTTTGTTAAATTGATTTGGAAGCATGATGATGCATACCTGAAAATCTTTTGTAAGTACTGGGATTTTGAGCTCGCAGGGATGTTGACCTCTTTCTCGGTCTTGCTGGATTTTGAGGAGCTTTGCAATTTTTGGATCATGAAGCTCACAGCAATGTTGAGCTCTTTTCCAGATTTTGCAGAAATTTGATGAGATTGGCTCGTTCTCGCAGCGATGTTGAGTTCGAACCTTCTTTGAGAATTTTGTACTGACTATGAGCTCGCAGCGATGTTGAGCTCATCTTCAGGCTTTCTGTGGTTTTCGGAGTATTTCCCTTTTCTTCGGGAATGCCCCGGAACCATGTAAAAATTTCGCTTAGAATTTTTGTAGCAAAATTCTGTTATTTTGATGATGGTTGATCTTTTCTATTACATCTTTTGTAGGTAGTTCTTCCAGAACGAACAAGAGTAAGGGTCCGTTACTGACGCACCTTGTCGGTATGCCAGATCTTCCAAAGTGACCGTTCAGCAGGCGTGGGAGAAGGTCCAGTTTGTCGAGAAGAACTTGGAAGAGTGCGACACCCTCAACCGTGATGGGATGAGAGAGCGATTGATCTCTCTCAAAGATGAGGAATTCTACAAGATCATGGGAAGCAGCCGTCCTTGGGTTATGGACGATCAGAGCATTGTGCCCAAGCCTACCTTCTTTTTCGGTGATGCAGTCCCTGACGACTTGACATACCAAAAGATGATTTCAGTTCTCTTACACAGCAGATGGTGAGGAGAGAACTATTTATACCCGGTCGACATTCGATCGAACCATCTCGATCCTGAGCCTTTCTCCCACGTGCCCTAAGAGGGAAGATCCTCCGAGCTGGGTCAAGAGGACCAGTGTGATCAAGACCGGGATTTTTGTTGGCGGCCCTTCCGGTTTTGCAGAGAAGCCACCTGTCCGTAGGGACAAGTTGATGCCAGCCAGTGGCTACCAAGGAGGTCCAATTTTTTTGCTGAGACTCTTTTCTTTCTTCTCTCTTTCTTTTTTCTTCCTTTCCTCCTTTGTTTGCTCACCATGATAATGAGGTTCATGCAATTTCAATACGTTTATGCATATATTTTTTTTTTATGCATCAAGATAGAAGGCTAGAGTCTCTAGGTCAAGTCAACATTATTTTTGACTTGGACAAAGTTTGATTGATTTTGACCAAATTGGGTTGAAATTGTTCAAACCTTGGTCAAGATTTTCCTAGCTTCTAATGCATGATGATATTCTTTGATGTATGATTTTTGGTAAATGGATTTGGAAGAATGATGATGCATACCTGAAAATCTTTTGCAAGTATTGGGATTTTGAGCTCGCGGCGATGTTGACCTCTTTCTCGGTCTTGCTGGATTTTGAGGAGCTTTGCAATTTTTGGATTCTGAAGCTCGCAGCAATGTTGAGCTTTTTTCCAGATTTTGTAGAAATTTGATGAGATTGGCTCGTTCTCGCAGCGATGTTGAGTTTGAAGCTTCTTTGTGAATTTTGTACTGACTATGAGCTCGCAACGATGTTGAGCTCATCTACAGGCTTTCTGTGGTTTTCGGAGTATTTTCCTTTTCTTCGGGATTGCCCCGGAACCATGTTGAAATTTCGCTTAGAACTTTTGTAGCAAAATTCTGTCATTTTGATGATGGTTGATATTTTCTCTTCCATCTTTTGCAGGTAGTTCTTCCAGAACGAACAAGGATAAGGGTCTTGTTACTGACATACCTCGTCGGTCTGCCAGATCTTCCATTGCGGCCGTTCAGCAGGCGTTGGAGAAGGTCCAGTTTGTCGAGAAGAACTTGGAAGAGTGTGACTCCCTCAATCGTGATGAGATGAGACAGCGATTGATCTCTCTAAAAGATGAGGAGTTCTACAAGATCATGGCAAGTAGCCGTCTTTGGGTTATGGACGATCAGAGCAATGTGCCCAAGCCTACCTTCTTCTTCGGTGATGCAGTCCCCGACGGCTTGACATACCAAATGAGATGTTTTCAGCTCTCTTACACAGCAGATGGTGAGGAGAGAACTATTTCTACCCGGTCGACTTTCGATCGAACCATCTCGATCCTGAGCCTTTCTCCCACGTGCCCTAAGAGGGAAGATCCTCCGAGCTGGGTCAAGAGGACCAGTGTGATCAAGACCGGGATTTTTGTTCGCGGCCCTTTCGGTTTTGCAGAGAAGCCAAGTGTCCGTATGGACATGTTGATGCCTGCTAGTGGCTACCGAGCAGGTCCAATTTTTTTGCTGAGATTCTTTTCTTTCTTCTCTCTTTCTTTTTTTTTTTTTTCCTTTCCTCCTTTGTTTGCTCACCATGATAATGAGGTTCATGCAATTTCAATATGTTTATGCACATATTTTTTTTTGATGCATCAAGATAGAAGGCTAGAGTCTCTAGGTCAAGTCAACATGATTTTTTACTTGGACAAAGTTTGATTGATTTTGACCAAATTGGGTTGGAATTGTTCAAACCTTGGTCAAGATTTTCCTAGCTTCTAATGCATTATGATATTCTTTGATGCATGATTTTTGTTAAATTGATTTGGAAGCATGATGATGCATACCTGAAAATCTTTTGCAAGTATAGGGATTTTGAGCTCGCAGCGATGTTGAGCTCTTTCTCGGTCTTGCTGGATTTTGAGGAGCTTTGCAATTTTTTGATCATGAAGCTCGCAGCAATGTTGAGCTTTTTTCCAGATTTTGCAGAAATTTGATGAGATTGGCTCGTTCTGGCAGCGATGTTGAGTTCGAACCTTCTTTGAGAATTTTGTATTGACTATGAGCTCGCAGCGATGTTGAGCTCATCTTCAGGCTTTCTGTGGCTTTCGGAGTATTTCCCTTTTCTTCAGGATTGCCCCGGAACCATGTAAAAATTTCGCTTAGAATTTTTGTAGCAAAATTCTGTCATTTTGATGATGGTTGATCTTTTCTTTTCCATCTTTTGTAGGTAGTTCTTCCAGAACGAACAAGGGTAAGGGTCCTTTTACTGACGCACCTTGTCGGTATGCCAGATCTTCCAAGGTGACTGTTCAGCAGGCGTGGGAGAAGGTCCAGTTTGTCGAGAAGAACTTGGAAGAGTGCAACTCCCTCAATCGTGATGGGATGAGACAGCGATTGATCTCTCTCAAAGATGAGGAATTCTGCAAGATCATGGGAAGCAGCCGTCCTTGGGTTATGGAAGATCAGAGCATTGTGCCCAAGCCTACCTTCTTTTTCGGTGATGCAGTCCCTGATAACTTGACATACCAAAAGATGTTTTCAGTTCTCTTACACAGCAGATGGTGAGGAGAGAACTATTTATACCCGGTCGACATTCGATCGAACCATCTCGATCCTGAGCCTTTCTCCCACGTGCCCTAAGAGGGAAGATCCTCCGAGCTGGGTCAAGAGGACCAGTGTGATCAAGACCGAGATTTTTGTTGGCGGCCCTTTCGGTTTTGCAGAGAAGCCACCTGTCCGTAGGGACATGTTGATGCCAGCCAGTGGCTACCAAGGAGGTCCAATTTTTTTGCTGAGACTCTTTTCTTTCTTCTCTCTTTCTCTTTTGTTCCTTTCCTCCTTTGTTTGCTCACCATGATAATGAGGTTCATGCAATTTTAATATGTTTATGCATATATGTTTTTTTGATGCATCAAGATAGAAGGCTAGAGTCTCTAGGTCAAGTCAACATCATTTTTGACTTGGACAAAGTTTGATTGATTTTGACTAAATTGGGTTGGAATTGTTCAAACCTTGGTCAAGATTTTCCTATCTTCTAATGGATTACGATATTCTTTGATGCATGATTTTTGTTAAATTTATTTGGAAGCATGATGATGCATACCTGAAAATCTTTTGTAAGTACTGGGATTTTGAGCTCGCAAGGATGTTGACCTCTTTCTCGGTCTTGCTGGATTTTGAGGAGCTTTGCAATTTTTGGATTCTGAAGCTCGCAGCAATGTTGAGCACTTTTCCAGATTTTGCAGAAATTTGATGAGATTGGCTCGTTCTGGCAGCGATGTTGAATTCGAACCTTCTTTGTGAATTTTGTAATGACTATGAGCTCGCAGTGATGTTGAGCTCATCTTCAGGCTTTCTGTAGTTTTCGGAGTATTTCCCTTTTCTTCGGGATTGCCCCGGAACCACGTCAAAATTTCGCTTAGAACTTTTGTAGCAAAATTCTTTCATTTTGATGATTGTTGATCTTTTCTCTTCCATCTTTTAGAGGTAGTTCTTCCAGAACGAACAAGGGTAAGGGTCCTGTTATTGACGCACCTCATCGGTCTGCCAGATCTTTCAATGCAGCCGTTCAGCAGGCGTGGGAGAAGGTCCAGTTTGTCGAGAAGAACTTGGAAGAGTGCGACTCCTTCAATCGTGATGAGATGAGACAACGTTTGATCTCTCTCAAAGATGAGGAATTCTACAAGATCATGGGAAGCAGCCGTCCTTGGGTTATGGACGATCAGAGCATTGTGCCCAAGCCTACCTTCTTCTTCGGTGATGTTGTCCCCGACGACTTGACATACCAAAGGAGATGTTTTCAGTTCTCTTACACAGCAGATGGTGAGGAGAGAACTATTTCTACCCGGTCGACTTTCGATCGGACCATCTCGATCCTGAGCCTTTCTCCCACGTGCCCTAAGAGGGAAGATCCTCCGAGCTGGGTCAAGAGGACCAGTGTGATCAAGACCGGGATTTTTGTTCGCGGCCCTTCCGATTTTGCAGAGAAGCCACCTGTCCATATGGACATGTTGATACCATCCAGTGGCTACCGAGCAGGTCCAATTTTTTTGCTGAGATTCTTTTCTTTCTTCTCTCTTTCTTTTTTTTTTTTTTTTCCTTTCCTCCTTTGTTTGGTCACCATGATAATGAGGTTCATGCAATTTCAATATGATTATGCATATATATTTTTTTTTGATGCGTCAAGATAGAAGGCTAGAGTCTCTAGGTCAAGTCAAAATGATTTTTGGCTTGGACAAGGTTTGATTGATTTTGACCAAATTGGGTTGGAATTGTTCAAACCTTGGTCAAGATTTTCCTAGCTTCTAGTGCATTATGATATTCTTTGATGCATGATTTTTTTTTTAAATTGATTTGGAAGCATGATGATGCATACCTGAAAATCTTTTGTAAATACTGGGATTTTGAGCTCGCAGCGATGTTGAGCTCTTTCTCGGTCTTGCTGGATTTTGAGGAGCTTTGCAATTTTTGGATTCTGAAGCTCGTAGCAATGTTGAGCTCTTTTCAGGATTTTGCAGAAATTTGATGAGATTGGCTCGTTCCGGCAGCGATGTTGAGTTCGAACCTTCTTTGTGAATTTTGTAATGACTATGAGCTTTCAGTGATGTTGAGCTCATCTTCAGGCTTTCTGTGGTTTTCATAGTATTTCCCTTTTCTTCAGGATTGCCCCGGAACCATGTCAAAATTTCGCTTACAACTTTTGTAGCAAAATTCTTTCATTTTGATGATTGTTGATCTTTTCTCTTCCATATTTTGGAGGTAGTTCTTCCAGAACGAACAAGGGTAAGGGTCCTGTTACTGACGCACCTCATCGGTCTGCCAGATCTTCCAATGCGGCCGTTCAGCAGGTGTGGGAGAAGGTCCAGTTTGTCAAGAAGAACTTGGAAAAGTGCGACTCCCTCAATCGTGATGAGATGAGACAGCGATTGATCTCTCTCAAAGATGAGGAATTCCACAAGGTCATGGCAAGCAGCCGTCCTTGGGTTATGGACGATCAGAGCATTGTACCCAAGCCTACCTTCTTCTTCGGTGATGTAGTCCCCGACGACTTGACATACCAAAGGAGATGTTTTCAGTTCTCTTACACAGTAAATGGTGAGGAGAGAACTATTTCTACCCGGTCGACTTTCGATCGGACCATCTCGATCCTGAGCCTTTCTCCCACATGCCCTAAGAGGGAAGATCCTCCGAGCTGGGTCAAGAGGACCAGTGTGATCAAGACCGGGATTTTTGTTCGCGGCCCTTCCGGTTTTGCAGAGAAGCCACATGTCCATATGGACATGTTGATACCATCCAGTGGCTACCAAGCAGGTCCAATTTTTTTGCTGAGATTCTTTTCTTTCTTCTCTCTTTCTTTTTTTTTTTTTTCCTTTCCTCCTTTGTTTGCTCACCATGATAATGAGGTTCATGCAATTTCAATATGATTATGCATATATATTTTTTTGATGCGTCAAGATAGAAGGCTAGAGTCTCTAGGTCAAGTCAAAATGATTTTTGACTTGGACAAGGTTTGATTGATTTTGACAAAATTGGGTTGGAATTGTTCAAACCTTGGTAAAGATTTTCCTAGCTTCTAATGCATGATGATATTCTTTGATGTATGATTTTTGGCAAATGGATTAGGAAGCATGATGATGCATACCTGAGAATCTTTTCCAAGTATTGGGATTTTGAGCTCGCAGCGATGTTGAGCTCTTTCTCGGTCTTGCTGGATTTTGAGGAGCTTTGCAATTTTTGGATTCTGAAGCTCGCAGCAATGTTGAGCTCTTTTCCAGATTTTGCAGAAATTTGATGAGATTGGCTCGTTCTCGCAGCGATGTTGAGTTCGAACCTTCTTTGAGAATTTTGTACTGACTATGAGCTCGCAGTGATGTTGAGCTCATCTTCAGGCTTTCTGTGGTTTTCGGATTATTTCCCTTTTCTTCGGGATTGCCCCGGAACCACGTCAAAATTTCGCTTAGAACTTTTGTAGCAAAATTCTGTCATTTTGATGATGGTTGATCTTTTCTCTTCCATCTTTGGCAGGTAGTTCTTGCAGAACGAACAAGGGTAAGGGTCCTGTTACTGACGCGCCTCGTCGGTCTGCCAGATCTTCCAATGCGGCTGTTCAGCAAGCGTGGGAGAAGGTCCAGTTTGTCGAGAAGAACTTGGAAGAGTGCGACTACCTCAATTGTGATGAGATGAGACAGCGATTGATCCCTCTCAAAGATGAGGAATTCTACAAGATCATGGGAAGCAACCGTCCTTGGGTTATGGACGATCAGAGCATTGTGCCCAAGCCTACCTTCTTTTTCGGTGATGCAGTCCCGACGACTTGACATACCAAAAGATGTTTTCAGTTCTTTTACACAGCAGATGGTGAGGAGAGAACTATTTCTACCCGGTCGACTTTCGATCGGACCATCTCGATCCTGAGCCTTTCTCCCACGTGCCCTAAGAGGGAAGATCCTCCGAGCTGGGTCAAGAAGACCAGTGTGATCAAGACCGGGATTTTTGTTGGCGTCCCTTCCGGTTTTGCAGAGATGCCACCTGTACGTATGGACATGTTGATGCCAGCCAGTGGCTACCAAGGTTCTGATCATCCATCGGTTGATTTGAGACCGGTGGGCCTTGCCGTTTTTCGGGGTGACGGCTGCAATTGGGTGAAGCCTTTTCGACTTCGTGGCCATTTCAGTGCTGACTCGAGTTGGGATCATGGACTGATCACACCCTGAGGATTGGCGAGGCGGTTTTGCGGGAGGCCGAGATTTTTTATGCGGTTCGCGCTTTTCGGTAAACAGTCGTTTTCTCCGATGAGGCTTTCATCGCCATGCTGGAGTCATTCCTTCCACAAACCAACACCTTCTGATGAATGGTGAGATTGGTTTTTCTTTGATGGAATTGAGCCCCATCACCGGATTGCCTATCCACGGTAAACTCTATGAGGAGTTTATGCCTATTGACAGCGTCCTTGAGGAGCAGTCTGAGGAATTTTTGCGGCATAGGAGCCAAAAATTTTGAGATGGCATTAGAGCCAGAATTTTTGAGATGGCATGAAAGCCGAATTTTGGAATGGCATAGAATCCGAATTTTAATTTGTGGCATGAGAGCCAAAATTTTGTTTGTGGCATGAGAGCCAAAGTTTTTTGTTTGTGGCATGAGAGCCAAAGTTTTTTGTTTGTGGCATGAGACCCAAGGTTTTTGGATGTGGCATGAGAGCCAAGGTTTTTTTTTTGTTTGTGGCATGAGAGCCAAGGTTTTTTTTTTTTTTTTTTTTTTGCGGCATGAAAGTCAAGGTTTTTTTTTTGTTTGTGGCATGAGAGCCAAGGTTTTTTTGTTTGTGGCATGAAAGCCTAAAATTTTGGATGGCATAAAAGCCGAAATTTTAAGATGGCATGAAAGCCGATTTTAATTTGTGGCATGGAAGCCAAATTTATTTGTTTGTGGCATGAAAGCCTAAAATTTTTGATGGCATGAAAGCCAAATTTGTTTATTTGTTGCTTGTTTTGTTTTGGCATGGAAGCCCGATTTTTGAAAACCAAGTTTTGTTTTAATGGCATGAAAGCCGATTTTGGCGTTTATAGCCGGATTTTGGCGTTTATAGCCGGTTTTTGGTGTTTATAGCCGATTTTTGGTTTTCAAAATGCAGGTATCGACTAAATGTCGCCTCCCCGCTGAATGCTCTTGCAAGTATCGATGGAATGTCGCTTCCTTGCTCATTCGGTTTGCGAGTATTGATGGAATGTCACTTCCTCGCGGGCTGGGTTTTACGAGTATCGATGGAATGTCGCTTCCACGCGGATTGGGGTGCAAGTATCGACTAAGCGTCGCTTCCCTGCTTTTCCCAAAACTTTTGATTTTGCGGGTAGTGACTTGATGTCGTTTCTCCGCGATTTTTGAAATTTGAGGTTTTTTCGAACTATTTGAAATTTGGGTTGTGGATATGAACTGGAATGTTGCGTCTCCACGGTTTTGAAATTTGAGGTTTTGCAAGTATCAAATGGGGTTCGCTTCCTTGCGATTTTTGGGTTTTGGAAGTATCGAATGGGGTTCGCATCCTTCCGATTTTTGGGTTTTGCGAGTATCGACTAAGTGTCGCTTCCCCACGGTTTCTAAAAAACAAATTTTTTGTTTAAAGACATGAGGGTCATAAATTTTGACTTAAAACCATTTTGGTTGTAAAAGCCGATGCGATCTAGGGTGAAAATTCCTAAGTCCCGATTTTTGTTTCAAACCATGAATTTTGGGTTCAAGGATCGAAATTTCGGTCAAGTCTTGAAAGAGGCTCCTAAACTTGGATTTTTGGATTTTGATATTGTTTTGAAAGAGTTTTTTTTTTTTAGAAACTTCAACATAAAGATGAAAATTTCAAAAGGGGTGGGTTTGACGAGCAAGTACCTGGAAATAGGCTTTGGCCATGTAGATATCGCTCTGACCCGTTTGAGGAAGTCTTCAAGGGTAGTACGTCTTTAAGGGTAGTACCGCTTCAAGAACTTACCGTTGATGGGCAGCATACATCTGTCTCCTTCCATGTTTAGAAGAGTGTATGCACCGTTGGAGAAGACTTTGTCGATGACGAAAGGGTCCCTCCCATTTTGGTTCAAATTTGCCTTTGAATTTGTGGGCAAAGACTATGGGTCTTTTCACTGCAAGAACCAAGTCGCCCTTTTTGTAGGCGCGTTGCCTGACCTTCTTGTCGAAAGATCCTGCCATGCATGCTTAGTACAACTCAATGCTTTGTAGAGCTTCGAGTCGTCTTTCATCGAGATTATCCAGCTCTTGGAGTCTCAATTTGACATTGCTTTCTTGCGTCATGTCATTTTGCAGAGATACCCTTAAGGAAGGAATTTGTACTTCCAAAGGGACAACAGCTTCGCATCCATAGACCAAGGAGAATGGTGTACTATGGATTGGTCCTCAAACGGTGGTTCGATAGGCCCACAAAGCTTCTAGTAGTTTGTCGCCCCAATCTCTTTTGTGACCAGAGACTATTTTCTTGAGAATTTTGCAGAGTGCCTTGTTGAAGGCTTCTGCTAGTCCGTTAGCTGCTGGATTATATGGAGTCGAAGGACAACTTTGGATTTTATACTTGTCGCAGAACCTGTAGAATCTGTGATCCCGGAATTGTGGTCCGTTATCATGGACGAATCTTTTAGGTATGCCGAAGCGACAAATAATGTTGGTCTGCAAGAACTGAATGACTGATGAGGTCTTCATTTCGTTGAGCGCAAATGCTTCTGACCACTTGGAGAAATAATCCGTAGCGGCGAAGATGAAGCGATGACCTTTGCTTGATGGGGGAGAGATAGGACCTATGATGTCCATACCCCAGGCTTCGAAAGGCCATGAGATTGCTGTTGGATGTAGCCATTCTGGAGGCATGTGGACATAATCTCCATGAATCTGGCATTTTTGGCAGCGCTTAGCAAATTGCATTGCATCAGCTACCATGGTAGGCCAATAATAACCTAGCCTTTTAATTTGGTTGTAGAGCTTAGGACCAACCTAATGGGCTCCACAAAGACCGGAATGTACTTCTTTGAGAGTTTCTTCAGCCTCTTGTTGTGATAAGCAGCGTAGGAGTACTCCGTTGAAGGATTTTCTGTAAAGTGCTTTTGAAGGTATATCCAAATGAAAGTTCGGGGCTCGTCTTTGGATGCTTACCCACTCTTTTGGATCTTCAGGTAGGATTCCGAACATGATGTAATCAATGAACGGATCTCTCCAGTCGCTGATCGGAGGTTTGAGGATGGACATCCGACTTCCAACCACTTGATGGCATTCTGCAACTGCTTGGTGTGTGTTAATAGGAGGGAGAATCCTTTTTTGACACACTGTGATTTGCATGTGTTCCCCTTCTTGGATTCCCATGGATGCTGCGAGTCCAGCCAGGGCATCTGCACAATGTTTTCACCTCTGAGGATATGGGTGATGTGACAGATGTATTTGTCGGGGCTGACAAAGAGGATGCCGATTCCCGATATTTGCTTTCCCTTTTCATTCGTCCTGGTTGCACCGTCAAAGTACATGTCCTAGGAAGCGTTTGATAAGGAAGTTTCCACGCTGTAGACAAATTCGTCTGGGAGATCATCCCTGAGTGGAGAATCTTTAGCCAATGGGTGCTCTGCGAGGAAGTCTGCTAGAGCTTGGCCTTTGATTGCTTTTTGTGGTACATACCTAATATCAAACTGTGATAAAAGGATGGACCATTTTGCCAGTTGGGCATTGAGAGAACCTGCTTTTGTGACAAGGACCTTTAGGAGTTTAATCCTTGAAATCAAGTAAACTGTATTGGACAGCAGGTAGTGACGTAGCTTTTGTACGGCAAACATCACTGCAAGGCATTCTTTTTCGACTGGGGAGTAGCGATGCTCTTCACCTACCAACATGCGGCTAAGGTAATATAGAGCAGCTTCTTTTCCGTCGTCGTTTTCTTGTGCGAGCAGAGCACCCAAAGAGTGGTCGAGAGCTCTTGTGTACAAGATGAATGGTTTTCCAGTTGTGGGGGCAGCTAACACTAGAGGTTTGGTGAGGTATGCTTTGATGTCTTGAAATGCATTTTCACATTCGGCATCCCAGACAAAGTCCACGCCTTTCTTCATCAAGCGAGAGAATGGACGGCACTTCCCTGACAGATTGGAGATGAACCGTCGAATGTAGGCCAACCTTCCTTGAAGCCCTTTTAATTCTCTTAGGGTTCTGGGAGATGGTATTTCCAGGATAGCCTTGACTTTGGTGGGGTCAAGTTCTATTCCAACTTTCCGTACTATGAATCCGAGAAACTTACCCGATGAGACACCGAAGAAGCATTTTAGTGGATTCATCCACAATTTGTGTTTGCGAAGTCGGAGGAAGACTTCTCGAAGATCATCGAGATGGTCTTCTTTTCTTCTGCTTTTGATGGCGAAGTCGTCAATATAGCATTCGACCGTCTTGTGCTACATATCTTCGAATATCTTCATCACAACCCTCTGATATGTTGCATTGCATTTTTCAGACCAAATGGCATGATAGTGTAGCAATACACACCAAATGGTGTCCGAAATGATGTATGTCTTTCATCTTCAGGATGCATCTTTATCTGATTGTAGCCAGAGAATCCATCCATGAATGTCATTCGCTCGAATCCATAGGTGTTGTCAATCATCACCTCTGGTATGGGGAGCGGGAATTCATCTTTAGGGCATGCATTATTCAGGTCTCTGTAGTCGATACAGACCCTTATCTGCCCATTTTTGTTTGTCACAGGGACGATGTTAGCTAACCATTCAGGATGCTGTTCTTCACAGATGAAGCCAATGTTTTGAGTTTCTGAATTTCTTGTTCAGTTTTGTCCATCACGTCAGGATGGAATCTTCTTTGGCCTTGTTTGACAGGCTTGATTTCTTTTTGCAAATTGAGCCTGTGGACTGCTACTTTGGGATCTAAGCCAGGCATTTCAGCATAAGATCATGTAAAGCAATCAACGAACTCACGAAGGAAAGAGATATACTCGGGTAACTCATCATCCTCTATATTCTTGCTTATGAATACAGGACGTGGGTTATCAGGTGTTCCCAAGTCTATCTTTTGAACAGGGTCTTCTGTCGGAAGGTTTGGAGGTGGTTCCTCCACAATATTTTCGGAGGCTTCCAACTCAACAAGACCTTCTGGAGTGCCAGAGGCATTTTCAGACTGAGTCTCTGTTTCTATCCATGAATTTTTTTATCAACATCCTTCTCAAGACTTGCAATGAGATGGTCCCGATCATTTGCTGGAATTGAGTCGAAGTAAAGTACTTCTTTTGGAGACGATGGTTCTTCTGGGCCAGAGAACCTCGCGTCTGTGTCATCGGGAAACTCCTCTTTATCATCAGAGAAATTATACCAATTGGCAGAGCTTTCTGGATCTTTGACGAGTGATTCCTCAAAGAGATATCCAGGGATATTAATGTGTTCATGAGATGTTGAGGCTTGGTCGAAAAAACGACTTTGCAGCCATGGTACAACTGTCTCATAGGAGCGGTAGGATCATACCCCAACCCATATGAAGACTTGCCTTTATGAAGGTGGATTTTCCAATCTTCTGGTTGACTTTTGGTCAGGGTGGGTTCCAATGGTGTGATAATACCACGGCCACCTCCCAAACCAGTCGGATTTTTAGCGTCATAGCCCATTTTCTTCATGATAGCTTGTGCCATTGGACTATACAGGGATAGCTGAGGCATACCTTCGTTTTGGAAAGGTTCAAGCAGAGAGTTTAGTGGAGATGCTCCTGATCTGTGGAAGAAAATTGTTTTTTCTCCTGGCGAAGTTGCTGGAATAACAAAGGAAGCAGACGTAGGATCTTCTACGTCAGTAACTGTCTCAAATGGAGTGAGAGCTGGCTGATATTGTTGAGTATCAGCTTGGCTTGATGCTGTGTCATCTTCTGACTCTAACTCCGAGTCTGTGTCATGCATAATAGACACAAAGGAGACAGTGAACTTGCCCCCAGTCTTTTGTTTTGTCTTGTTTGCTTTGGTAGTGATTACCAAAGGCTTTGGAGATTTGAAGGAGACGACGAAGGGAGCTTGACCGCTTACTTCGAGCTTGGTGGAGGGTTTGTTTACCTCCGATGTTTGCTGAGGAGCCTTGCCTTTATCTTTCTGGAGACTGTCGGCGAAGTGAATTGTTTTTTCCTCCTGTTCTTCTTTTCCATCTTTATACATCTGAGCATCTGCAAAATGAACATTCTTGCCTTTGAAGGGCTTTTTGTCTGCAAACACTCGATGTATCAAGCCATCGTTGCCAACGAACTTGATGCACTGATGTAGAGTTGAAGGGACGACACCATTCTTATGTATCCAGGGGCGTCTAAGGAGTATATTGTAGCATGAAAGGGTCCTTATCGCATACACAGTGACTTCAGAGATAAGATCACCGATTTGCAATTTGAACCTGATTTTGTCGATAGGCCTTTGAACGCTGCCGTCATATCCGAAGATGGATACAGACGTGTGGCTCAACTTGCTAGGTGGGATGCCCAGCTCATCGAGTGCCGAAGTAGAAATGAGGTTGAGTGCAGAACCTGGATCGATCTGAACTCTGTGTACTGGCATTTCTTTGATGTACCCTGTAAAGTACAAGGGTCGGTTGTGCTTTGTCTCGCCTAGCAGGAGGTCATCCTTATTGAAGGCAATTGTTGCACTTGCTGCTTTTTGTACCGAGAGGCATTCATTGCTTGATCCCTCAGTCTTTTTCTTCTCTCCCTCTGGGGGAGTATTTGATTTTTTGACCCTGTAGTCCATTTCAATTTGTAGGACTTGTGGGGCATGCTTGTTGACATCCGCATTCAGCCTTTGTAATTCTAAAATGAGACTATCACGAGTTTGTGGAGACATTCGTAATAAGTCGAGGATGTGCAGACGTGCAGGTATGTGTTTGAAGCGCTTGATCAAGTCATACTTGAAAGCCTTCTTCGGGCCTGCATTTTCATTATTATTGCCACTTGGGGCGCTTACAACTTGCTTTCCCGAAGAATTTACATAAGAAGAAGAGAGTTGATTGTAATTTTTGTGGTAGTCCCGGCCAGAACAGGTACCTCTACCAACTTCAAGAGCCTCTAGAGAAGGATCTTCTTTTGGAAGATCACTCTCAGGATCAAGGGGTTAATCCTTGTCATTTGCTGAAGACGTTTTTGTAACAGCATTGGCGTCTTTAGTGATTGTGTTGCACGGAGCAATTTCCGGGAACAAGTCCTGAATAGCATTCCACAACCTTTCTGTATTAGTCCAAACATCGTCTATGAGATCGGGTATCTGGGACCAATCAACTGGGTTTTCATTGAAGAAAATTTCATTGGCGGGAGTATGATCAACCGGGAGAGGCTTGATGTCGTGACCCCGGACCGGGCTTAGGGACCAAATCCGGGATCGGGACTAGGTGATGGACATGCGATCATGGAGTGATGACAATAATTAAAGATATGTTTATGATAAAGCGTATGAAAGTCCAAGATTGAATCCTAGAGGGGGGGGGGTGGTGAATAGGATTACTCCTAAGAACTAATACAACTTTTAAATTTCTTTCACTTTTAAATACATTATGCTTTGATGAAGAGAGAGGACTCCTAGATATTCAATCCTAAGCATTCATATAACCACATTCTCTATTCAATGACCACTTAAGCATAAGCATACCATTCATGAAATAAAAGTAAAAGATCAACCACCATAACACAATCAATTATAGTGGTTCGGCCAAATTGCCTACATCCACTCTCGGTAACCTTACTGGATTTTCACTAATCAATTTTAAGGTTTAAGATCACCTCAAACCTTACACATACATCACTATGCTTTTCAAGGCTAAGCATAAACCTTTACAACCACAACAAATGCTTTTTAAGGCTAAGCACTAACCTTTACAACTTAGATTTTTCTCTTATAAATTATGCCTCAACATGCATGGATAAGAGAACTAAACAAGCATTAAGATTTGCCTCTCAATAGGTTGATATGAAAATGAAAAACTAAACTTCTAGATGCATTCAAATGAATGACAAAGAGTGTAGTAGATGCAAGTTCTAGAAAAACATTCAAACTCTTTGTAGAAAAGGAAATTCAAGATGATTCAAAGATGCTAATCATATGTGAGACAAAGAGTAGAATGATTTACACATGGTTTTCATAAAGATCCAACTTGTATTTTGAAAGATGTAATCACAAGATAAACAAGTTGATTTTGAAAACTAGGTTTTGAAAAACTCATGTGAAAACAAAACATAAGTTGATTTCATAAATCAAATAGACTTTAAAAGATGAAACATGTTATGAAAATCAACTACACAAGGATACAAGCAACTCTATGATCATGCCTTAAATAGAAACACAAAGGTTTAAGAAAAGAGCATGTTTTTGAAATTTAAAGAGAAGAGAAGCACACCCATTTTGAAGATCAAAGGTTGAATCTAATGAGATGGCTTCATAATCCCTTCACAAAGGTGCTTGAAAAGTTGCTCTTCCTTGCTCTTGAAAATCCCCCAAAGTTTAGCTTCTTTTCCAAAAGAGAAAACCACTTTTTATAGAAAAGGTTGTTCTAACGGCTAGGCGTCGGTTAGCCGACATATAGGGGTCGGTTAACCGACACCCCCAACGGTCACTTGCCAACGGTCATATTTTCAAATTTTTGCTGACCATAAAGCACGGTCGGTTGACCGAACTTGTTCGGTTAACCGAGGGTTGACCGACACATTAACCGACAGATCAAATCAGTTCAGACAACAACTCTCTGGAATTCCAACCGAGAGAACTTCGGTCAGGTTCTGAATGAAGGTCAGTTAACCGAGGCCTAACCGACACCTTGACCGACCAGAGAGTATCAGCAAATGTTTGAAAATGAAGCTCTCTGGAATTCTAACCTACACTATCTCGGTTAAACTCGGTTCACTGTCGGTTAGCCGACACCTGACCGATAGGTGACCGACAGGCCAAACACACAGAAATTTCTGAAGATCTGAAGGATTTTAAAGAGCTGGACAAATTCAAGGAAGCTTTGAGAACTTAAGAATATTTTGAAAAACCATGCATAACTTTGTAAAAACAAAGACCATGAAAGAGAAATATGCACGATGATCCTAGAAAGGAGAACATGAATGAATGAGAGGACAAGTGATGGACCCGAAAGAAATCTTCCGTCCTCTCCTTCCGCACCCCGGGGGCTGACCTGGGTCTCGGCGGAGGAGGGAAAATCTCAGGCATCAACATTTTTTTGTACGGATATGCCAGATTTACTTTCTACTTGGAATTTGGAATGGTGATAATCCGGAGATTCACCTTCACAAGTGGAAAGGAAATCAATCCTTTTTTCTAACTTTTCAAATTGCATTAATATTAAGAAAATAGACAAGTTTGTTTTTTTAAAATGCCGTAGGAGGCGTTTTTGTTTGTTTGCCGTAAAAGGCGATTTTGCCGGCAAAGGCGATTTTACAAAACTCATCAAATGTGAAAGACAAGAATTGTGATTTCTTTTTGTCTCTTTAAGAAATACAAACTACAATAGAAAAGTAAGAAAAGGGATCTAACTTCTCAGGAGATTGTGGGGACACGTTGAGATCGACGGTCGCAAGTCATGTATGGACTTCGCCATCGTCCTTCAAATGAGAACATGTGATGCTTTGATTCTTTGGCTTGGCTCCTAACCTCAATTTTTTAAAGGACAATGACCAAGAGAATGTCCTATATCCAATGAAAAACCGAGTAAACGGGCTGAAAAGCCGCGTTTAGGCCATATTGGAGAAGGAGGTGACCTTGGGGGGGGGGGGGGGGGGGGGGGGGGTGGCCCCCCAAGGGACGTTGATCACCTTGTGGTGTTCTTTGCAGCAGAGCAGCAGGACTTCGTCTGGATTTCTTTGGGAGAAGTGCAGAATTTCAAGTCGATAAATGTCGATGATGATTGATGTCTCTCTCTTGGAAATGGATCTCCTTTTATAGGCTTTTGGTAGCCATGGGGTGGTTAAGGGCATTGATAGCCATGATGAGAGCATTGATGAGGAGTTACAAGTTGATTTTGTAACTCCTTTTTCATGGCTTGTGATTGGCCGAAGAAGGTAGTGGGCTTTTAATTGCCTTTATGCTTCATGATGATAGGAGTTTCATGGGTTTAATGCCATGATTGCTTGGATTTGTAACTCCCAAATGCTTGAATCTGATTGGGCCGTCCAAAATAATGAGTTAATGACCGCCTTAAGTTATCATAAACGGGTCAATTAACGTCATTAAGTGGTCGCCCAGGCATGTGAAGAGTCGCGAGCCGCGCTGCGCCTTTTGAGATTCTTCTTGCGATCATCACAGGTGGATCCACGCATTGTTTGATGTTGGATTGCAGTGCAATCTCAGACATTGATTGATGTTGGTGGGCCAGTGACATCTGTCTTGTCGATTTCACGATCGGTCGGACAGAAAGTGCACTTTCTTGGTCAGACGATTGGCGATCTTAAGGCGATCGTTGATGATTTCATGCTTTTGACGGTGGATCCGAGATGTCGACGAAGATCAGTAGTTTTCAAGCATCAAACATTGGATTTTTAGAAAATCACAGAGGCAGGAATACTCGAAACGCGAAAAGGATCGAAAAACGATCAATTTGGTGCAAAATCCGGCGACCCGAATTTGCAGGGTCACTGGGCGACCATGCACCCAAGGTCGTCGGCGACCTTAGGGTTTTTTGCCCTTTGGTCGCCGAGCTTCGTTTTCGGTCGATTTTGCGTCTTTTTCGTTCCTATTTCCTTTTGTATTTTTCTTGACATTTTTCCTCAGTTATTGACTTCATTTTCTTGGAGAAAACTTGACGAGAACCCACGCGAAATTGGAGCACAAAGTTTCCCATTTTTCGGGAAAGCCGAAGACTTTGTAGCTGATTTTCCGTCAAGAGTCGAAACTAGGTCAAACGATGTCGGAATGACCTGAAAATTGGGGTGAAGCTTCTTGAGCAGTGGATAGGACCAACCATGGGATTTTATTTGAGTTTTGAAGCCGTTTGGGGTCCCATCGATGCTTCACTTGATTTTACTGCGGGGAAAATGCCGAGCTTTGATATGTGGTCAAACGATGTCCGATTGACCTGAAATTTGACGGGGAGCCTATTGGAGTCATTTTGAGACGTTCCATCAGCTCTTTTTTGGATGTCATGGTCCCGGGATGCTCTGCATCAAAACCTGGTCAAACGTTGTCGGAATGACCTGAAATTCGACATGCAGCCTTTTGGAGGCATGTTGAAGCCACTCACGTATTTTCTTTGATGAGCGATGGCTTCTGTGGTTCCCGCCACCGGGAGGCTTGATTGTGTTGTTCGAGCATTGATGGAGGGTCAAACATTGTCGGTTTGACTTGAAATTTTGCATGGAGCCCTTTAGAGACATTCTGGAGTCATCCGTAGGCTCTGATCAAAGTTTTGGTGTCTTTGATGATGTCGCCGCCGGGAGCGTTTGTTTAGCTGTCGGAGCAGTGAAATAGGGCCAAACGATGTCGGAATGCCCCGAAACCTCAGGTGTACCCCTCTTTTAGCTGTCTTGAAGAATCTCTCAGTTTCTATCTGATTCTGATAAGATCTGATGCTTGAAGTAGCCTTGCTTGTTTTATAGCAGGATGCAGCTTCACGAGGCTTCTTGATGTTGAGGAGACATAGAGACTTTTTTGGTGTCAACAAATGCCCCCTCGAGGTACAGTGACGAGTAGCTTTTTGGAGTCAATGTGCTTCGAAGAGAAACTTGGAGGAGAAATTCCAACTTGACCAAGAGTCTTGAGCATTTTTTTTTTTTTTTTTGAATAGCCTTCTGAGTTTCCGGGGGATTTTATGGTAGTGAGAGGGATCACGTACCATCTTAAGGCAAAGTTTTGAAAATGACATGGGGTATTTGGATTTTGGGTTTTGGATTTTGGTTTTTGACCTTGTGACCTAACAAGCTGTATGTGGCAAGTTAGGGGGTCAGGGTTTGATTTTTTATTTTGACCTTGTGACCCAACAAGCTGTATGTGGCAGGTTGGGGGGGTCAGATTTGGGGTTTTTGGTTTTGGGTTTCGTTTGGATTTTGATTTTGGTTTTGGTCTTGTGACCTAACAAGCTGTATGTGGTGAGCTAGGGGACCGAAATCTGGTTTTGTGAAATGTCAATTTCAAGATTTTGGCTCAATTTGGTTCATGAGGTTGGATGGTTTGATTTTTGGAAACTCATGAGACTTTCTTTTCTCTTTTTTTGAATGGTCCCATCAACTCAAAAGAGGCATGGGACTATTTTTTGCTCTTTTCTTTTTTTTTTTTTTTTTTTTTTGCTCTTGGTAAGAGGAATATTTTGACTAAAAGCCACTTTTAGTGCCTAGGTGGTCAAACCTGGCTCATATGGGCTAACCCATGGGACCTTAGGCTTTGGAGATGGCCTAGATCTCATATGGTGTCATATTTGTAAAGAATATCTAAAAATATCTCATTTGTGTAGAGAATATCTAAAAATATTCTTACTTGGAGAGAATTTCTCAAGTTTTCTTTTTGTGGAAAGATTCTCTCAAAATATCTTTCTTTTTGGGAAAGTAGCTAAATTTTAGCACTTACCTCCTTTCTTTTCTCCTTGTTTCCTCTTTTGGCTTGCTCTCTTCTATAAAAGCAAGAGGGTTGTTTCTTTTGCTCCATTGCTTTCTTTTTGCAAGAAATCTTCAAGAGTGCTCTCCAAGATAAGAAGTGCTTTCTCTTCTTCAAGGATCTCCAAGCTTTTCTTCTTCTTCTCCATCAATGGCTTCAAGTAAGTTTTTCTTTCTCCACAAGAATCTCCATTGTAGAAGTAGTTTCTTCATTTTCTTTTTCTTTCCTTTCCCTTCTTTTTTTTTCTTCGAGCACGTTTTTCTCTTTTTTTTTTTTTTCATGCTTCTTCTCCTCTTTTTTTTCTTCTTTTCACGGTTTTCTTTTTTTTTTTTTTTTTTCACCGTGTGCTTTCTTTTTCTTTTCTTTCACACGCTGATTTTTTTTTTCTGTTTTTTTTTCCCACGCTGATTTCCTCCCTTTTTTTTTCAGCGTTTTTGCTTCCTTTTTTTTCTGCTGCTTGTTTTTTTTTTTTCTGTTTTTCTTGGCTGTACGGACAGCCTGCCACGTGAAATTGGTTTTTCTTTGAAGGAGCTGAGCGCCATGACCGGATCACCTATCCTCGGCAAACTCTACGAGGAGTTTATGCCTATTGACAGCGTCCTTGAGGAGCAGTCTGAGGAGTTCAGGCTTGTATACTTTCAGCTCGTCGCCTTCTATGATTTTTTGAAGGAGAAGGAGGGCTCGAAAGTTAGATGCAGCAGTTGGAGAAGGAGGGCTCAAAAGTTAGATGCAGCAGTTGGAGAAGTTGCAACTCCAACTTTTTTGACAGCAGGGATTCTTCTGATGGCATGGCCCAAGATGCTAGGGCTAAAGCATCAAATTTGAAGAAGATCGCTGCTATGCGAGAAGATTTAAAAAAGTTCTTCGCAAGCACGGATGCCATTTGTCCTGACATTGCGTTGCGGAGAGATCTTACTGTTTACCTCACTTACTGGCTAGGTGAGGTTGTTTTTGCTGGAGGAGATGGAACGCACATCAGGCCACACTGTATTTTTTCGGCTTGTCAGATGGCGTTTGGAGAGCGGCTGGCTTTGGTACCTGCTCTTTACTCCTATTTGTGTACCGAACTTCAGGCTGCTGCTTTCCTGGTTCGGCTTGGGCTTCCCATGAACAGGGTATTTTCTGCCCACATCTTCTATTCGTGGTGTGTATACCACTGTCCTAGCTTCCATTGTTTGGGAGTTGCACAGGACGAAGATCCCTTTATGATTCGTTTGGCTAGAGGGACAGGCGTTCCCGAATCACTTTTGTCTGCCCGTTTAAGGATCCGAAGATTTAGGGACGTCGAGATTGGGCAGTCTTCGGTGAAGCTTTCTCCGGGTTTGCGGAAGAAGGCTTTTGACTTTGGTGTCTCCCGTGATTTGATCAGGGCAGGGTCGGGAAGACACTATGCTTTGACAAACGCGGAGAAGAGATGGCTCTTCAACATACGGGTTGGTATGATGGTGTACCGCAGACATTTTTTCGTCGATATCCAACCGTATGTCCCTTCGCGTTTTGCATTGCAGCTTGGCTTCTCTCAAGGCGTATTTGGAGCGCCTTCGAGCATGGTGAAGCGTTTTGGAGGTCTGCAGGATGGGAGAAATGCATGGGCTTTCTATAGCACCGAGGACACTACCACCATGATTTCCTATCCTGAGCTGCCCACCTTCCGGACTTCTGGCTTCACGAAGTGGTTCGTGGATAGCTTTTCAGTGTACCGGGGGCTTTCCAAGAAAGAGCTTGATGTCAAGCAGTCTCCTGGGAAGGGTCTTGGCAAATCTGATGGTGTCCGCCGGGAAGAAGTTTTGTCCTTCCTTTCTGGAGAGAAGCATAAGATAGGCTTTCTCAATGAGCAGGACGTCATCAGATCAGGAGCTGCACAAGGGATTCCTGGTGAGGTCTTGAGACAGCTGGAAGAGGAGGAGGCCGAAATCGATGCTATGATACAGGCAGAGCATACGAAGGCTTCCATGGAGTCTACTGAGAAAAGTAGACCATCCAGTGAGGACTCTTATGGGAGGCCTGATGTTGATAGTGGGGCAGGATCATCGAGCAGATTGACCTGCCGAGGCAAGAGGAGGAGAGGACAACGCCGTAACATGAGACGGCACGATAGTCCTTCTGATATTGAAGTTCCTCTCACCATTGCTGAGGAGGTGTCTGAGGATGCTGACGAGCCTCCGGAGAAGAAGAGCAAAGAAGAAGAGACAGCTGGTATGATCCCCTTTCTTTCTTTTGTTTCTTCCTTTCACTTGTAAGAGATTTTTTGTTTTTAATCCGCTGCTTTCTTTCTTTTGGCAGGGGACGATGACCTGGTGATGCCCAAGGTTTCGGCCAATGAGGCAATGACGGATCCAATCGTGGCATCTGAGGAAGAGCCCAGGGACTCTGGAGTGGTTCTAGAACCTTCATCTG
Source organism: Umbellularia californica (assembly GCA_028538565.1). Lineage (NCBI taxonomy): Eukaryota > Viridiplantae > Streptophyta > Magnoliopsida > Laurales > Lauraceae > Umbellularia > Umbellularia californica. Next base: position 21,480,916 of record JAPQWN010000005.1, on the reverse strand, counting down.
GTATGATTGCTTTGGCTTCTTTTATTTTCTTCCTTTTTTTTTTTTTGTTTGTGCTGGTCATTTGCTAACATGTAGCTTTTGTTTTCTTGACTTGCCAGAGGATTCTGACGATTTCGAGCCATCCATGGACGCAACTTTTGACGATGCTTCGGATGAGCTCAAAGAGGCAGAGAGTATTCCGCTGGTTGTCGAAGCAGGTATATTTGCAATAATAATCTTGATGTATTTTTGACAAGATTATATTCATACCTTTTGTCTTTTTTTTTCTTTGACAGATTGTGAAGCAGCAGGAGAGGTTCCTCCGTCTTCCTTGGAGCCAGAGCAGGGGATACCTACGGCCGATGCAGAAATAGGGGCTTCTTCTTCTTTCAATGAGTTAGCTTCTTCCATTGGAAAGAGTTTATTGATTACTCTTCCAATGGAGCATGACGTGGGCAGTCGGGCACCAGAGCATGGCGAATCCTCATCTGCACCGCACCTTCAGTATGCAAGGAAGGTGTTGAAGACTGTCTTGAGCTCATGGGTTGAGACTCTTTCTTCAGGTCATTTGGAAGCTAGTTTTGGCATGATCAAGCATGTGCAGGACATCCTCGCTGATAGCAAAGAAGTCGGTCTGGACATCGCAAGCGCCAAGGATTTTGTTGAGGAAATCATCGCCTTGGGGAACAAATGGACTGAGACCAAGAGTTTCCCAGATGGTGACTTCTTTGATGAGATGTTTATAAAACCTTCCAGCAAAGTCAAAGCTGAGCTGACTGAGGTCACGAAGACTCGGAGGCAGATCGTTCGGGAGAAGAACGTTACCGAGTTATCCATCGTGGGGCTGAAGCAAGACTTGGACCGCCTTGATAAGGAAGTCGTCGAGGTTAGGCAGCGTCTTGATCTTTTAGAGGAAGAAGCTGCTGCCAAATGGACCGCCATTGTGGAGGCTTGTGACAAGGATGGAACTCTCATTCGCCAGGTTGAGGAAGCTGAAGGTAATGTCCAAAGGAAGACTCAGGAGCATGAGCAATGGCAGGTCCTCTAGGAAGAACTTCCTCGTGTTGCAGATGGGTCACGGCATTCTGCCGCGTTTTATGGGGACATTTTGAAAAAGCGTGGCCTAAAAACTTTGGAAGTTAAGGCCAAGGGTCTGCTTGAGGAGTTGAACCTTTGGTTGAAGACCATGTCGGATTAGGCTCCTGAGTTGTAACAAACACTTTTTCCTTCTTCTTTTTTTTGGTACCTCCATGTATAAACAGTTTTGGTACTATATTTTTGTATCCCCTTCCTTTCACTTAAATCATTTTTTTTTTTTTGTTGAAAACAAATTTTAGCAAAAGTTGATGGGAATGTTTGTTTAAGAATTTGATCAAAAGGTTGTCATTTTGTAAAAATATTTTGTCAAAGGATTGTTTTGGGCATGAAAGCCAATTTTGTGGCTAAAAGCCTGTTTTTTGATGGCTTGAAAAGCGAAATTTTGGTGGCATGGAAGCCTAATTTTGTGGCGTAAGAGCCAAAATTTATTTTGTGGCATGGGAGCCAAAAATTTGAGATGGCATTAGAGCCAAAGTTTTTGAGATGGCATGAAAGCAGAATTTTGGAATGGCATAGAAGCCGAATTTCATTTTGTGGCATGGGAGCCAAATTTTGTTTGTAGCATGATAACCAAAATTTTGTTTGTAGCATGAGAGCCAAAGCTTTTTGTTTGTGGCATGAGAGCCAAAGCTTTTTGGATGGCGTGAAAGCCGATTTTTGGAATGGCATAGGAGCCGAATTTTAAGATGGCATGAAAGCCGAAGTTTTTTTTTTTTTTTTTTTTTGGCATAAGAGCCAGATTTTTGAAAACCAAGTTTTGTTTTGTTGGCATTAAAGCCGATTTTGGCGTTAGCCGCTTTTTGGCGTTTATAGCCGAATTTTGGCGTTTATAGTCGGATTTTTTTTTTGTTTCGGCATTTATAGCCGGATTTTTGGCGTTTATAGCCGGATTTGGCGTTTATAGCCGAGTTTTGGCGTTTATAGCCGAATTTTGTTTTGTTTTGTTTTGTTTTGGCATGGAAGCCAGATTTTTGAAAACCAAGTTTTTGTTTTGTTGCCATGAAAGCCGATTTTGGCGTTTATAGCCGATTTTTTTTTGTTTTGGCATTTATAGCCGAATTTGGCGTTTATAGCCGGATTTTGGCGTTTACAGTCGAATTTTGGCGTTTTATAGCTGGATTTGGTTTTCAAAATGCAGGTACCGACTAAATGTCGCCTCCCCGCCGAATGGTCTTGCAAGTATCGATGGAATGTCTCTTCCTTGCTCATTCGGTTTGCGAGTATTGATAGAATGTCACTTCCTCGCGGGCTGTGTTTGCGAGTATCGATGGAATGTCGCTTCCTCGCAGATTGGGGTGCAAATATCGACTAAGCGTCGCTTCCCTGCTTTTCCCAAAACTTTTGGTTTTGCGAGTACTGACTTGATATCGTTTCCCCGCGATTTTTGAAATTTGAGGTTTTCTCGAACCATTTGAAATTTGGGTTGTGGATATCAATTGGAATATTGCGTCTCCACGATTTTGAAATTTGAGGTTTTGCAAGTATCGATTGGGGTTCGCTTCCTTGCGATTTTTTGGGTTTTGCGAGTATCGACTGAATGTCGTTTCCCCGTGGTTTTTTTTTTTTTTTTTCTTTGGAAGTATCGAATGGGGTTCGCATCCTTCCGATTTTTTGGATTTTTTGGAAGTATCGAATGGGGTTCGCATCCTTCCGGTTTTTTGGGTTTTGCGAGTATCGACTAAGTGTCGCTTCTCCGCGGTTTCTAAAAACCAATTTTTTTGTTTAAAGACACGAAGGTCATAAATTTTGACTTAAAACCATTTTGGTTGTAAAAGCCGAGGCAGTCTAGGGTGAAAATTCCTAAGTCCCGATTTTTGTTTCAAACCATGAATTTTGGGTTCAAGGATCGAAATTTTGGTCAAGTCTGGGAAGAGGCTCCTAAACTTGGATATTTGGATTTTGATTTTTTTTTTTTTTTTGAACAATGAAACGATGAAAGTAAGCATTGTTTTTTTTTTTTTTTTTGGAAACTTCAACATAAAGATGAAAATTTCAAAAGGGGTGGGTTTGACGAGCAAGTACCTTGGAAATAGGCTTTGGCCGTGTAGATATCGCTCTGACCCGTTTGAGGAAGTCTTCAAGGGTAGTACCGCTTCAAGAACTTGCCATTGATGGGTAGCATACATCTGTCTCCTTCCATGTTTAGAAGAGCGTATGCACCGTTGGAGAAGACTTTGTCGATGACGAAGGCACCTCCCAAGGTCCCCTTCTGCTATCCAACATGGCCTAAATGCGGCTTTTCAGCCCGTTTACTCGGTTTTTCATTAGATATAGGACCTCCTCTTAGTCTTTATCCTCTAAAAAACTGAGGTTGGAGCCAAGGTGAAGAATCGAAGCATCAAGTGTTCTCATTTGAAGGACGATGGCGAAGTCCATACATGACTTGCGACCGTCGATCTAAACGTGTCCCCACAATCTCCTGAGAAGTGAGATTCATTTTCTTTATTTTCTATTGTACTTTGTATTTTTTAAAGAGACAAAAAAGTCACAATTCTTGTCTTTCATTTTGATGAGATTTGTAAATCGCCTTTCACGGCAAACAACAAAAAATCGCCTCTTATGGCATTCAAAACAAAAATTGTCTCTTTTCTTAAAAATATTTATGCAATTTGAAAAGTTAGAAAGAATGATTGATTTCCTTTCTACTTGTGAAGGTGAATCTCTGGATCATCACCATTCCAAATCCCAAGTAGAATAGAAAATCTGGCATACCCATATAAAAAAGTCGATACCCACATTTCCTCCTCCGCCGAGACCCAGGCAGCCCCCTGGGCGGAAGGAGAGGACGGAAATCGAGGGTCCATCACATGTTGATAACAGCCAGTGGCTACCAAGGTTCTGATCATCCGTCGGTCGATTTGAGACCGGTGGGCCTTGGCATTTTTCGGGGTGACGACAGCAATTGGGTGAAGCCTTTTCGACTTCGTGGTTGTTTCAATGCTGACTCGAGCTGGGAATCATGAACTGATCACACCCTGAAGGTTGGCGGGGCCATTCTGCCGGAGGCCGAGATTTTTGATGCGGTTCGCGCTTTTCGGCAAACCATGGTTTTCTCTGATGAGGCTTTCATGGCCATGCCCTATTCATTCCTTCCACAAACCAACACCTTCATTGTTACGAATGGTGAGATTGGTTTTTCTTTGAAGGAATTAAGTGCCATCACCGGGCTGCCTATCCTTGATGGGTATGCCTATATCTTCTATTCGTGGTACATATACCATTGTCCTAGCTTCCATCGATTGGGAGTTGCGCAGGACGATGATCCTTTCATGATTCGTTTGGCTAGAGGTACAATAAATTTCCGAATTTCTTTTGTCTGCCCGTTTGAAGACTCGACGGTTCAGGGACGTCGAGATTGGGCAGTCTTCAGTGAAGCTTTCTCCAGGTCTGCGGAAGAAGGCTTTTGATTTTAGTGTCTCCCGTGATTCGACCAGGGTTAGGACGGGAAGACGCTATGCTTTGACAAACGCAGTGAAGAGATGGCTTTTCAACATATGGGTTGCTACAATGGTGTACCGTAGACATCTTTTTGTCGATATCCAGCCGTATGTCCCTTCACGTTTTACATTGCAGTTTGGCTTCTCTCAAGGCATTGTTGGAGCGCCTTCGAGCATGGTGAAGCATTTTGGAGGTTTGCTGGACAGGAGGAATTATGGACTTTTTATAGTGCAGAGGACACGACCGCCATGATTTCCTATCCTGAGTTGCCCACTTTCCGGACTTCCGGCTTCATGAAATGGTTCGTGGAGAGCTTTTCAGTGTACCGGGGACTTTCCAAGAAGGAGCTCGATGTCAAGCAATCTCCTAGTAAGGGTCTTGGCAGATCAGATGGTGCCGTCGAGAGGAAATGTTGGCTTTCCTTTCTGGAGAGAGGCACAAGATAAGCTTTCTCAATGGGCACGACGTCATCAGATCAGGAGCTGCACAAGGGATTCCTGGTGAGGTCTTAAAACAGCTGGAAGAGGAGGAGGCCGAGATCGATGCAAGCAGAGCGCACAAAGGCTTCCATGGAGTCTACTGAGAAAAGCAGACCATCCAGTGATGACTCTAGTGAGAGACTTGATGTTGATAATGGGGCAGGATCTTCGAGCAGACTGTCCCACAGAAGTAAGAGGAAGAGAGGACAACGCCGTAATATGAGACGGCAAGAAAGTCCTCCTAATTTGGAAGTTCCTCTCACCATTGCTGAGGAGGTGTCTGGGGATGCTGACTAGCCTCCAAAGAAGAGAAGCCGAAAAGAGGAGATGGCTGGTATGATTCTCCTTCTTTCTATTTATGCTTCTTTTCTCTTATGAGAGATTTTTGTTTTGATCCGCTGCTTTCTTTCTTTTGGCGGGGGATGATGATTTGGTGATGCCCGAGGTTCCTGCGGATGAGGCGATGACGGATCTGGTCGCGGCATCTGAGGAAGAGCCAAGGGACTCTGGAGTGGTTCCAGAACCTTCACCTGGTATGATTTCTTTTGTCTTTTTCCTCCTTTTTTGTTTGTGCTGCCATTTGCCAATATGTTGCTTTGTTTACTTGTTAGCTGACTTGCCAGAGGATTCCGACGACTTTGAGCCATGGATGCAACCTTTGACGATGCTTCGGATGAGCTCAGAGAGGCAGAAAGTATTCCGCCGGTCGTTGAAGAAGGTATTTTATAATCTTGATATTGATTTTTGACAAGATCATATTCATACCTTTTTGTCTTTCGTTGATAGATTGTGAAGTAGTAGGAGAAGTTCCTCCGTCTTCCACAGGGCCAGAATAGGGGATACCGCAGCTGATCCAGAAATAGGGGCTTCTTCTTCTTTCAATGAGTCAGCTTCTTCAATTGGAAAGAGCTTATTAATTACTCCTCCAACGGGTCATGACATGGGCAGTCGAGCGTTGGAGCATGGCGAATCTTCATCTGGGCCGCACCTTCAATATGCGAAGAAGGTGTTGAAGAGTGTTTTGAGCTCATGGGTTGAGACTCTCTCTTTAGGTCACTTGGAAGCTAGTTTCGGCATGATCAAACATGTTCAGGACATTCTTGCTGATAGCGAAGAAGTCGGTCTAGACATTACAAGTGCCAAGGCTTTTGTTGATGAAGTCATTGCTTTGGGCAACAAATGGATTGAAACCAAGAGTTTCCCAGATGGTGACTTCTTTAATGAGATGTTCGTGAAGCCTTCCAGCGAGGTCAAAGCTGAGCTGACTAAGATCTCGCGGACTCGGAAGCAATTCGTTCGGGAGAGGAACGTTACCGAGTTGGCCATCATGGAGCTAAAACAAGACCTGAACCGCCTTGATAAGGAGGTTGTCGAGGCTAGGCAGCGTCTTGAGCTTTTGGATGAAGAAGCTACTGCCAAATGGGCCGCCAATATGGAAGCTCGTGCCAAGGAGGGGACTCTCATTCGCCAGGTTGAGGAGGCTGAAAGTAATCTCTCGAAGAAGACTCAGGAATATGAGCAATGGCAGACTCTCTGGGAAGAACCTCCTCTTGCTGCAAGTGGGTCGCGGCGTTCTGCCGCATTTTATGGGAATGTTTTGAAGAGGCGTGCCTAAAACTTTGGAGGCTAAGGCCATGAGTCTGTTGAGGAGTTGAATCTTTGGTTGAAAACCATGTTGGATTGAGCTCTTGAGTTGTAACAAACTCCTTTTCTTCTCTCTGTTTTTTTTTTGTACCTCCAAGTATAAACATTTTTGGTACTATATTTTTGTATTCCCTCCTTTCACTTAAATCATTTTTTGATGAAAACAAATTTAAGCAAGAACTGAATGGGAATGTTTGTTTGAGAATTTGATCAAAAGGTTGTCATTTTGTGAAAATCTTTTGTCAAAGGGTTGTTTTGGGCATGAAAGCTAATTTTTGTGGCGAAAGCCTGGTTTTTTTTATGGCTTGAAAGCCGAATTTTGGAATGGCATGGAAGCCGAATTTTGTGGCATAAGAGCCAAAATTTATTTGCGGCATGGGAGCCAAAATTTGTTTGCGGCATGGGAGCCAAAATTTGTTTGCGGCATGGGAGCCAAAGTTTTTTTTGTTTGCGGCATGGGAGCCAAAGTTTTGAGATGGCATGAAAGCCGGATTTTTTTGAATTGGCATGAGAGCCAAAATTTTGAGATGGCAAGAAAGCCGAATTTTTTGAATTGGCATGAGAGACAAAATTTTGTTTGTTGTTTTTGGCATGGGAGCCAGATTTTGAATTGGCATAAGAGCCAAAAATTTCGAATTGGCATGAGAGCCAGGTTTTGTTAGTTGTTTTTGGTATGGGAGCCAGATTTTTTTTGAAAGCCAAGTTTTGTTTTGTTGGCATGAAAGCCAATTTTTTGGCATTTATAGCCGATTTTTGACATTTATAGCTGATTATGGTATTTATAGCCGATTTTTTGGCGTTGATAGCCGAGTTTGGCGTTTATAGCCGGGTTTTGGTTTTCAAAATACAGGTATTGACTAAAGGTCGCCTCCCCACTGATTGGTCTTGCAAGTATCGATGGAATGTCGCTTCCTTGCTCATTCGGTTTTGTGAGTATCGACTAAGCGTCGCTTCCCTGCTTTTTCGGTTTACGAGTATCGATGGAATATCGCTTCCTCACGGATTGGGGTGCAAGTATCAACTACGCGTCGCTTCTTTGCTTTTTTCAAAAATTTTGGTTTTACAGGTACTGACTTGGTGTCGCTTCGCCACGATTTTTTAAGTTTGAGGTTTTCTCGAACCATTTGAAATTTGGGTTGTGGATATCAACTGGAATGTTGCGTCTCCACAATTTTTTTGAAATTTGAAATTTTTAAAATTTGCAAGTATCGACCAGGTGTCCCTTCTTTGTGATTTTTGAGGTTTTAGAAGTATCGAATGGGGTTCGCATCCTTCCGATTTTTGGGTTTTGGAAGTATCGAATGGGGTTCGCATCCTTCCGATTTTTAGGTTTTGCGAGTATCGACTGAGTGTCGCTTCCCCGCGCTTTCTAAAAACCATTTTTTGTTTAAAGACACGAGGGTTGTAAATTTTGACTTAAAACCATTTTTGGTTGTAAAAGTCGAGGAGGACTAGGGTGGAAATTCCTGAGTCCTGATTTTTGTTTCAAACCATGAATTTTGGGTTCAAGGATCGAAAGTTTTGGTCAAGTACGGGAAGAGGCTGCTAAACTTTTATTTTTATTTTTTATTAACAATGAAATGATGAAAGTAAGCATTGTTTTGAAAGATTTTTTTTTAGAAATTTCAACATAAAGATGAAAATTTCAAAAAGGGTGGGTTTAACGAGCAAGTACCTAGAAATAGGCTTTGGCCATATAGGCATTGCTCTGACCCATTGGAAATCTTCAAGGGTAGTACCGCTTCAAGAACTTGCCGTTGATGGGCAGCATACATCTATCACCTTCCATGTTTAGAGGAGCGTATGCGCCGTTAGAGAAGACTTTGTCGATAACGAAGGGTCCCTCCCATTTTGGTTCGAATTTGCCTTTGGAATTGTGGGCAAAGACTGGATCTTTTTACTGCTAGAACCAAGTCGCCCTTTTTCTTGTGTAGATGGACCTCCGCGACTACCCCAACCTTTCGGCTAGTGTCCCAAGGCATCAAGAAAAGATCTTATTGAAGAAATCTTGGTGAAGTGTTGAAGAATTCCAAAATAAGAGGAGAAGACTTTAAGGATAATAGAAGTCAATTTCTAACACAAAGGAGTGGTTGGTATATTGGTTAGCGCTTAGATTGGTATGAAATAGGTTATGGGTTCAAACCCCAACAATTACATATAATTTTTTTCACCTTTAAAAAATTCCATCCAACTCACCTCCAATCAAAATCCTCCAAAATGAAGGACCACATAAAACAAAAGCACATATCCTTTTGGAAGGAAAGTTTGTTGCAACCAATCAAATTGAAGCTATCCATGTGAAAGCAAAAGAGTCAATGAAAAGCCTCCAAATCAAATTCAAGCAATCCTTGTGGAAGTAAATGAGTCAATTAAAAGCCTTCAAGTTGCAACCAATCAAATTGAAGCAATCCTTGTGAAATGAAATGAGCCAATCAAATGTCTTCAATGTTCTTATAAATTGGAATGTATTTGTAGACTGAAAGAGGAGAGAGGTCTTTTGACAAGTTAGTATTTTTATAATTTTATTTTTACTTTTAGATTGTAACTAGGAGCTTCTTTGTAACTAATCTAGAGAGAGTGTAATTGAAGATCATTAATGAAGATTTAGAGCTCTTTCTTGATGTTTAGTGGCTAAAGCTCTTGGATTAGGCTGTCCTTTTGAAGCTAAGTAATGTGATTAGTTCATTTACATGCATGTTTAGTTTAAATTCCCTATTTGTGCCTTGATTGATTAGTAGACTTTAGATCTAATTATGCTAATATCTCTCATTTCTCATGCTCTATCTCTACACTTGATGCTTGGATAATCTCAATTGATGCTTTTTAGTTGGATTAAGTTCTCTCACTAGCATGCTCTAGAGCCCTTATTTTTTATCTTTTGTTGCTTGATTTTGATGATTAATTGTTATGGTGGTTAGGTTATGATCTATGATCTTGGCTTTCGATTTTCTTTACTTTGATTTTCATTGCTATATCATCCAATCAAATTAAGCAAGAGATTGCTAATTGGGTTTTAGATTTGGGAATTGAATTAGAACATGCATTGTTTGAATTAATTACATACTTAGTCGATTTTGGATTGACTAATCTCTACTTTTTATTGTTGCTAATTTAAATCCTTGTTTGATTTGTTATTTTTACTTTGAGATTGTTAGATCTACATTTCACATAACTTGTTTTAAAATCCTACACATTTCACTCCATATCTTCACCTTAAATCTTCCATTTCTATCACCATTCAAACACTAGTTTAGTCTTATTTTAGATTGTTAATTAGTCATTTATATTGCATAGTTTATTAGTTTTTTTTTTTTCACTTCATTTGTCTATATTAGCTATATCTTAGTTCAATTCTAATTAAATTGGATTCATTTCTCCTTCCATCCTCTTCTCGTGGGATCGATAATCTGGACTCTTAAGTCCTATACTACTTGATGACACCGTAGTCTTGCTGTTAAGCATTGCACGTTCTAGTGTCGATCAAATATTTTGTTGAAGGTCCATTCAAGATGAGAATTTATTTGAGTACTTTTCATTCTTTTATAAGTGGGCTTTATTGACAAGTTATATATATAAGATATATTAAAAAAATGTCCATATACAATAGGATTTGTAGGCTTCATTGCAAGGCCCATATGTTAAGAATTATTTACAAATGGTGAGCCCATAAACTAAGCCCATCCATGACCCATCTACTCGACATGAAAACCTTAAAAAGAGGGCCTTTTCTCCTTTCGATGGAGAGGATGTGGAATCAGGGGAGATCGGGATAGGGAAAAAAGAAAAGAAAAAGGGAAAGAGGGGAAAGGGGGAAGAGGAAAAGAAAGGAGAGGAGGACAAGAAGAAGAGAGACAGAGGAAGAGGTCCATATTGAGAAGAGACATTAAGGCATGGCCATGTGAGTAGTTTGAAGGGCAGTACATGGTAGAGGTCTCAGGTATGACTCTCTCTCCTCTTCTTCTCTCTCTAGCTCTCTATTTCTTTGAATCATTTTTTTATTTTCTCCACAACACATGTATGATCTTGTTTTTTTTTCTTGTTGTTTTTCCCTCTTGTAATAGCGTTTGATTAATGGGGCATTCAGCGGCGGGTCCTGAACATTTCACTTTATGGCCTTTGATCCACAATCTTCTTCCATAGTGTGCTAGGTCATTTTTCCAAATTTGAAGACCTAAAATGTCTAATTTACCCTTTCTTTAAATCATATCTCATGATTAGTGGGATATGCCATTAATAATGGTCAACTACCATTTAATTGGCCACGATTAATGAAATCCAATTAATGAGATTTTCAAATAAATTCTAAAAAAATACAAAAAAAAAAATTTCAAAAAATGAAAATAAACTTAAAAGAATGCAAATAAATTTCAAAAGAATGCAGAGATATTTAAAAAGACATAAATAAATTTCAAAAGATCCAAATAAATTTCAAAAGATCTTAATAAATTTTAAAAAATGTAAATAAATTTCAAAAGACACAAATAAATTTCAAAAGACGTAAATAAAATAAAAACATACAAATAAATTAAAAAAACGCAAATACATTTGCCAAAACTAAAATAAACTAATTTTTCAAATTTCAGAAAAATTTGCTAAAAACTCAAGTATTTTTTCCAAAACTCTGTTAAATTTATTTCAAAAAATGCAAACAAATTTCAAAAGACACAAATAAAATTTAAAAACACAAATAGATTTTAAAAAATGCAAATAATTTTGCCAAAAAAAAAGATAGATTTGTCAAAAACTCAGCTATATTTTTCAAAAACTCAAATAAATTAGCCAAAAACTCAGACAGATTTGTCCAGAACTCAAATAAATTCGCGTAAAACTCACATAAATTTGACAAAAAAAATAAAAAACTCAGATAAATTTTACTGAGACTCATATAAATTTTCTGAAAACTCAGTTAAATTTATAAAAAAAAATCAGATAAATTTACCAAAACACCGATAGATTTTTCAAAAAACACATAGAATCAGGTCCGGCTGGCCCCGAAAATCACAAAACAATTCTGATCGTTAAATCTAGTCAACTCAAACGGTTGACTATTCTACTGGCATGAGGATGACCTCAGCCCTGTGCAGTGTCCGATAACATTTTCTCGATCAATAAAGCCTAGAGCTCTACTTTCTCTTCTAGTTTTCTTTCTCGGCAAAGATATATCTCTGGCCACAGCAAGGGGCAGCCCCCTGCCCTGCAACTCTTATTTCTCCGAGCACTACGATGGCCCATGATAGATCAAGCCACTCTGGTATCAAACGTCTTCTTCCCTATGTTTCCTGCGAATAGAGATGAGAGTTCGACTCTTCTTCGATGACGGGCAGGACCTGTTGCAGGCGATGGAGGATAGATGTATCTCTGTCTTTGGTCTAGATGGAGCAAACTCTGGCGACGGGCGTAGGAGTCTCCTCCTTCAGATCGATCTGCAACAATAATCGAAAGACCAGGAATGATCCTAGTCTTCTTCCCCTCTTCGCTTCTCCTTCTCCGAGGACGGGCGCAAGAGTCTCCTCCTTCAGATCGATTTGTGACAGCAACCAGAAGACAAGAAACGATTCCGGTCTTCTTCCCCTCTTCGCTTCTCCTTCTCCGACGACGGTCGCAGGAGTCTTCTCTTTCGGTTTTCTTTCTCGGCGAAGATGTATCTTTGGTCACAGCAACTCCAGAAGGGGGTTCAAAAATTTCGAGGATTTTAGAGGATCTCTACCTAGGAATGAGAAGGGGAAATGGAAATTTTGAGATTTTAAAATTTTATGCCTAATCAGTTGAAAGGGCAAATCAGTCATGAAAATGTCTAATGTGGACTTCTCGCCAAAATATGTTAGCTGTATGGACTACAAGCCTTAGAGAAAAAGTTGTTGGACTGGAGGCCTTACAAGACTGCTTTGAGAGACCTTTCACTAATTTACTCTTAATTTATCTTTCTTTACTCGTTCTTGTCCTCTTGACCTTTCTCCCTCTTTATTCCTCTTTGCAGAAAAAAGTTCTTTTTTTTGTTTATGCTGTAATAGCCAAATATTGGCTATAACGATCGATCTTTGTGTGATTTTGACCACAACGAGACCGCGACCAATATCTCAGTCAGATATCGCAGCGGTATCGACCGATATCGATACATATCGGCTGATACATACCGATATCAGCTGATATATAAAACCATGGGATCAATTTGAATTAAGATGTATGATGTTATTATGAGAACTTTGTTAGAAGTCAGGCATGTTCCAGAGTTAAAGAAAGATCTAATTTCCTTGGGTACGCTTGACTTCAATGGCAATACTTACAAAGTTGGAGGCGGAGTTATGAGAATTTCTAAAGGTGCTCTTGTGACGATGAAGGGTCAAAAATAGAATGGCCTCTATTTTCTTTAAGGTAGTACAATTACAGGTGCTGCGACTATATCGTCCTTAGAATCAAATTTGGAAACTACCAAGTTATGGCATATGTGACTTGCGCTTATAAGTGAGGGGTATGGGTGAGTTGACTAAACATGTTTGTTGTGTGGTCAAAAAACTAGAAAGTCGGGGGTGAGTTGACTAAACATGTTTGTTGTGTGGTCAAAAAACTAGAAAGTCGGACTTCTACGAGCACCGTGTCTTTGAAAAGCAATGTAGAGTCAAGTTCAGGACAACAGTTCATCGGACTAAGGGTATTTTGGATTATATCCACTCTAATCTTTGGGGTCCCTCTGGTGTTCCGTCTCTTGGTGGTGGTCGACATATGTTGACCTTCATTGATGACTATTCTTGGAAGGTTTGGGTGTGTATCTTAAAGCACAAGCATGAAGCCTTTGCACAGTTCAAGCAATGGAAGGCTATGATCGAAATGCAAACACATAAACATATCATGTGCTTGAGAACTAACAAATGGCTTTGAATTCTATGGAGGTGATTTTAATGCATTCTGCAAGAATGAAGGAATTGTGAGACATCACACAGTCATAAATACACCGCAATAGAATTGGGTTGCAGAATAGATGAACAAGACTATTCTGGAGAGGACTCGGTGTATGCTCTCTAATGTAGGGTTATCTAGAAAGTTCTTGGCTGAAGCTATTAATATAGCTTGCTACCTAATCAACCGGTCTTTATCAATAGCTATATAGTGTAAAACTCCTAAAGAGGTATGGTCTAGATCTCCTACTGATTACTTAAACTTGTGAATATTTAGTTGTCCTGCTTATGCATATGTGAATGATGGTAAGCTTGAACCAAAGAAAATGAAGTGCATATTTGTATGTTATCCTGATGAGGTGAAGGGATATAGGTTGTGGTGCCTAGATGGAAAATTACTCAAAATAGAAGATGCTAGAACAAACCAAGGTGTCAGCAAACAGTTGAAGCTTTAGGACGATGTCAATAAACTGGTGGAGCTTGAGGTGGAAGCTCCAGAAAACTTGCAAGAAAATGTCCCAATTCAACAGGATGTAGAGGAGATGCAAAGCTCAAGTGAGGAAAATGCAGTTCTGTAAGAGTGCATGCTTACTAGGGAAAGAGAGGAGGAAAATTAAGCAACCTCAAAGATATAGGTATGAAGATATTATTGCCTATGCTCTTAATATAGCTGAGAGTATTGAGTTAGAGCCGGTTACATATATATCGTGATACCATCCATTACTAGTAGGGAATCAGCAAAATGGACTGTAGCCATGGGTTAGGAGATTGAATCTGTTTACGAGAATCAGACTTGGGAGCTGGTGAAACCTCCGAAAGGCCGGAATACTAGTAGTTGCAAATAAGTTTTCAAGAATAAGGAAGGAACTGCAAGGGTGGAAGATGCTAAGTTCAAAGAACAACTGGCTGAACAAGGCTATACTCAGAAGGAGGGTGTTGGCTTCTGTTAGGCCAAAAGGTTGTCAGAGCAAAAAAAACAAAACGGTAGAAACACATCTCGCTTTAGCGAGGCTGATGCAGAAAGCCCAATTTGATCCAGAGTCTTATGAAAAGTTTGACACAAACTGATATTCCTGGTTGGATTATTATTAGAAGTCTTAAGCACGGATTTGGTGCTATATATTGGGTGTTTCTCACAACCCAAATAGACACAGATCATCTCTCAAGTTTTGAATTAATGATCTAATAAAAAGAAATATTTTTTAGAGATTTATTGAAGAGTTGTGATGCCAAGTACTCTAGAGAGCCAGATTCTTTTGCATCCTTTATAGAAGATCATCTTCTTGTGTAGAAGATTTGAGAAATCAAGCGCTAGATTGATCTGTTGCAATCAACGATGTGAAGTCGTTGAAGCATGAAGCAACACAAGGTAATTTCAGTTCTTAGGTAGGGGATATCTGTGGAGAAAATCTGAGTTTCTTATAATTACAAGATTCATAGTGTTTAATTGTTCGAATCTGTGGTTTTTCACCCGATTAGGGTTTTCCACGCTAAATCTGGTGTCCTAGTGGCATGTGCATGTGATTTTATTTTCGTCTTGTAGATTATTATTTTTTGTACACTATTGGGCTGATTTACTGAGTGGACCAATCTAGAGATCTCGTACCGTAAACCTTCAATTGGTATCAGAACGGGTCACACTAAGTTGTTGTGTATTGATCCTAAGAGATTTCTAGAATGGTGCTTAATCAAGAAGGGACATCAACTAGTATGCCCCCTTTGCTCAATGGTTCTAATTATGCATATTGGAAGCAAAGGATGATTGGGTTCCTTAAGTCCATTGAGGATGATATTTGAGATATTGTTGAGGAGGGCTACTCCAGACCAACAATTGTGGCTAATAGATAAATTGTTCCTAAACCTAAAGCCCAATGGACTAAGGATGAGAAGCATGCCTCCAATTGTAATAATAAGGCAGTGAATGGTATATACAATGGAGTGTCTATTGAAGAGTTTTGTAATATTTCCACTTGCAAAACTGCAAAAGAAGCATGGAAAGTCTTACAAACAATGGATGAGGGTACGAACATGGTGAAGCAATCTAAATTGCAAAGGTTGACTAAAGAATTTGAAACCATTTTGGTGGAAGAAGATGAGACCTTTAATCAATTTAATGCAAAGCTAAATGATATTGTCAATTATGTTTTCATTATGTGTGAAGAAATACCAGAAAACAAGATTGTCAAGAAAATTCTGAGGTCTCTACCTTCGAGGTTCGATTCCAAATTTTATGCTATAGAAAAAAATAAGAATCTTGATACCCTCAAGGTCAACCAGCTGGTTGAAAATCTTCAGACCTTTGAAACAAACCGTTTAGATAAAGGAAAATCAAAAGTGAAAGGTATTACTTTGAAAGCCAACTCAGAATCAAGAAAGAAACCTGAACATAAAATTGAGTCTGAGTCTGAATTTGAGGCTGAAGATGATATGGCTGAATTGTTTAATTGCTTCAAGAAGTACATGAAGTCAAAACAAGTCAAGTGCAAGAGTTCTAAATTTGAGAAGAAGGATTATGCGAAAAGAACTAAGTGTTTTAAGTGCCAAGGCTATGGTCACTATGCTAATGAGTGTGCCAAAAAGAAAAAGGGTACAATTAAAAAGGCTTTCAATACAACTTGGGATGAAGAGTCATCAAAAGAAGAAACAGAACCTTCAATTGATGCTTCTGAAATTGTAAATGGCAAGTTTATGGCTTTAATGGCTAGGTCTTTGTTTGACAATGATACTGATGGAGATCATGATGATGAGATATCCGATTAAGAGAAATATTATGAAGAGTTGTATCATACTACATATGTTGATTGTGTCCGGATGACAAAGTATGGCATCAAGATTACTATCAAGTTTAAGGCCGCTCAAGAAGAAAATTTTGAATTGGAAATTGAATTAGAGCAAGCAATTGAAAAGGTTCATCTCTTGGTAAGTCAAAAGAACTGCATAGTTGAAAATTTGACTACGGAAGGTCAGAAATTCAAGAAGGTCGAACAAGAGATCGAGACTTTAATAATAGAGTTACAGAAGGTGAAAGCTGAAAATATAAATTTACAAGGAAGATTCAAGATCACTCTGTCTGAGCTAGAAGTGAAATAAGCTTCGCTAAACAAGATGAACACTGGTTCAAGAACTCTTACAAACATCTTGTGCCGTCAGAAGTCTCCTTTTGATAGAAGCGGTATCGGTTATGTGATGAGTTCACAAGAGATAAACTTTCATAGTATTATCTTATGATTTTTTTCAAAGATGAAAGAACTCAAAACACTATTTTTAGTAGAAAAATAATAAATTCCCTCCCCATCATGCATTGCTCCTATCTTTCCATTATAGATGGCCATTTGTATGCATTTTATGAGTTCCAATAGCCTCCATATAAAATATGTCGCAAATACTCTCAATTATGTTAATTTCTCTTTGTAGGTAGTAATTGATGATTAATTTGAAGATTAAAGTTGAGATTTAAGATTTAAAGAGAGTAAGGATAAATTTGGAAGATAATTGGATGAAGAAATGATAAGTTAGGCCATTTCTAACATGGGGAGCACATTCATATATTCATATTTCCATTCTTGTGAAGTCCTACATCGGAAAGAAACCAAAATAGAGCAAGGCAAATGTTTCTATATTAGAAAGGGAGCTCTAGGCATTATACACACAAGCAAGGAGAGCCTCCTCCTCTTTACTTAAGCTATTCAGGTAATTGAGAGCAATTATAGAGAGAAAGTGATGAAAGCTTTGTAAAACTTGAAGATTTGTAATGAAAGTTTTGTCTTCTCCAATGGGTGGCTAATCACTTTGATTGGATCTTCTAGATGAAGCTAAGTTAATACTATTTCTTTTGCTTATGCTCTTAATTTTCCTTTGTTTATGTGCTTATTATGCTAGAATAGATTTTTCTTCATTGCAATGTGCTACCTTCCATGCTTGTTTTCTATATTAGCATTCTTTTTACTATCTATGCTTAGGTTTGATAAATCATGCTTAGGAGTTAATATCTTTTGATGGTTTATGCTTACTTTTGAGTCATTATGAATCTTTTCTTTTATGAAGGGAAGAAAGTCTTAACTATTAGATTGTTAATTTTTCTCTTAGAGCTTTAAAGTTATATTTTCCAAATTTAAGCATTGATTTGTCATTAGATTTGAGTATTTGTTTGGAAAAAGAGAATAGCATTAGTGTTGGATTAGTGTTACTTAGTGGATTCTAGATGATTCAATATATCCATTAGTATTGCTTGTTGCTTATTTTACTTACTTTAGTTAGATTCTATTCACATTCTCACATATTTATTCGCTTATTTTAATTCTCACACTCTATTTCTCTATTCACACCATCAATTCCACATTTGATTTTACACTTTTAGCACACTTCTTTTTATCTCCATCCACTCATTTTCTATCTTGTTCTACTTATTAGTTAGTTTTCATGGATGCTTTTAGTTTCTTTTTATCTTGATCTTTCACTTATTTTCACACACTTATTCACTTGATCTATCTAACATTGCTCCATTGTTCTTGTATTAACCTTGTCATTTTTTTTTTTGTTATTAACTTTGTTATTAACTTGTTACTAATCTTGTTCTTGGTTTGTTCTTACTTGAGTTTTTCTATTTTTACTAACATCTCTTTGTTATCTAGTTTCTTGTTTTCTTTTAGTTTGCATTCTTTTATTTCCATTGTTATTATCTTGATTTGTATTTCCATTGTTTTTGTTATCCCCATTTGCATTTATTAGCTATATTTGAGTTGATACTCCTTTTCATTGATCATTGTTATTTACCTTGTAATGATCCTCGTGGGAACGATATTCGGACTTCCATAGTCTATATTACTTGAAAAAACCGTATACTTGCGGGAATCGACAATTATTATGATCATGGTGCATCCACTTCAAATGCTAAAGATAAAACTATTTTTGTTTCAAATGTTGCACATACTGCACATATACATAATGTGTCCAGTAGTTTCAAGAAAAAAAATGTGCCACGAGTTGCACGCAGATCCACTTGTCACCATTGTGGAATGAAAGGACGCATTTGCCCCCATTGCAAGAAGTTGCAATGTCTACCCAAGACCAAGCAATGAGGAAGAATTTTTCTCCACCCACGGCTCCAATTTGGGTTAGAAGGTCTGATTTGCCTGAGGAATTTGCTCACACTTTGCTGAAAGATCATACTACACAAGTGTGTGTGGCTAATTATAAAAAGCTCTAATCAAGAAGGTCAAGCTCCCACCCCAAATGCTTATACAAAGATCATGGTGAGGGGGAGTCAAAATTCAGGGGGAGCTATTGCATCCAGATTGACAAAAGCTGCATGATGATTTTTGTTTGTCGATTATGAACAAATACAGGAGAAGAAAAATGAAGCCAGGGGGGTTCTACAAGCTAAGGCAATTCAAGATCTACGTTGCTGATTTTTTTAAATTCAATGTGTTTTGGGTTTTTCTTTTGGATAGATCATATTGTATTGTTCTAAGAAGATTTGTCCAAGAATTGCCAAAAAGGGAAGATTGTTAGGCCAAAAGGCTGTCAAGCTGTCAGAGCCAAAAGCATAAAATGGCAGAAACACATCTCGCTATAACGAGGGTGAATCTTGCTATAACGAGGGTGACGCAGAAAGCCCAATTTGATTAGAACTCTTATGAAAAGTTTGACACAAACTAATATTCTTGGTTGGATTTTTATTATAAGTCTTAAGCATGGATTTGGGGCTATACATTGAGTGTTTCTCACAACCCAAGTAGACAAAGATCATCTCTCAAGTTCTGAATTAGTGATCTCATTGAGAGAAATATTCTTTAGAGATTTATTGAAGAGTTGTGATGCCAAGTACTTTAGAGAGTCATATTCTTCTGCATCCTTTGTAGAAGATCATCTTCTTGCGTAGAAGATTTGAGGAGTCAAGCATTGGATTGAGTCTGTTGCAATCAACGGTGTGAAGTCATTAAAACGTGAAGTGAGGTAAGGTAACTTTAGTTATTAGGTAGGAGATATCTGTGGAGGAAATCTGAATTTCTTGTAATTGCAAGATTCATAGTGTTTGATTGTTGATCCAGTTCGGATTCTTGGTTTTTCACCCGGTTAGGGTTTTCCACGCTAAATTTGGTGTCCTTGTGGTGTGTGCTTGTGATTTTATTTCCTCTTCGTAGATTATTATTTTTTTGTACACTATTGGGCTGAATATTGAGTGGACCAATCTAGAAATCTCGTACCCTAAACCTTCAGCTTCCATGAAGTGTTCTCTTCCGTTGTGAAACATAGCTCCATACAAGTGCTACTTGCTATAGTTGCTCAATTGGATTTAGAGTTGGAGCAACTTGATGTCAAGACTGAGTTTCTATGTGGTGAGCTAGGGGAATAGATTTATATGCATCAATAGAGGGGCTTGAAATTCAAGGAAATGATGACCTTGTTTGTTTGCTAAAGAGATCACTATATAGACTGAAGTAGTCTCTTAGACAGTGGTACAAGCATTTCAATGTCTTTATGGTTGGAATTGATTATTACAATAGTGTTTGTCACAAGAAGCTCTTAAATGGCTCGTTTGTTTATTTATTGTTATATGTTGATGACATGTTAATTGCTACTAAGGACATATTTGAGATCAACAAGTTAAAGGCTCGGCTTAGTGGTGAATTCGAGATGAAAGACTTAGGTGTTGCATAAAAAAAAGTAAAGTAAAAAAAAAAAAAAAAAAAAAAAACTCTTTGGATGGAGATTCAAAGGGACCAGAAAGCAGACAAATTATATTTTTTAAGTAAAGGGGTATCTTAAGAAGGTTTTGAAATGCTTTGGTATGGAAAGTTCAAAATTTGTGAATACTCAACTTGCAGCTTATTTTAAACATTTCATTGCTTTATCACCACAAATTGAGGAAGAGGTGGAACGAATGTCACGTGTTCCTTATGCTAGTGCAGTCGGGTATATCATGTATGCCATAGTTTGTATGAGGCCAGACAATTTACACGCGGTTAGTATAGTCAGCAGATACATAGATAAACTCGGAAAGGCCCATTGGCAGGCAGTGAAATGGATACTTTGTAACCTAAGAGGCACTACTGATGTTGATATAGTATTTGACAAAAGAAACAACACTTCTGCAAGTGTTCTTGGGTATGTTGATTCAGACTTTGCTGGAGATTTAGATCGAAGAAGATCATCGACAGGTTATGGCTTCACATTTGCTAGTAGTGTTGCAAGGCAGTGTTGCAATCTACAGTTGTCTTGTCTACCACTGAAGCAGTATATATGACAACTACAAAGGCAGTGAAGGAAGTTATTTGGCTGAGAGGCTTGGTTGTTGATATGAGATTATAACAGAAGTTGACTATTGTGTTTAGTGATAGTTAGAGTGTAACCGATCTGACAAACAATCCTGAGTATCATGAAAGAACTAAATACATTAATTATCAGGGCACACTTCATTCGAGATGTCAAAGTAAATTGGGCTGAGTCAAAATCAAATGAGGCTGATTTCAATTGGAGTCAGTCTCTTTCATTTATAATAATTTGACCAAATTTCCATGATTTACACCATGGTACCAAAATAACATGCTTGTTTAACTGAATTAAAAAAGCTTATCAGTATGATCAATATATGGTGCAAAACACTGATTGCATGAAATTATATGTAATTAATCCTAATTAAGTCCTCAAATTCACATTAAATGATGACTTAATGATGCAATTTTGTGGACTTATCAATTGGTAATATAGGGGAAAATAAAATTTTTTAAGAAATGACAATTTTTCTCCCACTCATACTAGAATCATCAAATAAGGAGTTTTCGAGGATTCGAAATTAACACAAAAGTTGTCGGGTACGATGCCCTCTATCAAATGAGCTCAAGAACGGAATTTACGAATAACCCTCCAATCTCTCTTGAAATTAAAAAATAGAACCCTATAGGCCTCAAACTAGGTACAAAGTATCTCAAAACTTTCCAAAGCCAATCAAAATCTATTCTAACTCACAAACTAAGTTAAAGAACCTCTAAACCCACTTAGAAAGCTAACAATATAATTAATTAATGCTAATGACATGATTAACGGGTCGGGGTCTTACATATGCATAGTCTGAAAATTAGTCCAAAGTTTGGCTACAAATGGACTTTAAACCAGCCTAAAGCATAATTGAAAGTGGGCTAAAGCTCGGTTCATAATTTGGCTACAATGGACACGATAAAAAGGTTTGGTTTCAAATGAATAAAGGGCCCGGACCCATGACCAAACAGGCTGAAAACCCATTTCTAAAATGGGTTTGAAACTCAGCTGAGGCTCGTCCTTAGGGGGAAAAAAAAACGTGCACGGCTTTAAATGGGCAAAGAATGAGGGCTATAAGTAAGTCAAAACATCAGCCCACGATATAATTTAAATGGTCTAAATAGGGTCTTAAATGGCTGCAAATGAGCCTGAATTATTTTTAATTATGGACTACAAATAAACCGGAATCATTTTCAGAAATGGACCTAAGCATGACTGTAAAGCAGATCAAACAGGGGTAGTAAATGGGCTATACATAACCCAAAAAGGCTGCTCAACATGGGTTAAAACTTGGTCTCAATGGTGACTATCAATGGGCTAAGATCCAGTTTAAAAGAGGGCTGTAAATAGGCGGAGTTCCATCAGACATAGAACTTGGGCTTCGATAAGCATGTATCCTGAAACCATAACCCGGATTCAACCTAAACCTTGAACTCGTTTCTAAAATGGGTTCCAAAACACTTAAAAGAGTGAACCCAGGCTGCATAATTTGTAAATCTAGCTGAACAAATTTTTTTTTTTTTTTAACAAATGGATTGAAAACTAGCCCAAGTACCCTCCTTAATTGGGTTGAAAAGCCGCTCACAAATGGTGGTTTTAAATGAGGTAAAAAAAGGTCTATAATAGGTCCATCGTATAAATACACTCAGAATATGTGGGACTTAACCATTAGGCCGACATAGAGATTTAAACAGTCTACATATGGACTAATAATGGATCAAATAATGTAAGAACCCATTGAGTAAGTCCATTTAATGGAATTAAAAACTGTAAGTGCCATAGTCAATTCTTCACTTCCTCAGGGCTTTCAATTCTGTGTTTAAGTCCAGTAACGCCCCACCCTTCACACATGCATGATATTGTCTGCTTTGGCCCACTGGCCTCACGGTTTTGCTTCCGATGGGCCTCAACCCATCAAAAGGCCTCATGCAAGATAAGGGTGTAAGCTCTATACATAACCCCATTCACTTTCCTCTCTATAGACGATTTGGGACTCCGGGGCGTCACATTCCACGCTCCTTAAGGCTGCATGTCCCTGTGTAGTAGCATGCCAGTCTCTGTAGCCTGCAAGCCCTCTTGGCCCGCCCACATGGAGACCCGCCCACTTGCATCAGGCCACGGCAGGAGACCCACACTCGAACTAGTCGAGAATCGGCTCTGATACCATTT
The DNA here is from genome assembly GCA_028538565.1 of Umbellularia californica. Taxonomy (NCBI): domain Eukaryota; kingdom Viridiplantae; phylum Streptophyta; class Magnoliopsida; order Laurales; family Lauraceae; genus Umbellularia; species Umbellularia californica. The sequence continues at coordinate 21,457,959 of JAPQWN010000005.1, read as the reverse complement.
GTAACGCCCCACCCTTCATACATGCATGATATTGTCTGGAAGTTTCAGAATAGTAAATCAAGTTTATGTCTAGAAGATCAAATCCTGAGAGGCCATGGATCATCTAGTCATATTCTCCGAATTGTGCCAACCTAATTAGGTTAATTGGACCTCAATTAGGCAAACCAAGAAAAGGTTCCTGAAACTCTCAAATTAGCTAGTTAAATAAATAGGGTTAAAATGGCTTAACCGAGCAAGTCAGTTGCTTAGTTCTGTGACCTTACGATGAGTCATAATAGGGGTATGGCGAGCCGTAAGTGCCCTTTAAGCCCAATGTAAGTATATTACTGTTGCTTTTCCAGAGATCCATTTTTCAAGTCACCTTGCTCTACAACAAGCTTAGGGCCAGTTTTGACTATTGAGTCAAACTAGCCTTTGGGATTTATGGATAATTGTAGGAGGCTCATTGCTAACCATAGACTAGCCGTCGTGAGCCCTTCTATATATACTTAAGTTCATTTCAATGGCAGTAATGATAGTGATTTCAATAGCCCTCCTTAAGCACGAACTAACCCTTAGTTAAACACGAAGAACTAACCCTTAGTTAAGCACGAACTAGGGTTATGGCTATGTATTCATTTCTCATCTCCAATTAATTCATTTTTTTTATGAAGAGGGACATTATTCGATGGTCATATTTGGATGTTCACATTCGTTTCTTCTTTTATCATTACTTACTAGCTAAACAGGCCCGCACTAAAAGAATAAAAAACATGCCATTATCGATTTTAAATATTAAAATTTAAAAAGTTATGAAATATTTTAAGAAAGAATAAATCTAAAAGAATCAAATATATTTTTTAATTGTAAGATTAGAAAAATCTAAAATAGCTTGAATTGAATAATTAAGATTCCGAATTAGTTATGGAGAGATCCTCAAACTATATAAACAGCCGTAAAAGAAAAAGAATATTGTTAGGCACATTGTCCACCAAATAAGAACTATAGAAATATATGATATAATTAGTGAATCTCGCTATGTATCTCATCAACACTTCCCTTAGCTATGATATAATGGGATTATTGTATCACTGCGTCAACCTTAGGTGGGATGTTAATGGGATTAGTGATCACTATGCAGCTATGATCATGGGCTATGAGATTCGAACATCTCTCATGGAAAGATTGGAGAAAATTCTGGTTGTTGCCTTAATCAATAGGACAATCATGATTTATGAGAAGATTAATCATCTCTCTCTCTCTCTCTCTCTCTCTAGTTTTTACTCATTTCTTCCACTTTCTTTCCTTTATTTATTTTAAGGTAAAAGATTGTTTTACTAACAAATGGAACCACTCGGTAAAAAAACCAATATAAAGATTTCACTAACTAAACAAAGTCAATCACCCAAAATCATATTATCTTTTTTTTTTTTTTTTTGCTAAATGGAAAATAATTATATAAGAAGAAAAGAAAAATACAAAACTTCTAGATCAAGAAGCCCAAAAGAGCACATCAAAATATACCCATGAAAAAAAAAAAAAAAAAAACCATGGAAATCCCAGGAAGGCATCAAAAGGAAAAAAAATACACAACATATGCAAAGAGAGGACCAATACAAATAGCCCGCTACTTGCTTGAAAAAAAATGTGAAATAAGGCATCCAAAGCATCATTGTGGTAGGTGATATTTAGCCATTTCAAGGAAAGAGAGTAATGTATTTCCAGTGCACAAATAGAATGATCATAAAAACAGACATTATACATGAACTCCTCTAATTAATGATAGCAGAATGTACAATACGGCATGCCCCACCAAGCATTTAGAGTATAAGAAAACTAAAGTCATGTAGGCATACGAGAGGTGCATTTTTAGGTCTAAATAAAAATTTGGGTAGAAGCAAATTAAGATTATGTTCTTATGCAAATACAGTAAATTATAAATATTAAGAAGTTTGAACCATCAGAGAAACAGTTACGTCTGGGAAGAAGGGACTTTCGAAATAGAGCCAAGAAATAATCTTTCACAAAGAAGCAGAACAAAAGGAAGAGATGCTAGAAAAAAAGAAGGGGAATAATAATTTCTAGAGATAGATACCTAATCGTATGATGATTTGGGAATTGAGAAAGGGTGAGAGTTAGGAGTTCTACGAAGGAGGTCATGTGCCTTGATGAAATAAAAACAGAGGGAGTGTCGTGTGTGGACAAGATAGGTTCCCACAGATTTAGAAATTCAAAAGTCTTACTAAAGAGTATTTTCAAAAGTTTTGCTAAAAAGTCTAGATCATTTGAGGCTCTTTTTAGAATTTCAAAAAAAAAAAAAATTCAGATCGGGACAGTTTTAGATAAATTAGATTAAGGAGATTATATGGATTTCTTTGGGATAATTATATGGATATGGTGAAGATTGCAATAAAAATAAATAGCTATAATACATATAAACTGAAAAGTATGAAAAGTTCAACAGGAGATTTTGCATCAAATTCCATATTGAGGCATCCTTGTTAACTTTGGACCTAAGTGAAAAACTTGAAGCTCACTCATCTTGTATTGAAAGGAAAGGAAAAAAAAAACAGCCACTCATCTCCACCATATCCAAATGCATATTAGGGAAAAAAAAAAGCATATATAAATGATTTGACTTAAATATTGTACCATTCTATATACTATCTCCATTGCATCATACCACTCATTGAACCCTAACTTGAAGCAAGCATGAGCTGGCACTAACGAGAGAGAGAGAGAGAGAGAGAGAGAGAGAGAGAGAGAGGTTAGTAAAATTTAAAAAAAAAAAAATAGAGTAAAAAGATTAATGGAGTACTTCAAGCATCTCAAGATTAGAGTATGATATTAGAAAGCTATATGAGTTAATAAAAAACTAAATTGAAGTATATTATACAAAAGATCCATTAAGCATAATGGGTCTTTAATCAAATGTACGACATATTAGGAGAAATCATACAAACCAATTATGGTACCAACATATATTAATGTAGTTAATTCAAATGCAAACCTTAGCATCCAATGTATGGACAATCCTCCTTCTATTGAAATACATCATTATACCTGCACCGAAGAAAGCTTTTTAAGAACAATATGGCATGCCAGTCATAAAAGAAATGCACCATCACACATAACTGTTATGTAAAATTAGATCAAATTATAGAAAGAAGCAATAGATAAAGAAAGTAAAAAAAAAAAAAAAAAAGAGGAGCAAAAGCAAACTAATAAATGATTTCTTTATTCATAAAAAAAACCTACCTCATTCGTTTCTCACACAATCTTTTTCATACCCAGTCTCACCATTTTCATTGTTCACTTCTTTACCATCCTTTTTCTTTGACTCTTGCTCTATTAAAAAAAGCCACTGTAAAAATCCTAAACAGAATACTCTAGGGATAGCACAGACAAAAGTCATCAAAACTAAAATACTCAAATAAAATAACAAATGTGTAACAATGGAGAATCAAAGAGGAAGAAAATGGAGATACGTATACAAATATAAATATCATATGGCTCTAGAAATGCTCATGGAAGAGGAGGAAGATACCAAACAAACAAATTAACATTAAACAGAAAAAAAATGCGAAAACTCAAGGATTGATACCATGGCCGCCTCTTTCTTCAAAGTTGCACAAAATCTTTTAAGTTCTCCAAATAACCAAACGAATATAAGGCAATTACTCAATAGTCTAAAGCTAATCAATACCTTGCGTCCAACATATGTTCCCTTTTGAATCCATTCGCAATTTTTCTGTGTCAACAACTCTTTTCATTCTTTTAATCGATTAAATGATAGCATGAATGTTAATTGTTATGGAATTTAAACCGTTATAAAGAAACATTATGGGAGAGCGGTTACGAAATGATGGAGTTGAAAGAGTGTGCAGTGTCGGAGTTGTGTGTGCAACATAAAGAGGAACGTAGTGAGGCATTTGGAGCGCTAAAGAGTAACTTGGAGAGGCATTTGAGATGGTGCAATTTAAATCGTTAGAAAGAAACATTATGGGAGCAGCGGTTATGAAATGATGGAGCTGGAAGAGTGTGCAGAGTGGGAGTTTTGTTTATGCATTTGGTAGATCTTAAAGAGTAACTTAGAGGGGCATTTGAGAGGGTCATAATTATGTAAAACTTGTCAAAATCAAATTGAAACTTAAAGTTTTAGGGTTCGCGATCTCTAAATTGATCTACTCAATCAATCAGGCCAAAAAGTGTGCAATAATAAACAATAATGCAGTGGAAATAAAATCACAACATACACCAACCGGACACCAGATTTTGCACGGAAAACTCTAATCAGGTGAAAAACCATGGATCCGAACTGGATCAATAATCAAGCATTATGAATCTCGCAATTATAAAGAACTCAGATTTCCTCCCCATATATCCCCTACCTACGGACTGAAGTTACCTTATGTTGCTTCACGCTTTAATGACTTCATACCGCTGATTGCAACAAATTTAATTCAACGCTTGACTCCTCAAATCTTCTATGCAAGAAGATGATCTTCTACAAAGGATGTAGAAGAAACCGGCTCCAAAGAACTTGTCAACACAACTCCTTAATAAATCTCTATAGGAGAATTCTCTAGACTAACTATCTAACTCAAAACTTTGAGAGGTGAGGTGTAGCTTTAGAATAGTACTTGAGTCCTTTAAATAGCCCTTAGGTCGTACTTAAGGTTGCCTAACTTAATTATGATTAAAACAAGCAGTTTAGGCACAATAAGAACATGTTTCTAATTTTTCGTAGGACTCTGTCACATATCCGCTTGAGCGGATGAGGTATTATTTAAGCATCTGGCTATTCTGACTCTTTGCGCCACTCGAGCGGATGATTTGGTGGCTCGAGCGGACCCCATTCTCGTTGATCCGGAATTTCAGCACTTTTTCTTCCAGCTTTCTTCTTTTAATTATTTCAGACTTTCTTCTTGGAGTCCTTCCAATCTTCTATCTTCAGAGTCCATTTCTAAATAAAGAACCCTAACAGAAATCAAGAGGCTGATTTCTCAATTGAAATCGATCGCATTCATATATTACTAGCAAAACACGCCCGCGCTAAGCCCAGGCCTAAAATAACGATAGCGCTAAGATCTAATGCTGCCATTATCAATAAATCATTAAAAAAAAAGAAACACTGAGAGATCTGACAATATTTTTGACATCTTAAGAGACAAGTCGAGTAAGAGAATCCATGTTTGAAGACGAAAAGAATAAATAAAATATTGATTGCATGAAGATCTAGAACAAAAATAGTTGAACAAATTAAACTATAAAATTGGGCTATAATCAATCCAAATCAAATCAAATTGGGTATTTTGCAGACATGTACATGAGCGGCATTCTATCGTTACCCAAGTGCATGCAGCTCGTTATATTCGTTCCACTTCAGATGGCCTTGCCTCAAAACAGCCAATGAACAATTGCAAAAGACTTTTCTCACACGTGTTGGTTGCTTCTTTGCTTTGACAAAGTTTTAAAAACCCTGAGAGGACTATCTTATGGCATTGAAAGAAAAATTGAACAATTGCAAAAGACTTTTCTCACACGTGTTGGTTGCTTCTTTGCTTTGACAAAGTTTTAGAAACCCTGAGAGGACTATCTTATGGCATTGAAAGAAAAAGCGTGAGGTTATCTTGTACATGTATTTTGAGAGTGGGTTTTCTAAGAAAGAGGATTTCATTAGAATGTCAAATGAGACGTGCACATGAGAGGCATCCCATCGTGCTTTGCCACATAAACCATCTCTCTCATCTCACATGACCCAAGTGCATGCAACTCGTTATATTAGTTCCACTTCAGATGGCCTTACTCAAAAAAGCCAATAAACAATTGCAAAATACTTTTTCTCACATATGTGTTGGTTGCTTCATTTGCTTTGACACTGTTTTAAAAACCCTGAGAGGACTATCTTAAGACGTTTTGAATTTTGGAAAAAAAAAAAAAAAGCGTGAGTGGGTTTTTCCTAGAAAGAGGATTTCATTAGAAAAAAAAGAAAACAATAAAGTGTTGGAGACGATGTATTTTGAGAGTGGGTTTTTTTAGAAAGAGGATTTCATTAGAAAAAAGGAAACATTAAAGCGTTGGAGCGACACACAAAACACACACACACAAATATATGTATATATAGAGAGAGAGAGAGAGAGAGAGAGAGAAAGAGAGAGAGAGAGAGAGAGAGAGAGAAAGAGAGAGAGAGAGAGAGAGATATTAGGGACCACATATTAAGTATAAGATAAGTGAGGCCCAAGTTTTATGGAATACAAGAGAAATTCTAGAGGAAGGATAAAGAAATAGGCGTTTTTCAATTGATAAGGCCGTGAGATTTCAATAGGAAAGTAAACTCTTCCTCATAGAATGGAGAAAAAAAGGAAAGCATGATGTGTATTTAATTGAATTTAAGTATGCAATTAAGTTACAATTAACATCAAAATTAAGTCACAATGTATAAAAAAAATGGAAAACATACAAGGGGGGAGGATATAGGAAGGTGGAGAGACATTAAAAATGTGAGTCAAAATAAATTGAGCACGTTATCAAAATAAATTGGTTGATTTCTCAATTAAAACAGCTGCTTTCATATATAATATATATAATATAATAATAATATAATAGATGGGATGGTCTTTAAAAGCAAATCTTAGGGTTTAACACTCTCTTTTTATCGTTAATTTATGGTTATACGAGACAAAGTGCTGGAAAAAAAAAATAAAAACCTTCAAAACGCAATAAACAAAAGGTAAAGATTTCTAGAAATTATCCAAATGATGTCATAGGTAATGAATTTACTACTTGAAATTTTGCATGACATCATCTTATCAATTTATATATTATATTTTATGTAGAATATCATACGTATTATATTATATATTTTTCCATTTTAACTTAATTTATAAATAAAAAGATGATATTTTAAATATTTAAAAGCTTATAGATTTTTTATAATATGAATTATATTCCTTGTACTGAGCGCAGGCATGTTTTGCTAGTAATTAGAGCTTGATTTATTGTAAAAAAAGAATCTGGCATTTATGATGCAAAGAAATAGAAACAAGAGGTTTTTCCCTATATCTTACCTCTAGAGATGACTTTTCCCTTGACCTTCCCAAAGTTTGAATATTTTCCCACAACTACAATTACACCATTTTAGGGCTAAAATACACATTGTATGGGCTATTACATAAGAAGATGCATTCTTATAAATGGGTTGAAATTTTGGTCAATGAAAGCACTCAAACTTGTATCATTGAAATTGTGGGTTGAAAGTAAACGGTGTAAATGGGTTTGGGAAAAATATATAACTTTATTATGTAATTGAAAAGTGGTGATCTAATATGCATTTTCTTTAATTCTTTTAGATCTTAGGAAATGTTTGGATATGTACAGAATAAAATATTTCTAGATTTAAATAATAGCAAAATAAAATATTACATAATAAAATATTTTGATATTAAGATATTTCAATATTGTTGTTGTTTGATAGTTTCCAAACATTCAATAAACTTTGAAGTAAGAAATTTTACAATTATCCCATATTATAATATAAACTAAATTCAAGATTGACCTTATTCTTTAAATGAAAGATCTAGTCAATAACTTTATAACTTTATTTCAATATTGTTTTAAATGACAAGACGGCGACAATATTTCCTAAGAATTCAACTCAATGAAAATAAAAATTTGCAATTATATTTTCAAGATAAGGAATCCATGGTAAAATGAGTTTCTTTAATTTTTAAGGAATTATATTCATGCAAACAAACATGTTATGAAATTTCAAGATAAGAGATTTTATGGTAAAATAGGTTCCTAAATTTGTAGGGATTCAATTTCATGTAAACAAATAGGTCCTATATTTCATGGCATAATGGGTTCTTTTAAATTCTTAGAAATTCATATCCATACTAAAATTATATTTTAACAATAATGGACTCATTTCTTTAAATCCTTGAGAATTCAATTCCATGCAAATAAGCAAGCCCTGTTATATGTTTGGGATAACAAAATAGTGGTAAAGTGGTTCTTTATCATTCCTAAGAACTATTTTCATGCAATGAAGTCATCCCTGAGCAAGATAAGCAACTAAAACTTCACGAGTCTTCCATTCGTACCATCTATCTATCAATTGATGTGGTTTTTGGTGATAGAACCTAGAAAATATACATCTTTTGGATCATGAAAAAAGGACCAAGTTAATATAGAATAAGAAATGGAGATATAATTAATTTATCCTATTCAAGGCCCACCTTTCATTGTTTAAAGTTAACTATATGAACAACCACTCCTAAAATGTTCATTGTTTAGAGGTGGGCCACCGGCGTGTAATAACCAAATGTTTGATAAAAGAACAGGAAAATAGAAATCATACCAATAGGGAAAAGAAGAAGGTTTGGGCGATTTTGTCATTTCCTCTGACATGGAGAATGTCTAGGGAAAATTAGAGTTTTTTTGGGAAGGGTGAGGAAAAACCCATCTCTAAAGGTTAGCTAAAGGGAAAAACCTCGAGAAAATCAATTCTCTGCTTGAAACTGAATTACTTGATCCTTTTGATCTCAATTTTCAAACTCCTGATGATGAGCAATCAAAATTGATTCTGAATTGAGTGTGAATTGGTTGCAAATGATGCTGCATCAATACTATACTTTTTTTCTTATTGATTGAAAATTGAAGGGATTGAAACATAAAACCTTGGCAATGGTACCAAGCCTTTACACCTTGGTGCCTCTTTGATTTGGGATTGGTAAAATGTTGGGAAGAAAGGTGTCCCATTATAGATGCCATTGAATCTCCATTCCATCATCCAGGTCGTCTATCAAGAGCATCCAACTGTTCATCTCGCATTTTTATCAGAATGATTTCTCAGAATCATATATGTCATGTCTACGTACGATGGGAGGCTTTTGCCTAAGTGTGAAACTTGGGTGGGTTGGGTCAGGTACTTGACAAACCCAAGCCCTACTCGAGTTACATGATGGCAAGCCTTTAGCCCAAGTCGGAGTCTAGATGAAACCCGAATTACCAAACATTGGTCCGACCATGAACTCAACCCCATCCGTTAAAAATTAGTAGAATTTATATTTAATTGAGCTCCTCACCTAATTTAAATATCTAAGGCCCAAACCCTAACCCATCTCAAATTCCACCCAGGCTTCAAATATAAGCCTTAATTAGCCTGAGCTCCAAGAAGTACAAGCCTAGCCTGGAAAACATTTTCATGTGGGTTGTTGATAAGTCCTTAAAAAATGCATAATTTCGTCATTATTTTAGAATTAATTAAGGACTTAATCATCAAATCATGCACCATTTTAGTAGAAAAAAAAATCATGGTTTTATGTTTGTGAGCATCAAAGTTTGAATTCGAGTCAAAACTCATTGAAAAATCTCATTTTCACATAAAATCATGACTTTCTCTATCTCTTGGCATTGAAAGTCACAAATTTCTCATAACTTTTGATTCACATATGAAATGATGAATTTTTGTTGCACCATTGATTTAATTAAAGAAAACTTGATAAAATGGTGAAATCTTATGCATCTATTTAGTGTGAATTGGGGTTCACATGTTGCAATGTTCTTTTCCTATATAAATAGATAATTCTTTTATCATTGATTATATTATTTGTATCTTTGTAGGGAAAATCAATTTATTGGGGCCCGCGGAAGAAATAAATCAATTAAAGAATTAAAGAGGGAAAACCAAGATATTGAAGCTCCACATAGGGTCCACACTACCCTTGTTTGAAGATTCAAATAAAGCCAAACAAAGAAGAAAAAAATTGAAAAAATCCCTCCAAGGTGGAGGACGTCCAAGGCAAGGGAAACTCAAGCATTGCACGCACAAGTGGGGTCCATCATGTGTTCCAATTTGAAATACAAATCTGAATTTTAGATTTGAAATTAATTAAGCCAAGGTAGAGAACGTCCATGCATGGTGTGGAGTTCAAAACATTGCATATTCTCAAGTGGGGCCTACTTCTATTCCATGTTTGAAATTTATTTCAAATTTGAGGGGATCTTTTCAAGAGAGAAAATGGGCCCATCTAAGGATATTTTTCTAGCCATAAAGAGTTCAAAAGATTGGAAGATCTTGCTTAGTAATCCAAGTTGGAAACTAATTCAAAGAATCCAAGATTTTAGCATTTAAACTCCAAATGGATAGGCCTCAAAAGCTCAAAACCCAAGATTCTTCCAAAGAAGCATTCACACGTCCAAGTGCATCCAAGATTTGTTTCAAATCTGAAATTTAGATTTGAATTGATTCTTAGCAAAAGTGGGCCCAAGAGAGAAGATTGCATGAGATAAGAAGAATCCTATTTTCACTAGAATTGTAGGCCAACCTCTAGAGACTCTCTCAAAACCCTCCTAATCCTGATCTAACTTGGACCCCACACTACTAACCCTTATCCAAATTAAAACCTTACAAGCCAAGTCATCAAAAAAATATAAAAAGACACCAAAAAGATCATGGAAGATCATACACCATTCCCCCACTCCCTTGGACGGACGACCAGCAACATTAATCTCCCCTTTTCCATTAATTTTTCTCCATCTTACCTCCTATCACGATTTCATCAAAGGCCTTCCGTAAGGCACACCACCACTTAGATTTTCACACTGTCGCGCCGATGCCGTTGCTATCGTCACTCCACCATTGGACTAGCCTTTCATCATCTTTTCTTGCTTGGATTGCCGTTTGAAACATCAAGTCCTTCTCCTCCGTTTAGTGTTTCATGTGTCTAAGGTAAGGTTTGATATACTTTATTTTGATTTAAATAATTTTGTAATGGTTATTTGCTTGGGATGGTTTTTTCATTAATAAATCAAGTTTATGGGGTCTTGGTCTTCACTAATGGGTCAACATTGAATTTTTGTACGTAGTGACAGTGCACACTTGGTGCAGTGGTCTTAATTTTTCTTGATGGCATCAAGCAAAGTAACTATTGCAATATTTTAGAATTAAAATCTATTTTTTTATTCTCTGATTTTATTTTATTTTTATTTTTTTGCATCTTATCAATTATTGCAATTGGTTGGACTAACAAATCTTACGGTAGATGCAGTAGTTAGATTAAGTTTATAGATTATGATTTTATTTTTTATTAATTATAATTAATTTTTTAGACTTGTAATTAATTGTTAATCTAAGTAGGACAATTGATTTGTATATATTTTTTGATAGGCTAAAATTATTTCTTTCCAATAGGACATGTTTTGTGCGATAAATAACCTTTTATGGATTGACCCGATTTCACCAATTATTACTACAATCGCCGCATTACACCTGAAACTACGATCAGTTGTTACAAGGGCATTAAGTTTCAGCCCAACCCAAGTTGCAGCCGCTGAGGCAGATCGAGACTGTCCTAGGCGATCCTCTCAGCCAGCACCTCAGGCCAGCTCTAGCTGTCCCAGGAGAAACCCATTCCCAGCATCTTTGGCTTGCAGTTGTCTCAAATGGACTCCTCTCCACTCCTTCTCGCGGCGAACCTCAGTCTCCTCATGGCCCCACAGCTTAGTTCTCCTCCATCCTGGCGGAAGCCCTGCCTAATCTTCAGGCAGAGGATCTCCTCTCTCCACAGCTCAGCGCCTCCTTGCCATTTTGCTTTATGTTTTTGCTTCTTCTCTCTGCTCTTGCTGAGCTCCTTGTAGCTCATATTTTTCCTTCTTGTATTTCCTTTCTTTCTTCTCTCTGTTCTCTCTGGTTTCCGTTTTGCTCTTTTGCCCAATTAGGGCTTCTTTTGTTCTGCTCTCCTTTTTTTTCAATAAATTTACCCATTATACAAAAAAAAAAAAAAAGTTGCAGCCGTACTTAGGCCTATCATTTATTCACCTACCATTTATTCAGAAGGACATGACTAGGGTCTGAATCTCTACCCCATTTAAGCAACGTGGGTAACAAAGTTGAGTCAAAGTCGATGGGAGCAATACTTTCAAGAGTCAAGTGTTGTGGATTGAACACATGTTTCTTTGGGAGTTTCCATGAAGTTCAGATCAGAGAGCAAAAGGCACAGGCTACCCTAGTAATCCTATGGCTTGAATATAACGTGTCTAATAAATGCCGACATTTGCGACAATATTTATCAAAGTTTTAAAATATTGGAAAAATTAGAAAAAAGTTTGAGAAAAACTGAAACAAAGGTAAAATGGGAAAAATATGTAATATTATTTGTTGACTATTGCTCAGCTTGATAGGGACATGCATTGTGGCGTGAGTTCAAATCCCTTCTAAAATAACACATATACAAAAAAATATCCAACGTACATCATTCTGTTTTTTCATTTTTTATTGTTGTTGTTTTGGTGCACACCCCACATGTACAACAGTATTTTCTGAAAAGAATTTATATTATTTTCTTCTTTTTAGAATTTAAAAGGTAACTTATTCCCCATGAAGGTCAGTGATATTGATGACTAGAGGCAATGGGCCATTTCTCATGATCCTCATGCCAGACATGATAATCTTGGCAAGATAATGGTAGGAGGTCAAGGGGATCTAAGGTGAGTTGTTTGTATCCAAAATCCCCCATACATCAGAAGTGGGCCCTTTCTATTCAAGGATCCACCTAATTTGGAAGGTGGGTCCCACTTCCAGGCCTAAAAACCATGGTCCACTTGGTTCCCAGGTCATCAGATAATCTATTATGATTAATTAAAAGGTCGCATACATTATGGTGACACAGACAGCAGTAAGTAGGTCTCTTGAGGAAAACAAAATGGAAGAAGGAGAAGAAAAAAGCCGTTTCTGGAATAAGGAATTCTAGGTTTTTACATATCTTCCATAGTCCCCTTTTCAAATATGTAATTCCTAACTAAGAATTTCATCAGGACAGAAATTTCTTGAATTTCAGAAAAGAAATAGGCCCTAAGTACACTCTGTCATCTAAAATTTGGGAGTGACCCCTAATTCATTTTGCTTGAAATGTCTCAAACTGTCCTAGGATTGACTTTAAAAAACAGAAGGCCCAGTTGCAGATGATTGAGACTTACATTTATCAAAGTGGGCCATTGGTCCTAACACACCCTCCAACAGCCAGATTTTACTTGAAGTGGGACACTAGAGCAGATTTATGGAACCATAACTTACATGAGTTCTGTCCCCTGTATGAAAGTGTTTTCATTTCTCATAGTAAGGGGATTCACATGTAAAATAAGCATTAGCATGACTAGAGTCACTAGAGTAGGATTCAGATTATCCAAGAATATCTATTAACAGTGTTAGATCACAATGATCTCTGTACTTTCCAAAGCATACAAGTGGTCCAAAGAGCCTCAAGACCAGATGGATTCCTGACAAAGACTTATCAGGACTTTTGGCCAGTCAGTGTGCGTGCTGGCCTGCTCAAAAATAGTTTTTCTTTTTTTGGCAAAATCACAAAGACTATTAACACCCGAACGTTACAATGTGGTCTTTAATTTCTAAAATTAGGGGTGCTCTAGACCTCTTCATTTTCCACCTAGCAACCTTTGCAACATGCATAAAATAAATTTCAGAATTATTGTTGGTTGATGAAGCTAGTGCCCAAACTTAAATTGCATTTGTTCAAGATCCGATAATATTAATGAATCAAATCATTGACCAATATACAAGTAATGACAGGTTAGCGCAAGTAGTCTCCGCCAAGATGCTACACCCTATCTCACCAGCCCAACCGCCTCCGCTAGTCTCTGCTCCTCCACCCCTTCCGTCTTCTTCCCCAGCTCCCTGCGCCAGTTCTAGTTCCGTTTTTCCCTCATCTTCAGCAGCAGAACCTCGGAGCTCAGATCTACAATCGATTCCCTCCTGCCTTCTTCCCAATAATTTTCCCCTTCTCATCGCCCCTATTTCCTCCTACCCCTCGCCAGCAGCTACCACTTGGCCTGCAGCACCCCGTCCGGCCCCACTCTTCCCACACCGAAGTCAACCCTCTCTTTCCCTTTCTGCTCCCCATCCTCCTAACTCCCCTCACACCTTTCCCCCCCTTCCCTGCCAACCCACTTCAAACTTTTCCCCCTTTCCAAGCCAACCATTACTTCCCACCAACCCATTACTACCGCATGCTCCCCCAACACCTACCACACCTGTCCCAAACATTCCAACCCATTTCCTTGCAACCTTACCTCAGTCATCTGGCTCTATTTTCCAAACAGAGAAGCAGCTCCGTACCCACTCTCCAGGTAACCCAAAAACCCTAGCTTCTGTTCCTTTTCTTTCAGACAGCTTGTCGCGACCCGGGACCGGGATCCGGGCCCGCGACGCTGCGGCGGCATGATTAACCGACACATAAAACACACCGCCGCTGTTATATTCTTTTCCCACAGGTTTCCGCGTTGAGGATCCCAAGACACGGGTCGAGCTCACATGAATGGGCATGCGGAAGCGTGTAGCAAAACATGTCACACAAATCTTAGACAAGGAGATACAAGAGAAATTATAATATCAAGACTTGGTATCAAAAGAGAATGTCATCACAGCATTCCTATCAAAATTAAAGTTTCACAATAACCCAAAGTATGTTTACTTTCAATTACAAAACCCTGAGATGCCAACAGAGGCCAATACAACAATAGATCCCAAAAGAATAACCCATCTAAGTGAACGAGACATCACAATCCCGACCGGCGTCTAGATGACGTCGTTGGGCTGCCACTCGTGTGCTGGGGGTGGCTCAACAGCCTCCTCCGGGCACTCCTCGTCACGCGTAAACTCTCCTGTACCTGGACACCAAAATATCAAGCATCAAACACGACGGTTTGGCAAATAAACAATTTAGGCATGAATATAAGAAATAATGATAAAACAGTTCAAGGTTTAAATACACATTTCAATGCTTACGAAACTAGCACGAATACATATAATATCATGAAAAGATAAATCCACATTGAGCTCATCCTTTCTCCGTCATATATGATGACAAGAGCAAGCACGCACGACAAGCACGACACGAAACACGATCCCACGCCACACAAAGTAGACGGGGTATCCGGCCGCGGAACCGGACCACGAACACGCACGATGTGTAATATAATACACGACTAGTCTGCAGACAGTCCACATGTTTAAGGACCCCCAGGTAGTGGATCAAGGTAAAAGGGCAGTCCAAGCTCAGTGGTATTCACTTATATCATGAATGCACAAAACACGGCGATACACTTTCGAGAACACGACAAAACAAGAGGGAAATCAATTACCAAACATAACGTGGCAAGACTAGCAAAATAGCATCTTATAAGTGCTTAACAAACTTAAGAAATGATTCCCTTTTGATTCTTGAAACACATCTTGAAAACGAACTTGTACTCGGAAATCAAACGAGAACACGATGATGCATGAAGCATCAAAACAAGAATTCAAATATAATCTGTCAAGCATAGGCTAAGACCAATCTTTGACCCTCGTGGAATTGAAAACAAAATGTCGGAATTCAATAAAGCTTGGTGTCCCCGAAGGTATATTACATTTTGGAATTCCAAGTGCACAAGGTCAATAAAAAGGTCTAAGACCTAGTCTAGTTTTCATTCCCGCAAAATCCTTCAAAAACAGTGCTTTTTACATCTCTACCGGTAGAACTTCCGGTATAACCACCTCTACCGGTAGAACTACCGGTTGGAGCACTTCTACTGGTAGAACTTCCGGTAGAACTAAGGGTTTTCCATTTTTTTCACTCTCTGCCAAAATTTGAGCCACTTCTATCGGTAGAACTTCCGGTAGAACTAAGGGTTCACAGTTTTCTTCACTTCCTGCCAAAATTCGAGCCACTTCTACCGGTAGAACTAAGGGTTCGATTTTTTTCACACTTCTCTCCCTTCTTCACTTCCACAATTTCACCACCTACACTCCCAAGCCTACAAGCTTTCCAAGGGATGATTCCCACACAAAAATCCACTCCCATTTCAATCCAAAACTTCAAAAATCACAAACCCACTTACATTCAAATCATGAATTATTAACTTGTAAGGTATTCCATTGAAAAACATGCTTCCATTCAAGACAAAACTTCTAGATTAGGTAGAGTAATTAGCTACCATGCTTATCAAGATTAAACAGTTAAAAGAGATTAATAACATGAAATAAAAGACAAGCTTTATGATGAATAACATTTCCAATGTAAAATGCCCTAAAACTTGCAATGTACTAGGAATAACTAAAAGGTTTACTTGCCTCTAACCAATGCCAAGCAATTACTCCACCAAAAATCCAACAAGAGGGGGAGATCCACGAAATCTACACAAAAACCCCAAAAAGAGAGCACACAAAATCACCATTTGGCCACTACAAACCCCCATTTCGAAAATGGGTTTGAAATCATGATAAACAAGCTCTAGGTGAGCTAAATGAACATCAATGAAAGAATGAAAAGGAACACCAACCAAGAGCTAGCTGAACAAGGAGGATAGAGCTTGAAGATGATGAATAGTGGAGAGGTTTGGCTCCAAAAACGCGTCCAGCTGTAGCTTGAGAAGAGAGGAAGAGAATGGTGGTCTTGGATCCGAGATTGGAGCTTTCTTGCTAGATCATTCAAGGAAGAAAAGGTCAAGAAGGAAGCTTTCTTCTCTTCTTCACTCTAGGTCAAGGAGAGTTGCAGAGATTGGGAAAAAGGGAAAGGAAGAGAAGAATGAGCTTATATAGTGTCTGGAAGTGGGTCCCAAAAGCAGATGAACTTGAAGCGTTTAAAACATGGTCTTGTGGACCCCGGATGGAATCGACGAAGAAGAACAAAACGATCGTCGAAAATTCTAGTTTCGGAAAAGTATAATTTTGACATAGTTTCACGACCTCGAAAAGTGTGCCCAGATTTAGCATGAATAGTCAGATTTACCCTTATTGGGCCAAAACTTGGTTTTCTGGGCCTCAAATGCATGCAGGTTAAAAACGAAAGTTGTCACAATTAATAAAACCATTCAAGAGAAATAAAAACCACAACCATAACAAAGATCTAGAACAAGAACCCATTCGTACACGTGTACTCAGGGCGTCCCTGAGCGTGTCTGACTCATACTAAACGTCCTCAAAATCCCCAAAGCTATAATCCAGACTAAGTCTAATCACATTCTAACCCAACTAGTACTAAGACTCACTTAAGACTAAACACTCACTTAATTAGTACTAATCGAGTTGGTCTGGGTCGGGGTCTAACATCCTACACCCCTTAGGATAGTTGGTCCACCAAATAGGAATAATTTTACCTCTGGTAACAGGTGTGGATACTTCTTCTGGACTTGATCTCTCAATTCCCAAGTGGCTTTTTCTGGTTCGTGATTCTCCCAAAGTACCTTGACCAAATGGATAGTTTGATTTCTCAATTCATGCTCTTTGGTGTCGATGATTCTAACCAGCTTCTCCACATATGAAGCGTCTTCTCGAATCTCCAAAGGCTCGTGCGGAATGATGTGAGAAGGACTGTGAACATACTTCTTGAGCATGGAGACGTGAAAGACATTATGTACCCCAGAGAGTTTCGGCGGTAATGCAAGCCTGTATGCAACATTTCCAATCTTGCTCAAAATCTCATATGGGCCAATGTATCTGCTAGACAATTTTCCTTTCTTTCCAAATCTTAGAGTGCCTCTGACCGGTGAGACTTTCAAGAATACTTTGTCACCCACTTCAAACTGTAATTCTCTCCGGCGAGTGTCAGCATAACTCTTCTGTCTGTTTCGAGCAATCTTCAATCTGTCCTGAATCTGCTTAACCTTGTCGCTTGTCTCTTCAACTATCGTCGGTCCATGAAAACTACGCACACCGACTTCTTCCCAACAGACTGGAGTTCTGCATCTCCTACCATAGAGTGCCTCGAAAGGTGCCATTCCAATGCTAGAATGGTAGCTATTGTTGTACGCAAACTCACAAAGAGGTAGGTTCTCATCCCACTGAACCTTGAAATCCAATACACAAGCACGCATCATATCTTCAAGAGTCTGTATTGTCTGCTCTGACTGACCATCTGTCTGAGGATGATACGCTGTGCTGAACTGAAGTTTGGAACCCATGGATTCAAGAAGAGATTTCCAAAATCTAGAAACAAATCTACTATCTCTGTTGGAGGTGATGGAGACGGGCTGGCCATGTTTACTGACGATCTCGTCAATGAATAGTCTTGCAAGTGGTGCCATATGCATCATATTCCCAGTCTTCATCGGACGGAAGTGCGCAGACTTCGTAAGACGATCAACTATAACCCAAATCGCATTGTTTCCCCTCTTGGTATTAGGCAAACCGGAGACAAAATCCATAGTGATGTGCTCCCATTTCTAATCCGGAATCTCTAAAGGCTGTAGCAAACTAGGAGGTTTCTGATGTTCTGCCTTGATCATCTGACAAGTTAAGCAACGAGACACAAAAGCTGCAATCTCTCACTTCATATTATTCCACCAAAATCTATTCTTCAAGTTATGGTACATCTTCGTGCTACCCGGATGTATAGAGTATCTAGTATGGTGGGCTTCAATCATAATTTCATTCTTCAAATCATCAACATTTGGTACACACAACCGGTCACGAAAATACAGCACTCCCTCCGAAATCCTGAAATTTGGACGTTCTGCAATTTGATCTACAATCTTGACCAATTCCGGGTCTTGCAACTGACTATCTTTGATCCTCTGGATGAAGGTAGGCTCAGACACTGTCATATTTGCCAATAAAACACCTCTCCTCAAGTGTTGTACCTCCACTCCAAGCTCTTCAAACTGCTGGAAAACACTAAATCCTCTCAAACTAGCCATAACTGCTGATTTTCTGCTCAATGCATCTGCTACAACGTTCACCTTGCCCGGACGATACTTGATTGGGAAGTCATAATCTTTTATATACTCCATCCACCGTCTCTGCCTCATATTCAATTCCTTCTGTGAAAACAAATACTGCAAACTTCGGTGGTCTGAATGGACTTCGAACTTCTCTCCATAGAGGTAGTGCCTCCACATCTTCAAAGCAAAAACTGCTGCTGCTAACTCCAAGTCATGTGTTGCATAATTAACCTCATGATTCTTCAACTGTCTCGAGCCATAGTCAATCACTTTGCCATCTTGCATCAATACACAACCTAATCCCACGTTGGAAGCATCTGTAAAAACAACAAATCCACCATTGCCCGATGGTAATGTGAGGATCGGGGCTGTGGTTAACCTCTTCTTCAACTCCTGAAAACTGCCTTCAACTGATCGGTCTAAACAAAAGGTACATTTTTCCGGGCCAACTTCGTCAAAGGGGCTGCAATGGACGAAAAACCTTGAACAAATCTCCGATAGTATCCCCCTAACCCCAAAAAGCTTCTGATTTCTGTCACACTGCTAGGCCTCTTCCACTCAATAACTGCTTCTATCTTGGCTGGATCGACTGCTAATCCTTCTCTTGAAATGATGTGACCCAAAAAGGAAACTTGCTCTAGCCAGAATTCACATTTATTCAACTTAGCATAGAGCTGGTGGTCTCTCAAAAGCTGCAACGACGTCCTCAAGTGCTCTTCATGCTCCTCCTTACTCTTAGAATACACGAGGACATCATCAATAAACACTACTGTAGAGTGATCTAGGAACTCTGCAAAAACCTTGTTCATGAGAGCCATGAAGACTGCGGGTGCATTTGTCAAACCAAAAGGCATCACTAAGAACTCATAATGCCCATATCTCGTTCGGAAAGCTATCTTCGCCACATCCGACTCTCTAACCCGCAACTGATGATACCCTGACCTCAAGTCTATCTTGGAAAAATGTGCTGCTCCTTGTAATTGGTCAAACAACTCATCTATTCTTGGCAAGGGGTATTTGTTCTTGACGGTCACAGGGTTCAGTCTTCTATAGTCGATGCACATTCTAAGACTTCCATCCTTCTTCTTCACAAAAAGAACTGGCGCTCCCCACGGTGAAACACTTGGCCTAATAAAACCTTTGCTCAACAATTCTTGCAACTGAAGTTTCAATTCACCTAACTCTGCAGGAGCCATCCTATAAGGTGCAATTGAGATCGGCGCAGTCCCTGGAAGGAGTTCAATGGTAAACTCAACTTCTCTAACTGGTGGTAAACCCGGGATTTCTTCTAGAAAAACATCCGGAAATTCACACACTACGGGGATATCCTCCACCCCTTGGGACTGTTTATCCTCCATGATAAACGCTATAAACGCTTCACAACCACTGCCCACCAATCTGTTAGCTTTCAACGCTGAAATAAAACCGCTGGAAGACTTCTTCATGTTGCCCTGAAACATCAACTCTGTCTGTGGCCCTTGCAATCTGAAGGTGATGGTCTTACCAAAACAATCCATGGTTGCATGGTAGGTCTCTAACCAGTCCATGCCTAAGATAATATCAAAATCATGCATGTCTAAAACTATAAGATTGGCCGGTAAACTGATATCTCCTAACAAAATCGGACAACTAGGGTAAAAGCTGATACAAACAACATGTCTACCTACAGGTGTAGTGACAGTCAACATATAATCCAAATCTGCATGCTGCGCATCAATCTTCTTTGCAAACAAAGGGGATAGAAAAGAGTGTGTGGATCCTGGATCAAATAAGATCTATGCTTCTACTCCACAAACAAGAAGTTTACCTTCTATGATGTCACCTGCTGCTTCAGCATCAGCATGGTTGATATTATACGCACGTCCTTGCTGGTGTGGCCTGTTCTGCTGCTGAATTTGCCTGCCCTGGTTGTTTTCGTTCTGAAGTGGACGAGTATTCTGGTTCTGCACTTGCCTGCCTTGCTGCTGCTGTTGCTGTGGTGGTCTCATTTGATTCTGAATTGGTGCTGCTTGATTTTGTGGTGCTGACTGCCTTGGCTGCTGATATCTGTTAGCTTGACTCTGAAGGTGTGGGCAATCCTTGATTGCATGGTCCATTCCTCCACACTTGAAACAAGCACCCGTTGCCTTGCGGCATTCGTGGGTAGGGTGATTCTTGCCACAGTGATTACAACCACTCTGTCTGACTTGATTATGTTCCTGCCTTGGCTTCTTACCACTTTGCTGCCTTTGGTTCTGTTGCTGGTAGTGCTGCTTCGTATCCTGGATTATCTCATTGTTGAACTCTTCAAATTTATATGCCCGACTAACCGCTTCATCAAAGGTAACCGGTGGAATCACTCCCGAGACATCCCTCTTGAGAATGGGATTCAACCCTTCCAAAAACTTAACGATCTTCTTATGCTCCGTATCTATCAGCTCGGTAGTATAGCGAGCAAGTCTCTCAAACTTCGTAATATACTCTAGAACTGACATACTTCCTTGCTTCAATTGTTGAAATTCAATTGCCTTATGTCTCTTAACATGAGATGGGATGTACTTGTCTGTGGAGTGTGTCTTGAAGGTCGTCCAAGCTACCTCATCTGCCATTACCTGGTATGGCTCTTTGACTGTCTGCCACCAATCGTTTGCAAGCCCATAGAACAAAGAAGCTGTGAGGTTAACCCTCTCCCTGCCCGTGCAAACAAAAATGTCGAATATCTTGGCAGTGTTCGTAAGCCAATCGTCTGCAGTCAAAGGGTCCTCTTGGCCCGAGAACTCCTTGGGTCCCCTCTTTCTGAATCTCTCAAAGAGAGCATTAGGGTCGTCAACCCTATTCTGGTATACCACATTCTGTGCAACTTGATGTTGAGGTCTGTTTTGGAGGACTTCTAGAAGTTGCCTCTGAAAACTTAAGCCATCTCCTCATCTTTCTTTGCCATTTGCTCTTGGAATTTGGCTTGAGTTTTATTGGCTTGTTTTTGTTGATCTATCATGGCTTGCACTAGTTGTTGGAACTGAGTAGCAGTAGGGTTCTCAGACGGTTCTGTTTCATTCTGATTACTACCCGAAGCATGGTGGTTGGGGGCTTTTCTTGGAGGCATGATGCTGCAAGACAATTTGTTAGCACATATATAAGCACAATTGGGTTGGTCAACTTGGTCTAAACAAACGTTCTAACGAACTCACGAATCCTCGCCACGTTCCTAAGATTTTCTAGTTTCTTTTAAATGCCTGAAACAAGTCCCGTTCTGATACCAGTCCTATCGCGACCTCGGACTGGGATCCGGGCCCGCGACGCTGCGGCAGCATGATTAACCGACACATAAAACACACCGCCGCTGTTACATTCTTTTCCCACAGGTTTCCGCGGTGAGGATCCCAAGACACGGGTCGAACTCACATGAATGGGCATGCGGAAGCGTGTAGCAAAACATGTCACACAAATTTTAGACAATGAGATACAAGAGAAATTATAATATCAAGACTTGGTATCAAAAGAGAATGTCATTACAGCATTCCTATCAAGATTAAAGTTTCACAATAACCCAAAGTATGTTTACTTTCAATTACAAAACCCTGAGATGCCAACAGAGGCCAATACAACAATAGATCCCAAAAGAATAACCCATCTAAGTGAACGAGACATCACAATCCCGACCGGCGTCTAGATGACGTCGTTGGGCTGCCACTCGTGTGCTGGGGGTAGCTCAACAGCCTCCTCCGGGCACTCCTCGTCACGCGTAAACTCTCCTGTACCTGGACACCAAAATAGCAAGCATCAAACACGACGGTTTGGCAAATAAACAATTTAGGCATGAATATAAGAAATAATGATAAAACAGTTCAAGGTTTAAATACACGTTTCAATGCTTACGAAACTAGCACGAATACATATAATATCATGAAAAGATAAATCCACATTGAGCTCATCCTTTCTCCGTCATATATGATGACAAGAGCAAGCACGCACGACAAGCACGACACGAAACACGATCCCACGCCACACAAGGTAGACGGGGTATCCGGCCGCGGAACCGGACCACGAACACGCATGATGTGTAATATACTACACGACTAGTCTGCAGACAGTCCACATGTTTAAGGACCCCCAGGTAGTGGATCAAGGTAAAAGGGCAGTCCAAGCTCAGTGGTATTCACTTATATCATGAATGCACAAAACACGGCGATACACGTTCGAGAACACGACAAAACAAGAGGGAAATCAATTACCAAACATAACGTGGCAAGACTAGCAAAATAGCATCTTATAAGTGCTTAACAAACTTAAGAAATGATTCCCTTTTGATTCTTGAAACACATCTTGAAAACGAACTTGTACTCAGAAATCAAACGAGAACACGATGATGCATGAAGCATCAAAACAAGAATTCAAATATAATCTGTCAAGCATAGGCTAAGACCAATCTTTGACCCTCGTGGAATTGAAAACAAAATGTCGGAATTCAATAAAGCTTGGTGTCCCCGAAGGTATATTACATTTTGGAATTCCAAGTGCACAAGGTCAATAAAAAGGTCTAAGACCTAGTCTAGTTTTCATTCCCGCAAAATCCTTCAAAAACAGTGCTTTTTACATCTCTACCGGTAGAACTTCCGGTATAACCACCTCTACCGGTAGAACTACCGGTTGGAGCACTTCTACTGGTAGAACTTCCGGTAGAACTAAGGGTTTTCCATTTTTTTCACTCTCTGCCAAAATTTGAGCCACTTCTATCGGTAGAACTTCCGGTAGAACTAAGGGTTCACAGTTTTCTTCACTTCCTGCCAAAATTCGAGCCACTTCTACCGGTAGAACTAAGGGTTCGATTTTTTTCACACTTCTCTCCCTTCTTCACTTCCACAATTTCACCACCTACACTCCCAAGCCTACAAGCTTTCCAAGGGATGATTCCCACACAAAAATCCACTCCCATTTCAATCCAAAACTTCAAAAATCACAAACCCACTTACATTCAAATCATGAATTATTAACTTGTAAGGTATTCCATTGAAAAACATGCTTCCATTCAAGACAAAACTTCTAGATTAGGTAGAGTAATTAGCTACCATGCTTATCAAGATTAAACAGTTAAAAGAGATTAATAACATGAAATAAAAGACAAGCTTTATGATGAATAACATTTCCAATGTAAAATGCCCTAAAACTTGCAATGTACTAGGAATAACTAAAAGGTTTACTTGCCTCTAACCAATGCCAAGCAATTACTCCACCAAAAATCCAACAAGAGGGGGAGATCCACGAAATCTACACAAAAACCCCAAAAAGAGAGCACACAAAATCACCATTTGGCCACTACAAACCCCCATTTCGAAAATGGGTTTGAAATCATGATAAACAAGCTCTAGGTGAGCTAAATGAACATCAATGAAAGAATGAAAAGAAACACCAACCAAGAGCTAGCTGAACAAGGAGGATAGAGCTTGAAAATGATGAATAGTGGAGAGGTTTGGCTCCAAAAACGCGTCCAGCTGTAGCTTGAGAAGAGAGGAAGAGAATGGTGGTCTTGGATCCGAGATTGGAGCTTTCTTGCTAGATCATTCAAGGAAGAAAAGGTCAAGAAGGAAGCTTTCTTCTCTTCTTCACTCTAGGTCGAGGAGAGTTGCAGAGATTGGGAAAAAGGGAAAGGAAGAGAAGAATGAGCTTATATAGTGTCTGGAAGTGGGTCCCAAAAGCAGAGGAACTTGAAGCGCTTAAAACATGGTCTTGTGGACCCCGGATGGAATCGACGAAGAAGAACAAAACGATCGTCGAAAATTCTAGTTTCGGAAAAGTATAATTTTGACATAGTTTCACGACCTCGAAAAGTGTGCCCAGATTTAGCATGAATAGTCAGATTTATCCTTATTGGGCCAAAACTTGGTTTTCTGGGCCTCAAATGCATGTAGGTTAAAAAAGAAAGTTGTCACAATTAATAAAACCATTCAAGAGAAATAAAAACCACAACCATAACAAAGATCTAGAACAAGAACCCATTCTTACACGTGTACTCAGGGCATCCCTGAGCGTGTCTGACTCATACTAAACGTCCTCAAAATCCCCAAAGCTATAATCCAGACTAAGTCTAATCACATTCTAACCCAACTAGTACTAAGACTCACTTAAGACTAAACACTCACTTAATTAGTACTAATCGAGTTGGTCTAGGTCGGGGTCTAACATAGCTCCTCCTCTCTGGTGAGGCCATCTTTTGCCAACCTCTTTGTCCCCTCAGACCTTCCCCACCTATCCCACTCAGCTCTCCAAAACTCCTTCCCTCAGTTAACCTGGAAAAATGGAAAACCATCCTTAACTATTCCCCAATACATGATTCAATCTAGTAAGGAATCCTTCTCCTACGCAGTTATAGGCAGATTCATTGGCAGACGTCCATCCCTTGAATGGGTTAAAGAAAGAGCAAAGTTATGACCCCTGTCCTGACCCTGTTTTGTATCCCTCGCTAACAAAGGTTACTTCCTCTTCTGTTTCAACTCTCAGGAAGACAAAGCCTACATCCTGGGACTCTCATCCCTCTCCCTGGATAAGCAAAAGGTTCTCTTCCTTCCTTGGTCCCCAGGTCAAGAGGAAGCTCCCTGGCCATCTGTAGCCCTTGTCTGGATCGGAATCAGAGAACTGCCTTATCACTGTTGGAGCCAGAATATCATCCTCTCCATAGCTAATACTCTAGGGCAGCCAATCAAGCTAGACCAAATCACCAAGGGCCAGAAAATCCTCTCTTTTGCAAGGGTTTTGGTTAACATAGATCTGTCTAAACCTAAACCAGAATCCGTTCTTGTAGAACTCCAGGGAGAAAAGGAACTTGAAATTCTCATTGAATATGAAAACAGCCCTTGCCTTGTCTGTCTCTCAGCTGGACACAAGCAACAAATTTGTCCATTCTCCAAACAAGAACAACCTAGCCATCTCCAAGCTTCCTCTATCCCATTACCCACTGACCCCTTATCTGGTCCAGAAAATCACAATCACCTAACCACCCCTGCTCTAGCCCAACCCTCTCCCACTGTCCAAGTCCAGTCCACCTCCCCAGTCCCCCTTTCTGCCCCAGGCCAGTCCTCTTGCCCTATCCCCCATTCTTCAACACTTATTCTCCCAACCCCCTCTAGCCATCAGATCTTGTCCTCCCAACCTGGAAAACCCAAGAACCAGCCCTCCAGTACCAAACATATCTCCCAAACTTCCAACCATAGCCTCCCACAAAAGTCCCACTAGACCAACACCACCTCAACCAAACCAGTTTCTACCAAGCAAAAACCATCTCCCACCTCCTTCTCAGACCTGTCCTATGATGCCATCACTGAGATACTACAAAGAACCCCCACCCCTACAGTGGACATTTCCAATCCTTTTGACATTCTGGATAATTGTTCTTTCATTGACCCAGTTCTGAATCCTTCCACTTTAGGCCGCAACCTTCAGGTCCTACGAGATGACAACTCACCCTCCTCCTCAGATCTGCCCCCTGGCTTTGAGCACCCCCTTCAAGATCCTCCTTCTCGACAAGCATCAGACCAACTACCTTCTTCCCTCCATCATTCTCCTACTCCTAAAGCCCTGTCTTCCAACCTCCTTAGTATTACAACCGGCCCCTCCCCCACAGATGCTACTGCTCCTACAGTCACCCTTCCTCCTACCAGCTCCTCCCACTTAGTCACCTCTGGCTCTGCAGGAAACAACCCAACATCCTTTTCTATTGGCAAAGGTAAAGGGAGGCCTAACTCCTCAAAAGCCTCCTCCTCCATAGGTCCAATTACTAGGCGTTCTAGAGGCAAAGCCCCCCCACCCACTCTTCCACCATGTTAAACGTCCTTTATTGGAACTGTAGGGGGATTGCCAACACCCCTACTAAAATAACTCTGGCAAATATGGTAAACCAGCATTCTCCTGATCTAATTTTCATCTCAGAACCTATGTCTACTTTCTCCTCTACCTTCTCTCTTCTTTTGAGTAGATTCGGTTTTGATACTTTCTACTCCAATTCTTTTCAAAACTCTGTTACAAATCTCTGGTGCTTCTGGAAGTCTTCCCACCATCTTATCATTTCAATTGCTGATTTCTCCCCTCAGCACCTTTCAATGCTCCTCCTCAACCCTTCTTCAGGTCTCTCTACTCTCATTACAGGCGTCTATGGCTCTAACAATCCAACCCAAAGAAAGGAGCTTTGGAAAATGCTAACTGACTGCTCCTCCATTCCTTTCCCTTGGTGCATCCTGGGAGACTTCAATGCCATTCTCTCCCATGCTGACAAGCTTAGTATTCGCCAGTCCTCATCTTCCAACCTTAAAGATTTTCAAGCCTCAATCCTCCAAGCAGGTCTGTCTGAAGTTAGATTCTCAGGAAGCAAATTTACTTGGTCCAATAACAGACAAGGGCTCTCCTACGTAGCTGCTAGACTTAATAGAGCACTAGTTAACTCTCACTGGCTGGCCAATTACCCTGACCCTATTCTACAGTACCTTCCTCGAATCTCTTCAAACCACAGCCCAATCTTCCTTACTTACAAATGCAAAGCCCACCCAACCAGCGCTCCATTCAGATTTGAGAATAAGTGGCTGCTCCATCCCTCTTTCCAGGAGGTAGTTAAAGTCAGTTGGGATTCTCCAATCATTGGAAACCGTTAATTTGTTTTAGCTCAAAAGCTCAAGGCCCTGAAAATTTCTCTCAAGAATTGGAGCAAGCATTCTTTTGTAACATCACCCAAAACATCCAAGTTGCTGAAGCTAGAGTCCTCTATTGTTAGACTCAGCTAGACTCCTCTCCCTCGGAGCTCACCCATGCTGACCTTCTCTCAGCCAAATCCCAGCTACATGATGCCTTAAAAGCTCAGGAGATTCATTGGAAGCAGAGGTCAAGGATTGCCTGGTTGAAAGAGGGAGACCAAAATACAGCTTTCTTCCACAACTCTGCCAGAGCCAGAAGTTCCTTCAACCAAACACAATGGCAGAACCATAGAAGATGCAGCTACCATCCAAGCCATAGTAGTAGAATACTTCTCTAACGTGTTCAAGCATCAAGAAAATTTTCCTAGTGTTGCCTTATTTCAAGTAGACAGCCCTAAAGTCTCAGACCTCCAGAATTCTCTCTTAGTTTCCATCCCTTCATACGAAGAAATTAGAGAAGCAGTTTTTGGTCTTAAGCAACATAGCAGCCCGGGTCCAGATGGTTTCAATGGAGTTTTCTTCACCTTTGCTTGGAGTATCATAGGTCAAGATGTCTCAAAAGCGGTTTAGCACTTCTTCCATTCCAAGAGAATTCTCAAAGCCTCTAATACCTTCTTCCTGGCCCTCATTCCAAAAACCAAAACCCCAGCCACCTTTGCTGATTTCAGACCCATAAGCCTGCTAAACTTCACCTATAAAATTTTCTCCAAAATCCTAGCATGCAGACTTGCCAAAAATCCTTCCAAACCTGATTTCCCAACATCATGCAGCTTTCATCAAAGGAAGAAATATCCATCACCACTCAGGCCTGGCATATAAAATTATTTCAAAAGTGAACTCCAACCTCTCCAAAGGCAGTATTCTGCCTATAGCTAGACATTACCAAAGCTTTTGACAAACTCAATTGGTCCTTCCTCTTCTCAGCATTGCATTTTGTCAACTTCTCAGACACTTGGATTAGCCTGATCAAGGAATGTGTTTGCACCTCTAAATGCTCAGTTCTAGTTAACAACACCCTTCAAGGTTTCTTCAGCACCTCCTGTGGCCTGAGACAGGGTGACCCATTATCCCCCTACCTCTTCATCTTGGCAGAAGAAATCCTTAGCCTCCACTTGCATAACCTACATCTTCAAGGTATCTTCAGGCAGATTTCCTCTGTCCCTTCCATTCCCTGTCATCTTCTATACGCAGATGATATTCTCATCTTCATGAAGGGAAAAACATCCAGCATCCTTGTTCTCCAAGATTTACTAGAAACCTACCAGGCGGCTGCTAGTCAGTTCTTCAATCTTCAAAAGAGCCACCTTCAAATTGGGAACTGTGGTATCAGAAGGAAAAATAGAATATCTTCTATTCCGGGGATCAGAGAAACTTCAAACCAGCTGAAATACCTGGGAATTCCGATCTTTTTTGGTACTCCTAAGAGGCGTCACTACTCCTTTCTCCTGGACTCCATAAATGCCAAGCTCAGTGCTTGGAAAGCAAAGCCCCTCTCCTTTGCAGGCAGACTTGTCTTGATCAAACATGTCATCTCCAGTATGCCTCTTCACCAAATCTCCATTCTACCTCTGCCAGTTTCTATCTGTACTGAAATAGAGAGATTGATGAGACAATTCCTCTGGTCGGGTCACTCTGCTAAAGCAAAGATCAATTATGTTAGCTGGGGAGTCATTACTCTTCCAAAGGCCGAAGGAGGTCTTGGTATAAGGAAATAAGCAGAGGTGAATTCAGCATCTTTCCTTAAGCTTGGTGGGCATGTGGTTTATTCCTCTTCTCTTTGGGCTAAATGGTTTAAGGACAGGTACTTTAAATTCAGATCTATTTGGTGCCAATCCTCTTTGATTTCTGGATCCTGTATTTGGATAAAACTGAAACGTCTCCTTCCTCTGATTCAAGAGGGTAGCACCTGGATCCCTGGCAATGGCAAAGACATCAACCTTTGGCTGGATTCTTGGAATGGTAATAAGCCAATCTCAGGAAGATTTTCCCTCCTTCAATTTCCTACGGATTGTCCTCTTTCCTCGCTCCTCTAGTCAGGCTCCTGGTCCCTCCTAGAAGGCCTCCCTCCAGAAGTCCTCACTCAGCTCTCTAGCCAACTTTCAGACCTTTCTCCTAGACCTGAAGCTAGAGACTGTCTAAGATGAAAAGACTCTCCAAATGGCCAACTCTCCCTCAAGGCAGCTTGGCACTTAGTCAGACATAGAGAAGAGGCTCTCCCCTGGACATCTCTTATCTGGAATTCCATTTCATTTCCGAAAACAAAGTGCTTTGGCTGGCTTCTGCTGCACAAGAAAACTCCCACAGAAACTCACCTGCAATGCCTGGGATTCGCTTTAGCCTCCAGATGTAGTGGCTACAATCTAGCTGAGGAATCAACCCCTCATCTCTTCTTCTCCTGTGCTCGAGCAAAACAAATCTGGCATTGGCTTTTCTCAGCTGCTAAGATGAGGCTCCCTTCTCTCCCCTCTGCATCAGGCATTTGGCAAGCTCTCTCTCAAGGTAGTGACTCTACTGGCTCAAAATACATGGCAGCTATCTTCATAGAAGTCATTTATGCAATCCGGAAGGTAAGGAACAAAATTTTTTTTGAAGATCACAGCCAGCCTCTTAACAAGATCACTCTGCAGCTGCAAGAAGCTCTCTCTTTCTCCTTGCACAATATCAGAAAACCCTTCTCTAGTCCCCAGCTGATGAACATTTGCAATTTTTTGAAAGTCCATTTTGACAGGTAATTCTGGGTATTTCTCTTGGTTTTTTTTATGTCTCTTTTTTGGCTTTGTGTTTGAGCTTCTTCACTGTTGGGGGTCCATTTGATCCTTTCTATATTCTTTCTCTGCTCTTCCTTCTCTTTTAATTCAATTACCCTTATAGCAAGAAAAAAAAAAGATCCGATAATATTATCCTTGTGTGGCTAAAAGTTAATTATTTACTTCCAAAACCTTCATTGCAAAGTATCAATGAAAATAGGTTACTCACAACAATAAGGCTTACGCTCTAAAATTTTTCTTTCGGGAAAAAGGTTGACAAGTTTATACATAGTGGTAAAATGAGATCTTGACATATAAGGGTATAAATATAGGGATGAAAACTTGCATGACATGGCTTGTAAATGCCTTAGCATTGCACGGCCTAGGTTAGCAAGGCCTCAGCCAAGCACGACCCTAGGCCTCAAACACAAGCATGGGTTGTGCCCTCCACGAGTAGGGGCAGCGCCCCGGCCCACAGACTCTCTCTATGGGCATGCATCTAAAATAGTCTCTCTTCAAAAATCACCTCTCTCTATGGGTAGATAATTAGCGAAAGGTCCCTCATATAGGACTTGTAAGGCCTCCAGTTCATCAACTTTTCCTCTAAGGCTGTAGTCCATGTAGATTGGACATATTTCGGTGAGAAGTCCCTAGACACGTCACCTCATGGAGAGAGGTTCCTAGACACGCCACCTCATACATTTTAATGATTGATTTGCCTTTCCAATTGATTAGGCATAAAATTGTAAATTTTGAAATTTTAAATCTTCCATTCTCCCTCTTCTTCTTCTTCAATCCGCATGGACATTGATGGATTGGATCTCAATAGTCGAGATCGATCTCTGTTTTTTTTTTTTTTCAAAGAACGAGATCAAGGTTTTTTTCAAAGAAGTAGCATCGCCAAACGCTGCTGCTTCCTTAACCCACTAGCCGTAGCCGGAGAGGAAGAAGAAGATCCTTGTAACCTTGCCCAGGTTCTGTTGCAGACTTGCAAAATACGAAACGAAGAAGAAGACGATCTTCTTCGCCATCTCCGGATTTCCAGTGCCACAGCCGTTCCTGCGTGTCGTCAAAGAAGGAGAATCGCCACCGGACGCCGCGCCATGCCATCGCCGTAATCGAGGAAGAAGGAAATAGGCTTGTTGCTGTCCATTTCTGGTTACAAAAACCAGAAGGAAGAAAACGACCTTCAGCCAGGCCAGGTTGGGTTTGTCCGGGTTGGTTCTGACCTGACCCTCTACAGAAGCCCAGCCCAAGCCCAGATCCGTTGCTACTACTATCGCCCCGGTGTCATGCCATCGTCGGAGAAAATAGCAAGGTAGCAAGGCTGTCTTCCACCATCGCAGCACCGCTAGAGAAGGAAGGCAGCAGGGTTGTTATATCATTTTTGACAAATCTATGAGTTTTTATGAACTTTATTTGAGTTTTTGTGAAATTTATCTAAGTTTTTGTCAAGTTTATCTGAGTTTTTAACAAATTTATATAAGTTTCTGTCAAATTTATCTGTGTTTTTCATTTATTGTCAAATTTCTTTGAGTTTTGCGCAAATTTATCTGAGTTCTGAAACAAATTTCTCTGAGTTCTCGAGAAATCTATCTGAGTTTCTGGCTAATTTATCTGAGTTCTAGAACAAATTTATCTGAATTATAGATAAATCGAACTGAGTTTTTTGGAAAATTTATCTGAGTTTTTGGCAAATTTATTTGAGTTTTTGGCAAATTTTTCTGATATTTGGGAAATTGGTTTATCTTAGGTTTGACAAATGTATTTGCGTTTTCTTATTTTATTTATATATTTTGAAATTTATTTACATTTGTTGAAATTTATTTGGCCTTTGCATTTTTTTTAAATTTATTGCGTTTTTTAAAATTTATTTGCGTTATTTTGAAATTTATTTGTGTGTTTTTAGAATTTATTTGAAAATCTCATTAATGAGATTCCATTAATCGTGACCAATTAAATGGTATTTGACCATTATTAATGGGATATCCCACCACTCAATGGATATGATTTAAAGAAATGGTAAATTAGACATATCAGGTATGAGAATTTGTTGGAGGACCTTTAGTTGCATGACTTTTTTTTAGGACTGTTTGCAACAAAGTCATACTTTGAGGGACCTCCAACCAAACGCCCCTTTAAAAAATCCCCTCTTCCCATCACAGTCCCATACAACGAGGCCAACCATAATCATCTCTCTCTATGAGCATTTAAAATATCACTGCCAATAGACCAAAACTCATCTACAGATTGCATAACATCACCGTGCGAGGTCGAGCCATGTCGTGCCGCGGGCCTCTACACCCTGGCCTACCACAAACGAGCCGTGCCTCTTGTTGAACTGGTCAACGTGTTAGGTCGAGCCACAACATGTTGACGGTCGTGTTAGACCCTAGGTTGTATCCTAGATTTGCAATTTAATGTCAAACATAGGATCATGTTCATCTCATCTCATATCATTCATTTCTCACAGTTTTATCTTGAAAATCACAGGATTTTAAATCAACTTACGCAAACTCTATTTCAAATCTTTTGGTTGATTTTAGTCTCATTTTGAAAAGCATTTTCTTGATAGAGCATTGCCTAAAAAAAACCTTTACATTCTATGTTTCAAAGTATTTCAAAAGTTAGATTTTTCTTAAAACCTCAGAACTTCAGAAAACAGTCTGACCATACTGTCGGTCAGCCTGTCGGTCAGGTGTCGGCTAACCGACCTTGGACCGAAGCCTAACCGAACTCACTCGGTTAGCTTTTCTGAAGGGTGTTTTTGATGTCGGTTAGTGTGTCGGTTAGGTGTCGGCTAACCGACCATAGGAAATGAACTAACCGAACACCATGTCGGTCAGAAAACCAAAGAGTTGCATTTTCATATAATTTACACGTCGGTCAGCTTGTCGGTTAGGTCTCAGTTAACCGACAATAGAAAGTAGTTAACCGAAAGCATGCTGTCCAGAAAAACAGAAAGTTAGAATTTTACAATCATTTTTTCTGTCGGTCAGCATGTCGGTCAGGGCTCGATTAACCGACCTTGCTTCTGAACCTGACCGAAGCTCTCTCGGTTAGAAAACCAGAGAGGAGTTTTCTGACCAAGTTTACATTGTCGGTTAGGGTGTCGGTCAGGCCTCGGTTAACCGAACATTTCGGCTAACCGAACCATTCTTTATGGTCAGCAAATTTTCGAAAATATGACCGTTGGCCTGTGACCGTTGGGGGTGTCGGTTAATCGACCCATGGATGTCGGCTAACCGACATGTAGCCGTTGGCCCAAAATTTCTATAAAAACAAAGTCTTTCCATGGCCAAAGTGGATGATTCTTGATGATCTTTGAAGCCCTTCTTGAGGTATTTTGAGGGAAAAGAAAGGGGATCTAGCTAAGGAAGGCTAAGGGTCATTAAGGAAAGCTAAAGCTTGGATTAATGAAGTTAAACCACCAAGTAAGCTTTGCCTTTTTATAATCATTGTTTTATGCTTTGTTTAATCTTTGGTAAATGATTTTAGCATATAAACTATGATGT
Organism: Umbellularia californica; assembly: GCA_028538565.1. Classification (NCBI taxonomy): domain Eukaryota; kingdom Viridiplantae; phylum Streptophyta; class Magnoliopsida; order Laurales; family Lauraceae; genus Umbellularia; species Umbellularia californica. Next base: position 21,424,344 of record JAPQWN010000005.1, on the reverse strand, counting down.
GTTGAATCCTCTACTTCTTTAATCTTTGATTTAAGTCATTGGATTCTTCACTTTGATTTCTAAACAAGTTTATTTTAATACTTTATAAAACATGTTTTGTCAAAACCTTTGATTTGTTTTATAAACATGTTTCATTAACTTGTTTGAATCATCTTTGTTGTTTTCATTCATTTGAACCTTAGTTAAATTAGTTTGTTTTTTAAAACAACATTGAATATGCATCACACGTTTAGATATAATTAATTTCATACAACTTGTGAGCTTTTGATTTCATATCTTCAACAAGTTTGTATTTGGTACATGTGATTTGCATATTACTTCAATCAAATCTTTTTATGTGTATTAAACTTTTAATTGCTTCAAGCATAAATTGATTAAGCTTTATTTTAAAACTTGATTGAAGTATTCAAACACTCACTTCATAAGCATTCATCTTTGCATTTTAAAGTGTTTGTGTGAGTTTGTTTTACACTTTCATATTCGCCTAATCTAGAGGCAATTAAATTGAGCTTTAATTGTAATCTCTTAGAGTGCTTTGTGAAAACACTTTCTTAAGAGAAATCATTTAACTGTAAAGGTTATTACTTAGCCTAAGAAAAGCATTGTGTAAAGGTTATTGCTTAGCCTAGAAAAGCATCTTGTATAGGTTATTGTTAAGCCTTGAAAAACAACATTGTAAGGTTATTGCTTATCCTTGGAAAGCATATTGTACTGGTTATTGCTTAGCCATTTGAAAAGCATAAATAGTGGAAATCCGGTGGGGTGTGAGATCACAAGCCGGTAGTGGATGTAGGCATTGAGGCCGAACCACTATAAAACATTGTGCAATGGTGAATGACTTGTGGTGATTGATTTGTTTATCTTCCACACCTTTTCATGTGATCATCACTAGTTGAAGTTTAATTTGAAGAAAATTAAAATTGGCAATTAATTTGTAGATCACCCTATTCACCCCCCCCCCCCCCCCCCCCCTCTAGGGTTAGGATCCGGAACTTTCAATTGGTATCAGAGCCTCGTGCTCTATATTTAGGATCAAGTGTTTTGGAACTCTTGATTAGGTGTAAAACCTAGAGCTTAGACCCTAGTTGGATTAATCTTGAAAATCATTAAAATGGATTCCACTAAGATAGAGTGTGTAGATTTCCTTGTAGATTCTTCTAGTCTCCTTTTTCCATCCATTGGAGATTCAAATCTTGAACATAATGAATATCAACTTGAATCAAGTGAAGAAGAAAATGAAAATCAAGATGATCTTCAATAAGCATATGATGATTTGTATACCTTATACTTAAAGCTTGTTAAAAATCATAATAAGTTAAAAGTAGAATCTAAAAGACTAAACAAAGAATTAGTCACTTCAAAAGATGAACTTAGAGAAAAAGATGAAGTCATACAATGCCTAAACTCTAAGTTTATGATCACTTTACACAACTTGTCTAATGCTCAAAATGAACAAAATGAAATTGAAACAAGTAATGATGAGCTAAAGAAAGAAAATTTGAGTTTAAGAGATACACTAAAAAGACAAGATGAAAACATTATCCATCTAGAATCAAAATTAAAAATTTATATGGATAACTTGTCAAAGGTACAAGAAGAATTAAATGTATCTAATTGTTGTGATAATCTTCTCAAAGAAAACACAAATATAAGTGATCATGTGAAAAATCAAGTTGAAGACATTTCTAATTTAGAATCCAAGTTAATAATCACCAAAGAAAATTTATTAAAAACTCAAAGTGTTTTAAAAACTTTACAACTTGGATCTAATGTGAATGAACTAAAACTTGAATTAAAACTTGCTTATGAAAAGGTAAACAAGTTTAATGGAATTGAAATTAAACTAATGAAAGTTATAAATGAAAATTCAATTCTTAAAAACCAAGTCACTCAACTTGAGTCCCACAAACATAAGTATGAGTGCAAATTTACCCAAGGTGAAGAAAAATTTGAAAAACTATTTAGATTGGGTAAATCTCAAAGAGATATGACGGGCCTTGAATTTAATAAGTATACTTCATATGGTCCTAAATTCACCAACACCTTTGTGAAAGGTGAGTCCTCTCTCTCTAGCACTCACACTAAGATGCCCACACAAAAATGTCATTATTGTGGTAATGAAGGGCATTTCAAATTTGAGTGCAAACTAAGAAGAAGTCATTTGTCTAAACCCATCTATGAATCTAAAAAGGAAAATTCAAATTCTATTAAGGGAAAGACATTTAAAGCAAAGAAAGACTCTAGAAAATTTAAACAAGTAAAATCCTTTCAAAAAGAGTCTCCTAAGATAGATCTTAAAAAGATTAAACAAGTTAAAAACAATCAAAATAGATCTATCATAAAGAAGCCTAACACCTTCCCTCCTTTAACCTTGGAAATGAAGGAAATATTGAAAAGGGTTGAAAAATTGAAATTAAAATTCAAAACTCAAAAACAAGGAGGAAAAGTTAAAGGAAAAGAGATAAATAAAGCAAATCACCAACCTTTGAAGACTAACCATCATGATAAAATAGTAAAATTCCAAGAAAATGATGTGAAGTCTAAAAGAATTCAAAAGTCATCTCCTTTGGTTGGTAGAATCTCAAACCAAGGTTCAAAGGATCAAAACCTTAGATGGAAACCTAAGGTTAGAATTTTAGATAGAAATTAAGGACTAGTGTTTAGATTAGACGAACCCATCTCTATTAGTTAAACCTAATGTTGGTCCTAAGTCTAGATAATAATCTTCTCTAGTTGCTTGAATTCTATGTGTTTGAGAAATTGCTTTAAAACATACACCTATGCATTATCAATTTCAAAATGTAAACTTCAAAGGTAATGCATATGTTAAATGATTTTTTTTCAAAAAAAAAAAATGAAAATCTAATTGTTCTTATGATTTCTCAGATGTTCTAAATAGTAAAAAGATCTAAAAAAAAAAAAAATCCTCCGAGTAGTTATCATAAGCCAAAAAAAAAAAAAAAAAAATCGGATGTGGTAACTTCATGTTGATAACTGCAGAGTTCGGCTGACCGATAACACACAGGGTCGATATGAACCCTGTGCGCAAAACTGTTATCAGTTCGTGTTCTCCCTGTTTCGTCTTCAAAACCCTAGCTTTCTATTCCCCTTTTCCAATCTGCTGGAACTCCTCTTTCAAAGGCTGAGATCTTCAATCTTTTCGAGCAATGAGTCCAATCATCTTCATTAGCTGAGCGTCATCGTCCATTGACCAATCTCATGGTCACTATTCATCTTCTTGATGCTGTACATCGCTGGCTTCCTCTCCAAAAGTGAGGATACATCGATTTAGCATGTGCATTTCTTCTAGCTTCTCCAAAATCACTCAAACACATCATCCATTTCAAGACATGTGCTGATCTCTCCTTCTTGTCTCGTGTGCAAAATCTGGTATAAACCCAAAGAGACATCAAGCTTCTGTTTCAGCATCATTTGATATTTTCCTCTCTTTGAATGATGTTGCAGTTATTTGCTGAATGTTTGTAGACCATTCGAGTCAGATTTGTGCAATCAGATTTGGTATTCCTTTCAATCTTCAATTTCTGCCTGCCACCTGTTTGACAAAATTCCTGAACCATTGTTACTATTTTCTTGTCAACTATTTGTAGTCTTTTGAAGCCAGGACATTGAGCATCTGATTTCCCTCATCTTCTTGCACAATTTTTCTCAATATTGTCAAATCCTTCTGTTTAAACATTACTGTGCACTCCAAGCATTTGTGACAATGCCTCCTAAGAAGATGACCACTTCTCGTCCTTCCAAGAAAGGAAAAGCCACAGCTTCCTCAAGCAGACCCATTCAAGAAAATCATGAGGATAGCTCATCCCCGTCTCCTCCACCTCCGGATTCTGACTAGGAGCCATTAAGGATGGAATGAAATGTTCTTCACCACATTTTGTCATGATTGGTGTATTTTTGGTGGTGTTTATTTTGTTGGGAAAATGGATGAAACTTTTGTTTGAAAATATCATTTAATCTTTTATGGATGGTTTATAGTATTATGTCTGTGTTTATGTCATTATGTCAAGTGTAAAACTTTTTAATTTCCATGAATGACATCCTTTCTGTCCAATGAGCCATCCAATTGATTGTTTTTCCTTTAATTTCATGATATCAATATTATGCTATGAGAAAGGTATATGTTTGCATGAGCATTGTTTGCAGACTATTTAGCAATTTAATGTCAATGGGGGAGAAGACATAGAAAGGACTAAGTGTGATTTAAGACTATGGGGGAGTAAAAAAATTGAAAATGAAGGAGCAAACACTATGGGGGAGTAAAGAAGAGTACAAAAGAAAAGAGCAAAGAAATCTCCTAGAACAATGGGGGAGAGCTAGAAGACTGGGGGAGTAAAGAAAGAAAGGAAGAACATGAAGAAGCCAAGCCTCAACTCAGGAGGAGTTGTATGTGTGGAATGAATGAATGAATGAATTTTATGAGATTGAGTGGTTGTAATTTTCTTATTTTTTAAGTAAAGTTTTCCATCAAATTGCAAGGGGGAGATTGTTAGACCCTAGGTTGTAACCTAGATTTGCAATTTGATGTCAAACATAGGATCATGTTCATCTCATCTCATATCATTCATTTCTCACAGTTCTATCTTGAAAATCACAGGATTTTAAATCAACTTGCGCAAACTCTATTTCAAATCTTTTGGTTGATTTTAGTCTCATTTTGAAAAGCATTTTCTTGATAGAGCCTTGTCTCAAAAACACCTTTACATTCTGTGTTTCAAAGTATTTCAAAAGTTAGATTTTTCTTGAAACCTCAGAACTTCAGAAAACAGTCTGACCATACTGTCGGTCAGCCTGTCGGTCAGGTGTCGTCTAACCGACCTTGGATCGAAGCCTAACCGAACTCACTCGGTTAGCTTTTCTGAAGGGTGTTTTTGATGTCGGTTAGTGTGTCGGTTAGGTGTTGGCTAACCGACCATAGCAAATGAACTAACCGAACACCATGTCGGTCAGAAAACCAGAGAGCTGCATTTTCATATAATTTACACGTTGGTCAGCTTGTCGGTTAGGTCTCGGTTAACCGACAATAGAAAGTAGCTAACCGAAAGCATGCTGTCCAGAAAAACAGAAAGTTAGAATTTTACAATCATTTTTTCTGTCGGTCAGCATGTCGGTCAGGGCTCGATTAACCGACCTTGCTTCTGAACCTGACCAAAGCTCTCTTGGTTAGAAAACCAGAGAGGAGTTTTCTGACCAAGTTTACATTGTCGGTTAGGGTGTTGGTCAGGCCTCGGTTAACCGAACATTTCGGCTAACCGAACCATGCTTTATGGTCAGCAAATTTTCGAAAATATAACCGTTGGCCTGTGACCGTTGGAGGTGTCGGTTAATCGACCCCTGGATGTCGGCTAACCGACATGTAGCCGTTGGCCAAAAATTTCTATAAAAACAAAGTCTTTCCATGGCCAAAGTGGATGATTCTTGATGATCTTTGAAGCCCTTCTTGAGGTATTTTGAGGGAAAAGAAAGGGGATCTAGCTAAGGAAGGCTAAGGATCATTAAGGAAAGCTAAAGCTTGGATTAATGAAGTTAAACCACCAAGTAAGCTTTGCCTTTTTATAATCATTGTTTTATGCTTTGTTTAATCTTTGGTAAATGATTTTAGCATATAAACTATGATGTGTTGAATCCTCTACTTCTTTAATCTTTGATTTAAGTCATTGGATTCTTCACCTTGATTTCTAAACAAGTTTGATTTAATACTTTATAAAACATGTTTTGTCAAAACCTTTGATTTGTTTTATAAACATGTTTCATTAACTTGTTTGAATCATCTTTATTGTTTTCATTCATTTGAACCTTAGTTAAATTAGTTTGTTTTTTAAAACAACATTGAATATGCATCACATATTTAGACATAATTAATTTCATACAACTTGTGAGCATTGATTTCATATCTTCAACAAGTTTGTATTTGGTACATGAGATTTGCATATTACTTCAATCAAATCTTTTTATGTGTATTAAACTTTTAATTGCTTCAAGCATAAATTGATTAAGCTTTATTTTAAAACATGATTGAAGTATTCAAACAGTCACTTCATTAGCATTCATCTTTGCATTTTAGAGTGTTTGTGTGAGTTTGTTTTACACTTTCATATTCGCCTAATCTAGAGGCAATTAAATTGAGCTTTAATTGTAATCTCTTAGAGTGCTTTGTGAAAACACTTTCTTGAGAGAAATCATTTGACTGTAAAGGTTATTGCTTAGCCTAAGAAAAGCATTGTGTAAAGGTTATTGCTTAGCCTAGAAAAGCATCTTGTATAGGTTGTTGTTAAGCCTTGAAAAACAACATTGTAAGGTTATTGCTTATCCTTGGAAAGCATATTGTACTGGTTATTGCTTAGCCATTTGAAAAGCATAAATAGTGGAAATCCGGTGGGGTGTGAGATCACAAGCCGGTCGTGGATGTAGGCATTGAGGCCGAACCACTATAAAACATTGTGCAATGGTGAATGACTTGTGGTGATTGATTTGTTTATCTTTCGTACATTTTCATGTAATCATCACTAGTTGAAGTTTAATTTGAAGAAAATTAAAATTGGCAATTAATTTGTAGGTCACCCTATTCACCCCGCCTTTAGGGTTAGGATCCGGAACTTTCAGGTCGTGCAGGCTGTGTTGGGCCTAGGCGGTCCAGCCTACTTCACGTTTCTAGCTATAAACAAGCCGTGCCGAATTGAGCTTTGCCGAAATGAACTTGGTTTAATGATGGAGCTAAGCTTCATACTAGTCCAGGACTGGCTGTACCATAAGGCCAACAAAGTCTTTGCATTAGGCCTAAAAAAATAAAGCTAAAAAAGGGCCCAATAATAGCAACTGACATCTTTTGAAATCCCCAAAAATCAAACTTGTCAATTGTCGTCCCTTTTTTATATAAGGCCCATAATAACTCTCACTTGAGAAGATAGAACTAAGATTTTTATGGGGCTTTAAAGTGTCATTGGCCTATTATATTTCTAAATCTGCCCCTTATATTTCTATTGCTAGGAGTCCAATTGATTTTAGGGGGCTTTGGTTGGAAGACCCTCAACTTGTGACTTTAATGTAAATAGTCCACAAAAAAAAGTCATGCAACGAAAGGTCTCTCACACACAATCCCATACCTGAAATGTCCAATTTACCCTTGTTGACACCAAAAAGTCACCATGTCTGCTCAACATCAAGAAGCCACATGAAGCTGCATCCTGCTACAAAACCGGCAAAACTACTTCAAGCATCAGATCTTGTCAGAATCAGACAAAAACCGCAAGATCCTTCAAGACAACTAAAAGAGGGGTACACCTGAAGTTTCGGGCCATTCCGACGTCGTTTGGTCTAACTTCACTTCTCCGATAGGTAAACAAGCGCTCCCGGCGACGACATCATCGAGGACACCAAAACTTCGATCAGAGCCTTCAGATGGTTCCAAAATACCTCCAAAGGGCTCCATGCCAAATTTCAAGTCAAATTGACAACATTTGACCCTCCATCAACACTCGAGTAGCAAAACCAAGCCTCCCGGTGGCGAGAACCACCGAAGCCATCACTCATCAAACAAAGCACATGAGTGGCTTTAACATGCTTCCAAAGGGCTGCACGTTGAATTTCAGGTCATTCCGACAACGTTTGACCAGGTTTCGACGCTCCGAAAGAAAATCAAGCCTACCGGCGGCGGAGCACCCCAGGACCATGACATCCAAATCGGAGCTAATTGGTCGCCTCAAAATAACTCCAATAGGCTCCCTGCCAAATTTCAGGTCAATTGGACATCGTTTGACCACATATCAAAGCTCGGCATTTTTCCCGCAGCAAAATCAAGTCAAGCATCGAAGGGACCCCAAACGGCTTCAAAACTCAAATAAAAGCCCATGGTTGGTCCTATCCACTGCTCAAGAAGCTTCACCTCCATTTTCAGGTCATTCCGACATCGTTTGACCTAGTTTCGACTCTTGACGGAAAATCAACTACAAAGTCTTCGGCTTTCCAGAAAAATGGGGAACTTTGTGCTCCGGTTTTGCGCGGGTTCGCGTCAATTTTTCTCCAAGAAAATAAATTCAATAATTGAGGAAAAATGTTAAGAAAAATACAGAAGAAAAAAGGAACAAAAAAGAAGGAAAAACAGCCGAAAATGAAGCTCGACGACCAAAAGGGCCAAAGCCCTATGGTCGCCGGCGACCCTGGGTGAATGGTCGCCGGTGACTCTGTAAATCCGGGTCGCCGGATTTCTCGCCGGAGGGCCCGATTTCCGATTCTTTTCGCGTTTCGAGTGTTCCTACCTCTGTGATTTTATGAAAATCCAATGTTTGATGCTTGAAAACGGCTGATCTTCATCGACATCTCAGATCCGCCGTCAAAAGCAAGAAATCATCACTGATCGCTCCAAGATCGCCAACCGGCTGACCAAGAAAGTACACTTTCTGTCCGACCGATGGTGAAATCGACAAGACAGATGTCACCGGCCCACCAACATCAATCAATGCTTGAAATTGCATCGCAATCTGACATCAAACAATATGTGGATCCACCTGTGATGATCACAAGAAGAATCTCAAAACACGTGGCGCGGCCCGCAACTCTTCACATGCCCTGGCGACCACTTAATGTCGTTAATTGACCCGTTTACGACAACTTAATGCGGTCATTAACTCATTGTTTTGGACGGCCCAATCAGATTCAAGCATTTGGGAGTTACAAATCCAAGCAATCATGGCATTAAACCCATGAAACTCCCATCATCATGAAGATTAAAGGCGATTAAATGCCCATTATCCTTCATCGGCCAGTCAGAAGCCAAGAAAAAGGAGTTACTAAATCAAGAAATAAAACTTGTAACTCCTCTCATCAATACCATCATTTCTCTCATCATGGCCATCAATGCCCATAAACCACCTCATGGCTACCAAAAGCCTATAAAAGGAGGTTCATTCCAAAGAGAAAGAGAACTTTACAACTTTACAACTTTGCAACTTGAAAACTTTGCAACCTTTGATCTTTTTTTCAATTTTCCACTGGTTTGCACACTTGCATTCCTCCGAAGAAAGCTTGACGAAGTCCTGCTGCTCTGCCGCCAGAAGCACTACAAGGTGATCAAAGTCCATTGGGGGGCCACCCCCCCAAGGTCCCCTCCTTCTACAACATGGCCTAAACGTGGCTTTTCAGTTCGTTTACTCGATTTTTCACTAGATATAGGACCTACTTGGTTTACTCGGTTTTTCACTAGATATAGGACCTTCTATAGGCCTAAACATGGCCTCCGCCGAGACCCAGGCAGCCCCCGGGGCAGAAGGAGAGGACGGAAATCCGAGGGTCCATCAAGTTGGCATACCCGGTGGTACCCGTTCACTTGAGAATGTGATGCTTTGATCCCTTGGCTCCTTTCTAGTTGGTGGCCTATGTTGCATCTTGCATCTAAAAAAAAAAAACATGAGATGGGATTTCACTTATTCTTTCTCATTTAAAAAAAAAAACTCTGATTTATTTTCTTGGATTCAATTTTGAGAAATTTTGATCCTCTTTTCTTCGAATTCGATAGCTGACATAAATGTTTGTAGCTATTGTTCGTATCGGAGATTGGGCCATCTTTTCTCTTTGATTAGTCCGATGGGGGTTTTCAAAAAAAAAAAAATTCATTTCAAAATCTTTCAAAAAAAATGATCTCTCTTTCTTAGATTCAACTTTGAGAAACTTTGATCCTCTCCTCTTCGAACTTGATAGCTCACAGAAATGTTTGCAGCTATTGTTCATATCAAGGATTGGGCCATCTTTTCTCTTTGATGAGTCCAATTGGGATTTAAAAAAAAAAAACATAATTTCAAACTCAAAAAAAAAAAATCAGTTTTCTCTCTTTTGAATTCAAATTCAAAGAAACTTTGGTTATTCCCTTTTGGATTTAACGCTCGTAGAGATGTTGAGTTGTGGTTCGGATTGGAACACCACTTGTTCTCTTTGATGAGTTCATTAGAAACCTTTCAAAAAAAAAAAAACACTAAAGTTGCACCAATTGCGCTCTTTGACTAAAGTGGATTTAAGAAAAGCCTTGTTTAGAGTGTGGAGACAGCTAGACTGTTCGGGGCAAGGGTCCTTCAAACGGGTTCATTAAGTAATCCTACCCTTACCTGGGGGTTGATCTATCTACTAAGGTTTCATAAGATCGAATTGGAAACCTATGTGCACCTTTCAAAAAAAATTCTTCACTTTTTGAGTTCAGAATTGAGAAATCTTGGTTCTTTCCCTTTTGGATTTAACGCTCGCAGAAATGTTGAGTTGTGGTTCGGATTGGAACACCATTTGCTCTCTTTGATGAATTCAATCTTAAACCTTCAAAAAAGAAAAAAAAACTTACGTCACTTTTGAGTTCAGAATTGGGAAATCTTGGTTCTTTCCCTTTTGGATTTAATGCTCGCAGAAATGTTGAGTTGTGGTTCGGATTGTAACACCATTTGCTCTCTTTGATGAACTCAGTCTTGACTTTTCAAAAAAAAACTGCCGTCACGTCTGGACTCACATCCGAGAAATTTTGGTTCCTTCCCCTTCGGATTTAGCGCTCGTAGAAATGTTTGAGCCCTTGTTCGGATTGGAAGACCATTTGTTCTCCTTTATGAATCCAAATTTGACCTTTCAAAAAAAAAATCCCATCTCGTGTCCTTTCCAAGGATGCGATTTGCAACATTTGTACCTAGCGGTACTAGTACGCCCTTTCGGGTCTACTGTATTCGCGACCGACACATTTGTATCTCCAACCTTATATCATTTTACCTCGAGTGAGCCTTCCTTCTCGGTAATTTGAATTAAGGTCTACAATTGCTTCTAGCAGTCACTGGAACGCTCACCCTGAGCCTACCATACTTGCATTTTAGAACAATTGTATCCTCTATGGCTTTTTGCCTTCTTCATCTTGCTTGGGATGGGCTATGTCCCCTTGAGCGATTTGAAAAGACAAAACCAAAGTTGTTCTCTATTTATGATCACCATATTCTTGTGATTACTAATGGATTTGGTCTTGTTTCAGAAGTTTTCCAAAACTAACAATGGCGGCTTCATTGACCATCACTTTCGATGAGAACAAGTAACAACTGATGCTTCAAGACAAGCAAAACAAGCATAATCGCCCTGCCAGTTGCCGAAGCGTCATCTCCCTCGACAACTCTCAAAACACTGGGTCAACCTTAAGTCCCCGGACAATCGTCCTCGGGTCGCTGGGTCCATTCCCACTCCCCGCAGAAGAAACTGTACCTGCCAAGAAACAGAAAATCGCCCTATAATGTGTCACTAACATGGCACCAAGGGCGAACACCAAGAAGCCTGAAGCCCGTGGCGCTCCCATGAAGCCTCAACCCACAAGAAACCAGGTTTGCCTCAAAACCTGGTCCCCGAGACCCTCACCGAAACAAAAGAGGTCTCGAACATCTGCAAAGCCAGCATACCTGGCCCCTCTCAAGGAGAATCTGTTCTACCCTCTCTCTTACATGAAAGAGGAGAAACCTACCTTCCGCCCAAAGAACAAAAAAAAATCAGCATGAGCCGGCTTACTCCTACAAGTCCAAAATCAAATCCTGCATCGTTAGGCCTCCGCAAAAACATGCTGAAGCATGCACTCCTGCGAGTCGACCCTTTATCTCAATAAGGGCTGAGCTCGCAAAATTCAAAGCCTCACTGCGACAGGCTAAGGACCGTATCCGGATCCTGTCCATGCCCAGCTTCAAAGAAGACAAGCTCGGCTGCTGTGCACGGGGAACTACATCCTTCATAGCCAAAACCTAGCCAGAGCTGACTGAAGCTCAAATAGCTCGTCATATGCGTCGCCGCGTGGCATATCGACAAAAGAGACTTGAGAAGCAAAGAATCCAGCATTCTACCCTCCATGTCTCAAACAAATGGGTCGAAAAAGAATGTCTCATCCAGAAGAATGAGCCCCAGTTCAGTCACCAGGACGATTTCTTCGTTCGAATCCCGAGGGATGAACGTCTTGGCTACAAGTTCTGAGCAGCCTCCACCACATAATTCACAGGATGATGTAACTGCACGCAGCCATCAGTTGGAGCAAGGGCAACAGATAATTGAAGCTTTGATGGAAAACCTTCTTCTCACTTTGCAACGTCCACCACCTAACAATGAAACCCCTCTAAATCATCAAGATGACGAGGGCAATGCAGAAAACAATGAGTCACGCGCCCTTACCAAAAAGGACGTAGACGATATCCTCGCAAAAGCAAAAGAAGAGGATACATTGAAAGAACACGGGATCAAGCCACCCTACCCTCTATGGATGGACTCGGTTCCGTTCCCTGCAAAATTCAAACAACCTACTCTCCAAACATATACGGGGAAAGGTTCAGCCAGACAGCATGTCATCCACTTCAAGATCCTAACAGGAGCTATTGCGGATCAATATGCCCTCAAGATTCGCCTCTTTGCAAGTACCTTAAAAGGTACAGCCTTTGATTGGTACTCCACTCTGCCAGAGAATTCCATCCAGAACTGGGTTATGCTAGAGACACGCTTCCTGACCCACTTCCAAGGTGAGGATCATCCTGTTACTATGACTCAGCTTTGCAGCCTAAAACAGGGAGAGAATGAGTCAACATACAACTTCATTCACAAGTGGAAGGCAATGACGTACAAATGCTCAGATGTACTGCCACAAGCGTCGCTAGTCGACATTTGCCGTAACAATATGAGAGCAAGTGTTGACACCAAAAATGTCACTTTACCTCTTCAACATCAAGAAAGCTGCATGAAGTCGCAACTAGCCATAAATAGGCAATGCAATTTCTCCAAAAAAATCAAATCTTGTCAGAATCAAACAAAAACTACAGGATCCTTCAAGATAGCCAAGGGAGGAGTACACAAGGAGTTTCGGGCCATTTCAGAATCATTTGGCCTAACTTCGCTTCTCCGAAAGCTAAAATGGCGCTCCCGGCGGCGACATCATCGGAGACGTCAAAACTTCGATCAGAGCCTACGGATGACTCCAGCATGTCTCAAAAGGGCTCCATGCCAAATTTCAAGTCAAACCGACAACGTTTGACCCTCCATCAATGCTCGAGCAGCAAAATCAAGCCTCCCGGCGGCGGGAACCACCGAAGCCTTCGCTCATCAAACCAAGTGCATGAGTGGCTTCAACATGCTTCCAAAAGGCTGCACGTCAAATTTCAGGTCATTCCGACAACGTTTGACCAGGTTTCGATGCTCCGAGAGAAAATCAAGCCTACCGGCGGCGGAGCAACCCGGGACCATGACATCCAAAACGGAGCCCATGGAACGTCTCAAAATGACTCCAATAGGCTCCCCGTCAAATTTCAGGTCAATCGGACATCGTTTGGCCACATATCAAAGCTCGGCATTTTCCCCGCAGCAAAATCAAGTGAAGCATCGACGGGACCCCAAACGGCTTCAAAACTCAAACAAAAGCCTATGGTTGGTCTTATTTATTGCTCAGGAGGCTCCACCTCAAATTTCAGGTCATTCCGACATCGTTTGACCAAGTTTCAGCTTCTGGCGGAAAATCAGCAGCTCTACGCGACAAAGTCTTCGGCTTTCCCGGAAAATTGGAAACTTTGCACTCTAAAAATGCAAGGATTCTCATCAGGTTTTCTACAGGGAAATCAAGCCAATAAATGAGAAGAAATGTCAGGAAAAATACAGAAGAAAACGGCGACGAAAAAGACCACAAAACGGACCAAAAACAGGGGAAAAACCCCCAGGGTCGCAGCCCGCGACCATGGCCCAGGGTCGCCGGCGACCATGGAAGTCCGGGTCACCGGATTTTTCGCCGGTGACCCGTTTTTCCGTCCTTTTTCGCGTTTCGCGCACTTTGGCCCCTGTGGTTTCCTGAAAATGTGATTTTTAGTACTTGAAATTGACTCATGCCCTCCGACATCCGTCAAAATCACGGGTCAACCTCCAAAAGTATCAAAATCAACGTTGATCGCCAACCGGTCGACCAAAAAAGTGTACTTTCCGCCCAATCGATCGAAAAATCGACAGGACAGATGTCACCGGCCCGCTCTTAGCTATCACTGTCTGAAGTTACATGTTCATCCGATGTCGATCAGCATGAAGATCCATCGATGATCATCGCCAGAAGAATTCCAGAAGACACGGCACGGCCCGCGACTCTTCGACTGCTCGGCGACCAATTAATGTGGTTAATTGACTAGCTTTATTGTAGTCATTAATTCATTTCTTTGGATGGCCCAATCAGAAGCAAGCATTTGGGAGTTACAAGTCAATTGATTCATGGCATTTAACCCATGAAACTCCTCCCATTATGGTAATTAAGGTGATTAAAAGCCCTTAATCTCCATCGGCCAATCAGATTCAAGGAAAAAGGAGTTACAAAATCAAGAAATAAATCTTGTAACTCCTCCCATTAAAGCCATTAAAGCCCATAAACTCTCCTAAATGGCTACCAAAAGCCTATAAATAGGAGAGCATTCCATTGAAATCCGGATCGATCAATCGGAGATCACTTCCAAAGCACCACAGATCTAGAAATCTGAGAGAAAGAAAAAGAGAGAAAAACTCTGCTGAAGTTCTGCACCGGCCACCACTACAAGGTGACAAAAGTCCCTTGGGGGGTACCCCCCCCCCCCCCAAGGTCCTTGCCTTCTCCCGCTGCCTCCAATGGCTTAGACGTGGCTTTTCAGCCCGTCTACTTAGCTTTTTATTGGACATAGGACCTTCTCTTGGTCTTTGTCCTCTAAAAATCTGAGGTTATAGCCAAGCCAAGCGAATCAAGAGCATCCTCTGTTCTCATCTGCATGGATGATGGCGAAGCCCATACATGGCTTGCGACCGTCAATCTGAACGAGTCCCCCACAATCTCCTGAGAAGTTAGATCCTCCTTTTCTTGCTTTTCATTGTAGTTTCTATTTTTCTAAAAGAGACAAAAATCACAACTCTTGTCTTTCATTATTGATGAGAATTGTAAATCGGCTATAAACGCCAAAATCGGCTACAAATGCCAAACAAAATTGCCTTTCACGGCAAACCAAGAAAATGTCTCTTTTCTTAAATATTTGTGCAATGGAAAACTTGAAAGAAGTTGATTTCCTTTTTACTTGCGAAGGTTGATCTCCGGATTACCACTTGCAATTCCAAGTAAAATAGAAAATCTGGCACACCCACACAAAAGAAATGTTGATGCACGCTTCATGCCCCCCGGGCGAGAAAGGGCCGGACCCGACGGACTCCCACGTCTGCCGACCCCGGTAGCACCCACGGCATTCGGAGCGCGTTCCATCAAGCTGGCACCACCCGGTGGGACTCGTTCATTTGAGAACACGGTGCTCGGAAATAAAATATTTGCATATCATACTTTTTGCTCTATGCTTATACTTCTTTTCCGGATTCCTTGGCTACTTTCTAACTGGTAGCCTATGTTGGGTTTTGCATCCTAAAAAAAATGAGATGGGATTTTTTGGAAATTTCTATTTCTTTGAGTTTGTTTCCATTCTTTCTCTTTTCAAAAAAAAAATCAGTTTTCTTCGTTTGAATTCAAAATTGAGAAACTTTGATCCTATCCTATCGTTCTTTGGTGCTTGCAGAAATGTTGAGCCCGTTCGACTAAGGTTTTGGACCATCGTTTCTCTTCGATGAGTTCATTAGAGATTTCAAAAAAAAATTAAAAAAAAAATCAAAAAAAAAAATCAAAAAAAAAATCAGTTTTCTTACTTTGAATTCAAAATTGAGAAACTTTGATCCTATCCTATCGTTCTTTGGTGCTTGCAGAAATGTTGAGCCCGTTCGACTAAGGTTTTGGACCATCGTTTCTCTTCGATGAGTTCATTAGAGATTTCAAAAAAAAATAAAAAATAAAATAAAATAAAAAATCAGTTTTCTTAGTTTGGATTCAAAATTGAGAAACTTTGATCCTATCCTATCGTTTTTTGGTGCTTGCAGAAATGTTGAGCCCGTTCGACTAAGGTTTTGGGCCATCGTTTCTTTTCGATGAGTCTATTTGGGATTTAAAAAAAAAAAAGGACATAGACCACTAAGGTTAAACCAATTGCGTTCTTTGATCACGATTGATTCAAGAAAAGCCTTGTCCAGAGTGTGGAGACAGCTTGACTGTTCTAGGCAAGGGTCCTCCAAACGGGTTCATTAAGTAATCCTACCCTTACCTGGGGGCAATTCTATCAATTGAGGTTTCATAAGACCGGGTTAGGAGGCCTATGTGTACTCTCTCGTCTTTAAATCTTAAAAAATTAATTAAAAATAAAAAAAAAGATTTTCAAAAAAAAATCTTCAAAAAAAAAAATAAAATAAAAAATATATATATAAAAATATATATTTTTTTAAAAAAAATAAAAAAAAATAAAAATAATAAAATAAAAAAAAATGATTTCAAAAAAAAAATCTTCAAAAACTCGTCACTTTTGATTTCAGATCTGAGAAATTTTGGTTTCTTCTTTTCTGAGCACTGGCGCTCGCGGAAATCGCCGAGACCGTGTTCAGATTGGAATACCATTTGCTCTCCTTGATGGAACCAATCTTGACATTTCAAAAAAAAAAACTCGTCACTTTTGGATTCAGATTCGAGAAATTGTGGTCTCTTCCCTTCTGAGTACTGGCGCTCGCGGAAATCGTTGAGCCCGTATTTGAATCGGAATGCCACCTGCTCTCTTTGACAAATCCATTTCTGACCTTACAAAACAAAGAATCCCATCTCATGGATGCGATCTCCAACATTTGTGCATAGCAGTACTAGTACGCCCTTTCAGGGTCTACTGTATCTGTGACCGGCACATTTGTAACTCCTACCTTATATTCTTCTTATCTCGAGCAAGCTCCGCTTCTCGATAAGTCGAATTTAGGTATACAATTGCTTCTAGCAGTCATTGGAACGCTCATTTCGAGCCTACCATGCTTGCAACCAGAACAATTGTACCCTCTATGGCTTTTTGCCTTCTTCATATTGCTTGGGACATGTCCCTTGAGCGATTTGAAAAGACAACCATAGAAATTCCCATTTATAATCATTATATTCTTGTGATTACTAATGGATGTGGTCTTGTTTCAGAACTTTTTTCGAAACTAACAATGGCAGCCTTAACCATTATCTTCGATGAGAACAAGCACCAACTCATGCTTCAACAGAAGCAAACCGAGCGCACTTACAAGCGCCCTGCCAGCTGCCGAAGCGTCAACTCCCTCGGCAACTCTCTGAACTCCGGGTCGACCTCAACTCCCCGGACCATCGTCTTCGGGACACTGGGACCATTCCCACTTCCCGAAGAACAAGCTGCGCCTGCTAAAAAGCAGAAGATCGCCTCTCAACGTGTCACTCCCGTGACACCAAAGGCGAGCGCCCAAAAGCCCGAAGCCTGCGGCACCCCCGCGAAGCCTCGACCAACAACCAACCAGGTCTACCCTAAGACTTGGTCTCCAAGACCTTCCCCAAAACAAAGAAGGTCTCAAACCTCCACCAAGCCAGCATACCTGGCCCCACTCAAGGAGAACCAGTTCTACCCTCTTGCCTACATGAAAGAGGAGAGACCCATCCCCAACTTGACTCCCAAGTCAACCCAGCATGAACCGGCTTGCTCCCACAAGCCCAAAATCAGATCATGCATCACCAGGCCTCTACAAGCACCTGCTAAGGCCTACACTCCTTCTGTTCGACCCTTCATCTCTACAGGGGCCGAACTCGAAAGGTTCAAACCTTCGCTGCAACAGGCAAAGGACCGGGTCCGGATCCTGTCCTTGCCTAGCTACAAAGAAGACAGGCTCTGCTGCTGCGCCCGAGGGAGCACATCCTTCATCGTCAGAGCCCAGCCAGAGCTGATCGAAGCTCAAATCGCTTGTTGAGCACGCCGCCATGCGTCATATCGACAAAAGAGACTAGAGAAGCAACGGACCCAGCCTCCTACACTTCAAGTCTCCCACAAATGGGTCGAAAAAGAAAGACCCGACCAAGTTGCTGCCGTCCATATGGTTGGAAAAACCAGAAGACGCCAAAAGTCAGCATCAAAAATCCATGTCCGACGTCCGGTGACCAGTAGCATCACCAGGACACAAAGACATCCCGAAGAATCTCCTGCCCCTTCCAGCCAAGGACAGGAGAGTAATCCTTCATCAAGCTCCTAATCAAAAAGAATGAATCTCAGCTCAGTCACCAGGACGGTTTCTTCGTTCGAATCCCGAGGGATGAACATCTTGGCTACAAGTTCTGAGCCACCACCTCAGAATCCACCTCAAGATGATGCGCTCACACGCATCCAGCAGTTGGAACAAGGCCAGCAGAGGATTGAAACTCTGATGGAAAACCTTCTCCTTGTTGTCCAAAATCAGGTGAACAATGAGCCTCCTCCGAATCATGGCAATAACGAGGAAAATTGTGAAGAAAATGAGTCACGCGCCCTTACCAAAAAGGACGTAGACAGTATCCTCGCCAAAGCTAAAGAAGAGGATATACTCAAGGAGCATGGGATCAAGCCACCATATCCTTTATGGATGGACTCGGTCCCGTTCCCCACAAAATTCAAACATCCTACTCTCCAAACATATACGGGGAAAGGATCAGCCAGACAGCACGTCATCCACTTCAAGATTTTGACGGGAGCTATCGCGGATCAAGATGCACTCAAGATCCGCCTCTTTGCAAGTACCCTAAAAGGTACGGCCTTCGATTGGTACTCCACTCTGCCGGAGAACTCCATTCAGAACTGGGCTATACTGGAGACACGCTTCCTGACCCACTTCCAAGGTGAGGATCATCCTGTTACTATGGCTCAGCTCTGCAGCCTAAAACAGGGAGAGAATGAGTCAACTTATGACTTCATTCACAAGTGGAAAGCAATGGCATACAAATGTTCAGATGTATTGCCACAGGCGTCGCTAGTCGACATCTGCCGAAACAACATGAGAGCCAGAATACGCTCCATGATCATCGGCAACAAATCAAAACACCTGGGAGAACTCCTGGAAGCTTCTATGGAAGCTGAAACGGTGATTAAAGACCTCAACAGTCAGAAGTCATCAAGAAAAGAGCCAACCGCCATTGCAACCTCTAAACCAAAAAAGAAAGAGGTCCTCAATGTGCAAACCAAGTCAGCTCCTCAGTGTTGACACCAAAAATGTCACTTTGCCTCTTCAACATCAAGAAGGTTGCATGAAGTCGCAACCTGCCATAAATAGACAATGCAATTTCTCCAAAAAATCAAATCTTGTCAGAATCAAACAAAAACTGCAAGATCCTTCAAGATAGCCAAGAGAAGAGTACACATGAAGTTTCGGGCCATTTCGACAACATTTGGCCTAACTTCACTTCTCCGACAGCTAAACGGGAGCTCCCGGCGGCGACATCATCGGAGACGTCAAAACTTTGATCAGAGCCTACAGATGACTCCAGCATGTCTCAAAAGGGCTCCATGCCAAATTTCAAGTCAAACCGACAACGTTTGACCCTCCATCAATGCTCGAGCAGCAAAATCAAGCCTCCCGGCGGCGGAAACCACCGGAGCCTTCGCTCATCAAACCAAGTGCATGAGTGGCTTCAACATGCTTCCAAAAGGCTGCACGTCAAATTTCAGGTCATTCCGAAAACGTTTGACTAGGTTTCGATGCTCCGAGAGAAAATCAAGCCTACCGGCGGCAGAGCAACCCGGGACCATGACATCCAAAACGGAGCCCATGGAACGTCTCAAAATGACTCCAATAGGCTCCCCGTCAAATTTCAGGTCAATCGGACATCGTTTGACCGCACATCAAAGCTCGGCATTTTCCCCGCAGCAAAATCAAGTGAAGCATCGACGGGACCCCAAACGGCTTCAAAACTCAAACAAAAGCCTATGGTTGGTCTTATTTATTGCTCAGGAGGCTTCACCTCAAATTTCAGGTCATTCCGACATCGTTTGACCAAGTTTCGACTTCTGGCGGAAAATCAGCAGCTCTACGCGACAAAGTCTTCGGCTTTCCCGGAAAATTAGAAACTTTGCACTCTAAAAATGCAAGGATTCTCATCAAGTTTTCTACAGGGAAATCAAGCCAATAAATGAGAAGAAATGTCAAGAAAAATACAGAAGAAAACGGCGACGAAAAAGACCTCAAAACGACCGCAAAACGGGCTCCGAAGGGGAAAAATCCCCCAGGGTCGCAGACCCCTGCGACCATGGCCCATGGTCGCAGGCCCCTGCGACCATGGGCCATGGTCGCCGGTCCATGGTCGCCGGCGACCATGGAGGTCCGGGTCACCGGATTTTCCGCCGGTGACCCGTTTTTTCGTCTTTTTTCGCGTTTCGCGCACTTTGGCCCCTGTGGTTTCCTGAAAATGTGATTTTTAGTGCTTGAAATTGACTCATATCCGACGACATCCGTCAAAATCACGGGTCAACCTCCAAAAGCATAAAATCATCAGTGATCGCTCCAAGATCGCCAACCGGCTGACCAAGAAAGTGCACTTTCTGTCCGACCGATCGTGAAATCGACAAGACAGATGTCACCGGCCCGCTCTTAGCTATCAATGTCTGAAGTTACATGTTCATCCGATGTCGATCAGCATGTAGATCCATCGATGATCGTCGCCAGAAGAATTCCAGAAGACACGGCATGGCCCGCGACTCTTCGACTGCTCGGCGACCAATTAATGTGGTTAATTGACTAGCTTTATTGCAGTCATTAATTCATTTCTTTGGACGGCCCAATCAGAAGCAAGCATTTGGGAGTTACAAGTCAATTGATTCATGGCATTTAAACCATGAAACTCCTCCCATTATGGTAATTATGGTGATTAAAAGCCCTTAATCTCCATCGGCCAATCAGATTCAAGGAAAAAGGAGTTACAAAATCAAGAAATAAATCTTGTAACTCCTCCCATTAAAGCCATTAAGGCTCATAAACCCTCCTAAATGGCTACCAAAAGCCTATAAATAGGAGAGCATTCCATTGAAATGGAGATCGAAAAAAGATCAGAAAAAAGAGGAGAAAATCAGAGGATCAGAAAAACAAAGATCAGAAAGAGATCTGAGAGAAAGAAAAAAAGAGAGAAAACTCTGCTGAAGTTCTGCACCGGCCACCACTACAAGGTGACAAAAGTCCCTTGGGGGGCACCCCCCCCCAAGGTCCTTGCCTTCTCCTGCTGCCTCCAATGGCTTAGACGTGGCTTTTCAGCCCGTCTACTTAGCTTTTTATTGGACATAGGACCTTCTCTTGGTCTTTGTCCTCTAAAAATCTGAGGTTATAGCCAAGCCAAGCGAATCAAGAGCATCTTCTGTTCTCATCTGCATGGATGATGGCGAAGCCCATACATGGCTTGCGACCGTCAATCTGAACGAGTCCCCCACAATCTCCTGAAAAGTTAGATCTTCCTTTTCTTGCTTTTCATTGTAGTTTGTATTTTTCTAAAAGAGACAAAAATCACAACTCTTGTCTTTCATTATTGATGAGAATTGTAAATCGGCTATAAACGCCAAAATCGGCTATAAATGCCAAACAAAATCGCCTTTCACGGCAAACCAAGAAAATGTCTCTTTTCTTAAATATTTGTGCAATGGAAAACTTGAAAGAAGTTGATTTCCTTTTTACTTGCGAAGGTTGATCTCCGGATTACCACTTGCAATTCCAAGTAAAATAGAAAATCTGGCACACCCACCCACACAAAAGAAATGTTGATGCACGCTTCAGGGCCCGCCAGGGCGCGAAAGGGCCGGACCCGACGGGCTCCCACGTTCCGCCGACCCCGGTAGCCGCCCCAGCGGGCGCCTCGGAGCGCGTTCCATCACTCAGCAACCAAAGAAAGCTGAAAACAGAGCTGCAGGTAAGAGACCTGAACTCTCTGATGCCTTCAAAGAGCGAGTAGAAAAGAAATACCCGTTCGATGAAGATGTTGACGAAATCTTCGAGGCTCTCGTGGCAAACGGCAAGCTCACCTTGCCTGAACCCAAAAGACCGGGCGATGTTGGCAAAACCAACGATCCTCGGTACTGTCCATACCACCAGATGGTCTCGCATCCTCTCAATCAATGCTTTGTTGTGAGAGAGAAGATAAACGAGATGTGGAAAAACGGAGTCATCACCTTTGACAAAAACTATGGGACTACCTCCGTCAACATGGTGTCATGTGGACAAACACCAAAATCACCGAAGAAGAAGATCACTACTTCCTTCATGGTGATAAAAAAAATTCAAACGTCCGAAGTGTTGGTTCCTTGCCCGACACCAGACGGACAACCCATATGGGTACATCCCGATCTCCTGGAAGATGAAAACTGGGAGATCGTAAAAACAAAGCCGACAGCTCAACAGCGAAGGCAGGCTAGGAAACATCTCCTCAGGCTCAAACGGCAAGAGAAGACCCAGCCAAAACAAGAAGTCCATGAAAAAGCAGAGGCCTCCTCTACCACTTCACTCGGGGCAACAAAAACGTCCCTTCCAGAGACTTCAAAGGCGGTAAGAAACTTCACTCTCAGTGATTTCATGCCACCTCAATTCAAAAAAGAAGCCATGCAAGGGGCATCATACTCTTGCAACTCGGTAGTTGGATTCTCCATTGATGGATACGAGTCCAGCAACATCGACGATGGATTCGAGCCCAACTACACCGGCGAGTGGGAGGAATCTCTTGAAACAGGAGAGTATCTCTCCGACGAAGAATGGGTTCCTGAAACTCACCTTATGCCAGTAATCTGGTATAACCCCTTACAGCCACAAGGATCCTGGTCTGATGATGAAGAAGACCAAGAGGCTGCACAAGAAGATGCTGTTAACCCAGCACCTGTCGTTGCTCCAGTGGAAATCAACTATGTTAGCCACACGGAGAAGACGAAGAAGAGGATCTGGCTCCCATACCTGATCTTGAAGAATATGCAAGGATCTTGCAGCGTCTCGCTCTAGAACAAGAGCAAGATCGCGTTAACGAGCTCCTCGCAACCCAGAGCCTGAAGTCCCTAAAGATAATCAGGTACATCCACCCTTAACTCCTGAAAGTGGAGAACATTGCTGGATTGACGATCCTCTTACATCCGAGGATGAGTCTGACTCCGAGCAGGCAACATCTCCTATCAGAGCTTCCTGTAATGTAATATATCAGGACTATAGCTCTTCTGAAGCGTCGTCTGATGAGATTACCTATACTCCGACGACGCCTAGCAATGTATCCTCTGGAGCTACCTCGTCTCACGTGACTTTCACAGAGATGACACCCTCTCAGGTTTCTTCTCCTGAGACTGTGACTTCAGGATACACATTCTTCCCGACTCATCATCATGAAGAAAACCCAACTTGGGATGATGGATGGGTCAACGAAGAAGAAAAACTGCTGGATGCTGTTCAGGACTCGCTCCCGGAAAATGCTCCGTGCAACACAATCACTGAGGATGGCAACTCTGCTACAGATGCATCCCCAGTAGATGAAAAACGATAGCCTCTTGATCATGAAGACAATCTTCCAAGCGAAGATCCTTCTCAAGAAGCTCTCGAAGTTGGTAGAGGCACCCGCTCGGGCCGGGACTACCACAAAAATTACAACCAATCTTCCTTTACTTATGTAAATCCTTCGGGAAAAGATGTTGTAAGCGCCCCCAGTGGCAACAATGATGAACATGCAGGCCCTAAGAAGGCTTTCAAGTATGACTTGGTTGAGCACTTCAAACACATACCTGCACGACTGCACATCCTGGATTTATTACGAATGTCTCCACGCACTCGTGATAATCTCATCTCAGAATTACAAAAATTGAATGAGGATGTCGACAAACATGCCCCGCAAGTCCTCCAAATTGAAATGGACTACCGGGTCAAAAACTCTGAAATTTCCTCAAAGGGAGAAAAGAAAACTGAGGGATCATGCATTGAATGCCTCTCGGTGCAAAAAGCAGCCAGTGCAACCATCGCCTTCACAAAGGACGACCTCCTACTTGGCGAAGCAAGGCACAACCGACCCCTGTACTTCACAGGGTACATCAAGGAAATGCCTATACACAGAGTTCAGGTCGACCCAGGTTCTGCACTCAACCTTATCTCCATTTCGGCGCTCGAAGAGTTGGGCATCCCACCCAGCAAGCTAAGCCACACATCTGTATCTATCTTTGGATATGATGGGAGTACTCAAAGGCCTATCGGCAAAATCAGGTTCAAATTGCAGATCGGTGATCTTATCTCTGAAGTCACTGTGTATGCAATAAAAACCCCTTCATGCTACAACATCCTTCTCGGACGCCCCTGGATACACGAGAACGGTGTTGTCCCTTCAACTCTACATCAATGCATCAAGTTCGTCGGCGACGACAGCATGGTACATCGAGTCTTTGCGGACAGAAAACCCTTCAAAGGTAAAGAAGTCCACTTCGCAGACTCCCAGATGTATGAAGGAGAAAAAGAAGAAGAGGAAATAGAACCCCCTGCTGAAAATCTCCAGAAAGATAAAGGCAAGGCTCCTCAAAAATCGCCGGAAGAAAACAAACCCTCCGGCAAATTAGAAGAGAGTAGTCAATCTCCCTTCCTCATCTCCCTTAAATCTTCAAAACCTTTGGTCATCACAACCAGAGTGAAGAAGGCAAAGCAAAAGCCTGGGGGCAAATTTGTTGTTTCTCTCATGTCTATCATGCAAGACACAGACTCGGACTCAGAGCCAGAAGACGATGCATCGTCAAGCCAAGCTGACGCTCAGCATGTTCAGCCTGCTCTCACTCCGACGGAGACACCTGCTGATGTAGAAGATCCTACGTCTGCTACCTTTGTGAGTTCGTTGATTGCTTTGCATGGTCCTATGCTGAAATGCCTGGTTTAGACCCCAAAGTAGCAGTCCACAAACTCAATCTTCAAGAAGAAATCAAGCCTGTCAAACAAGGCCAAAGAAGATTCCGTCTAGATGTGATGGATAAAATCGAATAAGAAGTTCAAAAGCTCAAAAGCGTCGGCTTCATCCGTGAGGAACAACATCCAGAATGGTTGGCCAACATTGTCCCCGTGACAAAGAAAAATGGGCAGATTAGAGTCTGTATTGACTATAGAGACTTGAATAGCGCTTGCCCTAAGGATTAATTCCCGCTCCCCATACCGAAGGTGATGATTGACAATACCTGCGGATTCGAGCGAATGACATTCATGGATGGCTTCTCTAGTTACAATCAGATAAAGATGCATCCTGAAGATGAAAAACACACTTCATTTCGGACTCCATTTGGCGTGTATTGCTACACTGTCATGCCATTTGGTCTGAAAAATGCTGGTGCCACATATCAGAGGGCTATGATGAAAATATTCCAAGATATGCAGCACAAGACGGTCGAATGTTACGTTGATGACCTCGCCGTCAAAAGCAGAAGAAAAGAAGACCATCTCAAAGATCTTCGGGAAGTCTTCCTCCGACTCCGCAAACACAAACTGCGGATGAATCCTCTAAAATGCTTCTTCGGCGTCTCGTCGGGTAAGTTTCTCGGATTCCTTATTCGGAAAGCTGGAATAGAACTTGACCCCATAAAAGTCAAAGCTATTCTAGAAATGCCCTCTCCAAGAACCTTGAGAGAATTAAAAGGGCTCCAAGGGAGATTAGCCTACATCAGACGGTTCATCTCCAATCTTTCGGGGAAATGCCGTCCATTCTCTCGATTGATGAAAAAGGGTGTAGACTTTGTCTGGGATGCCGACTGTGAAGCCGCATTTCAAGATATCAAGTCATACCTGACCAAACCTCCAGTATTAGCTGCCCCTGCCACTGGAAAACCATTCATCTTGTACACAAGAGCTCTTGATCATTCTGTAGGCACTCTGCTTGCACAAGAAAATGATGAAGGAAAAGAAGCTGCTCTATACTACCTCAGCCGCATGCTAGTAGGTGCAGAGCATCGCTACTCTCCAGTCGAAAACGAATGCCTTGCAGTGATGTTCGCCGTACAAAAGCTACGTCACTACTTGCTTTCCAACACAGTCTACCTGGTCTCGAGGATCAACCTCTTGAAGGTCCTTCTCACGAAGGCCGGTTCTCTCAATGCCCGACTGGCAAAATGGTCCATCCTCTTGTCACAATTTGATATTAGGTATGTACCACAAAAAGCAATCAAAGGCCAAGCTCTAGCAGACTTTCTCGCAGAGCATCCATTGCCTAAAGATTCTCCACTCAGAGATGATCTCCCAGACGAACCTGTCTACAACGTGGAGACTTCCTCACCAAATGCCTCCTGGGACATGTACTTTGACGGTGCAACCAGGACAAATGAAAAAAAAAAAGCTGATCTCAGGAGTTGGCATCCTCTTTGTTAGCCCTGACAAATACATGATTCCACACGCTTTCTCGCTACTGGAACCATGCACAAACAATGCAGCTGAATACCAAGCTCTGATCCTAGGATTGGAACTCGCCATCGAATCCGGTATCACTATGCTGGAAGCCTTTGGAGACTCTCAACTGATCGTCAACCAGATGAATCAGATATATGAAGTCAGGAAGCCCGATCTGCTGCCTTATTACAACAAGGCGCAATCGCTTCTGCAAAAGTTTGACATCTGTCACATCACCCACATTCGTAGAGGTGAAAACATCCGTGCAGATGCCCTGGCCGGACTTGCCGCATCAATGGCGATCCAGGAAGGGGAAAGCATGCAAATTACAGTGTGTGAGAGAAGGATCCTCCCTCCTCTTAACACACACCAAGCAGTTGCTGAATGCCACCGAGTGGTTGGAAGTTGGATCTCTATCCTTCAACCTTCAATCGGCGACTGGAGGGATCCGTTCATTGATTACACTATGTTCGGAATCCTACCTGAAGATCCAAAAGAACGGGTAAGCATTCAAAGGCGAGCCCCAAACTTTCATTTGGATATTCCTTCAAAAATCCTCTACAGGAAATCCTTCAACGGAGTACTTCTACGCTGCTTATCACAACAAGAGGCCGAAGAAACACTCAAAGAAGTTCACGCTGGTCTTTGTGGAGCTCATCAGGCTGGTCCCAAGCTCTACAACCAAATCAAAAGGTTGGGTTACTACTGGCCTACCATGGTACCCGACGCAATGCAATTTGCCAAGCGTTGCCAGCTATGCCAAGTTCACGGAGACTACATTCACATGCCTCCAGAATGGCTGCATCCTACAGCAATCTCATGGCCTTTTGAAGCATGGGGCATGGACATCATAGGTCCTATCTCTCCCCCTTCAAGGAAAGGTCATCGCTTCATCTTCGCCACAACGGATTATCTTTCCAAGTGGTCAGAAGCATTTGCGTTCAACGAAATGAAGACATCATCAGTCCTTCAATTCCTACGCACCAACATCATTTGTCGTTTCGGCATACCCAAAAGATTCGTCCATGATAACGGACCACAATTCCGGGATCATCGATTCTACAGGTTCTGCGACAAATACAAAATTCAAAGCTGTCCTTCGACTCCATACAATCCGGCAGCAAACGGATTAGCAAAAGCCTTCAACAAGACACTCTGCAAAGTCCTCAAGAAAATGGTCTCTAGTCACAAAAGAGACTGGAGCGATAAACTATCTGAAGCTTTGTGGGCCTATCGAACCACCGTTCGAGGACCAACCCATAGCACACCATTCTCCTTGGTCTATGGATGCGAAGCTGTCGTGCCCCTAGAGGTACAAATTCCTTCTCTGAGGGTATCTCTACAAAATGACATGACTCAAGAAAGCAATGTCAAATTGTGACTCCATGAGCTAGACAATCTCGACGAGAGACGGCTCGAAGCTCGACAAAGCATTGAACTTTACCAAGCACGCATGGCAGGATCTTTTGACAAAAGGGTCTGGCAACGCGCCTACAAAAAGGGTGACTTGGTTCTTGCGGTAAAAAGACCAATGGTCTTCGCACACAAATCCAAAGGCAAATTTGAACCAAAATGGGAGGGACCCTACGTCATCGACAAAGTCTTCTCCAACGGCGCATATGCCCTCCTAAACATGGAAGGCGATAGATGTATGCTGCCTATCAACGGCAAGTTCTTGAAGCGGTACTACCCTTGAAGACTTACCCAACTGGGTAAGAGCAATGCCTGTATGGCCAAAACCTGTTCTCAGGTACTCGCTCGTCAAACCCACTCTCTTTAGAATTTTCATATCAAATGTCAAAATTTCTCGAGATTAAAAAACAATGCTTACTTTTATCGTTTCATTGTTCAAAAACAAAAAAAAAATCCAAGTTTAGGAGCCTCTCCCTGACTTGACCAAAACTTTCGATCCTTGAACCAAAATTCATGGTTTGAAACAAAAATCCGGATTCAGGGATTTCCACCCTAGTCCACCTTACCTTTTACCGCCAAATGGTTTTAGGTCAAAATTTACGACCCTCGTGTCTTTAAATAAAAAAAATGGTTTTTCAAAAAAACCGCGGGGAAGTGACACTTAGTCGATACTCGCAAAACTCAAAAATCGGAAGGATGCGAACCCCATTCGATACTTCCAAAACCTCTAACAATCGTGGAGACGCAACATTTCAGTTGATATCCACAACCCAAATTTCAAAAATCGTGGAGAAGCAACATTTCAGTTGATATCCACAAACCAAATTTCAAAAATCGTGGAGAAGCAACAAACCAGTTGATATCCACAACCCAATTTCAAAAATCGTGGAGATGCAACATACCAGTTGCTATCCACAACCAAAATTACAAATGGTTCGAGAAAACCTCAAATTTCAAAAATCGCGGAGAAACGACATCAAGTCAGTACCCGCAAAACCAAAAGTTTTGGGAAAAGCAGGGAAGCGACGCTTAGTCGATATTTGCACCCCAATTCGCGAGGAAGCGACATTCCATCGATACTTGCAAAACCTAACCCGCGAGGAAGTGACATTCCATCAATACTCGCAAAACCGAATGAGCAAGGAAGCGACATTCCATCGATACTTGCAAGACCATTCAGCGGGGAGGCGACATTTAGTCGATACCTGCATTTTGAAAACCAAAACTCGGCTATAAATGCCAAAATCCGGCTATAAATGCCAAAACAAAATTTCCGGCTATAAACGCCAAAATCGGCTTTCATGCCAACAAAACAAAACTTGGTTTTCAAAAAACTCGGCTACAAATGCCACACAAACAAAAAAAAACCCTGACTCTCATGTCAAAACCGGCTATAAATGCCACAAATTGGCTATCAATGCCACCAAACCGGCTATAAATGCCACAAATTGGCTATCAATGCCACCAAACCGGCTATCAATGCCACAAATTGGCTATCAATGCCACCAAACTGGCTGTAAATGCCACAAAAATCCGGCTTCCGTGCCAACCCAAATTTTGGCTTTTACGCCATAAAATTTCGGCTTCCATGCCAACCCAAATTTTGGCTTTTACGCCATAAAATTTCGGCTTCCATGCCATCTCAAAATCGGCTTTCACGCCACAACCAAAATCAGGCTCCCATGCCAAAACAATTATTTGACAAAAGATTTTCACAAAATGACAAAGCTTTTGATCAAATCCCATTTAGCAATTGCTTTCATCACAAAAAGATTTGAGTGAGCGTAGGGAACACAAAAAAAAAAAAAAAAAAAAAGGTACCAAAAAAATACATGTGGTACCAAAGCAAAAAAAAAAAAGAAAGTGTTTACAAGCACTACAAAAAAAAGAAAAGTACCAAAAAAAATACATGTGGTACCAAAAAAAAAAAAGAAAGTGTTCACAAGCACTACAAAAAAAGAAGTACCAAAAAATACATGTGGTACCAAAAAAAATAAATAAGAAGAATAGTTTCTGCTACAAAAAATCAGGAGCTCAACCAAAAATGGTCTCCAGCCAAAGCTTCAGCTCCTCAAGCAAACTTTTGGCATCAGCTGTCAGAGTTTCCAAGGCACGCTTCTTCAGGAACTTCCCATGAGATGCTGGCGAATGCCGTAACCCTTCTTTAACACCGGGAAGCTCTTCCCCAGCAGTTTGCCATTTTTCATTTTCTAGAATCCTCCTCTCGAGAACTTGACCGGCATCTGCAACCCTGCGAATCAGAGTACTCTCCCTGTCACGAGCCTCTGTTATAGCAGTCCACTTAGCATCAACTTGTGCCTTCAAATGCTCGAGATGCTTCCTGGCCATTTCGACCTCTCCATCAAGGATGTCAAGATCGCGCTTTAATCCAAGGATGACTAGCTCTTCCTTATTCTTCTCTCGGACTACCTGCTTCCTGCTCTGTGTAGCCTCATTCAGGTCAGACTTAGCCTTATCAGCAGGGTCCAAGAACATCTCCTTGAAGAATTGGTCGTCAGGGAAATCCATGGTCTCAAACCACTTGTCACCCAGTGCAATGATCCTATCAACGATCGCCCTGGCACCTGTGACATCCAGACCAACCTCTTCGGTATCAGTGAGAATCTCCTGTACATGTGGGATCATGCCAAATCCTGCCTCCAAGTGTCCAGAAAGGAGAGTCTTGACCCAAGAACTCAAAACCCGAGCCAGCACCTTCTTCGCAAATTGAAGAGACGAACTGGATGAAGATTCACCCTTCTCCGTTGATCGGCTGCTCATGTCATGTCCCATTGGAAGAGTAACAAAAGAAGTCTTTCCACTTGGAGCCACTGGAGAAGGAATCTCAGCACGAGGTATCTTCTCTATCGCGTCAGCACTGGTTGTAGGAGTCTCTACCTCCGGATCGACCTCTGGCATCCCTTGCTCTGGTTCTGAAGGAAGCGATGGACTCTCTTCTGTCACTTCAAAACCTGCAAATGAAACACAAAAAGGTATGAATATGATCCTGTTAAAAAAAAAATCATCAGGGTCATCACTACAAAGTACCTTCTTCGACGACTGGCGGAACACTCTCTTCCTCCACGAACTCATCGGAAGCATCATCAACATTTGCGTCCATTGATGGTTCAAAGTCATCAAAATCCTGTGGCAAGTCAGCTGACAAAAGAAATGTTAGCAAATCAAGTCGCAGGCAAAAAAAAAAAAGAGAAAGCGAAAGAAGTTATACCAATTGGAGATTCTGGAATCATTCCAGAGTCCCTCGGTTCTTCTTCAGATGCCATAACCGGCTCCATCACCGCCTCATCGGTCGGAACCTCAGGCATCGGCAAGTCTTCATCCTCTGCTAAAAAAAAAAAAAAAAAAGAGCAGCAGCAGGGTGAGAAAACAAATCAGAACATGGAAAGCCCCATGAAAGAAGTAGAAAAAGAAAAAGGAAGAATCATACCTTCACCAATGGTCTCTTCCCCACGACTCCTCTTCTCTGGAGGCTCATCGACAGCCTCTGGCACCTCCTCGTTGATGGTAAGAGGGATTTCCATGTCAGGAGAGTCCTCATGTGGCCCCTCGCTGTGATGATGACTCCTCCTCTTCTTACCTCTACGGGTTCGCTTCCTAGAAGAACCCGCCCCACTATCAGAGTCAGGTTTCTCACTTGGCTCCTCACTGGATGGTCTGCTCTCGCCAGTAGACTCCGCTGAAGCTCGCCTCTGTGCCGCTTGCATCCAAGCGTCGAGCTCAGCTTCCTCCTGTTCTAGCTGCTCCAAAGCCTCATCAGGTACTTCCCGAACAGCTTCAGAACCAATGACGCCCTGGTCACCGAGAAAGCCTATCTTGTGCTTCTCTCCAGAAAGGAAGGCCCAAACTTCCTCTCGCCGGACGCCATCCGACTTTCCAGTACCTTTCCCCGAAGACAGCTTTACATCAAGCTCCTTCTTGGAAAGCCCCCGATATGCCAAAAAGCTCTCCGCGAACCACTTCGTGAAGACGGTAGTTCGGAAAGTCGACAGCTCAGGATAAGAGATCGTGGCAGTAGTGTCTTCAGCACTATAAAAAGCCCATGCATTTCGGCCATCCTGCAAACCCCCAAAACGCTTCACCATACTCGAAGGCGCTCCAATAACGCCTTGAGAGAAGCCCAAGTGAAGCGCAAAGCGAGAAGGTACATACGGCTGGATGTCGACGAAAAGATGTCTGCGGTACACCATCGTGCCGACTTGTATGCTGAAAAGCCACTCCTTCTCTGCATTGGTCAAAGGGTAATGCCTTCCCGACCCTGCTCTGGTAGAGTCTCGGGAGGCACCAAAATCAAAAGCCTTCTTCTGCAACTCCGGAGAAAGCTTAACTGAAGACTGCCCCATCTTGACGTCCCTGAACCGTCGGATCCTCATGCGGGCAAACAAAAGTGATTCAGATACGGCTTTTCCCTTAGCTAATCGAATCATTAGAGGATCATCATCCTGTGCAGCACCCAGCTGGTGGAAGCCAGGACAGTGGTATACAAACCACGAATAAAAGATATGGGCTGAAAATACCCTATTCATAGGGAGCCCAAGCCGAACCAAGAAAGCAGCCGCTTGCAGTTCGGTACACAAGTAGGAGTAAAGAGCAGGCACCAAAGCAAGCCGCTCTCCAAACGCCATCTGACAAGCCGGAAAAATACAATGCGGCCTGATGTGCGTCCCATCTCCACCAGCAAACACAGCCTCACCTAGCCAATAAGTGAGGTAAACAGCAAGATCTCTTCGCAGTGCAATGTCAGAACAAATGACATCTGTGCTCGCGAAGAAACCCTTCAACTCTTCCTGCATGGCCGAAGTCTTCTTCTTGTCTTCCCGGGTCATGCTATCAGAAGACTCTTTGCTGTCAAAGAAGTTGAAGAATGAAGAGCCATAACTCTTCCAACTGCTGGACCTGACTTTCGAACCCTCCTTCAAAAAATCATAGAAGGTGACGAGATGAAAGTATAGGAGCCTGAACTCCTCTGACTGCTCCTCAAGGACGCTGTCAATCGGCATGAACTCGTAGAGTTTGCCAAGGATGGGCAATCCGGTGATGGCGCTCAACTCCTTCAAGGAAAAACCAATCTCACCATTCGTTACAACGAAGGTATTGGTTTGTCGGAGAAATGATTCCAACATGGCCATGAAGGCCTCGTCGGAAAAAGCCACGGTGTCCCTAAAAGCACGGACCGCGTCAAAAATCCCGGCTTCCTTCAAAATGGTGCCACCAATCAGCAGGACGCGATCAGTCCACGACTTCCAATCGGAGTCAACACTGAAACGGCCATGAAGTAGAAAAGGCTTCACCTAATTGCTGCCGTCATCGCTGAAAACGCCAAGGCCCACCGGTCCCAAATCAACCGACGGATAATCAGAGCCCTGGTAGCCGCTGGCTGGCATCAACATGTCCATTTGGGCAGGCAACTTCTCCGCATATCCGGAGGGACCGCCAACAAAAACCCCGGTCTTGATCACACTGGTCCTCTTCACCCAGCTCGGAGGATCTTCCCTCTTAGGGCACGTGGGAGAAAGGCTCAGGATCGAGATGGTCCGGTCAAAAGACGACCGGGTAGAAATAGTTCTCTCCTCACCATCTGCTGTGTAAGAGAACTGAAAACATCTCCTTTGGTATGTCAAGTCGTCAGGGACTGCATCTCCAAAGAAGAAGGTAGGCTTGGGTAAAACCCTCAGATCGTCCATAACCCAAGGACGGTTGCTTACCATGATCTTATAGAACTCCTCATCCTTGAGAGCGATCAATCGCTGTCTCATCTCATCGCGATTGAGGGAATCGCACTCTTCCAAGTTCTTCTCAACAAACTGGACCTTCTCCCAGGCCTGCTGAACGGCCACATTAGAAGATCTGGCGGATCGACGAGGTACGCTTGTAGCAGGCTCTTTACCCTTGTTCGTTCTGGAGGAACCACCTGCAAAGGTTGGAAAAGAAAAAGATCATCATCAAAATGACAGAATTTCGCTAAAAGCAAATCTGGCGAAATTTTGGCATGGTTCCGGGGCAATTCCGAAGAAAAGGAAAATACCCCGAAAGAAATAGAAAGTTTGAAGATGGGCTCAACATCGCTGCGAGCTCCAAAACTCCAAACTTTCGAAACCTCAAAATCTCCGCAAAATCAAGAAGGGCTCAACATCACTGCGAGCTCCAAATTCCCAAATTTGCAAAGATTTTCAGGTATGCTATCATGCTCTCAAATTCAATCTACAAAAAGTACATGCATGAACATCTAGATTTGCATAAAACCGCATTATCATGATGAGAAAAAAAAAGGAAGAAACTTTCTAAAAAAAAAAAAGGAGAAAGAAAAAAAAAAGAAGAAAGAAAACGTGCAAAAAGAAAAAGAGAAAAAAAAATCACATGAAAAAAAAAAAAAAAAAAAAAAAAAAAAAAACAGAAATCACGTGGAAAAAGAAATAAAAGAGAAGAAGAATAGAAAGAAAAGAAAAGAAAAAAAAAATAAAAAAAAACAGAGAGAAACTTTCTTTTTTCACCATCCTATTCTCTACATGGAGTTTTCTTGAAAGAAAAAGAGAGAAAACTTACTTGAAGCCATTGATGGAGAAGAAGAAGGAAAAAGCTTGAAGATCCTTGAAGAAGAAGAACTCTTGGTCTTGGAGCTCTCTTGAGATTGTTGCAAAAGAAAGCAATAAGAGCAAGAGATCTAGCATCCTCCTTGCTTTTATAGAAGAGAGCAAATCAAAGAAGGAAACAAAAAAGAAAGGTAAGTGCTACTAATTAGTAACCTTACCAAAAGAGAAGGAATTAGAAAGATTCTTTCCCAAAAAGAAAGATGTCTTTGAGAGATTTTCTCCCAAAATCAATCAATGAGAGATTCTCTCCAACAAAATAGGAGATTGGAGATTCTTTCCCAAAAAGAAAGATACCTTGAGATATTCTCTCCCAAATTAAGGGAAGATGAGAGATTCTCTCCCATAAAGATATTTCTAGATATTCTCTATCCAAATGAGATATCTTTAGATATTCTTTACAAAAATGGCCCCACATGAGATCTAAGCCATCCTAAAAAGCTTAAGGTCCCATGGGCTAGCCCATATGAGCCAGGTTTGACCACCTAGGCACTAAAAAAAAAAAAAAATCTCTCTTACCAGGAGCATACAAAAATGGTTCCATGCCTCTTTTGAGTTGATTGAACCATACAAAAAATTTCCAACCCCATGAGCTTCCAAAGAATCAAACCATCCAGCCTCATATACCAAATTGAGCCAAAATCTTGAAATTGACATTCCACAAAAATCCAAACCACTCCAATGGACCCACACAGTCCCAAAGAGTGACCAAAAAACCAAATCCTGGTCCCCTAACTTGCCACATACAGCTTGTTAGGTCACAAGACCAAAACCAAAAACCAAATCATGATCCCCCAACTTGCCAC
Organism: Umbellularia californica; assembly: GCA_028538565.1. Classification (NCBI taxonomy): domain Eukaryota; kingdom Viridiplantae; phylum Streptophyta; class Magnoliopsida; order Laurales; family Lauraceae; genus Umbellularia; species Umbellularia californica. The sequence goes on along the minus strand of JAPQWN010000005.1, from coordinate 21,389,306 downwards.
ATACAGCTTGTTGGGTCACAAGGTCAAAACCAAAACCCGACCCCCTAACCTGCCACATACAGCTTGTTGGGTCACAAGGTCAAAAACAAAAACCTAAATCCACATCCCTGATGTCATCTTCAAAACTTTGCCTCGAGATGGTACTTGATTCCTTTCATTACCATAAAATTCCCCTGGAAGCTCAAAGGCTACTCTACCAAAGGAAAGATTGCTCAAAGACTCTTGGTCAAGACTCAAGCTCTCCTTCAAAAAATCTCTTCGAGGCACATCGACTACAAAAGTCAAGCAACTCGTCGCTGTACCTCGAGGGGGCATTTGTTGACACAAAAAATGTCACTTTACCTCTTCAACATCAAGAAAGCTGCATGAAGTCGCAACTAGCCATAAATAGGCAATGCAATTTCTCCAAAAAAATCAAATCTTGTCAGAATCAAACAAAAACTGCAGGATCCTTCAAGATAGCCAAGGGAGGAGTACACAAGGAGTTTCGGGCCATTTCAGAATCATTTGGCCTAACTTCGCTTCTCCGACAGCTAAAATGGCGCTCCCGGCGGCGACATCATCGGAGACGTCAAAACTTCGATCAGAGCCTACGGATGACTCCAGCAAGTCTCAAAAGGGCTCCATGCCAAATTTCAAGTCAAACCGACAACGTTTGACCCTCCATCAATGCTCGAGCAGTAAAATCAAGCCTCCCGGCGGTGGGAACCACCGAAGCCTTCGCTCATCAAACCAAGTGCATGAGTGGCTTCAACATGCTTCCAAAAGGCTGCACGTCAAATTTCAGGTCATTCCGACAACGTTTGACCAGGTTTCGATGCTCCGAGAGAAAATCAAGCCTACCGGCGGCGGAGCAACCCGGGACCATGACATCCAAAACGGAGCCCATGGAACGTCTCAAAATGACTCCAATAGGCTCCCCGTCAAATTTCAGGTCAATCGGACATCGTTTGGCCACATATCAAAGCTCGACATTTTCCCCGCAGCAAAATCAAGTGAAGCATCGACGGGACCCCAAACGGCTTCAAAACTCAAACAAAAGCCTATGGTTGGTCTTATTTATTGCTCAGGAGGCTCCACCTCAAATTTCAGGTCATTCCGACATCGTTTGACCAAGTTTCAGCTTCTGGCGGAAAATCAGCAGCTCTACGCGACAAAGTCTTCGGCTTTCCCGGAAAATTGGAAACTTTGCACTCTAAAAATGCAAGGATTCTCATCAGGTTTTCTACAGGAAAATCAAGCCAATAAATGAGAAGAAATGTCAAGAAAAATACAGAAGAAAACGGCGACGAAAAAGACCACAAAACGGACCAAAAACAGGGGAAAAACCCCCAGGGTCGCAGCCCGCGACCATGGCCCAAGGTCGCCGGTGACCCGTTTTTCCGTCCTTTTTCGCGTTTCGCGCACTTTGGCCCCTGTGGTTTCCTGAAAATGTGATTTTTAGTACTTGAAATTGACTCATGTCCTCCGACATCCGTCAAAATCACGGGTCAACCTCCAAAAGTATCAAAATCAACATTGATCGCCAACCGGTCGACCAAAAAGTGTACTTTCCGCCCAATCGATCGAAAAATCGACAGGACAGATGTCACCGGCCCGCTCTTAGCTATCACTGTCTGAAGTTACATGTTCATCCGATGTCGATCAGCATGAAAATCCATCGATGATCATCGCCAGAAGAATTACAGAAGACACGGCACGGCCCGCGACTCTTCGACTGCTCGGCGACCAATTAATGTGGTTAATTGACTAGCTTTATTGCAGTCATTAATTCATTTCTTTGGACGGCCCAATCAGAAGCAAGCATTTGGGAGTTACAAGTCAATTGATTCATGGCATTTAACCCATGAAACTCCTCCCATCATGGTAATTAAGGTGATTAAAAGCCCTTAATCTCCATCGGCCAATCAGATTCAAGGAAAAAGGAGTTACAAAATCAAGAAATAAATCTTGTAACTCCTCCCATTAAAGCCATTAAAGCCCATAAACTCTCCTAAATGGCTACCAAAAGCCTATAAATAGGAGAGCATTCCATTGAAATCCGGATCGATCAATCAGAGATCACTTCCAAAGCACCACAGATCCAGAAATCTGAGAGAAAGAAAAAGAGAGAAAAACTCTGCTGAAGTTCTGCACCGGCCACCACTACAAGGTGACAAAAGTCCCTTGGGGGGTACCCCCCCCCCCCCCAAGGTCCTTGCCTTCTCCCGCTGCCTCCAATGGCTTAGACGTGGCTTTTCAGCCCGTCTACTTAGCTTTTTATTGGACATAGGACCTTCTCTTGGTCTTTGTCCTCTAAAAATCTGAGGTTATAGCCAAGCCAAGCGAATCAAGAGCATCCTCTGTTCTCATCTGCATGGATGATGGCGAAGCCCATACATGGCTTGCGACCGTCAATCTGAACGAGTCCCCCACAATCTCCTGAGAAGTTAGATCCTCCTTTTCTTGCTTTTCATTGTAGTTTTTATTTTTATAAAAGAGACAAAAATCACAACTCTTGTCTTCATTATTGATGAGAATTGTAAATCGGCTATAAACGCCAAAATCGGCTATAAATGCCAAACAAAATCGCCTTTCACGGCAAACCAAGAAAATGTCTCTTTTCTTAAATATTTGTGCAATGGAAAACTTGAAAGAAGTTGATTTCCTTTTTACTTGCGAAGGTTGATCTCCGGATTACCACTCGCAATTCCAAGTAAAATAGAAAATCTGGCACACCCACACAAAAGAAATGTTGATGCACGCTTCATGCCCCCCGGGCGCGAAAGGGCCGGACCCGACGGACTCCCACGTCCGCCGACCCCGGTAGCACCCACGGCATTCGGAGTGCGTTCCATCAGCAAGGATTCGCTCCATGATCATCGGCAATAAATCAAAGAACCTGGGAGAACTCCTCGAAGCTTCCATGGAAGCTGAAATGGTGATCAAAGATCTCAACAGTCAGAAATCTTCAAAGAAAGAGCCGACTGCCATTGCTACCTCAAAACCAAAGAAAAAGGAGGTTCTCAATGTGCAAACTAAGTCAGCTCCTCCACAGCCAAAGAAAGCTGAAAACAAAGCTACGGGTAAAAGGCCTGAACTCTTCGATGCCTTCTAAGAACGCGTAGAAAAGAAATACCCATTCGATGAAGATGTTGAAGAAATCTTTGAGGCTCTCCTAGCAAATGGCAAACTCACCTTGCCATAGTCCAAAAGACCGGGAGATGTTGGCAAACCAACGATCCTCGATACTGTCCATACCACCAGATGATCTCACATCCTCTCAATCAATGCTTCGTTATGAGAGAGAAGATCAACGAGATGTGGAAAAACCGAGTCATAACCTTTGACAAAAACTACGGCTCCGCCTTTGTCAACATGGTGTCATGTCGGCAAACTTCAAAATCACCGAAGAAGAAGATCACTACTTCATTCAAGGTGATAAAAACGGCTCAAGCGTCCCAAGAGCTGGTTCCCTAACCAACACCAAGTGGGCAACCCATATGGGTGCATCCTGATCTCCTAGATGATGAAAATTGGGAGATCGTCAAAACAAAGCCGACCGCTCAACAGTGAAGGCAAGCTAAGAGACAACTCCGCAAGGTCAAACAGCAGCAGAAGTCTTAACCAAAACAAAAAATCCTTGAAAAAGCAGAAACCTCTTCCACTGCTTCACTAGGGGCGACGGAAGAATCCCTTTCTAAAACTTCAAAGGCGGTAAGAAAATTCACCTTGATGATTTTATGCCACCTCAATACAAAAATGAAATTGCGCAAGGGGCATCATACTCCTGCAACTCGGTAGTTGGATTCTCCATGGATGGATACGAGTCCAGTGATACTGCAAGTGATATCGATGAGTGGGAAGAATCCCTTGAAACAGGAGAATACCTCTCCGACGAGGAATGGATTCCCGAATCTTATCTTATGCCAGTAATCTGGTATAACCCATTACAGCCACAAGGATATTAGTCTGATGATGAAAAAGACCAGGACGTCGTTCAAGAAAATGCTGTCGATCCAGCACCAGGCAATGCTCCAGTGGAACCCAATAATGGTGACTCACAAGGAGCAGATGACGAAGAAGATTTAGCTCCTATGCCTAATCTTGAAGAATATGCAAGAATCTTGCAACATCTTGCCATAGAGTAGGAGCAAGATCACATCAATGATTTTTGTCATGATCCAGAACCAGAAGTCCCTGAAAATCAACGGGAACTTTCTCCCTCAACTCCAAAAACTGGAGAAAACAGTTGGATCGATGATCCTCTCACATCCGAGGATGAGTCCGATTCCCAACAGTCTACACTGGGGGCATCTCTTGTCAGGATAACCAGCAATGCGATAGCTCAGGACAATAGTGCCTCTGAAGCTTCCGAAGACACGTACTCCCCGACTGGTAGTGTATCCTCCGAGCCTACATCTTCTCAGGTAACTTCCACTGAGATATCATCTTCTCAGCCCTTGTCTCCTGAAGCTATGACATCGGAACTCAGGCCCCTCCCGATTGATCATCTTGAAGAAACTCCTGCTAATGAAATTTTCTTCAATGAAAACCCAGTCGATTGGTCCCAGATACCTAATCTCCTAGACGATGTCTGGACTAATAAAGAAAGGTTGTCGAATGCTGTACAGGACTTGTTCCCGAAAATTGCTCCATGCAACACAATCACTGAAGACGCCAATGCTGCTACAGAGACGTCTTCAGCAAATGACAAGGATCGACCCCTTGATCCTAAGCGTGATCTTTCAAAAGAAGACCCTTCTCTAAAAGCTCTTGAAGTTGGTAGAGGTACCCGTTCTGGCCGGGATTACCACAAAAATTACAACCAACCCTCTTCTTCTTATGTAAATCCTTCGGGAAAGCAAGTTGTAAGCGCCCCAAGTGGCAATAATAATGAAAATGCAGGCCTGAAGGAGGCTTTCAAGTATGACTTGATTGAGGACTTCAAACACATACCTGCACGTCTGCACATCCTTGACTTATTACGAATGTCTCCACAAACTCGCGATAGTCTCATTTCAGAATTACAAAGGCTGAATGCGGATGTCGACAAGCATGCCCCACAAGTCCTACAAATTGAAATGGACTATATGGTCAAAAAATCAAATACTCCCTCAAAGGGAGAAAAGAAGAAAACTGTGGGATCAAGCAATGAATGCCTCTCGGTACAAAAAGCAGCAAGTGCAACAATTGCCTTTGACAAGGATGACCTCCTGTTAGGCGAGACAAAGCACAACCGACCCTTGTACTTTACGGGGTACGTCAAAGAAATGCCAGTACACAGAGTTCAGATCGATCCAGGTTCTGCATTCAACCTCATTTCTACTTCGGCACTCGAAGAGCTGGGCATCCCACCTAGCAAGCCGAGTCACATGTCCGTATCCATCTTCGGATATGACGGGAGCGCTCAAAGGCCTATCGGCAAAATCAGGTTCAAATTGCAAATCGGTGATCTTATTTCCGAAGTCACCGTGTATGCAATAAGGACCCCTTCATGCTACAATATCCTCCTTGGACGCCCCTGGATACATGAGAATGGTGTCGTCCCTTCAACTCTACATCAGTGCATCAAGTTCGTTGGCAACGATGGCTTGATACATCGGGTGTTTGCAGACAAAAAGCCCTTCAAAGGCAAGGATGTCAATTTTGCAGATGCTCAGATGTATAAAGATGGAAAAGAAGAACAGGAGGAAGAAACAATATACTTTACCGAAAATCTCTAGAAAGATAAAGGCAAAGCTCCTCAGCAATCATCAGAGGAAAACAAACCTTCCACCAAACTCGAAGTAAGCAGTCAAGCTCCCTTCGTCGTCTCCTTCAAATCTCTAAATCCTTTGGTAATCACTACCAAAGCAAAGAAGACAAAACAAAAGGCCAAGGGCAAGTTCACTGTCTCCTTTGTGTCTATTATGCATGACACAGACTCGGAGTCAGAGCCAGAAGATGACACAGCATCAAGCCAAGCTGATACTCAGCGAGATCAGCCCGCTCTTATTCCATTGGAGACACTTGCTGACATAGAATACCCTACGTCTGCTTCCTTTGTTATCCCGGCAACTTCGCCAGAAGAAAAAGCAATCTTCTTCCATAGATCGGGAGCATCTCCACTAAACTCTCTACTTGAACTTTTCCAGAATGAAGGTATGTGTAACGCCCCAATTCCGGATACCGAGAAAACCGTCAAGGTACCCGAATTTGGCGCGCTACTTCCCGAAAAAAAATGGGGAACTTCCAAGATCGTAGGTCCGCAGTGAGGTCCAATTTAAAACTTTTTGACCGATATATAATCAATGGTTAAATTTACGGAAGTGTAATGAGTAAAGCAGAAGCATAAGGTATCATAAAAATATATCAAGTGTAGCAGGGATGAAGTCCAGCCTAAATCTCAAAGTATAATTACAAACATATTTATAAACATATCAGTCTAACTCCCTGCTCACCACATAAGAAAACACTCAAACCCAAGAAAAGATAATCACTTAAGCCCCCGGTACAGGCGCTCCATCCTCCAGCTCGACCCCTTGGTCGGCTGGTCCCCATCCATAGTCTCCAACTATGGGCGCCTCGACGAGCGCGTCGTCCTCATAATCGGGGTCATCACCTAAGCACCAAGAATGGGTCAGATCCAAGGATCTGGCAAGTTGCAGTATACAAATAACATAGGATGTATGCATCAAAGGAATAGAGACAGTAATAAGATCAATAAGAATATCCAAGGTATAAATACTAGGCAATTGAGCAAGATAAACATTTAGAGTCAGAATGATAAGATAAGCCAATCTATCTATACAATATGGCACATTCACACAAGCTGGATACCGCGGGATATTATGCCGCGGCCCTCCCATACTGAACACAGTCGCGGTGGGGAAATCTCACCAGTGCTGGAGATAACTAACCCTGCAAATCACTCATCAATCTCAAACACTCATCACTCGGGAGACTGGATCGGTATCGCACCGTCCGTCTAAAACCTATCTCATCACTCAACACTCAAATAGCTCCTACCAGTGATGATCAGTCAACAGGCTGAGCTTAGAACAACTGAGTGAATGTTAGTGCCGACTCAGGGAATCAAATACAGGTCTGTGTCTGTCTAGGCTTGCCTTGCGCGAGCAAGGTCCTAACAAGTCCCTAAGAGGTTCAAGTACAATACCATGGAATACAGTCCAAATCCAAGTCCAATCATTGGATCTATACTAAGGCCCATCAAGCCATGGCCTTAGTTTAAACAGTCCGGGAGAGATCACAATCTCAATCCAATACCAGTCAGTCCATTCTCATCCATAATGAATCGCAAGTCAAACCTAATCAAACCTCTTCACCAAGGGTATCATACATCCCAACTTAGGCCGTATGAGGGCCCGCCTGGACACAGACACGGGTTATTGACCACCAATCACATCACCAGGTCACCTCTAAGTAATCCTAGGTTCAGGTCCTCCATTTTCCACTTACATTAATAGGTTTAAGCAAGAACAAGGATATGAGAGTGATAGTAGTGAAATAAACTTACAGTAATCGAATCAAAGGGAATATCAAGGGTCCAATCCTAAGTAATGGTCCAATCTCAGGTTCAGGGCCTCATCAGATAATTGGATCCCTAACTGGAGTCTCAGATGCCAAAAGATACTGCGTTTGGTGCTCCTGAAGTTACGGGCATCTTTGACTACGTTTAAGGGTCGAATCACTGACAATTCTGATCCCTAAACTCTATTTGGTGGTCCCCACAAGTCAAGGTCGAGCCACACTATTGACTCGTGCTTGGCACATTGATGGAAGTTCATTTGGATGGTCAATGAGTAAAATTTATCCAATTAATGGGGTACAACAATATAATTTAACATATAAAGAAAGAACTAACGGAAATTTCAGGATAATTAAAGAAAAACAATAATAATAGAGAAATCAAACCTTAATCTAGAACATTGATAATCAAGGACACCATTCAAAAATAAATAAATAATTAATGATACATAAACATCTAAATTTATAATTCTAGAGAACCTGAAGACTAATCCAATACTTTTTCTACACTCAAAATAGTTTAAGGATCATTAGGGGTTCATTTCATTAAAGGCTAAGTAGTCTTTTATTTCAAATTTCTAAAATTAATGGGGTCAAGAAATAATATAAAAGTAGTATGTTAAATTATTCTAAAATCTAATGTAATTTCTAAAAATATAATCTTAAGGTTCAAACTTAATTTAGGTTCATTAAAGAATAAGGGGTCTCATAAATTCTAATTTCTAAAACTAGTGGGTCATTCTCCTAATTCCTAAAAAAAAGCTAATGGGCTAAGGTACACATTAACTCCCCACCTAATTTACTCACCTCTCCCTTGTTTTGTTTTTCTCTCTCTTATTCCCACTTTTCTTCACATGCCAAGTCCACCATTACACATGCTCTCACAAACCACTAAACTACCCAACCCACTTTATCCCCACTTTTCTTCTTTACACGTCACCACTTCATCTCTTTCCTTCATTCTTATGTTCTGTAGCTAACTGTAGCCAAACTATACTAACAGAGACAAAACGTCTCTAGCCTGCAGCAACTGGGAGTTTGGATGGTGGGTCCCACTAACCCAATCCATAATCAGACCTCACCATTGAGGTCGCCCAGGGCCCCACTAGAAGATGTGTGGTCCGGATTTCAAAAGGTGGCCCACCTGGGCCCACAGTTTCTAAGAAAATGAAAACATACTGTTCACGATTTTGAGTTTATCAGTTGGGTTTTACTACATGGATTGTGGCCCCCTCCCTGATCAAATTCAGATCAGACCTCACAAACATGGTCGCCCAGCCACATGAGGCCCAAGGATCGGACCTTATCCATGATCAAATCGCCCTGTGGGTCCCACAACAGATCGGAGCTAGAACTGATTTTTCCTTAAAAACATAACTATCTTTCTATCAAACGCTGGATAGTGGGCCAAGGGGTATCATCTCACCATGGGACCAGCTCCTCTAAGGTCGCCCGTGGGTCCTCTATTAGATCCACGGTCCGGATCGGTAATCGGGTGGCCCACCTGGGTCCCGGTCTCAACGCAAGAAACAACCCAAAACACTGTTTAATCTCCAAGGTCTATAACAGCAAGTAAATCCATGGATTTCTCCTCAACCCTTCTACCATACATCACATAAACACCAATAAACATGAAAATCACTTCTATAATCATCCATCAATCACCAAACTGGGCCATTGATCTTCCAAATGGGAGAACCCATCCATCAAATGGCCAAAAATCCATGAAACAAAGCTCAATGGCAATTCTAGAATTATACATACATTAATTGAATTAAAGATATAGAATCAATAGAAATAAATCATGCATTCTATGATATTAGTATAGGGTACTTGCCTTGATTGGTAAAAGAGAAATAGATTGATAAGAGAGGTAGAAGATGGCTCCTCCTTCTTCTTGCAATTAGGGCTTTGGACTTAGGGATTTTAGCTAGGGTTTTGTGAAATGAGGGGTAAATTAAGGATAAATGAGGTTGAATTTAGGGTTCATTTCCCAATGCAATAGTTTAGGTTATATAGTCTAGGGTTTTGATACAATTACCATAAAGGCCCTTTTGATTGCATAGGAATGTGGATAAGGACATGGGCATTTAGGTCATATGGTGGAAATTCTAGAAAGTTCTCAAGTGTGGAAAACCCCTTATATAAAAACCTATTTACTAGCAAGGGCCTCAACACTTAAAACCCTACAAAAATTATAAAAAGACACTCTATAAATCTATAAAATACACCATAGACCTAAATCTTATAAATGAGACTAATACTTAGGAAAATATCTATTTACCCTTACTAACCCCTATTAAATAGTATAATTATGTTATATTATCATAATTAATAATATTCAAATTCAAAATGAGGGCCCACCAAAGGTGGGGCCTCACATCTCTCTCTCCTTTAGGACATTTGGTCCCCAAATGTAAAAACAAAGTAAGAGCATACCTGAGGTAGAAGATGTGGGTAATCCTTCATTACTTGGTCGCGCAACTCCCACGTAGCCTCTTCTGGAGTGTGGTGCTCCCATTGAACCTTCACCCAATGAATGGTTCGGGTCCGGAGTACCTGCTCCTTGGTGTCAATGATAGCGACTGGTCTGGTGGTGTATGTAGCGTCTGGCTGAATACCGAGTGGCTGATGATGAAGAATATGCGTAGGGTCCTCCACGTACTTCTTCAGCATAGAGACATGGAAGACATCATGAACTCCTGACAATTCTGGCGGTAGCTGAAGCTTGTAAGCAACGTCTCCGATCCTGGACCTGATCTCAAACGGCCCGACGTATCTCCGCGCTAGCTTACCCTTCTCTCCAAACCTAAGGGTACCTCTGGCTGGGGAAACCTTTAAGAACACCTTGTCTCCCTTCTGGAACTCAAGAGGTCTGCGCCTGTTGTCTGCATAACTCTTCTGGCGGCTACAGCTGACCTTCAAATTCTCTACTATCTGCCTGATCTTCTCGCTGGTGTCGCTGACTAAGGATGGTCCATGGAAACTCCTGACACCAACTTCTTCCCAACAGACTGGGGTCTTGCATCTTCTGCCATACAAAGCCTCGAAAGGTGCCATCTTGATGCTCGAATGGTAGCTGTTATTGTAGGCAAACTCACAAAGTGGAAGATAGTCTTCCCAGTTCTCTTTGTAATCCAAGGCACAAGCCCTCAACATGTCCTCTAATGTCTGGTTGGTGCGCTCAGTCTGTCCGTCCGTCTGTGTATGGTAGGCGGTGCTGAAGTTTAACTTGGTGCCCAAAGCCTGTTGTAGGCTCTCCCAGAAGTGAGAAGTGAAACGGGGGTCTCTATCTGACACAATCGATGCTGGAACTCCGTGTAAAGAGACGATCTCATCTAAGTACAACTTAGCTAGGACGTCGAGTCCTGCTCTCATCGAAACTGGTAAGAAATAAGCTGACTAAGTCAGTCGGTCGACGATAACCCATATGCCATCATGGCGTCTCCTGGTGACCGGAAGTCCTGCGATGAAGTCCATGGTAATGTGTTCCCACTTCCACTTGGGTATATCGAGTTGGTGTAGTAGCCCTGGCGGCTTCTGGTGTTCGACCTTGATTTGCTGGCACGTCAAGCATCTAGAGACATAGCTTGCGATCTCTTTCTTCATGTTGTTCCACCAGTAATAGCTCCTCAGGTTTTGGTACATCTTGGTGCTGCCTGAGTGAATCGAATATCTGCTGTGATGCGCATCTGCTAGGATCTCGTCCTTCAGCTCCTGAATATCTGGCACGCACAATCTGTCCTGATAGTAGAGCACTCCACCAATCAGTCTGAACTCTGGCATCTAGTCAATTTGCTCGATCACTCTGATAAGCTTTGTATCGTTGCGTTGACTGTCCTTGACCTTTCCAAGCAACTCTGGTTCCCATGCGGACATGGTAGCAAACATAACTCTGTCATTGAGCGACTGAAACTGGACATCTAAGTCCCTGAAGACATCGATCCACACACCCTCTGCTGCTAGAAAGCTAACGAGGGCGGTCTTCCTGCTCAAAGCTTCTGCCACGACATTCGCCTTACCCGGATGGTATTTGATAGGGAAGTCGTAATCCTTGATGTACTCCATCCATCGCCTCTGTCGATTGTTAAGGTCATTCTGGGTGAACAGGTACTGCAAGCTGTGGTGGTCCGAATGTACTTCGAACTTCTCCCCGTAGAGATAGTGCCGCCACATCTTCAACGTAAAAATGACCGCTGCTAGCTCCAAGTCGTGTGTTGCATACTTCTTCTCGTGCTCTTTCAGTTGGCGTGATCCATAGGCGATGACTTTCCCTTCCTGCATCAGAACACATCCTAGGCCTGTCCCTGAACCATCGGTGAAGACAACGAATCCACCACACCCGGAAGGTAAAGACAAGATCGGTGCTGTCGTCAATCTCTCTTTCAGCTCTTGGAAGCTGTCTTCGCAAGCATCTGACCATACAAACGGTACATCCTTCCTCGTCAGTTTGGTTAAAGGCGCTGAAATCGTAGAAAAGTTCTTGACGAATCTGCGGTAGTAGCCCGCTAAACCAAGAAAGCTTCGAATCTCCGTAACATTCTTCGGTCTCTCCCAATTCACCACTGCTTCAATCTTTGATGGATCCACTGCTAGTCCGTCCTTGGAGATGATATGTCCGAGGAAGACCACTTGCTTTAACCAGAACTCGCACTTGCTAAGCTTCGCGTACAACTGGTTGTCCCGTAACAACTGTAGAGTTGTCCTCAAATGTTGCTCGTGCTCTTCTTTGGACTTGGAATAGACCAACACATCGTCGATGAACACAACTGTGAAACAGTCGAGGTACGGAGCGAAGATCTTGTTCATCAGGGACATGAACACTGCTGGCGCATTCGTCAATCCGAACGGCATCACCAAGAACTCGTAGTGCCCATAGCGTGTACGGAATGCTGTCTTCTGCACATCCTGCTATCTGACTCGCAGCTGATGGTATCCCGATCTCAAATCTATCTTCGAAAAATATTGAGCACCCTGAAGCTGGTCGAATAGCTCGTCAATCCGTGGAAGAGGGTACTTGTTCTTCACCGTTGCCTGGTTCAATTGCCAGTAGTCGATGCACATCCTCATCGATCCATCTTTCTTCTTCACGAAAAGCACCGGTGCACCCCACGGCGACATGCTCGGTCTGATGAAGCCTTTGGCTAGCAACTCCTCCAACTGGGCCTTCAACTCTCGCAACTCTGCTAGAGCCATGCGGTAAGGAGCCTTTGAAATTGGAGTTGTACCTGGTGCAAGCTCGATGGTGAAGTTTATCTCTCTGACTGGAGGCAATCCCGGGATCTCGTCAGGAAACACATCGGGGAACTCGCAGACAACCGGGATCTCCTCTATTCCTTTGGTTGGCTTGTCCTCTAAGACGAACGCGATGTAGCCTTCGCAACCTGCCTTCACCAATCTCTCAGCCTTCAGTGCCGAAATCATCCGAGTGCTAGGCGGTCTCCTCTCGCCTATGAACTCGATCGTGGCGTCTGATCCGTCAATGGAGAGTCTGACTGTCTTCTTGAAATAGTCCATCATCGCTCGGTATCTGGCCAACCAATCCATTCCCAAGATAACGTCGAAGCCATGCATGGGTAGTACGATCAAATCTGCAAACAAAGTGCACTCCCCAATCTGCACTCTGCATTTGGGGTGGTAAGTCTGACACACTATGCTCCTACCCACGGGCGTAGACACAACTAACGTACAAGGCATCTCCTCTCCTACCCCGCCAAGGACTAAAGAAAAAGTTGACGACACATACGAATGTGTCGCTCCAGAATCAAACAATACTCTAGCAAGATGATCACTAATAGAAAGAGTACCTTCCACCACGTTGCCTACAGCCTCGGCGTCCTCATGCGTGAGTGCAAATGCTTGACCCGCAGCCTGGGGTCTCTGCTGTTGGCGCTGCTGGCCATGGTGCCTCTGATAACGTCCTCGATGGTGCTGCTGCCCTCGGGGCTGCTGAGGTGCGCGTGCCTGCTGCTGTGCACGGTACTGCGGCTGAGGTGCACGTGCCTGTGGCTGTGCATGGTACTGCGGCTGAGGTGCTAGTGCAACCTGAAGTGCTGGTTGTACCGCTGGGGTTGGAGCTCTAGGAGGTGCTGGAAGCTGAAGCATCGGGGGCTGCTGCTCGCGAAATGGGCAGTGTCTAGATATGTGCCCCTGCTCACCGCAGTCGAAGCATACTCTAGGCCCGCGAAACTGCTACTGCTGTTGATGATGATGATACTGCCCCCTCTGGCCTGCTGACCTCTGCCTCCGGAACGGCTGCTGCTGTATGATCACGGGCTGCTGTCTGATCGGGGTGGTCCGGAACCGTTTTTGCTGATGAGTAGCCTCCAACTGCTGAAGACGCTCCTCTGCCCAGTAAGCTCTCCTCAAGGCCTCCTCGTAGGTAGGTAGCTCGATACAAGACATACCCAGCTGGATGTCCTCCCTGAGTCCGTCGACAAACCGTCGGATCCTCTCGGCCTCAGACATAAGCAGTGCCTCTGCGAAGCGGGACAGCTGAGTGAAACGGAGCTCGTACTGATAAACTGTCATACTGCCCTGGACAAGAGTCTGGATCTCCTTGAGCTTACGCTCCCTGACATGAGCTGGAATAAACTTCTTGAGGAAATCTGTCTTGAAGACAGTCCAAGCCACCTCATCTCCTATCGCCTCATAAGGTCGCTGTATGATCCTCCACCAAACCTCAGCCACGCCGCGGAACATATATGCTGCCAACTGCACCCTCTGGCGTCCAGAGCACTCGAAGACCCTAAAGATCTTCTCCATACGAACAATCCAGTCGTCTGCAACCATGGGGTCCTCCGTGCCAGTAAACTCTGGCGGTCCCCTCTTGAGGAACTTCTCGAATATGACGTTCGGGTCTGCCTCCCGAATAGGTACCTCCATAGGAGTTGGCTGGGCCACTCTCTCTACCACCTCTAGGACCTGCGTCTAAAATTGCGCAAAGTCCCCCGCCTGCTGCTGGTGTGCGGTAGCCTGGGCCTCTTGCGAGACAAGGAAGGCCTGTAGAAACCTCTCAAAGCGGCGCTCGTGGTCGGACTCATCGCCGACTGCTAGTGCTCCGGGTGGTGCCTCGCTTCCCGACATCTGTCAAGAGAAGGAAATTGTGTTAATTCGAATCCAACACCTAGGACTACACTGATTCTACCCCAATCGATCGTCCTTACACGTATCCCGACACCGAAATCCTCACTACGTCCTAAAGTTTCTAGTGTGTTTTATTTCCTAGAGACTAACCTGGCTCTGATACCATAAAATTGTAACGCCCCAATTCCGGATACCGAGAAAACCGTCAAGGTACCCGAATTTGGCGCGCTACTTCCTGAAAAAAAACGGGGAACTTCCAAGATCGTAGGTCCGCAGTGAGGTCCAATTTAAAACTTTTTGACCGATATATAATCAATGGTTAAATTTGCGGAAGTGTAATGAGTAAAGCGGAAGCATAAGGTATCATAAAAATATATCAAGTGTAGCAGGGATGAAGTCCAGCCTAAATCTCAAAGTATAATTACGAACATATTTATAAACATATCAGTCTAACTCCCTGCTCACCACATAAGAAAACACTCAAACCCAAGAAAAGATAATCACTCAAGCCCCCGGTACAGGCGCTCCATCCTCCAGCTCGACCCCTTGGTCGGCTGGTCCCCATCCATAGTCTCCAACTATGGGCGCCTCGACGAGCGCGTCGTCCTCATAATCGGGGTCATCACCTAAGCACCAAGAATGGGTCAGATCCAAGGATCTGGCAAGTTGCAGTATACAAATAACATAGGATGTATGCATCAAAGGAATAGAGACAGTAATAAGATCAATAAGAATATCCAAGGTATAAATACTAGGCAATTGAGCAAGATAAACATTTAGAGTCAGAATGATAAGATAAGCCAATCTATCTATACAATATGGCACATTCACACAAGCTGGATACCGCGGGATATTATGCCGCGGCCCTCCCATACTGAACACAGTCGCGGTGGGGAAATCTCACCAGTGCTGGAGATAACTAACCCTGCAAATCACTCATCAATCTCAAACACTCATCACTCGGGAGACTGGATCGGTATCGCACCGTCCGTCTAAAACCTATCTCATCACTCAACACTCAAATAGCTCCTACCAGTGATGATCAGTCAACAGGCTGAGCTTAGAACAACTGAATGAATGTTAGTGCCGACTCAGGGAATCAAATACAGGTCTGTGTCTGTCTAGGCTTGCCTTGCGCGAGCAAGGACCTAACAAGTCCCTAAGAGGTTCAAGTACAATACCATGGAATACAGTCCAAATCCAAGTCCAATCATTGGATCTATACTAAGGCCCATCAAGCCATGGCCTTAGTTTAAACAGTCCGGGAGAGATCACAATCTCAATCCAATACCAGTCAGTCCATTTCTCATCCATAATGAATCGCAAGTCAAACCTAATCAAACCTCTTCACCAAGGGTATCATACATCCCAACTTAGGCCGTATGAGGGCCCGCCTGGACACAGACACGGGTTATTGACCACCAATCACATCACCAGGTCACCTCTAAGTAGTCCTAGGTTCAGGTCCTCCATTTTCCACTTACATTAATAGGTTTAAGCAAGAACAAGGATATGAGAGTGATAGTAGTGAAATAAACTTACAGTAATCGAATCAAAGGGAATATCAAGGGTCCAATCCTAAGTAATGGTCCAATCTCAGGTTCAGGGCCTCATCAGATAATTGGATCCCTAACTGGAGTCTCAGATGCCAAAAGATACTGCGTTTGGTGCTCCTGAAGTTACGGGCATCTTTGACTACGTTTAAGGGTTGAATCACTGACAATTCTGATCCCTAAACTCTATTTGGTGGTCCCCACGAGTCAAGGTCGAGCCACACTATTGACTCATGCTTGGCACATTGATGGAAGTTCATTTGGATGGTCAATGAGTAAAATTTATCCAATTAATAGGGTACAACAATATAATTTAACATATAAAGAAAGAACTAATGGAAATTTCAGGATAATTAAAGAAAAACAATAATAATAGAGAAATCAAACCTTAATCTAGCACATTGATAATCAAGGACACCATTCAAAAATTAATAAATAATTAATGATACATAAACATCTAAATTTATAATTCTAGAGATCCTGAAGACTAATCCAATACTTTTTCTACACTCAAAATAGTTTAAGGATCATTAGGGGTTCATTTCATTAAAGGCTAAGTAGTCTTTTATTTCAAATTTCTAAAATTAATGGGGTCAAGAAATAATATAAAAGTAGTATGTTAAATTATTCTAAAATCTAATGTAATTTCTAAAAATATAATCTTAAGGTTCAAACTTAATTTAGGTTCATTAAAGAATAAGGGGTCTCATAAATTCTAATTTCTAAAACTAGTGGGTCATTCTCCTAATTCCTAAAAAAAAGCTAATGGGCTAAGGTACACATTAACTCCCCACCTAATTTACTCACCTCTCCCTTGTTTTGTTTTTCTCTCTCTTATTCCCACTTTTCTTCACATGCCAAGTCCACCATTACACATGCTCTCACAAACCACTAAACTACCCAACCCACTTTATCCCCACTTTTCTCCTTTACACGTCACCACTTCATCTCTTTCCTTCATTCTTATGTTCTGTAGCTAACTGTAGCCAAACTATACTAACAGAGACAAAACGTCTCTAGCCTGCAGCAACTGGGAGTTTGGATGGTGGGTCCCACTAACCCAATCCATAATCAGACCTCACCATTGAGGTCGCCCATGGCCCCACTAGAAGATGTGTGGTCCGGATTTCAAAAGGTGGCCCACCTGGGCCCACAGTTTCTAAGAAAACGAAAACATGGTCGCCCAGCCACATGAGGCCCAAGGATCGGACCTGATCCATGATCAAATCGCCTTGTGGGTCCCACAACAGATCGGAGCTAAAACTGATTTTTCCTTAAAAACATAACTATCTTTCTATCAAACGCTGGATAGTGGGCCAAGGGGTATCATCTCACCATGGGACCAGCTCCTCTAAGGTCGCCCGTGGGTCCTCTATCAGATCCACGGTCCGGATCGGTAATCGGGTGGCCCACCTGGGTCCCGGTCTCAACGCAAGAAACAACCCAAAACACTGTTTAATCTCCAAGGTCTATAACAGCAAGTAAATCCATGGATTTCTCCTCAACCCTTCTACCATACATCACATAAATACCAATAAACATGAAAATCACTTCTATAATCATCCATCAATCACCAAACTGGGCCATTGATCTTCCAAATGGGAGAACCCATCCATCAAATGGCCAAAAATCCATGAAACAAAGCTCAATGGCAATTCTAGAATTATACATACATTAATTGAATTAAAGATATAGAATCAATAGAAATAAATCATGCATTCTATGATATTAGTATAGGGTACTTGCCTTGATTGGTAAAAGAGAAATAGATTGATAAGAGAGGTAGAAGATGGCTCCTCCTTCTTCTTGCAATTAGGGCTTTGGACTTAGGGATTTTAGCTAGGGTTTTGTGAAATGAGGGGTAAATTAAGGATAAATGAGGTTGAATTTAGGGTTCATTTCCCAATGCAATAGTTCAGGTTATATAGTCTAGGGTTTTGAGACAATTACCATAAAGGCCTTTTTGATTGCATATGAATGTGGATAAGGACATGGGCATTTAGGTCATATGGTGGAAATTCTAGAAAGTTCTAAAGTGTGGAAAACCCCTTATATAAAAACCTATTTACTAGCAAGGGCCTCAACACTTAAAACCCTACAAAAATTATAAAAAGACACTCTATAAATCTATAAAATACACCATAGACCTAAATCTTATAAATGAGACTAATACTTAGGAAAATATCTATTTACCCTTACTAACCCCTATTAAATAGTATAATTATGTTATATTATCATAATTAATAATATTCAAATTCAAAATGAGGGCCCACCAAAGGTGGGGCCTCACAGTATGCCTCAGCTATCTCTGTATATTCCAATGGCACAAGCTATCATGAAGAAAATGGGCTACGATGCTCAAAATCCGACTGGCTTGGGAGGTGGCCGTGGTATTCGCACACCATTGAAACCCACTCTGACCAAAAGTCAACCAGAAGATTGGAAAATCCACCTTCATAAAGGCAAGTCTTCATATGAGTTAGGGTATGATCCTACCCATCCTATGAGACAGTTGACACCATGGCTGCAAAGTCGCTTTACCGATCAAGCCTCAACATCTCATGAAGACGTTGATATCCCTAGATATCTCTTTGAGGAGTCACTCGTTAAGGATCCAGAAAGCTCCTCCAATTGGTATAATCTCTCTGATAATAAAGAGGAATTTCCCGATGACACAGACGCGCGGTTTTCTGACCCAGAAGAACCATCGTCTCCAAAAGAAGAACCTTACTTCGACCCAGTTCCAGCAAATGATTGGGACCATCTCATTGCAAGTCCTGAGAAGGATACTGATCAAGAAGATCCATGGACAAAAACAGAGCCTCAGTCTGAAAATGCCTCTGGCACTCTAGAAGGTCTTGTTGAGTTGGAAGCTTCCGAAAATATTGTGGAGGAACCACCCTCAAACCTTCCGACAGAAGATCCTGTTCAAAAGATAAACTTGGGAACACCTGATAACCCACGTCCTGTATTCATAAGCAAGAATATAAAGAATGATGAGTTACCCGAGTATATCTCTTTTCTTCGTGAGTTCGTTGATTGCTTTGCATGGTCTTATGCTGAAATGCCTGGCTTAGATCCCAAAGTAGCAGTCCATAAGCTCAACTTGCAAAAAGAAATCAAGCCTGTGAAACAAGGCCAAAGAAGATTCCGTCTTGACGTGATGGACAAAATTGAACAAGAAGTGCAGAAAGTAAAAAACGTTGGCTTCATCCATGAGGAACAACATCCTAAATGGTTGGCCAACATTGTCCACGTGACAAAGAAAAATGGGCAAATAAGGGTTTCTATTGACTACAAAGACCTGAAAAATACATGTCCTAAAGATGAATTCCCGCTCCCCATACCAGAGGTGATGATTGACAACACCTGTGGGTTCGAGCGAATGACATTCATGGATGGATTCTCTGGTTACAATCAAATAAAGATGCATCCTGAAGATGAAAGGCATACATCATTTCGGACTCCATTCGGCGTGTACTGCTACACTGTCATGCCATTTGGTCTGAAAAATGCAGGTGCAACATATCAGAGGGCTATGATGAAAATATTCCAAGATATGCAGCACAAGACGGTCGAATGCTATGTTGACGACCTTACCATCAAAAGCAGAAAAAAAGATCATCTCGACGATCTTCGAGAAGTCTTCCTCCGACTTTGCAAACACAAATTGTGGATGAATCCACTAAAATGCTTCTTCGGTGTCTCATCGGGTAAGTTCCTCGGATTCATAGTACGGAAAGCTGGAATAGAACTTGACCCCACCAAAGTCAAGGCTATCCTGGAAATGGCATCTCCAAGAACCCTAAGAGAATTAAAAGGGCTTCAAGAAAGGTTGGCCTATATCCGACGGTTCATCTCTAATTTGCCAGGGAAGTGTCGTCCATTCTCTCGCTTGATGAAGAAAGGCGTGGACTTTGTCTGGGATGCTGAATGTGACAATGCATTTCAAGACATCAAACCATACCTCACCAAACTTCCAGTGCTGGCTGCCCCCACAACTGAGAAACCATTTATCTTGTACACAAGAGCTCTCGACCTCTCTTTGGATGCTCTGCTCGCACAAGAAAACGATGACGGAAAAGGAGCTGCTCTATATTACCTTAGCCGCATGTTGGTAGGTGCAGAGCATCGCTACTCCCCAGTCGAAAAAGAATGTCTTGCAGTGATGTTCGCCGTACAAAAGCTGTGTCATTACCTGCTGTCCAATACAGTCTACCTGATTTCGAAGATCAACCTTCTAAAGATCCTTGTCACAAAAGCAGGTTCTCTCAATGCCCTACTGGCAAAATGGTCCATCGTTCTATCACAGTTTGATATTAGGTATGTACCACAAAAAGCAATCAAAGGCCAAGCTCTAGCAGACTTTCTCGCAGAGCATCCATTGCCTAAAGATTCTCCACTCAGGGATGATCTCCCACGCGAATTTGTCTACAACGTGGAAACTTCCTTATCAAATGCTTCGTGGAACATGTACTTTGACGGTGCAACCAGGACAAATGAAAAAGGAAAGCAAATATCGGGAATTGGCATCCTCTTTGTCAGCCCTGACAAATACATGATTCCACACGCCTTCTCGCTATTGGAACGATGTTCAAATAATGCTGCTGAGTACCAAGCCTTGATTGTAGGATTGGAACTCGCCCTCGAATCCGACATCACCATGCTGGAAGCTTTTGGAAACTCTCAACTGATCGTCAACCAGATGAATCAAAAATTTGAAGTCAGGAAACCTGATTTGCTACTTTACTAGAACAAGGCGCAGTCGCTTCGACAAAAATTTAACATCTGTCACATCACTCACATCCTTAGAGGTGAAAACATCCGCGCAGATGCCCTGGCTGGACTCGCCGCATCCATGGCAATCCAAAAAGGAAAAAAAATGCAAGTCACAGTGTGTCAAAGAAGGATTCTCCCTCCTCTTAACACACATCAAGCAGTTGCTGAATGCCACCAAGTGGTTAGAAGTCGGATGTCCATCCTCAAACCTCCGATCGGCGACTGGAGGGATCCGTTCATTAATTACTTCATGTTCGGAATCCTACCTGAAGATCCAAAAGAGCGGGTAAGTATCCAAAGACGAGCCCCGAACTTTCATTTGGATATACCTTCAAAAGCACTTTACAGAAAATATTTCAACGGAGTACTTCTACGCTGCTTGTCACAATAAGAGGCGGAGGAAACTCTTAAAGAAGTACATGCTGGTCTTTGTGGAGCCCATCAGGCTGGTCCTAAGCTCTACAGCCAGATAAAAAGACTAGGTTATTATTGGCCTACCATGGTAGCTGATGAAATGCAATTTGCCAAGCGCTACCAAAAATGCCAAATTCATGGAGATTGTGTCCACATGCCTCCAAATTGGTTACATCCTACAACAATCTCATGGCCTTTCAAAGCCTGGGGTATGGACATCATAGGTCCTTTCTCTCCCCTATCAAGCAAAGGTCATCGCTTCATCTTCGCCGGTACGGATTATTTTTCCAAGTGGTTAGAAGCATTTGCGCTCAGCGAAGTAAAGACCTCATCAGTCATCCAGTTCTTGCACACCAACATTATTTGTCGCTTCGGCATACCCAAAAGATTCGTCCATGATAACAGACCACAATTCCGGGATCACAGATTCAACAGGTTCTGCGATAAGTACAAAATCCAAAGTTGTCCTTCGACTCCATATAATCCAGCAGCGAACGAACTAGCAGAAGCCTTCAACAAGACACTCCGCAAAATTCTCAAGAAAATGGTCTCTAGTCACAAAAGAGACTCGGGCGACAAACTACCAGAAGCTTTGTGGGCCTATCGAACCACCGTTCGAGGACCAACCCATAGCACACCATTCTCCTTGGTCTATGGATGCGAAGCTGTTGTCCCTTTGGAAGTACAAATTCCTTCCTTAAGGGTATCTCTGCAAAATGACATGACGCAAGAAAGCAATGTCAAATTGAGATTCCAAGAGCTGGATAATCTCGATGAAAGTCGACTCGAAGCTCTATAAAGCATTGAGTTGTACCAAGCACGCATGGCAGGATCTTTCGACAAGAAGGTCAGGCAATGTGCCTACAAAAAGGGTGACTTGGTTCTTGCAGTAAAAAGACCCATAGTCTTTGCCCACAATTCCACAGGCAAATTTGAACCAAAATGGGAGGGACCCTTTGTCATCGACAAAGTCTTCTCCAACGGTGCATACGCTCTTCTAAACATGGAAGGAGACAGATGTATGCTGCCCATCAACGGCAAGTTCTTGAAGCGGTACTACCCTTGAAGACTTCCTCAAATGGGTCAGAGCAATATCTACACGGCCAAAAGCCTATTTCAAGGTACTTGCTCGTCAAACCCACCCCTTTTGAAATTTTCATCTTTATGTTGAAGTTTCTAAAAAAAAAACTTTCAAAACAATGCTTACTTTCATCGTTTCATTGTTAAAAAAAAAATGAAAATCCAAAAATCCAAGTTTAGGAGCCTCTTCCCAGACTTGACTAAAATTTTCGATCATTGAACCCAAAAGTCTTGGTTTGAAATAAAAACCAGGACTCAGGGATTTTCACCCTAGTCCGCCTCGGCTTTTACAACCAAAATGGTTTTAAGTCAAGATTTATGACCCTCATGTCTTTAAACAAAAAATGGTTTTTTAAGAAACCGCGGGGAAGCGACATTCAGTCGATACTCGCAAAACCCAAAAACCAGAAGGATGCGAACCCCACTCGATATTCCAAAACCCAAAAACCGGAAGGATGCGAACCCCATTCGATACTTCCAAAACCCAAAAATCGGAAGGATGCGAACCCCATTCGATACTTCCAAAACGCAAAAATCGCAAGGAAGCGAACCCCATTCGATACTTGCAAAACCCCAAAATTCAAAATCATGGAGACGCAATATTCCAATTGATATCCACAACCCAAATTTCAAATGGTTCGAGAAAACCTCAAATTTCAAAAAATCGCGGCGAAACAACACCAAGTTAGTAGTGCCGAGACAGCTTTCCGAACGAGATATGGGCATTATGAGTTCTTAGTGATGCCCTTTGGCTTGACAAATGCACCCGCAGTCTTCATGGCTCCCATAAACAAGGTTTTGGTAGAGTTCTTAGATCACTCTACAGTGGTGTTTATTGATGATGTCCTTGTGTATTCTAAGAGTAAAGAGGAGCATGAAGAACACTTGAGGACGTCGTTACAGCTTTTGAGAGACCACCAGCTCTATGCGAAGTTAAACAAATGTGAATTCTGGGTAGAGCAAGTTGCCTTTTTAGGTCACATCATTTCAAGAGAAGGATTAGCAGTTGATTCAGCCAAGATAGAAGCAGTTATCGAGTGGAAGAGGCCTAGCAGTGTGACAGAAATCAGAAGCTTTTTGGGGTTAGCAGGATACTATCGGATATTTGTCCAAGGTTTTTGGTCTATTGCAGCACCATTGACGAAGTTGACCCGAAAGAATGTACCTTTTGTTGGGACCGATCAGTGTGAAGGTAGTTTTCAAGAGTTGAAGAAAATGTTAACCACAGCCCCAATCCTCACATTACCATCGGGCAGCGGTGGATTTGTTGTTTTTACGGATGCTTCAAACGGGGGATTAGGCTGTGTATTGATGCAAGATGGCAAAGTGATTGCCTATGGCTCAAGACAGTTGAAGATTCATGAGATAAATTATGCAACTCATGACTTAGAGTTAGCAGCAGTAGTCTTTGCTTTGAAGATGTGGAGTTACTACCTTTATGGAGAAAAGTTCGAAGTCCATTCCGACTACCGAAGTTTGCAATATTTGTTTTCACAGAAGGAATTGAATATGAGGCAGAGACGGTGGATGGAGTAAATAAAAGATTATGACTTCCCAATCAAGTATCATCCGGGCAAAGTGAATGTTGTAGCAGATGCATTGAGCAGAAAGTCGGCAGTTATGGCTAGTTTGAGAGGAGTTAGTGTTTTCCAACAATTCGAAGAACTTGGAGTGGAAGTACAACACTTGAGGAGAGGTGTTTTATAGAAAAATATGACAGTGTCTGAGCCTACCTTCATCCAGAGGATCAAGGATAGTCAATTGCAAGACCCAGATTTGGCCAAGATTGTAGATCAGATTTCAGAACGTCCAGATTTCAGGGTTTCAGATGGAGTGTTGTATTTTCGTCACCGGTTGTGTGTACCAAATGTAGATGATTTGAAGAATGAAGTTATAACTGAAGCCCACCATACTGATACTCTATACATCCGGGTAGCACGAAGATGTACCATAACTTGAAGAACAGATTTTGGTGGAATAACATGAAGCGAGAGATAGCAGCTTTTGTATCTCGTTGCTTGACTTGTCAGAGATAGCAGTTCGGTCAACCGGCAGCCAACCGAGACCTGTCGGTTCAATTTCCAGAGAGAACATTGCGTCAGAAAATTGGTCGGTCAGCTGTCGGCTGACCGAACTCCCAAGTTCGGTCGACCGACAGCCAACCGAGGACCTATCGGTCCCTTTTCCAGAGAGCTACATTTTCTGGACTGAGACTTGTCGGTCAGACGTTGGTCGTCTGTCGGTCAACCGACATATCAACCTCGGTTAACCGACAGGTAACCTAGGACTGACCGAAATTTACCAAAAGTATTGTTTTTGTAGGATTTTTGTGAGAATGAAAACTAGACTAGGATTTAGACCTTTATTTGACATTGTGCACTTGGAATTCCAAAATGTACTATAACTTCTGGGGCACCAAATCTTGTCAAAACTCCGACATTTGGGGTTTCAACTCCACAAAGGTCAATGATTGGTCTTAGCCTAAACTTGATAGATTTAGTGTTTGAACTCTTGTTCTGATGCTTCATGCATCATCGTGTCCTCGTTTGATTTTCAAGTACAAGTTCGTTTGAAGAATTGTTTCAAGAACCAAAACTCTTGTTTTGATGCTTCGTGCATCATCGTGCATTCGTTTGAATTTCAAGTATAAGCTCTTTTTAAGACGTGTTTCAAGAATAAGAAAAGGGAATCATTTCTTAAGTTTGTTAAGCATTTATATTATGCTATTTTGATAGTCTCGTCGTGTTATGTTTATTAAATGATTTCCCTCTTGTTTTGACGTGTTCTCGAATAAGTATTGCCGTGTTTTATGCATTCATGATATAAGTGAACACCACTGAGCTTGGACTGCCCTTTTAGTTTGATCCACTACCTGGGGGTCGTTAAACATGTGGACTGTCTGCAGACTAGTCGTGTATTATATTACACATCGTGAGTGTTCGTGTTCCGGTTCAGCGGCCGGCCTCCCCGTCTACCTTGTGTAGCGTGGGATCGTGTCTTGCGTGTCGTGTTTTGTGCGTGCTTGCTCTTGTCATCATGTATGATGGAGAAAGGATGGGCTCGTTGTGGATTTACTAATCATGATATTATAAGTATTCATACTAGTTTCGTGAACTTGAAACGTGTACTTTAATCTTGAACGGTTTTGGCACTATTTTTCATATTCATGCCGAAATTGTTTATTTGCCAAACCGTCGTGTTTGATGCATTTTATTTTGGTGTCCAGGTGCAGGAGGTATCGCGTTTGACGAGGAGTGCCCGGAGGAGGCTATTGAGCCACCCCCAGCACATGAGTGGCAGCCCGACGACGTCATCTAGACGCCTGGCAGGATCTTGATTTCTCGTTCACCTAGTTTTGGGATATCTTTTGGGATCTTATTTTGTTGTATTGGCCTTTGTTGGCCTCTCATGGATATGTATTGTGAATTAATATATTTTTGTTTAACTATGAAACTTTATATCAAGATAGGATTGCTTTGTTGACACTCCTCTTCGATACCATGCCTTGATACCTTATTTAAGTTATATCTTATTGTATCAAATCTGTATGATTCGTTTTGCTACACGCTTCCGCATACCTACTCGTGTGAGCTCGACCCGTGTGTTGGGATCCTCACCGTGGAAACCTGTGGGAAGACAGGAGGTATGTTTTATTAATGTAATGCATTACGTCGCGGGCCCGGGTCTCGGTCCGGGGTCGCGACAGGACCGGTATCAGAGCGGGACTTGTTTCAGGCACTTAAAAGAAAGTAGAAATCTTAGGAACGTGGCGAGGATTCGTGAGTTCGCTAGAACGTTTTTGTCTAAACCAAGTTGACCAACCCAATTATGCTTATTTATGTGCTAACAAATTGTTTTGCAGCATCATGCCTCCAAGGAAAGCACCGGGAAATCATGCCTCGGGTAGTAATCACAATGAGACAGATCCCTCTGAGAATCCTACCGCTACCCAATTCCAGGCACTAATGCAAGCCATGTTAGACCATCAGAAGCAGGCTAATGAGAATCAAGCCCGATTCCAGGAACAAATGGCAAAGAAAGATGAGGAGATGGCACAAGTTCAGAGTCAACTTCTGGAAGTTCTCCAAAACAGACCTCAACAACAGGCTGCACAAAATATAGGTCCTAATGTTGTGTACCACAATAGGGTCGATGATCTTAACGTTCTCTTCGAGAGATTCTGAAAGAGGGGACCCAAGGAATTCTCAGGCCAAGAGGACCCTTTAACTGCAGATGACTGGCTCACGAATACCGCGAAGATTTTTTATGTTTTTACTTGCACGGGCAGGGAGAGGGTGAACCTCACAGCTTCACTATTTTATGGGCTTGCTGACTCTTGGTGGCAGACAGTTAAAGAACCGTACCAAGCCATGCCAGATGAGGTAGCTTGGACGACCTCCAAGACACACTTTACCGACAAGTATGTCCCTTCTCATGTCAAGAGGCAGAAGGCAGTAGAATTTCAATAGCTGAAACAAGGAAGCATGAAAGTTCTGGAGTATGTTACCAAATTTGAGAGGCTTGCTCCCTATGCTACCGAGTTGATTGATACGGAGCATAAGAAGATCACCAAATTTTTGGAAGGGTTAAATCCCATTCTCAAGAGGGATGTTACGGGTGTGATTTCACTAGCCACATTTGATGAAGCGGTTAAGCGGGCGTATAAATTTGAAGAATTCAACAATGAGATCATCCAGGATAGGAAGCAACAACACCAGCAGCATAACCAAAGGCAATAAAGTGGCAAGAAGCCAAGACAAGAACAGAACCAAGTTAGGCAAAGTGGTTGCAATCATTGTGGCAAGAATCACCCTACCCATGAATGTCGCAAGGCAACGGGTGCTTGCTTCAAATGTGGAAGAATGGACCATGCAATCAAGGATTGCCCACAGCTTCAGAATCAGGCCAACATATATCAGCAGCAAAGGCAAGCAGCACCACAGAATCAGGCACCGGTTTAGAATCAAGTGAGGCCACCACAGCAACAGCAGCAGCAAGGCAGACAAGTACAAAATCAGAATGCTCGTCCACCTCAAAACAGGAACAATCAAGGGAGGCAAAATCAGCAGCAGAATAGGCCACACCAGCAGGGACGCGCATACAATATCAACCGTGCCGATGCTGAAACAGCAGGTGACGTCATAGAAGGTAAACTCCAGGATCCACTCACTCATTTCTATCCCCTTTATTTGCAAATAAGATTGATGCACAGCATACAAAATTGGATTATATTTTGACTGTCACTACACCAGTAGGTAAACAGGTTGTTTGTAGCACCTATTACCCTAGTTGTTCGATTTTGTTAGGAGATATCAGTTTACCAGCCCATCTCATAATTCTAGATATGCATGATTTTGATATTATCTTAGGCATGGATTGGTTAGAGACCTACCATGCTACTATGGATTGTTTTGGTAAAACCATCACATTCAGATTGCAAGGGCCACAGACAGAGTTGATGTTTCAGGGCAACAGGAAGAAATCTTCCAGCAGTTTCATTTCAGCTTTGAAAGCTAATAGATTGGTGGGCAGTGGTTGTGAGGCATTTATAGCATTTATCACGGAGGAGAAACAGTCCCAAGAGGTGGAGGATATCCCCGTAGTGTGTGAATTTTCAGATGTTTTTCCAGAAGAAATCACGGGTTTACCACCAGTTAGAGAAGTTGAGTTTACTATTTAACTCCTTCCAGGGACTGCACCGATCTCAATTGCACCTTATAGGATGGCTCCTGCAGAGTTAGGTGAATTGAAACTCCAATTGCAAGAATTGTTGAGCAAAGGCTTCATTAGGCCAAGTGTTTCACCTTGGGGAGCGCCAGTTCTTTTTGTGACGAAGAAGGATGGAAGTCTTAGAATGTGCATCGACTATAGAAGATTGAATCATGTGACCGTCAAGAACAAATACCCCTTGCCAAGGATAGATGAATTATTTGACCAATTGCAAGGAGCAGCACACTTTTCCAAGATAGACTTGAGGTCAGGGTATCATCAGTTGCAGGTTAGAGAGTCAGATGTGTCGAAGACAGCTTTCCGAACGAGATATGGGCATTATGAGTTCTTAGTGATGCCCTTTGGCTTGACAAATGCACCCGCAGTCTTCATGGCTCTCATGAACAAGGTTTTTGCAGAGTTCTTAGATCACTCTACAGTGGTGTTTATTGATGATGTCCTTGTGTATTCTAAGAGTAAGGAGGAGCATGAAGAACACTTGAGGACGTCGTTACAGCTTTTGAGAGACCACCAGCTCTATGCGAAGTTGAACAAATGTGAATTCTGGCTAGAGCAAGTTGCCTTTTTAGGTCACATCATTTCAAGAGAAGGATTAGCAGTTGATCCAGCCAAGATAGAAGCAGTTATCGAGTGGAAGAGGCCTAGAAGTGTGACAGAAATCAGAAGCTTTTTGGGGTTAGAAGGATACTATCGGAGATTTGTCCAAGGTTTTTCGTCTATTGCAGCACCATTGACGAAGTTGACCTGGAAGAATGTACCTATTGTTTGGACCGATCAGTTCTAAAGGCTACGTGCGTACCGAGCGTATCATCCTCAAACAGATGGTCAGTCAGAGCGGTCGATACAGACTCTTGTATGCTACGTGCTTGTGTGTTGGACTTCAAGGTTCAGTGGGATGAAAACCTACCGCTCTGTGAGTTTGCTAACAACAATAGCTACCATTCTAGCATTGAAACGACACCTTTCGAGGCACTCAATGGCAGGAGATGTAGGACTCCGGTCTGTTGGGAAGAAGTCGGTGTGCGTAGCTTCCATAGACCGACGATAGTTGGAGAGACAAGCGACAAGGTTAAACAGATTCAAGACAGATTAAAGATTGCTCGAAGCAGACAGAAGAGTTATGCTGACACGCGCCGGAGAGAATTACAGTTTGAAGTGGGTGACAAGGTATTCTTGAAGGTCTCACCGGTCAGAGGCACTCTAAGATTTGGAAAGAAAGGAAAATTGTCTAGCAGATACATTGATCCATATGAGATTTTGAGCAAGATTGGAAATGTTGCATACAGACTTGCGTTACCGCCGGAACTCTCCGGGGTACATAATGTTTTTCACGTCTCCATACTCAAGAAGTATGTTCACAGCCCTTCTCACATTATTCCACACGAGCCTTTAGAGATTCGAGAAGACGCTTCATTTGTGGAGAAACCGGTTAGAATCATCGACACCAAAGAACATGAATTGCGAACTCGGACAGTTTGAGAGGAGTTAGTGTTTTCCAACAGTTCGAAGAACTTGGAGTGGAAGTACAACACTTGAGGAGAGGTGTTTTATTGACAAATATAACAGTGTCTGAGCCTACCTTCATCCAGAGGATCAAGGATAGTTAGTTGCAAGACCCATATTTGGCCAAGATTGTAGATCAGATTTCAGAACGTCCAGATTTCAGGGTTTCAGATGGAGTGTTGTATTTTCGTCACCGATTGTGTGTACCAAATATAGATGATTTGAAGAATGAAATTATGACTGAAGCCCACCATACTAGATACTCTATATATCCGGGTAGCACGAAGATGTACCATAACTTGAAGAACAAATTTTGGTGGAATAACATGAAGCGAGAGATAGCAACTTTTGTATCTCGTTGCTTGACTTGTCAGATGATCAAAGCAGAACATCAGAAGCCTCCTGGTTTGTTACAGCCTTTAGAGATTCCGGAGTGGAAATGGGAGCACATCACCATGGATTTTGTCTCCGGTTTGCCTAATACCAAGAGAGGAAACAATACGATTTGGGTTATAGTAGACCGTCTTACGAAGTCTGCTCACTTCATTCCGATGAAGATTGGGAATATGATGCATATGGCACCACTTGCAAGATTATTCATCGATGAGATCGTTAGTAAGCATGGCCAACCCGTCTCCATCACTTCCGACAGAGACAGCAAATTTGTTTTGAGGTTTTGGAAATCTTTTCTTGAATCCATGGGTACCAAACTTCAGTTCAGCACAGCGTATCATCCTCAGACAGATGGTCAGTCAGAGCGGACGATACAGACTCTTGAAGATATGCTACGTGCTTGTGTGTTGGACTTCAAGGTTCAGTGGGATGAGAACCTACCGCTCTGTGAGTTTGCTTACAACAATAGCTACCATTCTAGCATTGAAATGGCACATTTCGAGGCACTCCATGGCAGGAGATGTAGGACTCCGGTCTGTTGGGAAGAAGTCGGTGTGTGTAGCTTTCATGGACCGACGATAGTTGGAGAGACAAGCGACAAGGTTAAACAGATCAAGGACAGATTGAAGATTGTTCGAAGCAGACAGAAGTGTTATGCTGACACGCGCCGGAGAGAATTACAATTTGAAGTGGGTGACAAGGTATTCTTGAAGGTCTCACCGGTCAGAGGCACTCTAAGATTTGGAAAGAAAGGAAAATTGTCTAGCAGATACATTGATCCATATGAGATTTTGAGCAAGATTGGAAATGTTGCATACAGACTTACGTTACCGCCGGAACTCTCCGGGGTACATAATGTTTTTCACGTCTCCATGCTCAAGAAGTATGTTCACAATCCTTCTCACATTATTCCACACGATCCTTTAGAGATTCGAGAAGGCACTTCATTTGTGGAGAAACCGGTTAGAATCATCGACACCAAAGAACATGAATTGCGAAATTGGACTATCTATTGGGTCAAGGTACTTTGGGAGAATCACGAGCCAGAAGAAGCCACATGGGATTGAGAGATCAAGTCCAAAGGAAGTATCCACACCTGTTACCAGAGGTATAATTATTTATATTTGGTGGACCAAATATCCTAAGGGGTGGAGGATGTTAGACCCCGACCCAGACCAACTCGATTAGTACTAATTAAGTGAGTGTTTAGTCTTAAGTGAGTCTTAGTACTAGCTGGGTTAGAATGTGATTAGACTTAATCTGGATTATAGCTTTGGGAATTTTGAGGACGTTTAGTATGAGTCAGACACGCTCAGGGACGCCTGAGTACACGGTAAGAATTGGTTTTTGTTCTAGATCTTTGGTTTGATCGTGATTTTTATTTCTCTTGAATGGTTTTATTATTTGTGACGACTTTCATTTTTAGCCTGCATGTATTTGAGGCCAAGAAACCCAAGTTTTGGCCCAAGAGGGTAAATCTGTCTTTTCATGCTAAATCTGGGCACAATTTTCAAAGTCATGAAACCATGTCAAAATTATACGTTTTGAAAACTAGATTTTTCGACGATCGTTTTGTTTTTCTTCGTCGACGTCATCCGGGGTCCACAAGACCATGTTTTAATCGTTTCAAGTTCAACCGCTTTGGGACCCACCTTCCAGACACTATATAAGCTCTCCTATTCTCTCTCCTCCATTACCCATTCCAAAATCCTGCAACTGGTCTTGATCTAGAGCAAAGGAGAGGAGAAACCTTTCTTCTTGATCTTTTTCTCCTTGAATCATCTAGCAAGAGAGCTCCAATCTCCGATCCGACTCAGTCAATCTCTTCCTCTCTTCTCAAGCTACAACTAGACCCGTTTTTTAGCCAAATCCCCGACACTATTCATCATCTTCTAGCTCTCTTCTTCTTGTTTGACTAGCTAAAGGTTAGGGCTGTTGTTCCTCTTTTCATTTGATGTTCTTTTAGCACATTTTGAACTTGTTTTCCATGTTTTCAAACCCATTTTCGAACTGGGGGTTTATGATGACCAAAAATGTGATTTTTTATGTGTTCTATTTTGGGGCTTTTGTGTAGATTTCGTGGATCTTCCCTTTGATTGAGTTTTTGTGAAGATTTCCTTGGCATTGGATTGAGGCAAGTGAACTCTATAGGATTCTTCATGTACATTGCATTATGGCCTTATTAGTTTCATTAAGACATGATTTCTATGTTAGTTCCATAATGCAAGTTATGTTTTTACTCTTTCAAGTAATGGGTTTTAGTTTCTTCACTTGTCTTGTTATTAATGATTTTTCAAGTTCTTAGAATCATGTTTGATCTTGTAAGTTTTTATGATTTTGCACATGGAAATGTCTTGATGTTTCTCAATGGAGTGAATGGTTTATTTATGGATTAAATGACGTTAAATGTTGTAAATCATCCCTTGGAAAGCATGTAGGCTTGGGGAGTGCAGGTGGTTCAAGTGTGGAAGTGAAGAAGGGAAAGAAGTGTGAAAAATCTGACTCGAAACACACTGCCCGTCTTCTGTCGTCAGGTGTCGGTCAGCTGTCGGCTGACCGAACTACCTAGTTCAATCAACCGACAGCCAACCGAGACCTGTCGGTTCAAATTCCTGAGAGCAACATCGTGTCAGAAAATTGGTCGGTCAGCTGTCGGCTGACCGAACTCCCAAGTTCGGTCGACCGACAGCCAATCGAGGACCTGTCGGTCCCTTTTCCAGAGAGCTACATTTTCTGGACTGAGACTTGTCGGTCAGACGTCGGTCGTCTGTCGGTTAACCGACATATCAACCTCGGTTAACCGACAGGTAACCGAGGACTGACCGAAATTTACCAAAAGTATTGTTTTTGTAGGATTTTTGTGAGAATGAAAACTAGACTAGGATTTAGACCTTTATTTGACATTGTGCACTTGGAATTCCAAAATGTACTATAACTTCTGGGGCACCAAATCTTGTCAAAACTCCGACATTTGGGGTTTCAGTTCCACAAAGGTCAATGATTGGTCTTAGCCTAAACTTGATAAATTTCGTGTTTGAACTCTTGTTCAGATGCTTCATGCATCATCGTGTCCTCATTTGATTTTCAAGTATAAGTTCGTTTGAAGAATTGTTTCAACAACCAAAACTCTTGTTTTGATGCTTCGTGCATCATCGTGCATTCGTTTGAATTTCAAGTATAAGCTCGTTTTAAGACGTGTTTCAAGAATAAGAAAAGGGAATCATTTCTTAAGTTTGTTAAGCATTTATATTATACTATTTTGCTAGTCTCGTCGTGTCATGTTTGTTAAATGATTCCCTCTTGTTTTGACGTGTTCTCGAATAAGTATTGTCGTGT
Organism: Umbellularia californica; assembly: GCA_028538565.1. Lineage (NCBI taxonomy): Eukaryota > Viridiplantae > Streptophyta > Magnoliopsida > Laurales > Lauraceae > Umbellularia > Umbellularia californica. Next base: position 21,355,923 of record JAPQWN010000005.1, on the reverse strand, counting down.
TTTATGCATTCATGATATAAGTGAATACCACCACTGAGTTTGGACTGCCCTTTTAGCTTGATCCACTACCTGGGGGTCCTTAAACATGTGGACTGTCTACAGACTATTCGTGTATTATATTACACATCGTGCGTGTTCGTGTTCCGGTTACGCGGCCGGCCTCCCCGTCTACCTTGTGTAGTGTGGGATCGTGTCTTGCGTGACGTGTTTCATGTGTGTTTGCTCTTGTCATCATGTATGATGGAGAAAAGGATGGGCTCGTTGTGGATTTACTAATCATGATATTATAAGTATTCATGCTAGTTTCGTAAAATTGAAACGTGTACTTTAATCTTGAACTGTTTTGGCACTATTTTTCATATTCATGCCGAAATTGTTTATTTGCCAAACCGTCGTGTTTGATGCATTTTGTTTTGGTGTCCAGGTGCAGGAGGTATCGCGTTGACGAGGAGTGCCAGGAGGAGGCTATTGAGCCACCCCCAGCACATAAGTGGCAGCCCGACGACGTCATCTAGACGCCGGGCGGGATCTTGATTTCTCGTTCACCTAGTTTTGGGATATCTTTTGGGATCTTATTTTGTTGTATTAGCCTTTGTTGGCCTCTCATGGATATGTATTGTGAATTAATATACTTTTGTTTAACTATGAGATTTTATATCAAGATAGGATTGCTTTGTTGACACTCCTCTTCGATACCATGCCTTGATACCTTATTTAAGTTACATCTTATTGTATCAAATCTGTATGATTCGTTTTGCTACACACTTCCGCATACCTACTCGTGTGAGCTCGACCCGTGTCTTGGGATCCTCACCGCGGAAACCTGTAGGAAGACAGGCGGTATATTTTATTCTATTAATGCGCTGCATCGCGGGCCCGGGTCTCGGTCCGGGGTCGCGACAACCATCACTTAAACTTGTAGGGATTAAAACATCAATTTTTGGGCCTAGGATGCGATCGACGAAGAAGAGAAAAATGTTCCTCATAAAATCTAGTTTCCAAAAAGTATAATTTTGGCATGGTTCTGAAATCTCGAAATTTGGGTCCAGATTTTGTGAATGAGTGATTCTAAATGCACCCACATGCATTGCTGTACACACCCACTTTCCCTTGTGTGAACAGTGATTTTTCACTGTTCACACAAGGGAAAGTGGGTGTGTACAGCAATTTCAATGGTGCATATAGAATTTCCCTTTGTGAAAAGACCGATTTTGCCCCCATGGCTGGAAAAATTGATTTTTGGGGCTTCGAATGGGCACGGAGTGAATACGAAAGTTGTAGGGAATGGTGAGATTAGTCAAACGAAGCTGAAATGGGAATTTTTGGAATCACTAAGAATCTCTCCACGCTGACCACGCAAAACAAATGGGACCCTACCGTCACTGTCTAGGTTCACTGGCTCTCAAAACTTCCCAAAGCTAATGAAAAGTCATTCTAACTCAAAAACTCAACCAAACAACCACTAAACCCATTGGGAAAACCAAATCACAATTAAAACTACACTAAACCAGGAAATTAGGGGTCGGGTTCTCACACTATGGCTATTTCAATGTGCGAGTACTCAACCTCCTATCCATCTCTTTGCTTCTTCAGTTTGGAAATCTCCATCTAGAGGAAATGACTCAGCTGGTACAAAGTATATGGCGGCCATCTTCATCAGTGTAATCCATGTTCTGTGGAAGGCCAGGAATGAAGCCGCATTTGATGCGCACATGGTCCCACCCAGTCAAATTCAATCTCAACTGCAAGATACTCTCTTGTTCTCCTTGAAGAAGATCTCAAAACCTTTTTGCAGCCAACAACTCAGGTCCATCATTCTTTTTTTGAGATTTCCAGAAGCTCCAACCTGATCGTGAGCTCAAAGTATAGAGCCGTGATGTAGTAATAAACTGGTGATACCAAGTTAATCCACAGGGAGCAATGTAAATTAAGGTTCCTTCTTAACTTGTACCTGTCCTAAATTAAAAATCTAAATCTAGCCTAACAAACTAGAAAATTACAACCATCATTCCTACTTTCCAAAAATTAAATTAATTATAATCCAATGAAAAGAAAACTTCCTAAATCTAAAAATTCTGAACTGAAAACTAAAATTGCTACAAAAGAACACACAAGTTAAAACATCAGGAATAAAAAGCACTAAAAATAAAACTAAGAAACTAAAGTAGAAACAAAAGAAACCTAAGTTAGAAAGTTAGCAATGCAATGCATGTCGTGAGATGCTGAAAAATTCTAAGTTTGAAAAACTAGTATGAATGGCTACTTTTATGCATGATTTCTCCTAATTTAATGCAACCTAAAACTGAGTTTAATAATTGGAATTTAAACCACATTGATTCATAAATCAAATTATAAAAAAAAAAGGAAGTGGAAAACGATTTAAAACGAATGAGATATAAGTGCATGAACATGACCTAAAAAAACAGTGCAAAAATTCTGCACACAGGGGGGTCCGACCAACCATATTTGAGCCACTGGTTCACCAACTTTCCAAAATTATTTTTTCTCGAAATTCTGGGGTTTGAAAATAAACTGATCAAACTTTAATTTTCCCAAGTTTCATAGAAAAATAATGTTTTTTTATCAGGTTTCTAATCTCAAACTTTTTACACAAAATCTGTCCTGAAATTCCTGCATCAATGTGTTGAATTGTGCACTTTATATTGGAATCCGAAATTCCAAAAATTATTTGGCCGAGATGATTGACTCAAATCTCTGATTTCTTTTCTTGCTTATTCAATTTAAAACTCCGATTCTAGCAACTTAAACATGTCTAAACTCCACCAATATGAATATGCATGCAATGATAACTAGTTCCAACCATAAACTATGCATAAAATAAACATAAAATTGAATTGATCATAAAAATAACGACAATAAACAAAAGTTCAAGAATTTAAATGTGTGGTGAAAACAAGAAAAGTAAATGTGTGGTTTTAACAAAAATTTAAATGTGTGGAGGAACATAAATTTAAATGTGTGGAAGTGTATTCTCCTCTTACAAAATTCTTTTCTAAACGGAGTCATAATTTGAATCATACTCTTAGGGCCTTTGGGTCGTCAGTCCAAACACCAATAAGAAAAGAAACATAAAACAAGCACCAATCACCCAAAGACAAGAAAGAAAAATTGAAAGAGTTAGAAACAATTTTAATAATATGCAAAGTCTTGCATAAGATATAATAAATAAACAATGACAATTACATACTAGGATGAGAAACCTCTTCTATATGAAAAACCCAATGGTATAGTGTGATTTCCGGCCAAATCTCCTTAAGGAATCAAATGGAGAGAAAGAGAGAGGAAGAAGATGAAGTGTAGTAGTAATTCTATAGAAAGTTTGTCTATCTTCCCATGAGAGGAGAGGGATCATTATGCTTTCAATTTATAGATTTTTATTCTCTTTCTTTCCTTCTTTGCTACAAGTTTGTAGCATGCAATTTTTTTTGTATGGCAAGTCCCTTCCTTGGCCAACAATTCTTCAAAGAAATAGCAAGGGGAGTGAGAGATTTTTGGTGCTTTCCATGTGCAAAAATTGCAATCCCGAGTATAAATTATAGCACCGACTTCCAGAGGTCATATCTTCCTCATTTTAGCTCCGATTGACACAATCTTGGATTCTAAAGAAATCTACTCGAAAAGATCTTTCCAATGGTGTATGGATTTCACCAATCCGACGGCTGGATTAAGAGTTATGACCATTTTAATTTTATCACTCCTGAAAAATCCGAAAATAATTGTGCACATATAGAATGTTAGTTGTGCAATGGGGTGTGTGGGACCAATGTGGACGTCCAAAGGGATCTTGGGATCTTTATTTCCTTGTTTCTTGACTCCCCCTTCCATCTTTGGTTCGCTTTCAAACTTCTTTGATTGACTAATCAACTCTTTTAGCACACTTTCCTTTTTTGAATTTCTTTCTTGATTTTTTATTTTTCGAACTTAGTAAGAATTAGATCTTACCAAATTTGAAGTTTCATTTCTTGATCTTGAAATCACAAATCTAACTTTCCATTGTTAACTTTTCAAACTCTCCAAAAATACCAAGATATGTGGGGTCCACCATGAAAGATGCCCTGCCCTTGATGTCTCTCAAATTTCACCAATGTGGGTCTCATTCTAGATTTCTCCTACACAAATTAAAATAAATGGATTCAAAAATAATTCTATGTAAGGAATTTAAACGGACGATGCATGGGACCTTACTTGATGCACCCAAAATAACCGACTTTCTAAAAATAAATCTCCAAAAATGGCAGGTTTCATGAATTTATGCAAAAAGTGTAATTTTTGAGAAAATTATGCATGAATGCACTACAATAGACCCTTAATGCATAAAAATATAATTTGACACTAAATAAAACTCTTTAATATCAATAATCCCTTAAAATAATTTAAAATGTATATGAAAATATGTACTTTTCGGGACTCATAACAACCCATAATGATCAATAGTTCATTCTTGTTTCCATTTTTTTATTCATCTTTATTGTTTCAGCAATGGGGGCTCCCTGAGCCTTTGTATTTATTCTCTCCTTTGTTCTCTTCAATACAAAGTACCGCCTTTAAAGCAAAAAAAGGTAGACACAACAAATAAGAATTATATGGTTTGCAATCATAAAATATTAAAGGCCATTCTGTGCCACCGAGAAACCTCATCATCGTATGTCTTAAAACAATGTTTAGGCGTTACCACATGCCGAGATCCAAGCCGTTCATCCGTCAACCAATGAAATCTTTGTAATGGCGGCAAATGAACCCACAAACAAAAAGCTGCACCAACTTTTTAATGTTCCACATTCAATGGCCACAAGGGCTTTCAATGTTGTTTAGGACCCTCTCTGTGCTACGCTTGAGATACATGCATCTGGAGTGGGGCCAACACACGTGTATCCGTACTACCAGGGACAGGAATAAACAAGTAGTTCCATTTCCCTAATCCCTTCCCTGAATGTGACACCAACCTTTGACCATATTTTTGGAGCTATATGTGACCCACGTTCAAGTGCCCTTATTAAATGGACTGGAAGGGTCCAACCAATACAAGTCATGGCCGTCATGAAGAGGGCCTCACACGTTGCATAGCCGAACCCCATGTCAGCTAAAATTAGGGAGAAAAAGAAGAGTTGTGTAACTGTTCAGGGGGACTTAAATGTTCTTATCCTCAGCTGATTTTGTTTCACTAGTCATGTGAATGCATCTGTACGGACTAAATGATAATCATAAAGGCAGTAGATAATATAACATAAGCTGCAATGAGCAGTGACGTGGTAGGGTTAGCTTTATCAGCAAGAGACTAGAATTGACTATGCCATGTTTTCTTCTCTCCTTCTCACCACCTGTTGCCTCGGTAAGTTACATGATGTAGTATTAGCAAGATTAGCAAATACTTTAACGCTCCACGTTTCTCATGGGGCTTATTTGGTAGGTCTTTATCATATTGAAATATGTTAATTGAAATAGATCTATTTAAATGAAGCTGTTTCAATTAGACTTTTTTCTTTTTCTTTTTTTCAAATAAGATATTTATTTTATTTGATTCAATTAGAAAAACAAACTTCTTATGCGGTCAAACTTTACATGAGCTAAGTAGTACAATCAAATTTATCATTTGGCCCTTTTGGCAATTTACTAGATTAATAAAAGTAATGTAAAGCCTCCACTTTTCGGACAAGGGGTCACATCAAAATTACACATATTTAAAATTTCCTCCTCCTTCTAAAAAAAGAAGTAAAAAAGCAACACTCCTTCTCCACTAAATAACAAAAAAACATCCACTTTTTATACAAAAATTTAAAAAAATCCTACTAATCCACTAAAGACAAAATACCATCATAACCCCTTTATTCTTGTTCTCTCTTATTTTGAAGCTTTACATCACTTTTACTTTAATAGTAAATTGCCAAACGGGGTAAAATATGTATAAATGGACTTGTCATATCATAAAAGTTATATGGACAAACTTGTAAAGAAAAAAAAGTAAAAAATAATTGACTACTTTAGACATTTACGCCTATTTGAAATAGTTACATTTTGGTTAATTTTTGAAAAATATGCAAAAAGTCTTAAAGTAGATGAATGGGATGTGACGTAACTTTGTCAAACAATCTAAAGCACTTAAAATATATATTTATTTAAATTTATTTTAAATCAAATAAACTTGAAACGTAAACTTGCCAAACCACACTTCAGTACGAATTAGGAGAGTATACTCCAACAGCTGATCCAAAAAGTTTCCTCGAAAGATGCTACTATGTAAAAGATACATAAGATCAAGAGTTAGGTCCCTACTTTAGGACAACTCATCCTTACTTCTACATTATACTTGTAGTTGCACTTCTACTAGTGTTACAAATATTATTTTGCAGAAATTGTCATAGTGGACATGAGAACTAGAAAATTTTCATAGAAAGGGTCATTATGTTTTAACTAAATCCTTGGGGGGTGGTTGGCACTGCCACCCTTAAGCTAGCCCCTATTGATATTCGCATGACTTCATCCAAAAATTGTCAATTTTTGTATTTAGGGTTTTGCTTTTTTTTTTTTTTTTGACCCCAGCCAAAGGGGCTGGGACCCAAAAGAGAGCCCGCAAATATACGGAAATGCAGCCAACTCAAATATGAAGGAAGCCCATACAAGCGAGAAAAAAGCTCACACAAATGGGAAAGGAGGCTACACAAGCGAGAAAAGGTGTCGTACTCGGGGTTCAAGTCAACATATCATTGGAAGATCATTGAAGAAAATAAAGTTAAATTTCACATAATAATAAAAAGAAAATACTTAAATATAACTATTAATATTGGGTTTACATATATTTTTTCAACATTTGTTTACTAATTTGTACCCATAAGATTGCAATTTTCTATTTTCTATAATTTGTTGAAAATATGCTGAGGTACCAATTAAAAAAGAAGAAGAAAAAACTACAAGTTGTAAATCTATGCCGCATATCTTCCACATGGAAGGCCGATGGGGCTCCAAATAATGTTTTGGAGTGTCAAAGACAAACACTGGAGTTTATCCCAAATTACTTTGACTATTTTTTATCTCTCTTGCGTCAAGAGATCACTGACAGAATATAACGTGCATAGGATCCATAACATATCAACAATAGAAAAATACTTCATGCAATGCTCGATCCCATTGCAACAACAATCAAGAAGGTCAATACAACCCTATTTTATTATTATTATTTCCTAATTTGATAGGTTTAAAAGTCTTTTGATAGATTAGCGACTATATAATTTTACGAAAATGCTTATTATCCTTCCACTATCAAATTAGAGATCAGAATAGCCAATGACTGTTAACATATTATAATTAAGATAATCTATTCATACTGCAGTTATCATCATCATCACCAATACAAGTGACAGAGCTAGCTAGGCTTGTACACCAAGAAAAGAATATGCACCAGTTAAATAGTTACAACCTTTCGCTTGCAAATACTTAAATGGAATCGAAGTGAAATGGTTCTATTACTTTTCAAAGTACCAGGGTAAAGAATGTCTCTCTCTTATCTATTACTACCTTTGGTTTCTTTAGCTGTGGAATAAAAGAAAGGGCTAGAAAGTAAAAAGAAGTTCAAAATTCTCCATGGTGGGGTTAAACTCGTGCACTTTCAATTGCCACATACATTACATAACCCAAGCACCCATGCAAGAGAATGAGAAAGAACATGTCATTAGAGAATATAAGGTGGAGTTTTTGGACTGTGGAAAGGTGAGGGAGAATAACCAAGCACCTACATCGAAGTCAATCAATGGATCAATCATGCTTGGTGGGGCTTAAAAGGCTGTAAGGGTCTACGAGGTGCCTTTACCAAGCTTTTAAGCTGCTTCTAAGCCCTCATGTAAACAGCCCACCCTTTTAAAATCATTCCATTCAAATCAAGGTCCTTTTGGGGTTGGGTGTTTTATAACAGGAACAAAGGAAAAGACAGAAAGTGCCAGCATCACGCATAGGGAGGAGAGGAAGAAAAGGGGGGGAAAAAAAAAGAAGAAGGGAAAAACAGAGAAAAGAAAGAGTAAAGAAATTGCCGCTGAATCAAGAGAAGAGGATTCCAAGTCTTCTTGGGTAGGCCTCATCCTCATCTACTTTGCAGAATTCGTCCTACTTTTTCCACTTTCTTATAGACCTTATTTTTTCTAATCTGCCACCCCTTTTTCCTTAGTCTATCTCTGTAATCATCACTATCCTTGAATAAGAACACCATAGTCCCAATACCCAGTTTTTTGAATCAATCAGCTGTGTCTCTTTTTCCACAAAAGGAGAGGGGTTCTGAGATGATGTGTTATAAACCCATTTTGGTGGGTTTGATTTTTCCCATGTTTTAGATTGCATGTTGGGCTTGATGGATATGAGTGCATGTTGCAGGAGAGACAAGCAATCCAGCAGTGGATAGTGACTATGGGAATATCAACCATCATCATCTCTTCACGAGATTTTCTTTTGCCACCCCTTCAATGATGCCTTTCTGATCCTGCCATCAGTGCCACCTGTTCAAAGAAATAGCTGTTTTTTTATTGCCTCCCTAGCTGGGGTTTGTTTTATCAGAGTATAGCAGCTGTTTTGATCAGATTTCTGAGACCGGATATCAGATTTTTGGTTTTTGTTTCGATACTCAGATTTTTAGTTTTTGTTTTCGATATTGAAATTGTCGTCTTCTTCTTCTTCTTCATGTTGCCAGCAGCAATGTCTAATTCAACCTCTCTGTCTGAGGAAGCAAGTGTTTCTTCTGGGAATAGAGTTCAGGACTTTAATGCCTTTCATCCCATGCTCAGTTCAATTGCTCCCCAGCAAGAGCTGCAACAGAAGAAAATTAAAAAGAAGAGAAACCTACCAGGGAACCCAGGTATAATTTCTTCCATCTCTCCAATTAGGCTTGATTTTCTATACTGTTTAATTGTCATTGATATCACTTTCCCTCTCCCTCTCTCTACATGGTTTTGTGGGCTGAAGACCCTGATGCCGAGGTGATTGCCTTGTCCCCAAAGACTCTAATGGCTACCAACAGATTTGTCTGTGAAATCTGCAAAAAGGGCTTTCAGAGAGACCAGAACCTACAGCTGCATAGGAGAGGCCATAATCTTCCATGGAAACTGAGGCAAAGGACCAGCAAAGAGATTAGGAAGAAAGTCTATGTCTGTCCTGACCCTTCTTGTGTCCACCACCACCCTTCAAGGGCACTTGGTGACCTCACAGGGATTAAGAAGCATTTCTGTAGAAAACATGGAGAGAAGAAGTGGAAGTGTGAGAAATGCTCAAAGAGATATGCTGTTCAATCAGATTGGAAAGCTCATTCAAAGACATGTGGGACTAAGGAGTATAAGTGTGACTGCGGAACCCTTTTTTCAAGGTAGTTTCTACTAATGCTCTTTTCTTTCTTTTGGTTTTGGCTCTCTTTTAACTTTCATTGTTTTTCAATTATTGGATGGTATGTTTGATGTTTGTTCATCTTATTGAATTGAGAGTTCTTAGCATATAGTGTCCTATGTGCCTTGTTCTCATCCAGATCGTTGATCATGGCCCCAATTGGATGTGTGGCCCATTAAAGTCCATTTACCCATGTTTGCCAGTGTCAATTTCTTTTAATTTTGACACTTAACTTGAATCTTATCTTATTCATCCTTTTATCCCATCAAATGAGCAATCGTATGATAAACTGGCTCTATATGGATTTGATTCGCACTTTGAGATTAAAAAGATCTCCTGTAATTGATTTTGATCACTGATTACAAATCGAGGAGATTTGCTGGAAATCCTCTTTTTCAATGATAAATAACATCAATTTAATATGATTCTTCTATATATGCAATAAAAAATAGAGGGTAGGTCAAGATCTTGGCTGAAAGCTCTATTGGCGGTCCTTCTCATACGGATTTGATGGCCACTCAAAAGTATGCATTGAATGGTTCTAAGTTTTCTGATCATGAGTACAAAAAAAAAAAAAGGGTTTTGTGATCACATGCTCACACCACTATTTCATGTTGATAAGTTCTTACAGTCATTTTTAATGCCTTTTCTCCTAGCTTTTGAATCGTAATACTTGCTAACCTCTTGCATGGATATGCCAGAAACTTACATGCACAGGCAAGTTACAGAAGATAGACCTTTTTATAAATACTATCTGCAGCTGGTGATTGGAGGGAGATACCAATTTATATGTGAGGAAAAAAAATCTATTTGAACTTTTATCCTGACTCACTACCTTGGCTTTTATGGGTTCTTAGATATTGAATCCCATTCCTCTTTTATTTTATTTTTTTATTTTGTGTCTGAGGAGAGGCAGTACCTGTTGCAACCAAGAAATATGTCATTTTCCTCTTTTATTAATTTATATTTGGAATTTCTGAGTATCCATTTCATGCCATTTCCATGAAATGTTCTAAAATTTTCTTTTCCCCTTTGTTCTTTGTTTAGTATTTCTGGCAATGGAGCATATCCTATAAGGAGAAAGGTGTTGAATTTTAGCTCATATCAAGTAGTATGAGTTTTATTATTTTTATTTCTCCATGATTTTTGGTTTTCATATCTTACTAAAACTCTTGTGACCATTACTTGCCACAGATCCTAAACATTAAAATCATACCTGAAGAAACTGATAGATCTTTTACTTGTAGTGGAGAGAGAATAAAAAAGCGCAAAAGAAGGCATTGGGTTTCGGTCATCAAATCAACATCCAATGTCCATTCATGACACCTTGGCATTCTTGTTTTCAAAAATCAAAGTCCCAACATGATTTTCTTCCTTTGAATGTCCAAACAGCTTAATTTTCCTAACATCTGTGAGGATTTTGCATGCTTGGCTCCTCAGTTTTTTGTTTTTTTTTATTGCGAAGGGGAACATTTTGTGATATTTTACCTAAATAAACACCTCTTTTTTATCCTCTTCTCAATGGTCTTTCATTTCTATAGACCACATATTTCATGTTATCCTTTCTTTTTGTGAAAAAGAGGGTGGTATCAATCTTTGAACCCTTGAACTCTTGTGTAAACTCCTAATCAGGTGTTATCCTTTCTATGTGTAAACTCCACTATGTTTTCACACGTGTAAACTCCTTTCTATGTTTTCACATGAAAACATGATCTTTTGTCCTCTCTCTTGAATTCTTCATTCTCTCTCCTCTCAGTTCTCGGGGAAAAAAAAGGAAGGAAAAGAAAAGATAAAAAAACAAAACCAAGAACTTAACCTATTTGCCCCAACACGAAAAACTTTTGTCTTGTTTCTGCTAACACTCACCCTTCTTTCATTTTAATACCCAAAAAAGGCTCTTACATTCTACGTCCCCATGTGAAAACTCTCTCTCTCTCTCTCTCTCTCTCTCTCTCTCTCTCTCTCTTTCTTTTTCATTCATCTATGTCTGATATACATGCAGGAAAGACAGCTTTATGACCCACAGGGCCTTCTGTGATGCTCTAGCAGAAGAAAGTGCAAGGCTCTCATCCAAAGCAATAGACCCTATTCTCCTACAAATCCCTCAGAACTCACATGACCCATCTCCTCTTCTCTCTTTCCGAGACCCATCTCTCCACTTCCCAAACCAAACAACACCACCACCAACCATCCCAACAACCACCCACATCCAATATCCACTTTCCCTCTCATGGGACCCACACAATATCATCAATCCAATACAACCCATCATCAAGTCTGAGGCCCCACTCTCTTTCCTTGCTGATCATCACCATCCGGCCACCTCATCATCATCATCCCCACCGTTGATCTACCCCAATGTGGATGTGGCCCACCCCACTTACACCCCACAAATGCTGATGTCAGCTAACCGGAATGGGATGGATGAAGTGGGTCCCATGGCAGGTGTGGGCCACATGATCACACCGGACTGGATGGGATTCGGGGCAGGGGATCTTGCCACGTGGCAGAAAAGAGAAGGGATGACGAGGGACTTTCTGGGGGTGGCAGGAGAGGCTGCTGCGAACGTTGGGGAGCTCGTATCGATCACGGGCGTCGATTTCTCCTGCGACGATCGTGACCGTTCGTTCAAACCCGGATTTGGATTCTCAGAAACGTGGGGTGATTGTTAATGATACAGGAGAACGGCAAATGACGTAAATGCCGCTGGCTTTCGACTTCTTTTTTTCTCTTGCAGATGAAGATGCGGAAAATTACGATGATGCCACCACTCTGGTTTTTGGAGTAGAGAACTGAATAAGATTGGTAGTTTTACAGATAACCACATATTTGTTTCTACAATTACTAATAATCCACATGCATGTTTTATTTACAAAAAAAGTCTATTTAGATTGAAAAGTCAATATTAGAGGGTGTCAGTGGTTACATGGTCTTTAATTTCCTGTTGTTGCCTCTGTTTAATCCAAATTAAGTTAGAAGTGGACAATTTTATAGATGAAAAACATACTTGACAAAGAACTGGCATTTGACTGATGGCCAAGGGGATTGATGAAGTTCTTTGGATTAAAAAATTGGTTATTTGTAAAATAAACAAGGTAGGTGGTTATGTGCAATTGTCAAAAGGTTAAGGTGGTTATCTGTGAATTTCCCTATATGGTAACAATAGTCTTTAAGGTAGTTCTGGATTTTTTTTTTTTTTCTTTTTTCTTTCTCTCGAACCATTTTATAGCTAGCCTCTGTCAGCTCTTGTAAGTATGAGAGCAAGATCCAGATCATTCAGGGCGAGATAATGATATCTACCTTGGATTCGTTCTATAGCAGCAAAAACAACCTGCTTCACTGATCAAGTAGGCCCCATATGCATTTATTGAACGTGGTCCTTGAACCCAACGTCTCATCCATACTCTTTTTATTTCTTCTTCATATATGTAGTTGCCCTGTTATTAGATGAGTGGGCCATCATCACTTTAAGGTAAAGAACATGAAAGGTGGGTCCCACCTTAATGAATAGATTCCATTTTCCTATTCTTTTACTTGCTAACTGTTGCTAGTTTGGTAACTTTAAGTTTTTGGTTAGGACCGTTTCTTTGAAGCTTGTTGGATGGATGTTTTGGCGGACAGACTGCTAGGTGAGAACACGTTTAAGTTCTCTCTATTCGTTTACAAAATAATCATTTGAGCTGATGAATTTTGGGCAGAAGTCAGACATGTATCTGCATGTCATAGAGAGTAAGAGAGAGTCATAGTAGGCGTGAGGAATAGAGATGATTACGTGTAGAACTCTACCTCTGCAGAGCATAGAATTTTTCAACCAAGAGGATTGAAAGTTGAAACTATGGCCTTGGGAAGTTGAGGCTTTCTTCTTTCTTTCTCATCATCATCTCCTTTTTGTGTGTATTTCCTGTACTTTATTCCTCAAGTATCATTACATGCACGTCCATATAAATAAATGAGATTTATTAAATATACGTAAATACTGGACGGTTTTCAGGTATGGTCCATCATATTTTGGCCATTCAAGCCACTTATGATCAATTCACCCATCCCTACACTACAGTCGGGAAACTCTTCAAGTTGACTCTTGACTCTCATGAGTCATCTTGTTTTGACGAAAGACCGAGTCAAATAGAGGAGAGATTTGGTCAAGTCATTTCATTTGAATAAGTTTGCATTTTTAACCAGTGATAGGTTGATCCGATTTGAAACAAGTAATGATTATTTTATAAGTAATTATGCATAAGATTTGGCGACAATAATTTAAAAATGATGATTGTAATTTGAAGTTTACATTTGATGTTTTAAGTGATGATCGGATTGTAATTTGAAACTTACATCTAATCTTTTACATTCGATATTTGGACTAATAAGTTATGTAATATGCAATATTTTTCTTTTATTTTTCTTATTTTAGTGGTTTCCTTGCATATATAAGTTTGCTCATTTGAATTTTTTTTTTGTTTTTTTTTTTTTTTTTTTTTTTGCTATCGGAGGGTTCCCAACCCTTTAGGCTGGACTAATCTCTCCGGGCCCAAAGGGAAGCCGGGTAAAACCGTGGTCGTAGGCCAATTGAGCTACCCCTTGGGGTTTGGTCACTTGAATTGAGTATCACAAATGCATGTAAATTAATGTATATTTATATTTCATAAGTAACGGATTTATTTTTAAATATATTTAAAATTAGTAGAAAAAAAAAACATGACTCTCCTAATTCTCAGTGTTAACTCTAGCCCAATCAATTTCTTTTAACATTGGATGAGTTGAGTTCGTGTCTCGAGTTTTCCAACCATATCTCAAACATGCTTCCGTGAATGAATTATCACAAGCTCGTGATTCCTTATCATCCAACTATGAATCCAACAGTGATTCACAATTGGACTAGAATTAAAAAATAATTAATTTTAAATTTTTATTGAACTAGAGGATCATATATTGAGGGGCTAGGATAAGTGAATGGGCTCGAGGTGGGTATGCACTGTACAAGAATATAGCAAACAATTCTGCCCTAAATATTATTAATCTCTTAAAAAAAAAAAAAAAAAAGAAAAAGAAAAAAGAAAACCAAAATAAAATCATAATATATATAGGAGATGCTCCTATGAGAGATGCTCTCACCTTACTGTGAGAGATAAGGTGGGGGCCCTCACATCTATGTCTAATGCCAACAACTTAAACATGAGCCCACTCCCCCCTCCCCCCCCCCTATCCATATTTAATGCCAACAACTTAAACATGAGCCCCCCCATCTCTCATATAAGGTGAAAAATATCTCTCACAGGAGCATCTCCCTATATATATATATATATATATATATATATATATATTGAAATAGATAAATGATCGAGTGAGATGGTGCGGTATATGAGCTAATTTTTTAGGGCTCAGTTGGATTTTTGTCAACCGTGAATAACAAGTGGGACTAAAAGACCATAATGGAAACTGGGTATGTGCAAAAAATTAGCCTACCCAATTTCCATTATGATATTTCAATCCCTCATTTCATTTATGGTTGGCACGAATCTAAATAGGTTCTAAAAGGTTATCTCATATACCACATCATCTCATTAGAACATTTCTTATATATATATATATAGGAGATGCTCATGTGAGAGCATCTCTCACCTTTCTATGAGAGATAGGAGTGGGGTCCTCACATTTCATTTAAGTTGTTGGCATTAGATATGGATTGAGGGGCCCTACCCTTATCTCTCATAGTAAGGTGAGAGATGCTCTTATAGGAATACCTCCGGAAGGATATGCTAAGCCGCAGGTTAAGAGAGCCCTGCCCTCTCTCTCTCTATCTATCTCTATATATACACGCGCGCGCGGGCGCGTTTGAGTGTGGATATACACACTTCATTGGATTAATGTAGTCTTTGACTGCTATTAAAAAAAATTCTCATTTGACTGTTGGTACTTATGCATTTACTCCCTTTCATGGTGAAAAAAAGGGATCAATCTCTGATGGTGAGGGCCTTGGGAAAGTGTTGGTGAGTAGTTACATTACCAAAACCAAATAAAAAAAGGGATTAGTACTCTTTTAGTGGGAATGAAGGGAGGTCGCTGCATATGGTAGTTCTGCCCATGAAATGGAAAGAACATAACGACAACAACTGTTGGACATTTGCATGTATGCCGCATGTTAGAGCATGTGGTGAACGTACATGCATGACACATGCACCTCAAACTCATCATACCTGATTCATAGTTGTAATTTTGGCACAGTTGCATGTTTGCATTCGTTGTTGTATACATATTCTCATAGAGAAAAGGGTCAGTAAGACAACGACTACATACATGTAAGACTAAGTTTGCTATTAATATTTTAATGAAAATTGACTGGGCTTATTTGATAAATTTATTTTACAAGTGAAGTAAGGTGAAGGTTCATTTCAACAGACAATAAAAGAAAGGGATTTTCTAATAAAAAAAGAAAAAGAAATTGAAAGATATATTGTCCGTACAACTGCACTTTACTATGACATTTTCCTAAAAAAATGTGAAGTTTAAATATTCTGTACAAAGCTATTCGTAAGAACTACTTAAATTTCGATAGTTCATAGGTGACTGTCATGTCTAAGAACCGTTACACGAGTAATATCCTTAATAGAAAATGGGTCAAATAAAAAAAGTACCATATTTCAAAAAACACCTCTACTTCTTACAAAAAAATGTCAAAAGGTTACTTTTCCAAGCCACTAAATGAGAAAAGTCGATCTTCTTTATAAAAAAAATGCTACAAAAAGTTACTTTTTTCCTCTTAATTTGACCATTCACCTCACTTCACTTTGTTAGTGAAGTTACCAAACAATCCTCTTCAATTATGAGTAAATCCCATCTTCAACCATTTTATCATCCATTTCTCTTGTTGCTGTGAAGGAGATAAGGAGACTTTGGATCCTCAAGTACAAGGAAGGATTCAAGAATTCCACCATCTTTGAGAATCTCAAAGTTCTCCAAATATAAACTTTATAAATTCCAATAAAAAAAATTAGGTGGCTAGAATTTCAGAATTCTAATGAAGAAACTTGGCATTTACAAATATCAAGGGACAATGCGTCACATCATATACTAACATTACATATTATTGTCAAAAGTTCTAATAAAGAAAGCAGGTTCATTTCTTTACTTGAATTTCTGGCGAGAATGTGACATCCTGTGCCCTGCCATGTTTCTTCACAAGTAATTCAAAATCCTAGCCACCTAAAGGGTCTCAAATGACATTTGAGATTTCAAGAATTCTAGCCCCTTTGCTTTCTGGGGGACTTTCTAAATGCTAAAGTACAAGGCAACATTCAAAATTTCCACAATGTCTTAGAATTTTAAAATTCTCTAAATAGGAATTTTATGAATTCTAGTAAAGAAAAAACCCACAGAAATTTCACCAAAAAGCAAAAGGGTTGAAATTTCTAGAATTCCAAAGGTCATTTGAGACCTTTAGGTGTGGCTGGAATTTTGAATTGCTTGTAACGAAACATGGCATTTACAAATATTAGGGGAAAAACTGTCATATCATGTAAAAAAAACCCAAAATGACAAATTCTTGTCAGAAATCTTAGTAAAGAAACAGGCCCAAAAGGTCTTAAATGACCTTTGGGATTCTTTTCTTTTTAGTTGAATTTCTTGATGCTCAAGTACAAGAGAGCATTCAGGAATTCCATGGAATTTCAAAGCTTATTTGAAACATTTTATTTGACCAGAATTCTTGAATTCTTTAGAAGAATCTCAAAATTGTAACCATATAAAAGGTCTCAAATGCCCCAATAGAATTTTGATAGCACCTTTGATTTTTGTTGGAATTCCTAGATGCTCAAGCACAAAGGAGGATTTAGGAATTCCACTAGGCATTCATAGATTCTAGGGATAGGAAATCTTTGAGTTCGAGTGAAGAGACTGTCCCTTTAGGGCCTATTTCTTTACTAGAATCTCTAACAAGAATTTGCTATGTTGGGGTGTTTAGGAAATGATGTGATATCTTGTCCCTTGGCATTTGCAAATGTTATATTTTTTCACAAGCATTTCAAAACTCCAGCCACTTAAAGTACCTAAAATGGTCTTTAGAATGCCAGAAATTCCACCCCTTTGCTTTTTGGTGGGATTTCTGGATACTCAAGTATAAGGGAGCATTTGAGAATTCTACTAGGTCTGAGAATTTCAAAATTCTCTACACTACACCAAAAGCTGACATTAGGAACAGCTCAAATCCGTTCCTAACAAAAATTGGAACGATCTTAGGCCGTCTCAAAATGTGTTGTTCCAAATAAATTGGAAGGGTTTGAATCTGTTCCCAAATCGAAAATTTGGAACAGTCACATACCGTTGCAATGTTTGAATTTCGGAACGGTATCGGCCCGTTCCAATACTATTCTAGAACCGTTCCTCTTTTTATTTTATTTTTTTATCCTGGAACACTTTCATGACCGTTCCGAAAACATTCCATAACCGTTCCTGACGGTTTTGAACCGTTCCGATAGCGTGCTTAAGCCGTTCCAATTCTTTAATTTTAAAGTATTCCAGAACTATTTAAAACCGTTCTAATTTTTTTGGGCAAGGTTTATAACCATTCCTAATGAAAATATATATATATTTAAAAATAAATTCTATAGTAGCAATTTTTTTTATTATGCCACCTAATGCATTTTAAATTAAATAATAAACAGAGGCATTCACAGCTATACACATTCATAGAAAAAAGCCACCAATGGCTCACAAAATCTAAAATTGAATTCAATAAACTAACTTGAACTCAAATATACAATTTATACTATTTGTATATCCATACATGATACATCCACCTCCTACAACCTTCTAACTAAATACATCAACTTTGGACCTCAATCTCACGATCCTACTATCTTCATTGGCAATACGCAGTTAAGTTGATTGCTCATCAGCTCCACAGTCTCCACTAAAGCCTTTTTGTTCTACTTCTGTTTCGCAACCTGGTTATTGAACCAGATCAATTGTTAGTTATCCTCACTCATTTGATTCATTTCGGGCTTACAACCATTTCTTGGTACAACTTCATCTCAAATTTTAGCTTAGATTTTCCTGGTCCAGAAAGTTTAAAAAAATGAGAACAAACGCTGCATTAATAAATATTCGACATATATTAAAACAATATTTCCACACTTATGCCATCTCCACTTGTATCACAAATCTCAAGGTACATGAAATCTATATTCATGTCTTCAAAGTTCAAACTGACCTTGAGAATGTTGATCTGTATTTATTTATACATCCTGTTGATGTCCAAGGTAACTCAAGATAAACTTGAGAATATTGATCTGTATGTCCAAGGAAAAGAATGACCACATAAACAAATAATTTAAGAATCAACTTAAGATATGTAACTGGAAAAACCTAATGCCTTTTGATCGAGTGCTTTCTTGGATCTCTGGAATGACAAGTGTGGCATTCAGAAGCTTGGATATGGTTACAAGATCACATATCTAGAAAATGAACGAACATGTTATGAACTATCAATAAGAGTTCCAATCAAGAAAATCTCCTCGGATGAAATAATCTTACCGAAGAAATTATCTTCTCAAATCCACCAAAAATTCTGGCATAAATGAAACCATTAATATGCTCACTTGGAACTGCAATATAAAATCGAAGCAAGCAATTAATTAAAATTCTTGCAATTGAAGCTTGAGAAGTTGAGATGTTCACATAGTTCATCATCATCATCATAGCGATAGTAATAATAATGCTCACTCGGGTCCAGAGTTGGAACCGGGTCAAAATCCAAAGCATAGGATCCAGATCTAGAGACACATCCATCCTCTTGAGTAAATATATATATATATATATATATTTCTCATTAGTCTGGAAGACAAAAGATTCGATCCATTCAAAATATGCAGAATCCAGATTATTTGACAAAAAAGGTATTAGGAAAAGGGATTGACCTCCTTGGAAGGAAGTAATTATACACTATATAATATTGCAGGGCAAAAAGAATTTAGCACTAAATAGGGATGATGGAAGAAGTAGCACACACTAAGCCTACACTAGATTCGATATGTGTTACAAGGCTTTAAACAAGATGATGGCAGATCAATTACGATGCATGATGCCCATGAGCATATTTAGTTAGTTGTAGCCAACTTTCTTTGAAGCTAGCCCAAGAAGAGAAATGTAATCCAACAAGTCAGACAGTAATCATACTTAAAGAATGTGTAGTTTGTGGGTACTTCGGCTTTAATTCTATTTTTACTAACACTTACGTCGAAAATGCTTATCCATGCATGACTTTGTTCACAACCATCACTAAAAGAGATAAAAATATTTTGAACACAGAAAAGAAAAATAACATAGATCTGAATAAAATATAATGAAAGAAAAATAAACTTTAGATCATCTTATTAGCCCCATTTCAATAGTGTGAATTACTATCAGTCCTTCAAAATTCATTTCAGAAACTACATAGATAAGTGAACGAATTATCAAACATCTAACATACATAAAACACAAAATACTCCACAAGAGAGCATCTTAAAATTTCAACTACCATACATTCAAATTCAAACATCTAGCATACCTAAAGGGGATATCCCTCTTCTCTTTGTCCCATTTCCAAGGAAAGCCAGAAAAAAATGATGAAAAGAAAACAAACATATAGAAGAATTCAGGAGATGGAAGAACCCATTTCAGTACCTTTTAGATGGAAACAATCAGCCACTGAAAAAATCTCGATCAAGCAGAGGAACAATCACAATTCACAGAATCCTACCATGGAAAAGAGAACACATGCGTACGTCTTCATTAGAGGAATAAGAGAAAAAATATGGGAGAGAAAGTAAAGAAGTTTTTAATGAGAGAGAAGAAACGAGGAAATTCTAATGAAACAGAGAATTTTAAATATCTTAGCAAATAGAATAACTGTAAAGAAATCCAACCAACTAAACACCACTAAAGAGGAAAAATAAAGGCCAAAAAATAAGGATACATGTTAAAATAGGAAAAGTTTGTTACAGTACACTGACTTTTGATTCCAATCGCATATAGTCTAGTCTGGCAGGACAAACTATGACACTGCAATTACAGAATAAGAATAGGTAGTAAATTGATCATCTTCTTCTTTCTCGTTTGAGTGTTTGAAATGGGCTGTTTTGATACACCTTTAGTCATGGAATCGTTTTACAGAATAAAAGAACTAAATGGATATTACTAGCAAGTTAGGTTATGGACCACAAAAATTAATACTCATTTTTTAATACTTAGATTGGGTTAATCCCACTTCAAAGTTTACCCAGCTACAAAAGGAAAATTTGAACAGTAGCCCACATCTCTCCATATAAGAACACATCAACAACATTGAATATTTCTCCAACCAACATAAATAAATCACCATGTTCTTACAATCAGATTCATCGGTTCAACATCTGCCCAAGACTACCAAAACAAAACCTACTCCTAAAAATCACTTGTCCCCAGAAACAGACCCTCTTTACAAATTACCATACCAAAAACAGAATTCACAGAAACAACATCGGCAAGTCTTCAAATGAAAACCCCATCTGGATCTAAAATTAACAAACAATTAGACCTTAAAAAACCAATCACAATCCATATGAAATCCACTGAACTTATCACAAATTGCAAATCTGCAAACGAGCATAAAGACTACAAAACAGAAAATCAGACTTTGGTTTGGAAGGTACCTTCCATAGTCCTCTAATGAAATCATCATTTACAAACCCTAACTCCATGCTTCCACATAACAGGAGAAAACAAAAGAGAGAGATGTAGATTACTTTGAGGGTAACGTTGAGTTAAGAGATCCTCCGCGTCCGTACAAAGGAAGTAAGAGCATGAAAACGAAGAATAAGAAAACCTTTACTTTACCTTTGAAATGTCTCTTCTTCCTTTGCTTGGTCTCTTTCGAAATCTCCAGTTTTCTCTTCTCTTCTTTTGGAGCCTGAACCCACCAAGCTGTTAATGCTGCTCTCTTGTCTTCTTCCTTTGTAGTCGAACTCTCCTCAAACTCAAACGGCAACGACGATCGAAGATCCCAAGCCAACGACAAATCGATCTAAGAAAACCCTAGGATTTTTATCTTCTGTCTTCTGCAACCGATCTTGTTAAACCCTAGGATTTCTGTGAGAGAGAGAGAGAGAGAGAGAGAGAGAGAGAGAGAGGACTTTTGAGAAAGAGATATATGGATTTCTGAGAAAGAGATAGGGGAAAGGATTTTTGGCGGAGGGAAGAAATGGGCGCGAACCAACTGGAGGAAGGAGGGAACACTAAATGGGGGAACATAACAAGTTTTAGTAAATGGGGGGAAGAGAACGAGTTTTATCAAAACAGACCCCTTTTATTTTTGTCTTGAAACGGTTTTTAAAGTTAGAACGGTTTGAAACCTTGTCTAATTACAAATGGCTACTGACCGTTTTAATGTTTTGTTTCTAATTCCTGTATTTGGTGTAGTGCTAGACCAGAATTCCATGAATTCTAATAAAGAATGATAAGTCCACAAAATTGTAGTTTTCATCATCATTTTATGTTACTTTGTGTACTTAATTAACGTAATTTGCACTCAATTTCATAATTCCATGCGTTTGAGCATTAAAGTTGAAATTTTACTCAAAATCATTCAAAATCATCAATCTTGCATGAATTTTATGAAATCATTGGTTTGCATCATCTTAGTGCCATACCAATTAGCTTTTTTATTCTTGCATCATCAATTAGTTCATGGAAAATCATCCAGTAGTGCATCCATGTGCTTGATCTCATTCGGGTCCCATGCATAAAATTTATGAGTTTTATACATATTATGGCTGAATTATTCTTTTCATTCTTATAGGAAATCCTCAATTTTTTTTTTTTTTTTGGATCCACTTGAAGAGAAATTAGAGAATGAAAAAAAAAAAAAAAAAAAAAAAAAAAAGAAAAAACAAGGGAAGTGCCAAAGCACTTTAGAAGTCTAACCAATGGGGCCCCACCATGCATGGACGTTCCATACTTATAGACTCTCTTATGTGCACAACTTTTAATTTTCTCATCCACATCAACAAGCAATCTTGGGAGATATTTTTGGAATTATACAAGGAAGGTGTGTGCACCAAGGACATCTAAATTAAGAAAGATAATCATCTCAAAGCCAAAAGTCTTTCCAAAGGAAAAGTTAGAAAATCATCAATCTTGCATGAATTTTTGAAATCATTGGTTTACCTCATCTTAGTGTCACAACAATTAGCTTTTTGATTCTTGCATCATCAATTAGTTCATGGAAAATCATCTAGTAGTGCATTCATGTGATTGATCTCATTCGGGTCCCATGCATGACATTTATAAATTTTATACATATTATGGCTGAATTATTCTTTTTATTCTTGTAGGGAATCTTTAAATTTTTTTTTTTTTTTGGATCCACTTGAAGAGAAATTAGAGAAGAAAAAAAAACAAGGGAAGTGCCCAAGCACTTTGGAAGTCTAACCAAAGGGGTCCCCACCATGCATGGACATTCCATACTTATAGACTCTCTTATGTGCACAACTTTTGATTTTCTCATCCACATCAACAAGCAATCTTGGGAGATAATTTTAGAATTATACAAGGAAGGTGTGTGCACCAAGGACATCTAAATTAAGAAAGAGAATCATCTCAAAGTCAAAAGTCTTTCCAAAGGAAAAGTTAACTTCGAGAACAATTAAGAATCCCTACAAATTGTTAGGGATTTTGTGTATTGCAATTTGATGGATGCATTATTCATTTTTATTCATCATTTGAATTTTCACACATGCATTATTTTAGAAATCTTGAAATCTTAATTTACTCATGCATTGCTTTAAATCTTGTAAACCTTTTAGGTTCATGCATGTTTTGGTTTCAAACTTGGATGCATTTATATTTGGAAAGGATTTTATAAATCAAGCTGGCCATTTGTTTTAAACTTTCAAATCTATTTAGGCTTTTTATGTTTCATGATTTTAAAGCACTTGGATTGGTTTAAATTATGTTTCCATGCTTGGTTTAATGGCCCAAAGATCCCACAAGAAATTTACTTTGAAAAATGCAAAAGTTGGGATTTTTGTCTTACGTTGTCGGTCAACTAACAAGCTAAGTGTCGACTAACCGACAAGTGAGCCGAGGTCAACCAATGGATCTGTCGGTCCGAATTCCAGAGAGCAACAAATTTCAGATCCTCTCTGTCGGTCAGCATGTCGGTCAAGGCTCGGTTAACCGACCTTGCTTCTGAACCTGACCGAAGCTCTCTCGGTTAGAAAACCAGAGAGGAGTTTTCTGACCAAGTTTACATTGTCGGTTAGGGTGTCGGTCAGGCCTCGGTTAACCGAACATGTTGGCTAACCGAACCATGCTTTTTGGTCAGCAAATTTTCGAAAATATGACCGTTGGCCTGTGACCGTTGGGGGTGTCGGCTAACCGACCCCTGGATGTCGGCTAACCGACATGTAGCCGTTGAGCAACTTTTTCTATAAAAAGAAGCTCATTCCTTAGCCCCATGTGATGATCTTTGAAGCCCTTCTTGAGGTATTTTGAGGGAAAAGAAAGGGGATCAAGCTAAGGAAGGCTAAGGGTCATTAAGGAAAGCTAAAGCTTGGATTAATGAAGTTAAACCACCAAGTAAGCTTTGCCTTTTTATAATCATTGTTTTATGCTTTGTTTAA
The DNA here is from genome assembly GCA_028538565.1 of Umbellularia californica. NCBI lineage: Eukaryota > Viridiplantae > Streptophyta > Magnoliopsida > Laurales > Lauraceae > Umbellularia > Umbellularia californica. Next base: position 21,331,912 of record JAPQWN010000005.1, on the reverse strand, counting down.
TCTTTGGTAAATGATTTTAGCATATAAACTATGATGTGTTGAATCCTCTACTCCTTTAATCTTTGATTTAAGTCATTGGATTCTTCACCTTGATTTCTAAACAAGTTTGTTTTAATACTTTATAAAACATGTTTTGTCAAAACCTTTGATTTGTTTTACAAACATGTTTCATTAACTTGTGTGAATCATCTTTGTTGTTTTCATTCATTTGAACTTTAGTTAAATTAGTTTGTTTTTTAAAACAACATTGAATATGCATGACATGTTTAGGCATAATTAATTTCATACAACTTGTGAGCTTTTGATTTCATATCTTCAACAAGTTTGTATTTGGTACATGTGATTTGCATATTACTTCAATCAAATCTTTTTATGTGTATTAAACTTTTAATTGCTTCAAGCATAAATTGATTAAGCTTTATTTTAAATATTGATTGAAGTTTCCACACACTCACTTCATAAGCATACATCTTTGCATTCATAGTGTTTGTGTGAGTTTGTTTTACACTTTCATATTCGCCTAATCTAGAGGCAATTAAATTGAGCTTTAATTGTAATCTCTTAGAGTGCTTTGTGAAAACACTTTTTTGAGAGAAATCATTTGACTGTAAAAGGTTATTGCTTAGCCTAAGAAAAGCATTGTATGAAGGTTATTGCTTAGCCTAGAAAAGCATCTTGTATAGGTTGTTGTTAAGCCTTGAAAAACAACATTGTAAGGTTATTGCTTATCCTTGGAAAGCATATTGTAGTGGTTATTGCTTAGCCATTTGAAAAGCATAAATAGTGGAAATCCAGTGGGGTGTAAGATCACAAGCTGGTAGTGGATGTAGGCATTGAGGCCGAACCACTATAAATGATTGTGTTATGGTGAATGCTTTTGTGGTGATTGTTGTTGTTTAGCTTCTGCATTTTATTTGTTAATCATCACAAGTGGCTAATTGTTTTAAAGTAGTTTAAAATTGGCATAATTGGTCATTAAGTTGTAACTCACCCTATTCACTCCCCCTCTAGGGTTAGGATCCCGGACTTTCACAAATAAGGAAAAAAGAGACTTAAAGGGGTGGTTCTTCTTTACTAAAATGGGCTTTGCAAAAAGCATAAAAGGGTAGTGGGGGAGGCATGATGGAGACACCCCATGGAAACCACATTCCCACACGTTCAGATAACTCCACCCATCTTTTTTACTGGTTTATTCTCTCCTAGCCACACCTTCTCTTCCTTACCTCCTTTCTCAATTATTTTATTTTGGTAGGCCTTGGGCCATGTCCAAGGATTTATTTTGAATGAGAATCTTTGTGAAGGAGAAGTTGTAAAAATGAAGTTCTCAATGAAAATCATATCTTTTGCAATTAAGGAGTAGATTTTTTGGATCGGAGCACAAAGTGAAGTTAAGTGATTTTCTTTTCGTTCTATGTCTTTAATTTAATTTTTTTTATCCCTATGATGCATGTTTAATAGAATAATAGATCTGACTTCGCGCCATAGGCAAACCTCTACTTTATATTTTTAATAAATTTCTTTTTTATCAGTTAATCTTCTTTTGATAAAATACACTTAGGTTTTTATGCTTTTGATATTTTATGCTTAATTTGTTAACTAACGCTCAAAGTAATTTATATTTTTATGAGGTGGTGGAGATCTTGGGTTCTTCTGCTTTAGAATTGAATTTAAAATATATATATATATATATATATATATGGGAAGTGCTCCTATGAGAGACACTCTTACCAACTTTATGAGAGATGGGTGGGGGCCCTCACTTCCATATCCACTCTCACCAACTTAAATGCAAGGGCCCCCACCCATCTCTCACCAAGTTGGCAAGAGTGTCTCTCATAGGAGCACTTCCCTATATATATATATATATATATCTTCCGTATCAGAAACATTGAGTTGTTTCTGATCTGAGTTATTTGCAAGATAAAAGACAAAATTAAAGTATATGGATTGAGAATTGAAATTAATTAATGGACTCTTTGTTGCTCTGATCTACCTTTATCATTATTGTTATCCGTTCATCTTGCATAGTAGCTTTATCTCTCATTCAAATCTTGATTTATTTCTATTTTCATTATAAAAAATTCATATTTTAATAAAAAAATATTTCAGTAGTTCTCCCTGTGGGATTCAACCTATACTTGCTACTGTCTCAAAAAGACAGCTGTGCACTTACAATATTAAAAGACTGGATTTAAATTTACATCAAAGAAACAGGCCCGTCTATTTGGAAAATTCTAAGTTATTTGGAATAGATCTATTTCAAATCGAGTTGTTTGAAATAGATATTTCACAAATGGATGGTTTGCTAAAGAGACATGTGGACTGCATTTCATAGTCTAAGTAATCCAATAGTTTGCGGTTTTTTATAAATTCTTGGAGATTCGTGATGAATCAAGGCATTACATCCGACCTTATAGCCATTTTTAGTCTTCAAAAGAGGATAGATGGTTCAAATCTCAATTTAGGTCCACAAAAGTCCAAAAAAAGTAACTTTAAGTCTTCTTTTTTTTTTTTTTTTTTTTGCAAATTATTGGGAATTTATACTAAAAATAAACTTTTATGTATTTGTCTTTGATTGATTCATTTTTAGTATATTTTGTCTTCTCATCTAACTGAGATTTTGTATGGGCAGATGGTTGCATTGTTAATTATTATGCATGTGAGTGTCTTTTATTCTATAAAGTAGACAAGTTGGTGTGTAGAGTTCTACTTATACACGGAAGACTTATTTGTCAGTTTTTATAAAATATAAGTTGTTGTTCACAATCTAAATGGATTTGGACACACCATCGATACGATCGTAGCATGATGTTTCAACAGGCTTGTCTTGGCTGCGGAAAACGGTATAGTTTTGACCAATTGTGCTAATACGCTTTGTGTGTATTGAACATGACCGTTTTTTAGGTTTATTGTCTTTATACTTACTATATAAGATGATTAACATCCAAATGGTTATTATGAATACTTGTACTCTTAATCTTGACATAAATAATAGACACATACATTTAGTATTTGGCATTTTGATTTACGAATTAGTGAGATCTTTTATGGGTCAACAATCTTAGTAAATTGGATGATTACACTACATGTATGGTGTATATTAGTTTATTGGCGGAATCCACGTCCCGTAACAGGGATTGATGATATCCCCTTAATAAAGCTTTTAAGTTTTGATTATGTCAAACCCTGCAGGTGAACTTTATGTCCGACATATCAAATAAGTTAAGTGTTAGATCTCAAGAAATTATAAAGATATCGATTAAATATAGATGTCAGTAATTATTTAATCGATGAATATCTAAAATCTTAACGTGGGGAGATTAATAAGCATTTAATGACAAGAAGCTCTAAATATTATTTTGAGAATAAGGATAGGAGTACAATTATAATTCTTTAGTGGACTAAATTGTAATTTATGGAACTAGGATTCTAATTTGGGTCGAATTATGGTTTCTTGTTTCCATAAGAAGCCTATCCTTATTTCCTTCTTAAGGTCCCTATTGTAGCCTATAAATATGCGTTATTCTCTCTAGGTTAAATACAACAAGAAAAACAAGAGAAATCTCATTTTGGGAGAGCAAAAGAGAATTCGTAGAAGAGGCCCACTCCCTGTTGCGAGTTCGAGCATATAAGAATACAGTAGAAGATCTTGAGATTTTTGAGTTGCTGTAAGACCGAGATCAAATCAGAGAGATCTCGCAGGTATGGTTTTTAATCATATTATCTATAGTTATTTCCACAGTAATCTGTATGCGGTGTCGAGAGTTCCTGGTTTCTACTCTTTTCTAACAATTGGTATCAGAGCCAATCTTGATACTACGTATGGATTGAAGAAAACATAGTAAGATTATAGGTTGTTGTAAGAAAACATGGTCTGCTTTTGTTGTAAGTAACCATTGTTTTGCAGCGAAATATCTAACATTTGTTTTGCAGCAACTAAGTAACTGATCTGGCTATCATGGTTACCATATGTGTATGTTATGTGAATGGATCCCATGAATCAAATTCATGGTTACTGTTTTACGTATTTTAAAATTTTTATGGTGATGTAATTATATTGACATAGCATGTGAACTCCGTTCATAAGGAGGCTTAGGATTCAATGTAATTTTTTTATGGTGATATAATTATATTGAGATAGCATGTGAACTCCATTCGTAAGGAGGCTTAGGAATCAATGTAATTTCTCAAGAAGGGGCACACGTTCTGAAGGCTTAGGAATCAATAAACCCCTAGGCCCCCGTGAGCTGATCTGGCAGCTCGACCCCTGCCAGTGGATACCCTCGGACCCCCTCTGCGAAGTGCACGTTTAAAGAAGTGGCAATCATGAAGACGAAAGAATCCTATTTGACCATGATAGTTAGGCCTCTTATGCTGGTTGTCATTCCTTTTTGTGCATGGATGTCTATTATTATCATTGCTTGCTAAATATGATATTAATCTTGTTTAATTATGTTTAGAATGGTGTAGTAGTAAAGACATGGTTCCGTATTACTACTAGATTTTAAACTGGTCTTAATTAAACTGTTTTATAAGAATCCTCATTGCTAAATAACTAAGTGGGAGAGGAAACTTCTTAAGTTCCCACGGTTTCCATCATTGTTTTGTAGGAGATGTAATTGATTTATGTGTTGACCTTGGAGTCTTCCTCCTAATCGGATGAGTTAATTATGGAATCTCCAGTACAAACCCCCATATGGATAATTTAGGGTAATTATTAGTATAGGTCTCTTCTCCATCTGATGGGACCGAATACGGAATAATGGACCTTGAATTAAATGATGGTATACACTTAGCTATAAATAACAGTATGCTCTCCATCTTAGTCACTTTTATTATTTATAAGACCAAAGTTATGGCAGCTATTTGGTTTTAATTGGCATGGTTTGTTGCCTTGACAGTAGAACTAAAAGGTTATGTCCTATCTGAACAAAATAAATATGGTACTTGTCCTCATATCGAGGCATACTATGCATTAGTGTTTTAGATTGCTGTCGGATTCTTTTATTAATTGGCAAAGGGAGCCATTTTCCTTTTATTTGAACCCAAAGATTTATTTTTGCCCGTCATAATTTGCTAATTATGTAAATCTCAGGTTTTATGATGGGTGCTTTCAATCTACTTGCTGTTATTCTCAAAGAACACAAACTCACTGGACCTAATTACATTGATTGGAAAAGAAATTTAGATATTGTGCTAACTGCTGAAGAGTACAAATATGTGCTCACTGAGGTGTGCTCAGAGAAACCTATAGATGGATGTACCAATGAGGTAGCCATCGAGATATACAAAAAAATGATCAAGGCTGATGAGATGGCGCGATGTTACATGTTGTCATCCATGTCAAATGTTTTGTAATATCAACATCAGTCTTGTCCTACAGCCTACGACATCATGTAGTCTCAAGGAGATGTTTGGTGATCAGGATGGGGTAGCTAGACAGGTTGCTATAAAAGAATTGTTTAACACTAAGATGGATGAAGGTACATTTGTAAGGGATCATGTTTTGAAAATGATGGGACACCTCAATGAACTACAGGTCCTTGGAGCTGAAATTGATGGGGAGACCCAGATCGATATCATTTTCCAGTCCTTGACTGATTCCTTTGAGAATTTTCTCTTAAATTACAACATGAACAAGCTATTTTTTCTTTAGCGAAATTACTCAAGGAACTTCAAGCTATCGAGGGCCTTCTGAAAAAGCCAACTAGTGTTCACGTTGCTGAAAAAGGTTTTGTTTCGAAAACGAAAAGCAAGAAGAAACAGAAAAAGGGTCAGAATCGTAAGGAAGTTTCTCAAGGGGGCAACGAACCACAGGGTGAAGTGAAAAAGCCTAAGGGCAAGTGTTTTCATTGCAAGCAAGTAGGGCACTGAAAAAAGCAATGTCCAACTTTTCTCAACAAAGTGAACAATAAAGGTAAATTTCATTCACTAGTTGTTGAATCATGTTTGGCGGTCATATCTACCGGTAGCTGGTGTGTAGATATGGGAGCCACTAATCATGTTTGCAATTCATTGCAGAGGTTCCAGGAAAGCAAGCAGCTAAGTGATGGAGAGATTTATTTGCTTATGGGTGATGCTACGAGAGTGGCAGCAGTTGCAGTAGGAGATGTTTGTCTAAGTTTTAGTAGAGATAAGACTTTAATTTTAAAAGATTATCTTTATGTTCCTTCCATAAGGAGGAATTTAATTTATGTTTCCAAGTTGGTTAAAGACAAATATTCCATTTATTTTAATAAATTTGTGGTTATTAAGTACAATAAGCGTTATATCTGTTCTGGTTCATTGTTGGATGATCTTTATATTAGTAATCCTATTTCTCCTGAACAACAACTGACCGAATCAAATAACACAACTACCCTACCATGTAAGAGAAAGAAACCATTGAAATTGAACCAAACATATCTTTGGCATTTACACCTTGGACATATTAATCTACACTGGATTTCAAGACTGGTTGCAAATAAACCATTACATTCATTGGAAGTGGAGGCCCTTCCAATTTGTGAATCTTGTGTAAAAGGGAAAATGATTAACCATCCTTTTCGACAAAAGGCTATAAGGCCAAAGAATCATTGTAATTGGTTCACTCTAACCTGTGTGGGCCCATGAATGTCCAAGCTAGAGGTGATTTTAAGTATTTCATTAACTTTATTGATGACTACTCAAGGTATGGGTACATTTAGTTAATGCATCGTAAGTCCGAATGCTTTGAAAATTTCAAAGAGTATAGAGCGGAAACGGAGAAGCGTTTAAGTAAGAGTATCATAACACGACAATCTGATAGTGGTGGCGAATACCTCTTTGGAGAATTTAGGGATTACTTAGCACAGGAGGGGATTACATCCTAGCTGTCTGCACCAGGTACACCTCAACAAAATGGTGTAGCAGAAAGAAGGAATATGACTCTTATGGATATGGTAACGTCAATGATGAGTTATTCTGATTTACCTAATTCGTTCATCCAATGGCTAAAATTTTAACCCCATAGTCGTTTTTAGCCTTCTAAAGACATTCAATGGTTAGGATCAAGCCATTTAGGACCCCACAAGAAAAAGTTGAAAAAAAAAAAAAAGGGTCACAAGGACGTCATTGCAAAAAATAATAATAATAATAATAAATAGGGTGACAAGGATGTCATTTTCATCGTAGCATTGTCCGTCTTACTGTTTGAAACATCTGTGTCTATTTTAAATTTGCCCAGCTTGATGATTGTGTGACTAGAGGCTTAATTTGAGTACTCCATTTGAAACAGACGTGAAAAAATGTGTTACCAAATGGCTTAGAAGTTTTTTCAAACAATTTTAAGACAAATAGGGGCGAAAATAGACTTGCCAACCACAACCTTAGACAAAAAACAAAGGAGATAGGAGACAAATGTTGTACAATATGAAGCACAAGCACCCATAATTTTTTTAAATTTCTATAAATTACTTTTTAAATATTATTTTTTATTCAATGGAATTCAAGTAGCAAAATGCTCATTCAATGTAGTTTACCCACATTTTAGTCTCCGCCTATTTCCACAATTTAATCTTTGCCTAAGTTTTCTATGAGCATGTGCTGCAAGTAGCAAGAGATCCTCTTTGAAAAAGAGGATTCCACATTTGAGGACCACTGCTTAGAATTATTAATATGAGGTTAGATGAACACTATTACTAAAAAAAAATACACAGTTAGGGAGCCAGGTCTTTCTTGATAAAGGGGGAGGGGAGGAAACTTTTTAAAATTCTTGATTTATTAATAAAATATAATTTATTTCTTGCAACTTCTATTGATTGTATTTCAAGAAGCACTCTAAATTTGAAAAAAAAATTGAATGTATTTTGGGACACAATTTCTCAAAACTTTGGGAGGTTAGTTAAATATGGAAATATTAGGACTCAACATAATGAATCCACCAAATCACTCAAAGAAGCACGGAAAGTTGTATTTCACTCTAATCAAAGTAGGACTTATATTGAATTAGTCAGATGTAAACTAATCCACTCACAATTAATTAATGAGAAATCGTATATTGGTCAGTTGTAATTATTTGATGAGCTACGATATCGACCATGGGCTTGGATGGTTGAGAGGATTACATTGAAAGTTATTACATAAGTCATGATAATGTGGATTGCAAAGGTGCAGATGATATTATAGTGCATAGTTCACTTGCCTAGGTCGTTTACGTGTCTAACTCTTGCTTCCCATTAGTGAGAAGTTGGAATTGGATAGTGAGGCCTACGTATTGGAAATCCGAACCACTCAAAATGAATGCATGCTCATTCAGTGAGTTGTTCAGAAACTTTTCTCCAATTCAAGTTGGTCTCATGGTAAGATTGACTATATCATAAATAATGTGATTAATGCAATATTTACTGACCTATTGAAAATATAACCACTCAAAATAAATGCTCTCCCCGGTTGTCCTCAAATTTTACTTCAATAGGAGTTGATTTTATCGTAAGATTGAGATATAATGAATGATGCAACTATGCTCAATGTTACTATGCGACCAACTTTTATTTGAGTACAATTGGGACAACCCATTGAAGGGAAGTAAGTGCTTTCATTTTAGCCATTTCAAATTTTTACTTGGTGGGTTCCCTACTCACTTCAGTGGAGAAAGAATGAGAAACTGAGGGATTAGAACGCTTGTTTTGGGGTATTATTGTATAATCACTAGCTCTGCCCTTCAACATACACACCCATGGTTTAGTCTTGTGTGTGCTTGTTTTGGGAGGTTATTGTGTGTAATCGCTAGCTTGCCCTTCAATAGACACACCCATGGTTATATCTTTTTTTAGATTTCAATCATTTACAATACACGATTTCCTGCAAAAAAAAGAAAAATTATATAGTTTTTTTCTATCTTTGTAAGTGCCCGAATATTATGGACTTGGTTTAGACGATGGTGAAGCTTTTAATGATGCTGCTTATCAAGTCTGGGAGTGTCAATGGATATCTTAAACCTGAAAGGTAGACAAAAGTCAGGGCCCCGGGCTACTATCAGCCAAAGGCACTCCGACGCCTGAGTTAGTGCAATCACTGAACTAGGGTGAAGTGAGGAAGAAGAAGAAGGTTCAGGTAAGATAATGTAGTACACTATGTAATGGGTACCTGTTATGGTCTTACCATGCAGGTATATATAGAGTAGTGTGAAAGGTTCCATAGTGGGGGTAGGTGAGAGCACTGTCCCATCAGATCTTTCCCCAATCATCTTCATTAATGTGGACGTGATTGATAGGTAGGGATGACCTTCTGCCGGAATCTTGCGGCCACCCTACCTGCTGGCACGCTCTGCAGCACAGCTGTCCCATCTCATAATGTGGATTGGACGCTCAGTGCCCACCTCGGTCAAGTGGGCCGACCTGGAGAAGGTACTGAGGCCGGGCCTGCTCGAGGTAGGGTACTCTTACCGAGACGCTCGAGGCAGGGCCCAAGAAGGGAATGGTCGGTACCCTTACCGAGACCATCGCCACATCGGTGCCAGCTGGCAAAGGCGCCGAGCTGGATTGATGAGATTGAGGCAACTCTTGATTGGTACCTTTACCTAAGTCAGGGATAACCTCAGCATGACGAAAACTCCCCACACAATTGCCCCCTAGTTGCTGACCTTATGAGTGTCTCACAATTGTATGAGGTCGAGAGCTAAGTATGTAGGAGTTTTTCAACGCCGAGCTCGTAGCTCTTCATTTTGAAATCGGCAGCTGATGTAAGATCCTTATCATGACTGTTTAATTTAGGGCTTCTTTAATCCGTTGCCAGCCTGTCTGCCAGAGGACGCCGAAATCGCTGTTTCTGTTCGAGGCAATCAATCATTCTGACGGCGTTTACTGTAGAAGGCATATTGCCTCGCCACGTGTCACCATCTGGTTGGCAGTACGGCTGCTCCGAAGCGACGCGCGCATCTTTTGAGACGACGTGGTGAATGCGTGCCCTTAGAATTCAAAAGGGCGTCCTGCTGCTCTATAAAAACAGTATTCCCCTTTCTCCTTCTTCTACTTTGGCGATTTGATTTTGGGGGAGACTCTGCTCGAGCGAGATTCAGACCGTCTCTGTGTCTTCCTCTCCCTTCTGCTCTTCTGCTTCTTGCTCTGCTTTCTGTAAGTCTTCCTTCGTCTTCTTTCCGGCACCTCTCTTCTGCTTCTTTCCCTGCTAGGGCTTTTTTCCCTGTCATCCCAGTCTCCCAGACCTTCAAATATGGGTATAGGGGTTTACCGCTGTCTGACCGACACTGTTGGGGCCATGATTAGATTCAGGGAGACGTACGGCATCTTGGATGATATCCGTACCAGGCCGGACAATCCGGAGGACCCATGGGATGCTTTTTCATACCGAGATGGGTGGATGCCCTTCCCTCTGGTCTCGGTAGTTGAGGGAGGGGTTAAGTTCCCCATCCACCCATTGCTTAGGGAATGCCTGGCGACATGGAACCTTGCCCCCTGCCAGTTAATGCCAAATAGATATAAAATCATAATGGGGGCAGTAGAGCTGAATAGGATCTTAGGTATCCGCCTCGGTTTCCACGACATCGAGGACGCGTATGACCTTTGCAAGTCGACTGGGGAACCCGACCACTATTATTACCTCCGGGGAAAACCAAAGATGGTCCCCTTCGTTACTGCCCTCGAGGACTCTATGCGCCACGCTGGGAGCGACAGGTTGTTCGTTGCCGGCAACTGGGAGTTCGGCGCGGAAGATACCGAGGCAGAGAGGAGGTACAGGGTACCTCGTCAGTTCGAGCGCCTCCCAAGTAAACACCTAGCTCAATAGCTTGACTTTTCATCTCCTTCTTTATCTGCCGAACTAACGCCTTTGGGTCTGTTGTGCAGAGCTTGGTGAGAGGAGACAAGTGGCCTTGCGCGAAGTTTGGAGGAGGAACGGCGATTGGTTCGACGCCATCCAACGCTACCAGGGGCACAAAGGAAGGTCTGCTTGGTGTCTCTTAGGGTACCTGCCGAGGTACAAATCCTTTTTTCCAAAAGACAAGGGGCTGAGTACCTCGAGGCTGGGCCTAGCTACGCACCAGAGTTGATCAAGCAGTAGCCGAGCTCACCTGTTATCGACCCGGACCAGGCGACCGAAGAGCATTAGTTTAGCCCTGAGATGGAGAGGAGTCGTCAAGATTTCGCCACCACCAACCTCAAGGAGAAGCTGCTGGGCAAGCGGGCCTCCTCTTCCTCGAGGTCCGCCGACTCTTCCTCCAGGGATGCCCATAGGGCTCCCTCTTCCGGCTCTTCCCGTCATCACTCTACCGACGTGAGGGAGGAGGAGAGGCAGACGAAGAAGGCGAGGGATGAAGAGCCACGCCAGGCCAAGCCTCGGAAGGAAAAGGTTACCCGGTCGACCCCGGCGGAGGAGAGGAGGGAGCCGAGGCAGAGGGACGAGAGGAGCAGGAGAGGAGGGAGGAGGAGAGGAGGGGAGCGAAGGAGCAGCGGAGGCAGGAGGAGAGGGTACCAGTCGACGCCCAGGGGAGAGGGTTCGTCTCGGCAGGACCCTGCCCAACCCTTGGTGCCCCATGCTCCAGAGTCTGAGCCATGGAGGCCGTCCTTCCTCCTCGGGCCAGGGACTCCGCTGACCTCCGGACATAGGTTATCCGGCTGTCTGGCAGTCGCGACCGTGCTGGCGGGTGCGTGTACGCTCCCGGAAGACATTGACCAGTTCAGGGGAATGGATGAGGGCGCGCTGCACATGGCCAACCTTACGTCGGCCCTACTGGTAAGGAGCACTCGACGAGTTGTCTGATTCTGTAGACGTGCTTTGTGCTCTGCTAACTCATGTCTCTTTCCTTTTTTCAGGTCGTGCAGAGGTCTCAGGTGGCGTTGGAGAAGTCTCGCCAGAGCTGCTCTATGATCCAATCACTGCAAGCCGATAGGCAAAAGCTCGCAGCAGCTCTGGAGGGAAGCTCAGAGCAGCTGAGGAAGTCCCATGAGGAGTACGCCAAGCTGAACGAAGAAAATGAGGGAGCCATAACGGAGATTACTAGGATAAGTGCTAAGAATCATGAGCTCCGAGCAGTGGCATACGAAAAGGAAAAGAGGGCGGGCCAGCTGGAGGCCAAGATGGAGCCCTTGAGGAGAGAAAAGGCCGAGGTCGACGCACTGCTACAGGCCGAAAAGGAAGCCTCGGCTAAACTGAGAGCTGACTCCGAGGTTTCGCTGCAAGCAGAGATCGATGCCTCTTTCCAGGATGGGGTGGCCCAGGCGACCAAATAGTATGAAGATCAACTCGTAGGGCTGGGAGAGGAGCTATTTGAAATGGGTTGCTTGGCAGTGCTCAGAGAGATGGGGATCCCCAAGGATCACCCCATATTCCAGAATCTGCCCAAGCTCCCTCGCCCCGAGCCCGAGTCGCCTGCCCCCTTATTCACCGAGGCCTCTCTTAATCCTCCAGCTATCGAGCCCTCGGTCTCCTCCGAAACTCCTGAAGAGACTCTTCAAGCTCCAACTGCCGAGACCCCAACTGCCGATCTTGGGGCCGACGATGTGGAGGTTTCTCCTTCTACTCCTACTGGCAGTGGTGATGGTGGTGGTGAGATTGGCGAAGTCTCTGTTATTGATGTCGATCAACTGTCTTGATGTTTATTTACTCTTCTGCATTATGGGCGGAAATTCTTTGTACTTCTTTCTTTTTTAGTTATACATGTAAACACTTCTTCAAAAATGAATGAAACTGTCTTTTACTCCCATCTAGTGCAATGTATGATGAATGTCTTCTTCTTTTCCTGTCTTTTTTCTGTGTTTGGCTTTGTAACCAAGATGAAATAAATAACGGAAAATAAGACAAGTAATGGAGCTTGGCTCTATAGCTGGAGTCAATAGTAAGATAGGTCATTTACCAAGTTCAAGTGACCAAGCTAGGTTCCGCAATCGTCACGAGTCAATGCGTTGGGTAGGACGAAAGGAGCTCGGTCCTGTGACCAGAGCTGAAATCATTGAGTTCGGTTCAATTACTAGAACTGAGGACGACTGGTCCTGTGACCGAGCCAAGGCAGCTGGTTCTGTAACCGAGATGATGGGTGGCTAGTCCTGTGACCGAGCCAAGGCAGCTGGTTCTGTAACCGAGCTGAGGGGTGGCTAGACCTGTGACTGAGCCAAGATAGCTGATTCTGTAACCGAGCTGAGAGTGGCTAGTCCTGTGACTGAGCCTAAAGCTGGTTTCACAACCGAGCTGTGTGCATATGCCGAGTTCCTTAACTTGGCGAAAATTTTAAAAGTAATAAAATTTATTCTTCCACAAGAACTGATTTTATTGACTTTCAGAATTGAGTACAGTTTTAAAAATAGTACTTCTTGAGGTGAGTGGCATTCCATGGGCGTGGTAGTTCTCTACCCTCCATGTCCTGAAGTTTCTATGCAGACCGCCCAACTATCGAGGTCACCTTGAATGGCCCATGCCAGTTCGGTGCTAGTTTTCCTTCGGTGGTGTTTTTGTCCACTGGAAGTGTCTTCTTTAAGACCAGTTCTCCAGGCGAGAACTTTCTCTCCTTAACCCTTTGATTGTATCCTTTGGCCAACTGTTGCTGATAAGAAGCGAGGCGAATGGCTGCTGCATCCCTTCGTTCTTCAGCTAGGTCGAGCTCTGTAGCGAGGTTTACATCGTTTTGGCCTTGATCGAACAATTCCGACCTGAGGGTTGGGAGGCCGACCTCAAGTGGGATCACAGCCTCCATCCCGTAGGATAAGGAGAAGCGTGTAGCTGCGGTCGAGCGCCTTGGGGTAGTCCTGTATGCCCAAATTACACTCGGAAGTTCCTCTACCCATCTCCCTTTGGCTCGGTCCAGTCTCTTCTTGAGTCCGTCGAGCACCACCTTGTTAGAGATTTCGGCATGACCATTGCTTTGAGGGTATGCCGGAGTGGAATAGTAGTTCCTGATGCCAAGCTCTTGACAAAAGTTCTTGAAGAAGTTGGAGTCGAACTGAGTCCCGTTGTCCGAGACCAAGGCTCGAGGCACTCCAAATCTTGTCACGATGTTCCTCCACACGAAGTTTTTAGTATCCTTCTCGGTGATGGAGGACAACGCTTCAACTTCTATCCACTTGGTGAAGTAGTCAGTGGCTACTATTCGCCACCTTTTATTCCCTGGAGCTTGATGAAGTGGTCCTACCGGGTCCAATCCCCATTGGACGAAAGGCCAAGGACTGGAAAGAGGACTCAGGTCGTGTGCTGGCTGATGAAGAGAGTGAGAGAACTTCTGACACTTCTCACATTTCCTGGCATAGACCTGGGCGTCCTTCTGCATGTAAGGCCACCAGTATCCTTGGCTGATAGCTCGGTAGGCCAGTGACCGACCTCCAATGTGACTGCCGCAGATCCCTTCATGGATTTCATAAAGGAAGTCTTCGACTTTGCTCGGGTGATCGCCCTGGAGGTAGGGGCCATTGTAGGACTTTTTATAGAGCTTACCATTTGGAGAGAGCCAAAACCGAGCTGCTTTCAGCCGGATTTTGTGGGCTTGATTTTGTCCTCGGGGAGCTGGTCGTCCTTGAGGTAGGAAACGAATTCGTCCATCCAGATCGGACCGAGGTCGGCACACAGGATCTGCCGAGGTGGATGGAGCTCTATGCTAGGTCTGTCTAGTGCTTCCACTTCGACAGTCCTTTTTCTTCCTGCCTCGACTACAGAGGTCAGGTTGGCAAGCGCGTCGGCGTGAAAGTTGGAGTCTCTACCGATTTGCCTGACTTCAGCTTTTTGGAACTGAGAGAGGAGTTGCTTGGCGTGGGCTAGGTAGGCTGTCATCCTATCGTCACGGGCTTGGTAGTCTCCATTCAGTTGGCTCGTCACCAGCTTTGAATCACTGAAGACCACCAGTTGCCGTGCCCCCAGAATTTTTACGCTGCCCAGCCCTGCGATCAGCGCTTCGTACTCAGCTTCGTTGTTTGATGCTTTGAAATCAAGAGTCAGGGCTTGCTCGATGACAAGGCCCTTCGAAGATTGGAGGACTATGCCTACGCCAGCCCTCTTGGAGGTTGAGGATCCATCGACGAAGACTTTCCAAGATGAGTCGAGGAACTGTTTCCAGGACCCATCTTGTTCCATCTCAGTCTCGGTGGTTGCCCCCACCTCCTTGCCCCCCAGTTCGGTGTCGAGGTGGCTCGGTGCCGAAGTAGGAGAGGTGAATTCTACGATGAAGTCTGCTAGCACCTGGGCTTTGATCGCCGTTCTGAGTTGATACTAGATATCGTACTGCCCTAGTTCGACGGCCCATTTGGACACTCTTCTAGAGAAGTCTGCTCTTCTGAAGAGAGACTTGAGTGGACATTCTGTAACAACCACTATGGAGTTTGTCTGGAAGTAGTGTGAGAGCTTGCGAGAGGCACTGATGAGCGCAAGTGCGAGCTTCTCCAATGGTAGGTATCTTGTCTCGGCATCTAGCAGGATCTTGTTCGCGTAATAGATAGGCCTTTGCTGCCTGTCTTCTTCTCTGATTAGCATCGAGCTCACTGCGTGATTCGAGACGGCCAGGTATAAGTATAAGACCTTGCCCTGCGTTGGGGTGGACAGCAGGGGAGGTGAAGAGAGGTATCGTTTGAGCTCCTGGAGGGCGCTATCGCACTCTGGAGTCCATTGGAACCTCGAGCTCTTTTTCAAGAGCTGGAAGAAGGGGCGGCATTTATCTGAAGCTCTGCTAATGAAACGATTCAATGCTGCTGCCATCCCTGTGAGTCTTTGAACTTGTTTTGCCGTGGTCGGACTTTGGATGGCCTGAATCGCCGTGATCTGCTCTGGATTGGCCTCTATCCCTCGTCATGTGACCAGGCTGCCAAGGAACTTACCAAAGCCGACACCAAACGCACATTTGGAAGCGTTTAGCTTGAGCTTGAACTCTTTGAGGACGGTGAAGGTTTGACTCAGGTCCATCAAGTGGTCCTCTGACCTTTTAGACTTAACGACCATGTCGTCGATGTATACTTCAACCGTCTTGCCGAGCTGGGCATGAAACATCTTGGTTACCAGCCTCTGGTAAGTGGTACCGGCGTTTTTTAACCCAAAGGGCATCACTTTGTAACAGTAGATGCCTCTAGGTGTTATGAACGGGGTTTTTTCTTCATCAAGCCCATGCATCGGAATCTGATGGTAACCTCGGTAGGCATCGAGGAAACTCATCCTATCGTGCCCGGCGGTGGCATCGATCAGCTGGTCAATCTTTGGAAGTGGGATGCTGTCTTTGGGACATGCTTTGTTGAGGTCGGTAAAATCGACTCAAACCCTCCAGCTCCCATTCTTTTTCTTGACCACTATTGTGTTGGCCAGCCACACAGGGTAGTGGACTTCCCTGATAGCTTTAGCCTCCAACAGCTTCTTGACCTCTTCAGTCACCGCCTCTGCTTGCTGGATCCTGGTCCTCCGTGTCTTTTGGATCACGGGCTTGTGTCTGGTATCCACATTCAGCTTGTGGCTCATGACTTCAGGGTTGATGCCGGGCATCTCGTAAGGGGTCCAAGCGAAGACTTCTATGTTCTGTAACAGGAAGTCGAACAACTCGGACCTTTCAGCTCCCATAAGCTGACTTCCGAGCAGAAAGTACCTCTCTAGATCGTTGGGGTCTATCCTGACTTCGGTGAGGTCCTCTACACTCTTCTACTCGGGCGCTCGGCTGACAGGTTCGAGCTCGGCCGTGTGGACTTGCTGCGGCTCTGCTTCGTCGGGGACCACGGCCATGAGGCATTCTTTGGCCATCTGCTAGTCGCCACGGACTATGACCACCTTGAAGCTACCGTCTCCATTCTGCAAAGGGAACTTGAGCCTCTGGTGATGGGTTGAGGGGACCGCTTCCATGTTATGCAGCCAGGTCCTTCCCATGATGGCATTGTATGGGAATGGTGCATCCACCACCAGGAAGTCTGCTGTCATGGAGGCTCCTCCTACTCCGACTTTAAGGGAGATCTTCCCTTTGGGGTATACAGACTTGGAGCTGAAACCCACCAGCGGGGTGCGGGCTTCCTGCAAGTCCTCCTCTTTCAGACCCAGTTTCTTGAAACAGTCGTAATAGAGGATTTCCGAGGAGCTCCCAGGGTCCACGAGGATCCTTTTGACATTAAAGTTCCCCAACCATAGAGTCAAGAGCAGGGGATCATTGTGGGGTAGCTGGACCCCATCCAAGTCTTCGTCAGAGAACCAAATCTTTGGTCTCTCTTTCCTTGCCTTCCTTGCTGAGGGCCCAGCTCAGCCGTCATCACTTGTTTGTCGTGCTGGGCCCTCCTGGCCTCAGCACGAGCCTGGCCGCTTCCCTTAGGAGCAGGAGCTAGGTGAATGACGTTGATGGTCCCTTCCGGCTCATCGCTGTCCCGATCATCGGGCTGGCGTTGTTGAGCGCGGTTTACTCTGCCCTCCTCCTTGACGAGGTCCTTCAGATGCCCGTCCTTCACGAGCCTTTCGAGGTGTGCCTTGAAGGCGTGGCAGTCATCGGTTTTGTGCCCGTTCTGTTTATGGTAGCCACAGAATTTGCCCTGATCTCGGGAGGAAGCATCGCCTTTCATAGGCTGGGGCCATTTGAAGAAGGGTTGCGTCCGGATCTTGCCGAGGAGCTTGTAAATAGGCTCCTTGAAGATGGTATTGACGGCCTTGTAAGAGGCACCACTTGACTTCGGCTTCGCGCTACCTCCCGAGGTGGGAGCAAAGCGTGGTGCCGAGCCAGATGGTTCTCTACTTCGGTCCGCCTCCCCTTTAGCTAGCTTCTTTTCCTTCTTAGAGGGTCGGTCCTCCTGCCAGAAGTTATGGCTCTCCCGAGCTTGGGCCTCGTCTTCTTCTTTCTCGATGAACTGATTCACCCAGGCCATCAGTGCTTTCACCGAGTCCACGGGGAACCGCACCAAGTCCCTCCGAAGTTCGTTGCCTAGCAACAGAGCTTGTTGGAAGGACTTGATGGCTACTTCGTCATTGGCGTCCTCGATCTGGCTGTAAATGGTCTAGAACCTCTTGGCGAACCGAGTGATATTTTCGACTGGCCTCATTCTGATGGCCATCAGGTCGGAGTCCGTCTTCGGGATGACCCGGTGCACTTGACACTTCTCGACGAAGGAGTTTCGGAGCTGCTGCCAGCTCGAAATCGATCCCTCGGAGAGCGCGCAGAACCACCGAAGTGGGAAGTCACCCAGACTAGAGGAGAAGACCTTGTAGTCCAGGTTGCCATCGCCGCCCCACATCGTCATTCTTTGGGTGAAGTGTCGGAGATACGCTTCCGGGTCCGAGGTCCCGTCATAAAGATTGAACCTCGGAACGCTGAACTTATTGGGGAGGACGTGATCCCTGATCTCCCGAAAGAAAGGAGACGTGTCGTGATTGTCACTGTCTTTGGTAGCTAGCCGACCTCGGGTGAGGCCAGCAAACTCCATATTCTGCTGCACAGCCTGCTTGATTTGTTGATTGATCCAATCCGTCATGTCGGGGTCGACTTCTTGCCTCCTTGGCCTCTGGCGCTGCTGCTGATGGTCAGCGTTGGCGCGGGTGCTGCTCGAGCCTTCGTCACGGGCTCGGTCACGCCTCTTATTGTTCAGGACTTGCCTCAAGTCCACACGAGCTTTAGGAACCTTCCGGGCTCGTTGCTGTGCTGGAGGCATGAGCGAAGTCCCGGCCAGAGCCTTCTCTCTCCCTCCGAGCTGCCGTTGGAGCTGGAGGATCTGGGCTCTTTGCTCTTCAATGATGAGATTTTGAGCCCTGATCGCTTCGACGTGTGCCTCGTCGTCCTCCTCTAGGACCATGTCGTCGTCGCCCTCGTCGTCAAGGTGCACGTGGTCCTGGTGACGGGGCTGGCGTGATCTGGACAGCGCTAGGGTCTTGCCTTGTCGGGAACGTTCCTGAGGAGGAACGTCCTTGCGGGGCTGCTCCAGTAAGTTGACGTCCTGACGAGGACGCTCTGCCTGGGAGGTATTCGGCCGAACTCGTTCCAGAACGGGGTCGTGACGAGGTGCTATTGCATCTCTCGACGAGGAATGCGTCTGGGTGACAGGCGATCCCACGCTTCTCATGCCGGGTTCTCCGCCGACCATCCTTTGTCGAGGGACCGACGGTGTTTGCCTAGCTGCTTCGGCCTGGTTCGTCACCAGTCGAGGCGGCATAATGGGCAGGAATGATTTTGGCGGTATGGACTTGGATGGTCCAACGCCCTTTCCCTTCCTAGTCTTTGGAGGCATCGCTTTTCAAGGTGAAAATGTAGTTTTTTCAGATGGTTTCACACGGACAACGCCAATTGTAAGTGCCTGAATATTATGGACTTGGTTTAGACGATAATGAAGCTTTTAATGATGCTGCTTATCAAGTCTGGGGGTGTCAATGGATATCCTGAACCTGAAAGGTAGACAAAAGTCAGGGCCCCGGGCTGCTATCAGCCAAAGGCACTCCGACGCCTGAGTTAGTGCAATCACTGAACTAGGGTGAAGTGAGGAAGAAGAAGAAGGTTCAGGTAAGATAATGTAGTACACTGTGTAATGCGTACCTGTTATGGTCTTACCATACAGGTATATATAGAGGAGTGTGGAAGGTTTCTTAGTGGGGGTAGGTGAGAGCACTGTCCCATCAGATCTTTCCCCAATCATCTTCATTAATGTGGACGTGATTGATAGGTAGGGATGACCTTCTGCCGGAATCTTGCGGCCACCCTACCTGCTGGCACGCTCTGCAGCACAGCTGTCCCATCTCATAATGGGGATTGGACGCTCACTGCCCACCTCGGTCAAGTGGGCCGACCTGGAGAAGGTACTGAGGCCGGGCCTGCTCGAGGTCGGGTACTCTTACCGAGACGCTCGAGACCGGGCCCAAGAAGGGAATGGTCGGTACCCTTACCGAGACTATCGCCACATCGGTGTCAGCTGGCAAAGGCGCCAAGCTGGATTGATGAGATTGAGGCAACTCCTGATTGATACCTTTACCTAAGTCAGGGATAACCTCAGCATGACGAAAACACCCCACACAATCTTCATATAATATAGAGCCGTACGGAACTCTAAAATATTTGCCCTAGTTAAAAAACAAAGGAAGAGAGGTTCTCTCCACGGTATCATGAAATCCCACGAACATACCATCACTGACAGTAACAATTCACATCTATCAAATAACGATTATAGATTAGATATTTTCTTTTCTTTCTTTTTTCATTGGGTACATAGTTACAAACCCACGCTCGCTATCAAGCTCCTATCCAATAGACTCAGGGGTCGATGCAAGAGATGCAACAGTAGCGTGCTGCAAGTATATTGGCAAGTTACCTGAGTAGGGTTTCTAATGTTTATTAAATTTTAGAGGAATGGTCATATGAGAAAAGTCACCCATGAAATATTAAATAAATAAATAAAAGGTAAAGGTGAAAGGGATATTCCGGAATGGCATCAGTAGTGGATAGGCCCACTTTGTCGGTCATGGACCATGGCTACACTTGCCGAGAAATATAATAGTAGCCTGACCATGCACGGACCCGCTTGATAGCACCACCGATAGTGATAGTGATAGCGATTTGCTGCATTCATTCATCCTTTGATCCGTGAATAATGCAACTGTAGTACATCTAGAGGGAAAAGGATACCAAGTGGGTGGTTCGCTGATTTAACATCCTATCAATGTACCTTTTCATCTGATTGGAACCCAATCTTAGGGCCTTTTTTCGTCGAGGGATTCCTATAGTGAATTCATGCATCAGGATTTTCTGATAGCAATGTTCTTTATAAGTGCGCTCTTTTCACCTAACGCAGGGATACACATCGCTATCAGATTATCTAATTATTGGGAGATTTCTAGCAGTAAAAGAAGGGGGTTTGCAATTTGTTCTGGATTTCGATTCATAAATAGGCTCGGGTTCGAAATCCGATTGAGATTCTGATTGATAAATGAGCTCAGTTCTAGGTCCATCCAGGTTCACACCAATGGACTCGAGATCCGGTATATGAGTCATTAATGTTGCAAAACGTACGTAACTCAAAATCAACTTTTGTTGGACACTCTTACATTTGATTATAAAAGTAGTAGACTTGATGCACTGTTATAAGTTGAACAATATCCTTATTTCAAGAAAAAGTCAGGTGTGTGGGTTGTCCAATGGTGACTCCATCTTTTGTTGGCCCACCCATGTTCATGGACGCTGTCAATTGGCCTGGTCAAGGACGTCGACCTTTTCACAGTCAGATCGTCGCAAGCTGCCATGTAAATCTGCCTCACACTTGTGTCCGTGGGATCCGAAGAATCCAACCCTAAATATCTGGATATGGGGCCCTCTAGTTTTGGACTGTTGATGATCAGGTCCACATCCAATTGGGTTCATCCTCATTTACCAGAATAATCGAGTAATAGGTGAATATATGTTATATAAAAATATATTACATAATTTTGACCTCACCAATATGTAACAGAAGATCCAATTTTTCCAAAAGATGTAGCCGCCCATGGGCCTGTGTAGTGTAGGTCCATGATTCATTGCAATAATTGTAGTTTGATTTGAAAAATCATCAAAAACTCAACTTCATATTAGTCAAATCTTCATAATAAAATCAAAATTTTTATATAATAGGGGTCACATCTAGCAAAAACATGCATGTGTTTAGCATGGGCAATATAACTTTATAACATAAAGTAATAAAATTATTAAAATTTTAAAAGAGATTTAAAATACTATATTTTCATGCAAAGAAACTAAAAAGATTAAAGAATAAATGAAAGAAACTAAATTCTAGTGGATTCAAAAAATTCAATAAAACAAAAGGAAAATACATTTATCTCTTAAAAATATCCAGAAAGATCGAAAGAAAAACCATGGGCTTCTTCTAGGATACAATGTGATGAGATAGAACCCAATGCAAGGCATGGGTGGAAGCAGTAGACCCACAATGTGACCCACTCTACGAAATGATAAAAGAAAGTAAAAACTAAAAATTAAGTAAATTAGAGAATACAAAATAGAAAAGCCCACACCAACTGAGTTTTTTTCTTTCCCTTTCTATTTTTTTTTTTTTTTTCTTTTACTTTTTTTTTCTAGGACCCAATAGGATGAGATAAAACCCCATGACTGACAGACGTGGAAGCAGTGGACCCCACATATATGAGCTACCTGTTCTTCTGTGCCTTTATTCCTCTTTTTGAAGGTCGATAGCTATACTTATTCATGTATCAAGTTTTGACATGTAGCTCAGATATGATGACCATACAAAAGCCTCAACGACGACACCGTTGATTTAGTCAATGAATTTATAATAACCTTGGTGATTTGATACGTAGCTATTATTTAATCTCAGTATTTTATATTTTATTAGAATATTTTATTTAGAAATTAGTTTTATCAGGATTTTTAATTATATTTAAAATAGTATTATCCAGATTGTATGTAAATATGCTTTATGTATTTGGAAGAATGGAGAGATAGTGGGTTAGTAGCATAGTGGTTAGCGGGTTAGTGGAGTAGCGGGTTAGTGGTAGAGTTATTTTAACAGTTAAGAAATATCTATAAATATTTATACATGTTATATATTGTTGCAGATATGAACGAAGAACAATTCAAGGCTTTGCTCTTGTTTTACGAGTTGTGGTTCTCTTCGAATTGAATATTAGGAGGTCTTTGTCCCCTTTGAAGTGGACTCTTTCTTTCCCATTATAATTTTCTGTTTTATTTTTATTTTATTATGTAAAAGGGTACGTATTAGTTGGTATCAGAGAGATCGATCCTTACAATGGCTACACCTATAGAGATTTTGCAGTTAATGCGTGATGATTTTCAAAGTGGCTCCAAGAAATTGCTTGAGGATAATCAACGCATGGAAGAAGCTGGCTTCAACAATCTTAGAAAAATTCTTCTAGAAGATATTCAAGATGTCAAGCAAGAAAGTCCAGCATAAGAAGAGTCTACTTATTCTGGTAGCCTATCCTCAAGACGTGCATAAAAAAGCCAACGGAATGCAACTGATGTACAACTCTTTATGCAGAAATCTGGTCCAATAACAATTAACTTTGATCATGAGAAGCAAATTTCTCCAGTTATATTCTATGGTTCTCATCGCATGCCTTCAAAACGACCATCCCTTTTGTCGCAATTATTACATAAGATGCACATTGATCATGCTCATGTTTTCAGTTACCAAGATCAAAAAGTTTGTATGCTTGCAGAGTTATTTTCTAACAAATTTGGAATCCCAGTATATTGGTATGAATAAAACTTTGAGGGCAAGGTTTTTCAAAGGGGGATGGAATGATACGTACATAATATTTAATTTTAGTATTTAATATTTTATAAGAATCTTTTATTTTGGAATTAGTTTTATTAGGATTCTTAATTGTATTTTAAATAGTGTTGTTCAGATTGTATGTAAATTTGCTTTATGTATGTGGAAGAGTGGAGAGATAGTGGGTTGGTGGTAGAGTTATTTTAACAGTTGTGAAATATATATAAAAATTTGTGAATGTTGTATGGTTGAAGTTATGAATGAAGAACAGTTCAAAGCTTTGCTCGTCTTAGGAGTTGTGGTTCTCCTTGAATTAAACATTAGGAGGTCTCTATCCCCCTTGAAGTGGACTCTTTCTTTCCCATTGTAATTTTTTGTTTTATTATTATTTTATTATGTAAAAGGGTACGTATTATAATTGTAACTGGCCCTAGGTCTTCTCCTTCCTTGAATATTGATTGAGGTTCGTTTTCACAGGCAATTAAAGCAAAAAAGACTGTTGAAGTGGATGCTATAAAGTAATAAAGCCCTTCTATTTTGAGGTTTTTAGACATAAATAATCGTGGTAATAGGTCTGAAAACATTTGACATGTTGGGGATCATCAACTTCATTGCATGCTCCTCGATCATTTTGTGAAAATTTTTTCTATGAAAGCACTCCTTGCTAGGAGTGAGAAGAAGAGGCGACAAAAGGTTTAAGGGCCTATGATAAATGGGCAGTGAAGTTTTTCTGTTGAAAAATCTTTGCACAATGCAATAGTACTCTCGAAGAATAGCGAGGAAAAGGGAGAGTAGCCTCACAAAGCAGATAAAATGGTGATGGTCATTAGTCCAATGTCAGATAATGGTCAATATTCAATAAGAGGCATATATTAAAGATTGAAAGAGAGACAAGGCAGAAGCGACTTCCCTAATCGAAGAGCTGCGTGCACGCACAAAGGAAATGAAAGCAAAGATCAAAGTGGCATAGCAAATGACAATGGCAGGATGAGGTGTGTGGAGAAGGTCCCACTCAAATTGATGGGAAGAGTCGAAAGGGACCTACCTAGTGATGAATAAATGGAGAATCCGAATCCCTTATGATAGCTATTACACTAGAACATATGCCTGGAACTCTATTGTGAGATCCACATAATGATAATCATGACTCATCAAGATGAACGTCATCCCAGCCAGTGACATGTCCTTAGATATCACTTCAACATAGTAAGTTCTACAATCAGATTGAATACATGATTGAAAATTTAACTCGGCATTAATGTGACATCGCTAAAAACATGGAAATAATCACGTTTCTATAACATGCTCAATCAAATGGTGAGATCCACTTTTATGATACTGAAATTTTAGGATATATCATTGGAGGAAATTACTTTAATTTTAATGATTTGAATTATCATTTTGTAGGCCCCATAATAGAGTTCCAATGTAATACTGCGACATAGGGTTGGAACTCATAAATGGAGATTTACCAATAGATAGTCCTATAGGCTAGGTGAGAAGCACATAGGCATCTCAAACGAGCCGTGCCTACTCGGCCCGCACGCCAGGAGACTAATTTCTTGGCACGGCATGGCCCACAATCGGCTGTGCCTGGAGCGGGTTGGGCCATGCAGTGTCTCTATGCTGGGCGTGCTCGGTGTGCCTCTTTACTTTTTTTCTAATTATTTTTTTTTTTTGCTTAAAACTAAAAATTAGAATACAAGCATAGAGAATGACAAAGATATTTAAGTGGTACGGTCAAACTCGACCTACTCCACTGAGAAGAGAACTATTTGGATATTAACTTCTCGAATGTTTGTAAATAGGATTACCTTCAAAACCTTACAATCCTTTTAGAGAATAAAAATAAAAAAGAATAAAAAACTTGTATATTTACAAATTACAATGAAGGAAAAGAAAAAAAAAATCAGATGTGTAGTCCACTAACGTACTCTGCTGGGTCATAATCTTCCATTGCAGCCAACTCTTACTTCCTCTTATCTCCCAAATACCAGTCTCGTAGGCAAACATAACACTCCACCGTTTCTTTAGTTAGATTTGTTCTTTTGTCATCTACCACACGTCCACCTGCACTAAAAGCTTGTTCTGATGTTACATAAGATATTCGAATAGTCAATAGATCACAGGCCATGGTGGCCAACACGGGATAAATGTTTTCTTGTTGATTCCACCAGGCTAAAATTTCAAAACTAGATGCATCATGCACCTATATTACACCGACGTCAAGATACGAGGATAACTCCGGCACTATATTACTTAAGCTTGAGCTGGATGCCATGCCCGTGGACAAGGAAGAATATCTCGCATCCCACACAGCTTCACCTGTTTGCTGGACTTTTGAAGGGGTCAGTAGTTGTACTCATTTTCTCACAATAAAATTGAAAAAGTTCTTGTATTTTTTCCCATACATTTGACAAAACATTTAATTCTTGATAATTCATATTTTTATTTATTCCATCAATAAAAACTCTACACCACGTAATTTTAACCTAGGATCAAATACAACAGCTAAAGAAAATGTCATTGAAGCCTCTTTCTAATATTTATTAAATCTTTCTTCCATATTTTTAATAATGTTATTAAGTAAAAAATGATCTCAAATTTATTGAGTTATAAAGTAGTTTGAAAAAGCTTCATTAGACGTGGGATAATATATCCTGAAAAAAAAAATAATGCTGAAGTATAAAAAACTTTTAATAAATCTCTTCTATGGGCACACAACTCCCAATGTCACTCATCAACAAATGTTGTGCATGAAAAGAACAAAATTCATTCAAAACAGTTTTCTGGTCAATTGCCTTGGATATTTTTATAGCTAATACGCCTTGCCTGGCACATATTTGGGTATACAATTGTCTTCTGTGTGCAAAGTAAAAAATAAATTTATTAATGTCTTTAATAGCATCTGTGTAACTTACATTATGCATTAAACCAACCTTTGCAATGGGATTTAAAATGTGACATACACATTTGTTTTGGAAGATAGAGCTATCTATCAAAGTTGCACGTGGCATCTGCAAGTTCATTAGTTCAATAGCTACTGTATTATTATTGGCATTATCTAAAGAAGTAAATATAAATTTTTCCTTAATATTGTATTCATCTAGTTTTTCCAAAATAAAGGTACTTATTCTAGTGCCACAGTGTGGCTATTCAAAACAACTAAAACAAATTATTTGTTTATTAATAATCTATTTTGCATCTATGTTATGTGTAGTAATATAAAGGTAACTATCATCCTCTTTAGAAGTCCACACACATAACTATCATCCTCTTTAGAAGTCCACACACACACACGCACACACGCACGCACGCACGCACGCACGCACGCACACACGTAGTTATGGCTATTCTACTAGGAATTTCTACTAGGTATTTTTTAATATTTGTCTTCTCTTCCAGCCATAGTCTAATAGCATAATTTCTAGCTGTATTTTTTTAAAATACTGTGAAATTGTGGTTGACAGTATTTTTGGACCTATTCTTAAAAAAAAAAATTCATTTTCAACAAAAAAAAAAAGGTAATTCAAATAACACAATCATTTTAACAAGGTTTTGTCTAGCACTTTGTGCATTACAAGAAAGAAGACCCAAACCACCACTACTACTACGACTGATAGTAGAGATTTGGGTCTGTGAACCAAGCCCCCTTGCCCCTACTACATCCGTTAGCTTATGTAAGGCTAAACATTTTTGCTTATGTTTTAACAAATGGCCAGTACCGGTACTCTTTTGATTCGGCACCATAAATCTTATTGCAAAATTTGGTTTCTGCCTTTTGAACTTTCTTTCCGTCTTCAACAGCTTCAAACGTTTTATATATATCCTAAACTTTTGAAGTTCTATTCCTCTTGGATGCTATGGGAATTATTAGGAAAGGGGGTTGGTAAATCACCTACTTCATTTTCTAATTTAATAAAATCCTCTTTTCTCCCTAAATCAACGAAAGAAGATTATGTGGGAACTCTTCTAGAAGATCGTTCAGTCATATTTCAAAAAATAAAATTTAAAAATAATAATAGTAATACTAATAGCCTTTTTGTGATAATTTATATAAGAAAGAGGAGAAAATGATAGTTAATATAATATATAAGAAACTTATAAATATGGAACCTCAAATTTAAATAATATAAGTACCTCCAAAATTTTTAACGCCCTTTTAATCTTGTCTCTTGATGACTTGATCTTTGTCCCTAAAAAAAACTTCTTAGAGAGAGTGAAAGAGTTGAATGCTTTGAGAGAGAGTTAGAGATCAGTGTATAGAGAGTGAGAGAATTGTATAAATTGGTGAGAAATGAGAATGGGAGGGTTAAAGTATTTATAGACTTTGTTAAATTGAAAAGGACACAAAATACCCCTTACATGACCATTTTATGGCTATTGGGGGGGGGGGGGGGGGGGGGGGGGGGGGGGGGAGGGGGATTTAGAATGGACAATTTAAAAAAAAAAAAAAAAAAAAAAAGATCCGTTGGGAGTGCTAGGCAGGCCAACCATTATGGATGGGTCGGCCCGCAGAGGGCCGTGGCCGAAACGGGCCAATTGTGCCCATTCCCTCGGCCCAGAGAAACGCCCATGCCATTGGTTATTGACTGGCGTTTCGGCCCGGCCCATTTGACATCTCTAGATGCTCGCACCAAGTTCATGAGGTTAGCCAAAGGGAACTAGCTAAATGCATTGTATATATGCGACGCTATCTCAAGAGACAAGGCATACACTATAGTGCTTATAGAGATGCACAGGTGAGTCACATTTATTCAGTACTTTAAAATGGTGAAGGTTACCGTTTACACTAGCAACAAATGCCCGTGCTGAGCCCGGGCCAAAACAAAGATACAGTAAATTATTATAATAATTAAAACTATAAAAGAAGAATCCACTATTATTATTTTTAAGAATTTTTAGAAGAAAATAAAGTGGAAAAAGACCTTAAGATTTTATAATAAAAGAAAGAGATTATCGTGAAAAATAATAATGAGAATCTTGTAATATCACACCTATAAAATCTTTGTAAATTGAAAAAAAATGCATGGGTAGAAAATCCCCATTAAAAAAGAGAAAATTCTGGATAGAAGCAAAAAGAAAAAATGATACCATTGAAAAAAGGAAAAAAAATGAGAAAAGAAAAAAAATATGCGTCCATTCATATTAATCATAAGAAATGCATTCAAAATTTTGTTACCCATTGCTAATTTCAAAGCCCAATGAAACTCCTTTGATTATAGGATCAATGAGACCTCATAAATATTGGTATCAGGACCTTTGAAAAGGACAAAGGAGAAACCATTTAAAACAAATGAGCATAGTTGGTCCCATTGTATTCGCGTCATTAGCTATGACACATTGCTTATTTACATGATTATAATATATCTTAAGGTCCAGTGGAATGATTTTAGTATTAAGATAAGAAGATAAACACAAATTAGAAAGAGAGAGATTTGAGGGGAAGTTATAAGGATTTTAGAGGGAAAGATTTAGGAAGGATATTTGAAGAGGTGTACCCACGTCAAAGTCAAGGGAAGCTGTATAATTTTTTATAAATGTTTTTTTGAAAGGAGAAATTATGGGTGCTGACGTGGCACTGACAGGGATAGCCCATACCAATCACAACAAACCAACTTAGGATGTGATGCTACAAGCCTAGCACCTAACAACCTAGGGATGGATCCCTGTGAAAGGGAGATGCCGCACCACTTAACCATCAGTGTCTTAGGCACAAGTTACCTCTCCAAAGTTTACATAATATCCCTGATCAGACTATATGCATTTTTATATGCATTTTTAAACTTGGACACTCAATGGGCCACGACTAAGTTCCTTCAAGCTAGGAATTTGAACTGATTAGGGCGGGCGGGCCCATTCAAATGGTTGGCTCTTGGTTCATCAAAGCCTAGTCGTGGTCCCATCAAAAGTCCTAATTGCAAGTCTATTCTTAGACAGCATTGAAGTGCATTTAGTCATTGAAGTGAAAACTAAAATTACCCAATAAACATGAAAATTATTTCATAACATTCAGGTCCGAGAACTCAGCCAATACCATCTCTCAGCATCAAACGGAACATGCCAAATGCATCAGCCCCTAGCCCTTGAACTGCGTATCCCCCAATCACCACATTTCAAGAAACCACATCCCTGTTCGACATTCTCTCAAACACGCCCCGAGCATCCTCAATCTTCCCGCACTTGGAATGGAAATCAACAAGAGCACTCCGCACAAACAAATCCTCACAAAATCTAGACTTCTCCACACACCCCTGAATCTGTTTTCCCCCTCTAAGGCACACTATACTCGTACACACCTGCAAAACGCTCCCAAAAGTAAACTGATTACCCCTAAAACCCGACCTACGCATCTCCAAGAACACTTCCAACACCTCTTTCGGATACCCATCTCGAGAATAACCCAAGATCAGAGCAGTCCAAGACACGACATTTGGTAGGGTCATTTCATCGAACTGGTCGCGTGCAGCCACAACGTCGCCAATTCTCTAATAGAAATTGATGAGTTTGTTGTTTAAACACATATCTGGAACAACCCCATTTCTGAGGAGATGGTCGTGTACGAATCTTCCCTCTTTTTCGGCATTTGAATCGATGCAGAGCTAGAGAAGAGATGAATAGAGAGAAGGGTGTTGGGATGAGATGGGTTTGGTGGAGGTGAGCGTTTGAAGGGCTTCCTTCAATCGGCCGAGACTGCATAGTGTGAGAAGAAGATATGATGATTGAGTTGGGGTTCTTTCTGAAAGATTTTGGAAGCCTTTGGCGTTTTTCCATAGTGCTGTATTCATCTTCTTTGCCAGTTCTTCATGATTTGGAAGGTCTTGGAGAGAGGGAGAGGGATAGGGAAATAACATTATATGCGGAAGAAGGGAATATAAATAACTCTCCTTTAATAGAAATGAGGATTGCCGTGAGATGAAGGTCATGATAGCTCATATAAAGAATAATATAAATGAGAGAATTTTCGGAGAAGAGTGGAGGGGATGGAGAGATTTTAGGAGTTGGGAGATTTAAACTGATTGAGAAGGGGAGAGTAATCTCAATGAGAGATTTTTTAGGGAAGATTGGAGGGGATGGAAAATTTGAATTAGCTATTAGGAGATTTGAGGAGACTGAGAAGGGGAGATTGAGAAGGCCTAATGTGAAATCAGTTGCTCCATTCTTTTTTTTTTTCTTTTGTATTTTTCTTGAAAGAGAGAATTTTCAGGGATGAGGTGGCACCCACCACAGCATAGCTTTCCCTTTGCTTTAATATATATAATGTGTGACAAGATTGATGAGTTGTTTTAAAAAAATGCATTTCTTTATGAAAATCCTAATATTTTAGGTTTCAACCTCAAAAGAATAAAAATAAAAGAGTGGTGCATCTGTTATGAAATCACATTTACAAAGTAATACGCCTAATATTAAACAACAAAAGATCTATAGGAATTTACAATAGATCATACCAAAAAAGAAATTTTAATTTAATATTTATCGTTTCATCTAACATTTGAAAATTTATTCTTACACTTGAGAATTACATGAATGTTGATAACACCATCTTATAGTAGTGTAAGAACTAATACACAAGTAAAATGGCCAAATAATCTCCACAAAAATTGAGATTCTAAAATCTTCTATTTTTCTGTAACATTTTTTTTTTTTAGATTATTTGACCATTTTCTAAAATCGTCTTCATACAAGACCATTATGATGCTTATCTCCTATACATGAGTTGATAAGTAATATTTTTGCCCCCCACTATGCAATTTTCATACCATGTTATACCCTAATCAAGATGAAGAGAAGAACCCTTTTTATTTTCTTTTTTCTATTGTTGGGTTACCAGCCTTTTGGGTTGAACTAATCCCTCTGGGCCCATAGGGTAGTCCTATAAACACCCGTGTGCCCCCAAGGTGGTAGCACTCGTGGACTCAATCTTTGATTCCTGATGAAGGGGAAACTGGGTCGATACTAAGACCTCTAAGAGGGAGGATTAGATGAACCCTATCTAGTGATCAGTGATTCATAATCATGTGGAGCAACTAAAAGAATACAATTTAAGCCCTTTTTTAGTAAGATAAAAAAGGACCAGGCGTCCAGGCCAATGGTAGTATGGTGGTCCATTACCAATAATAGAAGAGAGTGGAAACGAAAATCAAAGAAAAAGGGGAAGGAAGAAAGGAAAAGGAGAAAAGGAGGAAGGCTAGGAAAAGGAGGGAAAGAAGATTATTTTGTCAACGTTTGGAGAAAGATTCTTGCTATTGCTGTCTCAATTGTCTTTTGATCCCACGCCTTCTTCTCCATTTCCGTGTACGCTCCGGCAAACTAGTTGGAACTTGGAACAAGTGGAATGGTGAATTGGAGATTGATGAACGATTTTACAATACCACCCTCAAGTGCCTTTTAAATTTAAAGAATTAATCATGCCACATGGCTGAAATTTTAATATCCATGTTGGTTTCTTTTCGTTTTAAACCTCCCCCCCCCGCCCACAAAAAAAAAAAAAAAAAAAAAAAAAGCTTGTGTCTTTTGTAGAATTTCTATCATGGTGGGGGATTCCTGGACTTGATGTGGCATCTTGTCCTTAGAATTTCCAAATGGCATGTTTCTTTACTAGCATTTTTAAATTCCAGCCATATGAAATGTTCCAAATGACTTTTAGAAATTAAGGAATTCCACCCTCTTTGCATTTTTGTGGAATTCCTAGATGCTCAAGTCCAAGGGAGCATCCAGGAATTCCACTATGTCTGGGAATTCAAGAACTCCAAAAAAGCAACAGGCTCTAAGGGCGCCTTTGTGTAACACCGATTTTGAGAAAAATAACTTCTCTTTTCCAAAAATTTT
Source organism: Umbellularia californica (assembly GCA_028538565.1). NCBI lineage: Eukaryota > Viridiplantae > Streptophyta > Magnoliopsida > Laurales > Lauraceae > Umbellularia > Umbellularia californica. The sequence continues at coordinate 21,299,957 of JAPQWN010000005.1, read as the reverse complement.
TTTTTTTTGCATTTTTATATATGACTTTATCGTGTGGAAAGAGAAAGTCTATATATATATATATATTTTTGGATATATGTAAATAAAAATCCACCTTAAGAGGAATCCACTGCTACAAAAAATTGCCCTCAATTTCTCAGGGTATTTCTGAACTTGAGGGTTTTCACATTATCTAATAAAAAATATATCAGGAAAATAATTATAAATAGTTATAAAATAAATAAATATTAAATATTAAAAAAAGTTAAAAAGCTATCTCCTTTTTTCCATGTTTAGTCCAATTTATTTATTTTTTTTTGTAATTTTCTCTGATCAGTTTTTTTTTTTTGCTAATGATATATGAAAATCTCATAATAATATTGAGAAACTAATATTCTATATACCATGGTATTATTGCTTTGTTTTGAAATAACAGTTAGATTAGCAACAGTGATCAGTGTAACAAATATTATTCTCTGGAGATTATTATCAAAGAAATATGTCATAATGTTTTCAAATTTTGCTTTAAATATTCTTGATGCGGTAGTATTGAGAAGATGTCATGTAAGATGGTGAAGTAATTGAAAACAATTGCCAACACCACTTAAGATCACCCAAGCTGAGCAGTACTGTTGGCACTTTCGTTTTACACATGTGCTCAGTGATCGATTGCTAGATCTGTTAGATTGAAATATCACCTCCTAAGTAGTAATCCAACGTAAAAATAAAATAAAAAAAATGACATATTACAAAGAGAAATGAAACATGAAGTACTGTTAAAAAGAATTCTTATGTAATCTTGTATTGATTTCACCATTGTATACCAGTAAGTTGTACTTCATCCTCCTGTTTTTGCAATAGATTCACTCTGTCATATTTTGAAAATATTGGGATATTACCAATTTTCAAAACTTATGTCGATGTTTGTAATACTTGTGGTGGGTATAGAAGCCATGGGCCGACTTGCATTTAAGAAGATGTGCGGCTAGACTTGGACCTAAATCTTTGGCTCCATTGCTTGTCAGTCTGGCCTGATTAAAGGTACGTAAGGATCAAATACCAACACATATAAACAATCCAGGAAAAACTTTCTGGCCAGTGGGCTGGGTGAGGCCATGAACAAAATGGGTTGGGCTTGGACAATTTTAGGCCAGGCTTGTATCTTCCCTCTCTATATATATTGAAAATGGAAGTAGAAAGAGATGGAATTGTGGCAGATTATCTGCTGAATTTCTTTCTTTTCTATCGTGAAAATGGACATAAAAAGAGATGAAAGTTGTTGCCTTTTATTTGCTGATTTTCGATGGTTGGTATATATTTCTCTATCGACTGTTATTATTTCCTCTCTCTCCCTCTCTCTCTCTCTCCAAGGTGGCTGAACCCTTGAGAAACCGATCGATGTAGGAGTGAACCCCAGCACGATGGGGACAAGACTACCTACACATGTAAAGGAGAGGACACATAAATCAAACTTAGGGCAGTTGAGTGGGAATGAGACAACACCACTAAGCTATCCCTTTATTCTCACAAACCAATTTTTTTAAAATCAATCGGATGCTCTTCATGGTTAGGACTAAATCAGTCCTAGTCAAAAAGGTCTTTGTTATATTGAAAATACCTCAGTAAAAACACATGTTATTCTTGAAACATTATTAACAATTCAAGAGATAAAAAACACAGATATCCTGTATTTAATGTCAAGATATTTTTATAACCTTTTCAATGATTTGGCCCAGTTATAACATTGATCTTTTGTATTATTCTTTTACTGCGACTATGAGATGACTGTACATTGCATGGTTCAAGTTGTTTAGTCTAATTTACTTTGTAATCAAAGGGGTTTGCCCCTTGTAGAAGATTCTATTTTCATGTGATCATAGACTTTCATTCTGTATTTTATCTTTGTGCTATTGAAGAACTAACTTACTCTTCAAAAAAAAAAAAAAAAAAAAAAAAAAACAATGATTTGGCCCAGATATAAACTGGATTGGCAAAACAGAGTTTATGTAGCTGACTCTAATATAGTTGGGACGGGGCTTGGAGGATGATGATGTTAATATTATTATCTTTATAATATTTAATCTTCCTCAATAGTTTACATTAATAACTAGAAAAAAACCCAAAACTTTCTCAATTTTTTACCTTCTTTTATACAATGGGATTTTTTTTCTTTTGTGATTAATACTAAATCTTTCCTTTACAGAGAAAAAAAAAACCCAAAATGTTGAAATGCTCTTGTTTGTGACTATGCCTTTAATACCCATTCATAGTAGTTGTGGGTTTAATGACACACACATCTTGACATTTTCCTTTTACCAATTCTCTACAATGCGGGTAGCTAGACAAAAGTGGAGTATAACCTCTAAAAATCAGTAAACTTTGTTTGGCCGGAAAAAATTTTATGATAGCTGCTGCTTACACCGAGTCTACCTAACATGGTGAGGAGGAAACTATCAAATCAAGACAATAAAATAAGAGGATTTCACGAAAAAAAAACCCCACAGGTGGTCAGTACAAACTAAAGGACCCAGTAAAATCCTGTAGACAGAAGGGGTCCTTTGGGCCCATTTCATCTTTTTAATTTTATTTTTTCTGGAATCGTCGATATCGACCGTCACTGTCTATTGTGGAACCCAAGTCGGTCATCTCCTTCATTTCCTTCTCAACCCTAACACCTTCGAATCTCAATTCCTTAACCCTAGAGCTAAACTCGCTTCCTCCACAATTTTCTTTAAATCCCCAATCTACAACCTAATGCTCCCAACATAGCCAACGAGCTTGATCTAGGCACTAATCTTCTGCAGAGATGGCAAGTGCTTGTGGTTGATGGGGCCGGTTTTGGAGAGCCAAACCAGTTGTTCGACGAAATAGTAGAGGCCTTTGCCGCCGTATGTGAGGAGGGAGATGGGGCGGTGGGCACGGAGGGCATTGAGATCCTGGATGAATTTGCCAAGGCGGAAGGCCTTCCAGGAGAGGCCGATGCTAGATTCGAAGGATTGGAGGCAAGGGTGGAGAGGGGAGGTTTCGAGGAGGAGGAAAGAGCGATCTTCGCGGCATAGCGAGAGATCTTGAGGAGCTTGTCGACACCGTCGCGTTTGGCGAGGTAGGACTCGAGATGGGTTAGGAAGTCTCGGTCCTTAATTGCTTTTAGGAGAGGAGTAGAGACAACTTTGGAGTTGGAGTCCATGTGGTTGAGGTTTTGTCTTTAAGAGAGAGGGTTTAGAGAACGAGGGGGTTCGAAAATGGATTCTTCCATGTGTTTGATGTTATAACCGAGGACGGAAAGAGGGAAGAGGAAGAAAGTTTGGACTGAAATTTGTAGGTGAGAGGGTTGTGACTTATAGGACTCTTTCAAATTGAAAATGCAAAAATTCATGTCACTGTTCTTGATTTTCTTTTGAATTTAGAGACATGGGCTTTTTTTTTGTTGACTTGTAAGATCCATTTTGGTTGGAATTCAATGATTCATAACTCTCTTTTTCATTTTATCTGCAGTCATTTTTTATGGTGTTTTTCTTATTCTCATGTAATAGGCAATCAATGAAGTGGAAATGTGAGAATGTGACATGGTGATCAATGTGAATATGTTGTCATGTAATAGGTGACCCAAGCTGTAAATGTCTTAGTTGCTGAACATAACAAAATGGTCGATATCGACGAATTTGTTAATCAGATTTCTTCCAACTTATAACTGCCTTATTTGTTAAATATGACAGAATTGTCGATAACGACCATAGCGCAAAACGACATAAAAAAAAAAAAAAAAAGGGTAGAAAAGCAAATAGAGGACCTTCTCCGTTTGCAAAGCTTTACTAGGTCCTTTACTATGTATCCATATATTGGGCTTTTTTCCATAAATTCCTCAAATAAAAGTAAAATAATGTATCCATATAAAACCGATTTAAGGAACTAGTGGTCCACAAATCACATACATCTATCGAATGAGCGGAGTTATATAATAACATCAATCTAGACATTTGATAAAGACGACCTCATCCCGACCGATAGCCCAATATAGTGGAAAAAAAAAAGTAGACCTCATGATCCCCAGTACCAAGGTGGGCCCGGTATCAAGATTTTCATCATATCCAAGGTTACCAACTTTTCTAAAGAAGCTTCAAGAATACTAAGAGGAAATTTGCTAATATAACATATATCTAATCTAATCATAATATAAGATAAACTCATCCTTTCCACATCCAATATTATTTAGAATATTCTAAGTCAACTCTATCCGGTTTATGATTTTATCTCTCTTGACCAAAAGGCAAGGATTCCTGCTTATCTCTAACATGCACAGGTATGGCCCACTCAACTGAAGAAATTTGATGGTCCTGCCGGCTACCCAACTGGAGATGTAAGAATCTAGAATGCTGTAATAGGGGAGGACTTTGGAATTAAGAGGGATGGGTTTTGTGGGATATTCAGCTTTGAGAAAGTATATGCATAGTTGCAGACTTAAGGTACAGTGTACATGCCATTTGCCCCCCCTAAAAGATGCCCTTTCTTTTATGCACAAGGAGACAAACCAAAAGGTTCAGTTCATGGGCCTCCAACTTAGGATTTAGAGCTATTGTCACTCGGAATCTCACACTTCTCTACTTTCTTCTTTCCTCCAGACCAAATCATTATCAGACATTGCTTTTTTAGCTTTTCCTCCTGCAATTTTCACTGCATTGGATCAACAAACAGCTGCAAATTACATGTTGTATGCCACCAATTTCAAAAGGATAAATGCAGAACTGACAGCACATCACTTATCTTCTCCCTAGATAATGATCGATTATAAGGGTTGGGTAAGGTTTGTCGAGCAATACTCATTAGTAAATGATGTTAATCTTACTAAGCCTCTTTTGCTTGGTTGATGCATAGGGATGGTACTTCATGACCCGAGTCACCCGACCCACCATCCTACCTCTGTAACACAGAGTTCCAGTTGACCCCTTTATTTAACTTTCAGATTAGGTTCAGTTTGACACTTCAACCCAACTCACTGGTAAGTCCATATTTGCCACTAGATTTTCCGACAAGATTCCAGTCAGATCAAATTCACCCAATCAGAACTCAACTTCATAATACAGGGTTTTAGTTGACCCTTTCAACATGGGATTATGTTCGTGTTGATATTTCCAAATTGCATTATAAATTAGAGTTTTTTTTTTTTTTTGGAAAAAAAGATAAATTTAAAAACCTACAAGGAGAGCAAAAATGCCACCACCCAACCTGAAAAATAGGCCTGCAACCCCCTACAAATTTGCACGGCCCTGTTTGGGATTTTACTTTTAAAATAAAGTGGAGTGAAGTGAAATGAAAAGAGAAAATAAAATATAAGTGGGCTATGGTGGTATTTTGTCTTTTAGTGAATAAAGGTAGTTGTTTTTTTTTTTTTATTATTTTTTTTAAGATGGAGGGAGTTTTGAATTAAAGTGTTTTTTATTTGATGTTTAACTTGACTTGACTTGATAAGTAAAATTACCAAACGGGAGGCAAGATTATGAGTGGAAGAGGGAGGGAGAGGGAGGGAGAGGGAGGGAGGGAGGGAGAAGGAGAGGGGTCGGGCCGGCTGCGGAGGTGGACAGCAAGCAGGGAGAGAGGGAGAGGAAGAGGGCGGAGGTGGACAGCAAGCAGGGACAGAGAGAGAAAGGGGGGGAGGGGTAGTTTGGGGATTTCCTATAGGGGTGCCAAGGTTTTGAGAAAAAAGGGATGTGGAAGGAGCCACTTGAGTCGTGGCAATAGTAGCTCCCAAACATAATCTAAAATCACTTTGAAGAAATGATCTTACACCATTTTGTAGAAATATGGTAATTCATAAATTGAGAAAACCAACATGATAGAGAGGTGTGGAGTGTGTGCGCTTGTAGATGTGGGGTTGTACGGCCATAGGGCAGTACAAAGCCTTTACTCTGAGTCAAATAAACAAAACACTTATATATATATGGGAGGCGGTCCCGTAAGGACCGTTCTTATGGTCTGCATCGTCCGGAACAGTCACTGGGGCCCACCTATGACCAATCCAAATTGACCACTCATTTATAACCCCCTTATAGGCACTTAATCACATGAATTTGCATGGATTCAGATGAACCCCCTTTATGGAAATTTCTAAAAAACCCCCCTTTTTTCACCCGTCTTATTTTTTTGTCATGTGACCCATGTTGAGTCAATCTACATTGACAAAAAAGTTAAGATGATCTCATGGACTCAAGATTTTGCATATGGATAGAGTGTTTTCTCCTAAAAAATGCCCGGGCTCTATGTAACGCTCACACACACACATATATATATGGGAGATACTCCTATGAGAGATGCTCTCATCTTACTATGAGAGAGAAGGTGGGGGCCCTCACCTTACTATCCAATAGCAACAACTTAAATGTGAGGGCCCCCACTCCTATCTCTCACGGTAAGGTGAGAGAGGCTCTCCCAGGAGCACCTCCACACACACATATATATATATATATATATATATATATATATATATATATATATATATAGGGAAGGCTACAAAACACCCCTTGTCTTAGCCTATGAAATTCATTCTTTTTTGCTGACATGGAGATTTCATAAATTGGAGGGAATCAAGGAAACTCTTTTTTAAAAAACTAACCAACAATGAGTTGTACTTGAAATCTCAAACTTCCTTGTTTTTCTCTTGGTCAAAAGAGTTGGTTGTTATTTAGGCTTTCCATCTGATTAGATTTAGAATTACCCAAGTGGGACCCTACTAGACAAACCTCCTAATTTTATAAGAGGGCCTAGGCCCACCATTAGATTATGAGAAACTACCGAATCTTAGATTAATGAATATAAAAAACTTGATGTTTTTGATCTCATGGTGAACCCACCTCTTGTTGGAGTGAAATCGGATGAGGATTGATTAATTCTTTTCTTTCATTTTATAAGTGGGTCCTTGGTGGAGGGGGCATGTTTCTTATAAAAAGTTTGATATTCTTATTATTTCATCGTGTGCCCAACTTTATTGTACAGTGAAGATGGTAGAAAAGGAATGTCAATTAAAAGAATCTACAATGCACCCGGTTCCAATACATCTCTTGGTTTCTCCTTTTAACACATTCTTATTCTCTCTCCCATCTCCTAAAAAATAGGTATGTTATTTTCTTTCTACAACCACAATGTGAGGTGGCATTATTTAATTGGACAAACAAAATAGGGCATTTGAAATGGAGAGTTTTTGAGAATTCCCATATATATATATATATATATATATATATATATATATATATATCCCTCTCCTCGGCTCAAGCGAACGGGAGAGGGTTGTCCGTTGCCTAGGGTGGGGCCCACTATTTGGTCCATCCAAATGGATCACACAGGGCCACCCTGAATTGCACATGTTGTTTGCCGATTGCCGCAAGTATACGGTTGTCTCAAGTAATATAGACTATGGAAGTCCGAATATCGATCCCACAAAGATTGTTACAAGGAATATAATAATGATCAATGAAAAGGAGTATCAACTCAAATATAGCTAACAAATGCAAATGGAGATAACAAAAACAATGGAAATACAAATCAAGATAATAACAATGGAAATAAAAGAATGCAAACTAAAAGAAAACAAGAAACTAGATAACAAAGAGATTTTAGTAAAAATAGAAAAACTCAAGTAAGAATAAACCAAGAACAAGATTAGTAACAAGTAAACAACAAAAACAAAATGACAAGGTTAATACAAGAACAATGAAGAAATGTTAGATAGATCAAGTGAATAAGGTCCCGTTTGGATGTTTACAGAATAAAATATTTATAGATTTAAATGTTGTAAGAATAAGATAGTATAGAATAGAATAATGTAATATTATAATATTACAATATTTTTGTTGTTTGACTATTTTTGAATAATTTCACAGATTTTAAATTGAGTTGTTTGGAATGTACTATGATTAAATTAAATTACATTATTAGAATAATTTTTTATTAAATATTTTAACTTCTATATAATTTACCAAATCTGGATAAAAAAAGTAGTGTGGTAAAGTAAAGTTCAACTGCAATGTTTTTACCTTTAATTACTTTTCTTTTATCACATAAAACCATAGTAAAGTATAGTAAAATCAAGTCAATACAAAAAACAACTACTTTATAACTCTCTCTCCCACTTTGCTTTACCACATACTTCATCTCACCTTACTTTGCCTCACATTTATTATGATATGATATCAATATTTATTTTACTTTGCCACAGCTATAAATATATCACTTTTTATTTACCATATAAAACTATGATAAAATGTGATAAAGTAAAGTCAAATAGAAAGAAACTACTTTACCATTTCTTCCTAATTTACTTTATAAAATATTTTATCCCACCTTTACTTTATCCCAACTTTACCGTGTCGTGACATTTACTTTTAGTTTACTTTACCATATATGTAAACAAACACATCATGGTGGATTTGGTAAACTAAAGTTTTTACTTTACTCTGCTACTTTTTAATTGTCATTTTGAAAGATTCTTAGCTTGTATAATATTTTCTACAAGGGGGAGTTGTAGGAGAAAATATTGAGCTTTTTGAAAGAAAAGAATCTTTTCTTAAAACTTTTCTTAGGTTACCAAACGCACAAGATTCTCTTCTTTAGAAAATGAAAGATTATATCCTATAAAATATTATTTTCTTGTGTTTTCTTGTGCATCCAAACATGCCCTAAGTGTGTAAAAATAAGTGAAAGATCAAGATAAAAAGAAACTAAAAGCATCCATGAAAACTAACTAATAAGGAGAACGAGATAGAAAATGAGTGAATGGAAATAAAAAGAAATGTGCTAAAAGTGTAAAATCAAAGGTGGAATTGATGGTGTGAATAGAGAAATGGAGTGTGAGAATTAAAATAAGTGAATAAATGTGTGAGAATGTGAATAGAATCTAACTAAAGTAAGTAAAATAAGCAACAAACAATACTGATGGATAGATTGAATCATCTAAAATCTACTAAGTAACACTAATCCAACACTAATGCTCTTCTCTTTTCCCAAACAAATGCTCAAATCTAATGATAAATCAATGCTTAAATTTGGAAAATATAACTTTAAAGCTCTAATATAGAAATTAACAATCTAATAGCTAAGACTTTCTTCCATTCATAAAAGAAAAGATTCCTAATGACTATCTATCAAAAGTGAACATAAACCATCAAAAGATATTAACTCCTAAGCATGATTTATCAAACCTAAGCATAGATAGTAAAAAGAATGCTAAGATAGAAAATAAGCATGGAAGATAGCATCTTGCAATGAAGAAAAAAATCTATTCTAGCATGTTAAGCAGATAAATAAAGGGAATTAAGAGCATAAGCAAAAAGGAATAGTATTAACTTAGCTTCATCTAGAAGATCCAAACCATCTAGAAGAGCTATCCATTGCAGAAGACAAAGCTTTCATTACAAATCTTCAAATTTTATAAAGTTTTCATCACTTTCTCTCTACAATTGCTCTCAATTGCATGAATAGCTTAAGTAAAGAGGATGAGGCTCTCTCCTTGCTTTTGTGTGTAATGCTTAGAGCTCCCTTCCTTATATAGAAACATTTGCCTTGCTCTACTTTGGTTTCTTTCTAATGTGGGACTTCACAAGAATGAAAATATGAACATATGAATGTGATTCCCATGTTAGAAATGGCCTAACTTTGTCATTTATTCATCCAATTGTCTTCCAAAATTATCCTTACTCTTTTTAACTCTTGAATCTCAACTTTAATCTTCAAATTAATATTCAATTAGCACCTACAAAGAGAAATTAACATAATTGAGAGTATTTTTGAACATATTTTGTATAGAGGCCATTGGAACTCATATAAATGCTTATAAATGGCCATCTATAATGGAAAGATATGAGCAAAGCGTGATAGGGAGGAAATTTATTATTTTTCTACTAAAAATAGTGTTTTGAGTTCTTTTATCTTTGAAAAATCATAAAATAATGCTATGAAAGTGTATCTTTTGTGAACTCATCACACCCCAAACCTACATTTTGCTAGTCCCGAGCAAAATAAAAGAAAACTAACTGTATGCAGAAAACGATAAAAAATCCTAACTCACTTTCACATGAATCGCGGTTGCACACTTCCTTCTTTTTTTTCCTTTTTTCGAGAAGACTTTTTCCTTAGATAGATCATGTGAAGTATCAACAATGCACACTTCCTTCTTTCTTCATCTTTTCCTTACACTTCTCAAAAACAATGGGTTGAAGGCTTTTTATTTGGGTGGAGAGGCTTTGGGAACTTTTAAGGAAAAATGTATAAAGGATAATGGCTCAAAAATAGTTACAATGGAAATGTTTTTATGGGTAGTTGGATCAAATGATTAAACTGGACCGTTGGATCAAATGACACCCATCCGAATGGACTATACACCGTTAAAGTTTTGTGGCCCAAATGGAGATGATAGAGATCAAGGATATGGCTGATTTTTTGTAGAGAGGAGGGCCCCTGTGTCTTTCAAATCTCCCTTTCCCATTCCAAGGTGGGCCCTAGGCCATTGAGCAGACGCTAAGCTGAGGATATGGGACCTTAATATAGAGCAAGGCTCTCCTAAGTCAAGCTTAGGAAAAATTTTGTAAGCTCGTGTTTGTGGCGCCCACCTTTGGTCCATCCAAATGAACCAAACACATAACCCCCCTAAATTGCACATGTCCACTAACTTTCGTTCAAATCCAAATTTACTAGACCATTGGATCGACTATATATCAATTCGAATAGACTATTGACCATTAAACTTTTGGGCCCATATGGAGATGATAGAAATCACGATTGAGGCTGATTTTTTTGTAGAGAGGATAATCACAGGGAGTCCTTGAAATCCCCCCATCTCTATCCCCATGCAGGTCCCCATGTGAGCCCCACCACACACTTGAGCATACCTTATCCTAAGCTTGAGCTTAGGAGAGTTGGCCCCATATATATATAGAGAGATGCTCCTATGAGAGATGCACTCACCTTATTTTGAGAGATTGGGTGGGGGCCCTCACATTCATATTTAATGCCAACAATTTAAAAGTGAGGCCCCCCACCTTATCTCTCATAATAAGGTGAGAGCACCTCTCACAAGAGCATCTCCCATATATATATATATATATATATATATATATATGGGAAATATGCGCACCTACCCCTAACCATATTCTGGCGAGGGACAACATAGTGGGGCCAACTTTATGATACACCCAACCATCTATACACACGGCACCCCTTGAATCACATTAAAGGGCCCGTTTCTATATCAAAATTTCAAGAATTCATGTCTGGAAGAAATTTCAAATTCTCCAAAAGTTGTCCCCTTAGGTGGAATTCAAAATTCCTCTTTTGATGGAAGATTTGAAATTCTAGCAAATGGTATAGAAAGTGGAATTCCAAGAACTCCAAAAGGTCTTTTGGGTGATTGGAATCTAAAATTCTAATGAAAGAAACACAATATTTCAAATGCCAGGGGACAAGATGTCACATCATGTCCAGAAAACCCTAACCTCCCAAATTCTAGTCATAAATTTCGATAAACAAAGAGGCCCTAAATCCATAGAGTTTTCATCTATCCGAATGGATTGGACCGTTGGATCGAGGGTCAATTTTTCTTCTTTAATATAAAGTCGTTAAATTTGTACGCCATGGATGAAGGGGTTCGAGCCTTCGAGGAATGAGATTGACCTTGAACTTGATATATGGGCCCGTCCAAGATGTTGCTTTCCATCCCCGCAAGTCCCATGATCAGTGGGGCCTTGGTTGGGCCCTATCAAGTTCAAGGTCAATTCCATGTCTCTAACCCCTTCATCCCTAAGCCACAAATTTAACGACTTTATATTAAATGGAAAAAATTTGACCCTCGATCCAGCTGTCCAATCCATTCGGATTAGTGAATACTCAATTGATTCATTGTAATTAAGAGGGTCCCATATATGTGGATGGTTCGGATGAATCATAAAGTCGGCCTTACCATGTTGTCCCTTGCCATAATATGATGAGGGATAGATGCATATGAATATTTCCACACACACACACACACACACAACTAAACAAGAGATTTCTTTACACTAAATACTTAGATAATCTCCTAGACCTTTATGATACACTACAAAACAACTACAACGGATCCTTATATAGCCTGCCAATGGACACTTCCAAAGAGACATGACTTCACATATTTCAAAATAACAACAAAATTCGATATTGATCCTAAACATTCATAATTGACGTTTAAAACCCCAATGTTTCTGGCTTCCCTACGAGATTTTCTTACAAGAATATTAGAACCAATAATTCCAACTCATCCTTACGTTTTAATATTCAATTCACATCGGAGTCGATGACCCTTCTCCAAAATTCAATTCTTCAATGTTTTGTCCTAGCCCTTGATGCGAGCTTCATAAAAATCCTTCATGGCCTATGTCGAGACTTTTAACTTCTTTATCTCATCCTGTAAAAACATTGCACATTTTTTCACATTCTCAACACACCTATTTACATCAATGACATTGATCACACCCGAATCCTGAATAACTTTTAAAGCACGTGACACTCTAATGTTTGAATATTTGATGCCCAGTAATGGAGTAGGAATATTCATGGAGTATACAATGAACTGTCGCAATGAACTCCAACTTGTGATCAAGTCCAATTCTTAGAGAAACATATTTAGGACGGCCAAATCCAAAGTTTGACGTAGCTTCTTCTAATATAGTTTTGAAAGGGATTTCGTCCATGGCCATTCTTTGAAATAAATCTTCTTTAAACAGAGAAATTCAATTAAGAGAAGAAACTTATTCTCATAATCATAAACCATGATGGTGCCCATTTTAATCAAGAGAAAAAACTTCTTCTCTAAAATCTTGATAATAAAATCACAGATTTTGTTATCTTTTCTCATCCTTTTACTCATTTACTTTTTCTTTGAAAAAAAACCATTTCACTCTCCTCATATTCTCAAAGAGAAAACCAATATGATAGAAAGGTGTAGAGTGTGTGTGTGCATGCTTGTGTATGTTGGGTTGTACGGCGATAGGGCCATATAGAACCCCTGCTTTGAATCCAAACCTTAAGACAACAAGATATTTGTTTGCGCCAAATACTTGGATAATCTCCAAGACCTTCACTATACACACTTTCGCTTCACACACTACAAAACAAATACAACACAATCTTATATAGCCTGCCAAAGGACACTTCCAAAGAGAGATGAATTTACATATTTCAAAATAACAATAAAGTTCGATAATGATCTTTTAACATTCCTAGATAACCTTTAAAATCTGAATGTGACGTTTGGATTTCCTAGGATTACATGATCATTATAGAATTATTCACCTACGTGATTTTACTAAGCACCTGATCAAAGAGTTCAATAAGAAACAAGATTACATGCTTAACATACAATCACTCACTTACCCACATGATTTTACTATAATTGTCTGTATAGTTCAGCCAGGCAAAGATTAGATTACACTTCATCACAGGTAGCATTTTGTGCTGAATTCTTGCCATCTTTTGGAGGTGTGTTTGCGAACTTCCATGTGTTTAAGTACATGCTTTGGTAGCTTCTTGGACCTGCTACCTCACCAACCGGCACAGCATCAGAAATTTCCTTCACATCTGCTTCTGTGAGATTTACTTTCAAGGACCCAATGTTATCGTCAAGGTTCTTAATCTTGGTTGTCCCTGGAAAGAATGATAGAAGGACAAGATTAGAAGGATATGACAGATCGTGGTTTAGCAAATAATAGTGACAGATTATCAAATAAGAATGGCTTGACAAGCTTTCTATATACATTTATAGATCAAAATATTTGTGGAAGCCATCATTATCAAAGTTCTCAAGTACACTACATCATTATCATCATCAATGCCTTGTCCCAACAATGTTGGGGTCGGCTATATAGATATTGTTTCTCCATTCCGATCTATCTTGAGCTAAATCCTCAAATAAATTTCACTTCTTCATATCTAATTTTACTACCTCCATTCACGTCATCTTTGGCCTACCCTTCCCCTTAGTGGGCCATCAACCTTTATAGCCAAACTTTTCCTTCTAGCGCCGTAGCCGGCCTATGTTGAACATACCCAAACCATCTTAAACGGATTTCTCTAATTTTATCCCTGATTGTTGCTACCCCTAAATGCTTTCAAAAGCGCTCATTTCTAATTTTTTCCCTTCTAGTTTTACTACAAATCCACAACAACATTCTCATCTCTGCTATATCCATTTTGTGCATATATTGCCAACATTCTACTTTATAGGTCATAGCTTGTCTAATCACTGTCCTGTAACATTTTCCCTTCAATCTTGTTGGCATTCATCGGTCACAAAGCCATTCAAAAGCAAGTCTCCACTTCAACCATATTGCTTTAAACATATGCTTGACATCTTTATCAATCTTCCCATCCTTACTAATTATAGAGCCAAGGTAACGGAAATAATCACTTTGTGGTATCTCATGGTCTTCCATTCTCAAAACAGCTTCAACTCTTTCTATATACCTATTGAAGTTATAATCAATATATTCTATATTTGTATAGCTTATTTTAAAGCTTTTGGATTCCAAAGCCTTCTGCCATCTCTTGAGTTTTTCATTCACACCATCCCTTGATTCATCTACCAACACAATATTATCTGCAAATAACATGCACCAAGGTACCTCTTCTTGAATATGAGCAGTCAATTCATCTATAATCAGTATAAAGAGATAAGGGCTTAGGGCTAACCCTCGATGTAAACCTATGGTCACTGGGAACTTCCTTGTCTCTTCACAAGTCGTTCTCACACTCGTTACTGCTCATTCATACATTCTTTAATAATATCAAGATAAGCTCTTAAAACATTCCTTTTATTTAAGACCCACCAAAATAAATCTCTAAATACCCTGTCGTAGGCTTTTTCTAGATCGATGAAGACCATATGCAGATTTTTCCTCTTCACTCGATATTTTTCTATTAATTGTCTAAGTGAGAAGATAGCTTCCATTGCTGACCTCCTTGGTATAAAACCAAATTGATTTTCAGATATCTTACTCTCTCCCATAGCTTCATAGTATGACTCATAAGTTTAATTCCACAATAGTTGGAATGGCTTTGTATATCTCCCTTGTTCTTACATATATATGTACTATAACACTTCTTCTCCATTCATCCAGCATTTTCTTTGTCATTAATATCTTACTGAAGAGTTTAATTAACCAAATCTCCCCAACTTCTCCTAAGCATTTTCAAGCCTCAGTCGGGATGTCATCTAAACCTGTAGCCTTTTCTGTTTTTATTTGTTTTAATACTTTCCTCACTTCCACCACCCTAATTCTATGAAAAAAAAGTATGATTTGCTAACGAAGTATATTCTTTTGTTCTTATGTCTCCTACATAGTCTCCATTTAAAAGTATTCTAAAATATTCCCTCCACCTTTCTATGATATCGCCGTCCTTCAGTAGAACCTTTTGGTCATTTCTCTTAATACATTTGACATGATCTAAGTCCCTACTTTTACTTTTATTTTATTATTTTTGCAAGCTTAAAAATGTAATTTTCTTGTTCCCAAATTATTATATAGGTCATCATATGCTTTGCACTTTGCATCACTTACTACTTTCTTAGCTTCTTTCTTTGCCTTCTTGTACATTTCATAGTTTTCTACATTCCTGGTATACTGCCAAACTTTGTAACATCTCTTCTCCTCAACAGCTTCCTGGACCTCTACACCCCATCACCATGTTTCTTTATTATCGTGTCTCTTCCGTTTTGACTCTCCAAGCACCTATTAAGCAACCTGCCTAATGTAGTTAGCCATTTGATTCCACATCGCTGTAGTTTCTCCTTCAAAATTCCGTTCTCCCTTTTCAATCACTATAGATTTAAACATTGTTGCTCCTCCTCCTTTCAAATCCCTCCACCTTGTTTTAGGGCACATTTTATTTACTACCCCTCTCTTTCTACTTCTAATGCAAATTTCTAAAACTATGAGCCTATGTTGTATCGTCCAACTCTCTCCTGGAATAACATTACAATCTTTACCATCCAATCGGTCTTGTTTTCTAACTAGAAAAAAGTCTATCTAGCTCCTGCTAGTTCCACTTTTATAAGTAACTAAACACTCATCTCTCTTTTTAAATCAAGTGTTTGCTATTATAAGGTCAAATGCTACTGCAAATCCCAAGATAGTGTCTCCTAACTCATTTTTTTTCCCTAAATCCTTGTCCTCTATGCACTCTCTCATATCCTCTATTATCCTTTCCTACATGGCCATAGGAAAATCTTTTCACTAGTTGGAATTTCTCATAGTAAACCTTCAATCTCCCAAAATTAGCTCTTAGACACTTTCATCTAATCCTGCTGGGAGAGCATATGCATTAATGAAATAAATTATGTCGTCCTCTAACTCTAATTTAATTGCAAAAATCCTATCACTCAATCTCTTTACCCCTACAATTTTTTCTTTCAAATCCTTACCCTTTATTTCTTGTGTTGTTATTTCCGGCATAAAAAGTTTATACCCATAGCAAGTCGAATCTTCCTCTTATTTTGTTGCTGGACTAACTTCTTTAGCGGCCGCACTTGTTCAAAATGGTGTGGTTAGCCCTTGCCCACTTTCCACTACAACTAGGTGATGCTGCAATGCATCGCTTAAAGCAGGGAACGCACTATCATGATCTCGAAACGTTATTATCTCATAATTCATGTTTGGGTTGTGACAACTCATTTTGAAAGACATATTACAGAGAGTTTTCTATAGTGGGGAGCCATAGGAAAAAATGTTAAGCTTTTTGAAAGAAAATGATACTTCACATTTTTCTTGAGTTACCAAACGCACAATATTTTTGTTCTTTAGAAAATGAAAGATTATGTTCTATAAAATATTACTTTTTTCTATTTTCTTGTGCATCCATATAGGCCCTTAAAAAGGAAGTGTACATGAATCTTCCTCCAACAGTATCGAGTGTAGCATCTAATGGTGTTTGTCATCTAGGACATTCTCTCTACGTATCTCAAGCATGGTTTGAGAAATTTTGTAGAACAGTCCAATTCCAGTTTCACCAAAGTGATTATGCCTCTATGTTTTTGAGAAGATCCAATGCAGGACTTATTATTCTTCGTGTCTATGTCGATGTTATAATTATTACTGGCTCAGATTCAAACACCATTCATCAATTACAACACTCTCATTAGAGCTCTTATCATAGGATCTTGGATTGCTTACCTATTTTTTGGGACTTGATGTTCAATCTACAAAGAAACACCTATTTGTTAACTAACATAAGCATACCAAGGATTGTAGAAATAAAAAGGCCCATGTACACTAATCTGGGCTGGGCCCATCTAGGCCCAAGAAGGAAATCCCACGTGTGGGATTGGGTGCTGTCTTAAAGATATACTTCCATGTATAGATTGATTAAGATTGATTAGGATTGATTAGGATTCTTTTATTCTTTGATTCTAATTGTAATTAGATTGATTCTTATTGTGATTGATAGCATGTAATTAGGAAACACTACATTATAAAATGATGAGTCGATCCTCCATTGAGGTATCAACTTTTCCTCCAACGTTTCTGTCTCTCTATCTCTTGCTCTTTTATATCTTGATATGGTATCAGAGCCTAGGTTATGAGAAGATTTCCTCTTCATTAGTCCAGAGATTTCCCAAATCAAGCATCGAGTGCTTCTCCTCTTCCTGGTCCTGTCTCGTTCGTCGCTGACTCTACCTGAAGTTCCCTGATCAAGGTGGCCCACCTCTGATCAATCACTAGTCACCAGTGATATACAGGGATATGATCGACTGTCCTTCAGGAGTTTTTTTAAGATTTTTCTGGATTTTTTTGTCATCGGTTAAGGTACTGATTAACCACTTCTTCATCTGATGGTTTTGGGTTCTTGTTCTCAAAAAGATTTCATCACCACCGTCCAGATTTGTGGATATTTATCCAAATCTCCTCAAACTTGGACTAGAGGACATACGTTTGATCTCCTCCAGGATTCTATACTCTGATCTGAGATTGGACAACATTGTGGGACCCACGCACCACTTCTGCCCTCAAAATCCAGTTCGTCTGGCTCATTTTTCTGGTATTTCTGTGTTGTTTCCTGCTGATTTCATATATCAACACATCTTTAGCCTCTTTTATGCTTGGTTAGTTAAAATCATAGCATATTACATCATTCTTTCATTGTGATCTGCTGGACACTGTGATTTTCTCTTCTGTGCTGCTGTTGTTTTTGTGATTAAAATCAACATTGTGATTAAAATCATAGCATATTCTCTGCTGCTGCTGTTCTTGTCTGTTGCTGTTGATATTCTACTCTGCTACTGCTTTCTGTGTGGTCTCTGCTGCTGGTTATTCATTGCTATCTGGTTCACTAAGTTTTGTATTCTCTCTGCTGCATCCGGTAACAATGGAAAAGTATGATGTTATTCCTGTTAAATTTAATGGGAATAATTATATGGCCTGGTCCTTTCATATAAAGAATTTTGTAGAAGGCCAATGACTGTTTGGTTATCTTGATGGATCGATAACTAAACCTACTGCCACAAGTAGTGCTGACACAAAAGCCTTACCCACCTGGACTAAAGAAAATGCTAAGGTGATCACTTGGATTTTTAACTCCATTGATCCTTCTCTTGCCATTGCTCTTCAAGCCTATACTGCCGCAGCTGATATGTGGGCTCACCTCAAGAAAGTTTATCTTCAAACTAATAAAGCTCGCAAATTTCAGTTAGATAGTGAAATTGCTAAATTCAGTCAAGGCGATAAAACTGTACAAGAATACTTCAATGGATTTCTTACCTTATGGACTGAGAGGGATGCTATGATTATTCAGACTGTTTCTTCTAGGTTTCTGTCAGAGGCTCTTAAATTACAAGAGGACACCCACGTCAGCCAGTTCCTTATGAATCTAAGACCCGAATTCGAATCTATTAGATCCGCTCTCATGAATAGAGAAGTCTCTGCAACCCTGGATACTTGCTTCCAAGAAGTCCTTCTCGAAGAACTTCGTCTTCACTCACAGCGAGCTATTATTGAAGAACCAAAGGCCTTCCTAGCTCCTTCTTCAGCTGATTCTGCTCTTTTGGCAACCTCCAATCAGAAGCCTGCTCAATGCTATGAATGCAAAGGCTTTGGTCATATTGTCAAGAACTGTCGTAAGAAATTGGTTTACAGATATTGCAAACGCTCTGGTCATCTTATTGATGACTGTCGCAACTTACAGCGAAAGAATGGGCCCCAACAAAAGCAGAATCCTTCCAAACATAATGCTCCAGCTGCCTTCCAAGTTCAAGCACCTTTCCCTGATACGGGAAGCACCTCTTCCGGATCCATCTCCATGACTCCTTCCCAGATTCAAGAACTGATTCAGAACACGGTAACCTCAGCATACGCATCTATGGGCTTTAATGGTGGTCAGTATCAAACTCATTCTCATATAGCATTTCCTGCTTTTCATTCTTCAGTCTCTCTATCTTCTTATATCACCCCATCCACATGGTTTCTCGATTCAGGAGCATCAAACCACATGACCTCTATAGAAAGTAGCTTTACAGACTCTCACCCTTACCTTGGCAGAGACAAAATCACCACTGCTAATGGAGACCAATTAATCATTTCTGGTATTGGGTTACAAGCAGGAATATGGGATTGACTATGAAGAGACATTTGCACCAGTGGCTAAAATGACCATTGTTCGCACTCTTCTTTGTGTAGCTGCAGCCCACAATTGGCCCCTATGGCAAATGGATGTCAAAAATGCCTTTCTTCATGGCGACTTGCGTGAGACTGTGTACTTAAAACCACCTCCGGGATATGCTTGTCCTCCACAACATGTTTGTAAATTGAGAAAAGCTCTTTATAGACTTAAGCAGGCTCCCAGGGCTTGGTTTGATAAATTTCGGACAGCTCTCCTTTAAGCTGGATTTCACCAAAGTCACTCTGATAGTTCCCTCTTCCTTAGATGGACACCAAAAGGCTACACATTTCTCTTAGTCTATGTTGATGATATGATCATTAGTGGCAATGATGTTACTGGCATTACGGATCTCAAACTTCATCTTACTCGCCACTTCAGAATGAAGGATCTTGGTCCTCTCACCTACTTTCTGGGGCTTGAGTTTGTGCGTAACAAATCCGGCATCAGGGTCCATCAGCGCAAATATACTACCGATTTGATCACTCTAGCCAGGCTTGATGATGCTCACACTGTTGATACTCCTATGGAATTAAACAGCAAACTCAGTTTAGATGATGGCCCTCCCTTGGATGATCCCTCAGTTTTCCAGAGAATAGTTGGTAGTTTGCTCTACTTAACTATGACTCGGCCGGATATTTCTCACGCAGTTCATACGGTTAGCCAGTTTGTTAGCGCCCCGTACAAACCTCACCTTGCTGCTGCTTTACGCATACTCCGTTATGTTAAAGGCACTTTTCATCAGGGTCTCTTCTACCCTTCCAGTACTTCTCTGTGCCTATCCGCTTATGCTGATGCCGACTGGGCTGGTTGTCCAGATTCTCGGCGCTCTACTACTGGCTGGTGTATGTTTCTTGGGGACACTCTGATTTTATGGTAGTGCAAAAAACAAACCACCGTTTCGAGGTCTTCTGCTGAGGCAGAATATCGGGCAATGTCATCCGCTAGTGCTGAGATCATCTGGCTACGCCGTCTTCTTTATAAATTCGGTGTTCGTATTAGTTGTTCTACCCCTCTTCATGGAGACAACACCAGTGCTACCAGAATTGCCAACAATCCAGTCTTTCATGAACGAACGAAGCACATTGAGATTGATTGTAACTTCATCCGTCAGCATGTTGTTACTGAAAAGATATCTTTGCCTCATGTCTCTACTTTTAATCAGTTGGTGGATATATTAACCAAAGCGCTACCCAAAACACGTCATCATGATCTTACTTGCAAATTGATGTTTTCTGCCTTACCACATAAATTTGAGGGGGAGTGTAGAAATAAAAAGGCCCATGTATACTAATCTGGGCTGGGCCCACCTAGGCACAAGAAGGAAATCCCACGTGTGGGATTGGGTGCTGTCTTAAAGATATACTTCCATGTATAGATTGATTAAGATTGATTAGGATTGATTAGGATTCTTTTATTCTTTGATTCTAATTGTAATTAGATTGATTCTTATTGTTATTGATAGCATGTAATTAGGAAACACTACATTATAAAATGATGAGTCGATCCTCCATTGAGGTATCAACTTTTCCTCCAACGTTTCTGTCTCTCTATCTCTTGCTCTTTTATATCTTGATAAGGATCTTATTGCTACGGCTCGATTGGAGAATTCTACTCCTATAGACACTCTATTGGATGACAATGTTAAATATCAACAAGATGGTGGCAACCTCATTTCATATCCAGCTCTTCATCCCAAGTTGGTTGGTAGTCTTGTCAACGTGACCATCACAAGGCCGGATATTTTCATGTTGTTCGTATCGTCAGTCGGAATATGACCAAGTCTCATCATCTTCACATTATTGCAGTTTAGAGGATCATTAGCTACTTGGCAACTCTAGCCAATGGTTATCTTTTCCATTTGAAAATACCCTTCATTTCGCCACCAACTTTAATGCTAATTGGATTGGATGTCCCGACACATTGTGTTCTACCATAAGGTGGTGCATGTATCTAGGTCATTCATTGGTTTTATGAAAATGCAAGAAACGTGATAAAGTTTCCAAATCCCCTACTGAAATGAAATATCATCCTACGTCTTCAGCTAGCTCCAAAATTCTTTGGGTTCGAAGACTGCTCTAGGAACTAGGCTAGTAGGCTTTCTTTGACATCATGTTGCTCTTCTCCATGCGGATAATAAAAGTTCCATAAAGATTGCAGCCAATCCTATCTTCCATGAGCACAAGCATATCAGTGGATTGCCACTTAATCCACGATGCATATGATCAAGACAATATCACTCTCCCTCATGTTCCCTCTAATCTCCAAAATGTTAAGATCTTCACCAATGCATTAATGCATAATTGTCATTAGTTTTTCACACAAATTGATGTTCATTGATTTTTGGGCATCAATTTGAGGAAGGTTAAAATGTGCAGTCCATACACACAGTTGGGGGTTACATACTTCAATGTAACCATAGGATACAATACATTGTAAGAATCAAAGGCATTATGTATTTAATGTAATTGATTGAGACTTCCCAAATTGAGGGATGTAATAATATGTAGTGAGGGAAGGAGGAAGAGATGAGAGTTGGAGAGAAAACTGATACCTCAAAGTGAGGATCGTTTGTGTATTTATCATTACATTATTCCCTAATCAAGGGCCCTAAATATAGTAATCAGTACAATCAGAATAAAGAATCATCAATCTCCTAATCTAAACAAGGAAGTAAATAAGATACAAAATCAGCAACATAATCTAGGCTGATCCCACACGTGGGATATCATATATAGCTGTGTACAAGCCCTTAATGGGCTGGGCCTAGTGGGCCTAAGTCACATTATCTTCTACACTCCCCCTTAAATTGATGTGGTAATGCAGAAAACAACAATTTGCTAGTAAGAGGATTATGGCGGGGTTTGGGAAGTGCTTTGGTGAAGATATCCGCCAACTGGTCATGAGTAGACATGAGGCAAGGTTATTTTCTCAGTGACAACATACTGACGGATGAAATGACAATCAATCTCAATGTGCTTAGTCCGTTCATGAAAGACTAGATTATTAGCAATTCTGGTAGCACTAGTATTGTCCACATGAAGAGGTGTAGAGTTACCAACAATGACACCGAATTCACAGAGAAGACGGCGTAACCAGATGATTTCAGCACTCGCGGACGGCATTGCCCTATATTCGGCCTCAGCAGAGGACTTTGACGCGGTGGTTTGCTTCTTGCACTTCCATGAAATTAGAGAGTTGCCAAAGAACATGCACCAACCAGTGGTAGATCGCCGAGAATCAGGGCAACCAGCCCAGTCAGCATCCGCATATGCTGATAATCGCAGGGAATTATCAGAAGGATAGAAGAGACCATGAGTAAGAGTGCCTTTAACATAGCGGAGTATGCGTAAAGCAGCAGCAAGGTAGGGCTTGTGAGGATTGCTCACAAATTGGCTAACGGTATGAACTGCATGAGAAATATCAGGTCGAGTCATAGTTAAGTAGAGCAAACTACCAACTATTCGCCGAAAAATAGAGGGGTCATCCAGGGGAGAGCCATCCTCCGTACTAAGTTTGCTATTTAATTCCATCGGCGTATCAAAGGTGTGAGCATCATCAAGTCTTGCTGAGGTGATCAAATCTGTAGCATATTTACGCTAATGGACACGAATGCCTGATTTGGTACGCGAAAACTCAAGCCCTAGAAAGTATGTGAGAGGACCAAGATCCTTCATTCTGAAGTGGCGAGTGAGATGGAGCTTGAGGTCCGCAATGCCAGAAACATCATTGCCACTGATAATCATATCATCAACGTAGACTAAAAGGAATGTGTAACCCTTCGGTGTCCATCTAAGAAATAGTGAACTATCAAAATGACTCTGACGAAACCCAACTTGAAGAATTGCTGCCCGGAATTTATCAAACCAAGCCCTGGGAGCCTGCTTAAGTCCATAAAGAGATTTTCGCAACTTGCAAACATGTTGAGGAGGACAAGCATATCCCGGAGGAGGTTTTAAGTACACAGTCTCTTTCAAGTCGCCATGAAGAAAAGCATTTTTGACATCCATTTGCCATAGAGGCCAGTTGCGGGTTGCAACGATACAAAGGAGAGTACGAACAGTGGTTATTTTAGCCACCGGTGCAAATGTTTCTTCATAGTCAATGCCATACTCCTGCTTGTAACCTTGCGCAACCAATCTGGCTTTGTAGCGATTAAGACTCCCATCAGAGTTAACTTTTACAGAGTAGATCCATTTACTGCCAATCACAAAGGCTCGTTCAGGAGTCGGTACCAAGTCCCATGTGTTGTTTGCTTCAAGAGCAAGCAACTCCTCATTCATAGCATCCTGCCAATATGCAATCTTCGAAGCCTGGGAATAAGAGGTGGGTACAGGAGTACTATCCAAAGAAGTGAAAAGAGCAGAAAAGCCATATCTGTCAGGAGCAACAAAAGTACGACTAGAGCATCGCAGGGGTATGACACAATCTGTAGAGGAAGTATTGATACCTGAGGGTGCAGTAGGCAGCATTGGGAGAGGATCAGGAGTAGGAGGCCCCACAGGAGGAACCGTGTTACGCCGGACATAGACATTGATTATAGGTGGTGGAGAAGTAGTCGCAGGGAATTGTGGCAGATAAGATACAGCAACAGGATGAGTAGCTAAACGCAAAGAAAAGAACGGAATGTGTTCCAAGAAGATCACATTCCGAGATATTCGCATGCGTTTCTCGGAGTGGTCATAACACAGAAATCCCTTGTGTTCAGTGCTGTAACCTAGGAAGAGACATTTGGCAGCCTGTGGTGTCAACTTAGTACGCTCTGTAGGTGGAAGATGGACAAAGCACAAGCAACCAAAAACACGCAAGTGGGAATAGGAAGGGGTATGACCAAAAAGAGCTTCATATGGAGTAGTCTTTCCTAGAACGGAGTAAGGATGACGATTGATGAGATACACAGCAGTCTGTGCAGCATCACACTAAAAGGTTGGAGGAACTAAGGATGCAAGAAGGAGAGTACGAATAGTTTCAAGAATGTGCCTGTTCTTCCTCTCCGCAACACCATTTTTCTGTGGAGTATGAGGGCAGGATTTTTGGTGAAGAATTCCTTTATGAGAAAGGTAGGCAGAAAAGTCATGGGACATGTATTCTCCACCGGAGTCAGACCGAAGAACCTTTATATCTTTCTGAAATTGTGTGTGAACCATATTGTAAAACTTTTGGAAAAGAGAAAATACTTCAGATTTGAAGCGCATGGAATAAATCCAAGTAAATCGAGAATGATCATCAATAAAGGTCACATAATACTTAAACCCTGTCCTACTCAATGTGGGTGCAATTCCCCACACATCAGTGTGAATGATATCGAAAGTGCATAATGCACGAGAACGATGAATAGGAAATGACAAAATATGACTTACTCAAACAACACGATTCACACTTCGATTGAAGTAAAGATGACATCATTTTATTATCAATAGTGGGTTCTAAACAACCAATTTTAAACAAAGAAAGTAAATAATCATTGTTCACATGACCAAGACGACTATGCCACAGAGTCCACATTTTATTGAAATTAGGAGAAGAAGAAGAAAATAGAGAATGATGTCCAATGTCCAGCATAAACAGTCGACCATGTTTACTCCCTGTCGCGATCACCTTCTCAGTTTGCCGCCCCTGTATGACACAACCAGAGGAAGAAAAATGAACAAGATAGCCCTCATCAATAAGTTGTCCTACAGAAAGTAAATTGGCTGATAATTTTGGAACAAAGTAGACATTGGAAAGGGTGATATGCTGGCCAGTGTACTAGATAAAGTAATGGTACCAACTCCAGAAATGAGTAGTTGATCACCATTAGCAGTAGTAATTTTTTCTTTTCCAAAGGTGGGAATCTGTAAAGCTATGTTCTACAGATGTCATGTGATTTGAGGCTCCTGAATCTAAAAACCATGTGGAAGAGGTGATAGAAGAAGAAAGAGATGCAGAAGAATGAAATGCAGGAGATGCTAAATAAGAATGAGGTTGATACCGACCACCAGAGAAGCCCATAGATGCATATGTAGAGGTGACTGTGCTCTGGATCAGTTATTGAATTTGAGCAGGAGTCATGGATATAACCCCGGAGGAAGTACTGACAGTATCTGATACGGGAGCTTGAGCCTGAAATGCAGAGGGAACATTCTATCTTGGCATATTAAAGGGAAGCTTCTTAGGTTGTGTCTCATTCCGGCGCTGTAGGCTTCGACAGTCATTAATCACATGACCGGTCCGTTTGCAATATCTGCAAACCAATTTCTTGCGATAATTTTTGGCAATATGTCTGAAGCCTTTGCATTCATAACATTGAGTCGGTTTTGGAGTGACTAGAAGAGCCGAGTCAGTAGGAAGAGGCGCAAGGAAAGCCTTGGGTGCTTCTGGTGCTTCCAGAATAGTGCGCTGTGAAGTGAAACGAAGTTCTTCGCGAAGTACTTCTTGGAAGCCAGTATCAAGATTAGCAGTATTCTCCCTATTCATGAGGGCAGACCGAACAGATTCAAATTCAGGTCGTAGATTCATAAGAAACTGGCTGATATGAGTTTCTTCTTGTAATTGGAGAGCCTCAGACAAAAATCCAGAAGAGACCGTTTGGATTAACATGGAATCCCTTTCAGTCCACAAGGTGAGGAAACCATTAAAGTATTCCTGCACAGTTTTATCCCCTTGACTATATTTGGCAATTTCACTATCCAAATGAAATTTTCGGGCTTTATTAGTTTGATGGTAGACTTTCTTCAGATGAGCCCACATATCAGCTGCAGTTGTGTAGGCTTGAAGAGCCACCGCAAGAGAAGGATCAATAGAGTTAAGGATCCAAGTTACGACCTTAGCATTTTCTTTGGACCAGGTGGCTAGGCCTTTGGAGTCGGTAGTACTTGTAATCTGGGGCCTAGGTATAGATCCATCAAGATAACCAAAAAGGCCCTGTCCTTCTACAAAGTTCCTTAAGTGGAAGGACCATGACATATAGTTTTGCCCATTGAATTTAATTGGGATTACGTCGTACTTGTCCATTTGCAGTAATGTAGTAGGCAAAAGAGCAAAACAGCAGAAGAAGAAGCAGAACCAACCAAAATAGGTGTTCTGATCTGCTATTTGAACCAAAAGGGTGAATACAGCAGTATTAATATCAACAGTGCACTTATCAGAGCATCAACCAGCACTGATCAATTTTTAATCAGCCTCAAGTAGTCATAAGTAGCATCAACAGCATACAACAGCACTAGTAGATGAGATCAGAGAAGTAACAGAGGCTTCCAAGCAGAAACAGACTACACAGTGCAAAATTTGCACAAAAACAGTCCAGACGAACTGAAAAAAAGGAGGTGGGATCCTTGCGTGGGGCCCACAGAGGGGTCTAATTGGTGATCAGATCAGTAGTTAAGAACCATTATCCAATTTCGTTTCCAGCAGTTCAAGTTTCATCCAGATCCGATCAGAATCAAGGATTTTGTACGGCTGGGATGAAAACTATTTAAAGAAAGTGAAATATCACAAGATGGATCAAATCACCTACCTCTGATCTCTAAAAAATGCTGAAAAAATCTCCAAAATAACAAGGAGGGATGGACAACAAATGCTGGAAGGAAAGATGTGGATGTCGAGATGATCGCAGGTGGGCCACTATGATCGCAGTGAAGACACAATACGTTATCACTTGTGTTTTGCTCCCAGAAGACACAGATCCTTGATCTGTGTTGCTATGACGATGAGATGAAATCTCCAAGGTGTTATGGCTATGATACCATGTAATAATATGTAGTGAGGGAAGGAGGAAGAGATGAGAGTTGGAGAGAAAACTGATACCTCAAAGTGAGGATCGTTTGTGTATTTATCATTACATTATTCCCTAATCCAAACCAAACCAAACCAAACCAAGCCTTTTCCCACTAGGTGGGGTCGGCTATATGGATTTGACGACGCCAATCAAATCTGTTTAGGGCCATGTCCTCCGTTAGATCCATGTAGGCAAGGTCATGTTTAATAGTTTCTTTCCAACTTCTCTTGGGTCTCCCTCTCCCTCTCCTACTCCTGGCAATCTCTATGCCTTCACACCTTTTAACAGGTGCTTCCATTGGACGCCTTCTAACATGGCCAAACCATCTTATCGATTTTCTCTCATTTTATCTCCAATCGGTGCTATTCCTACTTTGCCCCTAATCTCCTCATTCCTAATCCTATCTCTCCTTGTGATCCCGCACATCCATCTTAGCATTCTCATCTTCGTAACTTCCATCTTCTTAACATGATTATGCTTTACTGCCCAACACTCTGATCCATATAACAATGCTGGTCTTACCGCCACCTTATAATACTTTCCTTTAACCCTGAGGGGGACTTTCCGATCACACAAGACCCCCGAAGCACTCCTCCATTTGGTCCACCCGGCCTGAATCCTGTGACTTACATCAGTATCAATCCCTCCATCCTGTTGCACCATCGATCCAAGGTACCTAAAGTTTTCTTTCTCTACAATCTTTTGTGTGCCTAAACTTACTTCTATGTTACCAAGTGTCCTACTTTGGCTAAATTTGCACTCCATATATTCCGTCTTGCATCGACTTAGCCTAAACCCTTTTGTCTCTAACGTTTTCCGCCATACTTCTAGCTTAGCATTCACTCCTTCTCTCGTCTCATCTACTAAAACAATGTCATCTGCAAATAGCATACACCACGGCACCTCCTCCTGAATATGTCTTGTAATCTCATCGATAACTAGGGCAAACAAGTACGGGCTTAACGCTGAGCCTTGGTGTAGACCAATCGTGATAGGAAACTCCTTAGTCTCTCCGCCAGTCGTCCTTATAGATGTCACGGCTCTATCATACATATCCTTTATCGCCTCAATATATGCGACACACACTCTTTTCTTTTCCAGTACTCCCTAGGAACCCGGTCATAGGCCTTCTCCAAGTCAATGAACACCATATGTAAATCTCTCTGGCCTTCTCTATACTGTTCCATTAACCTCCTCAGGAGAAAGATAGCCTCCATGGTTGATCTCCCAGGCATGAAACCAAATTGATTATCTGAAATGTTTGTTGTTCTTCTTAGTCTTCTCTCAATAACTCTCTCCCATAATTTCATCGTATGGCTCATCAATTTAATCCCGCGGTAGTTCGCACAGTTCTGAATATCTCCTTTGTTCTTGTATATGGGTATAAGAATACTTTTCCTCCATGCATCAGGCATCTTCTTGCTCTTTAGCACTACAAGGGCCCTAAATATAGTAATCAGTACAATCAGAATAAAGAATCATCAATCTCCTAATCTAAACAAGGAAGTAAATAAGATACAAAATCAGCAACATAATCTAGGCTGATCCCACACGTGGGATATTATATACAGCTGTGTACAAGCCCTTAATGGGCTGGGCCTAGTGGGCCTAAGTCACATTATCTTCTACAAGGGAAACTAATTGCGGTAATTAATCAGTGTATGAGTTATAAATAGGGATGTACCCTACAAGGAGGAGCACCCAATTCTATTCAATTCCATTATCCGTTCATCTTCTTGATTTCTGATAAAACAAAACTCTCAAGTCATGTAACCTGCTAGATTTTCAATGAGAAGATCATCATCAAAGAGAACATGCTGATAGTCTCATGTGTCTACGGGTATTACAACATTTTTTGTTTTAGTGGTTCATTTTGATTTTCTAAACTGCAATAAATAAATAAAAAGTATATCCTACTACTCCAAGCCGTCTATTTTTGTTTAAGTTCAATCCTAATATTATGGGATTTCTAATGTGCATATTTTATTAAAGGAGAATTTGATTGGCTCACAAAGGAGGGCAATCGTACAGATAGATGCGAGATGATGATTTACCAGGAATAGGAACCACATCATCCCCTTGATGGAGAACCCATGCTAGAGCTAGCTGAGCAGGGGTGCAGTTGTGTTTTGCAGCTAAGGTTGCTATTCGCATGTACAGAACCTTGTTCTTGTCAAAATTATCTCCAACCAACCTTGGATGTGAAGCCTATGAGAGAAAGAGGAGGAATGCCAATGTGTTAGCAATTTTTTTGTGCACATATACAGAGGAATTAAGCAATCAAATACTCTATCATCTAAAAATGTTTTTATATTAAATGATAATAAGAAGAAATAAGAAAATTTGCTAAGAAAGTTTTTTACCAAGAAACTGTTCGGTGGCAAACTTTCAACAACAGCCTTTCCAGCAAAAAAACCACGACCAAGAGGACAGTATGGAACTATCCCAATACCAAGTTCCCTGCATGCCAAAAGGAGAGATTTGAATTCACAAATTACATCACACACGCATATGATGAATAGATGCCCACGATATTTTACAGTACAATAATAAAAAAGAAAAATCTGCACACTATAAGAAAGGAGGATGAGAACCTAGTCCTGACAACTATGTGGAACCCATTTTTGCTTAATCCAACCTGTGTATTCTTATTTTTGGCTCATGCAGCTCCTAGGCAAGCTAGGAAAGTGCACATTATGGTGATTCCTATTTTCATAGCTGTATACTGTCGATATTTTGGAAAGTTTCTATTTTAGAGATGTCAACCATCTTAGCCAGTTTTTGAATATCTCATAAACTGTCAAAATTTCTGTACAGTTTATAAACACTCCATAACATTGACCAAACTAAAACAAGAGATGAGATTTTTGAAATCAAGGATCTCCCATTGTGGTTTGATCCCCTGTTATAATCACTTCCTTATTTACAATCAATCAGATATCCTACATAATCAATCGAAATCCTAATTACAATTGAAAATATAAGAATTAAAGCACAATCCTTATAGCACACATCATCATCATCATCAAAGCCCTGCCCCAACTATGTTGGGGTCGGCTAAACGAATTTTGTTTTTCCATTCCAATCTATCTTGGGCCAAATCCTCAAATAAGTTACACTTCTTCATATCTATCTTTACTACCTCCATCCACGTCTTCTTAGGCCTACCCCTTCACCTTGGTGGGCCATCAACCTTCATGGCCAAGCTTTTCCTTATAGCACACATATGATATATAATAGAAATATATGTTCCCCACTTCACATGGTAGTCTTCAATCCTCGTGACCATCATGTTTATACTTCCCCCTCAAATTGATGCTGGCGAATCAATGAGCAGAAAATTGGATACAAATAATTGGTATTGGTATCGAGTTAATGCTTCCATGGAAATATTAGCTGTTTAAAGGTTGGAAGGCACATGCTGGAGAGAAATAATATCACCGTCAAGTCTTCACACGTAGAATGGTAATCTACTTCAATATACTTATTCCTTTCATGAAAAACTGGATTTGCCACCATATGAATATCACTTGTATTATCTGCATGGAGTAGGATGGTGTTTTGGAATTCAGATTCAGATAGCAGTCCAAGAAACCAAATTATTTCAAAACAAGAAGAGGACATGGCACACAGTATTTTGCACCAGTAGAGGATTTTGAAATATGATATTGCTTTTTATACTTCCATAAGACTAATGAGTTGCCTAAATACATACTCCATCTGGTGGTAGATTGTTGAGAATCCAAACACCCAGCCCAGTCAGCATCACTATCAGCAGTGACTAAGTTGGCAACCAGCAGAACAAACCTTGATTTGGCGTGTCATTAAGATGACAAATGAATGATTCTTTGGACTGCAAACATATGAAAATGTCGAGTTGTCCAGAATTGACAAACTATATTAACAACATGGGAAATGTAAGGCCTGAAACAGTTCAAGTACACTAAGCTGCCAATTAGTTGATGATAAACAGTAGGGTTAGATAGAAGATTGCCATCATCTTTGCTATATTTAATATTGATATCGGATGTATATTTAACTTTGATCTCCGAAGGCATGTCAACTGGACCAGAGTTTTCTAACTGAACCAAGGAAATAAGATCTTTGGCATACTTGCATTGAGTTGAAAAAAAATAAAAAATCCTTTTTCTGTGGTAGATACTTCAAGACTGTTATACAAGAGGGCTAGAATCATTCGTGTGAAAAGGAAGAAGTAAGAAGATGTTGCAGACACCGGATACCATTGGGACCATTGTCAATGATAATCGATCATGAATCAACATAAACTGGTAAGATTTGATGCCTGTAAATGAATGTTGGAGAGAAACAGTGAGGGATGAGCCAGATGTTCGCATTTGGAAACCATGCCCATCAGGTATTTTCTCCTCAAGATCATTTTTCAAGGTTATAGAGGAAGTGCAGATAGTCAGGCTCTGCGGTCTTCTTGTTTGGTTGGGTTTGGCCCCGTCTAGAGTGGAGGTTTTTTGATGGCTTGTTGTTTCTGAGGTGGTGCCTACAGTGGACAATTTTAGGAGGGGCATGCTTTCAAAGGCTATATTGGACATGTGTGTTCTTTGCGGGAAGAAGAGGGAGACAGCTGATCACTTGTTCTTGCATCGTGAGTAGTTTTTCTAGTGGTGTCAGGTTATTAGTTGGAGTGGTGTGTTGTGGTACTCTCCAAAGTCTCTACCAACCATGATAGAGGCTTAGAGTATTGCTCCTTTCTCGGGGTATGGTTTGGAGCTTTGAAGGATTGTTCCATTTTTCATACTTCGGTCTGTTTGGAAAGAAAGGAATGCTAGTCTTCAGAAGATCATCGATGGATGTCCTTTCTTTAGTGTTTGAGTATTGCTAAGTGGGTTTCTATAAGGAGGGCATTTGACATTCTAAGGGTCGATGGTACCACCTGATGAAGTGGGGATGTTGAAATCCTATTAATGAGGTGAATAGCAATGGTTATAGCTTCAACCCAAAAAGATGAAGAGAGGATTCCACAATTAGAATGCGAACATCCAAAAGATATTGAATTCTCCTTTTCGCCACCGTGTTATTATGGAGTATATGGACATAAGCATTGAGAAATGACGCCTTTATTTTGAAGAAAATGTTGGAACTCATGGGACATGTATTCTTCTGACACTGAATGGAGAATC
Organism: Umbellularia californica; assembly: GCA_028538565.1. Lineage (NCBI taxonomy): Eukaryota > Viridiplantae > Streptophyta > Magnoliopsida > Laurales > Lauraceae > Umbellularia > Umbellularia californica. The sequence goes on along the minus strand of JAPQWN010000005.1, from coordinate 21,267,407 downwards.
TTGATGCATGAGAAAAATTGATTTTCAATTAAGGTCGTATTTTTTGAAAGAAAGCAAACACTTCAAATTTCATATGTAGAAGATATATCCAAGTAAACAAATTAGATATAAAAAAAATTAGGGTTTTAGTGTAGTCCGTCATTCTTGCAAAACACAGAGAATAGAATGAGAGTTCTGAAAATAGACTGTATTATTCAAGTGCCCTTTTCTTTGGAGATTTCTCCTCAATATATAACTATTACATGCCTTAATCAAGGCTCTAATCTAGGTAAGTATATCAATTACTATTATAAGTTATGGAAACAATAACTAAAATAGAATATGTACAACTATGTACAATTGTATCATTGACCCAAACAATCCACGTGGCATAATATGGACTGTATCTGGGCTGGATCCCTTCATGGATCGTGTGGGCTTATTTAACACCCCCCCTCAAATTGATGCGAGAGAATCAACGAGCATCAATTTGCCAACCAAGAATTGATGGCGTGGTCGTTAAAAACCTTTAGTAAGAATATCAGCAATTTGAAGCTCAGTGGAGACATGCGGAAAACTAATGATATCACGCTTAAACCCATCACATATGAAGTGACAATTAACTTCGATGTGTTTAGTGCGTTAATAAGAAATTGGATTTTCAATAATCCAAATTGCACTTGTATTATCTTGGATAGAGGGGGGTAGCACCTTCTGCTGGAAATCCAATGTCGGAGAGCAGACTTCGGAGCCAAGAATTTCGGAGCATGCAGTAGACATGGCTCGATACTCAGCCTCGATAGATGATTTTAAAACTTTTTTCATGTTTCTTGCATTTCTATGAAATCAAACTATCACCCCAAACCATGTACCATCCTGTTGTCAATCTACGAGTATCCGGACAACCAGCCTAATTAGCATCCGAATAAGCTTTGAGAGAAATAGGATTGTCTGATGGAAAGAATAACCCGCAAGTTGGTGTTCGAATAAGGTACCGAATGATGCGGCGCACAGCAGCCATGAATTGACTCATTAGATTGACTACGTAGGCGATATCAGGACAAGTGATCGTGAGGTAGATCAAGCTGCCTACTAACTGGCGATGCACGGTAGGATCTGGAAGAAGGTCACTATCCTCTTGATTGAGTTTGACATTCAGTTCGACTGTGGTATCAACTGGAGTAGAAGCAGTAAGTCCAGCCAAATCAATGAGATCAATAGTATATTTGTGCTGATTTAGAACTATACCTTTAGTCGATTGATGAACTTCAAGACTGAGGAAATAGTTTAAAGGGCCGAGATCCTTCATATGAAATGTCTCATTAAGAGAAGCTTGGAGCATTTTTGCATTAGGACCAGTAATGACTATGTCATCAACATAGACAAGAAACACCGTAATCTCGGACGGAGCATGGTGTAAAAACATGGATGGATCCTTTCATCCAAGCGGAAAAGAACATCTTGAAACTTCTCAAACCAGGCGCGAGGAGCTTGTTTCAGACCATAGAGAGATCAATGGAGTTTTGCAACCATACCCTTCCCTGAAGAGAATCCCCTGAGGAAGACGCATGTAAATGTCCTCTTTAAGATTACCATGAAGAAACACATTTTTTACATTCATTTGATAGAAAGGCCAAGACTGAGATGCAACAACGGCAAAAATGGTGCGAACCGTGGTCATCTTAGCAACGGGAGCAAAAGTGTCATCATAATCAATGCCGTATTCCTATCAATTTCCAAGGGCGACAAGGCGCGCCTTATATCAATCTAACGTGCCATCTAATTTTAACTTGAGAAAAAAAATCCACTTACAGCCAATAGGTTTGACAGCCATAGGAGACGAGACAACATCCCACGTATGGCTTTGTTCTTAAGCCTCCAATTCATCTTGCATAACCTTGTTCCAACATTGGTGCTGCACAGCCTGAGAATAGGATTGTGGGATGGAAGATGACGACAAAGTGGCCATTAAGGAAGTATGAGAGAACCCATAGTGGTCTGGTGTAAAGCGACACAATGGAGGAGGTTTAGATGGACCAGATGCTGGAGGAAAATCAAGAGGGGGATTCTTCATTCCGTCTGTGATAGACAAAGTTAGGATTAAATCGAACAACTGTTGTGTTGTCAGAAAAATTAGGTAAGGACACTAATGAGGAGTCCGAAGGATCAAGGTGTCTTTGAAAAAAATACTATTGTTCAAAAAACACGACATTCCTAGAGGTACGTATGCGACGCATTTTAGGATCATAACAAAGGAACCCTTTCTGGAATGGTGCATAACCTAAAAAAACACATTGAGCTGATTGAGTGGCTAGTTTGGTTCTTTCAGAAGGCAACAAATGCATAAAGCAAACGGAGCCAAAAACATCATAGGATGGAGATGTCTCGTACAATCGGAAATATGGGCTCTAGTTTTTAATAGAGGTTGCCTCAACCCAAAAACAGGTAGGAACCGATGATTCAAGAAGAAGGGAACCAGTGACATCAAGGAGATCTTGATTTTTCCGTTCAGGGACTCCATTCTGCTGTGGGGTATAAGGACAAGTTCTTTGAGAAATAATGCATTTGTTTTGCAAAAACTGTAGTTGAAAAGCAGAAGACACATATTCCTCGCCCGAATCAGATCGTAAAATTTTAATGCAGGTGGAAAATTGATTCTCAACATAAGCCAAAAAATTTTTAAAAACATTGAAAACAGCAGATTTGGAATGCAGAAAGTAAACCCATGTGAACCGACTGAAATCATCAATAAAAGTCACAAAGTATTTATAGTGAGCGTGAGAAAGAGCTGGAGCAATGCCCCATACATCGCTATGAAGTAAATCAAAACACTGAGTGCTGCGTGAAGTGGAAAAAGGAAAATGAAGAGTTTTGCTCTTTCCCATTTTACAAGTAGCACAATCAAAAGGCACACAAGATAAGTCACTAGATTTATTTAATAACCAAACTTTATCATAAGGGACAAAGCTTTGGAATTAGGGTGTTCAAGTCTATTATGCCACAATTGGCAGTTATCTCTAATAGATAAACAAAACACTTCATTTGCAAATTTATTCCTAGAAATTGTAGAAAAATCCAACGGAAACAAGAGTCCACACTTAGGCCCCTTTGCGATCTCCTTCCCTGACATCTGGTCCTGAACAACACAACCAGAAGAAGAAAAAGAGATGTTATAATTATTTTCAACAAATTGCCCGACTGACAACAGGTTTGAAGTTAAATTGGGACACAGTTAAACATTTTTCAATAGGATGGGACCAGGGATGTCTCCGAGAGCAGTAATGGAAACATTGCCCCCGTTAGCAGTTTGTATTTGAAGATGGCCATTGTATCTTGTCACATTTGAGAGTGGGCCTTAGGAATACGTCATATGATTAGACGCCTCAAAATCAAGAAACCAAGTAGAGGATGGAGGGGATGTACCTGAGAGACCAAAAGCAAAGAGCGCATTGACAATCATTTGTTGGACCAATTCAGGAGTGAGGATGAGGGCTCGGGCTGCGAGGGTACAGATGTAGGAGCAGACACAACCGAAGAAGCAACATACGAATGCAGAGTCTGATACTATGGAGTCTGGGACTGTGGTGAAGGATGTTGTGGGCGGAGGCGACATTCAAAGATGATATGTCCCGACTTTTTACAATAACTGCAGACCTTCTGTTTGCATTGAGTTGCAATGTGCCCAAATTTTTGACACCTGTAACACTGCGTTTTGCTTAAATCTTGAGGTTGAGAAGTCTTATTAGCAAAGAACGTGATTGAATAGGTCTCAGTCTTTGATTGAGCTATATGAACCGAGGTCGCAATCCGCTGTTCTTTGCGTAAGAGTTCATTCAAGCAGACATCCAAGGAAGGTAATGGCATCCAATTCATTAGTGTGGATCAGATAGCTTCATATTCAGTGCGCATTTTCATCAAAAAATGGTCCCTTTGACTAGAAGTCTGGAGATCTTGAATTACTGTCAAAACATTGTCAGCCACATCTGCATATTTAATACTATTGTATTCCAACCATAGTGTACAGAATCCCGCATAGTAGTCTTGTATTGACAAGGTTCCTTGTGCATATTCAGTAATTGCACATTCAAGATGAAATTGAAGTGCAGAGTTATCTTGATGGTACACTTTTCTCAAATACCCCCACATGTCTTTAGAGGTTGGGTAAGGTTTGAGATTCACTATCAGATGGGGCCCGACGGATCCTAAAATCCATGACTTTATTTTTCGCATCTTTAATATGCCAAGATGATATCTTCTTCTCATCCTCAGTGGGTTTAGGGTCAGAGCCAGAAATATAACCCCACAATTCCTTAGCTTCAAGGTATATTTGGAACTGGAAAGACCAGGTAGGATAATTTTTTCCAGTGAATCGGATCAAAGTAACTTCAGATTTTTCCATCTCAAAGTGATATTTGCCAAAGAAAAAAAAAACTTATTGAATCAGTAAAAACAACAAAAAATCAGCAACAGTGAAGAGATGAAGGCTAAAAATGTATAATAAGACAATTCTGTGTGTAGAAGCCAAGTTCTATCCAAGCAGTGAAGAGAAAAACCAACACAGAAAGAAAAAAAACAAGCCCAAAAAACACACCTGACGACCTGGGATATGGCTGTAGATCCGCTACGTGGGCCCCATTGATGGTTCTGGACAATAATCAGGTGATAGATCTAAGGAAGCACATAAATCCATCTTCTACTGGAAAAAGAATTATCCAATTCCACTAAATATCCAAGATTTTGGACGGTCTAGATGAAAACAGTATTAAAAATCTGGAAAATCTCGAGAATGGGTAAAACTCCAACCTAGAAGTGTTGAAATATTCTAGAAAAATCACCAATATTCTTAGAAATTCCAGGCGACCATATCTGTATAGATTTCTGAAGGTGTTTTGATGATCAGAGGTGGGCCACCATGAAGATGAGACTGCTGCAGAGTATGGACTTCTCGAAATAGATCCTTGATCTGTCTTTCTTCATTAGAGAGATTGATCTCTCTCTATTCTATTGCCTTAATGCTGTGTAAGATCAAAAACTCAGATTTCTTTGAACATGGCTCTGATACCATGTCATTCTTACAATGAACGAGAGTTCATTGGAGATTTCTATTCTTAGACAGAGAATAGAAAGAGAATTCTGAAAATAGATTGTATTAATCAAGTGCCCTTTTCTTTGGAGATTTCTCCTCAATATATCACTATTACATGCCTTAATCAAGGCTCTAATCTAGGTAGTATATCAATTACTATTTTAAGTTACGGAAACAATAACTAAAATAGAATATGTACAACTATATCATTGACCCAAACAATCCACGTGACATAATATGGACTGTATCTGGGCTGTATCCCTCCATGGATCGTGTGGGCCTGTTTAACAGTCCCATCAATATGACCCCAAAGTACTTTCCAGGAGAACATGTGAAATTAAAATTCCCATCGAAAATAATTCTCCCCATTAAAAAATATGGGCAAAACCTTAGATATCTCCATGGAATCCATTGCTAATATCCTATCCGAGAAAACCATCTATAACCAAAAACACTGAAAAAATAGAGGCATGCATGGATGACTAAAAAATTAGCTGAAATAAGCCAAAGGTAGTTACAATCTTAATGTTTTCACTAATCAAATGATACATACTGGTTTAGAAGCATTTTATCTTTCTCAGGAAACAGATCGAATCAGATTTGAACAAATTACAAGGAAATAGTATGGATGTGATGAAATTTTGTCCAAGAAACTGCCAACTGAGAAGAACATGACTTTCCCCCTAATGTCCAAAAACTCCAGAAAAATGCCAGAAATCGCTTAAATAATATAAGCAACCCTTATGTGATGGATCAGAGATACATCAATCACTTGAATGAATGGGCCCCACTGACGATTCTGGCGTTCAGACTAGGACTAGGCAGAAAAGTCATCCAATCTATTTTGATAAACAGATTAATCTCCATGATTAGACTTTCCTACAAAAATAAAAGGGAAGAAAACTCATGTATTCATTCAGAGCAAGGTGGCAAACTGATTCCAATAAGCCTTGATGCAAGATGATCATAGGTGGGCCCCAGATGTCAGTTTCTTGATCCTGGGATCTGAGGGCCAGTCAAACTGCAAGAGAACACCAGAATATTGATAGAGTGACCATAGATGATTTGAGTTGCAGAAAAAACACAATTAAGTCCCTTTGAGTGGTCCCCACCAAATACAATCAAAGTGCAGATAAACAATGAAACAAAACCAGACACCTTGTCTAATAATTCCTTGAGATTTGATGTCAGATCATGAATGTTTTACACAAAACGAAACGGATACTCGCTATATCCAGTATGCAACCAGTGGACGAGCCCACCACTGATATGATATCTCTCTTGATCGTGCTAAGCAAAAAAAAGCCTTGGCTCTAATACCATGACAAAACTAAAACTCTCCTGTGGTTTGAGTCCCCCTTTCATAATCACTTATTTACAATCAATGAAATATCCTACACAATCAATCAAATATCATACTTACAGTTGACTAGATAAGAATCAAATCAAAATCCGTATGGTACACCTATGATACATATATATAAAAAAAAAAAAAAAAAAATTGTGCTCTCCACTTCATATGGTTGTATTGATGAGTATCGTGCTTAATAGACATCTCATTTGGCTGTTGTTTTTTGTATCATGCACTACCTTCGTCATCACTTCTGATCGAGGGTTATTTTTCCACCATTTGTTAGTGTCATAGTTAAATCTGCACTTCTGATCGTACTAAAACAGGGTTTGCAAATATAATTTATACCTAGCTACTATCTCTACTCATGAGAGCAAAGATGTCGACCGGATGTTGTATCCTCTGGGACAAAAAGGCGAAGTTGTGTTGGTTCCAGAATTCCTAAACTAATCATAATAGAAAACGAAGTGTTGATTGATGGGTATTGGTTTCTAAATTAGAAAGTAAAGACAAGGTTTTGATTCAATCAGAGAGAAGTCTTAGGGTACGAATCCACTCTAACCTCGCAGAATGGCTAGTATAGACCTAGGGTTTCACTATCAACGCTAAAAAGACTCGTTCTGGTTACAAACCTTCACAGAGTCAACAAATAAGAGACGTTGGTTTAGATCGGGGCATAATCTATCTCTATAGCATAGATTATCTGAGATCTAACAACACATTCATTCAAGCATCGTTATATGCTATGATGCATGGATACTTCAAAATGGGCAACATATCGTGTCATATCGTATCCGATACTTTACTTTTTATGTGTAAAATCCGTGTCTCTGCTGTGTCTATAGCGTATCCTTGCCGTATCCATGCCGTATCTGTGCATCATAGGTTATATAATTTAGTTTTCAAATCTTTTTTTTTTTTTTTTTTTTTTTGAATGGTTACTTTCATTAAAAGGAGCAAACGGTACAAGAGAAACGTACTGAAAGCCAAAAAGAACAAGACAGGGAAAAAAAAACCCCAAAAAACAGCCACCTAAGGCCCTGTCATAGAGAAGGCAACTCTTTCCAGTGATACACAATTTGATCGAATGACTGAAGGAAGAATAGACACCCAAAAAGCTACTAAAAACTTCGATTTCTCCACCAAGCTGCTCTCATTACAAGCAATTCCTTCAAAACATCTCTTGTTTATTTCCTTCCAGATCGTCCATATCACCACTAAAAATGACAACCGCCACATCACTTTGCCTCTAGGGTCCCCAGTTGGAGTCTTCCAAGCACGAAAAAGCTCTAGGAGAGAATGAGGAAGGGTCCAGCAACAATCAAACCCTCCTATTATTGTCATCCAAATCTTCTGAGCCAATTTACAATTGGGAAAGAGATGATCCACGGATTCTTCATCTCTCAAGCACATTGGGCAGCCATTCACTATCTGCATCCCTCTCCTTCTCAAAAGATCCATAGTTAGGATCCTCTTCCTAAGAGCAAGCCACCCGAAAACAAGCACCCTAGGTGGAGCTTCCATCTTCCAAATACCATACAGCCCCCTCTTTTCCCTGAGAATGTTTAGTATTGTATTCAAATCTACAAGATTAAAATACCGAAGAAAGATATTGCATCAAAGAAAATCCAATCAATGGATAGCATCATGTCATATAACCAAAAGAGTTTAAAGTAAAATCCTAGAACCTATATAGAACCAAAGTAAAAGATTAGGGCTTCATCGTAACCCTAAGACAGAGAGTTAGTTGCTCATGGAGAGAGATTGACGAAGAATCTCTGACGAAATCCCCATTGGCGCTCTTCCAAAGCTCCCAAACCAGCGTCCAGATCTTCTCCCAAGATGTGAATACCTCAAAAACGAGTTTTGGGCTTTTATTTATAGGTTTTTGGATTAAAAAAAACCCTTCAAAACGCGGACCGAGGCAGACCTCACCCGGGTTTGGCGTCTATTGCCTCCGGGTCACTTTTTGGGGTCTGGCGTCCAGACGCCTGAAGGCAGAGCATCTCCGACTTGTCTGAATTTTTGCGATTTTCTCCATTTTAGCTATGAAGTCCTTCTCTTCACCTAAAGCACCTATAAACATGAAAATAACATAAGTAAGGACCTATACTACCATTCTAAGGTGTAACAAAGTCATCATTGAGGCCTTAAAAGTATCTTTTAGGCTAATAGGCTCTCATCAACTTCCCTTGGGTTGTCAATTCTGTGACTTGTCCATGAAGTTGACTCTAGAAGGTACTCAAGGTATATCAAGACCAAAAGACCAAGATGTGGAAGGCTAACCTTAAAGTAAATAGACCCTTAGTAATTACCAAGAAACAAGAGGCCCTAAGACCCTTAGCCAACTGGATAAAATTGTTTGGTCTTAGTAAGCTAGAGAAGGTCTTTTTATTAAAGGCTTCTCAAGATCTTTGGTGGACCGAGCTTATTTGGTTGGGTGTCCCGAAAGACCCCCTCAAAGCCCCAAGACCTACCTTCGAACACAGCGAGTTCAGTTTTGGACCTCTGAAGGTCTCGGGCACCCAAGTGATTTACTCGGTTAAACAAAGGAACCTTTCAAAGGACCAAAATTTTCTTTTGTTTAAATTTCAGTGAGCTCATATTTTGAGGCTCTGAGGGTCTCGAGGGACCAAACAGCTCCCCGGTTGACCAAAACGGATCTAGATCTGAGTCAACTAGCCATTGTGCATGAGCTGGTTCACTTATTTTTAACTCACGGGCGGCCGAAGATATTAATCTGACCCATTGAAGCTCAAAATATATAAATAGATGTCTTTGGATCTGGATCTGTACACATGACCAAAAGGAGGGCCTTTTAGAGAGAATTTTTGCAGAAAAGTAAAACCAATATACCAGCATTCAAACCTTCTTTCACCACTCTAAATCCTTCATAGGACAATCATATTAAAGATTCAAGCTCATTAGAGAGTTTCGGTGGAATATATCTTGATCTAGGTTTAGTTCAATCCATAGGAACATCTTCCAAAACCCTAGATCCATGTCCTTCTGATCATCATGGTTGAGCAACATTGGGAGATCATCAAGCACCAAAGACCGTTTGCTATGGAGGCCAAATCTCGAGTTCAGATTCTGGATCACAGCACCAAATGCGATATTCAAAGTAATATTTACATTTGTAAGCATTTGATTTTAGTCTTTTTATTATTAATATTTGTGAAGTGGATTAGACCTTTGTAACCGAACTACTATAAAAAAAAAAAAAAAAATAGTCTGGTGGAGTAAACCATGATTGAACCACCATATCATAAAATGTGGTTGTTGTAGACCTTAGTGATCGAACTACCATATCAAAAAATCTTGGTGTAAAGATTTTTAGGGTGTGCTTGTTGAAAACCTCACTTAATGAATACCAAGAGACCACCGGGGTTGCTCTCGTAGATCAAGGACCCGACCACTATAAAATAGTTGTGTTGATATCTTTATTTCTTTAATATTTTGCGTGCTATGAGATGTTTAGTGTCTCGGAGGACCTAGCTGTTAGCTGTAATTTCGGGAAAAAGTTTGGGGGTTGACCGCAGATTTCAGAATTTATACTTCTTGGGGACGTTAGAAAGTAGATTTAATTTTGTGAAACTTTGTCTCTTGGAATGTCTTGATCCAAAGTCCAAAAGCCCTCGTTTTGGTAAACCTTTGTGCTTTGGGGACTTATCCATTTCTTCTCTGTTTCGCCTCAAACCACTTCCATTCTTCTTCTCCTTCCTTTCTCATTCTCCCTCCCGTTTGGTAAATTACTTCACTAGAGAAATAGGGTGAATAGTCATTTCAAAAGACTAAAACAAAAGAGGTCAAATAAAAAAGTACCATATTTCAAACAACACCTCTACTTTTTACCAAAAAAAAAGTAAATTTTCCATGCCAATAAATGACAAACAAACCATCTTATTTAAAAAAAAAAAAAAAAAAAAAGAGTCAAAAAAGGGTGAGAAAGACCCCTGTTAAGGGCCTGGTTTGCAGCCATCTGGCTGATTGGCACAAGGCCAATGGGCTGGTGACCTGCTAGTGACTGAATCAAAGATTGCTGGCAGGGTACCAACCCCAACCCCGCCCCCCCCCCCCCCCCCCCCCCCCCCCCCCCCCCCAAAAAAAAAAAAAAAAACACCCAATTGTGTGCGTATTGTCAATCCAAGCCCAGGCCCATTTTGGGCCCAGTCTTCATATATTACTTAGTCAAAACCACCTGTACATTCTTAGTTTGTAAAACAGTTTTTTAGACTGTAGATAAGATACACTTACGTGTAATCAGGGAATTAAGCCCTTTATAATGGGATAACAGTCGACCCTAAATGGGTACTGTGTTTTAAACTCTCAAATCAAGATTGCTGTGTTCTACATTCCACCTCTCTAAATGTCATGGTAACAGAGCAAGGTCGACCATCTTTGATCTTCTCCTAACTCATCTTCCAAACATTGGGAGCCAGTCTATGATCATCTGTGATCATCCTCTTCAGCCAGATCAGACGTGATCATCTCTGATCCTCCCTGATCATCTCTGATCAGACGTGGCCCACCTGTGATCATCACCTACACATCAGCGGAATATTTCTTGGTCGCCTGGAGCTTCTTGGATTTCTAAAGATTTTTTCCTGTTTTTTTATCATCAGAGGTAGGTTTTCTACCATTTTTTGTGAATATTCATTCTTTTCCAATAGTTTTCATCTCGGCCGTCCAAAATCCTGGATCTGGATTTGATCTTCATGCGACCACTTCCAGTAGTTGCATAAAACTCCTCTTTTCATCCCCACACTTTGATCTGTGTCCAGATCACCAAGTGGGGCCCACGTGTGGATTTACCCAGTGCCGACAGGGACATTTTGGATGTGCATGTCACCTGCTTCTTGCGATTGATGCTGCTGTGCATGTTTTTAATCCCTGGTGCTGGCTGCTGTTAATTCCTGCTGATTCTTGGTGTTTTCTACTGGATTCTGGGATTTCTGCTGTTAATTCCTGTGGCCGCTGCCTTTGATTTTGTGCCCTGTTTCTCCTGTGGATTCTAGGAATTGATCTGGACTTCTTTATCCATCCGATATTGTCTGTTGGTTGCTATCTGTGGTTATAAATTGTAACTGTTGTCTGCTGGTTGCTATCTGTGGTCTATTTATCCATCCAATCTTGTCTGCCGGTTGCTATCTGTGATTATAAATTGTGACTGTTGTCTGCTGGTTGCCATGTGTGGTCTATTTGTCTACAATTGGACTACAACAGTGCTGCTGCCCTAGGATTGATTTCTGCTGTTAATCCATGTGGCTGCTGTCTTTGATTTTGTGCCCTGTTTCTCCTGTGGATTCTAGGAATTGATCTGGACTTCTTTATCCATCCGATATTGTCTGCTGGTTGCTATCTGTGATTATAAATTGTAACTGTTGTCTGCTGGTTGCTATCTGTGGTCTATTTATCCATCTGATCTTGTCTGCTGGTTGCTATCTGTGATTATAAATTGTGACTGTTGTCTGCTGGTTGCCATCTGTGGTCTATTTGTCTACAATTGGACTCCAACAGTGCTGCTGCCCCAGGATTGATTTCTATGTTCTTCTTACTAGTCTTTATTAATAGAAAAACATGAGATAGCCCTGATTCGCTTTGATGGAACAAATTATACCTCATGGGCCTTCCAATTTCAAATTTACTAGGAAGGAAAAGAACTATGGACACATTGATGGATCTGAACCTCAACCTGCGGAAAACGATAAAAAGATTTTAGCTTGGAAGACAAAGGATGCTAAAATCAAGACCTGGTTGCTGGTCTCTGCTGAGTCACATTTTATTCTCAACCTCAAACCCTGCAAAACTGCCCGTGAAATGTGGGACTATCTTCAGAAAGTTTATCAACAAGGCAATGCTGCTCGCCAGTTTCAATTGGAACTTGAAATCTCTCAATTCACTCAAGGCACCCGGTCTATTCAGGAGTACTACAATGGCTTCCGCGGACTGTGGTCTGAATATGATGAGATTAAGTTTGCCACGGTATCTGCAGCACTTCTACCGGAATTACTTCCATTACATCAAAGTAGTCATCGGGATCAACTTCTCATGAAACTTTGTCCGGAGTTTGAGGCAGTTAGATCGAATTTGATGAGCAGGGCTCCTCTTCCCAACTTGGATGCCTATCTTCAGGAACTTCTGCGAGAAGAACAGCGTCTAGCTACTAAAACTACTCTGGAACAACGAAGATCTACTGAGGCTCCATTTGCCTATGTTGCCACAACCAGACAACCTCCTCGGGACATTAGTAAAGTTCAGTGTCATACCAACAAAAAAATATGGTCACTATGCAAATCAATGCAAGGCAAAAATTTACAGATATTGTAAGGCCACTGATCATGTTATTGAAGAATGTCGGAAGAAGGCTCGCAATTCTACTTCCCGCAATTTTGTGCAGTCATCTGACTTCAGTGGTTCTCTGCAGTATGATTCATCCTCACAGCCTGGTTCTTCATCCCAATCTGCGTCTCCAGCTCCTCTCACCCCTGAGATGGTTAATCAAATGATCATCAATGCCTTAGCATCCATGAACATCGCAGGTACTGAGTCCTCTTTTTCCCATACATGGTACTTAGATTCTGGTGCGAGTAACCATATGACCTCTTCACCCATAACATTACAGAATGTCGTCCCTTACACTGGTCCTCTCACTGTTCAAGCTGCCAACGGAGATCATCTCCCCATCACCTCAGTTGGTGATACCCCTGGCCCCTTACCCTTAACCAATGTTTTAGTTTCTCCTCATCTTGCTACCAATTTGGTTTCTGTAGGTCAACTTGTTGAAAATAATTACAATGTCTCATTTTCTTCTTCTGGATGTGTTATGCAGGACCAGGAGTCTGGGGAAGTGATTGCGAGGGGGCCTAAGCATGGCCGACTTTTTTCCTTACCAATGTCTTCCGTTATTGAGAATAAAACTTTACATCAGTTATTTTATTTTTTAATTCAGAATAATTCTCGATTGTGGCATAATAGACTTGATAATTCAAATGCCTCTACTTTGTCTACTTTATTTAAATCTGGATTATTGAATAAACCTATTGACTCTGCTTCTGTTGAATGTGATGCTTGCAAATTAGGAAAGAGTAAAACTTCACCTTTTCCACACTCCAACACACGGAGCACTGCATGTTTTGACTTGATTCATAGTAATGTTTGGGGCATTGCTCCGACTCTTTCTCATAGTCATTTCAAGTACTTTGTAACATTCATTGATGACTACAGCAGATTTACTTGGATTTATTTATTACATTCGAAGTCTAATGTTCTTAATGCATTTAAATTTTTTGTTAACTATGTTGGAAACCAATTTTCTAAATGCATTAAAACTTTCCGCTCATACTCGGGGGGGAGTATGTTTCCAAGGATTTCCAATCATTTTTAAACAATAAAGGAATCATTTCTCAATGTACCTGTCCATATACTCCACAACAAAATGGAGTCACAGAACGGAAAAACAGACATCTTCTTGATATAACTAGAACTCTTCTGATTCAATCATTCGTTCCCCCTTGTTTTTAGACGGAAGCTCTCACCACGGCTGTCTATCTCATCAACCGCCTACCATCCCCTACCATTGCTCATTTAACGCCTCATTTTAAATTGTTTAGTCATCATCCTATGTTTGATCAACTACATACCTTTGGCTGTGTTTACTTCGTTCATCTACCTCCAATAGAAAGAACAAAACTAACAGCACAATCTCGCAGGTGTGCTTTTTTGGGTTATGCCACTAATCAAAAAGGTTTTGTTTGTTATGATCCCATTGGTCGTCGTATCAGGGTTTCGCGAAATGTTAATTTTTTTGAAAATCAATATTTCTTCCAAACTCACATGGACTCTCCTCATCCCTCTTCACCAGCACTCTTACCTGGTTTTTTAGATCACCCATCTATTACTCGGTTTAATCATGCTTTTGTATATCACCGACAGGAAAAACCTCCCATTGCAGATGGCCCTCCCCTTGATCCTCCACCGGCAAATGGTTCAACACCTACTCCTGTCTCGCGTCGCTCCTCCAGAAATTTTAGACCACCTGAGCGGTATGGATTTACCCATACTTCTTTAATGACCACCCTATCTTCTATCTCTATCCCGAGTTCTTATTTGCAGGCTGTCCAACACGATTGCTGGAACCAGGCTATGAAGGAGGAATTAGATGCATTGGATCTGAATCACACATGGGATATTGTGGAGTGTCCTTCAGCAGTTAAGCCCATTGGTTGCAAATGGATCTACTCGATCAAACTTAAATCTGATGGATCCTTGGATTGACACAAGCTCGACCTGTGGCACTCGGAAACAGACAGGAGTATGGCATTGACTACGAGGAAACGTTTGCACCTGTGGCAAAAATGACATCTGTTAGGTTACTTCTCGCCATTGCTGCATCTAAATCTTGCCATGATACCAAATGGATTTCAAAAATGCATTTCTTCATGGCGATTTGCAAGAAGAGGTCTATATGTGTATACCGCAAGACATCCCCTCTCCCTCCAAAAGGTCCGTCTGTCGGTTGAAAAAATCGCTTTATGGTCTGAAGCAAGCTCCTCGGGCATGGTTCGAAACCTTCAGGGGTCGCTTATGCGAAATTGGATTTACTCAGAGCCCTTATGATCCATCTCTTTCTCAGCCACACATCTACTGGGGTTACTGTGCTTCTGGTATATGTTGACGATATTATTATCACTGGCACGGATGCTGGTATGATCAAATCTCTCCAAGATTCCCTCCGGCATTACTTCCATATGAAGGATTTGGGCCCTTTGCATTATTTCTTGGGCTTAGAGGTACATCAATCTCCCAAAGGTCTCTTTGTTAATCAACACAAATACACATCAGACCTTATCGAGTTGGCTGACCTCCATGATTCTTCGCCTGTTGATACTCCTGTCGAAGTAAATCTCAAGTTGAGTAAAGATGATGGCGATCTTCTTCTTGAACCTCATACATACAAGTGCCTGGTGGGCAGTCTTGTCTATCTCACCATCATTAGACCTGATATATCCTATGCTTTTAATCTTGTGAGCCAGTTCATGACCGCTCCTCAACATCTTCATTTGACAGCTGTAAAGCGCATTATCCGTTATCTGCTACGAACCGTCCCTCGTGGTTTATATTATCCAAAGGATAATCCTCTTCATCTGAGTGCTTATGCGGATGCTAATTGGACAGGCTGTCAGGACACATGTCGTTCTACTACTGGTTGGTGCATGTACCTTGGAAATTCGCTCATTTCTTGGAAATGCAAGAAACAAGAACATGTGTCCAGATCTTCCATGGAAGCTGAATATTGGGCAATGTCTTCTACTTGTTCTGAGATCTTATGGCTACGGGGCCTTCTTTCGGAACTTGGGTTCACTCAAACCTCTCCTACTCCATTGCATGCCGACAATACTGGGGCTATCCGAATCACTGAAAATCCCGTCTTCCATGAACGTACCAAACATATCGAAGTTGACTGTCACTTTATTCAAGATGAATATAAATATGATGTCATTAGTCTACCTCATGTTCCTACAGAGTTTCAATTTGCAGATATCTTCACAAAGGGAGTTCCTCGGCCGCGACATCAATTTCTTTTTTCCAAATTGCTGCTTTATGACACCCCAGCATCAATTTGAAGGGGGGTAGATGAATATAAACATGATGTCATTAGTCTACCTCATGTTCCTACAGAGTTTCAATTTGCAGATATCTTCACAAAGGGAGTTCCTCGGCCGCGACATCAATTTCTTTTTTCCAAATTGCTGCTTTATGACACCCCAGCATCAATTTGAGGGGGGGTGTCAATCCAAGCCCAGGCCCATTTTGGGCCCAGTCATCATATATTACTTAGTCAAAGCCACCTGTACATTCTTAGTTTGTAAAACATTTTTTTAGACTATAGATAAGATACACTTACATGTAATCAAGGAATTAAGCCCTTTATAATGGGATAACAGTCGACCCTAAATGGGTACTGTGTTTTCAACTCTCAAATCAAGATTGTTGTGTTCTACATTCCACCTCTCTAAATGTCACGTATTGTTTTGGGCCTTGAACCTACGTGTAATTAGAACCTTGTAGCCCTACATTAACTGACCATTTGGATATTTAACCCTCAGTTCAATGCATGTGGAGAATAGACCTCACAAATTGGAAATGAACTCGAAACTTGGATTTACCTTGAGACCAACGCGGTGTGATGTTTGAGCTGACCTCAACTTCAGGGATTGTCCAGAGACCTGTGTGGAGCGATGTTATGTCAAGAGGTGCTCACCTAGGGATTCAAATGTTGACCACCATCAGAGCATGAAGAAGCATGCAAACTGGGACATTCGGGGCCTTAGGTGGAGTATAGGGTTGAATGATGTTGTGCCCGCATGTTAATGGCGATCCAAGACTTAGGATTTGGTACTTGTAATTATTCCTTGACAATGCAATTAATTAAGCAATTATCATGCTATTCTTGTGTACATTTCTTATTCATGTACTATTAGTGTGTTTTCCATGCATAGTACTTGTCAACTACTCCACTGCCTCACATGCTTGGTCCCATTTAATATAGAATGAGCCTATTAGACTTTAGTTTGGATAGGTTGAGGTGTTCCACACTTCCACACCTATGGTTCAAAATAGTGTAGCAGCCGCACTATCGGCTATAGCGGTTGAGGCCAGTACGCTATTTTGAAATTAGCGGCGCTACGGTCTAAAACCTAGTAGAGCCAATCAGTTTTAATTAAAAACATTGTTTTTCCTATTTCTTCTCTTCAATAGCCTTTTCTAAAGTTGTCTCTACCCTTATATGATTCTAAATTACAAAAAAAAATACACAAGATTGACAGATACATGAGATTTGAATTCTTTTGACAATTTAAAAAAATCCACACCGCTATGCCGCTATGTAGCGTTTTGGCCACTAGCCGCTACGCTTGTGACAACCGCTATTTTGATCCTTGCCACACCCTTTTGACTTATGTGGGTCAATCCCAAGGACTAAGCCAGCATTGAGTTTCCCACTACTTCCTTTAGACCAATAGGATCCTTGGTATGACATCTTCGGTTGGGGTGCATGTATTATTTGCACTGCCACCTTCTGAGTTGTTTGGACCGACTTACCCTTTTTACCCATTCTAGGGCTAGTCATTTCATGCCGAAATGCTGCCTGTTTGGTTAGCCCTTGTGTAGTTTCGCTGTACCATGTCTAGTCCTGCCCGTATTATCTAGTCTTGCTTGTTTATCATTTTAGCTAGTCTAGTCTTGCTCGGTTCTTATCTAGCTAGTTACTTGAAATTATTAAGGCTATTCATTAAGGACACGATTTTAGTCAAGCTCACTTGGTACTCGGAGTATTTCATTACTTGGGACATTTCTCGATGACAGATTCTAGTCTTAACATGTGTTCATGCATTCTCAGAGTCAGCACCACCCAACTTTAATAATATGTATGTACTGTATAACTCACAACAATGTAGTCTCAATAACTGACAAGGGTGTCACTTCAGTACTTACCTTGCCTGGGAAGCACGGTCACACCAGTGGCAACTGGCAAGGCCAAACATGCTCGATGGCCACATATGTATCATACTCCTGGGTAGTTTTCGTAGTAGATGAGAACTGGTATTGGTCTTGCTCGCTCTAGGTAATGCGAAACGTGGTCGCACCCACACCAGGAGAATTTAGCCATGTGGTTTGCCATAGTATCATGTTTATTAGCTTGTCTTGTAATTATCATCATTTGTCTCGTTTCGCATGATGTAGTATTGTTTATCTTGATTTATCAAGTATATTATTAATGCATGACCTGCCTAGTTTTCCTGCATTGATACTCTATGGATCTGCCTATCATTTATTGTAATTTGTGCAACATGCGGTGATATTTATATTGAATACCTGCCAGGCTTTTGTCTGTTACTACACTTGGTATTGTAGGTGTCGAGCCACCCTTTCCCAGGAGGCAGCAGCGGTTGAGGAAGAACCATAGGGTTTGAACAAATGGAGCACAGACCATGGTTCAGAATAACAGCCGCTACGCTTATCAGCTGTGGCGGTTGAGGCCACTACGCTATTTTGAAAATAGTGGCGTTGCGGTTTAAAATTCAGTAGAGCCAAGCAGTTTTAATTTCAAACATTGTTTTTCCTATTTCTTATCTTTTATAGTCATTTCTAAAGTTGTCTCTACCCTTATATGGTTCCAAATCACTGCAAAAAAACACAAGATTTGTTGTTACATAATAGTCAATTTATTTTTACTACTTAAAAACTTCACACCATTACGTATCGCCGCAACTGCTAAGTATCACCCACTGCATAGCGTTTTGGCAGTAGACTACTACATCCGCTGTAACTACTATTTTGATCCTTGGCACAGATTATGTTTTCTAATGCATCAACTGGTGCCTAAGGGCAATACATTTTGGGAGATACATCCTTTGGGTTTATAGTTTGGAAGTTGTGCACGGTGCATTGGCCATTGTTTTTGCAGGCCTTATATTTTGGGAATGTAATTAATTCAATGTGTAAATGCTTACTCTGAATATCAAATCATTTTGGGGATTTTGTGCAACTCTGATATCTTGTCATGTTAACTATTCTTATTTTCACGTCTACGCAAGCTTCACACACACGGAATCCTATGGGAACATGTGTGGGAAAATTTTTAATTAGTACCATCATTATTCCCCCACACACACCACGGCCTCGGATTACTGCACTAATCCGGTCTGGGGTCGCCCACGGGACTTGGACATATGTGTGTGAGCACTCCTCACCATTGGCTCTTCACAACATTGATGCCCAGATACTCATGGCTCTATCATTGGATGACGTTCATGTGTTGGGATTTGTTGATATCTTAGAAATGCAAGCAGCAAGGTCACTTTTCCAAAATGAATTCCATGTAAGTAGAATTTTGTGTTGTCTTCCACATGCTATGAGATTTTGTGGTTGCATTGACATGTGATTGAACTTTGTTTCTCTCAACAAGAACAAGAAGAAGCAATATCATGTTTCCAATTCGTTGACAAAAGTGGGGTTGGATTGACTTTAGACGAAATTCCATTTCTCCTTGCAAGCAACTACTCTCCATGCTGACAAAAAAAAAAAAAAAAAGCGTTTTTTCACTTGCTTCCAACCCTGTTTTCCATGACTAGAGTAAGCACGTTGAAGTTGTTTGTTACTTCATTTGAAAGGTTGACATCAGACTATCACTCTTCCCCACCTGCCTTTTAACTTGCAACTTCCTAATATTTTCATTAAGGCAATAACAATAGATCATCATAGGTATTCACAAGTTGATGATATTAGATCCATCTCCATCCAATTTGAAGGGAAGTGTCAAGATGGGTTATATAATTTGAGTATAAAATTCTAGAGATAGATTATGTATTATATTTTGTGATTGTAAATATCTTAGAGATAGAATTTTGTAATTCTAATTAGTTGATTGAGATTGCAATTCTCCTCAATCAAAGCGATAAGAATAGTATTGAACAAAATCTCTCTGAGAGAGATTTATAATCAAGATGGTAACCTCATCACGGTGAAGATTGCTATTTCAGCTAATAGAGCTCCTAGGAAAGCCAAGAAAGTGCATATTATGATTATCATGAGTACATTACTATTTCATAAATGTACTTCATGACTTTTCAGAAAGCATCTTTTATTGATACATTTTTAGTTGAACAAATTTGAGAAAAGAGTCTACTATTTAAGGGGGGAAATGGAACTTGTTTTGTCCAAGAGCTATCCAACGAGAGAAAACTCTCTATCAAAATGTATCCAAAAAAAAAAAAAAACTCTCTTTCAAAAGAGATATTCGAGTATTAAAAACCTTTTTCTTAGGTATTCTCCTTAAGTTGGTTTTGGGTATGCATTGCAAGCGGTGTATCTCTTTAATTTTTTTTCATTTAAACATAACAAAAATCTTCCATTCGCAACCCACCCCCGCCCCACCTAGGAGAAAAAAAAAAAACAATGGACATAGCCCATAGTAATAAACTGCATAAATTCCTACCTCTTCTATGAGTTTCTTGTTTAGATCACGATTTTCTCATTTAACTCCACACTTCTCCAAATCCATCACCGCAAAGTTTGTATCACATCAAACACCCATTGTCTGTTCATGTTTGGGTTGTGACAGAAGTTTTATGCTGGCTGTTAGCCTACCTAACACAACCCTGCTCCTTTATCCACACTTGGGACCGACAGTAAAAAGATACCTCTGACGTGTGAAAATCTGTGATGAGATGAGAGGAAGAAGACAACAGTGCTGGGAGAAACTCAATGATCAATTGATCATCGATAGTTCTGTTTTATAATCAATAGTTACCTTAATCAAGGTAATTAATATGTTAAGATTACAATCTTAGAATAAATGAAAGAATGAAATAATCAATCCTAATCAATCTTAATCTATACAAGGAAATCTCAAGGAGAGAAATCAGCTAACTAATGAGAGAAATCAGCTACACATAGATTTGATCTGTAATGGGTCTGGGCCCTTGTTGGGCTAGGCCTATCTTTTACACTCCCCCTCAAATTGATGTGGTAAGGCAGAAAACATCAATTTGCTAGTGAGATCATGATGACGCGTTTTGGGGAGAGCTTTTGTGAAGATATCTGCTAATTGGTTAAGAGTCGAGACATGAGGCAGAGTGATCTTCTCAGTAACAACATGCTGACGAATGAAGTGACAATCGATCTCAATGTGCTTCGTTCGTTCATGAAAGACCGGATTGTTGGCAATTCTGGTAGCACTTGTGTTGTCCCCATGAAGAGGGGTAGAATTACCAACAATGACACCAAATTCACAGAGAAGATGGCGTAGCCAGATGATTTCAGCGCTAGCAGACGACATCACCCGATATTCAGCTTTAGCAGAAGACTTGGAAACAGCGGTTTGCTTCTTGCATTTCCACGATATCAGAGAGTCCCCAAGAAACATACACCAGCAAATGGTAGAGCGCCTAGAATCTGGGCAACCGGCCCAATCAGCATCCGCATAAGCTGATAAGTGCAGAGAGGCACCCGAAGAGTAGGAGAGACCATGATTAAGGGTGCCTTTGACATAGCGGAGTATGCACAAAGCAGCAGCAAGGTGAAGTTTGTAAGGATTGCTCACAAACTGGCTAACCGTATGAATAGCATGAGAGATATCCGGCCTAGTCATAGTTAAGTAGAGCAAACTACCAACTATCCGCCGGAAAACAGAGAGATCATCCAGGGGAGGGCCATCATCCGCACTGATCTTGCAGTTCAACTCCATAGGTGTATCAAAAGTGTGAGCATCACCGAGTCTTGCCGAAGTGATTAAATCTGAAGCATATTTCCGCTGATGAACCCGAATGCCAGATTCGCTACGCAGGAACTCCAGACCCAGAAAGTAGGTGAGAGGACCAAGATCCTTCATTCTGAAGTGGCGAGTGAGATGATGTTTGAGTTCCGTAATGCTAGCACTATCATTGCCACTAATAATCATATCATCAACATAGACTAACAGGAAAGTGTAGCCCTTCGATGTCCATCTAAGAAATAGTGAGCTATCCGAATGACTCTGACGAAATCCTGCTTGAAGAATTGCCGCCCGAAACTTATCGAACCAAGCCCTGGGAGCCTGCTTAAGGCCATACAAAGATTTCTGCAACTTACAAACATGCTTAGAAGGACAGGCATATCCAGGAGGAGGCTTTAAGTAAACAGTTTCTCGCAAATCCCCATGGAGAAAGGCATTTTTTACATCCATTTGCCATAGAGGCCAGTTGCGGGCTACAGCAACACAGAGGAGAGTACGGACTGTGGTCATTTTAGCCACTGGTGCAAATGTCTCCTCATAATCAATTCCATACTCCTGTTTATATCCCTGCGCAACCAATCGGGCTTTGTAGCGATCAAGACTCCCATCGGAGTGAACTTTGATTGAGTAGATCCATTTACTGCCAATCACAGAGGCTCCTTCAGGAGCCGGTACCAAGTTCCATGTTTGATTTGCTTCGAGAGCGAGTAATTCCTCATTCATAGCATCCTGCCAGTAAGCAATCTTCGAGGCCTGTGAATATGAAGTGGGTATGGGAGCACTATCTAAGGATGAAAAGAGAGTAGGAAAGCCATAGCGATTAGGGGCAATGGAAAGACGATTAGATCGTCGCAGAGAGGATATTATCAGAAGAAGCATGATTACCTGTAGGAGCGGTAGGCTGCATTGAGAGATGATCAGGAGAGGGAGGCACCATAGGAAGAACCTTGTTACGCCGGACATAGACTTTGATAGCAGGGGAGGCAGGAGCAGATTCCGGGAATTGTGGCAAATAGGACACAGCAATAGGATGATGATCTAAACGCAATGAAAATAAAGGAATTTGTTCCAGGAAGATCACGTTTCGAGAGATACGCATGCGTTTTTCAAACCGGTCATAACACAAGAACCCTTTGTGTTCAGAATTGTAGCCAAGAACGATGCATTTGGCAGCCTGTGGAGATAGCTTAGTGCGTTCAATCAGTGGAAGATGAACAAAACACAGACAACCAAACACACGTAAGTGAGAGTATGAAGGAGGATGTCCAAAGAGAACTCCGTAAGGAGTAGTCTTGCCTAGAACAGTACTAGGAAGACGATTGAGCAGATATACCGCAGTCTGGGCAGCATCACACCAAAATTCAGGAGGAACTAAGGATGCCAATAAAAGGGTGCGAACAATTTCAAGAATATGTCTGTTCTTTCTTTCCGCAACTCCATTCTACTGCGAAGTGTGCGGACAAGATTTTTTATGAAGAATTCCTTTATCAGAGAGGAAAGCAGAGAATTCATGAGACATGTATTCTCCGCTAGAATCGGATCTAAGGATCTTGATATCTTTCTGAAATTGGGTGTGGACCATGTTATGGAATCTTTTAAAAATAGAAAACACTTCAGATTTGAAACGCATGAAATAAATCCAAGTATATCGGGAATGATCATCAATAAATGTCACATAGTACTTGAATCTTGCCCTACTTAAGGTAGGAGCAATGCCCCAAACATCAGTGTGAATGATGTCAAAAGATTCTAATGCACGAGAATTATGAACAGAAAATGGCAAAATATGACTCTTACTTAAACAACAAGCTTCACATTTTGATTGAAATAAAGAAGACATCATTTTATTATCAATCGTAGAGTCCAAACAACCAAGTTTAAACAAAGAAATTAAATAGGCATTGTTCACATGACCAAGACGTTTATGCCAAACCGTCCACAAGTTTTTGAAATTATTAGAAGAAGAAGCAAAGAGGGAATGATGTCCAATGTCCAGCAAAAACAGGCGCCCATGTTTACTCCCCGTCGCGATCACCTTCCTAGTTTGTCGCCCCTGTATGACACAACCAGAGGAAGAAAAGTGAACAAGATAGCCATCATCAATAAGTTGTCCTACAGAAAGTAAATTGGCTGATAATTTTGGACAAAGTAGACATTGGAAAGGGCGATAGACTGGCCGTGACACTAGCTAAAGTAATGGTACCAACTCCAGAAATGAGTAGTTGATCACCATTAGAAGTGGTAATTTTTTCTTTTCCAAGATAAGGGTGGGAATCTGTAAAGCTATGTTCTACAGAGGTCATGTGATTTGAGGCTCCTGAATCTAAAAACCATGTGGAAGTGGTGATAGAAGAAGAAAGAGATGTAGAAGAATGAAAGGCAGGAGATGCTATATGAGAATGAGGTTGATACCGACCACCAGAGAAGCCCCTAGACGCATATGCAGAGGTTACTGTGTTCTGAATTAGTTCTTGAATTTGAGCAGGAGTCATGGATATAGCCCCGGAGGAAGTGCTGCGCGTATCTGATATGGGGGCTTGAGCCTAAAATGCAGAGGGAACATTCTGTCTTGGCATATTAGAGGGAGGCTTCTTAGGCTGTGTCTCATTCCGTCGCTGTAGGCTTCAACAGTCATCAATCACATGACCGGTCCGTTTGCAATATCTGCAAACCAATTTCTTACGACAATTTTTGGCAATATGTCCGAAGCCTTTGCATTCATAACATTGAGTTGGCTTTGGAGTGGCCAGAAGAGTTGAGTCAGCAGGAAGAGGCGCAAGGAAGGCTTTGGGTACTTCAGATGCTTCCAGAATATTGCGCTGTGAGGTGAGACGAAGTTCTTCGCGAAATACTTCTTGGAAGCAAGTATCAAGATTAGCAGTATTCTCCCTATTCATGAGGGCAGACCGAACAGATTCAAATTCAGGTCGTAAATTCATAAGAAACTGGCTGATATGAGTTTCTTCTTGTAACTTGAGAGCTTCAAACAGAAATCCAACAGAGACCGTTTGGATTAACATGGAATCCTTTTCAGTCCACAAGGTGAGGAAACCATTAAAGTATTCCTGCACAGTTTTATCTCCTTGACTGTATCTAGCAATTTCACTATCTAGATGAAATTTTCGAGCTTTATTGGTTTGATGGTAGACTTTCTTCAGATGAGCCCACATATCAACTGCTGTGGTGTAGGCTTAAAGAGCCACAGCAATAGAAGGATCAATAGAGTTAAGGATCCAAGTGACGACTTTCGCATTCTCTTTGGACCAAGTGGCTAGGCCTTTTGAGTCGGCAGTACTTGTAATCTGAGGCTTGGTTATCGATCCATCAAGATAACCAAAAAAGGCCCTGTCCTTCGACAAAGTTCCGTAAGTGGAAGGACCAGGACATATAATTTTGCCCATTAAATTTAATTGGGATAACATCATACTTGTCCATTGCAGAGAAAAGTAGAGAAAAGACAGCAGAGCACCCAAATCAGTAGTAAAGGGATGAGATCAGCCCTTAGATCTGAAGTAACCAATCAATATGCAAGAAGCAAAACAAGATTGATTGGACATAAATAGCTAATCCAGCAATAAACAGTCCTTATCAGTGCACTAACGGTACAGATTTCCACCAACAGTATGAATCAGTAACAATGAGCACTCATCATAAATATTCACAGTAGCAATACGAATCAGATTTAGAGACTGATGAAGCATGCAACAAGAAACAGCTTACTTGTGTGCAGGGGCGGATCTAGGATTTGTGTGAAGGGGGGGCACAATGCATATAAACTAACACAAAAACATTCTTATATTAAAACTCAAAAGTAAGTAATACAAAAGTTAACCATTGTTCTTGATTTTGACATTTAACTTACAATTGACCCCTACGATTTTTCATATTTTGAAAATAATTCATGATACATTCGTTTGACAAGCTACTAAATATATCTTTTTCAATATACACAACCAAGGAATCATTCATCAACTCATCACCCATCCGGTTTCGAAGCCAATTCTTCACTATCTTCATGGCAGAGAATGCCCTCTCTACTGTAGCAGTTGCAATGGGCAAAATCAAGGTCAACGTTAGGAGCTTGTAAACTAATGGGTATGCCACGTCTCTTCTAGTTTCAACCATCTTTTGAGTAATTTCACCAAGCCCCTTTAAATCTGAAAGCTCAACATTCAAGCGCATATCCATGATGAAATTCTCAAGTTGATCCGGAAGTGCCAAAAGCTCAATATTTGAAAAGTCTTAAAATTGAACTAATTGAATTACCTTTTTCTTGTCAAAAGCAGCAAATGAATTGGATGGATTTAGGCATGCAACACAAAGCAACAACTTTGTGTTTACCTCATTAAATCTGCTATTTAGCTCTTGAAGTTGCATATCTATGACAGTATTGAATAACTCAACACGGTAGTGATACAAGTTTGTTATTTCTTCAGCTCTACGCCGTGATCTTCCTTGAACCACATACAAATCATCCATATTAGGAATACTAATATGATGATTCACACAAAAAGCAGAAACTTCTTCCAACAAAGAACTCCATCCATTATCCCTCATTACTTGAAGTCTTTTCTTTGAAATGTCAACTAATAAAATGGCATTCCCAATATCTTGATCTTTCCATTGTAATGCTTGGGACAAATCATTTGTTATTCCCAATATTGATTTCATCAAATGCAAAGTAACCACAAACTCAAATGATTGCATCGCTTTTAACAAACGCAATGCTTCAGCCTTTTGATCTGGACTTGTTCCCTCTTCCACAATCACATCAAGTACATCAATTACAGATGGAAACATGTTAATCAAGCTCATAAGAGTCCCATAATGCGATCCCCACCGTGTATCACTAGGTCGAATTAGAGTGCTTTCTTAATTCAAGCCTCGCCCACTTGTGATTTCTTCATTTTCTAAGCCCTCAATAATTCTAGCAACTTGTTTCTCTCGTAAAGTATCTCGACGCTTACACGAGGATCCAACCACATTAACAATATTAGTAATCAAGAGGAACAATGTGGCAATAAGGACATGATTCTTGGCCACTGCTACAAGAGCTAGTTGAAGTTGGTGAGCAAAGCAATGCATATAATATGCACACTCATTCTCTTTCAAGATAAGAGTTTTCAATCCATTAAATTCACCTCGCATATTACTTGCCCCATCATAACCTTGCCCACGCAACATAGATATGCTTAATCCTTGTGCAAATAATAACTCTTCAAGTGCTTTTTTCAGTGATTGAGCAGTTGTATTAGTGACATGTTTCAAGCCCAAAAACCGTTCAACCACACACCCTCTTTTGTCTACAAATCTCAAAACAACAGCCATTTGCTCCTTTGTTGACACATCACGAGATTCATCAAGGAGAACAGAAAACAATCCATCTCCAAGCTCTCTGATTATAACATTGGTAGTTTCAAATGCACAAGCTCTAACAATATCCTTCTGAATTTGAGGTGCTATCAACTTAAGATTCTCAGGAGCATTCTTAAGTGCAACATTTCTCACCTCCTCATTATGACTTGTAAGGAATTTTAGAAGCTCTAGAAAATTCCCTTGATTGCTTGAACCATCATATTCATTGTGTCCACGAAATGGGAGGCCCTGTCTTAAAAGGAATCTAATGCAGTCAATTGATGCATTAAGTCGAACTCTATAATCAATCTTTGCTTCATCTGTCATTTTTCTAAAACTGGTTTCAATATGTTGTTTCTGATTCATCAAATCTTGACATTTACTCCAAGCTTGTCTGTGAGCACTATTAACTCCTCCCTCGTGCTTGCGAAGCTTATCTTTCTTCTTCCAGTCCCTAAAACCTTCACTAACAAATGCATCACCACCCCCTTGATCCCCACACTCATTCTTGAAAAGATAACAATAAAGACAAAATGCAGAATCCTTCCATATGCTATACTCCAACCATTTAAATTCATCAAACCACAAAGGATTGAACCTTCTTAACTTTCCATTGAAATCTCTTTGTGGAAATTCATGTTTACGAGGTTGGCAAGCACCATTAAGGTAGTACTTTCTACGAACCATTTCACGAATATTAGGATCATATTCTACAATCTTAGGACGCTTTCCTGGATCAGATGGAAGTTCAGGCAAGCTGGTACTCAATGATTCTGTAGAAATTGAATTGGATGAAAGCTCAGGTAACTCAGATTCCACACGACTTTTTTTTTAAGGTTCTTTACTAGATGATGGCTTTTCCAAGGAGTTTTTTGTTGAAGGGTCATTGGAATTCATTGACGATAATTCTTCTTCATCATTTTTCCTTTTAAAAAATCTCAACATAGCTCTAGCCTCTAGGGAAAAAAAAGAAACAAAAATTAAAATTAAAATTATTCTAAATAAAAAAAATAGAAATCTTAGAAATATACAAGAATAAATTCCGACAAATGGAGATCTTTCTTTGTGCATTAATAAAGCTATTTTTTATCTACCAATCAAAAAGAAAAGAAAAAAAAAAAAAAAAAGAAACATACAGTAAGGATGACAATTGAAAATTGAATTACCAATGTGAAATGAAAACAGATTATAAATTGTAATAATGGAACTCAGAATGCAATCCGGAAAAGGAAAATTGTAATAATGGCGTTAAGTTTACCAACAAATTGTACTCACTATGCATATTTGATATTTCAATATGTATATACACCAGAAAGCTTTTTCTCTTTTCAACATGATGAACTTATGATTTAAACAAAGTAAAACTAACAACTAATTATGGATAGATGAGTAATAGATTGTTCTTTGTTCTTATCTTGACTCTAAAACGTTAATCACAATCAATTTAAAAGAAAAATGGGGCACTCACTGTGTCATTATGCAATCACAAAAGGCCTTAAGACTCAAAGTAAACTTCCCTCATTTTTAACCAGAATACTCAAAATCTGTAGAGTTTGTAAACCATTTGTACCAAAGATTTTTCAACCACAAAGATTTTTCAACCACAGAGCCAAACAAAATGCTTATTCCTCTTCTCACACTGAGACTGTTTTCAATGATTAATGCACACAGGCAAAAAAACCCATCTTTCAATTGCCAAATCAGTAAATTTGTTCAATAATAACTATGAATCCCATAGCTTCAATAATAATAATAATAAGAGCCCCAAAACAATCAAAACCAACAAATTCAAAGCATTTTTAATGTAATGTTGTTCACCAAATAAAAGAACTTCTCTTCAACAAGCCCTCATCTACAGTAACACTCTTCACTGCAAAATTCAGATTTAAGAGTGAAAAACATCTTCATTCCAAACCTATATCTCATTTAGGAGGGAAAATGTCCCGGACACTAACCTTAACCGGTAATGAAAAAGTAGGAAAGAATCAAATAACCTCCCTAACAGCATATGAAGTTATGAACTGTAAACTCTATTCTCCACTAATAACCTTGGAACCACGACACATAAAATTGAAAGCCCATCAAGTAATACCCCAAAATAGAAGTCAAAACAATTAGACAGAGAAAGAGAACAGCAGAAAGGGGGAGAGCCGAGAGAGAGAGACTGAGAGAGGGAAAACAAATGGTTGTGCTACCATTCTTTATGATATCAATATAAATGTCAATCCATCCAAACATATAAAAAAAATAGAAGAAAGAATCACAAAAACAAAAACTAGAGAGAGAGAGGATCTCACCTTCTAGTTACCTTCGACTGCAATACAGGAACAGAACTACAGAATTGTGAAAGTCAAATGCACAGTAGTGGCATTTAGGGCATATGGCACTTTTATAATAAATTTCATCTAAGGGGGGCATTTTTGTAATTTTACCTAAAAAAGAAAGGGGGGTCACGTGACCCCCCTTGCCTCTTCCTAGATCCGCCCCTGCTTGTGTGGATTAACCCAAAAAACAGTGCAGAAAAGCCTCTAAAACAGCACACAAATCAGTGCACAAAAAAAAGAACCCAAAACAGTGCCAGACGACCTCACTTTCAGAGGCTAGATCTGTGTGTGGGACCCACAGAATGGTCTAAACACAGATCAAGGATGAGTGTCTTGAAGATCAATTGTACTTCGTCCAGTCCAAGTTTGATGAGCAACGGGTACAGATCCACAAATCTGGACAGTTTGGATGAAAACTATCTGATACTTGAATATTGAAATCGACAGAGGAAGAGAAGCTTGGAACCAACCTTTAACGGTGAAGAAAAAATCCAGAAAAATCCTTAAAAAGATCCCCGAGGCCTGTCGATCAAGACTGTGTGAACCGCTGGTGGACCACTGTTTGATCAGTGGTGGGCCACTTTTGATCAGAGAGCAATCGGCAGTGAAGAAGAAGCTTTTCGCCAGAAAGGATTGATCAAGATTGATCAATCAGAGGATACTTCAATGCAAGAATTGAATATAATCAAGAAGAGGCTCTGATACCATGTGAGAATCTGTGATGAGATGAGAGGAAGAAGACAACAGTGCTGGGAGAAACTAAATGATCAATTGATCATCTATAGTTCTGTTTTATAATCAATAGTTACCTTAATCAAGGTACTTAATATGTTAAGATTACAATCTTAGAATAAATGAAAGAATGAAAGAATCAATCCTAATCAATCTTAATCTATACAAGGAAATCTAAAAGAGAGAAATCAGCTAACTAATGAGAGAAGTCGGCTACACATAGATTTGATCTGTAATGGGCCTGGGCCCTTGTTGGGCTGGGCCTATCTTTTACATGACCAACCTCCCTCCCCCCACGCCAATCTCTCCAAAACAAAATAAGACCAAATGGGATCTCTCTGGCTTTTCAAATGAAGGGCACCTGGCCTGTGTTTTGGACCCATTGTCCTACCAGATACAAAGAGAGTTTGTAGAGTAGCCAACTTCCAAAATTAAATCAATCGGATGTTGGCAGCTATATAATGAAAAGACATAAAATGGGTGGTTGGTAAGGTAGTTTCTATTTGAACCATCCAATTTAAGACCTGAGATCAAATGCCTAGCAATATTACTTGGATCTGACTTTGGGTAGATAGATAATCAATAACCACCCCACCCCCCCCCCCCCCCGGAACCTATTGGGATCAGGCATCCCGAATGTGCCATATGTCCTTTATTTAGAAAGGCCGAAAAGAATTCACTAGTCAAGGCTGAAAAGAATTTGGACTTCTCCCCCCAAGCACAACTCCTTTATTTCCAAAAAAAAACTAAAAAAGTCCAAATGAGGATCTCTCCAACTTTTCAAATGGAAGGCACATGGCATGTGTTTTGGGCCCATCACACCACCAAATACAAGAAGAGTTTGTAGGGTAGCCATCTACTAAAATCATATCAATTGGATGTAGCTGCTAGCTATACAATCTAGAGACATGTAATAGAATGTTGGTATAACGCAGTATCTATTTAACCATCCAATTGATGACATGAGATCAAAAGCCTAGCAATATAAATTGGATCAACTTTTGGTAGATGAATTATCAATAAAAATCCACTAGTATCTAGTGCAAAGAAGTCAGGATGAGGATCTCCACCAAGGATGAAAAAAGCGGCCAATACGTAGCGTATCGGCCGATAAATCAGGTGTAGCAACCCCGATAAGCTGCTACGTTCTTTGAAATTATCACCGCTCACAACCATATCGGCCAATACATTCTCGTAGCGGCTGCTACATAGTGGTCTGGGTTAAACACCCCCCCCCCCCCCCCCCCCCCCGAGATTGAAAAGAAAAAGAAGACACAAAGGAAGAAAGGAAAAAAGAAAAAGAGAGATAAGTTGCAAAGGATGACATACCTGATACATGGAGGCACCAGCAGCAGCATGGCATGACCGTAGTGGCAACAGCTGACAATCTGATGATCACAGAACTTAGGAAGCAAGAGTTTGAATACAATGCTGAGAATGTCTTAATTTCTGTGTGTATTCCTTTGGAGATCAAGCCCCAATATATAGAATATTACATGCCTCAATCAAGGCTTCTAAGTTAGGAAACTAGCTAATTACATCAATTGTTAATCTAACTTTAGGAAACTAACTAATTTCAAGAGAAAATCTAATTAAGAGAGTATGTACAGCTGTTACAAGTTGACCCAAACAACATCCACGTGAGATAAGACATTCTGGACAGGATCTGTTCATGGGCCTTGGGCCTATTTAACATGGCCTGTTTAACACCCCCCCTCAAATTGATGCGGGAGAATCAACGAGCATCAATTTGCCAACCAAGAACTGATGGCGAGGTCGTGGAAGACCTTTGGTGAGAATATCAGCAATTTGAAGTTCAGTGGAGACATGTGGAAGGCTGATAACATCACGTTTAAGCTCATCTCGTATGAAGTGACAATCAACCTCGATGTGTTTAGTGCGTTCATGAAAAATCGGATTTTCAGTAATCCGAATTGCACTTGTATTATCTACATAGAGGGGAGTAGCGCCGTCTGCTGGAAAATCAATGTCAGAGAGCAGACCTCGGAGCCAAAGAATTTCAGAACATGCAGCAGACATGGCTCGGTACTCAGCTTCGGTAGAAGATTTGGAAACTTTGTCATGTTTCTTGCATTTCCAGGAAATCAGACTATCACCCAAAAACATGCACCATCCTGTCGTCGATCTGCGAGTATCTGGACAACCAGCCCAATCAGCATCTGAATAGGCTTTGAGAGAGATAGGATTGTTTGAGGGAAAGAACAACCCGCGAGTCGGTGTGCGAAGAAGGTACCGAATGATACGGCGAACAACAGCCATATGAAGGTGACGAGGAGCGGTCATGAACTGACTCATGAGGTTGACCGCATAGGATATATCAGGACGAGTGATGGTGAGGTAGATCAAGCTACCAACTAGTCGACGATAAGCCGTAGGATCAGAAAGAAGGTCACTCTCCTCGCGACTGAGTTTGACATTCAGTTCGACCGGTGTATCTACAGGAGCAGAAGCAGTAAGGCCAGCCAAATCAATGAGATCAACGGTGTATTTGTGCTGATTGAGAACTATACCTTTAGTCGATTGATGAACTTCAAGACCGAGGAAATAGTTTAAAGGGCCAAGATCCTTCATGTGAAATGTCTCATTGAGAGAAGCTTGGAGCTCCTGAATCACGCGGGCATTCGGACCAGTAATGACTATGTCATCAACATAGACAAGGAGCACAGTAATCCCTGACGGAGCATGATGTAAAAACAGAGAAGGATCATATTGGCTCGGATGAAAATCCAAGCGGAGAAAAGCATCTTGAAATTTTTCAAACCATGCACGAGGAGCCTGTTTCAGACCATAGAGAGAGCGACGAAGTTTGGCAACCATACCCTTCCCGGATGAGTACCCCTGAGGTAGACGCATATAAACGTCTTCTTTGAGATCACCATGTAGAAATGCATTTTTGACATCCATTTGATAGAGAGGCCAAGACTGAGAGGCAGCAACAGCAAGAATTGCGCGGACGGTAGTCATTTTGGCGACCGGAGCAAAAGTTTCATCATAGTCAATACCATATTCTTGCCGATTGCCAAGAGCGACAAGACGCGCCTTATAGCGATCTAATGTGCCATCAGATTTTAACTTGAGAGAAAAAACCCACTTACAGCCAATCGGTTTGACACCCACAGGAGACGAGACAACATCCCACGTATGGTTTTGTTCTAAAGCC
The DNA here is from genome assembly GCA_028538565.1 of Umbellularia californica. Classification (NCBI taxonomy): domain Eukaryota; kingdom Viridiplantae; phylum Streptophyta; class Magnoliopsida; order Laurales; family Lauraceae; genus Umbellularia; species Umbellularia californica. The sequence continues at coordinate 21,234,122 of JAPQWN010000005.1, read as the reverse complement.
TCCAATTCATCTTGCATAGCCTGGTTCCAACATTGGTGCTGCACAGCCTGAGAATATGATTGTGGAACAGAAGATGACGACAAAGTGGCCATTAAAGAAGTATGAGAAAACCCATAGCGGTCTGGGGGAACCGAAATGCGAGTGGAGCGGCGCAATGAAGGAGGTACAGATGAATCTAGTGCCGGAGGTGGACCAGCTGCAGGAGGAAGATCAGGAGGGGGATTACCTGTAAGCACTTCTTTAGACCGCCTGTGATACACAAAGTGAGGATTAAATCGAACAATAGATGTATCGTCAGAAAAACCAGGTAAGGAAACTAAGGATGAGGAGTCCGGAGGATCAAGGTGTTTTTGTAAAAAATACTGGTTTTCAAAAAAAATGACATTTCTAGAGGAACGGATGCGACGAATGTGGGGATCATAGCAAAGGAACCCTTTCTGGAAGGGTGCATATCCTAAAAAAACACACTGAGCGGATTGAGCAGTAAGTTTGGTTCTTTCAGAAGGAGGCAAATGCACAAAGCAAACTGAGCCAAAAACATGAAGGTCATCATAGAAAGGAAAGGTCTGGTACAGTCGGTAATATGGACTCTGATTGTCAATAAAGGTGGATGGCATACGATTAATAAGATGAGCGGCAGTAGCCAATGCCTCAACCCAAAAACGGGTAGGAACCGATGATTCAAGGAGAAGGGAACGAGTGACATCAAGGAGATGCCGATTTTTCCTTTCAGCGACTCCATTTTGCTGTGGTGTATAAGGACAAGTTCTTTGGGAAATAATGCCTTTATTTTGCAAAAATTGTTGAAAAGCAGAGGACACATATTCCCCACCTGAATCAGATCGCAAGATTTTAATGCAGGTGGAGAATTGATTCTCGATATAGGCCAAAAAAATTTTAAACACATTAAAAACATCCGATTTGGAATGCAGAAAGTAAACCCATGTGAACCGACTGAAATCATCAATAAATGTCACAAAATATTTATAGTGAGCGTGAGAAAGAGCTGGAGCAATTCCCCATACATTACTATGAATCAAATCAAAACACTGAGTGCTGTGGGAAGTGGACATAGGAAAAGGAAGTGTTTTGCTTTTTCCCATTTTGCAAGTAGCACAATCAAAAGGCACACAAGAAGAGAAACTAGTAGATTTATTTAATAAACCAGAATTTAACATAAGGGACAAAGCCTTTGAATTAGGGTGTCCAAGTCTATTATGCCACAATTGGCAGTTATCTTTAATAGAGAAGCAAAACATATCATTGTCAAAAGTATTCCTAGAAGTCTTAGAAAAATCCAGCGGAAACAAGCGTCCACACTTAGGCCCCCTCGCGATCTCCTTCCCGGACAGCTGGTCCCGCACAACACAACCAGAAGAAGAAAAAGAGATGTTACAATTATTTTCAACAAGCTGCCCGACGGACAAAAGATTGGAAGTTAAAGTGGGACACAGATAAACATTTGGCAATGGAATGGGACCAGGGAGGTCACCGACAGCAGTAATGGGAACATGGCCCCCGTTAGCAGTTTGGATTTGAAGATGGCCATTGTAGGTGTGAACATTTGAGAGGGGGGCACGAGAAGACGTCATATGGTTAGACGCCCCGGAATCAAGAAACCAAGTAGAAGATGGAGGGGATGTACCTGAGAGACCAAAAGCAGAGAGGGCATTTACAATCATTTGTTGGACCAATTCAGGAGTGAGAGAGGATGAGGGCTCAGGCTGTGAAGGCGCCGACGTAGGAGCAGGCATAACCGAAGAAGCAACATACGCATGCGGAGTCTGATACTGTGGAGGCTGATGTTGCTGTGTCTGAGACTGTGGTGATGGACGTTGTGGGCGGCGGCGACATTCAGAGATGATATGTCCCGACTTTTTACAGTAATTGCAGACCTTCTGTTTGCATTGAGTGGCAATGTGCCCAAATTTTTGACAACTGTAACACTGCGTTTTGCTCAAGTCTCGAGGTGGGGGATGAGAAGTCCTATTAGCAGCGAACGCGACTGAATAGGTCTCAGGCTTTGATTGAGCTATATGAGCTGAGGTCGCAATGCGCTGTTCTTCGCGCAAGAGTTCATTCAAGCAGACATCCAAGGAAGGTAATGGCGTCCGATTCATCAGGGCAGAGCGGACACTTTCATATTCACTGCGAAGTTTCATTAAAAATTGATCCCTTTGACTAGAGGCCTGAAGATCGTAAATAACGGTCAAAACATCTCCAGCAACATCTGCATATTTAATACTATCGTATTCCGACCAGAGCGTACGGAATCCCGAATAGTAGTCTTGGATTGACAAGGTTCCTTGTGTATATTCAGCAATTGCACATTCAAGATGAAACTGACGCACAGAGTTATCTTGATGGTACACTTTCTTCAGATACCCCCACATGTCTTTAGATGTTGGGTACGGTTTGAGGTTCATAATCAGATGTGGCTCAACGCATCCTAGAATCCATGATTTGATTTTTGCATCCTTAGTATGCCACGAGGATATCTTCTTTTCATCTTCAGTGGGTTTAGGTTCAGATCCAGAGATATATCCCCACAATTCCTTAGCTTCAAGATAAATTTGGAACTGAAAAGACCAGGCAGGGTAGTTCTTTCCCGTGAATCGAATCAAGGTAACTTCAGATGTTTCCATCGCAAACGATGTCGGCCAAAAATTAAGTGTGAATAGTGAAAAGCCTTAGCAATCAGTTAAGAGAAACTGTATAAAACCTCTTCCAAGCAACACAGGAAGAGAAACCAAAAAACAGCACAAAAAGTTGTGCACAACAAGGCCTTGACGACCTTTACAGTGGCTCATGATCCCCTGTTCTGTCTTCTGGACATGCCAAAAAATTATGAAGAAATCACCAAGGGACTTAGAAAAACCAGGCGACCAAAGCTAATATGGATCTTTGAGAGAGTTATCATGATCTGGGGTGGGCCATGTCAGCACAGAACAGTAAAATCACAAAACAACACCCCTGGCGACCTGAATTTTGGCCCTAGATCCTGTACGTGGGCCCCACTAATGATGCTGGTCCAAGATCAGATCACAGAGCTATAGAAGCACGGTAATCTGGCTTCTAATGGAAGAAGAATGATCCAATTCTGCTGAGAATCCAAGATTTTGGACGGTTTGGATGAAAACAGTATTAAAAACTGGAAAATTTCGAGAATGAGAAAAGATCCAACCTGGAGGTGCTGAAAAATCCTGAAAAATTCACCAATATTCCTAGAAATATCAGGCGACCATGTCTATGTAGTTTTTGGCACTTGATCTGACTGATTGATCAAGGGTGGGCCACCAGGGAACGTTGCTGACGCTGGAAGAAGAAGTTGCTGGATCTACTGGTTGCACGAGAGAAACTTATTTCCTTATATCTTGTTGCTATAAAGCTATGTAAGATCAAAAGAACCTAAATTTCCTTGAACACTTTCTCTGATACCATGACAATCTGATGATCACAGAACTTAGGAAGCAAGAGTTTGAATACAACGCTGAGAATGTCTTAATTTCTGTGTGTATTCCTTTGGAGATCAAGCCCCAATATATAGAATATTACATGCCTCAATCAAGGCTTCTAAGTTAGGAAACTAGCTAATTACATCAATTGTTAATCTAACTTTAGGAAACTAACTAATTTCAAGAGAAAATCTAATTAAGAGAGTATGTACAGCTGTTACAAGTCGACCCAAACAACATCCACGTGAGATATGACATTCTGGACAGGATCTGTTCATGGGCCTTGGGCCTATTTAACATGGCCTGTTTAACAACAGCAGCAGGCAGCGTCGGCGACCGTAGCAAAAGGCTGCTTCTCCTCCTTCCCTCTTTCCGTTTCAGAAGAAAGCTATAGGGCAGCCCCACCTTTTCTCTTTGCTTTCCCCCCTTTTCCTCTTTGCTTTCCCCCCTTCTTTTTGCTTTCCCCCTTTCTGTTTCGGACAGAACCTAGGGCAAGTGGGCAATAAATGTCCTTTATCAGGTTGCCCTTTTTATTTTATTATCTTCAGGTAAGTCATGGGCCCACGATGGGCATTGAAAATAAAGCGCAGCCAAATTTCACACTAACTAAACATAGGCTATTGTAATAGGACATAGGGATTAGGGACCAACCAACCAAAGTTCACTCTAATTAATAGGAAATAAGGCCATAACCAAATAACAAAATGGGTCCTTTACCACCAAAGTTCACTCTTATTGTTTGCTATTGAATTCCTAGGACCTGGCTGTTATGGTTCACTCTGTTCATAAGCATCAGCGATACAGGACCTCATACAATGAGGGGACCGCTATGCCCCCTTATCTTAGTTACTTTTGTACGAAAAAAAATTTCTATCATTTTCCAATATTCTGGATTTTATAGAATTTTTTCAAAACGCACAGGTACACCGCTACGTAGCGCCCACTTCATAGTGTTTTGGGGGCGGGCCGCTACCGCTATTTTAATCCTTGAATTCTCCACAAATTTCCAAATAAAGGGCATGTGGCATATGTTGTGGCCCATTGCCTCACCAGAAACAAATAGAGAATCTACAATAGCCATTTACCAAAAATCAAATCAATCAAATATGGGTCGCTGTACAATCTAAACCCACGAAATGGAAGGTTGGTGAGGTAGTTTTTATTTTAACCATCCATTTGATGACCTTAGATCAAATGCCTAACAATATCAGATGGATTTGATTTACCAAAAATTAGATCAATATGTTGGTAGTTATACAATATATGAAATGGAAAGTTGGTAATCTTAACCATCCATTTGATGACCATTGTCCCATGCATCTAGTTGTAAAAAAATTTCCACGGATCTGGTGGGATCAATGCCTCCTAAACATGCCACATGTCCTCCATTTAGGCTACGAACAATTACCAAAACCAGATCAATTTCATGTTGGCAGCTGTACAATCGAAAGCCATGAAATGGAAGGTAGGTAAGGTAATTCCTATTTTAACCATCCATTTGATGACCTTAGATCGAATGCCTAGTAATATCAATTGGATCTTCCTTTTGGCAGGTAAAAAATCAATAAAACACCCTTGTACCTGATGGTATCAGAGCTTCACAATCATGCCTAGGGAATACACTTCTTTCTTATACAGTACTCACACATATACACTTCTTTTTTACACAAGTTTCGCACATTTAAAACAATTTTCTTTCTTGCGAGTTGTAAAGTTCAAAGTAACAAGAAACAGCACTCTTCACGGTGAAAAATGGTCAGGCTAAAAGAGAATAAATTCACCATTTATAGAGTTGGAATCCGAGTATGTTCAAGTCTGCCAACAACATTATGCTTATGTGAGGGCAATCAAGTCTCAATCACTTTACTGCCAAATAATGTGATCACAACAACTAAAAGATGCTTTCTAATAATGTTGCTGCACTTTAGTAAGGTTTCTTTCCCCTTTTTTTGTGATTGGTAATGGATATATACTTGTACTACGAAGAAAATACACACGGAAGTTCAAGGCCCCGCCACGCCAAGAATTGAGGTGTTTGGCTGGTTAGTTGTCCGAGGACGAATTCTCACTATGGACAATCTTAAACAAAGAGGGAAGATTGTGGTCAATACATGCCCCATGTGTTTGGAAGATGAGGAAACAATTAATCACCTACTACTGCGGTGTAACAATGCTGTGAAGATTTGGAACACTGTAATTAATTGGTATGGCTGCAGCTGGGTCTTCCCAAAGCATGTTCAAGACCTGTTCATGGCATGGAAATCTCCAATCCGGTCACAAAAGGGGAAGGAGATGTGGAAGCTCATCTTTCTTGCAGTAATTTGGCACAATGGAAGGAATGGAATGCGAGATGTTTTGAGGGAGCCGGCACTGATGGAGACACAATTTGTGGAAAGATTAAATTTTCCGTGGCTCAGTGGGTGTCAATAAACCCCATTTTCAAAGACTATACTGTAGAATAAATCATGTTCAACGGGAGCGAGGTGGCTGTCCTGTAGTAATGTTTTGGAGTTGTGACTGTCTTGTAGTAATGTTATGGGGTAATTCTAGGTTGTTTTGTAGGGTTTGTCCTCTTTGTTTCATGCTTTTAGGGGGTCCACTGTAACTGTTCTTCTTTTGGTACAAGTCTCTTGTACTATTTTGCACTTCAATGAATTTAACTACTAAAAAAATACACGCGGAAACAGAACAAGAAAGGAGATAATTATATGGTATAGGAGATATATACCATAGATCTCTTTACAAAATCAAAACATGATGGACGACCACATGAAGTGGCGCTGCAAGGAACCTAATCTTATTAAGGATGTATTGGAACTTCCAAGAACCATTTGCTTTGAGGGGCACCCAAGAGATGGTGTTGGAACTTGGAAGAATCACTCTCTAGAATTGACTTCTCATTTTAGACGCTTGAGTAAATCCTTAGTCTCAAGAATGGCTAACACTTTCCCTTCACTAAAGTCTTGGGCCTCAATAGGCTTGGAAAACACAATAAGCACCTATCTTTCAAAATCGCAAAGGGCCCCTCCATACCTGCCCGATCTAGGCTTAGCCTTGTAGCTAGCTACATCCGCATTGAATTTCAAGGATTCTTTAGGAAAACTATTATTTGCTTTATCTTTACAATAATAATAATCAAAGCCTTGTCCCAATTATATTGAGGTCAACTACATGAATTATGTTTCTGGATTCTAATCTATCCAGAGCCAAATCCTTAGATAGGTTGCACTTCTACAAATCTATAGTTACCACTTCCATTCATGTCCTCTTCGGCCTTTCCTATCCCTTTGGTAGGCCATCAACCTGCATAGAAAAACTTGTTTTCTCACCGGTGTCGTTATTGGCCTGAATTGAACATGTCCAACCCATCTCAAATGGGTATCTCTTATTGTATCACCTATTGATGTTACCCCTAAATGTCCTTGAAAAAACTCATTTCTGATTATATCCTTCCTATGTTTACTACACATCCACATTCACATTCTCTTCTCTACTACACTCATTTTGTGCATGTGTCGCTTCTTGAATGGCCAACATTCTCCTCCATGTGTCATAACTTGTCTAATCGTTGTCTTGTAAAATTTCCACTTCAATCTTGTTGGTATGTGCCGATCACAAAGTACTCCATAAACAAGTCTCCATTTTAGACATGATATGAGATCTAAAAAGTGATAGACTCAACTCCAGTAATAATGTTGTAGATAAGCATTGCTATCTTCAGACACGTGTCCTAGATGATTTGGTTAATCAGGTTGAAAATGAATTTTGATTATTTCTATTCAAATCCCATCCTTGAAGCATTGAACAAATAGACACAACAGAAGAATTATCTTCTAAGGAATCCCATAATAATTATGTTTGTTTTCAAAGTAGGGATTGGAATCTTGAGTAGAGGCATCTAAAGGTATAGCTCCATTGATCTCAAGTTGAAGATCTTTCTCTGAGATGGAAGGATCTTCTTGAAAGAACTTATCTTTAAGGTATTGCTATAGCTTTGAAATATAAGAATGATTCTCTAAGACTTTTGACTGAGAAGAAGAGGGGTGAGAACTACCCAAGCATAAAATGTGGTTATAATCATACTTGTCCGTTGTCCCTACATTGAATAAATATATGGCAATTCAAGGGTAGGAGAAAGGAATTTGAAGCATAATCCTGATATAGAACCCATCGAACTCCATATTCACAGAAGTATAAAAGTTTTAACTTTTGTGAACAAAGAAAAGCTGACCTGAAAATGATAAAATGCCAATAGCAAATTAGGGAGTACTGCTATGGAATCTTCATGGATTTTCCACCAAGGGAAAAATTATTTGGGAACTGCAGAGGAAAACTGGTTTGAAACCGCATAAATCATGAACGTCTAAACTGCTTGTTTTGAATTAGCAAAAATTTTCAACATAATCCCAAGCATATATGAAGTCAAAGGAGTTGAAGGGAAGAAAAGACATTCAAGGTTGGAAAATGAGCATCATTTATTTATTTATTTATTTTGGTATGCATATGTGGGGATGGTGCGTAGAGAAAATGAGCATCATTTAATTGAAGAGTTGAACCAAATCTATATTCCATGTATGGTTGGATAATATCAAAGCATGCCTGAGAGATCAGGATATACGGTTGGGCATAATGATTATTACATGTGAGATTTTGTATTTACAATGTCATACAAATACACCGCAGATGTGCTCAACACAATGATTGCACAGACCAGATCCCTCAGCGAAGTGCACCCCAACAAGGATTAATAGAGTTCATATCAATGTCCAAATATAGCAAGTAGAAAGATATATCCACAAGATTAATTTGGGAAATTGGTAGAGATGTAAACAGACTGTATTGCTGGAAACATTCCTCTAATGAATTCCAAGGGAACCTCTCTAGTAAGTGGTTAGAATTGTAATCAATTACATATTGCAAAGCCCCCAGTATTTACTACCATTCATAATTGAATAAAAATGAATTCATGTCTGCCAAGATACTCATGGTTGAGTTCTGTTGGGACATTAGTATCACACACATAACCAGGAATTGATCCCTGGGGGTCCTGAATTTACAGCATCACTCCCCGAACCAGTAGCCTAACCCACCCAAAAGAAGAAGAGAATTCTTGTACAATCCAAAACCATAATAACAAATTTGGGAGAGATTTCAGAATTAGTGCTTGATAGAAAAAAAAAATAAAAACAAAAACAAAGTTGCGGGCCTGCGTGTAACTATCCCGGATCCATCTAAGAGATATTCAAGAAAATGGTTCTCAAGCACATGTTCTCCAGAAAATGGTTCAAGTATGGTGGTTCAAATGAAAAAAGAAACAACAACAAAAATCACATATTAGTCTCATGTAACAGATGAAAGAAACACTTCATTTTATAAACAAACCTGCAAAGTGGGACAATCTCTTCCTCAATGTCACGAGTCCAGAGAGACCACTCCATTTGCAAAGCAGTTATGGGGTGAACTGCATGTGCACGCCTTATTGTATCTGGACTGGCTTCAGATAAGCCAATATACTTTACTTTTCCCTCTTCCACTAACCTCTTAAGCTCCCCTATCTACAAACATTTCAACTCCAATTCATCACAGATGCATTCAAAGGCTTAAGGAAGAGGAGAGCAAAACAAGAAATTTGAAGAGTTAGGTCAATGACTGTTCAAAGAAAAAAAAAATGTAGAGAACTTTTAAATCCTAGTTTGCAAAAAGAAAATTTTATTTGGAAAAACAATAAAATCGACCGTTTCCTCTATGGGTATTGATGTGTCCACTCGATGCTGATAATAGAGATCAATGTACTCTACATCCAGGCGCTTAAGGCTAGCTTCACAACATGCACGGACATATTCAGGGGTACCCTTAACTGTCATGCTAGTTGGTCCCATCCCGACAATACCAAACTTTGTTGCTAGCTGTACTTTTTCCCTAGGAAGCTGCTTCAAGGCCTGCAATAATTAAATTATTATTGTTTCAGTGAGTATTTAATATAAAAGAATAATGAATATCCGTCGGTGACTTACTTGAGAAAAATGCAAACCAATGAAAGAATCAATCAATATTTAAAAGGAGCAAGATGAATTTTCCCCCAAGTAAGAGTTTACTGGTTTCCAAACAAGCAAGGAGCCAGGCACAATGTTAGTATCTTGATTTGAAAGAGTTTTCTTTTAAAATTCACATCTGATGTAGGACAGAACAATACCGCAATCCCGATATACTTGGATAACAAGCTGATCCAAATGTAATATAGTAAAAAGGAGAAAGATTTATCTTAGAGAAGGTAGAAAATAGATGTAAAGAAGAGATTAGAAAAAATCACAAAATCAATGGAGAAAATAGTTAAATATACATACATGAGAGAGAGAGAGAGAGAGAGAGAGAGAGAGGCATGCTAAGAAAACAGAAAAAATGCCCCTGTTCAACCAATAAAATGACGAAGGAATTCATGAGAGAAGTTGCTTAGCTGGCATTTGTATCCTCCTTAAAACGTGGGTGAAAAATTTCCCATTCCACACGCAATAGAAAGCATCACACATTGATAGAAATTTAATGAAAGAGGGAATATGGAAAGAAACCCAAGAATATTTTGGGTATTTTGAGAAAAATTCAAAACTTCTCTACACCCATTATGTCCAGGAGGGATGAGAAAGAAACGTAGCATGTTTTTGTTTGATTGGTATAAAAGGTAAAGGCACCCATTTTCAAAAAGGTAATTTTGATACTAGTGGCACACTTATGAAAAAAATCCAATCCTATCAAAATAAATTGCCTCATTTTTTTTCTTGGCACTCACCAAAATTTCACCCCTATATGAGTTCAAACCCACCGTGTCAGATTGATCACTAAAAAAAATTTGAAACTTTCACAATTTGATGGTGGGTGGGTCCAACTCTTATCTGAGTGAAATTTGGCGATAGGCCATTTAATTTGATCGGTTTGGATTTTTCATAAGTGGACCCATGGAGGAGTATCTAAGAATTTCATGTGAACCCCATTCCCAAAATAAATTGGAAACATGGCAATCCAATAAGATACATCTTAGTTGGCATTCTAAATTCTAAATTTTGCTATAAATGTTTACAGAACTAGAATGAGTTGAATTTCAAAACAAGACATTAAACCGTATGTGGTGTCCTATTTTGGCGGGATGTAAAATGGGGGCAAAAGTGTCCCCAAAACCCTCGTACCCAAAGTGTTTTTAGTGTTTATATATTTCTTTGCAAGTAAAAGAGACTATGATCTAACCTTAATGATCCAATACTTCTAATCTTATGGATCTATTTTATTAGGAAAAAGAATATTTATAACCTAGTTTCATCAATTCTTTTAGCTTACATGCATTTTGATCATAACTTCAATAAAAATAAAAAAAACTTGGCCATGGTGACTAGATAAGTTGATTAGCCTTATAGCATTATCAATCTTGTAAAGCTTGAATTTTGTTCTAGGTGCAACAATTGAGGAAATTTTTTTAAAATTACAAAATCGCCCAAATAAGTTGTCCACCTACGTCAAGTCGTCAATAACCACATTAATAGTCATTTCCATGACCGGTCACCATCACCTCTGCCACTGTTCACCATCAGACCAATAGCTGCATGGTCCATTGCATCATTCCCTCCTTATTGGAGACAACATGACTTCTAATTCATAGTATAATATTAAACCTTAGATCCAATAGAAATTTAGGGATTACCTAAAACTAATAGGAGACAAATACACTTGTTTCTACATAGAAAACATAACTGACTAGATTGTAAAGATTATGAAGTTATTTCTGGAAACTTTTATCACACAACATAGAATAGTAGTTTTAGATGTTTGCATTAGAAGTGGAGAGGGAAGGTAAATAAAAGGTGCCTTAAAAAATGCTGAAGGATTTGAAAGGGGTAAGGGCAACTACATGTAATCATAAAGTGATTAAGCAGGGAGAATACAATTGGGAAGAATTGAAACTAAGATGATGTAGAACCAAATAGCTGATTGTATTACAACGGTTACAAAAGTCGTGCTTGAAGAGTCAAAAGGGAAAAGACAACTCTGATAAAGAAACTTAGTGGTGAAGTATAGTGGTTTAAGAAGCCATGAGAAGAAAAGACATTGATAAAAAGTTCGGTAGCAGACTAGGAATACAAAAAATTATTAAATGACTAAGGGGGTATTTGGAAACAATATATTCCTAAAGATTTTCCTATATTAACTACCAAGGATCAAAATAGCGGTTGTGGCAGGTATAGCATAGCAGGCAGTAGCCAAAATGCCATGTAGCGAGTAATACATGGAAGTTGCGGCAATACATAGCGGCATGGTAGTGTGGATTTTTTTAAGTGGTAAATTATGTTTTTTATTTTGTGCGAAAGTCTATCTTGTGTTTTTCAGTGATTTGGAAACATATAAAGGTAAAGACAACTTTAGGAAAGGCTATTGAGGAGAAGAAATAAGAAAAACGGTATTTTAAATTAAAAATGCTTGGCTCTACTAGGTTTAGACCGTAGTGCCACTATTTTCAAAATAGTATAGCGGCCTCAACCACTACACCCATTTTGAAGCAAGTTACCTACTAGTTTGGAAAATAATATACACGCTTTAAAAATAAGTATTTGGTTAAAAATAAGTATTTGGTTAACTTAGAATGTATATTACCTGAGAAGCACAGACACGGACACGGACACGAACACGACACGACACGGACACGTCGACACGGCATTTCTCAATAAAGTAGGACACGGACACGTCGGGGACACGTTAATAATTATTATTAATAATAATAATATATCTAATCATATACTAAAAGATACTATTTCCACAGCCAAGTAATATTTCCCCCTCCTTCATTAATTTTCTCAAACTTGGTTACATATTTCCACAGAGGCTTTTTTATATCTTCTTCATTGGAGGGTAATTCCAAATTGTCACGCAGAGGTGAAGAAGCAGAGCTGATAAATTAAAAAAATATATATTTGATATAAACAACAGATTTGATATATAAACAGCAAAAATAGATTTTCTAGGTTCATGTAAACAGCAAAAAAACATCGTCGGGCCTCCTCAAAGCAGCGAAAGGATGGCCCCTTTGCTTTTAAGTTATGATCTTTTACAAAAAGCCCCCTTTGCTTTTCTTTTTTTACTCTAATTTTATTGTTTTTTCCAATTAAAAGAGGCAAACGTGTCCAACACGTGTCCGGAACGTGTCCCCAACGTGTCCGAAATATAAAACATTAAAAAATAAACAAGACACTCTTTTTTGCGTGTTCGACACGTGTCGGAGCGTGTCCAAAGCGTGTCCGTGTCCGACACGTGTCGGAGACTGACACTCCGGCCCCGGAGAAGTGTCCGTGCTTCCCAGTATATTACAATATCTCGCGTTCTCACAAAAACCTTCATATTAGATTATTCAAAGATATGATGTATAAGACAATCTTTCATTCAAAAATCTACATAAAACATGGGTGGGGAGTTTTAGCAAACACAGATGGAGCAACCTTTTTATCATAGTGGCCCACTATAATTTTGATTGTTCTTATAGGAGTCCTACTATGACTCCCAATTAGATGGGCCACACAGTGTTTAGAAAATTTACGTGGGTCCTAGTAGCCCAGTCATGATTATAGAATCCATGTTGATTACCAATATTAAGTGGGTCCTACAAATATCACATTAGGGGACTTCCACCGTAATTACCAACATGAGGTGGGTCCTCTGCTGCCAAGACTGGGTGAGTGAGGGTCCCATACTAATTACCTAGGTTTGATTTTGTTACTACAATTATCGATTTGCCATAATAAATTAGTCCAATTGTTTGATAGCTTTTCCAGTGATTACCATAATTAGCTTGGTTAATATGGCTACCAACATCAAAAGAGTTGCACAACAATATTTCATAGAGGGATTTCCCAATGGTGTTTAGCCCTTTGTGATGATGACCATTATATTACACTTCATTGCTAATATTTGGTAGACCCTCCTTTATTAAACAAGAATGCTCAGATTTCATGGTTTTGAACATTTAGTCCAATGATTTTCAAACATTAGATGAGTCCTACCATGATTATCAATTAGAGAGTAATCTTATTATTGTTACGAATATTATGTAGAATTCACTGTGATTAGAGTCATTTATCCCATTCAATATAATTTCAAATATTAAACAACTAAAAACATTCGATAAGTCCTACTATGATTACTAACATTGAGTGGGTCCCAGCAAAAATGCCAGCAAAAGAAGGGTCATATTATGTTTTGAATTGATGACTTTCATCTTAATTACCAATATTAGATCAGTCCACCGTGAATAATAATTAGTGGGTGACGGGTCCCACATTTTGTCAATCATTTCTATTTTTATCTCCATATCTGGTTTCAGTATATCATATAGTTAAAATCTTATAAATTGCCAAACACTTCAAATGTATAGTGAAATTTCTAGAAATTGCCAAACACCATAACCTACACAATATTATAATATTACACTATTTTCCTCTGTAATAATAAAATCTTACAAAATTAAAATTTCATGATACTATGTTTTGCATTTATCCAAACACTCCTTAAGAAGGTAAAGAAAGAAGTTAAGAAAGTAATATGTAATTGATGTAGCCATAACAGGTGAGCCCCAATTGATCATAAAACCCAATTTCAATACCCAACTCAAATCAACAGAAACTCAAGCAATCACAAGGAGAAAAAGTTGTAAAAAGGATATCCCAAATATGCAATCTACCACTTAAATGTCTTCAATCATTGGCAGACACATTCTCAAACCAATAGAGAAGAAAGATAATTGCACGCCAACGCAAGTATATTGAAATAATATACGAAATATTCAAAGCATGGGTTGGGCATCCCACATACAATGCATTTATAAGTTTTTTCCTTAAAACAAAACATAAAGTACGTTCTAAATTCAAGAAATCATAATCCCTATGTACAAAGGAAAGAAATCCAACTTTAAGAGTGCTTATTACAATGCATATAATAGAGTTTCTTAAAAAAAGAAAAGTAAAGAAACAAAATCGTAGAAGATTGTCCACTTGGACATCCTGATCTAGTAGATTCTTGGCCCTCAAATTGTTCTTTCTGACTTTCAGCCTGTATTTTCCTTTGTAGCCAACTTCCACTAAGAAAGATTTCCATTATACTTTTTTTAAGTCTCCAAATTGCAAAAGGAAACTAAATAATGGAAATTACTTCCTCTCCAAACAATATTGAGCATCCCCTCTTAGTAGAGTTTTGGCCCCCACTAGCTTTACTTGTAGGACGAGCCACATAGTTGGTTTTGTGAACTAGGTTTGGGCATCCATTATGAGCCTGGTTTGGGTCATGGTACATGGACCCCAAGTTAGATAATGTACAACTCAACATTGTTGGACTGTTCATGATATTTGTGCTTGATTGGCTTGATTAGATGGTCCAAAAGGAAATCTCTTAATTATTTTAGAAGATAGGACACTTAATTTGGACCCATCTCAGCCATCCAATCTAAGATTTGACCACTTATATTTGATCTTTCTTCGATTAGTATGGATCTTTGGCCCCTTCTTGTAACACCCCTGAACTACATTTGATCAAACATTCAAATTAAGTACAATCCATTAAATTAGGAATTAAAATCAATCACAATCCCTTAGTTCGGGAAACAAACATCCCAATTACATCCTAACAAATTTCTTAGGATTATTTTCAGTTATGGTAGTGCTATGAAAATAAACATATGGTGATCCATGGAATGCTTGAAACTATGTTCCTTCAAATGTAAGGGATGCAAATTAACAGAAATTTTCTCCTTTTTTTTCTCAATGAACGCAATTGTAGGAACTGGTAACTAGGGATAGAGAAATGAATCAGAAACAAGGAAACCCCTAGGATAAACTTGCTTTGACCCAACCATTTTTTTTGGAGGCCGTAGAAGAAAGGACTCAGCACAGAGTCTTAGACAAGGGACCAAGGAGAGAGGACCAATTCATCACCAAACTAATTCAGAGAAGAAACTCAATTGCATTTCGATCAAATAGCATCAATGGTGAAGCCTACCTATGAGTGCATCCAACTCTCATCTTTTCCCCTGGCCACACATGTTTTGTGAGTAATAACGATTTTCATTACAGAATCCTTCATTACAAAGTGAAGCTGTATCAATTATCAAAGGCAATTTTCTGAGCTCATAATAAGGACCATACCTTGCCAACCATGATTTCATTCACATTGGCTCCATACACATTGGCAGTATCAAAGAAAGTGATTCCTTTCTTGAAAGCATCCACAATTATTTGAATTCCATCTTCTTCAGAGAGAGGACTGTTATATATTCCCGTAAGGCCCATACACCCAAATCCCAACTTGGAGACCTGGAGGGGAAAAAAAACAAAACAAAACACCGATTATGAACTATAAAAAATTTATAAAAAAAAAATCATCAAGAAAAATATTACATAAGGACTTAATCTTATAGTAAATCCCAAAGTGAAAGTGGCCGGCCAACGAAACATGGTCATGGACTTTGGCATTGACAATAGTCAAAAGGCAATGCATCAGACAAGAATTTACCAAGTCCCACAAATAAGCACATTCATAAAACTATATCAGACTCAGAGTATTCCAAATGAACTTCCAACTATATTGCACCAATTTACAAGTACAAATGTATTCCATAAGAACAGAAAGCACATCAAAGCTATATAAATGGTATATGATTGACAATAAACTATAAAAAAAAAGAGTTGAAACAAGATTTCTTAACCTTTTCATATTAAGATAATCAAGATGTATCCCGATTCCCGACATCAGGCATGATGAAAGTGGGTATGCAAGAGTGGCATAGAGAATTTCATTTCAATCTGATTAACTCATAACCAATCTCTACTAATAAGCTGTCTTTCAACCACCCATCTTTCATAGAATTCTTCACATAACAAAATAGAAAAGATCATCTTCTTCTAAAGATGTGTATTTTCTTTTTATTTTTCTTTTTCTTTTCTTTTTTTTTTCTTAAAAAAAGTGTGTATTTTCTAGTCATTTAAGATTTTTTCCAGTAATTTTTAATACATTTCATATTATATACGAAGGATACTCCCATTTTCCAAAGAAATTGTTGTTCCTGGCAACCGAGTCCTTGCATTTAAAATATGACATTTGATTAACATGATTTTTATTTATTGCCTTTGTTTTCAATCTATAGTCGGTGGAATTCAGGTTGCAGCATTCCAATGCAGCCACATGATTTTATCCTTACTCTTACATTTTATTGGTATTTGGCATACAAATTACAATTTATATATATGGGGGAATTCTACAAAATGCCCCATTTGAATAGGGGCATTTTTTGCCCCTCTTAACTGGTCCAAGTAACCAATGCCACATCATAAACGGGCTTTAAATGAAATGAGCCATGGAATGCTTTAAATGAAGTGAACCGTGAAATGGAGCCAATAAGCCATGAGCCATGATGCCATGAATGTGACGTTTCACATTCCCAAATATGAGTCGTTTCACTTCTTCCGAACTTCACCATGCCATCTTTGGGCTGCTTTGATTAAAAGTGGGCCCAGGTGAACTGGATTATACAAGTAAACCATTGGTAGATGAACATTCTCCAACAATGTATTAAGATACACTATGATACGAAAAAAGGATTGGATTGTATTCTTGTATGACAGCTGTATCCATCCCTCATGGCTTCATGCACATGCCCATAATACGTGGCAGGGATGGGTTTGAAATTTGTTTAATATGCATTTATGTTAATCTGCGGAATTCTTGGTTACAGAGAAAGTAGGAGACATTTTAGGAACATGCAATAGCCTTTTCAAGAGAGAAAAAGTAGGAGCCAAATAAGCATTGCAATAACTCCTTTATTTTCATTAATCCCTCCTCTTTTTTAATTATCAAAGTGTCAAAGTCAGAAAGTATCTCTTGTTTCATTCGTCAAAAACACAGGGGCATGTATGTGTGTGTATGGGAAATTCTCAAAAACTCCCTTATCTCAAAAAGGGAGTTCTTGCCCCTATCTAATAGCCAATGATTTGTTAGTATTTTAAGAGATCCACCTTTGTAGGAGAATATTTAGGAGAGAGAATCAGATATGTGTATCACTGATGACACGTGTCACACTTTTAGTGGCTAAAAAAAACACCCGGGGACTTCTGTAGTGTAACTCTACACACGCACACACGCGCACACACACACACGCACACCCCGATCCAAATGGTTTGTTGACCATTAAAAATTTTCAGCCCAGATGGAGATTATAGAAACCACGGTTGGGGCTAATTTTTGCACAGAAGAGGATCCCAGGGAGTCCTTGAAATCCCATCATCCCCTTCCCCATGTGGGTCCCCAAGTGGGCTCCACCACACACTTGAGCTTACCTTATCCTAAGCTTTAGCTTAGGAGAGCTGCCCTCATATATATGGCAAGGCTCTCCTAAGCTAAAGCTTCAGAGAAAATTCTGTAAGCTCATGCTTGTGGAGCCCACCCTTGGTCCATCCAAGACCAAACACATGAGCCCCCTAAACTACACATGTGTTTGGTCTTAGATGGACCAAGGGTGGGCTCCACAAGCGTGAGCTTACAGAATTTTCTCTGAAGCTTTAGCTTAGGAGAGCTGCCCTCATATATATGGCAAGGCTCTCCTAAGCTAAAGCTTCAGAGAAAATTCTGTAAGCTCACGCTTGTGGAGCCCACCCTTGGTCCATCCAAGACCAAACACATGAGCCCCCTAAACTACACATGTCCACCAACTTTTGATCAAATCCCTGAATTGCACATGTCCACCAACTTTCGGTCGGATCCGAATCTACAAGATCGTTGGATCGACTGTGTACCGATCCGAATGGACAGTTGACCATTAAAGTTTTGCGTCCCAGATGGAGATTAAAGAAACCACGGTTGGGGCTGATTTTTTGCACAAAAGAGGCACCAGGGAGTCCTTGAAATACCCCCATTCCTCTTCCCTATGTGGGTCCCCAGGTGGGCCCAACCACACACTTGAGCTTACCTTATCCTAAGCTTTAGCTTAGGAGAGCTGCCCACATATATATATATGGAGATGCTCCTATGAGAATTACTCTCATGGTACTATGAAAGTAAGGAGTGGGGGCCCTCACATTTAGGCCGTTGGCATTGGATATGGATGTGAGGGCCCCCACCCTTACTCTCATAGTACCGTGAGAGCAACTCTCACAAGAGCATCTCCCATAAACATATACGTATATGTACATATACATATATGTACTTATACGTATATTTACATATATGTGTATATATATATATATATTGTAAGACCCCAACCCAACTACCACGATTAACACTAATTAAGACGTGTGTTAGCTCTAAGTGGGATTAGCGGATTTTGTATTAGGTTTGGGATTAGAAGAGCTTTTATATAGCTTTGGGGATTTTTGAGAGCCTCTTTGACTTATAGTTGGACTCTTTGAGGGTCCTTCGGTTATTCCGCGTAAGTGTGGGGGGTTATCCGCGATTTTGAAAATTTTCATATTTTAGCTTCGATTGATAGATCTTGTTAGGCCCTACGACTTTCGTGTTCAATCCGTCCCTATTCGAGACCTCGAAACCCAGTTTTCCCAATTTCGGGTGCAAAACAGTCTTTTTACACAAAATCTAGGCACAATTTTCAATGTCTCCAAACCCCGCAAAATATGTACTTTTCATAATCTAGATTTTATGAGAACCGTTTCTCTTCTTCGTCGAACCCGTCCGAAGCCCGGAAACCTAAGTTTTAAGCCCGACAAGCCTTGTTAGTTGCGGGACCCACATTCACTTTTATATAAGGTGAACTCCTTCCCTCTCCCTTCTTTTCTCATGTTTGTTGTAGGAGAGTTGGCTCCCACCAAAGTTAGGGTTTACTTTCCCCTTTCTCCTTCTTGTTCTTCTCCTTCAATCCATTCCAAACCTTGCCCAAACATTAAGATTGATCTAATCTTCTTCTTCTCCACCATGAGGGCTCTCCATTGATGCTCTATTTGAAGAGAAATCCAGCTAAAGCAAGGTTCTCCTTGAGCAAGCCCTTTACATTTGAAGTTCTTCCAAGTAATCAATCTACCCTATCTCCTAGATTTGGGTTATTCTAAACCTAGAGAGTCTTTTCCCTCTATCCTTGCAAGCCTCCCTCTTCTCTTTCCTTGTTTTGGTTTCTAGGGTTCTAAATGGGTATATTTTGGGGTTTTGTGTAGCTTGTAGGTTTTGGCTTTGGAAGTGAGTTTGAAAGGTTGTTTAGTGCCATTAGAGACCAAGGAAAGTGGATGAATTGATTTTTTTGAAATGCTAAGTGTTTTATGAGATTTTTCAAGCTTTGCCACTATATTCATTCTGATTTCATGGAAATTTTTATCTTACATTCTTGTTATATCTTTGCTCTGTTTTTGGTATATGTACAAGGATGATTTCATTTAGCCAAACCTTCTTTAGTTTTAGAAATTTTAGATTTCATATCTTTGTATTTTCTATTGAAAATGGGCTGAATGTATGGATTATGTGGATAATTGGATTGGATGATGGAATGGGTGCAGATTATGGAGGATGAATTGGAGTTTTTGGAAGGCAAAGGAGGCCTATTTTCTTGCAGGTTGTTGGGTTTGGAAGGGACCAATGTCTGGATTTGAAAGGTATCAGAAATTGGGTGAAATGAAGGTGTCATCTTGCTGCCAGTGAGCCAAGGCAAAACCTTGGTCGCTCTAGTGTACAAGGCATCTGATGCCCAGGCAAGCAAACAAAAGCTTTGCCGCTCAAGCGGACCCTTTGGGCGCTCGAGCAGGCAGAGCAATTGGCTTCAAGAGTGCAGTAAGAAGCTCTATCGCTCGAGTAGACCCCTTTGGGTGCGACGCTCAAACGGGCAAAGCAGTTAAGCTTAGACAAGCGTGCAAAAGCTCTGCCGCTCGAGCAGACCTTTGGGCACACGAGCAGGTAGAGCCTCTGGCTTCTCGGTTTCATGGGTGTGTTGTCGAGGGTTTCTATTACGAGAGGACATTACCCCAAAGCCTCATTGAGGACTCTTGAGTTACTAATGTGTATGAAATACTTGAAATATCCTTAATCTTCGGGAGTACCAAGGTAAGTAAATTCGATATACGACACATAGTACTAAATCTCGAAGCCTCAATATGTGGTCCGGGCATACATTTGGGAAGCCCATTTTTCTCTTTGTTTTGGTTTTCCTTCATTTTGACCATTGTTACTAGTCTTATTTAAAGACTACTTGTATTATGCAATTTGAGTACCCAATTGACCTAGTGTACAAACGAGAACCATCTTGGTGAGATATGTGTGCGCGTGCTCGTACAGTCGTACCTTAGTCTGTTTAGGTGTTACGCACCTCATTATGCTTCATTTTTCTCATGTAACCTATGTGTCGTCACCACAAAGCTTGGGCAACCTCGTTGGCTTGATCTACCGACTTGGGGTCCTTAATGACTCTTAGCCAACCGCAGTCTGGGTCTTATCTAGTGTGTTATATTGTCTGGTTCCACGGCCGGTACTTAGTGTGATAGCCAAGTTTATTGGCATTATTATGTGAATCTAGTTTCTCTTGTCACTTCGCGTGCTCGAGACTTATATCTTAGTGTGCTCTCATCACTTTAGTAGGGGAGAATTTAGCTTTGTGTGGTTGTCATCTTGCTAGTTACCTGTTCCTTCGTACCTCGCCATGATTTTATACTTATCATTTGTCCTTATAAGCATGCATCAGATTTTTATGACACTAACTGCTTTTATCTTGTTTTAATGTTTCCAATGCAAATTGTATCTATTTTATGTTTATATCTCTTCAGCCACGTTCAAGAACATCGTGTCTAACCCACTATATTTTGGTACTCAGGTCCAGACCCCGTTGCCCCTAAGGAGCCGGAGAGCCGCAACGTGTAGGAGAATGGCAAGCTAATGATGTCCTCTAGACATCGGGTCAGGCGAGCTTCAAAACATCTCTTGGGAGGGTGATAGTCACATTTTGGTTTCGGATGTATAGGCCTTTGTTGGCCTTTATTTTTGGGGAATGTTATAATTAAACTCATCTTTTGTGTAAATATTTAACTCATATGATTGGGAATGCTACATGGACATTGCTCACTCTGACATCTTGTTATTGAATTGTGTTTATTAGTCTTATGATTATGGGATGATTTATGGATTAGATTTGCTACATGCTTCTGCATTTTGATTATGTTTTGTTTGTGAGTGTGACACCCTCACCGTGGAAACCTGTGGAAAATCACATGTGTGGCGTTGTGTTCCGTCTCGTTCTGCGTGCCCATCAAAAAAAATGTACACTTCTATGCTCCGATCCCGGATTAGGAGTGTCGTTGGCACTAACTCAGTCCGGGGTCGCGACGTGGGTGTGTGTTGCTTGCGCGCGTGCGCGCGTGTGGGTGTGGGTGTGCATGTGCGTGTGTGTGATACCCATTACACTGTTCAGCAAATTTATAAATGATACTTTGGTTGTTAGTGAAAATTTAAGCATACACTGATACAGGCAGTTAACTCTGCCAGTTTGTTGTAAGTGCCACTCTCAAGCCCAAATAAAGGAAAAAGGTTGCATGTAGGTTGACAACAGGCGTAAAACTTTTGTCACAACTCCGACATCAGTAGTTGACCCAAACATAGTTACGGCAAGCCTTTGATGATGATGATCGTTATTGGTAAAGACGAAAGCTACAACAATTTGCTTTCTAGCCTGTTGAAGTAAATAGTAAGCGACCTACATTTGGCTATCATCTTCAAATGTCATCTTTCTTGTTTTTGTTGTAACATCATATGATGCCCCGATACTTCAAAATAGGCAACAAATCATGTCATATCATATCTAATAATTTTTTATGTGTAAAATCCATGTCCCTTCTGTATCCAAGTCATGTCCTCGCAACATTGTGATTGCAACAATGTGCACCTTCAAACCATGTTTCAGAATAATGGCAGATGTACTATGCATCAGCCAACATTTATCAAATAGCATTCAAACAAATGTGTGAAAATGATATTGCACTGTATACCCATTTTTATTAGAAAACTATCGGATGATAAATTAGAAAACAATATTGGTTGTCTCAGCTAACAGCCGAGATTTTAAAATTGGCAGCCAACAAACTTATATATTGCTCTCTTCCATCTTCTTTGCCTCTTTAGGGTTTTTGCTAGTGAAAAGAACATCTCTGAGCTCCTTCATGTAAGGCCCCTGGCCTTAATTAGGTGTTAATTCTAATGAGTAGAGTTTAGATTAGCTAATTGGGTTTAATAGTCTAAATGCAATAGGTTAGTGGAGGGATTAGTGTTGGTGAGATCGAGCTTAGTGGCCTAATCCGCTAGGATTAGTTGAGTGGGGTGCATTAGGTAGGATTATCATCCATGGCATCCATGTCATGGGGCCCATCTTGGCCCAAGACCACACATGAGCCCATACCCAATAGCTAAGGACATCGTTGAAAACCCCTAAAACCTTGGGTCTTATTTGCAATTTCCATAAAAAGTCTCTAAAAAGCCCTAAATCCTCCCTTTTCCTCTCTTTCTGTACAATGCTTCTTTTACTTCCAAGGCATCCCTCAAGCTTCCAAGGATCTCCCCATCAACTCCCTCACCATCTCCTTCTTTCCTCCTCATTCTAGTAAGTGCCCATTTCCTATTTGAGCATGTAGCTTTCTTGTTTCATTACCAAGGTCATCCATTCATGATTGTAGGTGTTTTTGTTCTTGTTGGCAAGTAGGGGAAGGGATTAGAAGCTTGCTTTGGGTGTGGATTTCAAATTTGGACAAACCCTAGGCTCCAAAGAAAGGGGTTTTTGTGCAAGCAAGTAGAGGCAAGTAAATAAATGCTTGTAACATTATTTTTATGCCTTTAGTTATTGATTGTATGCATTGAATGTGCAGCTACCCTTCTTACAAGCTTTTAATGGTTGGTAGGTATGATTTTAAGGGTATCAATGGTGAATTAAGCTTTGGCCCTTGCAATAGAGTAATGGAGCATTAAATGGAATCCTCGGACTGCCCTTAAGTGGTGCTAGAAACTCCCTTTGGAGAAGGGAAGAATCAAGTGCCCAAATCCACCATTAATCCCTCTCGGATTCGAATTTCTAAGGGTCTACGGCTAGTCGTGGAGGGTCTACAGCGAGCTGTAACCCTTCAGGAAGCTGACCATAGGATGTGCTACAGCTAGCTCTAGGCTAGCCGTAGACGGGTTCTGTCTCAGGATGAATGTTCACGCTGTGAGTGTTAACTGACATTCATCTCAGGATGAATGTACGGCTGGCCGTACGACGAGCCGTTGAGACCCCACGGCTAGCCATAAGAAGGCTTACGACTAACAGTAGGCCATTTTCCAGGATTTTGAATTTTGGAAATTGGGAGCCCATACCCCTAGGATCACGGCCCTTAGCCTAGGTAATTAATAGATTAGGATAGGCCCTTTAGTGAGGGGATGTGGGAGCTTGACATCTCCTCATGGGTGGTCTGGGTTCGCGTATGGGACCATGTGGGTGGCAAGCGGGATTTCGGGATACCATTAACTTCGGAAGCACCAAATGACTTTATAAGCATCCCAAGCCCGTTGATCCATTACAATGGGCCATATGGACCCTATATGCGAGGGGCAACCCTAAACCTAGGTCAGTTAGTACCATACTCATTGGCTCCATAATCATGATATCCGATAGATTAGTAACTTCGCACATTACATGACACGAGCATGTATCCACTCTATCTGTTATTGTTTTATACTAATTGGTGTGCGTGTGGAGAACGATTATGGGATGTTGGGTATCGAGGACTACCTGGTTGTGGTTTGGGTATGTTGTATGAAGTATGCGTGTGGGGTAGTCCTCCATGCTTGGCTTTGCTATGTGTTTTGTGGTGATACCCAATTAGGGTTTGGTTGTGAAAGTATGTAGTCCTTGATACCATGTTTCAAAATATCGGCCGCTACATAGCATTATCGACCGTAGCAGTCGAGGCCGCTATGCTATTTTCAAAATAGCAGCACTACAGTTTAAAACCTAGTAGAACCAAGAAGTTTTAATTTTAAATATTGTTTTTCTTATTTTTTTCTGCTCAATAACCTTCCTAAAGTTGTCTCTACCCTTACATGGTTTCAAATCACTAAAAAAGCACAAGACTGGCCGTTATGCAATATTCATATTTTTTTTTACCACTTAAAAAATTCACACCACTACACTATAATTATCATCACAAGCGCTACATATCGCTCGCTTCGTAGCGTTTTAGCCACTGGACGCTACACCCACCGCAACTGCTATTTTGATCCTTACTTGATTCTTCGAGGCAGGCACCCTCAGGTGGATATAGGCTCCCACGGTTTAGGGTGCCTCCCTGTGGATTAGAGCTATGGTGCGAGTGTGATTAACATATGCAGATTGAGCTATGGTCATAAGTGTGATTAACATACGCCATCGGGCTAGCATACATTATGCGAGATAATGTGCAGCTGCGTTGTTTGCATGCATTAGATTGCCAGGCTTGCCTGGGTTTGTTCTAATTAGGCTATGCGGGATGCCATATTGCTAGAGTGTGTTTCTAGGGATTTGTCCCTATATGATTTGTATGGTTGGTTCTTATTCATGCTTTAATGCCTAGCATTCCGTATGATTGTTACTCTTATGATCTAACATTGGCTCTATTCTATTTGATGCATATTATATTGTTACTCACATTTATTGCTTGCCAGTTATCTGATGATACTACATTTGGTGCTTAGGTACCAATGCCCCGAGGGAGCCGAAGGGTGAGGCGGTCTCGAAGGTTCTGCAGGATTGCAGACATCATGAGTGGAGTGCCGAAGATTACTCGTGCATGCACTGGAGGGCCTACATAACCCCATTTGATCTTATTTATTTTGGATACTTAGATGTATATTTTGGGCCATGGACATACCATTGGCCACCAACTATTTTGTAACCTTATGGAACTTAATGCATTTTTGTTACTTGTTCCACTCTGTTTATTTATATATTGTGTTATCTCACCATTTGAGCAGACTGTATGTATTGATGACTCCGTGTTTTGATTATGGTAACCGATCATCATTCATAACCTCACTGCAGACTTCGATCCACCCAGACACTTCCCACCTTTTGAAAGAATTAAATGGAGAATTTTTAATTGGCCTTGATTCTCGCACCCTAAGGGATCAGGTTAGGATCCGACCTAATCTCTGGGGCGTGACACTTCCCACCTTGTGAAAGCTTAACTTTGAGAAAAGAACACCAAAAAAAAAATTTATTTTTTTATTGTTTTTTTTTATAACACCAACAAACCAATGTTGTTTCAGCAAGATTGAACATGGTACATAGAATTTGGCTTGAGTGAAGTTTTTACAAAGGAATATGTGTAGGCTTGTCTAAAGAAACTAGTCAGGATGGGTCATTATTTTGTTGTTTTGATGAATACATGAAAATATGAAATATTTGGTGATTTGAAACCAAATCTGAGGAGATTTAGTAATTCTTTGAATTTTTTTAATGGCTATTGGTTAAAAATACTTACTCTCTTTGAATAATATATGGTTTTTGTTTCGTTATCTCTACAACTTTTAGCAAACATATTTCACTTGGTCACTGAATTCTAACAAATTCAGCAGTTGTTGATGAAACAGCAATGCAAGATGTATTTGACTTTAGGGACCTAATAAATTTCTTTATAATGTTGCCTAATAAGAAAAAAAAAAAAATTGGGTCATAGGATTTCCCTCGTTTCTGAGTTTTTCTAGTTTCTTTTTCTGGATTTTTCAGATTCTTTCTGGATCAAAAGTAATCATGCCACAGTGGGCCATGGCATGACAACAACCACGAACTTCAATGTATGGCCGTGACATATCACCAAAACATATTGGTTTTTTGGGCAACCGCAACACCATTTGCAATCACGATTTTGAACAATTCTTCCAACTGTGCTACTGCTGGCTCTTGTATTCAGACACCATAATCTCTGTTCAAGAAACTAATACATCATTCTTATAATCATTCATGCCAATTTTTTACAGCTATTGTATGTGCTCCATGCATTTTCTAGTATAAAATGTTGCCAACTTTTAAACCCTATTTAAGGGGGATCTTACAAGTAATTGCCTTTATTTTTTTGACAATACATATAACCACCTGCCTTAGTTACTTTTAATAGCCACCTCTATTTATAGGACAATCCTGGTCATCCACTTTGATCAGTTGTCATAGGCTGTTTCTAAAACCGCCAACACATTTCTGCATATTTTGTCATAAATGGACAAAAATGTGCTTAGATCCAAGGATGAAAATAGCGGTGGCGGCGGGCATAGCCACTACGAGGCGGGCGCTATGTAGCGTAATGGGGCTACGTAGCAGCGCAGCGGTGCAATTTGAAACAATCACCCAAAAAATCTGAAAAAATTCCAGAACATCCAAAAAATTGTAAAATGAAAGAAAATGTGTTTCTTTTGCGAAAGTAAGAAAAGGGGGTGTAGCGGTGCCCTCAATATATGAGGTCCTGTATCGCTGTATAAATATAAAATAATAGTAATTATTAGTTTTTTCACATGTATTCATGTTTCTTAGTCATGCTAACTTATTTCTAGTTAAAGTGAAACTTGATTGAGCTCCATTTTCAAGTAGAATGAAATTTGACTACTGCATTGATTTTAATTAAGTAACATTTGGCTAAGACATGACTTTTTTATTTTTATATTTAGCCTCATCGTGGAGCCCACCAATGATTAAATGAATCAAGTGCTTCAGCTTTTATTTTTTCTTAGAGGGTCATTTAATTTTTATTCATAACCTTCATAGGGCCCATTAGTGCCCTCTAATGAAATAAAAGAGGGCTCCATTTAATTTTTATTCATAACTTTCATAGGGCCCATAAGTGCCCTCTAAAAGAGGGGTACATTTAATTTTTATTTATAACTTTCACAGGACCCATAAGTTTCCTCTTAAAAGAGGGGGCACATTTAACTTTTATTTACAACTTTTGTAGGCCCATAAGTGCACCCTAATGAAATAATACAAGGATCAAAATGAAATTGGTTTTGGTGCCATAAGTGCCCTCTAAAAGAGGGGGTACATTTAAATTCTATTTATAACTTTCATAAGGGCCCATTAAGTGCCCCCCTAAATGAAATAAATCAAGGGCAGGGGTTTCGTGCCCTATTTCTTTTCCCAAAATGAAGTTGACGAAAATCGAGAGAAGCAAGAGAGGGGAGAGGAAAAGAAGAAGAAGAAGAAGAAGAAAAAAAAGAAAAAGAAGAAGAGAAGAAGAAAAGGAAGATGAAAGGAGCTGCTTACTGCCTGCGATGATGCTACTGACGCTGCTGCAGGTGCCTCCACGCGTCAGGTATGTCTTCTGCAACTCATCTTTTTTTTTTTTTTTTTCCTTTTCTCCTTTCTTCCTCTGTCTCCTTTTTTTTTTTTTTTTTCTGTTGTTTGTTCAATCGGTGATTAAGTGGAGCAAGCGAGGAGAGAAGGAGGGAGGGGGGGTTTTAACCCAGACCGCAATGTAGCGGCCTCTACGGCAATGTATCGGTCGTAGCGGCCGCTACGGACCAGCTACGGGTGCGATACCTGATATTTCCAATGTAGTGTGGCGGCCACTGCCGCCACGGCCAATATATCGGCTGCTACGTTTCATCCATGCTTAGATCTAACCTAGTTTGGACTAAATGTTAGATTTAAACCATAATTAAATTTACTTAGGTTTAATAGTTGTCTTGCATTAACAGCCCAAAATTTAACCAAGGTTAAACCTACAGGAATTTTACTCTTGTTATCGAAGGAAAAAAAAAAAAAAGGAAAGACGGATTTCATCAACTAGTTGGAAACCAGCCTCTACTACAGGACAAAGTGGCTGACAAAGATCGACAGTTTAACAGTGCACATGTCAAAACCATGTCAAATGGTTCCTTGATTTTCTCTATTATTTGAAGCTACCCAGGAGTTTCCTCTTCTGTCCTGAAATTTTCATTTAGGCAACTAGGCTACATGCACTTTAGCTGCTTCTCAATTTTCCGTCGTCCAATATTCAACTCCATATAGTAGAGCAGTTCCAAGCACTATAATTCCATATGAAAATTCCTTTACATATAACCACTTGTACAGGTCTATCCAAAATTTTCAATAATACTTCAGCAAAAAAAAGTTAGACCCTACTTCAGGTCCCATAACATGAAGTAAAATTTTCAATTACTTTATTTGCATGCACTATACTTCTATTTGTTGGATGTTGAGGACCTTGGATAGCTATTTGGTCTTCATCTGTGTGAAACCTCATGAATTCACTCCAAGATCGCAGTCATGATTCACTCCAACACCAAAGATAAGTGGGGAAAACCTAAACCCAAGAGCAAAAACACTGAATAATCTTATTGGTGTCCCTTTACTTTTGCAACTTGAGAGAGCTCAACAGTCCCTACACTGGGAATGTTCGGTTACTACAAACTCTTTTCACACTAGAAATGAACAAAAAGATAAAATATGGCCAACTGAACTGACACTTTGAAAATTGGGCCCTATCATATTTAGAAGATTACAGACCTTAATAAGACCTTAGGATAGCTAGGACACTTTAAGAATTGAAGACATCTATCGAGAAAACCCAAGAAAATAGCATAATCTTGAGTCCTTGACCTCAATAAATGTGTACAAGGCTTCTGCAATATAAATAAGCATAAGAATTATTGGGGTATCATAACTTGGACATGGGTCAATTTTTAGATCCCTAGAGTTCTCGGACAGCATCGTTGCATGATTCCAACATGATCTCCTGTAAAATCATCAATTTTCACAACGTAGCACTAGGTAGCACTAAACAATCTGTTTAGTCCACTTGGAAGGTATTTTGTAAGTAAGAGAAAGAGCTACCAGTCCTCACTTTTTTCACACTAAGGAAAATAGTGGTGGCAAAATGAATCTGCCAGGACCAGATTTAAGAGCACAATATGAAAAGTGGGTGTGGAAAAGGCTTGGGTTCCCTACTACAGGTTACATTAAAGTAAATCTTTGTCATATTGAAAGGGCCTGTTCGGTCAAGGTTTGTGGGACAGAACCTATATTTTTTGGGAGAGTATGGCTCAACGTTAGGTGCATTTACCAAAAAGAGGGTAAATCAACTGTATTATTTCCAAAATCAGGAGAAACTTCTCCCTCCAATATGGCATGGACACAAATGCAGTCTAAAAATACAATTGTGCCACCAAATTTTGTAATGTTTAGACAGTTCAACAACGAAGTAATAGATTTTAACAATTGCTACTTGCACTGTTTCCAGAGCTATTATACTCAAAACAATCTTGATTTATAACCCAAGATTAAAGTGGTGATTTATTGCTTCTAGAACAGGTGGTTAGATCACAAATGTACGACCATATTAATTTCAATTGTTCAATGAAGTCTTCACAACAAAGTTTCTAATCATGATGGTGGCCCCAGTTCAGAGTTTTCATTTGTTCCCTTCTGGAAATGTCAATTTTTCGTTCATTATTTTGTTCAACTCATCATTCTGGAAAGTTAAAAAAACTTATTTCTGTTGTCAGATAGGGATTCAGCATCAATTTGACAATACATAGAAACAACATGAAAACACTTACGGAGTACCTAAAAAGCTTGTGTTCCAAATGAAATTGCAAATAAATCATAGCATTTAGGAAGTATACACAGCAATCTTTCCGGTTTTAAATTTGCACAAATGGGAATTATGCTAACATGATAGTAGGATGGTGTATTGATATCCTAGGGTTTTATGGTAAATAGATACTTAGCAAAGGACTATCAAAGAGGTGAGGAGTAAAGAATATAAGGCAAGACAAAGATGAGACCCTAATTTTCCTAGGATTTGATATGCTAGAACGTTTGCCAGGTAATTATTTCCAACCAAAGGATGTGACAATTAGATGCCCATTTTTGGATCTTCACCTTCTTCAATTTTAGCCCCTTCAGACATAGCTTAGAATTCCGAGGAATTCAATAACAAGGAAACAAACGGATCCATAATCTTTACCCTTTTGTAACAGTGAATGCAAACGTTTTTGGATTTCTTCCTTGAGCAACTAGTACATTGCACCAATTAAAGGTTCAGGATCCTTCCATATGAAAGATATTTAGTAAATGGGCCTCCCACAATTGGGTTGTGCCCACCTGAAGAACCTGAAAAACCAAGCAATATACAGAAATAATTGAGTCAGCATTTATAAGCACTTCCTTCACTCCAACCTCCTGCCCCTTCCACTGCTTCCTCCTGGGGCCCCCCCAAGCCTGAATATTACTCTGATAGGAGAACTATTCGCCACTAGATTGAATAATTCTTCATACCAAGAGAAACTGTGAGACTGCCATCTGAAGGATATGGCTTCAATCCAACGGCTAATGTCACTCTTGACCCAAGTGATAATTGATCCAATTGCAAACAGGTGGCAGGTTGGGGTTGGGGTTGGGGTTGGGGTTGGGGTTGACCAAACAATCCACCTTAATCAGACGCAGACGCCATAGTGCAGATTTTTTTCTTTTCTTTCCCTATATCACAACCATTTGTCACCTGTATTTAGTCATTCCTCTATCCCTTGAAAATCCCCAATTCTTCTTCTTCTTCTTCTTTTTTTTCTCAGTACTAGCATTATTTTTTAGATTCAGCTGCAACTGTAGTTCAAATGTACACATGGATAACACGGCCCCTGATTACACTCTCTTAAAACAAATCCAAGTATGTTCTCAAAACCCTTGACACATGAAGAATACAAGTACTCTAATAGGAACACAAAACTAACATCAAATATATACAACAATCACAACAACTAAAACGAAAAACAATAACCCTTCATCCAAGTAAACAAAATCATACATGATTTCACTTTCTTATAATTCACAACAAAGAGAATAGATTAGAAAAAGAAAGATAGATAAGGAATTGAATTAAAAACACATATTTTTTAAGAGAATAAACGAAATACGGAGATGGGGGGTATTATCACATTTGGGTATGAGAAGAGGAAAAGAGAAGGGTCATTAGTCATTACCTCTAATCCCTGAGTACCCAATTTCACTCTTGGGGTTTTAGTTCTGGGCTCTTCCATTTCTCCCTTAGAAACGGAAAGTCTAATTCTCCTTTCTCATGCAGTGCCTGACAGGTGATATATACAGTCTAGTTTCCCCTAAAATCTACCGACCCCCCATCTCCTGGGAAGGAGACATCCGACAATCCACAAATCCAATCCCACCCACCTTTTACACCTAGAGTAATGCTACTTGTCCCGGGACTCATGTCCATCATTTATGCCCTCTTCCTATGAAGTCGGGCCAGTCCCGGGACTCAAGCAGACTTTTTGTTACACCTACTCTTCGTTCTATGGTTCAACTGATGAGTAGTGGGTCAGTTTGATGTTGTGTGGCTCGAAATTATGCCATAATAGAGCCCAAATCCAGTCGTGCTTTGTCTCCTTGTAACTTCCCGGTGAGGCCAGCACCCACCTAGTACACTGGGATTTGCTCTCCACACAATGCAATAAATTGAAACTAAAATACCCACTTGCAAATTTACCAAAATGACCGAACTTCACTCCTCCCAGAGTCTTTCTACACATTGCGTTTTCCCTCCCAAATGAAAGTATGAGAACGGTTCTACTTTGTGCATTCACTCCTCTCTACTTGCTTCCCTCCTCTTCAGTTTAAATGATGTGCCACGCATCATGAAGACAAGATTTCTACTTCTTGCATTCACTCCTCTCTACTTCCCCCCTCTTTCATCTTCTCTCCCGGTTTAAAGCCTCACCTCATTCTCTATTTGACTGCAACGATTTTAATCTTGATTTCATTCAAAGTTGATACTCACTTTGCTAGCATTCTTAAGCAATGAACGAGCGAAAAGACAAGCAAATGATGGCTCTCGATCATTCTAGTAGTGTCGAGGTAAGCATATTCATCGCGATTTGTTTTATATTTTGAGACGAACCGTTCGGCACTGCATGTCCAGCCGAATGTCTTTCGCGTGGCACTTTAGTACTGAGAATTTCACAATTGAACGGCACTACAGTGCCGAGAAGATAGACTAGTTGCAGACATTCTTGACCGAAACTAAGGAAACTGTGCGGGTATTATTGACAAAAAATAAGGACACTGTGCGATGGTTTAGGTCCGAACAATTTAATTATGTCCGGATATTCAGAGCCATGCAGTTGTGTCATTTACATACTCCAACAAAATCGGTTCCATAGCAGTTTCATGCGCCTACTAAATGCAGTAAGGTTGGCTCGAAATTTGTGGTCGACTATAGTAATGAGTTTATCACCCAAGATGTAATTAATCTAGATGAATCATTCGATATTTAAATTGATGTAGTCACTTGGTTCAATATAATTTTGTTTGGTTATGTGCAAATATTCACAAGCCGAGAAGCCCTAATTAATTGGGCTCGTGACGTTGGGAGGAGCAATGGTTTCATTGTTGTGATTAAGACATCAGCAGCGCCCAACAGGAGAAATAAAAAACCAAGGCTGACCCTTGGGTGTGAGAGGAGTGGGTCTTATAGAGACATGAGGATAATTAAATATGGGACCGTTGGAAAGACATTGAAGCAGATTGGCTCGAAAAAATATGGATACCCATTCACGTTACAAGGCAAAGTGGTTGGCTCAAATGAGGAATGGATGTTGCATGTAGTGTGTGGTGTGCATAATTATCCAGCTGTAGACTTTGTAGAAGGGCAATCATTTGCAGGGAGATTAACAGCGGAAGAAACTTCATTGCTGGTAGACATGTCCAAGAATATGGTTCGGCGAAAGGATATCTTGGTGATACTGAAACATAAAAATGAGTTAAATGTAAGCACAATGAAGACCATTTACAATGCACGTCAAAGGCATAAAGTTACGGAGAGGGCTGGATGGAGTCAGATGCAGCAACTGTTGAAATTATTGGCGGAGCATAAGTACATTGAGTGGCATAGGAATTGTCCTGCAACAAATACTGTCATTGACTTGTTCTTCACACACCCTACCAGCCTAGACGTCTTGCGTGCATTTCCTCATGTGTTGATAATGGACTGCACCTATAAGACTAATCGGTATCGAATACCCTTATTGGAGATTGTTAGGGTTACATCCACCGAGAAGACCTTTTCAGTATGCATTGTATATCTCCAGAATGAATGTGAAGACTGCTACTCATGGGCATTGGGTATTTTGAGCAAAGTTATTGGTAAGGGTGTTCCTTCTAGTGTTATCGTCACTGACAGAGAGATGGCTTTAATGAACACCACATCTATTGTTTTCCCCAGCGCCAAACATCTTCTATGCAAATGGCATATCAACAGAAATGTTTTGGCTAAGTGTAAGAAGCTGTTTGAGACGAAGGAAAAGTGGGACTGGTCTATAATGAGCTGGAACATGTTGGTCTCCTCATCCACAAAGGAACATTACAATCTGCAATTCAACTTATTTCTAAAGGAGTTCATCACCTATCTGACAGCACTTCAATATGTTAGAGCGTCTTGGTTAGATGCATACAAAGACAGATTTGTGGCTACCTGGACGGACAAGGTCATGCATTTTGGGAACACTACTACAAACAGGGTGGAAAGTTCACATGCACAGTTGAAGTAGCAGCTTGGATCAAGCCAAGGGACTTTTGAAGACTCTTGGACAAAGATTCACAACCTATTGTTGCTGCAACAAACAAATATAAAAGCATCATTTGAGAAAAGTAAGACAGTTGTGCAACACAATTTCAAGCCTTCTGATAAGACAGTTGTGCAACACAATTTCAAGCATTCTGAATTCAAAGAACTTCATGGGAATATTTCTATAAGTGCATTAGAGAAAATCTTGGCCGAGACGAAACGAGCCTCGTCAGTTGGTAGAGATGCTTGTGATTGTGTACTTCGACACACACATGGTTTACCTTGTGCTCATGAAATTGCAGAATACATAAGTGTTGGGCGCCATATTCCTCTAGATTGCACGCATATGCATTGGCGCAAGCTTGACTTGCTATCTACCGCTTCTGCCCAGGACTCTAGTGTCAATTTGGATTGCATGCAAGAGATAGATTTAATTGTTGAACAGTTCAGGAGCTATGATTCGAGTAAGAAGTTACAGATCTTGAATAAGCTTAGGGAGCTAGCAAAGCCTAAGATGATCTCATTGAATCGAGCCAGATTCAAAAACTAAAAGTAGGGGGCGCCCAAAATTGAAGTTACATAATTCTACTAAACGTGAACTCTCTTCCTTTGAATATGTCGAATCTACTCAGGATAGTTACTCTCATGTCTTAAAGATGAAGAGACTATTGTCAGTAGTGGGGCCCTCCTTGGTGCCCGTGAAGAGGCCGATGCCTAAGCAAAAGGTCAATCGCACCCGAAATTTGAAACCAGTTTCTTATATTAGCACACTCCCAGATGGTTTAAGGCCTTATATTCATCATGTAAAGGATGTCACTGCATATGGTAATTGTGGCTTTAGAGCCATTGCAGGGTTGATGGGACTTGGTGAGGATTCGTGGCAACAGGTACTGAAAGATCTTTCTAGAGAATTGGTAACTTATGCAGAACACTACAGACAATTATATGGATCACACCAAAGGGTTGATGAACTTCTCTACATCATATCGTACCAAGGGGATTTCCCTCCATATGATCAATGGATGACAATGCCGGACATGGGACATCTAATTGCATCTAACTATAACGTTGTCCTATACCACCTGTCAATTGAGCAATGCCTGACTTTTCTTCCTCTTTGATCAGTGCCTATTCCTACTGTTGCTAGGCGGGAGATCACAATTGGTTTTGTCAATCAGAACCACTTTATTCAAGTGATAATAGTAAATGCATAGATTCACCTTTCTTATTTTGCTTGAAATGCTGTGACTCACTTGAACTCCTTATCCTGTGCAGGTTTTCATCGTACAAGGTCATCCAATTCCACCCATTGCTACTAATTGGATTCGTCACCATCACCCATCTGCAGATGGTTGGGTTACAGCTTATCAATCTCGAATCCAACATTTCAGAGAAATTATCAGTCCATCAGTTGCCACATGCGAAACCATCGAGCTGGAATGATTGTTTTGTTTTATAAGGATGTACAAGGATCCAATTTTTTAATTTCTCAATAAAAATGAGCCTTTTTGTAACTTTTTCCACCTTTTTTTTTTATTATAGAAGAACCTTCCATATATATTCATGGAATGGCACATCACTTAAGCTAAAGTTACTAATTTCGGACAAGTTAAACTGAACCGGACAATATGTGTGTGCCTGGCCCTGCATAACCGAGAAATTTCTTAATTCCAGGACTTTCATGACATAGTAGACATGGTTCATACGACCCTAAGATGCCGAGCACTTAATATAGTGTCGGCCCTGATACGCTGAACACATATTCAAGGTTTGACACCAACAGTGGACAATACCAGTATACAACACTACATCATCCATTTCATCTAAATGCTATGTAAATAAAAAGAGACTATCAGTTTACAAAACTAAAAACTGCACAATAAAAAAAATATCCATAAAGAGGCCAAAGTATGTCAAAGATTTTACATGTACTATCCTTGGTACCCAAAAAATTGCATAAACCCAGTTTACAATCTTTCAAAATAAGTACTTCAATCAGAGCCACTAAAAACAATATATAAAATGCTAAGTCCACATCCTAGACCCCACATCTCCCCCTGCGGCTGTAAGTGCGTGTCTCGCTCGGTGGTGGTCTATGAACAAGATCTTCCAGATCGGCTCCATCTAAGACCCTGTAACGTCCTCTAGGGCCGCGTACAAGGCATCAGGATCTCGGACACTCAAACTATGTCCTCTCCTTAGAATCAGTTGAATAATACTTTGGGCATTCATGATGCGCTGTTAATTGATCACATAATACACAAATTAGTCAGTTTGTTTAGTTGGTTAGACATAATATAATAGTTTAGTTGTCAGGCATCATACCAATCGTGGGTCTATAGAGCTGCCCTGAGAATCTTGAACACGCGGATTGAACGTGGAGTGATGTGTAGGGTTTTGAATGATTGGGTGCGACACTCGGATGAACCATTCCATATAATTGAGTGTGCAATCCCATGCGGCACACCACGCTCCATCAGAGACAGGAGGTGGTTATGCCACCTCTCCCATATTTGATCCAATCAATTGTATGCGATCCAATACTGATTTGCGGTGGCACCCCTAGTGGCACGCTGTGGAGCTAGTGGAGTGGGGGGGAAATGCGTTAGACCCTACCAAACTGCCTAAGCACCCGATCGGGATGATATGGTTCAACGATGTCCATGCAGTTAAGACAGCTTGTATAATAAGCAACCTCATGAAAAGGGTGATCTGCCCTATGCTCTCGGTAGGGGTCCCACACCACCTACAACATTAATCAACAAATGCATTAGTTAAATTGTATGGTACTCATTTACTCAATTTTTTTATTTATAAATTGTAAAACCTTACCTCATGGGCACCAAGATCGTCAAGTGCCTCTCGTAATGATTGCAGGTTGGACATTTGGTCCCCTGACTCTCTTCATGGCACCCAGTGATGCACCCGCGGTAAATTTTCTGTGTATGTGCGGTTTGGGTGAGGCCTACACCTGGGGAAATGCTCGTAAATCCATGCCTCAAGTAGAGTCAGATATCCGGCAATCTGCTTGACTCCACTCCGAGTAGCAAACCCCAACTATCGGTATAGGTACGCAAGCGTAGCAGCTCCCCAAGCATATGTGCGTGCCTCATCGAAGTTCATTAGCAGCCTTAGATAGAGCACTGTGACCCTCGTGCCACTCTTGTCTGTGAAGAGTGTACAGCCCAAGATATACAATAGATATGCTCTAGCGGCATACCTAATGTGCTCTTCTGGATCCGCATTGGTCACGTCTCCATATAGGTCCCTGAGCCACTCCAGTCTAACCAACGAGCCCTGCACACTTGTTAACTCTTCGTGTGTCTGCTGGGATGTGACCCCAAGACCATGCTCTACAAGTGTCTTTGATCGCTCAAATGACAGTTGCTCCAATGATACATATTTTCCAGTGACCAGGATCCCTAGAATGGTGCTCACGTCATCAAGGATAATCATCATTTCACCGAAAGACATGTGGAATGTGTTTGTCTCAGGCTGCCATCTTTCCACAAGGCTAAGACCATGTTCTTGTTGATGAAACGATAAGATGTTGCCACCAATGGAGCCAACCCTGAACGGCCAATGAGACCACTAAAAACAGTATTCTGCCTTCCTTCTGAATTCCATGCCCATTCACTGGTTTTTTGGGCATGGCTTATGCATTTAAGTGGCAGTCTCTCCTGCAA
Organism: Umbellularia californica; assembly: GCA_028538565.1. Taxonomy (NCBI): domain Eukaryota; kingdom Viridiplantae; phylum Streptophyta; class Magnoliopsida; order Laurales; family Lauraceae; genus Umbellularia; species Umbellularia californica. Next base: position 21,196,412 of record JAPQWN010000005.1, on the reverse strand, counting down.
AACGAAACAAAAAAAAATTAGTGAAGGTAATAAATATTTAAAACATGTTTACCAAGATTATTCACAAACCTGCTGCTGCCAAATACTTGTAACAATATGTGTCCGGAAACTAGGTAGCAGGCTCAAACTTGTAGGCCCCCTGGGAATTTCTCCAGTCCTATCATGAGCATCAATTGAAGTTCATTGACATACTTCTTCTGCCTGTTCGGAGACTTCGGTTTGCTCTTGGGCTTCAAGTTGTTCTTCAACTACTTCTTTGTCATCCTTGGACACATCAGCAACAAACCGCTGATGGAGTCTCCTGTTCGATGCTGTGGGTTGAATCCTAGAGGTCCTAGAGGTACTGGACACATCCATATATCTGAAGAAAAAAAATCATTAGTAAGAAAATTAGTTCAGCACTGAGTCACAGCCCGTTCGTCCCTGACTATCCGTGTGGAGAATATGGTCTCGGCATTACCTGGCCGTGAAATTACAATCTGCTCGGACTTATGATGCCATATAAATTCTTCTTACTCGGACCCATAGTACCGAAAAGATAATATATTTACAGTTCATCAATGCCGAATAAATTTTTTGTACTCGGATCCATAGTGCCGAGAAGTTAAGATCTTTACGGATCATCGCGTTCGAAAAGTATATCTTTTTTTAGAGCCACAGTGCCGAACGAGGTCGTCAAACACACACTAAAACGATGACAATGGTTGGAGAAATGGGGGAGACAAAGGCGCTTGAGGGAGGAAAAAAACTATGAATAAACCAAATCTTTGATCTTAAAAGAACACTATAAGCACTTCTAATCAAGCAAAAGGTATCGAAATCACTCACAGAGGTTGGAAAGTTAACGATTCACAGTAATGCAGTTTGAAGAAGAAGGCACGGAGAGCATAGAGAGATGGCTGAACAGGAGGAGGTGCGGCGTTCACGTTCGGGTGGGGGAGCTCGTCGAGATCACTTTCGACATGGAGAGTGTAGTGAAATGTCGGTTTACAAAGTGAAATGGGAGGGAAGAATGCAGAGTGTAGGGAGAAATTTCTTTGAGTCCGGCAATTTGTGTTTTAGGGAAAATGTAGAGTGTAGAGAGAAAAAGTTGGAATAATCTTCACTGAAGATCACTGTGTAAAGAGATGTAGTGTGTGGAGAGCAAATCCCAGTGTGCAGATAGCAGCACTATAGTAAAAATTCAAGCCGCTCAAAATAAAAATCCTCTTAAATAAGAGACTTAAGTGAGCCCATCTTAAGCATCTGTATTCTCAACCTCAACTTATCTAAACCTCTCAAGCGGATAGAAATTTAGAAAGTAAGAGCATTTGGCACACAATTTTACCCTCTATTCGTTTAAGAAAGTAGAGGCAAACCCTCTTAAAACCAACAGCCTCAATCCTAGGCAATTGGAAATAACATCATCCCATCAATCTAAAAAAAGTATAGGTGGAATGTATTTTTTAAGACAATTACCCTTGGACAATGTTTTATTGATCTCACATAAAATCCTCGATAACAAAAGCCATATTTCGTCAGACACCCGCATCAAAAACCTCAGTGAAGAAAGAGGATTGGGAAAAGAGAAGAAAGAAGAGAGGAGAGAGAACCACAAGATTCTGGAAAAAAAAAAAAAAGGGTGATTGCAGAAAGGAGATGAGAAGCTCGAATTTCATTCTCTTTGTTTTTGTCAAGACATTCCTTTGTTGTTTTGCTAAGAAGAAGACCCAATGCTCGAATCTAACTTCGTGTTACAGTGATTACAGAAAGAGAGAAAATAAAACTCTTTTTTGGTCCAATGCCTTCACCTAAATAGGTCTTCCTATAACTTACAGACACCTTGAACTTCATGATTTACTTTGGTTTGTAACTTATTAAATCGAAGCCTACTTTTAACGAACTCTACAATCAAGGATGTTATTGCTTCTTTATGTAACATCTCCATCATCAGTTTTGAACAAGAATGATTTGGGTTGTACTTCCATACCTGAAACTGTAGACCTAAATGTACAATAGAAACATGAATGTGCCATAGACATGTGTCATCGCCACACTATGCAATATCCTTTGCATGTTAGTCTTCAAATGCTTCAATACAAATTCTTGTACATTGCAAAATTCGATAGAGTTTCTCTAAATGTGTCACAATCGGAAAACTTTCACCCTTTTCACATCTCATGCCAGGTACTCTCCAACCGTTGGTTGGTGAAATCTTCTATAGGCAATAAAGTACCATCAATGTTTGTATCTTGAACAATGCTAGATGGCTCGTCATGAAATTCCATGTCTTCTTGCATTTTTTCCCCTATGGGAGTGCCATCATTATCAACATGTGGCCAAATTCTTGCAATGATGGATGCTCGGGTGAAAAAAGAAAACGGTGCATCAATATCTTCCTCAAGATAAATAGTGGGACAAATGGAACCACCAAAATTGATACTTTCTATTGCAATCTCGTCATGCACTTGTGAGTTTTTAATCTCAAGTCCAAAGTTTGTGGAAGAACTAATGTAACAATCGTTGCATCCAAATAATTTAAATATCAGTCCATCTTGGTCATTAAAAGACAAAACTAGTGTCCATTCAAGTATACAACAAAACAACAAACCGTGTTGTGCTAACTACACAGACTACAGGACAGCACTTTTCCCTTTCAAAACACTCGTTCTTCAACAAAGAGCATTTCGATTGTCTTCATACATATCTGAACCTTCAAGTCTTGCATGTATACAAGAAAAAAAGTTTGACTTTCTTCAATAGATAAATAAATAGTGTACAAAGTGATTAGGACAATGTGCAATACCTAGAATGTCGTTGTTGTATATCATTTGCAAAGTCAAATGTTCTTCTCATATATAAATATAGCTGATTTACAACATCACGAGATACTTTCAAAATTGCATTTACATCATCATCATTAGCTGCTATAATCAATGTGAAACCTTAGCAGTTGTTGTGAAGGAACTGAATTTTAGGAGACTCGTCTCATTTTACCCACTATTTTTCTTTCTAAGATATATTAATTTTTACTCATCGCCTTTTTGTACACAAGTTTGGTCATATTCCAATCGAACTATCCATTAAAGTAGAATACAAAAAATATCTCATTCACTGATGACCTCCTATACAGACAACAAAAAAATTTGTGGAAAAGTCAACAAACAGTAAAATTGAAAAAAAAACAAATAGGGAAGGGAAAAAAGAAAGGGAAAGAAGAGGAAACAAACAGTATGTCAAGGCACAAATAAATAGAGGAAGAGAAAACAAGAAAAGGAAGTAAGCAATGAAGCAAGGAAGAAGAGAAAAGAAAACAGAAAAGAAATGAGAAAATGGAGATGAAAGCAAACAAGGCAGAGAAGAAAATATAGTGGTTCATGAGATGAAGATGGAATTGAATGGAGAAGATAAAAATAGATGACAAAATGGGAAGAGGTGTGGGTTCGGTTGATGAAAACAAGGATATGAATAGAGATGTTGAAAAGAGATGAGAAAATGGGAAGATGCCCGAGTTCAAGTGGTGAGAAAATGCATATGAATGGAGAATATGAGAATAGATGAGAAGATGGTCTAAGGTTAGAGGTGATTAGAGATGTGAATTCAGTGAATGCGCCTGAAAAATCATGACTTTTGATGGCGGGATTGTTGACACAAAAAATGTCATTTTGCCTCTTCATATACTTTCAACATCAAGGAAGTCACATGAAGCCGCATCAAGCCTCAATGGGCAAAGCTGCTTCAAGTATCAGATCTTGTCGAAACCATCTAAAAACTTCAAGATCCTTCAAAACATTCATGAGGAGTGTACACATGAAATTTTGGGTCATTTCAACATCATTTAGTTTGACTTCACTCTTTCAGCAGCTAAATGGGAGCTCCCGGCGATGGTGAAATTAGGGACCCTATTTCACAAAATGGAGCTCATAGTTGATCTCAAAATGCCACTATAATTCTCCACATCAAATTCGTGCCATTTCGACACAATTTGGCCCAAAATAAAAAAGTTGCATTCTCCATGTGACAAAGTCAGCTCTTTGAGCGAAAATAGCATACGAGACATCAAATCTTCAATCAGAGCTCATGTATGGTCTTAAAATACTCTCGAGAGGCTCTCTCTATCGAATTCAGGTCAATCCGACAACGTTTGACCTAACATAAACCTTCAAGCAGCAAAACCAGGCCTCCCGGCGGCAGAGACCATCAAAGTCATCACTCTTCAAGCAAAGTATATGGATGGTTTCAAAATACTACCAAGGGGCTAAGTATCAGGTCATTTCGACATCATTTGACCCGACTTTGACACCTCGATAGCTAAACCAGGTCTCCCAACGACGGAGCCCTTTTGGACCATGATTTGCATATCAAAGCTGATGGATCATCTATAAATGATCCCACGAGGCTCCCTGTCAAATTTCAAGTCAATCGGACATCGTTTGACCGTACATCAAAGCACCACATCTTCCTTACGACAACATCAAGTCTACTGTCGACAATACCCCTAATGGCTTCAAAAATTGAAAAAAAGCCTATAGGTGGTCTTATTTCTTGCCCATGAAGCTTCACCTCAAATTTCAGATCATTCCGACATCGTTTGATCCAGTTTTGGCTTCTGGCGACAAATTGGCACCCTTGCGCGACAAAGTCTCCGGGTTTCCCAAAAAATAAAAAACTTTTCCCCTCGTTTGTGTTACTTCTCATCAAGTTCTCTATAGGAAAAATTATACAAAAAATATACAAAATACCATAAAAAAAATATGTCAATAAGGAAAATCAGAAAAAAGGCCGAAAAAGCAACCAATCAGGCAAAAAATGCCCCATTGCCGACCCTGGAAATCTGGGTCACCAGATTTTGCCAAAAACCCGTTTTTGGGTCATTTTCACATTTTTGAGTTGTTTGGCCTCTTTGATTTTCTGAAAATATGATTTTTGGAGTATGAAATCCGTCAATTTTTCACGGATTCGCAGTCGAAATCATGGGTTCATCATCGGACACTTTGAAATCATCAACCGGCCAACCAAGAAAGCATACCTTTTGCCTGACTGATCGAGAAATTGATAGGACGAATGGTATCGGCCTACCAATAGCAATTAATGTCTAAATTTGCATGATCATCCGACAATAATTGATGTGAAAAATTCATCGACGATCAAGGCTTCCTACGTCGCACATAGAATTTCAAAAGCCATGGCAAGGCCCGCGACTTTTCAAGCACTTTGGCGGCCACTTAATGCAGTTAATGACGCATTTTTTATGATAAATTAATGTGGTTAATTGCCCATTATCATGGACGGCCCAATCAAAATCCAAGAAAAGGGAGTTACAAGTCAAAACAATTATGGTATTAAACCATATAACTCCTCTCATCATTAAGAATCGATGCAAATAATGGCCAATTATTCTCCAATCGCCAATAAAAAAATCAAGCAGAAGGAGTTACAAAAACATAAAATCAAAATGTGTAACTCCTCCCATCATGAAGCAGTAATGCATTTAATGCATTAAAAGCCCATAAACTCATCACATGCCCATGCCAAAAGCCTATAAAAGGAGGTCTCCCCCACCATTCCAAAAAATCCTTTTCTCACCATTATACACAAGTTCTCCTTCATTGTTATGACGCTTTATCGATGGTCTCTCCTCTGTTGAAGAAGTTCTGCAATGACCACCACTACAAAGTGATTGAAGGCTTGGCTTAGATGCGGCTCTTTAGCCCATCTACTTGCATTTTTATTGGATGTAAGATCTCTCCTCGATCCTTATTCTCTAAAAATCCGAGGATTAAGACTAGCCCAAGAATCAAAAGCATCCACTGTTATCATCTGAAGGATGACGGCGAAGCCCCAACATGATTTGTGACTGTCAATCTGAACGAGTCTCCACAATCTTCTGGGAAGCTAGATTCATTTTTCTTTCTTCTTGTTGCATTTGTATTTTTTTAAGAGATACAAAAAATCACAAGTCTTTTTCGATGAGAATTGTAAATCACCCTCACGACAAACACAGAATCGCCTTTTATAGAAAAACATCACCTTTTATGGCAAACAAATGAAATCCGCCTTTCACGACAAGCAAATGAAATTCGCCTTTCATGGCATTCAAATCCATTATGTCTCTTTTTTAACACATGCAATAAGAGTTAGAAAAAAGTTTATTTTCTTTTCTACATGAAAAGTTTGATCTATGGATCACCACTTGTTATTTTCAAGTAGAATGAAAATTTTGGCATACCCGTACACTAAAGAAAAAGCGGTTGTTTGCTCGTATCTGGTCATGAAAGGGTTGGACCTCACGGATTCTCACATCCGCTTTTCCTCCATCTTTGTCTCTTTTATCAATTTGAGGATTATGGGGAATGCTGATCACATTAGCAAAATAGGGGCAAAACCGGAAAAAGTGAGATTTGGAAGGGAGGTCCTCCTTTAATTTTATAAGTTTTTTGGGTCCTCAGTTGTGTTTCTCATTTTTAGAGGGATTTTTTTTGTCAATGTCCCATGATTGTAAAAATAGATTGTTCTCGTCTCATAAATGTTGTGTGTATTGATGTTAGCCGACCCTCTGGCTCACCTTGATGTTCGGCCTTGCTTTATCAAAACCATCGGATTGCACTATTTTTTCTCTTTTTTTAAACATTGGATTGATAATACAACAACGAGATTCTAACTTAGAATATAGGGATTGACCACATGTCTCGGAAAAATGTGGCATCTCTACCACTGAGCTATCAGTGGTTTAGCCATGTTATTTTTTGTTTTCTTTTTTATATATAGAAAAACTCACCTAATTAAGTCCTACTATTGGATTGATCATGGTGCCAACTACATCCTGACTTGCACGCTACAAGTAAATATTACTTTTTTTCAAGAATCTAACTCTCTCAAAATTTAACTCCTAACTATTTTTATATTTTGATTTCAATTATCTAAATTAATATACTGAGCAGGTTATTTTTTTCAACCCACATTATCAATTTGATAGTAGAAATCGAAGTTTATTTGATGAGGAGATTCGTGTGGGTCTTGAAAAATATAATTGAAAACATGCAATGGATGAAGATGATGCATGTGTGGCTATCAACCAGGTAAGTGTATTAGTGATTAGTGTAAACATTACTTGTGTTATTATTATTTTTTTTTTGAAGGAATAAGGAATTGCATTAAGCTGAAATGTCAACATACAAAGCATTAATCAACCAAGGAGGTGGAACATGACTCCACACTCCAGGACCTGACAAGGAACCTCCCACCCTAGCAACATTGTGGGCAGCAGTGTTCGCAGATCTCCTGACAAACGAGAATTTCACTTCTCCTAAAGAATGAGCCAAAGCTCTACATTCTTCAATAATGAGGCCAAACCCATTTGGACTAGAAAAGTTATCTGTTAAAGTTTTGAACACCTGTAAACAGTCCATCTCCACAACAATACATGACAGCTGCAAACTCTTAATCCAACTGAGAATCTCACGCACACCAAGAGCTTCAGCATCTCTAGCAGCAAAATTTCCAAGAAAACAGTCACATTTTGCTGCAATAAAGCCACCGTCAGAACTTCGAATAACTCCTCCGTAACTGATCTTTCCTTGGGAAGTAAAGGTTGCAGCATCTACATTGCATTTGAACCATCCCAATTGAGGCTTCTCCCAACAGACAGAACCTTGAACTAACTTGCTAGGATCATCATCAATAAAGAAAGTCTGTTTCCTTGCTGTTTGCCACTGAAATAAGAACTGACCTGCAGAGTTGAGAATATGGTTCACTCTCCCATGCTTATTATTCCAGATTTTATCATTTCTATTGATCCAAACCCTCCAGCAGATCATAACTGCAAGATTGCATTCCTCCTTGCTGCAGCGGGAAAAAATATGCTCTAGCCAAACCAAAAATGATGAACAATTCCCAACATAACCAATTGAAGATGAAATCCAACAAGATTTTGCAAATTCATAATCCACCAAAGCATGAGTAACAGTCTCATTATAAGCATTACATAAAGAACAGTAGTAGGCATTACCTCCACTCTCCTTCGAATAAGATTATCAGCTGTAGGCAAGACATTCATCGCTGCTCTCCAAATTAGATTCTTCACCTTACCCGGCACCTCCAATTTCCACATCCTTCTCCATATGCAACTGGGAGATGTATCAGACACGGTAGACTGCATTTTATAGCAACTACGGACAGAGTAAGAACCACGAGGGTCAGCCAACCAATTCCAAACATCGCTACCTCTACGATTACTAAGTGGAATTTGCATAATAAGGTCCTTATCCCTAGAGTCAAAAATGTCAGCCACCACATCATAATCCCACCTTCGCTGATCAGACACCATAAGACTACTAACCGGAGCCGTTGCGATATCCTCATTCAAATTAGTGGTAGTGAAGCCATTGTCCCTATCAGGGAGCCAAGGGTCTTTACCGATTAAAACATGTTGCCCACTTCCAATTTGAATTCTGCTACCTTGAATAACCACATGCTTTGCTGCCATGATAGAACGCCAAACATAGCTCGGATTGTAACCCAAACTAGCTTCAACAAAAGAAGTTCTTGGAAAGTAGCGAGCCTTGAACACTTTGACGACGAGTGAGTCCGGGTTCGTTAGAAGTCTCCAACCTTGTTTGCCTAACATTGCAGTATTGAAGGCATGTAATTGTTTAAATCCAAGACCTCCAAATTCCTTCGGTTTACACAAGAGATCCCATCGCAACCAATTGATGCCACCACCACCCCCATTACGATTATTTCCCCACCAAAAAGAGTTCATCTTAATTTCCAGCTCTCTACACAAATCAAGTGGAAGAAGATAAACGCTCATAGCATAGTTGGGCACTGCTTGGGCCACCGTTTTCAGCAAAATTTCTTTCCCTGCTCTAGAAAGCATCCTTTTATTCCATCCTTGTAATCTCTTCCAAACTTTGTCTCTAATAAAGCTAAACACATCTTTCTTCCTCCTACCAACAAAAGACGGTAGACCAAGGTATGTACCATGATTCGTAGTACCATTAACATCAAGAATTACACACATCTGACTTGCAACAGTCGCATTCACATTGGCACTAAAAGAGACTGAGGACTTGGTGAACTTAACCAATTGCCCTGAAGCACGTCCATAAACCGCCAGCATATCCTTCACTAAACAAGCTTCTTGCTGATTTGCTTTAAAAAATAAAAAACAATCATCAGCAAAGAACAAATGGGTCACAACTGGAGCACCCCTTGCGACTCTCGTACCATGAATCAAACCAGCCCTTTCTTTCTTTCTAATTAGAGAACTCAAACCTTCTGCACATAAAATGAACAAGTACGGTGACAAAGGGTCACCTTGGCGTAGGCCCCTTGTAGGAACAATTGGACCCACCTCCTTGCCATCACGAATCACATTATAATTGACCGTAGACACACATAGCATGATCAGCTCAACCCACTTAGAATCGAACCCCAATTTTAACATCATGGATTTAAGAAAATCCCATTCAATTCGGTCATATGCTTTAGACATATCTATTTTAAGTGCAGCCACCCCACTCTTGCCTTTCCTCTTTCTCTTTAAGAAGTGCATAATCTCTGCTGAAATAAGAATATTATCTGTAATAACACGTCCCGGAACAAACGCACTTTGGAATTCTGAAACAACAGTAGGTAGCACCGTCTTCATACGATTTGCTAGCATCTTGGAAGCAATCTTATACAATACGTTACATAACGCTATTGGTCTCATATCCGATAAAACCTCGGGCTGCTGTTTCTTTGGTATTAACACAATCGAAGTATCATTCAAACCCACTGGAAAAGAGCAAGTGTTAATGAAACTCAGACAAGATGAAGTTACATCCTTACCTACTATGTGCCAAACTTTTGATAAAATGCTAGGTTCATGCCATCCGGGCCCGGAGATTTGTCAGGATGCATCCCAAACAGAGCTGCTTTGACTTCAATGGCAGAGAAGGGGGCCATAAGCATCGAATTTTGCTCACTAGTGACCTTCATCTCCACACAATTTAATACTTCCTCACTCTGACAACCACCAGATGTATATAAATTTCTAAAATACTCAACAATCATACTGTCAATCTCATCCGGAGTCGAACACCACTGCCCCTGATTATTGCGAAGCTTCATAAAAGTATTCTTTCGCTTTCTCACTGAAGCCGTCATATGAAAATAGCGAGAGTTCATGTCTCCCTCTTTAAGCCAGAATGATTTTGATCTCTGCTTCCAGAAAACCTCGTCGCTATGTAGAAGCGCATTATACCGATTTTTGGCTTCAATAAATTCATCCAGTCCTTCTTGGTCTCGACGCCCCGTTAGCAAACCCATTCTTCTCTTACAATCCGACATGCGATTGCGAAAATCTCTAGCTAAATGCCCACCCCACTCAATCAAAGCAGATCCACACACCGAGATCTTGCGCTGAATCGGACTACCAGCAGAAGAGGCCCAGCTGTTACGAATAATCTCTACGCAGTCAACCTCCCGCAACCACAAATTTTCAAAACGAAATCTTTTAGACCTATGAATATGACCCAAAGGTTTAGGGTCCATAAAAATAGGTAGATGATCAGAGCAAGAGGATTCCAAGCTCCAGACCTTCGCCCTACTAAATTGACGAATCCAATCAGCAGAAGCAAACACCCTATCAAGTTTCTCTTCTACTTGTGTTATTTAAAACCAAGGCAAGTGAACAAATGTATTTAGATTGATGTGCATGTGATTTTAGTGATGATTCCAGCATTTAATTCCATCATAACTACCACTCTTAAGCTCATTTATGTGTAAATGTGCAATTGGCACTCTTAGATTTGAAATTCTTTAATAGCATTAAATGAGATCATTTCGTAGAGTGTAAAGAGCTGGTTATGTTCCAATTGTCGTGATTCCTAAAGGCCCTTAGCTTAACGGAGTTCTTCCCTTTGAACAAAGCCAGGTTCAGCTCGGCTGAACAGATGTGAGCATTATGATTAATTTTAATATCCCCGCAACTAACCATAGCATTCCCAGAAACTAACTATAGTAACTCAACGGTTAGAAAACACAAGAACTAAATTTCCATAATTTTATTCATCGGCTAATTATAGTATTATTCCCTGTGGCTAATTGTAGTACCCCCACAGCTAACTGTAATAACCCATGGCTAGTCATTGAACACGGGTTTCCCTTGAGTCTTAGGACCTTTAACATGGAATAGGACCCCTAATTCTTGCCTAATGGTGAATATGGATGAGACTTATAGGAAGAGGTGATTTAGCTTAATATCTCCTTAGGGATTGTCCGAGAGGTGTGCATTGCGCAACACCAAGTCAAATGTATGATGTCTTTGGGTAGAGATTGATGTCAAAGGCACCAAGGTATGATCCTAAGGACATAAAGTGACCTAAGACTACATAAGAATATTGCATGGTGCTATGTCTCGCATGCCAATAGCAACAAGGACCCAGGTTTAGACTGTAAGGATTCCATGACTTGTATATAATTGAGTTATTGGTGTATGTCTTCCTTTGTTATATTATCTATGGTTAGGGATCGAACACATGCACGATCTATGAAAACAATCAATCAAGCACACACACAATCAATCCATGACACACAAATTTACTTAGTTTGGCAAACTTGTTTACGTCCATGGAAGATTCAAGCCTGTTCACTATTCCTGGAGATCACCCACAAGAAGAACAACCCTCTTCTTGTGACGCAAGAGTACAATCCCTCACCATCTCTCTTGGTTTCTCTCAATCTCTCAGACAATCTCAACCTCGCTTAAAGCACAATACTCTCACCACCCAGTATAAATACATGAAACCCTAAACCTCTAGACAACCCCCAACCGTCGGATCTGTCCTTAAAAAAATGGTCCATATTAAACCGACAGATTACAGATTAACCCATATAAACATAATTAATATCTCGATCAGGCTTCACTAACCCATCAAGATCCCACTTTAAGACCGATCATATTGAATGACATTGATAATAGCAGAACGCGGCTACGAATTTGGATACCTCATCTTCATGCTTGAAGATCAATTGAAGCTTGGCACAACTTAAGTTTCTCTCTATTCACCACCTTTGTGAACATATCCGAAGGATTCTAAGTTGATACAATCTTCTCCAATTTCAACACTTTTTCTTCCAGAAGCCACCGCATAAAGTGATATTTGATACGAATGTGTTTGGTTCTTGGATGAAAAGCTGAATTCTTCGCTAGATGAATGACACTCTTACTATCACTGTAAAGCCTTCTAGTCTCTTACTTCTTACTCAACTATTCCATTAACTCCTGCAGCTAAATTATTTCCTTACTAGCTTCTGTAACGACAACATACTCTATTTCTATGGTTGAAAGTGCAACGACGTCTTGTAACTAAGACTTCCAACTAATTGCTGCACCACCCAAAGTGAAGATATATCCCGTAGTGCTTCTGCTTCTATCAAGACCCTATGCCAAGTCCGAATCAACATAGCTCTTCAATCTGATCTCTAATCCTCTAAAACATAACATTGCATTAGTGGTGCCTCTCAGATGTCCTAGAATCTGCTTAACTACCTCCTAATGCGTTTTCCCAGGGTTGCTTGTAAATCTACTTACAACTCCCACTACATAAGCAATGTTTGGTCTACTGCAAATCATAGCATATATCAAGTTGCCAGCAACTGAAGAATATGGGACCTTGGACATGTTCTCCTCCTCCTGTTCTATAATAGGAGACAACTCTTTTGAGAGTTTGAAGTGACTTGCCAATGGAGTACCAACTGGCTTAGCACTCTGCATGTTGAATCTGTTTAAAACCTTTTCAACATACTCTGCCTGAGACCACTTTAATGTGTGACTCATTCTGTCTCTACTGATTCTCATGGCGAGAATTTGATTTGCAGCACCAAAATCCTTCATATCAAATTCCCTTGAAAACTGTTGCTTCAAATTATTATTTCATGCATGTTTGAACCTGCAACAAGCATATCATCTACGTACAAAAGTAGAATATTGTAACAGTCATCAAAACTTTTGAAATAACAACAATGGTCTGCACGACATCGTTTACCTTGTGTTGCACAAAAACCTGTCAAACGTTGTATACTATTGTCTTGGGGCCTGCTTCAAGCCGTGTAAACTCTTCTTGAGTTTACACATCATTTCCTCCTTTCCCAGGAAAACATATCCATGTGGATGATGCATGTAGATGTCTTCTTCAAAGTCACCCAAGAGAAACACAACTTTCACATCTAACTGCTTAAGATGTAAATCTTCTACTGCCACAATGATTAAAACACTTTTGATTGTGTTTAATTTATCCATAGGAGAAAATAACTCAGAGTAACTACTGCCACAATGATCAAAACACTTTTGATTGTGTTTAATTTATCCACAGGAGAAAATAACTCCAAGTAATCAATATATGTCTTCTGCTGGAAGCCTTTTGCAACTAACCTAGCTTTTGTATTTCTTGCTTCCGTCATGTTCTTCATTTAACCTATAAACCCACTTGTTATGTAATGCTTTCTTTTCCCTAAGGTTGTTTCGTCTAAAAGAGGAGAAATGAAAGTTTGCTGAAGAAACTTTTATTCATCTTTTGAATATTACAGAAATATGTGAAAATGACTTGCACGTGTATTTTATCGCGTAGGAAGAGTCATCTCGACTTTTATTTATATGGGTTCTTCTTGATTCACCTTCTGAGTGTAGGTTGTTTACAACTTTTTATACAACTCCCTCGTCAAGCTTATTAGATCAAATACAAGGGAAATTTGAATTAAAAGGAGAGATGAGAAATCTGCTGCTTTCAAGAGTTTGTGTGAGACAGAACTGGAGAAGTCTGCAACGTAACTTCCTTTGTCAGTCTTTATAATTCATCACCATTATTTAGAAAGAAGGATTAGCAAAGAAGTCTAGTTCAAAACAGCAAGGGCAATCTTGTCCTTTCTCCATGGTGAGAGGAACAAAGACTAATTTTCAGAAGCTGTAGCCAAAATCCAGAAAGAAGTGCTCTTTGCTGCCTAACTCTCACCTTGTGAATAGAAGAATGAAAGAGTCTTGAAAATGGCAGAGTTTCGGGACCTTCTTTGCGCTGGATCCAAGACGTCTTGCTGCCTTCCCCAAGTCTTCATTTTATAGCCTTTGAGGAGCCGTGACTGTCAAAAATCACGGGGGAGTGCAGGTGGTTTTGAAAATTGCCATTAATAGGAAATGTAATTGTTCCCCTTTTGCAGGTCCCGCGGCCATAAAGAGAAGTAATTGGCCAGAGATCAGGGGAGATCGTGGGCGATAGGCAGCCGGGAAAGAAGAGGTTCGGTGGCCAATGCTTGAAGACTTGTAGCGTTCAGCAGTCCTCATTTAGGTGAAGATCAACGGCTGCTTTGTTGTGTTGAGCGGCTGATGCTTTGAAGACTGTAGCGGCCGGTGAGCCCTGAATACAGTAGCCGCTGAGGATTCTTTTACTACGGCCTACCAGACTCCAACGATCAGAAAACTGCCCTCTTTTATAAAATGAGTGTTTTGTCCTGGGGAACTGTTATGCGTGGACAAAAGAATTTTTTGTGTCAACACAGGCACTAGACTAAGTCCCTTGTCTAGCTTGACAATCATGACCGCATCTAATCTTCCATGCCTCGTTCCCACTTAGCCCGAGTTTTAACCCATAAGGTTTCTTTATAACATTTTAGTTCACCACCATCAGTTAACAACAAGTAATACAATGAAGGTGAATAACACTGTGTAGGCTTAGGAGCCCTAGATGACTTTCTTACTGAGGTAGGTGTTTGAGGACCCACTTGCGAGGTTTCATTTTCATGCACTTCAGGTGGGTCGTTCTCAGAAGTGTCATCCATTTCTAAATATTCATTATTTTCCTCTTACACGTTGTCCTTATTTTTATGCATCACTTTTTCATTGAATATAATATTTTTGCTTCTAATGATTTTTCTATTTTCTTCATTTTAAAACCAATAACCAAACTCATCAGAACCATATCCTATGAAAGTGCGTTTTCTAAATTTGGAATCTAGTTTGTCTTCATTTTCAGCATCAACATGAACATAAGAGATACAACCAAATACCTTTATATGTGAAAGGTTTACCTCTTTTTCAGTCCAAGCTTTCTCTGGTAGTCCACCATCCAAAGCTACTGAAGGCCCACGATTAATCTAGTATGTAGCGGTATTCACTGCTTCAGCCTAAAATTGTTTGGGCAATCCAGCATGTAGCCTCATGCTTCTAGCAAGCTCAATAATTGTCCTGTTCATGTACTCTGCCACACCATATTGATACAGTGTATTAGGAATAGTCTTGTCTCACCTAATTTCATTTATGGCACAGTACTCTTCAAATTCTTTACTGCAGTACTCTTCTCGGTTGTCAGATCTTAAGCATTTCAATTTCAAAATGTTTCATCTGAACAATAGCTTTCCACTTTTTGAAAATATCAAACCCATCGGACTTGTGTTTCATAGGATAAACCCATAATTTTCTTGTAGCAAAATCAATGAATGTAACAAAATAAGAATATACACCAAGAGAAACTACCTTAGTTTGTTCCTACACATCCATGTAAACCAATTCCAAATGGAAACACATCCATTATTGAAAATCGAAATCAAGTGGGTGTCATGTGATTAGGTCAAATTCATTGACTATATTAATAATCTCTCATGTAGGCCACACTTAACACCAAACATTCTCCTAGTTGGCCCACATGAACACATGAAATCGCTTTTTGAAAAAAAAAAAAAAAACCATTTTTCAAAACGCAAGGAATTTGAAAATGATTAAATATTACAACATTTCTCAAAAATAATTGTCATGTCAACTTTTATGCTCAATCTTTAACCTATGATGAAGTTTGCTTGTTTATGAGAACTATGGTGGTTATAGTCCTTAACAACATGCTCGCTTTCATAATAACTACATCTGCATATTCATTTAACCAAGTTTTTAATAAGGATAAAATATAACACTTTTCATGACATTCTTATTTAATGGGTTCAATAATGTCATTCACCTTACTGTTCTCACTTTACAAAACATTAGTCACATGTGAATCTAAATAAAGCAATAATATAAAAATCACAACTATAATGTATGCAATCAATATGTATATTTACAAATCTCAATAAGGTAATTCATTTAAGCCAATATTTCTGACATGCTCTGGGAAAGGCTTTGGCGCCAATGCCTTTGTTAAAGGACCTGCTAACATCATACTCATCAGAGCTCCAATGATAGACGCTAGCTAATTTCATACCTTTTCCTTTAGCAAAATGTATTTTACTTCTAGAAATTGTGATTTGCTTATAATCTTATCATTATGTGCCAATCTTCTAGATGCATCGTTGTCACGATAAGTCTTTAATGGTTTGAAGATTATACCCATAATGCGCGACCTTGAAATAAAATCACGCATCCAAAAGGCGTGACCTGTAGCTTCAAAGCATACCACATATTTGGCATCAAGTGTGGATGGGTTACTATGGTTTACTTCTCACTTCTCCATGGAACCACCCCTTTAGCTAATAGGAAAATGTATCTTGAAGTCGACTTTCTTGAATCAAGGCATTCGGCGAAGTTTGCATTTAAATATCCAATCACTTCTAAACAATCGACCTATTGTAAGAGAGCATATAATTTCTAGTCCTGCTTAGATATCTCAAGACCTTAACTCCCACCCAATGGGCTATTCCTGGATCACTTTGGTATCTACTTAACATTCTTGTAAAACTTATAACGGGTCAGGTGCATGTTTGTGCATACATTAGATTACCGATTGTGGCGGCATATGCACATTTATCCATTTGTTTACTTTCAATCTCATTTCTTGGACACTGAGCCTTGCTGAAGTTATCACCTTCAACCATAGGTGTACTTTGAGCTTTATATTCTTCCATTCGAAATCTTTTCAGAATAGTTTTGATGTAGGCTTCTTGTGATAACCCAAGGAATCCTCGAGATATATTACGATGAGTCTCAATTCTTGATAAGAAGGTTGCTTCATCCATATCTTTCACATCAAACTTATTCCTTAGAATTCCTTGGTTTAAGGAATCATACCAATGTCAATACTGGCCGGTAAAACATTAGTGACATATAAGACCAAAACAATAAACTTGCTCTCTCTAATCTTGAGATAGATAAACGATCAACCAGATTTTTGGTGAATACGAATGTTATAACAACACGGTTGAATTAAAGGTACCACTGTCGGGAAGCTTGTTTAAGGCCGTAAATCAACTTCTTTAATTTACAGACTAACTTCATTTCATTTTGTTTTACAAATCCCTCAGGTTGTTCTATGTACACCATTTCTTCTTTATCTTCATTTAAGAATGTTGTTTTGAAGTCAATTTGATGTAACTCGAGATCGAAGTGAGCTACTAGGGCCATAATTATCCTAAATGAATCCTCTTTAGACACTGGAGAATAGATCTTGTATTAATTGATTCTTTCTATTTGAGTAAAACCTTTGGCCACGAGTTTGGGTTTAAAACACTCAACTTTTCCCTTTGAGTCCCTTTTGGTCTTAAAGACCTACTTACAACCTATGGTTTTGGAATTCTTAGGTAGTTCAACGATATCCCAAGTATCATTAGTGATGACTATTGTTTTTAATTAATCTTTCATGGCATCTAATCATTTATCAGAATTCTCACTTTCTATGGCTTCCTTAAATGTTCTTCGATCATCTTTTATCCAAATATTAGTTTTCTCTAAGTATACTACTAGGGTATTTTTTTTTTCTCTAATCCTTTCATTTAAAGTAATTGGTTGGTCGTACAGACAGTAGTAGGTAGCAGTAGATGGAAAAAAAATAAAACAAACAATAGTTGGAACAATTATCAATATTTGTGATGCAACCATTGCTACATTAGACCCAAAGGTTCTTTCTTAATCCAGCTACAAGGATGGGACTGATTCAATGATCCTAGCTGTATGGTTAGGATAGTAGAATTTCTACCCTTTGGGCCTTTCTGAATAGCCAAGAAAATATTTGCCGCTAACTATTTTAAGGTCTAATTTTCATTCATGTCAGTTGAATATTCTTATTTCAGATGGACATTTCCAGACTCGAAAACGACTTAAACTGGGTTTCCTACTGATTCGTAACTTGAAAGATGTTTTTGGAACCACTTTTGTTGGAATCCAATTTAAAATGCACATTGTCATTTTTAATGCTTCACCCCATATGGATTCAAGTAAGTTAGTGTTACTGGCCATGCTTCTAACCATTTCCATGAGTGTCCAATTTCTTCTCTCAATTACACCATTTTGTTGAGGTGTACCAAGCATTTTGTACCTCCTCTACAAATCTAGCAAATGGGCCTATATTACGACTGATTTAGATTCGATATCTCTTGTAATGCTCACCACCTCATGATCATGCGACCTTGGTTTTTCTACCTCTACCTTAAATATTTAAATACATGTAAGGCATCACAATCTTTTTTAATTAAATCGATATAACTAAAATGTGAAAAATCATCTATAAAAGTAATGATGTATTTCTTCACCGATAAAATAGGGTATGTGGATTTCTTCACAAATATATGTATTGATTATTTTTAACAGAACAAAACTTCTTGTGACTCCTTTCTTATTTGTGTTGCATTCCTTTAGTACAATCAACACAAACCATAAAGTCAAAGTCAGTGAAATTCAGTTTTGACAACAATCCTTCTTTCACCAATCTTTCCATTGTTTCTTTCGAAATATGACCCAACCTTTTATGCCACAATATGGACGAGTTCTCATTAATGACAATTCTTTTACCACTTATGTTTAAGCTACGATTAATGAGTTGTGTGTGAAGAGATTGTTCATACATGGAATTCAACTTTAATCTATACAATCTATCACATAAATAACCATTTTTGACAACTTTGTTATTCCTAAAAATATTCATAAATCCATCACCAAAATAAAATCTAAAACCATCATAATCAAGTTTTTAAATGTAAATAAGATTTCTAGAAATATCTAGG
This sequence comes from Umbellularia californica, assembly GCA_028538565.1. NCBI lineage: Eukaryota > Viridiplantae > Streptophyta > Magnoliopsida > Laurales > Lauraceae > Umbellularia > Umbellularia californica. The sequence goes on along the minus strand of JAPQWN010000005.1, from coordinate 21,177,473 downwards.
ACGAAGAAAGTATTATGGAGATCCAAAGTGAATCCGGAGTCCAACACTGGCTTGTATGTGCTCATTGTTTGGACTCGACTCCGTTCGATTACCCATGGTGATTGGTTCTTTCGCCATCATTTGGACTCTGGTTTGAAAGGAATCCCGGCATATAACCAAAAATATGAATGGTTGCACCAAAGTCAATCCACAAAGAATTTAATGGAACATCCGTGGTTTCGAGATAAACAAGAGATTAACCTTTACCTCTGTTTTCGAACCAATTCTTTCATTCAAGGAAACCTTTTTGAGTCGTCCTTTCTTTCCACAAAAATATCATTTCTTCATTATCCTTTGGTTCTTCTTTTATAGTTTTGCGGCTTTAGCATTTGCACATTTCTTGTTCTTATGTTTGCCATTGGACTTAGATCGAGAGACAAAATTAACCATTAGTTGCCCTTCTACCTTCAACCTTCTTTCTTCTTGATCGGCTATTGCTATCAATTCATTTATGTCTCATGTTGTTGGACTTTGGTTATAAGATACCTTAAAGGCTCCAAGAGCGGGACGAGGAATATTGAAAAAAAATTGGACTATATATTCAAACACGCCCATGTCCACGTTCTTCAATTTTGATAGAATGTCCACCATTGAAAGGACACGTTCTCTTACTCTCAATGTTTCATCATATTTCATATTTGAAAAGGAGCTCATTAACAACGTACCTGCTACCTTATCTATTATCGTAAATTCTTTTTCACCGCATCTAAGAGGTCCTTAGCCTTATCTTTTTTCTTTGTGGACCCTCTGATAGTACGTAAAGGTTTTTGTAGGACCCACTAGAATGGATGCTAGTCTAATTAATCAAATTAATGCAGCGGATCTAACCAATCAAAGAAGATATAATTAGTAAATAAATCTACCAAGCAATCACTACAATAAGGCAAACACAAATTTAACGTGAAAACCTTTTCCAAGGAGAAAAACCACGATCTAAAAATAAAGATTTCACGAACAGTTACAAGATACACTTACAGCTTGTTTACCTTAATCTGTACCTCAACCTAAGGACTGTAGTTGTTCTTGCACAATTTCCACTGACATGACTTCCACTGTGCACCATTCTCCTTACTTAATTTCCTCGCACCTTGTTAGACAAGATAATCAATCTTCTACAAGAGAGTAGAATCAACCTCGCACCTTGTTAGACAAGATAATCAATCTTCTACAAGAGAGTAGAATCAACAAAACCTTCTAGAGTAGCCATTCAGAATAATTTCTCAATGACTCTAGAGAAAGAAGGAAATCTCTCTTAGGGTATTCTAATCTCAGATCAAGAGAGAGAATCAACTTCTTGTGTGTCTTCTTTGGGTTGAGAGAAACACCCAATATATATACCCCCAAATCCGTGCATGAGTATTCTAATTAAACTCCAATCAGAACATCATTCATCATCAAACTCCTTCATAGAGTTTGGATTGGACTGGGTTGCCTGTCCATGCTCGCTATAGCGAGCTATCATTTTGCCTTGGCTTTGACAATTATCTATCATCCTGACTTTTGGCCTTATAGTGCGAGAAATAGAACTTGAGATAATTTTTACCCCCACCTTATTTGCTTTTATCCATTCTTCATAGGTTGGCTTTTGTTCGACAGTAGTATTTATAGTGGATTTCTCGTGCATAGGTTCATCGAAGGCAATTTCTAAGTCGAAGAATGTTATAGCAAGCTTTGCAACATCCAACCATTCAACGAAATTAGAACCAGCCAAAGTGGGTGTAGTCCCTATATATGGTCGGCCAAGGATCTAGCCACCGAAAAAGAAACAATAAGCAGTTATATGCTTTGATTTTTAAATTCCATAAATAGAATAAAGCAACAGGTACATCATTGTAAATCTACCATTAATGGGTGGATAAACAACATATGAACTATCGCATTTCATAATTAATTTTTCCATGTTAATAAATATGATATAAATTAAGAAGATCATACCTTTGGGTGTAAATCAGTTAAAATTTATAACATATTCATAAACATGACAAATTCCGACCTTGACTGTTTGGATGATCTCACCTATGGTTGAACATCTATTAATGAAATCACAACTTTAAGTGTTTTTATAATCACTTAAATAACTTCAATTCAATAAATCATAAATTTTCATAACTAGACTGCTTTGGTGACTAACAAGTTAATCAAAGGTATTTTCCAATTGATACATATGATAACCCTTAATATATCCTTTGATTGTTAAAAACCTTGATTGCAAGAAATGGGTGCAATAAAAAAAAAATTCAGTTGTCCATCATGATCCAATTAAATGGTCAAAATGTCCTTAATATGGCCATTTACTTAAACCAAAACTTCTTTAATGGATCCATAAACTACTATTGATTTTGCTAATGGGTAAACAATAAGCAACTATAATATTTGATAAAGCCAAATATGTCAAATTTAATGTGGAAAATAGACCATGATCGAATGCTCATAGCCACATAATAATTATGCAAAATTTGAAGAAATCCCTTCATTGATCCGAAGGGAGGTCTAATGGTTCGGATCAATGAAGGGACGTCTGTAAATTTTATGATAAAAAATAAATTTGGACAATCCATAATTTTGACTATTTCGGCCAACTTTTATGTATTCAGCAAGTTTCAAAAAATTTTGATCTATCTTTTCAACAGTTGGATTGGTCAAATTTGATCAATAATGACAACACTGTGTTGACCCCTATAGTGCTTCAGTAAGAACGAGTATGTATGAATATAACTAGGAAACGATTCCTTTAATAATGATTGTAAAAAAAAAAAAAAAAAAGGCATAGTAGGGTGATTGATGAATAAAGAAAGAAAAAATGAAAGTGCATACTTTCGATTTCTTTACTATTTTCTCATTCATACTCCTCTACTGTGTATACTCACGTTCTTCGTGAGTCCAGCCTTGATATGCTTCTTTAACACAAATGAAATTAATGATATATCCCTTATCTTCTTCCTCTGTCCAATGGCAGAAATCTACTCAAACTTAGCCCTTCTAGATCCATTGAAAGTGTTCCTTTATTATGTGAAAATATAAAAAGCTTTATTTGAGTTTTTGGATTGAGACCATAATACCACAAAAAAGCTCAAAACTTGACAGAGAAGGAGACACCTTATATGATTATTTGATCACACGCTACCAAATGTTAAAATTTCTATAAACCTAAAATCTGATTGGATATGAACAAATAATACGATTAATAGCAAAATAGTAGAGAGGGGTTTACAACTTTCTCAAACACTTTCCTTATCCTCTAGCATAGTGATGGAAGTTTACAACTTTCTCAAACACTTTCCTTATCCTCTAGCATAGTGATGGAAGTCCAGAAAATTCACCATGTTCATTCAAGAAAGTAAACTTAGAGATTCTTTTATAAATAGAAAATTCCTCCATTAACACAATTTTCTATAATATCTCCAATCATGTTTTCCTGAACATATTATATTGTCAACTTTAAAAGGAAAAAAAATGAAATAGTAATAAGTCTAGATCCCCTCTTTCAATGAAACGTAGAAATAGTATTTTAGCCTATTCTTGAGCGCCCCGTACAAAATGTGACGTAAGTTAATTGCACACTCTCAATTGCTTTATTAAAATAAAACGCAAAGATGACATTTGGCACTCGGAGTAGGCCGAAACGGTATTTTTCTGTTGTAACGGATTCACTCTAGTAACACACGTCTATTGTTGGAAATTGAAATCACGTTGCTGTCATGTGTAGGTCAAATTTGCTGCACATGTTAATAATCTCTCGTGTGGGCCACACTTAGGCCCAACAGTTCTTTCATTTTCTCTCTCACGTCCGCCTCAAAAAGCCTTCAAATACATTCCCCAAACTTCATAAATAACCAAACAAACACACCTGTTTACAACGCGCTCCTGCAACCCCCCAACTGCCAAAATTCCCATCATCTACGCATATGTCCTCCACGCATTTTCTTCCTCCATCCCAATCTTTTCCTTCTCCAAAGCACCTTTGCCAAATGTTCCCTCTTCATCACTGGAGCCTCTATATAGCTTACACCCAACGCTTGCATTGACAGCCATCAACTACCCATCAAGGAATATCACAAGAAGCAGTGGCTTTTATTCTTCCCTTCAAACAAAAACAAACTGAGCCTTCACTTTCAAGGGCAACTTACCATACCCACTCCCATTTCCTCCTATAAACAGCTTAAGCTTCTCCAAAGGCTTCTCTGTGGACTTGGCAAGGGTTCCATTCCATGGCTGGTGTTTTAATGTTTGTGATGATTATGATGGGTGTCAATGGGAATGCAGGGGCGATCAGTAGAGCTGATTTTCCTACAGGATTTGTCTTTGGAACTGCTTCTTCGGCTTACCAGGTTTGTTTTGGTTATTTATTGTTCAGAAAAGAATTGTCCTTGTTGGAGACGAGAGCACGGTGCGACCCACCTTGACATTTATTGGAAATAGGTGGGACATCTCCATCTAATTTGGGCTTTTTCCCTTTCTTCTACATTTTAGAAGATATGGATCACTCTTGTCCAATCCTTCGTCCATTGATTGATCGCCAAAAATGACAATCTATTGGATAAGGTATTGATGAACGCCCGTCGGTACAAACATTGAACCCGACCAAAGGTGCCCCCCCCCCCCCTCCCCCCCCCGGTGTGTACAACTCTTTCTCACAAGTCTCAACGTAACATATCCTCTCTCTCTCTCTCTCTCCGCAAAAATTCAAGTTAGAACTTTCCCACGTTAGATCCAGGCCGCTCTGTCTTATGTGTAGATTGATCTCATCAGAATAAAGCTCATATATTTATACACACAGAGAGAAAATTTCTTGTGCACACATTTTCCTTGTGTCTTATGGTGCCCAACTCTTAGTGGGGCCTACCTAATCACCAATCTAAATGGACCACAGATGCACCCCCGATAGTCACCGATACTACAAATTTTAGACAGATCCGAATGGACTGGAGCCGTCTATTTTTCTCTTTTGAATAAACCCATTTGACTTGTGAGCCGAGGAAGATGGAGTTAGGATGTCTTAATGGGCATCAAAATTTACACAGAGATAGGATGCATCCAAATCTTTCAATCCTCCAGACTACCATTGATTGGTTGGCCATTAGGTGGGCCCCACAAGTCACAACAAGGTACGAAGGTGATCATGAGTGTGTAATATATTGAATATATTGACCTTCACCATCTCCTTTTGATCTCGTATTGCAATGCATTCACTCTCTCCTTTCCTTACCTGTCGTATATATTGTTATTTTATTATGCGCGCTATTAGGCTTTCCATTTGTTAAACTAAAAGGAGTCAGCTTTGTGAATTGACTTGCAAAGTTTGAAGGAGCTGTAAATGAAGGGAAAAGGGGAATGAATATATGGGATACTTTCACTCGGCAACCAGGTCAGAATTACGGTCGTCCAATGGACAACTAAACGCTACAGTGATATATCTATTTATTTTATTTCAAGCTTTGTTATTGGTCCAAATAGGTCGGATTCTGGACTTCAGCAAAGCGGACATTGCCGTCGATCAGTACCATCGTTTCAAGGTAAGTTGTATATATCAATATATGGTTCCAGGATCTACACCATCATCATTGTCATCAGCATCATTAAGATCTTATCTCATTTATCAGGATAGACTTAAATTTCTCAAAGTAAAATTCATATTTAAAGTATGAAAACTTATCACAGTTGACTGCATATCTGATACTAATCCTGTTTTATGCATATTTTGTTGGACATCATGTGGCCGCATGCCACGGGCCCCACGTCAGATCAAGCATGGCTGTCGCCAGAAGAGAAATTAGTATCCCATTATAATGAAAAGACTTGATCTGTACCCACAGATCAGACTCCCATTCGGATTAGGATGGATGTGGGTTTCTGGCGAAGAAATCTCGAGGAAGTGTGACTCTTTGGAACTTATATAAGAGATATGGGAGCCCTAGTATTCGTACTCGAGCATTTTATTCCATCTGTAGCTAGGAAAAGGCAGCTCTGAAGAGATCCACGAAACTTTTCAATCGCCAGAACGCATATAGATCTCTGGGCGCATGTCGGAGTCTTGCATATCCAGATCCATCATGTTTGAGATCACCAAATGATGAAATTATAACATGTGTTAACATCCAGTTCCATCATGTTTTTCTACACAAGACGTATGGAAATGTTGATGTCGTGCAAATGTAGCAAACATGTGCAATAAAAAAACATATGATTATTGAATAATGTTTCACATAAAGAATAAAAAAAGTTATCCCTTCGATTTTTAATTTTTTATTAACATATAGACAAGTCCAGTTGTATGATAGGACTAAGATTCTAGAGACATAATATAGTAAAATGATGGTCTCGTTCATTTGCATAAGAATGTACTTGGTTGTTGTTCTCTAAGACAAGGAAACTTAAAAAAAAGAAATCAGTGCCTTTGTATTTGTTCTAAGGTAGGACAGCCTCAAAGAAATATTAAAACAAGAGAAGAATGTATTCCTTTTTTGTTTAGGTGAACAAGCATAGGCTTATCCTCTTGGATGATTACTAATGATTTAAGGATTGAATCTTCATACAGAGTGATGTAGATTTGATGAAGAACTTAGGAATGGATGCTTACCGGTTTTCAATCGCGTGGTCCCGGATCTTCCCAAGTAAGGCATCACTGTTTTATCACTTTCACATTTAAGAAATCTTGTAATCAATATTTGTTTATGATTTTTGACATGGAATTCTTATCATGGCAGATGGAACTGGAGAACCCAATCAAGAAGGCATAGATTATTACAACAGCCTCATTGATGCTCTGCTAGAAAAAGGTCATACTGAAATAGCAATTCAGATAGCTTCTTAAAAAAAAAAAAATGTTATAATGGACTCATTTGGATGCACAACTTGCAAGTGAATTATATTGCTACTGTAATGTACGTGAATTGGAATGGTTTTGAAAATGGGAACTGGGTTTCTTTTTCTACCCTTTCTTACTTTCACTGGAAAGTGAAATTGGCAACAATGAAACATTTGATCATTTACAACTGGGAGTTAGGACATCTAAATTCTGTGTAACACATGAATTTTGGCTTGAATAAATACACCGCAAAAGGATGAAGAAACAGTGGCCGACTTGATTCCTTTACAATGATATTAAAGTTGCTTGTAGTTTGGACTATGGAGTACATCCAAACACAATCTTCCATAAAAGTTTAAGCTTCTGATGCTTTGCCTCCTCATTCTACAGGTATACAACCATATGTTACTCTTTATCACTGGGATCTTCCACAGGCACTTGAGGATAGATATGACGGCTGGCTGAGCAGTCAGATTATGTATGCCGGAGCTAGAATTATTTTTATGAGTCCTTCAGCTGTGATACAAAATTTTGGCTAAGATTGGCTAATATGTTCTGTTCTTGCAGAGAAGATTTTGAAAATTATTCATATACATGTTTTCAAGAGTTCGGAGATCGAGTGAAGTACTGGGTCACTTTCAATGAGCCTCATGGTTTCTCACTCCATGGTTATGACTTGGGCATACAAGCTCCAGCGAGGTGTTCGATTTTCGGACATATGTTCTGTAAAAATGGAGAATCATCTATTGAACCTTATATAGTTGCACACAATATTCTCTTATCTCATGCTGCAGCCTTTCATACTTATCAGCTCCATTTCAAGGTAAACCATCTCCCCATTTTTCGAATATATTTCTAGTTACCATTGGGACAACAGATGAGAAACATTTTACCATCAAAGTAATGCAAATTGATTGCAACTTAAATATATTTTTTTTACTGACCCTTTGAATTCTCTTGCATCTTAGATCAATGATATTTTCAGATGTAAACCAAACAAAAATGAGAATGCAAATGGTTAAACACATGTAGAATGAAACGGTTTTTTCCTAACACCTACAAATGAAAGTATCACCTTCCAATCTGGATGTCGCAGGTTAAACAGAGCGGTCATATTGGAATCGCACTCGATGCCAATTGGTATGAACCAATATCAGATAAAGATGAAGACTTGTATGCTGCAAAAAGAGCTATAGACTTCAGCATTGGATGGTAATCCCTCAAGAACCAAAACAAAACAGAGAGAAACACATTTAGTAATGACTAGTAACTAGGTACTGCATTTAAATGAAGCAGGTTCCTGGATCCCCTCTTTTTCGGAGGATATCCTCACTCAATGAAGGCATTGGTTGGGAATAGACTACCTGAGATCACCCCTCAGATGTCTAAACTGTTAATGGGGTCCTTAGATTTTGTTGGAGTAAATCATTATACTTCATTGTATGCCCGAAACGATAGAACCAGAATTCGCAAGTTGGTGTTGCAGGACGCTTTATCAGATTCGGCTACTATTACCACCTGTAAGACAATGAAAACATTCAGATATCGTCTCTCTTGTAATCTATCAGACATCGTCTCTCTTGTAATCTATCTTCACGAATTTTGGTTAACTGTCAAACTAATACCAGCTGCATATCTTCAATTGTAGCCATTCGGGGCGGAATACCAATTGGAGAAAGAGTAAATATCATCCACTCCTTTGAATTTTTTCAATCATGCTGAGACAATTTTATTGTTGAATAGATCTTGTGGTAATTATCATTTCAGGCTGCATCACTCTGGCTACACATTGTCCCTTGGGGTATTCGGAAGTTGACGAGATATATCAAGGATAACTATAGGAATCCTCCAGTTCTTATAACTGAAAATGGTGATATGGATTTCCAAGCTTCCTGAATCTTCATGTCAAATTTTTATGATAGACTTCGTTGATTTTGAATCATGGGTGCAGGAATGGATGACTTCAATGGGCCTTTTATTAACTTAAGGAAGGCTTTACAGGACGTTAAGAGGATCAGCTTCCACAGGGACTACTTATCAAACCTATCTGCTGCAATTAGGTACTTGTAATGTTACTCATGTTTCTTGTGGGCCATTGTTTTGAAAGCACACTGTTGGTTGAACCGCCCAGAACTGGTTCAGCCACCTGTCTAACTGCCATAACTGTGACAGTGAAAAAATATGAGAATTTTGTTTAAAAAAAGGGAGGAGAAGATTTTATGGATGGGTTACTGTTGTTTCAAATGTGCGGTCTGGGTTGATGGACTGATAAGGGCCCTAGTTTAAAACCTCTATTTAACTAGCCCAAATTGACTCAGCTCAGTAAGCAATATAGTTGAGTCAGTACACATGGTCTGACTCACCAAGTTACTTGTCTCCTTGACCTCCAAGTCGAGTTTCCGAAGTTTTAAACTATGTTATGGGCCACGCCAATTGCGTCCACAAAAATGAGATGTTGTTCCATGTCATTTCTCTGTGACTACTAACAGTTCCATGTTCTGAGTTTAGAAATGACCCATTCTCCTCACCAGTATGGTGCTGATGGCAGCTATCTGTGTTACTTAAACTGTGTGGGTGCCCATCCTATATAGGAGCACATCCAAATTTCACTTCAAACAGAGCTCCATACCTCAGTGGGTTGATCATATATACTTCAAACAGAGTATCACACCCCATTGGGTTGATCATGTATAGAAGACATAACTATACATTTCGTATATGATTTTCTAGGGGTGCATATTACTCATCCCAGTGTAAGTTGGGCCATTTCCAAACTATCAAAAGGCATATGAGTGAGTGTGATCAAACGAAAGTGAGGCCTAACAGTTAAATCAGATCTAGCTGCCGATCACCGTCATGCTGTGTCACGGTCCGGGCTTGAGATCAGATTAATCCGGACAAAACCCTGGGTCGCACGATCCATACTTACTCTCGTAAACTCCGAATTAACCGAAGTTAAAACAAAATCCACAAGGGATAACAATCATTAACACCTATCAAATGTACAAATTTTGCGGAAATATATATACATTGACGAAAACAGTTAAAACAGTACAAGTCCCTTACAATAAAAGTAAAGTTCAATATACACATTTCATTTTCCTAATTAAGTCAACCACTGCATATTCAAATACAATGCAGGTGACTGCTATTTACATTTCCAAATGGATACACCAAAGTACTTCTCAAAACATTTCCAAAATGTTCCAGTTCCATTATCAAAACATCAACAACAAAAGTTTATTATAAATAATTTCCAAAATATTTCCCAATCCACTCAATCAATCCTCCTGGAGGAATCGGATTGGCCTTCTCCTCCGGCGGCACGGCCTCTCCATGACCGGCATGGGCAATTGGGCCTGTAATGTCATCAATAACACTGTGAACACGACGGTTCAATAATGTATACACAAATCTATGATAATACATGCTATAATAAATTAGTTTATCAATTCTAGACAATTCAAATCAATAACATTAACTAGGTTGGCAACTACAATAGCATTTGTTTCATTTTCATTTCTTCCAACGAAAGTAGTCATTGTATTTGTAAACTCAAATCGAATCAAATCAATAAATTCTATTCAATTCAAATTCTCTATTCAAAACTATTCATAATTCAAAACCATTCATATAGGTGTAACACTCGGTTATCTAGTGCACGTGTAATTTTTTATGAACATCACATTAGATATAATGTGCATTATAGTCCCCTTAATTATTACCTATGCAGGTTTGTAACAAATGAAAGATTAACACACACCATTGAAATAAGGTTCAAACTCATCAATACTCCTTCTTCTATAGTCCATAAACCTCAATTACACTATAAATAGTCTCTAGACTGATTTATAGACCTATTTACACACATCAAATGAGTTTTTTTATTCAATTAGAATCACCTTTGGTTTGGACCCAACTTTGAGTCTTCCAATTACTAGGATATATAGACCATTAGATCCTACGTTCTAAGAGCTTTCCAACGATATGTGAATTCCAGATTCTAACCTACGGTTCAAAAGTTATGACATTTTGAAGTTGCCATTGTTGAGCCCACTGGGCCAGCTCGCTATAGCGAGCCCAGAGCTCGCAATAGAGAGACACCTTGCTGTTTGGCCTTCGAAACAGCAGCCTGATGCTACTTTTTGAAGCCATTTTCACTCTCATTCATTATCAACCTGCACAATACATGGAACCTCCTGTTCCCTTGTAAAATACCATCTCCAAAACAACATCTTCCAAACCATTCAATCAACCCATACACACAATTAAATTTACAAACAAATAGGGCTGAATTCAAAAGCATAACAAATCAATAGAAAACTATACCAAATAGTATCTAACCACAAGCAAATGTTTATATTTGCCTTGTTTGAGATCAATTGACACAAAGCCCCTTGCTTAGCTTGGTTTTGAGATGAAATCCCCAAACTGAAATTCTTTTGCAAGCCTAACACCAACGCAATTCACAAAACACAACTCCTATGAGCTATTGGTGCTAGAAACCTACTATAAACACTTAGGAGAACTAGAAGGTTCTCTAAAGGACTTAATCTGTCACGACCCGGGCCCGAGATCAAGTAACCCCGAGCCGTGAACCCATACTTACTCTCGTAAATCCCGAATTAACCGAAGTTAAAACAAAACCCACAAGGGATAACATTATCAATGAACCGTCAATTACACAAATCTGCTGAAACATTTTCACTTGATAATATCAATTACGATTTACATGTATACAAAATAATGTTCTTTATACATGTCACCTATCCATCATTTTCTTGTCAAATAGTGCATGTCCAAAATATTGTGCAATGACCATTAATTACATCCCAGAATGATTATACAAAAAGAATAACTTCACAAAATATTTTCCAAAATATAATATTCCTTCTCGCACTCGGATGCCCGTATCAAACGGTATCCCGTCCATTTCACTCATTCAGTCCTCCTGGAGGAACTTGAGCGGTCTCCTCCGCTCCCGCCGGGGGCGCTGCTGCATCGGCAAAGGCAAACAGGCCTGTAATGCCATCAATAACACTAATGAACACGACGGTTCAATAATATATAAACAAATATTGTAATAGCAGGTTAATCCATAAGTTAAACTTAATCAATCTATTAGTAACAGTTCCAATTCTAGATAAATATAGAAAGTTCCTACAATATCAATATATGAACATAAAAGTTAATCTTGCGGACAAGTATAGGGTGGTCACTACCATAGCATTCATCTTCATTTCATCTGTCATCTTCCCTCAAAGGAAGGATTCATCATTACCGTCTTCCCTCGAAGGAAGGATTCTCTTCCAACGGAAGGCATCGATCAATACCCATAGATACAATCGGAAAAATAGTGGGACTTACTAGTGTCCGGGCCAGGGACAACTAGCATCACCACGGAGCTCCGGAACGCCCCCAAATCCATCTACTGCAGTAGGATTAGTCATTTGTCTCATTTATTAGTTTAATGAACTAATTAGAGTTCTAATACAATTGCTAGGTAGTGCCAGACTCCAAGGTCCACGTTTTTCAGTAAACAATCCAATCCTAGATTCGATTCACTTCAATGATTCCCTTCATAATAAGGGAATGGAATAACAGTGGTATTAATCTCATTAGGTTGGAGCACAATGCTACAATGAGGGAATTACAATTCAATTATGATTCTCTTTAATTCTATCTCAAATCTAAACAACCATCTAGGTGTAATCATAGGACACCAAATGCACGTGTTATTCTTGATGGACATCACATTAGAAATTTTAATGTGTGCATTCTAGTTCCCATAATTATCACCCATGGAAGTTTAGTCCACAATAACTTATCTATGAGATTCCTCCTTTATTATCCATAATTCCTATCGGTCTCACTCTACCCCATAATTAGTCTTAAAACTAATTTAGGGAGCATCTATACTCACGAGGAGTGCTCCAAGTTTATGCAAAAATTCAAAATTCACTGGACCGATAGGTCTGATCGATTGGCCAAATTTTTTGTTACAATTCATGTTTGGCCAGTATCAGGTTCGCTCGAGCGGACCAAACAGAAAACTGTTCGCTCGAGTGAACCCATCAGAACATCAGAACGTCCCAGACAGAATGACGTTCGCTCGAGCGGACTTACTGTTCGCTCGAGCGAACCCATCAAAACTCCATCCCGAAATTCTGATTCTCTTCCTTCTTCTACTCCCATTTCTCCATTCCATTCCCACAACCTGCAATGAAAGTTGGAACCTCCTATTCCCTCCTCACTCATCATCCATCCACATCTAATATCATTTCTAATCATCCATTAAGCATCTAATCCATTTATAAACAACTCAAAAACTCAATGGAAATACATATAAACCCATGAAAACTCTATACATTACTCAATAATTAACACTAATCACAAGCAACGTTTATACTTGCCTCTTTTGAAGCCAATGAACTCCAAGCCCTTTGCTTAGCTTGCTTTTAGGATGAAACCCCCAAATTTCAAACCCTAAACCCATGAAACATTTAAATACACAATCTTATAAGCTACTCATGCTAAAATCATGTCTAAGCACTCATCATGACTTGTAAACTCATTAAAAGTTCCAAGTACTCACTTGTAGTTCAAAGGGAGAAATCTTGAGATCACTCTCAAGCTCTTCACTTCAACAATGGAGGAAACAACTTGGGGAAGAAGATGGAGATGGAGCTCCACTCCTCAAAACCCCTTGAAATCACTTCTAACCTCTCTCTTGACAAAGGAGAATGGAAGAGAAAAGAGGAAAAGAAATGAAGGAGGAGCTTAGGGTTTGGGTGAAATGCTTGGATGAATGCATTTCATTCTAATATAAGGCCCTCTTGCACTATAACCCCCTCTCATTACCCATTATTACATTTTAAGTCAAATGAAACCTCACTTGGTCCATTTGAGGTCAAATGGGATCGCGCCTATTACGAAAGTTAAAGTACTATTCGAGACACACACGTTGGTATCAAGAACTTCCGTATTTGACGAAACACTTGAAAACTCGTATTTACGAGAAAGTCCTTAGCCCACCTTGTTTGAGTTTAAACTCATTTTAACCAACTCAAACCCATTCAAATTCATTCCATTTTGCTTAATGCATCAATTGAGACTAATTTGTCTCTCTTTGGTCTTTGACCTTCATCAACTCAATTATTCGTGCTTAATTAGCACTAATCCTAATTAATTAGCCTTAATTGTGATCAGTTCGGGTCAGGGTGTAACACAATCACTTACTTGTAATGCAAAGGAAGGAAGAAGTTGAGTCTATGTTCGACTTTCACTCCAAGGAAACCAAGGGGAAGGTGAAGAAGATGAAGTTGATGAAGCTAGCATCCCTTCAATCACACATGCAAAACTCCCATCTTGACATTTGATGGAGAAAATGGAAGAAGAAGAAGAGAGAGTAGCCTAGGTCTCACTTGTGCGGGAATGAGGTTTGAGTGAAAGAACATTGAGTTCATTTGAAACCTTATAAAGCCATTTTTGCATTAACCCCCACATCTTCTTCACTTTTTCTAATTTGAGTCAAATGAAGACTCATTTGATCCAATTCACGTCAAATGGAATTGCACCTATTACGGAAGTTGACATACTCCTCGAGATACACACGTTGGTATCAAGAGGGACCGTATTCGACAAAATACATGATAATTCATATTTACGAAAAGGTCCTTATTTTCCTTTGTTTGAGTCTAAAATCAACTCAATTACCTTAATCTCATTCATTATTATTTCATTAAGCCCAAATCATCCATTTGAGGCTAATTCAATTCCATTTGGTCATTAACTTTCATTAGCTTAATTAAACATGATTACTTAGCACTAATTTCAATCAATTAGAGTTAATCTCGATTAACTTGGGACGGGGTGTAACATGCTGACGGGACCATTTCTTCTAAGTGTAAAGGTGGTCATGGCTTGGGCCAGTCCAAGCCTGCCCTGGGCCCACCATTATTGGTGTTGATTTAGGGTGTGATGTTAGGCCCGTGAACTGGGCCCAGGCTTAATTTTTGAGTCTGATAGTTAACGAGCCAGGCCTTTGCCAAAGTATGAATAAAGGCACAGCCCATTAGTCCAGGCCTCTGTTCGGCACAAGCCAGTTGATCTATTCTTTTATGCTGAATCTAAAGCATTTGAGTGGCTTAACCAGTTACTGTTTGGGGTACAAATGCACCCTAAATCAGCGTTCTGCAATATTTATATAGGAACAGCTTAGAACTGGGAGTGATGAGAGGCCCACCTCTTGGCCCACCCAAACCATTCACTCAAAAGGCATTCTCCATAGATCTTTCGTGGCTAAGATATCACTGTAATCAGAGTAATATAACTATTGGATGCATCATCTATTTTTGAAAGGAATAATTTTCCATTCAGTTTTTCGACTTAATCATCATGCGTTACATCCAGCAGTGAATTCTGCTCCAATGAAAATGATATCATAAACCCAAAGTTTTTATGGGACACACATTTAAGCATATGGATTAGATGGATGTATGTTGGGCGCAATCATTACACACTAAGGTGGTCCGAACTGGATCTGATCCGTTTACATTGTCTGTGCCAATTCAGGGAAGATGGGTGCAATGTTCAAGGGTATTTTGTGTGGTCATTACTGGATAACTGGGAATGGAACTCCGGTTACACTGTCAGATTTGGTCTCTACTTCATTGACTACAAGAACAACCTAACAAGGATCCCTAAAGCTTCAGTTCAATGGTTCAAAAGGCTTCTTCTCAAAGAAACTAATATCTGATTCCCATTACCATTTTCCGTTTATCTCTATTCTGTCCGTTGTTATTAATATTAATCCATTGTCCATTTATCTCTATTCCGTCTATCTGTTGTCCAAAATTCAACTCCATATTGTAGAGCAGTTCCAAGCACTACTATAAATCTGTATGAAAGTCCTTTACATGTAACTACTTGTACAGGTCTATTCAAAATTTTCAACAACACTTCAACAGCAAAAAAAAGTTAGACCTTACTTCAGGTCCCATAACAAGTTATAGTAAAATTCTCAATTACTTTATTTGCATGCACTATACTTCTATTTGTTGGATGTTGAGGACCTTGGATAACTATTTGGTCTTCGTCTTTGTGAAACCTCATGAACTCACTCCGAGATTGCGGTCATGATTCACTCCAACACCAAAGGTTGGAGGGGAAAACCCATACCCATTAATAGAAAAAACATTGAATAATCTTATTGGTGTGGTCGCTTTCCCTTTACTTTTGCAACTTGAGGCTGCTCAACAGTCCCTGAACTGGGAATGTTGAGTTACTACAAACTCTTTTCACACTAAAAATGAACAAAAAGATAAACTATGGCCAACTGAACTGACTCTGAAAATAGGATCCTATCATATTATCATATTTAGAAGATCACAGAACTCCTTAACAAGACCCTAGGATAACTTTTTTTATTTTAAGAAAGTGATGGATTCATTAAACAGAAGGACAAAATAGAACAAAACATCTGCGGTGGGAAATTATCACGCCACACAACCTCTTTAATACAAGATTTACCAAAGCTAGCTACTAAGTGAGA
This sequence comes from Umbellularia californica, assembly GCA_028538565.1. Classification (NCBI taxonomy): domain Eukaryota; kingdom Viridiplantae; phylum Streptophyta; class Magnoliopsida; order Laurales; family Lauraceae; genus Umbellularia; species Umbellularia californica. The sequence continues at coordinate 21,161,076 of JAPQWN010000005.1, read as the reverse complement.
CCCTGCATTCAAAATCCTAGGAATATAATTAAACTTGATTTTATGTATGATTTGATTTATGAAAAGTTTCGCAAGTTATTTATTAAATGAGGCTTCAAAGATATCATCCTCATAGCAAACTTACGATCCTTGGGATAAAAGGGTGAAAAGTTTTAATTAGCCCTAAATTTCACTCCACAAATTTAGTTTTATCTCTAATCGGGTTCGGGGGACATGACCGAAACAGTCCCACGGCTAGGTTCAAGGTTCCTAATTATGTCAATTCCACATCTAATCTTAGTAATGGACTTTTCGACCTACCCAAATTTAGGCTTATTCCACTTTGAGAGGTCCTTCCCAAGCCAATCAAGGGTTTTAACAAGGTTATCACTAGAGGAGTTATCAAGTTCTTTCCACCTATCTGCTACAATAATAGCACATTCCTCATCCCTAAACCGCATGTTATGGAACCTAAAGGGGTGTGGGAGCTTAGGATGATTGGGGATGGTGAAAAATAGAATACGAGAATGATCATATCCGCCTACCGAGACAGTGGAAAAGTGGATTTAGGGAACATTGTCCGCCACTCGACATTGTCATGAGCCTTATGCAACCTCTCCTTAACGTGCGCTAGACCTCTGTGCTTGTTGGTCCAAGTAAATTTAGGACCAAAATAACCCAGATCAATGAGGTTAGAGCTCGCAATAAAATTGAGGCAAGCATGGACGGATCAACATGTCCGCCCCAGGTCTATTTTGAAATTGCTAGGGAATTAGATGGGCTTGAACCTGTCCCACTTTTAACTAATAAATAGTCACCCTATGTCTAAACCGTGTGATCGCCCCACGTCACTAAACCTTGGTAAAAATACTTATAGCTTTTGACATTTTCTTCCCGCCGAGAGTACTGAATCATCTTCGTGTCATTCTCTTTCGACATCTTCTTTATATTGAGAGTGTGAGATCCTCTTCACAGTAGTCCTCGCGTGCTTAGTCTCTCTCTCACCAAATAACCCTATATAAAGGAATCCCCTCTTTCTGATGTAGCATAATTCTAATCACTCTATACCTAAATTTGAACCCTTAATCTTCAAATTCTAATGTAAACCTAAGTCCTAAATCACCAAATCTGAGTATATCTACAAGACGACAAATCACCATTTGGCACACTTTAATCTTCAATTCATACATAAATTGGGTCTTAGAATTCATGTGTGGATAATTTGAATTACATTTAAGTGGTGATTTTTCTTCTTTGTCATGAGCTCAGGACCAACTATAGGGAAGTATTTTTACAGCTAAGGTAAGTACATGCAACCAAATTCTTTAGTCCAAATAAAGCCCCTTTGGGAACCCAAATTGGGTAATCGGTTGCTCACCCAAATCACTATTTCAGGACATTACCTAGGATTAAAGAAAATACCATCTTAGGCTTATTTGGGAACTATTAGCGAGCTGCTAGTCGTGGTTGCCTAAAAATTCAAGCCACTCATAAGCATTGTTGCATCCTATATATTAGCACTAATCCATATCTAAGTCTCTAATAAGAATTGGAACCACCTTGAGATTGATCATCAGTAAAACATGAAGTGTTATTTTGATTTTTATTTTAACCATGTTTTTTTTACATGAATCAATTCGATTGTAGGCCCCACTCTTAATTGAAGTAAAATTTAGATTTGTTTACAACACTTTAAAGAAAATCCAAAAATATGGAATTGCCCATAAAATTAGAGTAAAGACAAATGAGAAGATAAAAACTTGAAAATCACCTTAATTTATAGAGTTGGATGGCATCCTTTAGATTTGGGTCACATCCACACAGATGGGCCCAAGAGACACATCTTATTAAAAATGGGCAAATGTATTATTATAAAGATATAAAACTTAAAATATTTGAAAAGACATATTCAAGTCTTTAAGTACTTTTTGAGACACATTCACAGATGGCCCCTGAAAGCTGATGTGGATTCTCCTTAATCCATAATTGAAATTTTTTTTCCAACCTCTACTATCACACTTTTGTAATCCTACCCAACTCTTTATTGGAGGTTTTTTTTACCAAAAAAGAAAATTTCTTTATTGTAGATTAAGAAAATTCTCAAATTATATATTCATGATACAGCAACATAAGTAAATACATATTCCATTCATAGTACACCATAAGCTAGCCTGATTCTTAACACACAATTGGGAGGCCAACTTCAGATCAATCAATCAATAAATAAATCACACACCCTTTGTAAGTGCCTAAAAATAACGGACTTAGTTTAGATGATAATGAAGCTTTTGATGGTACTGTTTAGCTGGTTTGAGAGTTACTGGGAGTCCTGAACCTGAAAGAGAGACAAAAGTCAGGGCCCCGGGCTGCTGTCAGCCGAAGGCACTCCGACACCTGAGTTAGTGCAGTCACTGAACAATGGGTGAAGTGAATGAGGAAGAAGAGGTTCAGGCAATGAGAGGAGAGTATTCTCTATTGCGTAATGCGTACCTTTCATGGACTTACCATGCAAGTATATATAGATGAGTGTGGAAGGTTCTTGAGTGGAGGTAGGTGAGAGAGCTTGTCTCATCAGATCTTCCCCAATCCTTTCCATTAATGTGGATGTGATTGATAGGTAGGGATAACCCCTCGCCGGAATCCGACGGCCACCCTATCTGCTGGTACGTTCTGCAACGTAGCTGTCTTGTCACATAATGTGGATTGGACACTCAGTGCTCACCTCGGTCAACTGGACCGAACTGGAGGAGGCGCTGAGGCCGGGCGTGCTCGAGGTCGGGCACTATTGCCGAGACGCACGAGACCGAGCCCAGGGGAGCATGGTTGGTACTCTTACTGAGACCAACTCTATCTTGGCACCAACTGCCACATTGCCGAGCTAGGTGAATGAGTTTGAGGCAGCCCCTTATTGGTACTTTTACCTAAGTCAGGGGTAACCTCGGTATTAGGAAAACACCCCACACACCCTTCAAAGGCCATTCTCTGGCTTTTCCCTGCTTTCTTGATCAGCACAGCAATCACAAGAGCTCTCCATAATTGGATTTGAGAAGCTGCCTGATGAGAAAGAGATATATATATAATTCTACAAGAGAGACAAACGGGAATTGATAGGGAAAAGGGAGACAGGAATTGGGGCTTTGATTTGGGCTTGCATTTGGGTTCAGCAGCTTCCTTTTTCTGCCCATCATCACACGAAACTCGTGAAGGAGATCCAAAAAAGCTTAAGACAACAGATAGAAAGGCCATGTTTGGTTCGTTTGATTTCTGAAGACGATCTCTTTCTTTCTTTAGCTTTGTGGAGAGAGCTGCAACTAAATTTGATTTGTAATCATGTTTGTGATGTAGTGCAGAGCAGAAGGCAAAAGACTATATATATAATACGTGAAGAAAAGATAATTCTGTGGGAGAGTATTCAATAGCTTGCCTAGCAAATAAGGACTTACTTTAACTATCTGCTCCAAAATCTATTGCTGCTTCCTCCACAAGTTCCCTGTTGATTCTTGTGTCATTGCTTGTGGTTTCCCACCTCGCACTTTGTAGTCCGAGGAAAATTCAACGGCCAAATAGGCGGCCATGGCTTTCACAATCCGGGGATAGCAACGGGATGGGTCGGGTCAGGTTTGGGTTAAGGTCAACCCAGATTTGACCCGATCTGTATTTGCACTACCCTGTACCCACTCCAACCCGTGGCAGGTTTTTTTTAATCATTGTACCATCCCCGCCACGTGACGGTCACGGGCAGGGTCATGTATACTAGGGGTTAAGTTAATACATTTTTGAAAAATACGGGAAAGCTTATGTTCCGCCACATGATAGTCACATGTCAATGACTGCTAGAAAAATATCACTTCCTACAAACGCCTAAACTAATGAATTTTTATATGTAAAATCTTACTTAGGTAATGTTTGGATCGTCTTAAGTTTGGGTCTTAATGTCTTGTGTCTTAAGTGCTAAGACAAAAAAATGAAGACATGTGGGGCGGGGCGGGTTCACCACAACTAAAACCCAAACCCTAGCTCGAGTTAGTGTCAAGAAGACCATACCCGACCCATACCTTGTCAGCACATTATCAAACCTGGCTCTAAGAGGAGCTGGTTGGGGTAGATCCCCATTTAAAGCTGACCCATTGCCATCCCAACTTGGGCTTCAGTCACTCTGCATTTATTTGCTCGAGTTCAGAAAACTTCAGCTATAGAAATTATAAATCCTCATGGGCACGTTTCTACGACCGTACATGGTAAGCGTGGAAAGCGAATTGCTTTTCTTGCTATAAATATATATATATATATATATATATATATTAAAACCCACTTTTATGCAGATCAAAGAGAAAAAAATGAATTAAACTTTTACAATGATTGTGTATATTCGGCCGGGAGCAATGTTTGGATTCTGTAGTGTTGCACAAACGCACCACAAATATTATACTTCCATTAAGCCTGTTTGGATGCACAAGAAAACACAAAAAAAAAAATATATATTTTATAGAATATAGTTTTTCATTTTCTAAATAAGAAAATCTTTTGCGGTTGGTAACCCAAGTAAAATTTGAAAAAAACACCTTTTTTTTTTCAAAAAGCTAAATAATTTCTCCTACAGCTCCCCCATGTAGAAAACTTTCAACAAAATAAGAATCTTTCAAAATGAAGATTACAAAGTGATAGAGTAAAGTAAAGACTTTAATTCACCAAATTCATTATGACGTGCATATTTACATATATGTTAAAGTAAAAGTAAATATCACAGTACGGTAAAGGTGGGGTAAAGTAAATGTGGGATGAAGTATATGGTGAAGTAAAGTGGGAAGGAATTGTAAAGTAGTTTTTTTTTTTCCTACTTCCTTATTACATTTTATTGTAGTTTTCGACGATCAATAAATAATGACTTGTTTACAGGTGTGGTAAAGTAAAATGAAGATTGATGTCATATCATTGTAAAATGTGAGGTAAGGTAAGGTCAGATAAAGTATGTGGTAAAGTAAAGTGGGAGAGAGAGTTATAAAGTAGTTTTTTTTATTTACTTTACTTAATTATACTTTACCATAGTTTTATGTGATAAAAGAAAAGTAACTTAAGTAACTTTACCACATTACTTTTTAATCAAGACATTGTAAATTACATATAAATTAAAATATTTAATAAAAAATCATTCTAATAATGTAACTTACTTTAATTATAGCACCTTTCAAACAGCTTAATTTAAAATCTATAATATTCTTAAAAAATTGCCAAATATTAAAAACATTATACCATTATAATATTACATTATTCTATTCTATACTATTTTATTCTTACAATATTTAAATCTATAAATATCTTATTATGTAAATATCCAAACGGGCCCTAAGTTACTTCAAATCCTCGTTATCAACTAGTATCTAAACCTTCGAATTTAGAGAATCTGAAAGGCCAAAGAATTATTTTGAAAGGTTTGGAGCTTTTAGAATGAGAATTTAAAGGGTTTTTCTTTTCATAAAAATCCCTTCTATAATTCTACTTATCAAATAAGAAATTTTATAAAATTCAATTCATGAAATATAGCTACCTGGAAGTTCCTACCCACAAAAAACCGAGTCCAGTTCCCACTTTAGGATCCGATTGATAAACGGGTCCGAGTCCGAAACCCAATTTAGGTTCCGATTGATAAACGAGTCTGGTTTTGGGTCCATATAGGTTCCGACCTGTGGACCCGGCATATTAGTCTTTGATATTTTGCAAATTTTACCTCAAACTCAACTTTATTTAGACATTTTTATGTATAATACTGGAGGTTGCAGACTTGATGCACTGTTATAAGTTGAATGATATCCTTATTTTAAGAAAAAATAAAGAATAAGGAGAAATTAGAATGATTTTGGAACTAGATTTCGGTCCCTTAGGTAGACCCAGTTCTGGAACCAACAAAACGGATTCTGAGTCAGAATCGAAACTGTTATTTAGAAACAAGTCCGGGTCTACTATGGTTTCGATTTGAAACCGTCCCGGTTGCAACCCTAGTTCTTACCCCAACAAATATGTAATTTACAGCACAGTGAAAGACTAGTTATTTAAGTTAGCCAAGATAGAATAGTATCTTCTTTCAAAAAGAAAAGGAAAAAATAGAATTCACACAAAAGGCCAGAAAAAAGATGAGCCAAAGTCTTGTGAATTATCTTAAAATCAATAAAAGGCAGTTAAGGTGTTAATTTGGGAATTTCCAAAATAACCACTTTTTTCATCTTTTAGATCTTATTTAGTTTTCATAGTGTTACATGAACCTCTAATTGCATCTCTCATCTGATTATAAGTAGAGTTTCATGTTTTACAAAAAGAAAAGAAAATGGGACCTTTTGGCATAAAACAATCAAAATACACGTCGAGTATAAGGTCCAAGTTCTACTCTATTGACCTAAAATGAATGCATGTAATGTTACTCCAACATAGCAGTGCATGAACATTGCTTTATTTCCATGAAATATTTGATTCTTGGACAAGTTTATACACAGGGAAAAAAAAAGATTGCCATCAGAAACCATAGATCCTGATATCTCAGACTAAGAATATAACTGAAACCAACAAAATATTGATTACAGAAAAAAAAGTTCAGAAAAAGACTATATATAATATGGGTTTGATTGGTGAGGTATTGCAATTCAAGACCTCTACATTGAGAATCAAGAGAAATTTTCATTTATTTATTTACATCCCAAAAAAGAAATTAAAAAATAAATTGATTCTCCATGAAAGAGTGGATTTCTTTTTAACAATATATATAGCAAGGGGAGGCGGAATCATAAATTCTTCCTTGGGGGACCACTACGTTGAAAAAGTTCTTGGGAGTACCAAGTATAAAAAAAAAATGCATGTAGTTTTTAAAATATATAAGGGTTTCTTTGAGAATTTCTGTGGGGACAAATGGAGAAAAAAGAAAAGTTGTTTTATAAAACCTATTGCGGTTTTTAAGAATTTTGGAGGGGCTGCCAGTCCCTCCTTGTTCTGCTAGTGATATATCATACCCTACAATAGTGATATTAGGTCCACTACCTAATATGTTAAAAGATCTAAAGTATTCTGAATGGGCCAAATATATTCTCCGTGCGCCATCTTATGCCTTATAGGCTATATAAATGGAAAAAACCGCCCAATGGGGCCACTCGTTATCTCATCTCTCCCTTTCACTAATTAATCCTCATGTTTGATCACTATGCCATCGATACTTTGATTACCTTGTGAATGATCAGCATCCTAATTAATTTGCAGTTCACCTAGCCATAGTCTACTCCAAGGAATGCCTCGTATCTTGATTCTTTCAATTCATGTTATAGGGAACATTACGGCCCGTGTCAACTGCCAAAGTATGCTACTGTGATTTTTATCCTTTCTGATTATCAGATGGCAGCTCACTAGATATGGACTAGAATAAGAAATGCAACTATTGATTCTTTCCTTATTTATTAAAGCAATATGGAGGTTGGTTAGAGAGGGCCCCATGCCACCACGTAGGGAGCTCTCCTTTCAAGAAAATACACAAGAAAAAATAAATGCACAGCCTAGGCATTGATGTGGGCCACTATACTCATCCCAAACAAATCTCCTCCCTTAAAATTCCAACCCGGAAAAATCTCCTCCCTTAATCTTAGGACTAGTCATAATCTTATCTCAATACCATTTCTAATTTATCCCTTATTCAACAATACATAAAACCTTCGATGGTCAGTTCGACCTTCATTGCACCTGACGAAGTAATCGAACCCAAACCTGATTTGAGAATTCAGGTTTTGGGACAACCTATTTTACTTCTATATTGTATTCCAGTTTACATCTTGATTAATAAATAGGTTAGTTCATGCTGGGTCCAAACATGCTCTTAAAAAAAAAAAAAAAACCATCCATGCTGACTTCTTGGACCATCTATGGAATCACCTTAATAACTAACAAATGGAAAAACATGAACCAATATCTTCATTTTTTCCCAGAAAAGATTTCCATAGTTAGTGTTGGTTCAAAATATAAAAGTTGCTTTATGTAGCCTACAACATGCTTCACTTTAAGGCAGAGGGAACTTCCATATTGGGACAACAAGAATAATTAGGTCCTATTGAAATAAAAAAAATTCAAAATAAATGCCCTCCCACAGTATGGGTTATCCATCAATAAACTTTACCTCAAGAAGAGAACGTCCCCCAGTAAGATTTCCCATTTGATAGGAAATGTGATTAATGAATAAGCATGAGATTATGTTGATTATATTTTTAATCAAATAGGCAATGTCATTGTGAGGCCAAGTTTTATTAGGGAAAAATATGAGGGTTACTCATTCAGTGGACAACACATTTATTTTGATAAATATTAATGATGAAAAATAGATAATAATATATTAATCTCTTTTAGATTGCCTCTCTTAAGATATTTCTACAAATATTTAAATTTCAACAGCATATATTCATTTTTGGGCCCGGCTAGTTTTAAGGTTTGTTTGGGCACTACGCTGCTTTTAGGGGTAGTAAATTCACATTTGCAACTTTTCCTACTCTCTAAGCAAAGGAAAAGTTGCATTTTGGGTTTGGTCACTCATACAGCTTTACTATTGCTACTGCAAGGGGTAGAGTCCGTTTGCTAGTTTTCCTCCTCTCTAAGCGGAGGAAAAGTTGCATTTTGGGTCCAGTCACTCATGCACCGTTGCCGTTACCGCTGTTACTAGAGGTGGTAAAGTCCATTTGCAACTTTTCCTCCTCTCTAAGAGGAAATCTTACATTGACGCTACAAACCATTTTTTCTCTTTTTTTTTTTTACTTCTTGATTTGGACAGGGGTCGGGGCTTAGGTCCACACAATGATGGATGGGCATCAATAAAATGTTTAAATGCAATATTATTAAATCACAACAAATACAAAATATATTGCTTTTTTGGTAAATTTACTTTACTTGTAAAGTGAAGTTAATGGTTAATACAAGATAGAACAAAAGTAAAGGTTTCGTCAAATCAAAATTTGGTGAGGGAGTAGTTTTTTTTATTTTTCTTTTAAAAAGAAGGGTTTTTTTTTTTTTTGAAGGGTGCTCATGGATCAAGCTGGGCCCCTTTGGGTCAGGCATGGCGTTTAGGTTATAATAGATGCATCGTGCAAAAAAAATTTATTTGGACTCAGTGGTTGAGAGCTGGAATCTCCACCTAGCCCAAATACACATATAATTAGAACGGGGGGGGGGGGCTCACGCCGCAACTTTAGGCCTAACTCAAGCATGGGGCCAGGCTTAAGCTTCTAGTTTAGAAGTCGAGCCGTTTTGGACATTTGTTGGCCTAGGCCAGCCCAGTCTATGAAAATCTGCAGGTTTTTTTTTTTTTGCCATTTAGTGGCATGAGAATGTCTCTTTTTACATATGTATAGGGTTTATATATAACTTTTTCATATGCAGATGTTACGTGTGTAAAGCACATTACCATGTTTGCAAACTGACAATTTCACGGGAGCTTGGGAACATCCAATAGTTTTAGCAATTTTGTGCCTTTTACATTGATCGCAAAATCTATAGAGCTTTTGTTAACGACATAAACGCCTTAATTCGTGTCTTTGATATGAGAATATTGAACAATTCATACATGAGTATTTTATAATGAGAGAAATTTTCATAATTTTTAGCGGCGGCTCCTATGGCCACACTAAAAATAAGTTTTAGTTCACCCAATATAATACTAACCGCTAAAAACATATCTTTAGCCTCAAAAGTATAGGCCGCTGCAAACAGTTAGATGCTAAAAACTAAAAAAAAATTCACCAAAATTTGATGCCATTAGAGTGGGATTTATACAAGCAGCCATTACTACGGGTGCCGCTAAAAGTTAATTAAAATTGATTTTTAGCGAGGGTGGGTTGGGATTTTTATTAGATTTTTAAGTGGTGCTTACGGGCTCAAAATACAGGCCTTATGTGTGTTTTTTTTTATTATTTTTTTTTAATTGGGTGGGGGCCTTCCTTATATATGAGTCTGACCCTCGATGAATAACCACCATACATTTATAAGGTATTGTCAAAACTCATTTTGAATGGAGGTTTTCTCATTGTACGATTGAACACGCACACAAAAAAAAAAAAAAAGGTGATACCCTATAAATAAACGCGTTTGATCATTTTGAACGACACTGATTATCCATACATGAGCACGAGTGAGACCCATCCAAAAAAGTTCCCATCATATTCGACTAGAAGCTATTGTAGTTGCCCCCAGAATAAAAATAAATAAATAAAAAAATAAAAACATGAAAGAGGCCAGGCAGAGAGTTGGGAATAAATCAAAGCGATTAAAACGGTGTGCTCATATTATTTTGGCAAAAAAGAATTTTACTAAATGGGGCTTTGCGGAAGCAGACCTGTACGTCGCCAGTAGGCAAAATAATTGTCAATGCATTATTGCATCACCATTAGGAAAACACGCGTTGGCAAAACTTTCAAACTCTTTTGGGGGAAATCTTTCTTGGAACCAATGTATGTTTTCCACAACTTTTGCTAACGCGGTCTTACTTGTGTCGGTAAAAATAGCAATTCTCTGTGACTTTTGTCAATGCAGTCTAAATATGCAATGGAAAAAAGACTTCTACCAACGCCAATTTTCATTGCATCGATAAATAGTGTTAAGAAAGTTTTTCCACAGCTTTTACCAATGCGGTCTTACTTGCGTCGGTAAAAGTAGCAATTCTTTGTGTCGGGAAAGATAAGTTTGTCATAGATGGGGCTTTGCGGACGCAACTCATGCGTCGGCAATGGTGCGAATAAAAAATCAGAGCTTTCCCAACGCACACCTGTGCATCACCAGTAGGGAAGATAATTGCCAACGCATTATTGCGTCGTCATTAGAAAAACACGCGTTGGCAAAACTTTCCCTCTCTTTTGGGGTATTTTTTGTTGGTGCCAATGTTGTTACCACAGCTTTTGCCAACGCAATCTTACTTGCGTCGGTAAAAATAGTAATTTCTGTAACTTTTGCCAACGCAGTCCAAATATGCATTGGAAATAAGATTTTTACCAGTACAAATTTTCACTACGTCCGGTGGGCAAATAGTGTCGGAAAAGGTACCGTTTGTTGTAGTGATCAAAAGTTTCCAGCACATAGAATTTCCATAAAAAAATCCGTGCAAACGAACACCCCTTTAGCTTTGTAGACAGTGACAAAAGAGAAAGACAACCCCTGATGATTCTAATTGGGATGCAACCCCTATAGCTATGTAGGATGGATATGGACGAAGGTGAAGAAATAAACTAAAAAAATCAATCTTAGATCTTAATTTTTGGTCCTCAATGTTAAATTTCCCTCAATGTTAAATTTCTATATTTCACAAATTTATTTTGGACAAAAAAAAATTCAACCACGGAAAATGTATACATGTAATTAGAGATGCTGCCAATTGATGAAAAGGTTTTTGTGTTTTCTGAAAGTCCAGATCCCCCTCCAAATCGTAAGAATATTGTTTAACATTCCTGGCCAATTGTTGAAATCCTTAAAATTAAATTGGCATCGCCCCATTGAATGAGCTCTCCCCATAGTTCACTTCGGTAGCATGTGTTTTACAAGTGATTAATCTAACTACAGGCCAACTCTTGTAAATGGGAAATTGAGAATTGGCTTAAACAAGAGGAAGAAATTTTTAATTAATGGTTCAATTTCCCCCTCTACGAAACAGAGACGTTGTTTCATCCAATCCACATTTGCCATCTATATAAAATCTTATGCCAGCTAATACACATTCTTAATTCTTCTTTTGTATTTCGTACCCAATTTTTAGAATTCCTCAATATAAAGAGAAATCTAAATTTATCAGTTTTTAAATATTTTTAGGTATAATGTAATAACTCGTGCATAACTTTTTGTACCCATATTATAATGTAATAATAGTTTTGAGGTATAGTGTAATAAAATTTCTGTTTTTTCTTAAATTTTTCCCTGAAAGAGACTTTTGACCCTAAGAGAAAGTCCCGACTCCGTCGCGTCACTGAGTATTCTACACTATTAGGCTCATTAATATGTATGAGAATACAATATCCTCGTTAATTACCACCTCGTCAATTCATACTTTGCTTTCGAAGTTCATTTCTTGACCTGAGCTGTAGGTTATTTTCTGCTTTGGAGTGAGTTTTACAACCCAATCTGTGATTTTACTTTTAAGCTTGACTTGGGCTGTGGGTTTCTTGTTATAAAGGGGTATGCCCCATTGGTGGATAGATTATCCTCTTTTCTGGATTATATGTTTTAAGGAGAAAATGAAAGACTAGATTATCCTCTTTTTTGGATTATATGTTTCAAGGAGAAAATGAAAGACCAACTTATCTTTATTTATTTATTTTTTATTTTTTTTAAATTCTAGGCTATTGCCCATTGTAATTAAAGTAAGCTCATCAAAAGCAACTCCATTAATAGAGTCAAATAAGGTAAAGCCCCCATTTTAAAAAAAAAAAGTCACACCAAAAGCACTTTAATTCAAATTTCCCATCATATATTTTAAAAAAAGTCAAAAGTAACTTCCCTTCTAAACTAAAAGGCAAAAACAAACAAAAAAAAAAAAAAAACCCTCAACAATCAATACAAAGGTAAAAAAGATTCCATAATAAACTATTAAAAATACAATGCGATAATAACCCACTTATATTTTATTCCTTCATCAAAATAATCTGTAATCCACTCAACTCAATTAATAAAGACCCAGGGAGTACACCACAGGGCCCGCAGTCATGATGGAAAAAAGACTTTCCAAACTTTTGATAGCCTTTGTGTGTGCAGAGAGGGAACTGTAGTTGAGAGAAAAATTATTCAGATTTCCTCCTTGGCGCTTTGAATTGTTCAAATGCAACACACTTTCAACATGGAAAAAGGAAACTAATTTTCTTTGACAGAAAAGCTTTCAATTTCGTATCACTTGGTTCGGAACTAGGAAGGCAAAACTTTTCTCTCTCTCTCTCTCTCTCTCATGAATATTCTTTAAGGAAATTATCTTTAAGTCCATTACTTGGACCACAAGTCCTTTCCTTTCCCGAATTGTGGTCATTATAGGAAATCCATTTTCATTGGATACATGCTATTCCTTACTAAAAAAGATTTCTTAATGAGATGTATTCCATAACAAACTCTACCTTGATGGATGGTTGAAATTAAGTCTAAGGAATCCCTGATTGGAAATTCGGTCATCTTTCCACCTATAAAACAAACCCTTTCGTCCATCACAAAGTGGTTCACAAAAATCAACACATTAAGTTTTATAGGCAAGGGAAGAGAAACCGAAACCATTCACCCAGTCTTTTCCTCGACGGATCACAGCATCAATCAGCAACAACACCAGACTGCAGAATTAGAAAGCTCTCTGCGTCAGGATGTCTGGAGGTATTCTTTGATTTATTTAAGTTTAATCCTACACGTGATTATCATGTTGTTCACGATCTTAGGGTTCATGTTAATAATAATATAAAATGTGGTATCAGAGAATGGTTTTAGAACACATGATCGTCCATTAATTATGATAACTATGCATCGCCATAATCGGCAAATATAGATCCGTTCTGACTCTGTTTTGCAGCAATTTATCGATCCAACTATTATGGCCTGCATGAATGGTTTATATTTATGTTATTCCGCAATTTTTTTTTAATTTGGGCACGACTGTTTGATCGTGATTTATTTAAGTTTTGAATTTTCAATTATGTATAAACTCCTGCGTGAGTAAAAATTCAATGTAATAATGGAGGAGATCTATAATTGGTACGTCATGATTGAAAAGGATGCTGTTTCGAGACTGAAGATGGCGCTTTGAAGCAGTCGAAGATAAAGACAGATGATCGAAAAGAAGGACAGAAAATAGGCCATATAGTTGGATCATATTTTCATAATCATTCCGTATTATGTTAATTATCATTAGTATGTTTCTTCGTAATCGATGATATAATGCCTAAAAAAAAAATAAAAAATTCAGCCCCAAAGAGCCGGAGGACAGCCCTCCAGGGCTCGGCCTACTTTATCAGTACTCTTCATATAATGAATGATCTATCATGAATGCATGCAATATATAATGTTTATATTCATATTAAACCATTTTTATCACCAAAGTTGTATGCTTAGGGTTAGGTCTCACCACAGTGACCCTAACAATTAAACACTGAAATTCGGCCCTAAAAAAATACCATCTTGATGTTTACATTACATATTGTTCAAGCGGGTATGAAGCATTTAGTCACCCATAGGCGGATTATATTCATACGATTGAACAATAATTAAGGAGTGTTTGTTCCTAATTAAGAGCAACATTACTCATTTACACCACCTTGAATATGACGACCTTAGATGGTATAATGTGTAGAAATTATAGTGACTACCCACAGGAGCACCTAAATTTTATGTCGTTCATATTCATATATTATGCATGTGTTGTCTTATTTTAATTAAAGCCTTATTGTTGTATCTCTATTGCAGTTCTTGCAACTACTAATCTCACTTCGCATGCTACATCTGTCACTAAGCTCAATGGAACCAACTTCTCAGAATGGAAAGAACAAGTTGAGTTCACATTGGGGGTACTTGAACTGGATATAACTCTTCGTAAAGATAAGCCAGCTTCACTCACTGACACAAGTACCCCTGAGGAAACGACCATCTTTAATGCCTGGGAAAGGTCTGACAGACTAAGCACTATATTTTTGTGAATGACTATTGCCACCAATATAAAAACATCCCTTCCTACACCTGAGAATGCTAAGGACTATATGAAGGCCATTGAAGCTATGTTTAAGACTGCAGACAAATCCCTTGCTGGGAAACTAATGGCAGATCTTACAACCATGAAGTTTGATGGCACTAGATCAATGCATGAACATGTCATTGAGATGACCAACCTTGCAGCTAAATTAAAGCATTTGGGATTATCAATGGATGAGGCGTTTCTCGTCCAATTTATCCTAAATAGTTTACCTCCTCAGTACGGGCCTTTGCAAATTCATTACAACACTATTACGGACAAGTGGACAGTGAATGAATTGGCTAACAAACTGGTTCAAGAGGAGGCCAGGCTGAACCAATAAGGAATTAAAGTAGCTCATCTCGTTCAAGGAGCTGGGAAAAAGAATAATTTAGGACAGAAAAGGGCAACACCCAGATCTAATGAGGCTGGTGAGAACCCCAAGAAGAAAAAGAAGGAAAACGTATACAAATTTTGCAAGAAACTTGGACATTTTCAGGCAAACTGCATTAAATGTAAAGAATGGTTCGAAAAGAAAGGTAACCCTATGGGTTTCATAAGTTATTTCGAATCAAATCTTACTTATGTTTCTTCTGATATTTGGTGGATTGACACTGGTGCTAATGTTCATGTTTCCAATTCAATGCAGAGATTCCTTACGATCCAAACCATAAACCCAAGTGAGAACTTCCTTTTCATGGGAAACAAAGACAAAGCTCCAGTTGAAGCTATTAGAACTTTTCGTCTTGTTTTAGATAGTGGTTATCAGTTAGACTTATATCAAACTCTTTATGTTCCGTATCTTTCCCGTAATTTGGTTTCTGTAAGCGCACTTGATAAAGATGGTTACTCGTTTGAAGTAGGAAATGGTAAATTCAGTTTATTTAAAAATTCTAGTCGTATTGGTTCTGGAATTTTGATTGATGTGCTATACAAGTTTCATCTTGATAGTCAACTTGCTGAAACCCAACTTACCCTGCATTCTAAGGAAACAAAACGAAAGTCATCTAAACACGACTCTTATCTCTTGTGGCATAAAAGACTGTGTCACATATCCAGTGAAAGAATCAAACGATTAGTAAAAGATGGTGTCCTTCCGGATCTAGATTTTACTAATATTAAGGTATGTGTGGATTGTATTAAAGGCAAAACAACAAAACACACAAAGAAAGGAGCCACAAGAAGTACTGAGCTTCTTGAAATAATACATACAGACATTTGCGGACCCTTTGATGTTCCAACCTTTGGAGGAGAAAAGTATTTAATTACCTTTATTGATGATTACTCATGTTACTGTTATTTATACTTGTTGTATGACAAATCTCAGTCTGTGAATGCTGTACAAGTGTTCATTACTGAAGTCAAAAGGCAATTAGATAGAAAAGTGAAAATCATAAGGTCAGATAGAGGTGGTGAGTTTTTTGGAAGGTACGACGAAACAGGACAACATCCTGGACCTTTTGAAAAACTTCTCCAAAAACTTGGAATTGTTGCCCAATACACAACGCCTGGTTGTTCTCCATGGCAGAATGGTGTAGCTGAAAGGCAAAATTGTACATACATGGAAATGGTTAGATCAATGATGAGTCATGCTAACTTACCTATTTCCTTGTGGATAGATGCTCTACGCACAACTGTTTATATCTTGAACAGAGTTCCCAGTAGGGCAGTTCCAAAGACACATTTTGAACTGTGGAAAGGATGGAAACCTAGTTTACGACATCTCCAAATTTGGGGTTGCCCAGCTGAGGCTAGAGTCTACAATCCACATGAAAAGAAATTGGACCTTAAAACGATCAGTGGTTACTTTATAGGTTACCCAGAAAAGTCCAAAGGATTTAAGTTTTACTGCCCTAATCATAGTACAAGAATTGTTGAAACCGGTAATGCTAGATTCTTTGAGAATGGCGAAATCAGTGGGAGTAATAAACCTCAAGATGTGATCATTCAGGAAATCAGGGTACATATCCCTTTACCCTCTATTTCGAAAGATGTTGGAAATCCTCCCGTTGTTGAACCATTTAACAATGAGGAAAATCCAATAAATGATCAACAACTCCATAATGAGATTGTCGCTAATGAATATATGGATAATGCACCAGAGGAACCAGCATTAAGAAGGTCTCAAAGATAAAGGAGATCAACTATTTCGATGATTACATGCTTTACCAAGTAAAATCTGAAGAAGGGACAATTAATGACCCGGTTTCTTATTCACAAGCCATTAAGGATATCAATTCTAGTAAATGGATTGATGCCATGAAGGATGAATTGAAATCTATGAATGAAAATCAAGTCTGGGAAGTTGTTCAATTGCCTCCAGGACACAAACCAGTTGCCTGTAAATGGGTCTTTAAGACCAAAGGCGACAGCAAAGGCAATATTGAACGACATACAGCCAGACTTGTTGCCAAAGGTTTCAATCAGAAAGAAGGTATTGACTATACTGAGACTTTTTCCCCTGTGTCCAGGAAAGATTCTCTTAGAATTATCATGGCATTAGTAGCTCACTATGACCTCGAGTTACATCAAATGGATGTGAAAACCGTCTTTCTTAATGGAGACTTGGAAGAAGAAGTCTACATGCGTCAACCTGAAGGCTTCATAATTGAAGGTCAGGAAGACATGGTCTGCAAACTTAAGAAGTCAACATATGAACTGAAACAAGCTTCGTGGCAATGGTACCTAAAGTTTCATGAAATCATTACTAACTTCGATTTCATAGAAAACATCGTTGACCCTTGCATATACCTTAAGATCAGTGGGAGTAAGTTCATATTTTTGGTTCTGTACGTTGATGACATATTACTGGCCAGCAGCGACCTTGGTTTATTACATCAAACAAAGGACTATCTCTCTAAGCATTTTGAAATGAAAGATATGGTTGAGGCTTCCTATGTGATAGGAATAGAAATATTCCGTGACAGGTCACTTGGTATTTTGGGATTGTCTCAGAAAGCATATATTGACAAAGTTCTAGAGAGATTTGGTATGATGACCTGTTCCTCTAGTCCTGTTCCACTACATAAAGGAGACAAGCTTGATCTTTCGCAGTGTCCACAGAACGAATTGGAACTTAAAGAAATGAAAAATATCCTTATGCTTCTCTTGTTGGGAGTTTGATGTATGCACAGGTCTATACAAAACCTGACATTAGTCATGCTGTTGGCATGCTTGGTAGATTTCAGAGTAACTCAGGAATCGCTCATTGGAAAGCTGCAAAGAAAGTACTGAGATACCTCAAGGGAACAAGGAATTACATACTCACATACAGAAAATTAAGTCACCTACAGGTGACTGGTTATTCAGATTCAGATTTTGCTGGATGTCCTGACACCAGACTTTGCACTCTTGGCTATGTGTATCTCTTATGTGGAGGTGCAATATCATGGAAAAGCCAGAAATCCGAGTTGCTTTACTCATCCACCATGATGGCTGAGTATGTAGCATGTTATGAGGCTGCAATTCAGGGAACATGGTTGCGTAATTTTATCTCTCAGTTTGGAGCTTTGAATTTCATCTCTAAGCCATTAACTCTTTACTGTGACAATGAAGCTGCAACCTTCTTCTCCAAGCATGACAGGATATCTAAGGGATCTAAACACATGGACATTAAATATCTATCACTAAAGCAAGATGTTCAATTACAGAAATTTGTCATTGAGTCTATACGTACATATTTCATGGTCGTAGACATATTCACGAAAGGACTACCTCCAAAGACCTTTCAAGGACATACTGAAAGTATGGGTCTTGAAGATAGTTCTTAATTATATTTTCTGCCTTTTATTTCTGTATTTATATTTGACATTTATTGAGTTCTTAATGCAACTCTACATCTGCTATTTCTGTTTTCCATTGTGTACATTTTATGTTTGGATGAATGATAAACAGAAATAGTCTTTAAACATAGACATTATGAGACCATTACGTATATCTCCTATTACGGTCTAGTTATGCAGGTTGTCACTGCTGTAGTACATGGAAGTAAGCATGTTGCAAAATAATGTGTGCACGCCATGACTCCCATTGACCACCGAATTAGACAAGACACTTATGATAACCGACTAAAGAAATGTTTAGCATATAATGCGCGCCTTATTATTCCTAATATGAAAAACGCTAAAGGATCTTCCTATCGACCAAGTGGGAGACTGTAAGGAAATTATCTTTAAATCCATTACTTGGACCACAAGTCCTTTCCTTTCCCGAATTGTGGTCATTATAGGAAATCCGTTTTCATAGGATACACGCTATTCCTTACTCAAAAAGGTTTCTTAATGAGATGTATTCCATAACAAACTCTATCTTGATGGATGGTTGAGATTAAGTCTAAGGAATCCCTGATTGGAAACTAGGTCCTCTTTCCACCTATAAAACAAACCCTTTCGTCCATCACAAAGTGGTTCACAAAAATCAACACATTAGGTTTTATAGGCAAGGGAAGAGAAACCGAAACCATTCACCCAGTCTCTTCCTCGACGGATCACAGCATCGATCAGCAACAGCACCAGGCTGCAGAATCAGAAAGCTCTCTGCGTCAGGATGTCTGGAGGTACTCTTTAATTTATTTAAGTTTAGTCCTACACGTGATTATCATGTTGTTCATGATCTTAGGGTTCATGTTACTAATAATATAACATATTCAAATACGAGTAGAGTGACATCCTCTTATCACAAAAATAAGTGCTAAAGGCGCGTTTGATAATATGTGAGAAATTTATGAGGAGCAAATTTGAAGATTCCGCACTGCCACAGATTTGATGACTCCTTATAAAAGATTTGTATAGTTGAGAATTTCACGTTAATATCATACGTATTTATCCTTATAGCTGAGAAGAATTGTGATTAGTGTATAAATCTAAAAAACTAAAGATTTTCCAATCCTACGAGATGTCAGACTTGAAAAATCCTCAAAAGATGAGGAATTCCACAAGATCACATCCTCAATGACATGTGATTGTCAAACATGGATTTTCCAAATCCTCAAAAAAAAAAAAAAACATATGAGGTATCCCCTTCTTTTGGCAATCAAACATGACCTAACATTTTCAAAATCTAGTAATTGGGCTTGCTAATTCAACATAAGATCTTTCCATTTTTTTTGATGATGGTTTTGAATTAAAAAAATCCCATGACTAGAACCCATTCACCTAATGCACTTCTTAGACTTTGTTACTAAAGACCTGTTACTAATAACATAAGAGTCCCGCATGATAGATGTCAGGTAGTGTATAAAAGAAAATTACATTTATATATGTTTCTTTGATGAACCTTATTAAGTTAGATTGCCTGGTCATATTTGAATGCGGACAAATTTGGTGTAGGGGCTTTTATTGTCTAAAGGAGATTATTTTATTACTTAATTATGGTCCTCAATGTTTAATTATTATTTTGTGCATATTTATTTTGATGAAACAAGTGATGTAATATATTTGTTGATCAGTGCAAAATTAATAAAGGGGGATTTGGCGATGGGTCCCTGAACATTTCACTTTATTGCCTTAGGTCCACAATCTTTTTTTATAGTGTGATAGGTCATTTTTCCAAATTTGAAAACCTAAAATGTCTAATTTACCATTTCTTCAAATCATATCCCATGATTAGTGGGATAAGCCATTAATAATGCTCAACTACCATTAAATTAGTCACGATTAATAAAATTCCACTAATGAGATTTTCAAATAAATTTCTTAAAAACACAAATAACTTTCAAAAAACAGGAAAAAGATTTCATATAAATTTCTAAAAATGAAATAAATTTAAAAAACTCAAATAAATTTCAAAAGAACGGAAATAAATTTCAAAAAATGAAATGAATTTAAAAAGCGCAAATAAATTTCAAAAAAACACAAATAAATTTCAAAAGAAAGCAAATAAATTTCAAAAAATGCAATAAATTTCAAAAGAACATTAAATAATTTAAAAAAGACTCAAATAAATTTCAAAAGATCCAAATAAATTTCAAAAAATGTAAATAAATTTTCAAATAGGCAAATAAATTTCAAAAGATCATAATAAAATTCAAAAAATATAAATAAATTTGAAAAGACGTAAATAAATTTCGAAAGACTAAATAAAATAAAAAACGCAAATAGATTTGAAAAAAAAAGCAAATAAATTTTCGAAAAAACTCAGATAGATTTTCTAAAAACTTAGATAAATTTGCCTAACACACGGAAAGACTTATTCAAAAACTCAACTAAAATTTCTAAAATGAAGATAAATTTGTCAGAAACTCAGATAAATTTGTTAAAAACTCAGATAAATTTTCCAAAACCTCAGTTAAATTTGTCGGGAACTCATATATATTTGCCAAAAACACAGATAAATTTCTCAAAAACTTAGATAGATTTGCCTTTGGACTATTGAAACCAGGTCAAACTTGATCCGGACTGGAACTGACCCTCTGGGTCAAACTTCCTCCTCTCGTTCTGATGACCGATTTCTCGTCTTCACTGATTTCTCGTCTTCCTCCGACTCGATCGACTCGGTTTTTCCTTGGCATTGCTTCTGTTATCTGCAGATCTGCTTTCGTCTTCTTCATCAGACGCACCAGATCCTTCTCCTAACAGCGGAGGAGATTCAACGCCTCCGGACGCTCCATCTCCTTCGCCGCCGATCACTCCATCCCTTTCTCCGCTTTGATTCCGCCCCACAATTTCTTTTCTTTCTGGAGACTGTGTTGAATGGTTGAAGGATCTTGTGCTGTTCAGTTCTTCCGTGGAATAACCAGAAGACTGAGAATTGGGAAAGAAGTAAGAGAAGAAAGAAGAGAACTGGGATTTCTCATACGTCGAATTGGAAGTGAAGAAGTTATTCAGCCAAGGCAACGAGCTTCCATTTGGATTGAAAGCCAAAAAGATTGAGAATGCTATGAAAGAAAGTATACAACCGTAGGCGAATACTACACATCTTTGAGTTCCGATAACAGAGAAGGCGGCCTTCATGTCAGAGAGCACATTGGTGTGGACTTGGAAGTATTTGGTGGTATCCGCCATGGCTACCACGTGCAGAAGCTCGTCTTCACCGATTTCTCGTCTTCACTGATTTCTTGTCTTCCCCAAATCAATAAACTTGAGCACAGTGATGGCCCACTTGTAGAAATGCACGCCGATTTCTCGTCTTCCCCGAGTCCGGTGTAGCAGCAAGAGCAACATTGGGCAAATCCGGATCCGGGTTCTCTGTTCTTGTTGTCTTCTTCGGCAAGGAGTCAGGAATCTTCAATGATCTTCTCCAATCAACAATCGTGGCCCCTTGTAATGAGGGGAGAATGGAAGATTTCAAATTTTAAAATTCAAAATTAGATGCCTAAACAGTTGAAAGAGGGCAAATTAGTCATGTAAATTGTATCCAGGGATCTCTGGTTGCAAACAGTCTAGCTGCTTGGACTAGATCCCTTAAAAAGAATTTGCCTGGATTGGAGGCTGGATAGATTCAATTCTAGGGACCTTTCGCTAATTATCTCATTAATAAAAGTGTAAATCCAATAGAGGTAAGTGTGGGTAAAAAGATAAGTTATTATATATATTAAAGCAGTTGCGGGAGAGTGACACCTGGCGCTTCCTGTTGAGTTTTGCAGTGACATGTGA
Source organism: Umbellularia californica (assembly GCA_028538565.1). Lineage (NCBI taxonomy): Eukaryota > Viridiplantae > Streptophyta > Magnoliopsida > Laurales > Lauraceae > Umbellularia > Umbellularia californica. The sequence continues at coordinate 21,138,816 of JAPQWN010000005.1, read as the reverse complement.
CACCCATCTCATGGCTTCATTTAAAGTTTTTTGAAGCTCTTTATTATTCCTAAAATCCTTCCCTTTTATCATACTTACACAAGTAAGCAATGAGATAAAAACAACTCAACATCACCACTGTCCAATTAGTTCCAACAGTGAAGGTCTGTTCTAGCCATATCATAAAGGAAGTGCTAGTCCAATCATATATATCTTTATAGTTGACATATAAAGGGCCAATCCCTGATTCATAGTTACGAAAACATGGGCCAATCCATGAGTGATTGATTAGCTCACATAAGTGTCAACACATGGTCCCTTTATAATAGAGGACATATTAATATGGACTGGGCCCAAACATGTGGGGTCACACTAATATTAATCCAGTTTGGGTCCACGCTAGTGTTGTTCACTCTATTGTAAGGCTGATTATAAGCCCGCATATCATAAAGATCTTTATTATTATTATTTTTTTTTTGGGTAAAAGTTAGTTTAAATGTTGAAAATATTTGGATTAGCCAATCCGCGTTGAGAGAACATGAAGATCTCATGGATTTTACATAAAATTATATATATTAAAGCAAACGGGAGGGTGATTGCATAGGAAGCCACGTCAGCCCTTAAAGTTCTCTCCTTTCAAAGAAATACAAAAGAAAAAAACACCTTCCTCCTCCTATCTCATTGTTGCCTAATCTAAAAGTTCAAATCCCTAATCTCTCTCTAAACTTACATATCATTTAATTTAAATCTCTTAAAATCACTTCGAGTTGGTGTGTTGCCTATGTTTACCCTAAGAATCCACGTCATTTTGATAATCTCTTTGCAATCAAATTTATCCTTGAATAGAGGGACAGTTTCTAAACTCCAATTACTTATCAATTCGTTCTATCTTTATCCCCAAAAATCTTATCACTAATTAGATATCCCTGAATTATCTCTCTTCAGATTTTTATCTTGCAAATCTTGGTCGCTAATTATCTCTCTTGGGTTCTTCACAAATCTACTCATGTCTTTTCTCATCTCCCCAACATCTCATTACCGTGGACAAAATCAAACAGCTCCAAGACGACCAACGCCTTAATCTCCGATGCTTTGGCAGTGTGCAAACGTTGTTGAATTGAGCAACAGGAAGGCTACCAATACCATCTTCTAGCTATGCATACAGATGATAATCATAATATGTTAAATCCTTGTGATGTAGACCTTCATGCATCATCTTCAAAGAAGGTTATCATCTCTGGTTCTCCAAGTGTTACCTTGTCAATTAGCAATGCAATTGGAGATTTTGAATTCACAGCAGGGTTCATGGGAGACCGGTTTCCAATTATACCGAAATATTTTCCTACAAATCTCTCCATCCACCTTACTACAAAAAGAATTTCCATTCAAGTAATCTCCTCAACGATTTTGTGGATCAAATCCAAACCTTTAAATTAAAAAAATTCCGATCAATCTCATCTAATAAAAAGAATCTGAACAATCTCATCTAATTGACAGGAATGAGATTAAAATCAAATCTCACCCATTAATACCTATAATCTCTCTATTGTAATTATAAAATCAAATCTCCCCTGCAATCTCTCTCCCTCAATACAAATATTTTTCCCAAATGTCTCACACATGCCATTTCTCTACTCATCACAAATATTAATTTGTTCTTCAAAGACACTCGACACAGTATTTAGATTTGATATTTCAATATATTATCCACGTCAAACTTATTACATAGCATTGGTGTGGGTTTCAAGAGTGGGAAAGGAGCCTACAAGTTTGTTTTTGACAAAATCTTATGATGGAATTCATTAAGCTTTTTTGTGGAAGTTTGTTTATTGGTATATAAGTTACCTTGTGTTCAAGATTCATGGTTCAGATGTACACAAAAATGGTATCATTTTTTGTTTTCGCTTCCATCCAGAATTTTTTCCTTTTTAATGGAGACTTTCAACCCATGCATTTTTTCAATTTATAAAGATCTTATAGGTGTGATATTACAAAATTCTCATTATTATTTTTCACGATAATTTTTTTTCTTTTACCATAAAATCTTAAGATATTTTTCCACTTTATTTCGTTCTAAAAATTCTTAAAAATAATAATACTGGATTCTTCTTTTATAGTTTTAATTATTATAATAATTTACTATATCTTTGTTTTGGCCCAGTCTCAGCATGGGCGTTTGTTGTTAGTATTTAAATATAGGAATCATAGTTTTGCTTCATAAGATTGGGCACTAACTTGAAGCTGATGGATTTACTTTTTTGCCATTTATTTTGGGCCTCATCTAATTAGCAAAGGTAGTCTTTTAAGTCAAGTCCATGAGAGCAGACTCATGAACGATTCGGACTCCTTCCTAATCCTTTTATTGGCATATCCATCTAACAAAACTCGAAAACTTAATCCAAGATTTAAATACAGAACATGTGGCACTAGGTGTAGTTCCTAAAATAATCCCACACAATGGGCACATAATAATGGTCAAAAAGTATTTAGATATAACGAAGTCCACCATAGCTCCCATCACCATCCATTGTACATCAGGTACTAACCAACGTTTAGAGGGTAGGATTAACATGGCCCAAGCCAAGTTTAACTCTTAATGAACATGGCCCACTTATGGTTGAAAGCCAAATATTATATTGTAGATATTATTTTTCTCAACGGCTGAGATTCTTCTTTACGACTCATATTGTAGATGAAAATATGGGTGCCAACTCTCCACTTTCTCAACCTATTTAAGGCCCACTTGATTCTCCATCTTCCTTCCTTGTAAGCATTGAAACAAGATAACTGCTCATTTCCATGCATTTCATCCCATTTTCTGCAAAGTTGTCAATGGTCATGTTCATTCCCAATAGGCTGACCTATGAAAGGTCCCCTAGCCAAATATTGGTAACACCAACAGACTGTTTTTGCTCGACGCACTGTTTTTGCTAATTTCTCCTTTTTTTTTCAGTTGCATTAGATGCAACTTTCTCAAATAAACCTGCGTCTTGGGTATCCATCATAATATCATAAGATTTGGTAGAGTTGTTTTCATTCAATAAGTATCTTACAATTTTAATTCGGGATTGCATTAAAAAATTAACGAAGAAATTGGTATTCTGCTGTACTTTTTCTTTTTAAAAGGCAATATGACTATATTAAAGGAATATGAATTACGTATTCTGCTGTATATAAATGTGTGGTGTTTCCCCGAAACCGAGGTTATTCCTGACTTCGGTAACAGTACCATTCAGGGACTGCCTCAACTTCACTTATCCAGCTCGGCAATGTGCCAGCTGGCACCGAGATGGAACTGATCTCGGTAAGAGTACTGACCACGTTCCTCCGAGTTCAGCCTCGTGCTTCTCGGCATCAGTGTCCGACCTCAGTGCTTTCTCCAGTTTGTTCCCTTGGCCGAGGTGAACTCTGAGCGTCCAATTCCCATTATCAGATGGGACAGCCACATTGCAGAGCACTCTGACAGGTAGGGTGGCCGCCGGCCATAGATAAGGGCTCTTTCTTATCAGCTGATCACATCCACATTTATGTGTGGGATTGAGGAAAGATCCGATGGGACAGAATCCTCACCTACCCCCACTCAGAATCCTAGGTATGGGCTGATGAGACAAGCTCTCTCACCTACCTCCACTCAGGAAGCTTCCACTCCTCTATATATACCTGCATGGTAAGCCCATAACAGGTACGCATTATAATGTGTATTACACTACACTATCTTACCTAAACCTTCTTCTTCTTCCTCACTTCACCATAGTTCAGTGACTGCACTAACTCAGGCGTCGGAGTGCCTTTGGCTGACAGCAGCCCGGGACCCTGACTTTTGTCTACCTTTCAGGTTCAGGATCTCCATTATTTCCAGACTAGATAAGCAGCATCGTTAAAAGCTTCATCATCGTCTAAACCAAGTCCATAATTTTCAGGCACGTACAATAAATATTATATATTCTTATTATGACCTAATACCAAATTCCCATGAATTGAGACAGTCAGTTGTTTTCAAATAATGTTACGCGTCCCAGGTTACCTAATGATAGCCTTTTTAACTATCTCATTCCTATCATCAATTACTTCTTATTTATAATTTGAGAATTTTACTTAAAAAAGGATCCTACATGGCCACTATAAATTAATTCAGTGGGTTTCTTTCATTTATGATTGTATTTTAAAAAAAGGTAATTAGGTTTTCTTTCTGTAACTTTCTAATTTCATTTTATTTTTATTTTTTATTTGATGTTTATTTTTATGAAGAATGGTCTTCCATAAAATCAAAAGTAATGACAACATATTGAGCAGTCATATAACAATAGTGAAGTGATATCACAAAAAATAGATTCTTATTTAGTAACTCTACTAATATAGTCAAGTCAAGTAAAGTTGATTTTGAAGAAAGAATAAAATATAAGTAGGTTATGATGGTATTTCGTTTTTAGTTGTTTGTTATTGAATCTTTTTGACTTTTTGCATGGAAAAGTGGGGTTTTTTTTTATATTTTAGTGGATAAAGGTAGTTGCTTTTTGACTTTTTGTATGAAAAAGATGGAGGGAGTTTTGAATAAAGTGCATTTTATGTGATATCTTGTCTGGAAAATGAAGACTTTACTTGACTTTAATTGTATTAGTAAAGTGCCAAACGGGCCCTAAAGATTATATGGTAAGTTAGTTTTCTATTTTTAATTACCATATCATTTTCTTGGAATTAATTAACTATGAATATAAAAAAAGAATTATCATTTCATATTTAATCTGAATTTTTCATTAAATAATTTACATGAGAATTAACCCGTGCATCGCGCGGGCTTTAATGCTAGTAATATATGATAATTATAGACATCTCACCTTACCTTTTTCATCCAAACAATAATGAAGTAATCAAAGAACATTCTCGCTTTACCTTATCTTTTTTTTTTTTTTTTTTTTTTTTTATGTTATGTTGGACGATTGACCAGGAGTTATACTTTAAAACTGAGTCAATTGGATGGATCCCTCGGCATCTATGATACCATGATGCCAACAGTGCTCAACCATGTGTGTTGGCCCCCTTATTACTCTTTTTTGCTAAACAAACAGACCAGTGATTGATTGGAGCCGAGCTCCTTAAATTTCAGGTGGGTGGCCCAGGTCTTATACCTGGACCAATGATTGGTCAGAGCCGTTGGTCCCAACGATCGGACCTGGTTGGAGTTCAAGGCTCCTATGAATTATTTGACTCAGAGGTACAAGCGAATCCGTTTGTCATCCCTAACCTGCACGCCTCACAAGTCACAACACATAGCCCCCACCTATGGGTTGGGGGGGCAATGAGTCCTTTGTTCAGTGTGTACTATCAGTAAACCAATTTAGGTTTCTACTTAAATTGAACTACAAGTTTAAAAAGACCCAAGCCCCATAATTACCAGTTGGGTTGGCAGGTCAATTAGTAAGGTCGGGTAATGCACTCGGGCTAACAGACGGAATATCAACTTTGTTTCAATTCACAACCGGAACCAAACACATTTCATAAGAAACTTCCAAATGTGAACCCAAAATCACTATTAAATAAATAGGGTTTCATAGGTGCTCCTACCTACCCAGACCAGACTCTTGGAAATGGTCCCAAGTCCCGTCCTGGAAGTAAGAACAAATCTCAATTTAAACATACATGACACAGCAGCATAAAAGCATACATATTCCATTCATAGTACCCCACCCCATAAGCTTACTTTACTCCAACACACAGCAATGAATCAATCAATCATAACCCCATGAAAACCCAATTTCTGGCCGTTTCTGTATTCTCAATAAGCAGAGAAATCACATGAGTTCTCGAGAATCGGATGGAGCACTTGAGAGAGAGAGAGAGAGAGAGAGAGAGAGAGAGAGAGAGATGATTCTACAAGAGAGACAAACGGGAATTGAGAGGGAAATAAGAAACTGGAATCGGGGACTTTGAGTTGGGCTTGGGTTTGGGTTCAGCTTCCTTTTTCTGCCCATCATCACAGGAAACTCGCGGAGGAGATCCAAAACAGCTGAAAACACCTGATAAAAAGGCCATCTTTGTTTTCTTTTGTTTTTTGGGAACTGGTTTCAAGAATCTCTCTTTCTTTCTCTAGCTTTCTGGAGAGATCGAGCTGCAATTAAACTAGATTTGTATTCCTGCTTGTGATGGATTGTAGAGCACAAGGCAAGAGATCATATAATTCCGTGGGAGAGTACTAATTGCTTGCTAAGCAAGGAAGGATTTTCTTTGACTGTGTCCAAAAATGTATTGAGGTTTCCTCGGCAACTTCTCAGGGTGCTGTAGCTTCCCAGCAGCTTCTTGGGTCATGGAAGGAGTCAGATATGTTACGCTAGAAAGTCCAGCAGCCAAATAGGCAAATCGGCGGGTCAGCAAATGGAAGTACCTGGTTGGACTTCACCACCTCCATTGCTATGGGATGGACCCACAAATTTCTCTTTCCTTTCTCAGTCTACTGCAGTTGGGCTTTCCTCAGCATTGCTGGAAATCAAAGACTTTTTATCCGGAGAAGATTCTAAATTCTCCAAATGTTATTACTACTGTCATTTTTTTAATCAGCTTGCAATCCTAGCGTCTGAATGCTGAAATTTGAAGAATTTGAAAGATTAAATTAACATTTTAAACGGTTGGGATTTTAAGATACCACTAATCAAAGATTTTTTTTTTTTTTTAATGAAATTCGATTGACAGGATATTGCTATCAAAAGTTTCCACATGTAGAATTTCCTTTTTCTTTCAAAGGGGAGGGCTCCCATAGCAACCCATTATGATGCTAACTGTGATAGAAGGGCAGGATAGGTATGGATCTGCACTATGAAGGTGAACAAATCAGCTAGATATATAGGTCATTCTTAGATCTTGATTTTTGGTCGTAAAAGTTAAATCACTACATTTGACAAATTTTTCTAGACAAAAATATCAACCATGGAAAATGTACAGGTAGGTGCAAAATTAGAGATGTTGCCAACTCAAGCATGGGTAAGTGCTTTTCCTGAGAGTCCATGTCCTCTATTTGGAATCGATTTCTCATGGATGACGCCCAATTAGTAAAATTTGAAACTCTCAAAATTGAAATCCCCACTTTGAATGAGCTCACCCCTAATTTCACTTCAATAGAAAGTGTTTTATATGTTATTAGACTTCCATAGAAATTTCACTTTAAATGACGCCACATCTTTTGAAATTCTGCCTGCAATGTAGGGGAGCCTCGATCACCGATGATATGAAGAACTTTTGCTGCATAAAAGCAGCAAAATTCTCCATGTCTTTTCAAGGGAACTGAGGGGTTAGTAGGAGACTAGAATTGGGGGCTTTGATTTGGGGTTGCTTTTGGTTTTCACTTCCTTTTTGTGTCCAGTATCAATGGAAACTCACCAAGGAGATCCAAGACAATAGAAAACAGCAGATAAAAGGCCCATTGTATTTCTTTTGGTTTCTAGAATTGGTCCCGAAAGAAATGTGTTAGTACTTTTGTGCTAGCTAATTCATGGGTTGGACAAAGCAGGGTCCGTTGAGTTGCATTTTCTAATTTATTTTAGAATAGGCTGTGGTTGTGTTGTCGAAAGAGTTGAAGCGAAAAATAAATTGAAGAAAAGAAGATCGGGTGAAATCCCCTAGACCCGATCGATCGAAGCCTCAGTATGATCGATCGGACTGAAAACATGCTCCAGTTCTTGGGCAGTCCGATCGATCAGATGCACTGTCCGATCGATCGGACAAGTGCGCAGAATTCCGGAAAAGTCTCATTTTTATGTTTTAGAAGTGTTTCCTTTTGAGACTCTATTTCCCAATTTGAGTCCTACTTGTGCACTAAGTCTTAGACCCGAATTTGAGGCTATTTATAGGGTATTGCTCTCTACCCTAAATATGACTACTCTCATTATTCTGAGTCAGAGATATTTTATTGAGAGATTATTCTCTAGAGCCATTGAGAGATCATTTTGAAGGGCTGCTCTAGAAGGTTATTATTGCTTCTACCTTTCTTGTAGAAGATAGTTCATCTTGACTGGCAAGGTGCGAGGAGATCAAGTAAAGAGAACGAGGCATGGTGAATGTCATGTCAGTGGATTCTTTGCAAGAACAACTACAGTCTTTAGGTCGAGGTACAAATTAAGATAAAGGAGCTTGTGAGTATATCTTATAACTGTTCGTGAACTCTTGATTTCTAGTTCGTGGTTTTTCTCCCTGGATAGGGTTTCCACGCTTAATATTGTATCTGCCTTCTTGTGGTGATTGCTTGGTAGATAGCTAGTTTTTTATTGTATGATTGGTTTATTTCTACTACATTGATTGGTTAGGATTAGAACTAGTAATCCATTATGGTAGCCTGCTAAAAACTTTCAATTGGTATTAGAGCCAGTTGTACTATTTTACTTTCCTTGGATACCTATCGTGAAGGAACTTCAACCAATAAGCCTCATTTGCTTGGCGGTTCTAATTATGCTTATTGGAAAGTCAGAATGGTTGCCTTTGTAAAAGCCATATATCTGAAAGTATGGAAATTTATTATAAAAGGCTATTCCTTGCCCACTGTCACTACTGATGGAATAACTAGTTTTAAATCTGAAGAACAGTGGATTAAGGATGAAGAATTGGCAGCCACTTGCAACTCTAGGGCTTTGAATGCTATTTATAATAGAGTTAGCATGTCTGAGTTTCGTAGAATTTCTACATGTACTACTGCAAAAGAAGCTTGGGATATTCTACAGACTGTGAATGAAGGGACTGACACTGTCAAACAGTCGAAACTTCAAAAATGGTATACAGCCTTCGAAACCATAAAGATGGAAGATGATGAAACTTTTGATGAGTTCAATTCGAAGCTGAATGTAATTGTGAGTGATACCTTTACTTTGGGAGAGCCAATTCCTGAGAATATAATTGTGAAAAAGATTCTGCGGTCTTTTGCAGAAAGGTTTGATGCAAAGATTGTGGCCATTGAGGAGAATAAAAATCTGAATATTCTAAAATCTGAGGAGTTAGTTAGCAACCTTCAGACTTTTGAAGCAAACCTAAGGACTAATGGAAAATCAAAATCCGAAGGTATTGCTTTGAGAGCCTCCAAAGAATCATTCAAGAAAATTGCAAGTGATTCTAATTTTGATTCTGATTATGAGGATATTTATCCCCAAGTTGCTGTTCAATTTATGAAGCAATGTTAGGCATTATGAAGGGAAGAAAAGTGATTTGAAAGTCATTAAAAATTTTGTAAAGAAAAAATCTTCTAAAGGGATTCAATATTTTTAGTGTCATGGTTATGGACACATTGTTAGTAATTGTGCTAACAAAAAGCTAAGAAAGAAGGGCTCTCAACTTGACTGGGGATAATGATACTTCTGAGGAAGATGATAAAACTTTGAGTTTGAGAAGCCTGATGCTAGCAAAGAAAAATTCATGGCATTCATGGCAACTTCAGTTTCTGGTACTCTACCAGTTTCTGATGATGGGACTGATCAAGATGTTAGTGAGTTAGAGACAGAACATGATTGGCAAGCTGAATATCATATATTGTTTGCAAAGACCATGAAGATGCTAAAGATGAATGAAAAAGTGGTTACAAGCTGGAAAGAATCTGAAGAGCAAAATACTTCTTTAAAAGCTGAATTGCCATAAACTCTTACTAAAGTGAGTCACTTAGAGGCAGAAAATAACAAATTGGCAGATAAACTAACTGTTGAAGCACAGAAGTGTGATTTACTTGATCACGACATGAAGACCTTGAAAGCTGAAAATACTTACTTGCATGGAAGACTCAAGATGATTCTTTATGAGTTAGATACTATCAAGGCTTCACTAAATATGATGAATACATAGTCTAAAGAACTTGATGATATTCTTTGCAGTCAAAAGGCAAAGACTAACATGCATGACATTGGCTACGCTGACAGAGCATCTATAGCAATAGCCAAAGGTACTAACTGTTTTATTCAAAATTCAATTGTTACTAATCTTGCTGTTCATGTTACAAATACAACTGCCAAGAAGAAGAATGTGTCACGTCCTTAACGTATACCCACTTGTCATCACTGTGGAATTAAATGACACATTCGACCCCATTGCAATAAGCTGCGAAAGTCGCCAAACCAAAGGCAATGGAACAAGCAAAAGGAAGAGTCACCTATGAAAAACAAAGCTATTTGGGCCAATAAAGAAGACCTTCCATTTGTCTTAGTACACACTTTGTTGAATGTCTGAAAATGCAAGTGTGTGTGCTGAAGCTTCATCACCCCTGATCTGCTAGATCAATCCCCCACCCCAGTGCTAATACGAAGATAATATTGAGTGGGAGTCAATATTGAGGGGTAGCTGTAGAATCCAAATTGACAGAAGCTGCTTAAAGATGATTCTTTGTCAATTATGGGCAAAAAAGGGGGAGAATAATGAAGATAGGGGGAGAAAACAAGCAAAGATCTACAGGAGTTGATATTTTTTTTTTGGTAGAAAATTTAACGTATTTTGGGTTTTTCTCTTATGTAGATCATTTGTATTATTTTAGGGAGTTTTGTCCATGAATTGCCAAAGGGGGAGATTGTTAGTATTTTTGTGTTGACTAATTCATGGGTTGGACAAAACTTTGGGTCTATTGAGTTGTATTTTCTAATTTATTTTAGAATGAACTGTGGTTGTGTTACCAGAAGAGATGAAGCGAAGAATATAAGAAAAGAAGACCGGGTGAAATCCCCCAGGCCCGATCAATCAGAGACTCAGTCGGATCGATCGAACTGAAAACATGCCCAAGTTATTGGGCAGTCCGATTGATCGGACAGGTACGCAGAATTCTGGAAAAGTCTCCGTTTTATGTTTTAGAAGTATTTCCTTTCGAGACTCTATTTCCCACTTTGAGTCCTACTTGTGCACTAAGTCTTAGACACGAATTTAAGGCTATTTATAGGGTATTGCTTTCTACCCTAAAGATGACCACTCTCATTAATATGAGTTAGAGATACCTTATTGAGAGATTATTCTCTAGAGCCATTGAGAGATCGTTCTAAAGGGCTGCTCTAGAAAGTTATTGTTGCTTCTACCTTTCTTGTAGAAGATAGTTCATTTTGCCTGGCAAAGTGCGTGGAGATCAAGTAAGGAGAATGGGGCATGGTGGATGTCATGTCAATGGATTCTTTGCAAGAACAACTACAGTCCTTAGGTCGAGGTACAAACTGAGGTAAAGGAGCTTGTGAGTATATCTTATAACTGTTCGTGAACTCTTGATTTTTGGTTCGTGGTTTTTCTCCCTGGATAGGGTTTCCACGCTTAATACTGTATCTGCCTTCTTGTGGTGATTGCTTGGTAGATAGCTAATTTTATATTGTCTGATTGGTTTATTTCCGCGGCATTGATTGGTTAGATTAGAACTAGTAATCCATTCTAGTAGATTGCTAAAAACTTTCAAAATGCCTTTCTCAAATATTCTAGAAAGAGCTGCCAGGACTCTTATGTTTTATCTTCTGAGATGATGTGCAAAGCATAAAGCAAGGGACTATCTATATAATATTATATTATATATGCGCGTGAGACTATTTCATGCTTGCCGAGCAATGAAGATTGACCAAGACTTTGGCTGTCTGAGTCCAATTAGTCTAAAATCTATTGATGCTTTCTTCCTCACTAAGACTTTGACCATCTCACACAAATTGTCTAAAATCTATCAATGCTTCCTCAACAAGATTTTCTAAATACTATATTTTGCGAGCTGCCTCTTGTTAGCTTACAGATGGAGAAAACTCAGCTGTCAAATAGGTGACCATCATTGAAATTTGAAAGGGGCTCGGTTAACCGTTTGTTTTGGAAAAACCATTAACTGAACCATATTTTACAGTTTTTTCAGTTTTTAAAAACCGTAATCGTAACTGTATCCTAAAATACCTTTTAAAACCGATGCGATTAACCACATTAAACGATTCACTTACGATTAATTATCACTTGGGTAAATAGCATAATACCTATTTGTACTTTTGGTCATTTTATAGACTACTCCATGTACTTTGGTATTTTTTTACTAAACCTACTTGTAATTTTAAATCACAATGCAAATAGAGATGGTCGTGACGAAAAATGTGGAATGAAGAATTTACCCCTGCTTGCCTAACCCAATCCACCTTCTAAAAAAAAAAAATCCCCAAATCAACTCTTCTCCCTCTCTCGTCTGCATACCCAAATCGACTCTTCTCTCTCGTCTGCGTTTCTAACGAAGAAGATCCAGAAAAATCTACAAGCCCTCCTCTCTTGACTGACTTTATCTGCGAAGAAGATCCAGAAACCTTCTTTGACATGCACCGCCTCCTCTCTCTCCTCTCTTGAAGTCGATTTCCCTCCTCTTCTCTGCTGTGAATAACCTCCTCCCTCGACCTTGACCTCTCTGCGACACTGTGCAACGCCTCCCCTCTCTCCTTCTCTGCAAAGCTGAGCAGTCCCATCCGCGCCCAGGCCAGACCCATCTGCGCAGCCCCATCAAATGGGTTATTGCTTTCCGCATTCTCCTCTCTCCCTCTCTTCTCATTGGCATCTTCTTGTGTAAGAGAGCATGCCAATGAATCATTTTTTTAAGGGCAAGCTATTGCTATTTTGTATGATTGTCTACTAGTTTTTATCAAACTCTTTCTTCTCATCTGTTTTGGTTTATGCAGTTAAAGCAGCTTGTCACGGGGGAGTTCTGCATTGGGATTATTCTCATTGGACATTTTCAGGCTAGAGAGTAGAGACCAACAACAAAGAAACAAAATGTAAGTTAGTGCACAATTAAGTCTTTAGATGACTTGTATGGAAGTGAAAATCATAAAATGTCACCCAGGATAGATTTGGACATGTTCATATCAGATAGGATTCCTTCTACAAGGTCAAATAATTGAAGTAATGCAATGTAAGAGAATAAGAAGAGATTTCGGCAAAAAAAAGGAAAAGAAGAGACGACTGCAATGAACTTGAAATATGCAACTCCATCATGACAAGTTGTTTAGATTTTGGAGGGACAGAAGACAACATAGGAGCCTAAATATAGACATCAAAACATAGCCTTGAGTAGTGATGGAGGAAAAATAGAGATCTGCGCAGCCCCATCAAAGGGTTATACATTTCAATATTCTCCTCTCTCCCTCTCTCCCTCTCTCCATTGTGCCGCCCATCGTCCCCCTCTCCACTTGCCCGGCCCAAAAAAAAACTGCGGCCCAACCCCATCAGAGATCCTTCAGAGATTTGCGCAAACGATTGGTTTAGTTGACTGCCACTGTTTGTCTTCCATTCCTTGCCAAGCACATTTGGGATTGGGTCTTCACTTATGCTGGCTCCCCTGCTCTTCTTTTCATTTTAGAGGAGTGATAAGGTGAGATGAATCCCAACCCACCCAAACCCCCATAGCCCACACCTATCCATTTAAAGCTGTTTCAGGGGCAAATAAGTCTATTTGGGCGAGTAATTTGCTACCAATATGCACCATACACTATTTATACATGTACACCGTTGATACTAACATAATTCGTTCATTTTGCATGTTAATTAGAACTACAGGTAGGTTTAGTACAAAATACCAAAGTAGAAGGGTACTCTGCAAAATGACCTAAGTCTACATAGGTATTTTGATGTTCCCTTATCACTTTAAAAAAAAAAAAATCTATCTTTGCCCTTTGACTTAATTGCATGCAAAACAACACTATCATTTTTCACATCCCAAACAAAACAACCCTATCATTTTTCACGTAAATAAACACAACTAAAAGTCTAAAATGATACTACAAAACATCTATCGTGCAATACAATTCTAGGAAACATGAGACAAGTATAATCCAACTCACAAGATACTTGTATTCTCAAAATGAGAAAGGGGTTCTGTTTTGGCAGAATGGGAAAGGGGGCTTAACTTAAGTCATTTTATTTCATTTAGGCCCTTTAGTTGTTCTTTTTTTTATTTTTATTTTTATTTTTATTTTTTATTATTAGTGTAACGGTTCGGTTAACGGTGAGTTTTGGGAAAACGTTTAACCGAACCGTATTTTAAGGTTCGATTCGATTAATAACCGTAAGTCAAGACTGAAAACTGTAATCGAACCATGAAGCACAGTTTATTTATTTATTTATTTATTTTGCAAGTTAAGATTTGTATATATTAAGGAGACAAAATACACAACAAAGAAACATATTTTAGGTACCGTGAGCACAATCACCCACAACACCAAAAAACAAAACAAAGATAATTGGAAGCCTACAACTGGCTAAAACAACATACCCACATGGCCGGAGCCAACAAACCCACAAAGCATTAGGTGGGCCTATTGATGATGCAATTGTGGTTTTTAAGCTGAGTTGCAAACCAGGACCAAGTAGAAGCTTCTTTGTCAAAATGAGAGCAGATGGTTGAGTTAAGACTAGTGAAAAGGAGAGCCATCCTGCGAGCTTGGAACCTATGTTTCTAAGGAGAAAGGTTTGGATTGATAAGAGCAGAGGTGATTAATTTCCTATCTGCCAGCACCACTAGAGAGCTTGAATACTTGGAAGCTTCTTTAAGAAGAGTAGAAGTTGCATTGAAAGGATCACTATCAGCGATGGTTTTTCAATTTTAATAATCGTAACTGTAACCGAAACGTAAAACATGGTTATTAACCGACGGTTCGGTTCGGTCTGTTAGACGGTTTTTCGATTTTTTTACACCCCTAGCCACAAGGTCCACAGTCTCGATGGAAAACTGACATTCCAAAATTCTAATAGCCTTTGTGCGACGAGAGGGAACTGTAGTTGAGAAGAAAATTATTTAGATTCTTTCAGCGGCGCTTTTTGTTTGGTGTGATACACTTTCGAACATGAAAAAGGAAACTATAAACTAATTTCCTTGCACATAGAAGCTTTCAATTTTGTATTGCTAAGGTAGGAATGAAAAACCTGTTTCTTTTGTGAAAAAAAAAATACTTGAGGAGAGTGAAATCCTCTTATCATACAAAGAAGTCTTAAAAGGGCGTGTTTGATAATAGGTGAGAAATACATGAGGAGCAGATTTGAGGATTCCTCAAATTGAAAAACTCATTATTAAAGATTTGCAAAGCTGAAGAATTCACATTGATATAGGTGTGTATTTGTGTGTATAGATGCGAAGAATTGACATCAGCGTGTAAATCTACAAAACTAAGAATTCTCGAGTCCTATGAGGGAAGGCCAGACTTGAAAAATCCTCAAAAGATGAGGATTTCCACGGACCCACATGCGATTGTCAACATGGATTTATTAAATTCGGGAGGAAAACTGATGAGGTAACCCAAAGAATTTGGCAGTCAAACATGACCTAACATTTTTAAAATGACCTAACATTTTCAAAATCTAGTGATTGGGCTTGCTAATTAAACATAAGACCATCCCAAAAAATCATTGTTTTTGATGATGGTTTTGCATTAAAAATATCGCTTGATTATAACCCAATTTCAACTTAGTCACTTCTTAGACTTCGTTACTAGAGAGTTCTGTTCAAGATTCCCGCATGATACATCAGATAATGTTGCAAAGAAAATAACATTTATTTATGTTTACTCGACGGACCTTATAATTAAGTTGGATTGCCTAGTCATGTTTGATTGTGGACAAATTTGGTGAAAGAGATTATCTTAGTATATTTTTGCCCTCCCTCAATGTTTAATTATTATTTTGTGTAGTTTATTTTGACGAAACCTACTGATATAATATATTTGTGGATCGGTGCAAAATTAAGAATAGTACCAATCCAACTGAAGACTTGAGCCACCACTTATTCATGTAGGGGTATTTGATATAAATGCCTAGAGAAAAAAAACTGGGAAACTCCAAGGAGACTCAAGTGTCATTTGGAATGTCTGCTTTTTATGTATATTTGATTTAAAACTAATTTAAATAGATGTTTTAATACTTTAGATTTTTTAATTTTTTTTTTCCCTCTTGGATCCCAGGACAACTCTTCGATGCCATGATGCCAACAGTGCTCAACCATGAGTGTATTGCCCCCTTTATTACAACTTTTGCTAACAAACAGGCCCAATGATTGATCAGAGCCAAGCTCTTTAAATTTCAGGTGCGTGATACAGGTCTTATACCTGGACCAATGGTTGGTCTGGACCACTGGTCCCGGTTGGAGTTTCACTCCATAACATGTATCCCATCAACCCAAAGCGAATTTCGGTTTCAAAGTATATCCAACAAGAAGGTTAAAAGACCCAAGCCCAATATTTACAAGTTCGGTTGGCAGGTCAATTAGTAAGGTCGGGAAACGCACTCGGGCTAACAGACGGAACGTCAGCTTTGGTCACAACTCACAAGTCACAGCTTGAACCAAACACATTTCATAAGAAACCAGTAAAAGTCAACACAAAATCACTATTAAATAAATAAGGTTTGATTGGTGCTCCTACCTTCCCAGACCAGACTCTTGGAAATGGTCCCAAGTCCGGCCCCGGAGGTAAGAACAAATCTCAATCTATACATATATACATGATACAACAGCATAAAAACCATATATATTCCATTCATAGTACCCCATAAGCTTGCCTTACAACACAGTTAGAGAGTCTCGACTTCACTGCAATGAATCAATCGATCACACCCCCTTCAAAACCCAATTTCTGGCCCTTTTTCCATAAGCAGGGAAATCACATGAGCTCTTGAGAATTGGATGGAGCATTTGCCAGATTATATCTCTCACCTTAAATGAGAGATTATGTGGGGGCCGTCACATCCATATCCAATCCCAACAACTTAAATGTGAGGGCCCCAACCCATATCTCTCATATAAGGTAAGAGATGTCTCTCATAGGAGCATCTCATATATATATATTATATATGATTCTACAAGAGAGACAAACGGGAATTGACAGGGAAATAAGAAACTGGAATTGGGGACTTTGATATGGGCTTGCGATTGGGTTCAGCTTCCTTTCTCTGCCCATTTTCACACGAGACTTGCGAAGGAGATCCAAAACAGCTGAAAACAGCTGATAAAAAGGCCATCTTTGTTTTCTTTTGACTTTTGGGAACTGGCTCAAGAATATCTCTTTCTTTTCTCTAGCTTTGTGGAGAGAGCTGCAAATAAACTTGATTTGTATACCTGCTTGTGATGAATTGCAGAGCAAAGGCAAGAGACTATATATATAACTGTGTGGGAGAGTATTAATTGCTTGCCAAGCAAGGAAGGATTGACTTTGACTGTGTGAAAAAATGTATTGCTGCTTCCTCAACAAGTTCTGGGGGTGCTGTAGCTTCCCAGCTGCTTCATAGGTCGTGGCTTGTGGTTTCCGTGGTCGCACTTTTATGTAAGGAATCAGATATGTCAAGCTAGAAAATTCAGCCGCCAAATAGGTGTCCAGCAAATGGGAATATCATGTGGTTGGATTTCACCACGTCTATTGCCATTGGATGGGCCCACAGATTACTCATTCTTAACAAGACAGTTGGGCTTTCCTCATCAAGGACATCTCAACAAAAGACTAACCTCATGTGACTTAGTCTCCAAAAGACACCGCACCGGACTCGACTCAACTGAACAACTGAACTTCATCTGACTTAGCCTGCACTACAGGCCCATACATAAGGTTGCTACTTTACAAAGGAATGAATCCTAACTGAAGTGGGCCACCATATACTACTAATCACATAGAAAATTCATAACCCAATGATATTTATGAAGCTCTAAGATTTTTACCGATGGAAATCTTATAATAAGTCCCTAGGCCCCACATGAGAGATTTTACTTCACAAAGGCTTGAACTATAATTGAAGTGGCTCACCACATACAATTGATCCATAGAAGTTAACCTTGATTCAAGGAGGAGCAATGGAGTTGGATGATCAATTGGAAAACAAATAGGCCCTAAAAGAAAATAGAGTTTCTTTGCAGAAAGCCCCCTATGTTTAAAAAATACGTCAAAGACACCCCTATACTTTTTATTTTTACATAAGTATCCCTCCACCCACGGTCAACGTTAACATTCCTTTCTCTCTCCTATTTTGTTGCTTGACCACTTTACCCTTTACATTCCTATTTTTTGAAATGACACCTATAACCCCAGGTTCTTTCTTTTCAATTGAAAGAGCCCCCTCTAAACCCACAACCATCTTTTTCTATGAACATCGTCACTCCACTGTCTGAAACACAAACTCGAGTCTAAAATATAAAACGACATATGCAGAAGACAGGTAAGAACCATGATGCATTAGTTGATATTTTTTATTATTTATTTTATTCATAGGTGGAATGATTTTTGTTCTTTGAATCAATGCACAATAGGGGCTTTTTGTTGCTATAATTCTCTCATAGTAACGTAAGATGTCAATCATCATTTTCTTTTGTTATATACGTATACACGATGTCCCTTTGTATTTTTCATATAAAACTCTTTTGTCATTTGGCAAAGTTAAGAACTTATCTTCGAGTTTTTTTTTTTTTTTTTTTTTTTTGTCTAAACAGTGCATTTCACCTTATTATTTAATCATTCATAATATATTATATAGCTAATCACATTTTTTTTACTTTTAATGCATATATGATACACCAAAGAAAAAAGAAAAACTGCACATGTACTATTTAGTATGAATATGAGGCTTCAGAATCAGGGTTCAAAATCGCGGTTCGCGGTCATCGCGTCGTGGCTCGTGGTTCGCGGTCATCGCGGTCCATTGCGGAGCGAATTTTTATTTGACCCCAAAAAATTCCGAAAAAATGTCCAAAAAATCTAAAATATTATAAAATGAAAGAAAATAATGTTTTTTTTCCATTAGTGCACACTTTAAAGCAAAATAACGGTCCCCTCAAGTTATAATATCCTGTATCATTACTGTATCGATTTATATACTAAAATAAGCTGAAATATCATAAAATTGACATAATGCAATCATAATTTTGGACAAACTGATAGTGTTAAACATTTAAAGTCTACAAGCAGGCAATAAATACTAATAGAGTTAGTGCATGTGCCTAATGCCAGAACGAGTGGCGGCCTGGCTCGATATTATCATCATCATCATAATTTCTTGAAGGGTAGAAGGCACCAAAATTGTTGTGTTACAGAGCCTCCACTCCCATAGTGCCCATAAGGTTGTTGTGCCATTTTAAACTAACACATTATTAATGCATTTGAACACTAATTTGAAAAAGTGTAAATGATATTAAGAAAAGCCCCAAATTTTTAAAATAAAAAAAATCTAGATCTGCACCTTAAAACACTAGATGTAGGAAAAAATTAGTGAGTAACATCATATCTAACTCAATATAAAGCCTTTGGTCCATGTATTACACAATCTTTTAAAAAAAAAAAAAAACCTAAAATAATTCGGATTAAAATAATGAAAAAATAAAAAATATTACAAAAAGTGTTAAAACTTGAATGTTTTTGCTCCAAAAGTATAGATCTAACACATTTCAACCATTTCTAAGTTATTTTGATGTTGAATCTTGAAAAGAACTCCAAAAAAAAAAAGCTTACCAAAGAGGTCCCTTGAGTTTGATTAGCTTTCCTCACATATAAATCCACCCAAAAGTAGCTTAGATTTAAGGTTTTCCATGCCTTAGAAGTTGTAGCAGCCCTTAAATATCCTTAGGAAACCCTTAGGAACAAAAAAAATGAAAAGGGTGGAAGAAGAAGGCATCAGATGTGTTTAAAAAAAAATAAAAATTGTGAATATAACGGCCGTTATAACGTTTCGGCCGTTATATTCAATATAATGGCCGTTATAATCCGATATTTTGACGATATTTTATCCCGTATATATCGCGGGCGTTATATGCAATATATCGTCGCGGTATCGGCCGTTACCGTTACATAACGGCCGTTATGTAACGGTAACGGCCGCGATTTTGAACCCAATCAGAATTCATAATATATAAAAGTCCATACGTTTGCAACTGGGGCCAATAGGTACTATTAAGACTGCATTTTGTTTGATCGTAGGACAACTCCAGTGGGTCCCACAAAAGCATAAATTAGTATTTCTTCTTTTTAATTGCCATAGAAAGAGATTTTTTATGACTTGTTGTTTTCGAAAGGTGCTCAGGGGATGCTCTTTTATGGTGATAATAAGTTGGGCACGCCTAATCAGTATGTTTTAGGTATTTGTCACCATCCTAAATCTTCATATTATCATTTTTATTTTTATTAGATTACACATTGCTGCATTCTAAGCTACTTTTTTTTTTTTTGAACTTTAAAGATGTTTTTTAATGGATAAGATGGTGCGTCTTCTTTTTGACTGCCATAAAAGGAGATTTTTTTTTATAACTAAACTGTTTTGAAAACTTACTTAGCCTATGCTCTTTTATATCAACACACGTTCTTTTGTTTTTTTGTTTTTTTGTTTTTTTTGGTTTATTTTTGTCAAAGTTTGCATTTGGGAAATAGTTATATATATATATATATATATATATATATAGTGTTGATGGATTAGTGTGTGCGTCTCAATGTGGGGCCCACATGGGGCCCCATCAAGGGCTGGGGATTAGGGGGATTGAAAGATCTCCCTTGCATTTCATCTTTGCAAAAAATCATCCACATCCCTAACCCATATCATCTCCATCTGGGCCCCACAAGTTTGACGGTGTACAATCCATTCGGATGGGTGTGTAGTTGATCCAATGGTGTACAGGACATCGGATAGGTGCAAAAGTGGGCCCCATGTGAAATTCAGGAGGTGTGTGTGTGGTCTATTCGGATGGACCATCAGGTGGGCCCCTCCCTTGGTGTGCAAGATGCGCACCAGGCGCACTTGATAACTACACTGTGTCTCACATCAAGGTATACCATTGAATATAACACACTTGTGACCCACAATTGGACTGCTTAGGTAGATCAATGCTAGCTAATTTTAAATAGCTATTTATGTGGAATAATCTCATGAAAGAGTACATTGATTAGATGATCAACATGTTTAATGGGTCATCGCTTGAATGAGTAGGAAACCATGATCACTAATTCTACCAAACGAAGAAATATGAATGGTTAGAAAACTATGATAGTCAGTCTTAGTTCAATGTGTGAAACACTGCTAAGTCTCATAGTTGCAAAACTAGAAACGTATAATTGTGGGCCAAATCACAGATTTCCATGTTCAACAGGGGAAGAGGAGGCATGACTCATAATAATAGTATAAAATAATTCTTAAGCTAATAGGGTTAAATGTGTCATTTGAGTTTTCCAATAAATATAGAGGGTAAAATGGTAATAAAAAATGAAAAAAGGAGATCAAGAGACGACAAGTTGCTTGTCGTTACTCTTCGTTGAAGTTGACCGTCAGTAGAGAGATACTTTTGTAAAAATATAAAGTGCAGGGGTGTATTTGAGGTTTTCTTAAAACATAGGTGTCTTTTTGTAAAACAAAACTCAAGAAAATAATGCATTTGCTAATATGTATTTTTTGTTTTATTTTTTGTATAGAACGAATACCTTCATTGCAAACTGAATACAGATTACATCAGAGAATCGACAAGAACTTATCTAAATAAAATATGGTACTTGATCCCACCATACGCTCATGTCTTCTACAAACTTGGCATGTCTAGCAAGTTTATGAGCTGCTTCATTATCCTCCCTTCCCACATAAGCCACTTCATAACTAGTGAAATGTTTCAAAAGTTCTATGATCTCATCCATTTATCATGCTGATTTCTTCTTTTAGGCATCACTAGGTTTTATAATTAATATATAAAGAAATGCACTCCTTCATAATGAGTTTAAGAAGGAGTTGGAGTTCATATAATAAAAGAACTCAATTTAGGAAAACAAATGCACTCCGTCGGACTGAATTTATAATGTGACTAAGAGAATGGTTTGTTAAGATATATGAGTTACCAAACTGAGTATAATTTGATAGGATCATTCTTGCACAGCAGATTCACAGAATTCTCTTATTACTAACAATATAGGGATTCTGTACCATTGTAACAGCTAGCCTTGATTTCTTATTACTGTAAGCATTGATTTCATTTTCCACCTTTGAGAGATAATCTCTCCAAATATGTTCCCATTGTAATATATAAATGATGACACAATATACAAACTGAAATACATATTTTTTCACACAAAATCTATGCCTTTTCATGGTATCAGAGCACAGTTCATGTGTTGCTGCAACCGTGTGTTTTCTCACTATCCATATATTCTACTCCATCAATGGCCTTATCTTCAACTTCTTACTCACCTTTTTTTTTTTTTTTTTTTTTTTTTTTTTCTGCTATTCCAAATCTTTCATAAGTGGCCACTAAACTTGATAGCACAAACTAAATTGAGAGCTTTTATTGGCACCGCGAAAATGTTTTTTCTCACCACAAAAAAAAAATATATATATATATATTTCCTAAACTACCCCTTCCCACTCCTCCCTCTCTCTCCACTCCCTCATCCTCTCCCTCCCCCACCCCACCCTCCTAGTCTCCGGTGATAGTTTGTATGGTCCCAATCCATCAGATGATGTAATGAATTAATTTATTCCTTTATTTATCAATATAATCATGCTTTCCTTTCATGAGATGAATGATGTTTTATTACTTAATGCACATAATAATACATTTGACATGATGGTTCATGAGATGAACCGGGTCCCATTAGTATATTAGATATGATATATGTATATGGATGAGATCCACATACAGGAGACATGTGTCACAAATCTTATACTTAAAGATCTTCACAACCAGTGATGAGATTTGACATCTCATCTGATAAGGTGCAGCACTTTGATCACTATGAGATAATGTGATTTGTCTCGATCATCAGAATGTAAGATTCTGGATCATGGTGCTGGTACATTGGATGTATTGAAGGACCATGAGAAGCACCTTATAGAACACTGTCTATATTTTAAGGTCTGCTCTCATAATTTCCTAGCATTAGGATCTCAATCCTGAGATATTGATGAACTCAAGTTTTTGTCTATTTATTTTCTTTTAATCACCAATAAATGAGGCCAACTGTAGGTCAACACCTTGGTGTCTTGGGTACGTGGTAGTGGGACTGTGGGAACATTATGTCATGCCCCCAAAAGTGAAACCAGGGTTATACGTGAAATTAGGGCCAATTAAAAATTTTCTAATGTTAATAAAACGCAACCTAGCCCCAATCATATCCCATCTGGATCGAAGACCGCTATGGGGTGGAGGTATTTCCTCAAATATATAACAATTAGCGGAAGCTTCATAAATGCAAGTGGTATTTAAAAGATGTATAGTTTAAGAGCAAATACTGAATATCATAACTAGAGTTTAAGTTTGAGACTATTAACAAAATATTAATTACAATAAGAAGGCCACACTAAAACCGGGCCTAGTCAAAATGATAATAAAACTAAAAGTAAAACTAATCAGATATAGCATGAAGGCTCTCGTGTACGGGGTCGATATTGTTATACAATACCGTCCGTACTGTACTTTAGGAAGTTATCAGGCTTATCTGTCCGAACCTCCTCCGTCGCCTCCTCCTCCTCGGGCTAGAAGGGCTCGGTACCTATGCACCAAGAGTAGCATCATCAAACATAACGGTCAGCGGGTAGAAATAAATATAAAACGTCAATAGATATGCAGAACGAATCAGAGTAAACTAGTAGACAAAATCATATGAAGTGCATAGCGTTCTGATCATAAGAAATGCATAACATTCGAAAAATAAACAGACTATCAAAGTAGGCAGCCCACATGTGCTAATTACCACGGGATAGTGTCATTACTCTTCTTTACTCACATTGAGTCATGGTGGAGATATCAGTAAATTGGGATCAAGACCCGGTGTTCAGAGTGATGCCTAGCTGTGGCATTGATTCGTGTCCATTACACCAACCCGTACTGTAGACGGTCTTCTTTTGGTTCATGCGGCTTAGTCCCCGAGGCCACAAATCCAATCTTGACTCAAGGTTCTAAATTCAGAGTCCTCACATAGGTGGTGCCCTAGCTGTGTTGAACGTTCGTAGCTGAGTGGTGCCTGACACAATGAATCCTAAATAAACTTCGGTGAGGAGCTAGTTTTTCTTATGCGAACAAGATTCATCAACAATAGAGAAACTACTTTGCCTCGGATCAAATCAGACTTCAAACAGATTTCAATAGTAGTTCTCTTCAAGCCTTACATTCAAAGCCCCCTAGCCTCAACCTAAAAAAAACCTCAGAACGAACGGAACATCAAAAGGGATCCTAAGTCCATCATCTAAGTTCTCAATGTGATTCCAAACAAATCAAAGTAAACAGAGCTAAGGGACATGTTCGTTACATGTAGACAGTACCGGACGGTATAATTTGGAATCAGGAGCGATAAACAATCCAATCCTAAGTCAGTCGTTATCCCCGAAGTCTCATATAACCCTACTCAGTCAACGAAAGGAATTAGGGTTCGCGATACCTGGACGGAACCTCTTTGTGCATAGATATAAAAAGGGTATCCCGTTGTCCCATTCTGTTCAAGATTGAGATAAATCGAAACCCGAGAAAACGGAAATAACTACGAGGAATCATTGGCTCAAAATGCTCATCGTATAAAGTCAAATGAGTCCAAAAAGGTAGCCAAGGTTCCACCTAAGTCCATCCAGTTCTAAATCAAAGAGGCCCTTAAGAAAGAACCACAGTTTATCCGGTCGACCTCATGTCGACCGGGTACACAGTCAGAGTTAAAACATAAATGGGAATTGGCTAAGTTGTCAGGCTTTAGGAAGCCTGACCAAGACCGAGTGACCCCACTCGGTCAACCACGTGGCTTCAAAAAACAGAATCAAGCTTCTGTAACCGAATTGAGTTGGGGAGAAACTCCCTTTTCATCCACACTTGCAGACAAACATGAGAATAGGGCCTAACCCTCTCCACATACATTCATACCCCCTCTCATCAAGTCCATCATCTAATATCCATCCAACCAATCTAACCATCCAATTAAGAATCTAGTTCATTAAATAATTAAATATAATTATCATGTTTTCCAAAATCAAAGGTATCAATTGAGCATATGGTCATTTTAATCATCATCAATCATCAAATCAAAGGAAATACAAATATATCCAAGCATATATCTATATAAATATCTACTTGCCTTTAGTTGAAAATGCTCAAATCCACAAATCCCAGCCCAATGCTCAACAAACCAAACCTAAGAAAGTATTAGCAATATAAAAAATAAATTAAAACATAAACCAAAAGAAAGGAAGGCTCTAAGCTACCTAACACAACTCCACACTCAAAGTACATTAACTCAATCCTAAGGGGAAGAAGAGCTTACCAAATAGTGAAGGGGTTAGAGTGGTGGCTTGCAAATTGAAGATGATTGAGCTCGCGAGGTCCACTTGAAGATGATGCTGATGGTCGGGGTTGTGGGGCCCACTTGATTAGTGGCCCACTAGGTTAGTGGTGATGTGGCTCTTTGGTAGTCCATTGTCAAGAAGAAGGGAAAAGACATAATGAAAGAAAGAATGGAGAAATAAAGAAACAGAGAGAGATAGTGAAATGGTGAGATGGGTGAGGGGAGAAGTCAACTCACGTTGACAGTGAGTGGAGAGAAAGAGAGAAAATGAAATGGTGGGGTGGGATAGAATGGTGAGATGAGTGGATTTGAGAGAGAGAGAGAGAGTAAGAGAGAAACAAGAAAGAAAGAGAAACAGAGAAGGGAGGAAGAAACAGGGAGAAAGGAAGAAATAAAGAAAGCAAGAGAAAGAAATGGTGAGATTGGTTCGGTGGTGGTGAGCAGTGGCGCAGGTGGGTCCGGTGACGGCGACGGCGAAGCTTCGAGACGATGGGGTGGTGAGTGAGGTGAGATGAGGGAGAAGAGAAAAGGGGAAAAAGAGAGAGGGATGGGGCGACAATGAGCTGGGAAAAGGGAGAGATGAGTGAGAGAAATGAGAGATGAGATGAGAGAGTGGAGAAGGGAAATGGCCGACGGTGGTGATGGCGGTGGGGTCGTCCGGCGACGGTGAGGCAGCGAGGAGAGTGAATGAGGGAGAACAAGAGGGATCAGAGAAAGAGAGGAAGGGGGGCTGCTGCTGTTGTGAAAATGGGGGGGGGGGGGGGGGGGAATGGTCATCATGAGCTAAATGAAGGGATGGGGATATGATGGGGAATTACCAAAGAGCCCATTGGGCCTTGGGTTGGGTTTGGGTAAGGTTTTGGGTCCGGTTCGAGGGTCCAGATCGGGATGCAACAAAATGGTACCCAAATGGGCTCAGACTCGCGCAAGACTTCGCACTCGTGATCCACACATCAAACCCGACTCGCTAAGACTCTAAACACACTTACTAACTAATCACACAATTATCTAATATTAATAGGAAATTAAGGGACGGGGCATTACATCCTCCCCTCCTTAGGATATTTGGTCATCCAAATCCTTACACACCTCTGGCAATAACTCGGGATACTTCTCCTTGACTTGATCTCTGAGTTCCCAAGTCGTTTCTCTTGGACTGTGTTGCTCCCATTGTACTTTGACCCAATGAATGGTCCTTGTCCTTAACACCTGCTCCTTCATGTCAATGATTTTCTTCGACCTCTCCACAAATGTAACATCTGGCTGAGTATCCAAAGACTCATGATGTAGCACGTGTGAAGGGTCTGGAATGTACTTCCTCAGCATGGAAATGTAAAAAAACTCTATGAACTCCTGCTAACTTTTCTGGTAGTATCAATCTATAAGCCACTTTGCCCATGCGCATATCAATCTCAAACGGTCCAATGTACCTTCGAGCCAATTCTCCTTTCTGACTGAATCTCATAGTTCCTCTAGTCGGTGGGACTTTGAGTAACACCTTGTCTCCAACTTGAAACTCCAAATCCCTCCTCTTGGGGTCTACGTAGCTCTTCTGATGGTCTCTCGTAATCTTCAGCCTGTCGATGATCTGCTTCACCTTCTCACTGGTATCACTGATGATTGAAGGTCCGTGAAAACTCCGAATACCAATCTCTTCCTAACAAATCGAGGTCTTGCACTCTGTCCGTACAAGGCCTTGATTGGGGCCATCCCGATACTTGAGTGGTAACTGTTGTTGTAGGCAAACTCACACAAAATAAGACTCTTATCTGAGTCCTTCCCGAAATCTAGAACACATGCCCACAATATATCCACCATAGTCTGGTTGGTCCTCTCAATTTGTCCATCAGTCCGAGGGTGATACGCAGTGCTGAAACTCAATGTAGTCTCCAAAGCTGCTTGCAAACTGACCCAAAATCTGCCCACAAACCTCATATATCTGTTTGAAACAATGGAATCTAGCATTCCATGCAATCTGACTATGCTGTCGATGTACTTATGTGCCAAAACATCCATGGATCCTCTCATCTTCATCGGAATGAAGTGCGCTGACTTGGTGAGTCTGTCAACAATCACCAAAATACTATCATTGTCCCTCGTGGGTGGTAGTCCTGCAACGAAGTCCATGGTGATGTGCTCTCACTTCCATTTCGGTATCTTTAAGGGTTGGAGTAACCCTGGAGGTTTCTGATGCTCAACCTTCATTTGCTGACACACTAGGCATCTCGAGACGAATCCTGTAATGTCCTTCTTCATGTTGTTCCACCAGTAAAAACTCCTCAAGTTCCGATACATTTTGGTGCTCCCTGGGTGAATAGCATAATGAGAATGGTGTGCCTTAATCGTAATCTCATTCCTCAAATCATGTACACCCGGTACACACAATCTGTCCTGGCAATACAACACTCCATTTATGAGTTTAAACTTTGGCCTATCTGCTATGCTATTTATCAGCCTGACTAACTTTGGATCCTCTCTTTGATTACCCTTAATTTTGCTAAGAATCTCTGGTTCCCAAGGGTGCATGTTGGCAACCATGACTCTCTCACTCTACGGCTGGAACTCTATGGCCAAATCTCTGAATAACTCTGTCAAAGACTACTCTGTTTGTAAGCATCCGGTATTTGCTGTCTTTCTCTTTAATGCATATGCAACCACATTTGCTTTCCCAGGCTGATACTTTATCGGAAAATCGTAGTCCTTGATGTATTCCATCCATCTGGTCTCCCTCATGTTCAAATCCTTCCGCCCAAACGGATACTGAAGACTCATGTGATTTGAATGAACCTCAAATTTCTCTCCGTACAGATAGTGTCTCCACATCTTCAGTGCCATAACCGCTACTGCAAGCTTCAAGTCATGAGTAGCGTATCTTTTTTCGTGTTCTTTTAGCTGTCTGGACCCATAGGCCACTACTTTTCCTTCCTGCATGAGTACGCATTCCAATCCAATGCCTGAAGCGTCTGTAAAAATGACAAACCCTCCATTCCCAGTAGGTAACGCAAAAATAGGGGTTGTTGTCAATCCGGTCTTCAGCTCCTGAAAATTAGCCTCACACTTCTCCGTCCACACAAAAGGAACATCCTTCATTGTCAATTTGGTCAATGGGGCTGCAATAATGGAGAATCCCTTCACAAATATTCCGTAATAACCTGCAAGAAAACTTCTGATATTTGACACTAACTTCGGGCTCTACCAATTGACTTCTGCCTCAATCATCGTTGGATCCACTGATAAACCTTCTTTAGAGATGATGTGTCCAGGAAACGACACTTGTTCAAGCCAAAACTCACACTTACTAAGCTTGGCATAGAGCTGATTCTCTCTCAGAATTTGCAATGAGCTTCTCAAATGCTCTGCATGCTCATCTCTAGACCTCGAATAGACTAGAACATTGTCTATGAATATGACTGTGAACTTGTCTAAGCATGGTGCAAAGACTCTGTTCATCAAAGCCATAAATACTCCTGATGCATTGGTCAACCCAAATGGCATAACCAATTACTCATAATGTCCATATCTGGTCTTGAAGGCTGCCTTCTGCACATCTTGATCTCTGACTAGTATTTGATGGTACCTTGATCTCAAATCTATCTTGGAGAAATGTTGTGCTCCCTACAACTAATCATACAACTCATCTATCCTGGGTAACGGATACTCGTTCTTGATCGTCACATGATTCAGCTGCTGTAGTCTATACACATACGCATCGATCCATCCTTCTTCTTCACAAACAGAACCAGTGCACCCCAAGGTGATACACTCCGTCTCATAAATCCTCTATCCAAGAGATCTTACAACTGAACTTTCAACTCCCTTAGCTCCACTGGAGCCATTCGGTAAGGTGTTTTCGATATCGGTGTCGTCCCTGGCACAATCTCAATCGTGAAATCAATTCTCGGACTGGTGGTAATCCAGGTATCTCATCCGGAAAGACATCTGGGAACTCACAAACAACTGTAATATCCTCCACCGTTTTGGACAATTTATCCACCGTGATAAATGCCACATAGCCTGACCCTCACATCCACTCCTAATCAATATGTCTGCCCTCATGGCTGAAATGACTCTAGTGGACATGGGTCTCCTCTCCCCAACAATCTTTACACTGTCTGTTAATACTTGCAATCTGACTGTCTTGTTGAAGCAATCCATAACTGCTCCGTAGGTGGATAACCAATCCATTCCCGGTATCATATCAAAGTCTTTCATCCCTAGGATGATCAAATATGCAGATAGGATAAAACTTTCCACATGCACTTTGCACGCCAGATAATAGGACTCACATGACACTGTCTTTCCTAAAGGACTACAAACAAGCAAAATGCAATGCAATGGAGATATGTCTCCCAGCAAGCATGCAACAAATATAGGTGACACAAAAGAATACGTGGAACCAGAATCAAATAGGACTCTAGCAGGTACATCTGAAATAGAAAGTGTACCTTCCACCACTCCTCCTGCTTCATCGCCCTCCTGCTGATCTAAGGCATAAAGCTTTCCATGCTGTTGAGGCCTTTGTTGTTGCCACTGCTGTCCATAATGCTGTTGCTGCCCCTGTGGCCTGTGCTATCCATATTGTTGGCCATGTGGCCTCTGCTGTCCCTGGGGCCTCTATTGTCCTCTGTTCTATGGTGGTGCCGGAAGTCTAAGCTGCTGCGGTGCTTGAGGTTGCTGCTGAGGTGCTTGCCTCAAAGGCTGTGTGCTGCCACTGGTGGTCGAGGAGCTGCATTCCTCACACCCTGCTCTTGCATCTTAGGGCCATCTTTCCTCTGCCGGCCTATCAGACCACACCCAAAAGAAGCTCCTGATTTCCATCTGCAGTTCGCAGATACATGCGAATCCTTGCCACAATGCTCACAATAAACCTTGCGTACTTGGTCAAACTTAGCCTTTTTGCCATGCTGCTGGTACTGCTGATGTGGACGATGCTGTTGCTGATATGTTTGCTGTGGACATTGCTGAAGCTGCCCCGAACCTGGATTCCTAGCTTGCACTCGTGCTTGCTGAAGCTCTTGTGCATATAGGGTTTTCTTCCGAATGGACTCCTCAGCCTAATATGCATGCTTAAGGTTCTCCTCCTATGTAGCTAGGGTGACAGATGTCACCTCCATCTGAATATCAGGCCCCAGCCCCTGAATGAACCTCATCACCTCGTTTGCCTCGAGACGAACCAGAGTCGGTGCAAACCTAGATAGGTTGGTGAATTTCTGCTCATACACCTGAACGGTGTCCTCTTTCTGAACGAAAGACTCAAACTCAACAAGCTTCTGGGCCTAGATGTGTGGTTGAATGTACTTGGTATGAAATAGTGTCTGAAATGACATCCAAGCAGTGTCCTCCTTTATCGTGTCGTAAGATGCCTTGACCGATTTCCACCACATCTCTGCCACTCCTTGGAACATATAAGCTGCCAACTGAACCTGTTCCTTCCCCAAGCACTGGAAGACATGAAAGATCTTCTCTATTTGAACTACCCACTCGTCAGCATCAAGGGGGTCCTCATTCCCATAAAACACCGGCGGGTTCCTCTTTTTAAACTTGTCATACATGTCATTCGGATTTGTCACCCAGCTGGCATGATGCCCTGAGCTGGCCTTTGCAAGAATTGTAGCATCTGATTCTGAAAGGTGGCCTGGTCTTCCCTTTGCTTGTTCCGGTCTTCCCTTTGCTGGGCTTGATTCTGTACCTGTGCCTCTTAGGAAACCACAAATGCTTGCATCAACTGATTGAATCTGGCTTCTGCAAAAATCATTAGCACTAGGACTGGCATTGTCGTTGCTTTAATTGGAATGAGTATGTCCCCCAGCCATTTTGAAACATAAGAAACGTTAGTCCTATGAAACTCAATCTAGTATACAAACTATACAATCTACAAAAGCTAAGATACCCAAAAGAAAACCAATCCTCACACGCATTAGGCTCTACTTGCTTTTAATCTAGAAACCAGTAATGCTCTAATACCAACTTGTCACGCCCACAAAAGTGAAACCGGGGTTATGCGTGAAATTAGGGCCAATTAAAAATTTTCTAACGTTAATCAAATACAACCTGGCCCCAATCATATCCCATCCGGATCGAAGACCGCTGTGAGGTGTAGACATTTCTTCAAATCTATAACAATTAGCGGAAACTTCATAAATGCAAGTGTTATCTAAAAGATGTATGGTTTAAGAGCAAATATTGAATATCATAACTAGAGTTCAAGTTTGAGACTGTTAACAAAATATTAATTATAATAAGAAGGCCACACTAAAACTGGGCCTAATTTAAATGATAATAAGACCAAAAGATGAAACTAATCAGATATAGCATGAAGGCTCTCGTGTATAGGATCAATATCGTTATACAATGCCATCCGTATTGTACTCTAGGAAGTCATCAGGCTGATCTGCCTAAACCTCCTCCATCGCCTCCTCCTCGGGGTAGAAGGGCTCGGTGCCTATGCACTAAGAGTAGCATCATCAAACACAATGGTCGACGGGCATATATAAATATAAAACGTCAATAGATATGCAAAACGAATCAGAGTAAACGAGTAGACAAAATCATATGAAATGCATAGTGTTCTGATAATAAGAAATGCATAGCAGTCGAATTATAAACAAACTATCAAAGTAGGCGGTCCACATATGCTAATTACCACGGGATAGTGTCATTGCTCTTCCTTACTCACATTGAGTCATGGTGGAGATATCAGTAAATTAGGATCAAGACCCAGTGTTCAAAGCGTTCAGAGTGATGCCCAGTTGTGGCATCGATTGGTGTCCATTACACCAACTCGTATTGCAGACGGTCCTCTCTTGGCTCATGCGGCTTGGTCCCCGAGGTCTCTGGCCCAATCTTGCTTCAAGGTTCTAAATTCAGAGTCCTCACACAGGTGGTGTCCCAGTTTTGTTGAACATTAATAGCTGAGTGGTGCCTGACACAATCCTAAATAGACTTCGGTGAGGAGCTAGGTTTTCTTGTGTGAACAAGATTCATCAACAATAGAGAAACTACTTTGCCTCAGATCAAATCAAACTTCAAATATATTTCAATAGTACTTTTCTTCAAGCCTTACATTCAAAGCCCCCTAGCCTCAACACCTCAAACAAACCTCAGAACGGAAGGAACATCAAAAGGGATCCTAAGTCCATCATCTAAGTTTTCAATGTGATCCCAAACAAATCAAAGTAAACAAAGCTAAGGGACATGTTCGTTACATGTAGACAGTACCGGACGGTACAATTTGGAATTAGGAGCGATAAACAATCCAACCCTAAGTCAGTCGTTCTCCCCGAAGTCTCATATAACCCTACTCAGTCAACGAAAGGAATTAGGGTTCGTGATACCTGGACGAAACCTCTTCGTGCATAGATATAAAAAAGGTATCCCGTTGTCCCATTTCGTTCAAGACTGAGATGAATCGAAACTCGAGAAAATGGAAATAACTATGAGGAATCATCGGCTTAAAACGTTCCTTGTACAAAGTCAAATGAGTCCAAAAAGGTAGTCAAGCTTCCACCTAAGTCCATCCAGTTCTAAGTCAAAGAGGCCCTTAAGAAAGAACCCCAGTTCATCTAGTCGACCTCAAACAGAGTCGGTCGACCTCCTTCATAGCCGGTCGACCGGGTACATAGTCAGAGTTGAAACATAAATGGGAGTTGGCTAAGTTGCCAGGCTTCAGGAAGCCTGACTAAATACCAGTGTTGCCGGTAAACCGGGTGACCCCACTCGGTCAACTGCGTGGCTTTAGAAAGCAGATCAAGCTTATGTAACTGAATTGAGTTGGGGAGAAATTCCCTTTTCATCCACACCTACAGACAAATACAAGAATAGGGCCTAGCCCTCTCCACATACATCCATACCCCCTCTCATCAAGTCCATCATCTAATATCTATCCAACCAATCTAACCATCCAATTAAGAATCCATTTCATTAAACAATTAAAAATAATTATCATGTTTTCCAAAATCAAAGGTATCAATTGAGCATACGGTCATTTTAATCATCATCAATCATCAAATCAAAGGAGAGACAAACATATCAAAGCATATATATATATATAAATATCTACTTGCCTTTGGTTGAAAATGCTCAAATCCACAAATCCTAGCCCAATGCTCAACAAACCAAAACTAAGGAAGTATTAGCAATATAAAAAATAAATTAAAACATAAACCAAAAGAAATGAAGGCTCTAAGCTACCTAACACAACTCTACACCCAAAGTACATTAACTCAATCCTAAGGGGAAGAAGAGCTTACCAAATAGTGAAGGGGTTAGAGTGGTGGCTTGCAAATTGAAGATGATTGAGCTCGCGGGGTCCACATGAAGACGATGATGATGGTCGGAGGTTGTGGGGCCCACTTGATTAGTGGCCCACTAGATTAGTGGTGATGTGGCTCTTTGGTGGTCCATTGTCAAGAATAAGGGAAAAGACATAATGAAAGAAAGAATGGAGAAAGAAAGAGAAATAACGAAACAAAGAGAGAGAGAGAGAGTGAAATGGTGAGATGGGTGAGGGGAGAAGTCAACTCACGTTGACAGTGAGTGGAGAGAAAGAGAGAAAATGAAATGGTGGGGTGGGTTAGATTGGTGAGATGAGTGAATTTGAGAGAGAGAGAGACAATAAGAGAGAGAAACAAGAAAGAAAGAGAAACTGAGAAGTGAGGAAGAAATAGGGAAGGAAAGGAAGAAATAAAGAAAGGAAGAGAAAGAAATGGTGAGATGGGTTCGGTGGTGGCGAGTAGTGGCGCAGGTGGTTCCGGTGACGGCGACTGTGAAGCTCTAGGACGGTGGGGTAGTGAGTGAGGTGAGATCAGGGAGAAGAGAAAAGGAGAAAAAGAGAGAGGGATGGGGCGGCAGTAAGCTGGGAAGAGGGAGAGATGAGTGAGAGAAATGAGAGATTAGATGAGAGGGGGGAGAAGGGGGATGGCCGGTGGTGGTGATGGTGGTGGCGTCGTCCGGCGGCGGCTAGGCAGTAAGGAGAGTGAGCGAGGGAGAACGAGAGGGATCAGAGAAAGAGAGGAAGGGGGACTGCAGTTGTTTTGAAAACGAGGGGAATGGTCATTGTGACCTAAATGAAGGGATGGGGATATGATGGGGAATTACCAAATAGCCCCTTGGGCCTTGGGTTGGGTTCGGGTCAAGTTTTGGGTCGGGTTCGAGGGTCCGGATCGGGATGCAACAAAAGGGTACCTAAACGGGCTCGGACTCGCGCGAGATATCGTACGCGTGATCCGCATGTCAAACCTGACTCGCTAAGACTTTAAACACACTTACAAACTAATCACACAATTAATTAATATTAATAGGAAATTAAGGGACGGGGCGTTACACATTGAATGGTCAAGATAGAATCTATTTACATTATCCCCTTATGCTAATTAATGGATTTATCATTAGTAAGTGCGCACCTATCTCAATTAATAGTTAATTGAATGGTACTGATGACTACTGTGATTGATTGGGTCTCAAGGATAATAAGATGTGGATCTAATATTGGAAGGGTATTGGAAGGGACATGTTTAATCCAATTGATCCATGGATATTGATAGAGGGGCTTACTTGTGGTAATTGGGAAGTTTAGGGTCTTCTTTGTAATCTATTCTTAAGACTGTAGTGCAATTGCATTTATATAGTGGAGTTATTTGCAATTAACTGTGGGTCCGGATTGCACATGAGATGTGCGGTCGCAGTGTCCCAGTTGGATCCAACTTTCTATGGAGTGTCCCAGTTGGATCCAACTTTTTATGGAATCTTTAGTGGTCCCCACGTTAGCCCAAGATTGGATCATTACTAATTCTACTTGAACTCAAAAAGGAAAGGAAATAGAAAGTTACTATTTCTATTTGAAGTGAGACTTCTAATAGTGGTAATAGTAGGAAGAGAAGATTACTAATTCTTTTGGAAGTGAGACTTCTAAATATTATTAGTAAGAGGAGTTGCTTTAGGGCTATAAATAGAGGAGGTAGGGGTTGGACGTCCAACACCTTGGAGTGCACGCTCAATCCCTAGAGTGGAAGAGTTGCACATCTATTTCTCTTCTCCTCTCTCTTCTAGTTTCTCTTCCGGATTCCTTAGAGCTTCTAGTTGGTTTTCTCATGAAGATCCCACCAATCTTCTTGAGAATATAGATCTGAACCGGGTTATAGCGTGGAAGACGATTTGGTCTAGGAGATCCTAATTAGCTACACAGAAAGAGTTTCTTCATCTAGCAAGTCTTCTTTTCCATTAGAGCACAACCGAGCTCCAAAGGTATAATCTACTTTCTTGTATGTTGTAGATTTTATAATTGCTTGTTTCTATTTTCTAGATAGAGTTTATTGCTGTGCATGGTTGATGAGATTGAGGGATTGTATTTTGAATTTGGTTTATAGCCTTATGAGTACTTGATCCCTGAGACAAGTGGGTCAAATTTTTTTAAAACCTATCCACGAGGCCCACCTACTTCCAACAAAGGGATCCTCGGCCGGCCGGCCCTACCTCCTCTCCCTCTCTCTCTCTCTCTTTCCCTCTTTCTTCCTCCCTCCCTCCTCTATTTTATCTCTCTCTCCCTCTGTCCATTCCTCTTCTTCTCTCTCCTTCCTTCCACCCCCCACCTCTCTTCTTTTCCCTCCCTCCCCCTCCCAACAGCCGACGGGGAGGGAGATTGGACGGCAGGGCTGCAGCAGGGTTTTCACCTATTGCAGCCCTGCCGCCTGATCTCCTTCCCCGTCGGCTGTAGGGAGGGCGGGTTTGGGGGAGAGGAGGAGGGATGAGAAGAGGAAGGGAGAGAGGGAGAGAAAAAAGAGGGGGGAAGGAGACCGGCTGGCCGGCCGAGGATCCCTCCGTGCCGGAGACTGGGAGGGTGGGATGGGGTGGGGTGGTGTGGGGGGAGGAAGAGGATAAGGGAATAGGGTGGAGGGAGAAAGGGAGGGAGAGGGAGAGGGAGAGGGAGGAGGGGGGAGGGTTAGTTTAGGAAAAAACTTTTTTTTTTTGTCTTTTAGTGTGGTTGGGAAAGTAAAAAATCTGGTGCTAACAGAAGCTCTCAAAATGTCAACTGGATTTTGTGGAATAGTCAAACTTCTTCCTATTCTTTATGGAACATACTTGCTATCTATGGT
Organism: Umbellularia californica; assembly: GCA_028538565.1. Lineage (NCBI taxonomy): Eukaryota > Viridiplantae > Streptophyta > Magnoliopsida > Laurales > Lauraceae > Umbellularia > Umbellularia californica. The sequence goes on along the minus strand of JAPQWN010000005.1, from coordinate 21,102,551 downwards.
TGATGCCACGACTACTGAGTCGGAGGAGACAATGATAGTAGACTCAAAAGTTGTGCCCAATCTAGCCTACCTGGTGTGGAAGAAAAAGGACCAAATCCTTTTAAGTTGTCTCCATGCCACATTGGTTCCTGTATTTGCTTAAGTTGTCAACTACAAAACTGCTTGTGCAACATGGGTAGCTCTTGATCGTGCCTACACGTCACAGACCAATGATCGATATTTCCTGATCAAGCATGAACTATCCAATATTCACAAAGGCTCCGTGACAATCACTGAGTACATGGATAAGATTAAATTTCTTTTGGATCAGTTGTCTCTTATTCAACAGCCCATGACTACCAAAGATATCATTTGTTGCGTTCTTGATGAGTCGAACCTCGACTACAACGTTGTTGTTAATAACGGTCAATAAATGGTGGAACCTCTTTCTTTTGAAGATTTATACAGCATGTTACTCAATTGTGAAAAACGATTAAAGTTGTATCAACGGCCGAACCAATCCGGCTCCAATCAAGCCCTCTCATAATCAAGGACATGGTCGCAACACCAACAACCGAGGGCGAGGACGTGGACACAAAACCACCAGTAATAAAGGTGTCCACAGTGGAATGCATCGTGGCTCTTACCATCCCTAGTCTGGGCCATGCAGTAACAATGATACGCAAAGATCTTCCTCCAAATCTTTGTCAGATTTGCAACAAGAGTGGCCTTGGTGCACTAAAGTGTCGCCAGCGTCATAACTTCTCTTATCAACCAAATGATCTCCCTGCTGCTTTTTCAGCCATGGACTTTCATACTGAAATTGAGGATTCCAACTGGTATCCTAACACAGGCGCGACTAACCACATGACTGCCGATGCTTCTTATTTGACAAATCGACAAGACTACAATGACAGTGAACAAATTACTGTGTTATTCATAGTGTTGGTGATTTGCATTTGTTTACATCTTCTTCTACTTTCTTATTGAAGGATATTTTACATGTGCCAAATATTAAAGCTAACCTTTTATCTGTCTCTCGCTTTGTTAATGACAATCGTGTGGACTGCTTCTACCGAAACCGATGTTACACCCTCCTCGGTAACAGCGCCTATCAGAAAAGGCCTTAACCCCCTTCTCTCCGGCATAGCAGCGTCTCGGCCTTTGTCGAGGTGGGACTGGTCCCGGTAGAAGTACCGACCATGTCCTACCGAACTTGGCCTCACGCTGGCATCCCAGTCCGATCTTGGGTATAGCTGACCCCGGCGTCTTCTCCAGTTCGGCCCCTCTGCCGAGGTGAACACCGGGCTTCCAGTTCCCATTATGAGATGGGACGGGTACTTTATAGGGAGTCCCTGTCAGGTAGGGCGGCCACCGGCCATCGATAAGGGCTCGTTCCTATCAACAGATCACATCCACATTTATGTGAGGGTTTTGAGGGGAGGTCTGATGGGACAAGTATCCTCACCTACCCCCACTAAAGATCTCAGGTGTGGGCTGATGGGACAAGTATCCTCACCTACCTCCACTGTGGAACCTTCCACTCTCCTCTATATATGCCTGCATGAAGAGTCATGAACAGGTACATGCAAGATACAGCCTGCACTGTTATTCTGCTAAACATCTCTTCTTCCCCACTTCACCCTAGTTCAGTGACTGCACTAACTCAGGCGTCGGAGTGCCTTTGGCTGACAGCAGCCTCGGGCCCTGACCGCTGTTCTCTCTTCCCTTTCAGATTCCAGGTTTCAGATCGGCAGAGACGCTCTTGTTCAGCTAAACAGCCTCTCTATAAACCCTCATCATCAGCTAAACCAAGTCCGTAATAATTAGGCACGCACAAAATGGCACCGTCTGTGGGGAACGATCTGAAAATTCCATATTTTCATCCTAACAGCTATGCCTCCTAAGGCTCAGAAGGGAAAGAGTGTTGCTAGACCGTCTGGGTCTAAGCAACCAGAAACATTTCTGCCTCTCATGCCACCTCCACTGGTGACAGACCAGGCAGGAGCGTTGGTAACGAGCTCGCGAAGAGATACCAGGCAAGCACCACCTAACCCTCCTCCGAAAGGAGTGGGAGGAGAACCTGGTATGCGGAGTGTAGGTTCACCTGTCACGGTGACACACTCGTCGTCAAGAGGAGCAGCAGCGTCTTCTCGGCGCGATCCTGTATTGGAGCGGGCTCGGACAAATACCTCTCAGGCGGAGCGTCCGCGCCTGGAAGTTGTTCTCAACGCGCCACCGCGTAAGGACGTTCCTCCTCAGGAACGGCCCTTACGAAGTGGGGCTCCTGTGCAGTCTCCTCCTCGTCGGTCTTCTCACGGGGACCACATGGAAGAGGATCACGTCCACCTCGGTGATGAAGGTGACGACGACATGGTCCTAGAGGACGATGTTGAGGCCCAAGCCGAAGCCATCAAGGCTCAAAACCTCATCATCGAAGAACAGAAAGAGCAGATCCTCCAGCTTCAGCGGCAGCTTGAGACAAAGAGCCAAGTACCTCCCGAAGCCTCTCACACGCCTCCGCCTAAGCAACGAGCTCGACTAGGTCTTCGGGGTCGACCAGACCTAAGGGATCAGCTGAATGAAAGGCGCGCCCGAGCTCGCGAAGAGGGCTCGAGTAACACTCATGCCAGTGCCGACCAGCAGCAGCGCCATAAACAAAGGCGGGAGACCAGGGCCGACCCCGAGATGGCTGACTACATTGATCAGCAGATTAAGCTGGCCGTACAGCAGAGCCTGGAGCAGGCCGGCCTCGCTCGAGGTCGGTTAACTACCAAACACGGTGACATCCATGGCACGTCTCCATTTTCTCGGGAAATCAGAGATCATCCCCTTCCTGATAAGTTCAGCGTCCCACGTTTCAATCTCTATGACGGGACGTCGGACCCCGAGGCTCATCTCCAGCACTTCACCCAGAAGATGACGGTATTCAGCGGCGACGGCGACCTTGATTGGAAGGTCTTCTCCTCCAGCTTGGGCGACCTCCCGCTTCGGTGGTTCTGTGCACTTCCCGAGGGATCGATTTCGAGCTGGCCACAGCTCCGAAACTCCTTCGTCGAAAAGTTTCAAGCCCACCGGGTAATCCCGAAAACTGACGCCGACCTGATCTTAATCAAGATGAGGCCGACCGAGACTCTTACTCAGTTCGCCAAACGATTCTGGACCATCTATAGCGTGATTGAAAATTCCAACGACGACGTAGCCGTTACTGCCTTCCAACAAGCTTTGCTGCCGGGCAATGAGCTTCGGAAGAAATTGGTACGTCGTCCTGCGCCTTCGGTAAAGGCTCTGATGGTCCGGGTGAACCAGTACGTCGAGCAAGAAGAGGACGACGTCCGAGCTCGAGAGAGCCATAATTTCTGGCAAGAGAGCCGACCGGAGGGCCGTCCCACGAGAAGAGCAAGGAGGCTAGCTAAGGAAGAGGCGGATCGGAATAGAGAGCCATCCAGCTCGGCAGCACGTCCTGCTCCCACCTCGGGAGGCAGCACGAGGCCGAAACCAAGTGGCGCCTCTTATAGAGCCGTCAATACCATCTTCAAGGAGCCTATCTACAAGCTTCTCGGCAAAATCCAGGCCCAACCCTTCTTTAAATGGCCCCAGCCTATGAAAAGTGACTCCTCCTCCCGAGATCAAAGTAAGTTCTGTGCCTACCACAAAGATAGAGGACACAGAACCGAAGACTGCTATGCCTTCAAGGCGCACCTTGAAAAGCTCGTAAAAGATGGGCATCTCAGAGACCATGTCAGGGAAGAAGGCAGAGTGAACAATGCTCAGCAACGCCTCCCCGACGACCAAGGTAGCGGTGAGCCTGTAGGGACCATCGACGTCATTCACCTGGCTCCTGCCCCCAGGGGCAGTGACCGAGCCCGTGCTGAGGCCAGGAAAGCCCAGCACAGCAAGCATGTGATGACGGCCGAGCTCGGTCCCTCGGCAAAGAAAGCACGTATGGAGAGGCCAAAAATCTGGTTCTCTGATAAAGACTTGGCCGGGGTCCAGCTACCCCACAATGATCCTCTCCTTCTGACTATGAGGTTACACAACTTCAATGTCAAAAGGATCCTAGTGGACCCCGGGAGCTCCTCAGAAATCCTCTATTTGGATTACTTCAGGAGGATGGGCCTGAAAGAGGAGGACATGCAAGAAGCCCGCACCCCGCTGGTGGGTTTCAGCTCCAAGACGGTATATCCCAAAGGGAAAATTTCCCTCAAGGTCGAGGTCGGAGGAGCCTCCACAACGGCAGACTTCCTGGTGGTGGATGCACAATCTCCATACAATGCCATCATGGGGAGAACCTGGCTCCATAACCTAGAGGCCGTTCCCTCGACCCATCACCAGAAGCTCAAGTTTCCTTTACAGAACAAGGATGGGAGCTTCGAAGTTATCATAGTCCGCGGCGACCAAGACATGGCCAAAGAATGCCTCTTGGCCGTGGTCCCCGGAGATACACAGCCACAGCAAGTCCACATGACAGAGCTGGAAGCTGAGCTCGACGCTGTGGGCCGCACTCCCGAACAGAAGAGCATTGAGGACCTCACTCAGGTCGGGATCGATCCCAGCGATCCAGAAAGGTTCTTCCTGCTCAGTAGCCAACTCGCTGACGAGGAGAGGGCCAGGATGCTCGACTTCCTATTACAAAACAGGGAGGTCTTCGCCTGGACCCCATATGAAATGTCCGGCATCAGCCCCGAGGTCATAAGCCATAAGCTGAATATAGATCCCCAGCATAAACCTGTTGTCCAAAAGATTCGCAGGTCGGGCACCCAACAGGCAGAGGCTGTGACCAAGGAGGTCAACAAATTACTGGACGCTGAGGCTATCCGCGAAGTCCACTACCCTGTGTGGTTGGCCAACACAGTTGTGGTAAAAAAGAAGGATGGGAGCTGGAGGGTCTGTGTAGACTTCACCGACCTCAACAAAGCCTGTCCCAAAGACAGCTTCCCTCTACCGAAGATAGACCAGCTGATCGACGCCACTGCCGGCCATGAGAGGATGAGTTTCCTCGATGCCTACCGAGGTTACCATCAAATTCCAATGCATGAGCCTGATCAAGAAAAAACCGCGTTTATAACACCCAGGGGCACCTACTGCTACAAAGTAATGCCCTTCGGGTTAAAAAACGCCGGTGCCACTTACCAGAGGCTGGTGACTAAGATGTTTCAGGACCAGCTCGGCAGGACGATCGAGGTCTATATTGATGATATGGTCGTTAAGTCTAAACGATCACAGGACTACTTGACTGACTTACATCAAACCTTCTCCATCCTCAAGAAATACAAGCTCAAGCTGAACGCTTCCAAGTGTGCATTTGGCGTCGGCTCGGGCAAGTTCCTTGGCAGCCTGGTTACGAGGCGAGGAATCGAGGCCAATCCCGATCAGATCTCGGCACTCAGAGCCCTGCAGAGTCCGAACTCGATAAAACAGGTTCAGAGACTTACCGGGATGGCGGCAGCACTGAACCGCTTCATCAGTCGAGCTTCGGATAAATGCCATCCCTTCTTCCAGCTCTTGAAAAAGAGCTCCGGGTTCAAATGGACCCCGGAATGCGAGAGCGCTCTCCAGGAGCTCAAAGTGTACCTTTCCTCCCCTCCTCTGCTTTCCACCCCGATACGGGGTGAGGTCTTATACCTATATCTGGCAGTTTCGGACCATGCAGTAAGCTCTGTACTCGTGAGAGAAGATGACAGGCAGCAAAGACCCATCTATTACACAAGCAAAATCCTGCTGGATGCCGAGACCAGATATCTGCCACTGGAAAAGCTTGCATTAGCACTCGTTAGTGCTTCGCGTAAGCTCTCCCACTACTTCCTGACATATTCTATAGTGGTTGTGACCGAACACCCACTCAAGTCCCTCTTCAGGAGAGCAGACTTCTCAGGAAGAGTGTCTAAATGGGCTGTCGAACTCGGGCAATACGATATCCAGTATCAGCCCAGAACGGCCATCAAAGCCCAAGTGCTGGCCGACTTTATTGTGGAATTCACTTCTCCTAGTTCGGCACCGAGCCATCTCGACACCGAACTGGGGGGCAAGGAGGCAAGGACTTCGGCAGAGACCGAACAGGATCGGTCCTGGAAACAGTTCCTCGACTCATCTTGGAAAGTCTTCGTCGACGGGTCCTCCACCTCCAAAAGGGCTGGCGCTGGCGTAGTCCTTCAATCTCCGGAGGGCCTCGTTATTGAGCAAGCCCTGACTCTTGACTTCAAAGCTTCTAACAATGAAGCTGAGTACGAAGCATTAATTGTAGGGCTGGGCAGCGCAAAAACCCTGGGGGCACAACAACTGGTGATCTTCAGCGACTCACAGCTGGTCATAAGCCAACTCAATGGAGATTACCAGGCCCGAGATGACAGGATGGCAGCCTACCTGGCCCACACCAAGCAACTCCTATCTCAGTTCCAAAAGGCTGAAGTCAGGCAGATAGGCAGAGACTCCAACTCTCACGCCGACGCTCTTGCAAATCTGGCCTCTGCCGTCGAGGCAGGAAGAAAAAGAACTGTCGAAGTGGAAGCACTGGACAAACCTAGCATACAACTTCAACCGCCTCGACAGATTATGTGCATTGACCTCGGTCCTAGCTGGATGGATGAACTTATCTCCTACCTCAAGAATGACCAGCTACCCGAGGACAAGAACCAAGCCCACAAAATCAGGCTGAAGGCAGCAGGGCTGGGCAGCGCAAAAACCCTGGGGGCACAACAACTGGTGATCTTCAGCGACTCACAGCTGGTCACAAGCCAACTCAATGGAGATTACCAGGCCCGAGATGACAGGATGGCAGCCTACCTGGCCCACACCAAGCAACTCCTATCTCAGTTCCAAAAGGCTGAAGTCAGGCAGATAGGCAGAGACTCCAACTCTCACGCCGACGCTCTTGCAAATCTGGCCTCTGCCGTCGAGGCAGGAAGAAAAAGAACTGTCGAAGTGGAAGCACTGGACAAACCTAGCATACAACTTCAACCGCCTCGACAGATTATGTGCATTGACCTCGGTCCTAGCTGGATGGATGAACTTATCTCCTACCTCAAGAATGACCAGCTACCCGAGGACAAGAACCAAGCCCACAAAATCAGGCTGAAGGCAGCAGGGCTGGGCAGCGCAAAAACCCTGGGGGCACAACAACTGGTGATCTTCAGCGACTCACAGCTGGTCACAAGCCAACTCAATGGAGATTACCAGGCCCGAGATGACAGGATGGCAGCCTACCTGGCCCACACCAAGCAACTCCTATCTCAGTTCCAAAAGGCTGAAGTCAGGCAGATAGGCAGAGACTCCAACTCTCACGCCGACGCTCTTGCAAATCTGGCCTCTGCCGTCGAGGCAGGAAGAAAAAGAACTGTCGAAGTGGAAGCACTGGACAAACCTAACATACAACTTCAACCGCCTCGACAGATTATGTGCATTGACCTCGGTCCTAGCTGGATGGATGAACTTATCTCCTACCTCAAGAATGACCAGCTACCCGAGGACAAGAACCAAGCCCACAAAATCAGGCTGAAGGCAGCCCGATTTTGGCTCTCTCCGGACGATAAACTCTACAAAAAGTCCTACAATGGCCCTTACCTCCAATGCGTTCATCCAAGCAAAGTCGAGGACTTCCTTTATGAAATCCATGAAGGGATCTGCGGCAGCCACATCGGAGGTCGGTCACTCGCTTACCGAGCTATCAGCCAGGGGTACTGGTGGCCCTATATGCAGAAGGATGCACAGGTCTACGCCAGGAAATGTGAGACGTGCCAGAAGTTCTCGCACTCTCTCCATCAGCCAGCACACGACCTGAGCCCTCTTTCCAGCCCCTGGCCCTTCGCCCAATGGGGACTGGACCTCGTGGGACCACTCCACCGAGCTCCAGGGAACAAAAGATGGTTGATCGTAGCAACTGACTACTTCACCAAGTGGATAGAAGCCGAAGTACTCTCCTCCATCACTGAGAAGGATACCAAAAACTTCGTGTGGAGAAGCATTGTAACTAGATTCGGAGTGCCTCGAACCTTGGTCACTGACAACGGGACCCAGTTCGACTCCAATTTCTTCAGAAGCTTCTGTCAAGACCTTGGCATCAGGAACTACTATTCTACCCCGGCCTACCCCCAGAGCAATGGGCAGGCTGAAATTTCAAACAAAGTGGTGCTTGACGGACTCAAAAAGAGACTAGATCGAGCCAAAGGGAGATGGGTAGAGGAACTTCCAAGTGTCCTATGGGCATACAGGACTACCCCAAGGCGTTCCACCTCGGCAACTCCCTTCTCCCTAGCCTACGGAATGGAAGCTGTAATTCCACTTGAGGTCGGCCTCCCCACCCTCAGGACGGAACTGTTCGACCGAGGACAAAATGACGCAAACCTCGCCACAGAACTCGACTTGGCTGAGGAGCGAAGGGATGCCGCGGCCATCCGTCTCGTTTCCTACCAGCGACAGTTGGCTAGAGGGTACAATCAGAGGGTCAGAGAGCGAAAGTTCTCCCCTGGAGAATTGGTCTTGAAAAAGACTCTTCCAGCAGACAGGAATCCCAGCGAAGGAAAGTTTGCACCGAACTGGCATGGGCCATTTAAGGTGACTTCGGTTGCTGGGCAGTCTGCATATAGGCTTGAAGACATGGAGGGCAGAGAGCTGCCACGCCCATGGAATGCCACCCACCTCAAGAAATTCTATTTTTGAGATGTAATCGGATTCGGGAAGTTAATAAACTATTTCTTTTTATAGAATATGTTTACTCTCCAAGTTGTCCCCTATTCTCGAAGAAATGGCCAAGTTATGGAACTCGGCACATACCTACAGCTCGGTTACAGAATCGACTTGTATTCTTTGTTCGGTTACCTTAGTTAGCTACTTTGGCCTGGTCAATGGACCAGTCAAGTTCTGATTATAAAACCGGACTTAGCTTTGGTCATAGGACCAAGCGCCCTCAGTTTTACCGAGATCGATGCTCGTTATGGTTGCAAAATCAATACAGCACCTCGGGTTACAACTGTACTACAAATTCGGTTTCTACCGAACTCATTTACTTTGTCTTTTTTCCTATTATTTATTCTGGTTGTTAAGCCAAATGCATAGAGAAAGGAAAAAAGAAGAAAAATTCGCCACAAATGTTCGAAGTTGGAAGCAAAGCCAATTCCATTTTCATAAATGAGAAAGGTTACAATTTTTTCCAACAAAAAGAAATACAAAATTTCCCCCCAGTGCAGAAAAAATAAAAACAAAATTACATCTTTTTCAAGCCACGGCCCCCTCGGCGCCATCAGCAGCAGCATCTTCCACGACTTCGACAACCACTTGTCCGACGTCGACGTCCGCGTCAAGTCCGGGGGCAGGGTCTTCGGTTTCCCTGACGGGGACCTCAGGAGCTTGGTTCGGTGCGGGCTGAGGAGGAGGAAACTGGGGGATCTCTGTATACACAGGGCTGTCCTCGGGGACCCCTGCTGCTCTCAACGAGCTTGTCCATCCCAGCCTCCAGGCCTTCAGGCTGACTTTCTTGACTTGGGCAATATACTGTTCTGTGGCCTCTGCCACCCCTTCGTCGAAAGCCTTGTCGACGTCAGCCCGTAGTTTGTCGGCATCAGCTCGGAGTTCAGCCTCTGCCTCCTCCCACCTCTTTTCAAGTTCGGCCGTTGCCTGAACTTGGTTTTCCAGTTCCGCCCTGACCTTGTCAAGCTCGTCTCTGAGGCCCATGACGCACGTTTCCTGCTCGGCTGCCTTCTGTTTTATCAGGCTGAGTTCGGCCTCGAGTTCCAGTTCCCTCTTCTAAGCCCTCTCTGCCCGAGCGGTGCTCTGTTGGGCTTTCTCCACCAACACCAGCCCCCTTTGCAGGATCTGAGGAAACAAGTGTTACGTGGGGGTCAATATCAGAAGTACAGGAATCAAAGAAGAAATGCAAAGCTCAAAGGAGAGAATTACCCTGAGGCCGTCGGCCATTTGAGCCACATCCAGCTCCACCTCGCTCATCTTCATGTGTTCTGCCATGTCTCCAGGCAGAGCGCAGGCGTGCGCGAGGGCACTGACAACAGAAGTGCCATCATTCAGCCGGCCGTCCGACGACAACGACTGGCCATCCTCCAGCAGGAAACTAGGGTTCCAGATCGGAGGGCCGAGCAGCGGCGAGTGTTGAGAAGCAGGGTTGGGCTCATTCCCGACTGGGTCCGCAACCCTGGGCCTTTTTCCCAGCCGAACCGAATCCCTACGAGATTTGGTGGAACGCTCGGTCGCTGCTGAAGGCTGAAGAGGAGATTAAACTGGGGGAGAGACTACTCTATCCTCCAAGTTCGGAGGGGGAGCGGTCCCCAAGGAGGTGGGCGAGTCTCCGAAGATGACTTCATCAAGACTGACAAGGGCAGCACGATGTCGCCCCATCTCGGCCTCTTCGTCCGATTCAGAAGATGGGAGAATCACAAGCTGCTCTTGCGGAACCCCCTCGGACTCGCCCTCCGACCGACTTTCCTCCTCGGAGTCAGTCTCTGCAGCGGTCTGGACGTGCGAAGGACCGGCTTCGGCTGAAGCTCCAGAAGGTATGGTCTCGGGGGGCACTTGCGCAGGCCCTGCGGCTGGAGCTGTTTGCTCCTCGGCTTCGGCAAGAGTTAAGACTTGCTCCCCCCTGAGGTTCTCGTGCCGTCTTCTTATAAAAGATCGGTACACGGGTTCGTATCCAAGAAGTGCTGAGGCAGATCGGGTCCGGTGACCCTTGTAGCTATAAATCCTTTTCAACCAGGCGACGTTTCGTCGCCACCCGGAGTTCTTCCTCTGCCGTTTCCTCTCCGTGTGACCTGCACGACAAGCAATTATGCATCAGTTCGGTAGAACGAAACTACATCAGAAGTTTAGAAATTGAGATATTTACTCGGTGGTTCTCCGAGACGACCAGGTACGTGGTTCACCCTGGGCTCTCCGGGGGCATACTCCCAGTTCCCGGTGACGTAAAGGCAGTCGTTCCCGGCGTATTTTGTGTTGTCTTCGAGCTCGTTGATTATGGGAATCTCCTTTGACCGAACTCGCAGGTAGTATGCGTCGTCCTTTGGAGATCGACAGAGGTTATACACATCCTCAATGTCCTCCACGCCAAGGTCGGTTCCCAATATCCTATTGAGTTCGGCTATACCCATGATTATCTTGTAACCATTGGGCATTAATTGGCAAGGGGTAATGTTCCACCTCCTGAGACAAGCTCTCAGAAAGGGATGGACTGGGAATCTCACCCCGCCCTCGATTATGGCTACTAGATGGAAGGGCATCCACCCCTCTACAAGAACCCGAGGTAGGCTTCGGTCACCAGGCCCATCCGCCCTAATCTGGACGTTCTCTGGTATCTGGTATTGTTTCCTAAGCTCGGCTAGGGCAAGCTCTGTGTCTATCCAATGTCTAAAAACCCCCATCTTCCCTAACCTAGACCGGAATACAGGTGACGGCGACGGAGAAGAAAGACAGTAGACACCCCCAAAAAAGAAAAGGAACCCAGAGAAGGAAAAATGTCAGAAAGGCAGAAAGGAACTCACTAAGACAGGGCCGGAAGGAGTGTAGGGACAACGGAAAACTCAACTTCAGGAGGCGAACGGAGGGGCTTCTCGGACGACGAGGCTTCAGGCAACTCTCAGGCAAGAGCTCCAAGCACAGTGACAGCAAAAGTGGTCCTCCTTCGAGGACCGGGGTTTTTATACAGGGATGGAGATCTCTTCGTATCCCGAAAGGCATGTGCAGACACCGCCTCGAGCACGCCACCCGTCTCCTCGATAAGACGCAATGGCCATCAGGGACCTGACACATGGCGGCGTCACAGCGCCCTCATGATGATATGGTTAGGTTATTAAAACCGCCTCCAGACAGCCAGGCGCTATTAAAAACGCCTCGGAAAGCGAAGCGGCACCCCACGCCCTTTTATAAACTACAGGATCGGTTTCGGGAAAGTCCATCCTATCACTCCTAACCCCGTCGTGTCCTTGACCCCCCGAAGTCAGGAGCAGGGGGCAATTGTGTGGACTGCTTCTACCGAAACCGATGTTACACCCTCCTCGGTAACAGCGCCTATCAGAAAAGGCCTTAACCCCCTTCTCTCCGGCATAGCAGCGTCTCGGCCTTTGTCGAGGTGGGACTGGTCCCGGTAGAAGTGCCGACCATGTCCTACCGAACTTGGCCTCACGCTGGCATCCCAGTCCGATCTTGGGTATAGCTGACCCCGGCGTCTTCTCCAGTTCGGCCCCTCTGCCGAGGTGAACACCGGGCTTCCAGTTCCCATTATGAGATGGGACGGGTACTTTATAGGGAGTCCCTGTCAGGTAGGGCGGCCACCGGCCATCGATAAGGGCTCGTTCCTATCAACAGATCACATCCACATTTATGTGAGGGTTTTGAGGGGAGGTCTGATGGGACAAGTATCCTCACCTACCCCCACTAAAGATCCCAGGTGTGGGCTGATGGGACAAGTATCCTCACCTACCTCCACTGTGGAACCTTCCACTCTCCTCTATATATGCCTGCATGAAGAGTCATGAACAGGTACATGCAAGATACAGCCTGCACTGTTATTCTGCTAAACATCTCTTCTTCCCCACTTCACCCTAGTTCAGTGACTGCACTAACTCAGGCGTCGGAGTGCCTTTGGCTGACAGCAGCCTCGGGCCCTGACCGCTGTTCTCTCTTCCCTTTCAGATTCCAGGTTTCAGATCGGCAGAGACACTCTTGTTCAGCTAAACAGCCTCTCTATAAACCCTCATCATCAGCTAAACCAAGTCCGTAATAATTAGGCACGCACAACAATGATTGCATTTTTCTCTTTGATCGGAATGGCTTTTGCATAAAGGATCGCAAGGGGAACCTTCTATGTCACGGACCACTTAAAGGATTGCTTTTTCCTCTTCAAGCTCACATCGATTGAGACTCCTTCTCCACTCCTTTCTCTGGCATGGCACGGAAGACATCCACTGCAGCAATTTGGCAAAAGCGTCTCGGGCATCCTAGTCCTCGTATCCTTGCTCATTTAGTTCAAAATTAAGCTTTGTTTGTTATAAGCAAACCGATAATACCAGATTGTGTGGTTTGTTCTTTAAATAAAAATTGTCGATTGAGTTTTTATCCTTCTACTTCTAACTCTCCTGCACCTTTATATCTCATACATTCTGATTTGTGGGGCCCTACACTTGAATTGTCATATGGAGGTTATCATTTTTATGTTATTTTTAGTGATGATCTCTCCAAATGTACTTGGCCTTTTCCCTTAGTCAACAAATCAGAGACTTTTGATTATTTTAGCAAGTTTTAAAATACTGTTGAAAATCAATTTGGCACAACTATAAAGTTCCTTCAATTAGAGAACTGGTCTCTCCATCTACTTGATGTCAACAATGCCTTTCTCCATGGTGATTTGGATGAAGAAGTTTACATGACAATTCCGCCTGGTTTTTCTCGACAGGGGGAGATTCGAGTTTGCAAACTACATAAATCCCTATATGGTTTGAAACAGGCTTCTCGCCAATGGTTTGCAAAGTTTTCCCAAACTCTCCACCATGCTGGATTCTCCCAGTCACGAGCATATTACTCCTTGTTTACCAAGATCACAGGGCACTCTTCCACTTATGTCTTGGTGTATGTTGATGACATCATTGTTACTGGCAATCACCCCTCTGCAATTTAGCAACTAAAACATTTTCTTGCATGGAATTTCTTTATTAAAGATCTTGGGCGCCTAAAATATTTCCTCGGCATTGAGGTTACACGCTCCCAACAAGGCATCTTCTTATGTCAACACAAATATACGTTGGACATTCTTAAAGATGCAGGATTACTTGGTGCCAAGCCTTCTGCATTTCCCATGGAACAACACCTTCATTTGGCTTCTACTGATGGTGCACCTTTATCAGATCCTTTTGCTTATCGTCGACTAGTGGGACGTCTTCTCTACCTGACAGCTACTAGACCTGATATTGTTTATTCGGTCCAGATTCTAAGTCAGTTTATGCAGGATCCTCACACTACTCACACGGACACAGCCACACGAGTGCTTCGTTATCTCAAAGGTACACCTGGAAAAGGCATATTGCTCTCTCCATCAACTTCACTCACTTCGAGTAGTTTTTGTGACTCCGATTGGGTAGGCTGCCCTATGACTCGTCGCTCTACCACTGGTTTTTGTGTTTTACTTGGTTCTAATCCCATCTCATGGAAAACAAAGAAGCAAACTACCATTTCTCGCTCCTCTGTTGAAGCAGAATATCGTGCCATGGCGACACTCACATCTGAACTTCAATGGCTAAAATATCTTTTAAATGATCTTCGTGTCCCTCACATGTCGCTCATCACTCTCTATTGTGATAATCAAGCGGCAATTCACATTGCGAAGAACTCGGTAGTTCATGAGCGCACTAAACACATCGAGATTGATTGTCATTTCGTCCGCGAGAAAATCCAATCCAAGTTGATTTCTCCTCGCTACATTCGATCATCTGAACAAATTGGTGATATTTTTACTAAACCTTTGGGTAAGGATCCATTTCATTGTCTTATCAACAAGCTGGGCGTTAGTCACGTACACACTCCACCTTGAGGACGAGTATTAGAGACAATTATGACAATCACCAGTTTGACCAAATCAAATCATCTAGAGATTTTCTTCCTTGCTTGTAGCCTAGATTTTATTCTTGTTAACTTTAATTTTGGGATTTGTTAGTTGCCAATATGCAGTCAATATTCATTGTATAGCTATGTTAGCTACAATTTTGGGATTTAATTAGCTGTTAATATTCATTGTAACAGTCATCTATATATACAGATTAATGTAGGATTCTCTCACATTAAGAGAGAGCCATCAAGCAATTCGTCGTTCTTCTTCATATTCCTTTCTTTTAGATATTTACCCAAAAAAAAAGTCTTTAAAAGAATAGTGTCCAATCAAGAAGTCATTTATGGTTTTTGTCATTTTTTTCTTTTTCAAAAAAGAGGCTTTTGTCATTTAGTGGTACTCAAACTCATTGAGAACCTTCCGCGTTCTAGTGAGATAGATTCCGCGAACTCGTTGCGAATGCTCTCAGATCTACTGGATGACCAAGTCAGGGTTCCATCTCCTTTATATAGAGCGATCCCTAGGAGTCACGACTATTATGGACTCTACTCCACCTGGAATCCCACATCTCCTGACCAGCGTGAGACTTCTACCAAACCGGGAATCTGAACTTGATGCAAACTCTAACACCAAGAGCTTGATCCTTATCTGCTCAAAGAGAACATATGTGTTAAAATGATGGAATCTTTAGTTTTCTAACATGGTGGACATGGTGGAAATGGGTGAAAAGAGCTCATGTGTATAAAAGGATGTTACTTGTCTTTGATTAGTCATTGAAAATAATGTAGAAAAATCAAAGCTCCTAGGCACCATAAAATTCCCAATTAAAGAAGATTCAAGGAAAGTTGCAGGGATGGCCCATTAGGGTAATAGTCCATCTTTCCATTTAGAAAAGGATGGGCAACTTTCTTCACAAGTGTGCTTTGGCCCTCTTTTCTCGATTTTTGGAGATGGTTTTAGGGCCATCAATCAATAATTATCCCACCTTCCAAATGGATGACAATGGATCTCCACTTTTCCAAATAGGGTATAAATCAAAGTAGACTCCAATCGTAACAGGTCGTCCATCTTCCAAAACACGGCAACTTTCTATACCGCAACTCTCTATACAGTCTATGTATAGAAGGCCCGTATGGTAACTTCACTTAACTAGCTAGTGAAGTGAGCATAGTGAAGTGAGCTCAAGGGTCAATCTAATACACTAGAGAAGATATTTATCAAAAAAAAAAAAAAAGAGTCTATAAAAGAATAGTATCCAATCAAGAAGTCAGTTATGGGCGCAATCCTGGTGGGGTCCATCAGATGAGTGAACACAACCAGTCTCAATACCTAGAGAATCCTCTCTCTCTCTTCATTATTTGAATGGATATTTTGTGCGTTCCATTACTTGATTTTGATTTGACCATTTGGTCTCTTGATCTATGACTGTTGGGAACATCTAAAGGAGCATTTCTATCACTTAGTATTTTTAGTTGGGAATCGTACATTTCGGAATTTTAGTTAATCGATTCTTCTTTTATCTAGTTTGAGGCTAAGATTTACATGGGTAGAGTGCTCTGATGGGCTGAAATGATCCTATCATAGATGTGCTCGCCATGTTACCTTTTCAAATTGAACTTCAGTCGCAAAATTAAGTAAACGATTGCAATTTGACGCAGGTAAGAGCATTTTCATCCATTTCCTAACCATAAGTAGAGGAGAGGGATGGAGTTTCATTATTTAAAGGTGACCCTACAGTGAAAAGCATTATATTATAAAATGGGTAGACTTCTTTTAAGAAGAGAGACTTTCTTCTTTCTTGTTTTTCTCTTTTTTTTGCTAAAATGCAAATATATGTTAGGAGGAGAAAGAAACATAACTAACAGGAAGTTAAGCCCCAAAATATTTACAAAGGAGAGAAGACAAACCAAATCAACAAAAGAAAATACACTAAAAACTAAGCATAAACCAACAGAAGAAAATACATAAAAAACTAACTAAAAAAACAGAAGACAAGAAACAGGACGACCATAGTAGAGAACCACAGGGACGAGACGACCAAGACCACAGCAAGGACCACGATGAGGCAGACCTGAGCTACACATGATGAAGAGAAGCAAGAGATGAACTAAAAGGAACAAGATAGTAGTAGAGCAAGCGACTGGACATCAGAACCTGAACTGGAGCAATGTTGAGCAGCCAAGGAGGAACAGAGAGTCGGTGCTGTCAGAGATCACAGCGAGCAAAGGCATCTGCACCGAGAAGAAAAATCTTCAACATCTTTAAAACATTTTCTAGTTTCTATAATATATATGAACACATAGCAACTCTTCACCTTACATTGGGCATAACTGGAAGATTCCTACAAGCATATGCACTAAGTGGTAGACCTAGGATTTTTGCCCAAGGGAGCAGACCTGAAAAGACACGTAGTTGGGTTTTGGGAGCGGACCCTAAAATCTTCAAGTGGATTTTGAAAGCTGGTTTAAAATTTTTATATGGGCTTTGGAATTGAAGCCAGGCCCGAGCAGGTGACTGCCTCCAAAAGCGTATATGTGGGTCCGCCTCTGTATGCACTAGCATGTATATCATGCCTAGGGATGTCAAACGGGCCACGCCGGCCCGCCAGGGAAAATCCCTGGCACAACACGGCCCGCTCCAGACCGGCTCGCTTTTTTTTTTTTTTTTTTTTTATAAATCTAATGGTCTAATAATATATCACTCCAAACTATGGATGAGCCTAATTAAATCTAATGGTCTAATAATTTATCACTCCAAGTTGAGATCATACTCCCATGTCCCATTACGAGAGCTCTATTTGTATATATATATGGGTTGGTTGGGACCTAATATCTGATTGGACACATTCCAAAGAGATACCTGTGAGTCCAAGACTAAATCCATGGTTTGAGGTACAAGTGAAGAGACCAAACTATACTTAGAGCTGATTATGTTTTAATGGGATAATATATTCATAATAAAAGTAAAAGTAACATTATTTATATTTTTTAATTTGGATTACTATTATTATATATGAAAGAGACTGATTTTAATTGAAATCAGCCTCAATTGATTTTGACCATTTCATCCAATGCTGACCACATTGATTTCAATTGAAATCAGCCTCAAAACTGCCTTGGCCTTTGAGTTGCATGGTTTGATGAAGCTTTTCAAATGAAATTAAATGAGAGAAGGTAAGGGCCTGTTTGGCATCGTTCTTGTGTTGTTCCCAATTTTGTGCTTGGATTAGGTTGTGCTGAGATCAGGTTGCACCGAGTCTATACTCTACGGAACTTGTTTGGCAACATTATATTAAATTACTCTACTAAAAATATGCCGTACGGAACTTGTTTGATAACATTAGAAAGTTTTACTCCAAGGAGCAAATATAGGATTTACAGTGTGGGACCCCACCTTTTATTATTTGCAGTAATATTATTATCATATATAGGACCCACCTGTAGAAGTTTCAACATGGTACCTGCTTTTAAAAATTAGAACATGGAACCCATATCCATTGGATTTATAATGTGGGCTCACCTTTATAGGAATTATAATTAATGTGGGCCAACTTTTTGTAAATGTAAATATGGGATCCACCTTTAAAAATTAGAATACAGGCTCACATTCATAGGATTTACATTGTGGATTCACCTTTTGTAAACGAGACCATATGACCCATATTTATTAATTACAAAGTGGAGCCACATTTTTTGTAATTGTAGACACAGGGCACACCTTTAGAAATTAGAATGTGGTGCCCACCTTTAAAAATTAGAATATAGGGGTAGCACATTTATAAAATCTACAATGTGGGCCCACCTTTATAAGAATTATAATGTAGGGCCATACTTTTTGTTAATTGTGAACACGAGACCCACCTTTAAAAAGTAACAAAGTGGTACCCCCATTTAGAAATCCGAACATGGGGCCATCATTAAAATGTGGGGCCATACTTATTGTTAATTGTGAACATGTGACCAACCTTTAAAAAATTACAATGTGGTACCCACATTTAGAAATCCGAACATGTGGCCACCATTAAAATGTGATTGTGAACTCGGGACCCACCTAGAGAAATTACAACATGATGCCTACCTTTATAAACGATTTATAATGTGGTCCCACCATTATAGAATTATAATATGGGCTCACCTTTTGTAATTGTGACCATGTGACCTACCTCTAGGAATTATAAAGTGGGACCACCTCCTTTGGAATTGTGAATGTGGGGCCTATATTTAGGATAAGTGAGAGGATTTAGGATCTTCAAATGATATTCTTTAAAAGGCAAGAGATCAAAAAGAAATAATTATGCCAGCAAGTTGTTTCTTAAAAAAAATAAAGTTTTTTCGTTCCAACTTTCTTATGCTGGTGGGTTAAGATTTTGAGATTCTTCTCATGAGAACAAAATTCGGAACAATCATTTACACATACCAAACATGTTTTCTACACTCTTATCTCGTGGGAACATAGGAACATCCAAATGGCACAATGCTAAACGCACCCTAAGTTTCTCCTCTTACTTATCACAACTCTCCTTAATAAATCCTACAATATCTCTCTTTAATCAATGGGCAGGGGCTTACATAGGACAATTCTTATCATTTGGTAGGGACTTAGATTGGGATATTCTTATCGTCTGAGATTTCTAATAATTCATTTTATTAATGAAATAGAATCTCTTTGATAAAGAAAGTTAAAAATAAGGACAAACACTCTAGAAATCTAATTTTTAGTGAAACATGAAAGTTTTTTATTTTTAAAGTCTATTTAACATAACATTGAATTTAAGAAGAATAATGCATGTTTTAACTGGCAGGGATGAGGGACCTACATGAACTAATTCTTATCATTTGAAATTTCTAACAAATTTTTCTTCTTTAGAAAGTTAAGAATAAGAAAACAAATTATAAATTTTAGTGAAAAGTAAAAGTTTTCTATTTTTAAAGTCGATTTAACCAAAACTGATTCAAGAAGAATGATGCATGTCTTAACCGGCAGGGTCTTATAATTACATTGGACAATTCATATCATTTGAGATTTCTAACAAATTCTTCATTGATTATCATGCATATTAAATCAAAGGTGTTTGATAAAGATAGTTATAAAAGAAAATAATCAACAATTATTATTTTTAGTGAAGTTTTTTTATTCATGAAAAAGGCTTTTTTATTTTTAAAGTATAATTCTTTCTAAAATGTGATCTTATAACTTAATATAGTACCCTTTATCTTTTATAATTACAGCCACATTTTCTTTTTCGCTTGATCCTTTTTAGATTTTATTATATTTAGCGTTTTAATTTTTCTCATTATTGGATTCTTTTAATCTGTAATGCGAAGTAGATGATACATTAGTAAGTTTGTTGAATTATAAGTAATGGAAGTTCTTGCCAACATCTCAAAACTTGTATTAAAAGTTAGGCCCAATTTCCATAATGATTTTTGTCATAATGGGCCCACAGTGTTATATAATGATGGGCATCCTTTGTATATATATATTTTTTTGGTAAATAAAACCTTGATTAAAAGAAAAAAAAATAGAAGGGTTAGAGTATTTATAGATTTTGTAAAATTGAAAAAGGATACAAAATACCCCTTATATAACCGTTTTATGGCTGTTGGGAGGTTAAAATGAAGAATTTTGTAAAAAAAAAAAAGTCATTTTTGGGCGGGCCAGCAGGCCGTGCCTAGTGGGCCAGGCGGGCCGTGCCTCGAAGGGCCAGGCGGGCCGTGCCTGGAGGCCGATCCCAATGGGCCTAGTGGGCTGCAGCCCCAGCCCACGTGCCTGGCAAGCCTGGGCCAAACGGGCCCAGCCACCTCGGCCCAGCCTGGCCCATGTGACGGGCCGTACCGTTGACCGGACCGGGCCAGGCCAAGGGCCGTTGACTGGCGGGCCCGTCGGGCCCATTTGACATCCCTATTCATGCCTTAGCTTATTGGAGAGCGCACATGCCACATGCATGCTAATCCGTACTAGTCTAATCCCTAGAAGCCAGAAATTGGATAATTTTAAAAATGATTTTGGCAATTCTAAAAGTAAACGAATTGGATAATCTTAAGAAAGCTTTTGGTAGTTATGATAATATTTTAACAAAAAACACAAATCTTTTTTTTTTCTATTTTTTGGTAAAAGAATACACTTTAGATTAGAAAATGCCTTCCGTACCTGCTTATTGCTACACCAACGATCATCAACCTCACTAATCTCTAAGCAATGAGTGAGGAGGCACATCTGTGACTCATTATTGTCCTTCATTAATTAGCCACTAATTCGTTCCTTGTCTTTTGGAGTTTTGCCACGTATCTTGCTACTTTCACATAAAATAGATCTCCCATGTCATCAAAGAATTGGAAGTATGCAATCCTCCAAGACCTTTTAAATATAAGAATGCCGCATACGACCCAAAATCCCACGATAAACCCGAATACCATGCTGATATAAAATAGGTGCATTAGCAACTCATCATTGCTTTCTTCTTCGTCGACAACTAATTGTGAATCACGAGAAGTTTCATTTTCTCAGCATTGGTTCAAAAGTGGCAGCCCACATAAAAAAGGGTTTCCACAGGATGTATCGATGATGGTATCAAGTTGGTTGCCCCGTGGAATTCTTCCCAAGAAATTGTTATGTGACAAGTTCGGGAGAACTAAAAAGGTCAACTTTGATAAGCTATATGGAATCGCACCTGAAAGCCAGTTGCATGAGAGATTTGGAGATTCCATATGCCGTAGACCGCTGATATTTTCTAGGATTTTTCTTGTCAGATGATTTTTTGATAAATTCAGACCAAGCAATAAAAAAAAAATGAGTAATTTGTTGAGGAATTTCTCCACATAGATTATTCCTTGATAAGTTGATGTGGACCACGAGTGAGATTTAGTGCTATACTTTAGTTGACTTCCTTTTGAATACACCAGAATACTCTCTAAAGCATCAGTTATACCTCCACTGTAAATAATTTCATTCGTCTTGTTATTGATAGCCATACCAGTGAAGTGAGCTCAAGGGTCACTCTAAGAGACTAGAGAAGATATTTACCAAAAATAAAAAGAGTCTATAAAAAAGAATAGTATCCAATCAAGAAGTCAGTTATAGCTTCTGTCATTTTGTGTATGAAGAATGTAGATATTTACCCCAAAAAAAAAAAAAAAGAGCCTATAAAAAAGAATAGTTTCCAATCAAGAAGTCAGTTATGGCTTTTGTCATTTTGTGTATGAAGAATGTAGCTTTTTTACTTTCTTTTCCATTTTAAAAAAGAGGCTTTTGTCCATTAGTGGTTCGCAAACTCGCCGAGAACCTTGCGTGTTCTAGTGTGAGATAGATCCCGTGAACTTGTTGTGAAAGCTCTCAGATCTACTGGATGACCAAGCAAGGATCCCCATCTCACTTATATAGAGCGATCCTTATGAGTCACGACTACTATGGACTCTACTCCTTCTGGACTCCCACATCTCCTGACTAGCATGAGAATTATGCCAAACCGGGAGTTTGAACTTGATCCAAACTCTACCACAAGAGCTTAGATCCTTCTCTGCTCAAAGAGAATATGCGCCTTAAAATGATGGAATCTATAGCCTTCTAACATGGTGGACATGGTGGGAATGGGTGAAAACAGTTGATGTGTATAAAAGGATGTGACTTGTCTTTGATTAGTCTTTGAAACTGACATAGAAAAATCAAAGCTCTTGGGCACCATAAAATTCGCAATTAAAGAAGATTTCAAGAAAGTTGCAAGGATGACCCATTAGGGTAATACTCCATCTTTCCATTTAGAAAAGAGAAAAGACAAACCAAATCAACAAAAGAAAATACATTAAGAACTAACCATAATCCAACCGAAGAAAATACATCAAATACTAAGTAAAAAAACAGAAGACAAGAAACCAGGACGACCATAGTAGAGAACCACAGGGAGGAGACAACCAAGACCACAGCAAGGACCACAATGAGGCAGACCTGAGCTACATAGTACAGAAGCTAGAAATGACGAAGAGAAGCAAGAGATTGACTAAGAGGAACAAGAGAGTAGCAGAGCAAGCGACTGGACATCAAAACCTGAACTGGAGCAATGTTGAACAGCCGAGGAGAAATAGAAAGTCGTTGCTGTCAGAGATCACAAGAGGAAAATACTTCAAGTCGATGCTTGATAAGTTTATGTTGACCACGAGTGAAATTGTAGTGCTGTACTTTAATTGACTTCCTTTAAAATACACCAAAATACTCTCTAAAGCATCAGTTACACCTCCACTATAAATAATTTCATTCGTCTTGTTAATGATATTCATAGCAGTGAAGTTACCAAAGCACGTTGGTATTGTTCCTGATATAGTATTTTGTGCAAGATCCAAGACTTGAAGTTCTGAAACTAGAGTCAGTTGTGGAGGAAGGTTACCATCAAACATATTCGAATGTAGGGAGAGGAATTTGAGAGATGACAATTCTTCACCAATCCAGTTTGGTATCTTGCCTGAGAATCCATTTTCTCCAAGTTCAAGTGTGGCCAATCGTTTGCAGTTTTTCATGGTTGGAGGGAGCTCTCCTAAAAGCTTATTTTTGTTCAAGTGCAATGACCGAAGCCACGACAAATGACCTACTGAGATAGGAATAACTCCAGAGAGACTGTTATTTCCCAAATCCATAGCCACCAAATACTGTAAATCTCCTAAGCAACATGGAATTTCACCAGTCAAAAGATTGTCATTGAGAAATAAATTTGCTAAATATTTCAGTTTGCATAGAGATAGAGGAATGCTTCCCTTTAAACGGTTATAGTAAAGTGACAAGGACATTAGATTTGATGTCTTTTCTCCAATGCTTCTTGAAATTGAGCATGAGAGTGAGTTATTGGACAGACCTATATGATAAATGTTGGGAAATAATTTCTATAAAAAATCGGGGAAGGCATCTGAAATACTTGCACTTGAGAGCGACAGAAAATGGAATTCATTATGAGTTCGACGCCATGTTGGAAAATTTGGCCCTAATTTGCAATTACTCATTTTGACTCCTAAAAGTTTAAAAGGGGGAACCCAGCTGGATGACCAAGCAAGGGTCCCCATCTCTCTTATATAGAGCGATCCCTATGACTCACGACTACTATAGACTCTACCTCTCCTTAAAACCACATCTCCTGACCAGCGTAAGAATTTTGCCAAACCGGGAGTCTGAACCTGATCCAAACTCTATCACCAAGAGCTTGATCCTTATCTGCTCAAAGAGAAAAAGTGTCTTGAAATGATGGAATCTTTAGTCTTCTAACATGGTGGACATGGTGGAAATGGGTGAAAAGAGCGAATGTATATAAAAGGATGTGACTTGTCTTTGATTAGTCTTTGAAAATAACGTGGAAAAATCAAGCTCCTGGGTACCCTAAAATTCCCAAGTAAAGAAGATTCCGGGAAAGTTGCAGGGATGACCCATTAGGGTAATAGTCCATCTTTCCTTTTTTAAAAGGGTGGGCAACTTTCTCCACAAGTGGGCTTTGGCCTCTTTTCTCGATTTTTGGAGATGATTTTAGGCTCATCAATCAATAATCATCCCACCTTCCAAATGGATGGCAATGGATCTCCACTTTTCCACATAAGGTATTGATCAAAGTAGACTCCGATCGTAACAGCTCATCCATCTTCCAAAACACGGCAACGTTCTATGCAGTCTATGTATGGAGGGCCTATATGGTAGCTTCACCTAACTAGCTAGTGAAGTGAGCCCAGTGAAGTAAGCTCAACGGTCAATCTAAGAGACTAGAGAAGATATTTACCAAAATAAAAAAAATAGTCTATAAAAGAATAGTATCCGATCAAGAAGTCATTTATGGTTTTTTTCATTTCGTGGATGAAAAATGTAGCTTTTTTACTTTTTTTTTCTTTTTCAAAAAGAAGCTTTTGTCAATTAGTGGTACGCGAACTCGCCGAGAACCTTGCGCGTTCTAGTGTGAGTTAGATCCCGCGAACTCGTTACGAATGCTCGTAGATCTATTGGATGTCCAACCAAGGGTCCCCATCTCTCTTATATAGAGCGATCCCTAGGAGTCACGACTGCTATGGACTCTACCACTCCTGGAATCCCACATCTCCAGACCAGTGTGATAATTCTGCCAAACCGGGAGTCTAAACCTAATCCAAACTCTATCACCAAGATCTTGATCCTTATCTGCTCAAAGAGAACATGCACTACTACCAAAAGGACATTTTATATCGGTTGCAAAAACTGCCCTATATCGGTTTTTAATATAACCGATATAATATCTTCAGTCAAGGTATTTTATATTGGTTAATGTTTTTTTATATCGGTCAACTTTTTTTTATATCGGTTACATAGTAACCGATATAATAATCTCTATATATAATATCGGTTAGCTATATTTTATATCGGTTATTATCAAAACCGATATTATATAGTTTCCCAAAACCGATATGACATCTATCTTTTTATATCGGTTCTTCTTAAATCACATTTTTTTTTTAATATCGGTTTTGGCCCGCTAAAACTAGTGAAAATTTCGATAGTTTTCCTGTAACGCCCCGTCCATTAATCTCCTATTAATATTAATTAATTGTGTGATTAGTAAGGAAGTGTGTTTAGAGTCTTAGCGAGTCGGGTTTGACGTGTGGCTCATGCATGCGAAGTCTCGCGCGAGTCCAAGTTTGTTTGAATACCCTTTCGTTGTAACCCGATCCGGACCCGACCCAAAACTCGACCCGAACCCAACCCAAGGCCCAAATGGGCTGTTTGGTAATTCTCACCCCCATCCCTCCTTTTAGGTCACAAAACCCATCTTCCCCCTCCCCTTTTCATAACGACAACAGCAGCCCCCTTTCTTTTCTCTCTTTCTCTCATCTCTCACGTTCTTCCACTCTCACTCTCGCTGCTGCCGCCAAACGACGCCGCCATCACTGTCGCATGCCAGCATCACCACCAGGCTCTCCATTCTCTTCTCCACTCTCATCTCTCCCTCTTCCCAGCAGCAATAAACCCCATCTCTCTTCTTTTTCCTCTTTTCTCTTCTCCCTCATCTCACCTCATTCACTGCCGCCCCACTATCCCAGAACCGCCCCGTCGTCGCCAGACCCACCTGCGTCGCCGGCGAGCGTCCCCATTTCCGACGAATCAGCCCCATCTCTCTATCTCTGTTCTTCCCCCATTTTTCCCCTTCATTGTTCATTTCTTTCTGTCCCCTGTTTCTTTCTTTCATTCTCTGTTTTCTTTCTTTTTCACTCATCTCTCCATCCACACTCCTTGCTGCCAACGAAAATAACCCACCTCACCCATTTCCTTATCTCATTTTCTCATCATCTCATTTCATTTTCTCTCATCTCATCTCCCTCACCTCACTCCACTCACTGTCAACTCACGTTGACTTCTCCACTCACCACCCATTTCACCATTGCATTTTCTATTTCTTTATTTATCTCTTTCTCCATTTTTACTTTATGCCCTCAAGTAACTTATGAAATTGTGTTTTCTATTTTGCATTTAGGTATCAGAAATGATGGGATCATTCCTCACCAGAGGGCTTGTGTATGTCACATTGCTACTTACTGAAATGCTTCACTTGTCTTGTTATTATCTCCATTGTGTGAATTTCTATTTGGTGGGTGAATTTCTGTTTGCTGGATGGCCCTAGGATAAACTTATCCAGCTTATGAGTGCTTTAAAATTGTGGAAAAGAACAAACCAGAGATCGAGCAACTGCGATTCTGGTGTCAGTATTGGTGAGTATTTGTTACTTGTAAACTGTTTCTTTAGGATTATCTTATTTAGGACCTGTTGTTGTTGGTTTATTTGATTATACAGAAGGCGTTACACCTGATGGTATGTACATATAATATCTCTTTTGTTTCTCATGACGGGCCAACTCCTTTCCCTGATCCTATCATCATGTATGCTCAGGGACTAAAGTTCGTGTATACTGTCAGATTGGTAAGACAAACCAAGGGAAATTTGATTTAGATGTTGCCGTCAGGACACTTGATCTTTATAAGAAGTAAGTTTTCTCAATGTGTTGTGGTTTGCCTGCGTAGTTTACATAAATGTAACATTTATTTCTGAATTAATTCACACTGTATTTGGGTCCTCTGATGCGCTCAATTGGGTGGGATTAGACCCATGTAACAAACGTAGTATTCCAATTCCTTTTTTTTTTCCAGTAAGCTAGCACTTAAGTTGTAAAATCTAATGCTCAATTTGTAAAATATGATCCCTTATAGGATTCTGTTTCATTCCATTTTTTCTTTTGTTGTTGTTGCTACTGTTGTCTGCATGAGAGACATATACATGTCTAATTGGGTAGGAGAAATGAAAAGGTTTAGTTTTATTTAGTTTCATGCTGAATGAATCCAGACTTGATCAGACCCCTAACTCGCCAACTGCCAACAGTAATTCTCTAGATTATCTAATTTTGCCTTTGATTTTGTTCCATCTTTTCCATAGTTTGTTCCTTTGTTTTTCTTCTCATTGGTGATGCTTATCTTGATTAGCACAATGTGTTACTTCTTTTTCCTTGAGCAGCTTCTGGTATGTGAGACATGCGCTTACCGATTATGCATATCATTTCACTTTTTCTGTTATTCACAAGGAGTTTGCTTATGCTTTCTATTCGTTTTGTAGGTCGATGACCTGAATTCTCAAGCAATTAATATTGCAGCACCACTTTCTTTCAGCCTGGGCCTTTTGTCATCAATCTCTGTAATTTTCCTAGGTACAACTGATCCTTCAGAGAAACTGCAATAATTCTTAGGACTCTCCTGTTTTACTCAAACATTTTCTCATTTTTGTGCAGCAAG
Organism: Umbellularia californica; assembly: GCA_028538565.1. Taxonomy (NCBI): domain Eukaryota; kingdom Viridiplantae; phylum Streptophyta; class Magnoliopsida; order Laurales; family Lauraceae; genus Umbellularia; species Umbellularia californica. Next base: position 21,075,266 of record JAPQWN010000005.1, on the reverse strand, counting down.
CAAGGATTATGTTTGGTCATATTCAGCATTTCAGTTTGTACTTGTGGCATTGTTTCTCCATATCTTTTATTCTGTGGTGAGCAACTTTTACAAGAAAATTTCAGTAATATCCCACACACACACAAAAAAAAAAAATAGTGATATATGATTTCATTTGATTTGTTCATTCCATTTGATGTCGTCATTGTTAGAGTGACATGTTTACCCTCCAATCATAGTACCTAGTGGTATTAGTTTGTACATAGAAATTAATTTGTTTATATATATATATATATACAAAGGTTTTTGTTGTTTAGATGTTAGTATTTTGAGGTATATTGCAGGTTTTTTGGTCGTGGTATAGCAGGTTCTTTTGATATTAAAAAAAAAATTTGTGAAATTATATCGGTTATAATGTAACCGATAAAATAAACCATATAAAACCGATATAACAAACCAATTACATATTTTTTATATCGGTTATTCTTAATCAATTATATCGGTTATTATGAAACCGATATAAAAAACCATATGAAACCGATATAACATATATTAATTATATCGGTTTGGCTACAAGTTATATCGGTTTGGCTATAAGTTAAATCGGTTTTACAATAATTTATGATATAAATACATATGATATTTCATCGCTTTAGGCTTAACCGATATGAAATATTACACTTATTACATCGGTTCCGTTTATCTTTTATATCGGGGGTACTTACATCGGTTTGAAGTTTACTCAAAAACCGATATAATAGGTCTTTTATATCGGTTTTTAGCCGATATAAAAACCCTTTTTTCTAGTAGTGATGTGTCTTAAAATGATGGAATCTTTAGTCTTCTAACATGGTGGACATGGTGGAAATGGGTGAAAAGAGCGGATGTGAATAAAAAGATATGACTTGTCTTTGATTAGTCTTTGAAAATAATGTGGAAAAATCAAATCTCTTAGGCACCATAAAATTCGAAAGGAAAGAAGATTCTGGGAAAGTTGCAAGGATGGCCCATTAGGGTAATAGTCCATCTTTCCATTTAGAAAAGGATGGGAAACTTTCTCTGCAAGTGGGCTTTGGCCTCTTTTCCCGATTTTCGGAGATGGTTTTAGGGTCATCAATCAATAATTATCCAACCTTCCAAATGGATGGCAACGGATCTCCACTTTTCCACATAGTGTATTAATCAAAGTAGACTCCGATCGTAACAGGTCGTCCATCGTCCAAAACACGGTAACTTTCTATACAATCTATGTATGGTAACTTCACCTAACTAGCTAGTGAAGTGAGCTCAAGGGTCAATCTATGTGATGAGAAATGATATTTACCAAAAAAAAAAAAAGGAAGAGAGTCTATAAAAGGATAGTATCCAATCAAGGAGTCATTTATGGTTTTGTCATTTCGTGGATGAAGAATGTAGCAGTTTTACTTTTTCTTTTTCTTTTCAAAAAGAGGCTTTTGTCATTTACTGATATGCGAACTCGTTGAGGACTTTACACGTTTTAGTGTGAGATGGATCCCGCGAACTCGTTAAGTTTTTTAACCTTGCCCATTAGGGTAATAGTCCATCTTTCCATTTCTATAAATGATACTCTGTTAAGTTTTTTAAAATTAATTTCAGGGTTTTTTAAAATTATTCAAAGATTGTTTAAAAAATTATATATATAATAAGAAAACGACTAGCATGGACCGTCGTTGTTTAATTTTACTAATTTAGAGAGAAAATACCGACGGCCAATGACGGTCGGAAATCGCGACCGTCCACTAATGTCAGTAATTTTTAATTTTACTAACGGTCATAGGCCATCGTTTTTATTAAACGACGTTATTTTATTTATTTATTTTTTTTTTTTGGGCGGTATTCTCGACGGTGTTAGTGGTCGTTCTTTGTTGAAAACGACGGCATTTTGACGTAATGGGTCCTCATGCATGCGAGGTACATAGGGACGACGGTTCATTAGAGTTTCTCGATAAGAAATTGGTCTCACGCGTATAACCTTAAGAGGGAATTGTGAGCCATGCACACCATGGTTTAATAATATGGCGGAGCTGTAATATTTATATCAAATACTTTACTATCGGAAGAATTCTCTTTATGTGCTTCTAACATGTTTTTTATGGGTGAGCATAATGCAGTCGCCACTAGCTCATCGGCCCAGTCAGAATGCTACCTACATATATCCATGTTGGTCGTCCCTCTTCACAAGCCAGCCCAGCCGTGGGCCTACCTCACATCGGTTGCCTTCTCAATATCTAGTGATTGGGCCCCATGTTGAATGCCCCACTCTTAAATCCCAATGGATATAAATCCAAGCCATGAATCCTCCATTTAAGCCTTCTTGGACTTGCTCAAGTGTCACTACAGGTTGGGTTGATACTCGCCTTAAACCTACCCAATAACCCATCTACCAACCTGTATTGATCAAGTCCTACAAGGACCATGTCATCAATAACCATTCCCACTAAAAAAATTGTTTAAATTTTAAGAAAAGCAATGGGGGGAGATCCCTACATAGGTTGACCAACCCTTAGGTCGACCACTCGACCCACCTCACCTTCCACCACTTTGCCTCATTTATGCCGATTTGAGCCAAAAACAACCCAATCCAACAACCCACCTAATGACCATGTAGGGAATGACTACCCCACACCACCTATAAATAACCCATCTCTCCCTCATTTCTGACCAAATCTCAAGTCCAAAATCACCTAAGCTCTCCTCCTCCCTAGCCTCTTTCCGACGACTTCAGCCCTCGCATATCCATTTTTTCCCATGAAGCAAAGTGAAGAGGAGGCTTTTTGGTAAATAAGTGAAGAAGAAGCTTGATATGGCCATTTGGCCTTCTGTTCTATTTTTTGTGTAAATCTTTTGCATCTCTTTCAAAAATTCATGATAATTAGCCCACATCTAAATGAGATCATTGTAGGAACCATTGGAGAATCGAGGTGAAAATGTGGCCTGGTTTCTACCCAATAATCGGAACAAGATCCCACAATCCTTCAATGTAAACTAAATACAAAAGTCAAATTTTATGGAGAGAAATTAAAGAAACAATGCATTCCTCTTATTTTTCTTTTCTATTTTCTGCATTTTCTTTTGGGCCTTAAATCCTAAACCCATCTATTTAAATTGCATTAGGCTGGTTATGAGGGCTAAGCGGATTAACGGGTTAACCCTAACCCAGGCCGCTTTTATAATAAATCAGGTTCTCCTACTCTGTGACTGACCCATATATGTTATGGGTCGGGGTATCCAGGTCCAATACGGATTGGGTCAGGTTAAGTTACTGGGGTCTGATCAGATTTTGACATACATAAATAGAGTCGGGGACATTTTCTGAAGGCACTAATAGGGGCATCTTTCCAAATTTGCCATTTCCTTGGCTTTCCTTCCGAAACTGTTCTTTTCTTTTCTCATCTTAACAAAGAAATTAAAGGTGGGAAAAGTGACATTATTCATGTCAACCCTGCTTTTTAGAAGATTTAAACTGCTCGAATGCATATCCTCTTGTTTGTTTGTTTGTTTGTTTTATTTTTTTATTTTTATTTTTTTTTTATTTACCTTGTGATGTAGCCAAATTCCACTTCAATATGCATTAGAACTCACTTTCTTTTATACTACACGAATAATCCATTTAAATAGAAAGCGTTGAACTCATTAGGAGCCCAGAATTTTAGATGCTAACAAGGCGCTTCCACAAAAAAGTATAAAAACTTAAAAAAGGGAAATTTAGCGAGAAAAACCGTCCTACACGGGCATTGCAGTAATTTGGCCCCAATAAAAATTAGCAGACAGAATGGGTCCTAAACTTACGTTTTCTTTTTTTTTTTTGTTGTCTTTTTGTTCTATAGTCGATATCGACGCTCATTCGTAACTACACTTAATACCCAGTTTCGCATCTCCTTTCCCCTTTACGTTGTTCGTCTCTTGTCTGGTGTCTGCAACACCACCTGGCAACGAAAATCCTCTGCAGGTCTTTATTCACTCCATTAAGGGTGGCGGTTGCACTCCTTTAAGAGGCAAGTAGACACATGAATCTTTATTATTAGTTTGATAGTTTCCCCAAAACTTAGCATTCACCCAACTTGTTGATTCATATTCTTCCTTTTATATGTTACCAACCCTAGACAAGTATTCAACGACCTTGATCTGTCCTAAAAAATGGCATCCAAGTGCATCTAGACCTGTGAATGGTGGATATTTAATTTACTCCTAAAACACCATTACCATCCTTTTAATTTTCACTTACGTTTTTGGGTTTAGGGTTATAAATGTGCATTTTTTTACTATCCCAGAAAATGGCACCCAAGTACATCTAGAGTTTTGAACGGTGGGTATGTTTCTCCTAAAGTGACACTACCATCTTTAATTTTCGCATACATATTTGGGTTTAGGGTTTTAAATGTGCTTGTATTTGACAATACAGACATCACTTCTCTTCTTCACTGTATTATGTACCTTAAACTAAAAACACAACATTAATCATGCCCCATGTTAATTCTTTTTTTATCTATTTCCTTTAACAAGATCTAGAAATTTTAACAGCACATGGACCTTGTCTCATGAAATTGTTATAAAAGGTGGATATGCTCCTACAGTTACACCATCGTATTTAGTTTTCATATTCCTTTTTAGGTTTAGGGTTTAAAATATGCATAGTCTCTGTATGGCATTGTTTAACAATACAATGGGCATTGTTTATGCATACATATTTACCTTCTGTTCCTATCACTATTATAAACTAATTTTTTATTTTTAAATAGCATGTCAGATTGCGAGGTCTTAATCATATTCCACTACGATGGAAACTTTGTGTCCCTGATTGCTAATCACATGAAATTGTCTTAATGCCATATGTGTTGCCCACCCTGATTGCTCATTTATTTTGGATGCAAACGAAGAATATACTGCTAAGGAAGACATCAAGGTTCTTGATAAGTTACATGGTAATCTGCTAACTTACATTTTTTTTGCGTCCTTTAAACCGAGTGCCAGAGAAATGAGAAGATGGGCAAACTACAAAGTGCGAACGAGATTGCAAGGTCACTCCATTCCGAACTATCAAACCCATGCAAAACTAATGATTTTAGCATGCATTTAAACAAAAGAAGCAACCATTGACGATGAGTGATTTGAGGGGTTATTCTTAGAATTAAAATATTCATTAAGATCAATAAATTTAGTTCGCAATTTTCTAATCTGAGCTCTTTCCAAAGTCCAAACAACCGAACAAATAAATCCAGAAAAAAGGCATTTTTAGAAACCGAGTGCCAGAGAAATGAGAAGATGGGCAAACTACAAAGTGTGAAGGAGATTGCAAGGTCGCTCCATTCCGAACGATCAAACCCATGCAAAACCCATAAATCCCACGCCAAATTTAGGGCACAAATACAATAACGACAACGAAAACAAACATACCTCGATATGCGTCAAAGTGTGGAAAATCTTTGAAAAGTTGGAGCGAATGTTTCCCTGGGACCACTGTTGAGAAGAGAACAGTCGCCAATAAGATGAAAGGGAAAAGGGGGAAAGGAGATGAAGACAGAGTGAGAGTAAAAGTGGCGTGTCGCGCTTTTGTATACTGTAGGGATATATAGTCGATATCGACTATTACAAAAAAAAAAAAAAGCAAAATGGCCCAATGGATCACTTCCGTCTGCCAATTTTTATTGGGGCCAAACTACTGCAATGCCCATGTAGGAGGGCTTTTCCCATTAAATCCCCTAAAAAAAAATACTCGTACAGTTTTCAATTGAAACAAAAACAGTATAAAAAAAAAAACTTCTCTTGTGCTGGAATTCTATTTACCTCATGGGCCCAACCAAATCTCATATTCAAGCTTATTTTCACTCAAAACTAAGTCAAATTATTTTCAAATGAAAACTTGATTTTTATTTTAATAACATGAATCGCATTAAAATGGGTCCAAATATTGGATACAAACACGATTTCGCATTTTCCTCAAGCCTGATATTTATTTAAATCTATACCTAGTTTATGTTCAAGTCACATAATGCAAGCTAAAATGAGTAAAATTATTGGACGTAAATCTGATACTTATAATTTGATAATTATACTTATTTGTAATAAAAGAATGATTATTCTTCTATCTAAGATATAATGCGTGTACAAAACACGTATAGATTGTTCACCCTGACACTTTAAATTTGGGTTATGTAATATGAACAAAGAAACTATGAGAGAAAATAATGTAGTAAAAACAAAAAAAAGAAAAGAAAAAAGACAAAGATATCTAAATGTCAACTTGGTTTCATGCCTAGGTCAAGAATGAATGCTATCCTGTCACTTAGGCAATATTTAATAAAAAGATACCGAGAGAAGAGGAAAACTTTGTACATGATTTTTATCGATCTATGGAAAGCTCAAGACAAAATACCTAGAGATTTAATTGTGTGGATTTTACATCAAAGGAGTGTCCAAAGAGATTATATTGAAACCATCAAAGACATATATGATAAAGTGATAATGAGTGTAAAAGTTATCCATGAAGATACATGTGAGTTTTTAGTGACCATAAATTTATATCGAGGGTCGGCCTTAAGCCCTTATCTTTTTACACTGATTATGGATGATTTAACTACTTATATTCAAAAGAAAATACCTTAGTGAATAGTGACCACAGATGATATTGTGTTCGTGGACAAATCAAGGGATGACAGTGAATGCAAACCGCAAACGATGAAAGAAGACTTTAGAATCTAAGTACTTCAAAATAAGTCATAAAAAGAGAATGTTTAGGACATCGTGGTCTCTATTTTTTCCATAATTTCATCGAGAAATCCAATTCAAAATCACCAATATTTGGAGTTAATCCTTAACTTTTGACAATTTTATAGTCAATAGATATTTTTTTGGGCACAATCCTGGTGGGGTTCATCAGATGAGTGAACACAACCATAGGCTCAATACCTAGAGAATCCCCCACTCTCTCTCACTCTTCTTTATTTGAATGGATATTTTGTGCGTTCCATTACTTGATTTTGATTTGGCCATTTGGTCTCTTGATCTATGACTGTCGGGAACATCTAAAGGACCATTTCTGTTAGTTAGTATTTTTAGTTGGGGATTGTACGTTTTGGGATTCTTCTTTATCTATTGTGAGGCTAAGATTTACATGGGTAGAGTGCTCTGATGGGCCAAAATGATCCTATCATAGATGAGCTCGCATGTAACCTTTTGAAATTGAACTTCAGTCGCAAAATTAAAAAAACAATTGCAATTTGACACAGGTAAGAGCATTTTCAGTTTTTCACCCATTTCCTTATCCATTAGAGGAGAGGGAGTTTCATTATTTAAAGTGACCCTACAGTCAAAAGCTTTATATTATAAAAGGGGCAAACTTCTTTTAAGAAGAGAGACTTTCTTCTTTTATTTTTTTTTTCTTTTTTTTGGCTAAAATGAAAATATTTATTAGGAGGAGAAAGAAACATAACTAAGAGAAAGTTAAGCCCCAAAATATTTACAAAAGAGAGAAGACAAACCAAATCAACAAAAGAAAATACATTAAAAACTAACCATAAGCCAAGAGAAGAAAATACATCAAAAACTAAGTAAAAAAACAGAAGACAAGAAAAAAGGATGACCATAGTAGAGAACCACAGGGACGGGACGGCCAAGACCACAACAAGGACCACGATGAGGCAGACATGAGCTACACAGTGCAAAAGCCACAAATGACGAAGAGAAGCAAGAGATGGACCAAGAGGAACAAGAGAGTAGCAGAGCAAGCGACTGGACATCAGAACCTGAACTGGAGCAATGTTGCACAGCCAAGGAGGAACACAGAGTCGGTGTTGTCAGAGATCACAGCGAGCAAAGGCATCTGCACCAAGAAGAAAAAATCTTCAACATCTTTAAAACATTTTCTAGTTTCTATAATATATATGAATGCATGGCAACTCTTCTCCTTATATTGGACATAATTGGAAGATTCCTGCAAGCATATGCAGTAAGTGGCAGACCCAGAATTTTTGTCTAAGGGAGCAGACTTGAAAAGACACGTAGTTTGTTTGGTTTTGGGGGCAGACCCTAAAATCTTCTAGTGGATTTTGAAAGATGGCTCAAAATTTTTATATGGGCTTTGGAACTGGACCCAAGCACGACAAGGCTACTGCCCCCAAAAGTATATATATGGGTTCGCCTCTGTATGCACTAGCATGTATATCATGCCTTAGCATAGTGGAGAACGTACATGCCACATGCATGCTGATCCATACAGGTCTAATCCTTAGAAGCCAGAAATTGGATAATTTAAAATTTTCTTTTGGCAATTCTGAAAGTAAATGAATTGGACAATCTTAAGAATGCTTTTGGTAGTAATGAAAATATTTTTAAGAAAAACACAATATTTTTTTTATTTTTTGGTAAAAGAATACACATTTTAGACTAGAAAATGCCTTCTATACCTGTTTATTGATACACCAATGATCATCAACCTCACTAATCCGTAAGCAATGAGTGAGGAAGCACATATGTGACTCATTGTTGTCCTTCATTACCCACTAATTCGTTCTTCGTCTTTCGGAGTTTGGCCACAAATCTTGCAACTTTCACATAAAACAGATCTCCCATCTCATCAAAGAATTGGTAATATGCAATCCTCCAAGACCTTTTAAATATAAGAATGCCACATACGATCCAAAATCCCACGATAAACCCAAATACGATGCCGATATAAAATAGGTGCATTAGCAACTCATCTTTACTTTCTTCATCATCGACAACTGACCGTGGATCACGAGAAGTTTCATTTTCTAGGCATTGGTTCAAAAGTGGGGGCCCACATAAAAAAGGGTTTCCCCAAGAGATAGATGTATCAATGATGGTATCAAGTTGGTTGCCCCGTGGAATTCTTCCCGAGAAGTTGTTATATGACAAATTCAGGAGAACTAAAAATGTCAACTTTGATAAGCTATCTGGAATCGCACCTGAAAGCCGGTTGCATGAGAGATCTAGAGATTCCATCTGCCATAGACCGCTGATATTTTCTGGGAGTTTTCCCATCAGATGATTTTTTGATAAATTTAGACTCTGCAATCCAAAAAGATGAGTAATTTCTTGAGGAATTTCTCCACATAGGTTATTGCCTGATAAGTTTATGTTGACCACGAGTGAAATTGTACTGCTGTACTTTAATTGACTTCCTTTAAAATACACCAGAATACTCTCTAAAGCATTGGTTATACCTCCACTATAAATAATTTCATTCGTCTTGTTAATGATAGCCATAGCAGTGAAGTTACCAAAGCACGTTGGTATTGTTCCTGATATATTATTTTGTGCAAGATCCAAGACTTGAAGTTCTGAAAGTAGAGTCAGTTGTGGAGGAAGGTTACCATCAAACATATTAGAATGTAGGGAGAGGAATTTGAGAGATGACAATTCTTCACCAATCCAGTTTGGTATCTTGCCTGAGAATCCATTTTCTCCAAGATGAAGTGCGACCAATCCTTTGCAATTTTTCATGGTTGGAGGGAGCTCTCCTGAAAGCTTATTTTTGTTCAAGTGCAATGACCGAAGCCGAGACAAATGACCTACTGAGGTAGGAATAACTCCAGAGAGACTGTTATTTCCCAAATCCATAGCCACCAAATACTGTAAATCTCCTAAGCATCGTGGAATTTCACCAGTCAAAAGATTGTCATTGAGAAATAAATTTGCTAAATATTTCAGTTTGCATAGAGATAGAGGAATGCTTCCCTTTAAACGGTTAGAGTGAAGTGACAAGGACAACATATTTGTTGCCTTTTCTCCGATGCTTCTTGAAATTGAGCCTGAGAGTGAGTTATTGGACAGACCTATATGATAAATGTTGGGAGATAATTTCCATAAAAAATCAGGGAAGGCATCTGAAATACTTGCACTTGAGAGGGACAGAAAATGTAATTCATTCTGAGTTCGAAGCCATGTTGGAAATTTTGGCCCTATTTTGCAATTACTCATTTTGACTCCGAAAAGTTTAAAAGGGGGAACCCAACTAGAACTCACATTAAAGGTTATCGAAGTTGAAGAAATCCCTAGATATTTCAGTTTTTTGAGTTCGGAAAAGTGAGTTTCTGAAAAAACATCATTAAAAGAATTATTGTCCACAGATAAACGCACTAGATCTGAAAGTTGTCCAAGGGTTCCCGAGATAGACCCATTCAGTGCATTATTAGAGAGATCTAGGTCTTCCAAGGATGACAATTGTCCAAGAGATGAAGGGACCATACCAGAAAGAGAGTTTCCACTAAGGTCTAATTTTCTCAAGGATAACAATCTTCCAAAAGATGGAGGAATGGAACCGGAAATAGAGTTAATAGAAAGATCGAGAGATTTCAATTTAGTGAATTGCCCCAGCAAATCAGGAATATGCCCATTGAGCTCATTAGATCCCAAATCTAATTCCTCCAAACTATTCCTAATGCATCCTATAAAACACTCTTTAAACTTATTTATCTCTCCAGTAAAAGAATTCGACCACAATTCCAAGGTTTGTAGCTTGCAAAGATTCCCAAGTGCAGTTGGAATGAACTCTCCAAAATAGTTTTGACCAAACTTGAGGGACATCAATCTGCTAACATTAAACAACCATGTAGGAATTTTAGGACCAAGCATGTTATAGGAAAGATCAAGGGTGGAAAGCGAAGTAAAATTCACATGTGGGAGTGACATAGGAATGCTGACAAGACTAGAATTCCTCAACTGTAAGTACAGAATGGAAGGAAGCATATTTATTGATTCTAGCCAATCAGTTGCCATACTGAGGTTCACCCCTCCCATGTCAAGGTGTTGCAAAGAAGAGAGGTGTGAGAGCCAATGAAGGCTATTGACATGTAAGTTATAGTTTGGCATAAAAATAGGACAATTCAAATCATCACTTGCATATGCCCTTAGAGACAGTTTATGATTGAGGTCAAGATAATGCAAGGATGTGAGATTTCCTAGTTCGTGAGGAACCTTTCCACCAAAGCCTGCACTAGAGAGGTTAAGATATCTCAATCGGTTGAATGAACCGATGAAATTTGGAATGCCTATTCCTCCAAAACAATTCAGGCTTAGGTCCAAGTGTTTCAGATATTTCAACTTAATCAAAGATGGACTTATCTCACCAGATATGCATGACCTCTTGAATTCTGGTACAAGTTCTCGATACTTCACCGTTTGAATGAATTTTCTCAAGGGAAATTGACGGTGATATGAATTCCGGAGGGTAAGGCTTTCAACATGCCCCGTTCTGTTGTTGCAACGAATACCGATCCATCTGCAACAGTTTTCTCCCACCCATGAAGAGAGCCGGTTAGTGGGATCTTTGAGACCTAGTTTGAAGTCGACAAGAGCTTGTTTCTCGCTTTCCAAACAACCTACATTTGCATTCCCAACACTGGAAATGAATTTCAAGGTTGCAACACATGAGAACCCAACCCAAAACAAAAGAATAAACTTGGACGCAAACATGATTTCTTAAGACAAGAAGAACAACAACTATGTATTGGATGACTTGAGGTTGTGGGTAAATCTAATATATATATATATATATATATATTTATATCAAGTGCTGTCCACCAATATAGATTATCTACTCAAAGTGAACACGTGTCTTAAAATGATGGAATCTTTAGTCCTCTAACATGGTGGACAAGGTGGAAATGCGTGAAAAGAGCTGATGTGTATAAATGGATGTGACTTGTCTTTGATTAGTCTTTGAAAATAACGTGGAAAAATCAAAGCTCCTAAGCACCATAAAATTCCCAAGTAAAGAAGATTCAGGGAAAGTTGCACGGATGGCCCATTAGGGCAGTAGTCCATCTTTCCATTTAAAAAAGGATGGGCAACTTTCTCCAAAAGTGGGCTTGGGCCTCTTTTCCCGATTTTCGGAGTTGGTTTTAGGCTCACCAATCAATAATCATCCCACCTTCCAAATTGATGGCAATGGATCTCTACTTTTCCACTTAGGGTATTAATCAAAGTAGACTTTGATCGCAACAGGTCGTCCATCTTCCAAAACACGGCAACTTTCTATACAGTCTATGTATGGAGGGCCTGTATGGTAACTTCACTTAACTAGCTAGTGAAGTGAGCTCAAGGGTCACTCTAAGAGACTAGAGAAGATATTTACCAAAAAAAAGTCAATGAAAGAATAGCGTTCAATCAAGAAGTCAGTTATGGTTTTTGTCATTTTGTGCATGAAGAATATAGCTTTTTTTACTTTTTTTTTGCTTTTTAAAAAAAAAAGAGGCTTTTGTCATTTAGTGGTACGTGAACTCGCCGAGAACCTTACACGTTCTAGTGTGAGATAGATCTTGTGAACTCGTTGTGAATGCTCTCAGATCTACTTGATGACCAAGCAAGGGTCCCCATCTCCATTATATAGAGCGATCCCTATGAGTCACGACTACTCTGGACGCTACCCCTCCTTGAATACCATATCTTCTGACCAGCGTGAGCATTCTGCCAAACTAGATCCAAACTCTACCACCAAGAGCTTGATCCTTATCTGCTCAAAGAGAACATGTGTTTTAAAATGATAGAATCTTTAGTCTTCTAACATGAAGGACATTGTGGAAATGGGTGAAAAGAGTGGATGAGTATAAAAGGATGTGACTTGTCTTTGAAAATAACGTGGAAAAATCAAAGCTCCTGGGCACCATAAAATTCCCAAGTAAAGAAGATTCTGGGAAAGTTGCAGGGATGGCCCATTAGGGTAATAGTCCATATTTCCATTTAGAAAAGGATAGGCAACTTTCTCCACAAGGGGGCTTGGGTCTCTTTTCCCGATTTTTGGAGATGGTTTTAGGCTCATCAATCAATAATCATCCGACCTTCCAAATGGATGGCAATGGAACTAAACTTCTCCACATAGGGTATAAATCAAAGTAGACTCCGATCGTAACAGGTTGTCAATCTTCCAAAACACGACAACTTTCTATGCAGTCTATGTATGGAGGACCTATATGGTAACTTCACCTAACTAACTAGTGAAGTGATCCCAGTGAAATGACCTTAAGGGTCAATCTAAGAGACTAGAGAAGATATTTACCAAAATAAAATAAATAGTCTATAAAAGAATAGTATCCAATCAAGAAGTGATTTATGGTTTTTTTCATTTTGTGGATGAAGAATGTTGCTTTTTTACTTTTTTTTTCTTTTTCAAAACGAAGCTTTTGTCAATTAGTGGTATGCGAACTCGCCGAGAACCTTAAGCGTTCTAGTGTGAGATAGATCTTGCGACCTCGTTACGAATGCTCTTAGATCTACTGGATGACCAAGCAAAGGTCCCCATTTCCTTTATATAGAGTTCCTTTATATAGAGCAATCCCTTGGAGTCACGACTACTTTGGACTCTGCTCCTCCTGAAATCCCACATTTGCTGAAAAGAGTGGTACTTTTCCCTAACCGAGAATCTGAACCTCATCCAAACTCTACCGCCAAGAGCATGATCCTTATCTGCTCAAAGAGAACATGTGTCTCAAAATGACGGAATCTTTAGTCTTCAAACATGGTGGACATTGTGGAAATGGGTGAAAAGAGTGGATGTGTATAAAAGGATGTGACTTGTCTTTGATTAGTCTTTGAAAATAACGTGGAAAAATCAAAGCTCTTGGGCACCATAAAATTCCTAAGTAAGGAAGATTTCGGGAAAGTTGTTGGATGGCCCACTAGGGTAATAGTCCATATTTCCATTGAGGAAAGGATAGGCAACTTTCTCCACAAGTGGGCTTGGGCCTCTTTTCCCGATTTTTGGAGACGGTTTTAGGCTCATCAATCAATAATCATCCCACCTTCCAAATGGATGGCAATGGAACTAAACTGCTCCACATATGGTATAAATCAAAGTAGTCTCCGATTGTAACAGGTCATCCAGCTTCCAAAACACGGCAACTTTCTATGTATGGAGAGCCTATATGGTAACTTCACCTAACTAACTAGTGAAGTGATCCCAGTGAAATGAGCTCAAGGGTCAATCTAAGAAACTAGAGAAGATATTTACCAAAATAGAAAAAAATAGTCTATAAAAGAATAGTATCTGATCAAGAAGTCATTTATGGTTTTTTTCATTTCGTGGATGAAGACTGTAGCTTTTTTACTTTTCTTTTTCTTTTTCAAAAAGAAGCTTTTGTCAATTAGTGGTACGCGAACTCGCCAAGAACCTTGCACTTTCTAGAGTGAGAGAGATCCTACGTACTCTTTACGAATGCCCTCAGATCTACTGGATGTCCAACCAAGGGTCCCCATCTCCCTTATATTGAGCGATCCCTAGGAGTTACGACTGCTATGGACTCTACCACTCCTGGAATCCCACATCTCTAGACCAGCGTGAGAATTCTACCAAAACGGGAGTCTAAACCTAATCCAAACTCTACAACCAAGAGCTTGATCCTTATTTGCTCAAAGAAAACATGTGTTTTAAAATGATGGAATCTTTAGTCTTTTAAAATGGTGGACATGGTGGAAATGGGTGAAAAGAGCAGATGTGTATAAAAGGATGTGACTTGTTTTTTTTTTTTTTTTATTAGTGTTTGAAAATAACGCGGAAAAATCAAAGCTCCTGGGCACCATAAAATTCCCAAGTAAAGAAGATTCCGAGAAAGCTGCAGGGAATCAGGGATGACCTATTAGGGTAATAGACCATCTTTCCATTTAGAAAAGGATGGGCAAGCTTTTCCACAAGTGGGCTTTGGCCTCTTTTCCTGATTTTTGGAGAAGGTTTTAGGGAAATCAATAAATAATTATCCCACCTTCCAAATGGATGGCAATGGCTCGCTACATTTCCACATAGGTATTAATCAAAGTAGACTCCGATCATAACGGGTCGTCCATCTTCCAAAACACGGCAACTTTCTATATAGTTTGTATGGAGGGCCTGTATGGTAACTTCGCCTAACTAGCTAGTGAAGTGTGCCCAGTGAAGTTAGCTCAAGGGTCAATCTAAGAGACTAGAGAAGATATGTACCCAAAAAAAAAAAAAAGAGTCTATAAAAGAATAGTGTCCAATCCAGTAGTCACTTTTTGTTTTTGTCATTTTGTGGATGAAGAATTTAGATTTTTTTTATTTTAAATAAGTGGCTTTTGTCCTTTAGCGATGCGCGAACTCGTTGCGAACCTTGCGTGTACTAGTGTGAGATAGATCTCGCGAACTCGTTGGGAATGCTCTCAGATCTACTGGATGACCAAGCAAAGGTCCTCATTTCCTTTATATAGAGCAATCCCTTGGAGTCACGACTACTATTGACTCTGTTCCTCCTGAAATCCCACATCTGCTGACAGGAGTGAGACTTCTCCCTAACCGGGAGTCTGAACCTCATCCAAACTCTACCGCCAAGAGCATGATCCTTATCTACGCAAAGAGAACATGTGTCTCAAAATGACGAATCTTTAGTCTTCTAACATGGTGGAAATTGTGGAAATGGGTGAAAAGATATGGATGTGTATAAAAGGATGTGACTTGTCTTTGATTAGTCTTTGAAAATAACGTGGAAAAATCAAAGCTCCTGGGCACCATAAAATTCGTAAGTAAAGAAGATTCCGGGAAAGTTGCAGGGATGGCCCACTAGGGTAATAGTCCATATTTCCATTTAGGAAAGGATAGGCAACTTTCTCCACAAGTGGGCTTGGGCCTCTTTTCCCGATTTTCGGAGACGGTTTTAGGCTCATCAATCAATAATCATCCCACCTTCCAAATGGATGGCACTGGAACTAAACTTCTCCACATAGGGTATAAATCAAAGTAGTCTCCGATCGTAACAGGTCATCCATCTTCCAAAACACGGCAACTTTCTATATATGGAGAGCCTATATGGTAACTTCACCTAACTAACTAGTGATGTGATCCCAGTGAAATGAGCTCAAGGGTCAATCTAAGAGACTAGAGAAGATATTTACCAAAATAGAAAAAAATAGTCTATAAAAGAATAGTATCTGATCAAGAAGTCATTTACGGTTTTTTTTCATTTCGTGGATGAAGACTGTAGCTTTTTGCCTTTTCTTTTTCTTTTTCAAAAAGAAGCTTTTGTCAATTAGTGGCACGCGAACTCGCCAAGAACCTTGCACTTTCTAGAGTGAGATAGATCCCGCGAACTCGTTACGAATGCCCTCAGATCAACTGGATGTCCAACCAATGGTCCCCATCTCCCTTATATAGAGCGTTCCCTAGGAGTTACGACTGCTATGGACTCTACCACTCCCGGAATCCCACATCTCCAGACCAGTGTGAGAATTCTACCAAAACGGGAGTCTAAACCTAATCCAAACTCTACCACTAAGAGCTTGATCCTAATCTGCTTAAAGAAAACATGTGTTTTAAAATGATGGAATCTTTAGTCTTTTAAAATGGTGGACATGGTGGAAATGGGTGAAAAGAGGAGATGTGTATAAAAGGATGTGACTTGTTTTTTTATTAGTGTTTGAAAATAACGTGGAAAAATCAAAGCTCCTGGGCACCATAAAATTCCCAAGTAAAGAAGATTCCGAGAAAGTTGCAGGGATGGCCCATTAGGGTAATAGTCCATCTTTCCATTTAGAAAAGGATGGCAAGTTTCTCCACAAGTGGGCTTTGGCCTCTTTTCTTGATTTTCGGAGAAGGTTTTAGGGACATCAATCAATAATTATCCCTCCTTCCAAATGGATGGCAATGGATCTTTACTTTTCCACATAGGTATTAATCAAAGTAGACTCCGATCGTAACGGGTCGTCCATCTTCCAAAACACGGCAACTTTCTATATAGTTTGTATGGAGGGCCTGTATGGTAACTTCGCCTAACTAGCTGGTGAAGTGTGTGCCCAGTGAAGTTAGCTCAAGAGTCAATCTAAGAGACTAGAGAAGATATGTACCAAAAAAAAAAAAAAGAGTCTATAAAAGAATAGTGTCCAATCCAGAAGTCACTTTTTGTTTTTGTCTTTTTGTGGATGAAGAATTTAGATTTTTTTTTATTTTAAATAAGTGGCTTTTGTCCTTTAGCGGTGCGCGAACTCGTTGCGAACCTTGCGCGTTCTAGTGCGAGATAGATCTCGCAAACTCGTTGGGAATGCTCTCAGATCTACTGGATGACCAAGCAAAGGTCCTCATTTCCTTTATATAGAGCAATCCCTTGGAGTCACGACTACTATTGACTCTGTTCCTCCTGAAATCCCACATCTGCTGACAGGAGTGAGACTTCTCCCTAACCGGGAGTCTGAACCTCATCCAAACTCTACCGCCAAGAGCATGATCCTTATCTACGCAAAGAGAACATGTGTCTCAAAATGACGAATCTTTAGTCTTCTAACATGGTGGAAATTGTGGAAATGGGTGAAAAGATATGGATGTGTATAAAAGGATGTGACTTGTCTTTGATTAGTCTTTGAAAATAACGTGGAAAAATCAAAGCTCCTGGGCACCATAAAATTCGTAAGTAAAGAAGATTCCGGGAAAGTTGCAGGGATGGCCCACTAGGGTAATAGTCCATATTTCCATTTAGGAAAGGATAGGCAACTTTCTCCACAAGTGGGCTTGGGCCTCTTTTCCCGATTTTCGGAGACGGTTTTAGGCTCATCAATCAATAATCATCCCACCTTCCAAATGGATGGCAATGGAACTAAACTTCTCCACATAGGGTATAAATCAAAGTAGTCTCCGATCGTCATAGGCCATCCATATCTTCCAAAACACAGCAACTTTCTATATATGGAGAGCCTATATGGTAACTTCACCTAACTAACTAGTGAAGTGATCCCAGTGAAATGAGCTCAAGGGTCAATCTAAGAGACTAGAGAAGATATTTACCAAAATAGAAAAAAATAGTCTATAAAAGAATAGTATCTGATTAAGAAGTCATTTACGGTTTTTTTTCATTTCGTGGATGAAGACTGTAGCTTTTTTACTTTTCTTTATCTTTTTCAAAAAGAAGCTTTTGTTAATTAGTGGTACGCGAAATCGCCAAGAACCTTGCGCTTTCTAGAGTGAGATAGATCCCGTGAACTCGTTACGAATCCTCTCAGATCTACTGCATGACCAAGCAAAGGTCCCCATTTCCTTTATATAGAGCGATCCCTTGGAGTCACGACTGCTATGGGCTCTGCCCCTCCTGAAATCCTACATCTGCTGACAGGAGTGGGACTTCTCCCTAACCGGGAGTCTGAACCTCATCCAAACTCTACCGCCAAGAGCATGATCCTTATCTGCTTAAAGAGAACATGTGTCTCAAAATGACGGGATCTTTAGTCTTCTAACATGGTGGACATTGTGGAAATGGGTGAAAAGAGTGGATGTGTATAAAATGATGTGACTTGTCTTTGAAAATAACGTGGAAAAATCAAAGCTCCTGGGCACCATAAAATTCCTAAGTAAAGAAGATTCCGGGAAAGTTTCAGGGATGGCCCATTAGGGTAATAATCTATCTTTCCATTTCTATAATTGATACTATGTTATGTTTTTTAAAATTAATTTCAGTTGGTGTTAAAATAAATAAAAAACTATTTTGAAAAAAATCATATATAAATAAACGACTAGCATGGACTGCCTTTTTTTTTTTTTTTTTCTATTGTACTAATTTAGAGAAAAAATACAGACGGCCAATGACCGTCATAGGCCATCGTTTTTATTAAACAATGTTATTTTTTTTTTTTGGCGGTAGTCTCAACGGTGTCAGCGGTCGTTCTTTGACGAAAATGACAGCCTTTTGACGTAGTGGGTCCTCGTGCGAGGTAGATAGGGACAGTTCATTAGAGTTTCTGGGTAAGAAATTGATCCCGCGTGTATAACCTTAAGAGAGAATTTTGAGTAATGTGCACCACTATATATATTAAAGCAAAGTGAGAGGCTGGCTTTGAGGGGTGCCACCTCATTCCTAAAAGGTCTCTTTGGGCTATGAAGGGTGCCACATGATCCCTAAAAAGTCTATCTTTTCAAAGAGGGCTTATCTTTCTCTCCTAAAACTTTCGTGTTAAATATATTTCAAGATTGGACTCTAGTATTGGATGAAATACTAATGGCCTTCTCTTAATCCCTTTTTTCTAAGAGTGGGTCCCACTGATGGAGGGAGGCAAGCCTATTGGCCGTTGTCTGGTTTCTTAATAGATGCAAATCAATTAATGAGCCCCGCACATTTAACTTTTTTTTGTAGTGGGACCTACTCATGGATTTTGCATAGATATTAGTTTTCTAAGTCAATATGGGTTATGTATTATTCTCTCTCTCAACACCATCTATCTTCCATCCTCTCAAGATTGTCATATTTTTATTTTAATATTTGGAGCCCACCTTTCAACAATTCACTGATAAATTTTTCATTAAAAATATCATTTTCTTTCAGTCTCCAGATAGAACTCTACTCTATTAAGAAGTTATCACACGTGAACGAAAATCAGACCCGACCTTTTGGTTGACCACCTCTTAGATGGGCTTATGATAAGATTTTGAGCTTGGATTTTTTTATTGAATCTTATAGGCATCATTTTCTGATTTGATTATATAGACAAATGACCCAAGGCTTGCCCCACCATAATTACACTTCCGTAGGCCCACATGAACCCATAATTAAGAGATATATACATTGATCCATGGTGGGCCAATTATTACTGGGATCAAATAATACTAACCTATGGTTTTAAAGTCTCATAATTTATGGCTTTTAAAGTTAAGATGTTTATTCCTTTTAAAAAAAAAAAAAAAAAACTAGAGCTAAAAAGCGGTTTGTTCGATTCTAAAATGGTATTGGTACTACTTCAAAGCGGTAGAGAAGAAATTTGTGCAGAGGGATTGAAATGACTATTGGCCTATGTGAAGATAAAACTTGTATTGATGATTGAAGTTGTGTTAACTGTTTTTATATAAATATGTATGAATATTTCTTTATATGTTTATAATTAATTTTGAGATCTCGTAAATTAAAAATGTGATATCTTACATTTTGCCCCGGGCTAAGTATAGGGTGTTGTTGCTAGTAGTTTAATAATATGGTTGAGCTGTAATATTTATATCAAATACTTTACTATCGGAAGAATTTTCTATATGTGCTTCTAACATGTTTTTTATATGTGAACCATAATGCAGTCGCCACTAGCTTATCGGCCCATTCCGAATGCCACCTACATAAATCCATGTTGGTCGTCCCTCTTCACAAGCCAACCCAGCCGTGGGCCTACCCTGGGGCCAAAACTCACATCGGTTGCCTTCTCAATATCTAGTGATTGGGGCCCATGTTGAATGCCCCACTCCTAAATCTCAATGGACAGAAATCCAACCCATTAATCTCCATTTAAGCCTTCTTGGACTTATTCAAGTGTCACTACTGGTTGGGTTGGTACTCCGCTTAAACCTACCCAATAACCCATCTACCAACCTATATTGACTGAGTCCTACAAGGACCATGTCATCAATAACCATTCCCACTAGAAAATTTGTTTAAATTTTAAGAAAACCAATGTGGGGAGATCCCTACATGGGTTGACCAACCCATAGGTCGACCACTCGACCCACCTCAGCCTCCACTACTTTCCCTCATTTATGCCGATTTGACCCAAAACCAACCCAACAACCCAACTAATGACCATGTAGGGAATGACTACCCCACACCACCTATAAATAACCCATCTCTCCCTCATTTCCGACCAAATCTCAAGTCCAAAATCACCTAATCTTTCCTCCTCCCTAGCCTCTTTCCGACGACTTTAGCCCTGGCATATCCGTTTTCTCCCATGAAGCAAAGTGAAGAGGAAGCTTTTTGGTAAATAACTGAAGAAGAAGCTTGATATGGCCATTTGGCCTTCTTTTCTATTTTTTTGTGTAAATCTTTTGCATTTCTTTCAAAAATTCATAATTAGCCCACATGTAAATGAGATCATTGTAGGAACCATTGGAGAATCGAGCTAAAACTGTGACCTGGTTTCTACCCAATAATCAGAACAAGATCCCACAATCCTTAAATGCAAACGAAATACAAAAGTCAAATTTTATGGAGAGAATTTGAAGAAACAATGCATTCCTCTTCTTTTTCTTTTCTATTTTCCGCATTTTCTTTTGGGGCTTAAATCCTAAACTCATCTATTTAAATTGCATTAGGCTGGTTATGAGGGCTGAGAGGATTAATGGGTTAACCCTAACCCAAGCCGCTTTTATAATAAATCAGGTTCTCCTACTCTGTCAATGACTCATACATGTTACTGGTCGAGGTATCCAGGTCCAAAACTCATCTTTTCAAATTTGCCATTTCCTTCGCTTTCGTACCAAAACTTTTCTTTTCTTTTCTCATCTTAACAAAGAAATTAAAGGTGGGAAAAGTGAGAGTAGTCATGTCAACCCTGCTTTTAGAAGATTTAAACAGCTTGAATGCATATTCTCTTAGTTTTTTTTTTTTTTCCCTTGTGATGTAGCCAAATTTCACTTCAATATGAATTAGCTCCAATTGAGCTCGTACAAAACATATGAAATATATATATTAGGACTCACTTTCTTTGATACTAATCCATTTAAAGAGAAAGCGCTGAACTCATTAGGAGCCCAGAATTTTAGACGCTAACAGGGCGCTTCCAAATAAAAGTATAAAAATTAAAAATATATAAATACTCATACCGTTTTCAATTGAAACAATAATAGTATAAAAAACTTCTCTTGTGATGGAATGCTATTTACCTCGTTGGCCCAACCAAATCTCATATTCAAGCTTATTTTCACTCAAAACTAAGTCAAATTATTTTCAAATGAAAACTTGATATTTATTTTAATAACATGAATCGCATTAAAATGGGTCCAAATATTGGATACAAACACAACTTCGCAATTTCCTCAAGCCTGATATTTATTTAAATCTATACCTAGTTTATGTTCACCCACTTTAAAGTTGGGTTATGTAATGTGAACAAAGAAACTATAGGAGAAAGTAATCTAGTAAAAACTTAAACAAAAGACAAAGATATCTAAAAGTCAACTTGGTTTCATGCCTAGGAGGTAAAGAATGAATGCTATCTTGTCACTTAGGCAATATTTAATAAAAAGATACCGAGAGAAGAGGAAAACTTTGTATATGATTTTTATCGATCTATAGAAAGCTTAAGACAAAATAACTAGAGATTTAATTTAGTGGATTTTAGATCAAAGGAGCGTCCTAAGAGATTATATTGAAACTATCAAAGACAAATATGATAAAGCGATAATGAGCGTAAAAGTTATCCCCATGAAGATACATGTGAGTTTTTAGTGACCATAAATTTATATCGAGGGTCGGCCGTAAGCCCTTATCTCTTTACACTGATAATGGATGATTTAAATACTCATATTCAAAAGAAAATACCCTAGTAAATAGTGTCTGCAGATGATATAGTGTTCCTCGACAAATCAAGGGATGATGTGAATGCAAACCTCAAAAGATGAAAGAAGACTTTAGAATCTAAGTACTTTAAAATAAGTCATATAAGGAGAATGTTTAGGACATTGTGGTTTCTATTTCTCCATAATTTCATCGAGAAATCCAATTCAAAATCACCAATATTTGGAGTTAATCCTTAACTTTTGACAATTCTATAGTCTATAGATATTTTTGGGCACAAACCTGGTGGGGTCCATCAGATGAGTGAACACAACCATAGGCTCAAAACGTAGAGAATCCTCTCTCTCTCTCTCTCTCTCTCTATCTCTCTCTCTCTCTCTCTATATATATATATATATATATTATATATATATATATTATTTGAATGGATATTTTGTGCGTTCCATTACTTGATTTTGAGTTGACCATTTGGTCTCTTGATCTATGACTGTCGTGAACATCTAAAGGAGCATTTCTATCAGTTGGTATTTTTAGTTGGGGATGATCATATGTTTTGGAATTTTAGGTAATCGATTCTTCTTTATCTAGTGTGAGGCTAAGATTTACATGGGTAGAGTGCTCTGATGGGCTCAAATGATACAATCATAGATGAGCTCGCCATGTTACCTTTTCAAATTGAACTTCAGTCGCGAAATTAAGTAAACAATTGCAATTTGACACAAGTAAGAGCATTTTCACCTATTTCCTTATCCAAAAGTAGAGGAGAGGGTGGGAGTTTAATTTCATTATTTAAAGGTGACCCTACAGTCAAAAGCTTAATATTATAAAGGTAAAAGGGGCAGACTTCTTTTAAGAAGAGAGACTTTCTTCGTTTTCATTTGTTCTTATTTTTTCTAGAAGGCAAATATATATTAGGAGGAGAAAGAAACATAACTAAGAGAAAGTTAAGCCCCAAAATATTTACAAAAGAGAGAAGACAAACCAAATCAACAAAAGAAAATACATTAAAAACTAACCATAAGCCAACAGAAGAAAATACATTAAAAACTAACCAAGCAAACAGAAGAAAATACATAAAAAACCAAGTAATAAAACAAAAGACAAGAAACAAGGATGACCATAGTAGAAAACCACAGGGAGGACCAAGACCACATGAAGGACTACAATGAGGCAGACCTAAGCTACACAGTGCAGAAGCCAGAAATGGCGAAGAGAAGCAAGAGATGGACCAAGAGGAACAAGAGAGTAGCAGAGCAAGCGATTGGACATCAGAACCTGAACTGGAGCAATGTTGAACAGCCAAGGAGGAACAGAGAGTCAGTGCTGTCAGAGATCACAGCCAGCAAAAGCATCTGCACCAAGATGAAAAAATCTTCAATATCTTTAAA
The DNA here is from genome assembly GCA_028538565.1 of Umbellularia californica. Lineage (NCBI taxonomy): Eukaryota > Viridiplantae > Streptophyta > Magnoliopsida > Laurales > Lauraceae > Umbellularia > Umbellularia californica. The sequence goes on along the minus strand of JAPQWN010000005.1, from coordinate 21,051,661 downwards.
ACATTTTCTAGTTTCTATAATATATATGAACGCGTAGCAACTCTTTTCCTTACATTGGGCATAACTAGAAGATTCCTACAAGCATATGCACTAACTGGCTGACCTAGAATTTTTGTCCAAGGGAGCAAACCTGAAAGGATATGTAGTTGGGTTTTGGGGGCCAACCCTAAAATCTTCAAGTGGATTTTGGAAGTGGCTCAAAAATTTTATATGGGCTTTGTAACTGGACCCAGGCCCGACCAGCTGACTGCCCCCAAAAGTATACATGTGGGTCCGCCTCTATATGCACTAGCATGTATATCATGCCTTATCTTATTGGAGACATGCCACATGCATGCTAATCATACTAGTCTAATCCTTAGAAGTCAGAAATTGGATAATTTAAAAAATTATTTTGGCAATTCTGAAAGTAAATGAATTGGATAATCTTAAGAATGCTTTTGGTAGTTAGGAAAATATTTTTACAAAAAACACAAATCTGTTTTTTCTTTCTACTTTTTGGTAAAAAGAAAACACACCTTAGATTAGAAAATGCCTTTCGTACCTGTTTATTGCTACACCAATGATCATCAACCTCACTAATCCCTAAGCAATGAGTGAGGAGGCATATCTGTGACTCATTATTGTCCTTCATTACCCACTAATTCGTTCTTCATCTTTTGGAGTTTGGCCACATATCTTGCTACTTTCACGTAAAACAAATCTCCCATGTCATCAAAGAATTGGTAGTATATAATCCTCCAAGTCCTTTTGAAAATAAGAATGCCGCATACGACCCAAAATCCCACTATAAATCCAAATACCATGCCGATATAAAATAGGTGCATTAGCAAGTCATCATTACTTTCTTCTCCGTCAACAACTGATTGTGAATCATGAGAATTACTTTCATTTTCTGGGCATTGGTTTAGAAGTGGCGGCCCTCATAAAAATGGATTTCCACAGGCGATAGATGTATCGATGATGGTATCAAGTTGGTTGCCCCGTGGAATTCTTCCCGAGAAATTGTTATATGACAAGTTCAGGAGAACTAAAAATGTCAACTTTGATAAGCTATCTGGAATAACACCTGAAAGCTGGTTGCACGAGAGGTCTAGAGATTCCATCTGCTGTAGACCGCTGATATTTTCTGGAATTTTTCCTGTTAGATGATTTTTTGATAAATTCAGACCCAGCAATCCGAAAAGATGAGTAATTTCTTGAGGAATTTCTCCACATAGATTATTCCCTAATAAGTTTATGTCGACCACGAGTGAAATTGTAGTGCTATACTTTAGTTGACTTCCTTTTGAATACACCACAATACTCTCTAAAGCATCAGTTATACCTCCCTTATAAATGATTTCGTTTGTCTTGTTAATGATAGCCATAGCAGTGAAGTTACCAAAGCAAGTTGGTATTGTTCCTGATAGATTATTTTGTGCAAGATCCAAGACTTGAAGTTCTGAAAGTAGAGACAGTTGTGGAGGAAGGTTACCATCAAATTTATTGGATTGTAGGAAGAGGAATTTAAGAGATGGCAATTCTTCACCAATCCAGTTTGGTATCTTTCCTGAGAATCCATTTTCTCCAAGATCAAGTACGACCAATCCTTTACAGTTTTTCATGGTTGGAGGGAGCTCTCCTGAAAGCTTGTTCTTGTTCTAGTGCAATGACTGAAGCCGAGACAAATGACCTATTGAGGTAGGAATAACTCCAGAGATACTGTTATTTCTCAAATCCATAGCCACCAAATATTGTAAATCTCCTAAGCATCGTGGAATTTCACCAGTCAAAAGATTGTCATTGAGAAATAAATTTTTTAAATATTTCAGTTTGCATAGAGATAGAGGAATGCTTCCCTTTAAACGGTTAGAGTGAAGTGACAAGGACATTAGATTTGTTGTCTTTTCTGCGATGCTTCTTGAAATTGAGCCTGAGAGTGAGTTATTGGAAAGACCTATATGATAAATGTTGGGAGATAATTTCCATAAAAAATCAGGGAAGGCATCTGAAATACTTGCACTTGAGAGCGACAGAAAATGTAATTCATTCTGAGTTTGGAGCCATGTTGGAAATTTTGGCCCTAATTTGCAATTACTCATTTCGATTCCTAAAAGTTTAAAAGGGGGAACCCAACTAGAACTCACATTAAAGGTTATTGAAGTTGAAGAAATCCCCAGATATTTCAATTTGTGGAGTTTGGAAAAGTGAGTTTCTGAAAAAACATCATTAAAAGAATTATTGCTCACATCTCGACCCACTAGATCCAAAAGTTGTCCAAGCCTTCCCGAGATAGACCCAGTGAGCTCATTATTAGAGAGATCTAGTTCTTCCAAGGATGACAATCCTCCGAGAGATGAAGGGACCATACCGGAAAGAAAGTTTCCACTAAGGTATAATTTTCTCAAGGATAACAATCTTCCAAAAGATGGAGGAATGGAACCGGAAATAGAGTTCATTGAAAGATCGAGAGATTTCAATTTAGTGAATTGCCCCAACAAATCAAGAATATGCCCATTGAGCTCATTAGATCCCAAATCTAATTCCTCCAAACTATTCCTAATGCATCCTGTAAAACACTCTTTAAACTTATTTATCTCTCCGGTAAAAGAATTCGACCACAGTTCCAAGGTTTGTAGCTTGCAAAGATTCCCAAGTGCAGTTGGAACGAACTCTCCAAAATAATTTTGACCAAACTTGAGGGACATCAATCTGCTAACAATAGAAAACCATGTAGGAATTTTAGGACCAAGCATGTTATGGGAAAGATCAAGGGTGGAAAGCGAAGTAAAATTCACATGTGGAACTGTCGTAGGAATGCTGACAAGACTACAATTCCTCAAATGTAAATATAGAATAGAAGGAAGCATATTTATTGATACTAGCCAATCAGTTGCGATACTAAGGTTCACCCCTCCCATGTCAAGGTGTTGCAAAGAAGAGAGGCGTGAGAGCCAATGAAGGCTATTGACATGTAAGTTATAGTTTGGCATAAAAATAGGACCATTCAAATCATCACTTGCATATGCCCTTAGAAGCATTCTATGGTTGAGGTCAAGATAACGCAAGGATGTGAGATTTCCTAGTTCGTGAGGAACCCTTCCACCAAAGCCTGCACTGGAGAGGTTAAGATATCTCAATCGGTTGAATGAACCGATGAAATTTGGAATGCCTATTCCTCCAAAAACATTCAGGCTTAGGTCCAAGTGTTTTAGATATTTCAACTCAACTAAAGATGGATTTATCTCACCAGATATGCATGACCGCTTGAATTCTGGTACAAGTTCTCGATAAATAACCATTTGAATGTATTTTCTTATGAGAAATTGGCGGTGATATGAATTCCGGAGGGTAAGGCTTTCAACATGCCCCGTTCTGTTGTTACAATGAATACTGGTCCATCTGCAACAGTTTTCACCCATCCAAGAAGAGAGCCAGTTAGTAGGATCTTTGAGACCCAGTTTGAAGTTGACAAGAGCTTGTTTCTCGCTTTCCAAACAACCTACATTTGCATCCCCAACACTGGAAATGAATTTCAAGGTTGCAATACATAAGAACCCAACCCAAAACGGACGAATAAACTTGGACGCAAACATGATTTCTTAAGACAAGAAGAAAAACAACTATCAATGAGATGACTTGAGGTTGTGGGTAAATCTAATATATATAGAGCAACGGCCGAGAAGGGGACAAATGTTGTCCACCAATATAGATTATCTATTCAAAGTGAACATGTGTCTTAAAATGATGGAATCTTTAGTCTTCGAACATGGTGGACAAGGTGGAAATGGGTGAAAAGAGCTAATGTGTATAAAAGGATGTGACGTGTCTTTGAATAGTCTTTGAAATAACGTGGATCAATCAAAGCTCCTGGGCACCATAAAATTCCCAAGTAAAGAAGATTTCAAGAAAGTTGTTGGGATGGCCCATTAGGGTAATAGTCCATCTTTCCATTTAGCAAAGGATGGGCAACTTTCTCGACAAGTGGGCTTTGGCCTCTATTCCCCATTTTCAGAGATGGTTTTAGGGTCACCAATCAATAATCATCCCACATTCCAAATGGATGGCAATGGATCTCCACTTTTCCACATAGGGTATTAATCAAAGTAGACTATGATCGTAATAGGTCGTCCATCTTCCAAAACACAACAACTTTCTATACAGTCTATGTATGGAGGGCCTGTATGGTAACTTCACTTAACTAGCTAGTGAAGTAAGCTCAAGGGTCACTCTAAGAGACTAGAGAAGATATTTACCAAAAAAAAAAAAAAAAAGAGTCTATAAAAGAGTAGTGTCCAATCAAGAAGTTAGTTACGGTTTTTCTCATTATGTGCATGAAGAACGTAGCTTTTTTACTTTTATTTTTTTAAATAGAGGGTTTTGTCATTTAGTGGTACGCGAACTCGCCGAGAACCTTGCGCATTCAAGTGTGAGATAAATCCCGCGAACTCGTTGCGAATGCTCTCAGATCTACTAGATGACCAAGCAAGGGTGGTCCCTATCTCTTTTATATAGAGGGATCCCTAGAAGTCACGACTATTATGGACTCTACCCCTCCTGGAATCCCACATCTCCTGACCAACGTGGGAATTCTGCCAAACCGGGAGTCTGAACCTGATCCAAACTCTACCATTAAAAGCTTGATCCTTATCTTCTCAAAGAGAACATGTGTCTTAAAATGATGGAATCTTTAGTCTTCTAACATGGTGGACATGGTGGAAAAGGGTGAAAAGAACAGATGTGTATAAAAGGATGTGACTTCTCTTTTACTAGTCTTCGGAAATAACGTGGAAAAATCAATGCTCCTAGGCAGCATAAAATTCCCAAGTAAAGAAAATTTCAGGAAAGTTGCAAGGATGGCCCATTAGGTAATAGTCCATCTTTCCATTTATAAAAGGATGGGCAACTTTCTCCACAAGTGGGCTTTGGCCTCTTTTCTCAATTTTCGGAGTTGGTTTTAGGGTCATCAGTCAATAATCATCCCACCTTCCAAATGGATGGCAATGGATCTCCAATTTTCCAAATAGGGTATTACTCAAGGTAGACTCCGCTCGTAACAGGTCGTCCATCTTCCAAAACACAGCAACTTTCGATTCAATCGATGTATGGAGTGCCTGTTTGGTAAATTCACCAACTAGCTAGTGAAGTGAGCTTAAGGGTCAATCTAAGAGACTAGAGAAGATATTTACCCAAAAAAAAAAGAGAGTCTATAAAAGAATAGTGTCCAATAAAGAAATCATTTATGGTTTTTGTCATTTTCTGGATGAAGAATGTAGCTTTTTTAGTATTTTTTTTCTTTTTCAAAAAGAGGTGTTTGTCATTTGGTGGTACGCAAACTTGCCGAGAACGTTTCGCGTTCTAGTGTGAGATCGATCCCGCAAACTCGTTGCGAATGCTCTCAGATCTACTGGATGACCAAGCAAAGGGTCCCCATCTCCCTTATATAGAGTGATCCCTATGAGTCACGACTACTATGGACTTTACCCCTCCTGCAATCCCACATCTCCTGAGCAGCTTGCGAATTCTACCAAACCGGGAGTCTGAACCTGATCCAAACTGTACCACCAAGAGCTTGATCCTTAGCAGCTCAAAGAGAACATGTGCCTTAAAATAATGGAGTCTTTAGTCTTCTAACATGGTGGACATGGTGAAAATGGGTGAAAAGAGCTGATGTGCATAACAAGATGTGGCTTGTCTTTGATTAGTCTTTGAAAATAACGTGGAAAAATCAAAGCTCCTAGGCACCATTAAATTCCCAAGTAAAGAAGATTCCGGGAAAGTTGTAGGGGTGGCCCAGTTGGGCAATAGTCCATCTTTCCACTTATTAAAGGATGGGCAACTTTCTCCACAAATGGGCTTTGGCCTCGTTTCTCGATTTTCGGAGATGGTTTTATGGTCATCACTCAATAACCATCCCACCTTCCACATGGATGGAAATGGATCTCCAATTTTCCAAATAGGGTATTAATCAAAGTAGACTCCGATCGTAAGAGGTCGTCCATCTTCCAAAACACGGCAACTTTCTATACATTCTACGTGTGGAGGGCTTGTATGGTAACTTTAGTTAACTAGCTAGTGAAGTGAGATCAATGAAGTGAGCTCAAGGGTTAATCGAAGAGACTAGAGAAGATATTTACCAAGAAGAAAAAAAAAAGAGTCTATAAAAGAGTAGTGTCCAATCAAGAAGTCTGTTATGGTTTTTGTCATTTTGTGCATGAAGAATGTTGCTTTTTTACTATTTTTTTCTTTTTTAAAAAGTGGCTTTTGTCATTTAGTGGTACGCGAACTCGCCGAGAGCCTTGCGCATTCTATTGTGAAATAGATCCCGCGAACTCGTTGGGAATGCTCTCAGATCTGCTGGATGACCAAGCAAAGGTCCCCTCTCCCTTATATAGAGTGATCCCTATGAGTCACGACTACTATGGACTTTAACCCTCCTGGAATCCCACATCTCCTGACCATCGTAAGAATTTTGCCAACCGGAGTTTGAACTTGATCCAAACTCTACCACTAAGAGCTTGATCCTTATCTGTTCAAAGAGAACATGTGCCTTAAAATGATGGAATCTTTAGTCTTCTAACATGGTGGACATGGTGGAAATGGGTGAAAAGAGCTAATGTGTATAAAAGAATGTGACTTTTCTTTGATTAGTCTTTGAAAATAACGTGGAAAAATCAAAGCTCCTAGGCACCATAAAATTCCCAAGTAAAGAAGATTCCAGTAAAGTTGTAGGGGTGGCCCAGTTGGGCAATAGTCCATCTTTCCACTTATTAAAGGATGGACAACTTTCTCCATAAGTGGGCTTTGGCCTCTTTTCTCGATTTTCCGAGATGGTCTTACGGTCATCACTCAGTAATCATCCCACCTTCCACATGGATGGCAATGGATCTCCAATTTCCAAATAGGGTACTAATCAAAGTAGACTCCGATCATAACAGGTCGTCCATCTTCCAAAACATGGAAACTTTCTATACATTCTACGTGTGGAGGGCCGGTATGGTAACTTCTGTTAACTAGCTAGTGAAGTGAGCTCAGTGAAGTGAACTCAAGGGTTAATCGAAGAGACAAGAGAAGATATTTACCCAAAAAAAAAAAAGATTCTATAAAAGAATAGTGTCCAATCAAGAAGTCCGTTATGGGTTTTTGTCATTTTGTGCATGAAGAATGTTGCTTTTTTACTTTTTTTTCTTTTTCAAAAATGGCTTTTGTCATTTAGTGGTACGCGAACTCGCCGAGAACCTTGCACATTCTAGTGTGAAATAGATCCCACGAACTTGTTGGGAATGCTCTCAGATCTGCTGGATGACCAAGCAAGGGTCCCCATCTCCGTTATATAGAGTGATCCCTATGAGTAACGACTACTATGGACTCTACCCCTCCTGGAATCCCTTATCTCCTAACCAGCGTAAGAATTTTGCCAAACTGGAGTTTAAACTTGATCCAAAATCTACCACCAAGAGCTTGATCCTTATCTGTTCAAAGAGAACATGTGCCTTAAAATGATGGAATCTTTAGTCTTCTAACATGGTGGACATGGTGGAAATGGGTGAAAAGAGCTTATGTGTATAAAAGGATGTGACTTGTCTTTGATTAGTCTTTGAAAATAACGTGGAAAAATCAAAGCTCCTAGGCACCATAAAATTCCCAAGTAAAGAAGATTCTAGGAAAGTTGTAGGGGTGGCCCAATTGGGTAATAGTCCATCTTTCCACTTGGAAAAGGATGGGCAACTTTCTCCACAAGTGGGCTTTGGCCTCTTTTCTTGATTTTTCAAAGATGGTTTTAGGGTCATCAACATGGTTTAAAATCTCGGTTTCAGTTGTGGTATCGGCCAGGCCGAAAAACCGATATGATATCGGTATCGGTCGCGGATATCGGTCCATAGGGGTGTTCACCGGGTCGGAAAACCCGGTCCGACCTGGAAATTATCGGGCTAACCCGATTACCTTTTTATATGGCCGGGCCAAACCCGACCCGGACCTCTGTTAACAGGACCGGGTTTCGGGTCTTTGTTTCATTGTTTATCGGGTTATCGGGTGACCCGATAACCCGATAACAAATAAATATATATATATTTTTTAATTTCAAACTTGGCCAGCCAGATCAAGGTCTCAGCCGGAGCGCAATTTGGTAATGCAAGATGTGTGCATGATGATAAAATGTTCTCAGGATCAATCAACTATGCAATTTCTATATATTTCTTGTCATTGTAATTTAACACATACATGGCTGATCTAGCAGGACTGATGGAGGTCCTCCAATGCGATCCCCTCTGTGGGGCCTGCTAGGCATTGCCACAAATCACAGTGTGGGCATGGATGGAAATCTTACTAAAAACTCAATTCTGTTTAATGACATGATGATAACTATTTATTTAAATCTTTAAGGGTTCCAAGAATTTATTAGCATAAACTTGGTGACTTGGTCCGGTGTGAGCATCAATCAATCATGATATTGTGATTGGACCGGCCACATGTGGGCCACGCGTAAAGGTCCCACATACAGTCGTCTCCAACTTCATTATGTTCATTAATAATACATAATAAAACATGCTATAGTCAACATTGTTATTATGATCATGACAACAGGAACCTGGCTCGGTGGCCTGACTTCGCCTAGTTACTGTTTGGTTTGAAGTTTTGAACCATTATTTGAAACCTTAAGTCATGAACTCAAGATTTTAATTTCAAATAATCTCATTGTTTACCGGGTTATCGGGTTACCCGGAACCCGAACCCGGTAACCCGGTATTCATTAACAAGGTTACCGGACCGGGTCCAAGGCTCTTAAAAAATACCGGGTCAGGTCAGACCCGGTCGGATAACCCGGAACCCGACCCGATATTCACCCCTATCGGTCCATCGTGATTGTCGCGGTGTGAATTTTTTTTAATAAAAAAAATCGCAAAAATATCCAAAAAATCCAGAATATTAAAAAATACTGGAAAAAAATATTTTTTTTCCATTAGTAACAATAATAAATCAAAATCTCGGTCACCTTAAGCTATGAGTCATGTCTATGTCGCAATTCGCTGTCTTCTCCATTATTTCATATAATGCAACCATTATTGATGCTCATGATCAATTTATTAGTATAAAATATAAGAAAATAAAGATAACAAATCAATCATCATTTAATACTTTGGTATGACTATGAGTAGATGTAGATCTATCATATACACACTATTAATAAGTCATTAAGCCTTCGGTATCACAAATATTCTAACAAGTAACAACAATTATTTTTAGAAAAAATAGATTTAATAAAATCATTTTCAAAATCCTAAATATATAGATCTAGCATTTACACACCATACAATGATCATGAATCATTAAAAGAACATATTTATGATGAAATCCCCAAAAAATGATATATTATAATTCAAATATTAAAAAATCCAAAAATAAAATAATTAAAATAAACATATAAATCATGTTTATGACTATGAGTAGGTGTAGATCTATCATATACACGCTATTAATAAGCCATTAAGCCTTTGGTATCACAAATATTCTAACAAGTAACAACAATTATTTTTAGATAAAAAGATTTAATAAAATCATTTTCAAAATCTTAAATATATAGATTTAACATAAAAGTATGTAGATCAATCATTTACACACCATACAATGATCATGAATCATTAAAAGAACATATTTATGATGAAATCCTCAAAAAATGATATATTATAATTCAAATATTAAAAAATCCAAAAATAAAAAAAATTGGAAAAAAAAGTTCAAAATCATGTGTATGAGTAGATTTAGCATGAAAGTATGTAGATCTAACTTCTAAATGAAGAACACAACACAAGTGACAAACCCAATGATTTCTATGATTCATCTAAAACTTAAAAAAAAAAAAAAAAAAAACATAATAAAATGATTTAAGTTGATTTTCTCTTACCTTAGATAATATTTTCTTCAAAAAATAGATGTGGGATTTGAAAATATGCAAGAGGGATGTGTGATGGAGTATGCCTGCTGCTATGGGTAGTAAGGAGATGAGAAGAGAGGAGAAGAAGATGAAGATGGGAAAAGGATGAAAAAATTAGGGTTTTTACCCTTTTTATCATATCTCGGCCGATATTTTGAAAATAACGGCCGAGATATCGGTTATCCCGATATGTATTTCATCTCGGCCGAGATAGACCGAGATTTTGGCGATATTTACCGAGACTGATATCTCAGTGAGATATCAGTTCGGTACCGACCGATACCGGTTCATATCGGCCGATATGAGCCGGAATCGGATGATTTTTTAATCCATGGTCATCAATCAATAATCATCCCACCTTCCAAATGGATGGCAATGGATCTCCACTTTTCTAAATAGGGTATTAATCAAATTTAGGATTTTAGAGTTGGCCAAATTCATGGGTTGGACAAAAATCTTGGTCTTTTGAGTTGTAACTTTCATCTGGAAAAGGACTTTGAAGATGGAAAACTGTTGACACCAAAAAAGTCAATATGTCTCTTCAACATCGAGAAGCCTCCTGAAGCTGCATCCTGCTAAAAATAGGCAAGGCTACTTCAAGCATCAGATTTTGTCAGAATCAGACAGAAACTGAGAGATCCTTCAAGACAGCTAAAAGAGGGGTACACCTGAGGTTTCGGGTCATTCCGACATCGTTTAGCCCAACTTCACCCCTCCGACAGTTAAACAAGTGCTCCCGACGGCGACATCATCAAAGACACCAAAACTTTGATCAAAGCCTACGGATGACTCCAGAATGTCTCCAAAGGGCTCCATGCCAAATTTCAAGTCAAACCGACAACGTTTGACCCTCCATCAATGCTCGAGCAGTAAAATCAAGCCTCCCGGCGGCGGCAACCACCGAAGCCATCACTCATCAAACAAAATACATGAGTGGCTTCAACATGCTTCCAAAAGGCTGCACGTCAAATTTCAGGTCATTCCGACAACGTTTGACCAGGTTTCAATGCTCTGAGAGAAAATCAAGCCTACCGGCGGCAGAGCAACCCGGGACCATGACATCCAAAACAGAGCCATGGAACGTCTCAAAATGACTACAATAGGCTCCCCGTCAAATTTCAGGTCAATCGGACATCATTTGACCACATATCAAAGCTCGGCATTTTCCCCGCAGCAAAATCAAGTGAAGCATCGATGGGACCCCAAACGGCTTCGAAACTCAAATAAAAGCCCATGGTTGGTCCTATCCACTGCTCAAGAAGCTTCACCTCAATTTTCAGGTCATTCCGACATCGTTTGACCTAGTTTCGACGCTTGACGGAAAATCGGCTATAAAGTCTTCGGCTTTCCCGAAAAATAGGAAACTTTGTGCTCCGATTTCGCAAGGGTTCTCGTCAAGATTTCTTCAAGAAAATCAAGTCAATAATTGAGGAAAAATGTCAAGAAAAATACAGAAGAAAAAAGGGACGAAAAAGACGAAAAAACGGCCGAAAACGACGCTCGGCGACCAAACAGGCCGAAGCCCTATGGTCGCCGGCGACCCTGGGTGCATGGTCGCTAGGCGACCCTGGAAATCCGGGTCGCCGGATTTTGCGCCAAATCGTCCGTTTTCCGATTCTTTTCGCGTTTCGGGTGTTCTGGCCTCTGTGATTTTCTGAAAATCCAATGTTTGGTGCTTCAAAACCACTGATCTTCGTCGACATCTCGGATCCTCCGTCAAAAGCATGAAATCATCACCGATCGCCTCAAGATCACCAACCGGCTGACCAAGAAAATGCACTTTCTGTCCGACCGATCGTGAAATCGACAAGACAGACGTCACCGGCCCGCCAACATCAATCAATGTCTGAAATTGCATCGCAATCCGACATTAAATAATGCGTGGATCCACCCGTGATGATCGCAAGAAGAATCTCAAAAGGCGCAGCACGGCCCGCGACTCTTCACATGCCTTGGCAACCACTTAATGACGTTAATTGACCCATTAAAGCAGTTATTAACTCATTATTTTGGACGGCCCAATCAGAACCAAGCATTTGGGAGTTACAAATCCAAGCAATCATGTCATTAAACCCATGAAACTCCCATCATCATGAAGCATAAAGGTGATTAAATGCCCACTACCTTCATCGGCCAATCACAAGCCTTAAAAAAGGAGTTACAAAATCGATTTGTAACTCCTCATCAATTCTTTCATCATGGTCATCAATGCCAATAAACACCTCATGGCTACCAAAAGCCTATAAAAGGAGGTCCATTCCAAGAAGAAAGCAATGATGAAAAGAGATCCCAAGTGCAAGCTCTGAAAATTCAGAAAATCCAAGAGAGAGACGAAGTCCTACTACTTTGCTCCCGGAAGCACCACAAGGTGATCAACGTCCCTTGGGGGGCCACCCCCCCAAGGTCACCTCCTTCTCCAACATGGCCTAAACGCGGCTTTTCAGCCCGTTTACTTGGATTTTCATTGGATATAGGACCTTCTCTTGGTCCTTGTCCTTTAAAAAACCGAGGTTAGGAGCCAAGCCAAAGAATCAAAGCATCACATGTTCTCATTTGAAGGACGATGGCGAAGCCCATACATGACTTGCGACCGTCGATCTCAACGTGTCCCCACAATCTCCTGAGAAGTTAGATCCCTTTTCTTCCTTTTCTATTGTAGTTTGTATTTTTTAAAGAGACAAAAAGAAATCACAATTCTTGTCTTTCATATTTGATGAGTTTTGTAAAAACGCCTTTCACGGCAAAATCGCCTTTCACGGCAAAACAAACAAAAACGCCTCTAACGGCATTCTAAAAACTTGTCTCTTTTCTTAATATTTATGCAATTTGAAAAGTTAGAAAAAAGGATTGATTTCCTTTCCACTTGTGAAGGTGAATCTCCGGATTATCACTATTCCAAATTCCAAGTAGAAAGTAAATCTGGCATACCCGTACAAAAATGTTGATGCCCGAGATCTTCCCTCCTCCGCCGAGACCCAGGTCAGCCCCCGGGGTGCGGAGGGAGAGGACGGAAGATTCCCCCTCTTTTTCGGGTCCATCAAAGACTAGAAGGACTCAAAAGAAGAAAGCTGGAAGAAATTAGAAGAGCTGAAATTTTGGATAAACCAGAATGGGGTCTGCTCGAGCAACTAGATCATCCGCTCGAGCGGACATGAGTCAGAAAGCCAGATCCTTAAGTAAGTTGTTTTTGTACTGAAACAGAACCTTATTCGCTCGAGCAGATGGTGGGTCCGCTCGAGCGAACAATGTGGCAGAGTTCAAAGAAAATTAGAAACTGATTTCTAATCGTGCCCAAACTGCTTGTTTTAATCCTAATTAAGTTAGGCAACCTTAAGCACGTCCCAAGGGCTATTTAAAAGACTCAAGGGCTATGATATGAAAAGAAGTCTCTCATTATTCTGAATTGGAAGATCTAATAGAGAGAAATCTTCTATAGAGACTTATTAAGGAGTTATGTTGACAAGTTCTCTAGAGCCAATTTCTTCTGCATCCTTTGTAGGAGATCTTCTTGCGTAGAAGATTTGAAAAGTCAAGCGCTGGATTGATTTTGTTGCAATCAACGGTGTGAAGTCGTTGAAGCGTAAAGCGACAGAAGGTAACTTCAGTCCTTAGGTAGGGGATATCTGGGGAGGAAATCTGAGTTTCTTGTAATTGCGAGATTCATAGTGTTTGATTATTGATCCAGTTCAGATCCATGGTTTTTCACCCGGTTAGGGTTTTCCACACTAAATTTGGTGTTATTGTGTTGTGTGCTTATGAGTTTATTTCCGCCGCATCATGGGTTATTGTTCTTTACACACTATTGGACTGATTCATTGAGTGGACCAATCTAGAGATCTAGTACCATAAACCTTTAAAAGTAGATTCCAATCGAAATAGGTCGTCCATCTTCCTAAAACACGACAACTTTCTATACAGTCTATGTATGGAGGGCCTGTATGGTAACTTCACTTAACTAGTTTAGTGAAGTGATTTCAAGGGTCAATCTAAGAGACCAGAGAAGATATTTACCAAAAAGGAAAAGAAAAAAGTGACTGGAGAAGAATAGTGTCAAGTCAAAAGGTCACTTATGGTTTTGGTCATTTTGTGCATGAAGAATGTAATTTTTTTACTTTTTTTTTCTTTTTAAAAAAAGAAGCCCTTTGTCATCCGTCCCACCAAATAAAAATCCTGGTCAACCACTAAAGCAAGAGACTATATATAATTGTGTGCGTGAGATAATTTATTAGAATAAGTCTACATGTCCCGATTCCATGTACTGATTTGAAGACCGATCCATTCAACTTTTCAAACTTTTCAACTCCCGCCAGAATAGAGGAAATAACGAAAATGATAGTTCATGTTGCCACATAGGATCGGTCCAAAAATCGGGACATGTAGATTTATTCAATTTATTAACTTGCCTCGAAAGGACGAACTCAGTTTGGCTATCTGAGTCCAAAATCTATTGCTGCTTGCTCAGCAGATTCTCAGAGTATACTGTTAGGTACTTAAGTTCACTGTTCTTCCCATGTCATGCTTGTGGTTTCTTAGCTGCCACGTTTAATGGAAGGGTATAGACTGTAACTACACTCGCAGCCCAAGTCAGATATGGACAGTTAGAAAAATCCAGCTCACAATAGATGGCCAGCAGGTGGAACTAGGTGTGTGTACATATATATATATATATATATATATATATATATATATGGAGAATATTCTGTGCATCTATCCCTCACCATAGGGTGAGGGACACTTCCATATATAAATGGGAATTTTCAAGTACAAAAGTAAATTTTTAAGTACATAGGGTGATGTACACTTCCTTGTCTTCATGTGCAAAAAGGGAAAATGCCCTCACCCTATGGTGATGGATAGATGCACATGAATGTTCCCCTATATATACATAGGGGGATCTTTAAGTGCATCCATCCCTCACCATTTGTGGTGAGGGACACCCCTTTTGGGGAAATTTCAAGTACAAAAGAGAGGATCTTCAAGTGCATCCATCCCTCACCATTTGTGGTGAGGGACACCCCTTTTGGGGAAATTTCAAGTACAAAAGAGAGGGGTGAGGGATGGATGCACTTGAATATTATCCATATATATATATATATATATATATATATATGGGATGTGCTCTTGTGAGAGACACTCTCACTTTACTATGAGGGCTGAAGGTGGAGGCCCTCACATTTAGGTGGGGGCCCTCACATTTAAGTTGTTGACACTGGATATGGATGTGAGGGTCCCACCTTATCTCTCATAGTAAGGTGAGAGTGTCTCTCACAAGAGCACCTCTCTCTCTCTCTTTATATATATATATATATGGGAAGTTCTCCTATGAGAGATACTCTCACAAACTTGGTGAGAGATGGGTGGGGGCCCTCACATTTAAGTTGGGGGTCCTTGCATTTAAGTTGGTGAGAGTGGATTTGGAAGTGAGGGCCCCCACCCATCTTTTATAAAGTTGGTGAGAGTGTCTCTCATAAGAGCACTTCCATATATATATATATATATATATATATATATATATGAGGGATGTTCATATGCATCCATCCCTCACCATTTTTTGGTGAGGGACACCCCTTTTGGGGAAAAAGCAAGTACAAGGTGTACTTTTGTACTTTGCTTTTTCCCCACTTTTGTACTTGCTTTTTCCCAAAAGGGGTGTCCCTCACCAAAAATGGTGAGGGATAGATGCATATGAAGACCCCCCTATATATATATATATATATATATATATATATCCATGCCATAATTGGCTCCCTAACTTCTAACCCCTCCTTGGGTGCGTCTACAGTATTCTCATTCCTCTTCCTCTCCACGGAAGTTGAGCTTACCTCCCGCGACGTTTGTTTGTTTTAACTCAAAGAACTTGTACATTAGAACATATAAATTTTTTTCAAAGTATAGACCTTCACTGAGTTTTTAAATTTGATATGAGCAAGCATCCAAATGCTGAAGTTTCGAGATCTAAAGGGAATAATAACATTTTGAAAGGTTCAGATTTATAAGTTCCACTTATCAATCCTGAAATGTTATGAAGCTGGATTGATAGGTAATGATTTCAAAAAATTCCCAAGATATAGAGTTTCAAGAGAACCTCTTGCAATGGAATGCCCCATTTCTTTATTCTTAGTCACGGTAAAGAAAATGTCATGCACACATGAATATTTATGCAAGGAGAATGTTTTCTTAAAAGCAATCTAGCTCTATTAGGCCCACTAGGGTCAACCCTTGATTAGTGCAGCTCCTTTAAGAACTTTATGCCCCTAATCTAAAATAATGTCTAATATTATTTTTATCAAACCTATACTCACCATTGGATTGAATATAAAAAATATCTATAGTCAAAATGCAGTTAAAATTTAAGGTGGTTAAATCAAGGGCGAGGATAATATGACAAATTTTTTTTTCATGAGCCCTACATATCCATCCCACCCTCAATGATAGAAGTCCATGCAGGTGGGCCCACAAGTTGGACCGCATATGCAAAGTATCCAGTTTGATCATAGGTTAGAATCTTATTATATATAATACATTTTGAGCTAGAAGAGTATAAAAAATAAACATAATATTAATATGACAATAGTAAAGTAATATTAAAAATATGCAAATGATGAGGAACCTTAGGGTCTATTTGGCATCATTCTCGTATTGTTTCCAATTTTGTGCTCGGATTAGGTTGTGTTGAGATCAGGTTGTGCCAAGTCTCTGCAGAACTAATTTGGCAACATTATATTAAATTACTCTAATAAAAATATACTGTATGGAACTTGTTCGGTAACATTATAAAATTTTTGCACAAAGAAGCAAACGTGGGATTTACAATGTGGGACCCCACCTTTTATTCTTTGCAGTACTATTATTATTATATATGGGGCCCACTTGTAGAAGTTACAATGTGGTACCCACCTTTAAAAATTAGAATATGGAACCCATATCCATTGGATTTATAATGAGGGCCCCACACTACAAGAAATTGCGCTTTTAGCGACGTTTTCATAAATTCGGCCGGTGGTAACAATCCAACTTTTACCGACGTTTTATGGAAAACGTCGGTAAACATCTAGGTTTCACCGACGTTTTCTGTAAAACGTTGGTAAAAGATAGATTTTTACCGACGTTTTTTGTTAAATCGCCGGTAAAAGGTCAAGTAGAGCATTTACTTCAGTTCAAGGGAAGGGATGGAATTTAGATACTTTTTACCGACGTTTTCAAAAACGCCAGTAAAAGTGGTTTTTAGCGACGTTTGTGAATTAAAACGTTGGCAAAAGGTTAATTTTAGAATTAACTTAATTTGTAGGAAGGTAAAAAACTATAATATTTTACCGACGTTTTTAAAAACGTCGGTAAAAGTGATTTTTGGCGACGTTTTTTTTAAAACGTCGGTAAAAGTTAAAAAATAGTTTCCCCTCCTATTTTTTTCCCCTCCCGCCAGCAAAACCCCTTTTCTCCTCTCTGTCTCTCTCTCGATCTGCTCTCTCTGGTATTTCTCCCACTCTTTCGATTGGCTCTCTCTCTGCTATTTCTCTCTCTCACTCTCTGTTTCTCTCTCTCTACTATTTCTCTCTCTCTGTCTCTCTCGCTCCACTCTCTCTCTCTCTCGCTCTCTGTTTCTCTCTCTCTTGATCTTTGTTTCTCTCGCTCGCTCTCTCTCTCTCTCGCTCTCTGTTTCTCTCGCTCGCTCTCTGTCTCTCTCGCTCTATCTCTCCACTCTCTCTCTATCTCTCGCTCGCTCTCTCTCTCTCTCTCTCTCTCTCTCTCGCTCTCTGTTTCTCTCTCTCGCTCTCTGTCTCTCTCGCTCTATCTCTCCACTCTCTCTCTATCTCTCGCTCTCTGTACTCTCTCTCTCTCTCTCTACCCTCTCTCTCGCCGCTGCCTCTGCTCAGACCCTCTCTGCCGTTGCTGCCTCTGCATCTCTCCCCTCTCTGCAGGTAAACTCTATTTCTCATCACTTCTCTTCTTCGTCTCTATCTGATATGGGTATTTGCAGCTTCTGCTTTGGAGTTAATAGGTTCCTTTTCTTATTGTTACTCTCTGTTTTTTCTTTTCTTCAGTACTTCATTATATTCTATTTCAAAATTTTTTTTGAATATATTGGTAAGGAGATTTGAGGTACTGATTTAGGGTATTGATTTCAAATTTGGCTTTTCACTTGGCTGCTACTTAACACAATTCTCTCTCTCTCTCTCTCTATGCCCCTCAATCTCTGTTGTGACATGTGATTTCATCTTTATATGTAATATGATTAGTTGGTTGATTAGTTGCTATTTGTTGGGGGGGTATGTTATATGTAATGTGAACTTAAGATATGCATGCTAGGTGTACGTTATAATGCTTTGCAGAAACATTGGCTTTATCTAAGTGCATCTGTTACTATTATCTAATCTTTCTTTGACTGAAATAGCCCTTAGGTAGTTCAAAGTAATTCCTGAACCCTCTCTAAATGAGGTTGATGATGAATATCTTCTTATTGTTACTCTCTGGTTCTACTAGTAATTTGCATTTGATTGTTTTGCTAGTCTTGGAGCAAAAACTTTTGTTTTGATATGATGAATATTGATATTGCCAACCTGGCATTTGTGAAACACTTAGATCTGAGGCGTTTAGAGGCTTTGCAAGAGCCAATGTAACATGAGATTATTTTGTTGCTTTGTGTAAGAAAAACACCAAAGCTCAAACTCAAGGTTACATTAATAATGCTCCTCCCGAAATCCAATTTGGAGGAGAACAAATCTGTGTTGATGTTCATTCATTCCACTTTGAGAACTATCTTCATGAACTCGTACACAAAATAACTAATAGCCGCAGATGGCAGTACCTGGAAAAGAAATGAGGTAAATAGCAGAATTAGATAGCAGCACTCAAACATTGGATTTAAAACAAAGCTAACGAGAAAAGGTGAAGAATCAGTTTTAAGAAATGGAAGAGAGTAGTGGCAGGGCTGAATCCTAAATCCTAATGCGCTTTCAAATGATAAAAATTGTTAAGCAATGTTGTGAGAGGTATTAATTGGAAAATCTTTTAGGAGACCCCATCAAAAGAACACAATTGCAAGCTAAAAGTCGAGCACTACCAAAACTTAAAATTTGTGTCTGACTATATTCTAAATGTATTTCATAGAAGAGGGAGCTATAACTCATAGCATCCAACACCTGATTTTTCAAAGGATCACTAGTCTGTCATATTTTTGACACGCCAACGGTCCAGAGTGGGTATCACCCACACTAACAAAACTTCATAATTTTTTTTATGTCCTCCCCTTAACTTTAATTTATGTGTGTGTGTGTGTGTGTGTGTGTGTGTGTGTGTGTGTGTGTGTATGTGTGTGTGTGTCTTGAGGTGCCTTGCCCTTTCTTGGATTGATTATTGAATGGAGAATACAAAGTCATCTATCTATATCTACTTACTTGGTATTATTGCCCCCTAAAAACTGCCAAGGATGCTCTCATATCTCTATGTGCAATCTCATCAAAGTCTTTTTCTGCAGATTACCATTAGAGTACAAAACATCTCATTACCACCATTTGATAATTCCATTAAACTATCTTTAAGGACTGAAACCCATATGGGTTGGGTTTGAAGCCTAAGAAAGGTTAAAATCCAACCATAATCCACCCACTTTTTCCAATATGATTAATTAAAATCTAACTGAAGGCTACCCACACAAGGGGATAAAAAATAATAATAATGGATAAAGATTAGAAGAAATTCTCTTCTAATTGTGATTTGGATGTGAGGATCACAAATCACAATGCAGGCAATTCAATCAATGACTAAGTGGGATTTTTTTCTTGGAATCCTTTGGAAATTCTTAATTAGATCACCTAATGCATAATTATATATCAAGTTCTAACTACTTCCACTTGACCACCTAAATTCAACTGATTCCAATTGAGGAAAATCTCATTTTCTTCCATGTTGGTTCTCACATGCCTTTCACTTGATTTGGGATGGAAAGACCCATATCTATACAAATCATCAGGTAGATGGATCCCATAAAAATAATGGGTAAATATTTCAACCATTCAAAACTTGCTGGTCCTTTGTCAAGGAAAGCCGGTGGCGAATATTAGAAGGATGGAGATGAAAGTTGACCAACCAAAAGCCCATACATAACTGATGAACACAGTAAGTAAATCAAGTTTCAGTAGATTGTTTTAACATTGAATGATTTTGAATTTTTTTTTTGTTTGTTTATGAATATCCAATGGTGGACATCAAGTTGTTCGAGTTTCTCATTACCTCATCTATCACTTGAAAAGATTTCTAATTTATTGCCTATCCATGGATAATGTGTTAAATTCAAAGTGTTTCGTGTGGTTTCTATTAACTCTTGCAGTTTACACTTCGTATAAATTTCTTTCCTACTTTTCTTCTGTTGAAGCTGTTTTTCTTCATCTGCAGGGTGAAGTTATAAAGGAACGCTGCTATGGTTGTGGTCGTTGCTTCCCAATTTGTCCATATGATAACATAAGTGAGTATGACTTTTTTGCAGATTTATTTTTTTCCTAAAGATTTACCTTCCTGTGAGCCTTCATGTGTACAACTGACTGTAAAGTTGCTTGTGTTGCTTAATAGTCTCCTCGTGTACCATGTCTCATTCTGTGGGTTTATAACAATATTTGTTGACAACTTGACATCTACTCTATTTTTTTTTATTGAACTTGATGAACTTTTTCAGGAGGTCATTCATACATTAGAGATGCTTCTTCCACTTGTCAACTCCTTGAACAAGATGTTGTGGATGCCATTGAGATACATACAAGAGCAAGGTAGGAAAAAATGTCTTTTTATCACTTTCTTGATCCTTTGATCTATTTATGTTGTTTTCATGGCCTTGAGAGTGACTTGTAGGATGGTCCATAACAATGTCTATGCTTACATGATCTTTACTATGGTACGGGTTGATTGAGCCAATCTTGTTAGAATTTCTTGTGATCATCTCTCTCAAGGCCGGATATACAATGATCTCATCTTCACATGTAACTCTTCACACATTACACTGTTCCTTCATATTACAATTCTTGCAGTGGAAATGTTGTTCTTGCAATCATATGCATCAGTGGCAAGAAATATGGCTAAGAGTCCTATGTAGATCTGAAAGTAGAAATTTAGTGACTGTATGGAGGAGGAGATATGTTGGAGAAACTTTCCACACAATATGTTTTCTCCATCTATTTTATCTACAATATATCCAAACAAGTTAAAAATATTGGGTGCTTTGTTCTGTGCTGGATAAGATATCTTTGATGGAATATTTTCTCTAGTTCTTTGATGGAATCCTCGTCATTTGTCAAAGTAAGTTGTGGTTCACCACATTTGAAAGATGTGCCTCTTCCACATACTACATAACCACCCTTATCTGAGTAACTAGCTATCTTTTATCTAACTACCCTTTGCCTATTTTCAATTCAAATCTGTTCCATTTTCTTCTGAGAAAGGATATGCCATCAGTCTCATTTAGCAGGCCCATGATTGTTGACTAAACTTAGTTTGGGGCTAACAACCTTGGCCCAAGCCCAATTTTCATTCACATGCCCATTTAGATTTTCAGAACCTTATAAACAAATTCTTGTATCCTGTTTGTCTGCCAAGATTCTAGTTGATGGTCTCATAGTGAGTATTTCCAAATTTTGTAATCATGAATGTAAGTCATTTTCTGCTTATGCATATGTGACATTTTAGTAACTTACAAACCCCATGGGTGCAAAGGTTTTAAGTAAAAAAGGAACTGTGCCATCAATATTGCTAGTTGGGTCAAGGAGTTGTAACTTTTTATTCTCTAAATTGTTGAGTTTAACCTATGCCTGAGATCGAATTCCATTTAGTCAATTGAATTGTTTTTTCAAGTAAAATAATCAAGACAAGTGAGAGAAACTTCTGGACTCAAGATTTGCACTACTACAATGTGGTTTGTCTTTGGGTGAAAAATTAAGAATACAAAATGTGATTGCTATGAACACTTCAAAGACTGATGTTTTCTTATCAGAGGAATGTGTAACTATCATCACGTATTTCACAACATTTCTTTCTGTTTGCGGTGGACATCTTCAATTATTTATTTTTTATCGACTATTTTTTTTTTTCAGCTGCTCATTTTTAGTAAAATTTCGCAAACATGCTTGCACTTCTTTTGTCATTATCCAATGTTCAACAGTCTATGTGAACAAGGATCACGAATGACATGTAAACACTAGATGATTGGAGATTGAGGTTTCTTTTTCCTTGAATGTTGGAATCTATCAGGCTATAGTGTTGGAAGGACAAAAGGAAAGTCTGGTGACAGACTATATTCTTAAGGTACTACTCTAATATATATATCTTATAAATCCGATGTAGTAAATTAGAGCTTGGAGTTTTAATCTTTTTTGTTCCACTTTTCTCTATTTAAATAACAGATTTTAGGATTGGAAGTATGTGCTGATACCATGGTGGGGGATCAAATGCTGAGAGGCATCTCAGGAGGGCAACGTCTGAATTTTGGGTTTAGTATGTGCGAACGTCTGAATACCTGCTGTCCTATTTGTAGCTATATAGCAATTGTTTAATGAATATCTACTGTCCTATCTGTTGAAGTGTGCCTTTTCATTTCAATTAGTGTTTTGGATAATTTAAACTTGGAGTTGATATTCAATTTTGGGTGGATAGCATCAACACTCCACCAAACATTTGTGTGTTTTGTTTATTTCTTTTGGTGTGTTTGTGTTACATTTGTGTGGTCTGTGATGCTTTTGCTATCCTCATTGTTTAATTGATAGAGGAATCAATTACCAAAAAACTAATAGATCAGAGAACCCAAAAAACAATTGTGATCCATTACCAAAGGGGTTCATATTTTATCTGCTTAATAGGACCTGAACCAATGGATATAGCTCCAAGCTCACCAACTGTCACTTGTGAGATACCTAGTTCTGATGTAAAAGTTTTGGAAGGGCATGCTCTTGAGGTATGAAAGAATAATAATCCAAGAATTCTTTTTGGCTATTCAGCTATCTATTGATAGATTGGAAAAAACTGTCATAATATGGTGTTTTTCTATCCACAGGTTATTGCTTGTTCATGGAATCCAGCAGGTTCCCTTCTAGTGACGGGGTGGGTACCATTCTGGCTTATTTGATGCTTTAGTTGGGAGACTTTTTTGGATTGCATGACAGATGCTTTTGTTAAACTGGTTGTTTGTGTTCCTATGCACCCAGTTGTGCCACAATAGTGATTCATACCTAAGGAATTTGCAAAGTGGTGCTCATTTATTGTTAATCATAAGAATTATATACATATTTATGGTTAGATAGATAGTCTAACAAATCATCATTTTCTCATTTATCATTTATATTGATAAGACTCCCGGTTAGAGAATTAGAGGCGAAAACATCAGATTTTCCTAACATTTAGGCTCGAAAACGGCCCGCCGGGGGTCTGGAACAGGAACCGACCCCCGGAAAAATTGGAAACTGGCACGAGCACCTCGCTCGAGGGTAGAGTGACTTGTAGGAACTGGTGGTTCGCTGATAGGACCCCCGGTTAGAGTTTTAGAGGCGAAAATAGCAGATTTTCCAACACTTAGGCTCGAAAACGGCCCGCCAGGGGTCCGGAACCGGACCCGGCCGCCGGAAAAATCGGAAACCGGCACGAGCACCTCGCTCGAGGGTAGAGTGACTTGTAGGAGCTGACGGTTCGCAGATAGGACTCCCGGTTAGAGAATTAGAAGCGAAAATCAATGATTTTCTAACACGTATGCTCGAAAAAGGCCCGCCGGGGGTCCGAAATCGGACCCAGCCCCCGGAAAAAACTAAAACTGACACGAGAACCTCGGTCGAGGGTAGAATGACTTGTAGGAACTGACGGTTCGCAGATAGGACTCCCGGTTAGTGTTTTAGAGGCGAAAACATCTGATTTTCCAACACTTAGGCTCGAAAACGGCCCGCCGGGGGTCCGGAATGGGACCCAGCCCTCGGAAAAATCGGGGGCCGGCACGAGCACCTCGCCCGTGGGTAGAGTGACTTGTAGGAACTGACGGTTCGCAGATAAGACTCCCGGTTAGAGTTTTAGAGGCGAAAACATCGGATTTTCCTAATACTTAGGCTTGAAAACGGCCCGCCGGAGGTCCAGAACGGGAATCTGCCCCCGAAAAAATCGGAAACCGGCACGAACACCTCGCCCGAGGGTAGAGTGACTTGTAGGAGCTGACAGTTCGCAGATAGGACTCCCGGTTAGAGTTTTAGAGGCAAAAACATCGGCTTTTCAAACATTTAGGCTCGAAAACGGCCCACCGGGGGTCTGGAACGGGAAACAGCCCCCGGAAAAATCGGGAACTGGCACGAACACCTCGCTGGAGGGTAGTGTGACTTGTAGCAACTGGCGGTTCGCTGATAGGACTCCCGGTTAGAGAATTAGAAGCGAAAATCAACGATTTTCTAACACTTAGGCTCGAAAACGGCCCGTCGGGGGTCCGGAACGGGACCCGGCACCCGGAAAAATCTGAAATCGATACGAGCACCTCGCTCGAGGGTAGAGTGACTTGTAGGAACTGACGGTTCGCTGATAAGATTCCCGGTTAGTGTTTTAGAGGCAAAAACATATGATTTTCCTAATACTTGGGTTCGAAAACGACCCGCCAGGGGTCCGGAACGGGAACTGGCCCCCGGAAAAATCAGAAACCGGTACGAGCACCTCGCTCGAGGGGGTAGAGTGACTTGTAGGAACTGACGATTCGCAGAAACGACTCCCAGTTAGAGTTTTAGAGGCGAAAACATCGGATTTTCCAACACCTAGGCACGAAAACGGCCCGCTGGGGGTCCGGAACGGGAAACGGCCCCCGAAAAAATCGAGAACCGGTACAAGCACCTCGCTCGATGGGAGAGTGACTTGTAGGCACTGCGGTTGATTGATAGGATTCCCGATTAGAGAATTAGAAGCGAAAATCGACGATTTTCTAACACTTAGGCTCGAAAACGGCCCGCCGGGGGTCCGGAACGGGACCCGGCCCCGGGAAAAATCGGAAACCGGAATGAGCACCTCGTTCAAGGGTAGAATGACTTATAGGAACTGACGGTTCGCAGATAGGACTCCCGGTTAGAGTTTTAGAGGTGAAAATATATGATTTTCTAACACTTAGGCTCGAAAACGGCCCGCCAGGGTTTCAGAACGGGAAACGGCCTCCAGAGAAATTAGGACTCGGCACGAGCACCTTGCTAGAGGGTAGTGTGACTTGAAGGAACTTACGGTTCGCTTATAGGACTCCCGGTTAGAGAATTAGAAGCGAAAATCGACGATTTTCTACCACTTAGGCATGAAAACGGCCCACCGGGGGTCCGGAACGGGACCCGGCCCATGGAAAAATCGGAAACCGGCACGAGTACCTCGCTCGAGGGTAGAGTGACTTGTAGGAGCTGACGGTTCGCAGATAGGACTCCCGGTTAGAGTTTTAGAGGTGAAAACATCGGATTTTCCTAATACTTAGGCTCTAAAGCGGCCCGCCGGGGGTCCGGAACGGGAACCGGCAGCCGGAAAAATCGGAAATCAGCACGAGCACCTCGCTCAAGGGTAGAGTGACTTCTAGGAACTGATGATTCGCAGATAGGACTCTCGGTTAGAGTTTTAGAGGCGAAAACATCTGATTTTCCTAATACTTAGGCTCGAAAAAGGCCCGCTGGGGGTCCGGAACGGGAACCGGCCACCATAAAAAAAGGAAACCGGCACGAGCACCTCGCTACAGGGTAGAGTGACTTGTAGGAACTGACGGTTCGCAGATAAGACTCCCGGTTAGAGTTTTAGAGGCGAAAACATCGGCTTTTCTAACACTTATGCTCGAAAACGGCCCGCCGGGGGTCAAGAACGGGAAACGGCCCTCGGAAAAATTGGGAACCGGTACGAGCACCTCACTGGAGGGTAGTGTGACTTGTAGGAACTGACGGTTCGCTGATAGGACTCCCGGTTAGAGAATTAGAAGCGAAAATCAACGATTTTCTAACACTTAGGCTCGAAAACGGCCAGCCGGGGGTCCAGAAAGGGACCCGTCCCCTGGAAAAATTGGAAACCGCCACGAACACCTCGCTCGAGGGTAGAGTGACTTGTAGGAGCAGACGGTTCGCAGATAGGACTCCCGGTTAGAGTTTTAGAGGCGAAAACATCGGATTTTCTAACATTTAGGCTCGAAAACGGCCCGCTAGGGGTCCGGAACGGGAAACGGCCCCTAGAAAAATCGGGAACCGGCACGAACACCTCGCTGGAGGGTAGTGTGACTTGTAGGAACTGGCGGTTCGCTGATAGGACTCCCGGTTAGAGAATTAGACGCGAAAATCAACGATTTTCTAACACTTACGCTCGAAAACAGCTCGCCGGAGGTCCGGAACGGGATCTGGCCCCCGGAAAAATCTGAAACCGATACGAGCACCTCGCTCGAGGGTAGAGTGACTTGTAGGAACTGACGGTTCACAGATAGGACTCCCGGTTAGTGTTTTAGAGGCGAAAACATCTGATTTTCCTAATACTTAGGTTCGAAAATGGCCCGCCGGGGGTCCGGAACGGGAACAGGCCCCCGGAAAAATCGGAAACTAGTATGAGCACCTCGCTCGAGGGTAGAGTGACTTGTAGGAGCTGACGATTCACAGATAAAGACTCCCCGTTAGAGTTTTGGAGGCGAAAACATCGGATTTTCCAACACTTAGGCCCAAAAACGGCCCGTCGGGGGTCCGGAATGGGAAACGGCCCCCGAAAAAATCGAGAACCGGCACGCACACCTCGCTCGAGAGTAGAGTGACTTGTAGGAACTGGCGGTTCACTGATAGGACTCCCAGTTAGACAATTAGAAGCGAAAATCAACGATTTTCTAACACTTAAGCTCGAAAATGGCCCGCCGGGGGTCCGGAATGGGACCCGGCCCCCGGAAAAATCAGAAACCGGCATGAGTACCTCGCTCGAGGGTAGAGTGACTTGTAGGAGCTGACGGTTCTCAGATAGGACTCCCGGTTAGAGTTTTAGAGGCAAAAACATCGGATTTTCTAACACTTAGGCTCGAAAACGGCCCGCTAGGGGTCCGGAACGGGAAACGGCCCCCGAAAAAATTGGGAACCGGCACGAGCACCTCGATGGAGTGTAGTGTGACTGTAGGAACTGGCGGTTCGCTAGTAGGACTCTCTGTTAGAGAATTAGAAGCGAAAATCAATGATTTTCTAACACTTAGGCTCGAAAATGGCCCACCGGGGGTCCGAAATCGGACCCGGCCCCCGGAAAAATTTGAAACTGACACGAGAACCTCGGTCGAGGGTAGAATGACTTGTAGGAACTGACGGTTCGCAGATAGGACTCCCGGTTAGTGTTTTAGAGGCGAAAACATCTGATTTTCCAATACTTAGGCTCGAAAACGGCCCGCCGGGGGTCCGGAACGAGACCCAGCCCTCGGAAAAATCGGGAACCGGCACGAGCACCTCGCCCGAGGGTAGAGTGACTTGTAGGAACTGACGGTTCGCAGATAGGACTCCCGGTTAGAGTTTAAGAGGCGAAAACATCGGATTTTCCTAATACTTAGGCTCGAAAACGGCCCGCCGGAGGTCCAGAACGGGAACCTGCCCCCGGAAAAATCGGAAACCGGCACGAGCACCTCGCTTGAGGGTAGAGTGACTTGTAGGAACAGGCGGTTCGCAGATAGGACTCCCGGTTAGAGTTTTAGAGCCGAAAACATCGGATTTTCCAACACTTAGGCTCGAAAACGGCCCGCCGAGGGTCCGGAACGGGAACCGTCCCTAGGAAAAATCGGAAACCGGCATGAGCACTTCACTGGAGGGTAGAGTGACTTGTAGGAACTGACGGTTCGCAGATAGGACTCACGGTTAGAGATTTAGAGGCGAAAACATCAGAATTTTCTAACACTTAGACTGGAAAACAACCCGCCGGGGGTCCGGAACGGGAAACGGCCCTCGGAAAAATCAGGAACCGGCACGAGCACCTCGTTCAAGTGGAAATTAACTTGCAGGAACTGACGGCTCGTAAATCAGACTCCCAGTTAACGAATTAGACCTAAAAACGTTGGATTCTTAACACTTAGTCTTGAAAATAGGCCGTTGGAGGTTGAAAACGGGAATCGGCCATCGGACAGCTCAGAAATTAGCACGGGTACCCTTGTTCAAGGCCAAAGTAACTTGTTGGAATTTACGGTTAGTGAATCGGACTTCTGATTATCTAATTAGACACAAAAACCGCTCGATTCTCAACACTTAGACGGGAAAATAGGTCGCCGAAAAACTTAGGAAAAGATATTTATATATATACACATGTTTATCTTTCATTTATAATTTAATTCGTTGTCGTTGAAAAGATTCTAATGTTGTTTTTTTCATTGCAGATTGATTGACGATTTGTGGTCGGATGCAGACTTTTGGGGGTGTTTTATTCTTTTTTGTGTATTATGTATATGTATATATTGGATATTTATATGGTCTGTATTATTGTTGATTATAATATTTGGTTAATGAGATGAATGATTAGATGAAAAATGGCGATGGTTGTTGGGTAATTTAGCAACTTTTGTTTTAATGTATTTTTCATATTGAATATAAGTAAATGAACAGGTTTACTTCTGATACAGGTGTATAAACAGCTTTACAGGAAAATTATATTAAAAAAACGAATATTATATTTTTAAAAAAAATAAAATCACTTTTACCGACGTTTTATTTTCGTCGGTAAAAGTGGTTTTATTTTTTTTATTTTTCCTATTTCTTTTACCGACGAAAATAAACGTCGGCAAAAGTAGTTTTATTTTTTTTCAAAATTTTCCTATTTATTTTACCGACGAAAATAAACGTCGGTAAAAGTCGTTTTGTTTTTTAGTTTTTCATAATTATTTTACCGACGAAAATAAACGTCGGTAAAATTAGTTTTATTTATCCTTTTTATTTTACTGACGAAAATAAACGTCGGTAAAATGAGTTTTGTTTTTTTTATTCTGCCTTTCTATTTTGCCGACGAAACTAAACGTCGGTAAAAGTCGTTTTGTTTTAGTTTATTTTTTCCTTTTTTTTTAGCGACGTTTTTTTTCGTCGGTAAAAGTGAAGAATTTTTTATGTTTATTTTATTTTTTATTTTGCCGACGAAAATAAACGTCGGTAAAAGTATTTACTAAATTTTTAGAAAACTAAAATAATATTTCCGACTTATTTAAAACGTCGGTAAACTTCAAAAAATCGTCGGTAAAAGTCGAATTTTTGCCGACGGAAAATATTTCGTCGGTGAAACATTTCACTGACCTTTTTTTAGCGACGTCGGGCCAACGAAAGTGATTTCGTCGGTAAATACTTTTACCGACGTTTTTCTGACTTTTGCCGACGAAAAAAAACGTCGCTGAAAGTACAGTTTCTTGTAGTGCCACCTCTATAGGTATTATAATGGGGGCCAACTTTTTGTAAATGTAAATATGGAATTCACCTTTAGAAATTAGAATATAGGCTCCCATTCATAGAATTTACAATGTGGGTCCACCTTTTGTAAACGAGACCATATAACCCATATTTATGAATTACAAAATGGAGCCACATTTTTTGTAATTGTAGACATAGGGCCCACCTTTAGAAATTAAAATGTGGTGCCCACCTTTAAAAATTAGAACATGGGGGTAATACATTTATAAAATCTACAATGTGGGCCCACCTTTCTAGGAATTATAATGTGGAGCCATCCTTTTTGTTAATTGTGAACATGAGACCTACCTTTAAAAAATGACAAAGTGTTACCCACATTTAGAAATCTGAACATGGGGCCATCATGAAAATATGGGGCCATACTTTTTGTTAATTGTGAACACGGGACCCACTTTTAAAAATTTACAATGTGGTACCCACATTTAGAAATCCGAACATGGGGCCACCATTAAAATGTGATTGTGGACACGAGACCCACCTAGAGAAATATTTATAACGTGATGCCTACCTTTATAAACAATTTATAATGTGGTTTCACCATTATAGAATTATAATTGGGGGCCACCTTTTGTGATTGTGACCATGTGACCCACCTCTAGGAATTATAAAGTGGGGCCACCTCTTTTGGGAATATAAACGTGGGGCCTACATTTAGGATAAATGAGAGGATTTAGAATTTTCAAATGATATTCTTTAAAAGGCAAGAGATAAAAAAGAAACAATTGTGCTAGCAAGTTGTGTCTTAAAAAAAATTAAAGCTTTTTTGTTCCAACTTTATGGTGGGTTAAGATTTTGAGATTTCTTCCCATGAGAACAAAATTCGGAACAATCATTTATACATACCATTACCAACTATGTTTTCTACACTTTTTATCTTGTGAGAACATGGAAACATCCAAATGACACGATGCCAAATACACCCTTATTTTCTATCTCTAAGACTTACCCATACCTATCTAGAATACTCCATAAATCTCTACAACTTTATCATTTAAAAGAATTCTCGAGATAGCTCTATATTACTCAAGATTATCCCAAAGCATTTCAAAATCTTCTAGATCCAATCCACCACAATCTATCCATCCATCTAATCACATGGTTGTCCAGTCAGTTAAACAATCATGATGCTCCTGTGACTCCAGAAAACCTATGACATACATGGGGTGGGGGTGACAATGAGTCTTGTCTAATGTGGACAATGGGTAACATACATGCACTCAAAAACCTTAGTTCCAACTTGAAAGTTTAAAAAAAAAAAAAAATATTGATCAATCCCAATATTTACTAATTGGGTTAGCGTGTCAATTAATAAGATCGGGTCTGATGCACTCCACGTGCTATTTGGTAAATTTTCTTATATAGTAAGAGAAAATTAAATGTTACATCATTACAAATTAGTCATAATTTGGAACTAGAGTTGATTTTTTAGTTCAATGAAAAGGTATTTGGATGGTTGTGGTAAAGAGAAAGTGACATTTCGGTTTTTTTTGTAAAACTACATTATATATATTAAAGCAAAGGGAGAGGTGGGCTATGGGGGGTGCCACGTCAGCATTGAAGGAGTTCTCATTTTAAATAAATATACATAAAAAACTTAGAGTGACTTAAGGAGCCATGTCATCACATTCCATTATTTTTTCTCCAAAAGTATCTATCCATATCTTCTATCTCCTAAAGTTTCTCAATCAATATCCCCTAAAATTAAGGTTAATCTTGCAAAAATAACACAAAAGACCCTTCTAAGGGGGCCCACTATGTAGATCTTATGATCCAAAAATATTAATCTCTTTTACTTATATGTTACCCCACAAAAGGTTTAGGGAATTTAATAAATCTAACCCATGCACCATCTTAGTAGGACCACCTCATAAAACTTATCAACCTGACTCAAATCTTAAATGGACTTGAGCCTTTGTTGAACTGAAGCATTCAAGGAGTTGTCAAACATTTCCAGTACTTTTTTATCGTGTGATTTGAGCTGGGTTGATCCTATGTGCACCTGGACTCGAACCTTAGTCTGACCCCGGCCTTTAAGGGCAGTCTCAACCCACGCATATTTTTTGAGCAGGCATGCTCAAACTTAGTATCTAGGACTTGATATACACCTGAACTCAAGCCGTTCAAACCTATTGATAGTAGAAATGGGCCAGTCCGGAAACCGGCCCATTGAAACTCCTACAACAGGTAATTAATTTAATGGACTTCTAAATTTTAAAACTTATTGAACATGCTTGCAATGAGGTTAGTTTTGATGCTTCAACATTCATGTAAAATCCAGAGCCTCAACATTGATGAAAGCAATTAAATTGCTCTCTCTATCGTTATCTTACACCCGGTATAGATCCCATGCGATGGACCTTTTTTCCTTGGATCTGTTTATATATATATATATATATATATATTAAATATAGGACATTGATGTATAATAAAATGATTCTACACGTCTCTCTCTCTCTTAAGTGTTTGGTTGGATGTGGATTTGATTTGTAAGTTCAAGCAGGTGTGTTCTAATGATAAGTAGGCTCAAAACGAGTGGGTAGTGTTTTGGGGCATTGGTGTGGGACTCATCTTAGCCACACTCACACTCCACACGATGTACCTAACAGACTGAGCCCCAGCCGAGTATTGATAGGAAAATGGAAACATTTGTTTTTTCTTTTCTCATTTTTTTTTTCCTCCTTTGAATGGTATCATTTTTTTCTTTTTGCTTCCATCAAGAATCTCTTTTTTAGTGGGGACTTTCAACCCGTGCATTTTTTCAATTTACAAAGATTCTATAGGTGCGATATTACAAGATTCTCATTATTATTTTTCACGATAATTTCTTCCTTTTACCATAAAATCTTAAGATCTTTTTCCACTTTACTTTCTTCTAAAAATTCTTAAAAATAATAATAGTGGATTCTTCTTTTATAGTTTTAATTATTATAATAATTTACTATATCTTTATTTTGGGCACGGGTGTTTGTTTTTATATAAATATGCATGAATATATGCTTATATGTTTATAATTAATTTTGATATCTTAGAAATTTAAAATGTAATATCTTACTTTTTGTCCCGGGCTAAGCACGGGGTGTTGTTGCTAGTCTTTTTAATAAGACGCTGTATAGACAATAACTAATCATGGGGGCTCCACTCCTATTGATATGGAACTTTAGCAAAGGGTGTGTGATTCATTGTCAATTGTACACTTTATTTCTGCATAGGCCTCATGATGGAATGGTAAGCTGCTTCGCTCATTCCTGACATGGAGTTAATCACATTTCCATCATGCATTCTAGCGAGTGGTGGGACCTGCCTCAATTTAAATAAAATCTTAGGATAAAGGGGATGTAATTCATTTCTAATAGTTCATATTATCATTATGTGGGCTCCCTGATGGATTCTCAGAAACCTATAATTTCACATATAATAGTCGCAATATAGGATCCGGACTCATCTTCATCACCACTGACATCTCTTCTCTACTGAACTAAATTTTTTTGAATATATCAATTGAGGATATGATATTCATTTTGAACAGTTCTGATCATCATTATCTGGGCCCCGCGATGGAGTCCTAGAGACCTGTAATAGATGGTTCCATGTAATAGTGCCGCAGGGAATCCGGATTCTTTTTCAGTGTGGTACTGTTGGTTGCGATTTTACTGATAGTAAAGTAGGGTCAGTAAATAATGCAAATGGATGCGAGTTGTCTTTGACTAGTCTTTGAAAATAACGTGGAAAATCAAAGATCCAGGCCCATGAGTGTCTCATCTTCCAGAAGAGGGTAATGGCCCCGATTTCCATTTAAAAAAGGATGGGCAACTTTCTCCTCCAGTGGGCTTTGGCATCTTTTCCAGCTTTTCGAAGATGGTTTTAGGGTGATCATCAGTCAATAACTATCCCACCTTTCAAAAGGTTGGCGATGGATCTCCACTTTTTCAAATAGGGTATTAATCAATGTAGACTTCGGTTGGGCGACGACGTCTGCTCTAATCTTAGTTTGAAAAAAAATTATTAGATTCACTATGATGTTCACACGCACTACATGATCCAAAGAAACCAACATACATCCTTTGAATGCTTCATTACAAGCATAAATACAAAAATTCATTTGATTCCATGCCTGCTTTAGTTATTGTAAAGAGAATTGGTGGGCAACCACTCAAAAAACGAATTGGTGGGCAATTAACCAGCGGCTGGCATTTAAAAACTATGTATAAGATGCCATGAGGTTGTGGGTAAATCTAATACATATAGAGCAACGGATCAAAAGGGGACAAGTGTTGTCCATTAATATAGATTATCTGCTCGAAGTTAACATGTGTCTTAAAATGATGGAATTTAGTCTTCTAGCATGGTGGACCTGGTGGAAATGAGTGAAAAGAGCTAATATATGCGTATAAAAGGATGTGACTTGTCTTTGATTAGTCTTTGAAAATAACGTGGAAAAATCAAAGCTTCTAGGCACCAAAAAATTCCCAAGTAAAGAAGATTCCAGGAAAGTTGCAGGGATAGCCCATTAGGGTAATAGTCCATTTTTCCATTTAGAAAAGGATGGGCAACTTTCTCCACAAGTGGGCTTTGGCCTCTTTTCCCGATTTTCGGAGATGGTTTTAGGGTCATCAATCAATAATTATCCCCCTTTTCAAATGAATGGCAATGGATCTATACTTTTCCAAATAGGGTATTAATTAAAGTAGACTCCGATTGTAAGAGGTCTTCTATCTTTCAAAACACAACAACTTTCTATACAATCTATGTATGGGGGCCCTGTATGGTAACTTCACTTAACTAGCTAATGAAGAGAGCTCATGGGTCAATCTAAGAGATTAGAGAAGATATTTAATTACCCAAAAAAAAAAAAAAGACTAGAGAAGAATAGTGTCAAATCAAGAAGTCGGTTATAGTTTTTGTGATTTTGTACATGAAGGATGTAGATTTTTTACTTTCTTTCTTTTAAAAAACAAGCTTTTGTCATTTAGTGGTACGAGAAGTAGCGATTTTCTTTTCTCTTAAAAAGTAGGGACATTTGGCGACAAGTCTCTTGACATTGCGTTTTATAGCCTACGGTCCATCATACTTTCTCGTAAAGGCGGCAATCCTCATTTAAAACTGAAACAAACAAAAAGAAAAAAATGCCCCTCTATACGTCGGCAAAAGTGCTACGCTCAAAACCGATCCAAAACATACAGAGCGTCATTCAATCCGCAAATAACTCAGTTAAATTTATTTCAAAACATGCAAATAAATTTAAATAGACACAAATAAATTTCAAAATACACAAATAAAATAAAAAACACAAATAGATTTCATAAAACGCAAAGAAATTTGCCAAACAACTCATACAGATTTATTCAAAAACTCAATTAAAAATTTCAAAATGGAGATAAATTTGTCATAAACTTAGATTAATTTTTTGGAAACTCAGATAAAAATAAATTTGCCAAAACTCAGATAAAGATAAATTTGCCAAAAACTCAGATAAACTTTCCAAAAACTCAGAATTTATCTGAGTTTTTGGCAAATTTATCTCAGTTTTTGTCCAGTTTATCAGAGTTTCTGTGTAATTTGTCTAAGTTCTTGGCAAATGTATTTGAGTTCTTAGACAATCATCTGAACATTACTCACTGTGCTTTTTTCACAACAAATCTACTCATATATAGCCATTGAATTTTGAGTCATGAGATTAGATGCTATGATCATTTGATTGGGATTGAAATGGGACATGGATACAATCTAAATCCATATCTATTCATCTCTTACACATTTTAATAAGAAGGAACAAAACTGTAGTTTGATCTCGTCTATCTTTCACACTGAACCTTTAACTTTTAGGTGGCCTTGCAGTTAGTTGCCTATTTCTAGTATACAATTCATCACAAAAATGCAGACTCTCCTTTCTACTTTGCACCTACCACTTGGTATTCCTCACCTTTTTGGTGGACATGTAGATGATCATTAATCATTAGATGGCCCCACAAACATACAAGATAGTTGGACGGCACCATTCACTTGCCAAAACTCATATAAAGATAAATTTGCCAAAAACTCAGAATTTATCTGACTTTTTGGCAAATTTATCTGACTTTTTGTCCAGTTTATCAGAGTTTGTGTGTAATTTATCTGAGTTCTTGGCAAATTTATCTGAGTTCTTGGACAATCATCTGAACATTACTCACTGTGCTTTTTTCACAGCAAATCTACTCATATATAGTTATTGAATTTTGAGTCATGAGATTAAAGGCTATGATCATTTGATTGGGACTGAAATGGGACATGGATACAATCCAAATCTATTCATCTCTTACATATTTTAATAAGAAGGAACAAAACTGTAGCTTGATCTCGTCTATCTTTCACACTGAACTTTTAACTTTTAGGTGGCCTTATAGTTAGTTGCCTATTTCTAGTATACAATTCATCACAAAAATGCAGACTTTCCTTTCTACTTTGTAATTACCATTTGGTATTCTTCACCTTTTTGGTGGACATATAACTGATCATTAATCATTAGATGGCTCCGCTAACATACGAGATAGTTGGACGGCTATTAGAAAACCAAAATAAAATTAATGGTTTTGACTAAACCTTCATCTTTAATTCATCTACAAATTGTAGCTCATTATTTGTGGGATTTGGATTTGGTACCAATGGAACTCTGTGCCAAGACCAGTCGCTGAATCTAGCAAGAGTAGTTTCTGGTTTCCCTCAATCCTCACCATTCACTTGCCAAAACTCAGGTAAAGATAAATTTGCCAAAACTCATAAAAAGATAAATTTGCCGAATACTTAGATAAATTTGCCAAAAACTAAGATAATTTATCTGAGATTTTAGCAAATTTATCTGAGTTTTTGTCCAGTTTATCAGAGTTTCTGTGAAATTTGTCTGAGTTCTTGGCAAATTTATCTGAGTTTCTTAGAAACTCTGATAAATTATCTAAACTCATATAACTTTTTAGAAGAATGTTGTTGCTGTGTGTAAGCTTTTGCTAACAAGCAGAACAAAACAACCCATAAAACGAAACAGAAAAATCTCATTCCAAACTACTTATTTTCAAAACTCAAATAAATTTTCAAAAACTCAAATAGCAACAGTATTCTTGCAAGAAAGAGACAGAGACCCCATTTTTTGTTGCTTTTATTGCAAGAGATAAACTTACACGAAATAGAAAAAGCAAAGAAAAAGCAATACAGCAATGGGTTTTTGTGTTATGTAGAACCCGTCGCTGGAGAAGGCCAGGACTGGTCGCATTTCCATCGTCGGGACGTCGCCATCGTGGCTGGTGTAGTCGGAGATGGCCGACTTCGATTTGCAGTGTTCTCTAGTGAAGTCCCTCATTCCTAGAGAAAAAGACGGAATAGGTTCTTCAGGATAACAAAGAATGAGAGAGAACTTGGCCTAGGAATGTGGGAGAAAGAGGCAAATGAGTCATGAAAATATATGATGTGGCATATTAGGGACCTCTCACAAAAATATATCCAGCTGTATGGACTATAGACATTAGAGAAAAAGTTGTTGGACCGGATGCCTTAGAAGACCATGCTCAGGGACTGTTGGCTAATTTACCCTAAAAAGTATAGTATTTTTCTTTTATGTTTAGTACATCTTAATTGAGCCCTCCTTTTTCCTTCTTTCATGAAACCCTTCACCTCACTTCACTATTATAGTGAAGTCACCAGACAGACCAACCGTCTTCCACCGAAACACCACAACTTTCTATAGATACTATGTCCTAAGTTGTCTCCAATAGTAACAGGCCGCTGGTCTTCCAAAACACCGAAACTTTCTATAGATTCTATATCTTAAGTACGAGTACAATAGCAACAGGTCCTCCGTCTTCCAAAATACGACGACTTTCTGAGTCTATGTCTCAAGTCGACTCTAATAGTAATAGATCGTCCATCCTTCAAAACACGGCATCTTGGAAGCTTTCTATAGTGTCTATGTCTCGAATCGACTCCAACACTAACAAGTCGTCCATCTTCCAAGACA
Source organism: Umbellularia californica (assembly GCA_028538565.1). Lineage (NCBI taxonomy): Eukaryota > Viridiplantae > Streptophyta > Magnoliopsida > Laurales > Lauraceae > Umbellularia > Umbellularia californica. The sequence goes on along the minus strand of JAPQWN010000005.1, from coordinate 21,014,361 downwards.
TGACACCTTTCTATAGTGCCTATGTCTCAAGTCGGCTCCCATAGTAGCAGGTCATCCATCTTCCAAAGCATGGCAACTTTCGCATTATTCGTTATATTTATCAATCACCGTATTAATCAAATGTTCCACTTTACATTGGGACCAAATTCAATCAGATTGAAATTCGAGGACTCATACATGAGAGGAGCCTACATTTTGTCTCAAGTTTTCAATAGGTGGGTACCAATTGAAAGAAGTGCCGGTCCCAGATGGGTGTTGGAACCGAATTCGCCAAGAACCTTGTGCATTTTGATGTAAGATAGATCATGTGAACTCGTTGCAAATGCTCTCAGATCTACTAGATGACCAAGCAAAGGTCCCCATCTCGCTTATATGATGCGATCCCTAGGAGTCACAGCTACTATAGACTCTACCCTCCTGGAATCCCACATCTCCTGACCAGCGTGAGAATTTTGTGAATCCGGGATTCTAAACCTGATCCAAACTCTACCGCCAAAAATTTGATCCTTTTTTTATTCAACCAGATCAAGACTTATTGGGAGTTCATCTGCGGCACACTGTCAGGCTCAATCTCGCATGGGCTCTATGGCGGTTGGGCCAGACAATTTTCCAACAGGCTCCACTATGAAATTCTACTACTTTCACTTTGGTATCCGTTGAGCCAGACACGAATCCATAGATATGTTGAGTAGACATAAGGTATTGCTTAAGATGTCCATAGAGTTAGAGGGATGTATATGTATAAAATATGCATACATAACTATTTATAAACATTCTCTCCAACTATACACAAACATTGTAAGCCTAAAATCACCACATCTTCACATATGGGTTTAGCTTTGGGCAGCGCACTACATCCACAGTGTGGATTTACCCATAAACCTTTCCACAAATGATTGATACCCATGACCTTCAAAATTGGGTTTCCTTGGGAAAAAACTTCCATAGTGGGGGCACTCTAGGAGCTTGAGGTTGGTATGTAAAATCTTACAGAGTATTAGGCAAGACAGGGGCGGACCTACATTATACAGACTGATGCCGATTCCTGGAAGTATACCGGTTGTCTCAAGTAATATAGACTATGGAAGTCCGAATATCGTTCCCACGATGATCGTTACAAGGAAAATAACAATGATCAATGAAAATGAGTATCAACTCAAATATAGCTAACAAATGCAAATGGAGATAACAAAAACAATGGAATACAAATCAAGATGATAACAATGGAAATAAAAGAATGAAAACTAAAAAAAAAAATAAACTAGATAACAAAGAGATGTTAGTAAAAATAGAAAAACTCAAGTAAGAACAAACCAAGAACAAGATTAGTAACAAGTTAATAACAAAGTTAATAACAAAAACAAAATGACAAGGTTAATACAAGAATAATGGAGAAATGTTAGATAGATCAAGTGAATAAGTGTGTGAAAATAAGTGAAAGATCAAGATAAAAAGAAACTAAAAGCATCCATGAAAACTAACTAATAAGGAGAACAAGATAGCAAATGAGTGGATGGAGATAAAAAAAAAAAGAAATGTGCTAAAAGTGTAAAATCAAAGGTGGAATTGATGGTGTGAATAGAGAAATGGAGTGTGAGAATTAAAATAAGTGAATAAATGTATGAGAATGTGAATAGAATCTAATTAAAGTAAGTAAAATAAGCAACAAGCAATACTAATGGATAGATTGAATCATCTAGAATTCACTGAGTAACACTAATCCAACACTAATGCTCTTCTCTTTTTCCAAATAAATACTCAAATTTAATGACAAATCAATGCTTAGATTTGGAAAATATAACTTTAAAGCTCTAAGATAAAAATTAACAATCTAATAACTAAGACTTTCTTCCCTTCATAAAAGAAAAGATTCCTACTGACTATCTATCAAAAGTAAGCATAAACCATCAAAAGATATTAACTCCTAAACATGATTTATCAAACCTAAGCATATATAGTAAAAAGAATGCTAAGATAGAAAATAAGCATGGAAGGTAGCACATTGCAATGATAAAAAAAATCTATCCTAGCATGTTAAGCACATAAACAAAGGGAATTAAGAACATAAGCAAAAGGAATAACATTAAGTTAGCTTCATCTAGAAGATCCAATCAAAGTGATTCGCCACCCATTGAAGACGACAAAGCTTTCATTACAAATCTTTAAATTTTACAAAGCTTTCCTTACTTTCTCTCTACAATTGCTCAAAATTACATGAATAACTTAAGTAAAGAGGAGGAGGCTCTCCTTGCTTGTGTGTCTAATGCCTAGCACTCTCTTTCTTATATAGAAACATTTACCTTACTCTATTTTGGTTTCTTTCCAATGTGGGATTTCACAAGAATGAAAATATATATGAACATATGAAGGTCATTTCTATGTTAGAAAACAGGTCCCATATTGATGTGCGATTTTTCCTACAAAACATCCGAATTGGGAAAAATGTTGTGAAATATGATTTGTAGATCTTAGAACAAGATTTCCAATGCTTCTGAGATCACCTCAATCGGACACCCGAGTAAAAAGATATGGTCAAAATACCAACCCAGGTCTTTCATTTTTTTCTTATTATTGGCTTAACTTTGTCATTTCTTCATCCAATTGTCTTCCAAACTTATCCATACTCTCTTTAACTCTTTAATCTCAACTTTAATCTTCAAATTAATCTTCAATTAACACCTACAAAGAGAAATTAACATAATTGAGATTATTTTCGAACATATTTTATATGGAAGTCATTAGAACTCATATAAATGCATACAAATGGCCATCTATAATGGAAAGATATGAGCAAAGCATGGTGGGGAGGAAATTTATTATTTTTCTACTAAAAATAGTGTTTTGAGTTCTTTTATCATTGAAAGCTCATAAAATAATGCTATGAAAGTGTCTCTTTTGTGAACTTACCATACCCCCAAATCTACATTTTGCTAGTCACGAGCAAAATAAAAGAAAACTAACTATATGCAGAAAATGATAAAAAAAAATTCCTAAATCACTTTCGCAAGAATCGCAGCTGTACTTAGCTTGTGCAACAAGCCATTTAAACCCCTAAGTTTTCCCTAGTGGACGAGTTTTGTCTCGTGAGGGTTTTCAGCAAATAAATCCTATAAAATTCTTTTTATTTATATCCTCGGGTTTTTTAGCAAGCTAATAAAAATAAGAGCAAGTTTAGAACACTATCCAATTGCTAAAAATCTTTCAATGATGCTCAAGTCCCGGAGTGTATTTGAGTGAGTTTAGCCAACACTCGTGCAGTTTTGGGTTCTGAGAAAACACAACTTTGATTACCTTCCAAATCCATTCGTTTTGACTTCAGCCTCATAGTCATACTCTCGGAAATAAAATCGGGAAGATTTTCTGACTTATCACTCTATATGTGAGTATTTGCAAGGCAAAAGGACTCACATATCTTTTGAAAATGAGGAATTTTTTGAAGAATTTATCTCATGGAAAGAACGACCATTTAACTGAGGGTGAAAATGCTCACTTAACTTCTCACTTGTTTAACATCCTAACTTTTCCTGAAATCCAATAGGTCTTTTATTGGTTGTAATGGGGTTAGGGGAAAGCGTTCGGTAAAATATGGAAAATGAGGTTTTAGGGTTTCTGAGAAGATAAAGTCTTGAGTTTTCTTTGAAGTATTTTTCTTCGATTCGACTTCACTTTTTCTTTTTTTTTTTTCTCTTTTTTTTTCTTTTTCTTTTTTCTTTTTTTTTTTTTTAACTTTTCTCTTTTCTCTTTTTTTTCGTTTTTTTTTTCTTTTTTCTAGAAGACTTTTTCCTTGGATAGATCATGTGAAGTATCAATAATGCACACTTCCTTATTTCTTCATCTTTTTCTTACACTTCTCAAAAACAATGGGTTGAAGGCTTTTTATTTGGGTGGAGAGGCTTTGGGAATTTTTAAGGAAAAATGTATAAAGGATAATGGCTCAAAAAAGGTTACTATGGAAATATTTTTATGGGTAGGTTTTTAATGGCCATGGGGTTTTAATTTTAGGTTGTCTAACATCACTTTACCAGGTCTAGAAGGTGCTCACAAGCTACAAATCAAGGTTAGTTCGTAATTTTGATGACATCCTCAATCGTTGGAAAAAAAATAGGCACTAATGAGATAAAAAGAAATGTGCCGAAAACTACAAGTTTGAGTAGCTCTTCATTCGACTCAAAATCAGCGTAGAAGAGTCCTTACCCTGGAGGAATAAAAAGGCTCCACTAAGATGTGCCCACTCTTCACTTGGACTACACTCATGTGGCTAAATGTGCAAGAATTTTTCCAAGACTTGATTTTATGACACTCTTTTAGGATTTGGATAGTATGGTAAACTAAGATTTCGAAACTTATTAACAAGCTAAAATCCCAAGGAATTTTTTTTTTGAAAAATTAATTTTTTTTTAAAAATACATGTGTGTAATGCAATACCACACCCCCAAACCTAAATTAAACATTGTTCAAACCCCTACCCCCTAACCTGCCAGATACAGCTTGTTAGGCCATAAGGTCAAAAAAAAAAAAAAAAAAAAAAAAAAAAAACACCCTTCTTGACCGCCTAATATGCCACATAAAGCCTTTAGGTTCACAAGGTCAAAAGGAAAAACCAAAATCCAAAAACCAAAAACTCAAATCCCCCATGTCATTTTCAAAAATTTTCCTTGAGATGGAACGTGATCCCTCTCATTACCATAAAATTCCCTTGGAAACTCAAAAGGCTATTAAAAAAATGCTCAAGACACTTGGTCAAGTCAGAAGCTCTCTTTCAAATTTCTCTTCGAGGCACATCAACTTCAAAAGCTACGCAACTTGTCGCTGTAGCTCGAGGGGGGCATTTGTTGACACCAAAAAAGTCACCTTCCCTCCTCAACATCAAGAAGCCACATGAAGCTACATCATACTACAAACAGGCAATGCTACTCCAAGCATCAGAGCTTGTCAGAATCAAACAAAACCTGCAAGATCCTTAAAAAAAAACCAAAAGAGGGGTACAGATGAAGTTTTGGGCCATTTCAACATCATTTGGCCTAAATTCACTCCTCCAACAACTGAGTAGGTGCTCCCGGTGGTGGTTAAGCCATAAACCCTGACGCACAAAACAGAGCACACGGTTGGGCTCAAAATGCCACTAGAAGGCTCTACATCAAGTTTCAGGCCATTCTGACATCATTTGACCTAGCTTCAATCCTCTGACAACTAAACAGGCGCTCCCGGCGGCAGCAGTATCTAAGACATCAAAACTTTGATTAGAACCCACGGATGGTTCCAAAATACCTCCAAAAGGCTCCGCGTCAAATTTGAAGTCAAACCGACAACATTTGACCCTCCATCAACCCTGGAGTAATAAAGTCAAACCTCTCGGTGGCGAGAACCGCCGAGGCTATCACTCATCAAACAGAGCACATGAGTGGCTTCAACATGCTTCCAAAGGGTTGCACGTCAAATTTAAGGTCATTCCGACGACGTTTGACTCGACTTTGACGCTCCGAAACAAAATCAAGCCTCCTGGCGGCAGAGCCTATCGGGACCATGACATCTAAATCAGAGCTAATTGATCATCTCAAAATGAATCCAATAGGCTCCCTATTAGATTTCAGGACAATCAGACATTGGTTGACCACACATCAAAGCGCGGCATCTCCCTCGCGGCAAAATCAAGCCTACTGGCGATGGGACCCCACACGGCTTCAAAACTCAAACAATAGCCCATGGTTGGTCCTATCTACTGCTTAGCAGGCTTCACCTCAAATTTCAGGTCATTCCGACATCGTTTGACCTAGTTTTGACTTTTGTCGGAAAATCGGCAACAAAGTCTGCGGCTTTCCCGGAAAATCGAAAACTTTGCTTTCCAATATGCAAGGCTTCTCGTCAAGTTTTCTACAGGGAAATAAGGCCAAAATATGTACAAAAATGTCAGAAAAAAATATATCGAAGAAGAAAAGAATCAAAAAATAAGAGAAACGACCGAAAGACGGCAACCAAAAGGGGAAAATCCCCCATGGTTGCCGGCGACCCTGGAAATCCGGGTCCCTAGATTTCCTCTGAAAGGCCTGTTTTCCAACCTTTTTCGCTTTTCGGGAATTCCAGCTCCTGTGGTTTTTCGAAAATCTAATTCTTGATGCTTGAAATCGATTAATCTTCATCAACATTTCGAATCCTGTGTCAAGAGCATGAAATCATCATTGATCGCTCCAAGATCGCCAACCGGCTGACCAAGAAAGTACACTTTTTGTCCAACCGACTGAGAAATCGACAAGGCAGATGTTACCAGCACACTGGCACCAATCAATATCTGAAGTTGCATCGCCATCTAACATCAAACAACATGTGGATCCATCGGCGATCATTGCAAAAAGAATTCCAAAAGATGCGGTACGACCCGTGACTCTTCAAATGCCCTGGCGACCACTTAATGCTGTTAATTGACCCATTTTATGACAACTTAATGCGGCCATTAACCCATTATTTTGGATGGCCCAATCAGAATCAAGCAAATGGGAGTTACAAATCAAATCAATCATGGCATTAAAACCATGAAACTCCTCTCATCATAGAGATTAAAGGCAATTAAATGCCCATCATGCTCCATCGGCCAATCACAAGCCAAGAAAAAGGAGTTACAAAATAAAAGAATTAAAAACTTGTAACTCCTCCCATGATGAAGCATCAATGCCATCAATGCTCATAAACCCACCCCATGGCTACCAAAAGCCTATAAAAATGGGGTTATTCCAAGAAGAGAAGGAAACGGAATCTAAGAGCCACACACACATAGAGAGAGAAATTCCAAAGAAGCTCTGTTACTTTGAAGAAGCTATGTTGTAGCATACACCACAAGGTGATCAAAGTCCCTTGGGGGGCCACCCCCCCAAGGCAAAGCCCTCTCTTCTTCTATCCAACATGGCCTAGACGTGGCTTTTCAGCCCGTCTACTTGGTTTTTTATTGGATATAGGACCTTCACTTGATCTTTATCCTCTAAAAAATTGAAGTTCAAGCCAAGCCAAAAGAAATCAAAGCATCATATGTTCTCATATGAAGGACGATGGCGAAGTCCATACATGACTTGCGACCGTCGATCTGAACAAGTCCCTGCAATCTCCTGAGAAGTTAGATTCATTTTCTTACTTTTCTATTGTATTTTGTATTTCTTAGTAAAAAGACAAAAAATCACAATTCTTGTCTTTCATAATTGATGAGATTTGTAAATCGCCTTTAACGGCAAAAATCGCCTTTAACGGCAAAAAAACCGCCTTTCACTGCAAACAAAGAAAAATCGCCTCCTATGGCATTCAAAAAAAATCTTGTCTCTTTTCTTAAATATATGTGCAATGAAAAGTTAGAAAAAAGATTGATTTCCTTTCTACTTGTGAAGGTGGATCTCCGGATCACCATTTCTAAATTCTAAGTAGAATAGAAAATCTGGCATACCCGTACAAAAAATGTTGATGCCCGCTTTCCCTTTCCACTCCGCCGGCCTCTCGGTATCCCCGGGACGGAGGCGAGGGTGGAAAACACGAAAAGCCGGGCCCATCAAACCCACTCTCCAAACATACACGGGGAAAGGTTCAGCCAGACAGCACGTCATCCACTTCAAAATCCTAACAAGAGCTATTGTGGATCAAGATGCCCTCAAGATCCGTCTCTTTACAAGTACCCTAAAAGGTACAGCCTTTGATTGGTACTCCACTCTGCTGGAGAATTCCATTCAAAACTGGAATATGCTAGAGACATGCTTCCTGACCCACTTCAAAGGTGAAGATCATCCTGTTACTAGGGCACAACTCTGCAGCCTAAAACAGGAAGAGAATGAGTCAACATACGACTTCATTCACAAGTGGAAGACGATGGCATACAAGTGCTCAGATGTACTGCCACAAGCATCGCTGGTCGACATCTGCCGTAACAGTATAAGAGCAAGGATCCACTCTATGATCTTCGGCAATAAATCAAAAAACCTTGGAAAACTCCTAGAAGCTTCCATGGAAGTTGAAACGGTGATCAAAGACCTCAATAGTCAGAAATCATCGAAGAAAGAGTCGACTACCATTACGACCTTAAAACCGAAGAAAAAGGAGGTTCTTAATGTGCAAACCAAGTCAGCTCCTCAGCAGCCAAAGAAAGCTGAAAATAAAGCTATAGGTAATAAACCCGAACTCTCTGAAGCCTTCAAAGAAAGAGTAGAGAAAAAATACCCGTTTGATGAAGATATTGAAGAAATTTTTGGTGCTCTTTTATCAAATGGCAAACTCACCTTGCCGGACCCCAAAAGACCGGGAGATGTTGGCAAAACCAACGATCCTCGGTATTGTCCATACCACCAGATGGTCTCACATCCTCTCAATCAATGCTTCGTTGTGAGAGAGAAGATCAATGAGATGTAGAAAAAAGGAGTCATGGCCTTCGACAAAAGCTATGGATCTGCCTCCCTCAACATTCTGTCATGTGGAAAAACTTCAAAGTCACCAAAGGAGAAGATCACTACTTCCTTCAAGGTGATAAAAATGACTCAAATGTCCCAAGAGTTTGTTCCTTATCCAGCATCAGACAGACAGCCTACATGGGTGCATCCCGATCACCTTGAAGATGAAAATTGGGAGATCGTCAAAATAAAGCGATAGCTCAACAACGAAGGCAAGCTAAGAGAAATCTTCGCAATCTCAAACAGCAGGAGAAAGCTCAACCAAAACAACAAGTCCATGAACAAGCAGTGACTTCCTCTACTGCTTCACTGGGGGCAATAGAAAAGTCCCTTCCCAAGACTTCAAGGGCGGCAAGAAAATTCACCCTTGATGATTTCATGCCACCACAGCTAAGAAATGAAGCTACACAAGGAGCATCATATTTTTGCAACTCGGTAATCGGATTTTCCATAACTCTGCCTATGTTGGGGTATCCTTGACATAGCCGGTCCCAAGCCTGGACAAAGGAGGAGGGTTGTGCGTTAGGTAGCCGACAGCCAGCACAATACTCAGTCGGACTTCTTTATGGATTTGAGACCTAATGAAATTTCGTTGGGGTGTCCCCTACTTAGTGACGCGCTGTATGGTCCGAGTACAGTGATAAGTGAGCAAGGACCGCTGCATCGGCGCCCGGGTGCAGTGCTAAATAGGCAAGGGTCCCCACACTTTATTGGACGAGTCCGGGGGTAAGGAAGCTAGCCCAAAATAGAAGGCTGAGATTAGGTACTTGGAACATTGGGAGCCTAATTGGGAAACTTATGGAAGTGGTGGATACAATGGAAAGGAGACAAATTGCAATTGCCTACTTGCAAGAGACAAGGTGGGTGGGACAGAAAGCTAAAAAGATCGAGAGGACTGGGTATAAGTTATGGTATACAGGACTTAATAGAGCGAGGAATGGGGTCAGCATAGTAGTGAGCAAGGACTTACAGGAAGATATAGTTAATGTAAAGCGCTGGGGAGATAGGATTATTACAATTAAGTTAGTGTTAGGAGAAGAGATAGTGAACGTAATTAGTGCTAATCCCCCCCAGGTGGGCTTAGGAGATGGACATAAGGAGAAGTTTTGGGAAGACTTGGAAGGAGTGCTACTAGAGATACCCCAAGGCAAGATGGTCTTCATAGGAGGAGATTTGAATGGCCATGTAGGACGCGACGTAGATGGATATATAGGAGTACATGGGGGACTTGGATACGGTAATAGAAATGAAGAAGGGAAGGATATTTTGGAGTTTTCAGTGGCTTATGATCTCATGGTGACTAACACCTTTTTTAGGAAGAGAGAGGAGCATCTGGTGACTTATAAGAGTGGCTCCTCAAGGACACAGATTGACTTTTTCTTAACTAGGAAAAGAGACCACTTAGCTTGTAAAGATTGCAAGGTGATACCGGGGGAGAGCTCGACTTCCCAACATAGGTTGTTGATCATAGATGTGCAGCTACAAAGGTGGACTACAAAAAAGAAGTTGTATAGATGCTCAAAGACTAAATGGTGGAACTTGAAATGTGATAAGCAACTAGCATTTAGGGGTAGAGTACTAGAGGAAGAAGTTTGGGCGATAAATGAGAGTGCAAATAATATGTGGGATAAGGTAGCAGAGTGTATTAGGAGGGTAGGGAAAGAAGTCTTAGGAGAATCCAAAGGGGGTGCTCCAGCATAGAAGGAGGCATGGTGGTGGAGCGAGGCCGTTCAAGACAAGATAAGAGTTAAAAGAGAGAGCTTTAAAACTTGGCAAAAGGATCGAAATGCAGCAAACTTGGAAAGGTATAAAGAAGCAAAAAGAGAAACCAAAAGGGCAGTTAGTGAAGCCAAGGCAAAGGCATTTGAAGAGCTATATAGGCGACTTGACACTAAGGAAGGCGAAAGAGAGATATTCAAGCTTGCTAAAGCTAGAGATAGGAGGACCAAAGACTTAAACCAAGTTAAATGCATTAAGGATGAGGATGAAAAGGTATTAGTAAAGGACGATGAGATAAAGGAGTGTTAGAAGAGCTACTTCTACAAGTTATTTAACGAAAGCAGTAGTAGTGACATACAATTGGGACAGCTTACCATTTCTAGGGAAGAATCGAATCATATGTTCTATAGGAGAATTAGTAGGGAAGAAGTTATAGAAGTATTGAAAAGGATGAAGAATGGGAAAGCGGTTGGGCCAGATGGTATCCCTATTGAGGTCTGGAGGTGCTTGGGGGAGAATGGCATAAGTTGGTTGACAAAACTTTTTAATGTAGTGCTAAAGAGCAAGAAGATGCCTGATGCATGGAAGAAAAGTATTCTGATACCCATATACAAGAACAAAGGAGATATTCAGAACTGTGCGAACTACCGCGGGATTAAATTAATGAGCCATACGATGAAATTATGGGAGAGAGTTATTGAGAGAAGACTAAGAAAAACAACAACGTTTCAAATAATCAATTTGGTTTCATGCCTGGGAGATCAACCATGGAGGCTATCTTTCTCCTGAGGAGGTTAATGGAACAGTATAGAGAAGGTCAGAGAGATTTACATATGGTGTTCATTGACTTGGAGAAGGCCTATGACCGGGTTCCTAGGGAAATTCTATGGGGAGTACTGGAAAAGAAAAGAGTGTGTGTCGCATATATTGAGGCGATAAAGGATATGTATGATAGAGCCGTGACATCTATAAGGACTACTGGCGGAGAGACTAAGGAGTTTCCTATCACGATTGGTCTACACCAAGGCTCAGCGTTAAGCCCGTACTTGTTTGCCCTAGTTATCGATGAGATTACAAGACATATTCAGGATGAGGTGCCGTGGTGTATGCTATTTGCAGATGACATTGTTTTAGTAGATGAGACGAGAGAAGGAGTGAATGCTAAGCTAGAAGTATGGCGGAAAACGTTAGAGACAAAAGGGTTTAGGCTAAGTCGATGCAAGACGGAATATATGGAATGCAAGTTTAGCCAAAGTAGGACACTTGGTAATATAGAAGTAAGTTTAGGCACACAAAAAATTGTAGAGAAAGAAAACTTTAGGTTCCTTGGATCGATGGTGCAACAGGATGGAGGGATTGATACTGATGTAAGTCACAAGATTCAGGCCGGGTGGACCAAATGGAGGAGTGCTTCGGGGGTCTTGTGTGATCGGAAAGTCCCCCTCAGGGTTAAAGGAAAGTATTATAAGGTGGCGATTAGACCAGCATTGTTATATGGATCAGAGTATTGGGCAGTAAAGCATAATCATGTTAAGAAGATGGAAGTTGCGGAGATGAGAATGCTAAGATGGATGTGCGGGACCATAAGGAGAGATAGGATTAGGAATGCGGAGATTAGGGGCAAAATAGGAATAGCACCGATTGGAGATAAAATGAGAGAAAATCGACTAAGTTGGTTTGGCCATGTTAGAAGGCGTCCAACAGAGGCACCTGTTAAAAGGTGTGAAGGCATAGAGATTGCCAGGAGCAGGAGAGGGAGAGGGAGACCCAAGAGAAGTTTGAAAGAAACTATTAAACATGACATTGCCTACATGTATCTAACGGAGGACATGGCCCTAAACAGATTTGATTGGCGTCGTCAAATCCATATAGCCGACCCCACCTAGTGGGAAAAGGCTTGGTTTGGTTTGGTTTGGTAATCGGATTCTCCATGGATGGATACGAGTCCAGTGACACCAACAAGTGGGAGGAATCCCTTAAAACAGGAGAATACCTCTCCGACAAAGAATGGATTCATGAATCTCACCTTATGCCAGTAATCCGGTAAAATCCCTTACAGCCACAAGGATCCTGATCCAATGATGAAGAAGACCAAGAGGTTGTTCAAGAAAATGTTATCAATCCAGCACCTGCCAACTCTCTAGTGGAACCCAACCATGTTGAACCATAAGGAGCAGACGAAGAAGAAGATTTGGCTCCTATGCCTGATCTTGAAGAATATGCAAGGATCTTACGGCATCTAGCTATAAAACAAGAGCAAGACCGCATCAATAATCTTCATCGCGATCAAAATCCAGAACCGGAAGTCCTTGAAAATCAACACGTACCTCCTCCTTTAACTCCTGAAAATGGAGAAAACTGCTAGATCGATGATCCTCTTACATCCGAGGATGAGTCCGATTTCCAAAAGTCTATTCGGGGGCATCTCCTATCAGGGCAACCTGCAATGCGATAGCTCAGGATGATAATGCCTATGAAGCTTCATCTGCCGAACGTACATACTCTCAGACTATATCTGGTAGTATATCTTCCGGAGCTAAATCTTCCCAGGTGACTTCCACTGAGATATCACTTTCTCAGCTTTTGTCTCCTAAAACTGTGACATCAGAACTCACACCTCTTCCGACCGATCATCTTAAAGAAACTCTAGCCGATGAAGTCCTCTTCAATAAAAACCCGGTCAACTGGTCCCAGATACCAACCTCATAGGTGATGTCTGGACCGATAAATTACTCAACAAGGAAGAAAAGTTGCTAGGTGCTGTTCAGGACTTGTTCCTGAAAAATGTTCTGTGCAATGTAATCACTAAGGATGGCAATGCTGCTACAGAGACGTTTTCAGCAAATGAAAAGGATCAACCCCCTGATTCCAAGGGCGATCTTCTAAACGAAGAAACTTCTCCAGAAGCTCTTGAAGTTGGTAGAGGTACCCGCTCTAGCCGAGATTACCACAAAAATTACAACCAACCTTCTTCTTTTTATGTAAATCCTTCGAGAAGGAAAGTTGTAAATGCCCCAAGTGGCAACAATAATGAAAATGCAAGCCCCAAGAAGGCTTTCAAGTACGACTTGATTAAGCACTTCAAACACATACCTGCACGACTGCACATCCTTGACTTAGTACGATAACTCCACACACTCGTGATAATCTCATTTCAAAACTGCAAAGATGGAATGCGGATGTCAACAAACATGCCCCACAAGTCCTACAAATTGAAATGGACTATAGGATAAAAAAATTAAATATTTACTCAAAGGGAGAAAAGAAGAAAATTGAGGGATCAGGCATTGAATGCCTCTCTGTTCAGAAAGCAGCAAATGCAACTATCGCCTTCAATAATGATGACCTCTTGTTAGGCGAGATAAAGCACAACCGACCCCTGTAACTTCACAGGGTACGTCAAAGAGATGCCAATACACAGAGTCCAGATCGACCCAGGTTCTGCACTTGACCTCATCTCTACTTTGGCACTCGAAGAGCTGGGCATTCCACCTAGCAAGCTGAGTCACACATCTATATCCATTTTTGGATATGATGGGAGTGCTCAAAGGCCTATCGGCAAAATCAGGTTCAAATTGCAAATCAGTGATCATATCTCTGAAGTAACTGTGTATGCAATAAGAACCCCTTCATGCTACAACATCCTTCATGGACGCCCCTAGATACACGAAAATGGTGTCGTCCCTTCAACTTTACATCAATGTATCAAGTTCATTGGCAACGACGGCTCGATACATCGAGTGTTTGCATACAAAAAGCCCTTTAAAGGCAAAGACATTCATTTTGCAGATGCTCAGATGTACAAGAATGAAAAAGAAGAAAAAGAGGAAGAAACATCAGATTTTGCCGAAAATCTCCAGAAAGAAAAGGACAAGGCTCCTCAGCAATCATCGGAAAAAAACAAACCTTCCGGCAAATCCGAAGAGAGCAATTCATCTCCCTTCGTTGTCTCCTTCAAATCTTCCAAGCCTTTGGTAGTCACTACCAAAGTAAAGAACACAAAACAAAAAGCTGGGGGCAAGTTTATTATTTCCTTCGTGTTTATCATACAAGACACAGATTCGGACTCGGAGCTAGAAGACGATACACCGTCAAGCGAAGCTGATACTCAGCAAGTTCAGCCTGCTCTCACTCCATTGGAGACACCTACCGACGTGGAAGACCCTGCGTCTGCTTTCTTCATCGTTCCGACAACTACGGCAGAAGAAAGGCCAATCTTCTTCCACAGATCGGAAGCTTCTTCATCAAATTCTGCGTTTGAACCTTTCCAAAGCAAAGGTATGCCTCAGCTATCCTTGTATAGTCCAATGGCACAAGCTATCATGAAGAAAATGGGCTATGATGCTCAAAATCCAATTAGTTTAGGAGGAGGTTGTGGTATTCTCACGCAATTGGAACCTACCCTCACCAAAAGACAACTGGAAGATTGGAAACTCCACCGTCATATAGATAAGTCTTCATAGGGGTTGGGATATAATCTTGACACTCCCATGAGACAATTGACACAAAGGCCACAAACTCGTTTCGCCGACCAGGCCTCAACGTCTCGTGTTCATGAAAACATTGATTTCCCCGGATATTTTTTTGAAGAGTCACTCGTCAAGAATCCAGGAAGCTCATCCAATTGGTACGATTTCTCTGATGGTGAAAAGGAATTGTCCAATGACACAGAAACACAATTTTATGATCCAGAAAAACCATCGTCTCCAAAAGAAGTGCCCAACTTCGACCCAGTTTCAGCAGATGATTGGGATCATCTCATAGCAAGTCTTGAGAAGAGTACTGATCAAGAAGACCAATGGCCAAAAGTAGAGCCTCGGTTTGTAAATACCTCTGGAACTCCAGAAGGCCATGTTGAGTTGGAAGCCTCCGAAAATATTATGGAGGAACCACCTTCAAACCTTCCAACAGAAGATCCTGTTCAAAAGATAGCTTGGGGACACTTGATAACCCACGTCCTGTATTCATAAGTAAGAACATAAACGATGATGAGTTACCTGAGTATATCTCTTTTCTTCATGAGTTCGTTGATTGTTTTTGGATGGTCTTATGCTGAAATGCCTGGTTTAGACCCCAAAATAGCAGTTCACAAACTCAATTTACAAAAAAAAAAAAAAAAAAATCAAGCCTGTCAAACAAGGCCAAAGAAGATTCGTCCTGAAGTGATGGACAAAATTGAATAAGTTCAGAAACTCAAAAGCGTTGGCTTCATTCGAGAGGAACAACATCCTGAATGGTTAGCCAACATCGTCCCCATGACAAAGAAAAATGGGCAGATTAGGGTCTGTATTGACTATAGAGACCTAAATAATGCGTGCCCTAAAGATGAAATCCCACTCCCCATACCGGAGGTGATGATTGACAATACCTGCGGATTCGAACGAATGACATTCATGGATGGCTTCTCTAACTACAATCAAATAAAGATGCATCCTGAAGATGAAAAACATGCATTATTTCGGACCCTGTTTGGCGTGTATTGCTATATCAGAGGTTTATGATGAAGATATTCCAAGATATGCAGCACAAGACGGTCGAATGTTACGTTGATGACCTCGCCGTCAAAAGCCAAAAAAAAGAAGACCATCTCAAAGATCTTCGAGAAGTCTTCCTCCAACTTCGCAAACACAAACTGCGAATGAATCCACTAAAATGCTTCTTCTGTGTCTCATCGAGTAAGTTTCTCGGATTCATAGTTCGGAAAACCGGAATAGAACTTGACCCCACCAAAGTCAATGCTATCCTAGAAATGCCATCTCCAAGGACCCTAAGAGAACTAAAAGGGCTTCAAGGAAGATTAGCATACATCTGACGGTTAATCTCCAATATGTCAGGGAAGTGCCATCCATTCTCTCGCTTAATGAAGAAAGGTGTGGACTTTGTTTGGGAAGTTGAATATGAAGCTACATTTCAGGACATCAAAACATACTGACTAAACCTCCAGTGTTGGCTGCCTCCATAACTGGAAAATCATTCATCTTGTACATAAGAGCTCTCGATTATTCTTTGGGTGCTCTACTCGCACAAGAAAACGACAAAGGAAAAGAAGCTGTTCTATATTACCTCAGCCGCATGCTAGTAGGTGCAGAGCATCACTACTCTCTAGTCAAAAAAGAATGCCTTGCAGTGATGTTCGCCGTACAAAAGCTGCATCACTATCTGCTGTCCAACACAATCTACCTATTTTTGAGGATCAATCTCTTAAAGGTCCTTGTCACAAAAGCAGGTTCTCTCAATGCTCGACTGGCAAAATGGTCCATCCTTCTATCGCAATTCGATATTAGGTATGTTTCACAAAAAGCAATCAAAGGCCAAGTTCTAGCAGACTTTCTCGCAGAGCACCCATTGCTTAAAGATACTCCACTCAGGGATGATCTCCCAGACGAACCTGTCTACACTGTGGAGATTTCCTCGTCAAATGCTTTCTGGAAAATGTACTTCAACAGCGCAACCAGGACAAATGAAAAAGGAAAACAGATATCAGGAATTGTCATTCTCTTTGTCAGTCCCGAAAAATATATGATTCCACACGCTTTCTCGCTACTAAATACCAAGCGCTGATTGCAGGATTGGAACTCGCCCTCGAATCCTGCATCACCATGCTAGAAGCTTTTGGGGACTCTCAACTGATCGTCAACCAGATGAATCAGAAATTTGAAGTCAGTAAGCCCGATTTGTTGCCTTACTACAACAAGACGCAATCGCTTCAACAAAAGTTTGACATCTGTCACATCAGTCACATCCTTAGAGGTGAAAACATCCGTGCAGATGCCCTAGCTGGATTTGCAACGTGTAATGCCCCACCCTTCACACATGCATGATATTGTCCTTTTTGGCCCACGGGCTTCACGGTTTTGCTTCTGATGGGCCTCACCCCATCAAAAAGCCTCATGCAAGGTAAGGATGTAAGCTCTACATATAACCCCATTCAGTTTCCTCTCTATAGTCGATGTGGGACTCCGGGGCGTTACATTCCACCCCCCTTAAGGCTCTACGTCCCTGTGCAGTAGCCTGCCAGCCCCTGTAGCCTGCCAGCCCTCTTGGCCCGTCCACATGGAGACCCGCCCACTTGCACCAGACCACGGCAGGGGACACACACCCGAACTAGTCGAGAGTCGACTTTGATACCATTTGCAACACCCCACCCTTCACACATGCATGATATTGTTCGCTTTGGCCCACGGGCCTCACGGTTTTGCTTCTAATGGGCCTCACCACATCAAAAGGCCTCATGCAAGGTAAGGGTGTAAGCTCTACATATAACCCCATTCACTTTCCTCTCTATAGTCGATGTAGGACTCCGGGGCGTCACATTAGATGTAAGGTCCGTGACCTTACTAGGTCATTAGACCCAATAACCAGCCCATTGACCCACTTATTTTTTATATTATTATTATTATTGTTTTTTTAGATATTTAGGTGGGTTTAGATGGTGAGCGACTTTATTTTAGCGTTAGAATAGTGCCTACGGTGTTTCGTGCGATTCTGAGTTCGTTTAACCCTAGTAGGGGTAGTTTGCAATTTAGGAAAAATTGAGTGTTTTTCCGAAAAAATTCCTATCGCCGTGATTTGGGGCTCGTTGGAAAGATCTCGTCGTGTTGATCATTTTTGTCTTCTACCTCGTTGCGATCCGACGACCAGAAACCCTTTTAATAATTAATTGCTTCTCCAGACCCACTTAAGGGTAAACTAGTCTTTTCCTCCTCCCTTTCTTCCTAATCAAGAGATTAACCTTAATCTCTTTTCATTCTCTGCAACGAACGAGAACTCTACCGCAGCCATCTTCTTCTTCCTCATTTTTCCAAGGCTCCAGAACCCTTTCCCGGAAAGACCATCTCGAATATCCGAACCGCTCATCTTCTTCCTCGTGATCTCCTCTTTTCATTGACATTAGTTTGGTAAGATTTCCCTCACTTTTATCTTTTCAATCAATTCTCTTTGGTTTAGATTTAGGTTAGATCTTGATCTTTTCTTTTCTTTTCTTTCCCTTTGCGTGTTAGGTTGCGTTTGGTTGTGTTAGATTTGTGGGTTTTGTGATAGAGAGCTTCTCCTTGAATTCCCCGATTCCAATCTTCTTCTTGGTGGAGGCAAGTAGATCTGCATTTTATAATTAAGCATGTGTGTATGTTTTCCATTGATTGGATGTGTTTTCTTATTTGATTTCCCTAATTCCAAGCCTATTCCTGTTATTAATTTGGGATTAATATGCTAGAATAGATTTTGGGCAATCCTCTAAGTTAATTGTAATAAATTCTTTAATTTGATGAAAGTAGAAATGATGATGGATGTAATGGATTATTGGGGGAGCACGGTGGCTCAGTTTTGTGGAGGTGAACCTTGGAAGGATTGGGAAAGGATTAGAAATGGTTTGGGGGTGAAAAACTGCAAAAATGAGGTTTCCGTATTTGACGTTGCAGTGTCCGGAGGATGAAGGGATGACTGCAAAGTTCGAACGTTCCTTTTGGAACGTTCAAACGATGCATACTACTGATGAAATGGCTTGGAGTTTTGTGGTTGGGCGAGTGACAGAATAAAAGAAAAAAGGTTCTGACCTGTTCAACGTTCAGAACGTCTAAACATTCAGAACATTCAACATCTGGGCGCATGAGGGATAGAATATATATAAAAAAAGAGAACGAAAACTGAATGGCCATTGACTGCAGAACGTCCGAACGGATGAATCGGACATTCGTATGGTCCGTCGCGCAGGATATTTATAATAATAAAAAGGCCCGATTTCTATGGGCCATAACTTTTAAACCGTACATCGGAATTTCGCGAGCCATATACCGTTGGAAAGTTCCTTAAGCGTAGAATCCATTGATACATGTCTCGCAATGATTGGAGATTGGGAAAGGAGATTAATTATTTAGACCATATTCTTGTTGGAAACGAGTTTGTTAACTTAGGATTGAGCCTTAAATATTGGAAACCATGAACCTAGTCTCTCATGACCATTAAGGGGGTTTTGAATCGTAGCACGTGGCTTGGGGTACTTCGATAGGTTGTCTAGGTATTCGTGTATTGTGTATGGTTTAACCGAATACGTGTGGAGTCGAATTAATCGAGGTTTAACATGATTGTACACCTAGGAATTCTTTATAAGCATTGATGATTCGAATTCCCAAGCAATCCGTTAAAACACATATGGTACAAGGATGACAACACTTGCCTAGGATTGGATTGTAATCTCCCCTTGAGTTGTTAACTGTATCCGTTGATTGTCGTTCCTTGAACACTCTCTTGGCTTAAAACACCTAATTAATTATGAAACATAAACTCTTGTAAAATTAGGACAAGGCCTTGACTTAGAGTGTACCTTAGGAATCGTGTATCGTGCATTGATAAACATGACTGGCTAGCATGTAAGGGATTATCATGTTGTTGGTTTGCTTTGTATTGTTTTGAATGAGATAATCCCTAATAACATGTTTTGTCTGTTGAGCTAGCCAGACCTGCTTGTCTTGTTTTCCTCATGGGTCAACACCACTTTATTATTATTTGCATATCATGGCTAGCTGTAGTTTGGGATTTCATTGATGGGCCGATTACTTGGACATTGAGGTGGGCAGTCGGCTTTAGACGGTGTCCATGGCGTTGAATAGTTGGGAGCGGGCTTGGACCGTGCTACTATTCCCAGGACCAGGAGCTTGGATCCCCCTAGAGCCGGACTTTGGTATCAGTAGTCCGGTTAGGATTGTTACTAGTACCCCGTGAGATGGCTTGGACACCCACGGAGTCTCCCTCTTGGGCATTGCATTACATTGGTAGTGGTGATTGTTAGTATTGCCAGGATTCCTATTTATGATTCTGATGGTTGTTTACTCATGCTTTATGCCTGGTTCGATTACTTGTACTCTCATGATTATATAAATACCTGTCATTACTCTTACACTTGATGCATGTTATGTTTAAATTATATCTTACTTATCTATTGCTCAACATGTCGTTGACTCTGTTCCTTGGTATGCAGACTCCTAAGGTGAGTACTACTATGAGGAGCAGGTCGGTGAGGAGATCCTCAACCAGCAGAGGAGGCACTGGAGTGGAGTGCCGATGACGTAGAGTAGCGTCATCATTACCAGGCAAATGAGAGACTCATTGGGGGAAAAACATTAGATTTTATTCATTTCATTGTTATCATCATTGAACCTTCCTTTATTGATTTCATTTGATTTAATGGCCTTAGTTTCTGGGATGGCCATTGTAAACTTCCTTTTTAGTTTTAATTGTTTCTTGCAACTTTAAATTTAATTGAGATTTATTATCCATTGTTGATATCAATGTATGAATTATGCTATTTGTTTTATGATTTGAGGTTCAAATACATTATCCTCACAGCCGACTTATGATCCTTGGACCTAAAGGACAAAAATTTTAATTAGTCATAAATTTCACTCCTCGGATCCGGTTATTTCTCTAATCGGGTTCGAGGGACGTGACAGAATGGTACCAGAGCAATGGATGGTTTCTCAAGGTAAAATAAAAATTGTAGAAACCATAGGACGCGTGTAAGGATTTCGTTAGTTAATAGGTTAGCTTGGTAGTCCTTTCCTAGCATTGTGTTGTTAGCTTGAGGTGTATTGGGACTAACCTTGAGTGTTTCACAGGACTATGGCTGGTAGAGCAACCCAATCTAATAATGGGTCAAAACCTGAAGGCAGCTCTTCTCAGGATGAGAATCAATTCCACCAATTTATGGCAGCATTTAATCAGTCTCAGAAAGAATTGGCTGAACAAAGCACCCAGTAGAATGAGAGTCAAGTTGCATTCCAAGCTCAAATACCTGAGGTAGTGCAGAAGGTGGGGCAGCCACAGACCAGAGAGTATGATCTCAATGAATTGGTTGAGGAATTCAGGAAGAGGTTTCCCCCAGAGTTTCATGGCATTGAGGACCCCGCTGTGGCAGATAAATGGGTTGTTCAGATGGAGAAAATCTATGAAGTATTCAAGTGCACAGGCGTCCAGCAGGTGCAGTTAGCGATCCACATGTTCCGTGAGGCAACAGAGAGGTGGTGGAAGACGGTGAAGCACCCTTATGAAAGAATCGCAGAAGATGTAGCTAGGAAAACCTTCACTGGGCAATTCCAGAAAAAGTTCATCCCAGAGCACTATAGGGATCAGAAGATGGAGGATTTTGAGAGATTGGTCCAGGGGGACATGACAGTACAAGATTATGAGATCTCCTTCACCCATCTATCCGGGTTTGCAGGGAATCTGATTAAGCCCGAGTCGGAAAGGATTCGGAGGTTCATTAAGGGGTTACAAGCAGACATCAAGCTACAGGTTTAGCGTAGCAAGCTGACTGACTATGACGATGTGGTCAAGGAAGCTTATTGGGCAGAGGAGTCTCTAAAAGATGTGATTGAATTGGAGCAGAAAAGGATCTTGGCAAGCTACAGGTTCAGCGTAGCAAGCTGACTGACTATGACGATGTGGTCAAGGAAGCTTATTGGGCAGAGGAGTCTCTGAAAGATGTGATTGGATTGGAGCAGAAAAGGATCTTGGCATTGATACCTCAACCCAAGGCACAGGGTTCTTCATCCCAATACTACCAGCAGCCTACACCGAAGAGACTAAGGGTTGAACCAGTGCTTCGCCAGTTACCTCAGCGGATCTCTTGCACTTTTGGTGGGGGTAGTCATCATGTTCGTGATTGCAAGAAATAGATGGGTGCATGTTTTCATTGTGCGGACCCAGGACATAAGGTCCGTAATTGCCCAAAGAAGACAGGAGTAGCACCACCTGCACTTCCAGCTCCGGCGCCTAGACCACCACATCTAGCGCAGCCATTGAGACAGGTTCCTCCTGCACAGGCCAGGCCCCAGTAGCAACAGATGATTGTCCGACCACCCCAGCCACCGCATCAGCGACCTCCAGTACCACAGCAGAGGTTTCAGCAGAGACCCCCGGCACCACCCAGACTTCAGGCTCGTGGTCCTAGGCCACAACAGCAGTATCAGCAACAGCGTCCTCAGTAGGCAAGGAGAGCTTATGCACTGACGCATGAGGAAGCAGAGGCCGCGGGCAATGTTATAGAAGGTACACTTCCAGTTTGTGGATTTGATGCTAAAGTTCTATTTGATCCTGGATCCACACACTCATTTGTTGCACCAGCTTTTGCACCTCGTTTGGGGGAGGATAAGGAAATATTACCCTATGATTTGATAGTAACTACCTCTGTGGGTAGACATGTACCTTGTAATGTTATCTACCCTAGATGTAGTATTCAGATTAGAGAAGTTATGTTAACTGTCAGTTTGATCATCTTACCAATGTCAGAATTTGACGTGATTCTTGGAATGGATTGGTTAGCAGTGAACCGAGCGGTGTTAGATTGTAGTGTCGAGTTTGTTGGAGTCCAGAAGTCTACACCCACTCGGTTGATTTTTGTGTTGAAGGCAGAACGGTTGATACAGAGTCGTTGTGAAGGCTTTATCGCGTTTATCGCGGAAGATAAGGAGTCTAAGACTGTTGATGAGATTCTTGTGGTGCGAGAATTCCCAGATTTATTTCCGGAGGAGATCCCTGGTTTGCCACCTGTTCGTGAGTTGGATTTCACGATAGAATTACAACCGGGTACAGCACCTATTTCTAAGGCTCCATATAGGATGGCTTCAGCAGAATTAAAGGAGTTGAAGACTTAGATAGAAGATCTGTTGGATAAGGGATTCATCAGGCCCAGTGTTTCACCGTGGGGAGCTCCGGTGATATTTGTGAAGAAGAAGGACGGAACCATGAGGATGTGTATAGATTACAAACAGCTGAATCAAGTGACAGTTAAGAACAAGTATCCGTTACCGAGGATTGATGAGCTATTTGATCAGTTGCAGGGAGCCCAATTCTTTTCAAAGATAGATCTATGTTCCAGATATCATCAATTGCAAGTCAGAGAAGAGGATATTCCTAAGACCGCATTTCGGACGAGATATGGCCACTTTGAGTTCCTCGTGATGCCTTTTGGATTGACGAATGCACCCGCTGTTTTCATGGCATTGATGAATAAGGTGTTTGCTCCTTTCTTAGACCAGTTTGTGGTTGTCTTCATTAATGATATATTGGTGTACACAAAGTCTAAAGAAAAGCATGAGCATCAGTTGAGGACATCGTTGCAGCTCTTGAGGGATAACCGATTATATGCTAAGTTGAATAAATGTGAATTTTGGTTGGAGCAAGTGGCATTTTTGGGTCATATTATCTCTAAGGATGGATTGACAGTGGACCCTAAGAAGGTAGCAGCGGTTGTTAATTGGGGTAGTCCACGAAATGTAGCGGAGATTCGCAGTTTTTTGGGACTTGCAGGCTACTACAGGAGATTTGTGAAAGGGTTTCAGCCATAGCATCTCCACTCACTAAGTTAACAAGGAAGGATGTTCCGTTTGTGCAGACGGCAGAGTGTGAGAAGAGTTTCCAAGAATTGAAGACCAGGTTGACTTCAGCACCCATACTTGCCCTACCCTCTAGTAGTAGAGGATTTGTGGTTTACACAGATGCATCAGGGATTGGATTGGGCTGTGTTCTTATGCAGAATGATAAAGTGATAGCCTATGGGTCAAGGTAATTGAAGGATCATGAGAAGAAGTATGCCACACATGACTTAGAACTGGCAGCAGTGATGTTTGCATTGAAATTGTGGAGGCATTATCTGTATGGAGAGAGATTTGAGGTGCACACAGATCACAAGAGTCTACAATACCTGTTTACACAGGGTGATTTGAACAACAGGCAGCGGAGGTGGATGGAGTACATAAAGGATTATATTTTTCGATTAAATACCATACCAGTAAGGTGAATGTTGTAGCAGATGCTCTCAGCAGGAAGGCAGCCTTCAATGGGTGTGTAATGCCAGAATGGAGACAGATGGAGCCGTTTAGGGATATGGATGTAGAGGTCTGGCCTATTAACGAGAAAGTATTGGTTGTTACTATGGGAGTTTGGGAGCCATAAATAATTAACAGGATCAAGGAATCTCAGAAGGATGATCCTGGGTTGCAGAGAATTATTGACCACATTGATGATCATTCAGAGTTCAGATTGATTGAAGGAATTATGTACTGCAAGGACAGGTTGTGTGTGCCAGATGTGCAAGACATCAAGTTAGAACTGATGATGGATGCGCACCACACTAGATATTCAGTTCACCAGGGGAGCACCAAAATGTATCAGAATTTGAAGAATCACTATTGGTGGGTGAAAATGGAGAAAGAGATTGCAGAATTTGTCGCTAAGTGTATGACTTGTCAACAGATTAAGGCAGAACACAAGAAGCCTCCTGGTTTACTTCACCTGTTGGATATTCCACAGTGGAAATGGGAGCACATCACTATGGATTTTGTGACGGGATTGCCAAACACCAGGAAAGGCAATGATACGATTTGGGTGATTGTGGATAGATTGACTAAGTCAGCACATTTTCTGCCATTCAAGACTGGTCAGTTCATAAACAAGATGACTGTGTTGTACAGGGACAATATAGTCAAACTACATGGAGTCCCTAAGTCCATAGTATCCGATCGAGACCCTAAGTTTGTCTCTCGATTTTGGTCTACTTTTCAGTCATCTATGGGTACTCAGTTGAAGTTCATTACAACTTACCATCCTCAGACAGATGGACAGTCTGAGCGTACCATCCAAACACTGGAAGATCTTCTCCAAACATGTGTTTTGGATTTCAAGGAGAGTTGGGATGAAAGCTTGCCTTTATGTGAGTTTGCCTACAATAACAGCTATCATTCAAGTATTGGTATGGCACCATTTGAGGCATTGTACGGGCGGAGATGCAGGACTCCAGCATGTTGGGAGGAAGTAGGAGTTCGGAGTTTCCATGGACCCTTATAGATTGCTGACTCCAGTGAGAAAATCAGGATTGTTCGGATGAGAATGAAGGAGTCACGTGATCGTCAGAAGAGTTATGCAAATAAGAGACGGAGACCCTTAGAATTCCAAGTGGGGGATAAGGTATTTCTGAAGGTGTCACCGATGAGAGGAGTTGTCAGATTCGGACAGAAAGGGAAGCTTTCGAAGAGGTTTGTGGGACCATTTGAGATTAAGAGTAGGATTGGAGACGTGGCCTATCGTCTCGTGCTACCGCCTGAGTTAGCTGGTGTGCACGATGTTTTCCATGTCTCAATGCTTCGGAAATATGTTCTAGATCCTGCTCATGTATTGCAGCATGAGCCACTTCAGTTACAGGCAGATGCAACCTATGTGGAGCATCCGGCACAGATCACTGACACCAACGAAGTAGTGCTACGTACCAAGACCATTCAGTGGGTTAAGGTACAATGGGAGCATCATACACTAGAGGAAGCTACCTGGGAACTCAAAGACCATATGCAGAAGGAGCATTCTTATCTCTTTCTTGATGAGGTATGTTTAGGCATTTGGGGGACCAAATGTTCTTTTTAGAGGTGAGAGATGTAAGGTCCGTGACCTTACTGGGTCAGTTGGACCCAATAACCGGCCCGTTGACCCACTTATTTTTTATATTATTATTATTGTTGTTTTGTTAGATATTTAGGTGGGTTTAGATGGTGAGCGAGTTTCTTTTAGCGTTAGAATAGTGCCTACGGAGTTTCGTTCGATTCTGAGTTCGTTTGACCCTAGTAGGGGGTAGTTTGCAATTTAGGGAAAATTGAGTGTTTTTCCGAAAAAATTCCTATCGTCGTGATTTGGGGTTTGTTGGAAAGATCTCGTTGTGTTGATCATTTTTGTCTTCTGCCTCGTTGCGATCCGACGACCAGAAACCCTTCTAATAATTAATTGCTTCTCCGGACCCACTTAAAGGTAAACTAGTCTTTTCCTCCTCCCTTTCTTCTTAATCAAGAGATTAACCCTAATCTCTTTTCATTCTCTGCAACAAACGAGAACTCTACCACAGCCATCTTCTTCTTCCTCATTTTTCCAAGGCTCCAGAACCCTTTCCCAAAAGACCATCTCGAAGATCCGAACCGCTCATCTTCTTCCTCGCGATCTCATCTTTTCATTGACATCAGTTTGGTAAGACTTCCCTCACTTTCATCTTTTCAATCAATTCTCTTTGGTTTAGATTTAGGTTAGATCTTGATCTTTTCCTTTGCGTGTTAGGTTGCGTTTGGTTGGGTTAGATTTGTGGGTTTTGTGATAGAGAGTTTCTCCTCGAATTCCCCGATTCCAATCTTCTTCTTGGTGGAGGCAAGTAGATCTGCATTTTATAATTAAGTATGTATGTATGTTTTACATTGATTGGATGTGTTTTCTTGTTAGATTTCCCTAATTTCAAGCTTGTTCCTGTTATTAATTTGGGATTAATATGCTAGAATAGATTTTGGGTAATCCTTTGAGTTAATTATAATAAATTCTTTAATTTGATGAAAGTAGAAATGATGATGGATGGAATGGATTATTGGGGGAGCATGATGGCTCAGTTTTGTGGAGGTGAACCTTGGAAGGATTGGGAGAGGATTAGAAATGGTTTGGGGGTGAAAAACTGCAAAAATGAGGTTTTTGTATTTGACGTTGGCAGTGTCCGGAGGATGAAGGGATGACTGCAAAGTTCGAACGTTCCTTTTGGAACGTTCAAACGTTGCATACTACTGATGAAATGGCTTGGAGTTTTATGGCTGGGCGCGTGACAGTTAAAAAAAAAAAGGTTCTGACCTGTTCAACGTTCAGAACGTTGAACGTTCTGAACGCCTGGGCGCATGAGGGATAGAATATATATATAAAAAAAAAAGAGAACGAAAACTGAATGGCCACTGACTGCAGAACGTCTGAACGGATGAATCGGATGTTCGTATGGTCCATCGCGTAGGATATTTATAATAATAAAAAGGCCCAATTTCTATGGGTCATAACTTTTAAACCGTACATCGGAATTTCGCGAGCCATATACCTTTGGAAAGCTCTTTGAGTGTAGAATCCAATGATACATTTCTCGCGATGATTGGAGATCAGGAAAGGGGATTAATTATTTAGACCATATTCTTGTTGGAAACGAGATTGTTAACTTATGATTGGGCCTTAGATATTAGAAACCATGAACCTAGTATCTCATGACCATTAAGGGGGTTTTGAAATCGTAGCACGTGGCTTGGAGTTGCTTCGATAGGTTGTCTAGGTATTCGTGTATTGTGTATGGTTTAACCGAATCCTTGTGGAGTCGAATTAATCGAGGTTTCACATGATTGTACACCTAGGAATTCTTTAATAGCATTGATGATTCGAATTCCCACGCACTCCGTTAAAACACATATGGTACAAGGATGACAACACTTGCTTAGGATTGGATTGTAATCTCCCCTTGACTTGTTAACTGTATCCGTTGATTGTCGTTCCTTGAACACTCTCTTGGCATAAAACACCTAATTAATTATGAAACATAAACTCTTGTAGAATTAGGACAAGGACCTGACTTAGAGTGTACCTTAGGAACCGGGTATCGTGCATTGATAAACATGACTGGCTAGCATGTAAGGGATTATCGTGTAGTTGGTTTGCTTTGTATTGTTTTGAATGAGATAATCCCTAAGAACATGTTTTGTCTGTAGAGCTTGCCAGACTTGCTTGTCTTGTTTTCCTTGTGGGTCAGCACCACTTTATTATTATTTGCATACCATGGCCAGCTGTAGTTTGGGGTTTTATTGATGGGCCAGTTACTCGGACATCGGGGTGGGCAGTCGCCTTTGGACGGCGTCCATGGCGTTGAATAGTTGGGAGCGGGCTTGGACCGTGCTACTATTCCCAGGACCGGAAGCTTGGATCCCCCTGGAACCGGACTTTGGTATCAATAGTCCGGTTAGGATTGTTACTGGTACCCCGTGAGATGGCTTGGACACCCATGGAGTCTCCCTCTTGTGCATTGATTACATTGGTAGTGGTGATTGTTAGTATTGCTAAAATTCCTGTTTATGATTCTGATGGTTATTTGCTCATGCTTTATGCCTAGTTCGATTACTTGTACTGTCAAGATTATATAAATACCTGTCATTACTTTTACACTTGATGCATCTTATGTTTAAATTATATCTTGCTTATCTATTGCTCAACATGTCATTGACTCTGTTCCTTTATGTGCAAACTCCTAAGGTGAGTACTACTATCAGGAGCAGGCCGGTGAAGAGATCCCAGAGGATCTCCAACCAACAGAGGAGCCACTGGAGTGGAGTGTCGATGACGTAAAGTAGGGTCATCATTACCAGGCACATGAGAGACTCATTGGGGGACAAACATTAGATTTTATTTATTTCATTGTTATCATCGTTGAACCTTCCGTTATTGATTTCATTTTGATTTAATGGCCTTAGTTTCTGGGATGACCATTGTAATTAAACTAACTTCCTTTTTAGTTTTAATTGTTTCTTGCAACTTTAAATTTAATTGAGATTTATTATCCATTGTTGATATCAATGTATGAATTCCGCTATTTTTTTATGATTTGAGGTTCAAATACATTATCCTCATAGCGGGCTTTCGATGCTTGGGCCTAAAGGATAAAAATTTTAATTAGTCCTAAATTTCACTCCTCGGATCTGGTTATTTCTCTAATCGGGTTCGAGGGACGTGACACAGCGTCCATGACAATCCAAGAAGGGAAAACATGCAAATTACAGTGTGTCAAAGAAGGATTCTCCCTCCTCTTAACACACACCAAGTAGTTGCTGAATGCCATCAAGTGGTTGGAAGTCGGATATCCATCCTCAAACCTCCAATCGGTAACTGGAGGGATCCATTCATTGATTACACTATATTCTAAATCCTACCTAAAGATCCAAAAGAGCGGGTAAGCATTCGAAGAAGGGCCCCAAACTTTCATTTGGATATTCTTTCAAAAATACTTTACAGAAAATCCTTAAATGGAGTACTCCTATGCTACTTACCACAACAAGAGGCTGAAGAAACTCTCAAAGAAGTGCATGTAGATCTTTATGGAGCCATTAGGCTGGTCATAAGCTCTACGATTAGATAAAAATGTTAGGTTATTATTGGCCTACCATGGTAGCTGACGCAATGCAATTTGCTAAGCGCTGCCAACAATGCCAAGTTCATGGAGATTATGTCCACATGCCTCCAGAATGGCTACATCCCAAAGCGATCTCATGGCCTTTTGAAGCGTAGGACATGGACATTATAGAACCTATCTCTCCCCCATCAAGCAAAGGTCATCGCTTCATCTTCGCCGCTACGGATTATTTCTCCAAGTGGTCAGAAGCATTTGCGCTCAATGAATTGAAGACCTCATCAGTCCTACAGTTCTTGCGCACCAACGTTATTTGTCGCTTCAGTATACCTAAAAGATTCATCCATGATAACGGATCACAATTCCAGGATCACGGATTCTACAGGTTCTACGACAAGTACGAAATCCAAAGTTATCATTCGACTCCATATAATCCAACAGTGAACGGACTAGCAGAAGCCTTCAGCAAGACACTCTGCAAAATTATCAAGAAAATAGTCTCTAATTACAAAAGAGACTGGGGCGACAAACTACCAGAAGCTTTATGGGCCTATCAAACCACCATTCGAGGACCAACCCATTGCACACCATTCTCATTGGTCTATAGAAGCGAAGTTGTTATCCCTTTGGAAGTACAAATTCTTTTCTTAAGGGTATCTTTGCAAAATGACATGATGCAAGAAAGCAATGTCAAATTGAGACTTTAAGAGCTGGATAATCTTGATGAGAGATGGATCAAAGCTCTACAAAACATTGAGCTTTACCAAGCACGCATGGCAGGATCTTTCAACAAAATGGTCAGGCAATGCGCCTACAATAAGGAAGACTTATTTCTTGCAGTAAAAGGGCCAATGGTCTTTGCCCACAAATCCAGAGGTAAGTTTGAACCAAAATGGGAGGGACCCTTCGTCATCGACAAAGTCTTCTCCAATGGCACATACACTCTTCTAAATATGGAGGGAGACAAATGTATGCTACCCATCAACGGCAAGTTCTTGAAGCGGTATTACCCTTGAAGACTTCTTACACTGGGTCATAGCGACACCCACACGGCCAAAGCCTATTCCTAGATTCAACTTCTTAAGAAGACTCTTGGCCTTAGCCTTTAAAGCTTCCAGGCCTGTTGTACGGCCGCATTAGAAGATCTGGCAGACCGGCAAGGTGCGTCAGTAATAAGCCCCTTACCCTTGTTCGGTCTGGAGGAACTACCTGCAAAGGATGGAAAAAGAAAAAATCAATCATCGAAATGACAAAATTTTACTAAAAAATTCTACCGAAATTTTGGCATGGTTTTGAGGCAATTTTGAAGAAAAGGGAAACACCCCAAAAAACATAGAAAGCTTGAAGATGAGCTCAACATCAATGCGAGCTCATAGTCCATGGAGAATTCTCAAAGAAGACTCGAACTCAAACATTGCTGCTAGGTCAAGCCACTCTTCTTAAATCTCTGCAAGAATGGAAAAGGGCTCAACATTTTTGCGAACTCCAAACTTCAAACCTCATAAAGCTCCTCAAAAACCCCGCAAGACTAGAAAAGGGCTCAACATTGCTGCGAGATCCAAATCCCAAAACTTGCAAATGGCCTTTGGGTATGCATTATCATGTTTCCAATCCAATTTACAAAAAATCATACATAGAAGGAAAGTTGCCATGCATTAGATGCTAGGAACCCTTGACCAAAGTTTGACCAATTCCAACCCAACATGGTCAAAACCAATCAAACTTTGTCCAAGTCAAAATTCATGTTGACTTGACCTAGAAATACTAGCCTTTTGTTTGATGCATAAACAAAAATGCATGAACATACTAATTTGCATAAACCACATTATCATGGTGAGCAAAAAAAAAAAGACGAGAAAGAAAGAAACCCCTTAAAAAAGGAGAGAGGGGGAAGGCAAAAAAAAAAAAAACAAAAAGAAAAAGGATAGGCCTACAGGCCGTGGCCCACTGCCACGTGGCCGTACGGCCAGGTCCATATGGATCTATCCGTACAGCAGCCCCCACACACACACACACAAAAAAAAAAAAAAAAAAAGAAAAAAAAAAAGGAAAACCGTGTTGAAAAAAGAAAAGAAAAGAAAGAAAGAAGAACTTTTTTTTTTTACTATCCTACTTCTACAATGGAGTTTTCTTGGAAAAAAAGACTTACTTGAAGCCATTGAAGGAGAAGAAGAAGAAAAAGCTTGAAGATCCTTGAAGAAGAAAATTCTTGATCTTGGAGCACTCTTGAAGATTCTTGCAAACGAAAGCAATGGAGCAAGAGATCCAACCTCCCCTTGCTTTTATAAAAGAAAGCAAACCAAAAGAGGAAAAGGTTCTTTGAGAAATTCTCTCCAAAAAGAAAGGGAATGTGAGATATTCTCTCCCAAAGAAAGATGTTGTGAGAAAATCTCTCCCAAAATAAAAGAAACTTGAGAGATTCTCTCCAAGTAAGGATATTTTTAGATATTCTCTATCCAAATGAGATATTTTTAGATATTCTTTACAAAATGACACCATATGAGATCTAAGCTATCTCTAAAGCTTAAGGTCTCATGGGTTAGCCCACATGAGCCAGGTTTGACCACCTAGGCACTAAAAGAGGCTTAGTCAAAGAAAGAGGCTTTTAGTCAAGGAAAAATCTCTCTTACCAAGAGCATAAAAAATGATTCCATTGGACCATACAAAAAAAAAAAAAAAAATCCAAGCCTCATGAGTTTCCAAAAATCCAAACCATCCAACCTCATGAACCAAATTAAACCAAAATCTCGAAAATTGACAAAAAAAAAAATCCTAGTTTCCTAGCTTGCAACATACAGCTTGTTAGGTCACAAGGCCAAAACCAAAAACCAAACCCTGGTCCCTTAACTTGCTACATACAGCTTGTTAGGTTACAATACTGCAAATCAAAATCCAAATCCTAACCTCCTAACTTGCCACATACAGCTTGTTAGGTCACAAGGTCAAAAACCAAAAGACCCTTCTTGACTGCCTAATGTGCCACATAAAGCCCTTACGTTCACAAGGTCAGAAGGGAAAAACCAAAATCCAAAATCCAAAAACCCAAATTCAGATCCCTCATGTCATTTTCAAAACTTTGCCTTGAGATGGTACGTAATCCCTCTCACTACAATAAAATTCCCCTAGAAACTCAAAAGGCCACAAAAAAAAAAAAAAAAAGCTCAAGACTCTTGGTCAAGACGGAAGCTCTCCTTCAAATTTTCTCTTCGAGGCACATCGACTCCTAAAGTTATGTAAATCGTCGCTGTACCATGAGGGAGCATTTGTTGACCCCAAAAAAATGTCACTTTGCCTCCTCAACATCAATAAGCTACATGAAGCCGCATCCTACCACAAACAGGCAATGCAACTTCAAGTATCAAATCTTGTCAAAATCAAACAAAAACTGTAAGATCCTTCAAAACAGCCAAAATAAGAGTACACATGAAGTCTCGGGCCATTCCGACATCATTTGGCCTAACTTCACTCCTCCGGTAACTGACCAGGCACCCCTGGCGGCGACAGCGTCAAAGACATCAGATCTTCAATCAGAGACTATGGTTGGTCCCAAAATACCACCAAAAGGCTTCGTGTCAAATTTCAAGTCAAACCGACTACGTTTGATCCTCCATCAACCCTCCAGTGGTAAAATCAAGCTTCTTAGCGGCGAGAACCACTGGGGCCATCACTCATCAAAAAGAGCACATGGGTGACTTCAACATGCTTCCAAAGGGCTACACGTCAAATTTCAGGTCATTCCGACGACGTTTGACCCGACTTTGGGGCTCCGAAACAAAATCAACCCTCCCGGCGGCAAAGCTTCCCAGGACCATGACATCCAAATCGGAGCTAATGGATCGTCTCAAAAAGAATCCAATAAGCTCCCTGTCAAATTTCTGATCAATCGGACATCGGTTGACCACGTATCAAAGCGCGGCATTTCCCTTGCGGCAAAACCAAGTCTACTGGCGACGAGGCTCCACACGGCTCCAAAACTCAAGCAAAAGCCTATGGTTGGTCCTACCTACTACTCAGGAGGCTCCACCTCAAATTTCAAGTCATTCCGACATCGTTTGACATAGTTTTGACTTCTGACGGAAAATCGGTAACAAAGTCTTCGGCCTTTCCAGAAAAAGTAGGAAACTTTATGCTCCAATTTGCACAGCTTCTCGTCAGGTTTTCTTCAGGACAATCAAGTCAATAAATGAGGAAAATGTCAGGAAAAATGCAAGGGAAAAAAAGGATAAAAAAAGACCAAGAAATGGCCGAAAAACGGCGACCAAAAAGGGGAAAAATCCCCATGGTCACTGACGACCCTGGAAATCCGGTCGCCGGATTTCCGCCGAAAGGGCCGTTTTCCGATCTTTTTCATGTTTCGGGAGTTCCTGTCCCTATAGTTTTCTGAAAATCTAATTTTTAGTGCTCGAAATCAATTGATCTTCGCTAACATTTCGGATCCGCTGCCAAAAGCATGAAATCATCATTGATCACTCCAAGATCGCCAACCGGCTGACCAAGAAAGCAAACTTTTTGCCCGATCGATCGAAAAATTGACCGGACAGATGGTACTAGCCCACTGGTGACAATCAATGTCTGAAATTGCATTGCCATACGGCATCAAACAACATCAGGATCCATCGAGGATCATCACAAGAAGAATTCCAAAAGACGCGGTACAGCCCGCGACTTTTCAAACGCCTTGACGACCACTTAATATTGTTAATTGACCCGCTTTATGAAAACTTAATGCGGTCATTAACTCATTATTTTGGACGGCACAATTAGAAGCAAGGAAACGGGAGTTACAAATCAAAGCAATCATGGCATTAAAACCATGAAACTCCTCTCATCATGGAGATTAAAGGCGATTAAATGCCCGTCATTCTCCATCAGCCAATTAAAAGCCAAGAAAAATGAGTTAAAAAAATGAATTAAAACTTGTAACTCCTTTCCATCATGGAGCATCAATGCCATCAATGCTCATAAAGCACCCCATGGCTACCAAAAGCCTATAAAAGGGGGTCATTCCAAGAAATCCAAGATCGATTCAGAATTCTAAGAGCAATTCACACATAGAGGGCTACACAAACACAGAGAGAGCCAGAAAATCCTGAAAAAACTCTACTGCAACAGCACAAAGTGATCGAAGTCCCTTGGGGGGCCACCCCCCAAGATCCCTCTCCTTCTATCCAACATGGCTTAGACGTGGCTTTTCAGCCCTTTTACTCGGTTTTTTATTGGATATAAGACCTTTCTTCGGTCTTTATCTTCTAAAAATCTGAAGTCCAAGCCAAGCCAAGAAAAATCAAAGCGTCATATGTTCTCATCTGAAGGACAATGCCGAAGTCCATACATGACTTGCAACCGTTGATCTGAACAGGTGCCCGCAATCTCCTGAGAAGTTAGAATTCATTTTCTTTCTTTTCCATTGTATTTTGTATTTTTTCAAAGAGACAAAAAAAATTATAACTCTTGTCTTTCATTATTGATAAAATTTGTACATCGCTTTTCACGGCAAAAAAGTTGCCTTTCACGACAAAAAACTGCCTTTCACGGCAAACATAGCCTTTTATGGCAAAAAACCGCCTTTCACTGCAAACAAAGAAAAATCGCCCATACGACATTCAAAAAAACTTCGTCTCTTTTCTTAAATATATGTGCAATGGAAAGTTAGAAAAAATATTGATTTCCTTTCTACTTGTGAAGGTGGATCTTCGGATCACCATCTCTAAATTCCAAGTAAAATAGAAAATATGGCATGGCCATACAAAAATGTTGATGCCCACTTTCTTTCCACTTCGCCGGCCTCTCGGTAGCCCCAGGACGAGCGGAGGTGAGAGTGGAAACCAAAAAGTCGGGTCCATCAATAGAGAGTTCGGTTAAAAAACTGAGATGAAACGCATACAATTTTCGAAGTAATGTTTGGTTGCAAGCATGGACAAGGAAAGTGCAGTTATATTTGGGGAACGAAATTGTTCGTCATTACATCAAAGTCAAATAAAAAAGAAAGAGAAACAACAGACAAAATCCTCAAACAGTGGCCTCAGTGGTAGCATCGCCCTCCGTTTGAACAGCTTCAGTCGCATTTGGAGTGGCCTCGGTCGTGATAGTTTCAGCAGGAACCTCGGCTTCAGAAGACGGAGTGGGGGCAGAGCTTGATCCTGGCTCCAAGCTCGGGTGCTTGGGGGGATTTTTGTAAGCAAGGTGGTCCTCAGGGACTCCTGCTTCCTTTAGTGCGGCCAGCCACCCGAGCTCCCACACTCGATCCCTTACAACGAGGACTTGAGCCATGTAAATTGTAGTCGCTTCTGCCACCCCTTCATTGAAGGTAATGTCGGTTTCGGCTTGGAGTTTGGCCTCGAGTTCGGCCTTTTGCTTCTCCAGGGAGGCTTCATGTTAAGCTACCCGCTTCTTTTGGGCCTCGGCCTCGGCCTCCAACCTGCGATTCTCAGCCATTGCCGCGTTGAGTTCGGTCTTGAGGTTGTTGTTGGCGTCCACCTGCTCCTTCAGTTTTTAATCGCTGGCATCCAGGGTTGTCTAAAGGTTTTGCTTCTCTGCCTCTAACCTTGAAACCTTGGAGTCGTGCTGTTGAATCCTCTCCAAGGCGACCTGGCCCTTTTGCACCACCTATGGAAGAAACAGGCATTAGAAAGCAATGGTCGAAATGAAACACTTGGTAAAATTTAAGAAAGCTTACTGAGATGGCTGACTGCATTGTTGACAAGACTAGCCTCAAGTCGTTGAACTCCCAGTGCTTTGCCATGTCTAGTGGCAAAGCACAGGGTTCACCAAGCGCAGCGATGATGAGAGCATTGCCGGCGACACGGTCCTCTACTATCATCGGTCTTCCTGGCTCGACTTGAAAGCTCGGTTTCCAAAGAACCGGCCTGGTGGAAGGGGATGCCACACCCGCGCTAGGACTCCTCTCGGCGGGGGCCTCGGTTGTTACGTCCCCCGAACTCGATTAGAGAAATAATTGGATCCGGGGAGTAAAATTTAGGACTAATTAAAAATTTTGTCCTTTAGGCCCAAGGATCGTAGGTCTGCTGTGAGGATATAATATTTCAAGCCTCAAGTATAATAAGAATTGCGAAATTCATACAATCTTAGGCACATGGAATATCAACAATGGATAATAAATTCATTTAAATTTAAAGTTGTTAGAAGGAATAAATAAAACTACACAAAGTATTAAATTATTACAATGGCCAACCCAATAATCAAGGTCATTAAAACAATAGAAAGATGTCAATAATGTGGAAGGTCCAACGAGAACTAAAGAAAGAATGAATAAAATCTAATGAAGTCCCCATGAATCTCTCTCGTGCCAAGATCGATGACGCTACTCTACGTCATC
Source organism: Umbellularia californica (assembly GCA_028538565.1). Lineage (NCBI taxonomy): Eukaryota > Viridiplantae > Streptophyta > Magnoliopsida > Laurales > Lauraceae > Umbellularia > Umbellularia californica. The sequence goes on along the minus strand of JAPQWN010000005.1, from coordinate 20,977,955 downwards.
GGCACGCCACTCCCATTCCTTCTCGACTGGTTGGAGATCCTCTGGGATCTCCTCACCTACCTGCTCCCCATAGTAGTAGTCACTTGGGAGAGTCAACGAAATGTTGAGCAATAAATAAGCAAAGTATAATCTGGCATGGCATGCATCAAGTATAGAATAATGACAAGTGTAATATCATGTGAATACAAGGAAAATAGAGCTAGGCATAAAGCATGAATAATAATCGTGTGAGACAATGACAGAAATCCTAACATCATCTAGCAATAACCACTATCCAAACAATGCAATGCAAGAAACAAGAGGGAGACTCCGAGGGTGTCCAAGCCACCTCCCGGGGTATCAGTTACAATCTAGACCAGACTACTGATACCAAAGTCCGACTCCAGTGGGATCCTAGCTCCCGGTCCTAGGAATAGCAGCACGGTCCTAGCCCGCTTCTAGCTATTCAACGCCATGGACGCCATCCAAAGCCGACTGCCCACCCCGATATCCGAGTAACTGGCCCATCAATAAAACCTAATCTGCAGATGACCATGATATGCAATAAAACAAAGTGGTGTTGACACAAGAATAGATCAAGACAAGCAAGTCTGGCTAGCTCAATGCACACGATATGATCATAGGGATTATCTAATTAAAAGACAATACAAGACAAGTCAAACACCTGATAATCCCTTCCATACTAGCCAGTCCTGTTTATTAATACATGACACAAGGACCGGCAAATTTTGGTACTATATTTTGTATCCCCTTCCTTTCACTTAAATCATTTTTTGATGAAAACAATTTTGAGCAAAAGTTTGATGGGAATGTTTGTTTAAGGATTTGATCAAAAGGTTGTCATTTTGTGAAAATCTTTTGTCAAAGAGTTGTTTTGGGCATGAAAGCCAATTTTGTGGCGAAAAGCCTGATTTTTTTTTTTTATGCTTTGAAAACCGAAATTTTGGATGGCATGAAAGCCTAATTTTGTGGCGTAAGAGCCAAAGTTTGTTTTGCAGCATGAGAGCCAAAATTTTTGGATGGCGTGAAAGCCGAATTTTAGAATGGCATAGAAGCCGAATTTTGTTTTGTTTGTCTTGGCATTTATAACCGAATTTTGGCATTTATAGCCAGACTTTGGCGTTTATAGCCGATTTTTTTGTTTTGTTTTGGCATTTATAGCCGAATTTTGGCGTTTATAGCCGAATTTTGAGATGGCATGAGAGCCAAAAATTTTGTTTGTGGCATGAGAGCCGATTTTGAGATGGCATGAAAGCCGATTTTGGTGTTTATAGCCGAAAAATTTTGTTTTCGGCATTTATAGCCGAATTTTGGCATTTATAGCCAAATTTTTTGAAAACCAAGTTTTGTTTTATTGGCATGAAAGCCGATTTTGGCGTTTATAGCCGAAAAAATTTTGTTTTTGGCATTTATAGCCGAATTTTGGCATTTATAGCCGGATTTTGGCGTTTATAGCCGAGTTTTGGTTTTCAAAATGCAGGTATCTACTAAATGTCGCCTCCCCGCTGAATGGTCTTGCAAGTATCGATGGAATGTCGCTTCCTTGCTCATTCGGTTTTGTGAGTATTGATGGAATGTCACTTCCTCGCGGGTTAGGTTTTGCGAGTATCGATGGAATGTCGCTTCCTCGCGAATTGGGGTGCAAATATCGACTAAGCGTCGCTTCCCTACTTTTTCCATAACTTTTGGTTTTGCGGATACTGACTTGATGTCGTTTCTCCGCGATTTTTGAAATTTGAGGTTTTCTCGAACCATTTGAAATTTGGGTTGTGGATAGCAACTGGTATGTTGCATCTCCAAGATTTTTGAAATTTGGGTTGTGGATATCAACTGGTTTGTTGCTTCTCCACGATTTTTGAAATTTGCAAGTATCGAATGGGGTTCGCTTCCTTGCGATTTTTGGGTTTTGGAAGTATCGAATGGGGTTCGTATCCTTCCCGTTTTTTGGGTTTTGCGAGTATCGACTGAATGTCGCTTCCCCGCGGTTTCTAAAAACCAAAATTTTTGTTTAAAGACACGAAGGTCATAAATTTTGACTTAAGACCATTTTGGTTGTAAAAGCCGAGGCGGTCTAGGGTGAAAATTCCTAAGTCCCGATTTTTGTTTCAAACCACGAATTTTGGGTTCAAGGATCGAAAATCTTAGTCAAGTATGGGAAGAGGCTCCTAAACTTGGATTGATTTTTCTTTTTAACAATGAAACGATGAAAGTAAGCATTGTTTTGAGAGATTGTTTTTTTTTTGGAAACTTCAACATAAAGATGAAAATTTCAAAAAGGGTGGGTTTGACGAGCAAGTACCTTGGAAATAGGCTTTAGCCGTGTAGATATTGCTCTGACCCGTTTGAGGAAGTCTTCAAGGGTAGTACCGCTTCAAGAACTTGCCGTTGATGGGTAGCATACATCTGTCTCCTTCCATGTTTAGAAGAGCGTATGCACCGTTGGAGAAGACTTTGTCGATGACGAAGGGTCCCTCCCATTTTGGTTCGAATTTGCCTTTGGATTTGTGGGCAAAGACTATGGGTCTTTTTACTGTAAGAACCAAGTCACCCTTTCTGTAGGCGCGTTGCCTGACCTTCTTGTCGAAAGATCCTGCCATGCGTGCTTGGTACAACTCAATGCTTTGTAGAGCTTCAAGCCGTCTTTCATCGAGATTGTCCAGCTCTTGGAGTCTCAATTTGACATTGCTTTCTTGCGTCATGTCATTTTGCAAAGATACCCTTAAGAAAGGAATTTGTACTTCCAAAGGGACAACAGCTTCGCATCCATAGACCAAAGAGAATGGTGTGCTATGGGTTGGTCCTCGAACGGTGGTTCGATAGGCCCACAAAGCTTCTAGCAGCTTGTCGCCCCAGTCTCTTTTATGACTAGAGACCATTTTCTTGAGAATTTTGCAGAGTGTCTTGTTGAAGGCTTCTGCTAGTCCATTCGCTGCTGGATTATATGGAGTCGAAGGACAACTTTGGATTTTGTACTTGTCGCAAAAACAGTAGAATCTGTGATCCCGGAATTGTGGTCCGTTATCATGGACGAATATTTTAGGTATGCCGAAGCGACAAATAATGTTGGTGCGCAAGAACTGAAGGACTGATGAAGCCTTCATTTCGCTGAGCGCAAATGCTTCTGATCACTTAGAGAAATAATCCGTAGCGGCGAAGATGAAGCGATGACCTTTGCTTGATGGGGGAGAAATAGGACCTATGATGTCCATTCCCAAGGCTTCGAAAGGCCATTAGATTGCTGTTGGATGTAGCCGTTCTGGAGGCATGTGGACATAATCTCCGTGAATCTGGCATTTTTGGCAGCGCTTGGCAAATTGCATCGCATCAGCTACCATGGTAGGCCAATAGTAACCTAGCCTTTTTATCTGGTTGTAGAGCTTAGGGCCAGCCTGATGGGCTCCACAAAGACCAGCATGTACTTCTTTGAGAGTTTCCTCAGCCTCTTGTTGTGATAAGCAGCGTAGGAGTACTCCGTTGAAGGATTTTCTGGAAAGTGCTTTTGAAGGTATATCCAAATGAAAGTTTGGGGCTCGTCTTTAGATGCTTACCCGTTCTTTTGGATCTTCAGGTAGGATTCCGAACATGATGTAATTAATGAACGGATCTCTCCAGTCGCCAATCGGAGGTTTGAGGATGGATATCCGACTTCCAACCACTTGGTGGCATTCAGCAACTGCTTGGTGTGTGTTGAGAGGAGGGAGAATCCTTCTTTGACACACTGTGACTTGCATGTTTTCCCCTTCTTGGATTGCCATGGATGCGGCGAGTCCAGCCAGGGCATCTGCACGGATGTTTTCACCTCTGAGGATGTGGGTGATGTGGTAGATGTTGATTTTTTGTCGAAGCGACTGCGCCTTATTACAGTAAGGCAGCAAATCAGGCTTCCTGACTTCATATTTTTTATTCATCTGGTTGACGACCAGTTGAGAGTCTCCAAAAGCTTCCAGCATGGTGATGCCGGATTCGAGGGCGAGTTCCAATCCAACAATCAGGGCTTGGTACTCAGCTGCATTGTTTGAACATGGTTCCAGTAGCGAGAAGGCGTGTGGGATCATGTATTTGTCGGGGCTGACGAAGAGGAAGCCGATTCCCGATATTTGCTTTCCTTTTTCATTTGTCCTGGTTGCACCGTCAAAGTACATGTCCCAGGAAGCGTTTGACAAGGAAGTTTCCACATTGTAGACAAATTCGTCTGGGAGATCATCCCTGAGTGGAGAATCTTTAGGCAATAGATGCTCTGCGAGGAAGTCTGCTAGAGCTTGGCCTTTGATTGCTTTTTGTGGTACATACCTAATATCAAATTGTGATAGAAGAATGGACCATTTTGCCAGTCGGGCATTGAGAGAACCTGCTTTTGTGACAAGGACCTTTAGGAGGTTAATCCTCGAAATCAGGTAGACTGTGTTCGACAGCAGATAGTGACGCAGCTTTTGTACAGCGAACATTACTGCAAGGCATTCTTTTTCGACTGGGGAGTAGCGATGCTCTGCAGCTACCATCATACGGCTAAGGTAATATAGAGCAGCTTCTTTTCCGTCGTCGTTTTCTTGTGCGAGCAGAGCGCCCAAAGAGTGGTTGAGAGCTCTTGTGTACAAGATAAATGGTTTTCCAGTTGTGGGGGCAACCAGCACTGGAGGTTTGATGAGATATGCTTTGATGTCTTGAAATGCACTTTCACATTCAGCATCCCAGACAAAGTCCACGACTTTCTTCATCAGGCGAGAGAATGGACGGCATTTCCCTGATAGATTGGAGATGAACCGTCGAATGTAGTCCAGCCTTCCTTGAAGCCCTTTTAATTCTCTTAGGGTTCTGGGAGATGGCATTTCCAGGATTGCCTTGTCTTTGGTGGGGTCAAGTTCTATTCCAGCTTTCCGTACTATGAATCCGAGAAACTTACCCGATGAGACACCGAAGAAGCACTTTAGTGGATTCATCCGCAATTTGTGTTTGCGAAGTCGGAGGAAGACTCTAGAAGATCATTGAGATGGTCTTCTTTTCTTCTGCTTTTTATGGCGAGGTCGTCAACATAGCATTCGACCGTCTTGTGCTGCATATCTTGGAATATTTTCATCATAGCCCTCTGATATGTCGCACCTGCATTTTTCAGGCCAAACGGCATCACAGTGTAGCAATACACGCCAAATGGTGTCCGAAATGATGTATGCCTTTCATCTTCAGGATGCATCTTTATCTGGTTGTAGCCAGAGAATCCATCCATGAACGTCATTCGCTCGAACCCATAGGTGTTGTCAATCATCACCTCTGGTATGGGGAGCGGGAATTCATCTTTAGGACATGCACTATTCAGGTCTCTGTAGTCGATACAGACTCTTATCTGCCCATTTTTCTTTGTCACGGGGACGATGTTGGCCAACCATTCAGGACGCTGTTCCTCGAGGATGAAGCCAACGTTTTTGAGTTTCTGAACTTCTTGTTCAATTTTGTCCATCACATCGGGACGGAATCTTCTTTGGCCTTGTTTGATAGGCTTGATTTCTTTTTGCAAGTTGAGCTTGTGGACTGCTACTTTGGGATCCAAACCAGGCATTTCGGCATAAGACCATGCAAAGCAATCAACGAACTCACGAAGAAAAGAGATATACTCGGGTAACTCATCATCCTTTATATTCTTGCTTATGAATACAGGACGTGGGTTATCAGGTGTTCCCAAGTCTATCTTTTGAACAGGATCTTCTGTTGGAAGGTTTAAAGGTGGTTCCTCCACAATATTTTCGGAGGCTTCCAAATCAACAAGACCTTCTGGACTGCCAGAAGCATTTTTAGACTGAGGCTCTGTTTCCGTCCATGAATCTTCTTGATCAGTATCCTTCTCAAGGCTATCCTTCTCAAGGCTTGCAATGAGATGGTCCCAATCATTTGCTGGAATTGGGTTGAAGTAGGGTACTTCTTTTGGAGACAATGATTCTTCTGGGATAGAGAACCGCTCGTCTGTGTCATTGGGCAATTTCTCTTTATTATCAGAGGAATTATACCAATTGGAGGAGCTTTCAGGATTTTTGACGAGTAACTCCTCAAAGAGATATCCAGGGATATCGATGTCTTCATGAGATGTTGAGGTTTGGTCGGTAAAGCGACTTTGCAGCCATGGTGTCAACTGTCTCAAACGAGCGGTAGGATCATACCCCAACCCATATGAAGCCTTGCCTTTTTGAAGGTGGATTTTCCAATCTTCTGGTTGACTTTTGGTCAGGGTGGGTTCCAATGGTGTAAGAATACCACGGCCACCTCCCAAACCAGTCGGATTTTGAGCGTCGTAGCCCATTTTCTTCATGATAGCTTGTGCCATTGGACTATACAGGGATAGCTGAGGCATACCTTTGTTTTGGAAAGGTTCAGGCAAAGAGTTCAGTGGAGATGCTCCTGATCTGTGGAAGTAAATCACTTTTTCTTTTGGCGAAGTTGTCGGAATAACAAAGGAAGCAGACGTAGGGTCTTCTATGTCTGCAGGTGTCTCCAATGGATTGAGAGTGGGCTGATCTCGCTGAGTATCAGCTTGGCTCGATGCTGTGTCATCTTCTGGATCTGACTCTGAGTCCGTGTCATGCATAATAGACACAAAGGAGACAGTGAACTTGCCCCCAGTCTTTTGTTTTGTCTTCTTTGCTTTGGTAATGATTACCAAAGGCTTGGGAGATTTGAAGGAGACGACGAAGGGAGCTTGGCCGCTTACTTCAAGTTTGGTGGAGGGTTTGTTTACCTCCGATGATTGCTGAGGAGCCTTGCCTTTATCTTTCTGGAGACTGTCGGCAAAGCGAATTGTTTTTTCCTCCTGTTCTTCTTTTCCATCTTTATACATTTGAGCATCTGCAAAATGGACATCTCTACCTTTGAAGGGCTTTTTGTCTGCAAATACTTGATGTATCAGGCCATCGTCGCCAATGAACTTGATGCACTGATGTAGAGTTGAAGGGACGACACCATTCTCATGTATCCAGGGGCGTCCAAGGAGTATATTGTAGCATGAAGGGGTCCTTATTGCATACACAGTGACTTCAGAAATAAGATCACCAATTTGCAATTTGAACCTGATTTTGCCGATAGGCCTTTGAGGTCTGCCGTCATATCCGAAGATGGATACGGATGTGTGACTCAGTTTGCTAGGTGGGATGCCCAGCTCTTCGAGTGCCGAAGTAGAGATGAGGTTGAGTGCAAAACTTGGATCGATCTGAACTCTGTATACTGGCATTTGTTTGATGTACCCCGTAAAGTACAAGGGACGGTTGTGCTTTGCTTCGCCTAGGAGGAGGTCATCCTTGTCGAAGGCAATTGTTGCACTTACTGCTTTTTGTACCGAGATGCATTCATTGCTTGATCCCTCAGTTTTCTTCTTTTCTCCCTTTGAGGGAGTATTTGATTTTTTGACTCTATAGTCCATTTCAATTTGTAGGATTTGTGGGGCCTGTTTGTCGACATCCTCATTCAGCCTTTGTAATTCTGAAATGAGACTATCACGAGTTTGTGGAGACATTCGTAATAAGTCAAGGATGTGCAGACGTGCAGGTATGTGTTTGAAGTGCTCAATCAAGTCGTACTTGAAAGCCTCCTTCGGGCCTGCATTTTCATTATTATTGCCACTTGAGGCGTTTACAACTAGCTTTCCCGAAGGATTTACATAAGAAGAAGAGGGTTGATTGTAATTTTTGTGGTAATCCCGGCCAGAAAGGGTACCTCTACCAACTTCAAGAGCCTCTAGAGAAGGGTCTTCTTTTGGAAGATCGTTCTCAGGATCAAGGGTTTGATCCTTTCCTGAGGACGTCTCTGTAACAGCATTGGCATCTTCAGTGATTGTGTTGCACGGAGCAATTTCCGGGAACAAGTCCTAAACAGCAGCCGGCAACTTTTCTTTATTAGCCCAGACATCGCCCGTGAGATCGGGTATCTGGAACCAATTGACTGAGTTTTAATTGAAGAAGATTTCATTGGCAGAAGTTTCTTCAAGATGATCAATCGGGAGTGGCTTGAGTTCCGATGTCACAGCCTCAAGAGACGAAGGTTGAGAGGATGTTATCTCAGTGGAAGTCACCTGAGAGGATGTAGCTCCGGAAGATACGCTACCGGTTGGGGAGTACGTGTCTTCGGAAGCTTCAGAGGCACTGTCGTCCTGAGCTATTACATTGCAGGTTATCCTGACAGGAGATGCCCCCAGTGTAGACTGTTGGGAATCAGACTCATCCTCAGATGTGAGAGGATCATCGATCCAACTGTTTTCTCCATTTTCAGGAGTTAAGGGAGAAAGTTCCCGCTGATTTTCAGGGACTTCCGGCTCTGGATTATGACGAAGATTGATGCGATCATACTCCTGCTCTATGGCAAGATGTTGCAAGATTCTTGCATATTCTTCAAGATTAGGCATGGGAGCCAAATCTTCTTCGTCATTTGCCCTTTGTGGTTCGCCCATGTTGGGTTCCACTGAAGCATTTGCTGGTGCTGGATTGACAGCATTTTCTTGAACAGGGTCCTGGTCTTCTTCATCATCAGACCAAGATCCTTGTGGCTGTAATGGGTTATACCAGATTACTGGCATAAAATGAGACTCGGGAATCCATTCCTCGTCGGAGAGGTATTCTCCTGTTTCAAGGGATTCTTCCCACTCATCGATATCACCGGTAGTGTCACTGGACTCGTATCCATTAATGGAGAATCCAACTACCGAGTTGCAAGAGTATGATGCCCCCTGCACATTTTCAATTTTGTATAAAGGTGGCATGAAATCATCAAGAGTGAATTTTCTTACCGCCTTGGAGGTTTTGGGAAGAGATTCTTTCGTCGTCCCTAGTGAAGCAGTGGAAGAAGTTTCTACTTTTTCAAGGACTTCTTGTTTTGGTTGAGACTTTTGCTCCTGTTCGAGCTTACGGAACTGTCTCTTGGCTTGCCTTCGCTGCTGAGCGGTCGGCTTTGTTTTGATGATCTCCCAGTTTTCATCATCTAGGAGATCGGGATGCACCCATATAGGTTGTCCATCTGGTGTTGAATAGGGAACCAATTCTTGGGACGCTTGAGCCATTTCTATCACCTTGAATGAAGTAGTGATCTTCTCCTTCGGTGACTTTGAAGTTTGCCGACATGTCACCATGTTGACAGAGGCGGGGCCATAGTTTTTATCAGAGGTTATGACTCCGTTTTTCCACATCTCATTGATCTTCTCTCTCACAACGAAGCATTGATTGAGAGGATGTGAGATCATCTGATGGTATGGACAGTATCGGGGATCATTGGTTTTGCCAACATCTCCCGGTCTTTTGGGCTCTGGCAAAATGAGTTTGCCATTTGCTATGAGAGCCTCAAAGATTTCTTCAACATCTTCATCGAACGGATATTTCTTTTCTACACGTTCTTTGAAGGCATCAGAGAGTTCAGGCCTTTTACCTGTAGTTTTGTTTTCAGGTTTCTTTGGCTGCTGAGGAGCTGACTTAGTCTGCACATTGAGAACCTCCTTTTTCTTTGGTTTTGAGGTTGTAACAGCAGGCGGCTCTTTCTTTGATGATTTCTGACTGTTGAGGTCTTTGATCACCATTTCAGCTTCTATGGAGGCTACGAGGAGTTCCCCCAGGTTCTTTGATTTATTGCCGATAATCATGGAGCGGATTTTTACTCTCATATTGTTACGGCAGATGTCGACCAGCGACGCTTGTGGCAGCACATCTGAGCATTTGTACGCCATTGCCTTCCATTTGTGAATGAAGTCGTATGTTGACTCATTCTCTCCCTGTTTTAGGCTGTAGAGTTGAGCCATAGTAACAGGATGATCCTCACCTTGGAAGTGGGTCAGGAAGCGTGTCTTTAGCATAGCCCAGTTCTGGATGGAGTTCTCCGGCAGAGTGGAGTACCAATCAAAGGCTGTACCTTTTAGGGTACTTGCAAAGAGGCGAATCTTGAGGGCATCTTTATCCGCAATAGCTCCCGTTAGGATCTTGAAATGGATGACATGCTGTCTGGCTGAACCTTTCCCAGTATATGTCTGGAGAGTAGGTTGTTTGAATTTTGCCGGGAACGGAACCAAGTCCATCCATAGAGGGTAGGGTGGCTTGATACCATGTTCCTTCATTGTATCCTCTTCTTTTGCTTTTGCAAGGATATTGTCCACGTCCTTTCTGGTAAGGATTGCGATGCAATTTCAGACATTGATTGATGTTGGCGGGCCGGTGACGTCTGTCTTGTCGATTTCACGATCGGTCGGACAGAAAGTGCACTTTCTTGGTCAGCCGGTTGGCGATCTTGAGGCGATCGGTGATGATTTCATGCTTTTGACGGAAGACCCGAGATGTCGACGAAGATCAATGGTTTTGAAGCACCAAACATTGGATTTTCAGAAAATCACAGAGGCCAGAACACCCGAAACGCGAAAAGAATCGGAAAACGGACGAATTGGCGCAAAATCCGGCGACCCGGATTTCCAGGGTCGCCGGGCGACCATGCACCCAGGGTCGCCGGCGACCATAGGGCTTCGGCCCGTTTGGTCGCAGAGCGTCGTTTTCGGCCGTTTTTTCGTCTTTTTCGTTCCTTTTTTCTTCTATTTTTTCTTGACATTTTTCCTCAGTTATTGACTTGATTTTCTTAAAGAAATCTTGACGAGAACCCTCGCGAAATCGGAGCACAAAGTTTCCTATTTTTCGGGAAAGCCGAAGACTTTGTAGCCGATTTTCCATCAAGCGTCGAAACTAGGTCAAACGATGTCGGAATGACCTGAAAATTGAGGTGAAGCTTCTTGAGCAGTGGATACGACCAACCATGGGCTTTTATTTGAGTTTTGAAGCCGTTTGGGGTCCCTTCGATGCTTCACTTGATTTTGCTGCTGGGAAAATGCCGAGCTTTGATATGTGGCCAAACGATGTCCGATTGACCTGAAATTTGACGGGGAGCCTATTGTAGTCATTTTGAGACGTTCCATGGGCTCTTTTTTGGATGTCATGGTCCCGGGTTGCTCTGCCGCCGGTAGGCTTGATTTTCTCTCGGAGCATCGAAACCTGGTCAAACGTTGTCGGAATGACCTGAAATTTGACGTGCAGCCTTTTGGAAGCATGTTGAAGCCACTCATGTATTTTGTTTGATGAGTGATGGCTTCGGTGGTTGCCCCCGCTAGGAGGCTTGATTTTACTTTTCGAGCATTGATGGAGGGTCAAACGTTGTCGGTTTGACTTGAAATTTGGCATGCAGCCCTTTGGAGACATTATGGAGTCATCCGCAGGCTTTGATCAAAGTTTTGGTGTCTTTGATGATGTCGCCGCCGGGAGCGCTTGTTTTGCTGTCGGAGGGGTGAAGTTGGGCCAAACGATGTCGGAATGACCCGAAACCTCAGGTGTACCCCTCTTTTAGCTGTCTTGAAGGATCTCTTAGTTTCTGTTCTAATTCTGACAAAATCTGATGCTTGAAGTAGCCTTGCCTATTTTTAGCAGGATGCAGCTTCAGGAGGCTTCTCGATGTTGAGGAGACATATTGACTTTTTTGGTGTCAACAAATGCCCCCTCGAGGTACAGCGACGAGTAGCTTTTTGGAGTCGATGTGCCTCAAAGAGAAACTTGGAGGAAAGATTCCAACTTGACCAAGAGTCTTGAGCATTTTTTTTTTTTTTTGAATAGCCTTCTGAGTCTCCGGGGGAATTTTATGGTAGTGAGAGGGATCACGTACCATCTCAAGGCAAAGTTTTGAAAATGACATGGGGTATTTGGATTTTGGGTTTTGGATTTTGGTTTTTGACCTTGTGACCTAACAAGCTGTATGTGGCATGTTAGGGAGTCGGGGTTTGATTTTCATTTTGACCTTGTGACCTAACAAGCTGTATGTGGCAGGTTGGGGGGTTAGATTTGGTTTGTAGGTTTTGGATTTTGATTTTGGTTTTAGTCTTGTGACCTAACAAGCTGTATGTGGCGAGCTAGGGGACCGGAATTTGATTTTGTGAAATGTCAATTTCTAGATTTTGGCTCAATCTGGTTCATGAGGTTGGATGGTTTGGTTTTTGGAAACTCATGAGACTTTCTTTTTTCTTTTTTTTTTTTGAATGGTCCCATCAACTCAAAAGAGGCATGGGACTTTTTCTGCTCTTTTTTTTTTTTTTTTGTGCTTTGGTAAGAGGAATATTTTGACTAAAAGCCACTTTTAGTGCCTAGGTGGTCAAACCTGGCGCATATGGGCTAACCCATGGGACCTTAGGCTTTGGAGATGGCCTAGATCTCATATAGTGTCATATTTGTAAAGAATATCCAAAAATATCTCTTTTGTGTAGAGAATATCTAAAAATATCTTTACTTGGAGAGAATTTCTCATGTTTTCTTTTTATGGAAAGATTCTCTCAAAATATCTTTCTCTTTGAGAAAGTAGCTAAATTTTAGCACTTACCTCCTTTCTTTCTCTTTGTTTCCTCTTTTGGCTTGCTCTCTTCTATAAAAGCAAAGAGGGTTGGTGCTTTTGCTCTATTACATTCTTTTTGCAAGAAATCTTCAAGACTGCTCTCCAAGGCAAGAAGTGCTTTCTCTTCTTCGAGGATCTCCAAGCTTTTCTTCTTCTTCTCCATCAATGGCTTCAAGTAAGTTTTCTTCCTTGTCAAGAATCTCCATTGTAGAAGTAGCTTCTTCATTTTTTTTCTTCTTTTTCTTTTCTTCTTCTCTCTTTCTTTTTTTTTCTTTTCTTTTCTTTTCATGCACGTTTTTCTTTTTTTTTTTCGTGCTTCTCTTTTTTTCTTTATTTCTTTTTTTTTCTCTTTTTTTTCTTTTAACGGTTTTCTCTTTTTTTTTTTTTTAAAAACCGTGTACTCTATTTTTTTTCTGTTTTTTTTTTCACGCTGATTTCTTTTTTTTTCTTCTTTTTTTTCAGCGTTTTTCTCTTCTTTTTTTTTTTTTTGTTGTTTCTGTTTTTTTTCTCTGGCTGTACGGACAGGTCCGTACGGACCTGACCGTACTGCCACGTGGCGGTGGGCCACGGCCTGTGGGCCAAAAAAAAAATTTTTTTTTTTTTTTGCTAAGATTTTTTTTTCTCTCTCTTTCTTTTTCTTTTTCCTTGTTTGCTCACTATGATAATGAGGCTATGCAATTTCAATATGTATGCATTTTTTTTGTTTGATGCATCAAGATAGAAGGCTAGAGTCTCTAGGTCAAGCCAACATGATTTTTGACTTGGACAAAGTTTGATTGGTTTTGACCAAATTGGGTTGGAATTGGTCAAACTTTGGTCAAGGTTTTCCTAGCATCTAATGCATGATGATATATTTTTGATGCATGAGTTTTGGTAAATAGACTTTGGAAGTATGATGATGCATACCTGAAAATCTTTTGCAAGTGTTGGGATTTTGAGCTCGCAGCGATGTTGAGCTCTTTCTCGGTCTTGCTGGATTTTGAGGAAGTTTTACACTTTTTTGGATTCTGAAGCTCGCAGCAATGTTGAGCTCTTTTCCAGATTTTACGGAAGTTTGATGAGATTGGCTTGTTCTCGCAGCGATGTTGAGTTCAAGCCTTCTTTGAGAATTCTCCACTGACTATGAGCTCGCAGCGATGTTGAGCTCATCTTCAGGCTTCCTGTCTTTTTCGGAGTATGTTCCTTTTCTTTGGAATTGCCCCGGAACCATGTCAAAATTTTGCTACAATTTTTTGTAGCAGAATTATGTCATTTTGATGTTGATTGATCTTTTCTCTTCCATCTTTTGCAGGTAGTTCTTCTAGAACGAACAAAGGTAAAGGTCCTGTTACTGACGCACCTCGTCGGTTTGCTAGATCTTCCAATGCTGCCGTTCAGCAGGCTTGGGAGAAGGTCCAGTTTGTGGAGAAAAACTTGGAAGAATGCGATTCCCTCAATCGTGATGAGATGAGACAGCGATTGATCGCTCTCAAGGATGAGGAGTTCTATAAGATCAGGCTCAGTTCTCTTACACAGCAGATGGTGAGGAGAGAACTATTTCTACCCGGTCGTCTTTTGATCGGACCATCTCGATCCTGAGCCTTTCTCCCACGTGCCCTAAGAGGGAAGATCCTCCAAGTTGGGTGAAGAGGACCAGTGTGATCAGGACCGGGGTTTTTGTTGGTGGACCTTCCGGTTTTGCAGAGAACCCACCTGTCCGTATGGACGTGTTGATGCCAGCCAGTGGCTACCAAGGTTCTGATCATCCATCGATTGATTTGAGACCGGTGGGCCTTGGCGTTTTTCGGGGTGACGGCAGCAATTGGGTGAAGCCTTTTCGACTTTGTGGCCGTTTCAGTGCTGACTCGAGCTAGGAGTCATGGACTGATCACACCTTGAGGATTGGTGAGGCCGTTCTTCCGGAGGCCGAGATTTTTGACGCGGTTCGCGCTTTTCGGCAAACAGTCGTTTTCTCCGATGAGGCTTTCCTGGCCATGCTGGAGTCATTCCTTCCACAAACCAACACCTTCATTGTGACGAATGGTGAGATTGGTTTTTCTTTGAAGGAGCTGAGCGCCATCACCGGGTTGCCTATCCTCGGCAAACTCTATGAGGAGTTTATGCCTATTGACAGTGTCCTTGAGGAGCAGTCTGAGGAGTTTAGGCTTGTGTACTTTCAGCTCGTCGCCTTCTATGATTTTTTGAAGGAGAAGGAGGGCTCAAAAGTTAGATCCAGCAGTTGGAGAAGTTGCAGCTCCAACTTTTTTTACAGCGGGGATTCTTCTGATGGCATGGCTCAGGATGTTAGGGCTAAAGCAACAAGTTTGAAGAAGATCGCTGCTATGCGAGAAGATTTGAAGAAGTTCTTCGCAAGCACGGATGCCATTTGTCCTGACATTGCGTTGCGGAGAGATCTCGCTGTTTACCTCACTTACTGGCTGGGTGAGGCTGTTTTTGCTGGAGGAGATGGGACGCACATCAGGCCGCACTGTATTTTTCCGGCTTGTCAGACGGCGTTTGGAGAGCGGCTGGCTTTGGTACCTGCTCTTTACTCCTATATATGCACCGAACTGCAGGCTGCTGCTTTCCTGGTTCGGCTTGGGCTTCCCATGAACAGGGTATTTTCTGCCCACATCTTCTATTCGTGGTATGTATACCACTGTCCTAGCTTCCATCGTTTGGGAGTTGCACAGGACGAAGATCCTTTTATGATTCGTTTGGCTAGGGGGACAGCCGTTCATGAATCACTTTTATCCGCCCGTTTAAGGATCCGACGATTTAGGGACGTCGAGATTGGGCAGTCTTTGGTGAAACTTTCTCCGGGCTTGCGAAAGAAGGCTTTTGACTTTGGTGTCTCCCGTGATTCGACCAGGGCAGGGTCGGGAAGACACTATGCTTTGACGGACGCGGAGAAGACGTGGCTCTTCAACATACGGGTTGGTACGATGGTGTATCGCAGACATCTTTTCGTCGACATCCAACCGTATGTCCCTTCGCGTTTTGCGTTGCATCTTGGCTTCTCTCAAGGCGTTGTTGGAGCGCCTTCGAGTATGGTGAAGCGTTTTGGAGGTCTGCAAGATGGGAGAAATGCATGGGCTTTTTATAGCGCCGAGGATACTACCGCCATGATTTCTTATCCTGAGCTGCCCACCTTCCGGACTGCTGGCTTCACGAAGTGGTTCGTGGAGAGCTTTTCAGTGTACCGGGGGCTTTCCAAGAAAGAGCTCGATATTAAGCAATCTCCTGGGAAAAGTCTTGGCAAATCGGATGGTGTTCGTCGGGAGGAAGTTTTGGCCTTCCTTTCTGGAGAGAAGCACAAGATAGGCTTTCTCAACGGGCAGGACATCATCAGATCAGGAGCTGCACAGGGGATTCCTGGTGAGGTCTTGAGGCAGCTGGAAGAGGAGGAGGCCGAGATCGATGCTATGATACAGGCAGAGCATACGAAGGCTTCCATGGAGTCTACTGAGAAAAGTAGACCATCCAGTGAGGACTCTTGTGAGAGGCTTGATGTTGATAGTGTGGCAGGATCGTCGAGCAGATTGACCCGCCGAGGCAAGAGGAGGAGAGGACAATGCTGTAACATGAGACGGCACGATAGTCCTTCTGATCTTGAAGTTCCTCTCACCATTGCTGAGGAGGTGTCTGAGGATGCTGACGAGCCTCCGGAGAAGAGAAGCAGAGAAAAGGAGATAGCTGGTATGATCCCCTTTCTTTCCTTTTGTTTCTTCCTTCCCCTTTTTTTTGAAAGATTTTTGTTTTGATCCGCTGCTTTCTTTTTTTTTTTTTTTAGCAGAGGGCAATGACCTGGTGATGCCTAAGGTTCATGCCGATGAGGCGATGACGGATCCAGTAGTGGCATCTGAGGAAGAGCCCAGGGATTCTGGAGTGGTTCCAGATCCTTCACCTGGTATGATTGCTTTGGCTTCTTGTTTTTTTTTGTGCTGCCATTTGCTAACATGTAGCTGACTTGCCAGAGGATTCCGACGATTTCGAGCCATCCATGGACGCAACTTTTGACGATGCTTTGGATGAGCTCAAAGAGGCAGAGAGTACTCCGCCGGTCATCGAAGCAGGTATACTTGCAATAATAATCTTGATATATTTTTGACAAGATTATATTCATACCTTTTTGTCTTTTCCTTCTTTTTTTCTTTGACAGATTGTGAAGCAGTAGGAGAGATTCCTCCGTCTTCCTCAGAGCCAGAACAGGGGATACCTGCGGCTGATGCAGAAGTAGGGGCTTCTTCCACTTTCAATGAGTCAGCTTGTTCCGTTGGAAAGAGTTTATTGATTACTCTTCCAATGGAGCATGACGTAGGCAGTCGGGCACCAGAACATGGCGAATCCTCATCTGCACCGCACCTTCAGTATGCAAGGAAGGTGTTGAAGACTGTCTTGAGCTCATGGGTTGAGACTCTTTGTTCAGGTCATTTGGAAGCTGGTTTTGGCATGATCAAGCATGTGCAGGACATCCTCGCTGATAGCAAAGAAGTCGGTCTGGACATCGCAAGTGCCGAGGATTTTGTTGAGGAGATCATCACCTTGGGGAACAAATGGACTGAGACCAAGAGTTTCCCAGATGGTGACTTCTTTGATGAGATGTTCATAAAACCTTCCAGCAAAGCCAAAGCTGAGCTGACTGAAGTCACGAAGACTCGGAGGCAGATCGTTCGGGAGAAGAACGTTACCGAGTTATCCATCATGGGGCTGAAGCAAGACTTGGACCG
Source organism: Umbellularia californica (assembly GCA_028538565.1). Lineage (NCBI taxonomy): Eukaryota > Viridiplantae > Streptophyta > Magnoliopsida > Laurales > Lauraceae > Umbellularia > Umbellularia californica. Next base: position 20,960,877 of record JAPQWN010000005.1, on the reverse strand, counting down.
CCTTGATAAGGAGGTCATTGAGGCTAGGCAACGTCTTGATCTTTTAGAGGAAGAGGCTGCTGCCAAATGGACCACCATTGTGGAGGCTCGTGACAAGGAGGGGACTCTCATTCGCCAGGTTGAGGAAGCTGAAGGTAATGTCCGGAGGAAGACTCAGGAGCATGAGCAGTGGCAGGTCCTCTGGGAAGAACTTCCTCATGCTGCAGATGGGTCACGGCATTCGGCCGCGTTTTATGGGGACATTTTGAAGGAGCGTGGCCTAAAAACTTTGGAAGTTAAGGCCAAGGGTCTGCTTGAGGAGTTGAACCTTTGGTTGAAGACCATGTAGGATTGAGCTCCTGAGTTGTAACAAACTCTTTTTCCTTTTTCTTTTTTTTGGTACCTCCATGTATAAACAATTTTGGTACTATATTTTGTATCACCTTCCTTTAACTTAAATCATTTTTTGACGAAAACAATTTTGAGCAAAAGTTTGATGGGAATGTTTGTTTAAGGTTTGATCAAAAGGTTGTCATTTTGTGAAAATCTTTTGTCAGAGGGTTGTTTTGGGCATGAAAGCCAATTTTGTGGCGGAAAGCCTTATTTTTGATGGTTTGAAAACCAAAATTTGGATGGCGAGAAAGCCTAATTTTGTGGCGTAAGAGCCAAAATTTGTTTTGCGGCATGGGAGCCAAAATTTTTGGATGGCGTGAAAGCCGAATTTTAGAATGGCATAGAAGCCGAATTTTGTTTTGTTTGTCTTGGCATTTATAGCCGAATTTTGGCATTTATAGCCAGATTTTGGCGTTTATAGCCGATTTTTTTTTTTTGTTTTGTTTTGGCATTTATAGCCGAATTTTGGCGTTTATAGCCAAATTTTGAGATGGCATGAGAGCCAAAAATTTTGTTTGTAGCATGAGAGCCGATTTTGAGATGGCATGAAAGCCGATTTTGGCGTTTATAGCCGAAAAAATTTTGTTTTTGGCATTTTTAGCCGAATTTTGGCATTTATAGCCGGATTTGGCGTTTATAGCCGAGTTTTGGCGTTTATAGCCAGATTTTGGCGTTTATAGCCGAGTTTTTTTTTGAAAACCAAGTTTTGTTTTATTGGCATGAAAGCCGATTTTGGCGTTTATAGCCGAAAAAAAAATTTTTTTTGGCATTTATAGCCGAATTTTGGCATTTATAGCCGGATTTTGGTTTCCAAAATGCAGGTATCGACTAAATGTCGCCTCGCCGCTGAATGGTCTTGCAAGTATCGATGGAATGTCGCTTCCTTGCTCATTCGGTTTTGTGAGTATTGACGGAATGTCACTTCCTCGCGGGTTAGGTTTTGCGAGTATCGATGGAATGCCGCTTCCTCGCGAATTGGGGTGCAAATATCGACTAAGCGTCGCTTCCCTGCTTTTCCCCAAACTTTTGGTTTTGCGGGTACTGACTTGATGTCGTTTCTCCGCGATTTTTGAGGTTTTCTCGAACCATTTGAAATTTGGGTTGTGGATAGCAACTGGTATGTTGCGTCTCCACGATTTTTGAAATTTGGGTTGTGGCTATCAACTGGTATGTTGCTTCTCCACGATTTTTAAAATTTTGGTTGTGGATATCAACTGGTTTGTTGCTTCTTCCACGATTTTTGAAATTTACAAGTATCGAATGGGCTCCACTTCCTTGCGATTTTTGGGTTTTGGAAGTATCGAATGGGGTTCGCATCCTTCCGGTTTTTTGGGTTTTTGCGAGTATCGACTGAATGTCGCTTCCCCGCGGTTTCTAAAAACCAAAATTTTTGTTTAAAGACACGAAGGTCATAAATTTTGACTTAAAACCATTTTGGTTGTAAAAGCCAAGGCGGTCTAGGGTGAAAATTCCTAGGTCCCAATTTTTGTTTCAAACCATGAATTTTGGGTTCAAGGATCGGAAATTTTGGTCAAGTATGGGAAGAGGCTCCTAAACTTGGATTGATTTTTCTTTTGAACAATGAAACGATGAAAGTAAGCATTGTGTTGAGAGTTTGTTTTTTTTTTTTTTTTTTTGGAAACTTCAACATAAAGATGAAAATTTCAAAAAAGGTGGGTTTGACGAGCAAGTACCTTGGAAATAGGCTTTAGCCGTGTAGATATTGCTCTGACCCGTTTGAGGAAGTCTTCAAGGGTAGTACCGCTTCAAGAACTTGCCGTTGATGGGTAGCATACATCTGTCTCCTTCCATGTTTAGAAGAGCATATGCACCGTTGGAGAAGACTTTGTCGATGACGAAGGGTCCCTCCCATTTTGGTTCGAATTTGCCTTTCGATTTGTGGGCAAAGACTATGGGACTTTTTACTGCAAGAACCAAGTCACCCTTTTTGTAGGCGCGTTGCCTGACCTTCTTGTCGAAAGATCCTGCCATGCGTGCTTAGTACAACTCAATGCTTTGTAGAGCTTCAAGCCGTCTTTCATCGAGATTGTCCAGCTCTTGGAGTCTCAATTTGACATTGCTTTCTTGCGTCATGTTATTTTGCAAAGATACCCTTAAGGAAGGAATTTGTACTTCCAAAGGGACAACAGCTTCGTATCCATAGACCAAAGAGAATGGTGTGCTATGGGTTGGTCCTTGAACGGTGGTTCGATAGGCCCACAAAGCTTCTAGCAGTTTGTCGCCCTAGTCTCTTCTGTGACTAGAGACCATTTTCTTGAGAATTTTGCAGAGTGTCTTGTTGAAGGCTTCTGCTAGTCCATTCGCTGCTGGATTATATAGAGTCGAAGGACAACTTGCGATTTTGTACTTGTCGCAGAACCTATAGAATCTGTGATCCAGGAATTGTGGTCCGTTATCATGGACGAATCTTTTAGGTATGCCGAAGCGACAAATAATGTTGGTGCGCAAGAACTGAAGGATTGATGAAGTCTTCATTTCGCTGAGCGCAAATGCTTCCGACCACTTGGAGAAATAATCCGTAGCGGCGAAGATGAAGCGATGACCTTTGCTTGATGGGGGAGAAATAGGACCTATGATGTCCATACCCAAGGCTTCGAAAGGCCATGAGATTGCTGTTGGATGTAGCCATTCTGGAGGCATGTGGACATTATCTCCGTGAATCTGGCATTTTTGGCAGCGCTTGGCAAATTGTATGGCATCAGTTACCACGGTAGGCCAATAATAACCTAGCCTTTTTATCTGGTTGTAGAGCTTAGGGCCAGCCTGATGGGCTCCACAAAGACCAGCATGTACTTCTTTGAGAGTTTCCTCAGCCTCTTGTTGTGATAAGCAGTGTAGGAGTACTCTGTTGAAGGATTTTCTGTAAAGTGCTTTTGAAGGTATATCCAAATGAAAGTTTGGGGCTCGTCTTTGGATGCTTACCCGCTCTTTTGGATCTTCAGGTAGTATTCCGAACTTGATATAATCAATGAACAGATCTCTCCAGTCGCCAATCGGAGGTTTGAGGATGGACATCCGACTTCCAACCACTTGGTGGCATTCAGCAACTGCTTGGTGTGTATTGAGAGGAGGGAAAATCCTTCTTTGACACACTGTGACTTGCATGTTTTCCCCTTCTCGGATTGCCATGGACACTGCAAGTCCAGCCAGGGCATCTGCACGGATGTTTTCACCTCTGAGGATATGAGTGATATGGCAGATATTGAATTTTTGTCGAAGCGACTGCGCTTTATTGTAGTAAGGTAGCAAATCAGGCTTCCTGACTTCATATTTTTTATTCATCTGGCTGACGACCAGTTGAGAGTCTCCAAAAGCTTCCAACATGGTGATGCCGGCTTCGAGGGCGAGTTCTAATCCAACAATCAGGGCTTGGTACTCAGCTGCATTGTTTGAACATGGTTCCAGTAGCGAGAAGGCGTGTGGAATCATGTATTTGTCAGGGCTGACGAAGAGGATGCCAATTCCCGATATTTGCTTTCCTTTTTCATTTGTCCTGGTTGCACCGTCAAAGTACATGTCCCAGGAAGCATTTGACAAGGAAGTTTCCACATTGTAGACAAATTCGTCTGGGAGATCATCCTTGAGTGGAGAATCTTTAGGCAATGGATGCTCTACGAGGAAGTCTGCTAGAGCTTGGCCTTTGATTGCTTTTTGTGGTACATACCTAATATCAAATTGTGATAGAAGAATGGACCATTTTGCCAGTCGGGCATTGAGAGAATCTGCTTTTGTGACAAGGACCTTTAGGAGGTTAATCCTCGAAATCAGGTAGACTGTGTTCGACAGCAGATAGTGACGCAGCTTTTGTACAGCGAACATTACTGCAAGGCATTCTTTTTCGACTGGGGAGTAGCGATGCTCTGCACCTACCATCATGCGGCTAAGGTAATATAGAGCAACTTCTTTTCCGTCGTCATTTTCTTGTGCGAGCAGAGCACCCAAAGAGTGGTCGAGAGCTCTTGTGTACAAGATAAATGGTTTTCTAGTTGTGGGGGCAGCCAGCACTGGAGGTTTGATGAGGTATGCTTTGATGTCTTGAAATGCACTTTCACATTTAGCATCCGAGACAAAGTCCACGCCTTTCTTCATCAGGCGAGAGAATGGACGGCATTTCCCTGATAGATTGGAGATGAACCGTCGAATGTAGGCCAGCCTTCCTTGAAGCCCTTTTAATTCTTTTAGGGTTCCGGGATATGGCATTTCCAGGATAGCCTTGACTTTGGTGGGGTCAAGTTCTATTCCAGCTTTCCGTACTATGAATCCGAGAAACTTACCCGATGAGACACCGAAGAAGCACTTTAGTGGGTTCATCCGCAATTTGTGTTTGCGAAGTCGGAGGAAGACTTCTCGAAGATCATCGAGATGGTCTTCTTTTCTTCTGCTTTTTATGGCGAGGTCGTCAACATAGCATTCGACCGTCTTCTGCTGCATATCTTGGAATATTTTCATCATAGGCCTCTGATATGTCGCATCTGCATTTTTCAGGCCAAACGGCATAACAGTGTAACAATACACGCCGAATGGTGTCCGAAATGATGTATGCCTTTCATCTTCAGGATGCATCTTTATCTGGTTGTAGCCAGAGAATCCATCCATGAACGTCGTTCGCTCGAACCCATAAGTGTTGTCAATCATCACCTCTGGTATGGGGAGCGGGAATTCATCTTTAGGACATGCATTATTCCGGTCTCTGTAGTCGATACAGACCCTTATCTGCCCATTTTTCTTTGTCACGGGCACAATGTTGGCCAACCATTCAGGATGCTGTTCCTCGCGAATGAAGCCAACGATTTTGAGTTTCTGAACTTCTTGTTCAATTTTGTCCATCACGTCGGGACGGAATCTTCTTTGGCCTTGTTTGATAGGCTTGATTTCTTTTTGCAAGTTCAGCTTATGGATTGCTACTTTGGGATCCAAGCCAGGCATTTCGGCATAAGACCATGCAAAGCAATCAACGAACTCACGAAGAAAAGAGATATACTCGGGTAACTCATCATCCTTTATATTCTTGCTTATGAATACAGGACGTGGGTTTCAGGTGTTCCCAAGTCTATCTTTTCAACAGGGTCTTCTGTCGGAAGGTTTAAAGGTGGTTCCTCCACAGTATTTTCGGAGGCTTCCAACTCAACAAGACCTTCTGGAGTGCCAGAGAAATTTTCAGACTGAGGCTCTGTTTCTGTCCATGAATCTTCTTGATCAGTATCCTTCTCAATGCTATCCTTCTCAAGGCTTGCAATGAGATGGTCCCAATCATTTGCTGGAATTGGGTTGAAGTAAGGTACTTCTTTTGGAGACGATGATTCTTCTGGGACAGAGAACCGCTCGTCTACGTCATCGGGCAATTCCTCTTTATTATCAGAGAAATTATACCGATTGGAGGAGCTTTCAGGATTTTTGACGAGTAACTCCTCAAAGAGATATCCAGGGATATCGATGTCTTCATGAGATGTTGAGGCTTGGTCGGTAAAGCGACTTTGCAGCCATGGTGTCAACTGTCTCATAGGAGCGGTAGGATCATACCCCAACCCATATGAAGACTTGCCTTTGTGAAGGTGGATTTTCCAATCTTCTGGTTGACTTTTAGTCAGGGTGGGTTCCAATGGTGTAAGAATACCACGGCCACCTCCCAAACCAGTCGGATTTTGAGCGTCGTAGCCCATTTTCTTCATGATAGCTTGTGCTATTGGACTATACAGGGATAGCTGAGGCATACCTTCGTTTTGGAAAGGTTCAAGCAGAGAGTCCAGTGGAGATGCTCCTGATCTATTGAAGAAGATTGTTTTTTCTTCTGGCGAAGTTGCTGGGATAATAAAGGAAGCAGACGTAGGATCTTCTATGTCTGCAAGTGTCTCCAATGGAGTGAGAGTGAGCTAATTTTACTGATTATCAGCTCGGCTCGATGCTGTGCCATGTTCTGACTCTGACTTTGAGTCTATGTCATGCATAATAGACACAAAGGATACAGTGAACTTGCCCCCAGTCTTTTGTTTTGTCTTCTTTGCTTTAGTAGTGATTACCAAAGGCTTTGGAGATTTGAAGGAGACGACGAAGGGAGCTTGGCCGCTTACTTCGAGTTTGGTGGAGGGTTTATTTTCCTCCGATGATTGCTGAGGAGCCTTGCTTTTATCTTTCTGGAGACTGTCGGCAAAGCGAATTGCTTTTTCCTCCTATTCTTCTTTTCCATCTTTATACATTTGAGCATCTGCAAAATGGACATCTCTGCCTTTGAAGGGCTTTTTGTCTGCAAATACTCGATGTATCAGGCCATCGTCGCCAATGAACTTGATGCACTGATGTAGAGTTGAAGGGACGACACCATTCTCATGTATCCAGGGGCGTCCAAGGAGTATATTGTAGCATGAAGGGGTCCTTATTGCATACACAGTGACTTTAGAAATAAGATCACCGATTTGCAATTTGAACCTGATTTTGCAAATAGGCCTTTGAGCACTGCCGTCATATCCGAAGATGGATACGGACGTGTGACTCAGTTTGCTAGGTGGGATGCCCAGCTCTTCGGGTGCCAAAGTAGAAATGAGGTTGAGTACAGAACCTGGATCGATCTGAACTCTGTGTACTGGCATTTCTTTGACATACCCCGTAAAGTACAAGGGATGGTTGTGCTTTGTTTCGTATAGGAGGAGGTCATCCTTGTCGAAGGCAATTATTGCACTTGCTGCATTTTGTACCGAGAGGCATTCATTGCTTGATCCCTCAGTTTTCTTCTTTTCTCCTTTTGAGTGAGTATTTGATTTTTTGACCCTATAGTCCATTTCAATTTGTAGGACTTGTGGGGCATGTTTGTCGACATCCGTATTCAGCCTTTGTAATTCTGAAATGAGACTATCACGAGTTTGTAGAGACATTCGCAATAAGTCAAGGATGTGCAGACGTGCAGGTATGTGTTTGAAGTGCTCAATCAAGTCGTACTTGAAAGCCTCCTTCGGGCCTGCATTTTCATTATTATTGCCACTTGGGGCGTTTACAGCTTGCTTTCCTGAAGGATTTACATAAGAAGAAGAGGGTTGATTGTAATTTTTATGGTAATCCCGGCCAGAACGGGTACCTCCACCAACTTCAAGAGCCTCTAGAAAAGGGTCTTCTTTTGGAAGATCATTCTCAGGATTAAGGAGTTGATCCTTTGCTGAAGACGTCTCTGTAACAGCATTGGTGTCTTCAGTAATTGTGTTGCACGAAGCAATTTCCGGGAACAAATCCTGAACAGCACCCGGCAACTTTTCTTTATTAGCCCAGACATTGCCCGTGAGATCGGGTATCTGGGACCAATTGACTGAGTTTTCATTGAAGAAGATTTCATTGGCAGAAGTTTCTTCAAGATGATCAATCGAGAGTGGCCTGAATTCCGATGTCACAGCTTCAGGAGACGAAGGTTGAGAGGATGTTATCTCAGTGGAAGTCACCTGAGAGGATGTAGCTCTGGAAGATGTGAGAGGATCATCGATCCAACTGTTTTCTCCATTTTCAGGAGTTAAGGGAGAAAGTTCCCGCTGATTTTCAGGGATTCCTGTTGACACCAAAAATGTCACTTTGCCTCTTCAACATCAAGAAAGCTACATGAAGTCGCAACCTGCCATAAATAGGCAATGCAATTTCTCCAAAAAATCAAATCTTGTCAGAATCAAACAAAAACTGCAAGATCCTTCAAGATAGCCAAGAGAAGATTACATATGAAGTTTCGGGCCATTTCAGAATCATTTGGCCTAACTTCGCTTCTCCGACAGCTAAAATGGCGCTCCCGGCGGCGACATCATCGGAGACGTCAAAACTTCGATCAGAGCCTACGGATGACTCCAGCATGTCTCAAAAGGGCTCCATGCCAAATTTCAAGTCAAACCGACAACGTTTGACCCTCCATCAATGCTCGAGCAGCAAAATCAAGCCTCCCGGCGGCGGGAACCACCGAAGCCTTCGCTCATCAAACCAAGTGCATGAGTGGCTTCAACATGCTTCCAAAAGGCTGCACGTCAAATTTCAGGTCATTCTGACAACGTTTGACCAGGTTTCGATGCTCCGAGAGAAAATCAAGCCTACCGGCGGCGGAGCAACCCGGGACCATGACATCCAAAACGGAGCCCATGGAACGTCTCAAAATGACTCCAATAGGCTCCCCGTCAAATTTCAGGACAATCGGACATCGTTTGGCCACATATCAACGCTCGGCATTTTCCCCGCAGCAAAATCAAGTGAAGCATCGATGGGACCCCAAACGGCTTCAAAACTCAAACAAAAGCCTATGGTTGGTCTTATTTATTGCTCAGGAGGCTCCACCTCAAATTTCAGGTCATTCCGACATCGTTTGACCAAGTTTCAACCTCTGGCGGAAAATCAGCAGCTCCACGCGACAAAGTCTTCGGCTTTCCCGGAAAATTGGAAACTTTGCACTCTAAAAATGCAAGGATTCTCATCAGGTTTTCTACAGGGAAATCAAGCCAATAAATGAGAAGAAATGTCAAGAAAAATACAGAAGAAAACGGCGACGAAAAAGACCTCAAAACGACCGCAAAACGGGCTCCGAAGGGAAAAATTCCCCCAAGGTCGCAGGCCCCTGCGACCATGGCCCATGGTCGCCGGCGACCATGGAAGTCCGGGTCACCGGATTTTTCGCCGGTGACCCGTTTTTCCGTCTTTTTTCACGTTTCGCGCATTTTGGCCCCTGTGGTTTCCTGAAAATGTGATTTTTAATGCTTGAAATTGAATCATATCCGACGACATCTCAGATCCGCCGTCAAAAGCATAAAATCATCATTGATCGCTCCAAGATCGCCAACCGGTCGACCAAAAAAGTGCTCTTTCTGTCCGACCGATCGAGAAATCGACAAGACAGATGTCACCGGCCCGCTCTTAGCTATCAATGTCTGAAGTTACATGTTCATCCGATGTCGATCAGCATGAAGATCCATCGATGATCATCGCCAGAAGAATTCCAGAAGACACGGCACGGCCCGCGACTCTTCGGCTGCTCGTCGACCATTTAATGCGGTTAATTGACTAGCTTTATTGCAGTCATTAATTCATTTCTTTGGACGGCCCAATCAGAAGCAAGCATTTGGGAGTTACAAGTCAATTGATTCATGGCATTTAACCCATGAAACTCCTCCCATTATGGTAATTAAGGTGATTAAAAGCCCTTAATCTCCATCGGCCAATCAGATTCAAGGAAAAAGGAGTTACAAAATCAAGAAATAAATCTTATAACTCCTCCCATGAAAGCCATTAAAGCCCATAAACTCTCCTAAATGGCTACCAAAAGCCTATAAATAGGAGAGCATTCCATTAAAATCGGGATCAGAAAAATCGAGATCGATCGATCGGAAAGAATCCAGAGCTCGTATCCAGAGAAAGAAAAAAGAGAGAAAAACTCTGCTGAAGTTCTGCACCGGCCACCACTACAAGGTGACAAAAGTCCCTTGGGGGGCACCCCCCCCAAGGTCCTTGCCTTCTCCTGCTGCCTCCAATGGCTTAGACGTGGCTTTTCAGCCCGTCTACTTAGCTTTTTATTGGACATAGGACCTTCTCTTGGTCTTTGTCCTCTAAAAACCTGAGGTTATAGCCAAGCCAAGCGAATCAAGAGCATCTTCTGTTCTCATCTGCATGGATGATGGCGAAGCCCATACATGGCTTGCGACCGTCAATCTGAACGAGTCCCCCACAATCTCCTGAAAAGTTAGATCCTCCTTTTCTTGCTTTTCATTGTAGTTTGTATTTTTCTAAAAGAGACAAAAATCACAACTCTTGTCTTTCATTATTGATGAGAATTGTAAATCGGCTATAAACGCCAAAATCGGCTATAAACGCCACAAAATCGGCTATAAATGCCAAACAAAATCGCCTTTCACGACAAACCAAGAAAATGTCTCTTTTCTTAAATATTTGTGCAATGGAAAACTTGAAAGAAGTTGATTTCCTTTTTACTTGCGAAGGTTAATCTCCGGATTACCACTTGCAATTCCAAGTAAAATAGAAAATCTAGCACACCCACACAAAAGAAATGTTGATGCACGCTTCATGCCCCCCGGGCGCGAAAGGGCTGGACCCGACGGACTCCCACGTCCGCCGACCCCGGTAGCACCCATGGCATTCGGAGCGCGTTCCATCAATTCCGGCTCTGGATTATGACGAAGATTGATGTGATCCTGCTCCTGCTCTATGGCAAGATGTTGCAAAATTCTTGCATATTCTTCAAGATCAGGCATGGGAGCCAAATCTTCTTCGTCATTTGCTCCTTGCGGTTCGCCCATGTTGGGTTCCACTGAAGCATTTGCTGGTGCTGGATCAACAACGTTTTCTTGAACAGGGCCCTGGTCTTCTTCATCATCAGACCAAGATCCTTGTGGTTGTAATGGGTTATACCAGATTACTGGCATAAGATGAGACTCAGGAATCCATTCCTCGTCGGAGAGGTATTCTCATGTTTCAAAGGATTCTTCCCACTCATCTATATCACTGGCAGTATCACTGGACTCGTATCCATTCATGGAGAATCCAACTACCGAGTTCCAAGAGTATGATGCCCCCTGCACATTTTCATTTTTGTATAGAGGTGGCATGAAATCATCAAGAGTGAATTTTCTTACCGCCTTGGAGGTTTTGGGAAGAGATTCTTCCGTCGTCCTTAGTGAAGCAGTGGAAGAGGTTTCTGCTTTTTCAAGGACTTCTTGTTTTGGTTGAGACTTTTGCTCCTGTTTGAGCCTGCGGAGCTGTCTCTCGGCTTGCTTTCGCTGCTGAGCGGTCAGCTTTGTTTTGGCGATCTCCCAATTTTCATCATCTAGGAGATCGGGATGCACCCATATAGGTTGTCCATCTGGTGTTGGATAGGGAACCAATTCTTGGGACGCTTGAGCCATTTTTATCACCTTGAATGAAGTAGTGATTTTCTCCTTCGGTGACTTTGAAGTTTGCCGACATGACACCATGTTGACAAAGGCGGGGCTATAGTTTTTATCAAAGGTTATGACTCCGTTTTTCCACATCTCATTGATCTTCTCTCTCACAACGAAGCATTGATTGAGAGGATGTGAGATCATCTGATGGTATGGACAGTATCGGGGATCATTGGTTTTGCCAACATCTCCCGGTCTTTTGGGCTCTGGCAAAATGAGTTTGCCATTTGCTAGGAGAGCCTCAAAGATTTCTTCAACGTCTTCATCGAACGGATATTTCTTTTCTACGCGTTCTTTGAAGGAATCAGAGAGTTCAGGCCTTTTACCTGCAGTTTTGTTTTCAGGTTTCTTTGGCTGCTGAGGGGCTGACTTAGTCTGCACATTGAGAACCTCCTTTTTCTTTGGTTTTGAGGTTGTAACAGCAGTCGGCTCTTTCTTTGATGATTTCTGACTGTTGAGGTCTTTGATCACCATTTCAGCTTCCATGGAAGCTTCGAGGAGTTCCCCCAGGTTCTTTGATTTGTTGCCAATGATCATGGAGCGAATTTTTGCTCTCATATTGTTACGGCAAATGTCGACTAGCGACGCTTGTGGCAGCACATCTGAGCATTTGTACGCCATTGCCTTCCATTAGTGAATGAAGTCGTATGTTGACTCATTCTCTCCCTGTTTTAGGCTGCAGAGTTGAGCCATAGTAACAGGATGATCCTCACCTTGGAAGTGGGTCAGGAAGCGTATCTCCAGCATAGCCCAGTTCTGAATGGAGTTCTCCGGCAGAGTGGAGTACCAATCAAAGGCTGTACCTTTTAGGGTACTTGCAAAGAGGCGAATCTTGAGGGCATCTTGATCCGCAATAGCTCCCGTCAGGATCTTGAAATGGATGACATGCTGTCTGGCTGAACCTTTCCCAGTATATGTTTGGAGAGTAGGTTGTTTGAATTTTGTAGGGAACGGAACCGAGTCCATCCATAGAGGGTAGGGTGGCTTGATCCCATGCTCCTTCAATGTATCCTCTACTTTTGCTTTTGCGAGGATATCGTCCACGTCTTTTCTGGTAAGGGCACGAGACTCATTGTTTTCTGCATTGCCCTCATCATCTTCATGATTAGGAGGGGTTTCATTGTTAGGTGGTGGACGCTGTAGAGTGAGAATCAAATTTTCCATCAGAGTCTCAATTCTCTGTTGTCCTTGCTCCAACTGCTGGATCCGTGCAGTTACGTCATCATGCGGTGGAGGTTGCTCAGAACTTGTAGCCAAGACGTTCATCCCTCGGGATTCGAACGAAGAAATCGTCCTGGTGACTGAGCTGGGGCTCATTCTTCTGGATGAAGAATCTGAGGAGGCGTTACTCCGATGTTCTTGGCTGGAGGAGTGGAAGACTCTTCCAGATGTGTTCTTGTCCGAGGGACGCTGCGAGTCACTGGACGTCTAACACTGATTTTGGTTGCTGACTTCCGGCGTTTTCTGGTTTTGCCAACCATATGAACAGTAACGAATTGGTCGGGTCTTTCTTTTTCAACCCATTTGTTTGAGACGTGGAGAGTAGAACGCTGGGTTCTTTGTTTCTCGAGTCTCTTTTGTCGATATGCAGTGCGGCGACGCATACGACGAGCAATTTGAGCTTCAGTCAGCTCTGGCTGGGCTCTGGCGATGAAGGATGTAGGCCCTCGTGCACAGCAGCCGAGTTTGTCTTCTTTGAAGCTTGGCAAGGACAGAATCTGGATGCGGTCCTTTGTCTGTCGTAGTGAAGATTTGAATTTTGCGAGCTCGGCCCCTGTTGAGATGAAGGGTCGACTCGCGGGAGTGCAGGCTTCAGCATGTTTTTGTGTAGGCCTAACAATGCAGGATTTGATTTTGGGCTTGTAGGAGCAAGCCGGCTCATAATGATTTTGTTTATTTTTTGGGTGGAGGGTAGGTTTCTCCTCCTTCATGTAAGAGAGAGGGTAGAACTGATTCTCCTTGAGAGGGGCCAGGTATGCTGGCTTTGCAGATGTTTGGGATCTTCGTTGCTTTGGCGAAGATCTCGGGGACCAAGTTTTGGTGTAAACCTGGTTTCTTGTGGGTTGAGGCTTCGTGGGAACGCCACGGGCTTCAGGCTTCTTGGTGTTCGCCCTTGGTGCCATTTTAGTGACACGTTGCGGGGCGGTTTTCTGCTTCTTGGCAGGTACAGTGTCTTCTATGGAAAGTGGGAATGGTCCCAGCGATCCGAAGACGATGGTCCGGGGAGTTGAAGTTGACCCGGTGTTTGGGGAGTTGTCGAGAGAGATGACGCTTCGGCAACTGGCAGAGCGCTTATGCTTGTTTTGCTTGTCTTGAAGCATAAGCTCGTACTTGTTCTCATCGAAAGTGATGGTCAATGAAGCTGCCATTGTTAGCTTTGGAAAACTTCTGAAACAAGACCAAATCCATTAGTAATCACAAGAATATGGTGATCGTAAATGGAGAACAACTATGGTTTTGTCTTTTCAAATCACTTGAGGGGACATGGCCCAACCCAAGGACAATGAAGAAGGCAAAAAAGCCATAGAGGATACAATTGTTCTAAAGTGCAAGTATGGTAGGCTCAGAGTGAGCGTTCCAGTGACTGCTAGAAGCAATTGTAGACCTTAATTCAAATTACCGAGAAGCAAGGCTCACTCGAGGTAAAATGATATAAGGTTGGAGATACAAATGTGTCGGTCGCGAATACGGTAGACCCGAAAGGGCGTACTAGCACCACTGGGCACAAATGTTGCAAATCGCATCCTTGGGAAGGACACGAGATGGGATTTTTTTTTAAAGGTCAAATTTGGATTCATAAAGAAGAGCAAAGAGTATTCCAATCCGAACAAAGGCTCAACATTTCTGCGAGCGCTAAATTCAGAAGGGAGGAACCATAATTTCTCGGATGTAAATCCAGACGTGACAGAAGTTTTTTTTTTTTTGTTTTTTTAAGGTCAAGATTGAATTCATCGAAGAGAGCAAATGGTGTTCCATTCCGAGCAAGGCTCAACATTTCTGCGAGCACTAAATCCGGAAGGGAAAGAACCGAGATTTCTCAACTCTGAATTCAAAAGTGACAAAAGTTTTTTTTTTTTTTTTGAAAGATTTTTTTTTGAAAAGTCAATATTGAATTCATTGAAGAGAGCAAATGGTGTTCCATTCCGAACAAGGCTCAACATTTCTGCGAGTGCTAAATCCGAAAGGGAAAGAACCAAGATTTCTCAACTCTGAATTCAAAGTGACAGAAGTTTTTTTTTTTTTTAAGGATTTTTTTTTAGAGAATTTTTTTTGAAAGGTGCACATAGATTTCCAATTCGATCTTATGAAACCTTAGTAGATAGATCAGCCCCCAGGTAAGGGTAGGATTACTTAATGAACCCGTTTGGAGGACCCTTGCCTCGAACAATCTAGCTGTCTCCACACTCTGGACAAGGCTTTTCTTAAATCCACTTTGGTCAAAGAACGCAACTGGTGGAACCTTAGTGTTTTTTTTTTTTTTTAAATCCCTTTTTTTTTTAAAGGGTTTTTTTTTTATAAACTCATCAAAGAGAGCGAATGGTGTTCCAATCCGAACAAAGGCTCAACATTTCTGCGAGCGCTAAATTCGAAGGGAATGAACCAAGGTTTCTCAAATTTGAATGCAAAAGAGAGAAAGCTAAAATTTTTTTGAATTTATAATAATGTTTTTTGAAATCCAAATTGGACTCATCAAAGAGAAAAGATGGCACAATCCCCGATATGAACGATAGCTGCGAACATTTCTGTGAGCTATCAAGTTCAAAGAGGAGAGGATCAAAATTTCTCAAAGTTGAATCTTGAGAAAGAGAGAGATCACTTTTTTTTTAAAGCGTTTGAAATGAAGGTGTTTTTTTTTTAAATCCCAATTGAACTCGTCAAAGAGAAAAGATGGCCCAATCCCTGATATGAACGATAGCTGCGAACATTTTTGTGAGCTATCAAGTTCGAAGAGGGAAGGATCAAAGTTTCTCAAAATTGAGCTTTTAAGAAAAAGAGATCAGATTTGTTTTTTTTTTTGAAGTGAGAAAGAACAATTGAAATCCCATCTCATGTTTTTTTCTTAGATGCAAAATGCAACATAGGCCACTAACTAGAAAGGAGCCAAGTGATCAAAGCATCACGTTCTCAAGTCAACGAGTCCCACCGGGTATGCCAACTTGATGGACCCGAAAAAAGGGGGGGAATCTTCCGTCCTCTCCCTCCGCACCCCGGGGGCTGACCTGGGTCTCGGCAGAGGAGGGAAGATCTCGGGCATCAACATTTTTGTACGGGTATGCCAGATTTACTTTCTACTTGGAATTTGGAATAGTGATAATCCGGAGATTCACCTTCACAAGTGGAAAGGAAATCAATCCTTTTTTCTAACTTTTCAAATTGCATAAATATTAAGAAAAGAGACAAGTTTTTAGAATGCCGTAAGAGGCGTTTTTGTTTGTTTGCCGTGAAAGGCGATTTTACCGTGAAAGGAGTTTTTACAAAACTCATCAAATATGAAAGACAAGAATTGTGATTTCTTTTTGTCTCTTTAAGAAATACAAACTACAATAGAAAAGGAAGAAAAGGGATCTAACTTCTCAGGAGATTGTGGGGACATGTTAAGATCAACGGTCACAAGTCATGTATGGGCTTCGCCATCGTCCTTCAAATGAGAACATGTGATGCTTTGATTCTTTGGCTTGGCTCCTAACCTCGATTTTTTAAAGGACAAGGACCAAGAGAAGGTCCTATATCCAATGAAAAACCAAGTAAACGGGCTGAAAAGCCGCGTTTAGGCCATGTTGGAGAAGGAGGTGACCTTGGGGGGGTGGCCCCCCAAGGGACGTTGATCACCTTGTGGTGCTTCCGGGAGCAAAGTAGCAGGACTTCGTCTCTCTCTTGGATTTTCTGGATTTTCAGAGCTTGCACTTGGGATCTATTTTCATCATGCTTTCTTCTTGGAATGGACCTCCTTTTATAGGCTTTTGGTAGCCATGAGGTGTTTATTGGCATTGATGGCCATGATGAAAGAATTGATGAGGAGTTACAAGTTGATTTTGTAACTCCTTTTTCAAGGCTTGTGATTGGCCGATGAAGGTAGTGGGCATTCAATCACCTTTATGCTTCATGATGATGGGAGTTTCATGGGTTTAATGCCATGATTGCTTGGATTTGTAACTCCCAAATGCTTGGTTCTGATTGGGCCGTCCAAAATAATGAGTTAATGACTGCTTTAATGGGTCAATTAACGACATTAAGTGGTTGCCAAGGCATGTGAAGAGTCGCGGGCCTTGCTGCGCCTTTTGAGATTCTTCTTGCGATCATCACGGGTGGATCCACGCATTATTTGATGTCGGATTGCGATGCAATTTCAGACATTGATTGATGTTGGCGGGCCGGTGACGTCTATCTTGTCGATTTCACGATCGGTCGGACAGAAAGTATACTTTCTTGGTCAGCCGGTTGGCGATCTTGAGGCGATCGGTGATGATTTCATGCTTTTGACGGCGGATCCGAGATGTCGACGAAGATCAGTGGTTTTGAGGCACCAAACATTGGATTTTCAGAAAATCACAGAGGCCAGAACACCCGAAACGCGAAAAGAATCGGAAGACGGACGATTTGGCGCAAAATCAGGCGACCTGGATTTCCAGGGTCGCCGGGCAACCATGCACCCAGGGTCGCCGGGGACCATAGGGCTTCGGCCCGTTTGGTCGCCGAGCGTGGTTTTCGACCGTTTTTTCGTCTTTTTCATTACTTTTTTCTTCTGTATTTTTCTTGACCTTTTTCCTCAATTATTGACATGATTTTCTTGGAGAAATCTTGACGAGAACCCTCGCGAAATCGGAGCACAAAGTTTCCTATTTTTCGGGAAAGCCGAAGACTTTGTAGCCGATTTTCCGTCAAGCGTCGAAACTAGGTCAAACGATGTCGGAATGACCTGGAAATTGAGGTGAAGCTTCTTGAGCAGTGGATAGGACTAACCATGGGCTTTTATTTGAGTTTTGAAGCCTTTTGGGGTCTCATCGATGCTTCACTTGATTTTGCTGCGGGGAAAATGCCGAGTTTTGATATGTTGTCAAACGATGTCCGATTGACCTGAAATTTGACGGAGAGCCTATTGGAGTCATTTTGAGACGTTCCATGGGCTCTGTTTAGGATGTCATGGTCCCGGGTTGCTCCGCCGCCGGTAGGCTTGATTTTCTCTCGGAGCATCGAAACCTGGTCAAACGTTGTCGGAATGACCTGAAATTTGACGTGCAGCCTTTTAGAAGCATGTTGAAGCCACTCATGTATTTTGTTTGATGAGTGATGGCTTCGGTGGTTGCCGCCGCCGGGAGGCTTGATTTTGCTGCCCGACCATTGATGGAGGGTCAAACGTTGTCGGTTTGACTTGAAATTTGGCATGGAGCCCTTTGGAGACATTCTGGAGTCATCCGTAGGCTTTGATCAAAGTTTTGGTGTCTTTGATGATGTTGCCGCCGGGAGCGCCTGTTTAGCTGTCGGAGCGGTGAAGTTGGGCCAAACAATGTCGGAATGACCCGAAACCTCAAGTGTACCCCTCTTTTAGCTGTCTTGAAGGATCTCTCAGTTTCTATCTGATTCTGACAAAGTCTGATGCTTGAAGTAACCTTGCCTATTTTTAGCAGGATGCAGCTTCAGGAGGCTTCTTGATGTTGAGGAGACATATTGACTTTTTTGGTGTCAACAGTAGCTTTGTTCGTTGCAGAGATGAATAAGGAACTAGGGTTAATCTTTGTTTAAGAAGAGAGGGAGGGGAAAAAGACTGATTTGCCCTAAAGTGGGTTCGGTGAAGAAATAGACTACTTGAAGGGTTTGTAATCGTTGGATCGCAATGAGCCAAAAGACAAAAACGATCAGCGCGACGAGACCTTTCCAACAAACCCAAAAGTCATGGCAATTGGAATTTTCGAAAAAACACTCAATTTTCCCTAAATTGTAAACTACCCCATTGCTAGGGTGAAACGCACTCAGAATTGTACGAAACTTTGCAGAAGCAAATCTAACATCAAAAGAAACTCGCTCATGATCTAAACCTACTTAAATATCAAAAATACAATTAATTATAATAATAGCTAAATAAATGGGTCAATGGGCCTACTATTTGACCCAACCGACCCAGTAAGGTCACGGACCTTACATCGGTCCTAGGCCTTTTCTCTCTTGGAGTTTCCCCCTATGTAGTTTGATCAGCCGTTGTTGAACATTGCCGGACTCTAGAAATTGGAGCAAGGGCGGGAGCAGGAGTAACAGCAGCAGCAAGGGGCATGGGGGCACGAGGAGCTCGTCCTCCCAGTGCTAGAGCCTCCAGATCTTTAACCACCATGGCAGGTCGATGCCGTGACATATCTTCTTCTTCCTCCGAACTAGATGAAGAACTGGAGGAAGAACTAGAGGAAGGCGCTACTTGCTATGATCTTCTTAACCTCGAGGAGGTCTCAGCTCCTACAGCAGCTATGTTGGTTTCAACGGACTCAGTGGCCTCAAATTCGCTCCCAGAAGTGGTGGCCTCGGCACCAGAAGTGGCCCGGTATTCAATGTTGGTTGGGGCCAGTACGGGCTCTGCCTTTTCCACTTTTACTAAGCTTGACGCCCTCCCCTTATCCGAGGTTGATGAGTTTTCCTCTTGATGAAGGAATGGTACCTCGGTTCGTAGTTGAGGAGTGACCAGACGACTCGGACTTCGTGGCCTCGGTAATTGTACACCGCCCGAAACCAATCATCCTTCCTTACCCAACCGACTCGGCGAGCTACTTGTCTTCTTTGGTGGACACCTGCACGACAAACAGAAAGTGAGTCAAGTGTAATACCTCGGCAGACAAGAAGAGGAAAATACAAGAAAAACTGAAAGGCTAAGAGGTCGGTGGTTACATGGAGGGCTCCCGAAGTCACGGGGAATCCGGTCAATCCTTGCCCCTTCGGGCACGACTCCCTCATATTGCCAGTTGCCTTGGCTCGGAGATAGTAGGTGTTGTCACCAGCATATCTGTTGGAGTCTTCTAGATCATTGATGATCCACTCCATGTTTACTTTGGCTCGGAGATAGTAGGTGTTGTCACCACCAGATTTGTAGAGGTCGTAAACCTCCTCGATATCATGGACGCCGAGATTAATACCTAAGATTTTATTGAGCTCGGCTATGCCCATAATGATCTTAAAGTTGTTCGGCATCAACTGACAAGGGCAGAGATTGTTAGATTGTATGGACTCAATCCATCAGTTGATGTGATAAATTGATTAATTTCTTTATTTATCAATAAAATCATGCTTTACTTTCATGAGATGAATGTTATTTTATTACTTCATGCACATGACCAATACATACGACATAATGGTTCATGAGTTGAACCGGGTCCCATTAGTATGTTAGATGTGATATATGCGTATGGATGAGATCCACACACGGGAGACATATGTCACAAATCTTATACTTAAATATCTTCACAACCAGTGATGAGACTGGGCATCTTATCTGATAAGGTTGCAGCACTTTGATCACTTTGAGATAGTGTGATTTGTCTCGATCATCAGAATATAAGATTCTGGATCATGGTGCTGGTACATTGGATGTACTGAAGGACCATGAAAAGCACCTTATGTAATTCCGTCTCAATAATAAGGTATGCTCTCATAATTCCCTGCAATAGGCTCTCAATCCCAAGACATTGATGAACTCAAGTTTATATCTATTCATTTGCTTTGAGTCACCAATTAGTGAGGCCAACTGTAGGTCAACACCTCGATATCTTGGGTATGTGGTAGTAGGACTGTGGAAACATTGAATGTTTAAGATGGAATCTATCTCTATTATCCCCTTATGCCAATTAATGGATTTGTCATTAGTAAGTGCGCACCCATCTCGATTAAGAGTTAATTGGATGGTACTGATGATCACAGTGATTAATTGGGGCTCAAGGATAATAAGATGTGGAACTAAGATTGGATGAGACAGATTTATTCCAATTGATTCATGGATATTGATAGAGGGGCCTACTTGTGGTTATCGGGAAGTTTAGGGTCTTCATTGTAATTTATTCTTAAGAGTGGAGTGCAATTGCATTTATATAGTGGTGTTATTTGCAATTAACTGTGGGCCAGATTGCACATGAGATGTGGGGTCACGGTGTCCCAGTTGGAGCCAGCTTTCTATGGAATCCCTAGTGGCCCCCACGGTAGCCCAAGTTATTAGAAACATACCAATCCTACTTGAACTCTAAAAGGAAGGAATTAAAAAGTTACTATTTCTATTTAGAGTAGGACTTCTAGTAGTGGTAATAGTATACTTACTAATTGTTGTGGAAGTGAGACTTCTATTTCAATTAGGAAAGGAGGAGGCTTGAATGGTTATAAAAGGGAATAGATCCCTCTTGGACGTCCATCAATTGGAGTATAAAACGTCCAGTCCCTTTGTGCAATTGTTGCACTTCTGTCTTCCTCTTCTAGTTCCTTAGAGTTTCGAGTTAGGTTTTCTCTTGGAGATTCCACCAATCTTCTTGAGAAAGGAGATCTGATTCGGGTCATAGCGTGGAAGGCTAAGAGGTGTTGAAGATTCCTATCTGATAAGTGAAAGAGTTTCATCATCAAAGAAAGACGCAACTTCTCAATTAGAGCACAACCGAGCTCCAAAGGTATAATCTACTTCGTTGCATGTTGTAGATTTTATGGATGTTTGTTGGTTGCTGTTCTATCTTCTTGATAGGTTTATTTACTGATCATTATGGCTGAGATTGAGGACGTGGATCCTAGATTGGGTTTTCTTGCCTTATGGGTACTTGATCCTTGAGTCAAGAGGGTCAAAAGTTTTGAAAATCTATCCACAAGGCCCATCTACTTCCAACAGAGATGCCATTTCCTAACACAGGTTCGAAGGAGGGGATGAAGGGGGAATCGAACCCCACCTTCGACTACGGTGACTAGATAAAAGGGCATCCAGCGTTAACAAAGGAATAACCATCAAAAGGATTTTCAGGATCATTTAACCTAATGAGGACATCATCGGGGATCCCATAGTCGACCCTAAACTCGGCTCTGCCCTCTGGGGTTTCTAATCTCTGCCTATAAGTTCCCATTATCAAAGCTCAAGTTTGAAGAAACTGAAGGAATAAAGAACGAGACTCGAAAAGGATAAAATGGTCAAGGAACCCTAAAAGGAAGCCAGAAAGTGGAAATAAACAAGACGAGAAGAGAGGATTTACAAATACGAGACTGGACTCAAAGGATGCTGAGCTCAGATTCGGAAGAACTCAACCTCGGTGGGACTTCTCTCTTCAACGAACCCTCTCTCTTCTCTGATGAATGTGAAAGTGAAAAATGAGAGAGAGGCGCCTCTATATATAATGGGAAAAGAGGCACCCTTTCGAATTCCAAGGACGCACGTGCGGAACGTAGCCTAGAGTGCTGTGCACGTTCTTCGAAGCGATTGGACAACCAACCAAGCAGTAACACATGGTGCTGCCAATACATCTTCTTCATCGATCGAGATGCGCTATTAATTATTTTGGGCAGGTGAAACGACATAGTGATAGAGATCAGATGTCACCAACCGACACCGTGATAAAATATAGTACAAGCTTCAAACTCAATGTTCAAAAGGTTCTTCCTTCATAATGCTTAGCTTCCAACTTCAAAGAGTTAAAGAACTCTAAGAAGTCAGAAGCTAGGGGGCAATTGTGTGGGGATATTTTCATAATACCGAGATTGTTCTAGCTTCGATAAAAGTACTTGCAAGGCATATCCTGGTCTCAGTTTCATGTATCTCAGCAATAGTGCTAGAATGCGTCTATGTTAAGGTCATACTTGACCTCGGTATCATCTTCAGTTCGTTTCGGCTAACCGAGATGAGCACTGACGCTTAATCAGTTACAACTGCACTCCTATAAAGACTCAGTCATGTTACAGAACATGTTGAGAGGCAAGGATAAGCACCGGATAAGATAAGGAGTTATCCTTATCCGGTTATATCCACAATCCCTAAAAGATCGGGGTATTGTCCAAGTAAGACTCCACCACCGAGAAACCAGGACGAGCCGTGGGACTCTCAGCCTTCACTCAACCTTTGTCTAGTTACTGAACTAATTTAGGCATTAGAGTGCCTTTGGCCAAGCTCGGCCAAAGTCTTTGACCTTTGTTTTCCCTTTCCCTTTCAGGTTTGAAGCATTCAATCTTTCCCAAAAAGCTTCACATCAATCTAAATAAGCCTGTAACAATTTAGGCACGTACACTATCTTAGTCGGGTTAGGTTACCATCACAGGTGATGACTATCTCAAGGCTTAAAACCCATCCCCTAGACACTGTCCAAACCCTTTCCTTGCAAGGACCTTAATAAAGGATTTGCCAAATTGGCTCCAATCGAATATACTCAATTGAGATAACACCATCAGTAAGGAGTTCCGCACATATCATGCCTTAAGACAATGTTCTTGGACTTACCGTTCCACGTGCCATCATATTCGTGTAACAACGTTAAAAAAAATATCACAATATTGCAAAGAAATGGCTAAAATCGGATTAATGCATTCAAAAACTCTCGCTTAACCACTTAGCTTCTTTGCCCACCACAAACGATGCAATGACACTGCAACCTTGAATTGTAAACACCCATCCATATATGAATTTAGAGGTATCATAACCCTTGTCAAAATATCACCGGTGTACCTCACAACAACAAAGACACCATGATTATCTTGGAGCAATCATCCTTCTACCTTTCAAGTACAACTGGATCCATCTAATAATGCAATGTGATTAACTCAAAAGCTAAAGATCCCATATAGGGATGTAAATGGGTCCTTGATTCTCCAATTACCTTGAGGTTCTGACCCGTTAAAAACCTAGTATGGGTCCTTATTTAGGCCTCGATTAGTAAATGGATCAGGGTCCGGTTCCACCTTGGTCCGGACCCGTGGACCCAAGACCTGACATATTACCTCAATTTCCTAAAATCTCTCCTAAAAATCATATTTTTTAATATCATTCTCTACCTAGACTCAGACCCGGATCCAGACCTGGACCATATATGGTTCTGGTTCCGATTCCGTGTCAAGATCCTGTTCCACCTTCACCTTAACGGTTCTGGTTTTGGGTCCACCATGGACCCGACCGGAATTGGCCCATTTACAACCCTAATCCCATTGATAACAATTAAAATAAATAAAGTTGTGTGCATACTGATGGATCATACCAAAGGAACCCAGTGGAAGAAAGTAAGTATTAAAAAACCAATATAAAATAGGGATGAAAAATGGACTTGAGCATAGAGCCTCACATTCAATTTTAGACATCATGGGCCTACTAAATACAAATGATGTCATATCCTTTCTCAAAAGATAAATATTTGAAATGACACTTATTAGACAAGGGGTAGTTAATTAAAAGTAGTTATTAAAAAAAATTGGTTAGAGAAGAGACACGTCTCTTGGAAATAATGAAACACTCTTCTCTTTTTTTTTCTCCGTTGACTTATGTGGCTAAATAGAAGCCGGTGGTATTGAGTGCATAGATTAATAGTATTGGTTAACCGGGCCCCTGTACCACCCTTGTTCTACTTGGAATAGGAGTAGGTTTGTTTTGGGTGTACCAGGGTTTTGGGGTTGATAATATAAATGGTGGCTAATGCCCTAGTCTTGTAACCTTTTCTAATTGCATAGTGGAAACTCTCCCATCTTCTCCCATGGGTGTAGGCCAAATGTCGAACCATTAAAATCTATGTGTTCTGGTGTGCTTGTTTGATCTATTGCGTGTTCATAGGCCCTAGATCACAACAAACGGTATCAAAGCCATCCTAGGGATTGCCTAGGGTTGCGTGTTACATGTGATCGGAGGAGATCCGACGAATCGAATTTCAAAGGGCTGATTGAGAATAATAGGAGGTTGGTCAATCGGAAATAGAGGACCAAACTCTTTTTGAGGTCAGTACCGAGAGAAAGATCTTGTGTTGCTTTGGGTTCATTTTGTCTGTAGAAGCACCCAAGAATAAGAAATTCTTAACCAAAGCTCTGTTTGTTGTTCTAGTGCCACCACAAACGTCACCGAGACTGCATGTCGCCGAAAAATGAGGGCCTCCACCGGTGCCACCGTACCATGCCATTACCAAAGGAAAATCATCAGCGTTGTTCTCTAGTTTTGGTTCTAATTCCAGAACCTGAAGAGGGAGAAGAAGATGACTTGGGGTTGCACAGTACTAGGTTGAGTCCAGGTCAGGCCGGGTTAAGCCTAGCCTATTTTTCAAAAATCCCACTCATCAGGCCCATGCAAAGAAAGGTGCGTGTTGACATCAGCATTGCATTAGCAGATCGTACGGTCAAAGGCAGTTTGACCAGATCGACTTCTGAAATTCGCGATATATTGACGATCCAGAGTCCGATCTGAGATCCATTTGAACTTGTGGACTCGTTACGAGCAGATCTACAGATATACAGTAAAAGACTCACGAAATGGCTACAAGTTTTGAAATTAAGAAATTCAATGGAAACAACGACTTCAGTCTATTGCGTTTAAAGATGCATGCTTCACTGGTTCAGAATGGGTTGCATAAAGCTTTGAAGGAAAGAATGTTCTGCCTGAAAAAATGTCAGATGAAGAGAAAGATGAATTATTGGAAAAGGCGTACGGTCAGATTCTGCTATATTTTAGCGATGGTGTACTGCGATATGTTGCTCTAAGGAAAATTGTTGCTAGCTTATGGCAGAAGTTAGAGAACTTGTACATCACCAAGTTTCTCACAAATGGCTTGTACTTAAAGAAGCGATTGTTCACCTTACAAATGCTGGAATATACGTTTGTTGAAAATTATATTGATTCTTTCATAAAATCTATTATGGATCTTGAAAATATAGATGTTAAAATTGATGACAAGGACCAAGTGTTGTTATCTTCATTAGGACCCTCGTATGAGAATTTTGTTGATACCATTATGTATGGTAGAGAAACTCTTTCCAAGGAAGATATTGAGTCAACCTTGAACTAAAAGGATTTAAAGAAAAAGGTTGCAACAGAAAACAATAATGACAAGTTTGGTGAGGATTTGGTAGTGCGTGGCAGAACAGAAAAGAAAGGGCAAAACAAAATAGGCCGATCTTGGTCAATATAAAATACTAGAAAATTAAAGTGCTTCCAATGTCACAAGGAATGGAACTTTAGAATAGATTATCCAGAGAGTAAACAGAAGAAGAAATCTGATTTTGGAGATGTTGTCGGTGTTGCAACCATTGTTGCAAATAATAGGTCTGATGGTGCAGAAGTTCTTTCGGTTATTATTGGTAGCTCAACAGATGAGTGGATTCTTGATTTGGGGTTTTCCTATCATATGTGTCCTTACAGAGATTGGTTTATTGATTATCAGTCTATCGATAGTCGTAAAGTGCGTGTGGGAAATAATGTAGCCTATAAGGTTGATGGGATAAGTTCAATTAGAATTAAGATGTATGACGGTATTATGAGAACTTTGTCAGATGTCAGACATGTTCCAGAGCTGAAGAAAAATATGATTCCCTTGGGTATGCTTGACTCCAGTGGCTGTACTTACAAAGCTGGAGGTGGAGTTATGAGCAAGGATGAAAATAGAGGTGGTGGTGGGCCACTATGAAACGGGTGCTACGTAACATAGTGGGGCAACCTAGCGGCGTAGCTGTATGATTTGCAAAACTCTCCAAAAAAATCTGAAACTTTTTTAGAAAATCCAAAAAATTGTAAAATGAAAGAAAATGTAGTTCTTTTGAGAAAGTAAATAAGAAAAGTGGGTGTAGCAGTGCCCTCAATATATGAGGTCATGTATTGCTGTATAAATAGAAAATAATAGTAATGACTAGGTTTTTTTTTTTTTTTTACCTGTATTCATGTTTCTTAGTTATGCTAACTTAGAAAGTAATGAAACGCTAAAAAAAATAGAACATGAAATAAAGGCATAAGACTTAAGAGTTAGGTCATTAGTGAACATTGAACAATCAATACTTCAGGTCTCAAGGTTCAAGGTTCAAATTCAATCAAGTGAATGAAGTGATCAACACCAATTTAGAAATGGCAAAGAGTAGAGAGTTGGTGAAGGAAATAGGATACCTTGGTTACCACCAAAAGGAATGTCAACCAAGATTCAAGGCATGGTTATCCACATCCCCATCAGTGTTATCATTTCTATTAGCACTATATTGCAGTTGATATTGATGAGCATTAGGATCCACAAATCCAAAGAAGGCAGCCGCATCATAGGAACTTGGAGGAGTTGGAGTTGGATATCTATTACATTGCGTTTCACCGTAGTCACCATATAAGTAGGACCCTGAAACAGAAGACTGTTCTTCTCCTTGTTACAGTTGACCATGTGGAAAATATTGTGAGGGTCCTTGTCCACTATAACTAGGGTTCTACGAATCAGCCCATGATGCCGCTTGTTGTCCTCCAATATCTCCACCCATAGTTCCTTATTCATTACTACCTCTAAGAGTAGGTGGACCCGGTAGTGAGACTCTCCGATGCCGTTGATAACCACGGTTTCCTTCCATTTTTTCCGGAAAGTCCTGTACCTCCTCCACAGGAATGGCATCTTCTTGATCATGTTTGTAGTTTCACTAGTAGCACTTGTCCCACTAGTGTCTCCTACTCCATCTCCCCTATCTCCTCCACCATGGCTACTCGAAGAGACCGCGATACTCGTCCTCTCACAGATGACACAGCATGAGGAGGTTCTTTCCCTTTAGATTGTGGGTGCGGCTATGCACTTGTGCCTTCTCCCCCAAGTGGGGTACCCTTTGCCTCATCCATTTCTTCATCAAGCAAATCTCTAACCTCCTCTTAAAAGTCCGGATCTAAATCTAGCAATGGATCCTCTATCTCGGCTATCCATGAGAGAAAGGGATCGTCCTCTCTGAATATGTGATCCAAACTAATAGAATAATAGCTCGGATCATCCCTTGCCTTCCTTTTTCTCGTTCTATTTCTCAACTTCAAATTGTAATGGCAATACACAAGCTTGTTGAGTTTTTGCATGATAAGCTGATTCTTGGACTTTGTGTGGATCAAAAAGAAAATGCTCCAATTCCTTTCACAGTTTGATGAAGTTGTAATTTGACTAAGGATGCGAACATCCACTTTCCTTAAATTTGGAGCATCCTCTCCAAAATTCATCCACCAATCACTTGAAATTCAAAATAAACAAATAAAATTAGATGTTCCTTAAGTCCTTCCAATCAATTGAAAGATAAATAAGTTGAGTGATTGGATCTTTTGTTCATACCAGGTGGCATCTTTCCAGTCGCCCTTATTATAAAAGGGTCAGCAAAGCCTCATCTCCTTTGTGTGTATGTAGATATCTACAATGTGAAAATTAGGAATAAATCAATAAATCATACATATTTAACGAAACTATCTCAAGCATATACATATGTCATCTCAAATCTCAATCACTAACTCACCTCTTGGATGGCTTTGATTTGATTGTCATCTCCCAACAATTTATTCAACACTTGCCTCAATCCTACCCTTATCTCCATTTCTATTGCTTTGTTGTGTTGTTGGGCATTGGGGCAGTAGAATTCGAGATTAAGAAAATAACCTACAATGAAAACAAGTTGAAATGAAAAATGATTAAACATC
The DNA here is from genome assembly GCA_028538565.1 of Umbellularia californica. Classification (NCBI taxonomy): domain Eukaryota; kingdom Viridiplantae; phylum Streptophyta; class Magnoliopsida; order Laurales; family Lauraceae; genus Umbellularia; species Umbellularia californica. Next base: position 20,932,998 of record JAPQWN010000005.1, on the reverse strand, counting down.
AATCAAAAAGAGATAGCTTGCTTTAAAACCATCAAATAGTGATATAATTATTGAGTACCTACAGCATGCAATGGATGGTGCAACTGGTCATTCCACCCGGCATCAATAATCTTTATATATTCATCATGATATGTAACATTTTCCATGATAGCTTGCTTAGCCCGATCCATTGCTTCATATATATATATATATATATATATCCCGCTGTTGCCTTGTCATCACCATCTACAAGCCGCAACACTCTAACTAAAGGCTTATAAACCTTTATTAAATTAGTCACTTTCTTCCAAAATTTATTGTCCCTCATCAAGTTAGAGATCTCAAATTCTGGACCACTTGTTGCATTGCCCCATTTTGAACGAAGCCATTCTTCTAATGCAATATCTGAATCAGCTCTGTTCTAAACCTTATAAGGCTCTCCATCGCAATAAAATGGGTAGCAAACCTAGTTGATCCCCAGGCGTATCAAGGCATGGTTATTTGTGAATCTTTTCATCAAGTTCAAAAGCCATGAATGATTATAAATAAATTTGGTAATGCCTCTACATGCCTTGATAACTTCAACAATCTTCTTTTTCTGTCCAATCTCTTCCATAACGAGATCTATATAGTGTGCTGCACATGGAGTCCAAAATAGATGAGGCATCTTCTTCTCCAACATCTTAACAGCCACCTTGAAATTGGTGCCATTATCTGTAACAATCTGTACAATATGCTCCTCTCCCACACTCACTACAACCTTATTCATAAGAATGTATATATATTTAGCTGTTCGTCTATGCTCAGATACATCCACGGACTTCACAAAGACACCCAGCGACTGATTGTACGAAAAAGTTTATTAATTGTGTTTGTGTGCCGCTCGTCCACCCATCACACATAATGGTGACTCCATTCTGTTGGCACATGGGACTAAAGGTCTCCACCCATGCCTTTATTTCTTTATATTTTTATTCGAGATATTTAGTACCCATATCATAAACAGAGGGCGACTGTATTCCCCGCCCAGCTTCGGCAGCAACATTAAGAATTGTTTCGAAATAGGGGGAATCTATTGCTGCCGATGGTATGTTCTTGTGAACTAGCTATTTTGTTGTAGCTTTGGCTAACCTATCTCTTGCAGCCTTCATTGCCCTTTCATAACACTTGATATATTTGGTTGTTTAGCTCCCTCTTTTCTATGTGCTAAAGTATCAACAGATAGAAGAACTGTTGTTCTAGTAGAAATAACTTTTACATCAACATCCCGTTCTCGGGTGCTAAATGCCCTACGCATGGCCCCCGTAATGCCCTTACCCCTGCTTGGCACAGTAGATAAGACCCTGCATTATAATATTTGCTTCCAGCAAATGCATGACGTTCATGTTCTTCTTGGTGATTCATGATGGACTCTCGGCGTGCAGCCTCCATTCGTGCATCTTCCTCATCAAAAGCTTCACCCCCAAATACATCATAACGGGCAACATCAACATCTTGCTACCTCTTTTTTTTATCTCTACTTTTCTAGCTTTGTTTTGGCGAACCAAAGCTTTCATTTGTTCCCTTACTTCCCTTGGTACTTCGGTAAAACCAGCAACATTGCAAGAAATGTGGCCCAAGTGGTGCTTGAATCTTGTAATGCCCCCATTGGTCACTTTCCCATAAAACTTGCATTTGATTTTCAACCTGTTATTCTCAACTACCTCACCAAAGCTCTATGCGGGATCAATATCACGACGCATGTTAAGTTATCAATTGGCAGACAAAAATACACAATAAAAGACTGAATACTTATAAATATGAACAAGTATTATGTTAATAAATAAAAAAACATGTTAGAGAAAACATATATCTAAAGCTTAGGAATCATTCTCCTGACATTTAATTGGTATTTTATTACTTAAAGTACAATTTTTTTCAAAAATTTAAAAAATCCGAAAATAAGAAAATTAAATAAAATTAGAAAAAGACAAATATATGTTGGATTGATGTATGCCAAACACAGATATAACATTTAAGGGCTATATTCAAAACAATATAATGGGTAATGAATTAGTTAAGGCATTTTTCCTTTCAAAAAATAAATAAATCCGAAAATAAAAAAGAAACAAAAGGTAAAGACAAAGAAATGTTGGATTGATCTATGACAAACATATTCAAAACATTTAGGAGCATTTTTCTTTTCATTTGATTGGCATTCCATTATAAAAAAATATTTTTTTCCAAAAAATAACAAAAATCCAAAAATAAAAAAGAAAAAACAGTAAAAAGACAAGCAATATATGTTGGAATGATCTATGGGAAACATAGATCTAAAATCTAGAAGCCCTTTTCAAGATATTTGATTGGTACTCAATTATTAAAAATATTTTTTTATAAAAATAAAAAAATTCCAAAACTAAAAAAAGGAAAAATATTCAAAACCAAGAAATATATGTTGGAATGATCTATGGGAAACCTAGATCTAACAATATGAAGCTATTTTCAAGTTGTTTCATAAGTTTTCCATAAGTAATAATGTTTTTTCTTTTAACTAACGTAAATCCGAAAATAAAAAAAGGAAAAAAAACTGAAAAGCAAGCAATATATGTTGGAATGATTTATGGGAAACCTAGATTTAACAATATGAAGCTATTTCAAGTTGTTTCATGAGCTTTCTATAAGTAATAATGTTTGTTTTTTAAATAACATAAATCCAAAAATAAAAATAACAATATATATATAAAAAAAAAAAAGATATACATGCAAGATCAAAAGGAAGCATGGATCTACAATAAAAAAAAGACAATGATGCCATTATGTTGTGACTCATAGTAGTTAGGCAGTGATAATCACCAAAGTTGAAAAAAATCACAAAGAAATGGATACCTAGATGAAGAATCTTGCTTAGAATTTTTAGATTCCTTAGAATAGTTGAGTGTTTTGATTTGGTAGAAAGAAAGCTTGAAAAATGGAGTTGGATCCAAAAGGGGGGTTTCACAACAGCCAAAGTGGAGAAAGAGAGGAAGAGAAGGTAAAAAAGATGAAAAAGAACCCTAAAAAGTCGTCCAAAAGGGGCGACTGATATTTCAACAGTAGCGCGGCGGTGACCACCGCTACGGCCAATATTTGTATCCTTGGTTACGAGAATCTCGAAATGTGCTCTTGTAGTGATGAAGGGACATAAGCAGAATGACCTCTACTTTCTTAGAGGTAGTACAGTTATAGGTGTTGCAGCTATGTAATCTTCAAATTCATATTTGGAAACTACCAAGTTATAACATATGCGACTTATGCATATCAGTGAGAGAGGTATGGATGAGTTGATTAAATAGAGTTTGTTGTGTGGTCAGAAAACAGGAAAGCTGGACTTCTGTGAGCATTGTGTATTCAGAAAACAATGTAGAGTCAAGTTCAGGACAACTGTTCATCGAACCAAATGTACTTTGGATTACATCCATTCTAATCTTTGGGGTCCCTCTCGTGTTCCGTCTCTTAGTGGTGGTCTATACATGTTGACTTAAAGCACAAGCATGAAGCCTTTGCACAGTTCAAGCAATGGAAGGCTATGAGCGAGAAGCAGACGGGTAAAAATAATCAAGCGCTTGAGAACTAACAATGTCTTGGAATTCTGTAATAGTGCTTTTAATGAGTTATGCAAGAATGTAGGGATTGTGAGACATCGCACAATAAGAAATACACTGCAACATAATGGAGTTGTAGAACGAATAAGCAAGTCTATTCTAGAGAGGATCCAGAGCATGCTCTCTCATGTAGGGTTACCTTGGAAGTTCTGGGTCGAAGCTGTTAACACAACTTGTTATCTGATGAACCGATCTCCATCAACAACTATAGAGTGTAAAACTCCTGAAGATGTATGGTCTAGATCTCCTGCTGATTTCACCAACTTGCAGCTATTTAGTTGGCATGCCTATGATCGTGTGAATGATGAAAAGCTTGAACTAAGAGCAAGATAGTGCATATTTTTAGGGTATGCAGCTGGTGTGAAAGGATATACGCTGTGGTGCTTAAATGGGAAATCTCTCAAATGCATTATAAGCAAAGATGTGACCTTTGATGAGTCAAAACCGAAAAAGGAGTTCCTTGATGATAAAAATGACAATCGCGTCAATAAACAAGTGGAGGATAAAGACGGTGTCAGTAAACTGGTAGAGCTTGAAAAGAAAGCTTTAAAAAACTTGCAAGATAAGGTGCGAGTAGATGTCCCAGTTCAACAGGATGTAGAGGAAATGCAAATCTCAAATGAGGAAAATGCAGTTCCAAATGATTACATGCTTACTAGGGATAGAGAGAATAGGCAGATTAATCAACTTCAAAGATATGAGTAAGAAGATATGGTTGCCTACTCTCTTAATACATCTGAGAGTATTGAGTCTGGCCCGATTACATATCGGGATGCCTTCACTAGCAAAGAATTAGTAAAATGGACTGTAGCCATGGGTGAGGAGATTAAATCTCTTCATAAGAATCAAACTTAGGAGCTGGTGAAACCTCAAAAAGGCCAGAAGATTGTTGGTTGAAAATGGGTCTTTAAGAAAAAGGAAGGAACATCAGAGATGGAAGATGCTAGGTTCAAAGTATGTCTAGTTGCAAGATGTCATCTCTAAGGGTGCTATTGCAATGAATAAGATTGCAACGGAAGAGAATCCGACAGACATGATGACGAAGACTATTCCAGCAATCAAGTTCAAGCATTCTTGGACTTGATCAGTATGGTCAGTACCTGAGTGCCCTAAAGGGCAGGTGGAGATGGTGAGACGTGTTTTGTTCTATGAGGATTGGCTCCAATGTTCGCCAAGGTGGAGATTGTGGCTCAATAGAAGCCGGTGGTATTGGGTGCATAGGTTAATAGTCTTGTTTAACCGGGCCCTTGCACCGTCCTTGTTCCATTTGGCCTAGGAGTAAGGCGGTTTTGGGTGTACCAAGGTATCAAGTTTGATATTATAAATAGTGGCTAATGCCCTAGTCTTGTAACCTCTTCTTATTGCATAATGGAAACTCTCCCTTCTTCTCTTATCGACGTAGGCCAAAAGCCGAACCACGTAAATCTCGGTGTTGTGGTGTGCTTGTTTGATCTCTTACGTGTTCTAAGGCCCCAGATCACAACATTCTCTTTTGATGGATTTCTTTCTATATGCATTATAATCCCACAAAGGGAAAAACGATTGGTTCAGTTTCAAATTAGGACCTGTTAGTATTTTTATGTTGGCTAATTCATGGGTTAGAAAAAACTCTGGGACCATTGAGTTGTATTTTATAATGGACTGTGGTTATCTCACCAGAAGAGTTGAAGTGAAGAAAAGAAGAAAAAAGAGAATTTTAGGTGAAACCACCGAGGACCGATCAATCGGAGCCTCTGTTCGATCGATCGGATGGCTGAAGCGTCCAAGTTATTTTTGGGTGCGTAGGAAAAATGGGAAAGTCTCCTAATCTGTTACAAATTTGTTTCCTTTTGAGACTTTGTTTTCCACTTTGAGTCCTATTGGTGTTCCAACTATAAGGCACAAATTTGGGGCTACAAATAGGGTATTGCACTCAACCCTAAGATACACATCAATTAGTTCTCTCATTGATCTAAGTTGAGAATACCCTATGAGAGATTCTTTGATCCTCTAGAGCCATTGAGAGATTGTTCTGAATGGCTACTCTAGAAGATTTTATTGCTTCTACTCTCTTGTAGAAGATTGATCATCTTGGTTGACAATGTGCGAAGAGATCAAGTAAGGAAATGGTGCATAGCAGGGAAGTCATGGCAGTGGAAGTTCTACAAGAACAGCTACAGTCCTTAGGTCGAGGTACTAACTGTCGCGACCCCGGACCGAGACCCGGGCCCGCGATACAGTGATTAAATACATTAATACAAATACCGCCTGTCTTCCCACAGGTTTCCGCGGTGAGGATCCCAAGACATGGGTCGAGCTCACACGAATAGGTATGCGGAAGCGTGTAGCAAAACTAATAATACAGATTTAATACAGCAAGATGTAGCATGAATAAGGCATCAAGGCATGGTATCGAAGAGGAGTGTCAACAAGCAATCCTATGTTGATATAAAGTTTCATAGTTAGACAAAAGTATATTAATTTAAAATACATATCCATGAGAGGCCAACAAAGGCCAATACAACAAAAATAAGATCCAAAAACTACGTGAACGAGAAATCAAGATCCCGTCCGACGTCTAGATAACGTCATCGGGCTGCCACTCATGTGCTGGGGGTGGCTCAATAGCCTCCTCCGGGCACTCCTCGTCAAACGCAATACTTCCTGCACCTGGACACCAAAATAAAATGCATCAAACACGACGGTTTGGCAAATAACAATTTAGGCATGAATACGAAAAATAGTGCTAAAACAGTTCAAGATTAAAGTACACATTTCAAGTTTACAAAACTAGCATGAATACTTAATATATCATGAAAAGATAAATCCACATTGAGCTCATCCTTTCTCTATCACGTAAATGACAAGAGCAAGCACGCACGAAACACGACACGCAAGACATGATCCCACGCTACACAAGGTAACGGGGAGGCCGGCAGTGGAACCGGAAAGACACGCACGATGTGTAATATAATACACGACTAGTCTGCAGACAGTCCACATGTTTAAGGACCCCCAGGTAGTGGATCAAACTAAAAGGGCAGTCCAAGCTCAGTGTTATTCACTTATATCATGAATGCACAAAACAGGGCGATACACGTTCGAGAACACAACAAAACAAGAGGGAAATCATTTATCAAACACGTCACGACAAGACTAGCAAAATAGCATAGTGTAAATGCTTAATGAACTTAAGAAATAATTCCCTTTTTTATTCTTGAAACACATCTTGAAACACGTCTTATATACGAATTTATACTTGAAATTCAAACAAATGCACGATTATGTACCAAGCATCAAAACAAGCGCTTTGATTCATGAAACAATCTTCCACAAACTTATACTTGAAAATCAAATGAGAACATGATGATGCATGAAGCATCAAAACAAGACTACAAACAAGTCCACCAAGCATAGGCTGAGACTGTTCATTGACCTTTGTGAAGTTGAAACCCAAATGTCAGAATTTACATAGCTTGATGTCCTCGAAGGTAAGGTACATTTTGGAATTCCAATTTACACAACGTCAATTAAAAGTCTAAAGCATAGTCTAGTTTTCAATTTCCAAGAAATTCCGAAAAGAGTTGAAAATCCAAAACTGAGTCAGTCAGGTTCGCTCGAGCTGTCATACATTCGCTCGAGCGGACCCCAGACAGAAGCTTGTTCACTCGAGCGGACCAAAGGGTTCGCTCAAGCGGACAAGTTTCTGTCCGAAACCCTTCAAACAGAGGCATGTTCGCTCGAGCGGACCCAGTAGTCGCTCGAGCGAACAGGCTTCTGCCTGAACGCGACTGGGTGCAGAAACTGCACTTCCATTCATTCATTTTCATACATGTTTCTTCCTTTTTCTTCTCACCTCTGAACCCAACAAAACCCCTGAGCCGCCATGCTCACCAAGGGTCAAAAACAACATTCAATCATTCATTCCCAACCAAAACCATGGATAGATTACAAATCTAACATTTAACATAAAATTTAGGGTTAAAAACCCAAATGTCATAAACATGCACAAAAAGCCTAGAAAGGTTACTTGCCTCAAGTCCAAAAGCCAAGCAAAACTCAACAAGAAGGGGAGATCCACGAAATCTACACAAAATCCCCAAAATAGAGCACACAAAAATCACCATTTGGTCCTCACAAACCCCCATTTCGAAAATGGGTTTGAAAACATGGAAAACAAGCTTTAAATGAGCTAAAAGAATATCAAATGAAAAGAGGAACAAGAGCCCCAACCTTAAGCTAGCTGAACAAGAAGAAGAGAGCTAGAAGATGATGAATAGTGTCGGGGATTTGGCTCAAAAACGTGTCCAGCTGTAGCTTGAGAAGAGAGGAAGAGATTGATAGTCTTGGATCTGGGATTGGAGCTCTCTTGCTTGATGATTCTAGGAGAAAAAGATCAAGAGAAGGCCTTCTTCTCTTCTTCACTCTAGGTCAAAACAATTGCAGGGATTTGGAAATGGGAAAAGAAGAAGAAAGAGAGCTTATATAGTGTCTGGAAGTGGATCCCAAAGCAGTTGAACTTGAAACGATTAAAACACGGTCTTGTGGACCCCGGATGAAGTCGACGAAGAAGAACAAAACGATCGTCGAAAAATCTAGTTTCGGAAAAGTATAATTTTGACATGGTTTCACGACTTCGAAAATTGTGCCCAGATTTAGCATGAAAACACAGATTTACCCCTTTTGGGCCAAAACTTGGGTTTCTGGCCTCAAATACATGCAGGCTAAAAAATGAGAGTTGTCACAAATAATAAAACCATTCAAGAGAATTAAAAATCACGATCAAACAAAAGATCTAGAACGAAAACCCACTCTTACATGTATGCTCAGGGCGTCACTGAGCGTGTCTGACTCATACTAAACGTCCTCAAAATTCCCAAAGCTATAACTAAGGTAAATGAGCTGTGAGTATATCTTGTAACTATTCGTGAGTTCTTGATTTTTAGTTCATGGTTTTTCTCCCTGGATGTGGTTTCCACGTTAAATATTGTTTCTACCTTCTTGTGGTCCGTGATTGGTAGATTGCTAACTCTATCTTGTTTATTTGTTTATGTTTGCTGCATTGGTTAATTAGAACCAGTATCCATTCTGTTAACCCGGAACTTTCGAGATCCATCCTATTCGCGAGGGTAATTACAGAGAGAGGTTTACATTGCTAAGGGGTATATACGCCTTGGCTGCACAGGGGCTTGCCAACCACGAGTTTTATGATACAAGATCATTCTGCTCACTTGCTCCACAATCACTTATTTTATATTCGCCTGAATGTCAAATTTCTCTACTCTTGCATTCATCTCATGACAACTATTATATCCAACTGAGATTTTTATGGCCATGCATTAATTAATAAATAAATACAAGTCAAGCAATATCGTGCGAAACCAGATTTAAGTGCCCAAACAATGTGTGGTAATGATCCTGTAAACCGAGTCGCACTAGTTCATATTCTAAGCATAATCATGATAACGACAGTTAAAAAACAGGTTAGACTAACTTTTGAAATCATGAACATAGTGATATGAGCATGATGATCACATTCCTGTATGATTTCACAAAATTAACTACATACAGAAGTATATGATGAGCGTGCATTTCAACCGAGCAGTGAATACTCCAATGTGAGAGGGACCCAAGTACATGTCATCGCTTGGAAAAAAGTTTTGATATAATGGCATATTTTAACATAGTTAACTTACAAGAGTGACAAGTAGCCATGGTTTAAAATTGTGGTTTCGGTCGCGGTATCAGTCACGCCGGAAAACCGATATGATATCAATATCGGTTGCTATTATCGGTCCGTCACGATCATCGCGGTGTAAATTTTTTTCTTAATCCAAAAAAAAATCGCAAAAATATCCAAAAAATCCAGAATATTAGAAAATTTTGGAAAACAGTATTTTTCCATTAGTAACAACAATAAATCAAAATATCGGTGCTCCTAAGTCATGACATCCTATATCGCTATTTAATTTTAAAAAATAATTATATTAAGTTTAGTGTATAATATTTGGTCCCATCTATGTAGTTTTATAAATCAATTAATGTAGTATTTCATATATAAAATCCAAACCACTTTAAATAACTATCAATTTGACGAGACCATAACTCAAATAAGACTTAACCCATATTGGATTGACCACTATGCAACTGGCCGTTTCTTAAAATTTTATTCACATATTTTTTAGGTGATTAATCAAATCATAGCTTAAGTCTAATTTTATTAAAACTTCTTGAAGGCCCATTTAAAAAGGGGCATATAATTTGACTAGTTTTGTGGAGCACTCTTGATATCCAAACCATTCAATAAAAGTAGCATTTAATTCTATGAGTATGTTGGCCCAGGTTTTAAAGTTTAAACCCAGATTGAAACTTGGCCGAATTGATCAAACTTGACCCACATTTTAAAATATATATATTGAGAATGAAAGATGAAACCCTAAAAGTGTGATATTTCCACCGTTCTCACTTCTCACTCCTTTGTACCGAAACAGAAAAATGGTGGCGGGAACGAAAAGGGAAAGAGGGAAAGAGGGAAGAAGAGAGGAGAGGAAGAAGAAGAGGAAGCAAGGAGAGGAGAAAAGGAAGAGAGGAGAGGAAGAAGAAAAGGAAATCAGGAGAGGAGGAGGAAGAAGAAGAAAAAGAAGAAGAGGGGAAACAAAGGGTGGCTGCAAATCCGGTGACGGTATTGTGCACGTCGGTGGAGCTCCAATCCAGCAGGTACATTCCTCTCTCTCTCTCTCTATTTCTTTGTATCTTCCCCTTTTTTTGTTATTTTTTCTACAACAAGCACAAATGCATCTACAATTAAAATTTTTCATTTTTCTCCTTTGTAATGGTGTTCTTTGTTTTCCTTTTCTCCCCCTCTCGAATCTCTGTGCCTTTTTTTTTTTGGCCACATCGGTTGTTACGACCGATACTCTAAAAATATTGGCCGTTACAACCAATACTTTGAAAAAATTGGCAGTATCAGCCGATATTTTGGCGATACGGATCGATACGAAACCGAGATCGATATCTCAGTAGCCACCAATTTGCCAACCTCTTGGTCAAACCAAATTGTCACTAGGGTATCCATCAATCAAGATTTCATCTCTTTTTTTTACCATCCAAAATCTGAAACACCAACATTATGGATTGGACCAAGGCAAAATCCATCTCAAATCCAAAAGAAGATTTATTGTCTTAAGATTGTTAGAAAAAATAATAAGAATATGGAATTGAGATGGATTGCTTGAGTCGCTGGTCGCGCTTTCCTCAGGACAATAAATGCCCCGGCACCATGTTGGTGTCTGCAATTAGGTTACCGACAAGTTTACCTCCAAGATAAAGCATGCCCAGATTCTATGTACGTTGGACTGCGGTCTGCAGTACCTAGACCAACCCATGAACACTAATGGTCCCACCCAAAACATGTAATTCATTGCCAAGAAATGATTAATCATTTGCCTATAAATATATATATATATGGGAAATATTAAAGTGAGAACTAGTTCTCACCTATTATATGAGAATTTTTTTGCGGGGCTCAACCAGCAACTCATCCAAACCGAGAAACCAATAGGAAACCCCTTGATAGTCGCTAATTCTAAAGATTGGCATACATCCAAATGCACTGAACCGTTGGATCGAGGATGTACCTTACAAATTTCACTCATTTCAGCTAGGATGTACTATAATGTATTGTTGAAGGATTCATTATATCCTACAAGACCGCATTTGGAGAGTCAGAAATCTCCTCAACAGATTTCTGAACCCCAATGCCTGAAACATGGAGGTAGAGTAATCTCAACACTTGCTAGACTCTTCCAAAATATTAAATAGGTCGACCACCCTACTTACCGTCAAGATGAATCGTGAATGTGACTTCAAGAGTTCGTGTCCTGCAGGGCTTTACCTCACGGTGACTGTGAGTAGACCTATCGACCACATCACCATAGGCAGCTTGCCATCTCTTTACAAGATTGGGGCTGCCCATGATAACATGGCAGATCGTGATTGGTCCATTTCCAGTCACAGCCGGTCAAAACCATCAAGAAAATCACGGTAAAGATCCGAGTTTCTTCCAGAGACTTGCATTATCTATATACCTAACTTAGCATGACGCTAAATTGCTTTCTTTTGGGGGGTCACGTAAAAGGTTTTCACCTACAAGCATAGGTGATCCTGTTCTAGCTGCCAACAGTAGACCCTCGTGAACAGTGCCAACCCCAGCATAGAGCGTTTGTAAACAGGGACAATATTCTTTGCACTACTGGAATTGCACAGTAAAACACAGCGACGGACAATTGAATTGAATGGAAGAAGGAACAAATCTTAAATTATAAATACATGATACAACAACATAAATAGATGCATATTCCTTTCAGAGTTCAACAGTAGCTTGCATGATCACTCCGACGTACTTGGTAGTCCAATTTCGTAGTAACCAATTAATCAATCAATAACAAATCCTTCAAAGTCCATCTGGCTAGTCTCTGCTGTCTTTGTATCACCAGAGCAATCACATGAGCTCTCAAGAGAATTGGAGAGAGATATATATGTGATTCTACAATACAGACAAAGGGGAATTGACAGGGAAGTGGGGGACTGGAATTGGAGGCTCTGGGTCGGCCTTTTGTTTGGGTTCAGCTTCCTTTTTCTTTCCATCATCACATGAAAATCGCGTGGTATATCCAAAACAGCTGAAAAGAGCAGAAAAAAAGGACATTTCTGTTTTCTTTTGATTTTGGGGAACTGGTTTCCTCAAGAAGATCTCTTTCCTCTCTAGCTTTCTGGAAAGGGCTGCAATTGGATTTGTATTCCAGTCTGATGTTGTGCAGAGAACAAGGCATGAGACTATATATATAATATATGATATTGCATAAGGTGGGAATATTCGGTTTCTTGCCAAGCAAGGAAGGATTTGATTTTTTACCACCTTGACTCAACAATCTATGCTACTTCCTCAACACGTTTTCAAGGTAGTGTAAGGTTCTGCGTTGTTTCGCTTTCGGGCTCGCGCACATTGGCCTAAATAGTAGACGTGGCCCACTTTTGTTTGTCTCGTTCAGTAAGTAGCCCACTAGCTGATGGGTCAGATATAGGCCTGTCAATGGGATGGGATGAAACGGGTAAAAAGCCCGGCCCGGCCCGGCCCAAGCCCGAAATACAGGGCTTTTTAAAAAATTTTGGGCCCAGCAGGTTGGGTTTGGACAATAATTTTAAAGCCCGGCCAAAATGGGACTGGGACTGGGCAAAGGATGCCCAGCCCGTTAAGGCCCGGCCCGGCCCGCTCCAAGCTAATTTATATAAAAAGTTTATATTACCTAAACTGCCCCTCACTGACATGGGAAAATGGCTAGTTAGGAGGGCATTATTGTAACTGTGCCCTCCCATATAACCTAACAGTCGAAACCCTAGAAAATTCACACACATCGCTCTGCTAGTGCCTCTCTGCTACTGCTCTGCTCGCTGCTCTCTGCTCTCTGGCTCTCTGCTCACTGCTGCTTCTCTGCTCTCTGCTCACTGCTGCTTCTCTGCTCTCTGGTCTCCTCTCCACTGCCTCTCTGCTTCTCTCATCTCTGCTACTCTCTACTTTCTGCTCTCTGCTCCACACATCGCTCTGCTCTCTGCTGGTTCTCTACTCTCTTCTCTCTGCTACTCGCCTCGCTACTCGTCTCCTCTCCGCTGCCTCTCTGCTTCTCTCGTCTCTGCTACTCTCTGCTCTCTGCTACACACATCGCTCTGCTGGTTCTCTACTCTTGCCGTCACGGCGAGCCCTCTCACAGTCGCACGCTGACACTGCTCTTGGTGCTCTCGATTCTCTACTCTGCTGTTTCGGTGGTTGCTTTTGTGTTGACGATGGTGAGTGTTTAATAGGTAGGGTTTGTAATTTTTCGGTCTATTTCTAGGTTTTCTTGATGGGGTTTTTTTTTTTTTTTTTGTAGTTGAATGAAACTTAGATTTTTAGTGGACGTTGCTGGGTATATTTGTGTTTCTTGGTTTATGATGATCATGGGTTTTTACTGAAATAATATTTGAGATTCTTTTTTCTAGGGTTTGTTAAGTCTGTGATCTTGGATTTCAGCTTAGGACAGTCCGAGATTTCTAAAACCTTGATGAGAGTTAGATTCTTAAGCAATCCTTCTGGGAGAGAAATCATCTCTGGAAATCCACCGATCGCAAGTTCAGTAATTGTTGTGTAGGCCATTACAGACATTAATAGCATCTCATTGCATCTCATCAGTGTCAGGTCTTCAACAGATGGAAGATGTGGCATTTGAGTCAACTTTGGACAATTTCTAACCTCCAGTCGGTTAATATGAGGAAGAGTTTGACTCCTTTCGTCACTTGACCACTTCTCTAGATCAGGCATATCTTTGATGGTGAGATCCTTGAGGTGGTGTAGCTGCGAAAATGGGAGGAGAATTTTACATCTTTTATAACTGATTAAAGAAATTTTAATCAGGTTGGGGACCTTCAAATGCATAAGCCAATGTGGGAATCTTGAACCCATATAATTCTCAATGTTCAAACTTTGCAAATTTGAATGTGGCTGAAGGCTTTCAATAACTCGCTCGTAGTTCTCATTTTCTGCTGCTGTAGAATCATACGAATATTTCCATGATAAGCCCAGTGAAGTTAGTTTATGCCTCTCCCTCAAGCCCACTTTGTCTGCATCTAAAGGATTTAGCACATTTTGGAGGTTTTCAATGTTTATTGAACCTCCAAGGTTTAGATCTTGCAATTCATCTATTCCATTCTCTTTGCTAACCAAGGTTTAGATCTCACAATTCATCTATTCCATTCTTTTTTCTAGGGTTTGTTCTTGATCTCTTAATGTAGGACTGTATTAGGCAAATTTGTGTTAGATCTTTTATTGGAAGTGTTGTTAAGTCTGTGATCTTGGATTCTGTTTCTAAATTTTCTCTTAATCGAATGATGGGGAGATTGGGGTTGTCTTAGTTTTTTTTTTTTTTTTTTAATGTATATCATTCAAACCATTTCAAAATAAACTTCAGGTTAATCACTTGAGTCACAAAAGCATCACAAAAAACAATAGTATCATCAGCAAACTGTAAATGTGTCCCTCTTGATCAACGTTCTCAACAGCAAATCCCTTAAGTAGGCCCTGATGTTTAGCTTTCTCCATTAAAGCATTAAAAGCTTCTGCAGCACCGTAATTTTATACGTTCTCAACAATCTCCAATTTTTATGTAGGTAGATCCATATCTTAATTTTTTTTTTATTTCTGCAGCACCTTAATTATATATGTTCTTTTGTTAGGTTTTTTATTCTTCTTAGAGTCAATCAAGTGGCAGGCATCCATAAGTTCGGGATTGCGAGATACTAAGATACGTCTCTTAACTCTTCCTCTTTTAAACTTGTTTACTTGTTTAGTTGTGGATAGTATAAACTTGTTTAGTTGTGGATTGTAGCTGGTTGATAACTGTTTAGTTGTGGATAGTAGAAACTGCCTTACTTGTTTACTTGTTTAGTTGTTGATAACTGCTTTACTTGTTTAGTGGCTTATTTTTTGTTTGAATAGTTAAATATGTCTTCCGGTACGCCTTCTAATAGTGTTGGTAGCATTCTCATTCCTCCACATGTCCCCATCCCCATTGATGATGAGATGGTTAGTGGTGGTAATGATCAAGTGCCTCCCATTCCCTCTCCCAATAATGAAGTAATTTCAAATGAGGCTAATGCAAGAAGGCTCAAATCAGTGGTTTGGGAACACTTTAAAAAAACGGAAATGATTGTGAGAGCTAATGGGAAGGATGTCCCTAAAGTTAAAGCGGTGTGCAAATATTGTAAGAAATCTCTAGTCAGTAGATCTGAGGATGGAACTTCACACTTGCATAGACACCTGAAATCGTGTCTTTTGAAACCAAGCACTGATAAGTCAAAAAAACAACAACTTTTAAACATTGATGCTCAAACAAAAAACGATGTTGGTGTTTTTAAATTTGAACAAAAAAAGAGTCGAGAAGCCCTTGCAAAAATGCTGGTGTTACATGATTTTCCTTTTAATGTTGTTGAACTACGGGGTTTTAAAGAGTTTTGTGAGACTCTACGACCCGAATTCAAGATTGTATCACGTAACACTGTGAAAGCAAATTGTATGGAAATGTATAGTGGAAAAAAGAATGAGATCTTTAAAGAATTCAAGGATCTCACTAGCAGGATTGCTCTCACAGCAGATATGTGGACATCCAACCAGCATTTAGGTTATATGGCTATTACAGCTCATTATATTAACTCTAATTGGGTTCTTAAATCTCGTATAATTAACTTTCATAATGTTGATCCTCCCCACACTGGCCAAATGCTTGTTGACAATATTACTCTAAGTATACTTAATTGGAATATTGAGAATAAATTATCATGTTTGACATTAGATAATTGTTCTACAAATGATTGTATTGTAAGGACACTTAGAAATCAACTAATGAAAACCAATGCTCTCATCTTAAATGGTAGATTTTTTCATATGCGTTGTGCTGCACATATTCTTAACCTTATAGTGAAAGATGGACTTAAAGATATTGGTCCAATTATTGATAACATTAGGGAGGTAGTTAAATACATTAAGAATAGCTCGAATCGTATACATCAGTTTCGTGATATTGTCAGTGCGAAAGGGCTAAGTTCTACAAAAGGATTGCCTCTTGATGTTCAAACTAGATGGAACTCCACATATCTTATGGTATCTTCAGCATTGTATTTTCGAGATGTTTTTTCTTATCTATCTCTAACTGATGACTTACACTATAAGACTTTGATTCCTTCGGATGATGAATGGGACAAGATTGCTACTCTCAATGATTTTTTGGAAAGGTTCTATGAAGCTACAAATAGATTCTCTACTAGAAAGTATCCAACTATACATACCTTTTTACCTGAAGTTTGTACAATACATAATGAGTTGGTACAAAAATTAGGTGATTTTGATTTTGTCTCTGCTGGAATGGCTAAAGTGATGATAGAAAAATTTGATAAATATTGGAAGAACTATAATCAAATATTTGAAATAGCCATATTGCTTGATCCCTCCTCTAAGATAGTGTGTTTGGAATGGGTTTTTAAGATATTATATGAAACGGCAGAATATAGAAATAATCGTATGAATGAAGCTCGTAATCTATTTAAAAAGACTTATGAAGAGCATCGTGCGAGATTTGGTGCTAAAGAAAGTGATGTGATAGTAGATAAAAATGATGCAACTAGTAGGCCATTTAAAAGAAAGGCTGGTGATGATGAACATGGAAAGGCTCGTTCTCTTTTTTTGAAGTATCGAAATGAAATCACCAATAAGGCAATTATGGAAGAAAAAACAGAATTAGATCGTTATTTTGATGACAAGTCTGCAGAAGAAGATGACACAATAGATATATTACAATGGTGGAAATTAAATTCAACTAAGTATCCTATTTTATCTCGAATGGCTCGTGATATTTTAGCTATTCCAGTTTCTACCGTTGCTTCAGAATCAGCATTTAGCACAGGAGGGAGGGTACTTGACCCACATAGGACTTCTTTAAAACCAGATACAGTAGAAGCATTAGTTTGTGCCCAAGATTGGTTTAGTCATGACCCAACTATTGATGGTGATTTAGACAATGATGGGAATGCACTAACTGATGTTTTAGACATATTAAAAGAAAAATAATTTCTATTGATTTCTTTTTTATATTACTTGACCCATATAGGATACTCATTCTCATTCATTTTATTGATTTTCTGATTTTCTACTTAAAAAAAAAAGAAGTTTTTAACCGATCCTATATTACTTTAACTTTACTCATATAGGATACTCATTCTCATTCATTTCTATTGATTTTCTGATTTTCTACTTTTATCGGAAAAAAAAAGTTTTCAATCATTCCTTCATTACTTGACCCATATAGCCTATAGGATACTCACATAGTTCTATTGATTTTCTGATTTTCTACTGTCACTAGCAAAAAAAAAAAAAGTTTTTAACTCCGCCATATTGCTTGTTGCGTTGCATTGCCGGTCCCAAGCCCGGAAAAAGGAGGAGGGTTTAAAGTCCGGTTCACACCGGGGTGTCTAGTGACAGTAGGAATAATTAGAGAATGTTTTGCTTATCTCCAAGATCAGGCTAATCCCAGGCCCGGCCCTGTCCCAGCTCGGGCCCGTACGGGATGGGATTAGATGTAAGCCCGTTCATTTTAGGGTCGAGATTGGGCAACATCTGGCAGGCCCGTCCTATTTTCGGGACGGGATTGGACAACCCAAGCCCAGGCCCGGCCCGGCCCATTGACAGGCCTACTCACCTCTCACTGTAGAGAATTTCATACGATCTCTCCCTTTCTTGCCTTTCCATCTTAATTCAACAAGGGGGCCCTTTCCAAAGGCCATACCATCAACCTTGTGGTTTCAACTAAAAAGAGGGATTCTCAACATCCTAGTATCTATTTTTGTTTTTCAATGTTATATTCCTTATAAAGAATTTTCGTGCTAGTAAATAAAGTTGTTTCTTTTAATTTGTATTCTTGATTTGTGTATCTCTTAATATTAGATTTGTGATCCATGCAATAGGGTTAGTTCTTATTTTTGGTTTAATATTTTTAATTAGCTTTGAATAATTACTAACAACTCACCCTAGCATCCTCACAATATACCTTGTTTTCTACAAATACATGGTATCTTTGGAGGTAATACAATGTGAAATTGAAGAGGGCTGACCAAGAAAAGTTTAAGAATCCAAGTCTGAAATTTATTTATTAAAAAGTAAGGATTTATCATTCTCAACTTGGATTGACAACCCAAGTTGAAGAATGGGACCCTAGGTTTGCACTTCTAATTTTTTTGGGCCCAAGATTGGGAATGAGATTTTAAAGTGCAACTCACCACCGTTATATTTTTTTTTTACCACCTTTGACTTATGTACACCATCTTTATTTTCTGCATATTTCTTTAGTTTCTTCACTTTATCTTTCTATCTTTACATCAATATGTTCAGATTATGTTACTGTTGAAACTACATTAGTTTTCATGCATATTTTACACATTTTCAAGCATCTTAAAAGTGGTGTAGTTTATGTTAATTTCTTAATTCAGATTTGAAAGTCACATGAGGATTAGAAAATAGCCCTTTGAAATTTATTACAGAGGAACAATGGCTTCAAGATTGATTTTTGGAACCTTTTGCAAAATTCATGTAGATCATGTAGTAGTGTTTAGTCATGAACGTCCCATGCTAGCTGTCATACATAGCATTTCAAATTTAGCACTTTTATCCTCTTGTTCTCTTTTGGAAATTTCATGCATCTTAGGATATTAAAAAACTCAGCAGTAACTGTGGTTTAGATAGTTTTTGGTCTAGTGATGGGTGACAAGCATTAGGAAGTAAAAATAAAATAAAATAAAAACTTTTTTGCACTAGTTCAAGCACATCCATGCATTAATGTGTCCCACAATTATTTTTTAGGCAAGTGCATCCTCATCATTCTTGTATTTTATTTAATTTAGGAAAATTAATTCTCAGATTTGCATTCTTTTAGAAAGTGTGTCATTTAGATTCTTATCTTAATCTAGTATTTAATTAACTTAAGAAAGTTAATTAGTTTCTAATCTAGTGTAGGTTTCTAATCTTAGAGAATTTTATTTTAGATGGATGATTTGTTTCTAATTTAGATTGATTTGATTTGATACATTTTTTTGGAGTGATTTTTTTTTAATAACTTGTTATATTTTCCAATTTCGTTTGTTAGTTGTAATTTTAGTAAGTGATATTTTTAGAATATTTTCTAATTGGATGTTCTAATGTGTTTTCTATTTTGCAGCAACTTGATCTTTTTAGATTTAGGAATCTATTTTTAGGAGATTTTTTCTTTCATTGGATTGTAATTAATTCTTTTAATTAAAGTAGGAATTGTTGTAATTAGTTTTTTATTGGGCTAGTTTTAGATTTCATTTAGGGTAGGTACAAGTTGGAAAGCCTTATCTCAATAGCTCCATGTGGATCGACCTGGTCTCACCAGATTATTACTACAATCGCACCCTACACTTGGAGTCCAATCAAGCACCAAAGTATAGTATATCAAACACGACGGTCTGATAGGTGACTGAGATAGACAAAACACATAGTTGAATATATTGATTAATTAACGAGTGAGAAAATATGACATTTTATTAAAAGAAGCAAGTGTCTACTCAAAAGTAAAATAGAAAAACATGATAAATCATTATTCTTAAACCATGGTTAATAAATCAGTGAAAATCCGTAAACAAGATACAAGACAGGAAACTGGCATGATTACATAATAATATCATGATCCCAAGACATGACAAGATAGAATCCCACGCCACACGAGGTGGTCGGGGCCCGGCTGCAGAACCGTGGGCACATACAAAGCATATAGCCAATATGCAAATGGTCCAAGTAATTTAAGGATGCCAGACCAGTTGATCAAGCTAACAAGGTAGTCTAAGCTCAGTGCTATCTACTCAAATGCATGATGAATACACAAGACAAAAATACATTTACAAGACAAGTCATGAAAATGGGGAAACTACTTGTCAAGACAAAAGAAGACAAGACAAGATAGCATAAGCTATTAGCATGTAAAAGCACAAGAACTAGTCCCCTGAAGTTTCCTTAATCATGTGCTTTCAGGAAGCAGGAGTCAATGTCCATAAAAATACTATATAAAATTCTAGTCATGTGATATGTCAAGAACAAGGGATACTCGGAAAGCGAGGGAAAGCAAGCATGTATATAATCAAGTACAAGCATGAGGAGTAGTCCACCCATATGTGTATTGGTCGAGAAATATGAAAAATCATTATCCAAATGGTTCTTCTAGTAAAAAGAGTAAAACCAAGTATTTGGAATTAAAACAGTTTTGATGTCAAGCAATATAAGAACTAACCACTGGATTTCAAACAAACGTCCCAAAGACATATTAAAACCATTTCACAAAGTAGTAAAACTGGTCATTTTCAGTAAAACATATAAAACTAAACAAGACCAGACAAAACATGTGAAACTTATCAAATCAAGGCCAATCTGAGACAATTGGGTATTTCTGAGTAAAAAGAAGTACATGTGGCAAAATTCTTAATCAACCTTAGGTTTATAAAACAAGTACACCATAAATATGCTAAGACCGTGTCATTTGACCCCTTGTGTATTTGAAGCCCAAATGTAAGATTTTAGAAATAAATTGGTGACCCCAAAGGTAGACGACATTCCAAGTTCCAAGTACACATTATCAAGTTGATTGCTCTCAGCATATCCCTGGTTTTTATCACCATGAAATTCCACAAAAAAAACACCCCTTTTCAAGATCTCAGTGAGCAGTCGGTCAACTGTCGGCTAGCTGCTAGCTGACCACCTGACCTCTGTTGGGAAAAAATTTTCTCTCATGAATTCTAACCGACCATGGGTCGGTCACCTGTCTTTTAGCCGACCGCCCACCTGCGGAAATTTGCATTTCAAGTTCTGCTTCAAGTCCCTCTTTCTCCCTTTCAAAGCCATTCTTTCCTTAACATTCTCTTTAATTCCCAGAGCCTACATGCTCTCCAAACTTTCATTCTCCAACAATTTCAAAGCCAAACCCACCATTCTTCCATAAATCATCAATTCCAATAAAAATCATTGTCAAGAAGTAGAATCAAGAGTTAAACAAGAACTTGATAAAGGCTGAAATAAGAATCCGTAAAATAACATTGGAAGTGTGACATGCAAGTGTACATATTTGATGCTAACAACTAGATTAGCTAATAAACAAGATGGATCAAACATATAATAGATGAAATTATGATTTATAAAGAAAATACCCAAAATAACTAGCATGTACAAGAGCAAACTAAATCAGTCACTTACCTTGGCCTCTAGAACTCCAAGATCACTCTCTAACCTCATCAATTAGGCCTTAGCACACCTATAGAACAAAACCCCAAAAACACAACTGGAAGTGGCTCAAAAATAGGAAAAAAAACAAAGAAGATGAACTAGATCTTGCATGTTGAAATGCTAGACCCCCAAGGGTTGCTCTAGCATAATCTAAAGGAGGAAAGAGGTCTCATGCTTGTAGGACCTGAAACCAACAAGAAAGCATTCAAATGAGGGGTTGCCCACCTTGGTTTTGCCCAAAAATAACATCTAGAGAAAGCTTGGAAGGTGGGAAGAAGATAGCATACTTAGACTTCGAAATGGTAAGAGGTTGGTAAGCATTTGATAGAGAAATGACCAATGGAAGAAGAGGAAGGAGCTCAACTGAAACTTAGCTGTTCAGGGACAGTGGAAAAATGGGAAGGTCTTTAGGGGTGTACAAAAAACCAGCTAAACCGATCCGGACCGATCCGAACTAGGCGGTTTGGATCTGTTTTGTAGTAGATCGTTCGATCACGATTCGGTCACGGTTCGGATTTTCTTCAAATCGTTCAGTATATTTCAATTCTCGGTTTGAAGGTGCGGTTAAACAGCTCAAGCCGACCCAAACCGAACCAATTATATAAATATATATTTTATATAAAATATATAAAAGAATATGAAAAATTACTTGAAGAAGACTCAAACCCTCACCCCATTACTTGAAGTCCAACGTCTCTCACCAATTAAACTGCCATCTTTTTGTGAAAAATAAAATAAAATAAAAAAACTCGTAACCGAACAGAATTGAACTGGTTCCTTTCGATTCGTTTCGGTTCACTTTGGGCACATGGCCGGTTGGTTCGGTTCGGGAAAATAGAAAATCAATGGATTTGGTTTAGTTGATGGTTTCCATTCTAAACCAATCCGAACCACCCATGTGCACCTCTAGTGGTCTCTATGTTTATAAAGTCATATGTGGGGTCCACAACTAATAGTACTTCATGGGCTCGAAGATGGGCTTTGTCACACCCCCAAACCTAGACCCTGCAGCAGCCCGACCTCGGGGGTGCGCAAATGGGAATTAAGTAAGGATTATATTTTCTCCTAAGATCCGCGTATGTGAGGATGACACATTCCAACACACTATGAATATTTTGTGGAAGCTTTCGTGGTGTTGCGACTCAAAGTCCGTGGCCATCGGATTCCGTGCCGAACTCAACCACTAACATATAGCTATTATATCAAGAACCATATCAGACTGGAATAAACCATCACAACCAAATACAGAGCTGACAATAACAGGATATTACATTCCCATATACGTTCAAGTTACAAATTATCAATGTGCATTAATTAACAATCCAAAAAAAAAAAAAAGGCTAAGAGAAGCCACACAATAATAAACTAATAACCACTACCCATATGTGACGTAGCACCGATGTCAAGCTCAATGTCTACATGACACAGCCAACAAAACAACCTACAAACTCATGGCTCCACAACCAACAAAAGCTCTCAACTCGAGGTGGGGAAAACTGAACCTGAGTACCAAAATAATGAGTCAGACACGACGGTTTGGCAGGTGGATGAAAAGATAATAAATGTGCTGAAGAATAAAACATATGATAAATCATATTATTTGATCAAAGGCTGCATATAATTAAAACCAGTGGAAAATCATGGATATCTAATAGTTCTTGTATTCATATAAAACGGGTGTAAAACATGGATGTTTGACAAGGCATGTATTCATTTAAAGCATGTGTAAACATGGTGATCTGACAAAACAAGTATTCATTTAAAACATCTGTAAAAGCATGAATATTTGACAAATCGGGTATTCTAACATGTGTTCATTAAAAATATCTGTAAAAGCATGAATATATGACAAATCGGGTATTCCAAACATGTGTTCATTTAAAATATCTGTAAAAGCATGAATCTTTGAAAAATCGGGTATTCCTCACATTGCAAACCCAGTCCATATGCAAACCCTGCAAATTGGCCTTATTCAGGGGAGCCACAATCGTGAGGACGGGTAGCAACCACATAAAGCTAAGTCCTCTATCACCGAAATGACAAGAATATATCGGGGCGTTAATCTCAGTCACACAAGGTGAGGAGATTCAACGAAATACACATATACATATAATAATATGGGACGGGACCACGGTAGCGAGCCGGGCATCGGGAACCACGGTAGCAAACTGGGTATCGAGACGGGACCACGGTAATAAACAGGGCATCGGGATCCAAACTGCAACTGGCGGGACAGGAGGAGGATCTTCAAGTCGGTTGATCAAACCGACAAGGTCGTCCAAGCTTAGTGGTGCCGACTCATAGGTCAAATAACAGAAATCGGGACATGCATAAAAGTACATCAAGTGCAAGTATATAAACGGGCAGGACGGGAGTGCTCAAAGGCACAAGTATCACTTCATTTCGGGCAAAGTATAACTGGGCTATCAAAGTGCTAAAAATGCAAATTCAGTGCTTTCGAGAATGACAAGTCATTAAATTATAAATCACGGGAATTGCATATTAGAAATTCGAGAACAAGAGAATATAATAGAACTTTCAAAATTTCGGGACAAGTATTGAAGTTCAAGATTAGTCAAGGTGGAAATGGGTTTCGTATGTCAATTTCCGTATAAACTTTGTACTCCTTCAATTTGGAGACATTCCGGGCTCCTCATGCAACTTAGAGATTTCAAAAACTTCAATGGATCTCCGTAATGTGGTTTCTTTCTCAAACGGGTTTCTATAAATTTCTTTATTCTCATAGGGTTCCC
The DNA here is from genome assembly GCA_028538565.1 of Umbellularia californica. NCBI lineage: Eukaryota > Viridiplantae > Streptophyta > Magnoliopsida > Laurales > Lauraceae > Umbellularia > Umbellularia californica. The sequence goes on along the minus strand of JAPQWN010000005.1, from coordinate 20,908,798 downwards.
AACAAACCTCTCCCAATCTTATAAACGTTTCATTTTTGCTCCAGACACAACCCTAAGTGAACAGTACACTTCGCTCCCTGAAGGGGCTCATAAGCAATTGGGATGGAAACCCCTTTCATTTCTCTTCATTCCAAAATTTCTGTGGAAGGTCAGTTAGCTGGCGGTTAGCTGGCGGTTAGCCGCCGATGGGTTCGGCTGTTAGCTGCTGGCTGACCGTGAGTAGCCCGACAGAGTGCAGCATACTGGAATTATAACCGAATCTGGTTCGATTAGCCGCCAGTCACCAGGTGGCTAGCCGATAGGTGACTGCTAGCTAACCGCCCCCTTCAGAACAGAAAAGTAGCTCTCTAGAATTGCGACCGAACCTGGTTCGGTTAGCCGCCAGTCACCAGGCAGCTAGCCGATAGGTGACCGCCAGCTGACCGCCCAGCTGTGGGAAATTCACATTGAGTTCAGATCCGAGCATTTTCTTCCTCCAATCAGTTTTCTTCACTTCCCTACAATAAAATGAGCTAAAAAGCTCCTCCAATTCCTTATTCAACACTTCCCCCATCAAAACTTCTATAAACATTAATTCAATCACCTTTTCTTCACCCCATTCAACCATAAGAGAAAGAGGAAAGATCACCAAATCACAAGGAGTCACTTATGCTAGGAACAAGTACTAAATGAAAAGCCATAAATGCAAACATTTCTAAGAGATAAACAAAAAACGAAACTCATTCATGTGCATTTATTTCAAAACCAATGCAAGTCAAGAATGAATAGTAAAGTCATTCATATTTCTCATAAAACCATTTAATGCTAAAAATACCAATTCATCCACTTGTCTTGGCCTCCAAGATAGCTAAACAAGCTCCTAAGCTCACTCCCAAGCCAAAGATCTCCAAGATATACAAAAACCCCCCAAAATAAACCCATTTAGAACCCTAGAAATGGTAACTCATCAAAGAGAATGAATGGGTTCAAACAAGCTAAGAAATAGGACCTAAGGGGGTGCCATTACTCAACAATAGAAGATGGGAACAGGACCTTACCTCTAGGACCATCAACCAATAAGAAGAAGCTTGAAATAGGGGCTACCCAGCTGAGATTTGCACAATAATGGTGTCCATGGGAAGCTAGAGAGATGGGGAAGAAGATAGCATGGTTGGGTTTCCAAATGGCAAAGGTTTCCTCCATGAATGGAGAGGAGAAAACAAGAAGAAAAGGGAGGGGAAGCTCAGTTGTAGAGCTTCCCCTTTGGGCTGTAACAAATGAGGGAGAAGAGAGAAGAGTTGTCATTTTATAATGGGTGGGTGTGGCCCCCCACACTTAAAACTTGTCAAGGGTAAAACATCAATTTCTGGCCTCCAGATGCGATTGATGAAGAAGAGAAAAATATTTCTCATAAAATCTAGTTTTTAAAAAGTAATTTTGGCATGATTCTGAAATCTCGAAATTTGGGTCCAGATTTTGTGAAAAGACCGATTTTACCCCCATGGCTAGAAAAACTAATTTTCGAAGCTTCGAATGGGTATGGGGTGAACAAGAAAGTTGTAGGGGAATGACAATATTAGTCAAACGGGGCTGAAATGGAAATTTTTGGGAATCACGAAGAACCTCTCCAAGCTGATTACGTAAAACAAGTAGGACCCTACGGTCACTATCTAGGTTCTCTGACTCTCAAAACTCCCCAAAACTAATGAAAAATCATTCTAGTTCATAAACTCGACCAAATAAACACTAATCCCACTTTGAGACAATAATCCAGAATTAAAATAACATTAATCCCAGAAATTAAGGGTCGGGGTCTCACAGGCTTTTTTGGCCTCGAATGAATTTGACGAAGAAGAGAGAAATGATCGTCATAAAATTTAGTTTTAAAATAGTATATTTTTTACATGGTTCTGAAATTTCAAAATTTGTGCTCAGATTTCCATGTGAAAATGTTGTTTTGCCCCTAGTGTTGGAAAACAGGTTTTATAAGCTTCGAATGGGAACGAGGTGAACACGAAAGTTGTTGGAGCTAATTTGACCTATCAAAAACAATAAAGATTGGGATTTTTCAAAATCAAGGACAATCATCCCATACTTACTTGTGCAACCCAAGGCATCCCTGGGTGTGCCAGAATAGGTCCAAAGGCTCTCAAAATTCCCCAAAGCTATAGAAAAACTATTCTAATTTACAAACCAACTCGATTGCACTCAAATCTCACTTGGAGAACTAATCCACAACTAAACCTGCACCAATCATGAAAATTAGGGGCTAGGGTCTTACATACATTGCATATCTAGCCCATTATAGGGCGCCCCAGGGCCTCACTTGGGGATGGGTTTGCGACCTATGGTATAAATGGGTCCTATATCCCAACCAAGTTTCGGGCCCACTTGATCATCCCATCCAGGGTTCAAAATTGCGGCCGTTACCGTTACATAACGGCCGTTATGTAACGGTAACGGCCGATACCGAGACGTTATATTGCATATAACGCCCGCGATATATAACGGGATAAAATATCGTCAAAATATCGGATTATAATGGCCGCTATATTGAATATAACGGCCGAAACGTTATAACGGAATATAACGGCCGTTATATCGTCTGACGGTTTTTTTTTTTTTTTTTAAACACGTCTGATGCCTTCTTCTTCCACCCTTTTCATTCTTCTTCTTCCTGAGGGTTTCCTAAGGCTACTTAAGGGCTGCTACAACTTCTAAGGCATGGAAAACCTTAAATCTAAGCTACTTTTGGGTGGATTTGTATGTGGGGAAAGCTAATCAAACTCAAGGGACCTCTTTGGTAAACTTTTTTTTTTTTGTTTTTGTTTTTTGGAGTTCTTTTCAAGATTCAGCATCAAAATAACTTAGAGATGGTTGAAATGTGTTAGATCTATACTTTTGGAGCAAAAAAATTCAAGTTTTAACACTTTTTATAATATTTTTTATTTTTTCATTATTTTAATCCGAATTATTTTATGTTTTTTTTTTTTTTTTTTAAAAGATTGTGTAATACATGGACCAAAGGCTTTATATTGAGTTAGATATGATGTTACTTACTAATTTTTCCCTAGATCTAGTGTTTTAAGGTGCAGATGTAGATTTTTTTTATTTTCAAAATTTGGGGCTTTTCTTGATATCATTTACATTTTTTCAAATTAGTGTTCAAATGCATTAATAATGTGTTAGTTTAAAATGGCACAACAACCTTATGGGCACTATGGGAGTGGAGGCTCTGTAACACAACAATTAGGTGCCTTCTACCCTTCAAGAAATTATGATGATGATGATGATATCGAGCCAAGCCGCCACTCGTTCTGGTATTAGGCACATGCACTAACTCTATTAGTATTTATTGTTTCCTTGTAGACTTTAAATGTTTAACACTATTAATTTGCTCAAAATTATGGTTGCATTATGTCAATTTTATGATATTTCAGCTTATTTTAGTATATAAATCGATACAGCAATTATACATGATATTATAACTTGAGGAGACCGTTATTTTACTTTAAAGCGTGCACTAATGGAAAAAAGAAAAAAACATTATTTTCTTTCATTTTATAATATTATGGATTTTTTGGATATTTTTTCGGATTTTTTTGAGGTCAAATAAAAATTCGCTCCGCAATGGTCCGCAATGACCGCTAACCGCGATTTTGAACCCTGATCCCATCACCATCATCTCAGCCCAACAACTTCCAACAGTTGTATAACAAGAAATGAATTGTGCAGTTGATATGTTGGCTCAGTTCATTCGATTGGGTGCAAACCTATTGATAACTATAACCAAAATGAAAATTACAATACATTTGGAAAATAATGCTTTGGTTAACTATTGCACATATATGGTTGATGCAAGCTGCCATGATACGATCAACATTGATGATTTAGGCATGATTAAATAATTCAGATTGTAAAAATGTTGCTCCCATTATAGTATATGCAAGTCATTCATACCATTGTAGTAATAAGGTCTTTTGGGTCTATAGTTTTCGAATAAGACTGAGCTCACAGTTTGTAAGCTGTGGGCTCACACTTGATATTTAATTATTTTATTAAACCCAATCGTCTCTTTGGAAATCCATCGTGATTGTGGCCTCTGATTTGCCAACAACTAACCATTTCCCTTCACTGATATGAACCATCATTTTATAGTTTGATTTTAAATCTCAATAAGATACGATAGAAGGGATCGATATACTGAAGTCCGACGGAATGAACTAGTCTCCTTTGCTGACACTGATTTTAAAAAAATGATATAGAATATAAAGGTCTATGATTCAATGAAACTATGAAAGGGCAGGCATACCTCTAGTGTGGAGTGAAATAAAAATAAATAAAAAATTAGACCCAAAATGAAGACCAACCGCTCACAGTAAAAGACAAAGGGGACCCGTCGTTCTAGAGTTCAGAGGGGAAAGGGGGCTGTCGTTTATAAGAAATTACAAAATATACAATATAGTATGTCTTTTTACTTGGTGTATGGAGTCCAGATCCCCCGTTTCGAACTGTTTCATTATGGCGTCCGGATCCTTTGTTTCAAACTGTTTCATCCAATCTAAATCTGTCAAAGATCTCTCCCTTGATTTTATTCATTCCAATGAAACAATTAAGAGGGTGCATTAGCTTACATGAAATTTTACACATTTGGCAAATTTTGGATTGGATTAAACAGTATCTCATTGTTTTTTTTTTTTTTTTTTTTTTTCTAATGGAAGGTTCCCAATGATTTGAGTTGGACTAATCCCTCCGGACCCAAAGAGAAGCCGGGTAAAACGCCTGTGGCCCCCAGGTGATAGCACTAGTGGACTCAACCTTCGGTTTCTAAAGAGGGGGAATCGAGCATCTAGTGGACTCAACCTTCCATTACTGAAGAGAGGGAACCAAGCATACATACCAGGACCTTTAGCTCGGGAAGAGAGAAAAAAACCGTGGTCCTAACCACTCGGCTAATCCCTTCGGGTTTCTCTCGGACTGTAGCGTATGAGTGGTATGGATCAGCTACGAGGAATGTTTGAGAATTTCTTGAGAGGGTGTTTCTGCATTGTTTAGGTGATCTATCAAGCCGTCAAAAGCCCTTGCAAAAATTCCAAAAATACATATTTGAAATGTCGGCCTTTCAAATATTACTCATTTCAGTTAGGATCTACTAGAATGTATTGAAGGATTCATTAAAACGTTTTTGGAGAGTTCAAAATTCTCCATTGAATTCCAACGGGCCATAAACATGAGGCTAGAGTATCAATCTCATCATCTGCACCAAACAGGGCACTGGGCAGATGCTGCCATGAAATCAAACATGAGATTCATCTTCTCTGTTTTCTTTTATCGGTATATGGGGCTGCCATGAAATCAACCCTGAGAATTTAGAGAGAGAAAAGAAAGGGAGGGACCACGCCTGAGAAGGGATGGGAAGGGCTTGGAGAAAAAAGAATGATACCATGAAATCAACTCCGAGATCCGGCTATTTAGAGAGAGAAAAGAAATGGAGGCTTCTCGCCTGAGAAGAGATGAGCAGGGCAGCGGCGTCTCCAAAGAGGGGCGTCCCTGATAAGAGCGGCCTAGTCTCCAAAGAGGGCTCCCTTTATAAGAGGTCGGACAATGGGTGCCTTCTCTAAGGAGATGGATGAAAATTTGGTTGTATTTTGAAATGTTATCCCAAGTTTTTCATTTCAACTGCTTTTTGGGAGGGCAAAATTCAAAAGTCAATTTTGGCGGGCTACTTCTTAGATGGGTTGTTGTCCACGTCGATGCACCTAAATATATATATATATATATATATATATATATATATATATATATATATCAGGCTCTCCTAAGCTTAAGCTTAAAATAAAATTTCGTAAGCTAACGCTTCTGGGGCCTATCATTGGTCCATTCAAATGGACCAAACACAGGACCCCCCTAAATTGCACATGCCCACAAACTTTTGGTTAGATCCAAATTTACTAGACCGTTGGATCGACTATGCACTGATCCAAATGGACCATTGACCATTAAACTTTTGGTGCCTAGATGGAGATGATAGAAACCATGGTTGTGGCTGATTTTTTTACAGGAAGGAGGGTCTTAGGGAGTCCTTGAAATCTCCTCCCCCCCATATGAGTCTCCAAGTGGGTTCCACCACGCAATTGAGCTTACTTCAGCTTACCTTATCATAAGCTTCAGCTTAGGAGATCTGGTCCCTATATATAAAAGGTGTATCTCTTACCATACTAATAAATCATTCGCTATTAAATATGGGGCTAACTCTCCTAAGCAGCTTAGCTTATCCTATGTTGAAATAGGGCTGGTTTCACAAAATCAAGGTCGAATATGCTTTTTTTTGGATGATGATCGTCTCCAAAATCAAGATAAATCCAATCAGAACTGAATTTTTCAATTCTATTATAAAAAAAAAAAAAAAATAGATATAATCAAGTTTGATTTATAGGACTAGCCCTATTTCAACTTAGAATAAGATAAGCTGCAGCTTAGGAGAGCCCTACTCATTAAATATATATCTAAACCCAACAAATTTGTTATGCACATCAAACTTGTCAACCCAATGCCACTTTCCGGAGAAGGATAGGGATGAGTTGGTGGGTCGCGTCAAAAGGCTTCCGCCTACACGAACAGGTGATCCTATTCTATCTGCCAACAGCAGACCCTGGTGAACAGTTCCAACCCCAGCTTAGAGCGGTTGCAAACAGGGATAGTATTCTCCTACTAATTTCCATCTTAGTACTCCTCGAATTTCACAGTAAAACACAGCGACAGACTATTGATGAGTTGAAACGAAGAAGGAAAAAATCTCAAATTATAAATACATGATACAACAACATAAATACATACATATTCCTTTCAGAGTTCATAGCAACCAATTCATTCATCAATCAATAACACATCCTTCAAAGTCCATTCTCTGGCTATTCTCTGCTGTCTTGCATCGCCAGAGCCATCACATGAGCTCTCGAGAGAAATCGAGGGAGAGAGATATGTGATTCTACAAGAGAGACAAACGGGAGTTTACAGGGAAGTGGGAGACAGGAATAGGGTGCTTTGGTCTGGGCTTGTGTTTGGGTTTTGCTTCCTTTTTCTGCCCATCATCGCATGAAACTCGCGAAGGAGATCCAAAACAGCTGAAAACAGCAGATAAAAAGGCCATTTTTGTTTCTTCTGGTTCTGGGAACTGGTTTTCTGAAGTACTTCTTTCTCCTAAGTTTCTGTAGAAAGCTGTGATTGAATTTGATTTGTATTCCTGTTTGCGATAAGTGTGGAGCATAAGGCAAGAGACTACATATATATATATATAACATGATACTGTTTAAGGTGATGAGAATATTTGGTCGCTTGCCAAGCAAGGAAGGATGATTGACTTTGACCACTTGAGTCAATAATCCATTGATACTTCCTAAGCAAGTTTTAGAGGGAGTGCGCAAGTTCGGCGTTACTGCAGAGGAGATAATACCTATTGTGTTTTTTGGTGCGTTTCCGCTGGAGTCACATGGCTAGTTTGGCACTTTTTAGTAAAAGTAAAGTCTTCATTTTGCATAGAAGATGTTACATCAAAATTAGTTTAATTCAAAACTCCTTTTATCTTTTTTAAAAAAGTCAAAAAACAACCACCTTTATCCATTAAAATAAAAAGAAAATAACAAAAAATAAAATACCATCATAACCCATTTATATTTGGAAAATATTTAAGTGCATCTATCCCTCACCTGGTGAGGGATGCTTCCATAAATGAAGATTTTCAAGTACAAAAGGGGGATTTCAAGTACATAGGGTAAAATACAAAAGGAGAATTTATATGCTAAAAAGGAAAAGTACCCTCACCCTATGGTGAGGGATGGATGCACATGAATGTCCCCCTTTATATTTTATTCCCTCTCTTTACATCACTTCATTTAACTTGACTTTACAAGTACAATTACCAAGCGGGTTAGGAATGTACTTCACTAGAGAATGTGCTCATAACAAACTGCATATTACTTACTTACAGGCCAGTTCATAGGGCCCACTTAAAATGCATGTCTATGGATGGGAAGAGGGCAAATTGAGAGGCCTCTTTCAACACATTGTTTGGACAATTCACTTTATAGAATAATAACCCGTGCTAAGTACCCGCATGACCCACACGGCTAGGGTCCCCGGTCCATTTAACTACTAATTTTGACATTTTTTTTAAGAGTAATTACATATAAGTTATGAGATCAAACCACAGTGGCAGACCATGATTAGTCCATTCACGGTTACCGTGGGGAAATCCTCATATGATCTCGATGCATGGAAGAGGGTTGGACTTTGTTTTTCTCTCTAACAAAGGAAAATTATCTATAAATTATATTTTCTACAGAGTTTTTTATATTGCACCAACGAAACTTTGTCAAGGCAAGGAAAGAGGAGAGTTTAGCTTTCATGGAAACTTCCCTTGCACAAACGTCCCCAAACTCAAAGCCCTTTTCTTCTCCACCATGGAATCTTCTTAACACTCACACATGACAATGGGCCTCATTTGAAGGACTTGAGCAAGCTAATGATTTTTGGCATCTTCATATGATAAAGCCTTTATATTTAATTAATACAAGTTTTCCTTGTTCTATGTTTGGTTTGGTGAAAAAATGCGGCTATGGTTCAATACTTTGGCATCAAGGGTCAAGATTGGTTTAAGGGTTTTGTTTCTTATTGCTTTTATTATTTAAAGATGCAGTGTTGCGGGCTGCCGTTGGTTAGAGCTGACAAATGAGAATAAAATAAATTATTTGTGACGTCCCTTGTGTGAGGCCGTACCATGTTCTTTCTTGTTGGTGGGCCTATTTATTTGTATTAAAATGCATAGAAATTGAATATATAGAATTTATACCATCACTAGTTAAAAATGAAGATCAATGTGAATTTAAAAAAAAAAAAATGAGCATCAAATCTCCTTTCCTCTCAAAAAATTAGAATCAAAAGAAGATGGAAAATGAAGTACCAACCAATTTCCTTTCTTTTTTTTCCTTTTTTTTTTTAATAACTAAGATCTAAATTCTCAAATCCAATCATTCTATTATAACTACGCCTTTCAGATCATAATCTTTGGTCCTCAACCTACACTCACACATTCCACTCTTCTACCCACCTACACACACTTATACGGCTAGAACCTTATGCCCCGACAACATTCTAAAATCATCATCCTCTAGAATCTAAAATTCAAATCCATCCATCCATCCAACCTGCTTGAAACTTAGGCCATAAAAACACTCATCAGAAAAATACCAACTCTATCAAGAAACCTTTCACCGTCGGAAACCCATCAGGTATTAAGAAATGAGACAATTAAACCTAAGAACCTAGCAAGTGTTTGAAAAATGCCTCCAAACAATCAACCTAGAGATCTCATTTGGTGAATTTCAGATAAAAGTAATACCCAAGAAGCTATATTGACATCATTAAGGGATCATTTGTCTTTCTCTCATGTGGTACAACAATGGGTTTTACATACATAAATGTTACATATGCAAATATTATGCCTATGAAACACATTATCATGTTTGTCAAAATCACCGTTTTCACGAGTAAGTAGTACATCCAATAGTTTTAGATTTTTTTTTTAATACTTTTGACCGAATTTGACCAGATTTCCAAATTTATGCCCAAATACATGAAATTAAGTTTAATTCTACACAATTAACACTGATTAAGTCCACAAATGTATATGAAATGATGACAAATATACATGATCTAATTTTATAGACTTATCACACCTTAACCAGCTTTTGGCCAGTCCAGTCCCTTAGCAAAATACGATCAACAATGATGATTTAGACATAATTAAATAATTCAGGCTAAAAATGGTGTTCCCATTATTGTATGCAAGTCATACATATATACCATTGTAGTTATAAGGTCATTTGGGTGTACAGTTTTGGACTCAAGACTGAGCTCTCACTTGATATTTAATTATTTTATCAAACTCAATCGTCTCTTGGGGAATCCGTTGTGATTGTAGCCTCTGATTTTGCCAACAACTAAAGCATTCCCCTTTACTACTATGAACATTATTTAATAGAAATTTTAAACCTCAATAAGATACAATAGAAGGGGATATACTGAAGTCCGACGGAATAAGCTGGTCCCCTTTGCTGACACCCTATAGAAAAGAGGGACTATTATTATTCAATGAAACGACCTACGTACCTCTAGTGTGGAGTGAAATAAGAATAAGGGAGAGTTTCGAAAAAGGCCTTAAATCTCTCCCTTATTTTAAAAAGGGATATAAGTTTCAAAACTTTTCAAATTAATCACTAAGTCTTTTAGAAAGTTTTCAATTAAGGACATCCGTCCAATTAAAGGTATTTTCCAGCAACCATTTTTCTAATTTTTTAAAAATACTCAAATTACCTTTCATTGACTTAAAACTCTCCTTCACTTCCTTTATATTCTCCTTATTTCCTTCATTGGTGTCTTCACGGTGATCAAGGACAACCAATGTTCGCACAACGATCAGTTGCATGTAATCGTTGCCAAAACCATGTCATGGCTTTAAGGGCTCCTTCGGTAATTTTACATGTAAAATAAAGTGTAGTAAAGTATTAAGAATAAAATATAATGGGGTTATGATAGTATTTTATTTTTAGTTATCTGTTATGGAATCTTTTTGACTTAAAAGTGGAGCTTTTTTGTCTTTTAGTGGAGGAAGGAGGTTGCTTTTTTACTTTTTTTTGAAAAAGATGGAGGGAATTTTGAATTAAATTAAGTGATATTAATGTGACATGTTGTCTGAAAAATAGAGGCTTTACTTTAGTTTTATTAACCTAGTAAAGTGACAAACGAGCCCTAAACGAATGGTGATTTGGGTATTTTCAAAATATTGAGAGAAAAAGATCACCAGAAAATACATTTAAATGGCCGATGTCCTTAATTGAAAAATTACTGGAAAACTTAGGAACTAATTTGAAAAGTTTTAAAACTTATGTCTTTTTTTGAAATAAGTTAAAAACTTAAGGTCTTATTTGAAAATCTCCTTAAAAATAAAAAAGATAGGGGCTTGAGATGGAGAACAATCTCTCTCAGGAAAAGGCAAAGGGGACCCGTGGTTCCAAAGTTAAGAAGGAAAAAGGGGTGTCATTTATACAATATTGCAAAACATGCGTATAAGTGGTATGGATCATCTACAAGGTGTTAGATTGTATGTCCTCAACCCAGTGGATGATGCAATTAAAGAAAGAAAGAGTAGGACACATACTAATAAAAGAAGTGAGCCTTCTAATTATGGACAAAGATGAGGTTTGCCAAAACCAATAAATAAGAGGTGAGGGGGCTTGGAGGTTCCATGCTATTACACGACCAAGCCGGCCCTTTTCTCTCTCTCTCTCTCTCCTCTCTTATCTTCTTTGGTTTCCTTCTAGAGAGCTTAGGGTTTTTCTTCTCCTTAGAGATCCCACTATTCTCTTTGAGAAGTTCTCATCAAGAGGGTCATAGCATGGAAAAGCACGAGGTGTTAGAGATCTTGTTTGTTCTTGCGAAAGCGTTTCACAACAACCAACGTGATCAACTCCTCGATTTGAGTACAATCGGGCTCCTAAGGTATAAATCTACATCCTCTCTTTTTGTAAATTCACTACAACAAAATACAGTTTTACCAACACAGTCATCGCATCTGGAAAGGTTGTTGACACAAAAAACAGTCACTATGTATCTTCGACATCAAGAAGCCACATGAAGCTGCATCCTGTTACAAACAGGCAAAGCTACTTCAATCATCAGATCTTGTCAGAATCAAACAAAAACTGCAAGATCCTTCAAGACAACCAAAAGAGGGGTACACATGAAGTTTCGGACCATTCCAACATCATTTGTCCTAACTTCACTCCTCCGATAGCTAAATATGTGCTCCCGGCAGCGATAGTGTCGTAGACATCAAAACTTCCATAAGAGCCCACGGATGGTTCCAAATTACCTCCAAAGGGCTCCTTGTCAAATTTCAAGTCAAACCGACAACGTTTGACCCTCCATCAACACTCGAGCAGCAAAATCAAGCCTCCCGGCGGCAAGAACCACCAAGGCCATCACTCATCAAACAAAACACATGAATGGCTTCAACATGCTTCCAAAAGGCTGCACGTCGAATTTCAGGTCATTCCGACAACGTTTGACCATTTTCGACGCTCCGAAAGAAAATCAAGCCGACCGGCGGCAGAGCACCCCAGGACCATGACATCCAAATTAGAGCTAATGGATCACCTCTACATGACTCCAATAGGCTCCCTGTCAAATTTCAGGTCAATCGGACATCGGTTGACCGCATATCAAAGCTCGACATCTTCCAAGCAGCAAAATCAAGTCAAGCATCGACGGGACCCCAAACGGTTTCGAAACTCAAATAAAAGCCCATGGTTGATCCTATCCACTACTAAAGAAGCTTCACCTCAATTTTCAGGTCATTCCGACATCGTTTGACCTAATTTCGACTCTTGACGAAAAATCGGCTACAAAGTCTTCGGCTTTCCCGAAAAATGGGAAACTTTGTGCTCCGGTTTTGCGCGACTTCTCGTCAAGTTCTCTCCAAGAAAATCAAGTCAATAATTGAGGAAAAATGTCAAGAAAAATACAGAAGAAAAACGGAACGAAAAAGAAGAAAAAACGGCTGAAAAAAACTACTCGGCAACCAAAGGGGCCAAAGCCCCATGGTCGCCGGCGACCCTGGGTGGAATTGCATGGTCGCCGGCGACCCTGGAAATCCGGGTCGCCGAATTTTCCTCCAGAAAGCCCGTTTTCCGATCCTTTTCGCGTTTCGGGGGTTCCTACCTCTGTGATTTTCTGAAAATCCAATTTTTTATGCTTGAAAACGACTGATCTTCGCTGACATCTCGGATCCGCCGTCAAGAGCATGAAGTCATCATTGATCGCTCTAAGATCGCCAACCGGATGACCAAGAAAGTACATCTCCGTCCGACTGATCGAGAAATCGACAAGACAGATGTCACCGGCCCACTGATATCGATCAATATCTGAAATTGCATCGCAATCCGACATCAAATAGCGTGGGGATCCATCGGCGATCATCACAAGAAGAATCCCAAACGACGCAGCACGGCCCGCGACTCTTCACATGCCCCGATGACCACTTAATGATGTTAATTGGCCCGTTTATGACTACTTAACGCGGTCATTAACTCATTATTTTGGATGGCCCAATCAGATTCAAGCATACGGGAGTTACAAGTCCAAGCAATCATGGCATTAAAACCATGAAACTCCCCTCATCATGGCGATTAAAGGCAATTAAATGCCCATTATCCTCCATCGACCAATCACAAGCCAAGAAAAAGGAGTTACAAAATCAAGAAATAAAACCTTATTACTCCTCCCATCATAAAGCATCAATGTCATCAATTCTCTCATCATGGTCATCAATGCCCATAAAACACCTCATAGCTACCAAGAGCCTATAAAAGGAGGTTCATTTCCAAGGGAGAGGCATCTACGCATCGACGCATCTACACAAAGACTTGAAACTTGAAACTTTGAATCCTTGCATCTGATGAAGTCCTACTGCTCTGCTGCAAGAAACACCACAAGGTGATCAAAGTCCCTTGGGGGGCCACCCCCCAAGGTCCCCTTCTTCTACAACATGGCCTGAGCGCGGCTTTTCAACCCGTTTACTCGGATTTTCATTGGATATAGGACCTCCTCTTGGTCCTTATCCTCTAAAAAACTAAGGTTGGAGCCAAGCCGAAGAATCGAAGCATCAAGAGTTCTCATTTGAAGGACGATGGCGAAGTCCATACAAGACTTGCGACCGTCGATCTGAACGTGTCCCCGCAATCTCCTAAGAAGTTAGATCCATTTTCTTTCTTTTCTATTGTATTTTGTATTTTTTAAAGAGACAAACAAAAATCACAATTCTTGTCTTTCATATTTGATGAGATTTGTAAATCGTCTTTCACGGCAAAATCTCCTTTCACGGCAAACAAATCGCCTTTCACGGCAAACAAACAAAAAAACGCCTCCTACGGCATTCTCAAAAACGAACTTGTCTCTTTTCTTAAATATTTATGCAATTTGAAAAGTTAGAAAGAATGATTGATTTCCTTTCTACTTGTAAAGGTGAATCTCCAGATCATCACCATTCCAAATTCCAAGAAGAATAGAAAATCTGGCATACCCATACAAAAATGTTGATAACTGCATTTTTCTCCTCCGCCGAGACCCAGGCAGCCCCCGGGGCGGAAGGAGAGGACGGAAAACCAGGGTCCATCAAGTTGGCATACCCGGTGGGACCACGTTCACTTGAGAACGTGATGCTTCGATCCCTTGGCTCCTTTCTAGTTGGTGGCCTATGGTGCATCTTGCATCTAAAAAAAAAAAACATGAGATGGGATTTCAGTCATTCTTTCTCATTTCAAAAAAAAAATCTGATTTCTCTTTCTTTGGACTCAAATTTGAGAAACTTTGGTTATTCCCTTTCGGATTTAACGCTCGCAGAAATGTTGAGCTGTGGTTTGGATGGGAACACCACTCGTTCTCTTTGATAAGTTCGTTAGAAACCTTTCAAAAATAAAATTTTCAAAAAAAAGAAACACTAACGTTGCACCAATTGCGCTCTTTGACTAAAGTGGATTTAAGAAAAGTCTTGTCCAGAGTGTGGAGACAGCTAGACTGCTCGAGGTAAGGGTCCTTCAAACGGGTTCATTAAGTAATCCTTCCCTTACCTGGGGGCAGATCTATCTACTAAGGTTTCATAAGATCGAGTTGTAAACCTATGTGCACCATTAAAAAAAAATCACTTTTGAGTTCAGAATTGAGAAATCTTGGCTCTTTCCCTTTCAGATTTAACGCTCGTAGAAATGTTGAGCTGTGGTTCGGATTGGAACACCATTTGTTCTCTTTGATGAATTCAATCTTGACAGTTCAAAAAAAAAAAAAAAAAACTTCCGTTACATTTGGGCTTACATTCGAGAAATTCTGGTTCCTTCCCCTTCGGATTTAGCGCTCCAGAAATGTTTGAGCCCTTGTTCGGATTGGAACACCATTTGCTCTCCTTTATGAACCTAATTTTGACCTTTCAAAAAGAAATCCCATCTCATGTCCTTTCCAAGGATGCGATTTGCAACATTTGTGCCTAGCGTGCTAGTACGCCCTTTCGGGTCTACTGTATTCGCGATCGACACATTTGTATCTCCAATCTTATATCATTTTACCTAGAGTGAGCTTTGCTTCTCCGTAATTTGAATTAAGGTCTACAATTGCTTCTAGCAGTCATTAGTACGCTCACCCTGAGCCTACCATACTTGCATTTTAGAACAATTGTATCCTCTATAACTTTTTGCCTTCTTCATCTTACTTGGGCTGGACCATGTCCCCTTGAGCGATTTTAAAAGATAAAACCATAGTTGTTCTCCATTTATGATCACCATATTCTTGCGATTACTAATGGATGTGGTCTTGTTTCAGAAGTTTTCCAAAAACTAACAATGGCAGCTTCATTGACCATCACTTTTGATGAGAACAAGTACCAACTTATGTTTCAAAACAAGCAAAACAAGTGCACTCATAAGCGCTCCGCCAGTTGCCGAAGCATCATCTCCTTCAACAACTCTCAAAACACCGAGTCAACCTCAACTCCCCGGACCATCGTTTTCGGGTTGCTGGGACCATTCCCACTCCCCGCAGAAGAAACTGTACCTGCCAGAAGCAGAAAACCGCCCCGCAACGTGTCACTAACATGGCACCAAGGGTGAACACAAAGAAGCCTGAAGCCCGTGGCGCTCCCACGAAGCCTCGACCCACAAGAAATAAAGTTTGCCTCAAAACCTGGTCCCCGAGATCTTTACCGAAGCAACGGAGATCCCGAACATCTACAAAGCCAGCATATCTGGCCCCTCTCAAAGAGAATCGATTCTAACCTCTCTCTTACATGAAAGAGGAGAAATCTACCCTCGGCCCAAAGAACAAACAAAATCAGCATGAGTCGGCTTGCTCCTACAAGCCCAAAATCAAAACCTGCATCGTTAGGCCTCTGCAAAAACCTGTTGAAGCCTGCACTCCTGCGAGTCGATCCTTCATTTCAACAGGGGCTGAACTCACAAAATTCAAATCCTCACTGCGACAAGCAAAGGACCGCGTCTAGATCCTGTCCATGCCCAGCTTCAAAGAAGACAAGCTCGGCTGCTGCGCACGAGGGACTACATCCTTCATTGCCAGAGCCCAGCCAGAGCTGACTGAAGCTCAAATTGCTCGTCGTATGCATCGCCGCGTGGCATATCGACAAAAGAGACTAGAGAAGCAAAGAACCCGGCATTCTACCCTCCATGTCTCTAACAAATGGGTCGAAAAAGAAAGACCCAACCAAGTCGTTGCTGTCCATATGGTTGGCAAAACTAGAAGACACCAGAAGTCAACAACCAAAATTCGTGTCAGACGTCCGGTGACTCACAGCGTCTCCCGGACACGAACACATCTGCAAGAATCCTCCAATCCTTCAAGTCAAGGACACCAGAGTAATCACTCCTCGGACTCTTCATCTAAAAGAATGAGTCTCAGCTCAGTCACCAGGACGATTTCTTCATTCGAATCCCGAGGGATGAACGTCCTAGCTACAAGTTCTGAGCAGCCTCCACCGATGATGACGTAACCGCACGCATCCAGCAGTTGAAGCAAGGACAACAGAAAATTGAGGCTCTGATGGAAAACCTCCTCTCACTTTACAGCATCTACCTAACAATGAAACCCCTCCAAATCATGAAGATGACGAGGGCAAAGCAGAAAACAATGAGTCACGCACCCTTACCAAAAAGGACGTTGACGATATCCTCGCAAAAGCAAAAGAAGAGGATACATTGAAGGAACAAGGGATCAAGCCACCCTATCCCCTATGGATGGACTCGGTTCCGTTCCCTGCAAAATTTAAACAACCTACTCTCCAGACATATACGGGGAAAGGTTCAGCCAGACAGCATGTCATCCACTTCAAGATCCTGACGGGAGCTATCGCGGATCAAGATGCCCTCAAGATTCGCTTCTTTGCAAGTACCCTAAAAGGTATGGCCTTTGATTGGTACTCCACTCTGCCGAAGAACTCCATCCAAAACTGGGCTATGTTGGAGACACGCTTCCTGACCCACTTCTAAGGTGAGGACCATCCTGTGACCATGGCTCAGCTCTGCAGCGTGAAACAGGGAGAGAATGAGTCAACATATGACTTCACTCACAAGTGGAAGGCAATGGCTGTTGACACCAAAAAGTCACTATGTCTCCTCAACATCAAGAAGCCTCATGAAGCTGCATCCTGCTACAAAAAAGGCAAAACTACTTCAAACATCAGATCTTGTCAGAATCAGACAAAAACTGCAAGATCCTTCAAGACAACCAAAAGAGGGGTACACCTGAGATTTCGAGCCATTCCGACATCGTTTGGCCTAACTTCACCTCTCCGACAGCTAAACAAGCGTTCCTGGCGGCGACATCATCGAAGACACTAAAACTTCGATTAGAGCCTATGGATGGTTCCAAAATACCTTCAAAGGGCTCCATGCCAAATTTCAAGTCAAACCACAACGTTTGACCCTCCATCAACGCTCAAACAGCAAGATCAAGCCTCCCGGGGGCGAAAACCACCAAAGTCATCACTCATCAAATAGAACACATGAGTGGCTTCAACATACTTCCAAAAGGCTGCATGTTGAATTTCAGGTCATTCCGACAACGTTTGACCAGGTTTCGATGCTCCGAAAGAAAATCAAGCCTACCGACGACAGAGCATCCCGGAACCATGACATTCAAAGCGGAGCTAATGGATCGTCTCTACATGACTCCAATAGGCTCCCCGTCAAATTTTAGGTCAATCGGACATCGTTTGACCACATATCAAAGCTCGGCATTTTCCCTGCAACAAAATCAAGTCAAGCATCGACGGGACCCTAAACGGCTTCAAAACTCAAATAAAAGCCCATGGTTGGTCCTATCCACTGCTCAAGAAGCTTCACCTCAATTTTGAGGTCATTCCGACAATGTTTGACCTAGTTTCGACTCTTGACGGAAAATCGGCTACAAAGTCTTCGGCTTTCCCGAAAAATGGGAAACTTTGTGCTCCGGCTTTGCTCGGGTTCTTGTCAAGTTTTCTCCAAGAAAATCAAGTCAATAATTGCGGAAAAATGCCAAGAAAAATACAGAACAAAAAAGGAACAAAAAAGAAGGAAAAAAGGCCGAAAACAAAGCTCGGCGACCAAAAGGGCCAAAACCCTATGGTCACCGGCGACCTTGGCCAAGGTCGCCGGCGACCCTGGGTGCATGGTCGCCGGCGACCCTGCAAATCCGGGTCGCCGGATTTCTCGCCAGATGGCCCATTTTTCTATCCTTTTCGCGTTTCAAGTGTTCCTGCCTCTGTGATTTTCTGAAAATCCAATTTTTTATGCTTGAAAACGACTGATCTTCATCGACATCTTGGATCCGCCGTCAGAAACATGAAATCATCACTGATCGCTCCAAGATCGCCAACCGGCTGACCAAGAAAGTACACTTTCTGTCCGACCGATCGTGAAATCGACAAGACAGATGTCACCGGCCAACCAACATCAATCAATGTCTGAAATTGCATCGCAATCCGACATCAAACAATATGTGGATCCACCTATGATGATAACAAGAAGAATCTCAAAAGACGCGGCGCGGCCCGCAACTCTTCACATGCCCTGGCGACCACTTAATGTCGTTAATTGACCCGTTTATGACAACTTAATGCGGTCATTAACTCATTATTTTGGACGGCCCATTCAGATTCAAGTATTTGGGAGTTACAAATCCAAGCAATCATGGCATTAAACCCACGAAACTCCCATCATCATGAAGATTAAAGGCGATTAAATGCCCACTATCCTTCATCGGCCAATCACAAGTCAAGAAAGATGAGTTACAAAATCAAGAAATAAAACTTGTAACTCTTCATCAATTCTCTCATCATGGCCATCAATGCCCATAATCTCCTCATGGCTACCAAGAGCCTATAAAAGGAGGTCCAAAAGAAAGGAATCAACATCGATACACACATCGACTTGAAATCCTACACTTGCACACTTGCATTCTCCCGAAGAAATCCAGACGAAGTCCTGCTGCTCTGCTGCAAGAAACACCACAAGGTGATCAAAGTCCCTTAGGGGGCCACCCCCACAAGGTCCCCTCCTTCTACAACATGGCCTAAACGCGGCTTTTCAGCCCGTTTACTCGGTTTTTCATTGGATATAGGACCTCTTCTTGGTCCTTATCCTTTAAAAGACTGAGGTTAGGAGCCAAGCTGAAGAATCGAAGCATCAAACGTTCTCATTTGAAGGACGATGGCGAAGTCCATACATGACTTACGACCGTCGATCTGAACGTATCCCCACAATCTCCTGAGAAGTTAGATTCATTTTCTTTCTTTTTCTATTGTAGTTTGTATTTATTAAAGAGACAAAAAGAAATCACAATTCTTGTCTTTCATATTTGATGAGTTTTGTAAAATCGCCTTTCACTGCAAAATCGTCTTTCACAACAAACAAAAAAAAAAAAAAAAAAAAAAAACGCCTCCTACGGCATTCTCAAAAACAAACTTGTCTCTTTTATTAAATATTTATGCAATTTGAAAAGTTAGAAAGAAGGAATAATTTCCTTTCTACTTGTGAAGGTGAATCTCCGGATCATCACCATTCCAAATTCCAAGTAGAATAGTAAATCCAGCAAACCCGTACAAAAAGTTGATACCCACGTTTTCCCTCCTCCGCCGAGACCCAGGCAGCCTCCCGGGTGTGGAAGGAGAGGACGGAAATCCGAGGGTCCATCAAGTTGGCATACCCGGTGGGACCCGTTCACTTGAGAACGTGATGCTTTGATCCATTGGCTCCTTTCTAGTTGGTGGCCTATGTTGCATCTTACATCTAAAAAAAAAAACAATCATGAGATGGGATTTTAGTTATTCTTTCTCATTTAAAAAAAAATCTGATTTCTTTTCTTAGATTCAACTTTGAGAAATTCTGATCCTCTCCTCTTCGAACTTGATAGCTCACAGAAATGTTTGCAGCTATCGTTCATATTGGGGATTGGGCCATCTTTTCTCTTTGATGAGTCCAATTGGGATTTCACCAAAAAAAAAAAAAAAAAAAAAAAAAAAAAAAAAAAAAAAACTTCATTTCAAATTCTTTCAAAAAAAAAATGATCTCTCTTTCTCAAGATTCAACTTTGAGAAATTTTGATCATCTCCTCTTCTAACTTGATAGCTCACAGAAGTGTTTGCAGCTATCGTTCATATCGGGATTGGGCAATCTTTTCTCTTTGATGAGTCCAATTGGGATTTCAAAAAAAAAAAAAAAAAGAACTTCATGTCAAATTCTTTAAAAAAAAAATGATATCTCTTTCTCAAGATTCAACTTTGAGAAATTTTGATCCTCTCCTCTTCGAACTTGATAGCTCACAGAAATGTTTGTAGCTATCGTTCATATCGAGGATTGGGCCATCTTTTCTCTTTGATGAGTCCAATTGGGATTTAAAAAATTTTCCAAACAAAAATCAGTCTTCTCTCTTTTGAATTCAAATTCAAAGAAACTTTGGTTAATCCCTTTTGGATTTAACGCTCGTAGAAATGTTGAGCTGTGGTTCGGATTGGAACACCACTTCTGTTCTTTTAAGAGTTCATTAGAAACCTTTCAAAAAAAAAAAAACACTAAGGTTGTACCAATTGCGCTCTTTGACTAAAGAGGATTTAAGAAAAGCCTTGTCCAGAGTGTGGAGACAGTTAGACTGTTCGAGGCAAGGGTCCTTCAAACGGGTTCATTAAGAAATCCTACCCTTACCTAGGGGCTGATCTATCTACTAAGGTTTCATAAGATCGAATTGGAAACCTATGTGCATCTTAAAAAAAAAAAAAAAAAAAACTTCCGTCACTTTTGAGTTCAGAGTTGAGAAATCTTGGTTCCTTCCCTTTCAGATTTAGCGCTCGCAGAAATGTTGAGTCTTTGTTCGAAATGGAACACCATTTGCTCTCTTTGATGAATTCAATCTTGACCCTTCAAAAAAAAAAAAAAAAAAACTTCCTTCATTACTGGATTCACATCCGAGAAATTCTGGTTCTCTCCCTTTCGGATTTAGCGCTCGTAGAAATGTTTGAGCCCTGGTTCGGATTCGAACACCATTTGCTCTCTTTGATGAACTCAGTCTTGACTTTTCAAAAAAAAAATTTCCATCAATTGGATTCACATTCAAGAAATTTTGGTTCCTTCCCTTCTGGATTTAGTGCTCGCAGAAATGTTGAGCCTTTGTTCGGATTGGAACACCATTTGCTCTCCTTTATGAATCCAAATTTGACCTTTCAAAAAAATCTCATCTCGTGTCCTTTCCAAGGATGCGATTTGCAACATTTGTGCCTAGCGGTGCTAGTACCCATCAATGCTTCGTTGTGAGAGAGAAGATCAACGAGATGTGGAAAAACGGAGTCATAACATTTGACAAAAACTACGGCTCTGCCGCTGTCAACATGGTGTCATGTGGGCAAACTTCAAAATTACCGAAGAAGAAGATCATTACTTCATTCAAGGTAATTAAAATGGCTCAAGCGTCCCAAGAGCTGGTTCCCTATCCAACACCAGATGGACAACCTATATAGGTGCATCCGGATCTCCTAGAAGATGAAAATTGGGAGATCGTCAAAACAAAGCAGACCGCTCAGCAGCGAAGGCAAGCCAAGAGACAACTCCGCAAGCTCAAACAGCAGTAGAAGTCTCAACCAAAATAAGAAGTCCTTGAAAAGGCAGAAACCTCTTCCACTGCTTCACTAGGGGCGACAAAAGAATCCCTTCCCAAAACTTCAAAGGCGGTAAGAAAATTCACCCTTGATGATTTCATGCCACCTCAATACAAAAATGAAACTGCGCAGGGGGCATCATACTCTTGCAACTCGGTAGTTGGATTCTCCATGGATGGATACGAGTCCAGTGATACTGCCAATGATATCGATGAGTGGGAAGAATCCCTTGAAACAGGAGAATACCTCTCCGATGAGGAATCGATTCCCGAATCTCATCTTATGCCAGTAATCTGGTATAACCCATTACAGCCGCAAGGATCCTGGTCCGATGATGAAGAAGACCAAGAGGCTGTCAACCCGGCACCAGCCAATGCTCCAGTGGAACCTAACATTGGTGAACACAAGGAGCAGATGACGAAGAAGATTTGGCTCCTATGCCTAATCTTAAAGAATATGTAAGAATCTTGCAACATCTTGCCATAGAGCAGGAGCAGGATCGCATTAATGATCTTCATCATGATCCAGAATCAGAAGTCCCTGAAAATCAACGGGAACTTTCTCCCTCAACTCCTGAAAATGGAGAAAACAGTTGGATCGATGATCCTCTTACATCCGAGGATGAGTCCGATTCTCAACAGTCTACACTGGGGGCATCTCCTGTCAGGATAACCTGCAATGCGATAGCTCAGGACGATAGTGCCTCTGAAGCTTCCGAAGACACGTACTCCCCAACCGATAGTGCATCTTCCGGAGCTACATCTTCTCAGGTGACTTCCATTGAGATATCAACCTCTCAGCCCTCATCTTCTGAAGCTGTGACATCGGAGCTCAAGCCTCTCCCGATTGATCATCTTGAAGAAACTCCTGCCAATGAAATATTCTTCAATGAAAACCCAGTCGATTGGTCCCAGATACCCGATCTCATAGACGATGTCTGGATTAATAAAGAAAGGTTGTCGGATGCTGTTCAGGACTTGTTTCCGGAAATTGTTTCGTGCAACACAATCACTGAAGACGCCAATGCTGTTACAAAGACGTCTTCAGCAAATGACAAGGACCAACCTCTTGATCCTAAGAGTGATCTTCCAAAAGAAGACCCTTCTCTAGATGCTCTTGAAGTTGGTAGAGGTACCCGTTATGGCCGGGATTACCACAAAAATTACAACCAACCCTCTTCTTCTTATGTAAATCCTTTCGGGAAAGCAAGTTGTAAGTGCTCCAAGTAGCAATAATAATGAAAATGCAGGCCCGAAGGAGGCTTTCAAGTACAACTTGATTGAGCACTTCAAACACATACCTGCACGTCTGCACATCCTTGACTTATTACGAATGTCTCCACAAACTCGTGATAGTCTCATTTCAGAATTACCAGGACTGAATGCAGATGTCGACAAGCATGCCCCACAAGTCCTACAAATTGAAATGGACTATAGGGTCAAAAAATCAAGTACTCCCTCAAAGGGAGAAAAGAAGAAAACTGAAGGATCAAGCAATGAATGCCTCTCGGTACAAAAAGCAGCAAGTGCAACAATTGCCTTCGACAAGGATGACCTCCTGCTAGGCGAGACAAAGCACAACCGACCCTTGTACTTTACGGGGTACGTCAAAAAAATGCCAGTACACAGAGTTCAGATCGATCCAGGTTCTGCACTCAACCTCATCTCTACTTCGGCACTCGAAGAGCTAGGCATCCCACCTAGCAAGCTGAGTCACACGTCCGTATCCATCTTCGGATATGACGGGAGCGCTCAAAGGCCTATCGGCAAAATCAGGTTCAAATTGCAAATCGGCGATCTTATTTCTGAAGTCACTGTGTATGCAACAAGGACCCCTTCATGCTACAATATCCTCCTTGGACGCCCCTGGATACATGAGAACGGTGTCGTCCCTTCAACTCTATATCAGTGCATCAAGTTCGTTGGCAACGATGGCTTGATACATTGGGTGTTTGCAGACAAAAAGCCCTTCAAAGGCAAGGATGTCCATTTTGCAGATGCTCAGATGTATAAAGATGGAAAAGAAGAACATGAGAAAGAAACAATATACTTTGCCGACAGCCTCCAGAAAAATAAAGGCAAACTCTTCAGCAATCATCAGAGGTAAACAAACCTTCCACCAAACTCGAAGTAAGCAATCAAGCTCCCTTCGTCGTCTCTTTCAAATCTCCAAAGCCTTTGGTAATCACTACCAAAGCAAAGAAGACAAAACAAAAGGCTGCGGGCAAGTTCACTGTCTCCTTTTTGTCTATTATGCATGACACAGACTCGGAGTCAAAGCCAGAAGATGACAGACCATCAAGCCAAGCTGATACTCAGCGAGATCAGCCCGCTCTCACTCCTTTGGAGACACTTGCTGATATAGAAGATCCTGCATCTGCTTCCTTTGTTGTTCCGGCAACTTCGCCAAAAGAAAAAGTAATCTTCTTCCACAATTCTGAAGCATCTTCATCACGTCTAGCACTCGAACATTTTGAAGGATGGTATCGTGTACCAGACTTAAATATCTCTCTTGGCAACACGGTGGGCAAACCCATCAAACAAGAAGATGACGACGTTGAGTCTTCCTTGATAGAGATTATCAACTACATCCCAGATCTCAACATCGCTCTTGATGATCCAAACCCCACAGAGTCATTTAAGAAAGGTGACTTTGTGTTCGCGGTTAAAAAGCCATTGGTTCTCATTCGAACATCTGAAATCAACGATGAATCAAGATGGAAAGGGCCTTATATCATTGACAAAACCGTCTCCAATGGAGCATATCTTTCTTCAACTTCGAAGAAGACAGGTTTATGCTGCATAATAAATTTCTACGGCGCTGTTTTTTTTTTAAGCTATGTCACTATTTGCTGTCCAACACAATCTACCTGGTTTCGAGGATCAACCTCTTAAAAGTCCTTGTCACAAAAGCAGGTTCTCTCAATGCCCGACTGGCAAAATGGTCTATCCTTCTATCACAGTTTGATATTAGGTATGTACCACAAAAAGCAATCAAAGGCGAAGCTCTAGCAGACTTCCTCGCAGAGCATCCATTGCCTAAAGATTCTCTACTCAGGGATGATCTCCCAGACGAATTTGTCTACAATGTGGAAACTTCCTTATCAAATGCTTCGTGGGACATGTACTTTGACGGCGCAACCAGGACGAATGAAAAAGGAAAATAAATATCGGGAATTAGCATCCTCTTTGTCAGTCCCGACAAATGCATTATTCCAAACGCCTTTTCGCTAATGGAATCATGTTCAAACAATGCAGCTGAATACCAAGCCCTGATTGTAGGATTGGAACTCCCCCTCGAATCTGGCATCACCATTCTGGAAGCTTTTGGAGACTCTCAACTGATCGTCAACCAAATGAATCATAAATTTGAGGCCAGGAAGCCTATCTGCTACCTTACTACAACAAGGCGCAGTCACTTCGACAAAAACTCAACATCTGTCACATCACCCACATCCTCAGGGGTGAAAACATCCGTGCAGATGCCCTGGTTGGACTCGCCGCATCCATGACAATCCAAGAAGGGGAAAACATGCAAGTCACAGTGTGTCAAAGAAGGATTCTCCCTCCTCTTAACACACATCAAGCAGTTGTTGAATGCCACCAAGTAGTTGGAAGCCGGATGTCCATCCTCAAACCTCCGATCGGCGACTGGGGGGATCCGTTCATTGATTACATCATGTTTGGAATCCTACCTGAAGATTCAAAAGAGCGGGTAAGCATCCAAAGACGAGCCCCGAACTTTCATTTGGATATTCCTTCAAAAATACTTTACAGAAAATCCTTCAACGGAGTACTCCTACGCTGCTTATCACAACAAGAGGCTGAGGAAACTCTCAAAGAAGTTCATGCTGGTCTTTGTGGAGCCCATCAGGCTGGTCCTAAGTTCTACAATCAGATAAAAAGGCTAGGTTATTATTAGCCTACCATGGTAGCTGATGTAATCCAGTTTGTCAAGCGTTGTCAAAACTGCCAAATTCATGGAGATTATGTCCACATGCCTCCAGAATGGCAACATCCAACAGCAATCTCATGGCCTTTCGAAGCCTGGGGTATGGACATCATAGGTCATATCTCTCCCCCATCAAGTAAAGGTCATCGCTTCATATTCGCCGCTACGGATTATTTCTCTAAGTGGTCAGAAGCATTTGCGCTCAGCGAAATGAAGACCTCATCAGTCCTTCAGTTCTTGCGCACCAATTATTTGTCGCTTCGGCATACCTAAAAGATTCGTCCATGATAACGGACCACAATTTCGGGATCACAGATTCTACAGGTTCTGCGACAAATACAAAATCCAAAGTTTTCCTTCGACTCCATATAATCCAACAGCGAACGGACTAGCAGAAGCCTTCAACAAGACACTCTGCAAAATTCTCAAGAAAATGGTCTCTAGTCACAAAAGAGACTGGGGCGACAAACTATCAGAAGCTTTGTGGGCCTATCGAACCACCGTTCGAGGACCAACCCATAGCACACCATTCTCTTTGGTCTATGGATGCGAAACTGTTGTCCCTTTGGAAGTACAAATTCCTTCCTTAAGGGTATCTCTGTGAAATGACATGACGCAAGAAAGCAATGTCAAATTGAGACTCCAAGAGCTGGATAATCTCGATGAAAGACGACTCGAAGCTCTACAAAGCATTGAGTTATACCAAGCACGCATTGGAAGATCTTTCGATAAGAAGGTCAAGCGACGTGCCTACAAAAGGGCGACTTGGTTCTTGCATTAAAAAGACCTATAGTCTTTGCCACAATTCCAAAGGCAAATTTGAACCAAAATGAGAGGGACCCTTCATCGTCGACAAAGTCTTCTCCAACGGCGCATATGCTCTTCTAAACATGGAAGGAGACAGATGTATGCTGCCCATCAACGGCAAGTTCTTAAAGCGGTACTACCCTTGAAGACTTCCTCAAACGAGACAGAGCGATATCTACGCTGCCAAAGCCTATTTCCAGGTACTTGCTCGTCAAATCCATTCCCTTTTGAAAATTTCATCTTTATGTTGAAGTTTCTAAAAAAGAAAAAACTTTCAAAACAATTCAAACAAATCGCCTTTCACGGCAAACAAACAAAAAAACGCCTCCTACGGCATTCTCAAAAACAAACTTGTCTCTTTTCTTAAATATTTATGCAATTTGAAAAGTTAGAAAGAATGATTGATTTCCTTTCTACTTGTGAAGGTGAATCTCCGGATCATCACAATTCCAAATTCCAAGTAGAATAGAAAATCTAGCATACCCGTACAAAAATGTTGATACCCGCATTTTCCTCCTCCGCTGAAACCCAGCAGCCCCCGGGGCGGAAGGAGAGGACGGAAATCGAGGCTCCATCAAAGGTAGGTTTTGTGTCGGCAAAGGATTTCTCAACATATTTCAGTGCGTCGGCAAAGGATTTCCCAAGGTATGTTGCTGCTGATTTCTGCCTTTTAGATATTTTTATTTTTTGTCTTAATAAATGAGAAAAGAGGTTTTTTTTTCTTAAGATTGGATTTTTGGCCTTTTGGGTTTGATCCATGTTTCAAGTGGGTCAAAAGTTTTGATAATCTATTCATGAGGCACACCTACTTCCAACAGATATTCAAAAATTCCTTGAGAGGGTGTTTCCGCTTTTTAAGGTATCAAGCAGTCAAAATCCCTTGTAAAAATTCCTAAAATACAGCATCTTTTGAAATGTTACTTGTGGTCTTTTAAATCTTACTCATTTCAGATAGGATCTGAAAGAATGTATTGAAGGACTCATAGAAACGTTCAAGGATATTATTTGAATGGAGAGTTCGAAATTCTCCTAAACAGATTTTTGAATACCCACAAGCCATATACATGAGGCTAGAGTATCAATCTCATCACCTGCTGGACTCTTCTAAAGTATTTCTCTTTAAATAGGACCACCCAACTTACCATCATGCCCCAGAAGATGGATACTGACATGTGGCTTCAAATATGAAGTGACATGTGGCTTCAAATATGAAGATTCGAGTTTCTCCTATAAATTTGCATCCTCCGATGCCAGTATGACACCTCATATTCCTTATTTTTTTTATGGTGCGAGCTTATTATCTAAACCCAACAAATTCGTTATGAACGTCAAAAGGTTAGGGTTGAGTTGCTGGGTCACACGACAAAAGTCTTCAGGTCACGTCCCCAAAAATAATAATTGGGGAAAAATGTGAAAAATTAAATTAAATTCAAATTCCTGAGTTTAATATAACACAAGCTTCAAAAAGTGGACCCATAAAATTTCCAAAGCGTGGTGAGTAAAAATAAATTTCATTAAATGCAACGGAAGCCTTATTCAATTGGTATTCAATATTAATAAATAAGATCCAACACGAACATCAAAAAAGAATTAATAGTTAAAGATGAATAAATGAAACAATTACTAAGGAAAGGTTTATCATTAAAAGAACATTCATCAAAATAATTGCTAAATTGACGTTCTTTCTCATGCTGGCTCAGACGGCTCCAAAGCCATCTCCGGCATCTCACTATGGTCCGTTAGTTGGCTCAAACGTTTGAAACGTTTAATCCTCCTCCACCTCCTCGGTAAAGTAAGGCTAGGTACCTATGCACCAAATATTATAAAGTAAATAGCAAGAACATGATCATAATTTGAAATTCAATACGATAACGAGTTGAGTAAAGACAAGTGAGATCATATAGAAGTAATAACAAAGATAAATTAAGAAAGAACGTATGACATAAATCCAAATAAAACAAAAAAAGCAATATAATTCACACGGAGACAAGTGTCCTCGTTATGGGTGGTCAACCCTAAATAAATAGGGAGAGCCCGTCCATAACGTCGGTGGTCATAAACCGATCAAAATATCATGATAATCTGTTCATATTCAAAGTGGATTGTAAATGATCCAGTCACATCGGTGATCAACTATCCATAGATCGATCTGCAGTCGTCCATAAATGAGCCACATAAACATAAATATATATAAATATAATAGACCTGAATAATAATGCTCCGACATAGAATCCTAAGTTAAAATGAAGTGCTGGCCATTCCACGTTCCATATCATAGTCAAATTAACATACATAATTTGCCAAACCACCTCATAGTCCATAAACAACATAATAGGGTATGCCATGGTTGAAAATCTCGGTCTCGGTCGCGGTATCGGCCGGGCCGAAAAACCGATATGATATCGGTATCGGTCGCGGATATCGGTCCGTCGCGGTGTGAATTTTTTTTTAATCCAAAAAAATTTGCAAAAATATCCAAAAAATCCAGAATATTAGAAAATGCTGGAATACAATACTTTTTTCCATTAGTAATAACAATAAATCAAAATCTCGGTCACCTTAAGTTATGAGTCCTGTCTGTGTCGCAGTTCGCTATTTTTTTTAGTATTTCATATAGTGCAACCATTATTAATGCTCATGATCAATTTATTAGTGTAAAATATAAGAAAATAAAGATAACATATCAATCATCATTTAATGCTAAGTGCTAACTCAATCATCAAATAAGTTGTGAAATTCAAGACCTTGAAGATGACACATTAAAATCAGAAACATAATAGTGAGATAGATAAATCATAAAGCACTTGGGCATCAAAAGGTTCATGGTTCACCTGAAATTAGAGGGGACTAGTACTAGAGAGAGATTGATGAGTATGAGTGAATGACAGATTGACAACCTAATTCCAAGTGAAATGTAGTCCTGGCTCGATATCATCATCATCATCATTTCTTCGGTATTGGCTAAAAAGATATGCTCCATACTGTTGCGCAGCACTACCATAGCCATGACCATATTCATATTGGTCTTGATAAGATGATGAACTATCCTGATCTCCTGTGGATTGAGATGACTGGTTGTAGTCAAATGGCATGAAATAGGCATGAGGGGCATATAAAGGTCGTTGGCTAACTGGTGGGTTAAGCCTCCCTTGCTCAATTAACATCTGTTCAATAGAAATAATGGGTGTTGGAGAAGGGCGTACCCAATTAGGGTCATATGAATAACCCTCATGCTGTCCATACATGGCACCTTGTTGGCCAACATAACCCCCATGCTGTCCATACATGGCACCTTGGCCAACATAACTCCCATGATGACCATGAGTACCAGTGCTACTACTACCCCCTGCCTCAGTCTGTCCAACATGTCTAACATAACCACGGCAAGGATCTAACTCAGTAGCATCAGGAAAATGCTCAACTGTCTTATAAGTGACAGGCTCATCATCTCTATAATGACCCTCATCCCCGAGAGAGTCGGGTGGAATTCCTGCTGATGATGAAGAAGTAGAAATACTTGACTCACTCTCCTCGTCCACCTCCTTTCCTCTTAGCTCACTTGTATTAGGTGCGCGCCCCTGCTGCATTGTCAAGTTTATTTCTTCTATCCTTTCTGCAGCCCTCACTGGCTCAGGCCTATCCCCAGTCAAATCTTGCATCAACTCCTCAAACTCCGGGTCTTGGTCTAACAACGGTTCTTCTTGTTCCTCTAGCCATTGACCTAACACGGTATCCTCATCTGAAAAGATATAGTCCAAATTAATTGGACAGAAATAATCTCGATGATCCTCAAACTGTCTTCTCCTTCTATTTCTACTCCGGAGCTTGAGGTTGTAGTGGATGTAGACCAATTTATTTAGCTTCTGCATTATCAATCTATTTCTTGGTCTAGTGTGGATAAATGAGAAGGTGCTCCAGTTTCTTTCACAATTGGAAGACGATGTAGTTTGACTAAGGACTTTAATAGCAATCATCCTTAGTGCAGGAGCACTCTCTCCATAATTTAACCACCATTCAGCTAAAAAAAATAGAAATGATATTAGAGTTAATAAAATAATAGTAAGTCCTTGAATAATATAGAGATGACATTACAATCAATACCAGGATAGGTCTGTGTGATAGCTCTCCGTGCAGTCGTCGTTCCAAAGCTTCCCGCACGTACGTTGTATATGTCAATCTGAAGACATTAATGTAAAAAAATAAATTAGAGAAATTACAATGTTATATGCTTTTTTCCTTAATTATCCTACTTCCTACAATCCTACCTGATTAGTAGCCCAAATTGCTTCATCTGTACTCTCTGCCAGTCTTTCAATTACATTTTTTAGTCCCACACGGATTTCATCTGATATGTGTCCATCCGTAAATTGGGGATTAAAGAAGTATCCTGTAAAACCAATGAATCTTAGTCATTGATAAATTAATATAGTGAGGAGAGACTAGAGAGTTGAATACAACAATTCAAGTATTAAAGGAAATAGCCTTCACTTACCAGCAGTGTGTAAATCATGTTTCAATTGTCGTCCCCATCGATCGTCGATGATCTTCCAATACTTTTTGTAATATCTACAATCTGCTTGGATAGCTAGCTTTGATCTCTCCATGGCCTTATGTAAGAAGCCCATTGTTGGCTTATCATCACCATCAACCAATCGAAGAACCTTTATTAGGGGATCAAAAACATTTAAAACACCCTTCACATGAGGCCAAAATTTGTTGGATTCAATTATTTTACATACTTCAAGAGTAATGGGACTTGGCCTCTTTCCCCATTTTGAATTCAGGAACTCATGTGATTTTATCAATTGGAGAAGTCCTTCTCTATACTTGTAAACACTTTCGATAGCAATGAAGTGGGTGGCAAATCTAGTGATGCCAGGCCGTAGTAATTCATGGTTGTCTGTATATGTTTTCATCATGGAAATGAGTCTATATGATTGATAAAAAAAATTGGTAATCTTCTTTATCTTACCAATCACTTGCTGCATGACTTTTCCTTTTGCAATATCTTCAAGCATTAAATCCAGGCAATGTGCTGCACATGGAGACCAGAAAATCCTTGGCCTTTGTTTCATAAGCATCATTCCTGCAGCCTTCATGTTTGCAGCATTGTCAGTAACAACCTGAATTACAAAATCTGCCCCAACTTCTTCAATCACCTCATTCAATAACTTATTAATATATTTTGCATCTTGGACGTAATCAGTTGCATCAACTGATTTGATAAACACCGTGCCCATAGACGAGTAGACTAGAAAATTCAAGAGATGACGATGTGTGATGGTCGTCCACCCATCGCACATTAGTGTGCAACCTCTTTCCTTCCATGCCCATTTGAAAGTTTGCACCCAAGCTTGCAACTCTTCATACTCTTTCTCAACACAGACATGCCCAATCTCATAAGGGGTGGGTGCCTTTATACCTGGACCATGTTCTGCAGCTGCATCTAACATGGTGGTGAAATAAGGAGAAGATGCCTTGTTGGGTGGAATGCCTCCATCCAAAAAGAAACTTCCCAGTGGCTCTCACTAGATTTTCTCTTACTTTACTAAACTTGCCCTTTAATGCTTTCATAATGCTGGGCTGCTTTGATGTTGGTTTTCTATAAGCAAATGGGTCAGTTGGCCCCACCACATCCGGCCTACGAGGTGCATGTGTAGGAAGTTTTTCAATCTCCTCAATGTCTGGATCTTGACGCGGTTGTTTTTGACTAAATGCCCGTCGCAAACTCGCTCCCCCAAGTCCGGATGACCCACCCTGCTCATATTGGCTAGCTCTAGTAGCTGCTTCATATTGCATTCTTCTCCTCTCTTCCTCCTCCTGAAGGGACCTCACACTTTCTCTCCTAGCCCTCCTCATTTCCTAGTCTTCATCGTCATCATCTGAGGAACCAAATATTTCTTCTCTGCATGCATCAAATTCCTCAGTTCTTCTTCTTTCTTGTACAACTTTTTTTTGTGCAGATGCATTAAGGAGCTCCTGCATTTCAGCTTTCACATTTGGTGGCACTTTATTACATTTTTGCACCTGTCCTGATACATGTGCCAAATGTTGTTTCAATCGAGTAATCCCGCCATTGAGCACTCGTCGACAATAATTACATTTTACTTTACTTTTACTTCCGACTGCTTCACCATGGCTCCATCCCGCATCTATGTTACGCACCATCTTGTTCCTATAAAATAAGAAATTCATGTAATAGTAATACTCTAACAATAATTATTTTTAGAAAAAAAATTTAATAAAATCATTTCCAAAATCCTAAATATATAGATCTAGCATGAAAGTATGTAGATTAATCATTTACACACCATACAATGATCATGAATCATTAAAAGAACATATTTATGATGAAATCCCCAAAAAATGATATATTATAATTCAAATATTAAAAAATCCGAAAATAAAATAATTAAAATAAAAATCTAAATCATGTTTATGACTATGAGTAGATATAGATTTATCATCTACATTCTACACACTATTAATAAGCCTTTGATATGAGGTAACAACTAACAAGTAATAATAATTATTTTTAGGAAAAAAAAATAATAAAATCATTTTTAAAATCCTAAATATATAGATCTAGCATAAAACTATGTAGATTAATCATTTACACACCATACAGTGATCATGAATCATTAAAGGAACATATTTATGATGAAATCCCCAAAAAATCATATATTATAATTCAAATATTAAAAAATCCGAAAATAAAATAATTAAAATAAAAATCTAAATCATGTTTATGAGTCTATGACTATGAGTAGATGTAGATTTATCATCTACACACTATTAATAAGCCTTTGGTATCACAAATATTCTAACAAGTTACAAGTAACAACAATTATTTTTAAGAATTTT
Source organism: Umbellularia californica (assembly GCA_028538565.1). Classification (NCBI taxonomy): domain Eukaryota; kingdom Viridiplantae; phylum Streptophyta; class Magnoliopsida; order Laurales; family Lauraceae; genus Umbellularia; species Umbellularia californica. The sequence continues at coordinate 20,875,458 of JAPQWN010000005.1, read as the reverse complement.
TTTTTTAATAAAATCATTTTCAAAATTCAAAATACATAGATCTAGCATAAAAGTTTGTAAATCAATCATTTATACACCATACAATGATCATGAATCATTAAAAGAACATAGTTATGATGAAATCCCCAAAAAATGATATATAATAATTCAAATATCAAAAAAATCCGAAAATAAAAAAAATTGGAAAAAAAAGTTCAAAATCATGTGTATGAGTAGATCTAGCATGAAAGTATGTAGATCTAACTTCTAAATGAAGAACATAAATAAATCACAAACCTAATGATTTCTATACTTCATCTAAAAAATTAAAAAAAAAAATCACATGATAAAATGCTTTGGGTTGATTTTCTCATACCTTAAATAATATTTTCTTCAAAAAATTAATGTGGGATTTTGAAATGTTGAAGAGGGAGTGGTTGGGCACTTGGGCTGCTGGCTGCTGCTATGGTTGGAGAAGAGAAGAGAGGAAGAGGAAGATGGGGAAAAAGTAGAAAAAAATTAGGGCTTTCTTCATTATATATCATCTCGGCCGATATTTTGAAAATATCGGCCGAGATATCGGTTAGGGCCGAGATGATATCATCTCGGCCAATATATCGCCATTTTCAGGGGATATATGACCGAGACCGATATCTCACTGAGATATCGGCTCGGTATCGGCCGATATTTAATTTCATGGGGTATGCATCTAAAGGAATACATAACATAAACCAACATGTGCATGCAAATACAAAGGTCAAGACATAGTTGCGAATCAATCCTAAGGTTAGACATATATTCATATACCCGTCAACATACAATAATAAATGCTAATGAGCTAAGGACGTTACATCTCTCCAAGTTCATGATGCATAGATCCAATGAAAGATTCCCAATAGAGATGTATTGACCCCTTTCTCGCTAAAGTTCATTAAAATCATGTCAAGTAATTGAATCCTACGTCAATAAGATATTGTATGCCCAAAGACGGTTCTTATGTTAAGTCCGGGAAGATATTTAAGGTCATTAGATCCGTATGAAGTCCCATGCCCGATGCCATAAATCCCCAAATGATAAAGAGCCAAAACAGTGGAAAGTAATCATAAATGGCCCAAGTGCACTGAACGTTCGAACGTACGAGACCAACATTTGATCGTTCAGGGTCTCAGGAGCAAAGAATTCCAAAAGTTCAAACGTTCATGAGGCACGTTCAAACGTTTGAAGCCTCTGTCCTTTTGGCCCGGACCAATCTAAACTCGAACGTTCGAACGTTCATTGGAAACGTTCAACATTCAGTTCGTTGGCCAATTCGCACACAGACACCAAAATTAGGGTTTTTCCCCTTTTTCATCCTTTTTTCTATATGTGCCAAAGGAGTGTCCAATCCATCCAAAATTCATATGAATCACATTCCATTAGAAAGGAAATGGAATCCACATTTCCATTCCTAAATCATCAAATATCCCAAACATCCATTAAAATTTCCTAATCTACCATTATCATTTAGAATGCAATTAAACAAACCTATATGCATTAGATAGAAATTAAAGATCAAAACACATATTCAATATCAAATCATGATAATGTACTTGCCTTTCACCGGGGTTTGAAGAAAATGCAACAAATAGTAACCAATACCCAATCCGAGATTACCACGGCGCTCGATCACAATCTTAACACCGATCTAACATAGAAGATGGGATGGAAATGCTCAAATGAACAGATCCATTGTATTTTTACCCAAAACCGAAAGATTAAGAATGTCAGCTAAGAGTATAGATTTATTCCTAATGGTTTGAGGAGATGGTTACCTGAGATAAGAAAGTTGAACCAAGAATGATGATATCCTCTAATCTTGATTCTAATAGCTGGATCAGGCTTGGAAAGTTGAAAAAGGAAGAATACGAATGGGAAACGAGAGTAGTTGCAAAGATAACTGTGGACAGATAAAGACGTGCCCTCTTAAGACCAAGGATTATGTTAAAAGGAATATTTTTTAGGCTTAAGTTATTGGGTTAAAACCGCGGGTCAAGTCATCTACCTATTAAACCATCTCACCGATCTACAGACTTAATCTAACATGTACCCCACTTAATCCTAACCACTTAAATAACTAAAATACATTTAATTAAAATAATAATAATATTCTAATTAAAATATAATAAATATATTAAAAGCGGGACCGGGATCTTACACTTCAACTTACACGCATTGGTGATCGACCCTGATGAACGGTGCAATCCCAGCATAGAGCTGTTGTAAATAAGGACAATATTATCCTACTAGCCATCAATATCATAGCACTATTGGAAATCCACAGTAAAACACAGCAACTGACTATTGATGAATTGAATGGAAAAAGGAGCAAATCTCAAATTATAAATACATGAAACAACAACATAAATACACACATATTCCTTTAAGAGTTCATAGCAACCAATTCCTTCATCAATCAATAACACATCCTTCAAAGTCCATTCTCTGGCTATTCTCTGCTGTCTTGCATCGCTACAGCAATCACATGAGCTCTCGAGAGAACTCGAAGGGGAGAGAGATGTGTTTCTACAACAGAGACAAACGGGAGTTTACAGGGAAGTGGGAAACAGGGATTGGGGTCTTTGGTCTGGGCTTGTGTTTCGGTTCTGCTTCCTTTCTCTGCCCATCATCGCATGAAATTCGCGGAGGAGATCCAAAACAGCTGAAAACAGCAGATAAAAAGGCCATTTTTGTTTCTTCTGGTTTTGGGAACTGGTTTTCTGAAGTACTCTTTTCTCCTAGGTTTCTGTAGAAAGCTGTGATTAAATTTGATTTGTATTCCTGTTTGTGATAAGTGTGGAGCATTAGGCAAGAGACTACATATACATAATACATGACACTGTTTAAGGTGATGAGAAAATTTGGTAGCTTGCCAAGCAAGGAAGGATGATTGACTTTGACCACTTGAGTCCATAATCTATTGCTACTTCATCAGCAAGTTTTAGAGGTAGTGCGCAAGTTCGGCATTACAGCGGAGAAGTGTTTTTTGGTGCGTTTCTGCTGGAGTCACGTGCCTCAGGAATCTACTTCACTGGAGAACGTGCTCAGCACAGGCTGCATAATACTTACTTACCTACAGTCCAGTTCATAGGACCCACTTAAGATGCATGTCTTTGAATGGGAAGAGGGCAAATTGACAAGCCTCTTCCAACACATTGTTTGGGTAATTCACTTACTAGCATAATAGCCCGTGCTAAGTAGGGGCACGACCCACACAGCTAGATTCCCCGGTCCATTTAACTATTTTTCACATTGTACTTTGACAAATAATTACAAATTAGTCATGAGATCAAACCTCCCAACCAAGATACATTTCTAGTTTTTTCACCATGGCGGCTAAATAAAAAAATCAAAATTGAAAATAATATGGTCAAAATTGAATTCAAAACGTTCTGCTTCAATATATTATAACTAGCAAAACACGCTCTCGCTTATCGCGGGCAATATAATTTATAATATTAAAAAATAATTAATAATTTTAAATAATTAATTTAAAATTAATTATTTAACCATAGATCTATAACTATAGATTTATAATTTATGACCATAGATCTATGCAACGTATATCCTTATATGTTAGAAAGAATATTTTGAGATCACATGAGAAACCATCTTTATCTAAAAGTCTAATGTGTAGATAGATGTGTTGAATGTGTTTGACTATATATTTAGATAACTAAAAATTAAAAATTTCTCTCAAATCTCTAAAATCTCTCCTTAAATTGAAATTGAAATCTAAATTGAGCTCTAATTTTGCAATCAATTGCGAAATTAGAGCTAAATTTCGAAATCAAATCCTACCTCTATAATATATATTAATTGAGTGAAGTGAATAGAATAGAGAGAAAATAAAAGTAGAAGCGGTCAAATCAAAATGTGTCTTTTTGTCATTTAAAATAAAGAACCAAAAACTGAGTACTAGAACTGTTTGATCGAACTGATCTTGCCCACCATCCTAATCCAGTTCCAAACCAAATCATCCCTTCCACCCCGTAGCAGTCCAGCTCTATGGAGCCCATTTGGACACACCTTTGATCGGTACTGTTCTTTTGATAATCTTGTCATAACAAGATCTATTATCAGGCCTAATTCTTTTTGCATTGAACTTTTACTCACTGTTGTCTTAAATCACATAAAGATGTACAGTTAAGACGCTATTGGTTTGGATTGTATTGAAGTGAAGGCTCAAAGTAAGAGAGGCAAGACAAAAAAAGAAGGGTTCATATCAAAAAGTACCAAATTTCAAAAAAACATTTTCTTATTTTAGAAAAAAGTTGAAAACTATTTCTCTCATTCCACTAAATGAAAGTAAACCACCTAGTATATCGAATGATAGAATACATTTTGGGTTGATGAAATTAGAAACAGTGACCAATCCAACAAGGTTAGCTGTGTACGAAGAGATTAGGTATTTTTTTCCCCTTCATAAGAGCCTCCACCGGAACACTTCAATTGGCTCGAGTTGGCTATTCTTTCAATTAAATACCATTTTTAATTTCAATTGTATAAATAAGTTCAAGGGACATCCAATTAAACGACTTCGATCAAGTGAAAATGGTCCTCACATGGTTCAATATTTTTTTTTTTAAATGTACTGGTGGTTGTATTTGTAAAGACAGTTTGAAAGAAAAAAAAAAAATACTGGTTGGTGTATTTGTAAAGCTGCTTTTGTACTCTTAGGTCATTTATATCTATTGTGAAAAAGAAAATTCCATTTGATGGACGGTCTGGATTGGGTGATGATGGGAACAACATATCATAAAAAGCACTTTTAATTAGGGTGAGGGAAACCCTGCAATCCCAATTTCCAACAATCACCATATTTATTGAGCAACAACACAGAAATCTTCTCTCTATTTTATTCTGTGTTGGCCTCGCATTGGCCTCGCATGATTCAACGATTCTGGCCTAGAGGATAGTTTTTGTCAATGTTTGAATGGTCCAATTAACCTATTTGGTGGGCCACATCACATAGGCTCCAATTGTGTAATAAAGTCCAATTGCACTTCTTCATCCACCATGTTATTAAATTATTTGTATTATTATATAATAAAGAGGAATCACGTAAGAAAAAAAAGGGAGAATAAATGAATAGAGTTGGGAAGTAATTGTTAGTTGTTACATAATTTTTACACCTAGTAGTATGCAGAGTATAACCTTTCTTCTTCTTCTTTTTTTTTCTCCTTTTCTTTTTGGTTCTTTTTTAAGACAGACCTCCTGCCATCATACCATGGATCTACAATGAATTCAAAGAGTGAAGTTTCTTTTATCTATCCATAATCTCTATTACGAGCTTAGTATACATTCTGTGAGTTGATCTATTGGAGAGTTTTATAAACTTATTGGCCTTATCAAATACAAGAAATAGCTTATGAATCAAATCAGTTATAAAACACAAGTTCATGAAGCCATGAATTGGACAGTTCATCGCCTTACACTAAACCATTCGCAATAAGCAATTGATCTAATCTATGGCAGTTACTGTTTTTCTCTAATAGGCCATTGAACCCTAAACCTACAAACTCAGCTACATGCACTTTTTTTAAGGGCTTGTTATGTAACACTGTAGAACCGCACAAACGAATTTCCGATGGAAGAGGATTGGACTCCACTTTTCTCTCTAACAAATGAAAATCATTTAAAAATTACATTTTCTACAGAGTTTTTTATACTGCACCAACGAACTTTGTCAAGGCAAGGAAAGAGGAGAGTTTAGCTTTCATGGAAACTTCCCTTGCACAAACGTCCCCAAAGTCAAAGCCCTTTTCTTCTCCACCACGGAATCTTCTTAACACTCACACATGACAATGGGCCTCATTTGAAGGACTTGGGCAAGCTAATGATTTTTGGCATCTTCATATGATAAAGACTTTATATTTAATTAATACAAGTTTTCCTTATTCTATATTTGGTTTGGTAAAAAATTGTGGCTATAGTTCAATACTTTAGTATAAAGGGTCAAGATTGGTTTAAGGGTTTTGTTTCTTATTGCTTTTTTTATTTAAAGATGTGGTGTTGCCGGCTCCTACTGGTTAGAGCTGATAGATGAGAATAAAAAGAATTATTTGCGACGTCCGTTGTGTGAGGCCTTTCTATGTTCTTTCTTGTTGGAGAGTCTATTTGTTTGCATTAAAGTACATAGGAATTGAATATATATATATATATATAATTTATACCATTACTAGTTAAAAATGAAGATCCATGTGAATTTTAAAAAATAGCATCAAATCACCTTTCCTCTCAAGGAATTAGAATAAAAAGAAGATGAAAAATGAATTACTAGCCAATTTCCTTTCCTTTTTTTTCTCAAAAGCTAAGATCTAAATTCTCAAATCCAACCATTCTATTACCTACGCCCTTCTAGATCATAAACTTTGGTCCTCAACCTTTCACTCACACATTCAACTCTCCTACCCGCCTGCACACACTTGTACGGCTAGAACCTTATCCCCCGACAACATTCCAATAACATCATCCTCTAGAATCTAAAACCCAAATCCATCCATTCATCCAACCTGCCTGAAACTCAGGCCATGAAAACACTCATAAAAAAAGTACCAACTCTATCAAGAAACCTTTCACCGTCAGGAAACCCATCAGGTATTAAGAAATGAGACAACTAAACCTAATAACCTAGCAAGTGTTTGAAAAATGCCTCCAAACAATCAACCTAGAGATCTCATTTGGTGAATTTCAGATAAAAGGGGTACCCAAGAAGCTATATTGACATCAATAAGGGATCATTTGCCTTTTTCACATGTGATGCAACAATGGATTTTACATACATAAATGTTACATATGCAAATGTTATGCATCTAAAACACATTAACATTTTTATCAAAATCACCATTTTCACGAGTAGATGAGTGCATCGAATAGTCTTAGATTTGTTTAAATGTTTTGGACGCTTTTCATAAATTTCTCAAAATCCATGAAGATTTAAGATATGAAACTAAATGTCTTGTTGGTTATCATTTATATGAGAATATTAAATAGTTAAGATCATGAAATGGGGGCCATAGAAGTGCAGAAAATTAGATCTATATATAGCTAGGGTTTTTTGTATGCTTTTCATAAATTTTTCAAAACCTAACTATATTTATCTAAATTAATCGTCTTAGGGTTTATTAGTTAAAGAAACAAATTCGGTTCAAATTATAAATATGGAGCCAAAGAAATGGAAAGATAAAGAGTGGTTGATGGGTTTTGATCCCATGACCAAATGCAATTGCCATGTGAGATTGTACAAGCACCTTATGCAAGTGGGAGACAGGAAAGTGACTTTCACAACTATTTAGGTGTGAAAATTTTCATGTAAAAGTGGCCTTAGCTACACACCATTTTTACACCTCGTTTACGCATCACGTGTAAATGAGCGCAAACAAATATTATGATGTGTAACCATTACACATGAATCATTTACAAATGAAAAGCAAACAACCCTTAAATACATGTATGAAGGAGTGAAAACTACCTCTAGAGAGCCATGTGAATTTCAAGTGACCATAGGTTTACATCAAGGGATTATCGATAAGACCTTATCATTTTTACATTGATTATGGATAAGCTAAGTCCTCATATTCAAGAGGAGGTAACTTGTTGCATGTCATTTGCAGATAAGATAGTGTTAGTGGAACAATCAAGAGATGATGTAAATGCGAAACTTGAGAGATGATGAGAGGGACTTCAGAATCTAAGGGCCTTAAAATAAGTCATAAAAAGATAGAAAATATGAATTGCAACTTCGAAAGGGATGAACAAAGATGTAACTACAATAAGAATTGAAGTTCAAGAGACGGCACAAAGAAGTTTCTTCTAATACCTTCGCTCTAATAATTAGTGAGGATGGAGAGATTGCCAAACATAGGGTTAGAGTTGGATGTTTGAAGTGGAGTGCTTTGTGATCCACATTGTCAAACATAAGATTAGAGTTGGATGGTTGAAGTGGAGAGCTTTGTGATCCACACATACCAACAGGACAAAAAGAAAGAAAAGTCTTACAAGACAATGATTAGACCAATAATGATCTATGGAGCAGAATATTCGCTAATTAGAAAACAATACGTGCAAAAACTGAGTGTAGCAGAGGAGAGAATGTTGAGATGACTATCTGGTAAACCTAGGATAGAGCGCATTCAAGAGTATTTAGGGGTAGCATCAATGGGCGATACATTGAGAGAGGCTCATTTGATATAGTATAGACCTGTCCAACGCAGGCCAACAACGTCAATAATGAGGAAAAAATTTTCTATACAAGTTGAAAACCATTCAACGAAAAGGGGTAGGCCGAATAAGACATGGATGGAGGTAGAAAGGATAGATCCAAAGAAGTACAACTTATTCAAGGATTTGGCCTAGGATAAGACTGGAATGGCGAAACAGAATTCATATAACTAACCCCAACATGGTTAAGATAAGGCTTTGATGACAACAATGAGATGGGCGGGATAACCTTTGATCCATTAGGTTTAGCCCATTTGATAGAAAGACATTGTGTAAAAATGTAAGAATTCCATCCCAATTAAACAATCAGTTCTACGTGTGGTTGTCTTAATGTCTCCATGAAGGCCAATAAATACCCAGAGAAGTCCAGAAAAATATCATAGACAATTGACATAATAAGCATATTAACTAGATATCTGGGCATTGGTAGCAATTTAAAAAAATAAAGGCAAAAAAGAAAGAAAGGCCCGAAGTCATCAGTGTAAGACAAAACAAAACTATCTTCAACTAATTCTTATGCTTCATAAGAGAAGTACAATGTAGGCTAACCTGAATTATGCATACAGACTACAGAATTCTAAGAGGCATATCCGATACTGGTGTTTCAGAGGCAAATATTGTATCATGAACTATTCAGCTCCGGTGCCTCCATTTCTCAAAGGTGTATCTGCAAATTTCCATGAGTGCAAGAGTGTGTTTTCATAAGAGCAAAGGCCAGCTACCTCATCAGCAGGCACAGCATCAGAAATTTCATTCAAATCTCGTTGTGTGAACCTGACCTTCAATGATCCGATGTTATTATCTAGGTTCTTGATTTTGGTTGTTCCTGTAAAGATTCGCAAAACATTTGAGGTCAAAGTCGGGCAGTAAGCATTATGTCAAATAATAGCATCTGCAATGTAACATCATTGCCACCTTTAAGACCATGTCCAAGCCATCCAACAGGACCCAAATTTGGGCAGATCTACTTATCAGTTGAGTAATACAGTTACAAAACAAAGCGGTATATGAGGGAGAAAAAACATCAATTTTTCATATTCAGCGTACATATGCAGCCAAACAGAGAGTAGATCCATGTCGACATGGTGAAGTCAGTAGGGTAATTGGATTTGGAAAAGGTTGCCTGGCACATGGCTGGACTGGAGTTGTGTATGAAGAACATAGGCATACAGTGACTTACCTGGGATAGGGACCACGCCATCCCCTTGATGTAGCAGCCATCCAAGAGCTAGTTGAGCAGAGGTGCACCCATGCTTTGCAGCCAAGTTTTCAATGCGATGGTAGAGTATTTTGTTCTTCTCTAGATTCTTGCCGGTAAACCTTGGGTGTTTACTCTGAGTAAAAAAATTTTAAATATGCATACAGATATAAGAACGATAGGCGATGAGTTCACTGAATTCATAATCAATACAATAAAGGTGTTGATAAAAATAATTTGGTATCCAGTCGTTCATCTTCAAAGCATTGCACAATGAAAAAAAGAAAAATGGAAAATTAGGGACCTATCATATTGATTGATTTTGAAAGAATTCATTCAATTGTGTTCAGTTGTGAGGCTTAGAATATTAAATCCATTCCAAGATCTCATTTTCAAAGATAAAATGGTGAAGTATCACTGATGAGTCTTCATAACATCAATAGTTGGGTCATGTCTTGTATTCTGGTTCGACCGGATTGGTTCAATGGGTTAGCCAATGACCAGGTTCAAGGTAAAGGATATTTTGGTCATTGTAGCGGGGCTTTCTTGAGACCATACCAACTTATGATCGATCCGACCCTTATCCGATCAATCGGGTCTTGTGTCTTCCGAATATCTTCTATTTTTCTTCTTTTTCTTCTCGTCAGATGTTCCGATGAGGCGATGACACAACCATAGTCCATTCTAAAATAAATAGAAAAGTACAACTCAATGGACCCAGAGTACTGTCTAACCTATGAATTAGCCAACATATGAAAATCCGAACACAATGCTCTAGACTATCATTATCAATTTATAATCATTATCACCACCTTAACCTAATCCCACTGATATGAGGTCAGCATAATGTGTTCTACTCAAAATATAATAAATATATGACTCATATATTGCATCTTTATTAGCTTGTTTCATCGCCATGTTTATAATTAGATGAATGGAGACACTTACTAATGACTATCCAGGGCAGACATCAGATGGAAGTCCTTATGAGGGACCCAACTCCATCTTCCAATGCTTAAGATTTAATTTAAGAAAGACAAACATCAGAACAAAGTCCTTTAACTATACAATGACATATGGCCAAGGCGAGAATACTCCCTTCCCATGAGGACCTTAGAAAATCATCCATGGAAATATATTTGCAGGGAATAAATCACAACCAACAATTATGATAAATGTGAACCTAAACATCAGCGAAAGCACCTCATCATATGGCTCATATGGCTGAAATAAGAGCATGGTCTAAGAAGATAAAAAGAACAATCAAAAGCCAAGTTCATACCAAGGAAGTATTTTCAGGAATATTCTCCACAACTGCTTTTCCACCAAAAAAACCACGGCCAAGAGGACTATATGCAACTATCCCAATACCAAGCTCCCTGTATTTTAAATGTCCACATTTAATCATGCATTAGATACATATTTTAAGAGAGAGAGCAACAAACAAATTGGAAATTTGAGAAGATAAAAAGATGCAACAAGTCAATTGTCAACAATGTCAGCAGAAGATAATAATGATGCTTCTATACAGATAAAGACATGATACATTCAATACACAAACAGAATGAAGAGAACAAATTCTGGCATTCCGTTCACCAATTCAATATCAAGATAAAAATAGAGCAAAGGAAAAGGAATATAATACGACAGGATAATGGTTAAATAGTAACTTATTAATAACCATTGGCACAGAACCATGAGCAATTTGATATTATATTGCATTATTGCCACTGATGACACTTTTAAGTAAACTTTGAACTAAGGTTGTAAAGGGGTTGATCAATCCTAGCCAGTTCCCAATCCTAAAATCCATTAATTGGATCTGATGTTGGTCTGGATTGAGTGTCAACTCTAAGGGTTAAAGCTATATAACACTTAAAAATTATTAAATTATCCTAATGTAATATATTTAGTTGTATGATATCTGAGTCTAAGATCCATCACCATTTATTTGAGCTTGGGCCCTATACATGGACCTGGTTTATTATGTGTAGACTTGGACCAAGTATATTTCAAGTTGAGTCTAGGCAGGTCTCTCTAGGCCAACCCAATCCATTTGCAGCTCTAACTAGGAAGAATTATTTAAATTCATGTTTCTGATTTCTTTCTTGTCTATAATAAAATGTAGTGAAGAGGGACAGAAATGCATGCTTACTATTTAAAGCCACAAATCAGGATTAAGGAAGGATCATCATCACCATCATCAAAACCTTATCCGATGTAACTGATGTCAACTTTATAAGTTCTACACGACCACTCAACCCTATTCAATGCCATGTTCTTAATAGTTAATAACAACTCCACATTTCATCATGTATTTCATTAGTACTTCATGTAGGGTTTTTTGCTGGTCTCCCCCTTTTTCCTGGTTCCATGAATATGTACGACTCTTTACATTTGACAAGGGTTGTTTCTGGTCTTCCATGCGGATACCCAAACCATTTCTAAGGGTATTCCATGATTTTTCTCTTCTATTAATGGTAGCTTTAAGTTTCTTCTTATTTTCTCATTATTAATTTTACCCTTTCTTGTGGCCCCACATGTTCATCTTAGAATGCGAACCTCTACAACATTTACTTCCATTTCTTCTTGTTCTTCGTTGTCAAACATTTAGCTATATGCAACAAAGGTGGTCTAACTATCATATTATAAAAATGTCCCTTATATCAAAATAATAATCTATGATCACAAAACAATCCACTGACTTGTCTCCAGTCTCCACTTTACCCACCCACAATGTTGCATAGATTATTTGAAAGTGCAAAGAACACATCCCAACACATCTCGGACATAATTTTGCCAAATTCTTTACAGATTCTTCTATTACAACTAAACATTCTTTCAAAGTTGATAAAGATATTATTGTAAGAAACCATATACCAACCCAAAAGCTTAAGTTTATAGGTGGAAAGCCCATACAGGTATATCAAGACATGACAAGCCTATTACTTAGGCGATGTGGGATGTGGGGACCTCCCAACACTCCCCCTCACGTGCAAGCCCAACAGATTTCACGGACGGGCCTGTCACGTGAGCTACACAAGAATGACGTCCACGTGGAATACACAAGAACAACGGGATCGGAATCCGCTCTGATACCATGTAAGAAACCATATACCAACCCAAAAACTTAAGCTTATAGGTGGAAGGCCCATACAGGTATATTAAGACATGACAAGCCTATTACTTAGGCGATGTGGGATGTGGGGACCTCCCAACTATTATTGCATGATTAATTAATCAAAGCCTTGTCCCAACTATGTTGGGATCAATTACATGATTTTTTTTTTCTTGAATGGAAACTACATAAATTCTATTTCGCCACTCCAGTCTATCATGGGCCAAATCCTTGGATAGGTTACAAATTTTCAGATCTATCATTACTACTTCCATCCATGTCCTCTTTGGCCTACCCTTTTTCCTTGTAGGGCCATCTACTTGCATAAAGAAACTTTTCCTCAACAGTGAGGCTATTGGCTTACGTTGGACATGTGAAAACCATCTCAAACTAGTCTCTCTTAATTAATCATCTATTGATGCAACCCCTAAATGCTCCCAAATGCACTCATTTTTTATCTATCTTCCCTATTTTTACCACACATCCATCTCAACATTTATAAGCACCTACCTAAGCACTGCCTTGTGGGCCCCACTTGGGGCATTGCCAATCATGGGGGAGGTAGGGTTCGAAAGATCTAAATGATACCTAGGGTATATAAAATATCATCCCCAGTAGATCATTCTATCTGTTCAATCTCTGGCCCTCAAGTCATATCGTTTTAGATGCATTTTATTTGATTTTAATTCAACAGTAACAGTTGGATGAGTGTCGAATTGGGCTGTGCCAATTCTTAAGGCGAGGGAGGGCTGGGGCACAAAGAAGTGAGTCTAAGGGGGGTAGACTAATCATAGGAGGTCCCACATCCAAAATAAAGGAGGGTGATCATATAAGGGTGCTAGCTTGAGGATCTTCATATATGTGTGTGTGCATTCGTGCATAAATGTGTTTGGAAACTCACAAATAATAATTGGGCCTATTAGAGTCATACAGGCCTGAGGCCCAAAATTCAGATCCTTTTCTATTTAAAGAGTGAGATCATTAGTTGGGCCGAACATGATTGGACCTTATCCAGTTAGGCCGGCTGACAGCCTAATTAAAACATACAAATAAGTTGCTGAATTATGATTTGAACCCAAATCCCAGCGACCTAATTAATGCCTACACTGATTTGATCACAAGATACTAGGTACTCTAATTAAGAGGCTTGTTAATCTTCCAAGCATACGACATGTGCAAAGTGGCATGCATGTTCAAGATCCTAATATCTTAAGTTTGACTCCACCATGTAGATGCTCTGGCCTAAAAATTTAGGATTGGATCATTTATTTAGGTTCATAGAGTAGCAAAGGAATATGTGTAAGACCCCGACCCTCAATTTTTGGGTTTAGTATTGTCTTAATTGTGATTTAGCTTTTTAAACAAGATTAGAGATGACTTGACTTTGTTTTTGAGTTTGAATAGATTTTTCATAACTTTTGAGAGTTTTAAAAGACCATCGACTTTGTTTTGATCCGACCCTTGTAAATTGTATTTTTGTGAGAATTTATTATTGGTTTCTAAAAATTCCAAATTTTATTCCTTTTGACTCATTTTATTGTTATAAACAACTTTCATGTTTTGACCATCTTGATTTAATACTCAGAAATCGCGTTTTTCGAGAAAAAGGGCAAAAATGACAATTTTCACTAAATCTGTCCATGAATTTCGAAAATTTCAGAAATTGGGGAAAATATACTTTTTGGAAACTAGATTTTTAGACGATCGTTTTGTTCTTCTTCGTCGATTTCATCCGGGGTCCGCAAGACCAAGTTTTAATCGTTTCAAGTTCTACTGCATTGGGACCCACCCTCCAGACACTATAAAAGATCTCCTACTCTCTCTCCTCATTCTTCTTTCCCCATTTCCATTTTCCTGCAACGGTTGCCCTAGAGTGGAGTTGAGAAGCAAGTTTCTCTTGATCTTTTCCCTTGAAATCATCTCACAAGAAGACTCCAATCCCCGATTCGTTTCCACCATTCTCTTCCTCTCTTCTCAAGCTTCGATTGGACCCGTTTTTGAGCCAAATCCCCGACACTATTCATCGTCTTCAAGCTCTCTTCTCCTTGTTCAGCTAGCTAAAGGTTAGGGCTCTTGTTCCTCTTTTCATTTGGTGTTCTTTTAGTTCATTTAGAACTTGTTTTCTATGTTTTCAAACCCATTTTCGAAATGGGGCTTTGTAGTGACAAAAATGGTGATTTTTATGTGCTTTCTTTTGGGGCTTTTGTGTAGATTTCGTGGATCAACTCTTTGATTTGAATTTGTGAAAGTTTTGCTTGGCATTTGGACAAAGGCAAGTGATCTCTATAGGATTTCTTATGTATATTGCTTATGTTTGCATTAGGGTTTCAATATCTTCATTAAGACATGTTTTCCTATGTTTAGTTTATAATACAAGTCATGTTATACTCTTTCAAGTCATGAGTTTTGGCTTCTTCATTTGTATTGTTAGCAATGATTTTGCAAGCTTTTGGAATCATGTTTAATCTTGTTAGTTTTTATGATTTTATACCTTAAAATGTCTTGATGTTTCTCTTTGGAATAAATGGACAAATTATGGATGGAATGCTCTATAATGTGTGAAATGTATCCCTTGGAAAGCATGAAGGCTTGGGGAGTGCAGGTGGTTCGAATATGTGAATAAAGAAGGGAAGAAGTTGTGAAAAATCTGTACAGAAATGCACTGCCCGTGCCTGTCGGTCAGCTGTCGGTCCAACTTCGGTCGACCGACAGGTCGACCGACACCAACCGAAATCTGTCGGTTCAATTTCCAGAGAGCAACATTTTTGTCAGGTCATCCGTCGGTCAAGCCTTCGGTCGACCGAGGATCTGTCGGTTTGAATTCCAGAGAGCAACAATTCTGGGCTGGGATCTGTCGGTCAAGCCTTCGGTTGACCGACAGATCGACCTCGGTTAACCGAGAGTTGACCGACAGTTACAAAAAAGTACTGTTTTGAAGGACTTTTGCGAGAAGGAAAACTAGACTAGGTTTTAGACCTTTTTGTTGACTTTGTGCACTTGGAATACCAAAATGTACTATAACTTCTGGGGCACCAAATCTTGTTAAAACTCCGACATTTGGGTTTCAACTCCACAAGGGTCAATGAATGGTCTTAGCCTAAACTTGATAGATTTCGTGTTTGAACTTCTGTTTTGATGTTACGTACATCATCGTGTTCTCGTTTGATTTTCAAGTATAAGTTGTTTGAAGATTTGTTTCAAGAACCAAGAATCTTGTTTTGATACTTCGTGTTTCATCGTGTATTTGCCCGAATTTCAAGTATAAGCTTGTATTTAAGACGTGTTTCAAGAATCGTGTTTCAAGAAAGAAAAAGGGAATCATTTCTTCAGTTTGTTAAGCATTTATATTATGCTATCGTGCTAGCCTTGTCGTGACGTGTTTGACAAATGATTTCCCTCTTGTTTTGTCGTGCTCTCGAACGTGTATCGCCATGTTTTATGCATTCATGATATAAGTGATTACCACTGAGCTTTGACTGCCCTTTTAGCTTGATCCACTACCTGGGGGTCCTTAAACATGTGGACTGTCTGCAGACTAGTCGTGTCTTGAATTGACACATCGTGCGTGTTCGTGGTCCGGTTCCGCGGCCGGACACCCCGTCTACCTTGTGTGGCGTGGGATCGTGTTTATCGTGTTGTGCTTATCGTGCTTGTCGTGCGTGCTTACTCTTATCATCATGTATGATGGAGAAAGGATGGGCTCTTTGTGGATTTACTAATCATGATATTATAAGTATACATGCTAGTTTCGAAAACGTGGAATTGTTTCGTATATCGTGCATGCACTAATGATTTCTTGATAAGTATCATGTTCATGCATTGTTTTAAATCTTGTAAATCTGTTCAAGTTCAATGAAGTGTTTTTAGTTCTTGTTTCCTTTAAACCTTGATTTTGTTTATGCTCTTGCCTATTTTGATCACCTGCCAGATCGTCGTGTCTGATATACTTCTGTTTTGGTGCTCTAGATAGCAGGTCCTTGTTTTGAGCTAGTTCGCGTGCAGAGGGCTGTTGAGCCACGAGTTTTGCAGTCTTGTAGTGTCAGCGATGTCATGTAGACGTCATGCTTGACTCCGGAGTTACGTTACACCATTGGGTAGTATTTGTTCTAGCTTGTTTTTGTGTACGGCTTTTGTTAGCCTGTTTCTTGGGAATTGTAATCAATGCACTTGTTAATTTGTAACTTGAATATGTTGGGTAATGATAAGCCTGTTGCTGTCAGCTCTGTATATCTTGATATTATGAATTGTTCCAGTCTGAATTTAAATATGTCTATGGCAATCTTATGCTGACAGATCGAGTACGACACGGAACCCGATGAATACGGATTCCGGGTCGTAACGTCTTGTAGAGCTTCCGCGAAATATTTTGATGTGTTGTGAATTTTGTTATCCTCACACACGCGGATCCTGGGAGGGGAAATAATACAATTCTCCCCATGCTCGCGTCCCCGAGATCGGATCACGGTTTTGGGGGCGCGACAGACTGGCATCAGAGCGGGCAGGTTTCTAGGAAATAAAACACTCTAGTAACCTTAAGACGTGTGGTGAGGACTCCATAGGTTGTGTGGATTTTGTTTTGGCTAGCCATTGTTTTATCAGCTCGGTTTGTTTTCTTCTAGTGGGGGAGACCCTCTTTGTCTCGTGTTCTTGTCCTTGTTGTTAGGGAATTTGGAGGACCAAATTCTTTTCTAGTGGGGGAGGATTTAATGTATCCGTACCCACATTTAGTATCTTTTGCTTGTTTTTGTGGCAAAGAGTCGATGTTTTGTGGCATTTTGTGGACTTAGCGTGTGGTCCTCGAAGGACTTTGGCAGAATTTTCAGCTTTTCGATGTCACAGATGGAGTGAGCGAGGGAATTTGTGAGCAGTTGTTAGTCAGCAAGTTATGTGAATAGCATATCAAGATCCAATTATAGTTGATCGTGTATCGTCAGATGGTGTGTTAGAAAAGTAAGTGCAGATTTTTGGATAAACTTGGATTATCTTCCTAAGTTAGAAGACTCCAAAAGCCGGATAAGTGGTGGACTTTATGAGGTTTGAGGTGATTTTTAGTGGTACGGCTCCAAGAAGATGTGAGAAAGTTAGAAACTTCTCGAGTATTGATGAACTTGTGACGGAGTATTGATGAATTTGTGACGGAGAATTGTTCGAGGAAGTTCAACAAGTGTAGCTATGGTGGTGAAGTTGACTCAGCGAGGTGTATCAGTGAATGGTTAGAAGCATGAGAATTCAGTTTTTGGCAAAGTATAGATAGTAGTATGCAGAATTGATTGTTACCTGGTTACATGATAGAGCAGATTTTGTGGATTTTACCGACTTGTAAAACATTAGTTTGGGCAGGGTACAGATACAAGATGAAGAATCATAACCTATGGACAAGGTCAGTTGAAAGATATAGAAAGGATGAAACATGTGCGAGGCTTGAGGATGGTGAACCTGAAACAGAGGCAGAAGATTGAGCAACCAAGGTTTGATTTGAGCAGTTTCGAGATTTAAATGCAGAGTTATAACCGTTGAGGTGACGCGAAGTGAACAAACACGTTTGGTTAGGAATCGATTATTATGCAGAGGACAAATGGCAACTGGACAGAAAGAGTCAGAGTAACAAGAACTTTTAGTTATTTTGAAGAAAGACTTTATTCTAGGATTGTGGACACGAATCGAGCTCGCAAGGTCAGCTATGCATGCCTGGGTAAAAGACAGGAAGACAGAGACAGAGTTTGATAGAAGCACACCTTACGAAGTTTGGAAATGTGGAGTAGCATAACTGTTAGAATGTTAGCAGGTTTGGTCAGAGCTGGAAACCTACAGAGTTGTGAACCTCTTGGTCGAACAAGCAAACAGAGATGACAGAAGTGTACCGAGGACTGGACGACATTGCCCAAAGTAAGACACATCTGGTAGTACTCAGCGTCGCCAATTTTCTGAAACCAAGGGTAGATAGGAGAATTAGTAAGAGCATGTGGTAGGATTGTTTCAAGGCTTGGGTTGGAGATTTTGACTTTCCATAGAAGGATACCAAGTTGACAGATGTTTTGTTGATAACGCATCTTCAGATAAGAGATCTAGACCAATAGACAGATATAATCAGATGTGAACAGGAACTGTGAGCATAGCACAGAAAGGTTGGACTCCAAGACTTTAAACACAGATTTGAATTCTAAGACCAGTTATGCATGTCAATGGTAAGAGATTTAGAAATAAGATTTGAAAGAGGCAAACCATACGAAGTGTTGAAACTCAGAGCAGCTCAGCAGGTTATGGCAGTTTAGCATCTGGGTTGTAGTAGTGGAGTATCTGAGTTGTAACCGACCGAGTCAGAAACAGGACACTTATAGAATTTTGTAAGATGTGGCAGCATAGTTCTAAGAATTTGAATAACGTAGATAGAGGATGGAAGAGACTGGTACGTGGTAGCAGTTCAGCTTCGCCAATTCTTCGAAGACAAGGAACCAGAATCTGAGTAGTACAGTGAGAGCAGATATATGGGATTCCAGAATTTCTCCGGGATGAAGATTATTTAAGAGAAAGCATGTCTACGATCACATCTACATGAAAATGTCAGAATCATCGTGTACATCTCGGTATAACAGTTGGCATAAAAATTTCGGGGTGATAGAGTGAGACAGAACTCGCTGCTTCTCAGACAGACAGTGATTAACAAAGTTAGTAAAAGAGATGATCCAGTGTAAGGACGTCAAATGACCACCGAAGGATGACTAGAGAAGTTATTGAACATTGGATTTGTTAGAAGAGCAGGTTGTTGGACAGATATGTGTGATAGTGTGAAGTTTTCAATCGAATCAGACGTGTTGTTGCCGGCGCATCTCATCGTCAGGACTGGTCAAGGATAGCTCAGTTGCCGAGGTTCCACTCAAGGTGTCAGTGTTTTTCTTTAGTCTTTGGGTCTTCAGTGTTTTCTTTGATCTTTTGAGTTTTTGATTTTTGATTTGGTTTAGACCATTTGGAGGACCAAATGGATTCTAAGGGGGGGAGGATGTAAGACCCCGACCCTCAATTTTTGGGTTTAGTATTGTCTTAATTGTGATTTAGCTTTTTAAACAAGATTAGAGATGACTTGACTTTGTTTTTGAGTTTGAATAGATTTTTCATAACTTTTGAGAGTTTTAAAAGACCATTGACTTTGTTTTGATCCGACCCTTGTAAATTGTATTTTTGTGAGAATTTATTATTGGTTTCTAAAAATTCCAAATTTTATTCCTTTTGACTCATTTTATTGTTATAAACAACTTTCATGTTTTGACCATCTTGATTTAATACTCAGAAATCGCGTTTTTCGAGAAAAAGGGCAAAAATGACAATTTTCACTAAATCTGTCCATGAATTTCGAAAATTTCAGAAATTGGGGAAAATATACTTTTTGGAAACTAGATTTTTAGACGATCGTTTTGTTCTTCTTCGTCGATTTCATCCGGGGTCCGCAAGACCAAGTTTTAATCGTTTCAAGTTCTACTGCATTGGGACCCACCCTCCAGACACTATAAAAGATCTCCTACTCTCTCTCCTCATTCTTCTTTCCCCATTTCCATTTTCCTGCAACGGTTGCCCTAGAGTGGAGTTGAGAAGCAAGTTTCTCTTGATCTTTTCCCTTGAAATCATCTCACAAGAAGACTCCAATCCCCGATTCGTTTCCACCATTCTCTTCCTCTCTTCTCAAGCTTCGATTGGACCCGTTTTTGAGCCAAATCCCCGACACTATTCATCGTCTTCAAGCTCTCTTCTCCTTGTTCAGCTAGCTAAAGGTTAGGGCTCTTGTTCCTCTTTTCATTTGGTGTTCTTTTAGTTCATTTAGAACTTGTTTTCTATGTTTTCAAACCCATTTTCGAAATGGGGCTTTGTAGTGACAAAAATGGTGATTTTTATGTGCTTTCTTTTGGGGCTTTTGTGTAGATTTCGTGGATCAACTCTTTGATTTGAATTTGTGAAAGTTTTGCTTGGCATTTGGACAAAGGCAAGTGATCTCTATAGGATTTCTTATGTATATTGCTTATGTTTGCATTAGGGTTTCAATATCTTCATTAAGACATGTTTTCCTATGTTTAGTTTATAATACAAGTCATGTTATACTCTTTCAAGTCATGAGTTTTGGCTTCTTCATTTGTATTGTTAGCAATGATTTTGCAAGCTTTTGGAATCATGTTTAATCTTGTTAGTTTTTATGATTTTATACCTTAAAATGTCTTGATGTTTCTCTTTGGAATAAATGGACAAATTATGGATGGAATGCTCTATAATGTGTGAAATGTATCCCTTGGAAAGCATGAAGGCTTGGGGAGTGCAGGTGGTTCGAATATGTGAATAAAGAAGGGAAGAAGTTGTGAAAAATCTGTACAGAAATGCACTGCCCGTGCCTGTCGGTCAGCTGTCGGTCCAACTTCGGTCGACCGACAGGTCGACCGACACCAACCGAAATCTGTCGGTTCAATTTCCAGAGAGCAACATTTTTGTCAGGTCATCCGTCGGTCAAGCCTTCGGTCGACCGAGGATCTGTCGGTTTGAATTCCAGAGAGCAACAATTCTGGGCTGGGATCTGTCGGTCAAGCCTTCGGTTGACCGACAGATCGACCTCGGTTAACCGAGAGTTGACCGACAGTTACAAAAAAGTACTGTTTTGAAGGACTTTTGCGAGAAGGAAAACTAGACTAGGTTTTAGACCTTTTTGTTGACTTTGTGCACTTGGAATACCAAAATGTACTATAACTTCTGGGGCACCAAATCTTGTTAAAACTCCGACATTTGGGTTTCAACTCCACAAGGGTCAATGAATGGTCTTAGCCTAAACTTGATAGATTTCGTGTTTGAACTTCTGTTTTGATGTTACGTACATCATCGTGTTCTCGTTTGATTTTCAAGTATAAGTTGTTTGAAGATTTGTTTCAAGAACCAAGAATCTTGTTTTGATACTTCGTGTTTCATCGTGTATTTGCCCGAATTTCAAGTATAAGCTTGTATTTAAGACGTGTTTCAAGAATCGTGTTTCAAGAAAGAAAAAGGGAATCATTTCTTCAGTTTGTTAAGCATTTATATTATGCTATCGTGCTAGCCTTGTCGTGACGTGTTTGACAAATGATTTCCCTCTTGTTTTGTCGTGCTCTCGAACGTGTATCGCCATGTTTTATGCATTCATGATATAAGTGATTACCACTGAGCTTTGACTGCCCTTTTAGCTTGATCCACTACCTGGGGGTCCTTAAACATGTGGACTGTCTGCAGACTAGTCGTGTCTTGAATTGACACATCGTGCGTGTTCGTGGTCCGGTTCCGCGGCCGGACACCCCGTCTACCTTGTGTGGCGTGGGATCGTGTTTATCGTGTTGTGCTTATCGTGCTTGTCGTGCGTGCTTACTCTTATCATCATGTATGATGGAGAAAGGATGGGCTCTTTGTGGATTTACTAATCATGATATTATAAGTATACATGCTAGTTTCGAAAACGTGGAATTGTTTCGTATATCGTGCATGCACTAATGATTTCTTGATAAGTATCATGTTCATGCATTGTTTTAAATCTTGTAAATCTGTTCAAGTTCAATGAAGTGTTTTTAGTTCTTGTTTCCTTTAAACCTTGATTTTGTTTATGCTCTTGCCTATTTTGATCACCTGCCAGATCGTCGTGTCTGATATACTTCTGTTTTGGTGCTCTAGATAGCAGGTCCTTGTTTTGAGCTAGTTCGCGTGCAGAGGGCTGTTGAGCCACGAGTTTTGCAGTCTTGTAGTGTCAGCGATGTCATGTAGACGTCATGCTTGACTCCGGAGTTACGTTACACCATTGGGTAGTATTTGTTCTAGCTTGTTTTTGTGTACGGCTTTTGTTAGCCTGTTTCTTGGGAATTGTAATCAATGCACTTGTTAATTTGTAACTTGAATATGTTGGGTAATGATAAGCCTGTTGCTGTCAGCTCTGTATATCTTGATATTATGAATTGTTCCAGTCTGAATTTAAATATGTCTATGGCAATCTTATGCTGACAGATCGAGTACGACACGGAACCCGATGAATACGGATTCCGGGTCGTAACGTCTTGTAGAGCTTCCGCGAAATATTTTGATGTGTTGTGAATTTTGTTATCCTCACACACGCGGATCCTGGGAGGGGAAATAATACAATTCTCCCCATGCTCGCGTCCCCGAGATCGGATCACGGTTTTGGGGGCGCGACAGACTGGCATCAGAGCGGGCAGGTTTCTAGGAAATAAAACACTCTAGTAACCTTAAGACGTGTGGTGAGGACTCCATAGGTTGTGTGGATTTTGTTTTGGCTAGCCATTGTTTTATCAGCTCGGTTTGTTTTCTTCTAGTGGGGGAGACCCTCTTTGTCTCGTGTTCTTGTCCTTGTTGTTAGGGAATTTGGAGGACCAAATTCTTTTCTAGTGGGGGAGGATTTAATGTATCCGTACCCACATTTAGTATCTTTTGCTTGTTTTTGTGGCAAAGAGTCGATGTTTTGTGGCATTTTGTGGACTTAGCGTGTGGTCCTCGAAGGACTTTGGCAGAATTTTCAGCTTTTCGATGTCACAGATGGAGTGAGCGAGGGAATTTGTGAGCAGTTGTTAGTCAGCAAGTTATGTGAATAGCATATCAAGATCCAATTATAGTTGATCGTGTATCGTCAGATGGTGTGTTAGAAAAGTAAGTGCAGATTTTTGGATAAACTTGGATTATCTTCCTAAGTTAGAAGACTCCAAAAGCCGGATAAGTGGTGGACTTTATGAGGTTTGAGGTGATTTTTAGTGGTACGGCTCCAAGAAGATGTGAGAAAGTTAGAAACTTCTCGAGTATTGATGAACTTGTGACGGAGTATTGATGAATTTGTGACGGAGAATTGTTCGAGGAAGTTCAACAAGTGTAGCTATGGTGGTGAAGTTGACTCAGCGAGGTGTATCAGTGAATGGTTAGAAGCATGAGAATTCAGTTTTTGGCAAAGTATAGATAGTAGTATGCAGAATTGATTGTTACCTGGTTACATGATAGAGCAGATTTTGTGGATTTTACCGACTTGTAAAACATTAGTTTGGGCAGGGTACAGATACAAGATGAAGAATCATAACCTATGGACAAGGTCAGTTGAAAGATATAGAAAGGATGAAACATGTGCGAGGCTTGAGGATGGTGAACCTGAAACAGAGGCAGAAGATTGAGCAACCAAGGTTTGATTTGAGCAGTTTCGAGATTTAAATGCAGAGTTATAACCGTTGAGGTGACGCGAAGTGAACAAACACGTTTGGTTAGGAATCGATTATTATGCAGAGGACAAATGGCAACTGGACAGAAAGAGTCAGAGTAACAAGAACTTTTAGTTATTTTGAAGAAAGACTTTATTCTAGGATTGTGGACACGAATCGAGCTCGCAAGGTCAGCTATGCATGCCTGGGTAAAAGACAGGAAGACAGAGACAGAGTTTGATAGAAGCACACCTTACGAAGTTTGGAAATGTGGAGTAGCATAACTGTTAGAATGTTAGCAGGTTTGGTCAGAGCTGGAAACCTACAGAGTTGTGAACCTCTTGGTCGAACAAGCAAACAGAGATGACAGAAGTGTACCGAGGACTGGACGACATTGCCCAAAGTAAGACACATCTGGTAGTACTCAGCGTCGCCAATTTTCTGAAACCAAGGGTAGATAGGAGAATTAGTAAGAGCATGTGGTAGGATTGTTTCAAGGCTTGGGTTGGAGATTTTGACTTTCCATAGAAGGATACCAAGTTGACAGATGTTTTGTTGATAACGCATCTTCAGATAAGAGATCTAGACCAATAGACAGATATAATCAGATGTGAACAGGAACTGTGAGCATAGCACAGAAAGGTTGGACTCCAAGACTTTAAACACAGATTTGAATTCTAAGACCAGTTATGCATGTCAATGGTAAGAGATTTAGAAATAAGATTTGAAAGAGGCAAACCATACGAAGTGTTGAAACTCAGAGCAGCTCAGCAGGTTATGGCAGTTTAGCATCTGGGTTGTAGTAGTGGAGTATCTGAGTTGTAACCGACCGAGTCAGAAACAGGACACTTATAGAATTTTGTAAGATGTGGCAGCATAGTTCTAAGAATTTGAATAACGTAGATAGAGGATGGAAGAGACTGGTACGTGGTAGCAGTTCAGCTTCGCCAATTCTTCGAAGACAAGGAACCAGAATCTGAGTAGTACAGTGAGAGCAGATATATGGGATTCCAGAATTTCTCCGGGATGAAGATTATTTAAGAGAAAGCATGTCTACGATCACATCTACATGAAAATGTCAGAATCATCGTGTACATCTCGGTATAACAGTTGGCATAAAAATTTCGGGGTGATAGAGTGAGACAGAACTCGCTGCTTCTCAGACAGACAGTGATTAACAAAGTTAGTAAAAGAGATGATCCAGTGTAAGGACGTCAAATGACCACCGAAGGATGACTAGAGAAGTTATTGAACATTGGATTTGTTAGAAGAGCAGGTTGTTGGACAGATATGTGTGATAGTGTGAAGTTTTCAATCGAATCAGACGTGTTGTTGCCGGCGCATCTCATCGTCAGGACTGGTCAAGGATAGCTCAGTTGCCGAGGTTCCACTCAAGGTGTCAGTGTTTTTCTTTAGTCTTTGGGTCTTCAGTGTTTTCTTTGATCTTTTGAGTTTTTGATTTTTGATTTGGTTTAGACCATTTGGAGGACCAAATGGATTCTAAGGGGGGGAGGATGTAAGACCCCGACCCTCAATTTTTGGGTTTAGTATTGTCTTAATTGTGATTTAGCTTTTTAAACAAGATTAGAGATGACTTGACTTTGTTTTTGAGTTTGAATAGATTTTTCATAACTTTTGAGAGTTTTAAAAGACCATTGACTTTGTTTTGATCCGACCCTTGTAAATTGTATTTTTGTGAGAATTTATTATTGGTTTCTAAAAATTCCAAATTTTATTCCTTTTGACTCATTTTATTGTTATAAACAACTTTCATGTTTTGACCATCTTGATTTAATACTCAGAAATCGCGTTTTTCGAGAAAAAGGGCAAAAATGACAATTTTCACTAAATCTGTCCATGAATTTCGAAAATTTCAGAAATTGGGGAAAATATACTTTTTGGAAACTAGATTTTTAGACGATCGTTTTGTTCTTCTTCGTCGATTTCATCCGGGGTCCGCAAGACCAAGTTTTAATCGTTTCAAGTTCTACTGCATTGGGACCCACCCTCCAGACACTATAAAAGATCTCCTACTCTCTCTCCTCATTCTTCTTTCCCCATTTCCATTTTCCTGCAACGGTTGCCCTAGAGTGGAGTTGAGAAGCAAGTTTCTCTTGATCTTTTCCCTTGAAATCATCTCACAAGAAGACTCCAATCCCCGATTCGTTTCCACCATTCTCTTCCTCTCTTCTCAAGCTTCGATTGGACCCGTTTTTGAGCCAAATCCCCGACACTATTCATCGTCTTCAAGCTCTCTTCTCCTTGTTCAGCTAGCTAAAGGTTAGGGCTCTTGTTCCTCTTTTCATTTGGTGTTCTTTTAGTTCATTTAGAACTTGTTTTCTATGTTTTCAAACCCATTTTCGAAATGGGGCTTTGTAGTGACAAAAATGGTGATTTTTATGTGCTTTCTTTTGGGGCTTTTGTGTAGATTTCGTGGATCAACTCTTTGATTTGAATTTGTGAAAGTTTTGCTTGGCATTTGGACAAAGGCAAGTGATCTCTATAGGATTTCTTATGTATATTGCTTATGTTTGCATTAGGGTTTCAATATCTTCATTAAGACATGTTTTCCTATGTTTAGTTTATAATACAAGTCATGTTATACTCTTTCAAGTCATGAGTTTTGGCTTCTTCATTTGTATTGTTAGCAATGATTTTGCAAGCTTTTGGAATCATGTTTAATCTTGTTAGTTTTTATGATTTTATACCTTAAAATGTCTTGATGTTTCTCTTTGGAATAAATGGACAAATTATGGATGGAATGCTCTATAATGTGTGAAATGTATCCCTTGGAAAGCATGAAGGCTTGGGGAGTGCAGGTGGTTCGAATATGTGAATAAAGAAGGGAAGAAGTTGTGAAAAATCTGTACAGAAATGCACTGCCCGTGCCTGTCGGTCAGCTGTCGGTCCAACTTCGGTCGACCGACAGGTCGACCGACACCAACCGAAATCTGTCGGTTCAATTTCCAGAGAGCAACATTTTTGTCAGGTCATCCGTCGGTCAAGCCTTCGGTCGACCGAGGATCTGTCGGTTTGAATTCCAGAGAGCAACAATTCTGGGCTGGGATCTGTCGGTCAAGCCTTCGGTTGACCGACAGATCGACCTCGGTTAACCGAGAGTTGACCGACAGTTACAAAAAAGTACTGTTTTGAAGGACTTTTGCGAGAAGGAAAACTAGACTAGGTTTTAGACCTTTTTGTTGACTTTGTGCACTTGGAATACCAAAATGTACTATAACTTCTGGGGCACCAAATCTTGTTAAAACTCCGACATTTGGGTTTCAACTCCACAAGGGTCAATGAATGGTCTTAGCCTAAACTTGATAGATTTCGTGTTTGAACTTCTGTTTTGATGTTACGTACATCATCGTGTTCTCGTTTGATTTTCAAGTATAAGTTGTTTGAAGATTTGTTTCAAGAACCAAGAATCTTGTTTTGATACTTCGTGTTTCATCGTGTATTTGCCCGAATTTCAAGTATAAGCTTGTATTTAAGACGTGTTTCAAGAATCGTGTTTTAAGAAAGAAAAAGGGAATCATTTCTTCAGTTTGTTAAGCATTTATATTATGCTATCGTGCTAGCCTTGTCGTGACGTGTTTGACAAATGATTTCCCTCTTGTTTTGTCGTGCTCTCGAACGTGTATCGCCATGTTTTATGCATTCATGATATAAGTGATTACCACTGAGCTTTGACTGCCCTTTTAGCTTGATCCACTACCTGGGGGTCCTTAAACATGTGGACTGTCTGCAGACTAGTCGTGTCTTGAATTGACACATCGTGCGTGTTCGTGGTCCGGTTCCGCGGCCGGACACCCCGTCTACCTTGTGTGGCGTGGGATCGTGTTTATCGTGTTGTGCTTATCGTGCTTGTCGTGCGTGCTTACTCTTATCATCATGTATGATGGAGAAAGGATGGGCTCTTTGTGGATTTACTAATCATGATATTATAAGTATACATGCTAGTTTCGAAAACGTGGAATTGTTTCGTATATCGTGCATGCACTAATGATTTCTTGATAAGTATCATGTTCATGCATTGTTTTAAATCTTGTAAATCTGTTCAAGTTCAATGAAGTGTTTTTAGTTCTTGTTTCCTTTAAACCTTGATTTTGTTTATGCTCTTGCCTATTTTGATCACCTGCCAGACCGTCGTGTCTGATATACTTCTGTTTTGGTGCTCTAGATAGCAGGTCCTTGTTTTGAGCTAGTTCGCGTGCAGAGGGCTGTTGAGCCACGAGTTTTGCAGTCTTGTAGTGTCAGCGATGTCATGTAGACGTCATGCTTGACTCCGGAGTTACGTTACACCATTGGGTAGTATTTGTTCTAGCTTGTTTTTGTGTACGGCTTTTGTTAGCCTGTTTCTTGGGAATTGTAATCAATGCACTTGTTAATTTGTAACTTGAATATGTTGGGTAATGATAAGCCTGTTGCTGTCAGCTCTGTATATCTTGATATTATGAATTGTTCCAGTCTGAATTTAAATATGTCTATGGCAATCTTATGCTGACAGATCGAGTACGACACGGAACCCGATGAATACGGATTCCGGGTCGTAACGTCTTGTAGAGCTTCCGCGAAATATTTTGATGTGTTGTGAATTTTGTTATCCTCACACACGCGGATCCTGGGAGGGGAAATAATACAATTCTCCCCATGCTCGCGTCCCCGAGATCGGATCACGGTTTTGGGGGCGCGACAATATGTAAAACTGAAAACTGAAAATTGGCAAGGATTGGCCTAATGGATGGCCTCGATGTGCCACATCTGTGATGCCAGTGCCCCATGGAAGTATACATAGGAGTGGCATGTGAACAGTAGCAAACCTCATAAAGAACAATGCAAGACACATTTTTAATTAGATCTTGGATCCAGCTTTGAACATACCTGCAAAGTGGGACTATCTCATCCTCAATATCCCGTGTCCAAAGAGACCACTCTATTTGAAGAGCAGTTATTGGGTACACTCTGTAGGCCCGCCTAATTGTATCGGGGCTTGCTTCAGATAACCCAATATGCTTCACTTTTCCTTCTTCTACCAACTTCTTAAGTTGTTCCATCTACCTTGCATTTTCACAACAAAGAATCAGTAAAGATCTAACATCAGTCATCTCAGTTACCACTTCAAAAGAAAGAAGGAAAAAAAAAAAAAAAAAAAGCATCATATTCCTGTTCAAGGACTAAAAAGAAAGAAAATAGGCAATATCTGATCCAGCATTTACTCTGCTCAACAAATCCTCCATGTGGGGCCACCTCCTAACAACTCAGGACGATTCACACGGTGTGCCCCAAGGTTGATGCAAGATACCAAAAATCCCATCTCAGTGGATAATCATAGCTGTGATACCACACGCATATTGAAGTGAACCATGACTGTCCCTTGGTTAGGCTCATCTAATGGAGGGAATATTGGGAACGTAACCAGATCAACATCCTATATTTCCAAAAGATTGGGGCCCAGCTTGAGTAGAACCTGCTTTAAGCTAGATTTATTTTAAGCTTTTAGGCCAATGAACTACAGTAACTCACTAAGGTCATACTGCCCAATAGGCCCAAATAGATGGCTCTAGCAGTGATGCAGGCCCGAAGGATCCTAGCCCAAATTCAACTAAGTTAATGGCCCAAACAGGACATCTACAATGGTCTTTACTTCTATCCCAAGGTTTAGCAACAGCAGATACTTCTATTTCCTTCAGTTTCTCTCTTTTATTGTTTTAGCAGTTAGGATTTCTATTCATGCTATTTAATAGGCTGTTGAGGACTTTGATATTTTTAGATTGGTTGATTAGGATTTGGGTATTGTTTTTTAAATTAGGTAATCTATAAAAAGAATTAAAAGCTGGGTTTATGGAGATAGATTGGGTTTGAATAAAAAGGAATTTGTTTCAAAGGGTTCTACAGAATTTGTCTTCTTGTTTCATTTAGATGAAACTTTTTCCATGTGATTTCATGCAACTATGTTCTAAGAGATCTGTCCATCTCTTGGATTATCAAAATCCGCAATGAAGCCCCAATCATCATGGAGCACTAAAGGGACCAAGATCACCTACTATAGGTTAGTTTGTCATTGTTTTATTGGAATCCAATGACATATCAAGAGCATGTCTTTACTGCACTGTTGTGATTTTTCAATTTGATAACAAAACTAATCCAAACCGCTTAAATTTGGATCAAGCTTGGATTGGGTGTATTTTTTCCTGCATCAGATGTGGCCAGATGTAGTAATAAAAAAAAGACCAAAAATGTTATTAGGCCCTATAATAAAAGGGTCGGGCTAGGAAAATCTCCCGTACAACCCAGTTGCAACTTGCAACATCACCGAAACCTTCTCGCTTGCTGAAAAATATTTAGAACTGAATAAAGAAGAGTGAGTACAGTCTCCTCAATAGGCACCGACACGTCGACTCTGTGCTGATAATAGAGATCGATATACTCCACATCAAGACGTTTCAGGCTGGCCTCACAACATGAACGTACATATTCAGGTGTTCCCTTTACAAGCATAGGCGATAAGTTCACAATGCCAAACTTGGTCGCTAGCTGGATCTTTTCTCTGGGCAACTGCTTCAATGCCTGAAAGATTTAAGTTTATGTTACCTATAACTCATAAGAAGCCAATATTCAAAGATATATATATAGGGGATTGGGTTTGTGTTTTTTCCAAGAACTGGAATGGAAAAGACAGTATCCTAACTCCCAGATAAACACGTATTGTGATTTTTAGTTTCTGCAACCTCCAACTAATCAGTTCACAGTAAATGCAGCATAAACATCCATTCTCCTCAAAAACTCAAACAAAGTGGTGTACATTATACAACACAGTGGATTAACAGTCCATTGCTCCTTGTGTCCATCCAAAGATTTTTTTTTTTTTTTTAATACATAGAAAGAAAAATAATAGTATTATCAATTACAGATCCATGTGCACTCTAACTGTTGTTAGCAAATTCGATTCGATTTTGAAGCTGGAATATCTTCAAATTTTCAAAATTCTTAAAATTGGGGAATTGTAAAATTGTTTTGACTACGTTCCTTATTTGGTGGAGTCCTGAAATTTGATGAATTTATGAATGGAATTTGGTTATGA
Source organism: Umbellularia californica (assembly GCA_028538565.1). Lineage (NCBI taxonomy): Eukaryota > Viridiplantae > Streptophyta > Magnoliopsida > Laurales > Lauraceae > Umbellularia > Umbellularia californica. The sequence goes on along the minus strand of JAPQWN010000005.1, from coordinate 20,844,637 downwards.
TACCCATCATAAGCAGCATTTCTAAGACCCACCATACATAACCACTTTTTAGTTCCCAAATGGAACATCTCAATCAACAAAAACCATCACGACTACATCCCAGCACACACACATCTCCATTGGCAGGTCTCACTCTCAGTCTGACCACATACACATCTTCATGGGTGGGGCCACCATATAGAGATATAAGCAGTGGGTTCACTATTTGGGTCCAACCATACTTATATCTCCATAAGTGAGTCACCCATCTTCAAGGGTGAGGCTCCAAATCATTGGAGAAAGGGGAACAGAACTTTCTCAAACAAAGCCTTTAGTTAGAATCACCATTTCAAGAAGAACAGAAATCCCAAGTCACCATTTTTCTACCAATCTCTATAATTACCATTAAATCATATAAATTCTTAGAAATGTGGTCCCAACCACTGGCAAATCTGCTACCAAACTGCCCTTACTAGTTTGTTGGGTAAAGGTAACATTAAGAGCATTTGCCAATCTGCTCTAATAAAAACCACCTAAAGATGAAACAGTCTAATCAAGTGACACCAACAACAGAGTTCTGAGCTCAGTGAAGTGGTCCATACCTTCCCTACTAAGATTTCATTAGCATTAGCCCCATAAGCATCTGCTGTGTCAAAGAAAGTGACTCCTTTACTAAAAGCATGCCTTATTATTGAAATCCCATCCTCTTCACTTAAAGGAGCATTGTAGGTCCCAGTTAAACCCACACACCCAAACCCCAACTTGGAAACCTGAAGAACAGAGAAAGCATCAATTTGGGGGAAAAAATACCAATGCATCTCACTGAAAGCAACCGTTTGACAAAAATGAAATTTCCATTTTCAGGGTCCCCACAACATGGGCAATAATCATAAAGCAATAAAAGACAGACTTCTTGATGTTTCACTAGTTGCGTCCAACAAGAAAAGCATGTATAGTTCACCGTAGAAAGAGAGGGAATCAGAGAGTGAAGAGAGAAAGGGACTATCAAAAACAGTTGTGTGAAATGGGTAAAAATACCTCTAGCCCTTGAAAGCCAAGTTTCACTCTGGGCATCAGGATTTTGAGCTCCTCCCCCATCTCTGACTTCTCCGCACTGAGACACTGCCCAATTAACTTTCTAGCAGCTTTCTCTGCCCTCCGATTCCATTTGGAGAAATGGAAATTCTACGTGCACCTGCTTATTTTGCCAAGCACACTCACGTTCCTTCCTCAATAGTGAATTTTTTTTCTTTTAAAGTGGGTGTGCTCAGCAAAATAGGAGATGTGGGTGTCCACAACAAAATAGGAGAAGCATGTAGAATCTCCTTGGAAAAATAAGGTGAGCAAGAGGACGGGAAAATGTTCTCCTACGCGTGGACTGCAATAACTGCATGCTCATTCTAAAGAATGTGCAAATTATCCCTGGCCAGTGTGTAGGGGTGCACGACTGCCGGCTTGGGCCTCATTCTGCAGTATGTGCAAATTAACCCTGGCTAGTGTGTTGGGGTGCACGACGGGTGGCTTACGCGGTTTAGGCAGTTTTGTTTTATGGCAGTTTGTAAAAAGTAGAAACTGTTACTATACAAAGTATAGGCGGTTTGGGCGGTTTTTTTAGCGGGCGACTTGGGCGGCATATTGGGCGGTTTGGTATTTGTACCTATCTCTCTCTTTTTTATTTTTTAAATTTTTAATAGAATATAACTAAAGGTTCAAAGTACTTAACATAAAAAATAAAAATTAATCATAATTTTTAATAAAAGTCAATAATCAGTAATAAACAAAATTTTCAACTAAGTATATCAATGTAAAATTAAAGTCCAAAGACATCACCAAAATTAAAAAAATACAATCACTTATATAATCTAACGTCCAAGAGTCAAAAATCTAATAAAGAAACATCTAAATTCAAAAATTCAATGTCTAAACAAAATTCAATTTCCAAATGCTAAAAGAAATTCAAAATCTAAACTTCAAGTTCGTAAAGATCGATATATAATTTGAAGCAATCCTACAACAAAACAAAAAAAAAAATCATAGTTAGAATAATAATTGATAAAAGATAATAAACATCAATTTTAGTTTAGTGATAAAATTGTAAGGTCGTCAAACTGTCATACAATATAATCTACACTTGTATTGGAGTAGCACTAGGATCATGAGGAGTGGGGGGACCTATACGAGTAGAATTGTTATCTGTAAAGGAATATAACTCTTGTCAGTTTATAATTTTTATTATTAAATATAATAAAAATTTATAAAAATCAAAAGTAGAAAATGAGCGGGCGGGGCGGTTTGAAATCTCCTACTCAAATGTCAGACCGTAACTGCCCGCTCATTAGTACGGATTGAAACCGCCCCGCCCGCCTAAAGGCGGTTTTGACGTATATCCACTTGTAGCGAAGCGGGGCGGAGCGGAGCGGGCGGGTTGGCGGGTTACGGTTATTTTTATGTAGCCCTACTAGTTTGGCACTTTACAATACAATAAAAGCCAAGTAAAGCGTCCATTTTCAAACAAAATGTCACATAAAATGCACTTTATTCAAAAGTTTCCCTACCTTTATCCACTAAAATACAAAAAAAAATCCTCCACTTTTCCATACAAAAAGTCAAAAAAAAATCCATAACAAACAACTAAAAATAAAATACCATCATAACCCACTTATATTTTATTCTTTTTTCAAAATCAACTTTACTTCACTTGACTCAATTAATAGAGTTACCAAACTGGCAAGGGGCAGGGAAGTTGCCAATCTCTGCCATGTCAAGATGGTTGGAACCTAATGGTTCAATGGTCATGGATTCGAGATATGGCATCAACAAACAAAAAAAGAGGTAGGGAAGTTTACCTGGTTTCCCTCTGGATTCGGATGGATTAGTCTAGCTCAAAGGGTTGGGAACCTTCCAATAGTAGAAAAAAAAAATCACTCATTGAAAATTCACTTTTTACGGCTGAATAGAGTATAAAAAAAACCTATGGCTAAAATACTAATCATCTTTAAGCCTGATAAATCAAAAGCTAGAATAGTCTGGGGCTGATTTTTCTTTTTCTATTTTTTTAGCTGCCCTTTTCTGTAAGGTGACCTTTCTATTTATCCTCCTCCCTTTATGGGTATTTATTTAAGTGGACACTACAAGTTGGGCATCATATGATCAATATGTAGCCTGCTTGTAGGAGAACATTATTTGCATGTGACCACCGGTGAACTAATAGTTTTCGTTTGATAATGCGGACCATATATAACAAGTAACTGTGTTTTAGGAATAAGCCGACGTTTTTTTATGTGGATTTTGGGGGTAGATATAGATTCTTATGTGAATTTTTGAAATAAACAGTTTGATTTTAGAAGTAGATTGAAGTCCATCGGGTGCGTTTGCCCCCACGTGGATGTACTTGGGTCCACCACTGTATGCCACAATGTGGTTGAAAAAGAATAGTTTTTTTACAAGAAGGCCCCAATATTTTCATGTAACCTCAAAAATCCTTTATACTTTATGTTTTTACTAAAATATCCCTTCACTGAGGGGTTTAACTTTAGCAAAAGCAACATCAATTCTTTTTGAGTCATTCTATTGGCACACATAAATTAACTCTTCCCACACACTCATTTAAAAAAAAAAATAAAAAACCTATGAAATTACCTTTTTGCCCACCCTCCTCCCTTTCTCTCCCCCTCCTCACCCTTCACCTCCAACTCCGGCCTGGACGACGGCGGCCTACCTGTCGCGACCCCGGACCGGGACCCGGGCCCGCGACTGCGCGGCGGCATGATTAACCGACAACCAAAGCACGCCGCCGCCGGCTGTTGTTTGATTTCCCACAGGTTTCCGCGGTGAGGATCCCAAGACACGGGTCGAGCTCACACGAATGGGTATGCGGAAGCGTGTAGCAAAACAATTCATACAATCTTGAACGATAAGATACAAGAAGCATATATAATATGGAGACAAGGTATCAAAAAGGAAAGTCATCAAGCATTCCTATCATGATTAACATTTCAAGGTTTAACAAAAGTATATTAATTCAAGTTACACAACCCTAAGAGGCCAACAAAGGCCAATACAACAATGGAACCCCAAAAGAACAACCCAACATAACCTAAGTGTTGACACCAAAAATGTCACTTTGCCTCTTCAACATCAAGAAAGCTGCATGAAGTCGCAACCTGCCATAAATAGGCAATGCAATTTCTCCAAAAAATCAAATCTTGTCAGAATCAAACAAAAACTGCAAGATCCTTCAAGATAGCCAAGAGAAGAGTACACATGAAGTTTCGGGCCATTTCGACAACATTTGGCCTAACTTCACTTCTCCGACAGCTAAAATGGCGCTCCCGGCGGCGACATCATCGGAGACGTCAAAACTTCGATCAGAGCCTACGGATGACTCCAGCATGTCTCAAAAGGGCTCCATGCCAAATTTCAAGTCAAACCGACAACGTTTGACCCTCCATCAGTGCTCGAGCAGCAAAATCAAGCCTCCCGGCGGCGGGAACCACCGAAGCCTTCGCTCATCAAACCAAGTGCATGAGTGGCTTCAACATGCTTCCAAAAGGCTGCACGTCAAATTTCAGGTCATTCCGAAAACGTTTGACCAGGTTTCGATGCTCCGAGAGAAAATCAAGCCTACCGGCGGCAGAGCAACCCGGGACCATGACATCCAAAACGGAGCCCATGGAACGTCTCAAAATGACTCCAATAGGCTCCCCGTCAAATTTCAGGTCAATCGGACATCGTTTGACCGCACATCAAAGCTCGGCATTTTCCCCGCAGCAAAATCAAGTGAAGCATCGACGGGACCCCAAACGGCTTCAAAACTCAAACAAAAGCCTATGGTTGGTCTTATTTATTGCTCAGGAGGCTTCACCTCAAATTTCAGGTCATTCTGACATCGTTTGACCAAGTTTCGACTTCTGGCGGAAAATCAGCAGCTCTACGCGACAAAGTCTTCGGCTTTCCCGGAAAATTAGAAACTTTGCACTCTAAAAATGCAAGGATTCTCATCAAGTTTTCTACAGGGAAATCAAGCCAATAAATGAGAAGAAATGTCAAGAAAAATACAGAAGAAAACGGCGACGAAAAAGACCTCAAAACGACCGCAAAACGGGCTCCGAAGGGGAAAAATCCCCCAGGGTCGCGGACCCCTGCGACCATGGCCCATGGTCGCAGGCCCCTGCGACCATGGCCCATGGTCGCCGGTCCATGGTCGCCGGCGACCATGGCCCATGGTCGCCGGCGACCATGGAGGTCCGGGTCACCGGATTTTCCGCCGGTGACCCGTTTTTTCGTCTTTTTTCGCGTTTCGCGCACTTTGGCCCCTGTGGTTTCCTGAAAATGTGATTTTTAGTGCTTGAAATTGACTCATATCCGACGACATCCGTCAAAATCACGGGTCAACCTCCAAAAGCATAAAATCATCAGTGATCGCTCCAAGATCGCCAACCGGCTGACCAAGAAAGTGCACTTTCTGTCCGACCGATCGTGAAATCGACAAGACAGATGTCACCGGCCCGCTCTTAGCTATCAATGTCTGAAGTTACATGTTCATCCGATGTCGATCAGCATGTAGATCCATCGATGATCGTCGCCAGAAGAATTCCAGAAGACACGGCATGGCCCGCGACTCTTCGACTGCCCGGCGACCAATTAATGTGGTTAATTGACTAGCTTTATTGCAGTCATTAATTCATTTCTTTGGACGGCCCAATCAGAAGCAAGCATTTGGGAGTTACAAGTCAATTGATTCATGGCATTTAAACCATGAAACTCCTCCCATTATTGTAATTAAGGTGATTAAAAGCCCTTAATCTCCATCGGCCAATCAGATTCAAGGAAAAAGGAGTTACAAAATCAAGAAATAAATCTTGTAACTCCTCCCATTAAAGCCATTAAGGCTCATAAACCCTCCTAAATGGCTACCAAATGCCTATAAATAGGAGAGCATTCCATTGAAATGGGGATCGGAAAAAAAGATCAGAAAAAAGAGGAGAAAATCAGAGGATCAGAAAGAGATCTGAGAGAAAGAAAAAAAGAGAGAAAACTCTGCTGAAGTTCTGCACCGGCCACCACTACAAGGTGACAAAAGTCCCTTGGGGGGCACCCCCCCCCCCAAGGTCCTTGCCTTCTCCTGCTGCCTCCAATGGCTTAGACGTGGCTTTTCAGCCCGTCTACTTAGCTTTTTATTGGACATAGGACCTTCTCTTGGTCTTTGTCCTCTAAAAATCTGAGGTTATAGCCAAGCCAAGCGAATCAAGAGCATCTTCTGTTCTCATCTGCATGGATGATAGCGAAGCCCATACATGGCTTGCGACCGTCAATCTGAACGAGTCCCCCACAATCTCCTGAAAAGTTAGATCTTCCTTTTCTTGCTTTTCATTGTAGTTTGTATTTTTCCAAAAGAGACAAAAATCACAACTCTTGTCTTTCATTATTGATGAGAATTGTAAATCGGCTATAAACGCCAAAATCGGCTATAAATGCCAAACAAAATCGCCTTTCACGGCAAACCAAGAAAATGTCTCTTTTCTTAAATATTTGTGCAATGGAAAACTTGAAAGAAGTTGATTTCCTTTTTACTTGCGAAGGTTGATCTCCGGATTACCACTTGCAATTCCAAGTAAAATAGAAAATCTGGCACACCCACACAAAAGAAATGTTGATGCACGCTTCAGGGCCCGCCAGGACGCGAAAGGGCCGGACCCGACGGGCTCCCACGTTCCGCCGACCCCGGTAGCCGCCCCAGCGGGCGCCTCGGAGAGCGTTCCATCAAGCTGGCACACCCGGTGGGACTCGTTCATTTGAGAACACGGTGCTTGGAAATGAAATATTTGCATATCATACTTTTTGCTCTATGCTTATACTTCTTTTCCGGATTCCTTGGCTACTTTCTAGCTGGTAGCCTATGTTGGATTTTGCATCCTAAAAAAAATGAGATGGGATTTTTTGGAAATTTCTATTTCTTTGAGTTTGTTTCCATTCTTTCTCTTTTCAAAAAACAAAAATCAGTTTTCTTAGTTTTGAATTCAAAATTGAGAAACTTTGATCCTATCCTATCGTTCTTTGGCGCTTGCAGAAATGTTGAGCCCGTTCGACTAAGGTTTTGGACCATCGTTTCTCTTCGATGAGTTCATTAGAGATTTCAAAAAAAAAATATATAAGAAAAAAATAAAAATAAAAAAAAATCAGTTTTCTTAGTTTTGAATTCAAAATTGAGAAACTTTGATCCTATCCTATCGTTCTTTGGTGCTTGCAGAAATGTTGAGCCCGTTCGACTAAGGTTTTGGGCCATCGTTTCTCTTCGATGAGTTCATTAGAGATTTCAAAAAAAAAATATATTAAAAAAAATAAAAATAAAAAAAAAATCAGTTTTCTTAGTTTGAATTCAAAATTGAGAAACTTTGATCCTATCCTATCGTTCTTTGGTGCTTGCAGAAATGTTGAGCCCGTTCGACTAAGGTTTTCGGCCATCGTTTCTCTTCGATGAGTTCATTAGAGATTTCAAAAAAAATATTAAAAAAAAATATAAAAATAAAAAAAATTAGTTTTCTTAGTTTGGATTCAAAATTGAGAAACTTTGTTCCTATCCTATCGTTCTTTGGTGCTTGCAGAAATGTTGAGCCCGTTCGACTAAGGTTTTGGGCCATCGTTTCTCTTCGATGAGTCTATTTGGGATTTTTATAAAAAAAAAAGGGACATAGACCACTAAGGTTAAACCAATTGCGTTCTTTGATCACGATTGATTCAAGAAAAGCCTTGTCCAGAGTGTGGAGACAGCTTGACTGTTCTAGGCAAGGGTCCTCCAAACGGGTTCATTAAGTAATCCTACCCTTACCTGGGGGCAATTCTATCAATTGAGGTTTCATAAGACCGGGTTAGGAGGCCTATGTGTACTCTCTCGTCTTTAAATCTTAAAAATAAAAAAAAATCAAAAATAAAAAAAAAAAGATTTTCAAAAAAAAAATCTTAAAAAAAAAAAAAAAAAATCAAAATAAAAAAAAATAAAAAATAAAAAATAAAAAAAAAGGATTTTCAAAAAAAAAAATCTTAAACAAAAAAAAAAGATTTTTTTTTAAAAAAAAAAAAATGAAAATCTTAAAATAAAAAAAAAATCTTCAAAAAAAAAAAAAAAACTCTCGTCATTTTAGATTCAGATCCGAGAAATTGTGGTTCCATCCCTTCTGGGTACTGGCGCTCGCGGAAATCGTTGAGCCCGTATTCGGATCGGAATATCATCTGCTCTCTTTGATGAATCCAATCTTGACATTTCAAAAAACAAAGAATCCCATCTCATGGATGCGATCTCCAACATTTGTGCATAGTAATACTGGTACGCCCTTTCAGGGTCTACTGTATCTGTGACCGGCACATTTGTAACTCCTACCTTATATTCTTCTTATCTCGAGCAAGCTCCACTTCTCGATAAGTCGAATTTAGGTATACAATTGCTTCTAGCAGTCATTGGAACGCTCATTTCGAGCCTACCATGTTCGCTGTCAGAACAATTGTACCATCTATGGCTTTTTGCCTTCTTCATGTCGCTTGGGTCATATCCCTTGAGCGATTTGAAAAGACAACCATAGAAATTCCCATTTATGATCATCATATTCTTGTGATTACTAATGGATGTGGTCTTGTTTCAGAAATTTTGAAACTAACAATGGCAGCCTTAACCATTATCTTCGATGAGAACAAGCACCAACTCATGCTTCAACAGAAGCAAACCGAGCGCACTTACAAGCGCCCTGCCAGCTGCCGAAGCATCAACTCCCTCGGCAACTCTCTGAACTCCGGGTCGACCTCGACTCCCCGGACCATCGTCTTCGGGACACTGGGACCATTCCCACTTCCCGAAGAACAAGCTGCGCCTGCTAAAAAGCAGAAGATCGCCTCTCAACGTGTCACTCCCGTGACACCAAAGGCGAGCGCCCAAAAGCCCGAAGCCCGCGGCACCCCCGCGAAGCCTCGACCAACAAACAACCAGGTCTACCCTAAGACTTGGTCTCCAAGACCTTCCCCAAAACAAAGAAGGTCTCAAACATCCACCAAGCCAGCATACCTGGCCCCACTCAAAGAAAACCAGTTCTACCCTCTTGCCTACATGAAAGAGGAGAGACCCATCTCCAACTTGACTCCCAAGTCAACCCAGCATGAGCCGGCTTGTTCCTACAGGCCCAAAATCAGATCATGCATCACCAGGCCTCTCCAAGCACCTGCTAAGGCCTACACTCCTTCAGTTCGACCCTTCATCTCTACAGGGGCCGAACTCGAAAGGTTTAAAGCTTCGCTGCAACAGGCAAAGGACCGGGTCCGCATCCTGTCCTTGCCCAACCACAAAGAAGACAAGCTCGGCTGCTGCGCCCGAGGGAGCACATCCTTCATCGTCAGAGCCCAGCCAGAGCTGACTGAAGCTCAAATCGCTCGTCGAGCACGCCGCCGTGCGTCATATCGACGAAAGAGACTAGAGAAGCAACGGACCCAGCCTCCTACACTTCAAGTCTCCCACAAATGGGTCGAAAAAGAAAGACCCGACCAAGTTGCTGCCGTCCATATGGTTGGAAAAACCAGAAGACGCCAAAAGTCAGCATCAAAAATCCATGTCCGACGTCCGGTGACCCGTAGCGTCACCGGGACACGAAGACATCCTGAAGAATCTCCTGCCCCTTCAAGCCAAGGACGGGAGAGTAATCCTTCATCAAGCTCTTCATCAAAAAGAATGAGCCCCAGCTCGGTCACCAGGACGATTTCTTCGTTCGAATCCCGAGGGATGAACGTCTTGGCTACAAGTTCTGAGCCGCCACCTCAGAATCCACCTCGAGATGATGCGCTCGCACGCATCCAGCAGTTGGAACAAGGCCAGCAGAGGATCGAAACTCTGATGGAAAACATTCTCCTTGTCGTCCAAAATCAGGTGAACAATGAGCCTCCTCCGAATCATAACAATAACGAGGAGAATTGTGAAGAAAATGAGTCACGCGCCCTTACCAAAAAGGACGTAGACAGTATCCTCGCCAAAGCTAAAGAAGAGGATATACTCAAAGAGCATGGGATCAAGCCACCATATCCTTTGTGGATGGACTCGGTCCCGTTCCCCACAAAATTCAAGCATCCTACTCTCCAAACATATACGGGGAAAGGATCGGCCAGACAGCACGTCATCCACTTCAAGATCTTGACGGGAGCTATCGCGGATCAAGATGCACTCAAGATTCGCCTCTTTGCAAGTACCCTAAAAGGTACGGCCTTCGATTGGTACTCCACTCTGCCGGAGAACTCCATTCAGAACTGGGCTATGCTGGAGACACGCTTCCTGACCCACTTCCAAGGTGAGGATCATCCTGTTACTATGGCTCAACTCTGCAGCCTAAAACAGGGAGAGAATGAGTCAACTTATGACTTCATTCACAAGTGGAAAGCAATGGCGTACAAATGCTCAGATGTACTGCCACAAGCGTCGCTAGTTGACATCTGCCGAAACAACATGAGAGCTAAAATCCGCTCCATGATCATCGGCAACAAATCAAAAAACCTGGGAGAGCTCCTGGAAGCTTCCATGGAAGCTGAAACGGTGATCAAAGACCTCAACAGTCAGAAATCATCAAAGAAAGAGCCGACTGCTGTTGCAACCTCTAAACCAAAGAAGAAAGAGGTCCTCAATGTGCAAACCAAGTCAGCTCCTCAGCAGCCAAAGAAAGCTGAAAACAAAACTGCAGGTAAAAGGCCTGAACTCTCCGATGCCTTCAAAGAGCGAGTAGAAAAGAAATATCCGTTCGATGAAGACGTCGAAGAAATCTTTGAGGCTCTCCTAGCAAATGGCAAACTCATTTTGCCAGAGCCCAAAAGACCTGGAGATGTTGGCAAAACCAATGATCCTCGGTACTGTCCATACCACCAGATGGTTTCGCATCCTCTCAATCAATGCTTTGTTGTGAGAGAGAAGATAAACGAGATGTGGAAAAACGGAGTCATCACCTTTGACAAAAACTATGGGACTGCCTCCGTCAACATGGTGTCATATGGACAAACACCAAAGTCACCGAAGAAGAAGATCACTACTTCCTTCAAGGTGATAAATAGAATTCAAACGTCCGAAGTGTTGGTTCCTTGTCCGACACCAGACGGACAACCCATATGGGTACATCCCGATCTCCTGGAAGATGAAAATTGGGAGATCGTCAAAACAAAGCCGACAGCTCAACAGCGAAGGCAGGCTAGGAAACATCTCCTCAGGCTCAAACGGCAAGAGAAGACCCAGCCAAAACAAGAAGTTCATGAAAAGGCAGAGGCCTCCTCTACCACTTCACTCGGGGCAACAGAAACATCCCCTCCAGAGACTTCAAAGGCGGTAAGAAACTTCACTCTTAGTGATTTCATGCCACCTCAATTCAAAAAAGAAGCCATGCAGGGGGCATCATACTCTTGCAACTCGGTAGTTGGATTCTCCATTGATGGATACGAGTCCAGCGACACCGACGATGGATTCGAGCCCAACTACACCGATGAGTGGGAGGAATCTCTTGAAACAGGAGAATATCTCTCCGATGAAGAATGGGTTCCTGAAACTCACCTTATACCAGTAATCTGGTATAACCCCTTGCAACCACAAGGATCCTGGTCTGATGATGAAGAAGACCAAGAGGCTGCACAAGAAGATGCTGTTAACCCAGCACCTGTCATTGCTCCAGTGGAAATCAACTATGTTGAGCCACACGGAGAAGACGAAGAAGAGGATCTGGCTCCCATGCCTGAACTTGAAGAATATGCAAGGATCTTGCAGCGTCTCGCTCTAGAACAAGAGCAAGACCGCGTCAACGAGATTCCTCACAATCCAGAGCCGGAAGTCCCTGAAGCCCATCAGGTACCTCCTCTCTCAACTCCTGAAAATGGAGAACATTGCTGGATTGACGATCCTCTTACATCCGAGGATGAGTCTGACTCCGAGCAGGCAACATCTCCTATCAGAGCTTCCTGTAATGTAATATATCAGGACTATAGCTCTTCTGAAGCGTCGTCTGATGAGATTACCTACACTCCGACGACGCCTAGCAATGTATCCTCTGGAGCTACCTTGTCTCACGTGACTTTCACAGAGATGACACCCTCTCAGGTTTCTTCTCCTGAGACTGTGACTTCAGGATACACATTCTTCCCGACTCATCATCATGAAGAAAACCCAACTTGGGGTGATGGATGGGTCAACGAAGAAGAAAAGCTGCTGGATGCTGTTCAGGACTTGCTCCCGGAAAATGCTCCGTGCAACACAATCACTGAGGATGGCAACTCTGCTGCAGATACATCCCCAGTAGATGAAAAACGACAGCCTCTTGATCCTGAAGACAATCTTCCAAACGAAGATCCTTCTCAAGAAGCTCTCGAAGTTGGTAGAGGCACCCGTTCGGGCCGGGACTACCACAAGAATTACAACCAATCTTCCTTTACCTATGTAAATCCTTCGGGAAAAGATGTTGTAAGCGCCCCCAGTGGCAAAAACAATGAACATGCAGGCCCTAAGGAGGCTTTCAAGTATGACTTGGTTGAGCACTTCAAACACATACCTGCACGTCTTCACATCCTGGATTTATTACGAATGTCTCCACGCACTCGTGATAATCTCATCTCAGAATTGCAAAAACTGAATGAGGATGTCGACAAACATGCCCCGCAAGTCCTCCAAATTGAAATGGACTACCGGGTCAAAAACTCTGAAACTTCCTCAAAGGGAGAAAAGAAAACTGAGGGATCATGCATCCAATGCCTCTCGGTTCAAAAGGCAGCCAATGCAACCATCGCCTTCACTAAGGAAGACCTCCTACTTGGCGAAGCAAGGCACAACCGACCCCTGTACTTCACAGGGTACATCAAAGAAATACCGATACACAGAGTTCAGATCGACCCAGGTTCTGCACTCAACCTTATCTCCACTTCGGCTCTTGAAGAGTTGGGCATCCCACCCAGCAAGCTAAGCCACACATCTGTATCTATCTTTGGATACGATGGGAGCACTCAAAGGCCTATCGGCAAAATCAGGTTCAAATTGCAAATCGGTGATCTTATCTCTGAGGTCACTGTGTATGCAATAAAAACCCCCTCATGCTACAACATCCTTCTCGGACGTCCTTGGATACACGAGAATGGTGTTGTTCCTTCAACTCTACATCAATGCATCAAGTTCGTCGGCGACGACGGCATGGTACATCGCGTCTTTGCGGACAGAAAACCCTTCAAAGGTAAAGAAGTCCACTTCGCAGACTCCCAGATGTATGAAGGAGAAAAAGAAGAAGAGGAAATAGCACCCCCTGCTGAAAATCTCCAGAAAGATAAAGGCAAGGCTCCTCAAAAATCACCGGAAGAAAACAAGCAGTCCGGCAAATTAGAAGAGAGCAGTCAATCTCCCTTCGTTATCTCCCTCAAGAATTCAAAACCTTTGGTCATCACGACTAAAGTGAAGAAGGCGAAACAAAAGCCTGGGGGCAAATTTGTTGTCTCTCTCGTGTCTATCATGCAAGACACAGACTCGGACTCAGAGCCAGAAGACGATGCATCGTCAAGCCAAGCTGACACTCAGCAAGTTCAGCCTGCTCTCACTCCGATGGAGACACCTGCTGATGTAGAAGATCCTACGTCTGCTACCTTTGTTGTTCCGGCAACATCACCAAAGCAAAGACCGATCTTCTTTCATAGATCGGATGCTTCTTCATCAAGTTCTCTGCTTGAACCTTTCCAAAATGAAGGTATGCCTCAACTATCTCTATATAGTCCTGTGGCACAAGCTATCATGAAGAAAATGGGCTTTGACGCTCAGAACCCAGTCGGTTTGGGAGAAAGACGCGGTATTCTCACGCCATTGGAGCCCGCCTTGACCAAAAGCCAGCTGGAAGATTGGAGACTCTACGGTCATGTAGAAAAGTCTTCATATGGGTTAGGGTATGATCCCGACACTCCTCTGAGACAGTTGACACAAAAGCTTAAAAGTCGTTTTACCGACCAAGCCTCGACATCTCAAGTCCACGAAGACATCGATCTCCCTGGATATCTCTTTAAAGAGTTACCTGACAAAAATCCAGGAAGCTCATCCAATTGGTATGATTTCTCTGATGATAAAGAGGAATCGTCCGATAATACAGACTTGTGCTATTCTGACCCAGAAGAACCCTCGTCTCCAAAAGAAATACCAGACTCAACAGGCGATTGGGACTATCTCATAGCAAGCCTTGAGGAGATCACCAATCAAGAAAATCCATGGAAAGGAACAGAGCCTTGGTTTGTTAATGCAGTTGAAACTCCAGAAGGTTTCGTTGAGTTAGAAGCCTCCGAAAATATTGTGGAGGAACCACCTTCGAACCTTCCGACAGAAGATTCTGTTCAAAAGATAAACTTGGGAACACCTGATAACCCACGTCCTGTATTCATAAGCAAGAATATAAAGGATGATGAGTTACCCGAGTATATCGCTTTTCTTCGTGAGTTCGTTGATTGCTTTGCATGGTCCTACGCTGAAATGCCTGGTTTAGACCCCAAAGTAGCAGTCCACAAACTCAACCTTCAAGAAGAAATCAAGCCTGTCAAACAAGGCCAAAGAAGATTCCGTCCAGATGTGATGGATAAAATTGAACAAGAAGTTCAAAAACTCAAAAGCGTTGGCTTCATCCGTGAGGAACAACATCCAGAGTGGTTGGCCAACATTGTCCCCGTGACAAAGAAAAATGGGCAGATCAGAGTCTGTATTGATTATAGAGACTTGAATGGCGCTTGCCCTAAAGATGAATTCCCGCTCCCCATACCGGAGGTGATGATTGACAATACCTGCGGATTCGAGCGAATGACATTCATGGATGGCTTCTCTGGTTACAATCAGATAAAGATGCATCCCGAGGATGAAAAACACACTTCATTTCGGACTCCATTTGGCGTGTATTGCTACACTGTCATGCCATTTGGTCTGAAAAATGCTGGTGCCACATATCAGAGGGCTATGATGAAAATATTCCAAGATATGCAGCACAAGACGGTCGAATGTTACGTTGATGACCTCGCCGTCAAAAGCAGAAGAAAAGAAGACCATCTCAAAGATCTTCGGGAAGTCTTCCTCCGACTTCGCAAACACAAACTGCGGATGAATCCTCTAAAATGCTTCTTCGGCGTCTCGTCGGGTAAGTTTCTCGGATTCCTTGTTCGGAAAGCTGGAATAGAACTTGACCCCATAAAAGTCAAGGCTATTCTAGAAATGCCCTCTCCAAGAACCTTGAGAGAACTAAAAGGGCTCCAAGGGAGATTGGCCTACATCAGACGGTTCATCTCCAATCTTTCGGGGAAATGCCGTCCATTCTCTCGATTGATGAAAAAGGGTGTAGACTTTGTCTGGGATACCGACTGCGAAGCCGCATTTCAAGATATCAAGTCATACCTGACCAAACCTCCAGTGTTAGCTGCCCCTGCCACTGGAAAACCATTCATCTTGTACACAAGAGCTCTTGATCATTCTGTAGGCGCTTTGCTTGCACAAGAGAATGGTGAGGGAAAAGAAGCTGCTCTATACTACCTCAGCCGCATGCTAGTAGGTGCAGAGCATCGCTACTCTCCAGTCGAAAAAGAATACCTTGCAGTGATGTTTGCCGTACAAAAGCTACGTCACTACTTGCTTTCCAACACAGTCTACCTGGTCTCGAGGATCAACCTCTTGAAGGTCCTTGTTACGAAGGCCGGTTCTCTCAATGCCCGACTGGCAAAATGGTCCATCCTCTTGTCACAATTTGATATTAGGTATGTGCCACAAAAAGCAATCAAAGGCCAAGCTCTAGCAGATTTCCTCGCAGAGCATCCATTGCCTAAAGATTCACCACTCAGAGATGATCTCCCGGACGAACCTGTCTACAACGTGGAGACTTCCTCACCAAATGCCTCCTGGGACATGTACTTTGACGGTGCAACCAGGACAAATGAAAAAAGAAAGCTGATCTCAGGAGTTGGCATCCTCTTTGTTAGCCCTGACAAATACATGATTCCACACGCTTTCTCGCTATTGGAACCATGCACAAACAATGCAGCTGAATACCAAGCTCTGATCCTAGGATTGGAACTCGCCATCGAATCCGGTATCACTATGCTGGAAGTCTTTGGAGACTCTCAACTGATCGTCAACCAGATGAATCAGAAATATGAAGTCAGGAAGCCCGATCTGCTGCCTTATTACAACAAGGCACAATCGCTTCTGCAAAAGTTTGACATCTGCAACATCACCCACATTCGTAGAGGTGAAAACATCCGTGCAGATGCCCTGGCTGGACTTGCCGCATCAATGGCGATCCAGGAAGGAAAAAACATGCAAATTACAGTGAGTGAGAGAAGGATCCTCCCTCCTCTTAACACACACCAAGCAGTTGCTGAATGCCACCGATTGATTGGAAGTCGGATCTCTATCCTTCAAACTTCAATCGGCGATTGGAGGGATCCGTTCATTGATTACACTATGTTCGGAATCCTACCTGAAG
Source organism: Umbellularia californica (assembly GCA_028538565.1). Taxonomy (NCBI): domain Eukaryota; kingdom Viridiplantae; phylum Streptophyta; class Magnoliopsida; order Laurales; family Lauraceae; genus Umbellularia; species Umbellularia californica. The sequence continues at coordinate 20,828,177 of JAPQWN010000005.1, read as the reverse complement.
ATCCAAAAGAACGGGTAAGCATCCAAAGGCGAGCCCCAAACTTTCATTTGGATATCCCTTCAAAGATCCTTTACAGGAAATCCTTCAACGGAGTACTTCTACGCTGCTTGTCACAACAAGAAGCTGAAGAAACACTCAAAGAAGTTCACGCTGGTCTTTGTGGAGCTCATCAGGCTGGTCCCAAGCTCTACGACCAAATCAAAAGGTTAGGTTACTACTGGCCTACCATGGTTGCTGATGCAATGCAAATTGCCAAACGCTGCCAGCTATGCCAAGTTCACGGAGATTACATTCACATGCCTCCAGAATGGCTGCATCCTACAGCAATCTCATGGCCTTTCGAAGCATGGGGCATGGACATCATAGGTCCTATCTCTCCCCCTTCAAGCAAAGGTCATCGCTTCATCTTCGCCGCAACGGATTATTTCTCCAAGTGGTCAGAAGCATTTGCGTTCAACGAAATGAAGACCTCATCAGTTCTTCAATTCCTACGCACCAACATCATTTGTCGTTTCGGCATACCCAAGAGATTCGTCCATGATAACGGACCACAATTTCGGGATCATCGATTCTACAAGTTCTGCGACAAATACAAAATCCAAAGCTGTCCTTCGACTCCATACAATCCGGCAGCAAACGGATTAGCAGAAGCCTTCAACAAGACACTCTGCAAAATCCTCAAGAAAATGGTCTCTAGTCACAAAAGAGACTGGAGCAATAAACTGTCTGAAGCTTTGTGGGCCTATCGAACCACCGTTCGAGGACCAACCCATAGCACACCATTCTCCTTGGTCTATGGATGCGAAGCTGTCGTGCCCCTAGAGGTACAAATTCCTTCTCTGAGGGTATCTCTACAAAATGACATGACTCAAGAAAGCAATGTCAAATTGCGACTCCATGAGCTGGACAATCTCGACGAGAGACGGCTCGAAGCTCGACAAAGCATTGAACTTTACCAAGCACGCATGGCAGGATCTTTTGACAAAAAGGTCAGGCAACGCGCCTACAAAAAGGGTGACTTGGTTCTTGCGGTAAAAAGACCAATGGTCTTCGCTCACAAGTCCAAAGGCAAGTTTGAACCAAAATGGGAGGGACCCTACGTCATCGACAAGGTCTTCTCCAATGGCGCATATGCCCTCCTAAACATGGAAGGCGACAGATGTATGCTGCCTATCAACGGCAAGTTCTTGAAGCGGTACTACCCTTGAAGACTTACCCAACTGGGTAAGAGCAATGCCTGTATGGCCAAAACCTGTTCTCAGGTACTCGCTCGTCAAACCCACTCTCTTTAGAATTTTCATATCAAATGTCAAAATTTCTAGAGATTCAAAAACAATGCTTATTTTTATCGTTTCATTGTTCAAAAACAAAAAAATCCAAGTTTAGGAGCCTCTCCCTGACTTGACCAAAGCTTTCGATCCTTGAACCAAAATTCATGGTTTGAAACAAAAATCCGGATTCAGGGATTTCCACCCTAGTCCACCTTACCTTTTACCGCCAAATGGTTCTAGGTCAAAATTTACGACCCTCGTGTCTTTAAACAAAAAAAAATGGTTTTTCAAAAATCGTGGGGATATGACATCAAAGTCAGTACCCGCAAAACAAAAATTTTGAAAAAAAGCAAGGATGCGACATTCCATCGATACTTGCACCCTAAATCGCAGGGAAGCGACATTTCGTCGATACTTGCAAAATCCAAAAACCGTGGAGAAGCAACAAACCAGTTGATATCCACAACCCAATTCCAAAAATCGTGGAGATGCAACATACCAGTTGCTATCCACAACCCAAATTTCAAAGGTTCGAGAAAACCTCAAATTTCAAAAATCACGGGGAAACGACATCAAGTCAGTACCCGCAAAATCAAAAGTTTTGGGAAAAGCAGGGAAGCGACGCTTAGTCGATATTTGCACCCCAATTCGCGAGGAAGCGACATTCCATCGATACTCGCAAAACCTAACCCGCGAGGAATTGACATTCCATCAATACTCGCAAAACCGAATGAGCAAGGAAGCGACATTCCATCGATACTTGCAAGACCATTCAGCGGGGAGGCGACATTTAGTCGATACCTGCATTTTGAGAGCAAAAAAAAAATCTGGCTATAAACGCCAAAACCTGGCTCTTTTGCCCAAAAACCGGCTATCAATGCCACAAATTGGCTATCAATGCCACCAAACCGGCTATAAATGCCGCAAATTGGCTATCAATGCCACCAAACTGGCTATAGATGCCAACAAAACAAACACCGGCTTCCATGCCAACCAAAATTTTGGCTTTTACGCCATAAAATTTCGGCTTCCATGCCATCTCAAAATTGGCTCCCATGTCACGAACAAAATTTTTGGCTCTTATGCCATCTCAAAAATCGGCTATAAATGCCACACAAAAAAAAAACCTGACTCTCATGTCAAAACTGGCTGCAAATGCCACAAAAATCCGACTTTCATGCCAAATTCGTTTCCCCTACCAAAACAATCATTTGACAAAAGATTTTCACAAAATGACAAAACTTTTGATCAAATCCCATTTAGCAATTGCTTTCATCACAAAAAGATTTGAGTGAGCGTAGGGAAAACAAAAAAAAAAAAGTACCAAAAAAATACATGTGGTACCAAAGCAAAAAAAAAAAAAAAGAAAGTGTTCACAAGCACTACAAAAAAAAAAGAGTACCAAAAAATACATGTGGTACCAAAAAAAAGAAGAATGGTTTCTGCTATAAAAAATCAGGAGCTTAGCCAAAAATGGTCTCCAGCCAAAGCTTCAGCTCCTCAAGCAAACTTTTGGCCTCAGCCGTCAGAGTTTCTAAGGCACGCTTCTTCAGGAACTTGCCATGAGATGCTGGCGAATGCCGTAACCCTTCTTTTACACCGGGAAGCTCTTCCCCAGCAGTTTGCCATCGTTCGTTTTCTAGAGTCCTCCTCTCGAGAACTTGACCGGCATCTGCAACCCTGCGAATCAGAGTACTCTCCCTGTCACGAGCCTCTGTTATAGCAGCCCACTTCGCATCGACTTGTGCCTTCAAATGCTCAAGACGTTTCCTGGCCTCCTCAACTTCCCTATCAAGGACGTTAAGGTCATGCCTCAATCCGATGATGGCTAGCTCTTCCTTGTTCTTCTCCCGAACTAGCTGCTTCTTGCTTTGTGTAGCCTCATTCAGGTCAGACTTAGCCTTATCAGCAGGGTCCAAGAACATCTCCTTGAAGAATTGGTCGTCAGGGAAACCCATGGTCTCAAACCACTTGTCACCCAGTGCAATGATCCTATCAACGGTCGCCCTGGCACCTGTGACATCCAGACCAACCTCTTCGGTATCAGTGAGAATCTCCTGCACATGTGGGATCATGCCAAATCCTGCTTCCAAGTGTCCAGAAAGGAGAGTCTTGATCCAAGAACTCAAAACCCGAGCCAGCACCTTCTTCGCAAATTGAAGAGACGAACTGGATGAAGATTCACCCTTCTCCGCTGATCGGCTGCTCATGTCATGTCCCATTGGAAGAGTAACAAAAGAACTCTTTTCACTTGGAGCCACTGGAGAGGGAATCTCAACACGAGGCATCTCCTCAATCATGTCTGAACTGGTCTCTACCTCCGGATCGACCTCTGGCATCCCTTGCTCTGGTTCTGAAGAAAGCGATGGACTCTCTTCTGTCACTTCAAAACCTGCAAATGAAACACAAAAAGGTATGAATATGATCCTGTTCAAAAAAAAAAAAAAAAAAAAAAAAAAAAAAAAAAAAAAATCATCAGGGTCATCACTACAAAGTACCTTCTTCGACGACTGGCGGAACACTCTCTTCCTCCATGAACTCATCAGAAGCATCATCGACATTTGCGTCCATTGATGGTTCAAAGTCATCGGAATCCTGTGGCAAGTCAGCTGACAAGAAAAAAACTGTTAGCAAATCAAGTCGCAGGCAAAAAAAAAAAAAAAGAGAAAGCGAAAGAAGTTATACCAATTGGAGATTCCGGAGTCATTCCGGAGTCCCTCGGTTCTTCTTCAGATGCCATAACCGGCTCCATCACCGCCTCATCGGTCGGAACCTCAGGCATCGGCAAGTCTTCATCCTCTGCTAAAAAAAAAAGAGCAGCAGCAGGGTGAGAAAACAAATCAGAACATGGAAAGCCCCATGAAAGAAGTAGAAAAAGAAAAAGGAAGAATCATACCTTCACCAATGGTCTCTTCCCCACGACTCCTCTTCTCTGGAGGCTCGTCGACAGCCTCTGGCACCTCCTCGTTGATGGTAAGAGGGATTTCCATGTCAGGAGAGTCCTCATGTGGCCCCTCGCTGCGATGATGACTCCTCCTCTTCTTACCTCTACGGGTTCGCTTCCTAGAAGAACCCGCCTCACTATCAGAGTCAGGTTTCTCACTTGACTCCTCACTGGATGGTCTGCTCTCGCCAGTAGACTCCGCGGAAGCTCGCCTCTGTGCCGCTTGCATCCAAGCGCCGAGCTCGGCTTCCTCCTGTTCTAGCTGCTCCAAAGCCTCATCAGGTACTTCCCGAACAGCTTCAGAACCAATGACGCCCTGGTCACCGAGAAAGCCTATCTTGTGCTTCTCTCCAGAAAGGAAGGCCCAAACTTCCTCTCGCCGGACGCCATCCGACTTCCCAATGCCTTTTCCAGAAGACAGCTTTACATCAAGCTCCTTCTTGGAAAGCCCCCGATATGCCAAAAAGCTCTCCGCGAACCACTTCGTGAAGCCGGCAGTTCGGAAAGTCGACAGCTCAGGATAAGAAATCGTGGCAGTAGTGTCTTCAGCACTATAGAAAGCCCATGCATTTCTGCCATCCTGCAAACCCCCAAAACGCTTCACCATACTCGAAGGCGCTCCAACAACGCCTTGAGAGAAGCCCAACTGAAGCGCAAAACGAGAAGGTACATACGGCTGGATGTCGACGAAAAGATGTCTACGGTACACCATCGTGCCGACTCGTATGCTGAAAAGCCACTCTTTCTCTGCATTGGTCAAAGAGTAATGCCTTCCCGACCCTGCTCTGGTAGAGTCTCGGGAGGCACCAAAATCAAAAGCCTTCTTCCGCAACTCCGGAGAAAGCTTAACTGAAGACTGCCCCATCTCGACGTCCCTGAACCGTCGGATCCTCATGCGGGCAAACAAAAGTGATTCGGATACGGCTTTTCCCTTAGCCAATCGAATCATCAGAGGATCATCATCCTGTGCAGCACCCAGCTGGTGGAAGCCAGGACAGTGGTATACAAACCACGAATAAAAGATATGGGCTGAAAATACCCTATTCATAGGGAGCCCAAGCCGAACCAAAAAAGCAGCAGCCTGCAGTTCGGTACACAGGTAGGAGTAAAGAGCGGGCACCAAAGCAAGCCGCTCTCCAAACGCCATCTGACAAGCCGGAAAAATACAATGCGGCCTGATGTGCGTCCCATCTCCACCAGCAAAAATAGCCTCACCCAGCCAAAAAGTGAGGTAAACAGCAAGATCCCTCCGCAGTGTAATGTCAGAACAAATGGCATCTGTGCTCGCGAAGAAACCCTTCAACTCTTCCTGCATGGCCGAAGTCTTCTTCCTGTCTTCCCGGGTCATGCTATCAGAAGGTTCTCGACCGTCAAAGGAGTTGAAGAATGAAAAGCCACAACTCTTCCAACTGCTGGATCTAACTTTCGAGCCCTCCTTCAAAAAATCATAGAAGGCGACGAGCTGAAAGTATAGGAGCCTGAACTCCTCTGACTGCTCCTCAAGGACGCTGTCAATCGGCATGAACTCCTCGTAGAGTTTGCCAAGGATGGGCAATCCAGTAATAGCACTCAACTCCTTCAGAGAAAAACCAATCTCACCGTTCGTGACAACGAAGGTATTGGTCTGAGGGAGAAAAGACTCCAACATAGCCATGAAGGCATCATCGGAAAAAGTCACGGTCTCCCTGAAAGCGCGGACCGCGTCAAAAATCCCGGCTTCCTTCAAAACGGCGCCCCCAATCAGCAAGGTGCGGTCAGTCCATGACTTCCAATCGGAGTCAGCATTGAAACGGCCACGAAGTCGAAAAGGCTTCACCCAAGTACTGCCGTCACCGCTGAAAACGCCAAGGCCCACCGGTCTCAAATCGACCGACGGATAATCAGAGCCCTGGTAGCCGCTGGCTGGCATCAACATGTCCATACGGACAGGTGGCTTCTCCGCATATCCGGAGGGTCCACCAACAAAAACCCCAGTCTTGATCACACTGGTCCTCTTCACCCAGCTCGGAGGATCTTCCCTCTTAGGGCACGTGGGAGAAAGGCTCAGGATCGAGATGGTCCGGTCAAAAGACGACCGGGTAGAAATAGTTCTCTCTTCACCATCAGCTGTGTAAGAGAACTGAAAACATCTCCTTTGGTATGTCAAGTCGTCAGGGACTGCATCTCCAAAGAAGAAGGTAGGCTTGGGTAAAACCCTCAGATCGTCCATAACCCAAGGACGGTTGCTTGCCATGATCTTATAGAACTCCTCGTCCTTGAGAGCGATCAATCGCTGTCTCATCTCATCACGATTGAGGGAATCGCATTCTTCCAAGTTCTTCTCAATAAACTGGACCTTCTCCCAGGCCTGCTGAACGGCCACATTAGAAGATCTGGTGGATCGACGAGGTACGCTTGTAGCAGGCTCTTTACCCTTGTTCGCTCTGGAGGAACCACCTGCAAAGGTCGGAAAAGAAAAAGATCGTCATCAAAATGACAGGATTTCGCTAAAGAAAGAAAAAAAGGGTCACTTTGTCCCACTAAAAATCTGGCGAAATTTTGGCATGACCCCGGGCCAATTCCGAAGAAAAGGGAAATACCCCGAAAGAAATAGAAAGTTTGAAGATGGGCTCAACATCGCTGCGAGCTCCGAAACTCCAAACTTTCGAAACCTCAAAATCTCCGCAAAATCAAGAAGGACTCAACATCACTGCAAGCTCCAAATTCCCAAATTTACAAAGATTTTCAGGTATGCTATCATGCTCAATCTACAAATAGTACATGCATGAACATCTAGATTTGCATAAAAACGCATTATCATGATGAGCAAAAAAAAAAAAAGAAACTTTCTCGAAAAAAAAGGGGAGAAAGAAAAAAAAAAAAAAGAAACTTTCTCAAACAAAAAAAAGAGAAGAAAGAAAACAGCAAAAAAAAAAAAAAAAAAAAAAAATAGGCCACGTGGCCGTACGGACAGATCCGTACAAAAAAAAAAAGAGAAAAAAAAAACGTGAAAAAAAAAAAAAAAAAAAGAGAAATCACGTGGAAAAGAAAAGAAAAAAAAAGAGAAGAAAAAAAAAAAGAAAAAAAAAAAGAAGAAAAAAAAAGAAGAGACACTTTTTTTTTCCATCCTATTCTCTACATGGAGTTTTCTTGAAAGAAAAAGAGAGAAAACTTACTTGAAGCCATTGATGGAGAAGAAGAAGGAAAAAGCTTGAAGATCCTTGAAGAAGAAGCACTCTTGGTCTTGGAGCTCTCTCGAGATTGTTGCAAAAGAAAGCAATAAGAGCAAGAGATCCTACCTTCCTTTGCTTTTATAGGAGAGAGCAAATCAAAGAAGGAAACAAAGAAGAAAGGTAAGTGTTACTAATTAGTAACCTTACCAAAAGAGAAGGAATTAGAAAGATTCTTTCCCAAAAAGAAAGATGTCTTTGAGAGATTTCCTCCCAAAATCAATCAAATGAGAGATTCTCTCCAACAAAAAAGGATATTGAAGATTCTTTCCCAAAAAGAAAGATACCTTGAGATATTCTCTCCCAAATTAAGGGAATATGAGAGATTCTCTCCCATAAAGATATTTTTAGATATTCTCTATCCAAATGAGATATCTTTAGATATTCTTTACAAAAATGGCCCCACATGAGATCTAAGCCATCCTAAAAAGCTTAAGGTCCCATGGGCTAGCCCATATGAGCCAGGTTTGACCACCTAGGCACTTAAAAAAAAAAAAAAAGTGGGCTTTTAGTCAGAAAAAATCCCTCTTACCAAGAGCATACAATAATGGTTCCATGCCTCTTTTGAGTTGATTGAACCATACAAAAAATCCCAAGCCCCATGAGCTTCCAAAAATCAAACCATCCAGCCTCATATACCAAATTGAGCCAAAATCTTGAAATTGACATTTCACAAAAATCCAAACCACTCCAATGGACCCACACAGTCCCGAAGAGTGACCAAAAACCAAATCCTGGTCCCCTAACTTGCCACATACAGCTTGTTAGGTCACAAGACCAAAACAAAAAACCAAACCCTGATCCCCCAACTTGCCACATACAGCTTGTTGGGTCACAAGATCAAAACCAAAACCCGACCCCCTAACCTGCCATATATAGCTTGTTAGGTCACAAGGTCAAAAACAAAAGCCCAAATCCAGATCCCTGATGTCATCTTCAAAACTTTGCCTCGAGATGGTATTTGATTCCTTTCACTACCATAAAATTCCCCTGGAAGCTCAAAGGCTACTCTACCAAAAGAAAGATTGCTCAAAGACTCTTGGTCAAGACACAAGCTCTCCTTCAAAAATCTCTTCGAGGCACATCGACTACAAAAGTCAAGCAACTCGTCGCTGTACCTCGAGGGGGTATTTGTTGACACCAAAAATGTCACTTTGCCTCTTCAACATCAAGAAAGCTGCATGAAGTCGCAACCTGCCATAAATAGGCAATGCAATTTCTCCAAAAAATCAAATCTTGTCAGAATCAAACAAAAACTGCAAGATCCTTCAAGATAGCCAAGAGAAGAGTACACATGAAGTTTCGGGCCATTTCGACAACATTTGGCCTAACTTCACTTCTCCGACAGCTAAAATGGCGCTCCCGGCGGCGACATCATCGGAGACGTCAAAACTTCGATCAGAGCCTACGGATGACTCCAGCATGTCTCAAAAGGGCTCCATGCCAAATTTCAAGTCAAACCGACAACGTTTGACCCTCCATCAGTGCTCGAGCAGCAAAATCAAGCCTCCCGGCGGCGGGAACCACCGAAGCCTTCGCTCATCAAACCAAGTGCATGAGTGGCTTCAACATGCTTCCAAAAGGCTGCACGTCAAATTTCAGGTCATTCCGAAAACGTTTGACCAGGTTTCGATGCTCCGAGAGAAAATCAAACCTACCGGCGGCAGAGCAACCCGGGACCATGACATCCAAAACGGAGCCCATGGAACGTCTCAAAATGACTCCAATAGGCTCCCCGTCAAATTTCAGGTCAATCGGACATCGTTTGACCGCACATCAAAGCTCGGCATTTTCCCCGCAGCAAAATCAAGTGAAGCATCGACGGGACCCCAAACGGCTTCAAAACTCAAACAAAAGCCTATGGTTGGTCTTATTTATTGCTCAGGAGGCTTCACCTCAAATTTCAGGTCATTCCGACATCGTTTGACCAAGTTTCGACTTCTGGCGGAAAATCAGCAGCTCTACGCGACAAAGTCTTCGGCTTTCCCGGAAAATTAGAAACTTTGCACTCTAAAAATGCAAGGATTCTCATCAAGTTTTCTACAGGAAAATCAAGCCAATAAATGAGAAGAAATGTCAAGAAAAATACAGAAGAAAACGGCGACGAAAAAGACCTCAAAACGACCGCAAAACGGGCTCCGAAGGGGAAAAATCCCCCAGGGTCGCGGACCCCTGCGACCATGGCCCATGGTCGCAGGCCCCTGCGACCATGGCCCATGGTCGCCGGTCCATGGTCGCCGGCGACCATGGCCCATGGTCGCCGGCGACCATGGAGGTCCGGGTCACCGGATTTTCCGCCGGTGACCCGTTTTTTCGTCTTTTTTCGCGTTTCGCGCACTTTGGCCCCTGTGGTTTCCTGAAAATGTGATTTTTAGTGCTTGAAATTGACTCATATCCGACGACATCCGTCAAAATCACGGGTCAACCTCCAAAAGCATAAAATCATCAGTGATCGCTCCAAGATCGCCAACCGGCTGACCAAGAAAGTGCACTTTCTGTCCGACCGATCGTGAAATCGACAAGACAGATGTCACCGGCCCGCTCTTAGCTATCAATGTCTGAAGTTACATGTTCATCCGATGTCGATCAGCATGTAGATCCATCGATGATCGTCGCCAGAAGAATTCCAGAAGACACGGCATGGCCCGCGACTCTTCGACTGCCCGGCGACCAATTAATGTGGTTAATTGACTAGCTTTATTGCAGTCATTAATTCATTTCTTTGGACGGCCCAATCAGAAGCAAGCATTTGGGAGTTACAAGTCAATTGATTCATGGCATTTAAACCATGAAACTCCTCCCATTATTGTAATTAAGGTGATTAAAAGCCCTTAATCTCCATCGGCCAATCAGATTCAAGGAAAAAGGAGTTACAAAATCAAGAAATAAATCTTGTAACTCCTCCCATTAAAGCCATTAAGGCTCATAAACCCTCCTAAATGGCTACCAAATGCCTATAAATAGGAGAGCATTCCATTGAAATGGGGATCGGAAAAAAAGATCAGAAAAAAGAGGAGAAAATCAGAGGATCAGAAAGAGATCTGAGAGAAAGAAAAAAAGAGAGAAAACTCTGCTGAAGTTCTGCACCGGCCACCACTACAAGGTGACAAAAGTCCCTTGGGGGGCACCCCCCCCAAGGTCCTTGCCTTCTCCTGCTGCCTCCAATGGCTTAGACGTGGCTTTTCAGCCCGTCTACTTAGCTTTTTATTGGACATAGGACCTTCTCTTGGTCTTTGTCCTCTAAAAATCTGAGGTTATAGCCAAGCCAAGCGAATCAAGAGCATCTTCTGTTCTCATCTGCATGGATGATGGCGAAGCCCATACATGGCTTGCGACCGTCAATCTGAACGAGTCCCCCACAATCTCCTGAAAAGTTAGATCTTCCTTTTCTTGCTTTTCATTGTAGTTTGTATTTTTCCAAAAGAGACAAAAATCACAACTCTTGTCTTTCATTATTGATGAGAATTGTAAATCGGCTATAAACGCCAAAATCGGCTATAAATGCCAAACAAAATCGCCTTTCACGGCAAACCAAGAAAATGTCTCTTTTCTTAAATATTTGTGCAATGGAAAACTTGAAAGAAGTTGATTTCCTTTTTACTTGCGAAGGTTGATCTCCGGATTACCACTTGCAATTCCAAGTAAAATAGAAAATCTGGCACACCCACACAAAAGAAATGTTGATGCACGCTTCAGGGCCCGCCAGGGCGCGAAAGGGCCGGACCCGACGGGCTCCCACGTTCCGCCGACCCCGGTAGCCGCCCCAGCGGGCGCCTCGGAGCGCGTTCCATCACCAAGCTAGGTGAAACGAAAATCAAGATCCCGACCGGCGTCTAGATGACGTCGTTGGGCTGCCACTCGAGTGCTGGGGGTGGCTCAACAGCCTCCTCCGGGCACTCCTCGTCACGCGTGAACACTCCTGCACCTGGACACCAAAATAACAAGCATCAAACACGACGGTTTGGCAAATAAACCATTTAGGCATGAATAGTTAAAATAATGCTAAAACAGTTCAAGAGTTGAATACACGTTTCACGTTTTCGAAACTAGCATGTATACTTATAATATCATGATTAGTAAATCCACAAAGAGCCCATCCTTTCTCCATCATACATGATGATAAGAGTAAGCACGCACGACAAGCACGATAAGCACAACACGATAAACACGATCCCACGCCACACAAGGTAGACGGGGTGTCCGGCCGCGGAACCGGACCACGAACACGCACGATGTGTCAATTCAAGACACGACTAGTCTGCAGACAGTCCACATGTTTAAGGACCCCCAGGTAGTGGATCAAGCTAAAAGGGCAGTCCAAGCTCAGTGGTAATCACTTATATCATGAATGCATAAAACACGACAAAACTTATCCGAGAACACGTCAAAGCAAGAGGGAAATCATTTATCAAACACGTCACGACAGGCTAGCAAAAATAGCATTATATAAATGCTTAACAAAACTTAAGAAATGATTCCCTTTTTCTTTCTTGAAACACGATTCTTGAAACACGTCTTAAATACAAGCTTATACTTGAAAAAGATCAAACAAGAACATGAGGACGCATAAAGCATCAAAACAAGAGTCCGAACAAAATCTATCAAGCATAGGCTAAGACCAAAACTTTGACCCTTGTGGACTTGGAAATCCAAACGTCGAAACTCTATATAACTTGGTGTCCCCGAAGGTAAGATACATTTAGGAATTTCAAGTGCACAATGTCAAATGGAGGTCTAAAGCATAGTCTAGTTTTCATTCCTGCAAAATTTCTCCAAACACAGTTCTTTTTGTAACTGTCGGTCAACGCTCGGTTAACCGTCGGTTAACCGAGGTCGATCTGTCGGTCGACCGAAGGCTTGACCGACAGATCCCAGCCCAGAATTGCTGCTCTCTGGAAATTGAACCGACAGATCCTCGGTTGACCGAATGTGAACCGACAGATGACCAGACAGAAAATGTTGCTCTCTGGAAATTGAACCGACAGATCCTCGGTTGGTTGTCGGTCGACCTGTCGGTTGACCGACAGCGAACCGAGGGATGTCCTGACAGGAATGCTGCTCTCTGGAATTCGAACCGACAGATTTCGGTTGGTGTCGGTCGACCTGTCGGTCGACCGAAGTCTGACCGACAGCTGACCGACAGGCACGGGCAGTGCATTCTGTTCAGAATTTTCACAACTTTTTCTCCCTTCTTCACTTCCACACTTTTACCACCTGCACTCCCCAAGCCTCCATGCTTTCCAAGGGGTTCATTACACACATTAAAGAGCATTCCATCCACAATTTGTCCATTTATTCCAAAGAGAAACATCAAGGCATTCCCATAACGATTTCATGAAGCTTACAAAACCAACATGATTCTAAGAACTTGGATGAATCCTCAACAATAACACAAGTAAAGGAACTCAAACTAATGACTTGAGAGAAAATAAACATAACCTACATTAATAGGTTCAAGCATAAAAACCATGTCTTAAATGGAAGTAGTGAAACTACAACACAATGTATATGAAAATCCTATAAAGTTTACTTGCCTCAAATCAAAGTCAAAGGAAGCTTCACAAAAACCAACAATGAGGGGTGCTCCACGAGATCTACACAAAACCCCCAAAATGGAGCATACAAAAATCAACATTTTAGCCATTACAAACCCCCATTTCGAAAATGGGTTTGAAATCATGATAAACAAGCTCTTGGTGAGCCTAAGAACATCAAATAGAAAGATGGGTCCAAGCTCTAACCTTTTGCTAGCCAAACAAGAAGAATGGAGGTTGAAGATGATGAATGGTGGAAAGGGTTTGGCTCTAAAACGTGCCCAATCGAAGCTCGCGAAGAGAGGAAGAGAATGGCGGAAACGAATCGAAGATTGGAGTCTTCTTGCTAGATGATCCAAGGAAGAAAAGGTCAAGAAGAGGGCTGCCTTCTCCACTCCACTCTAGGGCAACCGTTGCAGGAAAAAGGAAGAAGAAAATGGAGGAGAGAGAGTAAGAGACCTTTTATATGGGTTGAGAGGTGGGTCCCTCTCTAGCTGAACTAGAAACGCTTAAAACATGGTCTTGTGGACCCCGGATGAAATCGACGAAGAAGAACAAAACGATCGTCGAAAAATCTAGTTTCAGAAAAGTATACTTTTGACATGGTTTCACGACTTCGAAAAGTGTGCCCAGATTTTGCATGAAAAGACAGATTTACCCTATTGGGCCAAAACTTGGGCTTCTGGGCCTCACATGCATGCAGCTTGAAAACAAAAGTTGTCACAAATAATAAAATCACTCAAGAGAAATAAAGATCACATCCACATCAAAGATCTAGCACAAAACCCCATTCTTACTCGTGTACTCAGGGCGTCCCTGAGCGTGTCTGACTCATACTAAACGTCCTCAAAATCCCCAAATCTATAATCCAGACTAAGTCTAATCACATTCTAACCCAACTAGTACTAAGACTCACTTAAGACTAAACGTTCACTTAATTAGCACTAATCGCGTTGGTCTGGGTCGGGGTCTAACATCCTCCACCCCTTAGGATATTTGGTCCACCAAATATAAACAATCTTACCTCTGGTAACAGGTGTGGATACTTCTTTTGGACTTGATCTCTCAATTCCCATGTGGCTTCTTCTGGCTCGTGGTTCTCCCAAAGCACTTTGACCCAATGGATAGTCCGATTTCTCAACTCATGCTCTCGGGTATCGATGATTCTAACCGGTCTCTCCACATACGACGCATCTTCTCGAATCTCAAGAGGCTCGTGTGGAATAATGTGAGAAGGACTGTGAACATACTTCTTGAGCATAGAGACGTGAAAGACATTATGTACCCCTGAGAGTTCTGGCGGTAACGCAAGCCTGTAAGCGACATTTCCAATCTTGCTCAAAATCTCATATGGGCCAATGTATCTGCTGGACAATTTTCCTTTCTTTCCAAATCTTAGAGTACCTCTGACCGGTGAGACTTTCAAGAACACTTTGTCACCCACTTCAAATTGCAATTCTCTCCGGCGAGTGTCAGCATAACTTTTCTGTCTGCTTCGAGCGATCTTCAATCTGTCCTGAATCTGCTTAACCTTGTCGCTTGTCTCTCCAACTATAGTCGGTCCATGAAAACTACGCACACCGACTTCTTCCCAACAGACTGGAGTTCTGCACCTCCTACCATAGAGTGCCTCGAACGGTGCCATTCCAATGCTAGAATGGTAGCTATTGTTGTACGCAAACTCGCAAAGAGGTAGGTTCTCATCCCACTGGACCTTGAAATCCAACACACAAGCACGTAGCATATCTTCAAGAGTCTGTATCGTCCGCTCTGACTGACCATCGGTCTGAGGATGATACGCTGTGCTGAACTGAAGTTTGGACCCCATGGATTCAAGAAGAGATTTCCAAAATCTCGAAACAAATCTGCTATCTCTGTCGGAAGTGATGGAGACGGGCTGACCATGTTTGCTAACAATCTCGTCAATGAATAGCCTAGCGAGTGGTGCCATATGCATCATGTTCCCAGTCTTCATCGGAAGGAAGTGCGCAGACTTCGTAAGACGATCAACTATAACCCAAATTGCATTGTTTCCTCTCTTGGTATTAGGCAAACCGGAGACAAAATCCATAGTGATATGCTCCCATTTCCACTCCGGAATCTCCAAAGGCTGTAACAACCCAGGAGGCTTCTGATGTTCTGCCTTGATCATCTGACAAGTCAAGCAACGAGATACAAAAGCTGCGATCTCTCGCTTCATATTATTCCACCAAAATCTGCTCTTCAAGTTATGGTACATCTTCGTGCTACCCGGATGTATAGAGTATCTAGTATGGTGAGCTTCAATCATAATTTCATTCTTCAAATCATCAACATTCGGCACGCACAACCGGTCACGAAAATACAACACTCCATCAGAAATTCTGAAATCTGGACGTTCTGCAATCTGATCTACAATCTTGGCCAATTCTGGGTCTTGCAACTGACTATCTTTGATTCTTTGGATGAAGGTAGGCTCAGACACGGTCATATTTGCCACTAAGACACCTCTCATCAAGTGTTGTACCTCTACTCCCAGTTCTTCCAACTGTTGGAGAACACTAACTCCTCTCAAACTAGCCATCACTGCTGACTTTCTGCTCAATGCATCTGCCACAACGTTCACTTTGCCCGGATGATACTTGATTGGGAAGTCATAATCTTTAATATACTCCATCCACCGTCTCTGTCTCATATTCAATTCCTTCTGTGAAAACAAATATTGCAAACTTCGGTGGTCGGAATGAACTTCGAATTTCTCCCCATAAAGGTAGTGCCTCCACATCTTCAAAGCAAAAACTACTGCTGCCAACTCCAAGTCATGCGTTGCATAATTAACCTCATGATTCTTCAACTGTCTCGAACCATAGGCAATCACCTTGCCATCTTGCATCAATACACAACCTAATCCCACATTGGACGCATCCGTAAAAACAACAAATCCACCGCTGCCCGATGGTAATGTGAGGATTGGGGCTGTGGTTAACCTCTTCTTCAACTCCTGAAAGCTGCCTTCACACTGATCAGTCCAAACAAAAGGGACATTTTTCCGGGTCAACTTCGTCAATGGTGCTGCAATAGACGAAAAACCTTGGACAAATCTCCGATAGTATCCTGCTAACCCCAAAAAGCTTCTAATTTCTGTCACACTGCTGGGTCTCTTCCACTCGATGACTGCTTCTATCTTGGCTGGGTCTACTGCTAACCCTTCTCTTGAAATAATGTGACCCAAAAAGGAAACTTGCTCTAGCCAAAATTCACACTTGTTCAACTTCGCATAGAGCTGGTGGTCTCTCAAAAGCTGCAACGATGTCCTCAAGTGCTCTTCATGCTCCTCCTTACTCTTAGAATACACGAGGACATCATCAATGAACACCACGGTAGAGTGATCTAGAAACTCTGCAAAAACCTTGTTCATGAGAGCCATGAAGACTGCGGGCGCATTTGTCAAGCCAAAGGGCATCACTAAGAACTCGTAATGCCCATATCTCGTTCGGAAAGCTGTCTTCGCCACATCAGACTCTCTAACCCGCAACTGATGATACCCTGACCTCAAGTCTATCTTGGAAAAGTGTGTTGCTCCTTGTAATTGGTCAAACAACTCATCTATCCTTGGCAAGGGGTATTTGTTCTTGACGGTCACATGGTTCAATCTTCTATAGTCGATGCACATTCTAAGGCTTCCATCCTTCTTCTTCACAAAAAGAACTGGCGCTCCCCACAGTGAAACACTTGGCCTAATAAAGCCCTTGCTCAACATTTCTTGCAACTGAAGTTTCAATTCTCCTAACTCTGCAGGAGCCATCCTATAAGGTGCAATTGAGATCGGTGCAGTCCCTGGAAGGAGTTCAATAGTAAACTCAACTTCTCTAACTGGTGGTAAACCCGGGATTTCATCTGGAAAAACATCCGGAAATTCACACACTACGGGGATATCCTCCACCCCTTGGGACTGTTTATCCTCCGTGATAAACGCTATAAATGCCTCACACCCACTGCTCACCAATCTATTAGCTTTCAAAGCTGAAATGAAACCACTGGAAGACTTCTTCCTAATTCCCTGAAACATCAACTCTGTCTGTGGCCCTTGCAATCTGAAGGTAATGGTCTTACCAAAACAATCCATGGTAGCATGGTAGGTCTCTAACCAATCCATGCCTAAGATAATGTCAAAATCATGCATGTCTAGAATTATGAGGTTGGCTGGTAAATTGATATCTCCTAACAAAATCTGATAACTAGGGTAAAAGGTGGTACAAACAACATGTCTACCTACGGGTGTAGTGACAGTCAAACTATAATCCAATTCTGCATGCTGTGCATCAATCTTCCTTGCAAACCAAGGGGATAGAAAAGAGTGTGTGGATCCTGGATCAAATAAGATCTGTGCTTCTACTCCACAAACAAGAAGTTTACCTTCTATGACGTCACCCGCTGCTTCAGCGTCAGCACGGTTGATATTGTATGCACGTCCTTGTTGGTGTGGCCTATTCTGTTGCTGAATCTGTCTACCTTGGTTATTTCTGTTCTGCGGTGGACGAGCATTTTGATTCTGCACTTGCCTGCCTTGCTGCTGCTGTTGTGGTGGTGGCCTCATCTGAACTGGTACTGCTGGATTCTGTGGTGGCATCTGCCTTGGCTGCTGATATCTGTTGGCTTGACTCTGAAGGTGTGGGCAATCCTTGATTGCATGGTCCATCCCTCCACACTTGAAGCAAGCACCCGTTGCCTTGCGGCATTCGTGAGTAGGGTGGTTCTTGCCACAAAGATTACAACCAGACTGTCTAACTTGATGTTGTTCCTGTCTTGGCTTCTTGCCACCTTGCTGTCTTTGGTTTTGCTGCTGGTAGTGCTGCTTTCTATCCTGGATTATCTCGTTGTTAAACTCTTCAAATTTGTATGCCCGACTGACTGCTTCATCAAAGGTGACTGGAGGGATCACTCCCGAGACATCCCTCTTGAGAATGGGATTCAGTCCTTCCAAAAATTTGACGATCTTTTTCTGTTCAGTGTCAATAAACTCGGTAGCATATCTGGCAAGCCTCTCAAACTTCGTGACATACTCCAAAATGGACATACTCCCTTGCTTCAACTGTTGGAATTCAATTGCCTTCTGTCTCTTAACATGGGAGGGGACGTACTTATCCGTGAAGTGTGTCTTAAAGGTCGTCCAAGCAACCTCATCTGCCATGACCTGGTATGGCTCTTTGACTGTTTGCCACCAATCGTCTGCAAGCCCATAAAATAGAGAAGCGGTGAGGTTCACCCTCTCCCTGCCAGTGCAAACAAAAACGTCAAAAATCTTGGCCGTGTTCGCGAGCCAATCATCAGCAGTCAAAGGATCCTCTTGGCCCGAGAATTCCTTGGGTCCCCTCTTCCGAAATCTCTCGAAGAGAACATTGACATCATCAGCCCTATTCTGGTACACCACATTTGGTGGGGCTTGATGCTGAGGTCTATTTTGGAGGACTTCTAGAAGTTGCCTCTGTACTTGAGCCATTTCCTCGTCTTTCTTAGCCATTTGCTCTTGAAATTTTGCTTGCGTTTCGTTTGCTTGCCTCTGTTGCTCCAACATGGCCTGCATCAATTGTTGGAACTGAGTAGCGGTAGGATTTTCAGTCGGTTCTGTCTCATTCTGATTACTGCCTGAAGCATTATGATTCGGAGTTTTACGTGGAGGCATGATGCTGCAAGACAATTTGTTAGCACATATATAGACATATTTGGGTTGGTCATGTTGTCTAGACAAACATTCTATCGAACTCACGAATCCTCGCCACGTTCCTAAGACTTTCTAGTTTCTTTTAACTGCCTGAAACATGTCCCGCTCTGATACCAGTCCTGTCGCGACCCCGGACCGGGACCCGGGCCCGCGACTGCGCGGCGGCATGATTAACCGACAACCAAAGCACGCCGCCGCCGGCTGTTGTTTGATTTCCCACAGGTTTCCGCGGTGAGGATCCCAAGACACGGGTCGAGCTCACACGAATGGGTATGCGGAAGCGTGTAGCAAAACAATTCATACAATCTTGAACGATAAGATACAAGAAGCATATATAATATGGAGACAAGGTATCAAAAAGGAAAGTCATCAAGCATTCCTATCATGATTAACATTTCAAGGTTTAACAAAAGTATATTAATTCAAGTTACACAACCCTAAGAGGCCAACAAAGGCCAATACAACAATGGAACCCCAAAAGAACAACCCAACATAACCCAAGCTAGGTGAAACGAAAATCAAGATCCCGACCGGCGTCTAGATGACGTCGTTGGGCTGCCACTCGAGTGCTGGGGGTGGCTCAACAGCCTCCTCCGGGCACTCCTCGTCACGCGTGAACACTCCTGCACCTGGACACCAAAATAACAAGCATCAAACACGACGGTTTGGCAAATAAACCATTTAGGCATGAATAGTTAAAATAATGCTAAAACAGTTCAAGAGTTGAATACACGTTTCACGTTTTCGAAACTAGCATGTATACTTATAATATCATGATTAGTAAATCCACAAAGAGCCCATCCTTTCTCCATCATACATGATGATAAGAGTAAGCACGCACGACAAGCACGATAAGCACAACACGATAAACACGATCCCACGCCACACAAGGTAGACGGGGTGTCCGGCCGCGGAACCGGACCACGAACACGCACGATGTGTCAATTCAAGACACGACTAGTCTGCAGACAGTCCACATGTTTAAGGACCCCCAGGTAGTGGATCAAGCTAAAAGGGCAGTCCAAGCTCAGTGGTAATCACTTATATCATGAATGCATAAAACACGACAAAACTTATCCGAGAACACGTCAAAGCAAGAGGGAAATCATTTATCAAACACGTCACGACAGGCTAGCAAAAATAGCATTATATAAATGCTTAACAAAACTTAAGAAATGATTCCCTTTTTCTTTCTTGAAACACGATTCTTGAAACACGTCTTAAATACAAGCTTATACTTGAAAAAGATCAAACAAGAACATGAGGACGCATAAAGCATCAAAACAAGAGTCCGAACAAAATCTATCAAGCATAGGCTAAGACCAAAACTTTGACCCTTGTGGACTTGGAAATCCAAACGTCGAAACTCTATATAACTTGGTGTCCCCGAAGGTAAGATACATTTAGGAATTTCAAGTGCACAATGTCAAATGGAGGTCTAAAGCATAGTCTAGTTTTCATTCCTGCAAAATTTCTCCAAACACAGTTCTTTTTGTAACTGTCGGTCAACGCTCGGTTAACCGTCGGTTAACCGAGGTCGATCTGTCGGTCGACCGAAGGCTTGACCGACAGATCCCAGCCCAGAATTGCTGCTCTCTGGAAATTGAACCGACAGATCCTCGGTTGACCGAATGTGAACCGACAGATGACCAGACAGAAAATGTTGCTCTCTGGAAATTGAACCGACAGATCCTCGGTTGGTTGTCGGTCGACCTGTCGGTTGACCGACAGCGAACCGAGGGATGTCCTGACAGGAATGCTGCTCTCTGGAATTCGAACCGACAGATTTCGGTTGGTGTCGGTCGACCTGTCGGTCGACCGAAGTCTGACCGACAGCTGACCGACAGGCACGGGCAGTGCATTCTGTTCAGAATTTTCACAACTTTTTCTCCCTTCTTCACTTCCACACTTTTACCACCTGCACTCCCCAAGCCTCCATGCTTTCCAAGGGGTTCATTACACACATTAAAGAGCATTCCATCCACAATTTGTCCATTTATTCCAAAGAGAAACATCAAGGCATTCCCATAACGATTTCATGAAGCTTACAAAACCAACATGATTCTAAGAACTTGGATGAATCCTCAACAATAACACAAGTAAAGGAACTCAAACTAATGACTTGAGAGAAAATAAACATAACCTACATTAATAGGTTCAAGCATAAAAACCATGTCTTAAATGGAAGTAGTGAAACTACAACACAATGTATATGAAAATCCTATAAAGTTTACTTGCCTCAAATCAAAGTCAAAGGAAGCTTCACAAAAACCAACAATGAGGGGTGCTCCACGAGATCTACACAAAACCCCCAAAATGGAGCATACAAAAATCAACATTTTAGCCATTACAAACCCCCATTTCGAAAATGGGTTTGAAATCATGATAAACAAGCTCTTGGTGAGCCTAAGAACATCAAATAGAAAGATGGGTCCAAGCTCTAACCTTTTGCTAGCCAAACAAGAAGAATGGAGGTTGAAGATGATGAATGGTGGAAAGGGTTTGGCTCTAAAACGTGCCCAATCGAAGCTCGCGAAGAGAGGAAGAGAATGGCGGAAATGAATCGAAGATTGGAGTCTTCTTGCTAGATGATCCAAGGAAGAAAAGGTCAAGAAGAGGGCTGCCTTCTCCACTCCACTCTAGGGCAACCGTTGCAGGAAAAAGGAAGAAGAAAATGGAGGAGAGAGAGTAAGAGACCTTTTATATGGGTTGAGAGGTGGGTCCCTCTCTAGCTGAACTAGAAACGCTTAAAACATGGTCTTGTGGACCCCGGATGAAATCGACGAAGAAGAACAAAACGATCGTCGAAAAATCTAGTTTCAGAAAAGTATACTTTTGACATGGTTTCACGACTTCGAAACGTGTGCCCAGATTTTGCATGAAAAGACAGATTTACCCTATTGGGCCAAAACTTGGGCTTCTGGGCCTCACATGCATGCAGCTTGAAAACAAAAGTTGTCACAAATAATAAAATCACTCAAGAGAAATAAAGATCACATCCACATCAAAGATCTAGCACAAAACCCCATTCTTACTCGTGTACTCAGGGCGTCCCTGAGCGTGTCTGACTCATACTAAACGTCCTCAAAATCCCCAAATCTATAATCCAGACTAAGTCTAATCACATTCTAACCCAACTAGTACTAAGACTCACTTAAGACTAAACGTTCACTTAATTAGCACTAATCGCGTTGGTCTGGGTCGGGGTCTAACACTACCCCTCTCCCCCTTCTTTCCCTCCCCTTCCTCTTCCCCTTGCTCCCTTTCCCTCCCCACTGTTTTCTCTCTCTCTTCCTCCTTTTCTCTCCCCCACCTCCCCCTTCACTTCCAACTCCAGTCTAGACGACGTCAGCTGACCCCTCTCCCCCTTCTCTCCCTCCCTCTCTTCCTCCTCTCCCTCTCCCTCCCCACTATTTTCTCTTTCTCTTCCTCCCTTTCCCTCCCCATTGTTTTCTCTCTCCTCCTCCTCCCTTTCTCTCCCCCCACCTCCCCTTCACCTTCGGCCTGGCCTCGAGATCGAGCCCGTGGAGCTGGAGATGCATGGCCGCATGGCCTGCTGCGTCGAGTTCGGCCCATACAGTGGAAGAGTACGAGAAGACGAGGAAGCTACTGAATCCAGGCCAAAGGTGACGGGGAGGTGGGGGGAGAGAAAGGAGGAGAGAGAGAAAATAGTGGGGAGGGATAGGGAGGAAGAGAGAGAGAGGAAACAATGGGGAGGGAGAGAGGGAGAAAGGGAGGTGAGGGGTAGGACGCCGCCGACCATGGCGGAGCCGGAGTTGAAGTGGGGAGGTTGGGGAGAGAGGGATTTGAGATGGGGCAAAAAGGTAATCTCATGGGTTATTTATTTTATTTTAAATATTGGCTGTGTGGGAAAAGAAAAGGTTTGTGTGCCAATAAAATGACTACTTTTTTTCTAATTCATGGTCTCTTTTACTGTTTTACCCCCGACAATTAGTGAAAACTTGAAATGATGCATTTTCACTTTATTTCAAGAGTTGGCATTCAGATCTCTTGAAATTGGGATAAGGGCCCACCAAGAGATGCCTGCTAATACACCCTCTCAATTAATTTCTTGGAATGAAAAAAAATCAATGAAGAGATTTTACACAGTTGGCGGAGTGCATAGAATGAAACAATATCTACACTCTTTTGATTGGGGACTTTATAAGAATCTTGATCTACTCTGAACCCTATGCATCAAAGTGGGCCCCACAAATTGTTCTGTAAAGAATATTAAAATAGTAAAAAAAATCTGATAAGTGGACGCTTCTTAACTTATCTCTTGATAAAAACCCCGAGGGATAGCTCAGTTGGCCTAAGACCACGGTTTGCACCCGGAGGATGTGGGTTCAAAACTGCACTATCACACTGGGGCTATAGGGGAATTTTACCCGGCTTTCTCTCCTGTGCTCGTAGGAATTATTCTGGCCCAAAGGGCTGGGAACCCTGCGTTATCAAAAAAAAAAATCTCTTGATAAAGAAAGAAAAAACTATTTTAAGCAATATAAGGCTAAATGACATTCGATAAAAAAAAAAGAACATAAAAGCAAATTAATAAGAATTCTCGCTTGGTATAAATACTCATAAAACTACAGTTTCTCTACTTGGACATCTTAATATATCATAAGTTTATAACACCTTAGCTAAATTATTGAGGCCAATGTCATTATCAATGCCATTTTTAGATAACAATGTTTCTATCGGGAGTGTCAAATCATCCATACACCGCTTCAGAAAAAAAACAAAAAAATCATCCATAGATCCTATTAATGGTCTACTTAGCCACATGAATCTAGGCCATCTAGATGGATAATTATATTGATTGATTTTATCATCTGTTATTTGTGGCCAATGACCTATTTTTTCAATGCCATCGAAAGTCATGCTCATTGACCTAAAAGAGTCCATTGATCCTATGGGTATGCTTGATTGTTTGATGCAATCCTATCAATAGACTATCTAAATTTATAGATAAATTCACCACATTGTCATCATAGTCGTCGTCATCAAAGCCTTGTCCAGACTATGTTGGGTTGGCTATACGAATTCTATTTTTCCATTCTGATGGTCTATCTTGAACTAAATTCACCATGTCCTAAAGAAAAATAAACATACTTTTCTATTATAAAGAAAAACAAAGTTATTGAAAGTTTTTGTTTCTAATCGACTATCCTTCATTTCAGAAAATGATCATATGATATTTATGAAGAACAAATAAAATTGCTCTACCTGTCAAAATAAGGAGTCGAATGGAGTTGCAGGATCCTATAGTGGGCCTCACATGGATAGATCAAGGTCCAAGGAGTGCACCAATTTGATTAACCTAGCTGTTTGATTGCTGTATTCTTTAAATTTCATATACAATGTCAACTGCATTTTGCCTCTATTATCCACAATTATTGCTATCATTTAAATGTAAAAATTTCTTATTGATCAATTTGACAATGACATTGGATCCAAATGAAACTTTAAATTTGAAATGTTTACAACCCGGATTCTCTTGGTGCCTCATCTATTTCATTATTTTTTTTTCTCTGATTACTGTAGGCGTTTTCCCAACTGAAGGACAAGCACAACGAAAGCACAAATGGGATTATTTGCATTGAGTACACAATATAAAAAATAAAATGACTTCAATTGTTTAAGGCTTAGATCTACAATCTTTTTTCATAGTGTGATAGGTTTTTTTTAAAAATTTGAAGACCGATCAACAGGCCAAAGTGCAATGCTGCGATGCAATAATAATCTCGGTGAGTCCGAAGTCAATCCACAGGGAGGAAAAAAGAGGCAATTAACTTGCACCAGTCCTATGGAAAATCTAAAAACTAGCCCAAAAGAAGTTATACAAATCCAATCTAATATTCTGAAAATTAAAATTAATTACAAGAATTATAATCAATTAAAAATTCCTACACTAAAAAGACCTAGGCTAAAGATCCTAAACTAGTAAACTGCATCACCATAAGGAGTTAGAAAACCAATTGCATATAAAAAATCATAAAAAAAAATCAGAAATTCATAATAAAAATCAGATTATGGATCTTTGTAATTAAAGCAACCGGATCCGTTGATCTAAGCATTAAAAATATGTACGGTGTAGATCTAAGCATTAAAAATATGTACAGTGTAGATTCAATCTCTTCCCTAAGAATGAGCCAAGGTGCGGTTCTAAATTGTTAATTTAATGAGAGATTTCACAAGACTCAAGGCTCCTACCACGTATTTTCATTACTATAAGCCCCTAAGCATTCGCTATATCCGGAAAAAGAATAATGAATCCCAAAAACATTAGATAATGAAAGTAAAAGTAAAAATTAACAACAAGAAAAACACACCTTTTACTGAAATCAACCGTCCATAGATTTAATCAAAGATACAGCTTCTCCTTCTTCTTGAATTACAAAGATAATCTCAGCCCTCCATCTTCATCTTCTATCTTTTAAAAAGATTTTGATTTTAGCCCCAAAGTATAAAGAAGAAAGGGGAGAGAGAGGGTGGAGTCTGAGTGGAGAAAGGAGAGATATGGTGAGGCTAGGAGAAGAAAGAAGATAAAAGAAAATGGGGATGGAATGGTCTTGGAAGTGTGGAGTGGAGATGAGATGGTGGTGGCTGGTTGCACACTTCCATAGGCTACACCCTTGAGACGTCCAGCACATGGGTATTTTATGGTGTTTGGAATTCTTGCTTTGCAAGAAGTTTAGGTTTAGGAAAGTTGTCCAACTTGGAGTCTAAGTTGTAGTGGGTTTTGGAAATTTGAAAGAGTAAATTAACGAAAGGTCCCTAAAGTGGAATGTATCCAGCCTTTAGTCCATGCAAATTTTGTTTAAGGGCTCTGGTCCACTCAATTAGACAATTTGCAGCCAGAGGTCCCTACGTCCACACGATCACATATTTCAGGACTAATTTGCCCATGTAACTGTCGCAACACGTAATGCAGTGGTGCCTCAATGTGTCACGCTTATTTAGCTCCGAATTAAGGTCATAAGTGATCATTTATTACTGATATGCCCCTGTAATTCAGCGCAAATCTCATTTTTTGAATTTCAAACTGCAATCATTATTGATATTGAATCTGAATCTAGAAAATTTCTGAGAGAAATCATTTCCATTAGCTCTAATTGTGAAGACAGATCTTCTTGCTAGCTTATAGTTTCGTAGATCCATCGTCTGCAAAGCATATTGTAGATCCAACGTTTGGGAAGCAATTCCAACTTTGGTGAGGTAAGCGAGGTCTTCCGTTCATAGCAGAGAGTATGCAATTTTTCTTATTTGAACGTGTAGATCTGTACATATTTCTGATACTCATGGTCATTTCAATCTGTATGAATTCATATTGTATAGAACTCTGATCTGTATGTGCAGATTTGTTGTTTGTTTTTTTCACTTTTTGTAGGTAGATTTCCATAGTTTTGTTATTCATAAATATTTCGATTTGTATGGATTCAGATGACCTAGATTTGCTTTTTATATTTAGTTGTAGGTCTTCATATATATATTTAGATTAGTTAGAGCCCGATCTATCTGCCAGTCTTCTTACTTAGTTTCTTTCTTATCAATTCCTTTAATAGATAGAAATTCTATTGAGAGCTGCATTGTGGAAGAAGTCATGTGATCAAAGATATGTGACTTTCACATCAAATTTATCTGACTTTCTAAAAGACATATCTTAATTATGCAACATCATCTGAGTTCTATACAAATTATCTGATTTTTGTATTGAATTTATCTGAGCTCATGTGAACAAATCTAGATAAATTTTTAAAAATTTGGCACAATCTCATATAGATTTATACAAATCATGTGAGTATTTTACCTTCTGCACACTTTTTTTCCATGCTGATGACCCTTGATGTTCCTTGAATTTTGTAGATTTCTAGATGGCATAGCCGCTAATGTTTCCCTGTAAATATGGTATGTTTACCGCCGTTATTCATTTGAGTGTGAGCATGAGATATGATGATTTAATGCGTCAAGTTTGTAACAAATGGAAGACCCTGGTAGTAAACAGGTCTATTTGACTTATGCATTGCCTGGCCAGCCAAAGTGCTTGTTGGACAGCGATTTTGATTTGTTGAGCTTGTCCATGTTGGCGTCTTCAATGGGATTGGGAAGAGTGAATGTACTTGTATCAGAATTGCAGGAATCAGAGGACGGTGATTAAGAGGAAAATGGTGATGACTTCGCCAAAGATGCCCTGGCATTAGTGGGGTATGAGGGTACAGATATGGAGACAGATCTTCTTCCACAATTTTGTACACACAAACAGAGGATTTTGCTTTCTTCATACTGGGCAAGTGGTATTAGAGATGTGGGGCAGAGGTTTGAGGGCGGTGTTACGAAGTTTAGAAGTGTACTATGCAGATAATCGATTGAGGATGGGTTTGGATTCATATATGTGAAAAATGATAAGGTGAGAATGACAGCTGAATGCTCTCGCAGTCATTCGATGGGTTATAGACGGCGTGTTCATGCATTGATTGAAAAGTCGACTGACCATTTTTGTATCAAGACATTAGATAATGAGCATACATGTGGTGCGGTAGTTCGAACATCGAAAAACAGCTATATGAACTCTGAGATAGTTGCCGATTTAATGATCGATCATATTCGTGAGAAGTCGCTAAGCAGACCGATTAATGTCGTGCACCACTTTAAGGCGAATTATGGGCTTACCATTACATACCATTACACATGGTGGGGCGTAGAAAGGGCTATAAATAAGTTGTATGGTGATTCTTCGTTTTCTTTTGACCATCTTCGTTGGTATATTAAGGTGGCAGAGGAGGTGAATCCAAGAAGCTTTTTTGTGCTAGATTATGACCAATCAACTATGTGCTTCAAGCGTCTCTTTGTGTCGTTATATGTTTTAATTGCTGGTTTTAATCATGTTCATCCTTTGTTATTTTTGGACGGGACTTTTTTGAAAGGCAGATACAAGGAAAATCTATTGGCAGCAACAAGGAAGAATGGAAATCAAGGTATGGCGACATTCTGTCAATTTTGATATTATTGACACATTTTTTATTAATTATCACCATTTTTTGATATTTTGCTTACTAGCTAAAATATAAAACTTTGTTTATTCATACCACAGGTTTGTTTCCTCCTGCTTTCTCGGTGGTGGACTCAGAGATGGAGGACAATTGGACATGGTTTTTACATATTTTAAGAAAGTTTTGGTTTCGGATCGCACTATCACTTTTATTTCTGATAGAAATCCAAGTCTCATAGAGGATGTTTCAAGTGTATTTCATTTTGCCTATCATGCGTTTTGCCTCCAACACCTGAAGGCAAATCTAAGGGACAAGTTGTCAGGTGGATACACTAATGAATTTAGAGAGATGATGGTTATGATGCTTTGGGAATGTACATATGCCCCGGCCATAGCTGCATTCCATTCCAAGCTGCAGGTGTTGAGGCGGGAAGGTGGCTTCAATGTAGACATATTTCTTTGTGGATTGCCTCATGAAAGATGGAGCAATGCCTACTTTAAGGGTCAACAGTGCGGTGAGATGTGTTCGAATGCAGCTGAATCTTTCAAATTCTGGATTAGAGAAACTCGTCATATTCTAATTACAAAGATGGTGGACACAATCAGGGTTCAAATAATGGAACAGATGGCTAATAGGAGCGAAGTTTTTAACAAATGGAAGTCTGTCATTTGCCCGGATACGGATAAGAGGCTGGATGCTTCGATCCAGCTTGGAAGGACGTGGAATGTCAAGTGTTCAAGTGAAACTGTTTACGATGTTCACTCTTACCCGTCAGTGACTGTGGATATTTTTAATCACATGTGTTCCTATTATCAGTAGCAGATCAATAGCTTCCCGTGCGCCCATGCTTGTGCTCCTATTCAAAAGAGTAGAAAGGACCCGAATCTTTTTGTGGATCATTATTTTCACACTCATACATATAGGGCTTCATACGACGAGCAGATATTCCCAATTCCAACTGTAGGGATGCTGGAGCCAACAGTTGCTGAAGCTGTTGTTCACCCACCCTGGTTAAACGCCTAGTTGGCAGGTGTTGACACCAAAAAAGTCAATATGTCTCCTCAACATCGAGAAGCCTCCTGAAGCTGCATCCTGCTAAAAATAGGAAAGGCTACTTCAAGCATCAAATTTTGTCAGAATTAGACAGAAACTGAGAGATCCTTCAAGACAGCTAAAAGAGGGGTACACCTGACGTTTCGGGTCATTCCGACATCGTTTGGCCCAACTTCACCGCTCCGACAGCTAAACAAGCGCTCCCGGCGGCGACATCATCAAAGACACCAAAACTTTGATCAAAGCCTACGGATGACTCCAGAATGTCTCCAAAGGGCTCCATGCCAAATTTCAAGTCAAACCGACAACGTTTGACCCTCCATCAATGCCCGAACAGTAAAATCAAGCCTCCCGGCGGCGGCAACCACCGAAGCCATCACTCATCAAACAAAATACATGAGTGGCTTCAACATGCTTCCAAAAGGCTGCACGTCAAATTTCAGGTCATTCCGACAACGTTCGATCAGGTTTCGATGCTCCGAGAGAAAATCAAACCTACCGGTGGCAGAGCAACCCGGGACCATGACATCCAAAACAGAGCCCATGGAACGTCTCAAAATGACTACAATAGGCTCCCCGTCAAATTTCAGGTCAATCGGACATCGTTTGACCACATATCAAAGCTCGGCATTTTCCCCGCAGCAAAATCAAGTGAAGCATCGATGGGACCCCAAACAGCTTCAAAACTCAAATAAAAGCCCATGGTTGGTCCTATCCATTGCTTAAGAAGCTTCACCTGAATTTTCAGGTCATTCCGACATCGTTTGACCTAGTTTCGACGCTTGACGGAGAATCGGCTACAAAGTCTTCGGCTTTCCCGAAAAATAGGAAACTTTGTGCTCTGATTTCGCGAGGGTTCTCGTCAAGATTTCTTCAAGAAAATCAAGTCAATAATTGAGGAAAAATGTCAAGAAAAATACAAAAGAAAAAAGGGACAAAAAGACGAAAAGACGGCCGAAAACGACGCTCGGCGACCAAACGGGCCGAAGCCCTATGGTCGCCGGCGACCTTGGCCCAGGGTCGCCGGCGACCCTGGGTGCATGGTCGCCCGGCGACCCTGGAAATCCGGGTCGCCGGATTTTGCGCCAAATCGTCTGTTTTCCGATTCTTTTCGCGTTTCGGGTATTCCGGCCTCTGTGATTTTCTGAAAATGCAATGTTTGGTGTTTCAAAACCACTGATCTTCGTCGACATCTCGGACCCGCCGTCAAAAGCATGAAATCATCACCGATCGCCTCAAGATCGCCAACCGGCTGACCAAGAAAGTGCACTTTCTGTCCGACCGATCGTGAAATCGACAAGACAGACGTCACCGGCCCGCCAACATCAATCAATGTCTGAAATTGCATCGCAATCCGACATCAAATAATGCGTGAATCCACCCGTGATGATCGCAAGAAGAATCTCAAAAGGGGTAGCACGGCCCGCGACTCTTCACATGCCTTGGCAACCACTTAATGTCGTTAATTGACCCATTAAAGCAGTCATTAACTCATTATTTTGGACGGTCCAATCAGAACCAAGCATTTGGGAGTTACAAATCCAAGCAATCATGGCATTAAACCCATGAAACTCCCATCATCATGAAGCATAAAGGTGATTGAATGCCCACTACCTTCATCGGCCAATCACAAGCCTTGAAAAAGGAGTTATAAAATCAACTTGTAACTCCTCATCAATTCTTTCATCATGGCCATCAATGCCAATAAACACCTCATGGCTACCAAAAGCCTATAAAAGGAGGTCCATTCCAAGAAGAAAGCATGATGAAAAGAGATCCCAAGTGCAAGCTCTGAAAATTCAGAAAATCCAAGAGAGAGACGAAGTCCTGCTACTTTGCTCCCGGAAGCACCACAAGGTGATCAACATCCCCTGGGGGGGCCACCCCCCCAAGGTCACCTCCTTCTCTAACATGGCCTAAACGCGGCTTTTCAGCCCGTTTACTCGGTTTTTCATTGGATATAGGACCTTCTCTTGGTCCTTGTCCTTTAAAAAACTGAGGTTAGGCGCCAAGCCAAAGAATCAAAGCATCACATGTTCTCATTTGAAGGACGATGGCGAAGCCCATACATGACTTGCGACCGTCGATCTCAACGTGTCCCCACAATCTCCTGAGAAGTTAGATCCCTTTTCTTCCTTTTCTATTGTAGTTTGTATTTCTTAAAGAGACAAAAAGAAATCACAATTCTTGTCTTTCATATTTGATGAGGTTTGTAAAAACGCCTTTCACGGAAAAATCGCCTTTCACGGCAAAACAAACAAAAATGCCTCTTACGACATTCTAAAAACTTGTCTCTTTTCTTAATATTTATGCAATTTGAAAAGTTAGAAAAAAGGATTGATTTCCTTTCCACTTGTGAAGGTGAATTTCCGGATTATCACTATTCCAAATTCCAAGTAGAAAGTAAATCTGGCATACCCGTACAAAAATGTTGATGCCCGAGATCTTCCCTCCTCCGCCTAGACCCAGGTCAGCCCCCGGGGTGCGGAGGGAGAGGATGGAAGATTCCCCCTCTTTTCGGGTCCATCAAGTTGGCATACCCGGTGGGACACGTTGACTTGAGAACGTGATGCTTTGATCACTTGGCTCCTTTCTAGTTGGTGGCCTATGTTGCATTTTGCATCTAAAAAAAAAATATGAGATGGGATTTCAATTGTTCTTTCTCACTTCAAAAAAAAAAAAAAAAAACAAATCTGATCTCTTTTCTTAGATTCAACTTTGAGAAATTTTGATCCTTCCCTCTTCGAACTTGATAGCTCACAGAAATGTTCGCAGCTATCGTTCATATCGGGGATTGGGCCACCTTTTCTCTTTGATGAGTCCAATTGGAATTTCAAAAAAAAAAAAAACACCTTCATTTCAAACTCTTAAAAAAAAAATGATCTCTCTTTCTCAAGATTCAACTTTGAGAAATTTTGATCCTCTCCTCCTTGAACTCGATAGCTCACAGAAATGTTTGCAGCTATCGTTCATATCGGGGATTGGGCCATCTTTTCTCTTTGATGAGTCCAATTGGGATTTCAAAAAAAAAATTATTATAAATTCAAAATTTTTTTTAGCTTTCTCTCTTTTGCATTCAAATTTGAGAAATCTTGGTTCATTCCCTTCGAATTTAGCGCTCGTAGAAATGTTGAGCCTTTGTTCGGATTGGAACACCATTCGCTCTCTTTGATGAGTTTATAAAAAAAAAAAACCTTTAAAAAAAAAGGGAGTTTTAAAAAAAAAAAAAAAAAACACTAAGGTTCCACCAGTTGCGTTCTTTGACCAAAGTGGATGTAAGAAAAGCCTTGTCCAGAGTGTGGAGACAGCTAGACTGTTCGAGGCAAGGGTCCTCCAAACGGGTTCATTAAGTAATCCTACCCTTACCTGGGGGCTGATCTATCTACTAAGGTTTCATAAGATCGAATTGGAAATCTATGTGCACCTTTCAAAAAAAAAATTATCTAAAAAAAAATCCTTAAAAAAAAAAAACTTTTGTCACTTTGAATTCAGAGTTGAGAAATCTTGGTTCTTTCCCTTTCGGATTTAGCGCTCGCAGAAATGTTGAGCCTTGTTCGGAATGGAACACCATTTGCTCTCTTCAATGAATTCAATTTTGACTTTTCAAAAAAAAATCTTTAAAAAAAAAAAAAAAAAAACTTTTGTCACTTTTGAATTCAGAGTTGAGAAATCTTGGTTCTTTCCCTTCCGGATTTAGCGCTCGCAGAAATGTTGAGCCTTGCTCGGAATGGAACACCATTTGCTCTCTTCGATGAATTCAATCTTGACCTTTCAAAAAAAAAAACTTCTGTCACGTCTGTATTTACATCCGAGAAATTATGGTTCCTTCCCTTCTGAATTTAGCGCTCGCAGAAATGTTGAGCCTTTGTTCGGATTGGAATACTATTTGCTCTCCTTTATGAATCCAAATTTGACCTTTCAAAAAATCCCATCTCGTGTCCTTCCCAAGGATGCGATTTGCAACATTTGTGCCTAGCGGTGCTAGTACGCCCTTTCGGGTCTACTGTATTCACGACCGACACATTTGTATCTCCAACCTTATATCATTTTACCTCGAGTGAGCCTTGCTTCTCGGTAATTTGAATTAAGGTCTACAATTACTTCTAGCAGTCACTGGAACGCTCACTCTAAGCCTACCATACTTGCATTTTAGAAAAATTGTATCCTCTATGGCTTTTTGCCTTCTTCATCGTCCTTGGGTTGGGCCGTGTCCCCTCAAGTGATTTGAAAAGACAAAACCATAGTTGTTCTCCATTTACGATCACCATATTCTTGTGATTACTAATGGATTTGGTCTTGTTTCAGAAGTTTTCCAAAACTAATAATGGCAGCTTCATTGACCATCACTTTCGATAAGAACAAGTACCAGCTTATGCTTCAAGATAAGCAAAACAAGCATAAGCGCCCTGCCAGTTGCCGAAGCGTCATCTCCCTCGACAACTCTCCAAACACTGGGTCAACTTCAACTCCCCGGACCATCGTCTTCGGATCGCTGGGACCATTCCCACTTCCCGCAGAAGACACTGTACCTGCCAAGAAGCAGAAAACCGCCTCGCAACGTGTCACTAAAATGGCACCAGGGGCGAACACCAAGAAGCCTGAAGCCCGTGGCGTTCCCACGAAGCCTCAACCCACAAGAAACCAGGTTTACACCAAAACTTGGTCCCCGAGATCTTCGCCAAAGCAACGGAGGTCCCAAACATCTGCAAAGCCAGCATACCTGGCCCCTTTCAAGGAGAATCAGTTCTACCCTCTCTCTTACATGAAGGAGGAGAAACCTACCCTCCACCCAAAAAATAAACAAAATCATCATGAGCCGGCTTGCTCCTACAAGCCCAAAATCAAATCCTGCATTGTTAGGCCTACACAAAAACATGTTGAAGCCTGCACTCCCGCGAGTCGACCCTTCATCTCAACAGGGGCCGAGCTCGCAAAATTCAAATCTTCACTACGACAGACAAAGGACTGCATCCAGATTCTGTCCTTGCCAAGCTTCAAAGGAGACAAACTCGGCTGCTGTGCACGAGGGACTACATCCTTCATCGCCAGAGCCCAGCCAGAGCTGACTGAAGCTCAACTTGTTCGTCGTATGCGTCGTCGCAATGCATATCGACAAAAGAGACTCGAGAAACAAAGAACCCAGCGTTCTACTCTCCACGTCTCAAACAAATGGGTCGAAAAAGAAAGACCCGACCAATTCGTTGCTGTTCATATGGTTGGCAAAACCAGAGAACACCGGAAGTCAGCAACCAAAATCAGTGTTAGACGTCCAGTGACTCGCAGCGTCTCTCGGACAAGAACACATCTGGAAGAGTCTTCCACTCCTCCAAGCCAAGAACATCGGAGTAACCGCTCCTCAGATTTTTCATCCAGAAGAATGAGCCCCAGCTCAGTCACCAGGACGATTTCTTCGTTCGAATCCCGAGGGATGAACGTCTTGGCTACAAGTTCTGAGTAGCCTCCACCGCATGATGACGTAACTGCACGCATCCAGCAGTTGGAGCAAGGACAACAGAGAATTGAGACTCTGATGGAAAATTTGATTCTCACTCTACAGCGTCCACCACCTAATAATGTAACCCCTCCGAATCATGAAGATGACGAGGGCAATGCAGAAAACAATGAGTCTCGCGCCCTTACCAGAAAAGACGTGGACGATATCCTCGCAAAAGCAAAAGCAGAGGATACATTGAAGGAACATGGGATCAAGCCACCCTACCCTCTATGGATGGACTCGGTTCCGTTCCCTACAAAATTCAAACAACCTACTCTCCAGACATATACTGGGAAAGGTTCAGCCAGACAGCATGTCATCCATTTCAAGATCCTGACGGGAGCTATTGCGGATCAAGATGCCCTCAAGATTCTCCTCTTCACAAGTACCCTAAAAGGTACAGCTTTTGATTGGTACTCCACTCTGCCGGAGAACTCCATCCAGAACTGGGCTATGCTGGAAATACGCTTCCTGACCCACTTCCAAGGTGAGGATCATCCTGTTACTATGGCTCAACTCTGCAGCCTAAAACAGGGAGAGAATGAGTCAACATACGACTTCATTCACAAATGGAAGGCAATGGCGTACAAATGCTCAGATGTGCTGCCACAAGCGTCGCTACTCGACATCTGCCGTAACAATATGAGAGCAAAAATCCGCTCCATGATCATCGGCAACAAATCAAAGAACTTGGGGGAACTCCTCGAAGCTTCCATGGAAGCTGAAATGGTGATCAAAGACCTCAACAGTCAGAAATCATCAAAGAAAGAGCCGACTGCTGTTACAACCTCAAAACCAAGGAAAAAGGAGGTTCTCAATGTGCAGACTAAGTCAGCTCCTCAGCAGCCAAAGAAACCTGAAAACAAAACTGCAGGTAAAAGGCCAGAACTCTCTGATGCCTTCAAAGAACGTGTAGAAAAGAAATATCCGTTCGATGAAGACGTTGAAGAAATCTTTGAGGCTCTCCTAGCAAATGGCAAACTCATTTTGCCAGAGCCCAAAAGACCGAGAGATGTTGGCAAAACCAATGATCCCCGATACTGTCCATACCATCAGATGATCTCACATCCTCTCAATCAATGCTTCGTTGTGAGAGAGAAGATCAATGAGATGTGGAAAAACGGAGTCATAACCTTTGATAAAAACTATGGCCCCGCCTCTGTCAACATGGTGTCATGTCGGCAAACTTCAAAGTCACCGAAGGAGAAAATCATTACTTCATTCAAGGTGATAAAAATGGCTCATGCGTCCCAAGAATTGGTTCCCGATCCAACACCAGATGGACAACCTATATGGTTGCATCCCGATCTCCTAGATGATGAAAATTGAGAGATAGTCAAAACAAAGCCGACCGCTTAGCAGCGAAGGCAAGCCAAGAGACAGCTTCGCAAGCTCAAACAGCAGCAAAAGTCTCAACCAAAACAAGAAGTCCTTGAAAAAGCAGAAAC
Source organism: Umbellularia californica (assembly GCA_028538565.1). Lineage (NCBI taxonomy): Eukaryota > Viridiplantae > Streptophyta > Magnoliopsida > Laurales > Lauraceae > Umbellularia > Umbellularia californica. The sequence continues at coordinate 20,792,530 of JAPQWN010000005.1, read as the reverse complement.
CTCTTCCACTGCTTCACTAAGGACGACGGAAGAATCTCTTCCCAAAACCTCCAAGGCGGTAAGAAAATTCACTCTTGATGATTTCATGCCACCTCTATACAAAAATGAAAATGTGCAGGGGGCATCATACTCTTGCAACTCGGTAGTTGGATTCTCCATGAATGGATACGAGTCCAGTGATACTGCCAGTGATATAGATGAGTGGGAAGAATCCTTTGAAACAGAAGAATACCTCTCCGACGAGGAATGGATTCCCAAGTCTCATCTTATGCCAGTAATCTGGTATAATCCATTGCAGCCACAAGGATCTTGGTCTGATGATGAAAAAGACCAGGACCCTGTTCAAGAAAACGCTGTTGATCCAGCACCAGCAAATGCTTCAGTGGAACCCAACGTGGGCGAACCAGAAGGAGCAAATGACGAAGAAAATTTGGCTCCCATGCCTGATCTTGAAGAATATGCAAGAATCTTACAACTTCTTGCCATAGAGCAGGAGTAGGATCGCATCAATCTTCGTCATGATCCAGAACTGGAAGTCCCTGAAAATCAGCGGGAACTTTCTCCCTTAACTCCTGAAAATGGAGAAAACTGTTGGATCAATGATCCTCTCACATTCGAGGATGAGTCCGATTCCCAACAGTCTACACTGGGGGCATCTTCTGTCAGGATAACCTGCAATGCAATAGCTCAGGACGACAGTGCCTCTGAAGTTTCCGAAGACACGTACTCCCCAACCGGTAGCGTATCTTCCGGAGCTACATCCTCTCAGGTGACTTCCACTGAGATAACATCCTTTCAACCTTCGTCTCCTGAAGCTGTGACATCGGAACTCAAGCCACTCCCGATTGATCATCTTGAAGAAACTTCTGCCAATGAAATCTTCTTCAATGAAAACTCAGTCAATTGGTCCCAGATACCCGATCTCACGGGTAATGTCTGGGCTAATAAAGAAAAGTTGCCGGCTGCTGTTCAGGACTTGTTCCCGGAAATTGCTCCGTGCAACACAATCACTGAAGACGCCAATGTTGTTACAGAGACGTCCTCAGCAAAGGATCAACCCCTTGATCCTGAGAACGATCTTCCAAAAGAAGACCCTTCTCTAGAGGCTCTTGAAGTTGGTAGAGGTACCCGTTCTGGCCCGGATTACCACAAAAATTATAATCAACCCTCTTCTGTAAATCCTTCGGGAAAGCAAGTTGTAAGCGCCCCAAGTGGTAATAATAATGAAAATGCCGGCCCGAAGGAGGCTTTCAAGTACGACTTGATTGAGCACTTCAAACACATACCCGCACGTCTGCACATCCTTGACTTATTGCGAATGTCTCCACAAACTCGTGATAGTCTCATTTCAGAATTACAAAGGCTGAATACAGATGTCGACAAACATGCCCCACAAGTCCTACAAATTGAAATGGACTATAGGGTCAAAAAATCTAATACTCCCTCAAAGGGAGAAAAGAAGAAAACTGAGGGATCAAGCAATGAATGCCTCTCGGTACAAAAAGCAGCAAGTACAACAATTGCCTTCGACAAGGGTGACCTCCTCCTAGGCGAAGCAAAGCACAACCGTCCCTTGTACTTTACGGGGTATGTCAAAGAAATGCCAGTACACAGAGTTCAGATCGATCCAGGTTCTACACTCAACCTCATCTCTACTTCGGCACTCGAAGAGCTGGGCATCCCACCTAGACAGCTGAGTCACACGTCCGTATCCATCTTCGGATATGACGGTAGCACTCAAAGGCCTATCGGCAAAATCAGGTTCAAATTGCAAATCGGTGATCTTATTTCTGAAGTCACTGTGTACGCAATAAGGACCCCTTCATGCTACAATATACTCCTTGGACGCCCCTGGATACATGAGAATGGTGTCGTCCCTTCAACTCTACATCAGTGCATCAAGTTCATTGGCGACGATGGCCTGATACATCGAGTATTTGCAGACAAAAAGCCCTTCAAAGGCAGAGATGTCCATTTTGCAGATGCTCAAATGTATAAAGATGGAAAAGAAGAACAGGAGGAAAAAACAATTCGCTTTGCCGACAGTCTCCAGAAAGATAAAAGCAAGGCTCCTCAGCAATCATCGGAGGAAAACAAACCCTCCACCAAACTCTAAGTAAGTGGCCAAGCTCCCTTCGTCGTCTCCTTCAAATCTCCAAAGCCTTTGGTAATCACTACTAAAGCAAAAAAGACAAAACAAAAGACTGGGGGCAAGTTCATTGTCTCCTTTGTGTCTATTATGCATGACACAGACTCAGAGTCAGAGTCAGAAGATGACACAGCATCGAGCCAAGCTGATACTCAGCAAAATCAGCTCACTCTCACTCCATTGGAGACACTTGCAGACATAGAAGATCCTACGTCTGCTTCCTTTGTTATCCCGGCAACTTCGCCAGAAGAAAAAACAATCTTCTTCCATAGATCGGGAGCATCTCCACTGGACTCTCTGCTTGAACCTTTCCAAAACGAAGGTATGCCTCAGCTATCCCTGTATAGTCCAATGGCACAAGCTATCATGAAGAAAATGGGCTACGACGCTCAAAATCCGACTGGTTTGGGAGGTGGCCGTGGTATTCTTACACCATTGGAACCCACCCTGACCAAAAGTCAACCAGAAGATTGGAAAATCCACATTCACAAAGGCAAGTCTTCATATGGGTTGGGGTATGATCCTACCGCTCCTATGAGACAGTTGACACCATGGCTGCAAAGTCGCTTTACCGACCAAGCCTCAACATCTCATGAAGACATCGATATCCCTGGATATCTCTTTGAGGAGTTACTCGTCAAAAATCCTGAAAGCTCCTCCAAATGGTATAATTTCTCTGATAATAAAGAGGAATTGCTCGATGACGTAGACGAGCGGTTCTCTGTCCCAGAAGAATCATCGTCTCCAAAAGAAGTACTTTACTTCAACCCAATTCCAGCAAATGATTGGGACCATCTCATTGCAAGCCTTGAGAAGGATAGCATTGAGAAGGATACTGATCAAGAAGATTCATAGACAGAAACAGAGCCTCAGTCTGAAAATTTCTCTGGCACTCCAGAAGGTCTTGTTGAGTTGGAAGCCTCCGAAAATACTGTGGAGGAACCACCTTCAAACCTTCCGACAGAAGACCCTATTCAAAAGATAGACTTGGGAACACCTGATAACCCACATCCTGTATTCATAAGCAAGAATATAAAGGATGATGAGTTACCCGAGTATATCTCTTTTCTTCGTGAGTTCGTTGATTGCTTTGCATGGTCTTATGCCGAAATACCTGGCTTAGATCCCAAAGTAGCAGTCCACAAGCTCAACTTGCAAAAAGAAATCAAGCCTATCAAACAAGGCCAAAGGAGATTCCGTCCCGACGTGATGGACAAAATTGAACAAGAAGTTCAGAAACTCAAAAACGTTGGCTTCATCCGCGAGGAACAGCTTCCTGAATGGTTGGCCAACATTGTCCCCGTGACAAAGAAAAATGGGCAGATAAGGGTCTGTATAGACTATAGAGACCTGAATAATGCATGTCCTAAAGATGAATTCCCGCTCCCCATACCAGAGGTGATGATTGACAACACCTATGGGTTCGAGCGAATGACGTTCATGGATGGATTCTCTGGGTACAACCAGATAAAGATGCATCCTGAAGATGAAAGGCATACATCATTTCGGACACCATTCGGCGTGTATTGCTACACTGTTATGCCGTTTGGCCTGAAAAATGCAGGAGCGACATATCAGAGGGCTATGATGAAAATATTCCAAGATATGCAGCATAAGACGGTCGAATGCTATGTTGACGACCTCGCCATAAAAAGCAGAAGAAAAGAAGACCATCTCGATGATCTTCGAGAAGTCTTCCTCCGACTTCGCAAACACAAATTGCGGATGAATCCATTAAAGTGCTTCTTCGGTGTCTCATCGGGTAAGTTTCTCGGATTCATAGTACGGAAAGCTGGAATAGAACTTGACCCCACCAAAGTCAAGGCTATCCTGGAAATGCCATCTCCCAGAATCCTAAGAGAATTAAAAGGGCTTCAAGGAAGGCTGGCCTACATTCGACGGTTCATCTCCAATCTATCAGGGAAATGCCGTCCATTCTCTCGCCTGATGAAGAAAGGCGTGGACTTTGTCTGGGATGCTGAATGTGAAAGTGCATTTCAAGACATCAAAGCATACCTCATCAAACCTCCAGTGCTGGTTGCCCCCACAACTGGAAAACCATTTATCTTGTACACAAGGGCTCTCGACCACTCTTTGGGTGCTCTGCTCGCACAAGAAAATGACGACAGAAAAGAAGCTGCTCTGTATTACCTTAGCCGCATGATGGTAGGTGCAGAGCATCGCTACTCCCCAGTCGAAAAAGAATGCCTTGCAGTAATGTTCGCTGTACAAAAGCTGCGTCACTATCTGCTGTCGAACACAGTCTACCTGATTTCGAGGATTAACCTCCTAAAGGTCCTTGTCACAAAAGCAGGTTCTCTCAATGCCCGACTGGCAAAATGGTCCATTCTTCTATCACAATTTGATATTAGGTATGTACCAGAAAAAACAATCAAAGGCCAAGCTCTAGCAGACTTCCTCGCAGAGCATCCATTGCCTAAAGATTCTCCACTCAGGGATGATCTCCCAGACGAATTTGTCTACAATGTGGAAACTTCCTTGTCAAATGCTTCCTGGGACATGTACTTTGACGGTGCAACCAGGACAAATGAAAAAGGAAAGCAAATATCGAGAATCGGCATCCTCTTTGTCAGCACCGACAAACACATGATTCCACACGCCTTCTCGCTACTGGAACCATGTTCAAACAATGCAGCTGAGTACCAAGCCCTGATTACAGGATTGGAACTCGCCCTCGAATCCGGCATCAGCACGCTGGAAGCTTTTGGAGACTCTCAACTGGTCGTCAACCAGATGAATCAGAAATATGAAGTCAGGAAGCCTGATTTGCTGCCTTATTACAACAAGGCGCAGTCGTTTCGACAAAAATTCAATATCTGCCATATCACCCATATCCTCAGAGGTGAAAACATCCATGCAGATGCCCTAGATGGACTTGCCGCATCCATGGCAATCCAAGAAGGGGAAAACATGCAAGTCACAGTGTGTCAAAGAAGGATTTTCCCTCCTCTCAACACACACCAAGCAGTTGCTGAATGCCACCAAGTGGTTGGAAGTCAAATGTCCATCCTCAAACCTCCGATTGGTGACTGGAGAGATCCGTTCATTGATTATATCTGTTCGGAATACTACCTGAAGATCCAAAAGAGCGGGTAAGCATCCAAAGACGAGCCCCAAACTTTCATTTGGATATACCTTCAAAAGCACTTTACAGAAAATCCTTCAACGGAGTACTCCTACGCTGCTTATCACAACAAGAGGCTGAGGAAACTCTGAAAGAAGTACATGCTGGTCTTTGTGGTGCCCATCAGGTTGGCCCTAAGCTCTACAACCAGATAAAAAGGCTAGGTTATTATTGGCCTACCATGGTAACTGAAGCAATACAATTTGCCAAGCACTGCCAAAAATGCCAGATTCACGGAGATTATGTCCACATGCCTCCAGAATGGCTACATCTAACAGCAATCTCATGGCCTTTCGAAGCCTGGGGTATGGACATCATAGGTCCTATTTCTCCCCCATCAAGCAAAGGTCATCGCTTCATCTTCGCCGCTACGGATTATTTCTCCAAGTGGTCGGAAGCATTTGCGCTCAGCGAAATGAAGACTTCATCAGTCCTTCAGTTCTTGCGCACCAACATTATTTGTCGCTTCGGCATACCTAAAAGATTCGTCCATGATAACGGACCACAATTCCGGGATCACAGATTCTATAGGTTCTGCGACAAGTACAAAATCCAAAGTTGTCTTTCGACTCCATATAATCCAGCAGCGAACGGACTAGCAGAAGCCTTCAACAAGACACTCTGCAAAATTCTCAAGAAAGTGGTCTCTAGTCACAGAAGAGACTGGGGCGACAAACTGCTAGAAGCTTTGTGGGCCTATCGAACCACCGTTCGAGGACCAACCCATAGCACACCATTCTCTTTGGTCTATGGATGCGAAGCTGTTGTCCCTTTGGAAGTACAAATTCCTTCCTTAAGGGTATCTTTGCAAAATAACATGACGCAAGAAAGCAATGTCAAAATGAGACTCCAAGAGCTGGATAATGTCGATGAAAGACGACTCGAAGCTCTACAAAGCATTGAGTTGTACCAAGCACGCATAGCAGGATCTTTCGACAAAAAGGTCAGGCAACGCGCCTACAAAATGGGTGACTTGGGTCTGGCAGTAAAAAGACCCATAGTCTTTGCCCACAAATCCAAAGGCAAATTCGAACCAAAATGGGAGGGACCCTTCGTCATCGACAAAGTCTTCTCCAACGGTGCATACGCTCTTCTAAACATGGAAGGAGACAGATGTATGATACCCATCAACGGCAAGTTCTTGAACCGGTATTACCTTTGAAGACTTCCTTAAACGGGTTAGAGCAATATCTACATGGCTAAAGCGTATTTCCAAGGTACTTGCTCATCAAACCCACCCCTTTTGAGATTTTCATCTTTATGTTGAAGTTTCCAAAAAAAAACAGTCTCTCAAAACAATGCTTACTTTCATCGTTCAAAAGAAAAATCAATCCAAGTTTAGGAGCCTCTTCCCATACTTGACCAAAATTTTCGATCCTTGAACCCAAAATTCATGGTTTGAAACAAAAATTGGGACTTAGGAATTTTCACCCTAAACCGCCTCGGCTTTTACAACCAAAATTGTTTTAAGTCAAAATTTATGACCTTCGTGTCTTTAAACAAAAAATTTTTGGTTTTTAGAAACCGCGGGGAAGCGACATTCAGTCGATACTCGCAAAACCCAAAAAACCGGAAGGATGCGAACCCCATTCGATACTTTCAAAACCCAAAAATCGCAAGGAAGCGAATCCCATTCGATACTTGCAAATTTTCAAAAATCGTGGAAAAGCAACAAACCAGTTAATATCCATAACCCAAATTTCAAAAATCTTGGAGATGCAACATACCAGTTGCTATCCACAATCCAAATTTCAAATGGTTCGAGAAAACCTCAAAAATCACGGAGAAACGACATCAAGTCAGTACCCGCAAAACCAAAAGTTTTGGGAAAAGCAGGGAAACGACGCTTAGTCGATATTTGCACCCCAATTCGCGAGGAAGCGACATTCCATCGATACTCGCAAAACCTAACCCGCGAGGAAGTGACATTCCATCAATACTTGCAAAACCGAATGAGCAAGGAAGCAACATTCCATCGATACTTGCAAGACCATTCAGCGGGGAGGCGACATTTAGTCGATACCTGCATTTTGAAAACCAAAATCCGGCTATAAATGCCAAAATTCGGCTATAAATGCCAAAAACAAACTTTTTTTCGGTTATAAACGCCAATATCGGCTTTCATGCCAATAAAACAAAACTTGGTTTTCAAAAAAAAAAACTCGGCTATAAACGCCAAAATCTGGCTATAAACGCCAAAATCTGGCTATAAATGCCAAAACTCGACTATAAACGCCAAATCCGGCTATAAATGCCAAAATTCGGCTATAAATGCCAAAAACAAAATTTTTCGGCTATAAATGCCAAAATCGGCTTTCATGCCATCTCAAAATCGGCTCTCATGCCACAAACAAAATTTTTGGCTCTCTTGCCATCTCAAAATTCGGTTATAAACGCCAAAATTCGGCTATAAATGCCAAAACAAAACAAAAAAAATCGGCTATAAACGCCAAAATCTGGCTATAAATGCCAAAATTCGGCTATAAATGCCAAGACAAATAAAACAAAATTCGGCTTCTATGCCATTCTAAAATTCGGCTTTCACGCCATCCAAAAATTTTGGCTCCCACGCCGCAAAACAAATTTTGGCTCTTACGCCACAAAATTAGGCTTTCTCGCCATCCAAATTTTGGATTTCAAACCATAAAAAACAAGGCTTTCCGCCACAAAATTGGCTTTCATGCCCAAAACAACCCTTTGACAAAAGATTTTCACAAAATGACAACCTTTTGATCAAATCCTTAAACAAACATTCCCATCAAACTTTTGCTCAAAATTGTTTTCGTCAAAAAATGATTTAAGTGAAAGGAAGGGGATACAAAATATAGTACCAAAATTGTTTATACATGGAGGTACCAAGAAAAAGAAAAAGGAAAAAGAGTTTGTTACAACTCAGGAGCTCAATCCTACATGGTCTTCAACCAAAGGTCCAACTCCTCAAGCAGACCCTTGGCCTTAACTTCCAAAGTTTTTAGGCCACGCTCTTTCAAAATGTCCCCATAAAACGCGGCTGAATGCCGTGACCCATCTGCAGCAAGAGGAAGTTCTTCCTAGAGGACCTGCCACTGCTCATGCTCCTGAGTCTTCCTCCGGACATTACCTTTAGCTTCCTCAACCTGGCGTGAGAGTCCCCTCCTTGTCACGAGCCTCCACAATGGCGGTCCATTTGGCAGCAGCCTCTTCCTCTAAAAGATCAAGACGTTGCCTAGCCTCAACGACCTCCTTATCAAGGCGGTCCAAGTCTTGCTTCAGCCCCATGATGGATAACTCGGTAACGTTCTTCTCCCGAACGATCTGCCTCCGAGTTTTCGTGACCTCAGTCAGCTCAGCTTTGACTTTGCTGGAAGGTTTTAAGAACATCTCATCAAAGTAGTCACCATCTAGGAAACTCTTGGTCTCAGTCCATTTGTTCCCCAAGGTGATGATCTCCTCAACAAAATCCTCGGCACTTGCGATGTCCAGACCGACTTCTTTGCTATCAGCGAGGATGTCCTGCACATGCTTGATCATGCCAAAACCAGCTTCCAAATGACCTGAAGAAAGAGTCTCAACCCATGAGCTCAAGACAGTCTTCAACACCTTCCTAGCATACTGAAGGTGTGGTGCAGATGAGGATTCGCCATGTTTTGGTGCCCGACTGCTCACGTCATGCTCCATTCGAAGAGTAATCAATAAACTCTTTCCAACAGAACAAGCTGACTCATTGAAAGTGGAAGAAGCCCCTACTTCTGCATCAGCCGCAGGTATCCCCTGTTCTGGCTCTGAGGAAGACGGAGGAATCTCTCCTGCTGCTTCACAATCTGTCAAAGAAAAAAAGAAGGAAAAGACAAAAAGGTATGAATATAATCTTATCAAAAATATATCAAGATTATTATTGCAAGTATACCTGCTTCGACGACCGGCGGAGTACTCTCTGCCTCTTTGAGCTCATCCAAAGCATCGTCAAAAATTGCGTCCATGGATGGCTCGAAATCGTCGGAATCCTCTGGCAAGTCAGCTACATGTTAGCAAATGACAGCAAAAGAAGACAAAAAAGCAAAAGCCAAAGCAAATCAAACCAGGTGTAGGTTCTGGAACCACTCCAGAGTCCCTGGGCTCTTCCTCAGATGCCACGATTGGATCCTGTTAGTATCACATTCCAATGTACACTGGTTTTTGTATTGTCAATTCCGTGTCAAAGATTCCAAGACATTGCCTCTCTAGTTTCACAAGGAAGATCAAGTATGAAGGCAGAAGTTCTAGTCTTGAAAGGCCTGGATTTACCAAGGAAGAACTCCATGTGTGCTAACCAACCCTCACTCAGGTATTTCAAACCCGGACCATCCTGTAGATCCCTTGGAAAATACCTTGTGTCTAATCAGTTAAGCCTTTTCCTGAAAATTCAGAGGGTTCGGTGACCTTACGGTCACCTGGCGGCTAGCCTCTTTATACATTACGGCTAACCGCCAGGTAACCGAAAAACCCACGGTTACCTTTCCAGCAAACTGTTTTTCCTGTCATGGATTTCGGCCAGCTCCACGGTTACCTCGCGGTTAACCGCAGAGACCCTTCACGGCTAACCGCTAGGTAACCGAAGTCCTGCGGTCACCATTCCAGAGAACAATTTTTTTCTCTGTTAGGATCTGCGGTCACCTGTTCGGTTACCTTACGGCTAACCGCATGGAGCTTTACGGCTAACCGCAAGCAACCGTAAGTCTTACGGTTTGTTTTCCCGAGAGCTATTTTCTCCTGTCATTCTTGCGGTCACCTTCACGGTCACCTTACGGCTAACCGCCATGGTCACCCGCGGCTAACCGTGAGCTGACCGCATTCAAAATTATATCCGTTGGCTCAGGGATTTTTAAAAGGGACTAGCCGCCAGTTTTAGAGGCTAACCATAAAATGTATCCGTTGGGAGTTTTCTATAAAGCTGTAGCTTGTTTCACTGTGCATTTTAAGGACCTTAGGGTATAGCCTTGCTTGCTACCTTCTTCCCATCAATTGTAGGCTTCCAAATCACTTCCAAAAACACTCATGTGCTTAACCTAGGTAAACCCTAGAGCTCCATTAGCTCTTAGATGAGTGTCTTGATAGGGAGTGCATCCTCTAGGATAGTTTACACCATAAGAGACTCATTTGTGTAACCCTAGAAACGAAATCCTCTTAACCCTGGTTGTGCAACACATTGGAGGCTATCTACTCAACACCAAGAGGTCAACAAGAGATGCAAGCTTCGACTGCGGTCAGAGCTCCACATAACACTTCAACCATCATCAAGGCAAGTGTTCACCCTTCTTCAAATTTCTACAATATGTGTATGATGTGGTAGGTGTGTAGATCTGTGTGATTAAACTCACCACATTGCTGTAAGGAGGAGTAGATCTGTGTGATTGAACCTCTGTATCAAATATGAGGTAGAATCAAAACTTGTGTAGTTTGATTCTTGATAGTGGAACTAAGGGTCTGTGTGACCCTTGAGAGTGGATGTAGGTCTGTGTGACCGAACCACTATAAATCTCTGTGTCCATATCTCTTTTGAATGTTCTACAGTTTCTGTTTTAGTTATACTCTTGCTATGCTTGTCCTGTTCTTTATTCTGTTTTGATTAAAAACAGGATTAGAAAATTAAAATTGGCAATTGTTTAGCACAGTCCTATTCAGCCCCCCTCTAGGACTTAGTCATTGGCTCTAGACTGAACTTTCAGTTGGTATCAGAGCGGGTTACTCCCATAAAGGCTTAACAACCTGGAGTAAATCTTTTTCCTAGTCTAGTGCTGATGTCTAACCCAGAAGGTAGTGCAGTAAACAGACCTCCTTTGTTTGATGGTACAAACTATGCTTTTTGGAAAGCCCGGCTGACCATCTTCATCAGATCCCTTGGTTCATCTGTTTGGGATGCTGTAGAGGATGGATGGTCTCATCCCACCACCACAGCTGAAGATGGCACTGTTCAGCCTCTTGCAAAGGTAAGATGGTCACCTGATCAAAAGGCTTTGAAAGATAGTGATGCGAAGGCATTGAATGCCATATCGTGTGCCATGACAGCTGAAGAATACAAAAAGATTATGACATGTGTCACAGCTAAACAAGCTTGGGATCTTTTAGAAACAAACTATGAAAGAACTACTATTGTTAAAAGAGCCAAGCTTCAAATGTTGACTTCCCAATTCGAATCGTTAAGAATGAGGGAAGATGAAGTGTTCGATGAGTTTCGAACTAAGTTAATGGTCATTGTAAATGAAATGTGGTCTCTGGGTGAAAAAATTCCTGAAGGCAAAGTTTGTAGCAAAATCCTGAGGTCTCTACCTGAAAGATTTCACCCTAAAGTGACTTCTATAGAAGAATATAATGACCCTGAAAATATGAAGGTAGAGGAATTATCTGGCAATATTAGAACCTTTGAAATGAAATTGATAAATTCTTCTAATAAATCCAAAGACAAGAAATCTATTGCATTAAAGACATCTCAACCATCCCCTTCTAAAGAAGAATCTGATAATGAGAAAGAAAGTAATAATGAAGATGTTGCCTTACTTGCTAAGAGGTTTCTGAAACAATTTAAGAAGAAGAATTCCAATTTCAAATCCTTTGATAAAGGTAAAAACAAAGTCAGCTCCTCCTCTAAGAGTCAACATAGAAAGGTAAAATGTTATAACTGTCAAAAGTATGGTCATATCTCATCTGAGTGTCAAGTGGAAAGAAAGAAAAAGACACTTGTGGCAACATGGGATGATGACTCATCTGAATCTGAATCAGAATCAGATGAATCTCACCAAGATGAGATCGGAAACTATAATTTTTGATGGCCAGAAGTGTTTGTGATCCGTCGGTTGAGATGAATGAAAATTCTGAAAGATCTGAGATTGATAAATCTGAGGATGAAACTGAATCTGAAGAAGACAGCCCAGATAATGACATTGATGAGGAAGATCTTCAAGAAACTTATGATCAACTCTATGAGGAGAGTTGTAAACTAATTAGAACTATGAGCAAACAAGGAATTAAGATCAAAATGTTAAAAGACAAAGTTGAAACTTTGAATAATGAAAATAATATTTTGACCAATGATCTTCATGAAATTAATTTTAAATTTCAAATTGCTAGTGACTACATAAGAAAGCTTACAAGAGAGAAAGATGAGACTGAAAGTCTAAAAGATTTGATTTCTCGTTTGAAGAATGAAGTCACCAAGTTGAGTTGGTACAAAGAAAAGTATGAGTATTCCTTCACTCATGGAGAAGAAAAGTTCGAAAGATTATTTGGGATGGGCAAATATCAAAGAGACAAAACTGGGCTTGGTTACAACAAAGAAGCCAAATGTAATCCTAATGTCTCTACAAAGTTTGTAAAAGGAGAAGCCTCCTCAAGTAATCTAAACAGCTCCGAAGTCATATGTCATTCTTGTGGGAGAAAAGGACATGTAAAATATGAGTGTAAAATGAAACAAGTCAAAAGACAGTCCTATAAGAATGAACTAAACAAAAATAGGTTTCATAAGAATCTCACTGTTCCACAAAAATTGGATGAACTTATGAAACAGATTGATCAACTTAGAATTCAATTCAATAATCATGCTAAAAGAAATTCTAAGAAATCCTTTCATCATCATGATTCGGATAAGTCAAAATCTCATAAGTACAAATGGGTACCTAAGAGCTTATTAGTCTACACAGCCCTTAAAGCTGGAGATCAATCTTTATGGTATTTGGATAGTGTATGTTCTAGACACATGACTGGAGATAAAACACTCTTCTCAAAATTAAGTGAATATGATGGTGGAATTGTTACTTTTGGTGATGGCAATATAGCTAAAGTGATTGGAAAAGGCACTCTAAATGTTCCTAACTTGTCTCACTTAGAAGATGTTTTATGTGTTGATGACTTGAAGCATAACCTTCTTAGCATCTCTCAAATTTGTGATAAAAATCATGCTGTCATCTTTACTAGTCATGGTTGTGAGATTTCTAAAAATGGAAAAGTTATTCTAAGAGGTTTTAGAAATCAAGAAAACTGCTATGTTGTTGGTGACCAAAAAGAATCTTTCAGCTCATCTTGTTACATCGCTCATCTTGATGAAGCTCAATTGTGGCATCAAAGACTTGGACATGTAAACCATAGAGATCTGTCCAAGCTGAACAATTATGTAAAGGGTCTTCCAAAAATCAGCAGGAAGTCAAAAACTATTTGTGGAGAATGCCAAAAAGGGAAGCAAATCAGAGCATCTCACAAAAAGTCCAAGTCTCTGAAGACTTCGAGACCCTTAGAGCTTCTTCACATGGATCTAGTTGGTCCAACTAAGAAAGAAAGTAGGGGTGGCAGAAAATATTTTCTTGTTATTGTAGATGATTATTCTAGATTCACTTGGGTTGCTTTTTTGAGAGAAAAATCAGATGCATATGCTGAATTCAAAAAGATTGTGAAAAGAATCCAAGTTGAAAAAGGAAGAGCAATTGCTAGCATAAGAAGTGATCATGGTGGAGAATTTGAAAATTTCAGATTTGAAAAATATTGTGATAAGTATAGAATTCACCATGAATTTTCTGCCCCTAAAACTCCTCAACAAAATGGAGTTGCTGAAAGGAAGAATAGAGTCTTACAAGAGATGGCCACAGTTATGCTTTATGGAAAGAATGTTCCTAGATATCTATGGGCTGAAGCAGTGAATACAGCTTGTTACATCATTAACAGGGTTTACTTGAGAACTGGATTGGATAAAACTCCTTATGAACTATGGCATGAGAAGAAGCCAAACATTAGCTACTTTAAAATTTTTGGTAGCAAATGTTATATTCTCAAGGATAGAGAACACTTGAGCAAGTTTGATTCCAAAAGTGATGAAGGCATCTTTATTAGCTATTCTCAAAACAGTCATGCTTATAGAGTTTTAAACACCAACACTGGAACCATACAAGAATCTGTAAATGTTGTCATTGATGACAAACTAAAGGATTCCTGTAATCAAGAAGACCTTGATGATGATGAGATAAATGTTTCTACTGCAAACCTGAATAAGTCTCAAACCTCTAAGGATTTGGTTGATGTGAAAAATCATCCTATGAACCAAATTCTAGGAGATCCCTTGCTTGGTGTCAAGACTAGAAGACAACTTGAAAACATTGTTAGTTTTCTTTGCTTTACCTCTATCATTGAACCAAAATCTGTTGATGAAGCTTTTTCTGATGATTGTTGGATAAATGCTATGCAAGAAGAGCTAAATCAGTTTGTTAGGAATGAAGTTTGGGAATTAGTACCTAGGCCTAATGACAAAAACATCATAGGTACCAAATGGATTTACAAAAATAAACATGATGAAAATGGTACTATAGTTAGAAACAAGGCTAGGTTAGTTGCCCAAGGTTACTCTCAAATTGAAGGAATAGACTTTGAAGAAACATTTGCTCCTGTTGCTAGGCTTGAATCCATTAGAATCTTGTTTGCCATTGCTTGTTCCTTGAAATTTAAATTATATCAAATGGATGTCAAAAGTGCCTTTTTGAATGGAGTTTTAGAAGAAGAAGTTTATGTTGAGCAACCTAAAGGGTTTGAAGACCCCAAGCAGCCTAACCATGTGTATTATCTTAAAAAGGCTCTCTATGGTCTCAAACAAGCCCCTAGAGCTTGGTATGAAAGGCTCACTCAATTTCTGATTAACCATAATTTTGAAAGGGGTAGTGTTGATAAAACTCTGTTTATTCAAAGAACAAATGACACCATATTGATTGCTCAAATCTATGTAGATGATATTGTTTTTGGTTTTACTCATGATGTGTTAACCGAAAAGTTTGCAGATCTCATGAAATCTGAATTTATAATGAGCATGGTTGGTGAACTTAACTTATTTCTAGGATTACAAGTTAGACAATTGTCTGATGGAATGTTTATATCCCAAACCAAGTATGCTAAAGATTTGGTCAAGAGGTTTGGTTTAGAGTCAGCCAAACACATGAACACTCCAATGAGTACAACACTCAAATTATCTAAAGAATCTGGTGGAAAGAGTGTTGATCCTAGTATGTACAGAAGCATGATAGGCAGCCTATTATATCTTACAGCTAGCAGACCGGATATTGCTTTTAGTGTAGGAGCTTGTGCTAGATATCAATCTGATTCCAAAGAAGCTCATTTGAAAGCTGTTAAGAGAATCATTAGGTATGTGTCAGGGACTTCAGGTTATGGGCTATGGTATCCATATGATTCTCCTATCTGTATTGCTGGATACTCTGATGCCGATTGGGCTGGAAATGTGGATGATAGAAAATCAACTAGTGGAGGGTGTTTCTACCTAGGAAATTGTCTAGTTGCTTGGCACAGCAAAAAACAATCTTCTATTTCATTATCTACAGCTGAGGCAGAATATATAGCAGCTGGCAGTGGTTGTACTCAAATGCTTTGGATGAAACAAATGCTTAAAGACTATGGTATTGATCAAAGCAGCATGAATTTGTATTGTGATAACACTGGTGCTATCAATATCTCCAAAAATCCTGTTCAACACTCTAGACCTAAGCATATAGACATCAGACATCACTTCATTAGAGAATTAGTTGAAGAGGCAATCATAATTTTAGAGCATATCCCTATAGAAAATCAACTTGCTGACATTTTGACAAAACCTTTGGATGTCTCTAAATTTGAGAATATGAGAAAATCTCTTGGTGTGTGCACCATTAGATAATCAATCCATCTTGTTTGTGTGATTTGGTTTTATACAAAAAAAAAAAAAAAAATAATGGCGGCTAGCCGTAAGTCTTCTTCGCGGCTAACCGGATTTCTCGGGCTGCAACTTAAATTCTCGCAGCCCTTCGTTTTTTCTTTGTTCTGCGTCTCTTCCCCCTGTCTCTTCCTCTTCTCCTCTCTGACTGGTCCTCTCTTCCTCTCTCGTTTGCAAGGTAAACTCCCTCCTTTTCTTTTTCATTTTCGTTTTTGTTTTTATTTTTGTGCTTTCTATTTGATGTTAACATTGTGGTTTTTCGTCTGTTTTCGTCTGGTCTCTTTCGGTGTGTTTCTTTTTGGGCCTTTTTTTTTTCTTCCTCTATTACTCTTCTGTTCTCCATTCTCTTTTCCATCCTTTCCCTTTCTGTTCTCCATTTAGCCGTTAGTCTTCCTACCTCTTGTGTGTTCTTTATTTTCCTTTGTGCATTCTACCTATCTGTCAAAATGCCTCCTCGTATGAAGACTGCTGTGAATCGTCCTTCAAAACGGGGACGCTCAACCCCTGGCACCTCCTCTTCTCGCCCTAGGTCTCCTTCACCTCCACCCTCACCCTCACTATCCACCTCTCCCGACCTTTCTCGGTCCACATCTCCATCCCCTTCTCCTCCTCCTCCACAGCAGCCCCCTGTCCAGTTAAAGCCAAATGCCAAACTGTTGGCGTCTCTAAAATCCAGATCCATCATGGTTGAAAGGCGCACTTTGCGCAAGGTCGTTGGCCCTCATCAGACTGCTGCCATTCTTGCCCAAGTAGGATGGGAAAACCTGTTAGATTGGGGCGATAAGGCCTACCCATCCCTAGTCTATGGGATGTTTGCTTCCATCACCTCAGCAGCGTCCTCTGTTGACTCTTGCAAATTCTCCATTGCTCTTAAGAACAGAGACTCAGTTACAATTGACCCTGCATATATCTCTTCAGTCATCAATATACCCTTGACTGAGAATGGTCTCACTTCTGTTGCTGATACTCTTATAGAAGATGAGAAGGCCAATGCCACCACCATCCTTTGTGGCCAGCCCGTGGTTTGGGATCGGAAAAATTTTCTTCCTTTGAACTCTTTGATTCCCAAATATCGGCTTTTACACCACCTTTTCACTTTTAATGTCTACCCCCGCAAAGGCAATCAGACTGAGTTGACCACATTCATGGTAAATCTTTTGTCCAAGGTGGTCTCCGGTGAACGGATCTGTCTCCCCTCTCTCATCTGTCGCACCATTGTCCGTTTTTACTCATCTGCTGGTTCAAAGACTGCTATCCCCTTTGGCTTTCTCATGTCTGAATTAGCTCGCTCTATCGGTATCATTCGACCCACTGAGACACCACTCTCCCATACCCCGTTTGGTCATGCCAATCTTATTCAGATGAACCTTTCTCCGAATGTAGAGGCCGGGCAAGCCCCACCTCCTGCCGGGGTCGACCCTTCTCAGCAGCCTAGTCCTACAGGTCATCAGCAGCTTGGTTCAACGCCACCCTCTTCTTCTCAGCAGGTTCCTCCCTCTCCTGTTCCCCGGTCTATTGCTGAGCGGATGGATGCATTCGAGCGTAATCAGAATAAGATCGCGAAGCTGCTGAAGAAGACACTCAAATATCTCAGCGGAATTTCTAAAGCCTGCCGCTCCAATGATATGGATGCCATGCCACCTTCTCCATCGCCTCCTTCTGACTAGCTTCTTTGCACTTTCTTCTGGAGGCCACTTGTGTTTTTATTGGTTATTGTTATTTTTGGTGGTGTCTTTGTGGCTCTCGTCCCTTCTTATGACTATTTTCATATACTTTTGGATGGCTACTAACTTTGGCTGATTAGCTTAACTTTTTAATACTGATGATTATTATATGGAAGGCCACTGCTTTTTACTGCATCTACTTGTCATCTATCTTGCTATCTCTTTCAATGGTGATTTGTGGTTCTTCTCTTGTTCTATGCTTGGTGGTCATTTGTGATATTTGGTGCCTTTTTCTTGTCATAGTTGCTGCTTGCTCCCTTTGTCAATTCCTGACAAAAAGGGGGAGAATACATGGATTGAATCCTGTAAATTGGAGAGAAATTGGAGAGATTATCCTAAGAACACTCCTTCTATGAATTTTTGCGACTAACAATTCAGGGGGAGTAGCAATCCAACCGTCGAATGTATTTTTCAATGCTCTGTGCAGGTACATCTTAAGGGAAGCTTCTAGAGTCATGAGTCTTTGAGTTTTTAATGATTATATTCTGTGTTAAGATCATGTACTGTTTTTCTTACTTGTATTTGAGTCCAATTGTTGTAATTCAATATAGAATAGGTGTTTTGCCCCGTAATTGACAAAGGGGGAGATTGTTAGTGTCACATTCCAATGTACACTGGTTTTTGTATTGTCAATTCCATGTCAAAGATTCCAAGACATTGCCTCTCTAGTTTCACAAGGAAGATCAAGTCTGAAGGCAGATGTTCTAGTCTTGAAAGGCCTGGATTTACCAAGGAAGAACTCCATGTGTGCTAACCAACCCTCACTCAGGTATTTCAAACCCGAACCATCCTGTAGATCCCTTGGAAAATACCTTGTGTCTAATCAGTTAAGCCTTTTCCTGAAAATTCAGAGGGTTCGGTGACCTTACGGTCACCTGGCGGCTAGCCTCTTTATACATTACGGCTAACCGCCAGGTAACCGAAAAACCCACGGTTACCTTTCCAGCAAACTGTTTTTCCTGTCATGGATTTCGGCCAGCTCCACGGTTACCTCGCGGTTAACCGCAGAGACCCTTCACGGCTAACCGCTAGGTAACCGAAGTCCTGCGGTCACCATTCTAGAGAATATTTTTTTTCTCTGTCAGGATCTGCGGTCACCTGTTCGGTTACCTTACGGTTAACCGCATGGAGCTTTACGGCTAACCGCAAGCAACCGTAAGTCTTACGGTTCGTTTTCCCCAGAGCTATTTTCTCCTGTCATTCTTGCGGTCACCTTACGGCTAACCACCATGGTCACCCGCGGCTAACCGTGAGCTGACCGCATTCAAAATTATATCCGTTGGCTCAGGGATTTTTAAAAGGGGCTAGCCGCCAGTTTTAGAGGTTAACCGTAAAATGTATCCGTTGGGAGTTTTCTATAAAGTTGTAGCTTGTTTCACTGTGCATTTTAAGGACCTTAGGGTATAGCCTTGCTTGCTACCTTCTTCCCATCAATTGTAGGCTTCCAAATCACTTCCAAAAACACTCATGTGCTTGACCTAGGTAAACCCTAGAGCTCCATTAGCTCTTAGATGAGTGTCTTGATAGGGAGTGCATCCTTTAGGATAGTTTACACCATGAGAGACTCATTTGTGTAACCCTAGAAACCAAATCCTCTTAACCCTGGTTGTGCAACACATTGGAGGCTATCTACTCAACACCAAGAGGTCAACAAGAGATGCAAGCTTCGACTGCGGTCAGAGCTCCACAGAACACTTCAACCATCATCAAGGAAAGTGTTCACCTTTCTTCAAATTTCTACAATATGTGTATGATGTGGTAGGTGTGTAGATCTGTGTGATTAAACTCACCACATTGCTGTAAGGAGGAGTAGATCTGTGTGATTGAACCTCTGTATCAAATATGAGGTAGAATCAGAACTTGTGTAGTTTGATTCTTGATAGTGGAACCAAGGGTCTGTGTGACCCTTGAGAGTGGATGTAGGTCTGTGTGACCGAACCACTATAAATCTCTGTGTCCATATCTCTTTTGAATGTTCTACAGTTTCTGTTTTAGTTATACTCTTGCTATGCTTGTCCTGTTCTTTATTCTGTTTTGATTAAAAACAGGATTAGAAAATTAAAATTGGCAATTGTTTAGCCTCAGTCCTATTCAGCCCCGCTCTAGGACTTAGTCATTGGCTCTAGACTGAACTTTCGGATCCGTCATCGCCTCATCGGCAGGAACCTCAGGCGTCACCAGGTCATCATCCTCTGCTAAATAAAGAAGTAGCGGATCAAAACAAAATCTTTCACCAAAAAAAAGGGGAAGGAAGAAACAAAAGGAAAGAAAGGGGATCATACCAGCTATCTCCTCTTCTCTGCTTCTCTTCTCCGGAGGCTCGTCAGCATCCTCAGACACCTCCTCAGCAATGGCGAGAGGAAGTTCAAGATCAGAACGACTATCGTGCCGTCTCATGTTACGGCGTTGTCCTCTCCTCCTCTTGCATCGGCGGGTCAATCTGCTCGACGATCCTGCCACACTATCAACATCAGGCCTCTCACAAGAGTCCTCACTGGATAGTCTACTTTTCTCAGTAGACTCTTTGGAAGCCTTCATATGCTCTGCCTGTATCATAGCATCGATCTCAGCCTCCTCCTCTTCCAGCTGCCTCAACACCTCACCAGGAATCCCTTGTGTAGCTCCTAATCTGATGATGTCCTGCCCATTGAGAAAGCCTATCTTGTGCTTCTCTCCAGAAAGGAAGGCCAAAACTTCCTCCCGACGAACACCATCCGATTTGCCAAGACTCTTCCCAAGAGATTGCTTAATATCGAGCTCTTTCTTGGAAAGCCCCCGGTACACTGAAAAGCTCTCCACGAACCACTTCGTGAAGCCAGCAATCCGGAAGGTGGGCAGCTCAGGATAAGAAATCATGGCGGTAGTATCCTCGGCGCTATAAAAAGCCCATGCATTTCTCCCATCTTGCAGACCTCCAAAACGCTTCTCCATACTCGAAGGCGCTCCAACAACGCCTTGAGAGAAGCCAAGCTGCAACGCAAAACGCGAAGGGACATACGGTTGGATGTCGACGAAAAGATGTCTGCGGTACACCATCGTACCAACCCGTATGTTGAAGAGCCACCTCTTCTCCGCGTCCGTCAAAGCATAGTGTCTTCCCGACCCTGCCCTGGTCGAATCACGGGGGACACCAAAGTCAAAAACCTTCTTTCGCAAGCGCGGAGAAAACTTCACCAAAGACTGCCCAATCTTGACGTCCCTAAATCGTCGGATCCTTAAACGGGCGGATAAAAGTGATTCATGAACGGCTGTCCCTCTAGCCAAACGAATCATGAAGGGATCTTCGTCCTGTGCAACTCCCAAACAATGGAAGCTAGGACAGTGGTATACATACCACGAGTAGAAAATGTGGGCAGAAAACACCCTGTTCATGGGGAGCCCAAGCCGAACCAGGAAAGCAGCAGCCTGCAGTTCGGTACATAAATAGGAGTAAAGAGCAGGTACCAAAGCCAGCCGCTCTCCAAACGCCATCTGACAAGCCGGAAAAATACAGTGCGGCCTGATGTGCGTCCCATCTCCTCCAGCAAAAACAGCCTCACCCAGCCAGTAAGTGAGGTAAACACCGAGATCTCTCCGCAACGCAATGTCAGGACAAATGGCATCCGTGCTTGCGAAGAACTTCTTCAAATCTTTTCGCATAGCAGCGATTTTCTTCAAACTTGATGCTTTAGCCCTAACATCCTGGGCCATGCCATCAGAAGAATCCCCGTTGTAAAAAAAGTTCGAGCTGCAACTTCTCCAACTGCTGGATCTAACTTTCGAGCCCTCCTTCTCCTTCAAAAAATCATAGAAGGCGACGAGCTGAAAGTACACAAGCCTAAACTCCTCAGACTGCTCCTCAAGGACGCTGTCAATAGGCATAAACTCCTCATAGAGTTTGCCGAGGATAGGCAACCCGGTGATGGCGCTCAGCTCCTTCAAAGAAAAACCAATCTCACCATTCGTCACAATGAAGGTGTTGGTTTGTGGAAGGAATGACTCCAGCATGGCCATGAAAGCCTCATCGGAGAAAACGACGGTTTGCCGAAAAACGCGAACCGCGTCAAAAATCTCGGCCTCCCGAAGAACGGCCTCACCAATCCTCAAGGTGTGATCAGTCCATGACTCCCAGCTCGAGTCAGCACTGAAACGGCCACGAAGTCGAAAAGGCTTCACCCAATTGCTGCCGTCACCCAGAAAAACGCCAAGGCCCACCGGTCTCAAATCGATCGATGGATGATCAGAACCTTGGTAGCCACTGGCTGGCATCAACACGTCCATACGGACATGTGGCTTCTCTGCAAAACCGCAAGGTCCACCAACAAAAACCCCGGTCTTGATCACACTGGTCCTCTTCACCCAACTCGGAGGATCTTCCCTCTTAGGGCACGTGGGAGAAAGGTTCAGGATCGAGATGGTCCGATCAAAATACGACCAGGTAGAAATAGTTCTCTCCTCACCATCTGCTGTGTAAGAGAACTGAAAACATCTCCTTTGGTATGTCAAGTCGTCGGGGACTGCATCACCGAAGAAGAAGGTAGGCTTGAGCACAACGCTCTGATCGTCCGTAACCCAGGGACGGCTGCTTACCATGATCTTATAGAACTCCTCATCCTTGAGAGCGATCAATCGCTGTCTCATCTCATCACGATTGAGGGAATCGCATTCTTCCAAGTTTTTCTCCACAAACTGGACCTTCTCCCAAGCCTGCTGAACGGCAGCATTGGAAGATCTAGCAGACCGACGAGGTGCGTCAGTAACAGGACCTTTACCTTTGTTCGTTCTAAAAGAACTACCTGCAAAAGATGGAAGAGAAAAGATCAATCAACATCAAAATGACAGAATTCTGCTACAAAAAATTCTAGCAAAATTTTGACATGGCTCCGGGGTAATTCCAAAGAAAAGGAACATACTCCGAAAAAGACAGGAAGCCTGAAGATGAGCTCAACATCGCTGCGAGCTCATAGTCAGTGGAGAATTCTCAAAGAAGGCTTGAACTCAACATCGCTGCGAGAACAAGCCAATCTCATCAAACTTCCGCAAAATCTGGAAAAGAGCTCAACATTGCTGCGAGCTTCAGAATCCAAAAAATTGCAAACTTCCTCAAAATCTAGCAAGACCGAGAAAGAGCTCAACATCGCTGCGAGCTCAAAATCCCGATACTTGCAAAAGATTTTCAGGTATGCATCATCATACTTCCAAATCCATTTACAAAAATCATGCATCAAATAATATCATCATGCATTAGATGCTAGGAAAACCTTGACCAAAGTTTGACCAATTCCAACCCAATTTGGTCAAAACCAATCAAACTTTGTCCAGGTCAAAAATCATGTTGGCTTGACCTAGAGACTCTAGCCTTCTATCTTGATGCATCAAACAAAAAAAATGCATACATATTGAAATTGCATAGCCTCATTATCATAGTGAGCAAACAAGGAAAAAGAAAACGAAAGAGAGAGAGAAAAAAAAAATTTTGGCCCACATGCCGTGGCCCACTGCCACGTGGCAGTACGATCAGGTCCGTACAGGCAGAGAAAAAAAAAAACAGAAAAAAAAGAGAGAAAAGAAAGACGCTGAAAAAAAAAGAGAGAGAGAAATCAGCGTGGAAAAAAAAACAGAAAAAAAAAATAGAGAGTGCAAGGTTTAAAAAAAAAAAAGAAGAGAAAACCGTGAAAAGAAAAAAAGAGAAAAAAAAAGAAGAAAGAAAAAAAAAGAAGCGCGAAAAAAAAAAAGAAAAACGTGCATGAAAAGAAAAGAAAAGAAAAGAAAAAAAAAAAGAGAGAAGAAGAAAGAAGAAGAAAAGAAAAAGAAGAAAAAAATGAAGAAGCTACTTCTACAATGGAGATTCTTGACAAGGAAGAAAACTTACTTGAAGCCATTGATGGAGAAGAAGAAGAAAAGCTTGGAGATCCTTGAGGAAGAGAAAGCACTTCTTGCCTTGGGGAGCACTCTTGAAGATTTCTTGCAAAAAGAAAGTAATGGAGGAAAAGCACCAACCCTCTTTGCTTTTATAGAAGAGAGCAAGCCAAAGAAGGAAACAAAGAGAAAGAAAGGAGGTAAGTGCTAAAATTTAGCTACTTTCTCAAAGAGAAAGATATTTTGAAAGAATCTTTCCACAAAAAGAAAACTTGAGAAATTCTCTCCAAGTAAAGATATTTTTAGATATTCTCTACACAAAAGAGATATTTTTGGATATTCCTTACAAATATGACACTATATGAGATCTAGGCCATCTCCAAAGCCTAAGGTCCCATGGGTTAGCCCATATGAGCCAAGTTTGACCACCTAGGCACTAAAAGTGGCTTTTAGTCAAAATATTCCTCTTACCAAGAGCAAAAAAAGAAAAGAGCAAAAAAAAAAAAAAAAGTCCCATGCCTCTTTTGAGTTGATGGGATCATTCAAAAAAAAAGAAAAAAAGAAAGTCCCATGAGTTTCCAAAAATCAAACCATCCAACCTCATGAACCAAATTGAGCCAAAATCTTGAAATTGACATTTCACAAAACCAAATTCCGGTCCCCTAGCTCGCCACATACAGCTTGTTAAGTCACAAGACCAAAACCAAAATCAAAATCCAAAACCTACAAACCAAATCTGACCCCCCAACCTGCCACATACAGCTTGTTGGGTCACAAGGTCAAAATCAAAATCAAACCCCGACCCCCTAACCTGCCACATACAGCTTGTTAGGTCAAAAGGTCAAAAACCAAAATCCAAAATAATCCAAAATCCAAATACCCCATGTCATTTTCAAAACTTTGCCCTGAGATGGTACGTGATCCCTCTCACTACCATAAAATTCCCCCGGAAACTCAGAAGGCTATTCAAAAAAAAAAAAAAATGCCCAAGACTCTTGGTCAAGTTGGAATCTTTCCTCCAAGTTTCTCTTCGAGGCACATCGACTCCAAAAAGCTACTCGTCGCTGTACCTCGAGGGGGCATTTGTTAACACCAAAAAAGTCAATATGTCTCCTCAACATCGAGAAGCCTCCTGAAGCTGCATCCTGCTAAAAATAGGCAAGGCTACTTCAAGCATCAGATTTTGTCAGAATCAGACAGAAATTAAAAGATCCTTCAAGACAGCTAAAAGAGGGGTACACCTGAGGTTTCGGGTCATTCCGACATCGTTTGGCCCAACTTCACCGCTCCGACAGCTAAACAAGCGCTCCCGGCGGCGACATCATCAAAGACACCAAAACTTTGATCAAAGCCTACGGATGACTCCAGAATGTCTCCAAAGGGCTCCATGCCAAATTTCAAGTCAAACCGACAACGTTTGACCCTCCATCAATGCTCGAATAGTAAAATCAAGCCTCCCGGCGGTGGTAACAACCGAAGCCATCACTCATCAAACAAAATACATGAGTGGCTTCAACATGCTTCCAAAAGGTTGCACGTCAAATTTCAGGTCATTCCGACAACGTTCGACCAGGTTTCGATGCTCCGAGAGAAAATCAAGCCTACCGGCGGCAGATCAACCCGGGACCATGACATCCAAAACAGAGCCCATAGAACGTCTCAAAATGACTACAATAGGCTCCCCGTCAAATTTCAGGTCAATCGGACATCGTTTGACCACATATCAAAGCTCGGCATTTTCCCCGCAGCAAAATCAAGTGAAGCATCGATGGGACCCCAAACGGCTTCAAAACTCAAATAAAAGCCCATGGTTGGTCCTATCCACTACTCAAGAAGCTTCACCTCAATTTTCAGGTCATTCCGACATCGTTTGACCTAGTTTCGACGCTTGACGGAGAATCGGCTACAAAGTCTTCGGCTTTCCCGAAAAATAGGAAACTTTGTGCTCCGATTTCGCGAGGGTTCTCGACAAGATTTCTTCAAGAAAATTAAGTCAATAATTGAGGAAAAATGTCAAGAAACATACAGAAGAAAAAAGGGACGAAAAAGACGAAAAGACGGCCGAAAACGATGCTCGGCGACCAAACGGGCCGAAGCCCTATGGTCGCCGGCGACCTTGGCCCAAGATCGCCGGCAACCCTGGCCCAAGGTCACCAGGTGACCCTGGCCCAGGGTCGCCGGCGACCCTGGAAATCCGGGTCGCCGGATTTTGCTCCAAATCGTCCGTTTTCCGATTCTTTTCGCGTTTCGGGTATTCCGACCTCTGTGATTTTCTAAAAATGCAATGTTTGGTGCTTCAAAACCACTGATCTTCGTCGACATCTCGGATCCGCCGTCAAAAGCATGAAATCATCACCGATCGCCTCAAGATCGCCAACCGGCTGACCAAGAAAGTGCACTTTCTGTCCGACCGATCGTGAAATCGACAAGACAGACGTCACCGGCTTGCCAACATCAATCAATGTCTGAAATTGCATCGCAATCCGACATCAAATAATGTGTGGATCCACCCGTGATGATCGCAAGAAGAATCTCAAAAGGCGCAGCACGGCCCGCGACTCCACATGCCTTGGCAACCACTTATTGTCGTTAATTGACCCATTAAAGCAGTCATTAACTCATTATTTTGGACGGCCCAATCAGAACCAAGCATTTGGGAGTTACAAATCCAAGCAATCATGGCATTAAACCCATGAAACTCCCATCATCATGAAGCATAAAGGTGATTGAATGCCCACTACCTTCATCGGCCAATCACAAGCCTTGAAAAAGGAGTTACAAAATCAACTTGTAACTCCTCATCAATTCTTTCATCATGGCCATCAATGCCAATAAACACCTCATGGCTACCAAAAGCCTATAAAAGGAGGTCCATTCCAAGAAGAAAGCGTGATGAAAAGAGATCCCAAGTGCAAGCTCTGAAAATTCAGAAAATCCAAGAGAGAGACGAAGTCCTGCTACTTTGCTCCCGGAAGCACCACAAGGTGATCAACGTCCCCTGGGGGGGCCACCCCCCCCAAGGTCACCTCCTTCTCCAACATGGCCTAAACGCGGCTTTTCAGCCCGTTTACTCGGTTTTTCATTGGATATAGGACCTTCTCTTGGTCCTTGTCCTTTAAAAAACTGAGGTTAGGAGCCAAGCCAAAGAATCAAAGCATCACATGTTCTCATTTGAAGGACGATGGCGAAGCCCATACATGACTTGCGACCGTCGATCTCAACGTGTCCCCACAATCTCCTGAGAAGTTAGATCCCTTTTCTTCCTTTTCTATTGTAGTTTGTATTTCTTAAAGAGACAAAAAGAAATCACAATTCTTGTCTTTCATATTTGATGAGTTTTGCAAAAACGCCTTTCACGGCAAAATCGCCTTTCACGGCAAAACAAACAAAAACGCCTCTTACGGCATTCTAAAAACTTGTCTCTTTTCTTAATATTTATACAATTTGAAAAGTTAGGAAAAAGGATTGATTTCCTTTCCACTTATGAAGGTGAATCTCCGGATTATCACTATTCCAAATTCCAAGTAGAAAGTAAATCTGGCATACCCGTACAAAAATGTTGATGCCCGAGATCTTCCCTCCTCCGCCGAGACCCAGGTCAGCCCCCGGGGTGTGGAGGGAGAGGACGAAAGATTCCCCCTCTTTTCGGGTCCATCAGCAGGCCGAAAAAAAGAGGATCTTGTCAAGAGGGGAGATCACACGGCAGATAAAATGTGAGCGATGTGGTCGGATTGGCATTCATAATAAGAAATCATGCAACGAGTCTATTCTTTGACAATTCATTGAATTAGACGTTTACTATAGTTTCTGTCTAAGATCGTCAATTCTTAGCATATATATAGAAAAGAATATGAAATTCTGATTAGTGAATAATATGTCAAATTGACAATCCTTTTTATACAGTTTAATGTGTTGTTACTTTTATAAGTAATTACTTACAAATGAGTTTAAATCATATTTTAAACTTGATATTAAAATCGCATTAGAACTGAGATTAACTTGAATCAACAGCTAGATAAAGCAATCACAGGACTCAGTTAAATATGTGGTAGAACTCAGATAAAGTTATGAAAAAACAGATAATATCTTGCAGAACTCAGATAAATTTGTGAATAAATTCAGTTAAAATTATATCGGGACTCAGATAAAATCAATCCAGAGTGCTCATGTACAAATACATTAACAAAAACTTTTCATATACATTCATTCATTCATTCACAAATTTGACGATTACATTGACAAAAATGTTTCCTCAACATTCATGTGAACCAAAAAAAAAAAAAAAAATACATTCACAAGTTTGTTGTACTGGCACTTTTCATATACAAAGATTTACATTAATATGTTTCATCTTCACTCTGACATCACACTTTTTCAAAACAACTTGTTTGTGTCATGGTCTTCGTTTGGCCGTCACTGTTCGAAACCATCATCAGCACTTTATTGCCTGGCACGGGAGTTTTCAATGCTCCAGTAGCGGTGCGTATCATTTAGGAACTTGCTCACTATCTCTGCCCTCAAACCATCAACGACGCTATGTGGCAGCTTTAAAGCAATTACTTGTTTGAGTAAGTTGCCTCATAAGATAGCAAACGATGACCTCGCAATTAACACTGCAAAAGAACATGCTGTTGTTATTCTATTATAAATAAGGTAGTCTTAAATCAATTGAATAAGTGTATTGGCACAATGATACTTACGAGCTCATTTTCTGTTGTGGGGCGTCTCCACGCTTACCAGAGGAGCTCCATATGGCTGTGTATCTTCAACATTTATATCATTGTAGTTCTCCACATACTGTTTCTGCAGAATCAAACAAAATCCTTATTTTTAGTGGGTGTGCGTTTACTCTTACGGGGACCATCATGTAAATAATGACTCGATCAATGTGACATCCCAGAATTCGTGCATCCTCAAAGTAATGATTGATTGTTGTAGCTGATCTTGGTTGTAAGGAGTTGTAATGTAGCCAATCTCCTTCTTTCTAATCCAGTACCAATAGTGTCCAATGGAAGGGCTTAGTATCCTTCCTTTTTCCATTTGAATTAATAGGAAATTGCACGAATCTGTGGTTTGTAATTCTGCTTGGGGAGATCTGAGGGTGCAAAAATCTTTGTCCTCATTTCCGACGTCGGGGAAGTAACGAATTTCTGCATTAAGATGAGTTTAGTAACTATTTATGATATATTAAAACAAAGTAAATGGTGACACGATTAACACATTTATTGTCTGTTACCTAGTATAAACTCGTTACGAAGTATGATTTTTCTTGAGGCAGCAGGCCTTCCCGATGGACTGTCGTGAGTTGCTCTTGGATTTCTCCCTGTTCTCTATATAGCAACTCAGCATAGCAGTCAATAACATGTTCAATTCCAAATAGATAATGTTAGGCATCTTATATGAACATGACCATTTTGTGTATATGTCTAAAATGAAGGAATAGTCTATCAATGTTTCTGTGTCGAGATGCTTACGGTACTGGACAATTCTACTCTGATGAGAACTATAATTATATTATCATAAGATACAGCTTATATCCCCTCACCTCCCCAAATCAACGCCCTGCAAACGCAATTATACAAAGTGCTCATTAGTCGACATTTTTATTAATATTTTTTTACAACAGCAGCTGTGTTGCTTAGTTGCATAGGACTGTAACTTACGCCTTCTGCTTCGTAAATCTGCTTTAGCTTTTTAATATCGGACGCATTCATTTGCTTAGTAACTGTATTTTTTAGGATGTTTAAGAGATCAATTGTTGGCTGCATTTTCCTCGTCGCCTTTCTTTTTTTAATTCATTTTACCATGGAGGACTGTTTCACCTCCTTAACCGGCTTCGATGATGCCACAGAGGACATTATCTGATCAATAATTCAGATAAACAAATATAAATTAAATAAATTGGAATGTATACAAGGTCAGATAAATTCAATCAAACATCAGATAATTCTGATGGAAAGTCAATTAAAATCACACAGAAGTCAGATAAATTTGATGAGAACTCTCAAAAGTTCACCCAGAAGCCAGATAAATTTGATAGAGACTCAGATAAATGCAAGAGAAACTCATATATTTTGTATATAAAAGCTCAGGTAAAATATCATTTCAATTCAAAGAAAACTTATCGAAACAAACATAGACGTGTAACTCAATTACCTCATCAACATTCCCTTCAACTTTTTGATCAGCTGCAGCCTCCTCCATTGCTCTCTCTACCATTCTCCACCCTTTTTGTTGTAAATTAGGTTTTTTTTTTTTAAGGCTGGAACATATCATCCATTGTCTTTCTAGCCATTTCCAATCCCTTCTCTGTATAATCAATTGTCATTTACTTCAAGAGCTGCTGCTGTTTCAATTTGTTTGATTCTAGATTTATCAATTTTTTCTTCAGGCCCTTCACCTCATTTTCTACCTTTGCAGCTCCTGAGGACTGTACATCTGACACATTTACAGTATGTTTCAGCTGCTCTTTGAGGGAGCTGACTAGTCGAGAAGACTCCTTTACAGTCTAATCGGTGCCCACGTTATGTATTTCAAGGGAAGTCTTCTCCTTTGTCAACTGTTCGACTAACAATAGAGCATCGTCTCTTTCTCTGAGCAAGCTGGAGATCCTTTTTTCAGTTTCAAGCCTTTCCTTTTTGAGGCCGTTGTTTTCTGCCGACGTCCTTTCAAGTTCAATAGCCATCCTTTGAATCTGTGCTTGTAATTCTGTCTTCTCCTTGGTAAGTTGGTTGGCTAATGAAGTTGCTCTGTCATGCTCTTCAGTAAGATTCTTGAGCTCGCTATTTTCAGTGGATTGTGACGGGTGTCTAGGACAAAGCATGGTATCATCAGCTGCTAGTTCCGATCCAGATTGTGTTTCAGATGGCACCTCACATACTGCATCGCTGGTGCTGCCAATTATGTCAGCGAAAATGTTTGCAACCACCAGATCTATTTGTAGGGCCATATATTCATAATCAGTCATCTCCACACTATAGGAGAGCCGCACCAGTAAAATTTGTTTCTTCACTATTATTATTTTCTCTCTACTCTTCCAACTCGAATACGACCAATGTCTCTATCATTATGTCTGTATCTAACTGGATGGTTTCAATCATTTTATTCTCTAGTTCCTCCTTCCTTCTTCCACCTCGTGTTCTTGTTCTTCATCTCCTTCCTCTTGCTCCTCTCCTTCATCCTCATTGTCTCCTTCTTCCTCTTCTGCTATGTCTCCATCATCTCCTTCTTGTTCATCTATTTCTTCTTCTTCCTCTTCATCTTCTTGTGCTGTCTCTTCTGCTTCACTGCTTTCTTTTTCTTTTACTTCTTGTTCTCCTTCTATCTCCATGAAACCCCTTTCATCACTACTGCCATTGTCCAACAAAGACAGGAATCGTTGTACTTCAAGAAATGTGCTATCTAATTTGTCACTGAGGACATGCATTTGGTAACAGTGTTAGGTTGAACATGTTAGATTAAAAACTTAGATAAAATTAGATAGTGAAAACTAAGATAAAAAATTACTATTATTATATAAATTACCTCATTAACTAGTAGTGTATGAAGGGGTCTTTTCCTAAGTGACATACTCACTGCCTTGATATTCCACTTTAGTATCATTGGGAAATGCACCGACTCATTCGAGCTAACAATTGTCGTGTGCTCACACAGCCAATACTGTTACAATTGTCGGAAAAGCCATATGTAAATCATTCATTCTTTGTAACTAAAAATTCACATGTGTAGGTAGATCGTTGTCTATCTTACCAGTAATGCAATAAGGCAGCCAGTGACTCTATCAGAACCACAGCTCCTACTGTGTACCGACTCCATCAAAAAATTTGATATCTCTTCTACCCAGGTATGGTGCTTCATATCCATGTAGTTTTCAATGTAGCCCACATATGCCCATCCTATTGTGTTCCCGTGGGTTGCAAAAAAGCTTACCATAAGGATACAGGCACAGTAGCCTAGCAACGTCAGCAACATCAGTTTCTGTTGCTCCATTCAATGCTAGATGGAGCTGCTGTTTTATCTGTGGAGCTGACACTCTTGGCGCCTTCAACAAGAGCAAGCCGAATATGAGCAATATGAATTCAAAAGTTTTCCTCTTTGCATACTTCAGATCAAGTGCTCTTGTGCCATTCGGTATACCGAATATAAGCGATATGTCATTTGCAGTGAACGACACATATGATTTTCCTAATCTGAACTACCTCCTCTGGCTTGATGGACCCGAAAAAGGGGGAATCTTCCGTCCTCTCCCTCCGCACCCCCGGGGGCTGACCTGGGTCTCGGCGGAGGAGGGAAGATCTCGGGCATCAACATTTTTGTACGGGTATGCCAGATTTACTTTCTACTTGGAATTTGGAATAGTGATAATCCGGAGATTCACCTTCACAAGTGGAAAGGAAATCAATCCATTTTTCTAACTTTTCAAATTGCATAAATATTAAGAAAAGAGACAAGTTTTTAGAATGCCGTAAGAGGCGTTTTTGTTTGTTTGCCGTGAAGGGCGATTTTGCCGTGAAAGGCGTTTTTACAAAACTCATCAAATATGAAAGACAAGAATTGTAATTTCTTTTTGTCTCTTTAAGAAATACAAACTACAATAGAAAAGGAAGAAAAGGGATCTAACTTCTCAGGAGATTGTGGGGACACGTTGAGATCGACGGTCGCAAGTCATGTATGGGCTTCGCCATCGTCCTTCAAATGAGAACATGTGATGCTTTGATTCTTTGGCTTGGCTCCTAACCTCGGTTTTTTAAAGGACAAGGACCAAAAGAAGGTCCTATATCCAATGAAAAACCAAGTAAACGGGCTGAAAAGCCGCGTTTAGGCCATGTTGGAGAAGGAGGTGACCTTGGGGGGGTGGCCCCCCAAGGGACGTTGATCACCTTGTGGTGCTTCCGGGAGCAAAGTAGCAGGACTTCGTCTCTCTCTTTGATTTTCAGGATTTTCAGAGCTTGCACTTGGGATCTATTTTCATCCTTGCTTTCTTCTTGGAATGGACCTCCTTTTATAGGCTTTTGGTAGCCATGAGGTGTTTAATGGCATTGATGGCCATGATGAAAGAATTGATGAGGAGTTACAAGTTGATTTTGTAACTCATTTTTCAAGGCTTGTGATTGGCCGATGAAGGTAGTGGGCATTTAATCACCTTTATGCTTCATGATGATGGGAGTTTCATGGGTTTAATGCCATGATTACTTGGATTTGTAACTCCCAGATGCTTGAATCTGATTGGGCCATCCAAAATAATGAGTTAATGACTGCTTTAATGGGTCAATTAACGACATTAAGTGGTTGCCAAGGCATGTGAAGAGTCGCGGGACGTGCTGCGCCTTTTGAGATTCTTCTTGCGATCATCACAGGTGGATCCACGCATTATTTGATGTCGGATTGAGATGCAATTTCAGACATTGATTGATGTTGGCGGGCCGGTGACATCTGTCTTGTCGATTTCACGATCGGTCGGACAGAAAGTGCACTTTCTTGGTCAGCCGGTTGGCGATCTTGAGGCGATCGGTGATGATTTCATGCTTTTGACGGCGGATCTGAGATGTCGACGAAGATTAGTGGTTTTGAAGCACCAAACATTGGATTTTCAGAAAATCACAGAGGCCAGAACACCCGAAACGCGAAAAGAATCGGAAAACGGACGATTTGGCGCAAAATCCGGCGACCCGGATTTCTAGGGTCGCCGGGCGACCATGCACCCAGGGTCGCCTGGCAACCTTGGGCCAGGGTCGCCGGCGACCTTGGGCCAAGGTCGCCGGCGACCATAGGGCTTCGGCCCATTTGGTCGCCGAGCGTCGTTTTCGGTCGTTTTTTCGTCTTTTTCGTCCCTTTTTTCTTCTGTATTTTTCTTGACATTTTTCCTCAATTATTGACTTGATTTTCTTGAAGAAATCTTGACGAGAACCCTCGCGAAATCGGAGCACAAAGTTTCCTATTTTTCGGGAAAGCCGAAGACTTTGTAGCCGATTTTCCGTCAAGCGTCGAAACTAGGTCAAACGATGTCGGAATGACTTGAAAATTGAGGTGAAGCTTCTTGAGCAGTGGATAGGACCAACCATGGGCTTTTATTTGAGTTTTGAAGCCATTTGGGGTCCCATCGATGCTTCACTTGGTTTTGCTGCGGGGAAAATGCCGAGCTTTGATATGTGGTCAAACGATGTCCGATTGACCTGAAATTTGACGGGGAGCCTATTGGAGTCATTTTGAGACGTTCCATGGGCTCCGTTTTGGATGTCATGGTCCCGGGTTGCTCCGCCGCCGGTAGGCTTGATTTTCTCTCGGAGCATCGAAACCTGGTCAAACGTTGTCGGAATGACCTGAAATTCGACGGGCAGCCTTTTGGAGGCATGTTGAAGCCACTCATGTATTTTTTTTTATGAGTGATGGCTTCGGTGGTTTCCGCCGCCGGGAGGCTTGATTTTGCTGTTTGAGCATTGATGGAGGGTCAAACGTTGTCGATTTGACTTGAAATTTGGCATGGAGCCCTTTGGAGACATTCTGGAGTCATCCGTAGGCTTTGATCAAAGTTTTGGTGTCTTTGATGATGTCGCCGCCGGGAGCGCTTGTTTAGCTGTCGGAGCGGTGAAGTTGGGCCAAAGGATGTCGGAATGACCCGAAACCTCAGGTGTACCCCTCTTTTAGCTGTCTTGAAGGATCTCTCAGTTTCTATCTGATTCTGACAAAATCTGATGCTTGAAGTAGCCTTGCCTATTTTTAGCAGGATGCGGCTTCAGGAGGCTTTTCGATGTTAAGGAGACATATTGACTTTTTTGGTGTCAACAAATGCCCCCTCAAGGTACAGCGACGAGTAGCTTTTTGGAATCGATGTGCCTCGAAGAGAAACTTCGAGGAAAGATTCCAACTTGACCAAGAGTCTTGAGCATTTTTTTTTTCTTTCTTTTTTTTTTTTTTTGAATAGCCTTCTGAGTTTCCGGGGGAATTTTATGGTAGTGAGAGGGATCACGTACCATCTCAAGGCAAAGTTTTGAAAATGACATGGGGTATTTGGATTTTGGGTTTTGGATTTTGGTTTTTGACCTTGTGACCTAACAAGCTGTATGTGGCAGGTTAGGGGGTCGGGGTTTGATTTTGATTTTGACCTTGTGACCCAACAAGCTGTATGTGGCAGGTTGGGGGGTTAGATTTGGTTTGTAGGTTTTGGATTTTGATTTTGGTTTTGGTCTTGTGACCTAACAAGCTGTATGTGGCGAGCTAGGGGACCGGAATTTGGTTTTGTGAAATGTCAATTTCAAGATTTTGGCTCAATTTGGTTCATGAGGTTGGATGGTTTGGTTTTTGGAAACTCATGAGACTTTCTTTTTTTCTTCTCTTTCTTTTTTTTTTTAATGATCCCATCAACTCAAAAGAGGCATGGGACTTTTTTTGCTCTTTTCTTTTTTGCTCTTGGTAAGAGGAATATTTTGACTAAAAGCCACTTTTAGTGCCTAGGTGGTCAAACCTGGCTCATATGGGCTAACCCATGTGACATTAGGCTTTGGAGATGGCCTAGATCTCATATAGTGTCATATTTGTAAAGAATATCCAAAAATATCTCTTTTGTGTAGAGAATATCTAAAAATATCTTTACTTTGAGAGAATTTCTCAAGTTTTCTTTTTGTGGAAAGATTCTCTCAAAATATCTTTCTCTTTGGGAAAGTAGCTAAATTTTAGCACTTACCTCCTTTCTTTTCTCCTTGTTTCCTCTTTTGGCTTGCTCTCTTCTATAAAAGCAAGAGGGTTGTTTCTTTTGCTCCATTGCTTTCTTTGTTTGCAAGGATTCTTCAAGAGTGCTCTCCAAGATAAGAAGTGCTTTCTCTTCTTCAAGGATTTCCAAGCTTTTCTTCTTCTTCTCCATCAATGGCTTCAAGTAAGTTTTCTTCCTCAAGAATCTCCATTGTAGAAGTAGCTTCTTCATTTTTTTCTTCTTTTTCTTCTTTTCTTTTCTTTCTTCTTCTCTCTTTTTTTTTTCTTTTCTTTTCTTTTCTTTTTTCTTTTCATGCACGTTTTTCTCTTTTTTTTTCTTTTTCGTGCTTCTCTTTTTTTCTTCTTTTTTTTTTCTTTCTTTCTTTTTTTTCTTTTTCACGGTTTTCTCTCTTTCTTTTTTTTCCGTGAACTCTTTTTTTTTTCACGCTGATTCTTGTTTTTTTTTTTTCTTCTTCTTTTTTTTTCAGCGTTTTTCTCTTCTTTTCTTTTTTTTTTCGCTGTTGTTTTTTTTTTTTTTTCTCTGCTGGCTGTACGGACCTGACCGTACTGCCACTTGGCAGTGGGCCACGGCCTGTGGGCCAATTTTTTTTTTTTTTTTGTTGAGATTTTTTTTTCTCTCCCTTTCTTTTTCTTTTTCCTTGTTTGCTCACTATGATAATGAGGGTACACAATTTCAATATGTATGCATTTTTTTCTTTTTGTTTGATGCATCAAGATAGAAGGCTAGAGTCTCTAGTCAAGCCAACATGATTTTTGACTTGGACAAAGTTTGATTGGTTTTGACCAAATTGGGTTGGAATTGGTCAAACTTTGGTCAAGGTTTTCCTAGCATCTAATGCATGATGATATTTTTTTGATGCATGAGTTTTGGTAAATAGATTTGGAAGTATGATGATGCATACCTGAAAATCTTTTGCAAGTATCGGGATTTTGAGCTCGCAGCGATGTTGAGCTCTTTCTCGGTCTTGCTGGATTTTGAGGAAGTTTTGCAATTTTTGGATTCTGAAGCTCGTAGCAATGTTGAGCTATTTTCCAGATTTTGCGGAAGTTTGATGAGATTGGCTTGTTCTTGCAGTGATGTTGAGTTCGTGCCATCTTTGAGAATTCTCCACTGACTATGAGATCGCAGCGATGTTGTGCTCATCTTCAGACTTCCTATCTTTTTCGGAGTATTTTTCCTTTTCTTTGGAATCGCCCCGGAACCATGTCAAAACTTTGCTAGAATTTTTTGTAGCAGAATTCTGTCATTTTGATGTTGATTGATCTTTTCTCTTCCATCTTTTGCAGGTAGTTCTTCCAGAACGAACAAAGGCAAAGGTCATGTTACTGACGCACCTCGTCGGTCTGCTAGATCTTCCAATGCTGCCGTTCAGCAGGCTTGGGAGAAGGTCCAGTTTGTGGAGAAAAACTTGGAAGAATGCGATTCCCTCAATCGTGATGAGATGAGACAGCGATTGATCGCTCTCAAGGATGAGGAGTTCTATAAGATCATGGTAAGCAGCCGTCCCTGGG
Organism: Umbellularia californica; assembly: GCA_028538565.1. NCBI lineage: Eukaryota > Viridiplantae > Streptophyta > Magnoliopsida > Laurales > Lauraceae > Umbellularia > Umbellularia californica. The sequence goes on along the minus strand of JAPQWN010000005.1, from coordinate 20,755,766 downwards.
TTACGGACGATCAGAGCGTTGTGCTCAAGCCTACCTTCTTCTTCGGTGATGCGGTCCCCGACGACTTGACATACCAAAGGAGATGTTTTCAGTTCTCTTACACAGCAGATGGTGAGAGAACTATTTCTACCCGGTCGTCTTTTGATCGGACCATCTCGATCCTGAGCCTTTCTCCCACGTGCCCTAAGAGGGAAGATCCTCCGAGTTGGGTGAAGAGGACCAGTGTGATCAAGACCGGGGTTTTTGTTGGTGGACCTTCCGGTTTTGCAGAGAAGCCACCTGTCCGTATGGACATGTTGATGCCAGCCAGTGGCTACCAAGGTTCTGATCATCCATCGATCGATTTGAGATCGGTGGGCCTTGGCGTTTTTCGGGGTGACGGCAGCAATTGGGTGAAGCTTTTTCGACTTCATGGCCGTTTCAGTGCTGACTCGAACTGGGAGTCATGGACTGATCACACCTTGAGGATTGGTGAGGCCGTTCTTCGGGAGGCCGAGATTTTTTACGCGGTTCGCGCTTTTCGGCAAACCTTCGTTTTCTCCGATGAGGCTTTCATGGCCATGCTGGAGTCATTCCTTCCACAAACCAACACCTTCATTGTGACGAACGGTGAGATTGGTTTTTCTTTGAAGGAGCTGAGCGCCACCACCGGATTGCCTATTCTCGGCAAACTCTATGAGGAGTTTATGCATATTGACAGCGTCCTTGAGGAGCAGTCTGAGGAGTTTAGGCTTGTGTACTTTCAGCTCGTTGCCTTCTATGATTTTTTGAAGGAGAAGGAGGGCTCGAAAGTTAGATCCAGCAGTTGGAGAAGTTGCAGCTCCAACTTTTTTGACAGCGGGGATTCTTCTGATGGCATGGCCCAGGATGTTAGGGCTAAAGCATCAAGTTTGAAGAAGATCGCTGCTATGCGAGAAGATTTGAAGAAGTTCTTCGCAAGCACGGATGCCATTTGTCCTGACATTGCATTGCGGAGAGATCTCGCTGTTTACCTCACTTACTGGCTGGGTGAGGCTATTTTTGCTGGAGGAGATGGGACGCACATCAGGCCGCACTGTGTTTTTCCGGCTTGTCAGATGGCGTTTGGAGAGCGGCCGGCTTTGGTACCTGCTCTTTACTCCTATTTGTGTACCGAACTGCAGGCTGCTGCTTTCCTAGTTCGGCTTGGGCTCCACATGAACAGGGTATTTTCTGCCCACATCTTCTATTCGTGGTATGTATACCACTGTCCTAGCTTCCATCGTTTGGGAGTTGCACAGGACGAAGATCCCTTTATGATTCGTTTGGTTAGAGGGACAGCCGTTCACGAATCACTTTTATCCGCCCGTTTAAGGATCCGACGATTTAGGGACGTCGAGATTGGGCAGTCTTTGGTGAAGCTTTCTCCGAGCTTGCGAAAGAAGGCTTTTGACTTTGGTGTCTCCCGTGATTCGACCAGGGCAGGGTCGGGAAGACACTATGCTTTGACGGACGCGGAGAAGAGGTGGCTCTTCAACATACGGGTTGGTACGATGGTGTACCGCAGACATCTTTTCGTCGACATCCAACCGTATGTCCCTTCGCATTTTGCGTTGCAGCTTGGCTTCTCTCAAGGCGTTGTTGGAGCGCCTTCGAGTATGGTGAAGCGTTTTGGAGGTCTGCAAGATGGGAGAAATGCATGGGCTTTTTATAGCGCCGAGGATACTACCGCCATGATTTCTTATCCTGAGCTTCCCACCTTCCGGATTGCTGGCTTCACGAAGTGGTTCGTGGAGAGCTTTTCAGTGTACCGGGGGCTTTCCAAGAAAGAGCTCGATATTAAGCAATCTCTTGGGAAGAGTCTCGGCAAATCGGATGGTTCTTCGGGAGGAAGTTTTGGCCTTCCTTTCTGGAGAGAAGCACAAGATAGGCTTTCTCAATGGGCAGGACATCATCAGATTAGGAGCTACACAAGGGATTCCTGGTGAGGTGTTGAGGCAGCTGGAAGAGGAGGAGGCTGAGATCGATGCTATGATACAGGCAGAGCATATGAAGGCTTCCAAAGAGTCTACTGAGAAAAGTAGACCATCCAGTGAGGACTCTTGTGAGAGGCCTGATGTTGATAGTGTGGCAGGATCGTCGAGCAGATTGACCCGCCGATGCAAGAGGAGGAGAGGACAAGGGTAGTACCGCTTCAAGAACTTGTCGTTGATGGGCAGCATACATCTGTCTCCTTCCATGTTTAGAAGAGCGTATGCGCCATTGGAGAAGACTTTGTCGATGACGAAGGGTCCCTCCCATTTTGGTTCCAATTTGCCTTTGGATTTGTGGGCAAAGACTATGGGTCTTTTTACTGCAAGAACCAAGTCACCCTTTTTGTAGGCGCGTTGCCTGACCTTCTTGTCGAAAGATCTTGCCATGCGTGCTTGGTATAACTCAATGCTTTGTAGAGCTTCGAGTCGTCTTTCATCAAGATTATCCAGCTCTTGGAGTCTCAATTTGACATTGCTTTCTTGCGTCATGTCATTTTACAAAGATACCCTTAAAGAAGGAATTTGTACTTCCAAAGGGACAACAGCTTCGCATCCATAGACCAAAGAGAATGGTGTGCTATGGGTTGGTCCTCGAACGGTGGTTCGATAGGCCCACAAAGCTTCTGGTAGTTTGTCGCCCCAGTCTCTTTTATGACTAGAGACCATTTTCTTGAGAATTTTGCAGAGTGTCTTGTTGAAGGCTTCTGCTGGTCCATTCGCTGCTGGATTATATGGAGTCGAAGGACAACTTTGGATTTTGTGCTTGTCGCAAAACCTGTAGAATCTGTGATCCCGGACTTGTGGTCCGTTATCATGGACGAATCTTTTAGGTATGCCGAAGCGACAAATAATGTTGGTGCGCAAGAACTGAAGGACTGATGAGGTCTTCATTTCGCTGAGCGCAAATGCTTCTGACCACTTGGAGAAATAATCCGTAGCGGCGAAGATGAAGCGATGACCCTTGCTTGATGGGGGAGAGATAGGACCTATGATGTCCATATCCCAGGCTTCGAAAGGTCACGAGATTGCTGTTGGATGTAGCCATTCTGGAGGCATGTGGATATAATCTCCGTGAATCTGGCATTTTTGGCAGTGCTTGGCAAATTGTATTGCATCAGCTACCATGGTAGGCCAATAATAACCTAGTCTTTTTGTCTGGTTGTAGAGCTTAGGACCAGCCTGATGGGCTCCACAAAGACCAGCATGTACTTCTTTGAGAGTTTCCTCAGCCTCTTGTTGTGACAAGCAGCATAGGAGTGCTCCGTTGAAGGATTTTCTGTAAAGTGCTTTTGAAGGTATATCCAAATGAAAGTCCGGGGCTCGTCTTTGGATGCTTACCCGATCTTTTGGATCTTCAGGTAGGATTCCGAACATGATGTAATCAATGAACGGATCTCTCCAGTCGCCAATTGGAGGTTTGAGGATGGACATCCGACTTCCGACCACTTGGTGGCATTCAGTAACTGCTTGGTGTGTGTTGAGAGGAGGGAGAATCCTTCTTTGACACACTGTGATTTGTATGTTTTCCCCTTCTTGGATTGCCATGGATGCGGCGAGTCCAGCCAGGGCATCTGTACGGATGTTTTCACCTTTGAGGATGTGAGTGATATGACAGATGTTGAATTTTTGTCGAAGCGACTGCGCCTTATTGTAGTAAGGTAGCAAATCAGGCTTCCTGACTTCATATTTTTGATTCATCTGGTTGACGACCAGTTGAGAGTCTCCAAAAGCTTCTAACATGGTCATGCCGGTTTCGAGGGCGAGTTCCAATCCAACAATCAGGGCTTGGTACTCAGCTGCATTGTTTGAACATGGTTCCAGTAGCGAGAAGGCGTGTGGAATCATGTATTTGTCAGGGCTGACAAAGAGGATGCCGATTCCCGATATTTGCTTTCCTTTTTCATTTGTCCTGGTTGCACCGTCAAAGTACATGTCCCAGGAAGCGTTTGACAAGGAAGTTTCCACATTATAGACAAATTTGTCCGGGAGATCATCCCTGAGTGGAGAATCTTTAGGCAATGGATGCTCTGCGAGGAAGTCTGCTAGAGCTTGGCCTTTGATTGCTTTTTGTGGTACATACCTAATATCAAATTGTGATAGAAGAATGGACCATTTTGCCAGTCGGGCATTGAAAGAACCTGCTTTTGTGACAAGGACCTTTAGGAGGTTAATCCTCGAAATCAAGTAGACTGTGTTCGACAGTAGATAGTGACGCAGCTTTTGTACAGCGAACATTACTGCAAGGCATTCTTTTTCGACTGGGGAGTAGCGATGATCTGCACCTACCATCATGCGGCTAAGGTAATATAGAGCAGCTTCTTTTCCGTCGTCGTTTTCTTGTGCAAGCAGAGCACCCAAAGAGTGGTCGAGAGCTCTTGTGTACAAGATAAATGGTTTTCCAGTTGTGAGGGCAACCAGCACTGGAGGTTTGATGAGGTATGCTTTGATGTCTTGAAATGCACTTTCACATTCAGCATCCCAGACAAAGTCCACGCCTTTCTTCATCAGGTGAGAGAATGGACGGCATTTCCCTGATAGATTGGAGATGAACAGTCGAATGTAAGCCAGCCTTCCTTGAAGCCCTTTTAATTCTCTTAGGGTTCTGGGAGATGGCATTTCCAGGATTGCCTTGACTTTGGTAGGGTCAAGTTCTATTCCAGCTTTCCGTACTATGAATCCGAGAAACTTACCCGATGAGACACCGAAGAAGTACTTTAGTGGATTCATCCGCAATTTGTGTTTGCGAAGTCGGAGGAAGACTTCTCGAAGATCATCGAGATGGTCTTCTTTTCTTCTGCTTTTTATGGCGAGGTCGTCAACATAGCATTCAACCGTCTTGTGCTGCATATCTTGAAATATTTTCATCATAGCCCTCTGATATGTTGCACCTGCATTTTTCAGGCCAAACGGCATCACAGTGTAGCAATACACGCCGAATGGTGTCCGAAATGATGTATGCCTTTCATCTTCAGGATGCATCTTTATCTGGTTGTAGCCAGAGAATCCATCCATGAACGTCATTCGCTCGAACCCATAGGTGTTGTCAATCATCACCTCTGGTATGGGGAGCGGGAATTCATCTTTAGGACATGCATTATTCAGGTCTCTGTAGTCATACAGACCCTTATCTTCCCATTTTTCTTTGTCACGGGGACGATGTTGGCCAACCATTCAGGATGCTGTTCCTCACGGATGAAGCCAACGTTTTTGAGTTTCTAAACTTCTTGTTTGATTTTGTCCATCACGTCGGGACGGAATCTTCTTTGGCCTTGTTTGATAGGCTTGATTTCTTTTTGCAAGTTGAGCTTGTGGACTGCTACTTTGGGATCCAAGGCAGGCATTTCGGCATAAGACCATGTAAAGCAATCAACGAACTCACGAAGAAAAGAGATATACTCGGGTAACTCATCATCCTTTATATTCTTGCTTATGAATACAGGACATGGGTTATCAGGTGTTCCCAAGTCTATCTTTTGAATAGGGTCTTCTGTCGGAAGGTTTGAAGGTGGTTCCTCCACAATGTTTCCGGAGGCTTCCAACTCAATAAGACCTTCTGGAGTGCCAGAGGCATTTTCAGACCGGGGCTCTGTTTCTGTCCATGAATCTTCTTGATCAGTATCCTTCTCAAGGCTTGCAATAAGATGGTCCCAATCATTTGCTGGAATTGGGTTGAAGTAGGGTACTTCTTTTGGAGACGATGATTCTTCTGGGACAGAGAACCGCTCGTCTACGTCATCGGGCAATTCCTCTTTATTATCAGAGAAATTATACCCATTGGAGGAGCTTACAACTTGCTTTCCCGAAGGATTTACATAAGAAGAAGAGAGTTGATTGTAATTTTTGTGGTAATCCCGGCCAGAACGGGTACCTCTACCAACTTCAAAAGCCTCTAGAGAAGGGTCTTCTTTTGGAAGATCGTTCTCAGGATCAAGGGGTTGACCCTTTGCTGAGGACGTCTCTGTAACAGTATAGGCGTCTTCAGTGATTGTGTTGCACGGAGCAATTTCCGGGAACAAGTCCTGAAGAGCAGCAGACAACTTTTCTTTATTAGCCCAGACATTGCCCTTGAGATCGGGTATCTGGGACCAATTGACTGAGTTTTCATTGAAGAAGATTTCATTGGCAGAAGTTTCTTCAAGATGATCAATCGGGAGTGGCTTGAGTTCCGATGTCACAGCTTCAGGAGACGAAGGTTGAGAGGATGTTATCTCAGTGGAAGTCACCTGAGAGGATGTAGCTTCGGAAGATACGCTACCGGTTGGGGAGTACGTGTCTTCGGAAGCTTCAGAGGCACTGTCGTCCTGAGCTATTGCATTGCAGGTTATCCTGACAGGAGATGCCCCCAGTGTAGACTGTTGGGAATCGGACTCATCCTCGGATGTGAGAGGATCATCGATCCAACTGTTTTCTCCATTTTCAGGAGTTAAGGGAGAAAGTTCCCGCGGATTTTCAGGGACTTCCGGTTCTGGATCATGACGAAGATTGATGCGATCCTGCTCCTGCTCTATGGCAAGATGTTGCAAGATTCTTGCATATCCTTTAAGATCAGGCATGGGAGCCAAATTTTCTTCGTCATTTGCTCCTTGTGGTTCGCCCATGTTGGGTTCCACTGAAGCATTTGCTAGTGCTGGATCAACAACGTTTTCTTGAACAGGGTCCTGGTCTTCTTCATCATCAGACCAAGATCCTTGTGGCTGTAATGGGTTATACCAGATTACTGGCATAAGATGAGACTCGGGAATCCATTCCTCGTCGGAGAGGTATTCCCCTGTTTCAAGGGATTCTTCCCACTCATCTATATCACTGGCAGTATCACTGGACTCGTATCCATTCATGGAGAAGCCAACTACCGAGTTGCAAGAGTATGATGCCCCCTGCACATTTTCATTTTTGTATAGAGGTGGCATGAAATCATCAAGAGTGAATTTTCTTACCGCCTTGGAGGTTTTGGGAAGAGATTCTTCCGTCGTCCTTAGTGAAGCAGTGGAAGAGGTTTCTGCTTTTTCAAGGACTTCTTGTTTTGGTTGAGACTTCTGCTGCCGTTTGAGCTTGCGGAGCTGTCTCTTGGCTTGCCTTCGCTGCTGAGCGGTCGGCTTTGTTTTGACGATCTCCCAATTTTCATCATCTAGGAGATCGGGATGCACCCATATAGGTTGTCCATTTGGTGTTGGATAGGGAACCAATTCTTGGGACCCTTGAGCCATTTTTATCACCTTGAATGAAGTAGTGATTTTCTCCTTCGGTGACTTTGAAGTTTGCCGACATGACACCATGTTGACAGAGGCGGGGCCATAGTTTTTATCAAAGGTTATGACTCCGTTTTTCAACATCTCATTAATCTTCTCTCTCACAACGAAGCATTGATTGAGAGGATGTGAGATCATCTGATGGTATGGACAGTATCGGGGATCATTGGTTTTGCCAACATCTCCCGGTCTTTTGGGCTCTGGCAAAATGAGTTTGCCATTTGCTAGGAGAGCCTCAAAGATTTCTTTAACGTCTTCATCGAACGGATATTTCTTTTCTACACGTTCTTTGAAGGCATCAGAGAGTTCAGGCCTTTTACCTGCAGTTTTGTTTTCAGGTTTCTTTAGCTGCTGAGGAGCTGACTTAGTCTGCACATTGAGAACCGCCTTTTTCTTTGGTTTTGAGGTTGTAACAGCATGCGGCTCTTTCTTTGATGATTTCTGACTGTTGAGGTCTTTCATCACCATTTCAGCTTCCATGGAGGCTTCGAGGAGTTCCCCCGGGTTCTTTGATTTGTTGCCGATGATCATGGAACGGATTTTTGCTCTCATATTGTTACGGCAGATGTCGACTAGCGACGCTTGTGGCAGCACATCTGAGCATTTGTACGCCATTGCCTTCCATTTGTAAATGAAGTCGTATGTTGACTCATTCTCTCCCTGTTTTAGGCTGCAGAGTTGAGCCATAGTAACAGGATGATCCTCACCTTGGAAGTGGGTCAGGAAGCTTGTCTCCAACATAGCCCAGTTTTGGATGGAGTTCTCTGGCAGAGTGGAGTACCAATCAAAGGCTGTACCTTTTAGGGTACTTGCGAAGAGGCGAATCTTGAGGGCATCTTGATCCGCAATAGCTCCCGTTAGGATCTTGAAATGGATGACATGTTGTCTGGCTGAACCTTTCCCAGTATATGTCTGGAGAGTAGGTTGTTTGAATTTTGCCGGGAACGGAACCGAGTCCATCCATAGAGGGTAGGGTGGCTTGATCCCATGTTCCTTCAATGTATCCTCTTCTTTTGCTTTTGCGAGGATATCGTCCACGTCCTTTCTGGTAAGGGCGCGAGACTCATTATTTTCTGTATTGCCCTCGTCATCTTCATGATTCAGAGGGGTTTCATTGTTAGGTGGTGGACGCTGTAGAGTGAGAATCAAATTTTCCATCAAAGTCTCAATTCTCTGTTGTCCTTGCTCCAACTGCTGGATGCGTGCAGTTACATCGTCATGCTGTGGAGGCGGCTCAGAACTTGTAGCCAAGATGTTCATCCCTCGGGATTCGAACGAAGAAATCGTCCTGGTGACTGAGCTGGGGCTTATTCTTCTGGATGAAGAATCTAAGGAGTTGTTACTCCGGTGTTCTTGGCCTGGAGGAGTGGAAGACTCTTCCAAATGTGTTCTTGTCTAAGAGACGCTGCGAGTCACTGGACGTCTAACACTGATTTTGGTTGCTGACTTCCGGCGTTTTCTGGTTTTGCCAACCATATGAACAGCAACGATTTGGTCGGGTCTTTCTTTTTCGACCCATTTGTTTGAGACGTGGAGAGTAGAACGCTGGGTTCTTTGTTTCTCGAGTCTCTTTTGTCGATATGCAGTGCGGCGACGCATACGACGAGCAATTTGAGCTTCAGTCAGCTCTGGCTGGGCTCTGGCGATGAAGGATATAGTCCCTCGTGCACAGCAGCCGAGTTTGTCTTCTTTGAAGCTTGGCAAGGACAGAATCTGGATGCGGTCCTTTGTCTGTCGCAGTGAAGATTTGAATTTTGGGAGCTCGGCCCCTGTTGAGATGAAGGGTCGACTCGCGGGAGTGCAGGCTTCAACATGTTTTTTTGTAGGCCTAACAATGCAGGATTTGATTTTGGGCTTGTAGGAGCAAGCCGGCTCATGATGATTTTGTTTATTTTTTTGGGTGGAGGGTAGGTTTCTCCTCTTTCATGTAAGAGAGAGGGTAGAACTGATTCTCCTTGAGAGGGGCCAGGTATGCTGGCTTTGCAGATGTTTGGGATCTCCGTTGCTTTGGCGAAGATCTCGGGGACCAAGTTTTGGTGTAAATGTGGTTTCTTGTGGGTTGAGGCTTTGTGGGAACGCCACGGGCTTCAGGCTTCTTGGTGTTCGCCCTTGGTGCCATTTTAATGACACGTTGCGGGGCGGTTTTCTGCTTCTTAGCAGGTACAGTGTCTTCTGCGGGAAGTGGGAATGGTCCCAGCAATCCGAAGACGATGGTCCGGGGAGTTGAAGTTGACCCGGTGTTTGGAGAGTTGTCGAGGGAGATGACGCTTCGGCAACTGGCAGGGCGCTTATGCTTGTTTTGGTTATCTTGAAGCATAAGCTGGTACTTGTTCTCATCGAAAGTGATGGTCAATGAAGCTGCCATTGTTAGTTTTGGAAAACTTCTGAAACAAGACCAAATCCATTAGTAATCACAAGATTATAGTGATCGTAAATGGAGAACAACTATGGTTTTGTCTTTTCAAATCACTTGAGGGGACATGGCCCAACCCAAGGACGATGAAGAAGGCAAAAAGCCATAGAGGATACAATTGTTCTAAAATGCAAGTATGGTAGGCTCAGAGTGAGCGTTCCAGTGACTGCTAGAAGTAATTGTAGACCTTAATTCAAATTACCGAGAAGCAAGGCTCACTCGAGGTAAAATGATATAAGGTTGGAGATACAAATGTGTCGGTCGCGAATACAGTAGACCCGGAAGGGCGTACTAGCACCGCTAGGCACAAATGTTGCAAATCGCATCCTTGGGAAGGACACGAGATGGGATTTTTTTTGAAAGGTCAAATTTGGATTCATAAAGGAGAGCAAATGGTATTCCAATCCGAACAAAGGCTCAACATTTCTGCGAGCGCTAAATTCAGAAGGGAAGGAATCAGAATTTCTCGGATGTGAATCCAGTAATGACGGAAGTTTTTTTTTTGAAAGGTCAAGATTGAATTCATCAAAGAGAGCAAATGGTGTTCCGTTTCGAACAAAGGCTCAACATTTCTGCGAGCGCTAAACCCGAAAGGGAGGGAACCGAGATTTCTCAACTCTAAACTCAAAAGTGACGGAAGTTTTTTTCTTTTGTTTTTTTTTTTGAAAGGTCAAGATTGAATTCATCGAAGAGAGCAAATGGTGTTCCATTCCGAACAAGGCTCAACATTTCTGCGAGCGCTAAATCCGAAAAGGAAAGAACCAAGATTTCTCAACTCTGAATTCAAAGTGACAGAAGTTTTTTTTTTTTTTAAGGATTTTTTTTTTTAGAGAATTTTTTTTTGAAAGGTGCACATAGATTTCCAATTCGATCTTATGAAACCTTAGTAGATAGATCAGCCCCCAGGTAAGGGTAGGATTACTTAATGAACCCGTTTGGAGGACCCTTGCCTCGAACAGTCTAGCTGTCTCCACACTCTGGACAAGGCTTTTCTTAAATCCACTTTGGTCAAAGAACGCAACTGGTGGAATCTTAGTGTTCTTTTTTGAAATCTTTTTTTTTGAAAGGTTTTTTTTTTTTTAATGAACTCATCAAAGAGAGCGAATGGTGTTCCAATCCGAACAAAGGCTCAACATTTCTGCGAGCGCTAAATCCGAAAAGGAAGGAACCAAGGTTTCTCAACTTTGAATGCAAAAGAGAGAAAACTAATTTTTTTTTGAAATTATAATTTTTTTTGAAATCCCAGTTGGACTCATCAAAGAGAAAAGATGGCCCAATCCCCGATATGAACGATAGCTGCGAACATTTCTGTGAGCTATCGAGTTCAAGGAGGAGATGATCAAAATTTCTCAAAGTTGAATCTTGAGAAAGAGAGATCATTTTTTTATAAGAGTTTGAAATGAAGGTGTTTTTTTTTTTTTTGAAATCCCAATTGGACTCATCAAAGAGAAAAGGTGGCCCAATCCCCGATATGAACGATAGCTGCGAACATTTCTGTGAGCTATCAAGTTCAAGGAGGGAAGGATCAAAATTTCTCAAAGTTGAATCTAAGAAAAGAGATCAGATTTGTTTTTTTTTTAAGTGAGAAAGAACAATTGAAATCCCATCTCATGTTTTTTTTTTTTAGATGCAAAATGCAACATAGGCCACCAACTAGAAAGGAGCCAAGTGATCAAAGCATCACGTTCTCAAGTCAACGTGGTCCCACCGGGTGTACCAGCCTGATGGACCCGAAAAAGGGGGAATCTTCCGTCCTCTCCCTCCGCACCCCGGGGGCTGACCTGGGTCTCGGCGGAGGAGGGAAGATCTCGGGCATCAACATTTTTATACGGGTATGCCAGATTTACTTTCTACTTGGAATTTGGAATAGTGATAATATGGAGATTCACCTTCACAAGTGGAAAGGAAATCAATCCTTTTTTCTAACTTTTCAAATTGCATAAATATTAATAAAAGAGACAAGTTTTTAGAATGCCGTAATAGGCGTTTTTGTTTGTTTGCCGTGAAGGGCGATTTTGCCGTGAAAGGCGTTTTTACAAAACTCATTAAATATGAAAGACAAGAATTGTGATTTCTTTTTGTCTCTTTAAGAAATACAAACTACAATAGAAAAGGAAGAAAAGGGATCTAACTTCTCAGGAGATTGTGGGGACACGTTGAGATCAACGGTCGCAACTCATTTATGGGCTTCGCCATCGTCCTTCAAATGAGAACACCCGAAACGCGAAAAGAATCGGAAAACGGACGATTTGGCGCAAAATCCGGCAACCCGGATTTCCAGGGTCGCCGGGCGACCATGCACCCAAGGTCAAGGTCGCCTGCGACCATAGGGCTTCGGCCCGTTTGGTCGCCGAGCGTTGTTTTCGGCCGTTTTTTCGTCTTTTTCGTCCCTTTTTTCTTCTGTATTTTTATTGACATTTTTCCTCAATTATTGACTTGATTTTCTTGAAGAAATCTTGGCGAGAACCCTCGCGAAATCGGAGCACAAAGTTTCCTATTTTTCGGGAAAGCCGAAAACTTTGTAGCCGATTTTCCGTCAAGCGTCGAAACTAGGTCAAACGATGTCGGAATGACCTGAAAATTGAGGTGAAGCTTCTTGAGTAGTGGATAGGACCAACCATGGGCTTTTATTTGAGTTTTGAAGCCATTTGGGGTCCCATCGATGCTTCACTTGGTTTTGCTGGGGGGAAAATGCCGAGCTTTGATATGTGGTCAAACGATGTCCGATTGACCTGAAATTTGACGAAGAGCCTATTGGAGTCATTTTGAGACGTTCCATGGGCTCCGTTTTGGATGTCATGGTCCCGGGTTGCTCCGCCGTCGGTAGGCTTGATTTTCTCTCGGAGCATCGAAACCTGGTCAAACGTTGTTGGAATGACCTGAAATTCGACGTACAGCCTTTTGGAGGCATGTTGAAGCCACTCATGTATTTTGTTTGATGAGTGATGGCTTCGGTGGTTTCCGCCGCCGGGAGGCTTGATTTTGCTGCACGAGCATTGATGGAGGGTCAAACGTTGTCGGTTTGACTTGAAATTTGGCATAGAGCCCTTTGGAGACATTCTGGAGTCATCCGTAGGCTTTGATCAAAGTTTTGGTGTCTTTGATGATGTCGCCGCCGGGAGCGCTTGTTTAGCTGTCGGAGCGGTGAAGTTGGGCCAAAGGATGTCGGAATGACCCGAAACCTCAGGTGTACCCCTCTTTTAGCTGTCTTGAAGGATCTCTCAGTTTCTGTCTGATTCTGACAAAATCTGATGCTTGAAGTAGCCTTGCCTATTTTTAGCAGGATGCAGCTTCAGGAGGCTTTTCGATGTTGAGGAGACATATTGACTTTTTTTGTGTCAACACGGCTGCAGTATGTATCAAGGATCAACATAATCACTACACCATTTCAGGACATACCTAACGGTCCGAAACCGTTACTAAAAAAATTTGTAACGGTTTTTTTGGGTCACAGTTTGGGCGTTTCTAATCTGTTATAAACATCCATAATGGTTATAAACCGTTACAAACATATTAATTGTAACGCTTTATTTCCGTTACTGAAATTAGTTCCTAATGGTTATAATACTCATTTGTGATAATAATTTTTAATAAAACAGTAACAGTTTCGCAAGTTTTGTAACGGTATTTTACACTTAAATATTTGTAACGGTTTTGTAAACTTGGTAACGTTTTTTTCGTGCCAAATTTGTGTTATTGATTCATAACATTCCTAACGGTTGTGAAATCTTTTGTAACGTTTTTAAGTGTTGCTATTCGCACAAATCAGTAACGGTTTATAATTGTTACAAAACTTTTTCATGTGTAAAAAAAATTATCCAAAAACCACCCCTTGGGCAATCGTTTAATGGGTTTAAAAACGACGGCTTTGGACCGTCGTTTTTATTTTTTCGAATTTAAAAAAAATATATTGAAAAACCAGGGCATGCCCAGGTTTTTCAATATATTTTTTTTAAAGCCTGAAAAATCATTAGAATCACTTAAAATCTTTAAGGTGAAACACTAATACATTTAAAATCTTGATTACATTGGAGAAAACTGTACAACAATTATATTACAAAAGAGTATAAAAAAATCAATAATAGAAGTGAGAGGGAGGCATCTGAATGGACTCCAGGCAAATTGCAAAGAGAAAATGTCATTGGACCCATCTGAAGGGACTCCACAGCTTGGGGCAGCTCTCAATCTGATCAAGTTCTTGCAAAGAGAAAATATCATTGGAGCTAGATGGCATCAGCTATATGGGAAAGTACTTTGACATCATGAGGAAGATACACTGTAAATGTCCCTGTAAATTGTAATTACCACATGAGAAAACTACACTGTTCCTAACACACACATACATACAAAGGAAAATGTGCATAAATTCAAGTTTAGTAGATTGCAAGTGCCCTCATCCAGAAACAAAAAAAAAAAAAAAGAATGTCTTGATCTTTATACTAACTATTCAAGAGAAATAATGTAAACAATAATCATACATAATCTGCATTAAGTGATAACTTCTGACATAGATTGTCGTAACTGAATTGAAGCAACAAAATAAAACCACCAAACTCGGATTGCTCCCACTTAATCTACAGAGACAAATAAATGAACCAATCTTAATGTGTAAAAAGCTTCTGTTTCTATGTTGGACTTCAAAAAATAATAATAATATAGCACACACAGAGAGACCACACTTCTAACAAAAGAACAACAGAAGATTGACTGGTACATAGGAAAAAGAGCAGAAAATGTCATTTGTCCAACTATTAGTCCTTAAAGTAAAATTAGAAAATAAAACCTCACTTCTAGCTTTAGCAAATCTTCTCAACTTAACATAGTTATAATGCTAAGAAATGAGACAGAGAAAGGAAGATGGACAAGAAAATAAGCAACACACCAAGATGCACTAAAATTCATTGTAAGCAGTACAAATTCTTAATCCCCTTGCTAGAACTCCCACTTAAAGAGCACTTTAAAAAAGACTCTACCTGTATAGCATACACGACAGCATTAATCGTGAAGAAACTTGGCCTAAGTCCATCAGTAGATACAGCACGTGCCTGCCAAATACCATATGATAAGAGAAACAAATAAGGTGCAAGCAATAATCACAAGTCAACTAACACGAGTAAAACCAACCAGCCAAGAATCAAAACCAACCTGATAATAAATTTCAGCCCAAAACAAGACCAAAAGTGCATATGTTGTGAAGAATACAAGACTAGGCAAATCAAGCAAAATATGTTATATGATCTGACAATAAGACAACACCATTTATCACTTAATACCACTGAAGGAAAACTTATAAAGATTAGAAGAAGAAAAAAATACCAAAAAGAGCTTCAATTAGTAACATAGATATCAAGCAAACCTCGGGCTTTATATGTTGTATATCCCGCCGAAACACAAACACCACGCATCGAAATATAAAATACAATTCAAAGCTAAGGATCCATAAAGAACATAAACACCAAAAACAAGTTCATAAACACACCAAGAAACACAGAAACAGATGCATACCTGCATTCACAACAAAACAGAGAAATGGAAAACCTTCTGCGTAGTCCAACCAAACTCAGGGACTCTCAGTTGAATTCGAACAAGTTGGATCTGTAAATTACAGTATATCAGCACTTCAAAGCATATAATTCAGATCCAAAAAAGCAAACATGATTCAATCGAAACTACGATATAAAATTTTAAAAAAGAAGCTGTTTTCAAATCCCCCTCCCAACCCAAAAAAGGCTACACCACCCTGCACAGCCCACCTGCTGCACAGCCCACCTGCTGTACCACCCTGCACACACCCACCTGCACAGCCCACTTGCTGCACCACCCAGCACACACCCGGCCACCTGCTGCACCACACTGCACACACCCACCCTGCACAGCCCACCTGCTGCACCACCCTGCACACACCCGGCCACCTGCTGCACCACCCTACACAGGCCACCTGCTGCACCACCCTGCACACACCAACTGCTGCACCACCCTGCACACAGCCACCTGCACACCCACTTCCTCCTCTTCCACCACCTGCACACACCCACCTGCTGTACATAGTAGTTCTGGCTCTTAATTTTATGGTTCGATTCTTACAAGACACCTTTCCAGATGTTTAGAAATTTGTTAAACAATGAACTTAAAACATCATGATCGTTAACATTGAGTGTGTTCTATTAATTAATTATAATAAATGACAACCACGAATGTACTGCTCATATAAAATGATCATACATCAGATGATATTCCTTAAGTTAGCAAAAAAAATTCACTTTGATTTAGAAATCTATAAACCCAAGATAAAATGTGATATACCAAATGATGAATATCCAACTGAATATAACATTTGGGTGATATTTTGGTGAGCAGCAAGTCATTTGAGTGGTATTGATATAACTGCTAACAGTCTATATTCAGTGGTAGTGAGTTTGTTATGGCACAATGCAAGTCTTTAATAGATACATGGGAGACTACTATTAGCCAGCTAAACATCATCCTCTCTCTCTCTCTCTCTCTATATATATATATATATATATAATATGGAGGAGACCAATCACATGACAATGATTCAAAAGTGCAAACTTATTGAAGTGTCCACTTCTATAGAAAGTGGAAAATAAAGCATTGAATCAATCACCCCATCCACATGGCCACCCAAGACCTACCTTGAATTTGCACACACAAAAGATCTGCAATGGTATTAGGTGGGCCCCACGAGCTGGTCTGCAAAAGAACATTATGCAATCTGCTCAGAGGGGAACATTATTCACCAGAACTTGACATTCACCTCCCCTTTGGATTGATAATGCAAAATTATACAGCCTCATATAGGTAATAACTAATGAATAAATAACTGAATTGAATAAGTACCCTTTGAAACTTAAGATAAACAAAACGTTGTTCTTATTCAGAAGAAGCCAGCATTACCTTCTGCCAGTTGTCATTACAGCAACTGAACCAGTGGCAATTACAACATTTTCTATCATCATCTTTCTAAATTTTTGCTAGGTGCTTCACCATTAATGAGTTTATCATCCTGTCCCAGCTTGCCAACAGCTTTAACTTCATCCTTGGTCATCAAACTTGAAAACTCCTCATGGTCATGTTGTGACAAACTCCTTCCTCCAAACTCAGATGGAAGAATCTCAACATTGAATTCCTGTCTCATGAGCTCAAGGCTCTCATCGTTCTTTGGGTAAACGAATTTCACTTTCTGGAAGGTTTTAGGATCCAGGAAGTATTTCACAATCTGCACAGCAGGAGTCGAACAAGTTAACTGATGATAATAAGACAATTCCAAAGAAGAAATTTTTAATACATCAAAATGAATGAAAGCATTGTAGGCTTGTGATTTCCAAATGTCAAGAGTGCTGAAATACAGGCGCTTGCAGTGAAACTGTCAAAACATGATCTTAAAAAGATGCGAAAGAATACAAATTTGACTATGTAATCTATCTTACAATCTCAAAATATTAGCCCAACGCCAATGGGCCAACAAACAAATAAGCTTGGATAATCCATTCTCCAATACAGGCGTTTTTAGTGCCATCCGTCTCTCTAAAAGACTCTTAAACATCTCTATGTATTCCTGATTTGATCATCATCTTTCTTTCTCTTTTATAATGTTCATGATCTAATTGATTTTATTCCTGTTTTATCCCCTCTCCTTTTTTTTAATATGTTCCACTTAGTACACCCTAATTAAGGGTTGTTATGATCTAATTACTATCATGTCTGATTTGATAAAGTTGGGTTCTCTTTGTTATCTGTGATGTGATGGGAAATAAAACAATTTTGCTAATTGACCTCTTATCTTCTTCTTCTGTACTTTTTATAAAGATGGTTAAAAGAGGATACAACAATGATCCAAAAGAAAGAATGACCAGCACAGCCTAATGGCTAGGTTATTTTGGAGAACCCATAGTGGGGATTCAGCCATTAGGCCCCCTCACTTGTGCATGAAAGTCCCTAGTGCTTTTGATTTTGCACAATGGTCAAATTTATTAAGAAGCTTCCTTGTGAGTACAGTAGTACACACCTGACCCCACACATGGAGGCTTACCTAACAACTCATACTTTGGGCAATTGGAACAATCAGCTCATGCCACCTCATTTTAAAACATTGCCTCAATCATATAAATCCTCATATTTGCACAACATCTTCTCTATGTGACTTAAAAATAACTAAGGAGTAGCATGCATTTGGGGTTTTATTGAAAAAAAAAAAACAAAATAAAGCACTTCAAGAGCCTTGATGTTTTCTCTATACAACAAACTTGAACTCACCCACCCTGCAAAGTGGTGCTCCAATCACATTTTGCAACCCACCCAACTAACACAAACTGTACAACAATGAATTCTCAGAGAATCACTCATAAATGCAATTTCAATCATCTAAAGGCATCTTTTATGCAAAATAATCAAACCCCAAATATCAGCATGAGAGATCACTATCATCACATCATACAAATAACCAAAAAAAGACACTTCTCAACCAAGAGAAGAAAATATGAGAGAAGCAGCAAACAATACCTCTAAGACTTCATCAACCACTTCAAGATCTAAATTCCTTGGTACAAAACCCGCTCCTATACCTTGAATCTTGTGAGGACCTGCATGCAAAAGATGGCACTGGTCAGAAGGATGCACCAAATTCACCGTTTAAAAATAGATGACATGGGAGGTATCACCAAAAAACTAAGAAAATGATGCATCTTCTGGAGTTACTTGCTTATATTTCTTGTAGATTTGCTTGGTTACTATGTTCTTGGATTCAAGGTAATAAACCAATAAATACCAAAACACCCACCTGAAAATCAAGAAGAACTTATAAGAGGAATCCCCAACTGCTACATGTTCTGCCTTTCTATCTCTCATTTGCATAACATGTTCTGCCTGATTAGCAAATGAGACACCAGAGTACCAGACTGATTGCAGACAAAGTTCAACCAAGGTAAGGTCACTCAAGACAAAATTTGTACACTAATTCTCTGTTTACAAGAAAATTACACAAAACAGAGAGTCCAATCCTAGAATTTTCTTGGCAGTCCACACTAGCATTTCATGATTAGAACAATGAATATGACATTAGAAATGGGACAAAGGTTACAGTGTATTGCTGCCTCCTAACAGGAGTTGACAAATGAAACAAGAAAAGAAATAAATGAAATAAAAAGGAACAGAAAAGAAGAAAAATGGGATGAATAATGTGCTTTATATGAATAGAGAGCTCAAAGCTTTACAGGGTCTCAAGTATCAAATCCAACAGTTATGAGCCCAACAGCAGCTTTACAGGGCTCAACCCAGCAGAATATGTGTTGAAGGGTGGGTCTTGAGAATCAAATCCAACAGTTATCAGCCCACCAGCGACAGGCAGCTGTGTTCGATGTGTACCAGATTCAATCTGTTCTTTGGGTGCCTACAAAGCAGCTTGTATTTGCAGGATTGAAGATCCAAGGACCAACGTAATTATTTAAAACTTATGTTGCAGGCTGAAGTACAAGTATTGGACTCAGATATGGTTACAGATGTCCGAATGGAAAATCCAAAAGAATAGGACTCATGATCTGCATATTATTCAAACTTACATAAAAGTTTATATTTAAATAAAAATGATATGCAGAACAGCATGTCATGTGAGTCGGATTCTCTTGACTGTGTCACTTGGTGTAATAGATTAATCTAGATGCCTGTCATGTGAGTATGTGACCATGGGGTCAAAGAAATTTAAAACTCAACCAGATTAGGAGCATGACATCATGAGTTGGTATGCTGGTAACAAACAAAAGATGCATCCACTAAAGAAATTGTGAGGTAAATTTAATTATTCACAAGCAAACCAACTCAGACATGGTTTTCAGGAATGGAGCATGTGATGACAAAGAAAGTAATTGATGATTATTCTCTTGACCTCACCTTGGACCCATTCTTAGTGGCTCCAGTATTAGTCTTCAAATCAGCATCCCAGTTATTTAACAAATGTAGAAAGAGTCAGGCAAATACACAATAGAAATTCATAACATAAATCACTAAAAGGGAGAAACACCCACCAGTTTAGCTTCTACTTCAGCCTTATCTTCAGCATCCCTACTTAGTAAAGCAGAATTAGCATGTTACAGAGAATAGAAGCTTGGTTTTGTTTTGTTTTGAATGGTAAGAAACTAAAGAAAATGGAATGACAAACACGTCCACATGAGGGAAACATCTATTAAACAATAAAAAAAATACCCTCCTTTTGTGAATCCTTCCCCTAGAGACCAAATGCCAAATCCAAAGAACAACAAGGTAGTTATGTGATGAGTCCAAAAAATACTGAAAAGAAAGCCAGACAGCTGCAGCAGTAGCTCAAAGCTACACTCCAACCAGAAAGCCAGCAGCAGCTTAGAAGAAGAGCAATCCAACAGGACTGCTGGAGGCTAAAAACCAGACACCCTCAGCAGAACTAGCGCAACCAGATCACTCTGCAACACCCAGCCAACACATGAATGAAGCTACACAACCACCAAGACAGAGCTGGGATGATCAGCAAAACCAGAGCAAAACAACAAGAGCAGAGCAGCAGCTGGCAAAGCCTTGCCAAAACTGGGAAACCAGCAAAACCAACTCAACACCTTCAAGCTCTCCTCCAAGGCTCGACTAAAAACAAACCAAAGCCGAAGATTACTGGACAGGAAGCAAATAGCTGGACTGAGGGATCAAGGAGGCTGCAGAGTGCTCCTTAACCCAAGCAGAATGGGGTGAGAGGGAGGAGAGGAATTCTCATCCTTGATTTAAGGGCCACAAGAGTTGGGTTTCCAACTATGCAACTTTCTTATACAGTTTCAACTTTCAATGCTATAGTGTAGGTCAGATGAGTGCCAAATTGGAGTGACTACCAACAAAGAGGGGACTGAGAGGTCTGGATAACCCATAGGGGGGCCAAAGATGGAAGGGTGCATGTTCAAGTTACATGAGCAATATTTTCTTTTGATACCTGATGTGAATTATATTCTATACAAGCATAAAAAGATTATCTTTTCCATCTACTGTGTAGTATCATCATGCTTTAATTCAGAACATATCTATTATAATTAACAAATTTTATTTTCTTCAGAAGTAACTGAAATCCTAAAATGCAAACTTGAATGCTCATGAACCAAGTAAAGAGAATGGATGCATGTCTTTGACTTGCATGGCTAGCTTTTAGTTACCTTTGCAGCTCTATACTTTTTATATACTTTTTATGAAAGAGTAAAAACCATCTAAGACCTGTGCAGGTTTAATTATGGAAATAAAGAACGGCTATGCTTAAAGAAAATATAGCCGGAAGGGTCGGATGCAACGATGAATATTTACAATAAACAAGGTGGTTGATACACAGCCTCAATCAGATAAAAACTGCATACCACCAACAGATCACATATCAAGATATTTAAAATAGAAACAACATTTGACTCACATGATGTCAGTAAAAGGCTTAATGTGAATAGGATATTTTCATTGAATCCAAGAATCCCATGCTTTAGGTTCAATGCCAATCTCTAAGCCCTGCACAGACAACAATAAGTAAGTACCTACATTTTGATACAGCAAAAAAAACATTAAAACAGGGGTCATATATATATATATATATATATATATATATATATATAGTCATTGCTTCTTCAAATTTGCAATAGCATTACCTTCTTAAAGGCAGTCGTCCCAATAGCATTATGTGGTTTATAGAACTATCCAAGGCACCACCATCCTCCCTCCTCCTTTATTTGGGCTTGGGACCAGCTGTTGAAACCAATATCAAACCAATGATATTGATTATCACCAAGCGGAGTTAAAAATGGGTTAATACATGATTGAATCTGAATATTCAAACAAGCAAACAATCATCATTAATATTTAGAAAATAAAAAATATGCAAACACATCCAAATAAACATAAAGCAAACTAGCCAATAAGTTCTTACATCCATATCAAGCAAAATGCACTCAAAACATAAACTAGCCAATAAGTTCAAGTTAAACATAATAAGTCAATAAACATATCCAAAACAACTAATTAAGAAATTTTCATCCTTGACTCTAGCCAAATCAAAGGCCCTCCTGCACTAAAACCATCCAAATACCTTATTCCATCTTGGGGACCGTCGTAAACAAGAGCATCACCAACTAAGACTTCCTCAATGTAGACTTTTTTTTCACCATTGAGAACTTTTCTGCCATGGCAAATTCCAGCTGTCTCTGTCATAACATAACCCTTAGCAACCGCAAGACCATTCCTATCTAGTAAGGTTACATTCGGTGAAGAACCAAGCGTCCCAGGAGAAGGATTCACAGAGTCAAACATATCCTTTAAGTTTCGTTGAGTCTGACGGCAAACTGAATTAGAACCAACTTCAGTTTCGGGTGGTGTTGTCCCACATGCGGCTTGAGCACTCGACATTCCATTGTTTCTTACGAGCTTAAGTACATCCTGACACAATGGAGATAACAATTAGTTAAATATAAATGGTATTAAATGCAAGGAGGCACAAGTGTAACTCACCGTTAACACACCCATGACGTTACATATGGAAGCCTTCATCTCATTCAATTCCCCTTTCAACTCAGAATTGGATGAAGAGCTTGCTTGTTGTAGTAATGCCTTTGCAATAGTTGTACGTTGCAATTGGTTCTTAGACTTGGTCGAGCTGATTCCACGAGTTCTACTGCTTTTCTCGGGCCCAAATACTTCAGCCAATTCATCGTTATCCAAGTTTGCTTCAAATACACTACCCTCACCGTTCGAGCTTGCTTCTTTTCTTCTTTTTTGAGCAGCCTCAACTTGTTCCTATATTATCAACCAATGATATGAGTAGTAATATAAATTAAAAGAATTAATCTTCTTTTTTTAGAACTTACATAATGAATTCGAGCACTCTCCAATATAGTCCCATCACGGCGCTCATGTCCTTTTTTCCAACTATCTACCCGTCCATGTTTTCTGCTAGGATCTTCTTTATCCTACAAAAACAATCTTCATTAGTTGTTGGGATAAAGAGAATAGAATTTAATGGTGCAAGAATAGACACCTACCATTTTATCCAACATATGGGCGTATGTGCCCCGCCCATTAGTATGCCGATATTTATTCTTTTTCGCATTCTCTGCATTCTTTGCATTTCTAGCTTTCACTTCATTAGTACTCTCATTTCTAACAAACATTGCCCAATGATTTGGATCTTTACCCAATGGACATGCTGCAATAGCTTCTTCCACATCCCCGCACTTACTCAAAATCTCTTTCTGTAAGGCATACTTTGTTGATCTGAACTTTTGGGAAAAGTTCTTTTCTACTGCTTTTCGTGCAGCTGCTTGGGGAACATTAGGCTCAAATTCTTGCTACATACAACAAGTAAAAAGATTAGATCTTCAGCACTTATCTTCAGTAAAAAAGATTAGTCATAAGCAAATGTCGGATACATGTATCCAAAACATCAAATGTACATATAAACCTTACCATTAATTCATTCCAAACATCATTTTTGAAGATTCCATCTATTTTCCTCCAGTCCTTGTAATGAATTGGAATACGAGCTCGAACATAATAACCAACACGAGAATTCCATTTGGCATGGTTAGGACCCACGGCAATGTCATCCACATTGAACTCTATAGGTAACTTACTAATGGTTCATGTTGCTGGTGAGGCTCCCGAAGTTGGCTTATGAGATGGAAGTGGCACTGAACTAGAAGGTTGGGAAGCAATAAGGCGTGATTGACCTGATGACATTGTAAAACAACCCACCTACTATTTGACAAAGGATTGTTAGTAGAAACTATTACATGAGAAATTTATATCTAAATTGAACTAAAAGGAATATTTATATCTAAATGTAGAAAATGAGAAATTTTGCATGTAACTCTACGTACCATAAATAAAAGTGTGCAACTATTACAATCAGGTTAGACTTTGCATCAACGACTCCAAACTAGGTTGGTCGTCGAGAATAGATTGAAAGACAGTTGGTGCATCTAGATTGATGTGATCAATATCAATCATAAAATACCGCAAGTGCACGGGTGTCTAGATGAGACAATGGCAAGAACGGGTCGAACCCACAGGGAGCTATTAAAGAAACTTTTAAATTAAGAAAACTAATTAACTAACAATTTAAGAAAAGTTTTGATTTCTTAGATAAAAAAAAAACAACTAATTTAGAAATTCGAAATCTACCAATTAATGAAGATGATTAGAGCATAAGAATCCAATAAGCATCCACCAATTATTTATTAAGTAACCCTAACTTGTTCCAATTTTTACTTCAAATCAAAGACAAATCAATGTTTTTAATTTGGAAAATCTAACTTTTAAAATCCCTTTTTAATTATAAAAATCCAAAACTCAAGACTTCCTTCATCTAATAAAAGAATAAAAATAATTTAAGCACCACCCATCAAAAGTAAGCATAAACCATCAAAAGATCTAAATCCTAAGTATGGCCTATCAAACCTAAGCATGAGTAGTCAAAGACTAAATTTTATTTTTAGAAATAAAAATAGAGATTTGCCTAGGGCACGAAGACAAGCCTATTAATCATTAAGCACATAATCATGGAACACAAATTAGAATTACTAAACAAATAAAAAGACAATTACTTACCTTCATCCATAACTCTAATCAAGAAAATTAGCCCGCCATTGCAAAGAATGCTTCTTGATTTATCACTAAAAATTGCATCTTTACAACTTCTCCTTCCAAATTTTCTCCTTCAAAATAAATCCTTGGACATGGCCCAAGGCTACCAAAAATAAAAATAAAACTAATGGAAAAGAAGAAAGGAAGAGAAAAAGAAAGGAATATGAGAGAGGAAGAGCTTTGGACGTATGGAATATGTTATGGGTCTCCATCATGCCTCCTTTTATGCTTTTTGCAAACCCCTTTTAGTAAAGAAGTGCCCTCCTTTTAGGTCTCCTTTTTCCTTCTTGGGCAAGGATTCTTTCTTATTCTCCAAGCTAACTTCTTTCTTTGGAAAGACTTTTAAATTTGAGAGATCTCCTTGCCTTATTAGGTTTCTTGATGCATACACTTTCCTTGTACAATTCCAAGAATATCTCTAAAAATTATATAATGATGTAAAGGGAATAAACTTCCCAAATATTGAGATTTCTTGCAATTCCCACCTAAAACTGTAGCAGATAACTTTCCGATGTCATATCTCCCTCAATATAGCTCTGATTTAGGCAATCTTGGGCTCCACGGATATCTACTCGAAAAGAGCTTTCCAACGGTGGCTAGATTGCATCGATCCGACACTCGGTTTGAGAGTTATGGCCATTTTAAGTTGCTGCCCCTGAAAAATCCGGGAATAATTATGCAAAAATGGAAGCTTCTATGTTGGCATGCAATGGGGTGTGTGGGGCCCATGTTGGACTTCCAACCATGCTTGGACTCTCTCTTTGCTTGCTTATTTGACTTCTCTCTTCTCAAATTTCATCAATGTAGGTCCCATGTTGATTTCTCCTACAAATTGAAAGAGGCAATTTTAACATTAATCATATGTAAGAAAATAATTATGAACCATGTATGGGACCCTACATTCCTAGTGATGCACCAAAATGACCAACTTTTCAAAAATAGCACATGGTGCCAAAAATAACAAGATATCCATTGATGAAACCAAAAGCCTAATTTTTGGGTGATAAATGAGATGAGAAAAACTTAATTTCAAAAAGCCATGCAATTCAATGAATTTTGACCAATTTTGACCATTTCTCCAAAAATATCCTCAAATGCATGTAATCATGAAATTAAATGCAATTCTATGCAGTTAAACCTAATTAAGTCCACAAATGCTAATGAAATGATGAGTTAATGACCTAGTTTTGTGGACTTATCATAGATCATCCACTTCACATGTCAATCGCCTATGCGAATGTATGACTACCCACCAATTAGGATATCTCAAATCCTTTGAGTAAAATACTTAACTAGCCTCAGATGCAAGAATCACTGGCTCATCAAAAGAATTATTGATACTCTTTAGCCTATTGAGATTAACCATCACCAAATTAGAATCTGGATAAAGTTTACAACCATTGGTCTTGTCCTCCACCCTCACCCAATTGCAGTAAAAGAAAACATGATGAAAGGTCATATAGTCCAACTCTATTATCTCTTCAATAACCCCGTACCACTTGGTCGATGCATTAATGGGATTTTTGTCCTTCCTACTTGATGTAAATGCAGTGATTGCATTCATACAAACACCACTGTCTTGTGTGGCAACTATTTCGTCATGCGACCTAGTAGAGAACACAAAACCATTAACACGGTACTCTTTATACGTTTTAGCTTTGAATAATGGTCCCACAACAAATTGCCATAAGTCACAGTCCGTGTCTTTTGCAGCCAACAACTGTGAAATGACAAAAACCACCATTTAGAAAGATAAAATTACTAGATGTAAATTCATATTAAGCGTAATATATATAACAATACCTTGTCATATAACCAGGCAATGAACTCAGTCTGTATCTCCACTTCTGTCTTTGCTATTCCTTTTCTTTTACCATGAGTAGTTTCTTGCAAGGCACGATACTCACTGCAAATTGCTCATGCAATTTGACACAAGTATTTACAACTTTCTGGAGTAGTAAGTTTTTAAACCAAATGTGTCAAGAAATCAAACCTGTAGTATTCATCAAGCTTTTCAACGTCTAGTCGAAAAAGGACCCATCTACGTATTTGTATCCATTGTTCCTTGCCTAGGGTCACAGTTTTACCCTCAAGTATTGGCCCTTCATCACTATACTCGCCATCTTCATCTAGAAATGCCTCACGAGTAGCTTTGTGGTTTCCATCTCGTGAATTTGGCATGTACTCCATAGCATACCTAACGGATTCAGAAACAATATAGGACTCTGCAATGGAGCCTTCGACATATCGTTTATTGCTGGGAATATTTTTACACTCCTTCACTGCCCTATTAAATTAAAAAATACAAAATTGTAATTCGTTGTTTCGTCATAGTTGCAGCTAAAATTCAAATAAAAAAAAAGGAATTATACATACCGTTCAAACGGAAACATCCACCTGGGTTAAACAGGTCCACAAATTAACCCTTCATCAGCCAAATGCACCATGAGGTGGATGCTGATATCAAAAAAAGCGGTTGGAAAATATTTTTCCAACACACACAATGCCTCTGCAACCATGTATTTTGCAGATTGAATTTCATGTCTGATGACGACTTTCGAACAAAGGAGATTAAAGAATAAGCTAATCTGGTGAATAGCTCTTTCCAAGTCACAGTGTTTTGGATAAGCGTGTTGAAGCAAAACCGGGAGCAAATAACACATAATCACATGATAGTCATGTGATTTCATTGTAAGCAAACCAGGAGGACTCAAAGTGACAATGTTTTAGGTTCGAGGAAAACCCTGAAGGAAGCTTCAAGTCTTTCAAAATTTTACAAAACTCTAACTTCTCATCTTTATTCAAGGCAAATGGGGCCTTTGGTTTTACAAATCTCCCAGTAATTGGGTCTGTTTGCATCCACTGGCCACTATGAGTCCCCAATTTCCTTAAATCCTCTCGCGCCTGTACTGTATCATTTGTTCCTTTCTTGTCCAAAATCGCATTTAATAGGTGTTCTGCGACATTCTTTTCAGTGTGCATCACATCAATAACATGTCGAATTGTATGTTTCAGCCAGTATTTCAAATAAAAAAGAATAGACCTTTTATACCATGCCTCAGTAACTTCATCATCTTTATCATCTCCATTATCAACCACATCCACATTATCAGTACTCCGTTTGGTACCTTTTAAGACTTTACCAGGTACATAGTGGAGGGGGTTTTAACTCCTTTGTCTTCAGCCCTAAGTATTTGCCTTGCCTAAACGGGTGATCAGATTTAAGAAACATGCGGTAATTTGTGTAGACGATCTTCCTTGCATTCCCAAGATGCATAGACGGAGTTTCATCACCACAAATAGGACAAGCTTTGTAACCATGTGTTACGCAGCCTGATAAGTTGCCATATACCAGAAAATCATGAATGCCCCACACCAACATTGCCCTTAAAGTAAAATGCTCTCTTTTGTGCATGTCATAAGCTGCAACCCCTTGTTCCCATAACTGTTGTAACTCCTCAACTAGCGGTTGAAGGAATACATCGATGTTTTGACTCGGTGCTTTCGGCCCAGGTATTAACAATGACATCATATGGAACTCAGATTTCATGCACAAGACGGTGGGAGATTATAAGGCACCAAGTAAACAGGCCAACAACTATAACCAGTGGATTGAACTCCACGTGGATTGAATCCATCAGTTGCAATTCCAAGCCAGACATTACGCCTTTCCTTAGCAAAATCTGGCCAAGCATCTTTACATGTCTTCCACTTAAGCGAATCAATCGGATGCCGCATATAATTCCAAGAAGGTGTAGCTCAATCATGCCATGTCATTTCACGCGCTATCCATGATATTGTGTACAACCTTTTGAGTCTTGGGATCAATGGAAAATATCTCAATACTTTTCTTGCCTCTTTTGTTTCTTTCTTCCCCATTTTTCCCTCCTTCACTTTGTATCTAGGTGTTTGACATTGACTACACACCGTTAAATCAGCTTTGGTCTTCCAATATAACATACGGTTATTTTCGCAGGCATCTATACACTCAGCTTTCATTCCCAGATCTTTTAACATTGCCTTCATTACAGGATACTTAGAAGGCAAAGTGTTTCCGTCTGGCAACCATGTTTTTAATAGAGACAAAAGTGCAGTCACACTATTTCCCGACCATTTATACTGCTTCTTCAAGTTATGGAGGTCTACAATTACAGAAAGAGTTGTTACGAGAGCCTCGCATGAAGGATATAACTTTTCTTCTGCTTTTTTCTTATATTCATTGTACCTTTTACCCAAATCAGGCTCTAGAACAACAGGGTGTTTAACATCTTCGACCTGACTTTCATCACCTTCATTCAAATCATCCGCTAACTCTTCATGCACGCCATAAGCAACATCAACAAAATTCTCCATCCCTAGTCCTTCTGCCTCACTATTTTCTTTTTCAACTTGGTTTACCATTCGATCCTTATATGGGTCTCGCCATGTAAAGCCCATACACGATATGTTGATTCTATACCGTAAAGGATCAAATGTTTTCTAACTATATCATACGCAAACCTTTTTCCATTTCGACATTTTTTACAAGGGCAAGGACACGTGGTCGATGTTTGGTCTTTGCCACTAGCAAATAGAATAAAATCCGAAACCCCCTGCTTGTACACACTCCCAAGTCTATCTGTTTCATTCTTCCATTCTTTTAGAATCGGCTGAGACATTCTGTAGGTAACACATCAAGTAAACACAAACAAGTAATTGTAACGGTCAATGTCATACATAATCATGCACTTTCACTCATAACCATATAAAAAAGCCCAAGAAAAAAAAACTATCTTAAAAATAAAAAAAAAATAAAAAAAACCAACTTTCTCAGAGTTTCAACAGCCCATAGATCAAAACCATCAATCAAAAAGGAAAATATAGATCCAATTAATGAGATGTATAATACCTGTCTGGCAAAAAGCTTGTTTCAACTGTTGGATCCTTGCCTAGTCCTCCATGGCCAAATTTCTTTGTTTCTTGATTGCCTGCAGAGAATAAAAAAAAATTAACTATAGAAACACGGATGATAAACATAGCAGAAACACTTTACCAAAAGAAAAAAAAAAAAAACAAAAAAAAAACACAGCAAGAACACACCCATGACATACCTCCATTAATTCTTAAAATTGAACTTGAAAAAAAAAGTGACATAACAAAACTTTCCATTATACAATTTTCAAAAATTAAAATAATAACAATGAAATGTACAATTTTTTTTTCATGTATAACAGTTAGTGGGTGCACATCCCATGTAAGAACACTGTTGGTCATGCTTGCTAAAGAAACCCAATTTCATAGAACATGATAAATATGACAGACACAACAACTTAGCCTGGCCAAAGTGTGTGGGAAAGGTCAAATCCGATCTCCTAATCGCCTAGGATATCATCCACTGAATAAAAAGATTGAACTTTACACCCTCCCTCTCCAAGTTGGTAGGAAAGGAGTCCAAGTAACCTCATTTATGGTATGAGAACAAGACATTACCTAACTGTAATAAAACTTGTTTGTCAACATTTAACAAATACTAACAATCAATTTTTTGGCAACAAAAATTTCTATAACCCCCATATAGAAAAAAAAAAAAAAAAAGTACACAGCCACAAATCAGAAGTTGCAGTTAATTCACAAGAGCAAAACAAATATTCTCACCGCTTTCTCCAGCCTCCTCATCACTCTCATTCTCAATATCGTCAGCAAAAGACAAGCGCGAGTTCACCTTCCCTACCCTCCTCTTTTTCCGTTTTTGAAGTTCAAGTTCCTCCTCCCTAAAATGTCAATCAACATGATAAAACATCAGAGACATAAGTCTATAAAGGTCTCTCACCAAATCATAATAAAAATTCACCCACTCTTGTTGCAACTTTTGGAGCTTCTCCTTCTCCTCCTCTTCTATCTTGTTTCGATTATTGACTCTCTATGATAAAAACAAAACCAAACCCATATCAGAACTGCATTACAAAATCTCTGCTCCAATACAAGAGCATAACATTGCCAACAACAAAAAAAAAGGACATTTTTACCTTCTCAACATATTGCTCTCTAGTAACAAGACCTTGGGCCAGGGTCGCCGAACGTCGTTTTCGGCCGTTTTTTCGTCTTTTTCGTCCCTTTTTTCTTCTGTATTTTTCTTGACATTTTTCCTCAATTATTGACTTGATTTTCTTGAAGAAATCTTGATGAGAACCTTTGCGAAATCGGAGCACAAAGTTTCCTATTTTTCGGGAAAACCGAAGACTTTGTAGCCGATTTTCCGTCAAGCGTCGAAACTAGGTCAAACGATGTCGGAATGACCTGAAAATTGAGGTGAAGCTTCTTGAGCAGTGGATAGGACCAACCATGGGCTTTTATTTGAGTTTTGAAGCCGTTTGGGGTCCCATCGATGCTTCACTTGATTTTGCTGCGGGGAAAATGCCGAGCTTTGATATGTGGTCAAACGATGTCCGATTGACCTGAAATTTGACGGGGAGCCTATTGGAGTCATTTTGAGACGTTCCATGGGCTCCGTTTTGGATGTCATGGTCCCGGGTTGCTCCGCCGCCGGTAGGCTTGATTTTTTCTCGGAGCATCGAAACCTGGTCAAAGGTTGTCGGAATGACCTGAAATTTGACGTGCAGCCTTTTGGAAGCATGTTGAAGCCACTCATGTATTTTTTTTGGTGAGTGATGGATTCGGTGGTTCCCGCCACCGGGAAGCTTGATTTTGCTGCTCGAGCATTGATGGAGGGTCAAACGTTGTCGGTTTGACTTGAAATTTGGCATGAAGCCCTTTGGAGACATTCTGGAGTCATCCATAGGCTTTGATCAAAGTTTTGGTGTCTTTGATGATGTTACCGCCGGGAGCGCCTGTTTAGCTGTCGGAGCGGTGAAGTTGAGCCAAACGATGTCGGAATGACCCGAAACCTCAGGTGTACCCCTCTTTTAGCTGTCTTGAAGGATCTCTCAGTTTCTGTCTGATTCTGACAAAATCTGATGCTTGAAGTAGCCTTGCCTATTTTTAGCAGGATGCAGCTTCAGGAGGCTTCTTGATGTTAAGGAGACATATTGACTTTTTTGGTGTCAACAAATGCCCCCTCGAGGTACAGCGACGAGTAGCTTTATGGAGTCGGTGTGCCTCGAAGAGGAACTTAGAGGAAAGATTCCAACTTGACCAAGAGTCTTGAGCATTTGTTTTTTTTTTTTTTTTTTTTTGAGTAGCCTTCTGAGTTTCCGGGGGAATTTTATGGTAGTGAGAGGGATCACGTACCATCTCAAGGCAAAGTTTTGAAAATGACATGGGGTATTTGGATTTTGGGTTTTGGATTTTGGTTTTTGACCTTGTGACCTAACAAGCTGTATGTGGCAGGTTAGGGGGTCGGGGTTTGATTTTGATTTTGACCTTGTGACCCAACAAGCTGTATGTGGCAGGTTGGGGGGTCAGATTTGGTTTGTAGGTTTTGGATTTTGATTTTGGTTTTGGTCTTGTGACCTAACAAGCTGTATCTGGCGAGCTAGGGGACCGGATTTTGGTTTTGTGAAATGTCAATTTCAAGATTTTGGCTCAATTTGGTTCATTAGGTTGGATGGTTTGGTTTATGGAAACTCATGAGACTTTCTTTTTTCTTCTCTTTTTTTTTTTTTTTTTTTGAATGATCCCATCAACTCAAAAGAGGCATGGGACCTTTTTTGCTCTTTTCTTTTTTTTTTTTTGCTCTTGGTAAGAGGAATATTTTGACTAAAAGCCACTTTTAGTGCCTAGGTGGTCAAACCTGGCTCATATGGGCTAACCCATGTGACCTTAGGCTTTGGAGATGGCCTAGGTCTCATACAGTGTCATATTTGTAAAGAATATCCAAAAATATCTCTTTTGTGTAGAGAATATCTAAAAATATCTTTACTTGGAGAGAATTTCTCAAGTTTTCTTTTTGTGGAAAGATTCTCTCAAAATATCTTTCTCTTTGGGAAAGTAGCTAAATTTTAGCACTTACCTCCTTTCTTTCTCTTTGTTTCTTCTTTTGGCTTGCTCTCTTCTATAAAAGCAAAGAGGGTTGGTGCTTTTGCTCCATCACTTTCTTTTTGCAAGAAATCTTCAAGAGTGCTCCCCAAGGCAAGAAGTGCTTTCTCTTCTTCAAGGATCTCCAAGCTTTTCTTCTTCTTCTCCATCAATGGCTTCAAGTAAGTTTTCTTCCTCATCAAGAATCTCCATTGTAGAAGTAGCTTCTTCATTTTTTCTTTTCTTTTCTTTTTCTTTTCTTTTCTTTCTTCTTTTCATGCACGTTTTTCTTTTTTTTTTCGTGCTTCTCTTTTTTTTCTTTCTTTCTTTTTTTTCTTTTTTCTTTTCACGGTTTTCTCTTCTTTTTTTTTTAAAAACCGTGTACTCTCTCTCTCTTTTTTTGTTTTTTTTTTTCCACGCTGATTTCTTTTTTTTTTCAGCGTGTTTCTTTTCTTTTTTTTTGCTGTTTTTTTTTTCTTCTGCTGTACGGACAGGTCCGTACGGACCTGACCGTACTGCCAAGTGGCAGTGGGCCATGGCCTGTGGGCCAAAAAAAAATTTTTTTTTTTTTGCTGAGATTTTTTTTTCTCTATTTCTTTTTCTTTTTCCTTGTTTGCTCACTATGATAATGAGGCTATGCAATTTCAATATGTATGCATTTTTTTTGTTTGATGCATCAAGATAGAAAGCTAGAGTCTCTAGATCAAGCCAACATGATTTTTGACTTGGACAAAGTTTGATTGGTTTTGACCAAATTGGGTTGGAATTGGTCAAACTTTGGTCAAGGTTTTCCTAACATTTAATGCATGATGATATATTTTTGATGCATGAGTTTTGGTAAATAGATTTGGAAGTATGATGATGCATACCTGAAAATCTTTTGCAAGTGTTGGGATTTTGAGCTCGCAGCGATGTTGAGCTCTTTCTCGGTCTTGCTGGATTTTGAGGAAGTTTTGCACTTTTTTTTGGATTCTGAAGCTTGCAGCAATGTTGAGCTCTTTTCCAGATTTTGCGGAGGTTTGATGAGATTGGCTTGTTCTCGCAGCGATGTTGAGTTCAAGCCTTCTTTGAGAATTCTCCACTGACTATGAGCTCGCAGCGATGTTGAGCTCATCTTCAGGCTTCCTGTCTTTTTCGGAGTATGTTCCTTTTATTTGGAATCGCCCCAGAACCATTCAAAATTTTGCTAGAATTTTTTGTAGCAGAATTCTGTCATTTTGATGTTGATTGATCTTTTCTCTTCCATCTTTTGCAGGTAGTTCTTCTAGAACGAACAAAGGTAAAGGTCCTGTTACTGACGCACCTCGTCGGTCTGCTAGATCTTCCAATGCTGCCGTTCAGCAGGCTTGGGAGAAGGTCCAGTTTGAGGAGAAAAACTTGGAAGAATACGATTCCCTCAATCGTGATGAGATGAGACAGTGATTAATCGCTCTCAAGGATGAGGAGTTCTATAAGATCATGGTAAGCAGCCGTCCCTGGGTTACGGACGATCAGAGCGTTGTGCTCAAGCCTACCTTCTTCTTCGGTGATGCGGTCCCCGACGACTTGACATACCAAAGGAGATGTTTTCAGTTCTCTTACACAGCAGATGGTGAGGAGAGAACTATTTCTACCCGGTCGTCTTTTGATCGGACCATCTCGATCCTGAGCCTTTCTCCCACGTGCCCTAAGAGGGAAGATCCTCCGAGTTGGGTGAAGAGGACCAGTGTGATCAAGACCGGGGTTTTTGTTGGTGGACCTTCCGGTTTTGCAGACAAGCCACCTGTCCGTATGGACATGTTGATGCCAGCCAGTGGCTACCAAGGTTCTGATCATCCATCGATCGATTTGAGACCGGTGGGCCTTGGCGTTTTTCGGGGTGACGGCAGCAATTGGGTGAAGCCTTTTCGACTTCGTGGCCGTTTCAGTGCTGACTCGAGCTGGGAGTCATGGACTGATCACACCTTGAGGATTGGTGAGGCCGTTCTTTGGGAGGCCGAGATTTTTGACGCGGTTCGCGCTTATCGGCAAACCGTCGTTTTCTCCGATGAGGCTTTCATGGCCATGCTGGAGTCATTCCTTCCACAAACCAACACCTTCATTGTGACGAATGGTGAGATTGGTTTTTCTTTGAAGGAGCTGAGCGCCATCACCGGGATGCCTATTCTCGGCAAACTCTATGAGGAGTTTATGCCTATTGACAGCGTCCTTGAGGAGCAGTCTGAGGAGTTTAGGCTTGTGTACTTTCAACTCGTCGCCTTCTATGATTTTTATAAGGAGAAGGAGGGCTCAAAAGTTAGATCCAACAGTTGGAGAAGTTGCAGCTCCAACTTTTTTTACAGCGGGGATTCTTCTGATGGCATGGCCCAGGATGTTAGGGCTAAAGCATCAAGTTTGAAGAAGATCGCTGCTATGCGAGAAGATTTGAAGAAGTTCTTCGCAAACACGGATGCCATTTGTCCTGACATTGTGTTGCGGAGAGATCTCGCTGTTTACCTCACTTATTGGCTGGGTGAGACTGTTTTTGCTGGAGGAGATGGAATGCACATCAGGCCGCACTGTATTTTTCCGGCTTGTCAGATGGCGTTTGGAGAGCGGCTGGCTTTGGTACCTGCTCTTTACTCCTATTTGTGTACCGAACTGCAGGCTGCTGCTTTCCTGGTTCGGCATGGGCTCCCCATGAACAGGGTGTTTTCTGCCCACATCTTCTATTCGTGGTATGTATACCACTGTCCTAGCTTCCATCGTTTGGGAGTTGCACAGGACGAAGATCCCTTCATGATTCGTTTGGCTAGAGGGACAGCCGTTCACGAATCACTTTTATCTGCCCGTTTAAGGATCCGACGATTTAGGGACGTCGAGATTGGGCAGTCTTCAGTGAAGCTTTCTCCGGGCTTGCGGAAGAAGGCTTTTGACTTTGGTGTCTCCCGTGATTCGACCAGGGCAGGGTCAGGAAGACATTATGCTTTGACGGACGCGGAGAAGAGGTGGCTCTTCAACATACGGGTTGGTACGATGGTGTACCGCAGACATCTTTTCGTCGACATCCAACCGTATTTCCCTTCGCATTTTGCATTGCAACTTGGCTTCTCTCAAGGCGTTGTTGGAGCGCCTTCGAGGATGGTGAAGCGTTTTGGAGGTCTGCAAGATGGGAGAAATGCATGGGCTTTTTATAACGCCGAGGATACTACCGCCATGATTTCTTATCCTGAGCTGCCCACCTTTCGGACTGCTGGCTTCACGAAGTGGTTCGTGGAAAGCTTTTCAGTGTACTGGGAGCTTTCCAAGAAAGAGCTTGATATTAAGCAATCTCCTGGGAAGAGTCTTGGCAAATCGGATGGTGTCCGTCGGGAGGAAGTTTTGGCCTTCCTTTCTGGAGAGAAGCACAAGATAGGCTTTCTCAACGGGCAGGACATCATCAGATCAGGAGCTGCAGAAGGGATTCCTGGTGAGGTCTTGAGGCAGCTGGAGGAGGAGGAGGCCGAGATCGATGCTATGATACAAGCAGAGCAT
Organism: Umbellularia californica; assembly: GCA_028538565.1. Lineage (NCBI taxonomy): Eukaryota > Viridiplantae > Streptophyta > Magnoliopsida > Laurales > Lauraceae > Umbellularia > Umbellularia californica. The sequence continues at coordinate 20,720,031 of JAPQWN010000005.1, read as the reverse complement.
ACGAAGGCTTCCATGGAGTCTACTGAGAAAAGTAGACCATCCAGTGAGGACTCTTGTGAGAGGCCTGATGTTGATAGTGGGGAAGGATCGTCGAGCAGATTAACCCACCGAGGCAAGAGGAGGAGAGGACAACGCCGTAACATGAGACGGCACGATAGTCCTTCTGATCTTGAAGTTCCTCTCACCATTGCTGAGGAGGTGTCTGAGGATGCTGACGAGCCTCCGGAAAAGAGAAGCAGAGAAGAGGAGATAGCTGGTATGATCCCCTTTCTTTCCTTTTGTTTCTTCCTTCCCCCTTTTTTTGTGAAAGATTTTGTTTTGATCCGCTGCTTCTTTATTTAGCAGAGGATGATGACCTGGTGACGCCTGAGGTTCCTGCCGATGAGGCGATGACGGATCCAGTCGTGGCATCTGAGGAAGAGCCCAGGGACTCTAGAGTGGTTCCAGAACCTTCACCTGGTATGATTTGCTTTGGCTTTTGCTTTTTTGTCTTCTTTTGTTGTCATTTGCTAATATGTAGCTGACTTGCCAGAGGATTCCGACGATTTCGAGCCATCCATGGACGCAAATTTTGACGATGCTTTGGATGAGCTCAAAGAGGCAGAGAGTACTCCGCCGGTCGTCGAAGCAGGTATACTTGCAATAATAGTCTTGATATATTTTTGACAAGATTATATTCATACCTTTTTGTCTTTTCCTTCTTTTTTTTCTTTGACAGATTGTGAAGCAGCAGGAGAGATTCCTCCGTCTTCCTCAGAGCCAGAACAGGGGATACCTGCGGCTGATGCAGAAGTAGGGGCTTCTTCCACTTTCAATGAGTTAGCTTGTTCCGTTGGAAAGAGTTTATTGATTACTCTTCCAATGGAGCATGACGTGGGCAGTCGGGCACCAGAGCATGGCGAATCCTCATCTGCACCGTACCTTCAGTATGCAAGGAAGGTGTTGAAGACTGTCTTGAGGTCATGGGTTGAGACTCTTTCTTCAGGTCATTTGGAAGCTGGTTTTGGCATGATCAAGCATGTGCAGGACATCCTCGCTGATAGCAAAGAAGTCGGTCTGGACATCGCAAGTGTCGAGGATTTTGTGAGGAGATCATCACCTTGGGGAACAAATGGACTGAGACCAAGAGTTTCCCAGATGGTGACTTCTTTGATGAGATGTTCTTAAAACCTTCCAGCAAAGTCAAAGCTGAGCTGACTGAGGTCACGAAGACTCGGAGGCAGATCGTTCAGGAGAAGAACGTTACCGAGTTATCCATCATGGGGCTGAAGCAAGACTTGGACCGCCTTGATAAGGAGGTCGTTGAGGCTAGGCAACGTCTTGATCTTTTAGAGGAAGAGGCTGCTGCCAAATGGACCGCCATTGTGGAGGCTCGTGACAAGGAGGGGACTCTCATTCGCCAGGTTGAGGAAGCTGAAGGTAATGTCCGGAGGAAGACTCAGGAGCATGAGCAGTCGCAGGTCCTCTGGGAAGAACTTCCTCGCGCTACAGATGGGTCACGGCATTCGGCCGCGTTTTATGGGGACATTTTGAAGGAGCGTGGCCTAAAAACTTTGGAAGTTAAGGCCAAGGGTCTGCTTGAGGAGTTGAACCTTTGGTTGAAGACCATGTAGGATTGAGCTCCTGAGTTGTAACAAACTCTTTTTCCTTTTTTTTTTTTTTTGGTACCTCCATGTATAAACAATTTTGGTACTATATTTTGTATCCCCTTCCTTTCACTTAAATCATTTTTTGACGAAACAATTTTGAGCAAAAGTTTCATGGGAATGTTTGTTTAAGGATTTGATCAAAAGGTTGTCATTTTGTGAAAATCTTTTGTCAAAGGGTTGTTTTGGGCATGAAAGCCAATTTTGTGGCGGAAAGCCTTGTTTTTGATGGTTTGAAAACCAAAATTTGGATGGCGAGAAAACCTAATTTTGCGGCGTAAGAGCCAAAATTTGTTTTGCGGCATGGGAGCCAAAATTTTTGGATGGCGTAAAAGCTGAATTTTAGAATGGCATAGAAGCCGAATTTTGTTTTGTTTGTCTTGGCATTTATACCCGAATTTTGGCATTTATAGCCAGATTTTGGCGTTTATAGCCGAATTTTTTTTTGTTTTGTTTTGGCATTTATAGCCGAATTTTGGCGTTTATAGCCGAATTTTGAGATGGCACGAGAGCCAAAAATTTTGTTTGTGGCATGAGAGCCGATTTTGAGATGGCATGAAAGCCGATTTTGGCGTTTATAGCCGAAAAATTTTGTTTTTGGCATTTATAGCCGAATTTTGGCATTTATAGCCGGATTTTGGCGTTTGTAGCCGGATTTTGGCATTTATAGCCGAGTTTTGGCGTTTATAGCCAGATTTTGGCGTTTATAGCCAAGTTTTTTGAAAACCAAGTTTTGTTTTATTGGCATGAAAGCCGATTTTGGCATTTATAGCTGAAAAAAAAAATTTATTTTTGGCATTTATAGCCGAATTTTGGCATTTATAGTCGGATTTTGGTTTTCAAAATGCAGGTATCGACTAAATGTCGCCTCCCCGCTGAATGGACTTGCAAGTATCGATGGAATGTCGCTTCCTTACTCATTCGGTTTTGCGAGTATTGATGGAATGTCACTTCCTCGCGGGTTAGGCTTTGCGAGTATCGATGGAATGTTGCTTCCTCGCGAATTGGGGTGCAAATATCGACTAAGCGTCGCTTCCCTACTTTTCCCAAAACTTCTGGTTTTGCGGGTACTGACTTGATGTCGTTTCTCCGCGATTTTTTAAATTTGAGGTTTTCTCGAACCATTTGAAATTTGGGTTGTGGATAGCAACTGGTATGTTGCGTCTCCATGATTTTTGAAATTTGGGTTATGGATATCAACTGGTATGTTGCTTCTCCACGATTTTTTTGAAATTTGGGTTGTGGATATCAACTGGTATGTTGCTTCTCTACGATTTTTGAAATTTGGGTTGTGGATATCAACTGGTATGTTGCATCTCCAAGATTTTTGAAATTTGGGTTGTGGATATCAACTGGTTTGTTGCTTCTCCACGATTTTTTAAATTTGCAAGTATCGAATGGGGTTCGCTTCCTTGCAATTTTTGGGTTTTGGAAGTATCGAATGGGGTTCGCATCCTTCCGATTTTTTGGTTTTTGCGAGTATTGACTGAATGTCGCTTCCCCGCGGTTTCTAAAAACCAAAATTTCTGTTTAAAGACACAAAGGTCATAAATTTTGACTTAAAACCATTTTGGTTGTAAAAGCCGAGGCGGTCTAGGGTGAAAATTCCTAAGTCCCGATTTTTGTTTCAAACCATGAATTTTGGGTTCAAGGATCGAAAATTTTAGTCAAGTATGGGAAGAGGATCCTAAACTTGGATTGATTTTTCTTTTGAACAATGAAACGATGAAAGTAAGCATTGTTTTGAGAGATTTTTTTTTTTTTGGAAACTTCAACATAAAGATGAAAATTTCAAAAGAGGTGGGTTTGACGAGCAAGTACCTTGGAAATAGGCTTTAGCCGTGTAGATATTGCTCTGACCCGTTTGAGGAAGTCTTCAAGGGTAGTACCGCTTCAAGAACTTGTCGTTGATGGGTAGCATACATCTGTCTCCTTTCATGTTTGGAAGAGCGTATGCACCGTTGGAGAAGACTTTGTCGATGACGAAGGGTCCCTCCCATTTTGGTTCGAATTTGCCTTTGGATTTGTGGGCAAAGACTATGGGTCTTTTTACTGCAAGAACCAAGTCACCCTTTTTGTAGGTGCGTTGCCTGACCTTCTTGTCGAAAGATCCTGCCATGCGTGCTTGGTACAACTCAATGCTTTGTAGAGCTTCGAGTCGTCTTTCATCGAGATTATCCAGCTCTTGGAGTCTCAATTTAACATTGCTTTCTTGCGTCATGTCATTTTGCAAAGATACCCTCAAGGAAGGAATTTGTACTTCCAAAGGGACAACAGCTTCGCATCCATAGACCAAAGAGAATGGTGTGCTATGGGTTGGTCCTCGAACGGTGGTTCGATAGGCCCACAAAGCTTCTAGTAGTTTGTCGCCCCAGTCTCTTTTGTGACTAGAGACCATTTTCTTGAGAATTTTGCAGAGTGTCTTGTTGAAGGCTTCTGCTAGTCCATTCGCTGCTGGATTATATGGAGTCGAAGGACAACTTTGGATTTTGTACTTGTCGCAGAACCTATAGAATCTGTGATCCCGGAATTGTGGTCCGTTATCATGGACGAATCTTTTAGGTATGCCGAAGCGACAAATAATGTTGGTGCGCAAGAACTGAAGGACTGATGAAGTCTTCATTTCGCTGAGCGCAAATGCTTCTGACCACTTGGAGAAATAATCCGTAGCGGCGAAGATGAAGCGATGACCTTTGCTTGATGGGGGAGAAATAGGACCTATGATGTCCATTCCCCAGGCTTTGAAAGGCCATGAGATTGTTGTTGGATGTAGCCATTCTGGAGGCATGTGGACATAATCTCCATGAATCTGGCATTTTTGGCAGCGCTTGGCAAATTGCATCGCATCAGCTACCATGGTAGGCCAATAGTAACCTAGCCTTTTTATCTAGTTGTAGAGCTTAGGGCCAGCCTGATGGGCTCCACAAAGACCAGCATGTACTTCTTTGAGAGTTTCCTCAGCCTCTTGTTGTGATAAGCAGCGTAAGAGTACTCCGTTGAAGGATTTTCTATAAAGTGATTTTGAAGGTATATCCAAATGAAAGTTTGGGGCTCGTCTTTGGATGCTTACCCGTTCTTTTGGTTCTTCAGGTAGGATTCCGAACATGATGTAATCAATGAACGGATCTCTCTACTCGCCAATCGAAGGTTTGAGGATGGATATCCGACTTCCAACCACTTGGTGGCATTCAGCAACTGCTTGGTGTGTGTTGAGAGGAGGGAGAATCCTTCTTTGACACACTGTGACTTGCATGTTTTCCCCTTCTTGGATTGCATGGATGCGGCGAGTCCGGCCAGGGCATCTACATGGATGTTTTCACCTCTGAGGATGTGGGTGATGTGGCAGATGTTGAATTTTTGTCGAAGCGACTGCGCCTTATTATAGTAAGGCAGCAAATCAGGCTTCCTGACTTCATATTTTTTATTCATCTGGTTGACGACCAGTTGAGAGTCTCCAAAAGCTTCCAGCATGGTGATGCCGGTTTCGAAGGCGCGTTCCAATCCAACAATCAGGGCTTGGTACTCAGCTGCATTGTTTGAACATGGTTCCAGTAGCGAGAAGGCGTGTGGAATCATGTATTTGTCGGGGCTGACGAAGAGGATGCCGATTCCCGATATTTGCTTTCCCTTTTCATTTGTCCTGGTTGCACCGTCAAAGTACATGTCCCAGGAAGCATTTGATAAGGAAGTTTCCACATTGTAGAAAATTCGTCCGGGAGATCATCCATGAGTGGAGAATCTTTAGGCAATGGATGCTCTGCGAGGAAGTCTGCTAGAGCTTGGCCCTTGATTGCTTTTTGTGGCACATACCTAATATCAAACTGTGATAAAAGGATGGACCATTTTGCCAGTCGGTTATTAAGAGAACCTGCTTCTGTGACAAGGACCTTTAGGAGGTTGATCCTCGAAATCAGGTAGACTGTGTTCGACAGCAGATAGTGACGCAGCTTTTGTACAGCGAACATTACTGCAAGGCATTCTTTTTCGACTAGGGAGTAGCGATGCTCTGCACCTACCATCATGCGGCTAAGGTAATACAGAGCAGCTTCTTTTCCGTCGTCATTTTCTTGTGCGAGCAGAGCACCTAAAGAGTGGTCGAGAGCCCTTGTGTACAAGATAAATGGTTTTCCAGTTGTGGGGGCAGCCAGCACTGGAGGTTTGATGAGGTATGCTTTGATGTCTTGAAATGCACTTTCACATTCAGCATCCCAGACAAAGTCCACGCCCTTCTTCATCAGGCGAGAGAATGGACGGCATTTCCCTGATAGATTGGAGATGAACCGTCGAATGTAGGCCAGCCTTCCTTGAAGCCCTTTTAATTCTCTTAGGGTTCTGGGAGATGGCATTTCCAGGATAGCCTTGACTTTGGTGGGGTCAAGTTCTATTCCAGCTTTCCGTACTATGAATCCGAGAAACTTACCCGATGGACCCGAAAAAAGAGGGGGAATCTTCCGTCCTCTCCCTCCGCACCCTGGGGGCTGACCTGGGTCTCGGCGGAGGAGGGAAAATCTCGGGCATCAACATTTTTGTACGGGTATGCCAGATTTACTTTCTACTTGGAATTTGGGATAGTGATAATACGGAGATTCACCTTCACAAGTGGAAAGGAAATCAATCCTTTTTTCTAACTTTTCAAATTGCATAAATATTAAGAAAAGAGACAAGTTTTTAGAATGTCGTAAGAGGCGTTTTTGTTTGTTTGCCGTGAAAAGCGATTTTGCCGTGAAAGGTGATTTTGCCGTGAAAGGCGTTTTTACAAAACTCATCAAATATGAAAGACAAGAATTGTGATTTCATTTTGTCTCTTTAAGAAATATAAACTACAATAGAAAAGTGAGAAAAGGGATCTAACTTCTCAGGAGATTGTGGGGACATGTTGAGATCGACGGTCGCAAGTCATGTATGGGCTTCGCCATCGTCCTTCAAATGAGAACATGTGATGCTTTAATTCTTTGGCTTGGCTCCTAACCTCAGTTTTTTAAAGGATAAGGACCAAGAGAAGGTCCTATATCCAATGAAAAACCGAGTAAACGGGCTGAAAAGCCGCGTTTAAGCCATGTTGGAGAAGGAGGTGACCTTGGGGGGTGGCCCCCCAAGGGACGTTGATCACCTTGTGGTGCTTCCGGGAGCAAAGTAGCAGGACTTCGTCTCTCTCTTGGATTTTCTGGATTTTCAGAGCTTGCACTTGGGATCTATTTTCATCCTCTTCTTTCTTCTTAGAATGGACCTCCTTTTATAGGCTTTTGGTAGCCATGGGGTGTTTATTGGCATTGATGGCCATAATGAAAGAATTGATGAGGAGTTACAAGTTGATTTTGTAACTCCTTTTTCAAGGCTTGTGATTGGCCGATAAAGGTAGTGGGCATTTAATCACCTTTATGCTTCATAATGATGGGAGTTTCATGGATTTAATGTCATGATTGCTTGGATTTGTAACTCCCAAATGCTTGGTTCTTATTGGGCCGTCCAAAATAATGAGTTAATGACTGCTTTAATGGGTTAATTAACGTCATTAAGTGGTTGCCAAGGCATGTGAAAAGTCGCGGGCCGTGCTGCGCCTTCTGAGATTCTTCTTGCGATCATCACGGGTGGATCCACGCATTATTTGATGTCGGATTGCGATGCAATTTCAGACATTGATTGATGTTGGCGGGCCGGTGACATCTGTCTTGTCGATTTCACGATCGGTCGGACAGAAAGTGCACTTTCTTGGTCAGCCGGTTGGCGATCTTGAGGCGATCGGTGATGATTTCATGCTTTTGACGGCGGATCCGAGATGTCGACGAAGATCAGTGGTTTTGAAGCACCAAACATTGGATTTTAAGAAAATCACAGAGGCCAGAACACCCGAAACGCGAAAAGAATCGGAAAACGGACGATTTGGCGCAAAATCCGGCGACCCGGATTTCCAGGGTCGCCGGGTGACCATGCACCTAGGGTCGCCGGCCCAGGGTCGCCTGGCGACCTTGGGCCAGGGTCGCCGAGCGTCGTTTTCGGCCGTTTTTTCGTCTTTTTCGTCCCTTTTTTCTTCTGTATTTTTCTTGACATTTTTCCTCAATTATTGACTTGATTTTCTTGAAGAAATGTTGACGAGAACCTTTGCGAAATCGGAGCACAAAGTTTCCTATTTTTTGGGAAAGCCGAAGACTTTGTAGCCGATTTTCCGTCAAGCGTCGAAACTAGGTCAAACGATGTCGGAATGACCTGAAAATTGAGGTGAAGCTTCTTGAGCAGTGGATAGGACTAACCATGGGCTTTTATTTGAGTTTTGAAGCCGTTTGGGGTCCCATCGATGCTTCACTTGATTTTGCTGCGGGGAAAATGCCGAGCTTTGATATGTGGTCAAACGATGTCCGATTGACCTGAAATTTGACGGGGAGCCTATTGGAGTCATTTTGAGACGTTCCATGGGCTCCGTTTTGGATGTCATGGTCCCGGGTTGCTCCGCCGCCGGTAGGCTTGATTTTCTCTCGGAGCATCGAAACCTGGTCAAACGTTGTCGGAATGACCTGAAATTCGACGTGCAGCCTTTTGGAAGCATGTTGAAGCCACTCATGTATTTTTTTTGGTGAGTGATGGCTTCGGTGGTTCCCGCCACCGGGAGGCTTGATTTTGCTGCTCGAGCATTGATGGAGGGTCAAACGTTGTCGGTTTGACTTGAAATTTGGCATGGAGCCCTTTGGAGACATTCTGGAGTCATCCGTAGGCTTTGATCAAAGTTTTGGTGTCTTTGATGATGTTGCCGCCGGGAGCGCCTGTTTAGCTGTCGGAGCGGTGAAGTTGGGCCAAACGATTTCGGAATGACCTGAAACCTCAGGTGTACCCCTCTTTTAGCTGTCTTGAAGGATCTCTCAGTTTCTGTCTGATTCTGATAAAATCTGATGTTTGAAGTAGCCTTGCCTATTTTTAGCAGGATGCAGCTTCAGGAAGCTTCTTGATGTTGAGGAGACATATTGACTTTTTTGGTGTCAACACATGCATCTAAATAGGACCTGGAATCATGTGACTGGTCACTTTCAGAACTGTCACTTATGATTACAAGGTTAGGAAAAGACACTTCGAAGGGGTAAGCCAACTTCAACAATTTCAAGCTTCTGTCCGCAGTGAAGATGACAAAGCCACAGGTGCCCAAGATGAAGTACACTTGTCATCATTTCTAAATTCTAAGGAAACCTCAATCCCAGATTCTACTACTGATAGAAAGGGAGCACCTAGTCGATATTGAACTCCCAGAATCTTAGAAGAAGAGCAATACAAGAGTCAACATTTGATGGTCTACCCCCTTTTTCTTTGGAGTCGACAACCAATTTCCAATCCCCTTCCAGTTCAACAGAATTTGCAAGAAATAATCTTTTGTCAATAGCCAAAGGTCCCAATCAGACTAGTGAAACCTGCCATATTTTTGAAATTTCAAAAGAGGATTTTTGTCATCCATAAAGGCCTCGTTTTCATTTTCAAAACTCTAATGTAACTGCTACCATTCATGGGAAATCTCAAATAACCTCTTATATCTATGATATCTATAGATTGGATTAAATTACATTAATCTACCAGAATTGAACTAAATATAGAAACACTTCAAATACAAAGACAAAAAATGCACTTCAGAAAAAAAAAATTCTTCTAAAAATTAAGGCATGTGCATATTAAAAAAAAAAGACAGCATAGTGACTGCAAGTTTGCATTACATTAACCTCGTAGGGTTTTGCTGTGCTACTTACCAACAGAGTTTGAAATGCAAAAAATGAAAGAGACAAATTGAAATCCAATTTTCTTGTGCAACACCAGGTGTTTCCAAAACCTATGTTATAATAAGTGAAACAAACTGGTGATGTTTTCTCACCTTCAGATTTTAAGCAAAAGTAATGCATCTTTCCAACCAAGTCTTTGGACACCAAGCGCTGAATATATGTGCTACCATTCATGGGAAAAGAAATGTATGAACATGTAGATGAACAATGCCAGTTCACAATCTAACCGCAGATGGTACACAAGGAAATATGTGAGTTTTTTCAAACAAGTGGCGGAACAAAACAACATCCATCCCACCAAATTTTTTTTCATTTTCTTGATATTTCACAGAGCAATCCAAACTACCAAAAAAGGGCCATGAGAGGGTGTGGGGTTCTCACCTGGATTGGGAAAGGATTATCCTCGCTGGAGGGCCGTCGGCCTCGGAGGCGTAGTCGTCCTCGGCGCGCGGGAAGGCACAGTGCAGAGCGAGAGAGAGAGAGAGAGAGAGAGAGAGAGAGAGAGGGAGAGGGAGAGGAAGAGAGAGAGAGAGAGAACCGACTCAAGAGAGGGAGAGGGAGAGTTAAGTCCTCGCTGGAGGCGGCCTCGCCGTCGGTCTCGGAGGCGTAGTCGTCCTCGGCGCGCGGGAAGGCACAGTGCAGAGCGAGAGGGAGGGAGGGAGAGAGAGAGAGAGAGAGAGAGAGAGAGAGAGAGAGAGAGAGAGGGGGAGGGAGAGGGAGAGGGAGAGGGAGAGAGAACCGACGCAAGAGAGCTAGAGGGAGAGTTAAAAGGGCGCGGGAGCAGGGCGAGAGCAGGGGAAATAAAAGCGGGAGCAAAAATGAAGATACAGTAAAAAAAATAATTATCAAATCGAATAAAATTAATGTAACACTTTAAAACCAATCTTAACGGCCATAAAACGTTAGGAAACTAGTTACACTTAAAAACCGTTACTAACCAAAAACCTTGAGTGTTACTAATATCCTATTTTGGTGTAGTGAATGTCCTTGTCATACTTCCTGCACATCTTTTATGAGATTGTACCCTTCAACATGCACTCTATGAGGCTCCAAAAAGGAGCCTTCCTTAATTCAGCTTTTATGCACTTCAGTTACCAACTACTTTATACTTTGAACTAGTGCCACAGTTGACACCAAGTTCAATTTGAATTCGTAATGAGTGGCAGCCTTCTTTTTATGCACCAGTTTTTTCTTTGCTAATTTATCATGTACCCTCTTTTGCTTGTTTTGTTTTCTTGCTGCATACAGTAAAACAACTCAAATTCATATTATCTAAAATTTAGATAAGTGTATACAAAGACAAATAAATTGCACACAAAAGCAGATAAATTGAATATAAATTCAAATAAATTGGATACAAACTAAGATAATTTGCATATACACACAGATACATTTGATAGAAACTTAGACAAATTAAATAAAAAGACATTTAAGCTTTGTATACAATTCAGAAAAACATATTAGGAACTGGTTAGAAATTGGAATAAAGTCATATATTTGTGTTATTAACTCACAAATTCAATTAAGATCAAATAAACTTAAGTCAAAGCCAAACAAACTCAGTTAAATAGTGAGATAAATTCAGCCAAATTCATTAAGAACAGATAAATTCACCTCATGCACACATAAATACATTATAGTTTCAAGGAATTTCATTCCAAACTCAGATGCATTTGCTGTAATTCCTAGATAAAGTCAATAGAGATTGATTTAAATTCACTTAGAGCTCAGATAGATTTAGTTATATGGAGACAGAAAGACAGATAAGTTTTGTATACAACTTAGATAAAGATATTAGAAACAGGTTACAAATTGGAATAAAGTTATATATTTGTGTTATTAACTCACAAACTCAATTAAAATCAAATACACTTAAGTCCAAGCCAAACAAATTCAGTTAAATACTGAGATAAATTCAGTCAAATTCATCAAGAACAGATAAACTCATCCCAGGCACACATAAATACATTATAATTTCAAGGAATTTTCATTCCAAACTCATATGCATTTTCATTCCAACCATGCAATCTCAGATAAAGTCAACAGAAATTGATTTAAACTCATCCAGAACTCAGATAGATTCAATTTTATATGGAGACAGATCATATACATTATAGAGTTGAAAATTTTCTCAAATAACTCAGATAAAATTACTTCAATTTGACAAAGTAGCAATGACTGTGCGACATTTGGTTAAACATTTCAAACATCTATCAAAGTATTCTACAAAAGTTACAGACAGTAAAAAGAAAAGAGACAATTATTTAGATACCTTCTACTTCTTATTTTTATTGCTTATGGCGTTCTGAAAGCAGGGAAGACTTTGTTCTCGCCATTTCTTGAATAGGTTTTCGTTATTAGAAAAGGAATCAGAGAGAACGAGGCAAACACATTCCAAATGACGATCAACAAAAACATAGGGTTCTGAAAAGATGATGATTTGAAAAGGACGAAATATTCAACTCACAGGGGAAATCAATAGTTTGAAGTATCGTCTATGCATGATTTGAAACGACGATGATTTGAAACGATGATGATTTGAAAAGGATGAAATATTCAACTTTTGCAGTCAAATAACCAGCGCCTGCAACTAGGGTTTGGATCTCTTCTTCGTTGTATTTCTTCTTTTCGAAATTGAAGATATCATCGCTGTAGACACTAACTTGTAATGAAACAGAAAATCTATGGAAGGTTTTCGAAATTCTGATGTAATAAATTTCACAAAAACTCAGATAAATTTCATAAAAACTCAGATAGATTTGTCAAAAATGATATAACAGCCCTGCTGCCTTCCTTTTCTGGCGATGGCGTAGCACCGTCGACTGCATTAGGTAACGATCGAAAAATTGTAGTGGCGGCAACAATGAGACCTTTGCTCCGGTCTTCTTCCCCAGCAACGGCGAGGCAGCAACGACTGACCTCTGCTCCGGTCTTCTTCCCCAACGACGGTGAGGCACGACTGACTGAAAGTTCAGGATCCGAACCCTAGAGGGGGGGGTGAATAGGGTGAGCTACAACTTAATGACCAATTATGCCAATTTTAAACTTCTTTAAAACAATTAGTCACTTGTGATGATTAACAAATAAAATGCGGAAGCTAAACAATAACAATCACCACAAAAGCATTCACCATAACACAATCATTTATAGTGGTTCGGCCTCAATGCCTACATCCACTACCGGCTTGTGATCTCACACCCCACCGGATTTCCACTATTTATGCTTTTCAAATGGCTAAGCAATAACCACTACAATATGCTTTCCAAGAATAAGCAATAACCTTATAATGTTGTTTTTCAAGGCTTAACAACAACCTATACAAGATGCTTTTCTAGGCTAAGCAATAACCTTCACACAATGCTTTTCTTAGGCTAAGCAATAACCTTTACAAACAAATGATTTCTCTCAATAAAGTGTTTTCACAAAGCACTCTAAGAGATTACAATTAAAGCTCAATTTAATTGCCTCTAGATTAGGCGAATATGAAAGTGTAAAACAAACTCACACAAACACTATGAATGCAAAGATGTATGCTTATGAAGTGAGTGTGTGGAAACTTCAATCAATATTAAAATAAAGCTTAATCAATTTATGCTTGAAGTAATTTAAAGTTTAATACACATAAAATGATTTGATTGAAGTAATATGCAAATCACATGTACCAAATACAAACTTGTAGAAGAGATGAAATCAAAAGCTCACAAGTTGTATGAAATTAATTATGTCTAAACATGTGATGCATATTCAATGTTGTTTTCAAAAACAAACTAATTTAACTAAAGTTCAAATGAATGAAAACAACAAAGATGATTCAAACAAGTTAATGAAACATGTTTATAAAACAAATCAAAGGTTTTGACAAAACATGTTTTATAAAGTATTAAAACAAACTTGTTTAGAAATCAAGGTGAAGAATCCAATGACTTAAATCAAAGATTAAAGGAGTAGAGGATTCAACACATCATAGTTTATATGCTAAAATTATTTACCAAAGATTAAACAAAGCATAAAACAATGATTATAAAAAGGCAAAGCTTACTTGGTGGTTTAACTTCATTAATCCAAGCTTTAGCTTTTCTTAATGACCCTTAGCCTTCCTTAGCTTGATCCCCTTTCTTTTCCCTTAAAATACCTCAAGAAGGGCTCCAAAGATCATCACTTGGGGCTAAGGAATGAGCTTCTTTTTATAGAAAAAGTTGCTCAACGGCTACCTGTCGGTCAACCGACATCCAGGGGTCGGTTAACCGACACCCCAACGGTCACAAGCCAACGGTCATATTTTCAAAAATTTGCTGACCATAAAGCATGTTTCGGTTAGCCGACATGTTCGGTTAACCGAGACTTGACCGACACCCTAACCGACAGTGTAAACTAGGTCAGAAAACACCTCTCTGGTTTTCTAACCGAGAGAGCTTCGGTCAGTTTCAGAAGCAAGGTCGGTTAACCGATCCCTGACCGACATGCTGACCGACAGAGAAGATTTGAAATTTTAGCTCTCTGGAATTCGGACCGACAGATCCATCGGTTGACCTCGGCTCACCTGTCGGTTAGCCGACACCTAGCTTGTCGGTTGACCGACAGCCTAAGACAAAAATCCCAATTTTTGCATATTTCAAAGTATTTTCAAGAGGGGATTTTTGGGCCATCAAACCAAGCATGGAAACATGATTTAAACCAATCTAAGAGCTTTTAAAATCATGAATCATAAAAAGCCTAAATAGATTTGAAAGTTAAAACAAATGGCTAGCTTGATTTATAAAATCCTTTTAAAACTAAAAAATGCATCCAATGTTTAAAACCAAAACATGCATAAATCATAAGGTGTACAAGATTTAAAACAATGCATGTATAAATCAAGATTTCAAGCTTTTCTAAAACAATGCATGTGAGAGAATTCAAATGATGAATAAAATGAATAATGCATCCATCAAATTGCAAGATACAAAATCCTTAACAATCTCCCCCTTTGCAATTTGATGGCAAACCTTCTCTTACTCAATACTGAATCTTCACATAAAGTCTTCAGCTTCTCCTTGGCTGGACAAGGCTTGAAATCTTCTTGGATGCTTCTTCACTTGGCTTGGGTCCTTGGTCTTTTCCTTCATTCTCCTTGATGCTTGGAGCTTGATCATCCTCAAGCTTTCTCTTCATCTTCCTTTCTTTGGCCAAGCATCTTCTACTTCTTTCATCTCTCCCCCTTTGACCATGCACTCTTGGGTTTTGGCAAGATATGCATTCACTCCCTCTTTGGAGGATAATACAATGTCTCTCCCCCTTTGACATTGAATTGCACATCTCTTCCCTTAGCTATATTCTCCCTCTTTGACATCTAGAATATTCTCCCCCTTTGACATTAAATTGCAAAGGTACCTACACACATGAAATAAGGAAAATACCTTTTAGTAGCACCTGTTAACAAAAGAATTCGAAAATGAAATACATAACAGGTTTTCATGTATGGGTGTTGTCTATAAGGGTATAGAGCCAATATAAGAGTGAATTTGATCATAACTAATACTTCCTATGAAGATTTACTCCCCCTCAATCCATTATCTCCTTTTGTCAAACTTTGACAAAGATTTAACAATTTGGTTCAAGAAGAAGATGGTTTAACCAATTGAGGGTTAACTTCAAGAGAAGGATTAGATACAAAAAAGAAATAAAGCTCAATATGATCAAATTACCATTATAAAAATACCAATTGACGGAAAAGCTATAGGATAATTAAAGAGCAAGGTCAAAAGGATAATCTATCATGGATACCAATTGAAATATATATAAAGCAATTATACCAATTGAAATTCAAAGATAAGAGTATTAACTCAATCACTCTAAAATGGAGTTAAGGAATATACCTATTAGGGTTCATCCAAATTAGAGTTATCCATGATGTTATGGGGAATACTAAACATAGCATTAATCAATATAACTATGAAAATCATATGCTATGAAGGTTATGAAATCATTTCATACATTCATTAAATATAACTGATATGCACAAGATGAATGAAATGAAGTTCAATCATGAAGCCAACCTCACAATTAACCAACCAAAATTATGAAAACATAAACATGGTGGTCATGTGATTTACCTATAAGTGCAAGAGAGGAGGCAAACATGAACATTATGATGCTAATGGAATGTGACATGGAACAGAAACATATTACTATCAAGTTCAATCCAATGTACACAAGGTCTATCACAAACTCAAGATATGATACCAATTGGATATTGATACTAATTGAAAATGATACCAATTGATTACCAATTGAATATGAAACATGATTAGGAGCAAGCATGTGACAAACACAAAATTCCAACAAGCATCATAAAATGATATTCATCACTTAGAATAATATAACTAATGAGCATATTGATGAACATGAGAAATTGCATTTAGAAATATATATAACTTGGTAGAGGATGCAATTTACAAATGTGTCAAATCATATGAATTCAACAACTAAGAAATCCATCAAACAAAAGATATAACTATGAAATACAAGGAATGGATTTCAAGGAGGTTCATATGATTAAACACTACTATGAAGTTGAAACATGTATAAGAATGACATCACAAGGAAAATACACATGAATCAACATCATAACCATCCATTTAAAACAAAAAATACTAGAAAGCATAGAGGATGGATTTGAAAGTTCTAGTATGATATCTATTAATGTAACTAAAGAGCACAAGCATACATAGAACTATATGACATTTGCATAAAAAGAATGAAACCAAATGAGCAATGATGCAAATAGCATATAACAACTATTTCCTTCTAAAAGATACAATCATAAACACAAGGAAATAAACTCAAAGGAAAATGCAACTAAAAATATAACTAACAAAGCTTAGAACATTTTCCAAAGGACTTTAATTCACTTCAACAATCAAAATCCAACAATGAAACATAAAATCATGATCAAGTGATTAAGAAAACTATGAAGTGAATTAATATCAAATTTCAATTTGTAATTAAGGATAACTACAAAAACTCATACAAATTGACTTAAAAGCTTTTCAAACTTGATATCAATTGGAAAAATGCATTTATCAAAAACACATTCAATTTTGAAGAATATAACTATAAAGATCTAACCAATTGAAACTCAAGTAAATCAAGGAATTGAATTTTCATATCAAAATACTAACTTAGTAAGCATAGAATGAAAATCAATTTTCAATCCTCATTTTTCATCAAGAATGTAGTAATGAGGCTTAAATCATTTTTCAACTTGCATTGTAAAAGATATAACTTATTTGAAACACATACAAGTTGATTTTTCAAAACAATAACTTTCCATAAGAAAGAATCCATGGAAAAACTAAATCATTTGTTTTTCAAAATAATTTAACTAAGATAATCAAACAAATGAATTTGAAAATATCAATCGATTATAAAAAAAAATCTAGCTATAAAAGCTTTTGAAATCATAATCAATTGATCATATATAGAAATGCATTGCAAAAGATATAACTAAATGAGAGCAAAAAGCAAATCTATAATGATGAAATTATAATCAAATGATTTTGAAAACCATGATATTTAACTAGAAAGGTACATGATGACAAAATCAATTGATTACAAATAAACATTGCATTTTAACAAATGTAACTAAGAAAGTATAAAATGCAAATGTGTCATGACCAACAATATGATTTAACTAAAAAGGTTCGGTTGGTCAAGAGATCCAAGGCCTTAAGGTTTGTCTAAGTATCTATCTTTAGGAATCCACCTAAGGTCTTGAGAGGGTTGATCTTTGAGGTCTATCTTAAAAGTCTCACCAACTTTAGGAGATTTGACTTGATAAATTTTCAATTTAGACTTATCACCATGATAATGAGATTTGACTAATTTTAGCTTTGATTGGTGATTAGTCTTTTGAGGTTGGTGACTTTTCTTAGTAGGGGATTTATTCTCTTTTCTTTTCTTCTTATTTTCTCCCTTTATTTGACTTTTGAATTTTAGATTTAACTTTGCAACTTTCTTCAAAAGTTCTTTCATTTGTTGGGTTAGGGGAGGTAGGTTGAGAAGCTTTTTCTTGATAGATTCTTTTATATTAGTTTTAACTTGTTTAAGCTTTTTAGAATCTATCTTAGGAGACTCCTTTTTAATGGGTTTAACTTGTTTAATCTTCTTGGAGTCTTCCTTGATTTTTAGTGTCTTATCCATCATAGAGTTTGATTTTACTTTCTTTGGTTCATAGATGGTTTTAGACACATGTCTTCTTCTTAATTTGCACTCAAACCTAAAGTGTCCTTCAATGCCACAATAATTACATTTAGTCATGGGCAAGGAGGAATGAGTGCTAGAGAATGAGGACTCACCTTTCACAAATGTGTTGGTGACTATGGGGTCATGAGAAATATTCCTATCAAATCCAAGACCCGTCCTATTTCTTTGAGATTTACCCAATTTAAATAACTTTTCAAATTTCTCTTCACCATGGGTAAATTTGCACTCATACTTTTGTTTGTACCTTTCAAGTTGAGTGACTTGTTCTTTAAGGGTTGAATTTTCATTTTTAACTTTTGTTTGTTCATTTTCAATTCCCTTAAAGTTGTTTAGTTCTTCATGGGCAAGTTTTAATTCAAATTTAAGTTCATTAATAACATTGGATCCAAGTTCTTGAGTTTTTATCTTATTAGATAAATTTTCCTTAGTGATAGTTAACTTAGATTCAAGATTGTTAATATCTTTATCTTGCCTTTGTAATTGATCTCTTAGTTTAGAATTTTCCTTATTAAGATTATCATAACTTATCTTAATTTCATTTAATTCATCTTGAACATTAGATAAATTATGCAAAGAGATCATAAACTTAGAGTTTACACAATTTATTAATTCTTCTTTCTCTCTAAGTTCAATTTTTGAAGAAACTAATTCTTTGTTTAGACTTTTAGATTTTTCTTCTAATCTTTTATTCTTCTTAACAAGCTCTAGGGAAAATGTACATAAATCATTATAGGCTTGTTGAATGTCATCTTGATTTTCATCATTTTCTTCTTCATTTGATTCAAATTTAGATTCATTAAATTCATGGTTTGAATCTCCAAATGTTGGAAGAAGGAATGGTCTAGAAGAATCTACACAAGAATCTACAAAGTCTAATATAGTGGAATCCATTCTAATGATTTTCAAAGAGAACACAATTAGGGTTCTAACTCTAGGCTTTTACACCTAATCAAGAGTTCCAAACACTTGATCCTAATATTAGAGCACGAGGCTCTGATACCAATTGAAAGTTCAGGATCCGAACCCTAGAGGGGGGGGTGAATAGGGTGAGCTACAACTTAATGACCAATTATGCCAATTTTAAACTTCTTTAAAACAATTAGTCACTTGTGATGATTAACAAATAAAATGCGGAAGCTAAACAATAACAATCACCACAAAAGCATTCACCATAACACAATCATTTATAGTGGTTCGGCCTCAATGCCTACATCCACTACCGGCTTGTGATCTCACACCCCACCGGATTTCCACTATTTATGCTTTTCAAATGGCTAAGCAATAACCACTACAATATGCTTTCCAAGGATAAGCAATAACCTTATAATGTTGTTTTTCAAGGCTTAACAACAACCTATACAAGATGCTTTTCTAGGCTAAGCAATAACCTTCACACAATGCTTTTCTTAGGCTAAGCAATAACCTTTACAAACAAATGATTTCTCTCAATAAAGTGTTTTCACAAAGCACTCTAAGATATTACAATTAAAGCTCAATTTAATTGCCTCTAGATTAGGCGAATATGAAAGTGTAAAACAAACTCACACAAACACTATGAATGCAAAGATGTATGCTTATGAAGTGAGTGTGTGGAAACTTCAATCAATATTAAAATAAAGCTTAATCAATTTATGCTTGAAGTAATTTAAAGTTTAATACACATAAAATGATTTGATTGAAGTAATATGCAAATCACATGTACCAAATACAAACTTGTAGAAGAGATGAAATCAAAAGCTCACAAGTTGTATGAAATTAATTATGTCTAAACATGTGATGCATATTCAATGTTGTTTTCAAAAACAAACTAATTTAACTAAAGTTCAAATGAATGAAAACAACAAAGATGATTCAAACAAGTTAATGAAACATGTTTATAAAACAAATCAAAGGTTTTGACAAAACATGTTTTATAAAGTATTAAAACAAACTTGTTTAGAAATCAAGGTGAAGAATCCAATGACTTAAATCAAAGATTAAAGGAGTAGAGGATTCAACACATCATAGTTTATATGCTAAAATCATTTACCAAAGATTAAACAAAGCATAAAACAATGATTATAAAAAGGCAAAGCTTACTTGGTGGTTTAACTTCATTAATCCAAGCTTTAGCTTTCCTTAATGACCCTTAGCCTTCCTTAGCTTGATCCCCTTTCTTTTCCCTTAAAATACCTCAAGAAGGGCTCCAAAGATCATCACTTGGGGCTAAGGAATGAGCTTCTTTTTATAGAAAAAGTTGCTCAACGGCTACCTGTCGGTCAACCGACATCCAGGGGTCGGTTAACCGACACCCCAACGGTCACAAGCCAACGGTCATATTTTCAAAAATTTGCTGACCATAAAGCATGTTTCGGTTAGCCGACATGTTCGGTTAACCGAGACTTGACCGACACCCTAACCGACAGTGTAAACTAGGTCAGAAAACACCTCTCTGGTTTTCTAACCGAGAGAGCTTCGGTCAGTTTCAGAAGCAAGGTCGGTTAACCGATCCCTGACCGACATGCTGACCGACAGAGAAGATTTGAAATTTTAGCTCTCTGGAATTCGGACCGACGATCCATCGGTTGACCTCGGCTCACCTGTCGGTTAGCCGACACCTAGCTTGTCGGTTGACCGACAGCCTAAGACAAAAATCCCAATTTTTGCATATTTCAAAGTATTTTCAAGAGGGGATTTTTGGGCCATCAAACCAAGCATGGAAACATGATTTAAACCAATCTAAGAGCTTTTAAAATCATGAATCATAAAAAGCCTAAATAGATTTGAAAGTTAAAACAAATGGCTAGCTTAATTTATAAAATCCTTTTAAAACTAAAAAATGCATCCAATGTTTAAAACCAAAACATGCATAAATCATAAGGTGTACAAGATTTAAAACAATGCATGTATAAATCAAGATTTCAAGCTTTTCTAAAACAATGCATGTGAGAGAATTCAAATGATGAATAAAATGAATAATGCATCCATCAAATTGCAAGATACAAAATCCTTAACACTGACCTCTGCTCCGGTCTTCTTCCACAGTGACAACGAGGCACAATTGACCTCTGCTCTGGTCTTCTTCCCCGGCGGCGGAGAGGCAACGACGACTAACCTCCTGTCGCGACCCCGGACCGAGCTCGCGGCCAAATCCGGGATCGGGACTGAGTAAATGATGGAGAGATAATTAAAGATGAAGATAATGGTATGTTTAGTGTCAATGCGCACACGGGTTAATAAAGAACGTCTATTACCCGTGCACGTGATTTCCCACAGGTGTCCGCGGTGAGGATAACACAACAACATGAATATTTTTGTTAAATGCAGAAGCGTGTAGCAAATCACATTCATAAATCCATTTCCATCAAGAAGACTAATAACAATTTAATTACATAAGGATTCAGAATGAGCAATGATCATTAATGTTTCCCAAAATATTGTTAGAGTTTAAACAAAGATCATTTAATTACATTCCACAAAAATAGAGACCAACAAAGGCCAATATAGACAAAACAATAACCACCAAAAGAATAGTTAGCCACTACCCAAAATGTAACATCTCTCGAGGCAACCGGATGTTTAAACAACATCATCGGTGCGCCACTCAACTAACTCCTGCTGTTCTCCGACCGCCTCCTCGAGCTCCTCCTCGGGGTAACCAACAACAGGACCTGAGTACCAAAAAAATGGATCAGACACAACGGTCTAGAAGGTGGGTGAAAAGATATAATCATTCGATAATAAATGCATTTACCTTGGAAAACATTTAAATCTATTTAAACCATAATCTTCATGAAATGATAAATTATCTATTGAAAACATATATGCAGTGTTAAACATGTAAAGGTAACCAAGGAATTCGGGAAACAAACAAGATGGCATTCACACGAAACTAAATCCTCTATCACCGAAGTGACAAGAGTATATTGGGGCGTTGAACTCAGTCACCGAAGTGAGGAAGTGCAACCAAGTTTGCATATACATATATAATAATACGGGACGGGACCACGGTAGCAAACCGAGTATCGGGAATCACGGTAGCGAACCGGATATCTGGAAGCACGGGAGCGAGCCGGGTATAGGGACGGGACCACGGTTAATAAACCAGGTAGCGGGATCCAAACTGTAGCTGGCGGGATGGGAGGGGGACGACCAAGTCAGTGGATCAAACCAACAAGGTCGTCCAAGCTTAGTGGTGCCGACTCATAGGTCATATGCAAGCAATTGGGACATATATAAAACACATATGATGAAATTGTATAAACGGGCGAAACGAGGGTGCTCAAGGCACAAATGTCATTTCAATATTGGGTCATGCACATCGGGGCTAGCACAAATGCTACAAGTACAGTTTCAGTGCTTTCGAGATTCATAAATCATAACTCATAAATTTCGGGACTGCATGTTGAAATTCGGGAATAATGGGGTGCAATAAACTTTCGAAATATCGGGACAAGTATCGGGGTTCAAAACTAATTCAAGGTGAATAGGGATCCCGTATGTCAATTTAAACAACTTGGTACTCTTTTAGTTTTAAGACATTACGGGTTCCTTACACACTTTGGAGTTTCAAGTCTTTCAATGATTCTTTGTGACGTGGTTTCCTTCTCAAACGGGCTTCGAACAATGCCCCATAGGTCTCCCCGATGCTAAGGAGTTCCTTTAAAAACGTTTCCCAAGCTCCAAAAGTGGTCTGGGCCCAAGAGGAGGAGTGCGCTCAAGCGGACCAAGGGGCGCTCGAGCGGACCTAAACTGCGCTGGCAACTGGGCAGACAACAAGTCTGCCCACTCAAGCGGGCATTCATTCTGCCGCCGAGTTTGCAGTCATATTGACTGCACGCTCGAGCGGCCTGTAGCGCGCTCGAGCGGGCAGTCGACTGAACTGCCCGAGAATGGCCATTTAGGCCTTTCTTCCCCTTTTGTTCTACACCTTTCACCAGCAACCAAAAGGGCCTCCTTGCCTCCAATAATCATTCATCAAACCTCCTCAAACACTTCTTAAAACTCCCACCCAACTTCCCTTAGTATTCCACCCAAAACTCCTTTTTCCACACTCAATCATTCAAAGAGAAGGAGAAGAAGTCCACAATCACAAGGATTCACTTAAGTCTTATGCAAGAGATGAAACCAAGAGCTATAAACCACATTTTTAAGACAATAAGTGAGCTAACCAACCTTTTCAAGAGCATTTATATCACATTGAATGCAAGTAAAACAAGACATTAATGGAGATGGCAAATTCAATCATATTTGTCATAAAAATCATTCAAAACTCAATATCAATTCATTCCACTTGCCTTAGGGGCTCCAAACAAGAAATCAAGCTACTAATCAAGCTCCCAAAAGATGACCTACAAGCACAAACAAAAACCCCCCAAAACAAACCCTAAAATGGGTCAAACAAGGAACAAGAAGGAGAAACCCTAAAAAAAAGAAGATGGGGTTTCTCTATAGCTAGGGGAATACAATATCAAAAGATTGGGAGGGAAAACTTACTTGCAAGGTCTCCAAATGGACAAGTGTGGCTCAAAGAGGGTCTTGAGATTAGTAGATTCTTTCCCAAATGATATCAAGTAGAAGCTCTAAGTGAGGGGAAAAAGAAGGTGACCTCCATTTGTGCTATTGGTGCAAGCTTGGTGGTGATTTGGTGGTGGAGGAGCAAGGAGAGAAAAAAGAGGAAAAAGCCCTAGCTTTTGATAGGTTGTACAGGAAAAAGAAGAAGAAGAAGATGGGTTCTATACTTAAGGCAATTGAAAGTGGGCTCCACTACTAGCAAACTTGGGAGGCTGAAATCACGGCTTTCGGGACCTCGAACGAATTCGACGAAGAAGGGAAGGGGAAAATGATCACCGAAATATCTAATTTCCAAAAAGTATATTTTTCACGGGTTTTGGGGATATCGAATTTTGGGCACAGATTTGGTGTAGAATGACTGTTTTGCTCTCAATACTAGGAAAGTCGGGTTTCGGGGTTCCGGACGAGCACAGGATTAACATGAAAGTTGTAGGGATCGACAAGATGAGTAAAACGGGATCAAGAAAAGAATTATAGGAATCTCGAGTAATCTTCCAAGTAAACGCAAGACTATCAAAAAGGAACCCCCAAAAGGGTCCCACTAAACACAAGACACTTAAAATTCCCCAAAAGCTATAAAAGAACTATTCTAGTCCTAACTTAGCCAAATCTACTAATCACGCTTAGCATTAACACGCGACTTAATTAGCACTAATCGTGGACACTCGGGTCGGGGTCTTACACCTCCGCTCCAATCTTCTTCCCTAGCGACAGCGAGGCAACATCGACTGACCTCTGCTCCGGTCATCGTCTCAGTTTCCTAATTTGTAATAGGGCTGCAATTGGACTGGAGCACAGCACCACTGCCTTCCTCTTCATCGTCGTCTTCTTTGGCTACTTGATCCGGATCTGCCTCCCTTTGCATAGTCTCTGATTTTTGTAGCTGTTTGTTGCTCCCGTAGTCTCTTCAGAACCAGGACCCCTCCGATCTTCTTTGCGATTTCTGCAATCCAAAATTAGAATCTAGGATCCTCTGCTGTCGTCTTCTTTGCAAAAGTCGGAATCAAGCCTGCCTCTCTTTCTTCCTGTGAGGATAGGGATGAAAGACAATAGAGATTAAGAGCGAATTGTGCCCTAGGAATGAGGGAGAATGGAAGATTTAAAATTTTAAAATTCAAAATTTTATGCACAAATAGGTGAAAGTGTAAATTAGTCATGAAAACGTCTGATGTGGCGTATCTAGGGACCTCTCACCAAAATATATCAAGCTGTATGGAGTATAAAATATGTCAAGCTGTATGGGGTATAGGCCTTAGAGAAAAAGTTGTTGGACTAGAGGCCTTATAAGACTGTGCTGAGGGACTTTTGGCTAATTATCCCTTTAAATTTTCGTTCTCTGGATCCTTCACACCAACATCGTTTGAAGAAGATGGAAGAACAATGCAAAAGGGTTAAATCCGTCATTTCAATTTTTCTTTAAATATGAGGGATAAAATGGTAAAAGAAGATGTTACTTTTTTTTAAGTTAAACCGTAGTATAAGAGGTTTTATTATGTTACATGAAAATATAGGGGCCTTTTTGTAAAAAAAAATAACTCAAACAAATCACACGAACTTAGACCCGTCAATGGGATGGGCCGGACCTGGGCTTGGGCTTGGGCTGTGCAATCCCATCCCGAATATTGAGCCGACCTACGGGCCTACGTCAAACCCCCTTCCATGCAGGCCACGGCATAGCACGATCTTGATTATAAGCTAAACATTCTCTAATTATTCCTACGCTGCCACCGGACAACGGGTGTTAACCAAACTTTAAACCCTCTTCCTTTTTTTCGAGCTTGGGACTAGCAATGCAATACAAAAGGCAACATGGCAGAGTTTTTTTCCGGTGACAGTAGAAATCAGGAAATCAATAGAAATTAGCTAAGTATCCTATGTGGGTCAAGTAATGTCTAAAAGAAATTAACAAAAATAACTTTCTTTTAATATGTCTAAAAGATCATTTAGTGCATTCCCATCATTGTCTGAATCATCATCACTAGTTGGGTCGTGACTGAACCAGGTACAAACAAATGCTTCTACCGTATCCGGTTTGAAAGAAGTCCTATATGGGTCAAGTACCCTCCCTCTAGTGCTAGATGCCAACTCTAAAGCAACGTAGACGCAGGAATAGCTAAAATATCATGAGTCATATGAGATAAAAAAAAAAAAAAGGATACTTAGCTGAATTCAATTTCTACCATTATAATATATGTACTGTGTCATCTCCTTCTATAGACTTGTCATCAAAATAACGATCAATTTCGTTTTTTCTTCTACAACTGCCTTATTGGTAATTTCTTTTGGATGACTTAAAAAAAGAGAATTAGCCTTTCCATGTTCATTCTCACCAGACTTTCTTTTAGTTTGCCTACTAATTGCATCATTTTTATTTACCTTCTGATCACTATCTTTAGCACCAAATCTCATGATACTGTTCATAAAGCTTTTTAAATAGATTACGAGCTTTTGCCATACAATTACTTCTACATACCCTTGTTTCATATAATATCATAAAAACTCATTCCAAGCACACTATTTTAGACAGGGGCGGACCTATGTGCTTGTGACCTTGGGCGGTTGCCCCAGATCATAAATTTTTTTTTTTTTTTTTGGTAAACAAATTACCATAGAGTTGGGACCTTGGGCAAGGCCATTGGACAGATTTGGGACACGATCTAGTGCAATCGCCCCAGGTCAGAATTGAAATCCTCATAGAGTTGAATAGGGTCTTGGAGCATGCCCCATGCATCAAATTTATCGCTCCACAAATGTTTAAAGATAGCCCCACATATATAAAACTTTGTTGGTAAAAGAAGAAGAAAAGAAAATATTGCGGCAATACATCGCTCCCTTTTGTTCGACCTCTTCTTTCGAAACCTCTGCACGCTAGTTGTAAATCGAGCTCCTTGTTACCAATTCCTATGTACTATGTAGACTACTGCATCTTCATCTGTCAACACATATTTAGAATAATCTTTTATAATCACTTTTTATCTAAATCTGAACTCTTAATCTCCAATTTCTATTTCCAAACCCTGAATCTCTAAATCCTAATCCAAACCCTAAGCCTTAAACCACCAAATCTGAGCGTATCTATAAAAATCCAAAGATGACCAAATTCATTCCTGTTATCCTGTCTTCGTACCCCCACTATGATTCAAAGACTTAATCTCGTTCCTATTATCCAAAGGTTGGAGGCTTTGAGAAAGTGAAAGAAATGGAAAGGATGAGTGTCCTCAAAATGTTCTTGTATTTAGTTTTTCTCACACGCCCACTCACCTTGAATTTGCAGCGATGTCCATTGGGCATTGATTTTGACATATAAATTTAGTGAAACATGATAATGTGAGTTTGAGTATCTAAAATCAATGTTAGAATTATTTTTTTATCCATCTAAAGCTTTTGGGTACTTCTAATTAACATTCTAACCTCTTCATTGCCTAATCTTCGATAACTTCATGCATCTAGTTGAGTTCTACAAGTTGGACTTTTCCTAAAGAAAAACATATAGGTGCTATTTGGTAATGTAAAAAGATTTTGGTAAAGTCTAGCAAAAGTTTTTTTTTAAATGTTAAGTCTATCAAAATTTTAGCCCCACCCAAATGAAAATCCTGGGTCCGCCACTGATCTTAGAGGATGGATCAAACAATATGGCTATTTTAAATAGTTAATTATAATTCTTCCAATACTTCTCAAACTTTCTCATCATCACTTTAGCCATTCTTGTAGAAACAAAATCAAAATCACCTAATTTTTGTAATAACTCATTATGTATTGTAAATTTATTAAACATGAGTGAAATGTACTTGTGAGAGTGCTGGACCGGGCCTATTCTACCCAAGTCTAGTCCCATTTTGGCTGGGCTTTAAAATTATTGTCCAAGCTTAGCCCGCTAGGCTCAAAAATTTTTAAAAGCCCTATATTTTCGAGCTTGGGGTGGGCTGGGTACCCATTTTAACGGATTGAATTGAGAGGCCTACTGACATGCTCCTTATTACTCTCTTAAATCAAATCCGTTGTGTTTTTATATTTCGGTGCTCGGGATAAGTTACCAATCCATGCATTATTGTAAATTGCAATGGACCACTAAAAAGGCTTATGGTAAGTTGACATGCTTGAGAAAGGCTTCTTTATCTGGTAGTTCTCACCTTGCTGCCCTATGTGGCCTGTCTTTCCGTGAATGTGGCCTCTCTCTTGGGTTTTAGTCCCCTTGGTTGGGGTGAAATAAAAAAGTCGACAGCTTTATTGTAAGTTTTGTTTCGGTAAAAATACGCATTGTAAGTTTTGACTGTTGACCGCTTAATACCCCACTTTTCATTGTTTTCAGGACCACTAAGATTGGAAAGGTTGGTCCACTAAGATTGGAACGGTTGGTCCACTTCGAGCTAGAAACATAGTTGTCGATTCCATTTCGTTTCGGCTGGTATGGACAAAATTTTTCGTTTCGGTCCTCCGGCCAAAACGGGATGGGGCAAAAAAAATTATGGTTTGAGCTCCAATCCATTCCGACCATTTTAGTCCATTTTGGTCATTCTGGTCCATTTTGGTTGTCCATTTCGGTCAATTTCAGTTTTTAGCACAATTTTCATTTTTTAAAAAATCTTTTTCTCAATAATCCTATCAAGAAACATGCATAATTTATATTTTATTTTTATTTTTTATTATATATATATGTATATATATTTTTTTATTATTCCAAAAAGTTCTTCCGAAATATTTTGCCGAATTTCCGAAATACCAAAATATTCGATCTTAAACGCTAGACCTAAATAATGACCGAAACCGAATTGAGAACTATGGCTGGAAATCATTTCATCTATGGACCACCCATTCTTTTTCGTAACCACGGGAAATGGTACTCAGGCATTGTGCTTGGATATCATCTTGTGAAAATCGAGCCGTTCATCAAGTTGGGTCAGTAATTGTCCCACGCATGAATTTTTTTGGGCTGCTTCAGTAATCATTCAGGGCCGTCATAGTCATCATCCTCCAATTCTCAAGGCCTTACCCCAATGCATCTGCTTCACAAATATGAATTATTAATGGTATAATGAATATCGCTTCTCTTTATAAAAAAAAATGATGAAAGAGGAAATGTATTGTGATTTTTTTTTCCAATGACGTGGGTATCCGTGATGTCTTTGACCCGAGCGATGCCCTCTAAACCTATACAAACACACACCATGTAAATATAAGGTGGCTTGAAACACAAAACGTGGGAAACAAACCCACACCTTATGCCACTCCACCAACTCCAAGGTGGGTAAATTCACATCATAGTTATACAAATTAATCATATTTAGATGAGTACCCAGTAGCCGAAAGGAACGTGGGGAGAATGGACCCTGGTTTGGTGATCCAAACTATAGACCTGGTGGCCCCCACCTTAATCAACCCCCAAATCATGATCCGGGTTTAAACTTGGATGAGGTAGTGGATCGAATGTTTGAAATATTTTAATGTTGGTTTGCATGTGATAAAGTAAAAGGGTGCGGTGAAATAATTCCATCTGCCACCTACCTTTACTTTGTCAAGTTTGGTTGACAAAATAGAGCGAAAGAATGATCTCCAGCCTCTGTATCATAAACTTTATCGGACCGTCGCAACTTTTTTATCTCATAATAATAAGGTAATGTCTTGTAAAGTTAAATCCACGATAAAAAGTGTCTATTTCTCCGTAATGTCTCTCTCACTTTACTTTTATCTCACACGAAGCAAATGCAAACATTACTTTTGCACATTTTTTATCTAACCTTTACCATTCATGTGAGATTTACTTCACTGTTATTTTACAACAAACACCAGCTTCCTCGGATCTTGGGCTCTCGGCTTTGATCCAACCCATAGGATTAAAACTTGCACCCAAACCCCTTTGAATTATAATTAATGATCCAATCTAGTTTCAAGTCAGACCCCCTCATTTCAGCCCTA
Source organism: Umbellularia californica (assembly GCA_028538565.1). Taxonomy (NCBI): domain Eukaryota; kingdom Viridiplantae; phylum Streptophyta; class Magnoliopsida; order Laurales; family Lauraceae; genus Umbellularia; species Umbellularia californica. The sequence goes on along the minus strand of JAPQWN010000005.1, from coordinate 20,690,924 downwards.
GCATAGAGATTTTACTGTACTCAAAGACACCCCGGAATAAAGTGTTTTAACTTCTTTCTTTTTATTTTATTAAACTTCAGCCAAATAAGTATCAATTTGTATTTTTTCAGCATCCAGTAAATGTAAAGTAACTCCAACGTTCAAATATTCTCCCTTTACCATATTTGAATGAAAAAGTAGAGTGGAAAAATAAAATCTTAGCTGCCACTTTTTGTACCACAAGTTGCTTGTTTTTTACCTCATAAAGTTAGGTAAAGTATGATAAATTAAACCCAATACAAAAGATAAGTACTTTACTATTCCCGCTCTTACACTTTATTTCACAATATACTTTATCTCACTTTTTCTTTACCTCATCTTTGTCATGATGTGACATTTATTTTACCGTTACTTTACCACACATGTAAGCAAATACACCCTAAAAAAGCTACAAACTCCCGCATGGGTGTCTTCGTGTTGGTTTGCAATTGAATAAGTTGAAAGAGGAGTTGTAAGGACCCGTCCCTAGATATTATTTTTTTTAAATGATTTAATTAAAATTTAAATTAAAAAAATGAATGAGTAGAATTGGACACTTTGAATTAGGGCACAATCAAGATTCAGTTAAGGGAAATCAAATCATATTTGACAATTGGGCATGATTTGGCACTAATAAGACCTATTTGTAATTTTGAGGAAATATGAGGGGTTTTTCGTAATTCTGAAACATGGTCAATATGGGTCTCATTTGATAGAGGAATATTAATTATAAAACTTTAGTGAAGCATGTAGGCTCTTTTAATGTCAAATAGGAACAAGGAACGGATATACACAAGGGTGAGGAGCGGCAATTAATTTTTTGAAATCCTCACATGGGGATCCGGTCTTTTAGATTTCTTCTATTGACAGTTTTTTCTTTCTACTACTTTTGCCCCTCCTCGCTTAGTAATAAAATCATAAGAAAAGTTGGGGCAAAATTGTTTTTTTATTTCTTCAAAATCAAGTCATTCTAAACAAAATATTGGTTCTCCTTATACCACAAGTTTATCTCCTCCTCTTTCTCCTCTTTTCTTTTTTGCATTATTTCTCTCTTGGCTTCCAAATACAAATACTTAGTCTTTTTTTTTTAGGGGGATTCGGCGACGGGTCCCTGAACATTTCACTTTATTGCCATAGGTCCACAATCTTTTCTTATAGTGTGGTAGGTCCTTTTTCCAAATTTGAAAACCTAAAATGTCTAATTTACCCTTTCTTCAAATCATATCCCTTGATTAGTGGGATAAGCCATTAATAATGTCAACTATCATTAAATTACTTACGATTAATAAAATTTCACTAATAAGATTTTCAAATAAATTTCAAAAAAACACAAATAAATTTAAAAAATAGGAAACAAATTTCAAATAAATTTCTAAAAATGAAGTAAATTTAAAAAAAAAATTTCAAAAGAACACAAATAAATTCCAAACAATGAAATGAATTTAAAAAACGAAAATAAATTTCAAAAGAAAGAAAATAAATTTCAAAAAATGAAATAAATTTCAAAAAATGCAATAAATTTCAAAAGAACATAGATAATTTAAAAGTCGCAAATAAATTTCAAATGATCCAAATACATTTCAGAAAATGTAAATAAATTTTCAAAGAGGCAAATAAATTTCGAAAGATCTAAATAAAATTCAAAAAATATAAATAAATTTGAAAAGACGCAAATAAATTTCAAAAGACTAAATAAAATTAAAAAAAGCAAATAGATTTGAAAAAACGCAAATAAATTTTCGAAAAAACTCAGATAGATTTTCCAAAAACTTAGATAAATTTGCCTAACACACAGAAAGACTTATTTAAAAACTCAATTAAAATTTCCAAAATGAAGATAAATTTGTCAGAAACTCAGATAAATTTGTTAAAAACTCAGATAAATTTTCCAAAAACTCAGTTAAATTTGTCGGGAACTCAAATATATTTGCCAAAAACACAGATAAATTTCTCAAAAACGCAGATAGATTTGCTTTTGGGCTTTTGAAACCAGGTCAAACTTGACCCGACCTGACCCGGACTAGAACCTACCCCCTGGGTCATCTTCTTCCTCTTCTCGTTCTCCTGTTCTACAGCAAGAACCGGAAACGTTCTTGTAACGACGATGGCGCAAAGGCAGTTCAACACGGGGCTCCGGCGAGGTGCAGTGGTGATCCTCTTCTCTTTTTCCGGCAATGATGATGGCTCCGACAAAAAACTTGTCTTCTTCACCATTGAAAAGATCACAAGGAATCATTACCATCTTCTTTTTTTTATGGAGATCAGGGGCTCTTTTCGAAATGCGTGGCAGCTTACTAGGTGGATATTATAATAAGCGATGCAAGAAAGCCTCACGAGATTGTCCATCTGCAACAAAATCACGTGGTGTATGTCGGATATGCACATGGAGTAAGTCGGATTCTTCTTTTTCTTCTTTTTATTATTCAGCCTCATTATCTCATGCTGCCATCGATTCTCTAGATCTCGCCCTTTCCATCAAGAAAGATATCGCTCAGATCCAATCCCTCTACATCGAGATGGACCGCATGTGGCTCTAAGTCGGATCCAGACCCCAAACTGGAGACAAAGAAGACACTGGACAGAGGATCCAGAATCCCAGCATCGCCTGAACAGGGGTCCGCCGAAGAAGAAGGAAGGAACATTCGTACCACCAATCGCCGAAGAAGCCCAGATTTTTCTCCTCGGCGTCTTTCTGTTATGGCCCATTTATCTGATCAGGCTATCAGTTGCTCGATTCGAATTGCACAGAGGTTTGTGCGTCTTCTTCGATCAAGCAATCGTGGCCCACTCTGAATTTCAATATGGAAGACTTGCAGTTGAACTATGCCCTACAAACGAGGGAGAATGGAAGATTTAAAATTTTTAAATTCAAATTTTTTTTGCCTAAACAGGTTGAGAGGGCAAATTAGTCATGAAAATGTTGTTTAGGGACCTCTAGCCAAAATGTGTCCAGCTGTATGGACTACAGGCATTAGAGGAAAAGTTGATGGACTGGAGGCCTTACAAATCCAATATGAGGGACCTTTCACTAATTATCTCTTTTTTTTAATTATGCCCATCCATTGTCTATTATCTTCTTCTTCTTTCTTCAACACCTAACTTATTTGCACTGTTTCTCAAATACATCTATATAAGTACTTTGAAAAACCCACCTGACTTTTTTAATCTTTTTTGTTTGAGTTTAATGGATGCCTTTTTAATGAGTATATTTAAATGCAAATGTTAAACTTTTTTTCATTTCTTATGTGTTTTTGTTAATTACAATCACATCTTGATGTTATTTACTTTTTCTTTATTTTATGTTGTGATTTTTTTTTTTTTTTTTGATACCATGTTTTTTAAAAATCTGCCAAGAAAATTGATTTTTATTAGATTGGATTAAAATTCTAGGGCTATCAGGCTATGTCAATGAATAGATTAGATTAGCAAAAATAATGGACTACTAGATTATTTTAGGGATTTTTACCAAATAATTAAGCTTACAGTGCAATTAATCGATTTTATGAAGAAAAATAGTAGGGAAGATTTCAAAATGGGGCTTAAGTTTTTCATACATTTCATATCAGGACAAAATAAAAACCACATTTCAAGAAAGGCCTTGAGTTTTCCAAATAAATTTCAAAATAGGACATCCAGCCAAAATGCACCACCAGCTAGCCACTTTCCCCATTTTTTTAAATAAATTCCAAAATTGTCCTCAGATATTTATGTTGTAACGAGAAAACAGAGGATGGGTTCTCTCCCACTCTTCTCAGACTCCCTTTCTCCTCGACTCTCTTGGCAAGAAGCTCTAGCTGATGATGAAGGATCTCCACTGGCTATAGTTGAGTGCAGACGAAAACTACGTAGGTGGGTCTTTCTTCTTCTGCTTAGGTTGAAGATGCTCCTTAACATTGAAAGAAAGAATTAAATTGTTGCAGCAGCAGTTGTTTGCTGTCTTGAACTCAAACAAAAATCAAATAAAAATATAACAAGGCATTGGCTTTGGCTTCGAATTCCACTTTGAAATGGAAATCCTAAAATTAGAGATGTTGGTTCAAACTCCCATGACAATCTGAGTCATCTCCGATCCCAAGAGCCCTCCAATATGCATCACTAAACAACCAAACTAATACAGTGAACAACTTATGAAAATCCAGTCCAACTCTACTGGTTTGGATGATTGCATTAGTAGTATTTGTATCTCATTTAGTTACAACAGAAGAGAGAATCAAGGGAGTAGTTTCTATACACTATCCAGATTAGGTGGATAAGTATTGGTGGTTAGAGTACATGGGCTAGAATACATGGGCCACAGATGGGCCAGGAATATTATCTATCACCTCCCTTCAAGCTGATGCGGTCTTGGCTGAACGCAAAGCTTGGCTTGAAGATCACGGACACGAGCTGCATGTAAACCTTTGGTGAAGATATCTGTGACTTGATCCAACATTGAAATAAAGCGAACTTCAAGTAGTTTTTGAGCCACCTTCTCACGGACGAAGTGATAGTCAATTTCGATGTGTTTAGTCCGAGCATAAAACACCGGGTTAAAGGCAAGGGAGATGGCACTGACATTGTCACACCAAATAACAGGTATGTTTGACAATGGTATGTGAAGATCGCGGAGGAGGGAGCATAGCCAAGTGACTTCAGCAGCAGTATGTGCCAAACACCGATATTCAGCTTCTGTAGAGGAACGGGCCACTGTGGGTTGCTTCTTAGCACTCCAAGAAATTGGGTTAGGACCCAAGAAAATGCAAAACCCGCTAGTGGAGCGACGATCATGTGAAGAACCGGCCCAATCAGAATCACAGTAGGCTTGGAGGGAAAATGGGCCCGGTCGAAAGAGAAGCCCATAGTGGATGGTTCCTTTGAGGAAGCGAAGAATTCGCTTGACAGCAATCATATGAACATCAATTGGGGCATGCATAAACTGACACACTTGGTTGACAGCGAAGCATATGTCCGGACGAGTCAAAGTAACATATTGAAGTGCACCAACAAGACTGCAATATGTGGATGGATCTTGTAATGGAGATCCGTCGAATGGACTAAGTTTGGACTTGGAAGCGGGAGAGCCAACCGGTTTACAGCCATCCATATCGAACTTGAGAAGCAAATCAGTGATGTACTTCACTTGGGAGAGAAATAAACCGATTTTACCGCGTTTCACTTCAACACCAAGAACGTATGTCAGTTGGCCCAAATCTTTCATTTTAAAGTGTAAGCCCAGTTGGGAAATAAGACGCTTAATGAAGATGGGGCTGCTGCCAGTAATGATGATATCATCTACATAAAGTAGTAAATATGGGATGCAGCCATCACCTTTGCGAACAAAGAGTGAGGGGTCAGATGTTGATAAGAAAAAGCCCAAGTCCAGTAACTGTGACGAAAACTTTTCATACCAGGCTCGAGGTGCTTGTCAGAGGCCATAGATGGATTTGATCATGTGGCACACATGAGTTGGTTTGGTAGGGTCAATATAACCTTGTGGTTGAGCCATAAAGACAGCCTCACGAAGATCGCCATGCAAGAAAGCACATTCCACATCCAATTGACAAAGTGGCCAATTATAAGCAGTGGCTAAGGCAAGCACCATGCGAATAGTGGTGTGTTTGACCACTGGACTGAAGGTATCAACAAAATCAATACTAGGTTGTTGATTGAAGCCCTTAGCAACTAAACGTGCCTTATAGTGATTGATACTCCCATCTGAATTTCGTTTAATACGGTATACCCATTTACAACCGACCACATTCATGTGTGGCTCATGTGGGACTAAGGTCCAAGTGCCAGTTAGTTGTAAGGAAGTGAACTCAAGATCCATTGCGGCCCGCCATTCGAAAGATTTTGCAGCCTGGGAATAACAAGTGGGTTCAGCTAATTGGGAGACAGCCAATAAAGCACGAGGTAAAAGGTGTTTGGTGCCCAACCAAGATTTTTTCTTGAAGATGCCAGATTGGGACCGTGTTTGCATGGGATGGTGGCGAGTAGGAATTGGTGGAGGTGGTGGTGGGGTAGTAACAATGGGTATGAGGTTTAGTGTGGATGAGCAGGGACTATTGCTTGAATAAGGTAAGGCCTGAAGTGGGCTAAGCTGGGTAGTAATTGGACTGGGCATAGACTGGACTGGGTTGGACACAAGCTGATGTGGGTTGGGGTCGGTCTGAGCTGGATTGGTCAGGGCCTGACATGGGTTGGATTGGGCCTGAGTTGGATGGAGCATGGCCTGGTTTGGGTTGGGTACGGTCTGAATTGAGATGGGCTGGGCACTATCTGAGATGAGTTAGGAAGTAGCCGGAGATGGGTTGGGTACAATCCTAGGATGAGGACAACTTGGATTGGTTTGTAATGGGGTGGACATTGCTTGAACTGGGCATGGCCTGGAGTGGCTTGAACTAGGTACTGGGCACACACTGGGATTAGTGATTTTGGATGGGAGCCACTGATGAATGGTCCCAAAAATAGCTGACGAGTCTGGATGAGTGGTGGAGGGAGCAACGATAAAGATTGACGAAAAGGAAATGTATTTTCATCAAAAACTGCGTGTCGCGAAATATATAGGCGGCCAGATTTAACATCCATGCAACGATAGCCTTTGTGATTAAGACTATATCCTAAAAACACACAGTGGCTGGATTTAAAGTCAAGTTTGTAAGGCTAATAAGGCCTAAGCCATGGGTAACATGCACACCCAAAAATTCTAAGATGGGTATAGTCAGGGTTATTTGGAGAAGCTGATTGAACAGGGTAAAGATCATGTTCAATGGGGCCTTTGAATAGCATCTTCCCCGAAGCTTTGTCCTTCACACAAAAACCAGTGTCATCAAAACAAAATAACAGTGGTTATCACGAGAAAATTGTGGGACAGACAAGAGATTAGCAGAGGCATTTGGACAATGTAAAACATTACAAAGAAAAAACTTGGAATTTGTTGTGTGTAGAGTGGCATTACCCGTGTTGGAGATGGAGAGGCCAGCCCCATTACCGACTTGGACGGTGTCAGAACCATGATAGGGAGTATGAATTGAGAGATTATCTATGTCTGAGGTAACATGGTGAGTGGCTCCAGTGTCTGAATACCAGGGTTGTGACAAAGAGGGTTGATGAGAAGCAACCATGGCAGCAAGTTTTTGAGGCGGATGTCCTCCCTGGTAAGCAAAATCCATTCGATGGAAGCAGTCAATGGCAAGATGACCAACTTTGCCACAAATCTGGCATGTGTGGCGTGGTTTTGAAGCACCTGGGCTTGGACGAAGTTGGCGTTGACTCGAAGCATCAGAAGAAGCACCTGGGCTTGGACGAGGACTAGAGTTCCGAAAGGAACAAGCAGATGAGCCAGAGTATCGTCGTTGGTGAGTATTGGAATCTGAAGTGCGGCTTGGAGCAGATGATTTATTGGCGACAAAGGCAGTGGAGGAGTCACCGGTTACTTCGTCAGCAAAGCTTAGTTCTTCACACACGAGGAGGGTGTGAAGTTCTTCCAAGGAGACAGGATCATGACGTGACCGAGTACGAATGGAGGTTTGAAATGGCCGATACATAGAGGGCAGGCCGGATAAAGTGTAGAGGATAAGATCTTCCTCACTGACTGGAGCTCCGCAAGTTGCAAGTTGATCAGCAATAACTTTAAGTTGATGAAGATACTCTTGCATGGAAGAAGTGCCTTTCTTGATGTGCTGAAGGCGTTTCTTGAGCTCGATGATGTGGGATCGAGAGAGGGAACCATAACGTTGTTCCAGAGAGTCCCACGCATCTTTTGCGGTGTTCTTGCCAACGATGTATGGGAGAGCAGAGTCTGATAGTGTAGCATTGATCCAGGATAGAAGGGTTTGATCCCGGTCAAACCATTCTGTGAATGCTGGATTTGGCAATGTTTTGCCATCTGTACCAACAGTTTCCCTAGGTGGAATTGGCTTGGACCCGTCGATGAAGTGTTCAAGATGATGACTTCGCAAAATGGGTTGAAATAGTGATTTCCATAACAAGAAGTTGTTGCTGTCCAGTTTGATGGGTATCAGATTAGCAATATTGGAGATGACGAGAGTGGGTGTGGGTGAAGATGAAGATGAGGTCATGGTGATCATGGAAGAGGAAGCTGATGAGGCCATGAGGATGATGAAAATGAGTTGGGTGTGGCAACTGTTGACGTGGAAATGGACTGAGGATGGGAATAATGTAGTTTGTTATCAGGTGGTGTAGTTTGAAGGGACTGTTTCAGTTTGGTGACGAGAGAATAGGAATTGTAAGGATAGGATAGGATCGATCTGCTCTGATACCATAATACAGTGAACAACTTATGAAAATCCAGTCTATTGGTTTGGATGATTGCATTAGTAGTATTTGTATCTCATTTAGTTACAACAGAAGAGAGAATCAAGGGAGTAGTTTCTCTACACTATCCAGATTAGGTGGATAAGTATTGGTGGTTAGAGTACATGGGCTAGAATACATGGGCCGCAGATGGGCTAGGAATATTATCTATCACAAACAACCTGCCTGTAGTGAACCTAGCCATCTCCATCCAACCAAACAAGCCAACTCAACCCACCATCATTGACCCTTTCCATCTCTCTCAATTCATCTCACTTACCCATCTCAGAGCCCTTAACCACTTGCATCTCAACCCATTTTCATCACCTCTCTCACTCACCACACACAGCTCACTAACACCTCTCTATTTCTCTCACTAACCCACCCACAAACCATGTAGGAAATCTGATCTGTCAAACCATTCCCTGCCACTCCCACCTAGCCACCCAGTCAAGCAGTCGTTCCCAAAACCCACACTTCGCAACCTCCAGCTCAACAGCCAGGTTACCAAACCGTCCCAAGCCTTCTCAGCAAGCCAAACCCATCTCTCTCCCTCTCTCTCTCATCCTTTACAAATCTCACCAGCACCTTCATCATCGCCCAGCATTATCACTCATCTCCAACTCACCAATCTGGTCAACCAAGTCATCCCAAACTCATTCTGTTTTCTCTTTGCAACATAAATCTCTAAGGACAATTTTGGTATCTTTTTAAAAAAATGGGGAAAGTGGCTGGCCAGTGGTGTATTTTTGTTGTATGTCCTATTTTGAAATGTATTTGGAAAACTTAAGGCCCATTTTGAAATGTGGTTTTTATTTTGTCCTGATTTGTAATGTACCCAAAACTTAAAGCCCCATTTTGAAATTTTCCCAAAATAGTAAAATCACCATTTAGTTGTTCGTACTTATCTTTTGACCATTTTGCCCCAACTGATGATATCGTCAAATCCTCTTCATATCCCTTTGTATGAAGTAACCCAAAGCCTAAGTTCTCTTCGTCTTCCTTCCCTTGGACTGCGCTTTTCACAGTGGAGAAGAGATTGAGGGCTTGGGGATCACAGGGTAAGACTCATTTCTTCTTCTCTTTTATTTCTTTTCGTTTTTTTGTTTCATCACTTGCCACATTTCCAAGGTTGATGTTTGCTGGGTTCTTTTCTTCGCTGCAATTTCTCTTAGTAGAGATCTTTTATTCTCAAGATGTTATTCATTTATTGAGTTGGTTATGGTGATTTTGTTAATTGAAAAAAGTTGGGTTTATAGATCTTGGAGTTTTGTTCTAAGCAATGAATCTGAAACTTCTCTTTCACTGCCTTTTCTGTTGTGTTTGTCTTAAAAGGGATTTATTCTGATCTCGGAGTTGTGTTCTAAGCAGTGAATCTGAAACTTCTTTCACTACTTTTTCCGTTGTGTTTGTCTCAAAAGGGGTTTATTCCATTGTACCTTATGAATGTTGGCGGTCCTTGGAGATTCCATTCTATCTTGAATGGGGTTAGAGCTTTGTCTTCTTCTTTAGGTGTTGTTTCCCATCATGTGGGAGGGAAATCAAATGTTGTTGCATTTTTATTGGTTAAACTAGGGATAGACAGGGATTATGTGTTTGTTGTGCTTAGATGTGGTTGTTGTGGATTTCTTGTTTTGGTGTGGTGCAATATAGTGGATTGTGATTGTTTGAGGGTACTATAAGGTTCATCGTGGCCTTTGCTTACATAGCACTGCCCCATTGTTGTCTCCCTTTCCATTCAAGATTTTTTTTATGGTAGGTCCAAAAGCATCCAACAAACAGAGTACTTTGAAGATTCTCCTTTGTAGAAGGATTCAAACTCTTAACGGACTTAAATTCATCTAAATGGACCACTAACACATGAAAGGATAAATGTGGAAGGACAAGTTATCTCAATTGTATCCGTTACATTTCCATTTCTTTTTTAGTTTTCTCACTTGTCATCTTATTCCACCTGAAAGGAGTTCTTCCTCCCAATCTATATGTGTACAGTTTCATGTTTTAAGTGCACAAGTTCCGGAATCCAAGAATCTGGACATACAGACACTTCTCAAGGATCACTGGATACGTATTTGGAGAACTTGGCATCCATGACTATTATTTTCAATGACGCACACTGTAAATCTGAAGAATTATGAGACTGCATTTTTTTCGCATACATTATAAATCTGAAGATTTGAGATCCAGCCTTGGGGCATGTATTTAAAGCAGGGTCTTTTTTTTTTTTGGTTGCATGAGTGCTTGTTGGGGGTTTGGGGTGGGTGGGTTGGTTTGAAGATAGGGAAGGGCCATTCGGATATAGAGCTCTAAATACTTTAGATTTGATAACTTGTTTGTTTGTCAATTTTACTCAGAGCTGAACCAGAAAAAAAAAATCATGCATGGAAATTTAATAGCATTTTTTGCAGCATTGGGGAATCCTTTGCTCATCATAGGAAGAGTTGGCGCATTTGTTCTTAATGTTGGCCGCTGCCTTATTTAGAGTTATGACGGCAAAGTCTATTAAAGAGAAGTTAGCTTTTTTAATCTGTGCTGGATGCAAGATAGTAGCTTCGATAATTTGGCTCAATGTCTAAAAAAACCTATTGCAGCTCTACCTCTTTTCCTTTGTCCTTGTTGTTTCTATATTGACGAGTAGTCTCCCAACTTGTCCTAGTGCTAGGATGAACTCATCTGCTAAGAGTTCTTCATCCTCGTTCAAAAGTGAATGGTACCTGTACCTGTTGTCTTTATAAGCTTCGATGACACATTCTCTATGTATTTGTGTGGGTCCTAGAGGTAGAAGAAAATAGTCACAGGCATTAGAGTTAATGTCTACATATTCTATCAGTTGGTTTCGCTATGTATAAGGACTCTATGCTATTGTCCTTTTGTTGCATTCCCATAGACAAGCTCTAGCAGAGAGAGAAGAAATGTTGTGGTGTCTCTTGCATGATGGGTGTATGCTTTTATATCATAAACCATGTTGAATATCAACCCTTAACTACTATAGATGAGGCTCTATCCTAGCTTTTCATTTGGGATAGTGATCAGAAGTTGGCTTTTTATTAACAAACATTACGACATTGATCGTGAGGAAGCATTGTTGATGTGTGTGTGTGTGTATTTACAAGTTTCCTTTTAATAGGTGTATATACCCAGTCAAAGTGGGACATTTTTACATCAATTCCAACTGTTCAAATATTGGGAACAACTGTTGGCATCTAAGTCATTAATTCTTTGTTAGAGTTGGAATCTAAGTCATAAATTCCCTTTCGTGTTTTTTGCCCATTTTGGTTTTATGGTTCTATTTGGCATGCGTATTTTGGTCATTGTTTTTTTTTTTTTTTTAAGTATTACAAAAATCCCATGCTTTAAGGGCATTTTGATAAAATTGCAAGGAGAAGCCCCTTCTTTTTAGGTTTCTCAAGGAAGAAACCAATGCTCTCTCTCCCCTCTTATGGACTTCAATAGCTATTTCATGGCCTTACGAGCAGACAACTGGGTACATCCATTGGACCCTTCTTTGCATATGGCTAGAACCTAAAACCCTTGTGCATTCCCATAGACAACTTTTTTTTTTTTTTGTGGTTGAAGTTTTTTATTTGGGCTGTATTTGGATGTACCCCAACTCATATATTGGGATCGTATATGTCAAATGGAAGGGAAAAGTTTCTCACTCTACATTTCTAAGATCTTTTTGTTTGTATTTGAAAAGCATGTTTGCACACAAAATTCCCCAATCTTATCTATGGGAATGTGGGATGGAGAAAATGGGCATTCTAGCCATTATAATATACTGTGTGTTTAGACATCATTTGGAAAGCCCTTTTCCTTTTTATACCTTTGGATTCTCTGGGTGGAACTCAAAGGAATGCACTTGAAATGATATGTGATTGGAATTTATGTGAACGTGGAGAAACCTAGCCTGAAGTTAGGATCTGTGCCTTCATACCTTACTTTTGGTCTATTAGTAGAACTCAACATCCAATCTTTAATATGATGATAATGATGATGTGGGATGGAGGGGGAGGGGCTTGCAATTGAGGTTGATTGGGGTTGGGGCACTGATATTGCCTCTAGGGAATAATTTTGTAATGACAAGGAAGATGGGATTTAAAGGGTGATAGATGAAAAAGCTCTTAGATTCTCTTAGAAAATTTTACAGGATATATACATTGTTGGTAATGATGTAACATGTGTGTGTCTCTGTTGTGGATATCCAATGCACTAATTTTTTTCCCATGTTGCTCCAGATCAATATTAATGGTTTGTTTCATTATGTCAATTGAATGAAACTTTCTCATTTTGCAGATGGCAGACCATAATCTCGGTCCATTAGATGGTTCTGTCTTATACAATCAAGAAAATCATATCTCTGAGCAAATATGGAAAGAGAAGGTATGATTGAAAGGGTTCTTTCAGATTTTGAATTATTTTGTATTTATGTCAAATAATGTGAGGTGCTGAAATTCATATTTGCACATTCTAGGAACGTGGCCATCTGCGTGCCATTCCTGTAAACAGCAAGAAAGATACATGGGAGCTAAATGACAATCAGTGGGAGCTCATCCAACAAACAGGTTTACATCATTTGGCTAAGATTGAAAAGATTAAGACAGATCATTCACTAATATCGGCTCTAGTTGAAAGATGGAGACCAAAGACCAATACGTTCCATCTAAATAGTGGTGAGGCAACAATCACACTTGGAGATGTTGCGCATATATATGGTCTCCCCATCAATGGGCCTCCAGTTACGGGTCGTGCATTTTCATCCTTTGATCAAGTGCAATCTGTTTGTAATGATTTATTGGGAATAGCACCAGATGTTAATTATGATTGTAATGGAGTCCAAATCAAGTTGAAATGGATTAGGGATAACTTTGCCGCCACACCCAAGACTCGCATTAAGGACCATGATCAGAGGCGGACACGTGCATATTTGTTTTCTCTCGTGACAGGGCAGATTGTTTCAAGTTCGGGTGGGTCAAGGGCTGCATATATATTAGAGCTTTTTAGAAAATTTGAGAAGTATGCATGGGGCTCGGGGTGCTTGGCAAATCTCTAAAGGAATTTGGCAAAAATTACAACCATGTCAAAGGCAGGAAAACCAATTAGAGGCAAGAGGAATAAGGGCAAGGACGAATAGGCTTCCTCTAAGACCTTAACCGGGCCATTACAGCTACTCCAGGTAAACAAATATATTGAATCATCTGCATGTATTTGTCCTAAAGTGCATAACATAATATATGCTCTCTGTTGAACACTCTCAAGTATGAGAGTGCACATCAACATAACCCGGTGAGTATGTGGTCGAATCCACATGGAGCAATGCTTCAATTTATAAACCTTCCAACTCAAACATGTCCTAATTGAAAACTAAATCTATCCTAAATAAGAAACTTAACAAATTAGAAGAAAATTTCTAATAACTGAAAATTAACAATTAGAACTCTCCAAATATACAAAACAAACCAAAATAAGAAAATTCTAGGATAAACAATCCTAAGTTAGCTAAAAGCACACACAAATCAAACAACCAAAATAATATATAAAAAAAACAAAGAAAAACTCCCTAAAATAAATCCTACTTGCCAAAAAAAAAAAATTACAATGCAAATATGAATGATTTATGAGGCCCTAAATTCAAAAAATGCAAATATAGACAAGTTTCTAAAAATCTGATACATGCTAAGAAATTCTAAGTATGAAAACAGCTACACAGGCCCAACTTTACTTGACTCCACGACGAAACTAACATGACCTAAACCTAAATCTAATGGCTAGAATCAATACTGTGATTATGCATGAACCCCACAAAAGAAACAGAAGTGAAAAAAGAGTTAAAATAAATAGGATATGAATGCAACAAAACTGTGCACTTTGTTGCCTTTCTTCCTTATGTTCCGTCATGTGGGTCACCTTAGGTCCGAATTTTTCTTGAATAATCAGTCATTAATCATCGAGTTTGAGTTGGGCCTATTCACATATAAGAATAGGCCTATTCACGTAACTTAACATCCATTTGATTTTATTTCTTTTTGGGGCATTAATCTAACATCTATTTGATTGTGTTTAGATTTGGGCCTATTCACGTATAAGAATAGGTAGGCCCATATGTGAACCAAGAGATTGAAAAGTCAAGATTCAGTTCCCATTGTGCAAGATGTGGGCGAGGAGACTGCAAAACCATCACCACCTAACAAGTATTTTAGAGGCTTGTGCACAACTTGATTCCCAAAGTGCAGATGATATAAGTATTTGCTTCAACAACATTCAAACTGATTATGTGCATCAATAAATCAATTTTCTTTTTCTACTGAAAATGAGTTTTATGTTTGCAGTTTGTTTGGACACCATATAACGATTTTAAAGGCCTATCAAAATTTGTAAGTGCAACAGATAAAGCTCTATTCACCTCATCCACAGTCTTGATCTATTTTTGGGTTGCCGAGCGCCATTGCACAGAGAGAGTGATGAAACAATTTGGACTTATACAAATTGTCCCACCTAAATTTTTTAGGCCTTTAGACCTTACAGAAAGGGCCATTCTAATGCAGGTGAACTACAAGGATAAATTGAAAAAGGTCAATGACATGCGGAACCAAAGGTCGCAATCGATCATTACAGGAGATATGGATGATGGTAGCCCGCACTCGGACGTGTACTTTGAATGGTACAAGCCCATAACCAAGCTTCGTATCGGGCGCCCACAAATTGCAACCATTCCAGAGGATCTTCACAATGATGGAGTCGGAGAATATTTGAATGTCCCTCCTGAAGGAGAAAAATCTGCTCTAGGATTTGTATCTGCCCATGTAAGTCTAACTTCAATTGGATTGCTTTTATGTTAGATTCCAATAAACTGTTTAATAAAGTAGTTGTTGTTCAATCCAACAGATTTTTAAATTTTCGGACAATCTCCTTTCATCTATTGATGAGGCAGCTAAGTGTCGGACCAAAGCCAATGGAAAGATCTTATGAGTGTTATGCGTCATAAAGTAATTGGTTTAAAAGCTACTTGTGTTGCGGGGTTTGAGAATTGCTCTCTCGATGATCTAGTACACAATCAACCTGATGATGAGCGGATGAAGGTATGAACACATATTTAACAATTTCGAAAAATGATATTTAAATTTGCATATAATGGAGCACTTATGCAAACATGCCTCTGGATTGTAGAAACAAAAGTTGGATGTACGTACGGAAGAGAAGGTCCATTCTCCCCCCTTCGTGAATGAAGACCAGTCATTTTTAACACCAAAGTTACCCCAATGTTCTACCTCTCAACGTGGCAAGGTTTTAAGAAGCCCTGACAGGTTTAGCCCAATTAGCTCAAGATACTTGACAAGTCCTCCTGCTCCTCGTTTGGACAGTCCAATGAATCCTCAACTCCTATTAGTCCACGAGATACTATCCACTCCATCACATCAGGTTCCGCTGTTTCCAAATGTGAAGTGGTCCCCGACAACAGACATTCCAAGCTTGATTATAAAGGTTAAAGGACATATGCGGGAAACAAGACTTCCGCCTAGGCTGGCAGATTATGATTGCAAGGGTTCTTGGGTCCGCAACAAAGAATACCGTCTGACACAAAGTGAGAAAGATATCCTCGAAATCGTTTGGAACGAATATCACAAAAAGTAAGTTTGTATAAAAGTTTTCCTTGAAGAATTCCTCAATAATACCTCAATTTGATTTTACATTACCATGTACATTCAAGGACGAAAAGCTTTATCTCCTCTGTAAAAATGAGGACCCCGAAAATATGTGGAAGCTTTTGGGTTGTCCTTGGATTGATAATTTTGTAAGGCGATCATAAAGTTTCATTTAAGTCAAAATCCTTAAATTGTCTAATTATTCAGTTTATCTCAAAGTTAATTTATTTATTTGTTTTTTGTTTAGGCAATGGATTTTTGGCTGGATAGTCTGAAGGAGAAGTTTCCATATGCCCATATGTTCGCTACATATTTATCTGTAAGTGCAATTTTGACTATTATTCTTTAGCTGTATCCTATTGAGATTATGACTAAGTGTTGTGTAATTGATCATTACTCTATATGTGCACATTTGCTAGTTGTTATATTTGAATCCAAAAGTGAACAAATCATCCATACGAAAACAATTTGAAACACCAGAGAAAGTATTTAATTATCACATACGCGAGATGGAGATACTAGTGTTCCCAATATGGAACCATGACCATTTTTTCCTCCTTGTGGGAAATGTGGATAACTCAAGATGAGAATGCTATAACAGTATGCCTCGCGAAGAGGATGTTGCTTTCGTTGAGAGTTATGTGAGTATCCGTTTAACTCCCCAAGTAGAAAGATTATTTGGATCCCAACTAACATTATTGTGTGATGGACATTTCAGATACTTTAGATAAATGATCGATTGTCACAAATGGGTTGGGGGGACCCATTACTATGGGACATTCTATTCATGGACTGTCCACAACAAATGAACTGGTGACATTCTTTATTCCTAACTTTTCCACTTCTTCTTCTAAGAATTTCTATACATTTAAATTGCTAAAATTTGCAGCGATGATTGTGGAATCTTTGTGTTGGCATATGTTGATCACATCTTACACAAGAAGCCTATGCAATTCACCCAGGAGGACATGCCGTACTATCGTGAGAAGATTGTCTATGATTGCTATGTGCGGCAGACAGGTCTTCAACTAATCAGAGAAGCTAAAGTACTTGAAGGAGACCAATCATGATTGGTTGATTCATGACCTTTTTGTAAAGCTTTTTTGTGTAGTTATGCCAAAGGGGACATTGATCATATTTTGTATACATATACCAAAAGGGATCAGCAGGTTTTGATCCCTTTTTTATTTTAATTTACTTTGCAAGATATTTAAGTGGGAATGAATGCTGATCAAATGTATCTGAATGGAAGCTGAATATATGTGAATGAATCATATGAGACGTAGTATGAGTTTTTTGTAAAGATTTTTTGTGTACATATGCCAAAGGGGATATGCCAAAGGGACCAGCATGTTTTGATCCTTTTTTCTTCTTTTTTTTTTTTTTTTTTTTTTTTTTTTTTTTTTTTTGTTTACATTGCAGGATATTGAAGTGGGAATGAATGGGCAAATATGTGTCTAAATGGAAGCTGAATATGTGTAACTGAATTATATGAGACATAGTATGTTTGCAGAATTTTTGTCTAGGACCAATTTGATGGAAGAGTGTATGAATATGGGTCTATTTCATGCAATAAGTTTTTCTTCTAGGATATTCTATGGAAGTGTCTATCAATGCAATGACAGTAATGAAGTTTGTAGTGTATGAGATTATGGCCATATGCATGAAATGTTTTATTCTACTGAAGTTTGTACAGGTATCATGTACTGTTGGATTTCTGAAGTGAATTAGTCTACTAGAGTTGATGATATCGTCAACTGAAATTGAATATTTAGGGAACACAAAATTGTAAGATGCAATTGGCAAAAACATTTGGTAGTTATAATTGCACTCAAAATCAGTCATCAAACCAATGGAAATAAATTGGCAGAAACATTTTGGTAGTTACCATGATTGGGTGGAGGAAGCCCGTCAACTTTTACTTACTAATCGAGGCTCGAATTTACACCACTAGAAAACCTTATTGTATAATGTAATTTCAGCTATCCTTACACTCAAAATCAGTCATAAAACCAACGGAAAGAAATTAGATCTTCATTTTGGTAATAACCAAGATGGGTAGATGAAGCCAGAGATGACGATATCGTCAACTTTTAGTTTCTACGTGAGGCTCATATTTACACCACTAGAGAGCCTTACTGTATGATGTAATATCAGCTATCCTTACACTAAAAATTAGTCATCCGACCAATGGAAAGAAATAGTCTAATGAAGCATTTTGGTAGTTAACAAGATGGGCAGAGGAAGCCAGAGATGACGATATCGTCAACTTTTCACTACGCAAAGTGTCAACATCACAGTCTAGGATCTCCAAGTCTTCAGCTATAAAAAAACATAGCTGGAGCTGAATAACCAAGTTCACAGGCTGCAAGGGACAATTGATATTTAGTACCTCTCATCATTCACACGGTGCCCATCTCTTAGCATTTTGGGCACTGCAAGTAATAACTCATGAGTTATGACTATCTAAATGTCCACATTTTTAGACATTCCAACCCACGTTAACAACTTTGCAAATATTCTCTCAACAAAAGTAAACGTGGATCAATTGCAATTCACTTCTACACTTTACTGATATTTATTAAGCTCCAATCTTTTTTTCTTTTTTTTGGTAAAACATGTGTTTTTTTATGTGATCTTCTGTAGATGGATCAACAAGGATACTAATCAACAACAATTTCATTAATGTAGAAGTATGGTATGGATGAAAAATAAATCTTTTTATAGAATTATTTACTCAGCTCCAGGTACTCTCTACTCTTAACATTAGACCAGAAAATAGGCTTGTTCATGTGGGGCTGGTTTGTTAATCTGTGTGATCTATCTTGAAGATATCATCAATTTCTCTTCACCAATTAATGCCCATATAGACAACTATTGATATGCAGAAGCTGTAAAATACATTTTTATTCAAAGATGATAGCAAATATTCTCCACATAATACCTCAAAAGCATGTACATATATTATCATCTTCATGTATATAAATACAAATTTACAAAATATCATCAAAACATCATCACTGGATACCATGATTCAACAACTTGTAACATGGCCAAAAAATGTAATTGCATTCCTAATGCCTAAGCTGGAGGATTCCTGCATGTTTGCCTATTATGACCTCATGTTTTGCAATGTGGGCAAGTAACCTGTCGTCGCAGCCGATCTTCTGTCCTTATCCGATTCTTCATTGGCCTCCCAGGTTGCCTGCGTGCATGTGGTGGTAAGATCCGTTGCCCACTTAGTTGATCCCATTGGAGTCTATCACGAGTGCCATGAATTATGTCATTATAGGCATGCCAGTACATCTCAGTTGAGAACCAATGTTCACAAAAATCATAAGGATTGTAGCGCCGAAGTTTAATTGCTGAAACCGCATGTGAGCAGGGAATTCCAATCAAATCCCATTGACGGCATGTACATGTTTTCTTATCGAGGTAGACGATATCCGTGTTGATGGACCCTCGGGTTTCCGTCCTCTCCTTCCGCCCCGGGGGCTGCCTAGGTCTCGGCGGAGGAGGGAAATCGCGGGTATCAACTTTTTGTACGGGTATGCCAGATTTACTATTCTACTTGGAATTTGGAATGGTGATGATCCGGAGATTCACCTTCACAAGTAAAAAGGAAATCGATCATTCTTTCTAACTTTTCAAATTGCATAAATATTTAATAAAAGAGACAAGTTTGTTTTTTAGAATGTCGTAGGAGGCGTTTTTTTTTCTGTTTATTTACCGTGAAAGGCGATTTTACAAAACTCATCAAATATGAAAGACA
Organism: Umbellularia californica; assembly: GCA_028538565.1. Taxonomy (NCBI): domain Eukaryota; kingdom Viridiplantae; phylum Streptophyta; class Magnoliopsida; order Laurales; family Lauraceae; genus Umbellularia; species Umbellularia californica. The sequence goes on along the minus strand of JAPQWN010000005.1, from coordinate 20,671,199 downwards.
AGAATTGTGATTTCTTTTTGTCTCTTTAAAAAAATACAAATTACAATAGAAAAGAAAGAAAAGGAATCTAACTTCTCAGGAGATTGTGGGGACACGTTCAGATCGACGGTCGCAAGTCATGTATGGACTTCGCCATCGTCCTTCAAATGAGAACGTTTGATGCTTCGATTCTTCGGCTTGACTCCAACCTCAGTTTTTTAAAGGATAAGGACCAAGAGGAGGTTCTATATCCAATGAAAAACCGAGTAAACAGGCTGAAAAGCCGCGTTTAGGCCATGTTGTAGAAAGAGGAGATCTTGGGGGGGTGGCCCCCCAAGGGACTTTGATCACCTTGTAGTGCTTCTAGCGGTAGAGCAGCAGGACTTCGTCTAGATTTCTTCGGAAGAATGCAAGTGTGCAGACCAGTGGAAAGTTGAAAAAAAGATCAAAGGTTGCAAAGTTGTCCAAGTTCTCTCTCTCTTTGGAATGGACCTCCTTTTATAGGCTTTTGGTAGCCATAAGGTGGTTTATGGGCATTGATGGCCATGATGAGAGAAATGATGGTATTGATGAGAGGAGTTACAAGTTTTATTTCTTGATTTTGTAACTCCTTTTTCTTGGCTTGTGATTGGCCGATGAAGGATAATGGGCATTTAATCGCCTTTAATCTTCATGATGATGGGAGTTTCATGGGTTTAATGCCATGATTGCTTGGATTTGTAACTCCCAAATGCTTGAATCTGATTGGGCCGTCCAAAATAATGAGTTAATGACCGCATAAAGTTGTCATAAACGGATCAATTAACGACATTAAGTGGTCACCAGGGCATGTGAAGAGTCACGGGCCGCGCCGCGTCTTTTGATATTCTTCTTGTGATCATCACAGGTGGATCCGCACATTATTTGATGTCGGATTGCGATGCAATTTCAGACATTGATTGATGTTGGTAGGCCGGTTACATCTGTCTTGTCGATTTCACGATCGGTCGGACAGAAAGTGTACTTTCTTGGTCAGCCGGTTGGCGATCGTGGAGCGATCAGTGATGATTTCATGCTTTTGACGGTGGATCCGAGATGTCGGTGAAGATCAGTGGTTTTCAAGCATCAAAGATTGAATTTTTAGAAAATCACAGAGGCAGGAACACTCGAAACGCGAAAAGGATCGTAAAACGGGCCATTCGGAGAGAAATCCGGCGACCCGGATTTGCAGGGTCGCCGGAGACCATGCACCCAGGGTCGCAAGCGACCTTGGGCCAAGAATTCATGGGCACCAGTCTGACGAGCTTCTAGTCTACGGGAAATCTTAGTTTCCTTGTGCAAAATCTTATCTACGTAAGGAGTAACTAATGTCTGCATTATTTGAGATTTTTCATGCCGTACCTAGAAGAGGTCCATCAGTTTAGCCCGGATTGACTCAATTAGTTGTGTAACAGGAAACTCTCTTGTTTCCTTGAACAAGCTGTTTGTGGACTCCTCAATGTTAGTTGTAAGCATATCATATCGACGTCCATCAATAAATGCATTTGCCCAGTGTTCTTTTCCAATAGTTGTAATATAATCATAAGCCCCTTGGTCCACATCCCTAATTTCAGCCATGTACCTTTCATACTCACACAAACGATAGGCCCTTGCGGTGCACCAAAATTTAACAAAGATGCCTTCATTTTTAAACTTTCCTTGAATATTACTTGCCATATGTTTACAGCAATAGCAATGTTTTGCACTCGGCAGTATATCCTTTACGGCCAGTGCGATGCCCTTCATCCGATCAGATACAATGGTCAAATTTTGCACCCCTACCAGAGCAAGGTCCAGATTTGCTAGGAACCATGACCAAGTCTCACGACACTCTGACTCTACTACTGCAAAGGCAATGGGGAATAGACCGTGATCCCCATCTTGAGACACCCCTATAAGTAATGAGCCGGGATATTTACCACAAAGGTGTGATCCATCGAGTGCTATGAAAGGCCTGAATACAGACTTAAAGGAATGGATACAAGCACCAAAAGCAACAAAAAAACCATTGGAATGAGTCATCATCTTCCCACCATAGTTTGGTATAGGTTCCGGGATTAGTCCTCTTTAGGTCCAATATATAATCAGGAAGGATGGCATATGATTCTTCATAAGAACTCCGTATCTCATGCATGGCTATCTCTTTTGCGATATGGGCCTTCGTATAATTATTTGACTGCCGAATTCCCTTTGCCAATCAGACATTATCTCCTTTGGTCTATAATCTGGGTGTTGTCTGAGCCTTTCCTTGATGAATATCGCTATTAATCTGGATGTTGCTTGGCGATGAGCAACTTCACTCAATGGTCTTGAACATGTGTGATTCGCATTATAAGTTCTTACTTGGAACTGGGTTCCGGACTCTATAACTGAAGCATGAATGCGCCACGAACAACTACCATCACTGCACTTTGCTGTAACCTCCCATCTAGCTGTCCTTATTGGCTTGAAAGCGAAATTACTATATAAAGCAAACTTGGACAAAGTGCTCCTAAATGCATCACGACTTTGAAATACCCTCCCCTTCCACATTTCACGTGATGAACCCTCGGCTGGTGGTATGCCAATTAGATCTTCCGCTGCTACCAATGTGTCTGATATCTTAGTATCTTTCGCAAAATTTGATGGAACTGTTGCTTTCACCACATGAGATGCCTCTACATCTCTCGCCACATTGGATGGCTCTTTGTCTTTCGATACATTGGATGGTTCTTCATCGATCACCAAATTGGATTGGTTTTTAGCCCTCACAATTTTGATTGACTCTTTCTCTCTAATGATATGAGGTGGCGGAACATCTTGCATAGCTTTTTGTCTAAGGGGAGATGGCCTTCCATCCAACAAAAAAGCATCATCATGGGTTTCAATACTAACTTTAATGCCCCCCTCATCGGCTCCGAAAGAGAAATGCGCGTCTTCATCATCTCCGAGGTCAACAGATGGATACATATGAGATAATCCAGAGTCCTTGTGAGGTAGAATCCTTGCTGCAAAATTTGTTCTTGACACGGGCAAAACATTGTGCCTGCAGATTGTTTAAGATAAAAATGGTACAAGCTGCATTAAATGGTATTATTTTCAAAAATAATACTTGAAAATAAAACAAATTATTTTCAAAATAATACTTGAAAATAAAACAACTTATCTAGCGATGCAAACCTTTGGATTGCTGCTATTAGTGGGCTTGCTTCATTCGCGTTTATACAATTTGACAATCTGTCAGTTCGATTGTTGTCGAAAATCAATTTGCCGAAATTCCTACAACATAAATGATGAATATTTGAGAATTTATTCACAATAATAGTCCATTTTAATGGTTTGTAGAATCCTATTAATAATTACCTTTTTTGTTGAAGAGGTAGTGTGCTAGAATCTTCAATGTTTACATGTTCCCACTTTCTGCTTCTGATGCCAAATATAAACATAAAATGTTTAAAACTATGTTTATGTGATTTTTTGTGACATTAAAAAGTAGGGAGGGTATGAAAAATCATATTCTGCGAACCTAGAAGTTGGTTAGCAAGGCTCCGATTTATTATCAGAGAATCTATGGAGATATAAATATACTGAGCCTGTCAAACATCCAAATGCTCTGAACATTACATGGACATCATCATCATTTCTTACTCGAATCAAAGTCCTCACATGCCCATTTTGATGTAGGTATTTTATGGTTATGTTGTCATCTTGTAGCACCCATTTCGTGACTTCTAATATTTTTTCAAAAAGTTCATGAAATGTTAAACTGCTCCTCAAATACAATATCTTCTCATCGCCACCGATGTATGTTGGATTTCCATTGTCCCAATCGAACCTCCCTCCAAAGTGGAATACAATTAATATCTCAGATTCACACATCCTGTTGTTGTGATAAAAGGAGCTACAATTAATCATAGAATCGGGCATTGGTTTACAATATTTTCTCATATAAGTTATATTGCTCAATTAAGCTTAAAAAAATGAAGATTCAATACAATGATTAAATTTATAGTAAATAAATACATATGAATTAAACGGTATAAGAAATTGTCTACTTTGGTCGGGTGAAGGAATTTAAGTAATTCTAATGTACATCCAAGGACATACTATTCCAATACTTAGAAAAATGAAAGACCATTCTACATCCTAATCTTATTTCTTTCCATCTACAACTGCCACCTTAATTTGAAACCCTAATAAACATAAGAATAGAAAACCAAGAAAAAAAAAACCATAAAGTTTAGAACTATAATACGCAAATGGAAAAAAATTCTAAGGGAACTAGAAGTCTAGAAGTTTAAGCAAGTCAAAATACGAAAATGAACTAGAAGTCTAGAAGTTTAAGCAAAGTCAAAATATGAAAATGAACTAAAACAAGCATCCAATTTATATACATGAAGCGAACTAAATCCAATTGAGAAATAAAAAAATTGGATCCAATTGTTGGAAATGAACCCATTTTTTGGGCTGTTATAATAATTAATAGTGCAACTCATTAGTTGGTTGCTTATGTGATACATATGCACACAATGACACTTGTATATATGTTTTGTTTGTATGGTCATATGAATTAGTCAGGAGCATGCTTTTGGAAAAAGAACCATATGCACATGATATTCATGGATGCCTATTGTAGCATGGAATAGGTGGTGGTTTATGGCAACACAGAACTTAGGAAATTCAAGGAAAAAAAGTCTGGCAACCATTCAAAATTCCAAAATATAGTGCATTCCAAATTCACAATAAGCCCATTAGTATGAGCAGTGATTAATAAGAAAAATGAACATACCTGTTGTTGAAGATTAATTTCATAAACTAGTTTTAAGAAAGATCTATGAGAAATGGTAGTAGGGAACCTATAAAATGGATGAATGGGAGAAAGAGAAAACACTGTTTCACAAAAAAGAAGAAGAAAATGCGTGGGTTCTTATACAGGAAGTTGACGATATCGCCAACTCAGTTTGCGATATCGTCAATTAGGGCAATTTCATAAAAAAAAAAAAAAGAAATACGAACAACTAAATGGTGATTTTGTTATTATTCTTCATAAAATCGATTATTTACAGTATAAGCTTAATTATTTGGTAAAAATCCCTTATTTTATGGTCTGCCGTCTTTTTATAGGTTAGAAATATCCAAAAATCACTATTATATGCTAACTGATTGGTCTTCGAAAACGGATCCCTTATTTGGACCAATTAGGGGATGCCACATGGGGGAGAGGATGCCAAATCAACTGACATCCAATTTCCTCCAATGAAAAAAAAAATTCTCTTCCCCATGTGGCACTCCCCGATTGGTCCAAGTAGGGTTTGGGGATCCGGATCCCTTTGGAAACTCATTGTAGGGCCCATATAATTATAATCCTAACCATTCAAAATGATGACCATGCCTTCTAATGTATACTTTCAAATTTCATATCAATAGAAGTGGGGCCCACCATTCGGTTAAGTATATGATTGGTTGTCTCTGTATGATATTGTACAAAAATGTAGCTTTAAAAAAAATAAATAAATAAATAAAAGCTTCAAAAAAGGGGCAAATGGCGACGGGTCCCTCAACATTTGATTTTATGGCCTTAGATCCACGATCTCTTTTTATAACGTGGTATGTCCTTTTTTCCAATTTGAAGACTTAAAATGTCTAAGTTACCATTTCTTTAAATATAAATCATATTCCATGATTAGTGGGATATGCCATTAATAATGGTTAACTAATATTTCAAAAGACAAATAAAATTCAAAAACAGAAATAGATTTCAAGAATTCAAAATTTTGAATAAATCTGTCCAGAACTCAAATAAATTCGTATAAAACACAAATAAATTTGACAAAAACTCAAAACTGAGCTAAATTTGATAAAAACTCAGCTAAATTTGTCCAGAACTCAGATAAATTTGTTCTACAACTCAAATAAATCTGTCCAAAACTCAGAGAAGTTCGTATAAAACACAAATAAATTTGACAAAAACTTAAAAACTCAGGTAAATTTGATAAAAACTGAGCTAGATTTGTCCAGAACTCAAATAAATTTGTTCTAGAACTCAAATAAATCTGTCCAGAACTCAGATAAATTCGTATAAAACACAAATAAATTTGACAAAAACTTAAAACTCAGGTAAATTTGATAAAAACTCAGGTAGATTTGTCCAGAACTCAGATAAATTTGTTCTAGAACTCAAATAAATCTGTCCATAACTCAGATAAATTCGTATAAAACACCACTAAATTTGACAAAAACTTAAAACTCAAATAAATTTGATAAAAACTCAACTAGATTTGTCCAAAACTCAGATAAATTTGTTCTGGAAGTCAAATAAATCTGTCCATAACTCAGATAAATTCGTATAAAACACAAATAAATTTGACAAAAACTCAAAACTTTGGCAAATTTGAAAAAAACTGAGCTAGATTTTTCCAGAACTTAGATAAATTTGTTCTAGAACTCAAATAAATCTGTCCATAACTCAGATAAATTCGTATAAAACACAACTAAATTTGACAAAAACTCAAGAATCAAGTAAATTTGATAAAAACTGAGCTAGCTTTGTCCAGACCTCAGATAAATTTGTTCTGGAATTCAAATAAATCTTTCCAGAACTCAGATAAATTCATATAAAACACAAATAAATTTGACAAAAACTCAAAACTTGGATAAATTTGAAAAAAACTAAGCTAGATTTGTCCAGAACTCAGATAAATTTGTTCTTGAATTCAAATAAATCTGTCCAAAACTCAGATAAATTCGTATAAAACACAAATAAATTTGACAAAAACTCAAAACTTAGATAAATTTGATAAAAACTCAGCTAGATTTGTCCAGAACTCAGATAAATTTATTCTCGAACTCAAATAAATATGTCCAGAATTCAGATAAATTCATATAAAACACAAATAAATTTGACAAAAACTCAAAACTTAGATAATTTGATAAAAACTCAGCTAGATTTGTCCAGAGCAGATAAATTTGTTCTAGAACCCAAGTAAAATCAGATGAATAGCAACAGTTTTCTTGCAAGAAAGAGTCCCCATTTTTTGTTGCTATGATTACAAGAGCTAGACTTACACGAAACGAAAAAAGGAAAGAAAAGGCAAAGACAACAATGGGTTTTTGTGTTATGCAAAACCCGTCGCAGGAGAACGCTAGGACTGGTAGTGTTTCCATCGCCGGGCTGTCGCCATCGTTGCTGGTGTAGTCAGAGATGGCCAACTTCGATCTGTAGAGCTCTCTGGTAAAGTCCCTCATTCCTAGAGAAGAAGACGGAAGGGGTTCTCCGGGACAACAGAGAATGAGAGAGAACTTGGCCTAGGAATGAGGGAGAATGAACGATTTGAACTTTTATGCTCAAACTGTTGAAAGTGGCAAATTAGTTATGAAAATATATGATGTGGCATATTAGGGACCTCTCACCAAACTATCTCCAGCTGTATGTACTATAGACATTAAAGAAAAAGTTGCTGGATTGGCTGCCTTAGAAGACCGTGATTAGGGACTTGAGGCTAATTTACCCTAAAAAATAATTTAGAAGTCACTAATTATCATTCGTATTGACAAACGCCAATGGTAGTGACCGTGCTGAAACAAATACTCATTACTAGATGGACGTTGATAGTCTAAACTCTATCATATAAGCATATTCATGAAGGGGTGAGAACTGGTGAGTCCCACATATTATCACCTATCTGTATACTTGCAAGTTGCAACTAAATTAATTTCATCAAGTACATAAAAAAAGCAGTTAATTCAAAAATTAACACCTCTTTATAATCCGATTCATAGTGTTGTGCTTTTTTGTAATCACATTAATAATTTATAGTTCTAGAAATTATTGTTTATATGGCGTTTGATGCCTCTTTATTATTTCACTCATATCATCTAACCTTCTTAAATGCATTTGCGTATTAGGCTACAATACTAGGAAAGTAGAATAATACTAGTTTAAACCACTTATGACATGTATTCAGAACAACTAGTCAAATCTGTGTGTGTTTTAAGTGATTTATGGGCTCTACAATAATTGGATATATGATTTGATTGCAATCTTAGTAGGCTTATCTTATCTATTCTGGATAGGTTTTTTTATTAAACCAATTGTTGACACCAAAAAAGTCACTATGTCTCCTCAACATCAAGAAGCCTCCTAAAGCTACATCCTGCTACAAAACAGGCAAGACTACTTCAAGCATCAGATTTTGTCAGAATCAGACAGAAACTGAAAGATCCTTCAAAACAGCCAAAAGAGGGGTACACCTGAGGTTTCGGGCCATTCCGTCACCCCGAAACGGCCACGAAACGGTCTCAAAGTCAGCACTGAAACGGCCACGAAGTCGAAAAGGCTTCATCCAATTGTTGCCGTCACCCCGAAAAACACCAAGGCCCACCGGTCTCAAATCAACCAATGGATGATCAGAACCTTGGCAGCCATTGGCTGGCATCAACATGTCCATACGGACAGGTGGCTTCTCTGCAAAACCGGAAGGGCCGCCAACAAAAATCCCGGTCTTGATCACACTGGTTCTCTTCACCCAGCTCGGAGGATCTTCCCTCTTAGGGCACGTGGGAGAAAGGCTCAGGATCGAGATGGTCCGATCGAAAGTCAACCGGGTGAAAATAGTTCTCTCCTCACCATCTGCTGTGTAAGAAAACTGAAAACATCTCCTTTGGTATGTCAAGTCGTCGGGGACTGCATCACCGAAGAAGAAGGTAGGCTTGAGCACAACGCTCTGATCGTCCGTAACCCAAGGACGACCGCTTACCATGATCTTGTAGAATTCCTCATCTTTTAGAGCGATCAATCGCTGTCTCATCTCATCACGATTGAGGGAATCGCATTCTTCCAAGTTCTTCTCCACGAATTGGACCTTCTCCCAAGCCTGCTGAACAGTCGCATTGGAAGATCTAGCAGACCGACGAGGTGCGTCAGTAACAGGACCTTTACCCTTGTTCGTTCTAGAAGAACTGCCTACAAAAGATGGAAGAGAAAAGATCAATCAACATCAAAATGACAGAATTCTGCTACAAAAATCCTAGCAAAATTTTGACATGGTTCCGGGGCAATTCCGAAGAAAAGGAAAATACTCCAAAAAAGGCAGGAAGCCTGAAGATGAGCTCAACATCGCTGCGAGCTCATAGTCAATGGAGAATTCCCAAAGAAGGTTCGAACTCAACATCGCTACCAGAATGAGCCAATCTCATCAAACTTTCGCCAAATCTGGAAAAGAGCTCAACATTGCTGCGAGCTTCAGAATCCAAAAATTGCAAACTTCCTTAAAATCCAGCAACACCGATGATGGACCCGAAAGAAATCTTCCGTACTCTCCTTCCGTACCCCAGGGGCTGACCTGGGTCTCGGCGGAGGAGGGAAGATCTCGGGCATCAACATTTTTGTACGGGTATGCCAGATTTACTTTCTACTTGGAATTTGGAATGGTGATAATCCGGAGATTCACCTTCGCAAGTGGAAAGGAAATCAATCATTTTTTCTAACTTTTCAAATTGCATAAATATTAAGAAAAGAGACAAGTTTTTAGAATGCCGTAAGAGGCGTTTTTGTTTGTTTGCAGTGAAAGGCGATTTTGCCGTGAAATGCGTTTTTACAAAACTCATCAAATATGAAAGACAAGAATTGTGATTTCTTTTTGTCTCTTTAAGAAATACAAACTACAATAGAAAAGGAAGAAAAGGGATCTAACTTCTCAGGAGATTGTGGGGACACGTTAAGATCGACGGTCGCAAGTCATGTATGGGCTTCGCCATCGTCCTTCAAATGAGAACATGTGATGCTTTGATTCTTTGGCTTGGCTCCTAACCTCAGTTTTTTAAAGGACAAGGACCAAGAGAAGGTCCTATATCCAATGAAAAACCAAGTAAACGGGCTGAAAAGCCGCGTTTAGGCCATGTTGGAGAAGGAGGTGACCTTGGGGGGTGGCCCCCCCAGGGGACGTTGATCACCTTGTGGTGCTTCCGGGAGTAAAGTAGCAGGACTTCGTCTCTCTCTTGGATTTTTTGAATTTTCAGAGCTTGCACTTGGGATCTCTTTTCATCATGCTTTCTTCTTGGAATGGACCTCCTTTTATAGGCTTTTGGTAGCCATGAGGTGTTTGTTGGCATTGATGGCCATGATGAAAGAATTGATGAGGAGTTACAAGTTGATTTTGTAACTCCTTTTTCAAGGCTTGTGATTGGCCGATGAAGGTAGTGGGCATTTAATCACCTTTATGCTTCATGATGATGGGAGTTTCATGGGTTTAATGCCATGATTGCTTGGATTTGTAACTCCCAAATGCTTGGTTCTGATTGGGCCGTCCAAAATAATGAGTTAATGACTGCTTTAATGGGTCAATTAACGACATTAAGGGGTTGCCAAGGCATGTGAAGAGTCGCGGGCCGTGCTGTGCCTTTTAAGATTCTTCTTGCGATCATCACGGGTGGATCCACGCATTATTTGATGTCGGATTGCGATGCAATTTCAGACATTGATTGATGTTGGTGGGCCGGTGACATCTGTCTTGTCGATTTCACGATCGGTCGGACAGAAAGTGCACTTTCTTGGTCAGCCGGTTGGCGATCTTGAAGCGATCGGTGATGATTTCATGCTTTTGACGGCGGATCCGAGATGTCGACGAAGATCAGTGGTTTTCGAGCATCAAACATTTCATTTTCCGAAAATCACGAAGGCCAGAACACCCGAAACGCGAAAAGAATAGGAGAACGGACGATTTGGCGCAAAATCCGGCGAGCCGGATTTCCAGGGTCGCCGGGCGACCATGCACCCAAGGTCGCCTGCGACCCTGGGCCAGGGTCGCCTGGCGACCTTGGGCCAGGGTTGCCGGCGACCATAGGGCTTCGGCCCGTTTGGTTGCCGAGCGTCGTTTTCGGCCGTTTTTCGTCTTTTTCGTTCCTTTTTTCTTCTGTATTTTTCTTGACATTTTTCCTCAATTATTGACTTGATTTTCTTGGAGAAATCTTGACGAGAACCCTCGCGAAATCGGAGCACAAAGTTTCCTATTTTTCAGGAAAGCCGAAGACTTTGTAGCCGATTTTCCGTCAAGCGTCGAAACTAGGTCAAACGATGTCGGAATGACCTGAAAATTGAGGTGAAGCTTCTTGAGCAGTGGATAGGACCAACCATGGGCTTTTATTTGATTTTTGAATTCGTTTGGGGTCCCATTGATGCTTCACTTGATTTTGCTGCGGGGAAAATGCCGAGCTTTGATATGTGGTCAAACAATGTCCGATTGACCTGAAATTTGACGGGGAGCCTATTGGAGTCATTTTGAGACGTTCCATGGGCTCCGTTTTGGATGTCATGGTCCCGTGTTGCTCCGCCGCCGGTAGGCTTGATTTTCTCTCGGAGCATCGAAACCTGGTCAAACGTTGTCGGAATGACCTGAAATTTGACGTGCAGCCTTTTGGAAGCATGTTGAAGCCACTCATGTATTTTGTTTGATGAGTGTTGGCTTCGGTGGTTCCCGCCGTCGGGAGGCTTGATTTTGCTGCTCGAGCATTGATGGAGGGTCAAACGTTGTCGGTTTGACTTGAAATTTGGTATGGAGCCCTTTGGAGACATTCTGGAGTCATCCGTAGGCTCTGATCAAAGTTTTGGTGTCTTTGATGATGTCGCCACCGGGAGCGCCTGTTTAGCTGTTGGAGCGGTGAAGTTGGGCCAAACGATGTCGGAATGACCCGAAACCTCAGGTGTACCCCTCTTTTAGCTGTCTTGAAGGATCTCTCAGTTTCTGTCTGATTCTGACAAAATCTGATGCTTGAAGTAGCCTTGCCTATTTTTAGCAGGATGCAGCTTCAGGAGGCTTCTTGATGTTGAGGAGACATATTGACTTTTTTGGTGTCAACAACCGAGAAAGAGCTCAACATCGCTGCGAGCTCAAAATCCCGATACTTGCAAAAGATTTTCAGGTATGCATCATCATACTTCCAAATCCATTTACCAAAACTCATGCATCAGAAAAAAAATATATCATCATGCATTAGATGCTAGGAAAATCTTGACCAAAGTTTGACCAATTCCAACCCAATTTGGTCAAAACCAATCAAACTTTGTCCAAGTCAAAAATCATGTTGGCTTGACCTAGAGACTCTAGCCTTCTATCTTGATGCATCAAAAAAAAAAAAGAAAATGCATACATATTGAAATTGCATAGCCTCATTATCATGGTGAGCAAACAAAGAAAAGAAAAAAAAAAGAGAGAAAAAAATCTCAGCAAAAAAAAAAAAGAAAAGAAAAGAAAAGAAAAGGAAGAAGAGAAGAAAAAAATGAAAAAGCTACTTCTACAATGGAGATTCTTGTAGAAGAAGAAAACTTACTTGAAGCCATCGATGGAGAAGAAGAAGAAAACTTGAAGATCCTTGAAGAAAGAAAAAAAGCACTTCTTATCTTGGAGAGCACTCTTGAAGATTTCTTGTAAAAAGAAAGCAATGGAGCAAAAGAAACAACCCTCTTGCTTTTATAGAAGAGAGCAAGACAAAAGAGGAAACAAGGAGAAAGAAAAGAGGTAAGTACTAAAATTTAGCTACTTTCCCAAAAAGAGAGATATTTTGAGAGAATCTTTCCACAAAAAGAAAACTTGAGAAATTCTCTCCAAGTAAGGATATTTGTAGATATTCTCTACACAAAAGAGATATTTTTAGATATTCTCTACAAAAATGACACCATGTGAAATCTAGGCCATCTTCAAAGCCTAAGGTCCCATGGGTTAGCCCATATGAGCCAGGTTTGACCACCTAGGCACTAAAAGTGTCTTTTAGTCAAAATATTCCTCTTACCAAGAGCAAAAAAAAAAAGAAAAAAAAAAGAGCAAAAAAGTCCCATGCCTCTTTTGAGTTGATGGGACCATTCAAAAAAAAGAGAAAAGAAAGCTACATGAGTTTCCAAAAATCAAACCATCCAACCTCATGAACCAAATTGAGCCAAAATCTTGAAATTGACATTTCACGAAACCAAATTCCGGTCCCCTAGCTCGCCACATACAGCTTGTTGGGTCACAAGACCAAAACCAAAATCAAAATCCAAACCAAACCCAAAACCAAAAACCCCAAATCTGACCCCCCCCAACCTGCCACATATAGCTTGTTGGGTCACAATGTCAAAATCAAAAATCAAACCCGACCCCCTAACTTGCCACATACAGCTTGTTAGGTCACAAAGTCAAAAATCAAAAACCAAAACCCAAAATCCAAACACCACATGTCATTTTCAAAACTTTGCCTTGAGATGGTACGTGATCCCTCTCAATACCATAAAATTCCCCCGGAAACTCAGAAGGCTATTCAAAAAAAAAAAAAAATGCTCAAGACTCTTGGTCAAGTTGGAATCTCTCCTCCAAGTTTCTCTTCGAGGCACATCGACTCCAAAAAACTACTCGTCGATGTACCTCGAGGGGGCATTTGTTGACACCAAAAAAGTCACTATGTCTCCTGAACATCAAGAAGCCTCCTGAAGCTGCATCCTGCTACAAAACAGGCAAGGCTACTTCAAGCATCAAATTTTGTCAGAATCAGACAGAAACTGAAAGATCCTTCAAAACAGCCAAAAGAGGGGTACACCTGAGATTTCGGGCCATTCCGACATCGTTTGGCCTAACTTCACTGCTCCGAGAGCTAAACAAGCGCTCCCTGCGGCGACATCATCGAAGACACCAAAACTTCGATCAGAGCCTACGGATGACTCCAGAATGTCTTCAAAGGGCTCCATGCCAAATTTCAAGTCAAACCGACAATGTTTGACCCTCCATCAACGCTCGAGCAGCAAAATCAAGCCTCCCGGCGGCGGGAACCACCGAAGTCATCACTCATGAAAAAAAGTACATGAATGGCTTCAACATGCCTCCAAAAGGCTGCACGTCGAATTTCAGGTCATTCCGACAACGTTTGACCAGGTTTCGATGCTCCGAAAGAAAATCAAGCCTACCGGTGGGGGAGCAACCCGGGACCATGACATCCAAAACGGAGCCCATGGAACGTCCCAAAATGACTCCAATAGGCTCCTCGTCAAATTTCAAGTTAATCGGACATCGTTTGACCACATATCAAAACTCAGCATTTTCCCCGCAGCAAAATCAAGTCAAGCATCGATGGGACCCCAAACAACTTCAAAACTCAAATAAAAGCTCATGGTTGGTCCTATCCACTGCTCAAGAAGCTTCACCTCAATTTTCAGGTCATTTCGACATCGTTTGACCTAGTTTCGACTCTTGACAGAAAATCGGCTACAAAGTCTTCGGCTTTCCCAAAAAATGGGAAACTTTGTGCTCCGATTTCGCGCGGGTTCTCGTCAAGATTTCTCCAAGAAAATCAATTCAATAATTGAGGAAAAATTTCAAGAAAAATACAGAAGAAAAAAGGAACGAAAAAGAAGGAAAAACGGCCGAAAACGACGCTCGGCGACCAAACGGGCCAAAGCCCTATGGTCGCCGGCGACCCTGCAAATCCGGGTTGCCGGATTTTGCACCAAAAGCCCCGTTTTTCGATCCTTTTCGCGTTTCGGGTGTTCCTGCCTCTGTGATTTTTTGAAAATCCAATGTTTGATGCTTAAAAACGACTGATCTTCGCCGACATCTCGGATCCGCCGTCAAAAGCATAAAATCATCACCGATCACCTCAAGATCGCCAACCGGCTGACCAAGAAAGTGCACTTTCTGTCCGACCGATCGTGAAATCGACAAGACAGATGTCACCGGCACACCAACATCAATCAATGTCTGAGATTGCACTGCAATCCGACATTAAACAATGCGTGGATCCACCTGTGATGATCGCAAGAAGAATCTCAAAAGGTGCAGCGTGGCCCGCGACTCTTCACATGCCTTGGCAACCACTTAATGACGTTAATTGACCCGTTTATGACAACTTAATGCGGTCATTAACTCATTATTTTGGACGGCCCAATCAGATTTAAGCATTTGGGAGTTACAAATCCAAGCAATCATGGCATTTAACTCATGAAACTCCCATCATCATGAAGCTTAAAGGGAATTAAAAGCCCACTACCTTCATCGGCCAATCACAAGCCATGAAAAAGGAGTTAAAAAATCAACTTGTAACTCCTCATCAATTCTCTCATCATGGCTATCAATGCTCATAATCACCTCATGGCTATCAAAGGCCTATAAAAGGAGATCCATTTCCAAGAGAGAGGATCATCATCGACACATCTATCGGCAAATTGATACACACATCGACTTGAAGTTCTGCATTTCTCCCAAAGAAATCCAGACGAAGTCCTGCTGGTCTGCTGCAAGAAGCACCACAAGGTGATCAACGTCCCTTGGGGGGGACCATCCCCCAAGGTTCCCTCCTTCTCCAACATGGCCTATACGCGGCTTTCCAGCCCGTTTACTTGGTTTTTCATTGGATATAGGACCTCCTCTTGGTCCTTGTCCTTTAAAAAACTGAGGTTAGGAGCCAAGCCGAAGAATCAAAGCATCAACCGTTCTCATTTGAAGGACGATGGCGAAGTCCATACATGACTTGCAACCGTCGATCTCAACGTGTCCCCACAATCTCTTGAGAAGTTAGATCCCTTTTCTTACTTTTCTATTATAGTTTGTATTTCTTAAAGAGACAAAAAGAAATCACAATTCTTGTCTTTCATATTTGATGAGTTTTGTAAAATCGCCTTTCACGGCAAACAAACAAAAAAACGCCTCCTACGGCATTCTCAAAAACAAACTTGTCTCTTTTCTTAATATTTATGCAATTTGAAAAGTTAGAAAAAATGATTGATTTCCTTTCCAAATTCCGGATTATCACCATTCCAAATTCCAAGTAGAAAGTAAATCTGGCATACCCATACAAAAAAATGTTGATACCCGCGATTTTCCCTCCTCCGCCGAGACCCAGGTCAGCCCCCGGGGTGCGGAAGGAGAGGACGGAAGATTCCAGAGGGTCCATCACCAATTATGGATAATTTCCTCAAAAAAAAAAAAAAACTCAAAGCCTGGCATTGGTCCTCCGACCCCAAAAAATGATGTATGTGATCAAGTGCAATTTAGCTAAAAGAGAAGTCATGCGGAGATTAACTTGGGAGATCTTCCTACATATCCCTGATTACATATGTGAATTTCAAATTATCATCCTAATGACCAAGACTAAATTCAAAGATCATATCTACAAAAGGGTCCTTGTCATCCTGTAACCATAGTTTTACATAAAAGAAATTTGAAAAAGAATTACGATGATTTAATCCTTCTTTTTTAATGAATATGGTAGTAGCTGGTTAGAGTATAGCATAGAAGATGTTGCGTATTTATTTATATTGCTATCTTCTTAGACCAGAACATGGGGAGTAAGGGAGTGGTGACTCTTTCGTACTTGAACGATCCTCCAACTGGAAAAAAAAAGAGAGAAATCTCAAATTCGTGTTGGAGGGCCTAGCAGTGTTCATAATCAAGCATACAAAAAGTGTCAAGATTTATTGAATCAAAAGAAACACATTCAAATATTTTTCTCTAAACCATCAGACCAAACTCGAATGGAATACAAAGCCCGTCTAACTGCATCTATTGATTGCATTCGATTTCTTTTACGTCAATGCTTATCTTTTCGTGGTTGAGATGATTCTAGAGACTCGGACAATCAAGGAAGCTTTCTTGAACTAATGCGATTTCTTGCTGATCACAATGAAGATATTAAAAGTGTTGTGCTGAAAAAAACTCCTAAAAAATCTTAAATTTATTGCATCCGATATTCAAAAATATATTGTAAATGCAGCTACGACTAAAACCACTAATGCTATCATCAATGAGCTTGGAGATGCATTATTTGTTATCTTGAGGATGGCCATGAGAAGATAAGAGGAGTAATGTAAGGTTTTATGAGTGTTGGCTAATTCATTGGTTAATGGACAAAACAGGGTTTTAAAATAATGTAACTTTTATTAGAATGGACTGCCTAAGAAATTCAAGCGAAGAAGATCAATTGTTTTGAAACTGACTGTGTTCGCTCTAGCAAAGTTACATCCGCTCGAGCGAACCCCTCACAGAACCTCCTTCGCTCAAGCTCTCCTTTGCTTCGCTCGAGCCAACTCTCTTTCGTGGAAGACAAAACCTTCTTCACTCGAGCAAACTCCACTGACCGCTCATGTGAATCCCTCACAGAAGCTTCTTCGCCCGAGCTCTTCTTATTCTTCGCTCGAGCCATCTATGCTCTAACATGAAGTTCTGAGACAAAATCACCTTCACTCGAGCAAACTCCTCTGACCACTCAAACGAACCTGGGGCGAATCCTAAACCTATCTAGAAACTTCTTCCTATTTTCTCTCAAGATGCTAAGTTAAACCCTAATCATATCACAACTCTTGAGACACGGACCTAAGCTTATATATAGCCATTCTCTCTCTAATCTAAATTACTTCTCTTCAATACAAAACCTTAGATAAGATTTATGAGAGATCCATCATCCCCCAAGGCTTCTAGTTGTTGTTCTAAAGATCAAGCTTTCGTTTCTCGTTCCATCTACTCTTCTGAAGTAGAGACACCTTGACGGCTGGTTCAAGGTGTTTGTTTCAAGCACGGTGAGGGTGTATAGTGAGCAGTCGGCAAGATTACGCAGTCCTTAGGTTGAGTTGCAACTGGAAAGGGTTGTAAGTTCTTTCTTGTAACTTTCAATATATTTAGTGCTTGGTTGTTTGTTGGCCTAGACGATAAGGCCCATGGTTTTTTTCCGAGTAGGGTTTTCCACGTATACATCGTGCGTTATTGTTTCTTCTTGGTTGATTGCTTTTAATCTGAATTAGGGTTAATTTCTAGATTAATCACGTGATTTGGAAATCTATTGGAAATATTGTTATTGGGACCTAAGCCTGTGTTAAGGCCGGTTTGTTCAAGTAAACGTGTCCGATGGTGTGGATTCCTCTTTTATTCCTCTTCACTCTATTCAAAGTTACTCCCATAATATATAATAAAGTGTCTTCTACTCCATCCTCTTCATTTAAAACCTTTTATTTATTTATTTTTTTTTTTACTTTACACTAATAATCCAAATACATGCAAAGTAACCCATTTCTCATTACATTTCAACCCACTTCTCTTTTTAAATTTATGCATAATGTAACACTTACTGCCTCTCCCTAACAAGCAGGCCCAAATGCTGAACTCTGAATCATGTCACATAAGAAAAGATAAGAGAACCTCAACATCATCCTCCAAGGCTTCTGATACGTATCAGTACTATGGCCCACAAATGCCCCTGGCCCAAAGAAGTTCAAACCCAATAAGATGTGATTGGGTTGTTGCTGTTATGGAGGAAGTACTCAGCAGTGGGGACTTGACAAGTCAATAACCGTTAGTAGTCTTTTCCTCTTTTAATGGTTGTTATTTTTGCTATTTTGTTGGTTAGTTCCTATTTTAGTGGGAGTTAACTTTAAAGTGTGCCTATATGTAAGGTGTTGATTTTAGGAGAACGAAGGAATAAATGAATTAATTATTATTAATTGAGTCAGGTTTTCCTCGAATTAAATCGAAGGTCTGTGTCCCCCTTAAAATGGACTATTTCTTTTCCATTCTTATTTTGTATTGTATTTTTATTTTATTACGTAAAAGGGTACGTATCAGCTTCTGTCTGCATGGTTTCCTCCCATCCCTTAAATAAGGGGTCACAGTTCTTGATGTGACCCTAACCTGACCCCAACTTGGACCCTGAAATTTCAGGTTCAGCTTGACCTATTTAGATATAAGATCAGTTTCAGTTTAAGAAAACAACAACCAGGAATAATTGGGTCAATTATGGATTGGATAGTCCTGACCCAACAAGCCATAATCAGATCCAAATCAAAACCAATGTCTATGAGTTCCCATCAATAGTTTCCCAGCATCATATTTTTCTTCAAGTTCTTAAATAAGTTGTTAGTGGTTCAGATACGAATTTGAGATGCAAAACTGATAGAATAAACACACCAAGAAACAACCAGGAAATCGAGAGTTCATCCACTACCACCAGAAGGAACCTGGAAATGAACCTAAAGACTCTTTTCTTTTTCCTTTTAACCCCTTTATGAGGGGTTGTGAGCCTCTTGTCTCTCCTGCCACAACTAAATGACAAAAATCTGTTCATCTAACCTCATAGTGTGAATGATTAACAATTGCCACTGTAATCAAACCTTTCTAACATGTTGACTTGTGCAAAAATTGTTATATAAAATGTCACGGGTATTTTTAGGCTACTAGCCTCTTCTTACAATAATGGCAAACTAATAAAGTGTCCTTCATGCATCAGATCTGGTTTTTATTATAACAAATTAGCAATAATCCAATTAAATGATTCATAGTGCTTGCTTATGAGAGGAACAGTAGCTTCCCTATGATTCGCATTTTTTTTTTCCACAATCCCATCGGCCATTATTTGATTCAGTCTGTAATTTGGGATTCAAGGGTGGTTTCTGATCTGAAGTTCTAGCATCTAGTAATACATGTGCGCTTGCAAAGGCATTATCTATGGCCTTTTTTTATAGCTGTGAGAACCACCGTCGCTTTGGCTTCTGTATAGAGGCGACTTTTGGATAGTTACAGGCACCTGCATTCACAATAAAACCATAAGAATAGCAACATAACCAAATGAAGCTTTCCTATCTGTCGCCTTATCGGCAGTATCTTAACGTCCTTCTTGGATCCAATCACTCTAATGACTCCTTCCGCAGTCTTTTTACATCTCATCATGTAATTAAGGATTATTAATAACATCAATCAATTATTTAATTGAGAAAATTATATTTGTGGGGTTCAGTTGTTTTCCCTTAATTAAGAATTCATTTGTTTCTTCTCATTAGTTAATTAGTATCTCAAAAATAGATCCAAATTAAATATATATTTTTATTTTTGGGCCCTGGGTTAGCACGGGCATGTTTTGATAGTATTAATTGATCCATAGATGCATTATAACCTGATTTAAATTTATTTTATTCTTTTGTTAAATTTATATCCATTTTTATGTAAACGCCTTTATTATAATTATTTGAATCTACTTTAGTATTTAGTTTAGGCATATCTTGACCATCCAAAGTTAGATTTGACTCTATTTTCTTGATTGGGACCTATAATCGAGAGACTTAATCAATCATAAGATCCAATAAATCTAGCCATCCACTCCTACATCAACAGTTCACAATCATTGTCAATCTTTGACAAAAGGGCTAATACATCCGATTAATAAATTTCTTTATGGATGGACTAATCCTTAGACCATCCATATATGTAAAGGGACCCACTTCATGTTGTGTGTCATCAGTTGCCCAATTAGTGTTAATTATTGTATTCTT
This sequence comes from Umbellularia californica, assembly GCA_028538565.1. Classification (NCBI taxonomy): domain Eukaryota; kingdom Viridiplantae; phylum Streptophyta; class Magnoliopsida; order Laurales; family Lauraceae; genus Umbellularia; species Umbellularia californica. The sequence continues at coordinate 20,650,954 of JAPQWN010000005.1, read as the reverse complement.
TTCTAGATGTATCAATGATTTTATTATTTGCTTGATTGTATGAACTACATCTGGGGAAAATGTAAATTAAAATAATAGTAAAATGAATAATAAATATATTTATATGGTCTAGAAAAATGTAGATTAAAATAATAGTAAAATAAATAATAAATATATTAACATCTCCACATGATATCATAGCAATTTTTACATTGATAATAGAGGTTTTTACTGAAAAAACCACTTTATGTGGGCAGTACACCGAACAGGGAACATTAGACAAATGTGCACCTAACAGGGAATTCGTACAGGTTTCCTAATTTTTTTTACCATTTTTTTTGTGGTTGAATTCGACCTTCAGTTTCAACACTGGAGGTCGAATTCGACCCTGAGATAAAAAGTGGCCCTAATACATTTTAATTCCTTGCATCGAATTCGACCTCATAAGAAACACCCGAAGGTCACATTTGACCGGAAATGTACATGAGTTTTTTTTACTTTAGGTACTGAGAGGGCAGTACATGAGTTTTTCAACTTGTCATTGACATTTTCATTTCAATTAAATGGAAATTAAGAAAAAGCATGAAAATACCTCTTAAATTACAAATATGGAATTAAACTATGCTTAAATATTCCTATTGTTAGCTGCCGACCCTAGAATGATTGGATGTCCGGATGAGGCTTAGATGATGATTCTTGTAGCTAGCTCTTTGATGATATTTATTTTTTTATCTTCAGAAATCAATAGCGTCGAAGAATACAAAAGGCCTGAAGGCCTTAAAAGACCAGACCTTAAATCTAAAACAACAAAGCCAGTCTTGGCCACAAGCAGCATGTGAGACTGCATAGCTGTTGAACTCAGTTCAATCGGTTTGTACCACAAGAGTCAAAATTGGTTTTCAGAATTCCTTGTGAAGTGATATCACTAATAAGCCCAACAGGAGCAAAGCCATTCCTTGAATTTTTGAAATGATTTGAATCCTCAAAACAGTCTCTCAATTGACAATCTTGCATAATAAAAATTGGTTGGGAAGTAGAGCAATCTACCCACAAGCATTAAAATGAAGACAGCACAATTACCTTGAAACCTAGCCCAATGGATTTGTACCGTCAAATTTCTTTCTTCTTATTCAATCTCACCAGTAGTCCCCACAGGAGCAGAGCCCGTCTTTGAAATGATGAAAACAATTTAAATCTCTCACAACAATCTATCAACTGACAATTTTGGAAATAAATTTGATTACGGTATAACAATCTCCACAAACTCTTAGGTTCTTGATGATCTAGATAGTTGTCCCTTGAACTGTATTCATGATCTCAAATGCAACAGCAAGCTTCTCACTGTGGGCACAAAGAACAGTTTCCTTCTCTTCTTGATCAACATCATAAAGAACTAATGTTGTATCAGGTACATAGCCTACTTCCTGCATATTTACAGATAAAGTTTCCAGATACTCATAAATCTCTTTGTGTTGAGGATGTTGTATCAGGTCCATTTACTGCCCTCCTAATACCTAAAGTCAAAAAAACTCATGTATATTTCCATGTTCGGTGTACTGACCACATAAAGTGGTTTTTCCGATAAAAACCTCTTGATAATAATTACTCAGACATTAACATTGAAATGTTAACATTTCTATCATTTAAATTATATCACTTATATCCTTCAGTTTTAAATGATGTTCAAACTTCATGCTTTTAACACGAATAAGAAAAGCATCTGATATGATATGATTTCTACTTGTTAAAATGCAAATTTAGCTAACACTTCCAACATGCTTTTAAGAGAGTGCTCTTTCAAACTTGGGCAAACGACCAAGAAATACAGTAGGAGAGGAACCATTCTAATTGTAAGACATGAGTCCACTCAGAAATCCGGCATTGTTATCACCGAGTTAACTTGAGTCAATTGTACATGTACAGCTGGCATTAGTTGGTTGTAACAACCTCAGTCTATTAGAGATTGATGACTGTGATTGGAGGAAGAACTATGTTATTTATATGTATTCAAATGTAATTTCTTAATAAGGAAGAAACATTTCAATCTTCTTTGGCACACCTGCATCTCTTGCTTTCTTCTTCTTCTTCTTCCGCAGCTCTTCATGGTATCAAAGCACAAAGACTGACGTCGGAAGATCCTGCTACAGAGATTCTCAAAGCATCTCCTCTTTTCGCTAAGTCTTCTTTTTCTCTGCGATTTTTGTTGAATGTTTGGTCTGTTGACACCAAAAGAGTCACTATGTCTCCTCGACATCAAGAAGCCACATGAAGTTGCATCCTGCTACAAACGGGCAAAGCTACTTCAAACATCAGATCTTGTCAAAATAAAACAAAAACTACAAGATCCTTCAAGGCAACCAAAAGAGGGGCACACATGAAGTTTCGGGCCATTCCGACACTGTTTGGTCTAACTTCACTCCTCCGACAGCTAAACAGACGCTCCCGGCGGCGACATCATTGAAGACACCAAAACTTTGATCAGAGCCTATGGATGACTCCAAAATACTTCCAAAAGGCTACTTGTCAAATTTCAAGTCAAACCGACAACTTTTGACCCTCCATCAACGCTCAAGCAGCAAAACCAAGCCTCTCGGCGGTGAGAACCATCGAGGCCATCATTCATCAAACAATGTATATGAATGGCTTCAACATGCTTCCAAAGGGCTGCAAGTCGAGTTTCAGGTCATTCCGACAACGTTTGACCAGACTTCGACGCTCCGAAAGAAAATCAAGCCTGCTGGCGGCGGAGCACCCTGGGACCATGACATCCAAATCGGAGCTAATGGGTCATCTCAAAATGACTCCAATAGGCTCCTTGTCAAATTTCAGGACAATCGGACATCGGTTGACCACATACAAAGCTCGGGATCTTGCCCACAGCAAAATCAAGTCAAGCATCGACGGGACCCCAAACGGCTTCAAAACTCAAATAAAAGCCCATGGTTGGTCCTATCCACTGCTCAGGAAGCTTCACCTCAATTTTCAGGTGATTCCGACATCGTTTGACCTAGTTTCGACTCTTGATGGAAAATCGGCTACAAAGTCTTCGACTTTTTCGAAAAATAGGAAACTTTGTGCTCCGGTTTTGTGCAACTTCTCGTCAAGTTTTCTCCAAGAAAATCAAGTCAATAATTGAGGAAAAATATCAAGAAAAATACAAAAGAAAAAAGGAACAAAAAAGAAGAAAAAACGGCCGAAAAAACTACTCGGCGAACAAAGGGACCAAAGCCCCATGGTCGCCGACAACCCTGGAAATCCGGGTCGCCGGATTTTTCGCCAGATGGCCCGATTTCCGATCCTTTTCGCGTTTCGGGAGTTCCTGCCTCTGTGATTTTCTGAAAATACAATTTTTTATGCTTGAAAATGACTGATCTCTGCCGACATCTCGAATCCGCCGTCAAGAGAATGAAGTCATCACTGATCGCTCCAAGATCGCCAACCGGTTGACCAAGAAAGTACTTTCTGTCTGACCGATCAAGAAATCGACAAAACAGATGTCACCGGCCCACCAACATCAATCAATGTCTGAAATTGCATCGCAATCCGACATCAAATAATGTGTGGATCCACCTGCGATGATCACAAGAAAAATTCCAGAAGACGCGGCACGGCCCGCGACTCTTCACATGCTCCGGAGACCACTTAATGTCGTTAATTGACCTATTTTATGACAACTTAATGCGGTCATTAATTCATTATTTTGGACGGCCCAATCAGATTCAAGCATATGGGAGTTACAAGCCCAAGCAATCATGGCATTAAAACCATGAAACTCCCCTCATCATGGAGATTAAAGGCGATTAAATGCCCATTATTCTCCATCGGCCAATCACAAACCAAGAAAAAAGAGTTACAAAATCAAGAAATAAAAACTTGTAACTCCTCCCATCATGAAACATCAATGCCATCAATTCTCTCATCATAGCCATCAATGCCCATAAACCACCTCATGGCTACCAAAAGCCTATAAAAGGAGGTCCATTCCAAGAGAGAGGCATCTACTTGGAACTTTGAATCCTTACATTTTTTCACATCCACACCAACACCCATCCGGAGTTTGGAAAATCCCAGAGAAAATCCGACGAAGTCTTGCTGCTCTGTTGCAAGAGACACCACAAGGTGATCAAAGTCCCTTGGGGGGCCACCCCCCCAAGGTCCCCTTCTGCTATCCAACATGGCCTAAACGCGGCTTTTCAGCCCGTTTACTCGGTTTTTCATTGGATATAGGATCTCCCCTTGGTCTTTATCTTCTAAAAAACCGAGGTTGGAGCCAAGTCGAAGAATCGAAACATTAAGCGTTCTCATTTGAAGGACGATGGCGAAGTCCACACATGACTTGCAACCGTCAATCTGAACGTGTCCCCACAATCTCCTAAGAAGTTAGATCCCGTTTCTTTCTTTTCTATTGTAATTTGTATTTTTTTAAATAGACAAAAAAAAAGTCACAATTCTTGTCTTTCATTTTGATGAGATTTGTAAATCGCCTTTCACGGCAAAATCGCCTTTCACTGCACCAAATCGCCTTTTACGGCAAACAAATAAAAATCGCCTCTTACGGCATTCAAAACGAAAATTGTCTCTTTTCTTAAATATTTATGCAATTTGAAAAGTTAGAAAGAATGATTGATTTCCTTTCTACTTGTGGAGGTGAATCTCCGGATCATCACCATTCGAAATTCCAAATAGAATAGAAAATCTGGCATACCCGTACAAAAATGTTGATACCCGCATTTCCTCCTCCGCCGAAACCCGGCAACCCCCGGGGCGAAAGGAGAGGACGGAAATTGAGGGTCCATCATGGTCTGCGATTTCTAGTTGATGACGTCTTGATCGATCTAGATCGGGTGTTGCTTTTTGAGATTCTTGACAAATTTGTCTCTGCTTGATAGATCTGTCATTTGTTTGATCTGTGTGCTTCTAGTTGATTGCTTCTTGAAATTCATCTGATTTGATTTGTGCATTTGTTGCCTTTTAACATGACTGCATCATCTTCTCCCAATTTTTTGATTTCAAACTTCGGTAGCCTGATTTCTGTGAAATTTGATATATCCACAAAACTATCTACTGTGGAAATCACAGTTCTTACCTGTGTCATGTGCAAGCGGCATGATCTACTTTGTAGATTTCACTTCTCCTTGTCCATCTCAGCTTCTTGTTAATTCTGATGGGAAAACAACTACTGAAATAAATCCGAATTCTCGGTCTAGTTCTAACAAGATCAACAAGTCTTGTGTTGGATCAATGCCACTTTGTTGGAACCAGTATTGACTCATGTAGTTGGTTCCCAGTCTGCTCAAGAAGTGTGGCTTGCATTAGAGTGCAGATTTGCTTCCCTCTCGCATTCTCACATCATCCAGCTGAAAACACATTTGCAAAACCCTCAAGAAAGGGTCACAATCGATCTTAGACTACTTACAACGCATCAAACATTTGTCTGATAGTCTTGTTGTGGTATCCAGCCCTATCGATGTTGATGATCTTGTTCTCTATATACACTGAATGGCCTTCCTGCAGAGTACAATTCCTTCAAGACATCCATACGCACACGATCGTCAGCCATCCCCATTGAAGAACTTCATGTATTGCTCTTGGTTGAAGAACTCAACATTGATGGCACTCAGTCATGGATGACTGATTATACCGCATCAGCATTATTATCATCCAAATCCACTGGTGATGGCTGTTCAAATGAAGTTCCTTCTGGCCGTGGTTATGGTCGATCAAACAACTCCAAGACAGGTCGGAACGGGGGCGAACGATACTTCAATAGAACTGGGCATAGATCCAGCTCTTCCTCTGGGCGTGGCACTTCACAGACCACCTCCAACAGACCTTGTTGTCAGATCTGCAACAGGTCTGGCCACACTGCCCTCGACTGTTTTCATCTGATGGATTACAGCTACCAAGGTCGCCATCCTCCTTCTCAACTAGCAGCAATGGCAGCCTCCTACAACCTTGTTCCTTATCAAAATTGGTATGTAGACTCTGGCGCTACAAACCATATCACAAATGACTTGCAGAATCTCTCCGTACACAGCGACTATATTGGCAAAGACTAAGTTTCAGTCGGTAATAGGCAAGGTTTGCCAATTTCCAGCATTGGTTCTTCTGTTGTTCACACTAAATCTAGAATATTTAACTCAATCACATTCTTCATTTTCCATCCATTTCTACAAATCTCCTTTCTATTTATCAATTTTACTAAGGACAATAACTGCATTTTTTCTTTTATGCTTCTGGTTTGACCATTCAGGATCAGTTGGGGAAGACTCTTTTCCAAGGGTCGACTAGAAATGGTCTATACCCATTCCCTGTTATCTGTTGTTCATCATCTTCTTCCGCTTCCATCGCTTTGTTTAGTGAAAAAACATCTTTAAATGTCTGGCACAAGCACTTGGGACATCCCTTTGCTGCTGTCTTGTGCCATCTTCTTCCTTGTGTACCTGTTTGTGGGACTTCAATGCCTTCCTTTTGTGAATTTTGTCAATTTGGAAAACGATCAAATTACCTTTCTACTTCTGTTACAATTTCATATAAACCATTAGACTTGATTCATAGTGATATCTGGGGCCCTGCTCCTATCACCTCTACTAATGGTTTTAGATATTACATCATTTTTGTAGATGATTTCACACACTACACATGATTTTATCCATCGATAAATAAATCTAATGCATATTCTGTGTTTTCCACTTTCAAGTTATTTTTTGAAAATTTACTTTCTTTAAAGATCAAATGTGTTCGGTCAAATGGGGGTGGTGAGTTTCTGAGCTCTCGTTTTCAATCCTTACTGCGCACAAATGGGATCACTCATCATGTGTCCAAGTGTCCTGCCCATACACACATGAACAAAATGGTTGCTCTGAATTCAAACACAGGCACTTAGTTGAAACAAGGCTTACCATTCTTTTCAATGCAGGGATGCCTATCAAATTTTGAACTACTACAATATTTGCTACATCTGTGTATCTTATTAATAGACTACCTGCTAGGCAACTTCATAATGTTTCCCCCTGGGGAAAACTTTTCAATCAGCACCCTGTTTACTCTTCGCTTCGCATCTTTGGGAGTGCTTGCTATCGTTGGCTCAAACCATACAACCTCCACAAGTTGGAACCGAAAAAAGGGAACTGTGTATTCCTTGGGTATAGCTTGAATCAAAAAGGATATAGGCGTCTGGGTATGAATTCTGGCCGTATTTTTATGTCGAGACATGCGTCTTTCAATGAAGATGTTTTCCCTTTCTCTAGTGCTCCACTATCCACACCAGTCCCTTCCTCCCCTGCCTCCTTTACTCCCTTTCAATGGCACAACTCCGTCACTCCCTCATCTGTGCTTAGCCCTTTTACATCACCTACCTCTTCTTCTATCCTTGGACCAGCACCACACATTTGTCCCTTTCCTATGACAGTTCCTCTTCATTCGTGTCCCACCACACATCCTACACCCACTACAACTTCTCCACCCTCCAATCCACCAATGCAGGCACCCTCTCAGAGTCCCCTGCCACTGCACCCACCCTCTCCTACTGCTGACATTAGCCCTCTTATTGCTCCTCCTACCACACATCCTCCACAGTCTACCCCACCGCCTAGTTCCCTGCCTACTCCCTTTCAGTCCTGTCTTGCTACTCCACAGCCTACCACAAGTGTTTCCTCTTCCAATGCCCATCCTATGATCACTCGATTGAAACCTAGCATTAGCAAAAAGAAGATATTTTTCTCCACTAAACACCCTGTTCAGCTCCCTTCTCATCACTACTATGAGAATATTGATCCATCTAGTTACACAAAAGCAGCTAAATACCTAGCGTGGCGCAATGCTATGTCAGAAGAGTTCTCAGCCCTTCAACGCTAAGGCACCTGGTCATTGGTTCCTTCCTCACCTGATAAGCATGTAGTCGAGTGTAAATGGGTCTTCAAACTCAAGCATCATCCTGATGGTTCTGTTTCTCAACAAAAGGCTCATCTTGTCGCCAAAGGATTTCATCGACAACATGGTCTTGATTATACAGAGACATTCAGCCCTATAGTGAAGCACTCTACAATTCGAATTATCCTCTCTCTTGTTGTCCATTATAAATTGTACCTTCAACAACTTGATGTTACAAATGCATTTCTACATGGCATTCTCAATGAAGATATATACATGGTCCAGCCTCATGGATTTGTTGATCCAGCCTTTCCACATCATCTATGTAAGCTTCACAAATCCTTATATGGGCTTAAACAGGCGCCATGAGCTTGGTTTGAAAGGTTTTCATCCTATCTTCTGAGTCTGGGTTTTGTGCCTACATATGTTGATCCTTCTTTGTTCATTCGTCATCGCCCCAACTCCATCACTATCATTCTTCTCTATGTCAATGATCTTTTCATCACAGGGAATGATAAAACATATATCTCCAGACTGATTTCTCAGCTCGGTCAAGTGTTTGAGATGAAAGATCTAGGTCGTCTTCACCATTTTCTGGGTATTGAGGTATCCTATACCTCTAATGGCCTGTTTCTTTCACATGCTAAGTATACGAAGGATCTTCTGCAGTGCACCTCCATGCTTGATTATAAGCCTATTGGCTTTCCATGCTGCTATGAAGATGCTATTCCTACGGGTTCCAATTCAACATTGGTGGATCCTACACTCTATAGCAGTATTGCTAGGGCGCTCCAGTACCTCACATTCACCCGCCCATACCTTGGTTTTGCTGTAAATAAAGCCTGTCAACATATGCATCAACCTACCAGCTCTCATTTTACAGACTTGAAACGCATCTTACACCATTTGAAGGGCACCTTGACATTTCGAATTCGTATTCAGCAAAGGCGTTTTCACCTTCCAGCCTTTTCGGATGCTGACTGGGCTGGGGACCATCTTGATCGTCGCTCCACAATAGGGTTCTGTGTCTTTCTTGGACCAACTCCTATCTCATGGTCAGCCAAGAAGCAATCCACTATTGCTTGTCCCTCAACTGAAGTAGAGTATCGCTCCTTAGCTCACACTGCATCTGAGTTATCATGAGTACAAACGGTACTCAAGGATCTACGGATTTGTCTTCCTTCTTACCCTCCATTTGGTGTGACAATATTCCTACCATTGCTTTAGCCTCCAGTCCGGTCTTTCATGCTCGCACTAAACATGTCAAAGTTGATTACCACCTCATCCAAGAAAAGGTGCTTCGCAAAGACCTCTCTGTTCATCTCGTTTCTACTCAGGACAATGCTGTAGACATATTCACCAAAGGCATTCATCCAAAATGATTTCACCTCCTTTGGTCCAAGCTTCTTATTTCTGACTGACCTATTAGCTTGAGGGGGGATGTAAGGCATGAGTCCACTCAGAAACCCGGCATTGTTATCACCGAGTTAACCTAAGTCAATTATATCTGTACAGCTGGCATTAGTTGGTTGTAACAACCTTAGTCTGTTAGAGACTGATGACTGTGATTGGAGGAGGAACTCTCCTATATATATGTGAAGAAACATTTCAATCTTCTCTGGCACGCCTGCTTCTCTTGCTTTCTTATTCTTATTCTTCTTCTTCTGCATCATCTGTAACTATTCACTAATCACCTTGTTAATGGGTTACTTATCCTTTCTTTTTTAGGTATGAGATATTTAGGGCCATAGTTACCAATGAAAATATGCATGAGTGATTTATTCTACCTTAATTGACCTGAAGTTTTCACAGTCAAATCTGTAACCCGGGAATTGAAACTTCCTGCCCTCTAATGCTGAAGTAGGAACTGAATTAAGGGTACTACAAAAACCAAGAACCGGTTGATCCTTGAAGATATGTATTTGTATGCTTATCTCAAGAACCCATTTTTGGTGGTCTAGAATGACGAATTTGTGCTTTTTTTTTTTTTCACCCAACCAAGGGGCTTGGGACCCAATAGAGAGCCACATACATACAAGAAGACAACTCGCACAAACGGGAAGAAAGCCCGTACAAGTGGAAAAAGGTGGCGTACGCAAGGTTCGAACCTTGGACAGTCAGGTAAGAATGATGGATGTGTTGCCAGTATGTTTTTCCATAATATCGAATCCTTGCCTCTAGGGTAACCTTCCTCAAAAGGGTATATGAGCGGGTTAGACCTTTTACTCATACATATGTGATCAAAGGTCAAATATAGTGTGAAAGTCCATTTGCATCCAAAAAATTTCAAGCTTAAGTTTTTTTTCACTCTCGTGGGCCCCAAACTTGTAATTTGAGATGTTCATCATTTTGATAGAACCAATAAGCCCCTAATGTGGAGAAACAAGCCACCTCAGTGGTTATGGTGTCTCATCTCACACAGCCGCCCATGGATCAATCCCTGGATTGATCCTGTACTGCTGACCGCTAACCCAATCTTGCCAAGAATAAAAAAATAATAATAAAAATAAAAAAAAAAAATAAAACCCTAAGTGTGAAGTTTGTACCTGGCAATCGGCATCCTCATAGCTTTTAAGAAATTATTGAAAAATCCAAAAGCATTCTAATTCTAGTTTTATACTTTTCCAGCACTCGTGTGGGCCGCCAAATCCTAACCGTTTAATATTCTCATAGAAATGATATACCCTAGCGCATGAAGTTCATATATTGAGTCCTCATAGATTTTGAGAAATAAGTAAGTAGGTAAATAAATAAATAAAACAATTAACTCACTTAAAAACTTCTTGCACTTTCAGTCCTCATAGATTCCTTCTTGAACACGTATACATTGATAAAATAAGAATCGTAATGTGTACCTAATGATGTGTCTAGGTGAGGCTAGATTCTCAGAGTCAATCCGCACGCTTGAACCAAACAACCACACACACAAGAAGCACCTCTTGTGCAAGTTGCAACACCTAACGAAAAAGAACGTGATATGGGAGATTGAGAGGTTCAAAATCACCAGACGAAGGTTTCTACAGCATTGTGTTAGATGAGATTGTATATGAGAGTGTTGACTTGTTTCATGGCAAAAGCAAGTTAGAAGATCTCATGTGAGGCGACGTTGGCGTATAATTAGGACCGTACTTTATTAGTATTTTGCTACTCTTACTTTTTTAGGTAAATGTCTTGATGGTGTAAGGCTGGATGATGGACTTTTATGTTGTGGTTTTAGTTTAGACTTGTTATGATATGGGTGTATGAGTTTTTGATGGATTAATGATATGGTTATTTGAGTTTTTTATGGATGTTTGAGTTTTTTTTATGGATGATAGATATGATTTTTTGAGCTGATTGCTATTTATATTAAATAAATTAAATATTTTTATTTTTACAGATTAATAAAAAAAATACAACCATTGGCTGTCGCTTCATTTTCAAATATAATGTTTTAGAGGGATTGTTGTAAGATAAAAACGACAGTCTAAGACTATCGCATGTGAACCTGATTTTCGCAACAGTGGGAGACTGTAGTTTTTCTGACAAAAGAACCACACTAATACACCGTCTTTTTTAAAAGCTACACTCGAAAATAAGACACAAAAAAACGATAGCAAAGCTGTCTTTTTTAGGAAACCACAGCCTACGATTGTCATTTTTGGTCAATTTTTTGTCGTAGTGGCACGCAAATTCAAAATTTGAACCATTTGAATGTGTTTGATCCACTGCTTCCTTCATGAAAAAGATTTGGGGTCTTGGAGATTGCTAAATTGTAAAAACAATGAGTTTTTTTTTGTCTTACTCTTCCCATCCAACATTAATTTCTTAATTACTTTTAAAACGTTTACATAACCAGCTAAAACAAATATGGTAAAATGATTCTTGAAAATAAATGTTGTAATATGTTCAACATATATAAATTTCATCTCCTTGTTTAAATTAAGAGAAAATATGGAAAATGAATACAAACTTCATTTAGTGAATCAAATCCTAAGAAAGGGCCCTATCTTCCTCTCCGTCTTATATTTCTCACACCTGACCCAATCTTCAATATTTGTATTTGGAACCTATTTTAATATTAGTTCCAAGGAATCCAATTGCATTCGAACAAACGGACCTTAGTCATACATGCATGCTATATTAGTTTGGCAATTTTTATTGTCTACATCAGTTGTACCAGGCTTCGTTGTATCTTTGAGGCAGCTTACTAGCAAATATTTCACAAGAAATAATCAAGTGAGAACTGTTCTCACCAATCAACCCGTGAATGGGGCCCACCTATTACCCAGTCCAAACCTTGCAATGGATAGGGACCCCCTTAATAGTCACACGCCCCATGGTTTGGCACCAATGCGAATGAATTGGATCAACTATAGACCCATCTGAATGGACTGGACTTGTCAGCCATGGATGAAGGGGTTAGAAGTATGGGATTAGGGCCAAACTTAATATTTAGAGTTGTCCATATAGATCTTTCAATCCCCACCAGTCCCATCCAAAGATGGGACCCTAGCGGGCCCCATAAAAAAGCTCTCACGGTGACTCCGTGAGAATAGTTCTCACTCGATCAAAGCCCATATTTCGCTACATTGCTTCAACCAAGTCGCAAAAATCGACTAAAAACAAAGCAACATAAAGTGACTTGCAGCTTCTCTTTCTGCAATCTCTATCTTATTTGTGAAAGCAACAATGTAACACACTTTGTTGCAATTCTTTGCATAATCCATTTTGTTTAGGTGGGATAAGGCTTGATTATGACATAAGTGATTCGAGTATATTGTTTTCCAACTTGAACATGAACTCGACAGACTCACCTGAGTTAATCAGACTCAGATGACCTTTCAAGTTAAGTTGACTGTCCAAATTTGCAGACACCACAACTGGTGCATCTGATCCACATGTAAATTGAACTGGGTGGCCTGATCCTAACCCAACCTACTTTGGGCTGGATTACGGCTGAGTTATTGGCCCTTGGATCTGGGCTTTGGCCTGTATCCGAATCTGACCTAAAGGCCCTATCTCAGATCAACTCTTTTTAAATCATAGACAAACTGGGCCCTGGCTAGTGGACTTGTTGTGGAACTGAAATTGACTGGTACGGTTTATAATATAAGAACTGCTTAATATAAGTAAGTGGGGTTAGGAAAGCATTGACCTTGGTCTGTCCTATCCCAGTTGTGGTCCTATTAATGCTTGATTAGTAAAAATTTCCCATGGATAAGACCATCTGTGAGCATCTTTTCTCCATTCAGCCATCATTGCTTCAACACTGTCTACACATCTTTTGTAAGGAGGAGAAGTCTTTCTCAAATCTCAACTCTTTTACAGGGCTCTCTTGGGTTCCAGCTGGGCTGGGTTACCGAAAACAAATTTATTTTACAGGACAGAGAAAAATGAAATCTGACAGGGAAGGATGAAGGTAGGAATCCACTACAATGTAGAAAAGAAAATCCATGGAAAGTGGAATCCTTGCTCTAACTATTGTGACCTTATTGAAAAATTAGACCGAATTAGAAGAGATTTTTTATGGGAGGGACAAGGAGATAAAAAGAAGCTTCACTTAATAAAATGGAAGGATGTGATCAAGCATAAATTCCTTGTTGGTCTGGGTTTTGGGAGCCTAGTGCAAAAAAATTGGGCCTTACTAACTAAGTGGTGGTAACGTTTTGGGGAGGAAAAAGATGCTCTTTGGAGGAGGATCATTATTTCTAAATATGGTGAGGATGAGTGGGGTTGGGTCCCTAAATTTATCCCTAAGTATAGGAGGTCGGGTTGTTGGGGTGTCATTTCAGTCTCGGGGATGAGTCTAATGTCATGGGGGAGGTCCTTAATAATGGTGTAGGTTTCATTATTGGGCCTGGTGTGTCTGTTCGTTTCTAGTTTGATAACTGGGTGGGGGTGGGGTCTTTGGGGAGTCTATTTCCTAGATTATTTAGAGTAGCGTCTAATAAACAGTCTTCAGTTCACGAGTGATATTCTTGTGAGTGGGATCGTATTATTTGGAGAATTCCTTTGAGAAGAACTTTGCGTTAGTTAGAAGAGTCTGAGTATGAGTCTCTATTGAGTCTGCTTTCTAACATTTTTCTATAAAGGGATGTTAATGATACTTGGATTTGAAAACCTTCGTGCTTAGAGCTTTTCTCAATGAAGTCCTTCACTGAAGCAACGGAGCCTTCTTCTTCTATGCATTATTCATCGGCTAGGGCGTGGATGGGTCTAGCTCCTCCGAGAGTGGAGGCTTTTTGTTGGCTAGCTGTGGCAGGCAAGATTTCTACGGTCGACAATTTTAGAAGGAAATGCCTGTTTTGGTAAATCTTCAGGACACTTGCTCTTTATGTGGCATGGAGACCGAGTCTATCAATCATCTCTTTATTCACTGTGAGGTTGTTTCTTTTCTTTGGAAGTATTTCTTGGATAAATGTGGCATATTATGGTGCTTTTCAGGTTCTTTGGGTAATCTTTTTTATGCTTGGTGTTTGGCTCCTTTTAGGGGTTGTGGGTTATTGCTTTGGAGACTCATTTCATTTGCTATTCTTTGGTCCTTTTTTTTTGCTAACAGAGGGTTCCCAACCCTTTGGGCTGGACTATTCCCTCCGGGCCTAGAGAGAAGCCGAGTAAAACCCCTATAGCCCTTAGGTGGTAGAACAAATGGACTCAACCTTCGGCTTCTGAAGGGGGGGGAACCGGGGGTCGATACCAAGACCTCTAGCTCCGGAAGAGGGAGGAACCGTGGTCCTGACCACTCGGCCAACCCCTTGGGGTTATTCTTTGGTCCATTTGGAAGGAAAGGAATGAGAGGGTTTTTTGTGGTTCAGTTTCTTCTTTGCAAGATATCTTAGGGGGTAGTTTTGATAAAAATCGGAGCTATGGAGAGTAAGGAGTTCAAATTTCTTAACATTGACAACATTCTTGTTAATTGGGAAGCTTGTATGGTGTGTGGGTCTTCTAGATCCATCAGTCTTACTAAATGGTGCCCACCTTTGGAAGGGGTCCTCAAGTTTAATGTAGATGGGGCATAGAGGCAAGGCGGGTCCGGCTGGTATTGGAGGAGTGCTTCGCAATTTCAAAGGAGAAGTTTTGATTTCTTTCTCCAAGCCGATTGGAATTAAAGATTCTAACGAGGCGGAGGTTCTTGCCATTCTAGTGGCTTTGAGAATTTATTCCAGATTGTTTGGTGATAACTTGATTGTGGAAAGTGATTCTTCTAATGTGGTTTCTTGGGTTTCACTGAAAGGTAGGACTCCTTGGAAATCTTTTTACATCCTCAATGAGATTAGAGTTTTGTCTTCTTCGATGCGGGTGGTCTTCAAGCATGTCATCCAGTCAACTACTATCACGGATTTGCTAGCTAAACAAGGAGTAGTTAGGGATGGTCCTTTTGTTGGTATTTGATTCTTTTAGTGTTGTTTCTTTGTATGTTTTTTTCTTTTTTGAATGAGGTTTGGTATAACGCTTTTGTACCTTTCCTCGTTCTTTTGGTTTCTATGTTTTGATCTTTTCTTTATTTTAATATGAGTTTCGTTTCCGATTAAAAAAATAAAAAATTGTGACCTTATTTCTACAATTTTCAATGGTATCTTGTTTGTAGAGTTTTTTTTTTTTTTTTTTTTTTCTTCTGGAAATAGGAAACTGAGAACTACTTCTTTTTGTACAATTTTAGGGCCTGTTTGGATGTACAAGATAACACAAGAAAATAATATTGTTTAGAATATAATTTTTCATTTTTTAAAGAAGAAAATCTTGTGTGTTTGGTAACTCAAGAAAATTTGAAGAAAAGATTATTTTCTTTCAAAAAGGTCGATATTCTCTCCTACACCTCCCCCATGTAGAAAACTTTCTACAAGATAAGAATCTTTCAAAATGACGATTATAAAGTGGTAGACTAAAGTAAAGACTTTAGTTCAACAAATCCATCACAATGTGTATGTTTACATATATGGTAAAGTAAAGTAAAATTAAATCTCACAGGACGGTAACGGTGGGATGAAGTACATACATGGTGAAGCAAAGTGGGAAGGAATGGTAAAGTAGTTCCTTTTTTTTACTATATCACATTTTATCATAGTTTTATATGGTAAATAAAAAGTGACTTTTTTACTAGTGTGGTAAAGTAAAATAAAGATTGATGTCATATCATGCTAAAAGGTTAGGTAAAGTGAGGACATGAAGTATGTGGTAAATTAAAGTGAGAGTGAGAGAGTCATAAAGTAGTTGTTTTTTCATTGGCTTTCCTATACTTTACCATGGTTTTATGTGATAAAAGAAAAATAGCTTATGGTTAAAACATGAAAGTTAAACTTTACTTTACCGCATTACTTTTTTATCCAGACATGGTATATTACATATAAATTATAATATTTAATGAAAATATTCTTATAATGTAATTTACTTTAATCACAGCACCTTCCAAACATCTCAATTTAAAATCTGTAATATTCTTAAAAAATTGCCAAACAGTTTAAAAATTATACTATTATAATATTGCATTATTGTATTCTATACTATTTTATTCTTGCAATATCTAAATCTACAAATATTTTATTTTGTAGACATCCAAACGGGCCCTAGTATCTATCGTTTGTGATAGCGAAGCATACATCAACGTGAAATGTATTTCTTCCTTTTGTGTAGTATAAAAGGATGAGAACAGGTCGAAACAATGTTGGACCTGGATCCATCTTTGTAGATGCGATTCCATATCCAAGTTCTAATCCGACACAAATCCTTTGTATTGTACATGAATCTGGCCTCAACTTAGAAAAAGGGATCCGAAATAAGATGCAGAGTGCATTAATTTAATTGGATAAATGAGCTTAAAGAAATTTTAAATACACAAGTGAGACTATGAAATAATATTTAATTAAAGTTAAGTAGACTCTCAAATATGAATATAACTCAAGCTATTTAGGCCCTTAAAACTATATATGTATAAATTTCTTAAGCTCATGCTTGTGGGGCCCACCTTTGGTCCATCCAAATGGACCAAACACACAACCCCCCTAAATTGCACATATCCACCAACTTTCAGTCCGATCCGAATTTATAGGACCGTTGGATTGACTATGTATCGATCCGAATGGACTGTTGACGATTAAATTTTTGGACCCATATGGAAATGAATAGAAATCACGGTTGGGGCGGATCTTTTGCAGAGAGGAGGATCCGAGGGAGTTAATGAAATCCGCCCATCCCCACGTGGGTCCCCAGGTGGGCCCACCACATACTTGAGCTTACCTTATCCTAATATATATATGAGGCCCCCACCCTTACTCTCACAATATCGTGAGAATTACTCTCACAGGAGCATCTCTTATATATATAGGCAAGGCTCTCCTAAGCTAAAGTCTAAGATAAAATTATGTAAGCTCTTGCTTGTGGGTCCCCCAGTGGGCGCCACCACACACTTGAGCTTACTCCAACTTACCTTGTCCTAAGCTGCTACTCTCCTAGCTTAGGAGAGTTAGTCCCTATATATATATATATATATATATATAATGGGAGATTCATGTGCATCCATCTCACGTCATATGGTGAGGGACAAACTTAATGGAGCCCACCTAGGGCCCCACTGATCATGGGACTTGTGGGGGATGGAAAGAAACATCTTTGATGGGCCCATATATCAAGTTTTGGGTCAATCGCATACCTCTAATTAACCCATTCATCCGTGGCCCATAAATTTAACGACTCTATATTAAAGGAAAAAAATATGACCCTCGATTCAATGGTCCAATCCCTTCGGATAAGTGAAAACTCAATGGATCCAATGTAATTTAGGAGGTCCATGTGTGTTGATGGTTTGGATGTATTATAAAGTCGGCCTTACTATGTTGTCCCTCTCCATAATATAGTAAGGGTTGGATGCACATTGAATATTTTTCATATATATATATATATATATATATATCACAGCTCTCCTAAGCTGCATCTTAGCTTATCCTAGGTTGGAATAGTGCTGGTCCCACAAATCAAAATTGATCGTATCTGTTTTTTGCATGATGGAGCTGCAAAATCCAATTTTGATTGGATTTATCTTGATTTTGGAGACGATCATCATGCAAAAAATAATGATAATCGACTTTGATTTTGGGACCAACACAGTTTCAGCTTAGAATATATATATAACACTCCACAAGTTTAACAACTCGGTGATTGGTTATGGAAAAAAGCTAACAGCATAAACACAAGAGTTGGTGCTACTCTTTGCTGGTGGATTCGGAAAATGAGAAACAATTATATTTTTCAGCATTGTCCAGTTAATCCGGGCCAAGTTTTCGAGAGGACTAAAATTGCAATTTGTGAATGGAATGTTTCTCATATGACTCCCTTGACAGTGTCGTATGCAGGATTCCCGCAAGAAAAATGGAGCCCACCTTCAGAAGGCTTTGTCAAATTGAACTTCCATGGTACTGTGGAGTGTGGACACAATCATTGAGGAAGTTGGAATTGGTGGAATTGTTAAGAGACAGCAAAGGAGAAATGAAGATAGCTTACTCCTGCTTAATGAGCATCTCACTCCCTTTATAAGTGGAGTTGAAAGCCTTGCATCAAGGGGTGTTTCTATGCATCAGAAATTGTTTCAGGAAAGGGAAGTTGTCTTATCCTCGTTGAAAGCCTTAGGAATGCTAAAAAACTGTCAGGGGAGTTTATGCAACTTTGGTCAGCCCTGATGGATGGATTAAAGAGTATGGAACGTTGGGACATTAGTTTTTGCAGGAAATCTCAAAACAAAATTGCAGATCAACTAGCTGAGATGAACTACACATGATTCACCACCTTCGAATCTACCCTTCCTCCAAATGTCCATCAATTGTACCTGCAGGAGAAAGTTTCTATAACTTCAGGGAGTTGACAGGGCTCAACCTGAGATCAATAGCTTTGACTTGAACAAGCTGTCGGAATTGGAAGAACCTGACCTCAATGAATTTCGGTCAAGAGATGGAGTACCTTGCTAGGAGCAGCAATTTTGTGCCCTATGAGCAACAATTTTGCCTTCCTTGGCTCATGACTTGAGCCATTTTAGATTGGTATCAGCAGTGGGTTTCTACTACTCCTTTTATATGTTTCTTTACTTATGTGGTTATTGTTGTTTCTTTTCAGACTCTACTTTCTGCCTTTTGTAATTCACTCTATTTAAGCAAAAAAAAAAAAAAAAGTTTAACAACTCATGTTAAAGAAGATTATAACCTTTGATCCAACAATCTAATTCATTCGGATCGGTTCAAGCCCACGGGATCCGGTGTAATTTAAGGGGCCTCGTATATGTGGATGGTTCAAATACACGATAGGTGGGCACCAGCATACTATCTCTCACCAACGGTGAAAGTTGACTCTCACTCAAGCATTTTGCATATATGCGCGCTTGTGTGTTTAATCATCCTAGATCCCCTTGGGTCGGAACTTATACAAGAATCTGATTTCAAATCTAATTGTTTAGAATTCCATTTGCATTGATGTGGATTCAAACTTCTCTCGAATACAAAACAGGTTTCATGCCCACTTTATTTAAAATAAGAGAAAAAGTATATTTGGATAATTAGATACCCACTTGCAACATTAATGGAACAACAGAAAGTTAATACCATAAAATTGGCTTCAAAGCTCAAACCCTTCTCTCCTCAGCTGTTTGATACTCTTTCGATGGAACCTTCTTCACTATGAATTCTTGGGAATTCCATGTGAAGTTGGTAAATGGGGATTCAGTTTCTATACATCCGGGGCTTATCATTGCAGATAGTGCCGGCATCTATGGCTCTGATTTCGGGATTTTGGACCACTGAAAGATGATGGTGAAGCTGAGAGCCTGAGACACAAGTCGCCATACGATTAATTCTTAAGGCTGAGGTGGCCCCCAATTTTCCGTTAAAAGGATGGGTAATTGACTCTTGAGCCACCGGGAATTGTGCAAACTCACATCACATCCCAACATTTGCAAAAGTGGGACCCACCATCAACGATCAATTGAATCGAATGGAAAGTAACGACCTCCTACCCTGATAAAATATATGTAAACCCTCTATATATATATTTTTTTTCTATAACAGAGGTATCTCAGGCCTTTGTGTTCGAATAATCCCCATGGGCTCATAGGGAGCCAGAGAAAATCCCTATAATCTCAATGTGGTATTGAGTTTTGAATCCTCAACCAAACTAAGCTACCCTTTAACTGACAAGGCACGAGTTGATGGTGGCCAGACCCACCAACTCAACCTGAACTGAGCATTTTCAAAATGACCCATCTTATATTCAGATTATGATTCAGACTTACATAATTAACTTAAAATTAATGAATAGAATCTTTTTTGTTTTTCTTAGCAGCGAAAGTGGCTGGGCCTTGGACCTCGAGAAACCCTAGACTAATGGAAGAGTGAACCAACAATGATATTTTGCCAATTGTTTGGATCTGCTGTCCAAAGACCAATCTAAACAAATAAGATAGCAACTCCGAGGGCTATCTCTGTTAGCCTAGGACCACGATTTGCATCCAGAGGCTGTGGATTCGAAACAGCCTACCACACAGGGGCTACAGGAAAGTCCACCGGACTTCCCTCTTGGCCTAGATAGATTACTCCTGCCCGAAGGGTTCCCCCAATTGCTAAAAATAAAAAAAAAAAATGATAGCAAAATTTAAGTCATAATCTTCATTGTCTGAAATGGGTGAGGAAGGAAAGTGGAGTCGGCCTGCGGGGACGGGGACGACCGTTTCAAAGTAACATCATGTGCTCTTGTGATACAAGGGTTGAAGAGATCTCAGCAGATAATTCAAAGCGCGTAAACCCTAAATAATAAATAAGAAGAAATGATTCCATGACGGCCTTCACACTTGTGCTGTTGACTTGGCCCATTGTAATCCATCCACTTTCATTGATCGTTCCACTTTAATCGCACGTGCCGTAGTGTGTATATGTGATGATGTATATAATCAGTACAGTTGGGGTGGTATCTGCTGCTGGATCGACCAATTCCAATTCATGAAGATGGTTAACTCAAAAGTTTTTAAGCTTACATTTCCTAATGGTATATTCTAATTTAATAAGAGTTAATTTTTTGAAATTGTCTAATTTATTTAGATCAATGAAGTTATTATGCCTAGAAGTTTTCTATCCGGATCCTCTAAGACAAGAAATTCCAAATGCTCCTCGATGAATCTACTCATCAAAAATCTAAATGGCATAAAAAAAAGTGTCCCATCTTATATCTATATAGGAAGTGCTCCTATGAGAGACACTCTCACCAACTTTATGAGAGATGGGTGAGGGCCCTCACATTTAAGTTGGGGATCCTTATATATATATATATATACCGCTTAACTAAGTTTCACTTCAATAAAGGTGGACCCACTTTTACATTGACTCCATGTAATATGTGAATAAATTTTTTTACAAATTTAACTTGTTTTATATGCTAAATTAGACAGTGGTTCTAACTTATATTAAATAAAGTTTATCCACAAGCCTATACAAGAGTTTTGTTTAAACTTTTCGTAAATGGGTCAACAGGGGAGCCTCACGAATTTCAAGTGAAATTGGACTGTGATTGTTTCTTTGGAACATCAATCATGGGTAGGCCATAAGAGTGGAACTCCAAAGTGGCACCTATCTATTGAAAATCCTATCCGTTGAAAAATAAGCTCCTCATCCATGTATGTAATATTCCTAAACTTTAATCAATTAGTACTGGATCCAACTATAAGATTTTCCTTTTTATTTTTTGGCTGCTTGGCTCAGTGGCCAAGTTGGAGAGGATTCAAGCCTCCCACCAAGAATTGATTCCTGGTGGGTGGGATGAGAGCGGGAGCAATTACCACTAGCCCATCCCTGTATTCCAATAAAATTTTCCATTTAGTTAAAACCATTACTGACACAATCGTACATTCTAACCACAATTCTGTTAAACGGTCTATTTTTATAAGTGAGACCAATTCCTATTATGGTAAAATTTGGATATACTCTATAAATACTCTGAGAACGTGGTTCATGTTTTATATAGTTTAGTTCCACTACATAAGGATTCTTCTAACTCGAAGGCTCAAGGGAGCAACCCTGCATGTCACTTAGCTGACTAGGGATTGATTCCTGTGCTACTCTTCCAACATGGTGTGTGTGTGTATGAGAGAGAGTTTATCCTTTTCACTTTGTCGGCTTTTTCTATCTCCTTGTGTGATCTCTCTTTTCAGCTATAGGCTTTTTCTTAGCACTTGTGTGGACTTTGTTGGATGGTGCCAGCCACCTTGGCTAAGCCCAATGGCTGGGGCAAGAGATGGATGAAAGAAAGAAAGAAAAAACCACTCAAAGCCCAAGAGGATCCGGACACTCAAACTGGTGTCAATAGCTGCTAAAAAGGATTGATAGAAAGAGAAATGAAAAGAAATGATTGCTTTTGAGGCATTCAAAAGGGCCGGCACCGAAACCCCGCGCTTTATTCAACATCTCCCACTCTTTCCCACGTTCGAACCATCACAGTGTGGGCCCATCTCCCTGCCCCACCCCACCCGCACCACCTACTTGGGATATCTCTCTTTCTGCTTTGAGATCTTTTGCTGTCAAAAGGTCTCGGAAATTCAAGTATCTTCCATCTCTTTAGCGCCCAACCAGGGCAGGATACTGAAAATGTCTAGGAGCCAAATTTCATTTGTAAAAAATGTTTGGCAGATTGCACTTTATTGGCCATTGATGATCAAGTGGTGGGCCCAATGTGCCCACACCATCAATTAATAAATAACAACCCGAGAGATCTAATTTTCTCCCTTTTAGACTTTATGAACACTATAGCTGCTGGTGTAGTGTTTTTTACTTCTTCAGCCTTATTTGGACATTTGTTTTTCGCTTTTCAGAGGCGTTTGTTTGGAGGAACTTATTGTCGGATTTCCATTTGTTGAAATTTATCTTTGACAAGCATTTGAAATAATTTATTTGAATTCTTCAAATTCAAAAGTAAAAACTTATTGGGAGATGGCATTTTTAATCGAGTAAGAATTATCTCCAATAGGAATACTCCAAATCCTAAAAAACTTGTCATTTAGGAGAATTTTGTAACGTACCATGTACCCAAACAGATATATGAAGCATTGTTGAAGGTGATGTGAGACTTTACCAATATGCCCCCTCACATGGGGGTCCAATAGAGTTGGCTAATACCATATAACATATATATACCAACCCAAAAGCTTAAGTTGATCAATGAATGGAAGGCTCAAATAGGTATATGAAGCCTTATCAAAGACATTACTTAGGCGGTGTGTGATGTGAAATGTGGGGCTTTACGTTACCAACAAATTTGACCTCGATGTGTGTAAAGGTTTTTTGTTAATTTTTTTAAATAGCTATTTTGTTAATTTAAATGAACTTTCTTATAGCATCTTGCATCTACATATTTCATGGTTCTTAGGAGTGATAGCTCAAATTTATCAATGGCACGTTCAATGCACAGGGTCCCAATAATTGGGCATACTCTTACTTTTTTTAGCAGACTAATCTATAAGTTATAGACATTTTAGTAATTTATTGCATAAGTACATGGGGCCCTAAATTATTCCTTGTGTCCTAACAATGGAATGGTTGGGTAAAATATTGGAAAGGTATTTCCACATGTGTTTAGCTATTTAGGGTCAGAACGTGTAGTTGTTGAAAGGTTGCCTTATACTCAGTCACTGTTTTTTGGCTATTCTTTTCTTCACCAACCCTTCTTTAATGAAAAAGAAAAAAATGTGGTGTAGTGGCTTTTGACCTAATCTACTCTAATACAATGATACGTTTTGCATTGATTTTACTATTTCAAGGGTGTAATCGAAGGGTGGCGTGGAAAATTTGAAGTGGGTAAAATACCACTCATTCACCAAATAAATCAATCGATGGGTTATTTTCATTAGGTAAGCTAGGGCTTTTGCTTCTAGGCAGGAGTTTGTAAGAAGGAAGATTTAAGTATAACCATCTTCACATATTTACAAATAACCACTGCTGGTTTAGGGCTTTTTTTCGTATAACCGTTAGTACTAATTAGTCAACAACTTTGATCAATAGTTTTGACCAATTCTAGATGATCTTTAATAAAAAAAACATGACAAGAGAATCCATGATCCTTACACCTCTTTTCAATATTCATAGAGACCTCCATAGCCGTGTGCACAATTTCATTTACAGGCATCTCAATTCGAGACTGCATTTGGTAGCAGTCTCTAGAGTCTATACCAAGTTCCAAATCCTAAAAAAAAAAACCTTTCATTGTCATATCCCGACTGCTCTGATGTATGTTTGTTAGCTAAAAAAGCGATATAGAAATCACTATTTAGTTGTCTTTGGTTGATGCTCAACTGGTTAGTGACGTATGAAATGTTCATGGGTACGTGAATTACAAAAACCTATTTACTTAGGTTTTTGAACTTAAAAGGTGCTTTTCTTTATTTTTTTGAAGTTGCTCGGTTGTCTAGGAACATTAGTATTTTTGTAAGAAACTAAAAGGATGGACTTCCTAGTATTTGCACATGAAATTTAGTTGCGTGAATAGAATTTAATATGTCATTGTTCAAGTTGCTTACTCTCATCAATTTGACCCCAACGATTGAACTCAAGGGCCCTACCAAGAGGGCCATCCAAGATGGACTGCTTGTGCTTTTCATATCGTTAAGCCGTTGAATCTTCTAGGCATCACTCATCACCTTGTGTGCTGTTTCCAACCTGTGGGCCATACTTGAATGCGAGTTGGGAAAAGACAGATTCCAGATCCTTTGATGTTTCTACTTACAGAAATCTGGAGTCAAACAGTGAAATTCCACAGTGGGTCCCAACTATTGGAAATCGGGCCGTTCAAAATAACATTCCTTATGCCTAAATTTTATGCCTAACGAGAGGCAGTCTCACCATAAGATTAACTGCTTGGTAAATAACTTGATTAAGAAATATGTATAATATTGTGTTAATCATATTTTAAATCGGATGACTAATCTTACAGTAGGACCAATTCCTATTATAGTAGAACTTTAAAATTTTCTGCGTAAGGTGAAAGGGCATTTTTTTTTTTTTTTGAACAGTTCCAATTTGCATTAGCTTTCCCGTGTGGTATTCTACTAGCTAAAATAAGGATTTATGAGTCACAGCCTTGAGAAGCCACGTGTACACTGCATAGAGTCCTTATAACGAACAGGAAATGTATTTTACAAGGGTAGTTAAAGATTTCTTTAACTATAAACATGATGTACTACTGTGTTCATACTCCATTCAACATCTATGTCACTAACACCCTCTAATAATCTAATTCATGTCTGCTCATTAAGGAAGAAGTCCTTACCTAACATTATCTCCAATTGGATGAATTCCAAATTTCTTGTTGGTTTTTTTTTCATTTGACTCAGTTGATCTTGTCTTCAAGTTTTTGAGAATTCTTTAGTGCATAATTGTATGTGTAGTTTTTTTTTTTTTTTTTTGTATTTCATTTAGTTGTGTGTTATTAAGTTATGCAAGTTTCTAAAAGGAACTTCAGATATAATAAAAGATAGAAAACATGTGATAAAAACACATTTCATTGCACTGAACAATAACAAGGCAAAATCCCAAAAGACAAGTTCTTAAAATTTTAATTTTTTTAAAAATGAAACAACTGTGAGATTGAAATAAAGAAGAAAAATATATATGTAAGAAACAACGACAGATGGTGAGAATTCCCATGAGGGGAACCTTATGTAATTTTTTTTCAAGAGCTCATTACGTAAAAAACAAAGATAATTTTAAAAAATCATGCCCCTATCCCAGCGCTATGCAGCTTCAAAAAAAGATTTCAAAAGATAAAAATAGCTATTTAATTATAACCATGATAATTCCCACAAAACATTTGCGATGTCATGGTCGACGCCTTTAATTCAAGGAGGGGGATTTTTTTGATGTTCGAAGAGCACACTAGCTTTTTGGGCGGCCGAATTAAAACTTTCTCCATGCAGATGGTCCAATAAGAGAAAATCTTGCATCTTTATTTACTTATTCATTTACTCATTCCTTTTTATTTTTGTGAAACACAATTTTATTTGATAACTTCTAACAACAACTTATTTATCTAATAAGAAGACTATATGGTTTATGGGTTTGTTTTCTACAAGAGAAAGAAATCCTGTATACTTATCCCTCTCATGGGAAATTGAAACCATCACTATCGAGGAAAATCAATTTAATTTATTTTCCTACAAGGAAAATGTGTCACACTAAACACAATTTGTGGGATACGTTTTCCCCCTAAAAATGCAATGGTCTTGGAAGAAGAATAATCTTTTAATTACTCTATGTTAACTTTTAAATATCTTTTAGATAGAAACCTTTCTTTACATCAAATGATGCCGAATAATGCCTATCCCATGGAGTTGACTTGTATTCGTGACAGTAAAAGTTGGCAAGGTGATAAATAGTTAAGGTCATGAATTATGGATGGCTACAACGTCATTCGAATAAAATGATTCTAAACCTAAATTTAGGTCATCGAAGTTTAATGACTATAAATCGTATTCAAACAACTGGATTGATTTTAAGTGAGCCCATATTTAAACATTGATAAAAGGGATATTTCGGGAATTTACCTATATATAGCACACACTGATTAATGTATACATGCTACTTGAGAGGTGTTGGAATATCTTGCAATGGCTAATTGTTTGCATTTGATTATCCAATGATGGTTTGGGGTCTTCAATAAACATGTTGTATGATCAATCTAAGCGATATAAAGTTGTTAGACTAAAGTCAAACTTAGCAGAAGACGTCCGTTTTGGATAGTTAGAACGAAGTTGTTTTACACTCAATTTGCTAACGAATTCAATTATTTGCTACTCTACTTACTCATAACTAAAGGTTTGTTTGAAAACTTCCATCCGAGCCACGGTTTAGATTTGTCTGAGATACAGCATTTCAATTAGAGAACTTCATAGATAGGCTATTTGGCACAACACAATATGAGTAATTTAATTGTATAAACACACTTGTCACGCAGTAAAAGTTACATAAGCAAACTTATTATACTATAGTATAAAAGGCAACATTGTAATACAACTGAAGTTGCGCACGTAAATTTGTATAAAAGGAAAAAAGATGTACAGTTGTTTTTAGACGTTGACTTTCTACCGGATCTCTTTTCTTTTTTACTTATTGAAAAAGAGGAAAATCATCTTAATGATGAATCAATCGTAAAGGAAAATAGACATTCCGAAATGGTCTAAAGCACTCAAGCACTTGTTTGGATCAATATGTAAATCAAGTAAACCCTATTTTTTAGACTTCACACCTAAGCTAAATAATAAAGCAGCTATTTAATATGAGGGAAAAAACAATTATCATTTACACTCGCCTCAACTTAAATACCTAGATGCTAGGACTCTCATCATATAATTGCACAACCCCATATATCAATGAGATTGAAAAATAGTTTTATAACAATAAAATAAAAATATAATTCTCCATAGAATTCATCCTCACAGGTATAAGTCCTTGGTGCACTTATATATAAAACTACAAAAAAGGCTAAACTAAAGGTCTCCCTCTCTCTTCGGTGCATTTTCAAGTTCCAAGTCCTTGCATTAGGCGTGGGTTTACCTCCCACGTCTTATGTTTGAACTGTATTATAGACTTGCGTGGTATATGTGTGTTGCGGGGTCATTTATGTGTCCGAAAACATATTTCGATGAAGTAGAATACCATGGAAATACCTGTGTCAAGAAGAAGAAGAAAATAGAAAATATAAAAAAAGTTTGCGCAAAAGCACTATATTACATGGTTCACATGATGGCTCCATCTCTCTTTGATGTTAGCCATTGGCAGGGGACCATGCAAATGGTTTGGTGGACTACCATTCTACCATTCCCTACCTTGTTCATTAGCATTAAGATTAAGACAAACACTTCCCTTTGTTAAAAAAAAAAATTAAAAAGAAAAAGCTCATAAGTCATAAGTCATAACATATCAGCAAACCCGAAAACCATGCAGAAGAAAACGGAAAAAAAAAAAGAGACACAAACGAAAAACAGCATCAGACGCCTATCCGTAACATCCGATCTCCATCGCAACCGTGAACACACCCAGAACCAATGGGCCCCACTTCAACTCCACATCACATCTCGCCACGTGTCATCTCTCCTGGGCTCCACAGACGTGTCACCTGCGTTGAAGGATATAGCGCGAAAGCATAGAAATGCCGTCCAAAAACCAGACCTTTCTTCCTTCTGCCAGACCTCTCTCTCTCTCTTTCTCTTTCTCTCTCTGAAATAAAAATCAGATCTTGGTCTTTGTCTCTGGGTCTTTTCGATCGAGACTTGCATCTGAAGAGGTCGATCTGTTTGGTTTCTTGGATTTCTTAGATTGAGATTTCGATCGTCTGTGATCTTTGAAGGAAGCTCCGATCTAGGGTTTTTTAATTTTTGTTTTGGAGGTTCGGATGACAATCACATGTTTCGATCTTCTGGGAAAACGATGAAATGGGCTTCATTGCTTAAGGACATCAAAGAGAAGGTCGGTTTCTCTCAGTCCTCTCCCTTATCGTCTCCCACCTCTACTGCTTCTGCTTCTGTTGAATCCTCACCGTCCGATCGGCATGCTTTCGCGCCATCTCCATCAAGGTTCATCTCGTGCTTCTGCTTCCTTTTTTTAGATTTCCCATTTTTTTTCTCTCTCTCATGTAGTAGCTGTAGTTGTGAAAATGTCAATTTGGTGAAGTCGATTTGTAGCTGTGAGAGATGGGTTTTTGTTACATTGGCGGTTTCTTTCGAGAATCGGGCAAATGGGATTTGGGTTTTTGCTGGGTCCTGATATTTTTGTTGATTGTTGCCTAAGATGGAATCTTAGTTGAATTTGTGAAAGTTTGTCTTTTTTGATTTTGGGGTGGAGATGGAATTAGAAGAGCAATCTAACTTCAAGGAAGCTCAGCTCTTTGGCTGCTCCTTGATGTGGCTACTTGGCCTGTCGTCCTATGTACTTGGATCTGCATCTTTTTGTTTGTTTGAATTGTGGGTTTGGGTCATCTTATTTTAATCTAATGTTCTTGGTTTTGGAGTATGCAAGGTGTGGAAGTAGAGGACCTTATTGCTAATCACGTGAAAAATACTCATCGATAAATAACATACCGATGGTTGGGCTAAAACTTGTTTCTGTGTACTCCTGGATCAAACATCTGCTTCACTTGAACAGATGCACTAGCTGTTGTTTTTGTTCAGCTTCCTTGCAGGCTGACTGTGATTTGCTTTAGAGAGTGGGAAACATATCACATGGACTGAAGTTCTACTGTTCAGACTTATAGCAGCTTGGGTATTGGAGTAGATGCATTGTGGAGCCACATAACTACCAAACCCATTTATAATGATGCTGAAACTGTCCTGTTAGCGATGTGGATAGATTCCTGATAGTTAGTTTCTGTGTGGCATTCGAGCTCCTTAGCCTTGTAAAAGCGATTGGAAGATGGATTTGATTTCTTGAGAGTATTTGAATGGTTTGGATGAATCCAGCATTGAGTTAAATAATTTCTTCTCTTTCTGCCCATGGTGGTGTTAGATTTTAGTTGGGTCCGTCCCATATGGGAAAGTGATCTTACAAATATTGCTTTCTTTTACTGTGAATCATATTTTGGTGACACTTCTCTACATGCATATTCTTCGAATGGGACCTTTTCCTTCTTTAGAATGTGTTTCTTCCCCAGTTTTTGGATCTAGCAGTGATCTTTCTTGTTTCTTGAGGGCTGGCGACGTGGGCACTGTAAAAATGCCATTAGTCTTTTTGCATATTGCCACATTATTTTTTAACTTTCCCTTGCACCACTTAGATGCTAATTTATATGAAGGTCTGCGATCTCAAAGTTTGATCTGGACCATTTGTAGGAGTATATCATTTTACTATCTCATTCTAATCTTCAGATTGTAATGATAGTGGACTTTGATGGGCCAATAGTGCATATGTTTTTTTTTTTTTTTTGGAAGATGTGATATTACTTTTTAGTTAGCATGTATATATATTTATAATCTTGAATGTATTATTCTTAGTTTTTGCTTATAGTGCCTCCCCTAATAGACATTGCTTCTCCATGTTGGTGAATGTAGGGACAAGCATGAATTGGAGTTGGACTTTAAGAGATTTTGGGAAGAATTTCGCTCTTCAAGTTCCGAAAAGGTTTTCTCCTCCAATTGTGACGCAAAGATTGCTGCTGTTGCTGTTGTCATTGCTGTTTTGTTCTTTAATGGCATTTTGGATGCTAATGGTTTGCAAAATCTTCTATGCAGGAGAAAGAAGCGGCCTTAAACATGGCTGTTGATGTTTTCTGTAGACTAGTGAAGCAGCAGGCTAATGTAGTTCATTTAGTTACTACGTATGTACATGTTTCTTCCCTCCTAAATAAATTTCTTAATCTTAGTTTTGTTTCATGTATCAAAACGTATGTGAATTATATGTCAATTCTTCATTGTTGTATGAAGCAAGGATTATTCTACTAGTGGTAGATCTGTTAAGGTGTTGTCATTATCCAGTGTAATTATTTCTTCTCATTTCTTCTGCTGATAATCCCACAAGTATTTTGAAACTTTTCGCATTTTTAGACTAATAAAAATATTGTTGGGAGGGGTTTGCAAATGTCCCATTTTTATTTTTTCACATGTTAAAAGATAAACAGGCTAAAAGGAATATGAGAGATAACCAGGGACATTTTTCTGTTTCCTTTTCTTTTTCTTTTTCTTTTCTGAATGGTATCGGGGACATTTTTCATATTTCAAAGAGTGAAGAGGAATATTGTTTTTCATAGTAAGCCCCACTAATATGGCTGGTGATTGATTTTGCATTGATTTTCATTTCTCTTCTTTCCTTTTTGGAAGGGCTTTTGACTGTACGGTCATGTCTAAATTAGGATCTCCCTTCTCTCTTCTGAAAATTTAAAAGTTCCCTACAGATGCTTTGTACAACTGTACGTTAATTGTTCGGAGAAGAGACAAAAATGTCCTTAATAGTGCAATATTGCAACTTTTACTTTTTGTAATATCGCAAAGCTGAACCTTCTTTCTTTTTTATATCAGATCATTGATTTCCATGTGTGATTTGTGCAATCGCATAAAAAAATTGCAATATGACATATATTACAATCATTTGCGTCAATTTTCACTTGAAACTGTTAGTTCAGGTACCTGTAGGGAAAATTAAAAACTTTAAAAAGAAAGAGGTTATTTCTGAATGTACAGTGAGCTGTACGGGCAAAAGCCCTTTTAGGAATGTTCCTAGGGGCACATTAATGGAGACAGGTATTTCAACCCAAGAATTCTTCCTTGTATGTTATTCTTGTCATGGTATCAAAGCCAGTAAGATGCTGTCAGTAAGTGGGGGATCCTTTTGGAATTAGGATCCCAAAAGGGATTGATCACTAGGACTGTCTCTGGAATCACATCTCTTTCGTGCAAATCCTTAGTCCATACTTTCTTGATGAAAGGTTCTTGCAAAACCACTTGCTCTAGAGATTTTCATTTCAAGTCTTCTCTGAGAAGGGTTCCATCTCAAATCTTGTCTGAGATCTTGTTTGCTGTTATCTTTACAAGGGGTTTTAGGTTTCTATTAACATGCCATATTATTTAAAGGGATCTTGTAAAGAGGACAATATTCATCAATAAGAAATCATCTCACAAATCTGTAGAAATTTTTTCTCCTGGTCTTCCAGAAGAGCTGCACGATCCTCTTACTGTCCATACTCATTCATGGGCTCCACCATCTGATCAAAAGTTTTGGACGAAGCTTGCGACCAGACAGAAACCATTAGTTAGAGATTTTTGAGGATTTTTCTGATAATCCAGTCGTTTTTTTTTTCCAATCTCCCATTCAGGCTAAAAAGTGTCCTGTTATTTATTTATTTTTATCGCTTCTGTTGAAAATTTGAGATCTTTGATGAATACCATTGCAAATTTATGGAGGTGTGTGTACTTTTAATATTTCTCAAAGTGTCTTGTTTGATTTGGAAAATAGACCATTAAACTTGTGATTTATGCTTCTAATACCTCATCAGAAGGTCACCTGATTTTTTTTTTTCGAAATATTGTTTTTCCAAGAACTTTTGGCCACTTAATCTGGATTTGGCCTTCATCCAGAATTTCTGGATGTTGCATACTGGGGACTATACTGTAAATCTCTGATGGCTTCTTTGGACAAATCTGAAACTTTTTTTTTTTTAATCAAATTTGATGGCGAAAAATACCTTCTTTGGAAATTTCATTTTCTTCTTGTTGTTCGAGGCAAATGTGGAGATAGGTTGATGGGTCAATTCTGAAACCACTGAATTTCTTGAAAGTTAATCTATGGGTAACGACAATGTTCTTGGGCTTCAAGCAACAGAATTTGGTTAATCTTATGATAGTTCTCATGTCTTAATCTGTTTCTTTTAGATTGGCTGATTTGCTTCTTCGTTGTTCTTTGTGAGTTTTCCTTGTTGGGACCTAAGTCTTAGCCCTTGGGCCTTGTTGCTTTCCTATATATAACTCCTATGCTGTTTAGCTTTTCTTCTCGATAAAGGTAACATTCAAAGAAGGAAAAAAAATCCTTTATCATGAGTTGAATACTAAGTTTTGTGGAATGTGAAACTAAGATGGAAAGATAATATATTACTTGAATTGTGTGTTATGTATGACACATCTGATTCACATCTGATTCTCTTTATATAAAGATGTTTACAAAAAGGAAGAGCAAAGAAGGAAACTCCTACTCAGTATGCAAGATAAGGAAGGAAACTAATAAGACTATAACAGAAGTGACCTATCTTACCTCTAGATTAATCTCTAGATTACAGGGAAAAAAAAGCTGCCTCGTGCCTTGTCTTTGCTTTAATATGGAATGCCATATTGCAATCAATTCACGATCATTACGGACCACTGAGGCTGTGCAGGGTTACTTGAAAAGAGTTTATCATCAAGAAAAACGGACTCTGATTTCAACTTGAATTTGAAATCAGGTAATATAATCAAGCCAACAAATCTATTAAAGAACTCTGGTTTTTTGTCACTTTGGATGGAGTATACATCTCTTGTTTATGCGACTGTTCCTACTCATGCAAATGATGCCATTCAACAAATTCAAACGACCCAAAGAGACCAACTCTTGATAAACTGCGTTGTGAGTCTGAAGCTGTCAGAGGAACTTTGATGAATCGATTTCCCCTTCTAAATCACGAGACATGTTTAGTCATTTACGGGAGGATCAACAAAATCAATTACAGGCCCAATTGGTGGGGGTTACAATAAAAATGATATTTGTCTTATCCTAATCAATATTGTACCCTCCACTAAATACAATGATCCCTCACCATATTGTAGTCCATAAGGGCTACTTAACAGTTAACAGGCACTAACAACTTTTACATCTGGAAGTTTGTAATTAACAGAAACAGCACCAATACAATGATAATCACCGGCTTCATGAGGTATGCCAAACCACACACTTAGCAATATTCATGAACGTACCTGCTGAGTGCAGGTTCTGAATTCTGAAGAAATAGAAGCTGCAAACTAAAACAAAACTTTTGTCTTTTCCCTTCACAAAAATGAAGTGCCAACATAACCTTATGAAAAAGAAAAAGAAAAGAAAAGAGAAGAAAAGAGGAGTTCCACTATATAATTCCAACAAATTCTTTGGAATCTATACACCAGTTGGCTAAGGTAAATTTTCCTCCACAAGGTTGCCAAACTCTTTGCATCTGGTCTTGAGCTTACACAAAAACTTTCTTTCCAAGTGCCCCAACAATTGCAAATGGAAGTAATTGCCCAATTTTTCTTCACTCGCATTAACTGGTCCACCTGTCAATATTCGTGCAAAAGTATTTCCCATTTCTTTATGCCACCTTACAATCAAGAAACAAGTGGCCTTCAGTGAATTTTTTTTGTTCCATTCATGTTTAGCAGTTCCTTATATCTTACTGATTTTTTTATTAGTTTATTCTATCAAAACTTGGTGAATTGTTTGTTTTATTGGCTCTATAAAGAAGCCAGTAGTTTCTACTCTTGCTAATGTACCATGGCCTCTTATAGATGCAGTTTATATCTGTGTAATATTTAAGATCTGTAACTCTTGACAATTTACAGGTTAGTTGAAGCACATATATTCTCTTTTGTGGTGGGAAGAGCTTTTGTAACAGATGTTGAGAAGTTGAAAATCTCTAGCAGGACAAGATCTTTGCATGTGGTGGAAGTCGTAAATTTCTTTTCTGAGGTTGCAAAGGTCTCTCTCTCTCTCACCCACACCCACACCCACACCCACACCCACCCACCCACCTAATGGTTGCTTAAAATTACTAGTCTGTAAATTTATTATAATAAAAAAATTATTGCTTCTCTAAAATGTATTTGTTCTTTTGTGCAGGATGGCACCAGTCCTGGTTCAAATTTATTGTATGCAGTAGAAGTGCTCGTCACAGGGGTACCTTTTAGATACCTTATAAACTTGGAGATCTAGTTTCTGTCTTCATATATAGTATATGTATCTTCTACCACTCCCTTAAGTTTTGAAACGAAGTACTGGTTCTTGTGAAAATGATAGCAGTTCTGCACGCAGAGTGGCAAGTGTTCTGGTCTTGTTGATCCATGCCACCAATTTTTTTAAAGGTCCTGGAAGTCTACCCGGCTTTTAAATGTTAAATGGAAAATGTTCTTTTCTTCTGAAACTTTAAAGAGAGCGGTTTTCATTACACTCCTGTACTGTAGTGTTGATCATGGATCAAAATAGATATTGGGCGTAGTGGTCTAAATAGTATTTATCGCTGTTCACATCCGTAGCAGTTGCTACGCCCGCTACGGGGTTGCTATGGAGTGAGACAGATTCCAACTTTCTAAAATTTTTTAAAATGCAAAATAAGACTTTTTTCTTTTCTTCTTCTCTCCAAATAACATTTCTATGCAACTCTTCTACCCTTTTATGTTGAAAAGAACACCAAAAAACATATGATCTCGCTGAATTATAGTCGATACCGAGAGTTCTTTTTAAGGATTCTTCTTTAAGTGCATCCTATTAGACACCCCCTTTGTTAGAGGTATTCTTTTCTCGACGCACTCTTAAGTCTTGACTTCATGACATAGTTTTTATTATTATTATTATTGTTATTATTATTATTATTTTTTATGAGCCTTTCATTAGTTTCTAAGTTAGCATGACTAAGCAACATGGATGTATGTGAAAAAAATGATCATTATTATTATTTTCTATTTATACAGCGATACAGGACCTCATACAATGAGGGGACCGC
Source organism: Umbellularia californica (assembly GCA_028538565.1). NCBI lineage: Eukaryota > Viridiplantae > Streptophyta > Magnoliopsida > Laurales > Lauraceae > Umbellularia > Umbellularia californica. The sequence goes on along the minus strand of JAPQWN010000005.1, from coordinate 20,615,908 downwards.
TACGCCCCCTTATCTTAGTTACTTTTGAAAAAAAAAACATTTTCTCTCATTTTCCAATATTCTAGATTTTCTACAATTTTTTTTCAGATTGTTTTGATGATTTTTTCAAATCGCACCGCTATGCTGCTACGTAGTGTTTTGGCGGGGGGCTGCTACACCCGCCGCTACTGCTATTTTCATCCTTGGTGTTGATATCTGATTACAATGCACGTGTCAGTTTTAAATCACTTTATCAGTTCAAGATTTGGTTTCCAGGCCTTGTATAACCTATTTAATTTATTGATCACAGCACTTTGGCACTGACTCTGGGAGAAATTGTTCATTGAAGTTTTAACTGGCTGAACTGCTTATCAGATTACTTTTTCTACGAAAAAAAGTTTTCACATAGAACTAATCTTTTTTTTTTTTTTTTTTTGTTACATTGATAATGATACAAAGATAAGAAGAAAAAGTTGATCGATGTGATTTTGTAAATTTGTACTGCTCTCTTTTCTTCACATCTTCGTCTTAGAGAACGTAGTTTGAGTTTATACACAAAATTTTTACTTCACATTTTCATCTTAGTGAACGTAGTTTGAGTTTTATACACCCGAGCAGGCATATACTGCTCACTTATGCATATATGAATATATGATGACCTTTTTTTTCATTATCCAATGTATTTATAGTTTTGTTTAAATTAACAGCCAATTGATAAGCAACCTCTTCTGGATTCTGGGATCCTGTGCTGCCTTATTCACATTTTGAATGCCCTTCTTGCTCCTGATGATGCTAATATAAGACAACCCACAGTCTACTTAGAAGGATCAATTTCCTCTAAAAAAGGTTATGATGGAGATGCTACACAAGCACGCCGGCTTGAGGTACAATACTCTTGACAGTGATCTGTACCGAAGTGCTAGCGTTGTCTTTTATTATTATTATTGCTTTGAATTCTTGATGTTTGGTATGTGTTATTCCATTTTTTTGGTGTCACTGTTCTGTGGTTATTCAAGCCTTTCTTGGTCAGAGAGATACAGTAGTCCATTTTGTTAGCTTCATCTCTAAATTGAAAGTTCAAGAAACTTCTGCCCTAATGTGAGCTGTCTGGTTGGTGGGATGTGTGTAGTTCCATCCTCATTCAAGGCCTCTTGCCTTTTGATCTCATTTTCTGCCTTTTGATCTCATTTTCAGCCATAGGAAATATTTGTAGTTGGATCAAAACCATATGGTAACTCGAATTCGATGAAACTTCATCCAACCATATGGTGATTGGAATTGAATAACACATCGCACCTACATGCATAAATTGTCACTCATCATCCCACCATCATCGCATGGAGGTGGGTCATTAGTCATCAGACATGATCATTTCTCTCTAACTCTCTATCTAATCTATCTATCTACACACACATTAACCTTATTTATTGAGCTTTCCATAAGGATCCCTAGCATCAAGGTTACCATAACTGAAAAGTGAATTTATTCCCTTGTGTATATTTTATCCCAATAAGGAAAAGTCTTATGGCAGGCTTAAATCCTAGCTTTATGAATGTTCCAGAAAGAAAGATTTCTGCTATCTGGAGTGTTGTGGGTAATACCTTTTGCATTCTCCCTTTTCGTCCAAATAAGTATAGCCTTAAAATTTTATTTTATAATCCTTTTTTTTTTAAACAACTTTGTCTAACAAACTGACTCATTTGGATTCCATTTTGGAAGAAGCCCCCACGAGTGTACATTGTACACTTGTTTCAAAAAACTTAGCCAAACATAATTTTCCTAATCCTTTAACTGCAGTAATTAGCAAATGAGTTTAGAACTCATGAACTGCATGGTCAATACAGAATACACCTAGAGCAAATGAGTTTAGAATAGATGAGCTACATGGTCAATACTCAATACAGAGTACACCACTGATTGACATACAACTAGGGCTGTCAAATGGCCAGGCTGGGCCCAGGGTTGTCCTTACCCTACCCTCAATATATGCAGGGATGGGCCCAAGTGGGCCAAAGCCCTCGGAGGGCCTGCATGACCTAGGCCCTTACCCTACCCTCGAGGGTCTGAGCCGGGCCAGGGCAGGGCCTCAAAACAAGAAAGCCGTTGTTTTTTTTTACACTGTTACCAAGTATCAAGTGTCGACCAAACATTATCTTGTTTAACCTCTATAGCGAAGGGACCACTAAGAAAATGTTTGAAGAATAGAAGCTGTCTATAACAACTTTTTTTTTTTGTCAGATAAAGTCATATGTGCTTTATTGAATTGGGTTTTAGACGTACGATTTTATCTACTTTAATAGTTAAAAGAGTTTGTTCTATCATCTCACACCTTTTACAGGAATTTCCACAAACCAAATCATTCCAGCAGAGTCTTATCTTTGAGAAATTTAAACTGTTTACATTCACCTAGCTTTTAGAAATTGACATTATTTTCAATTTAACGTTGATTTGACTATTAAGCATTGTTCGATTTCAGTCAAAAAATAAATACACTTAAAAAATCACTATTAGTTTAGACTCTAGAAAATTGGGAGTTATAATTAAACGGATGTTTGGATCACCCCATAAGGCCCATATCCTTGAAGTTCCATGCACATACAAACTATCTTTGTGGAATGGTTGGCATCCCAAGTCACTCTATAGTGGAAAAATTGTATCCTTATTAAAAGAAGTACACCCCCTTTTGCACTCGCAAGAATATATAAAAACAATATAAAACGCTTAAATAATAAGCAATAAACTAGAAAAAAGTGATCATATGCAACCGTGCAAGCTTATGCATTACGTATAATATATAACTTAAATGGTTAAATAGAGATAAAATGAAATAAGTATGGATTTTTAGGGCGTTTTGTAATTGATTTGGAGGTATGAAATTGCCTTCATATCCCCACTTAATTATTGCCAGGTCATTGTTATAAGGGCATTTTAGTGTGTGTGTATATATAAATATATATATGATGTAAAATAAATAAAAGTAGGAGGGCCGGGTTTTAGGGCTGGGCTGGGCTGGGATAGTACTACCAAGTCTGGCCCTTAAATTTCAGGGCCCGCAAAAATTGTCCAAGCCCGGCACTAGGGCTTGTCCTTAGAAACAAAAGCCCTCATTTTAAGGGCTTTTTGATGGCCAGGCTGGGTCACAACCATTGGCCTTTTGAGGGTCAAGCTGTCTCAGGGCCAAATTGACAGGCCTACAAACAACTTGTCAATAATCACATCACTATATTTCCATTGTACCAAGTCTTTATATGGCACTTTACACAATATGGATAGTTCGATAATGTCCTAGTGTCTACAGCTATCCATTAACTGTTCCACTCTACTGTAGTATCTACCATTCCTATTAATTATATGTTCACAACTGTAATTAGTAGGAAAACAAATTGAATCTTCAATTTTATTAATCTGTAATGATCATTATATATAAACTGGTAACAATGTCCAAACTAAAAGATTCTATTGGGGGGCTACATTAAGTAATTTTGTAGACTGATCGTCCTAAAACAGAGTTTGCAAATATAATTTATACCACCTAGCTACTATCTCTACTCGTGAGAGCAAAGATGTCAACCAGGTGTCGTATCCTCTGGGGTAAAAAGGCTAAGTTGTGTTGGTTCCAGAATTCCTAAGCTAATCCTAATAGAAAACGAAGTGTTGATTGATGGGTTTGATTCCTAAATTAACAAATTAAAGACAAGGTTTTGATTCAATCTGAGAAAAGATTTCAGGGTACGAATCCACTCTAACCCCACACAATGGCAAGTATAGACTTAGGGTTTCACTGTCAGTGCTAAAAAGATTCGTTCTGGTTACAAGCCTTCAGAGTCAACAAATAAGGGATGTGGATGTAGATCGGGGCATAACCTATCTCTATGGCATAGATTATCCTAGATTTAACAACAAATTCATTCAAGCATCGTTATATGACTAGTATTTGATTTTACAAGATTAAAATACCAAAAAGAGATATTGCATTAATAAATAAAATCCAGTCAATGGATAACTTCATGTCATATAACCAAAAGCGTTCAAAGTAAAACCCTAGAACCTATACATCACCAAAATACAAGATTAGGGCTTCATCGCAACCCTAAGATAGAGAGTTAGTTGCTCATAGCTAGAGATTGACGAAGAATCTCTGACGAGATCCCAATTAGCGCTCTTCCAAAGCTCCCAAACCAGCCTCCAAATCTAGGTTTTTGGATAAAAAAGCCTTCAAAACGCGAAGGGAGGCGGTGGCCACCCGGGTTGGCAGTGGCCTCGGTGCACTTTTTGGCGTCCGGATCCGAATGCCCGGAGGTAGTGTCCGGTTCCTTGTGATTTTGCCATCTTTTCTCCAATTATCTTCTGAATTTATTTTCTTCACCTAAAACACCTGTAAACATGAAATTATAACAATTAAAGTCATAAACTACCTTCTCAAGGTGCAACAAAGTCCTTATTGAGGGGCCTAAATGGTATATTTTAGGCTCTCATCATAGACCTATGGGCACCAATGAGGGTTGGTGAGCATCTCTCCAATTATCTTTGAATTCAATTTCTTCACCTAAAACACCTGTAAACATGAAATTATAACAATTAAAGTCATAAACTACCATCTCAAGGTGCAACAAAGTCCTTATTGAGGGGCCTAAATGGTATATTTTAGGCTCTCATCATAGACCCATGTGCACCAATGACCCCTAGTCATTGGGTTGGTGAGCATCTCTTACTTTTACAAAATGGAGACAGCAAAGTCACTGCTTTGAAGAATTTGCTTATGTATAGAACTATATACATGGTATCTGAATTTTTACCCAAGAACAAATTCTCATGTGACTATATGAGAACCAAATTGTGGGTCTCACTTAACCAACTTTGTCAATCTACCGTCACCAACCCCTCACAAAATGAATGGGCAATGGCCACTGCTGTTATCCACTGTTAGATTAGAACACCCCCTGTTTCTTAAGTTTTCATCATTGGGATTTGAGGCCTCAAAATTAAGATCTCACAAAAACCACTCCAATCCCTCTCCCTACTGATTGGCATGCATCCATGTGGCTTCCACAATGCGGTGCTCATAGAGTTATATGAGAACTAGCTTTTAGCTGAAAAGAACATGCAGACACATACGCACACAAGTTAAGAGCCGTGTGGTTTGGCTTGGGGGCCACGTGCGCCACCTATGATCTAACTTAACACCCCTCTCCCCTCATTCACATACTACCCCCAGGAATTGCCATGTGCCCAAATTTGACTCTCATCCGCCTGTTACCGTTGAATTGAAATCCAAAAAATAATGCCTTGTGGAACCATTAAGCTTGAGGCCATAGATCAGAGGGCTTGCATGATCTAGTGAGGTTGAAACTTTGCCCACTGCTGGGTTTCATTTCTGATCTTCCATACCACTCCCCTATGATTGTCGGGGGGAGGGAGAGACCTGCTTAACCAACAATGTCAATCTACACTCACCCATCACCCGCAGAATGAATTAGCAGTCCCCCAGCTAATGCTTACCATAGGACACCCTCTTTTTCATATGTTTCATCATTGGTATTTTTGGCCTCTAGCTGTTTTATGTACTGACAAATTGAATTGGCTACCCCCAGCTATTACTCACTGTAGAAACTAGAAACCCCTTCACATGTTTGCACTGTTGGTATTTTGGGCCTCAAAATCTGTATTCTGCAGAGACCATCCACTGGTACCACTTTTGCTTAATCTACTCATGATTTCATTCAGGCTCCTATATGGACTCAGGAGCAACCAAAGTTTAACGCTGATCGTTGTTCTATATACCGTTGATTATGTGTAGAAAGCATAACTACAGAATCGTACATGATTCCATTTCCAAAAAAGAAATAAAGAAAATACGTGATCTGTTGATGTAGTGAGATCCAAGAAGAAAACGACCCACTAATGGGCCCTGCCAAGAATGATTTACTTTCTTTAAATAGTTTATTAATTTTAGTAATTTGATGATAGTTTATTAATTTTAGTAATTTGATGTAATCTTTGATTAGAGAGATTTTAGTGATTTGATTTGCTTAGAGATTTTAGTGAGAGATTTTAGGGAGTAATTTTAGGAACAATAATTCTGGTAGATTCTTTATTTAGACGATTCCTCTATTATAAATAAGGAGGGATGCTCGCTTGTATGATATGCTATATTCTAATAAAATTCAGAATTATTCTTGTGAGTTCCCCTTTGGGTATTTTCCCCTAAGTGATATTAGGGTTTTGAGTCTTAGGGCTCGATCTCACCATCGGAGGTGTAGATCTTCATCATGGCCTCCAGGCTATGCCATCAGTACTATGTTTGCATCTCACTCCCATTGGAGTAAAAATTTGAGCCAGTGTTTATGAATTATGATAGGGAGGCATCTGTATGGGTAAGTTGGATCTTCTTTCTAGGTGTAAAAATCATCATGCATATAGATCTTAGGCTCCAATGATGCATAGATGCGTCTGATATAGGCAAGTTGGATTCTCTCTGTGTATTAGTGTATTGGATCACTCATGAATCGTAGGGCTCAATGATCAATGGCGAAGGCATGTAAAAGATGGGGCGTTTTGATCTCCTCCTTTCCCTGACTGTGAAGGGATGTTAGAGTGTATGGGGTCAGTCCTACAATGTGGTTACTCTATTGTTTAGATGAATGTTTTATTATTATTATTATTATTATTATTTTTAATTCTCTCTCCCTCTCTCTCTATATATATATATATTCTGCTGGATGTGTTCATTAGACTGGCTCTCTAACATGGAAATTCTGTTGTTGTGCATTGGGTGGGTTGGGGGTTAGGTTTCATTGGATTTTGTGGTTGATATTGTAGTTTTTGAGTCTTTCTCCATGCTTATGGTCTTTGACAAACATTTTCTTGTAGAATTGTTTCTTGTTTCATGTAATTGTTAAGAGTTTTAGAGATCATAGGCCGGAAATGCATCGAGCAACTTGGCAGGACACAATACATGATAGTTAGATCTCATACTTTGAATACGTATTTCTGAGTTTTCTTTTGATAAGCAAGGTTACAATTCATTTGATTACTTGGCAAGTTTTTCTGAGCATCAGTGGAAGCAAAAAAAGTATATCGATTTGGATTTTACATGCTGAGAGCTTGAATATTGCAGGTAGAAGGAAGCATTGTGCACATCATGAAAGCTTTGTCCAGTCATCCTTCGGCTGCACAGAGTTTGATTGAGGATGATTCTTTACTGATCCTTTTTCAGATTGTTGCAACTGGGTCTTTAACTGTTTTTTCTCGATTTAAGGAGGGCCTTGTTCCTTTGCATACCATTCAGCTTCATCGGCACGCCATGCAGGTAACAGGTTAAATATTAGTTGTATATGTCCAGCTGCTTGTGCAGCATTAAAATTAAGCTCATATTATTTATCTTATGCCAAAATGTTTTTTTTTTTTTTTGGCTTGCCACAGATAATTGGTCTTCTTCTTGTAAATGACAATGGAAGCACAGCAAAATATATACACAACCATCATCTGGTATGCCATTTCATTATCCATTTTCTTTTCTAGGTTCTTTGTGGTGCAACCTTTTTGTATCATGCATTTGATTAAGTATTTTGGACAGTGCATCGAGTTTTGGTTTTCATCTGTTCTGGACTGCCAATAATTGATTCTTGACATATGAAGCTTTATTATTTGAGACTATTATATTATTTTTTAATTGAGCCTTTCTTGCAGTTGCTTTTTGTGGAAACCAAGAATCCATTCAATCATTAACTATTATAAAATGTTTGAGAGGTCTATTTCATCAAACTTGGTTGTAAATGAGAATTAGGAGCTGTTGATTGGATTTAGCATTTCTTGTTGAGCATGAGAAGGGAATTACCTTGTTATCATGCTGACAAATGTCCGGTACCAATGTCATTTCTTTCTTTTTTTCTTACCAAAGTGCCATGCTGTTGTTATTTGTGATAAACCATTATTTTGGGTTATACATGTAGAGAAGAGTTAGCTTTCATCTATATATGTATTCATGTATTAGTAGTCATTGGGAGTGTTGTAATCCTCTTGTATTAAGCTTATAAATATATACATATATTTGAACTATATATCTACAAATATATATACACATATATTGACAAAAGATCCAGTGCACACCTCAAGTACTTACCTTATGGTGCATGTCACTCAGTGGGGCCTACTTGATCACCAATCTTAATGGGCCACAAACTAGACTAACCCCCACCCTACCCCCTCTCCCCTCCCAGTGGAATGCCATCAGATCCCATGGGTTTTCACCTGACCCTTGGATCCAGGGTAAAAAAATATAATTTTTTTTTATATGAAGGCATTGAACTTGTGGGCCATAGATCAAGGGTTACAGTGATGTGCTGGGCCTGAAATTTTTGCAGAGGTAGGTGCATCCAGATCTTTTGATCCCCCACATTCTGCTTGATTGCTGGGGTCCCAGGTGGGCCCCACAACAGGGTGCACGGGTGATCGACCCCATACATGCACATATAGGTTGGCCTCTGCTAAGCGACAACCATGAGAGAGAACTTTTTGGGTCCTACTTGGGGCCATGCCAATCATGGGGAGGTGGGTGATGGAAAGGTCTCAATGGGACCTAGTGGTGTGTAATAGATCAACCCCAATAGATACTCCCAACCCCTTGATCCATGGAGCTTAAGTTTAATGGTTTTAGAATGAATCAATTTTTTAGGATTTCAATCCAATGGTGACTAACAGTTGCATGTGTGTCAAATTTGGGCTAGTGCCAGTTCATGGGAGGTAGTGAGTGTGGGGGGTTGGATTGATCCTAGAAAAGGGGGACTGCATAATGTCTCTCATGAGGGACATCCTCACATTACATGAGGCCTTTCCTTATACACACGAGCATTCACATACACATTAAAAATGCTCCCATGGAAACGGTTCCAATGGGATCACTTTGCGTGCAACCCTTTTTAGGTGTGTGGGACCCCCTATGATTAATTCAGCCCTGGTGCAAACTAGATTGCCTAAAAGGGAATCTGTTGCAATGAAAACCCAACTGTTCATAGGTTCAAGAGTCTTTTTTCTTCAAATCCTCAAAAACTACTTTTTCTTCATGTTCTCAATGCTGTAATAGGTTCCAAAAACAACCCTAAAACTCATCTCAGCCATTGAGATAAATGCTTGAGATCTAATCTGGGCTGTTGACACAAAAGATAGGAAAAAGTCTAAACTGCCCTCAACAAGTGGGCTACAAAACACAGGTGAAGATGAAAATCAAAATAAGTAAAGACACAATAATAGGCCAGGCCCATACAGCCAAATGACTGATTGTGATCTGCACATGGTTTAAAAAATGGTCGTTACCTCTTAAAATAATTTTCGCAATTTAGAGTATGATTAATGAAATGTTTCAAGTGCTTCTGGGGTTTCCCGAGTTCTTTTTTTTCCTCACCCGTGATGGGGAGTTTGGCTTGAGGCCAATTATCCAGGCAAAAGCCCGATCTATCCCTTCCACCCTCAATTTGTACCTGCCTCGCACCTGGTACCCAATATGAAAATATCAACATAAATAACTTAAAACATAAGCAATAAACACCCTAAATAAAATAAAAAATAGGCTTGTAGGTGGGCTGGGCCCAAAGAACGGTCCAGATGGTGGAATGGGCTCATTGGTGTCCCCAAGGTCTGTCTTGCATGAACTCTCCCCTTCGTGGAGAGAACTCGTGTACAAATCCTCGATGTGCTTCTCGGCTTTCGTCCTCTTAGCATGACTTGGAGGCTAGAATCCATCTCTTCATCCATGTAGAAGGAGAATGGAGGCATGGCTTCTTCAGAATTCTGAATTTAGCTTGAATGTGTGAGATGACCACTAGATACTTCAATTTCTGAGTCTTAAGCATTCATCGCAATCTTCAGGTTTCTAGCGTTGGCCCCAACAATAAAATCAATGTAAGGGACTTCAACTGATGGATCATCTTGTGAACCCTCTGCAATAACTGATTTGTCCGCTGATGTTCCAATTGGCTTTTCTGAAAGTAGCATGACGATCAAGTCCATTGGATGTTCAGTTGGCTTGCTGACCATGTCTAATTCTCCTATGCTCATGTTTTCTTCTTTTGCTGCCTCCACTGGCTGATCAATGTGTCAGTGTTTGTGTTTCTAATTGCATTTCAATGTCAACTTTAATGTCCTCTGCTATGGGTTCCACAACAAGTGCTTCTGTTATAAGCTGGGACTCTCCTTCTTGCAAGTTAGCTTTCCAGAGGCGATAATGTTTTATCAAGCGTTCAACACGAATCACTTCCCAAATGCTTCATACATGGTCTTTCATTCTTTCATATTACTCCGTATATTGGGTCTCAAACCTTTGGTAAAAATAGTGACATAATGTTCTTCATCCTCATCTAATACACATTGAACTTGTAGCCTTGAAAATTCATCGGAATATTCATCAATTGTTAGCTTGCCTTGGCTCAAATTAAGAAATTGATCAAAGTAAGCTGTATTGCGAGAATATTATTGGCCATATTTACATGCATAGATGAGTCTTGGCATGTCATTGAAGATTTTCAGTAGCAGATTGTTTTCCGATTCCATATTTATTTGATGCAAAGGGGCATCAACTTTAATACTCGACTGACTGGATGTGTAGATCTCACTGATTGGAGTTCGCAGGTGAAGACGGATCATTGACCGGACTTTAGGTGGCCAAGAAATCATTGTTCGAAGATCAACAACTGAGATTGAATTGATTGTGAGCCCTTGATTGGTCAACTCTACACTTCAAAAAAAAATTTACTCTTCAAAAAAAAAAAAAAAAAACTCTACACTTTGACCGAGATCTGTTGATGTGCTGACTGTGCTTAACTTCTGTAGATTGTGGCTGCTTGAACAATGCCTTTATTATTTCTCTGTTGTTGTTGGGTCGAAACCCGACTCGTACTTGACCCAGTCACAGGTCCAAAAGGATTTGGATCTAGTACGTGTTGTGAAAGGTCGCGTGCAAGGCTGGTCTTCTGTCTTCCGCTGTGTCATAGCAAGTTGCTGTGTCAAATGATTTTGGTTAGGCCAAACTGACTTGACCCACTTTGATCAAAATCTGATCTGTTTGGATCTCTGGCCCAAAGAGTAGTGTTGCACATGTCACGGAGACTTGTGTATTCTAGCTTCGGCTTTCGTGCCCAGAGAAAAATGAAAAGGGTCCTGAAACCCGTTGTTCTCTCGGTCAATGGAAGAGGTGACAATGAAGCACTCGCTTCTCTCTACTCGGCTTGGGTGATGGTGTCAGTGGCTCAGTGCACGACGCTGACGAATGAAAATGGGAGATCGATGGTGACGCTTGCCATGATGATGGCTGAGATATGTTGCTACGATGTATCCTTGGCGTTGTGGCTGCGTCAACGAGAATGAGATGCTGCTGACTACGCAGGCAGTGGTGGTGTTGACGCTGGCGACCTAGGTGCACAGTACACAGTTTCCTTTTTATTTGTTTGTTTGTTTCTTTTTTATTTTTCACTTCTCTCACCTTGATCTCTCTGTTCGTGTTTTTTTTTTTTTTTTTTTGTCTTTTTTTTTTCTCCCCAAATGGGGCTTGGATGGTTCTGCGGCATAGTTATCAAATTCGTTTTGGTTCGGACGAAATGTCTGAATTTCTTCGCTTTGAAGGCAAAACTGAACTGAACATCCCGCTTGATGATGTTCGGTTTAGATTTCGCTTGATTTCGCCTGAAATATAGGGTTTCAATCCAAAACCCCTAATGATGAACTATTTTCGAATAAGTTGACTCGGACGAATCGAGGGGTCAAACCTTAAAAGAAGAAACAAGAATGGATGAACCGTATTTGGGCATTTGAACAAATCTGAACAAAAAGAAATGAAATTATTGTACATAGCTTTTTTCGGGCGATCTTTTGTTCCATCTTCGGTAGCATGGAACCTTTTATCTATACATTGTACCCCAAACCGCAAATATCAATCACAGAATCTTCTCTTGCCCTATTTCCATTTGAGATTGTTCACTACCGAAGCAAAAGTGTGAATCCTTGCCCTCGCCATGATCATCTTCATGTATTTTCTCCCTTGCCGAAGGTCGTCGCTGCTGCCCAACTCAGATTTCCTTGCAAAAATCTCGTCAAAATGCTAGGAATGTCAAATCTCATCATCGTCTTCCATTTCTTCTTGTTTTTTTTTTTTTTTTCCTTTCGTATGCTTTGATAAAGGGGGATTGGGGCCAGAACTCGGGATACTATCTTTATAAGGGCATTTCGATGTTGTCTTTATAAATGAGGGGGCGTGATGACTTCCTGAAAGTGAGGCCCACTAATTAAAAAAAAAAATGAAGGGATCAAAAAAGAAATTGCTTATGATCAAGGCCCATCACTAGTTGAGTACTGTAACATTTGGTGTAATTAAATATTTTATGAAATCATTTTTAAAAATGTCAATCTAAAGTGGGCCATTTAATTTTAGCAGAGCAATAATGTTTAAATAGTACTGTTTATGCAGAATTAACTAGTTTTGATTTTATATAAGTGGCCCATTGAAAGTTTTGATTAGCAAATTTGAGCGTTGGGCACTGGCTCAACATTAGTACAATGGAATTTTGTATTATTGTTTCAATGTATATATTTTTGAAAATTTTAAATTATCCGAAATGAATTCTCGAATTGGAAAGCGAAATGCCAGAATCTGTCGAAATGTTTCACTTTGGAGCCAAACCAAAATGGGGTCTGAAACGAACTTGACAACTATGTTTTGGGGTCCTTCCGGCTAGAGGTGGCAAACGGGTCGGGTTGGGCTAAATGGGTCGGACCGATTTAATGCACTTAACCCGCATCCAACCCTTTTAATAAATGGGTTAGAAACTCCAAACCCGCACTCGTTGCGGACCCGCTTTAACCCGCATAACCATTGCGGGTTGTTGTGGGTTGGGTTGACCTACACAACTTGCACCCAAACCTAAATTTATTGACGAGTTCTCTAATGCTTTAACCATTCCCAAAGTTTAAATTAGACCCAAACTGATAAGTTAATTTATAAAATCGAGATAAGATCTAAATGAATAATCCTAAACTTTCTAAATCTTATCAGTGCAATTTAGAACCTATCATGATAGGCAATATCGACAAGCTCTACTTGGGTTATGGTTAGCCTAATGTTAATTTGCTTCATATAGGATCTTAAATCATATACTTAAGCTCAACTGATATTAGGTTGAGCCATGATGTTATAATTCACCATTCTCTTTAGCTTGTGTCTGCGTATGGAGAAAATAGTGTGGAAACTAGCATGAACTCAACCATTACTTCATTATTTTATTTTTGTCATATCCATTATGTTTTCCTCATATCCCCAATCCTCTTAAGAGAGGAGCACATAAAAATATTCTTAAGTAAACAAGGGGTCTACTTGAGAAAAAAAAGAAAAAAGAAAAAAGGAAAAAGGAGAAGGCATTATTATACAATACTCAAAGAGAAGGAAGTATTTATATAGTGAGTATTGTATACATTTTTTTTTTTAAATAGTGACTGTAGAAATAGAATAGCAAAACTAATAGAAATAAAATAAAGTTCTCATAAAATAAAAAAATATATCAAAATGAAAGGACAAACGGGTTATGCTGGTTAAATGGGTTGACTCGAACCCGACCCATTTAAATATGGGTTAGAAAGGCTTGGCCCGCAACCTACCCGTATATTATGCGGGTTGGGTCGACTGGATTGATGGGTCGGGTTGGTTTTTGCTGGCTCTGCTTCTGGCTGGGATGTTTGGGGAAGTTAGTAAGGGAAATCGAGGGCTAGAATCATGTTCTGTCATGGAGGGATTTACGGATGGGTCTCTAATTTGGGTGATGGGCTCAGGATCTTCAGTTGGGTGCGTTGGTGAAGAGATGGGTTTATGGCTGATTCTGGTGATGGACTTTGGTAAGGTGGTGAACGGCTGGTCTGGGAATGGGGATGAAACGATGTATTGGGGTTGGTTGGGTTTTTTTTTTTTTTTTTGTTTTGTTTTGGCGTGGGGTGGGGTGGGGTGGGGTGGGGTGGGGGGTGGGGGGGGAGGGGGTGTTTATATGGTAAGGTTCGGATGATGTGGAATGGGTTTTGGGAGGGATGGTGAAGATCTAATGACTGGTGTGACAGGGGGTGGTTGATGATCCAGAATGGAATGTAACCAACTAAAGGGAACCGAGATGAATACCCTTTGAAGACGATGAAGTGCTGGATCAACAGATATGTGACTGCCAAATGGTGATGGATTAGTGACAATGGATTGACAAATCTCAAATCTGGGATGGATCGATCTTCGGCTTTGATACCAATTGTGCGAGGCGGGTAGAGATGGAGAGACGACTAGATATGGACGGTGGAAGGGATAGGTGAGGCTTTCGCCTGGATAATTGGCTTCACGCCGAACTCCCCATCACGGGTGAGGAAAAAGAGAACTCGGAAAACCCCAGAAGCACTCGAAACTTTTCATTAATCATACTCTAAATTGCGAAAAATGCATTACAATGCATTATATAAGAAGTGAGAAAAACCTAGGCCAAGATTAAAATATCAACATAAATAACTTAAAACATAAGCAATAAACACCCTAAATAAAAAAAAAAGGCTTGTAGGTGGGCTTGCCCAAAGAACTGTTCGAGATGGATGGGCTGGGCCCATTGGCGAGTTGGCCCTTGGGGACCATGGGTCTGTCCTGCATCACTACTCTGCAACAAGAAACCCAGGCTTCTCTTTCAGGATCTGTGCGGCCCCCTCTTTGGTCATCTTCTACAACACGAAGTCTGAATGAGTTCAGATCTTGTGGCCCTCTGCGAACCGAGAACAAAGAGCCCCTACTCCTTTGTAAGAACGGAGAAATCAACTCTTTTGTGTTTTTCTGACCCTGAACCCTGTTTGGTGTGCTTCTCAAGCACAGCAGATCTCCTCCTCTTTCAAGTAACAGAGAGAACCCTGCCCTTGCACCGATTAGAGGAATCCACCGCCAGTTCTCTACTGACTCAAAACATCGAGTACGGAACCCACCAGAGAAACACCTTCCTCTCTGTATCAGCAACTGGTGTTCCTCTTGCGTTGCGACAGGTGAAAAGGCTAACCTCTAGATTCAGCCTGAACCCACTGTCTTTGCACTATCTTCTTCAGTAGTGGTTGTGGATTCCAAGTGGCAACGACCTTCTCTCTGCTTGCAGAATTGAAAGGCGGAAGTGTGGCTATGATACCTGCGAGTGCAAACCAAATTGCCCAAGGCAATCTGTTGCAATGAAAACCCAACCTGTCCATAGGTTCATGAGTCTTTTTTCTTCAAATCCTCAAAATTGCTTTTCCTTCCTGTTCTCAGTGCTGAAATAGTTAAAAAAAAAAACAGCCCTAAAACTCATCCCATCCATTGAGATAAGGCCTGAGATCTAATCTAGGCCGTTGACACATAAGACAAGAAAAAATCTGAACTGCCCTCAACAAATGGGCTACAGAACACAGTTGAAGATGGAAATCAAAATAAGTAAAGACGCCCATACAACCAGATGACTGATACAAGCCCTCGCACCCACTAGCCATCTAACTGTTACAAGCCCTAGGTTTTTGACACCCATCCAAATTTTAGTCAATAGTTGGATTGAAATCCTAAAAGTATGATGCTTTCTAAAACCTTTAAAACTTGAAGGCTGATGATCCAACGAACTCGAAATTTTGCACATAGGTCAGTCCCATCGGAATCTTTTGATCCCCCACCTCGCCTATGATTGACGTGGCCCTAGGTGGGCTCCACAAGGCCATCCGCATTGACTGTTGACAGGGGAGCGTGCCCATATATACATATATATTATATGGAACCAGTCCTATAAGGACCATCCTTACAACTTATGGTGCGGACCACCTAGTGGGGCCCACAGTGAGACCCCACTGGTCATGGGACAGAGGGGGACCGAAAGATCCAAGCGAGGCCAACCTACATATCAAATTTGAAGTCAATCTAATATCTCTAACCCCTTCATTAGTGGTCCACAAGTTTACAGCTTTATATCAAACAAGAAAAATTGACCCTCAATCCAACGGTGTGGTTCATCCGAATCCATGCAAATTCATGGGATTCGGTGCCTAAAAGGGGGTTGTGAATGTGGGGTCAATTTGGATGGGTCATAAGGTGGGCCCAAGTGGGCGTTCCGAACTGTGCGGACCGTAAGGACGGTCCTTATAAGACCGGTTCCCTTATATGGAACCGGTCCTATAAGAACCGTCCTTACAACTTATGGTGCGGACCACCTAGTGGGGCCCACAGTGAGACCCCACTGGTCATGGGACGGAGCAAGGCTCTCCTAAGCTCAAGCTTAGGAGAAAATTCCTTAAGCTCATGCTTGTGGGGCCCACCTTTGGTCCATCCAAATGAACAAAACACATGACCACCCTAAATTGCACATGTCCACCAACTTTCGGTCAAATCCGAATTTTTAAGATCGTTGGATCAACTATGTATCAATCCCAATGGACTATTGACCATTAGACTTTTGGGCTATGATGCACGGATACTTCAAAATGGGTAACGTATCGTGTCGTATCGTATCCGATACTTCACTTTTTATGTGTAAAATCCGTGTCCCTGCCGTTTCTATGGCGTGTCCTCGCCGTATCCATGACGTATCAGTGCATCATAGCTTTTGGGCCCATATGGAGATGATAGAAGTCATGGTTGGGGCCGATTTTTTGTAGAGAGGAGGATACAGGGAGTCCTTCAAATCCCCCCATCTCCATCCCCATGCGGGTCCCCAAGTGGGCCCCACCGCACACTTGATCTTACCTTATCCTAAGCTTGAGCTTAGGAGAGCTGGCCCATATATATAATATTATATATATAGCGGCTTTGTGCGCACCCACTGCTGGGCCCATATGCTGGGCCACCTCAGGATGGGGCTTGGGGGTTTTGAAGATCTGCTTGGGCCCCCTTGTGTTAAAAAAATCATTCCCATCTGATCATTGTAACCCTGTCATCCGGGGCCCACAAGTTCAATCCATTCGGATCTTCCAAATCCAGGGGGCATGTGTACTATGGGTGGGTTTTTTTTTTTCTTGGTACACTCGGATGTACTAGAAGGCGGGCCTCACTAGGGCTGTACATTATGTGCACCGGGCGTGTAGGATAATTTTCATATACATATATATATAGTTCCCATTTGCTGTTGTGCATGTCTCGCACTATCGTACTGTGCATGACATCATGTGGGGAACACCTATTTATCAATTTGAATGGACCATATATCCAAACCGACACAGATAACACATGACAAAACTCAACACAAAACAAATTATATATGTAATGGATCCCATTGGAGGTTGCACCGATCTGTTGGGATTGGATCGATTGCCATTTTTTCTTTTCTTTTCTTTTTTAATTTTAAACTGTTATACTTGTGGGCCACAAATCAAGGGGTTGTTAGGAATTAGGATCATCAAATTGACTTGAAATTTGATAACGGGGGCAGTTGCAATTGGATCTCTCCATCCGCACCCCTCCAATGATTTGCCCTCATCAACTAGTATTCATGGATGGTATGCAGAGGAGCATCTCTCTCTCTCTCTCTCTCTCTCTCATCTATCTATATATCTATCTATCTAGCTAGCTACCTATTTATATATATTTATATGGCCCCCCTCTGCTGATCTCATGATCTCAACATGCTCAATGCCTTGTGAAGCCCGACCTGGGTGCGCCGCCTCCCCTCCCCTCCCCTCCCAACCCACCCCACCCCACCCCACCCCTCTCCACTTGTGTATGGTGGCGGAGGCTTTGATGATGATCCTAACTGCTTGATCAATAGCCTGCGAATTTCAGCTCCGAAACGAGTGCATAATTGATCCAACGGTCTAGTCCATTTGGATGGGTGCTAAACCTCGGGATCTATGACTATTCGTGGGTGGGATGGGGTGTCCCTGTTTTATGGTCCACTCGAATGGATCATAAGATGGGCCTGACAAGGTGTTCAACACGTTGAGCTCGGCAGAGGATTCTCCATATGTATATAAATAATATGTATGAGGAATTCTACAAAATGCTCCTCTAAGAAAGGGGCGTTTTCACCCCAATCCTTTCCCGAATAAAACATCTCCATGTAGACTCTTTCTCCTCCCAAAGCAATGATTTAATGCATTCTCTCTCTTAAGATAGAGTTATTTAAACAGAAAACAAAAAGAGGGCGTTTATTTTCATTGAATTGGAATTTTATTATTAGTGGGCCCATGACAACTTGTGCAAATTGCAGTTTTTTTTTTTTTTTTAATCTTTTTTATTTTCATAAGTGGCCCCCACCGAAGAAGATAATTAATATTTCGCGAATGGGTGTTCCTTCCTCACAACTTCTTAAATCAATCTTTTAGGCTTTCCTTTTAACAAGGAGAAAAAGTAGGAAACATAATGAATCGTTCTTAGTTTAAACCTGGAGAAATTAGGAAGTTGTAAAGTCAATAAAACGAAGAGTAAGCGTAGGAACGGTCCTTCATGAGAACTCTACTCTTATTGGTTAGCGATTAGAACGTATATGGATAGAACAACTAACGGGATCTCGAAAAACAAGTCATTTTTGCTGGGCCTGTATCCTTTTTTTAAGTTCACTAGGATTCTTATTGGTTGGAACTTTCAGTTATCTTGGTAGGAATCCGATATCCTTATTCCCGACTCAGCAAATCATTTAATTTCCCCAGGGGATCGTGGTGTCTTTCTATGGGATCGCATGTCTGTTCATTAGTTCCTATTTGTGGTGCGCAATTTCATGCAATGTAGGTAGTGGTTATGACTTATGATCGATTCGATAGATAAGAAGGAATAGTGTGTATTTTTCGTTGGGGATTTCCTGGAATACATCGTCGCATCTTCCCAGGGCCATTTAACTTTTCAAAATGCTCCGGCTCCATCTAACGTTTCTCTCTCTCTCTCTCTCTGTCTCTCTCCTCTCTCTCTCTCTATATATATATATGGCAATTCTCCAAAATGCCTCGTTTTCCCTTTCTTTTGTCACAGGCCTTACCTTGAGTCAATCTAGTCTTTTCACACACACTAGCCCACCATGAATAGTCACAAGTCCAAATTTGACACGCTCGTCCATCTTTCTTCACCATTGGATTGAAATCATAAGAAAACAATGCCTCTAAAACTTTTAAATTTTAGGGCAATGGATCAAATGGTTAGGATGATCTCATGGAGTGCAAATTTTGCATATAGGTAGGTCTCATATAGATCTTTCCATCCAATGGACTTCCACATCATGCATCTCGCGCTGGGTCCCTATTAGAACATGCATTTTTCTCCTAAAAAATGCCTGGGCGCTGTCTATTGCTGCCCACACACACGAGGAAATTACCGAAAAAATAACCTTAGATGTCCACTGCACCAAAAAGGCCCCAATAGTTTTTACGTAACAGAACTGGTCCTCCCGTCTGTTTTTTTTTTTTTTTTTTTTTTTTTTGCCTTTTTCAATGAGTGACGATATCGTCGCCTAACAAACCTTACATATGAGCAAATGTTGCCAGGCGACAATTTTGTTGCCTGCTATATTGTTTGTAAGATATAATTGTCTCTATTGGGTGACGATATCGTTGCCCACTTCAAGGTTTTTTGTAACTGTCGTTGCTGTATCGTCACCCAACAAAATCGATTCTACAGTCATGTGGTCATGTAATTGTGTGCAACAAATGCAAACATTATAAAAATCCTCCACCCACTTCAAGGTTTTTTGTAACTGTTGTTGCTGTATCGTCACCCAAAGAAATCGATTCTACAGTTATGTGGTCATGTAATTGTGTGCAACAAATGCAAACATTATAAAAATCCTCCATTTACATCTTCCATGCAAACCTACATCCTTTTCTCCGGCAACAAATGGAAACATTATAAAACTCATCCGTTTACGACATCCTCCGATTACATCCTCCATGCAAACATTAGTAAATTTCTCCTTCAACAAATGCCAACATTATAAAAATCATCTATTTACAACATCCTCGATGCACATCCTCCATGCAAACATTGGTAGCATCACAAATGCAAACATTATAAACATAAAAATACAAAATCCTCCATCTAAATCCTTACAGGTCCTACAACAAAAAAGGAGTAATTGTTTACAAGTATATTCCTCTATTTAAGAAAAAAAGTTACAACAACTTATTTACATTCAAGCTCCCCCATTTATATCCATTATCCACAGTGTTAGAGCATATCTAAATCCAACCTATGTGCATTTAATTCCCAACTTCTCTTTAATATTTCTTACTAAGCCAGTTGACTTGCAAAACACCAAACAAAGATATGGAATTAAATGGCTACATTTGAGAAAGTATTGCATACAAATATAATATATACTCACAACCTGTAACGCCAATTGAGGTGAACAACACTATAGTAGGTAAGAATAGTGAAAGAAATTTGAAACATTAGGCATTCATACTCTTAAAGTATGCATTAGAAGTTGCATATGAAAAAATCTCAAAATTTCAAGTTGTAAATCCCGATTTGAACACAATAAAAAAGGGGAAAAACGATAGTGCAACAAAAAGATTGAATGCACAAAAAGAGTGAGTAAATGCCAAATCAACTCAATTTCAAGTTGCAACAATTCTTTCTTCACATGAAGCACATCTTCAATCAAAAGCATTTTATCCAAACAAGAATCACATGCTCATCCATGAATCGCCAGTAAGGCCTTGCTCAAATGCAAAGAAAGAATGAGATAAAACGAGAGGCTAAAGTGTCCTCGGTACAAATTTAAACTGATCGTAGCTCCGATCCACTAATCAAAGCTGCACCTGACAGAAAATACCAAATCAGCTCAATTTCACAATCCTACTCCAAAAACAACACACAATTCAAAGCATAAATCAAATAAGAGCAATGTATCTTCTCGACCTTGGGAAGTGCTGGCGAATGCTGCAACAAAATCGCAAACCTTGTCCCATTCCTAGACTTTGAGAAGCTTTTTATGGATCGGATTTGAGGGGTTTGAGGGAGGCTAGGGTTTTGAATGGGAAGATGGTTTTTGTGGCTGTCACGGAGGCGATGAGAAGAGGAGAGGATTTTTTTAAGGATTGGAGTGGAAGTTGAATTTGGAAGAAGGTGGTGACAGAGATGGAGAGAGGACATGTGTGTGCGATTCGTTGTTGGGAGAAGGAAGGGTTTAATGGTGCAAGAGGCATAGTTATCGATTTCGTTTCGTTTCAGCCAAAATGGCCGAAATTTCTCGTTTCGGCCATTCGACCGAAAAGAAATAGGGTCTTCATAGTTTTTGTTTTGAATATCGTCTCATACCGGCCGAAAACTGTATTTTGGCCGAAACGATGCATTTCGTCCCGCACTTTTGAAATGGGCAAAGTTTTTATTAAAAAAAAAGAAAATGAGAAGGAGAGGAGTTTTGTGTATAAGAAGATGCTGCCTTCCATTTTTGCCCCTTTCTCCAAACTCGAAATCAATTGTAACAAGTCTGCCATAGTCCCTTCTTTCTCCAAATCGACTATGCTGGACTGCCGGACTGCCGAAGTCATTACTGAAGCTGGACTGCACTCCTCTTCATTACTCGCTGTGGTGCATCGCTGCTCGCTTTTCTCCGCTTCCCTCCCCTCTTTTCTTTCTCTGTATCCCTCTCCATTTTTTCTCTTTGTTTGAAAGTCAGTCCCTTGGGAACAAAAGATTTTGAGCTGATAAAATAAAGAAGAGTAGATGGCCCACCGATGGATGCATGCCACATACCTTGAATGCAACATGGATGAAGCTTCCTTGGTGAACATATTGGCTGGCAGCAGGAAAGGGAAAGTGATTGCAATGAAGCTTCTTTGAAAACAGGATAACCATCATCCTCTCTATTAAATGTACATGATGTGTGGATTTCTTGGGTGAGGGCTGAGGGGTTAAAAGGAGTGGGAAAACTTAGATGGGTTGGACTAAAGTAATGGGAGCAGCCTATTGGGCTTTCTATGTATGGGTAGGAAGATTTTCTCCATGAGTTTATTGATTAAACACATTACCTTACTAATTTAATTGAAAAAATAATTGCATTAATTTATATGTTACTTTTATTTGTCTTAATATTAATTTTTTTTTCAATATATATATTTTTGAAATATTTCACCGAAATCTCGAAACACCGAAAAACTTCATTTTGGAGGCCAAAATGAAATGGTGACCGAAACGAAATTGACAGCTATGGTGGGAAGGGAAGTGGGGTAGATAGAATGGAAGTAGGCGTGTCACGTGAGAGAGAGAGCTTGGAGGAGAAGAGCATTGAAATTGCAGGAGAGGAGAAGCAATGAGGAAGAAGAAAAGGGGAAATGGGTTTCGTGCCCAATGTAATGTGTAGAGGAGCGACGATATAATATATAGAAAAAAAAAAAAAGACAAGAAAGGCGCCAGGGGACCACTCCTGTTTCAAAATATCTATTAGAGTCCTTTTGGTTTAGGGGCTATCTATGGTGGTTTTTCCCGTAAATTCCTTTATATATGAGGCATATATATATATATATATATATGAAAAATGCTCCTATGAGAGTAGGGGGGGGGGGGGGGGGGGGGGAGGGGAGACCCATTGGACCCATATCCAATGCCAACAGCCTCAATATAAGGGTCCTTCTTACTCTCATGGTAGTGTGAGAGTTACTCTCATAGGAGTATTTTCCATATATATATATATATATAATATGGAAAATTCTGAAAAACTCCCCTATCTCAAAAGGAGAGTTTCTGCCCCTATGTAATAGCCAATGATTTGTTAGTATTTTAAGAGATCCACCTTTGTAGGAGAATATTTAGGAGAGAGAATCGGATATGTGTATCATTGATGACACGTGTCACACTTTCATTGGCTAAAAGAGGGTCCTTTTTTTTGTAGCGTAACTCTATATACATACATACATACATTCATATGTATACGAGGAATTCTACAAAATGCCCCTATCAAAAGGGCATTTCTGTCCCTATCTAACATCTAATGAAAAGCATACATCTGGCTGCAATAAATGCAACAAAGAATGAGTAAAAGTCATTCAATCTTCATTTATGAATACACCAATATTTAGGGATTATTTTTAATGTGGATGGGCCCACCATGGAATAGAATATGCATAAAACATGTGATTTTGTCAATGCTTTTATTTCAATATACTATACCTAATCAAAACACAAGCAGTGATATAATTAAGTAGTGGACCCCCTAATATCTAGAACATTCAAAGTTGAAGTATTTATCTAATTAGACGTGGGCCCACTCTATTTTTATGAGAAAGTTCCATCCATATGAGAAAAGGGGCGTTTTTGCCCCCATCTAACCTCCAAGGAAACAGCCGAATGTGTCTTCTTTTTTAAGCGATATTGATTACATTATCTCTCCAACCTTTTCCCTCTTTTATTATTTCTCCCTACTTTTTCTCTCTTTTAAAAGCACCTCCTCGTTAAAGATTTTCTTTTTCTCAAAATCATGGGGCTAAGATTCCATTAGTGGGGCCCTCTTATAAAATCATATGTTCCTTACAAACGGATTCCACTAGTATATTTGTATGATATTTTCATAGTGGGTCCCATTAGTTATGGGTGCAACTATTGTATTTGAATGATATTTTCACGGTGGGTCCCATTATTTAGAAGATATGATCATTGTAGAAGGCCCTTGTGAAATTATCACCCTAACTATAAGAAACTTATAGAGAATCTCAATCTTTTTAATCTAAAAAAACCATCAGTGGGGCCCTCTTATAAAATTTGAATCCTTAGATCCAAGCTTATAAATCCATTAGGGCGTGATTAATTGTCAACCACTTCATTGTATAAAGGGTCCCAAGTGAGTTTCAAATGTCTTAAGTTGGAAGCCTAACACAACTCAATATTTTTTTGAAAGAGAACAAGAAGGAAGTTTATAACTTCCAAGTTCCAATACAACTCATCATGTATTTTTCGTTAAAGAAAGAGAAATAAGAGGAGCCTTTTAAGATAACTCCATGTGAAGAGCAGGTTTTCATTCATTAAACAACTAGGGTGTTTTGCTTTACAAAATGCCCCGGCGTCATGTAGCGCTCCTCTGTACACAGTACGCACACATAAGTGTATCTATATACATTCGTTATACATACCTAACACACATATATGCTACATGGAGGTCTTGAATTCACACTCACACTCACACTCACATTCACACCCGTTCTTAACCTGCTGAGCTGCAGCTGGGGACTATTATAATCTCGGATAGATTGATCAAGGGAGGGAAGGAGATGACTCGTGATGAAGCTAGATGGTCTAATTCAATGGGTGTGATATGCAGGGGACTATCAAACTAGTGTTTTTCATTGTATATATTATATTTATATATAAATATAAAAATTACCCATAATGACCAAAGGAGGGAGGGAGGGTTTGGACGTAGGGAGATGACATGTGATGAAGCTAGATGCTCATTTAATGGGGAGTGATATGTAGGGGACTATGTAGAACATGTGCTTTCCATTTAGATAGATATAAAAATTATCCAGAATGACCAATCCTGGCGAAGAAGGCCCTCGTTGTGGAGCTCACATGACGCCATATGATCAATCCTACCCTGTCATACTCACTAATCCTATTTCTGAGCCGCATTCAATTTGATTACTCACTCGATTCTTCTCCTCTCATGCAAAACGAAGACAGTGACTAAGAAGCAATTATGTCATGTCCTATCCAAGCTGGATTGAGAGGGGGCGTTGAGAGACAGTATTTTTTTTTTTGGTAATTTCATAAATTATTGGGATTTATCTGTAAATGTGGAAAGGTACAGGGTTTTTTAATTATTAAATACCAAAATTACATGATTTTTTAGTATAAATAATAATATGATGCTAGTTGACATGGAGGGTGAGTTCACTCGGCATCTGTCAAGTCCGAGTCAACTCAGATTTTTAGAAGTTAAAGCCATGTGTATAATACACCAGGTCACTTTCATCCTCCTGTCCTCTCTTTCTATAAACACACAGCAACGGAGAATTTAATTTGTATATATACTGAAGTATACTGAAAATATCTTACATTCTGTATTCTTACATGTGGATCTATTGTCTTTTTTTCAGGTAAAAACCCTTTTAATGGCTGTGAAAGATTTCAATCCTGAGAGTGGAGACTCGGCATACACTATGGGCATAGTAGATTTGCTACTTGAATGTGTAGAACTGTCCTATAGACCTGGTGAATATTTATGCATTACAATCTATGATAATTCTTATGACTGGTGATAGTTCATGTTGATTTAATTGTGCCTTTGCAATTTTGAAGAGGTTTTTGGCATTGGATATATCATTAATTTGGCATCATTTCATTTTTGTAGAGGCTGGTTCTGTCAGGCTCAGGGAGGATATACATAATGCACATGGGTATCAGTTTCTTGTTCAGTTTGCCTTGTCCTTGCAAAAGAATCAGTCTACCAAATGCTTCTATTCTCACCCTTCTGAAGAGAATTCCTCTTCAGTTGGCTCCAATGCATCTTACAGTGTTGCACAGAAAGATTCCACAGCTAGAGGGGATTCATCACCATCACATCTTTCTCCTTCCCTGTCCAGGTTGCTTGATGTTCTTGTAAATCTAGCGCAAACTGGTCCTATGGAACCTAGTGGAAATGCTTGGGGAAAGGGCCTAAAATATACTAACAGTAGGGCTAGCGGTCATCGCAGAAATTGCACATCATCCTTTGATGGTGATGAAATTTGGGAGAAAGGCAGTACCAAAGTCAGAGATCTTGAAGCCATTCAGATGCTGCAGGATATTTTCCTCAAGGCAGACAACATGGAGCTGCAGGCAGAGGTGTTGAATAGAATGTTTAAAATATTTTCAAGTCATCTTGAGAATTACAAGATCTGTCAACAGTTGCGGACAGTGCCTCTCTTCATTCTAAACATGGCAGACATTCCTTCATCATTGCAGGAGATAATCTTGAAAATTCTTGAGTATGCTGTAACTGTAGCAAATTGTGTTCCTGAACAGGAGTTACTTTCTCTTTGCTGTTTACTGCAGCAATCAATAACCTCCGAACTTAAGCATACTATTCTTTCATTTTTTGTTAAGCTATTATCCTTTGATCAACAGTATAAGAAAGTTCTAAGAGAAGTTGGTGTTCTTGAGGTCCTATTAGATGACCTGAAGCAGCATAAGTTTCTCTCTGGTGCTGAACAAAACAACAAGCACCTTGATCTTCCAGAGAACAAATCCAATTCAAGCAGTTTCAAGAAGCATATGGACAATAAGGACGCTATTCTTTCTTCACCTAAGCTAATGGGACAAGGCTCCGAGAAATTTCCGCTTTTTGAAGATGATAGAACCATTTCTATTGCATGGGATTGCCTGGTATCCTTGCTGAAGAAAGCTGAAGCTAATCAATCTTCTTTCAGATCATCTAATGGTGTCACCATTGTTCTTCCATTTTTAGCGTCTGACATTCATCGTTCAGGGGTTCTCCGGATGTTATCATGTTTGATTATTGAAGATGTGTCCCAGGTTTGTTACTATTTCCCTCTGTATTTTTATTTGAGAGTTTTGAGCTGTAATTATGTTATTTTTAAAGGAAATTTCCACCTACAGGTGGAAGTGTACTTTGATTTCCACCGTCTATTTGGGCCAGTATTTCCGAAAAAAATTATTTCATGTCAACTATTGATGCTT
Source organism: Umbellularia californica (assembly GCA_028538565.1). Lineage (NCBI taxonomy): Eukaryota > Viridiplantae > Streptophyta > Magnoliopsida > Laurales > Lauraceae > Umbellularia > Umbellularia californica. The sequence continues at coordinate 20,589,333 of JAPQWN010000005.1, read as the reverse complement.
TACATTAACTTTATCTGTAAATGGATGACTGGGCTTTAACTTCTGCAGACTCATCCAGAAGAACTGGGTACATTGATCGAAGTCCTAAAAAGTGGGATGGTTACAAGTGTTTCGGGTTCTCAGTACAAGCTTCAGAATGATGCTAAGTGTGACACTTTGGGAACCCTATGGCGTATCCTCGGAGTTAATAATTCAGCACAGAGAGTCTTCGGGGAAGCCACTGGATTTTCGCTCCTCCTGACAATACTCCATAGTTTCCAGAGTGATGTTGACCATGTTGATGATCATTCTGCTTTGATGGATCGCATGAAGGTTTTTAGTTTTCTATTGCGTGCTGTGACTGCTGGAACCTGCAATAATGCTATTAACCGTTTAAGATTGCATGCCATCATTTCGGCCCAAACCTTCTATGATCTTCTTTGCGAGTCTGGTTTGCTTTGTGTGGACTGTGAGAGACAAGTTATCCAATTGATGCTGGAGCTTGCGCTTGAAATAATACTTCCACCATCTAGTGTCTTGCAACCAGAGAGAGCTCCATCTGACAGTGTAACTGGATCAGAAAATTTTCTTTCAAGTACTACATCAGGTGTTTTTAAGCCTGAACGAGAGCGAGTATATAATGCCAGTGCTGTGGGAGTGATGATCCGTTCTCTGTTGCTCTTTACCCCAAAGGTGCAGCTTGAACTGCTAAACTTCATTGAAAAGCTTGCTCATGCTGGACCTTTCAATCAGGAGAACCTGACTTCTGTAGGTGCGAGACAACACATTCTCTGATTGTTTTTCAGTTATATCTGATTAAAAACTATTCCGAACTTTGATCCGCTTGTGTAAATTAGGTTGTGTGGGGCTTCTACTGGAGACAATTCGCCCATTTCTTGTTGGTTCATCACCATTACTCACACATGCACTGCGAATTGTGGAGGTGCTAGGGGCATACAGGTAAATTATACAGTTGAATGCTCCATATAAATATGTTCCGATATCAACGTGTTTTTTTCGTAAACATTTACTAATTGCGTTGAACTTGGACTGCGTGTCATACTTTTTGCAATAGGTTGTCTTCGTCAGAGCTCCGTGTGCTTGTTAGATATATTCTGCAAATGAAACTGATGAATTCAGGTCATACTCTTGTTGATATGATGGAAAGGTTAATTCACATGGAAGATATGGCCTCAGAAAATGTTTCTCTAGCACCCTTTGTGGAGTTGGACATGAGCAAAACTGGGCACGCTTCTGTCAAAGTCCCATTAGGGGAAAGAACCTGGCCTCCAGCAGCTGGATATTCATTTGTTTGCTGGTTTCAGTTCCGCAATTTCTTAAAAAGTCAAACAAAAGAAACAGAACAATCATTTAACTCTGTCTTGTCTAAAAGGAGAGCCATTAGCAGGCAGCATCCTGGAGGGCATGTTCTCCAAATATTTTCAGTTGGTGCAGCAGATAATGGCAATACATTTTATGCGGAACTCTATCTTCAGGATGATGGTGTTCTCACTCTTGCAACTGGCAACTCCTCTTCGTTGTCATTTTCTGGTCTTGAGCTGGAAGAAGGAAGATGGCACCACCTGGCAGTTGTTCATAGCAAACCCAATGCTTTAGCTGGACTTTTTCAAGCTAGTGTGGCATATGTATATCTCAATGGGAAGCTGAGGCACACTGGAAAGTTGGGTTATTCACCCTCCCCTGTTGGAAAACCATTGCAGGTATGTATTGGGACACCGGCTACCCGTGCAAAAGTTACTGAACTATCCTGGAGGCTTCGTTGCTGCTATCTTTTCGAGGAGGTGCTCACATCAGGCAGTATTTGCTTCATGTACATTCTTGGTAGAGGGTATAGGGGGCTCTTCCAAGATACAGATATATTGCAGTTTGTACCTAACCAGGCTTGTGGTGGGGGTAGTATGGCGATCTTGGATTCATTGGATGCTGAGTTGCCATTGGGTTCTAATGCACAAAGATTTGATAGTGCCAGCAAACAGGGGAGTGCGAAGGCAGATGGCAGTGGAATTGTCTGGGACATGGAAAGACTAGGAAACCTGTCATTACAGCTTTCTGGGAGAAAGCTTATATTTGCATTTGACGGAACATCATCTGAAGCTTTCCGGACATCTGGGACTCAATCACTGCTCAATCTAGTTGATCCAATGTCAGCTGCTGCTTCTCCTATTGGCGGTATGTGATTCAATTAGGAATTATTTTTTTTTATCTTGTGCTTATTTGTTCTGGGTGTGTGACTTTTAGGGCACAGTGATACAATTGTCGCTACAACCATCCTTTTCTGCTTTGCAGGCATACCTCGTTTTGGTCGTCTTCATGGTGACGTCTATATCTGCAGCCAATGTGTCATTGGAGATAGCATTCGCATAGTTGGTGGGATGACTGTTGTTCTAGCACTTGTTGAAGCTGCTGAAACCAGGGATATGTTGCACATGGCACTGTCCCTGCTTGCTTGTGCACTTCATCAGAATCCTCAGAATGTGCATGATATGCAAGCTTTCAGAGGATACCATTTACTCTCTCTCTTCCTGCACCGTAGGATGTCATTGTTCGACATGCATTCACTTGATATCTTTTTCCAGATTGCAGCATGCGAGGCTTCTTTTTCTGAACCACAGAAGTCAGAAGGAAAACGGGCTATGGCTTCCCCGATTGTAGCCAACAATGAAGCCACCTTTGAGGAGCTTACTTTACCAAAGTTTTCTGATGCGTTCTCATCAACTGGGTCCATTGGAGATTTGGATGATTTTTCTGTACAAAGAGATTCGATTAGTCAAATTTCAGAACTTGAAAATTCTGACCTGCAGGCGGAAACTTTAAACTGTATTGTTTTATCGAATGCAGATATGGTTGAGCATGTTCTGTTAGACTGGACTTTGTGGGTGACAGCCCCTGTTACAATTCAAATTGCTCTTCTTGGATTTCTTGAGCGATTGGTATCTATGCATTGGTACAGGAATCACAACCTTACTGTTTTACGTCGAATAAACCTTGTCCAGCATTTACTAGTGACTTTGCAGAGGGGTGATGTGGAAGTTCCTGTTTTAGAGAAACTGGTAGTGTTGCTTGGTATCATTTTGGAGGATGGTTTCTTGGCTTCTGAGTTGAAACATGTGGTGAGGTTCGTGATCATGACATTTGACCCTCCAGAACTGACACCAAGACGGCAAATCATTCGAGAATCGATGGGAAAGCATGTGATCGTGCGAAATATGTTGTTGGAAATGCTAATTGATCTGCAAATGACTATTAAATCTGAAGAATTGCTTGAACAATGGCATAGAATTGTTTCATCCCAGTTAATCACATATTTCCTCGATGAGGCAGTTCATCCGACTAGTATGAGATGGGTAATGACACTTCTTGGGGTTTGCCTTGCATCTTCTACAACATTTTCTCTCAAGTTTCGGAGCAGTGGAGGATATCAAGGTTTGATGCGTGCACTTCCAAGCTTCTTTGATTCCCCAGAAATATACTACACCCTTTTCTGCTTGATATTTGGTAAGGCTGTTTATCCTAGATTACCAGAAGTTCGTATGCTAGATTTCCATGCCCTCATGCAGAGTGATGGAAGCTATGGGGAATTGAAGTTTGTAGAATTGTTAGATTCTGTTGTTGCTATGACAAAATCTACATTTGATAGGTTGACCATGCAATCAATGCTTGCTCACCAAACAGGAAACCTTTCACAAGTCAGTGCTAGCCTGGTGGCAGAGCTTGTGGAAGAAACAACAGACATGGCAGGAGAGCTTCAGGGTGAAGCCCTAATGCACAAAACATATGCAGCACGTTTAATGGGTGGGGAGGCAGCGGCTCCTGCTGCTGCTACTTCGATACTGCGATTCATGGTTGATCTTGCAAAAATGTGTCCCCCTTTCTCTGCTGTATGTAGGCGCAGTGAATTTCTGGAAAGTTGTGTGGACCTATACTTTTCTTTTGTAAGGTGTGTCTCAACTGTCTGGTTTCGATTTTACTTTTGCTTCTTGTAAGTTTGTATGGGCTGTGAATTTGAGTGACTCGTCCCTCTTTATTAATTTGGTTAATTTAGTTGTAGCTTTACTTCTTGTTGTATGCCTTTCAGGGCTGCTTGTGCGGTGAAGATGGCAAAAGAGCTATCCAAAGCCCCAGATGAAAAGAATGTAAATGATTCTGATGATAACCAAAGTTCTCAGCATACATACTCTAGCTTGCCTCATGATCAGGAGCAGTCTGCCAAAACTTCCATAAGCATTGGAAGCTTTCCCCAGGGGCAAAAAAGTACAAGTTCTGAAGATACACTTGCGGTACACACCTATTTGCAAGATGACAAAACAGAGGCGACAGACACCTTCTCCCATTTGGGATCGAGGAAGGAATTCATAAAGGAAGATGGTCAGGCGATTCATAAGTTTGATAGTGAAAATGTTGAGCAGACCTCTAGAGTCACTTCTAATTCTATTCCTACTATTAATGGGACATCTGACTACATTCAACCAGCTGATTCACTGAGTTCAGCATCCATATTTGCACCTGGTTCTCCTGTTTTATCTGAGAAGTCTAATTCTAAAATGGCACTCACACCCAATTCTTCCCCAGTGCTGGCATTGACATCTTGGCTGAGCAGCTCAGGCAATAGTGAAACAAAAGTTCAACCAACTGCTTCTCCATCAATTGTATCTTCAGTGTCGATGAGTGAATCTGAGGCATCCCAAGACTTAAGGTCTGCCTCTGACGGATCATCTTCTGTGAACACATTCTTTGTTGTTAATCCGAAACTTCTACTTGAAATTGATGACTCCGGATATGGGGGAGGCCCATGTTCTGCAGGAGCTACTGCTGTTTTGGATTTCATTGCAGAAGTTCTTGCTGATATTTTGACAGAGCATCTCAAAGCAACACAGATTATAGAGTCTATTTTGGAAACTGTTCCTTTGTATGTGGATGCAGATACTGCATTAGTCTTCCAGGGTCTGTGCCTTAGTAGATTGATGAATTTCCTGGAAAGGCGCCTCTTGCGTGATGATGAGGAAGATTTAAAAAAGCTTGATAAAAGTCGCTGGTCTGTAAACTTGGATTCACTATGCTGGATGATTGTAGATCGTGTATATATGGGTGCTTTTCCTCAGCCAGGTGGGGTATTGAGGACTTTGGAATTCTTGTTATCAATGTTACAACTTGCCAACAAAGATGGTCGGATTGAAGAAGCAGTGGCCACTGGGAAAGGTCTTTTATCCATCACAAGGGGAAGCAAGCAACTTGACACGTACATACATGCACTTATGAAAAATACAAATCGCATGATAATGTACTGTTTTCTGCCATCATTTTTAATGACAATTGGGGAAGATGATTTCCTTTCATGTTTGGGTTTGCAAATAGAACACAAGAAGAGCTTATCCATGAATGTTTTACAAGATGAATCTGCCGTCAATATCTGCACCGTTTTGCAGTTGTTAATTGCTCACAAGCGACTTATACTCTGTCCAAGCAATCTTGATACCGATCTCATTTGCTGTCTTTGTGTTAATTTGATCTCTCTACTCCATGACCAGAGACGTAGTGCACAAAACATGGCAGTGGATATCATCAAGTATTTGCTGTTGCATCGCCGTGGAGCATTAGAGGAATTGCTTGTTTCGAAGCCAAACCAGGGACCAAGTTTTGATGTTTTACATGGAGGCTTTGACAAACTTTTGTCAGGAAGTTCTTCTATTTTCTTTGAATGGTTTCAGAGTTCTGAACAGATTGTAAATAAGGCGTTGGAGCAGTCTGCTGGTATAATGTGGGTTCAGTACATTGGTGGTTCAAGTAAGTTCCCTGGGGTTAGAATAAAGGGTATGGAAGCTCGTCGTAAAAGAGAAATGGGGAGAAGATCTAGGGATGCTTCGAAATTGGACTTAAAACACTGGGAGCAGATGAATGAGCGTAGGTATGCGCTTGAATTGGTCCGGGATGCAATGTCAACCGAGCTGAGAGGTGTTCGCCAAGATAAATATGGATGGGTTTTACATGCTGAGAGCGAGTGGCAAACCCGTCTCCAACAACTTGTACATGAGAGAGGAATGTTTCCAATGCGGAACTTTTCAAGCACAGAACCTGAATGGCAGCTGTGTCCTATTGAAGGGCCTTATAGGATGCGTAAAAAACTTGAGCGGTGCAAATTGAAAATTGAGACAATTCAAAATGTTACTGAACAGTTTGAACTGGATGAAGCCAATTTGGGCAATGAAAGGATGGAAAGTGAGCCCGGTTCATTTTTCAAACTTTTATCTGATCCTCCCAAGGAGAAGTCTTTTGATGCTGGTGATTATGATGATTCTTCTTTCAAAGAAGCAGAAGATTCAACCTCTTTTCAGATAGGGTGGAATGATGATCGGTGTAGCAGTATAAATGATACAAGTCTTCACTCTGCTGCTTTGGAATTTGGCGGCAAGTCCAGTGTAGTTTCTGTCCCCATAAGTGAAAGTGTGATTGCGAAATCTGATATAGGTTCGCCTAGACAGCCATCTTCTGTTAGAATTGATGATATGAAAGTTGTGGACGATAAATCAGATAAGGAACTTCATGATAACGGTGAATATCTAATTAGACCTTATCTGGAACCTCTTGAGAAGATACGGTTTAGATATAATTGTGAGCGTGTTGTAGGTCTTGACAAACATGATGGTATATTTCTCATAGGTGAGCTCTGTTTATATGTCATCGAGAACTTCTATATAGATGCCACTGGGTGCATATGTGAGAAGGAATGTGAAGATGATCTCTCTGTAATCGATCAAGCATTGGGCGTTAAGAAAGATGTTACCGGTAGCATTGTGTCACAGTTGAAATCACCTTCCTCATGTGATTTGGTAGTTAAGTCATGGGTTGGGGGAAGGGCATGGGCATACAGTGGTGGTGCATGGGGAAAGGAAAAAGTTTGTACCACTGGTAATCTGCCTCATCTATGGCGCATGTGGAAACTTGATAGTGTTCATGAGATTCTGAAAGGTGATTACCAGCTACGACCTGTTGCTGTTGAGATATTTAGCATGGATGGATGTAACGATCTTCTGGTCTTCCACAAAAAAGAAAGGGATGAAGTATTCAAGAATTTGGTTGCCATGAATCTCCCTCGAAACAGCATGTATGCATCTCACCTTTGTGTCCTTTTGGTTTCAGCTTTGTTTGTTTTCCATGATCTAGTTTGTTATATCATTACTGATGTTTTTGTTGAGCTCAGAGTTTTTTGATGAAAAACTTGCCACTAAATTAGTCTGCCTAAATGGGAATTTCGGCTCTATGATACATGCATACAATGGGTTTCTTTCTGATGTGAGGTACCTCACACTGCTAGCATGAGGGTTAAAAATCTAAGCCCCATATGGGACCCACTTGGATGCATGCCATTCATGAAGGATAGTGCGATGAAAAGGTCTTGTTTTGGATGTGGTTTGGGGAAAAATTCATCTCGACAGGTCGTCACAACCATTGATTTAGGGCCTTAAATTTACCCGTTTCTTAGGTGACATTGTTTGAGATTCAATTCAATGGTGAGTACATTAGGGTGAGTGGCAATTCTTTTGAAATTCAATCCAGTGTTAAGTACATTAGGGCGAGTGGCAATTCATGGGGGTTTGTAAGTGTGAGGGGGTTGGATTGATCATGGCAGGTCCCATGTGGTGGTAAAAATGTCACCTCTTACTCAAGCCGTGAGAGATACCTCCTAGCAAAAACTAAATCCTGATTATAATATTTTCATCTTATTACTGTTTTACCATTCAGAAGGAGGAAAAAAGAAACTCTGTTTTTTCCCTGTTTTGAGAAATTTATACATGGTTTGATCTGTGAAATCTGTACGTTGCTTGTTATTTTTGATTAACTTCTATCCAATTATCTGTCTCTGTTGTTTCTTAGAAATCTGAAGAACTCCTTGATCTGTTGAGATTCAATATGACTCTTCAACTCCTACGTCCATTGCCCCGTTCATGTATTGTGATGTTTCTGGACATGGCACATCTTGTTGCAACAATCGATCTTAGAAAGTTTATGAAGCTACAAAGTAACTATGTTCCTAGAATTACAATATGTAAGACAAAAATTTACAAAATGCATTAAAGAACAAATAAAAAACAAAATTAGAATGCCAATTACACAAGAACAAAAGCATATCCATTTGATATTAAGCATTTTCAAAATTTATACACAAAATCCTCTACTCTATCCCTTTCAATGCTTGCAAATTGCAGAACAAATGAAAAAGGAAATATCAATAACATCATTGATATGCGAGCACAAAAAATGATAGTAAGCACAGAAAATGAATTTAGGGGTTGTTTGTTTGCGCTCATTTACATATGTAAATGATTCGCATGTGTAATGGTTATGCATCAACGCGTTTGTTTGCACTAATTTACGCATGTGGTGTGTAAATGAGGTGTGAAAATGGTGTGTTTATATGGCCATTTATACCAAAATTCTCCCATCTGTGTAGGCCTTTTTTATAGAATTACTGAACCCCAAGATCTTGACGCTGATTATCTTAAATCTTCACAAATTTTGAGTACTTTGTGAAAAAATGTCCCAAGCTATATATCTAATTTTCTGGACTTTTGTGGGCACCCAATAAATGGTCCAGACTATTCAATATTCTTGTACTAGTGGTAAACATTAAGACTTCGAAGTTTCGTATCTTAATTCTTTACGGATTTTGAGAAATTGTGAAAAAACCCAAAAAAATCCAAATAAAGCTAAAACTATTGGATATACTTACCAATGTGAAAATGATGATTTTGACAAACATGGTAATGTGTTTGACATGTGCATCACTTGCATATGTAATTTTGTAAAACCCATTTTCCTAATACATGCGTGATAGGCAAACAACCTGTTAGTGTTTTCTATGTTCTTAAAAAAGAAAGAAAAAGGAACTTCGGATATGGGAAATCTTTTGTAATATTTATTGAGCACCATTTACGATTATATGAAATTTTCTTAGTGCATTGTAGTCTTCTTTACAAGTTCATGTTTATATTTGGGGGGAGACATGGCCACTGCTAATAATTTTTTTATTTGTTACATGTTTTCTTCTTTCCAACAAATCATTGTGCTTTTTTGAAAAATTCTAAAAGGGAATTGGTATTGAATTTTATGTTCAATGTCTTTGTTGCATTTTAGAGAGATGGTTTAGCCAAATAATTTTCAAATTGATCACTTGGATATTTACGGAATTTTTTGTATTTGTTTTATTTCAATTGTGGTTAACGCCAAATCGTTACATTAGAACTAATTCAAACAACCATTGCAAATGTGAATTTCACCAATCTGGATAAAGAAAAATGAATAGAAAATATCTGAAATGCGATAGGCCACATCATGATTTCAAGTAGGTTTTGAAAGTGAAATTAGTGAAATTTGCAATTGATTTTATACAATATTCATTCCCTCTTCGAACCAACTGAGGGGTTCTTATTTTGAAATTAACTACATATGCGTTTCTACTAGGGTCCATGCTTAGCACGGGCCTGCTCTGCTAGTTTGTGCATTGTTGATATTAAAAATACTGGATGGCTAAGGGAAAAGGGATTCCAATTGAGAAAACCTCACAAAACAAGATAGAATTGGGATTGAAATTGGATTCCTTCATTGTGATTGGTCGTGACTACACATGGATTATAAACGAAAAAAAAAAATCAGATGCTCTATTTTTTGGATAGTTACAATCTCTTGAGAGGGATGTCTACTGACTGCCTTTACACTTTGTTAAGAGAAAGATCAATGATGTGGTGCAGCGCAAATTAAAAGCAGAAGAGATAGCCAACTATCTAGGTCGCAAGCTTGCACCATTTAAAGAGAGTGACCGATCGTCTTTGTCACCTCATACCAGTAACCAAGTCAAATAAAGCGAAAATCCATATCAAGTTTCATAACTATTAATGAGCCCAGGAGGTACAAGATCAACTTGCCCGTGTGTTTCATTACCAGGAAAGAGGTCATTATTTATCATTTCAATGTCCGAAACGATCTTGGAAAGCTTTAGTACATGTGATAGAAGTGCAAGAAGATCAGGGGCATGATGAACCAAAATCTAAGGAGCAGTTCTTTGAATTTTATGAGACTTACAGAATTTCAATATATTATCTTTTTTGAGGGGTTTTTTTTCTCCTTATATTGAGTTCTTTATCTGATTCATTTATCACAAGACTATTCCTTCTCTTCTATCCATTTTTTTTTTTTTATTTTTTTTATTTTTACACTTTTGCTACTGTTTTCTGCCAATTAATTGCATTCTGAATTGGTGAAACTGAGTTTACTGTTAAGGTTGAAGATTGCAATCCAAAAATTCCTTCTTGCAGATTCAAGTTCTATTTTAAAGATAACACCCTTCATTCAATAAATGCTCTTTGAAAGATTTCACCCATTCATGCCCATGCCCAATTGGACAAACATCTAGTGGACATGTAACATGATCCTGGGTTTTATCTTTTGTCAGTGCATCCATCTCTTTGGCAATTGTGTTTTTCCAACAGTCATGACACTACAACCCAGGCATTCGAGTTGGGAATAAAAGTAAAATCTAAGAAAGCAAATAAATGTGAGGAAGTCCATATCTGACCGAAGGTTGTGTTGTGTGTGGCCTGTGATGAATGATGAAGAATGGATGGCGGATGAATTGGAGGGTTTGGCATGGTTTGTGATGGAATTGAGACAGTGGAAGGATCAACACATGGAAGTGGTGATGGCAAATCACATCTTTGGTTGCTTCTCTTGTAGACTTTCTTCCTTGAAATGATATTTGGATGAATAATTGTCATTATCTGAAAAAAAATGCAGTGTGGATGTACGTGAGGGAGTCACGGATTGCTTCAGAGAGAAGAGTAGGCAGAATTGTCTGGCAGATGACTCATAGGAAAGAAACCCTTCTGTCCTGTCGCATATCTCAAGAACAGAACATGCTGATTTAGTTGTCAATTTTTTCTTCTCATGCGCAGGAAGATGAATGAAGCACAAGGTGGTACTGAGGAGTTTTTTGTGAAGTGTGAAACGAGGAGTTTGACCTAACAAGATGAAAATAAGTGAAAAAATAAGCTTTCATTTATGATTCTTAACTTATAAAACTAAACATCAATGTATGCTAAAAACAGGATACATATATCCGCATGTGTCTTGGATTTTGAGGAAAGGGCGTCATATTCGCTTTTCCCTTTCCACTTACCTTAACAGTTTGTACTATTACATCATGCCTTAGTCTTCTAAATACATATGAGAACACTTGTTCTTTATGATTTCTTTGTTTTCTATGTTAGCAATGTATTTTTAGTTTGAGATATGCTGCTTTTCATGACTTATAAGGTTGTGTACTTGTATTTAGCTCCTTGCTATTTTCAGAGTACCCTGATAACCAAATAAAAAATGATCTCCACTCCCAAATCACAAGGAGCCAAATGCAGCCTAAATTTCATTTTATTTTCATTAATCTGTATTTCATTCTCTGTGTCAGGTCATTGAAACTTCCTAGCATAGGATTAACGAAGTATGCATCCATGTGCAGGTTAGATACTACAATTTCAGGGTCTTCAAAACAGGAAAGCAATGAGGGAAGCCGTCTTTTCAAAATCATGGCAAAGCCCTTTTCTAGGAGGTGGCAAAATGGAGAAATTAGCAATTTTCAATACCTCATGCACCTCAACACTCTTGCAGGGCGTGGATATAGTGACCTTACCCAATATCCAGTGTTTCCATGGATTCTTGCAGACTATGAAAGTGAAACTCTGGATTTGACGGACCCCAAAACATTCCGCATGCTTGACAAACCAATGGGATGCCAAACTGCTGAAGGGGAGGAGGAATTCAGGAAAAGGTTCAATTCAACAGTTTTTCAAGTTGATAATTTCCATTTAATTTTCTCTGCATGTGTTCATTCATGCCATGACAACTCATTATCATCATCACAAAAGTCTTATCTCATCTATCTAGGTTGACTGTGAGTTTATCTTTCTACTCAACCCTATTTAGGGGCCATGTTCTCACTAACTTTCCGCCCTTGACTTCTCTTTTGCTAGAGCTCCTTGTAAGTTTTCTCTCATTTTTGTTAGAGCTTTTGTTAGGGCTGAGTTTTCCATCCTTGATACATATGAGTTTGTCATATGAATGGATTTGACCACACAAAGCTGGGCCACACAGGAGAAATCATAAATTAGCTGCCCTGCTGGCATCAGCACCATATTACGGCAGATGAGATCATTTCTTCTTATAGAAAAGCTCATTTAGTTAGAATGACACTTGCTGATTGCATAACACTCCAATAGCTTGTCTCTACTAGTCTACTTTGTCCACCCACAGCGTTTCTTTTTGCTATATCCCATCTCAAACCCTCATGTGGTTCGCTGGTTGCTCTCAGGTATCAAAACCTTGCACATGGGCTCCAAGTTATTTGTCAGTTTTTACCAGCTCATCTTATCCACTCTCATATGGACTCAACTTGCCTTCTATCTATTTGTCTTTGATTTACTGATTTTCAACTCATTTGTGCTGATGGCCTCTTTTTTAAATTCATCCATGATTGTCATTGGATATATATGACTTTGATTTTTCTCTCAGATATGAAAGCTGGGATGACCCAGATGTTCCCAAGTTTCACTATGGTTCACATTATTCAAGTGCTGGAATTGTACTCTTTTACCTTCTACGTCTGCCGCCATTCAGTATGGAGAACCTGAAACTGCAAGGTGGTCAGTTTGACCATGCTGATCGTCTTTTCAATAGTGTTAGGGACACGTGGTTAAGTGCTGCTGGAAGGGGTAACACATCAGATGTGAAGGAACTTATTCCAGAGTTCTTCTACCTGCCTGAGTTTTTGGAAAACCGGTTCAATCTTGACCTGGGAGAAAAACAATCAGGAGAGAAGGTTATTGCCTGCCTATATTAATATAAATTACCATCTATATTCATTTTTATGTTTCTGTCAACTCACTACTTTTGGCTCTTGAACATGTATCTCTGGAGGTAACACTCTGTATTGTAAATAATTTAAGTTCATAAAGAATAAAAATTATATGGATGCTTTTCAGGTTGGGGATGTCATACTTCCTCCTTGGGCTAATGGCAGTACCAGAGAGTTCATTAGGAAGCATCGGGAAGCTTTGGAATCAGATTATGTTTCGGAAAATTTGCATCATTGGATAGATCTCATATTTGGACATAAACAAAGGGGCAAGGTGAGTAAACATAGTGTAATCTACATGCTGTTGCAAAATGTTTCACTTTGGAACTGCAGAGTGGGCTGGGTTTTGGTGGCAGTGGTTGTGTGATGCATTGTCTATCTCAATGAACGTCGTATGCAGGATAGATTCATCCTGCATCAGATGATACAAGAAAATATTATAAAGTGAAACACACATGCATACCATTCAAAAAAATGGATACACACACATTACCATTTTTGTTACTGAGACTTAAGTAGCTTGGGGGCTTTGAGTAATCTCGAATCCTAATAAATTATCATAGGGCGATTTAGCATATTATACTGATCACTGCTAATATACAGTATCCATATATAGAGGACCAATATATTAAATCTTAGTCTATGTTCTATTAATTTCCTGCCTTTTTTATTTTTAACTTTTTGTTTTTAAATTTATCAGATCTCATTTCTTTATTTTTGTTGATTCCTTATGTTCCCTGCATTTTGTGCTCCTGCATTATATTGTACGTTCTCTAATATCTATAACCTTGAATGGGAGCCACAATGCTTTCTGTTACAAGTGGCTTCATCCTCTTCTGTTTGAATACGGTATTTTGGCTCTTCTACTTATGCATCTTCTTTTTAACCTTGTTTGTGTTGCTAGTGACTTGTGTGCCCCAAAATGTCTAGTGATGACCAGAATTCTTATTACTTTTTAACTGACCATGTTACTGTATCTTATTCTTTGATGTTTTAGAGTCACCTGGGTACAGATTTGAAATCATATATGGTCTAACATTCACTATGTGATTTTTTCCCACGATTTTTTTAATCTGGAAATGAGATATTAATGGTTCAGTTAAATAGCCAAATACTGTGAAAAGCTTTTAGCCAATCGATCACCTAATGCCAGCATAATACTTACTAAATATAGGCACTGATTTTCCATTCAAATTCATGTTGATGCTCTAAAAACAATAAAATTATTTAATTTATACAGTCATTGAGGACCCTTTCTCCCTTTCATTTCATCTGTCAGCATCCATTTATCATTCAAGTTGATGTCCCTTTCATTTCTTCTGTCATCATCCATTTATTGTTCAAGTTGATGGAACCAATGCTGTTTTGGGTTGGTGATTATTATTTGTCGTGTTTGTTGGCTTACAGTCTGGATTATTCTTTGATAATTCACAGGCAGCTGAAGAAGCTGTGAATGTTTTCTATCATTATACATATGAAGGGAGTGTGGACATTGATGCTGTTTCTGATCCTGCTCTGAAGGTGTCAATTTTAGCTCAGATTAACCACTTTGGGCAGACACCTAAACAGCTCTTCACCAAGGGCCATGTGAAGCGCAGATCTGATCGGAAACTTCCCCCTCACCCTCTACGGTATTGTAGCCATTTAGTTCCACATGAGATTAGGAAAACTTCAACCCCAATATCTCAGGTCCTCACTTTCCATGAAAAAATCCTTGTGGCCGGGTTGAACAACTTTCTCAAACCCAGAACATACAGCAAGTACATTGCTTGGGGTTTCCCTGACCGCAGCTTGAGATTTTTAAGCTATGATCAAGACAAGCTCCTCTCTACCCATGAGTCTCTTCATGGTGGCAACCAAATTCAGTGTGCTGGAGTTAGCCACGATGGTAAGACTCTAGTCACTGGAGGTGATGATGGTGTAGTTTCTGTTTGGCGAATTAGTAGCGATGGGGCCCGTAGCCAGCAGCATTTACGTTTGGAGCGGGCCCTTTGTGCTCACACAGCCAAGATAACGTGTCTCCATGTAAGCCAGCCTTACACATTGATTGCAAGTGGGTCAGAAGATTGCAGTGTCATTTTGTGGGATCTCAGCAGCTTAGTCTTTGTGAAGCAGCTTCCAGAGTTTCCGTCACCTATTTCTGCAATCTACGTGAATGACATGACCGGGGAGATTGTAACTGCTGCGGGTGTTCTTCTTTCAGTTTGGAGCATCAACGGTGACTGCCTGGCGGTAGTAAACACATCACAGTTGCCATCTGACTTCATTGTATCTGTGACAAGCACAACTTTCTCAGATTGGATGGATACAAACTGGTATGTTACAGGCCACCAGAGTGGAGCTGTGAAGGTGTGGCACATGGTGCATTGTTCAACTGAAGAGAATGGGCAAAGCAAGTCAACTAATTGTAATAACACAGGAGGGTTGAGACTGAGCGGGAAGGCACCAGAATACAGGTTGGTTCTTCACAAGGTGCTTAAGTCTCATAAGCACCCAGTCACAGCTCTTCATCTCACCAGTGATCTCAAGCAGCTTCTGAGCGGGGATTCTGGTGGGCACTTGCTATCGTGGACCCTACCGGATGAGAGCTTGAGAGGTTCATTAAGTCATGGGTGATGATGGGTATTGCACAATGTAAGTGGTGCTAATTTCAGCCTTGTTCAGTTGGGCAGTACTGGTTTTAAACCTTAGCGCTGCTTTCGGTTTGATTGTCCTTGTCAAGAGAGAGGAGTAAGTTATTTTTAACAGAAAAAGGTGTGATTTCATGTTGTATAAAAGAAGGTAGTGCACCTTAACCAGTCTAGACATGAGAAACTCAGAGGTGCATGGATTCTACCGAAGTTGACAAGGAGGCGGCTTCAATTAAAGTGGAACAGAAAACCCAACATGGTGCCCAACCCGATGCCTACAGCTGGTACGTCAAGGATCATTTAAATGGAGAGGTGGGGCGTGCTCTAGTGTGTGTGATCATCTGAAGGGGGTTTTGATGGCTCTGCATGAAAAGGTTTTGTTGTAAATAGGTATTGGCTAGTATTTGCAGAGTTGTATAGGGGAAGAACATTCCTGCAAGTGCACTTGGTGAGAAGATCTAGTTGGTTTCAGCCATTAGGCTAGGCAAGTGTTTTTTCTTTCATTTATGCGGTGCAATTCATTGGTAAACTGTGACTAGTCAAGTGCATTTTTTTTTCGTGTGGGGGACAATTGAGCGCCCCTTCGTTCTTTTGCAAAAGAATGTGTGCAATGTCTCGAAATGGTCTCTCTTCTGTTATAACTAGTTCTTTTATAAATGATTACTGCAAAGAATTCTATTATCTTTTTATCACCCTAATTTGGGCTAATCTTTTATTTTAATGAATGTTCAATAGATTACGGACAAGACCCAAGTCAGAAAATACATGAAACACCTTATAAGTAGAATTAAATTCTAAACACTCCCTTTCAAGTTGAAGTATATACATTGTATATGAGGCTGGCAGTTAGACTCTTTTTACCTCAGACTCCGGGGTAGTTTTGTTTTTTGTTCCTTTTTTTAGAAGTGTAGCTGGTGTTTCAAAGACTATTTCATTCATGGAGATTGTCAATCAGTAGCTTGTGTTATTGCCTGATATTTGGCTTCATTACTTGCCATAAATACTAATCTGCTTTTCAGTTTTCAATGTGACAAAGTTCTCCATAAACCTTTTGCAATCCTAAAACTCGGCTCTCTCCCATTCATTCAATTGAGAATACTCTTGAGAGATCTCTGAGAGTTGCTAGTGTGCTGCGTTGAAGAAGAATTGTCTCATCTCATTCTTTGAAGCACCTTGAAGAGGCTTTCAAGGTGGTGATCTTAAGCACGATGAAGGTGAACTACGAGTCGTCTGCAAGTCCATCACAGTCCTTAGGTTGAGTTCCAACTAGGTAAAGGTTCTATGAGTGTTCTTGTAACATTTTTTTTTATAATAGTGCTTGATTGTTTGTGGTTTAGACGAAAAGACCCGTGGTTTTTATCAAGTAGGATTTTCCACATAAAAAATCGCGTCTTTTGTCTCTATTGTGGTTGATTGTTTTCGGACTTTGGTTAATATTCTAGATTAATTAATTGGAATTGAGATCTATAAATGAATCTGATGTGGGATCTTAGCATGTGTTAAGGCTTAAACGCAACCTTCAGCGTATTTTCAGATTGCAATCTAAATTATCCATAAATGTAGTAAAATTATCCACACAATTCGTAGTCAAATTCTCTATCTTGGCATAACTTTGCCAGAAGAGATTTCTAGTTACTAGAGTATGCCTCCGAATTCTTCTTGCATGTATTATCCGTTAGTGGCTGCTGTGACACCGGGGTGGAAGGTTTCTATTTGCTCAATCAGAAATGATATTGTTGAAATTTTGTGGAGTGATGTTTGCCAGCCAGTGACTAGGGGTATTGAGTCCGCAATGGATTGTTGCTGCAGATCATTCCTAATCTTATGACGCAAAATCTTTTGAGGAAGATTTTGCTCTTATTCAAGTATTACGTCATCCCTCTATTTCCTCATGGAAGGTGAGGTTCCAAGTGAGATGTTTGAGCATTAAGAGGTTTGAAGGAACTCAATTTTCTATCTCACACCCTCAAACAGTGCAATTCAGCAAGAAAGTCAGTAGGAACAAACTTGCTCCAGTTCGCATTAATCCCTTTGAATTAGAACTAATTTATCTTTCCAGTGGAGATGAGGTCTGTTGCCCAGGTCGTGGGCGTGGAATAGTGTTGTTTATATGATATATTTCTTGATCATAGTGTAGTTTTAATGGGGTATGTCCTATTGGAAGTCTTTTTCATCCACTATGGGTGATATACTTCCTCTCTTGTATTCAATGCTTTTTGAAAAATGAAGAACTAACTTCTTTTTCAAAAAAAAAAAAAAAAAAGCAGAAATTTAAAAATTAAGAAATAGAACATTTCATTAACAGGACTTCATAACCTTGCTTCAAAAATTTGATCATATAAAAAAATAATATTAAATTATTTTTTAATCATATTGATAGCATATTGTTTGAAGACCTTGCATACCTTAAAGCAATATCGGGGTGGAAATCGAGGGATAATTCTTTTTCTACTCAATTTGGGGGTCGGCCCGGCATTGCCCACGGCACAACTCACGTTGTGCCATGCTAGGTTGTGCCTCCCACGAGCCGACCCACGTTTTTTTTTTTTTGCTTTTTCTCAATATTTTTTTATTTTTTAAAAATGAATTTAATGGGACTTTTTAAGGGTTTTCCACTTGAAATGAATTTAAAATTACTAAAATAAATGTACATACATTCTTTTAAAAACATGAATTAATTTATATATTTTGAAATGAAGTTTACAAGAACTTTGATGATAATATACAAGAACTTTAAAAAAATCTACAAGTTTGATGATAGTTCTAACTTTATGAAAGTTATAATAAAAATAAAAATTACAAGTATGAAAGTTTTCTGAAAATAAAGTTACAACAACTATGATGATATTCTCTAACTTGAATTAAATTTCACAAAGATTACAACTATGATAATTTTCTAGTATTACGATATTTGTAATGCTGAAAAGTCATCTTTTAAAAAAAAAAACATATTTACTTCTTCATTTCATATAGTATTTCTAGAATTCTTCTGAGATGAAGGGGTGAATGATTGCTTCACAAAGTCTTCAAATGATTGATTTTCAGCAAGTACAAATGGTAATTGGTTAATTAATTTAAATTTTATAAGTTGGTATCTAGCATTAGCAGGGTTATAATTAAAAAACCCTAAACTACCAGATGAAGAACTTTGAGATAAGTGAGTTTGAATGCCATCACCCGCTGCCGCCAGATTGGCATTGCGTCTAATATGTTTTGGCATACACATTTGCATGTGTCTATTAAGGTGGTCAGTGCCACGTGATGACTTTCAATTATAAAGTTCTTTGCAAAATATGCATTGAGCCTTATCCATTGTTCTTCCGGTAGAATCATTAATATGAATTATTTCAAGATATTGCCACACCCTAGAAGTCATTCTTCTTTTCTTTTTGCTTGAAGAACGTAGGGTGACAGATTCAGGAGTGCTTTCTACTTCTACTTCCTGATCTTGACCCAAATTTGCAGGATTTTCGTCATTTAATTTTAACTAAAATCAAGGTTGAAAGGTTGTGATGGTCCAACCATTTTTTTAAAATAAGCTTTACAAAATAACTAAATAAATAATTATATATTGTATTTGTTGTGATAATTTATATAAGAAAGGGAAGGAGATAAGACTTATTATATAATATTACTATGTCTATCATAAGAAAAACTCAAAAATTAAATTAATAAATACCATGAAGAGAGAGAGAGAACTCCTTTAGTTGTCTTTTTCAACCTGAAACTTCTTACCTTTGAGAGCTTGAAAAGTGTTCTTGGTGCTTTAGAGAACTTAGAGAGAGAAATGGAGCTTAGATAGGGTTTAGAGAGAGAGAGAGAGTAGATGAGTATTGAGAAATGAGGGGAGAGAAGATATTTATAAACCCTCAAATTGTTGAAATGACACTTGTATGTACTGGTAAAAATAAGTAAAATATGTGTGTGCTAGATGAACTCGATCTCACAACTATTGGGATTTGAGAGGTAAACATAACCACTACACCAGATAAATATTATATACAAATATTTATCCAAACAATATTAGAACTAGTTAGATGAGGATGAGAACCTAACCACTTTAGAGTATTAAAACTACTTTGGAGCATTGGCTAGTAATTAGACTTTAGCTATGATGTATTTATAAAAGTAACTATATTTTTAGACTATTGACCTCTATAGATACTGTAATTATTATTTTTTGTACTCGTGTTGTACGTTAAGCATGGTGGTCAAGCTTTTATTTTTATGATAATCATTATGCAATAAAATTAAACCCAAATGAATATATAATATATGTAATTGATTAATAAAAATAATAAGTTATTATAATATATAAGAAATAACAACATTATTGAATAAAGACAAATCCATACTCACAATGTAGAACTGGAGAAGAGGGGAAAACTTTCCATGTAGCTGATGTGCCACCATGCATACCTACCGAGGGAGAAAGGGTAGAGTTTGATTTTTTTTTTTTTTTATTTATTTTTGTGTGGCTTTGACTTTTATAAATCGTGAATTATGTAAAATGTGTAAAACATTACACTAGACCCCACCTATTAAATTCACAATCATTAAGATAAACATCCATACTATTTATGGGATATCCCCAAGTTTCAACTCAACCTTGGTTATTTCCACTATCAAGTTGATTCTCAGTGTAAAAGAATAATAAATCCTATCCAGATATTTATTATCATATTTTTCATCAAAAACTTAATCCAACAGCAGGACATTCTCTGATAAAGATAAAATTTTGGATTGTCCTATGTACCTGAGAAAAGTTTTGTAACGCCCCAAAATCTGGAGCTCATCAAAACCTGGTACATTACTATAAGGAGGTCAAGATCACTACAATAAATCAAATTATGACAAAGAATTGAGCAATGCTATTAATTTATTTAAGAGATCAATTTAAATAGAAGAGAAGTGTTAACAAGTCCACTAACGAATAATTCCTAATTCATAAAGAAACAAATTCAACATTTATTGAAAGAAGTAATCCGTTTCTGAAATCCTAATAACATTTTCAATTCGATTGTGATGCTCTCTCATCAGCCACGCAAATAGAAATCCAATGGCTGATCTCCATCGTTGCCAAGCTCCCCCAAAGAACTTGTACCTGAAGTGGGGCGAACCACTTATCAAAAAACTAGTGAGCAAATATTCCTAATTTCATAATTTTGAAATATGCGGATAGAACAATGATTTTCAATATAAAAGGTAAGATCATATGTTAAGGAAAAGTATCTTATGGAGTCTCTTATGTTCTTAAAGTCTTTCTAACATTAGGTTCATAACCTCGTCAAAACACTGATTAAATTCGAGATTTCTCAATCGATGGTTCCACTGCGTTCAATAAGACTCTCTCATAAGAGAGGTTCAATGGTTCAGATCTTCTAGAAAAGAAGTTATTTTCATATGTTAGATAAAATCTCCCATCAGAAAATTTGCTCAGTGATCATTCATATATTCAATCCCTGTCCAACCTTATCTCTCCAATTTCACAAGGTTTCACTATTCAAGACACTATTCAGAGTAGTGATCATTATTGAAAATCAGAAAGAACATCATTAATTCGTACAGTGTTAGCAATGAGATAATCAAGTTCACCATTTATTCATAACGTAAGGGAGTATATCAAGAATATAACCCTACTCATTAAAGTGATTCAATAATATATATATATATATATATATATATATATATATATATATGGCTAGTCCCACATGATTCGGGGATTTATTATCGCCCCATTTCAATCAAGGATTGGTACCCATGCATGTGATATTAGCCATATGAGAATAATCTATAATTTTGTTTTCTAATAATTCTTTATGTGATTAAAGGGTGGACTAATGCTCAGGACCTCACGAAACTACAATTCTTAATTTATAAGGAATAGTCAAAATTACATATCATTATGTGGTTATACACTATTAGTTAGAACATCCTTATCCAACAATATGATGTCCCCTACTTAATAATGGGTACATGTGTCTATTTTCAACCCAAAAGAAAGTTGATAAGAATTAACCAAAAAACCGCCCCATCCTTATCACTAACATAGAACACAGTAATGTGCATTGCACTGTACGAGAAGAACACATAAAGTGTCTTACGCCTAAAGCATCTTAGGAAAGATGATGATGGACCCCCAACAGCTGGATCCACTTGGGACCAGGCCCATCATGGTTGCCCATCAGGGCCCACCTAGATGGCTGGTCCTGGTTATTGGCTAGGTAGACCAATAGGTCCCATAAAATTGGATCACAACACCAACACATATTCCCAAAATCCCAGTTCTGACATAATCCCTAAACTAGCAAGGTATCAGAAGTCAGACCCTTCCTTACATAGAACTCCTCTAAAGAAGAGCATCAATTATCTATATTTGGGGTACACCAAACAGTGGGCCCCACAGACCTATTACAAAATCAGACCTGGTCCTCAGGGTTGCCCAGGGCTGTGGTTGTATAACATGGAATCGGATTCATCCTCAGATGGATCCTTGAAGTCAACAGTACCCAAAGAACCTCAGTTGTCACATACAAAGGGTTTCACGCTTGAAATTCTATGGTTGATGGATGGCAGAGCAGATGGGGTCCACTCCTCACGGGTCCATCACCACCAAGGTTGCCCATGGATCATCTTTCAGATCCATGGTGTTGATCCTCCATTATGTGGCCCACCTGGCCCCACTACCTCTTTCAACAGTTCTTGTCCAGATGACCAAAAAACCCAAAAATTCGGTATCTGCTATGGTTTCTTCATTCTGCCGAGACGATCTTCATGGGAGAGGCTTACACATCATTCCCATATGGATATGATACGGATTAATATATCATTCTGCCATTACAAATGATTTTAAACACCATATTTTGGGTTCGTCTGGCACTGTAGCACCTAACTTCTTCAAGTAAAAATAACATGTCGAAGACAAATTATATTCATAATGAAATACAATTGTTTAACAACACTTTCTACACTAATTCATCCATACAGCTAGTCAACATGTAGACAATGACAGTACCATCATATGAACATGGCATATAACCAGTCCCTCTCCAAACCTCCATTAATGAGAATTCACAATCTTACGTTTCAATTAAAATCATCGTGTAAAAGCATCTAGGAAGATTCACTCACCTCCTTGTGTAGAAAACTGTGGCTTGATCGATATGAGGCCTTATGTAATCCATTCACTAGATCTTCCGGCCTTTTCTTCCTTCTCGCGATTCTTGCCGGTCTCTGCTGATCTTCAAAGAAAACTCTTCTCCACTTTGTTTTTCTTCTCCTCTTTAACCAAATGAGAGCACCCAAAGACAACAGAAAAACTAAATAAGAAAAAGGGGTGCGAGGGAGCAAAATCTAGGGATAACCCTAAATTCTAGTCGCTGAAATCACCCCCAGGTTCTACTCAGGAAATCCCCCCCTCAAGGGAATATCGTTGAACAACTTATCCTCTTGTTTCAAATAAACAAGCCCCTTTTGGGTTGAGACCAGGTCAAAAAGTCCTATCCTAACTCATTACCTTAAGTTTGGAAGAAACTGGGCCTAACCTAGCCCAAGGTATTACATACTCCCCCCTTTAGGAAATTTGGTCCGCCAAATTAAACACATACCTGGTGGAAAAAGGTGGGGATACTTCTTCCTGACTTCCTCTTCTGCCTCCCAAGTAGACTTAAGTTGTTTGTGATGTTCCCACAAAACTTTGACTAGTTTCACTATCATGCTCCGCATAGTTCTCTCTTTAGTTTCTAGGACCCTCACCAGCCGCTCCTCATAAGACAAATCTGGTTGCAATTGAATCAATTCATAGTTTATTACATGAGAAGGGTCGGCTGATGTTTCTTGAGCATGGACACGTGAAACACATTATGTACTCCAGCTAATTGGGGCGGTAATCCAAGGGCATAAGCATTACCATCGCTGACACGCCCAATAATTTCAAATGGCCCAACATGCCATGGGCTCAATCTTCCTTGCTTGCCAAACCGCATTACTCCCTTAGTCGGAGAAACTTTAAGAAATAATAATCACCCACAACAAATTCCAGTTCCTTCCGGCGATTGACCGCGTGACTTTTCTGTTTTCTTTAAGCTACTCTCATTC
The DNA here is from genome assembly GCA_028538565.1 of Umbellularia californica. Taxonomy (NCBI): domain Eukaryota; kingdom Viridiplantae; phylum Streptophyta; class Magnoliopsida; order Laurales; family Lauraceae; genus Umbellularia; species Umbellularia californica. The sequence continues at coordinate 20,565,711 of JAPQWN010000005.1, read as the reverse complement.
TGTCCCTGATCTTCTTGATATTGACGGTGGAAGTTTGAACCCAATTAGGACCAAGTACTCTCCCATCACTGACCTCTTCCCAGCAAATTGGAGATCGGCAGTTTAGACCATAAAGTGCTTCGAACGGTGCCATTTTGATACTTGAATGATAGCTGTTGTTATATGCGAACTCAATAAGTGACAATGGTTCATCCAAACTATCTTTAAAGTCCAAAGCACAAGCCCTCAACATATCTTCAAGGGTCTGATTTGTCCTTTCTGTTTGTCCATCGGTTTGCGGATGATACGCCATACTGAAACTCAACCTTGTACCCATCGCAGCTTGCAGCTTTTTTCCAGAAATTCGATACGAACCTCATATCTCTATCCAATACAATAGAAGCAGGTACACCATGCAATCTCACAATTTCTTTTACATAACTCTATGCCAGGTACTCCATAGATGTTTTGTTTCTAATGAGGAGGAAGTGTGCCGATTTTATCAACCGATCCACGATTACCCAAATAATTTCATTGTTTTTAACAGTCTTTGGAAAACCTGATACAAAGTCCATTGAGATATGTTCCCATTTCCATTTTGGTATTGGTAATGAACCTATCATCGGCTTTTACTTGCTGACAGGTAAATCACCTACCCACGAATTCAGCAACGTCATTCTTCATGCCGACCCACCAAAATCTTATCTTCAAATTTTGGTACATTTTCATGCTCCCCTTACGTTACATTTTATACACTTATCTTTTGGGTTATATTCTTGATATACTCCCCTTACGTTACGAATAAATGGTGAATTTGATTATCTCATCGAATTAATGATGTTCTTGCTGATCTTCAAAGAAAACTCTTCTCCACTCTGTTTCTCTTCTCCTCTTTAACCAAATGAGAGCACCCAAAGACAACAAAAAAACTAAATACGAAAAAAGGGGCGTGAGGGAGCAAAATCTGGGGAGAACCCCAAATTCCAGTATTTGAAATCACCCCCAAGCTTTACGAAGGAAATCCCCCCTCAAAGGAATATCGTTGAACAAGTTATTCTCTTGTCTCAAATAAGCAAGCCCCTGTTGGGTTGAGACCAGGTTAAAAAGTCTTATCCTAACTCATTACCTTAAAGTTTGGAAGAAACTGGGCCTAACCTGGCCCAAGGAATTACAAGTTTACTTTGAACGGTTGGATTTCAATACTTGATTCTCACCATGGTGTCCCCACGCTTCAACTCAAGATTTATCAAAATGAAAGCCTTAAACTAAGAGTGAGTTGTAGCTTTTTATTTGTAGAATGGTTTTGCAGCAATGTTAACAAATGGGCAACACCTTCCTTCTCCTCTTTCAATGTTTCTTTATCTAAGAGATTTGCATAAGCTCAAAAGGAAGGAGTGGAGAAGGGAGGAGTCACATTTACATGAGATCCTGAGCTTTATTCAACAACCCAAACCATGGATTCTTAAAAAAATAAATCATATCATATATTATTTCTAATAATTCATTATAAAATAAATATCAATATAAAAGACTTTATACGGGTCATGCGGGTTAGGCGGGTCAACCCTAACCCGACCCGTTTTTCTGCGGGTTGGAAAAACCTAATCCTAACCCATCCCGTATTTTATGTGGGTCGAGCTATGCGGGTCATATGCGGGTTAGGTTGGCAGGTCGGGCCATGTTTTGCCACCTCTACCGATGGCCATGCTGACACAATCAACGAGCCTTACTAGGCCACAACCTGAAAAATTTCGTGTTGGGTGGCCCGACCTAATTTACACCCCTATTTCCATTACGTCCTCAAGTAAGGTCGTCCCTTTGATTCTTTTTGCTCCCCTTTTCTTTTTTCCGTTGGTTTGTTGCAAATGGATCCTCTAATCAGCCACACCCGTGGGTTTTCCCCTTGTGTTGTGATAGATCTGGGCTTTCGCCTCTACTATCCATTTCCTTCCTTTTCCTTTTATTGTATTTAAGTGTTTATTGGTTTTTAGAAAAGAGACTTGGAGTGGTTGGATCCTATTACACCCTCAAGTATTTGTAAAAATGCTTCAATAGGCCTTTGCTTATTGTCTTTCTTACATGACATCGTGTTGTAGGATCTTCTTTCTCCACTTCTAATTATTCATTGTCACAGCGTGATGATCATAATGATGCCTCTAATTTTATTCATGTTGTCCCCCTAACATTTGCCTTCACCATCGCTCCCACGAAGGGCTACTCAAGGCTTTCTTCACTACTTAAGGCATTCCTCCATCGACTTCGAGTAAGAGCGTCAAGCTCAGCAGACCAAAGCAGTTGAACTTCTGTCAAAGGCACTTCAGAACCACACTTTGGCCTTTCACATAGATATAAGAATAATGGTCTGAGCTTGGGGTATGACTTCCTATGACCGTTGGACCAAATTTCACAAATCCCTATGCCGCAAATCGATGTTGCCACATATATATATTGATTTGCCAAAACCTTATCTTACCCTTTGCTATTTGTAATTCCCATGCCACGATATTTGAAACAAACCATTTTCATTCTTTCCCTGATTCTATAAAATATATGCATTTAGTCTAAATTTAGAGGGACTTTCAGTTACGCATGCTACCCAGATGCATTATCATTCTACCTTTTGGTTGCAATTCCAATAATAGACCTAGCAAACATGAAAGTAGCTATTGTTAGATTGTATGACCTCAATCCAGTGGATGATCCGAATAAATTGATTTTGTTTCATTAACTAATTTATATTCTCATGCTTTATTCATGTGATGGATGGCATTTTATTCTATGCTTGCACATGACCAATACAAAATGATATAATGGTTCATGAGATGACCCGGAGCCCACAAGTATATTAGATGTGATTAATGTGTGTGGATGAGATCCACATACAGGCGACATAGATTGCATATTTTATACTTAAACTGTTTCACAACCTTTGATGAGATTGGACATCTCATCTGATAAGCTGCAGCACTGTGATCACTATAAGATAGTGTGATATGTCTCAATTATCAAAGTATAAGACACTAGGTCATTGTGCTGGTACATTGGATGTACTAAAGGACCATGAATAGCACTTTGTACAAATCCGTCTTTGAAAAAAAAAGGATTGCTCTTATAATTCCCAAGCAATAGGCTCTTAATTCTGAGAGATTAATGGACTTAAGTTTCTACTATACATTTACTTTGAGTAATCAATGAGTGAGGCCAATTGTAGGTCAACACCTCGATATCTTGGGTACGTGGCAGTGGGGCTGTGGAAACATATAACTCTCAAGATGAAATCTATCCTCTTAAATATCCCCTTGTGCCGATTAATGGATTTTATCATTGGTAAGTGCGCACACATCTCAATTAAGAATTAATTGGGTGGTATTGATGATTACTGTGATTAATTGGGTCACAAGGATAGTAAGGTATGAATCTAATTTGGTTGGATAGATTCAATCCAATTGATCCATGTATATAATTGATAGAGGGGTCTACTTGTAATAATTGAGAAGTTTAGGGTCTTCTTGTAATTATTTCTGAGACTGGAGTGCAATTGCATTTATTTAGTGGACTCATTTGTAATTAACTGTTGGTCCGAAATTCACACGGGATGTGGGGTCCAGATTCCTAGTTGGAGCCAGATTTTAAGGAATCCCTAGTGGTCCCTATGCTAGCCCTAATAAGAGAAGGTTACTAATCCTATTAAAACTCTTAAGGAAAGGAGGAGTATGACACATACTAAGAATAAAAGTAAGATTTCTAATCTTGGTCTAAGAGGAGGTGTTCCATAAACTATAAACAAGAAGTGAAGGTTAGAGATCTCTACACACAATAATCTCTTAAGTTCCTCGCCCTCTTCCTCCTCTTTCCTCTTATTTCCCACTAGAGTGCTAGTGTTTTCTTTTACTTGGAGATCCCGCCATTCTCCTTTAGAAGTTTTCTAAGAGGGTCATAGCGTGGAAGAACACAAAGGCAAGGGAGATCAAAGTTTACGAAAAGAGTTTTCGTAGAAATTAAGTTCCAAGTTCTCGATTAGAGCAAAACTAAGCTCCTCAGGTATAGATCTACTTTTGGTTGGTTTTAGTAGATGTTCTACGCTTGTGTTGTTTGTTTCTTGATCTATTTTTTTAATGGATTATTTGATCTTAATACATGAGATTAGGGTTTTAGATCTTAGGGTTGGGTTCTTGGCTTTATGGATATTTGATCCATGCATTAAGTGGGTCAAAAGTTTTTGAATATTTACCCACGGGGCCCACTTACTTCTAACAACTATAATAGGGAAAATGTATTGGGAAGCCCAAAAGTCCATCAATTGCCCACCCCTAGACACCTACTTCTCACCCATGTTTCAAGCACACATCTTTCCAAATCCCTAATTTACAAGAAACGAGAGTTGATGGTGATATACTTTTCTGTTTGGTAAAAAATACAAAAGTGCAAATCATGTTTTGAGTCAACCAAATCGAGAGAGAGAGAGAGAGAGAGAGAGAGAGGCATTCATTGGATATATATATATTCATGTGCATCCTTCCCTCACTGTATGGTGATGGACAAACTTAATGAGGCCGATGTAGGGCCCCACTGATCATGGGACTTAGGGTGGAGGGAAAGAGACATCTTAGATTGGCCTATATATCAAGTTTGGGATCGATTCCATGCCTCTAACCCCTTTATCCGTGGCTCATAAATTTAACGACTTTGTATTAAAAAAAAAACTGACCTTCAATCCTGCAATCCAATCAATTTAGATAGGCGAAATCTTAATGGATCTGGTGTACTTAAGGAGGTCCCATGTCTGTAGATGGTTTGGATGTATTATAAAGTTGCCCCCACTATGTTGTCTCTCACCATAATATGGAGAGGGATGGATGGGCATGAACATCTCCATATATATATAAATGAGATGAAATAGAGGGATAGAATGAGGCATTTGTTGTGGTAGAGAGGCATTCTCGAGAGATTTTTACCTAAACAGAGGCTCAAATCAAGACCAAAGGCGGTTAGAAATAGAAGATGAATGGGAGATATTTGTTTTGTTTTGTTTTGTATAAGCTGGTGCTGGAAACAAAATGATTCTTGCATGTACGTGGGGCCTAGACACAAACCTCTTAAACGAAAACCTATCATCTAAGGGTCCTATAAGAACAAAAAGAAGAGTCTTGCAAGGATTGGAGAAGGAAGCAGGAGGAGAATGTTTTTTTAATATGGGTATAGAAGTAGAATGATAACATTATGTGTTTATAATTAATTAATTACTAGCATGAAACCCCCTGCGATGCAGGGTTAAATACCATCCAAACACAAATAAAATTATTATTTAATAGTAATATTTAAATTAATTATTAACCCAAAAAAATTGAATGGAAATCATTCAATTAATATTCAATAAAAATGAGAAAGTCCTGTGCGATGCACGGTTAAATCCTGCATAAATTAATTTAAAATTAAAACTAATATCTAAAATAAATAATAATTAATAAAAGCATATGTATCGTGTGAATGGTTTAATGATTAATCATTCGGACCTTTTGAAGCTTATCCAAATGCATATAAGGGGTCCGTCCCTGTTTATGAGCCATCAATTGATATTGAGCACATGGTAACTTATATTAATCTTTCAAAACACACATAGGGACATTAGAAACTTTGAATCGAAATGGATTAATGCAGACCATTCGATGTGTTTATCTTCAAGGTGGAGCATATCTTACTTTCTTATACAAAAGTCTCATGGTGGTGGACGACAATCTTGAGTCGTTCAAATCTTGAAGGACATGAAGTGTGCCAGCGGATCAGTTAATAAATGGGTTCTTGTCCACGCTTTGAAATTATAAAATCACAGAGAAGATGAACGTGGAACCTGTGAAATCTTAATATGGGTTCTGGAAAATCTTCTTCTCTATGTCTTCCTCATGTCGTCATCATCATCTTCACAATTTGGCACCAAACAACAGTTCCAAACAAGGAAGATGATGAACATGGTGGATCTTCCCTGTTTGGTTCCAAACAAAAAATATTAGGATGGGAATGTGTGAAATCTTAACTTGGATTCTGAAATATCTTCTCCTCTATGACGTCCTCTCATCATTATCTTCAAAGTTTGGCACCAAACAATAGTTCCAAACAAGGAAGATGATGGACATGGTGGATCTTCCCCGTTTGGTTCCAAATGGAAGATGAGAACATGGTGGATCTTCCCCTTTTGGTTCCAAACAGAAGATGAGGAGGATGAGGAAGAGAAAGGGAGCACACAGATGCACCCTATGCCCAAGTATTATAGTGTCTATGTGCAGTCTGCAATGGCTGAGAGTTTCCTTTTGTGAGAGGGTGTGTTTCTTTTTGTAGGATGTTTTTCTTGATAAAGAGGAATAAGTGTCAATTAGGAATGCAACCTTTCGAGAGAGGCAGGGGCAGACCCAGGATTTCATCGTTGGGGGGTGGGGGGGGGGGGGGGGGGGGGCGGGGCAAGCTTAAATAAATATATTTTAACAAATCTAGATACCTTAAATAAATATATTTTAACAAATCTAGATAGCTAATATTTTTTTATATTTTTTCTGGACATACATCCAAGTTCAAGCATGATAAATATATTACTATCAAAGGCTGGAAGTTTACCTGCAGCAGCACAGCCATAGCCACCGGTGCACACGGCACACAAACTAATCGTCTGATCTCTGATGACTTTGATTGGATCAGGCCGGCAGGCGGTGGAGCAGGCCGGCGGGCAGTTGTGTGAGCAGTGGCGGTCTGTAGCTTTCTTTTTTGGTTCTTTCTTTCTTCCTATTAGAATGTTAGGGAATAGGGATAAGGACTTTAGGGTTGATGTAGAAGTCTTTCTTCTCAAAATTCAAGACCCAAACCAAACGGTTGTCCATCTCAACCAAACAATGAGGAATTGAATGGCTTAAGTTAGAAAAAGTCTATATGGACCGACTGGGTATCCCGAACTTGGGATCGATCCCATGTGGATGGCCACGTGGCGCTGAGGGTACCAACTAGTGTGTTCAACCTTTATTTGAGCGGGAGAATGAAAAAAAAAAGGGGGCATAGGATCGGTCCATAAATCGGTCATACAATCGGTCCATATAGACTTACTCCTTAAGTTATTCATTGACAAATCAGGGGCTGTTAACTTAATTGCATTACAATTTACAAAGGGATGAAGGACTTATGAGCTTCCCTTTTCTGGCTTTGGGACTTGGGACTTGGGACTTGAGGAGATGGATTAAGGTCCATTACAATTTGGTCTTTTTTTTTTTATATATATATATATATAAATATACTTTGTGTAAACAATTAGGGGGGGGGGGGGGGGGGGGGGGGGCAGTTGTTATAAAATTATTATATAAATTAATTAAAGCATATTAATTATAGGGATTAGTGATTTGAGAGGGGGGGCCACTCTTGGGTCCGCCTCTGGAGAGAGGGTGTTTTTCTTTTGCTTATGTGGCTTAAGGAGAGACAAGACCTACCCAATTTTTTAAAACTGAAATCCAACTTTAAAGAGAAAGAATAAGTCGGTTTACGTGAAAAACAACGGTCAATCGCTGTCGTTTTCAGCGACTTTTGAGGTAGTGGACAAAAATAAGTTACTAAATAATATTTCTCGTTGCTAAATCAATGATAGCTCATCATCTTAGTTTAAAAGGTGACAATTGAGATTGTTCTTTGTCCTTACTTATGAAGCATCACTCGCTTACCACTGAGCCAATCTAGGGAAAAAAAGTTCCTGTAAATATATACAATAGGCAAAAAAGAAAGAAAGAAAGAAAGATATAATATTGTTAATATATATTAGTGTCAATATGTTTCCAAGGGTGTTTAGTCTATTTCTAAAAAGCCAGCTTCCAGTTGAACTTGTCGAAAAATGTTTGACTTGCGGTCCACAAAAAAGTAAGAGATGAAGATAATTACTCAAAATCTTGATAGTTTCAAGAATTATTCAAATCTTAGGACTTGTTTATACCATGATAGTGCCACAGAAAAAAAAAATCAATACCCATTCTAGAGAAAAACATTTCGATTTCTACTATTTTTGTGTTAAAAGTACATACTCCAAACAACAAAAAAATTGTTAGAGGGAAAATCATGATGCTTTTATTGCTAGTGAGCAATCTTCGGGCGCACACAACCATGTTTTTAGGGCCAATAAATCAACCATACATAAATCTATATAGAGGTATTCATAGGCAGGGTTGAGGCTAGGGGTGCACATGGGCGGTTCGGATCGGTTTAGAAGGGAAACCATCAACCAAACCAAACCTATCGGTTTTTTATTTTTCCAAACCGAACTGAACCGCCCATGTGCTCAAACTGAACCGAATTGGAACCAGATCGGTTCGGTTCGGTTATGGTTTATTTGTTTATTTATTTTATTTTTTTCACAAAATATGGCGGTTCAATTGGCAAGAGACGTTGGACTTTAAGTAATGGAGTGAGGGTTTCGAGTTTTCCTTTAAGTAATTTTTCATATTTTTTAATATATTTTATAAAAAAAATATATTTATATAATTGGTTCGGTTCGGTTTGGTTTGAGTGGTTTAACCGCACATTCAAATCGAAAACCGAACCGAAACGAATGGTTTGAAGAAATCTAAAACGTGACCGAACCGATCTACTACAAAACCGATCTGAACCGCTCGGTTCGGATCTGTTCGAATCGGTTTAGAGGTTTAACGGTATTTTATGCACCCCTAGTTAAGGCATATTGCTCTCAACTTTAGAAATATTGACCCATATCTAACCTAACCCCATTTGTAAGTGCTTGGCTCGACCTTATTCCGCATAAAGATCCAAGCAAGACCAAGTCCACCCATTTATTCAATTGGGCCGGGCTTTTCATATCTTTCCACATACAATTTGAGTTTATAAATATAGGCCTTTATTGGACTGAAGCCTAAAATAAGCGCCTAACCTGACCCCATCTTACCCAAACATGTTAGGCTGAAGTCCGACCATTTTTCTCAATTGGGTCAGGCTTTCATCCACTTCCTCGGGCTTTCAGACAATTCAATCTTTCAACTAGAACTATTTCTAGTTGGTGCTATGTTGAGCCTATCTTCGATCTTTTTATCACTCAATCCAAGCTCTACCAATTATATCAAATAAGCCTTATTTTTAGATCAAAAGTCCACGAGTACCAAAACCTGCAAGCGCCAAACCCACCCAAACCCTAGCCCACTAACGAGCACTCCTATTAGATTAAATATATCCTATATCGGCCGTACTCTTTCTTTATCATCACATACATAGTTTAGGTAGACATCAAGGACCACCTTAAATTTACCAAATTTTGTACCTAGTCTAGTCACGTGGCATTAATTCCAACGCGCTCCTTTTACTTTCTCCTCTTCTTTTAATAAAAACAATGTCCCCACCCTAACTTTCTAAAATCTCGATTTCCTAAAATCGCAATTCCCTCGTTTTGCTTTTTTTTCCGTTTTCCCTCCTCCGCTTTTCCCCTTCGCTCTCTCTCTCATTATATTATATAATATAAAAGCCAAAGCAAAACCTAGGTCCTAGGGTTTCTCATTCTTCTTCTTCTTCCTCCTAGGGTTTCTCGTTCTGCTTCTTCCTGAAACCTAACCTCCAAAACCCTAATTCCCTCTTCTTAAAACCCCTAATCTCCATTCTCTCCAAGAAGATCGAAATCCCTCTTTACATGATCTGCTCATCCTCCGATGGGACCCTCAGAAGCCTCAAGAATCCCTCCCGGCGCCGATGAAGATGCCGAATCCTCCTCATCCTCCGCCTGCGAGAATCCTCCTTCGCCTGATGAAACCCCCGTCCCCGCCGGAGAGTCTGTCGTGGACGTATCGGGCGAGAGGTGGGATATCATCTCACCTTTCTCCGGCCGCTCGCCGGACTTGGTGGATGTCGTGTACGTCTATAAGAACGTTTTCAATCTGATTCCGCGCTCGGTCGGCCGGTTTGGGCGGTTGAAGACGCTCAAGTTCTTCGCCAATGAGGTCGAGGTGTTTCCGCCGGAGGCCGGGGAGTTGGTCGAGCTGGAGCGCTTGCAGGTGAAGGTGGCATCGCCGGGGTTGTTGGGTTTCCCTGTTCAGAGGCTGAAGGCATTGAAGGAGCTTGAGCTCAGTTTGATGCCCCCGCGGTTGTCTGCGTTCAAGTTTTTGAGCGAGATTTCTGCTCTCAAGTGCTTGAAGAAGCTGTCTGTTTGCCATTTCTCCATCAGGTAATCTGATTTCTTGGTAGATAGTTGTTGGGATGAATTGGGTCTCTTGTGGGTGACTGCTTTTGATTGAGTTTGGTTCTTTGGAGTTAAAAAGTCTGCTGCTTTTTACAAATGGAAGGGGTAAAAGGTATGGGTTGACAAAGCATTATGTTCTACTCCTGAGCTTCCAGTTTGATTGAGCTTTTGATAAGCTCAATGCTGTCATATCCCACAGTGTAGTCGTGTTTTTTGTCATAATTTTGCTAGATTTTCAGTTCTCTAGGTAATGGCCAGTTTTCTTGTTCTTGGGCTTGCTCACTTCTCATGTTCTTATGGATGCTTATTTATTTATTTAGGGTGATTCTAAATGCACCCACCATTTTTGCTGAACACGCCCACCCTCCTTTATGAACCGTGAATTTTAAATCACTGTTCATAAAGGAGGGTGGGTGTGTTCCGTACTTTACGTGGGTGCGTTTAGAATCACCCTTTATTTTATTGGGTAATAGAGTACTGACCTGGGAACCTTATTATTTAGACGATGAGAACCTTCCTACTGTGATACAGGTTCAATCTGAACTGAACGTTCTTGGGAGTTCTTTAAAAAGCCAACTTGTCCTTTAAAATGAAACCATTTCATCTTTTAATATGGTTTACCACTCATCAAATTTGGTTAAAGACAAGACAAATGATTGATGTGAAGATTTACACCTCCAGCGGTGAGATCGAGTCTTAAGACTCAAGCCCTAAACTCACTTAGGAAGAACACCCAAACTCACGAGAGCAACTTTTGAATTATATTGGAATAAGGTCTACCAATTACAATAAAAGACTTCTCTATATATAGAGTAGCATTAATCCTAAATAGGAAATAGCTAATTCTAATTAGCATATGAAATAGAAAGGAAATCTTCCTAATAATTAAGCAACCTACTAATTTAGAAATGATCTAAACTAAGGATAGGGATCCCAAATTAGAGATCATGTGGACCCCATTAAGCGGGTCATCAGGTCTTGCAGGCCTTGGCCTTTGATCGGCCTGCATCAACTCTCATTGGCTTGGAAAAACTCGACTCTGGCGAGTAATGGCCTGATATCTCTCGTAAAGATTGGGATTAATACGCTGGAAATCCGTAGGTATGATCCACGTGGCATCCAAGAGGGGTCGATTTTTCCAGCGAACAAGAAACTTTTGAAATCCCCCTTGTCTAGTGGAAACAATCTGATCATCAAGCACATCAACAATCTGATCCGTAGGGGCTGGGGATAGTGGTAGCTGAAGCTCATGTTCTTTGGACGGGCTGTCTTGGTCATGGCCCTTATAGAGAGTGAGGTCTTCAACATTGAAGGTAGCATTGTAACTAAGATTTGGTGGTAAATCCAACACATATGCATTAGGACTAATTTTCTTGAGAATCTTGAATGGCCCGGAATTGTAGGGGTGTAGCTTTTTGTTGGCTCCTAGTGGAAGGTGCTCTGGACGATTACGAAGCATAACCATATCACATTCCTTAAACTGAACGAAACGACGACGTTTATCTGCATGTTCTTTATAAGAATCATTGCTTGCTGCAATATGACGTCGAACTTCCTCATGAACCTGCTGCATATGGCGAATAAAACTGTCCTCATCAGCACTTGGTCTTGCTTCGACCGGAAGGGGAACAAGATCAACTGAGAAACGTGGTTTGGTGCCAGTGACTGCCTCAAAAGGAGAAATGCCGGTAGACCGGTTGACTGAGTTATTATAGGTGAACTTAGCCATAGGCAGAATTTGATCCCATGTAGTAAGATGGTAGCGCACTAAAAACGTAGCAGATTGCCAAGACTACGATTGACCACTTCAGTCTGACTATCAGTTTGTGGATGATAGGCAGTAGAAAATTGCAGCTTTGTTTTGGACATGCCCCACAATGTCTTCCAGAAGTAACTAACGAACTTTGTATCCCTGTCAGACACAATGGTCTTCGGAAGTCCATGCAGACGAACGACTTCCTTAAAGAAGAGTTGTGCAATTTTGTAGGCATCTGCTGTGTTGGAACGAGGAATAAAATGAGTCATTTTGGAAAAACGATCCACAACCACAAAGACAGAGTCGACTTTTCTGCGGGTCATAGGTAACCCAAGTACAAAATCAATGCTGATATCCTCCCAGGTTCCCTGTGGAACTGGCAACGGCTGATATAATCTCGCATTCTTCTTGCTTTCTTTGACCAACTGGCAAGTACGACACCATTCACAGATACGAAAAACATAGGGTGTCATATGTGGTCAATAAAATCTATCTCCAACAAGTGCGGAGGTCTTATCATGACCCAAATGTCCGCAGCAGCCACCGGAATGGAGTTCCCTGATAACGTGCTCGTGGATAGATGTATTTGGCAAACAGAGGCGACTACCATAGAATAAATATGCATCATGAATGCTAAAGTATGGATGCTTGAGATGCTCGCTCTGAAGGATCTCTTTATAGATGGTACTGAAGTCTTTGTCTATCGCATATGCCAGCTTGATTTGCTCAAAACCCGATACAGAAATTGTCATGGTGGTCAGGAGATGTTTCCGATGACTGAGAGCATCTTCGATCACATTTTCCTTACCAGATTTATGGTGGATGGTAAAGGTTAACTCCTGAATATAAGCGCTCAATTTGGCAAAATTAGTGCCCATTTTATGTTGGGAATGAATGTGCTTGAGAGATTCATGATCAAAGTAAAGCACAAATTCTCTACCTATCAGGTAATGCCTCCAATGGCGAAATGACTGAACAAGAGCATAGAACTCCATAGAACTCCAAGGCATAAGGAGAGTACTTACGCTTTGAATCTGAAAGATTCTCACTGTGGAAAGTAATTGGATGTCTCTCTTGGCTTAGGACACCTCCAATGCCAACATTGGACGCATCACACGTAACTTCGAACACCTTGTCAAAATCTGGAAGGCGGAGAACAGGAGCTTCTGTGATTTTTTGTTGAGTTGCTCAAAAGCGCAAGTTGCGGCATTGGTATATTTGAACTTGCCCTTCTTTAAACACTCTGTAATAGGAGCAGTGATATTGCTGAAATTCTTGATGAATCTCCTATAGAAGGTTGCAAGTATATGAAAACTCCTGACTTCAGATACTGTGGTGGGGAGTGGCCAATCCAGAATTGCTTTGACCTTCTTTGGATCCATTTTAATACCTTCCGTCAATATGATGAATCCCAAGAATATAACTGAACTACTCATGCAGGTGCACTTCTTGAGATTGATGTAGAAACTTTCTCTACAAAGGAGATGGCAAATAGTGTGGAGACGAGTGAGATGCTCCTCCCTGGTTTTGCTATAAATAAGAATGTCATCGAAATAAACAATGACGAATTTCCCGATATAAGGCTGTAATAGATGGGTCATAACCCGCATGAAGGTACTGGGAGCATTTTTTAACCCGAATGGCACGACTAACCATTCATAAAGACCATCTCTGGTTTTGAATATTGTTTTCCATTCATCATCGGGACGGATGTGAATCTGGTGGTAACCACTGCGCAGATCAATCTTGGAGAAGATGGCTGAACCTGTCATCATATCAAGCATATCATCTAATTGAGGAATAGGAAATCTGTATTTTGCCGTGATCTTGTTGATAGCTCGACTATCGATACACATACGCCAACTGCCATCCTTCTTGGGAGTCTGAAGGGCTGGTATTCCGCAGGGACTGAGACTTTCCTGATTGTACCCTTTTTGTAATAGGGCATCCACCCGTGTCTTGAGTTCGGCATGCTCTGTGGGACTCATCCAATATGCAGGTAGATTTGGAAGTGAAGAGCCAGGGACAAGATCCGTGGCATGCTGTATGTCCCTCATAGGTGGAAGAGTATTTGGCAGTTCATCCGGAATAAGATCGGAGAAGTGTTGTAGGAGTGGCTTGACTTCTTCCGGAATGGACTCATGGGGAGAATCATCTGGCACTTGGCGGATAACCAAGGCATACATCAGATCTTGATCTCTGCTTTCTTGTTCAAACTTACTCATGGTTAACATCTGAGGAGTGGCCGCCTCTTTTGGGGCCTTAGCAGCAGGCTGGTGTGGCATATTGACCATAACCGGGTTTTATTACCTTTTCCACATAAAAGTATGGGTGTTTGTGTCATTATCTGTGACAACCTTCAACTTTTTTAGCCATGGGCGACTAAAAAGTATGTGTGTAACTTTCATTGGTATAACATCACATTTGATTTTATCTTCATAAGAACCTAGTTTGAAAGGAACTATGCATTGCTTGTCAACCGGAATAGTTGAATAATTTACCCATGCAATTTTGTACAGCCTTGGATGCTTTGTAGTAGGTAGCTTTAGCTTTTCCATAGCTTCTTTAGCAATAACATTCATAGCACTACCTCCATCAATAATCATATTGCAAGTTTTGCCCATGCAATGAACTCGAGAGCGAAAAATAGGTGCATGATTAGAATCCTGCTCATCTTGTTGATCATTAGTGATCAGAAGATGGCGCTCAAGATATATAAGTGGTACTCCATCAGCAGGAAATTCTTCAAGGCAAACGCTTTGAGAGTCTGTCGGTTTTTCCATTTCAATATGCTCGTCAAACTCTTCATTGTCTTGGGCGTCATCATCTGCATAGAGATTCCTATGAGGACATTCTCTAGCATAATGCCCTTTCTGTTGGCAAGTATGGTAGATCACTTCCCTCGTACGAGGATAATTTTGTGGGGCCTGTTGCCGCTGATTTTGGGGAGGAGGTGGCTGTTGTTGTACACCTTGGGGTGGCTTTTGCAATGCCTGCAGTGGCCTCGGTCAAGTAGCTGACTGTTGGGCGTTAGTGGGAGTTGGAGACTGTGCCCCTCTAGTGGAAAACTTCCCGGCTTTGGAGCTTTCCCGCCTCCTTAATTGGATTTCATGCTGTGCTTTACGGGCTTTACAGTAGGCTTCATTGATATCGTTGAAATCAAACATAGAAATCCGTTGTCAAATATCGGGACGTAAGCCTTCTGTATATTTATTGATAACGAGTCCATCATTCGCCTGCAAATTGTAGCGCACAATATATTCTCGAAACAAATTGGTATACTCATCCAACGAATATGCACCTTGTTGCAGACTATGGTATCCTTTATGCAAGGAATTAATATAGTCAGAAGGAAGGAAATTTTGCTTGAGTCGCCGCTTCATATCTTCCCTCTGTAAGATGGGATGTCCAAAGGCGAGCTCACTGTTTTCAATACTTTGACACCAAATGCGTGCAAGCCCTTTGAGCTTAACTTTTGTTAAGGCTATCTTCTGGGAATCATTCATGTTGTATCGGGCAAAATAGTCATCAAGAGAATTGAGCCAATCAACAAAAGCCTTAGGATGAAGATCTCTTGAAAAATCACTGATTTCCAGTCATACTTTTTTGGTGATGTCATCTGTATGTGGTGCACCACGGAGTTCATTAACTCCATGTTCAATGAAAAGGTGCTGTACCATGTCAGACATGGTTTCACGATGTTGATGCTGGGGACCAGGCGTGGCTGGATTTACTTGGGCCATTATTCTGGATGGATGGGCAGCGGGGTTTATAGGATTGACCTGAAGTCTAGTCCCAGATGCTTGCGGATCTCGCTCTATGAGAATAGATTCAGTTATTTCTGTGGTCCGATGTCCTTGGAGTTCATTAGGAGCAGCTTCAACAATTTCCAGTCGCTCAACTACAGTGTCCATGTTAGATCCCAATTTTGTCAATAGCTCATCCCGCTGGTAATTGGTGAAATACCCATGGTATTCACGTCCTCGGGTAGTCATGAAATTTCAACTGCAGTTTGTTTTTGTTTTTTTTTCTTTTTTTGAACTGGTGGGCTGGGCTGGTATGGGCCTAGACGTAGATCGGGCCCAAATGCAACGCCTGGACATAGATCGGCCCAAATGCTGAACGCAGCACGTGGGGGCGGGACTTTTGGTTCCGCCTCGGGTTCTGTGCCTGAAAGAAAATAAGAGGTATTATCCTCTTACCTGTGGATTTGAAGGAGAAAGAGAAGACGGGCGGGTCTGGGCACAGATGGAGGCGATGTCGCTGGAGGATGGCTGCCAGAGGTCTGGAGATCGCGCTGTTGCGATTGAGGCGCTACAAGATGGTGCTGTGACGATGGTAGATGGCTAGCGACGATGCCAGAAAGGTTGTGGCCCTCTGGTGCATAGTATTCTCTCAACTAAATTCCTTCTGTAACCTTTCTTTTTCCTTTCTATTTTCTGTGCTCTGCCTTCGTTCTTCTCTTTTTTGTTGTTTTTTGGGATTGAGGGGTACCGATGAGGATTTTGGGGTTTTGCTGAAGGTGGGTGGGTAGAGAGGGTTTCAGTGGGTGGAGATTTGGATCTGGGTGGGGTTGGAAAGTGGATTGGATCTAGGTGGGGTTGGAAAATGGATCTGGTTGGGTTTGGCTGTGATGGATGACGGTGGGATGGGATTAGCGTCTGGGAATTGGTTGCGGTGATGGTGGATGGTGGTCGACGAATGGAGTAGGGTTTCTGGGTGAACGGATGGGCTACGTGTGGAGGGATTTGAAGGAAATTTTGGGCTGTGATGAGGGAATGCTGAGGGGTCGGTGGTGGAGAAAAGGGGTTGGGTTCGTTGATGATGGAGAGCGGGTCTACGATGGGGATTCGGATGAGTGCAAGGATGGGTGAATGACAGTAGATGGTGGATGGATGTCAAATCGGCAATCGGAACGGCGATCCGAGATGGATGGATCGCTTTGATACCAATTGATGTGAAGATCTACACCTCTAGCGGTGAGATCGAGTCTTAAGACTCAAGCCCTAAACTCACTAAGGAAGAACACCCAAACTCACGAGAGCAACTTTTGAATTGTATTGGAATAAGGTCTACCAATTACAATAAATGGTTTCTTTATCCATAGAGTAGCATTAATCCTAAATAGGAAATAGTTAATCCTAATTAGCATATGAAATAGAAAGGAAATCTTCCGAACAATTAAGCAACCTACTAATTTAGAAATTATCTAAACTAAGGATAGGGATCCCAAATTAGAGATCATGTGGACCCCATTAAGCGGGTCATCAGGTCTTGTGGGCCTTGGCCTTTGATCGGCCTGCATCAATGATGGAATTAATGATTCTGCAATTTGGCACATTTTCCACAAAAGATATGTATGTGTCTTGGTTTTTTTTTTTTTTTTTTTTTTTTTTTTTTTTTTTTTTTTTTTTGCATCTGCAATATTCTTCATGGATTTTGGACAGAATAGAAACGTTTCTTGAAATGGTTTGAGTATTTATATTGGGGAGTAGTATAAATGGGCCAGTCAACAAAATATCGCGGACTTTATTGGATGATACAATCCCCTGATTGCTTTCATGGACAGTGCACAGATGGAATTTGTAACCTTGGTTGTTGGAATTTGAGACCATATGTTCTGGCGTTTTTAAACCTTTTTGGTTAGTTTGTTCTGAAGGAAGGAATTAAATTTCAATTGAAACTATGTTGACTTGCCTGAGTTTACCAATCGTTACCTAATTCTCGCATTTGAGTTCGTAGTTCGCAGTTCGATGCTTGCTTCGATTTCGAAAATTCGATGGGGTAGGTTCATTTAATGGGTAAAATCATAATTTTATTATTTAATCAAATCTAATACAAACTCAGATTTGTGTGAAATGGCCCACCATCAAGTAACTTGGGAACACTAATATGTATACATGTTTGGATTTTATAAATGGGCCCCAATGATGGATGGATTGAAATTACTGTATCTATTTTAATATTTAATATAGTAAGAGATATTGACATTTGGCTTCCACAAGAATTTCAAAGATCCACACAAAAGCACGAAGAGGAGGGAGTGAAGGAAATTGAAAAAAAAAATTAAATATAGAAAAATTGAGAGAGATAAGACTCCATCAAAACTCAGGAGGCTCTAAATTGGGGCCCATCTTTTGAAATCTAACTAGGTCAATATATTTACCACTTAATAAGTATTCTTGAAATATGGTTTAATAATTAAATTGACTGGTATATATCACATAAATTTTAATATAGTATTCTATTCACAAGTTTATGTTTGGTTAATCTTACTGTGGGACCAACTCCTTTTTTAGATGAGATTTAGCTAAATCCTATTTGTATATATAAAAGAAGTCAAATCTTCATTAGTTTTGATTTCTAATTGGGTGGGCCACACAATGAGTCTCGCAGATTTTTGATGAATCAGAATATAGGAATTTCTAGTGAATTTGATTGTAGACCACATGGACATGACCTCTTTTTTCTTAGTACATGTCAAGACCCCAAGAGAAATGTAGAGGGAAGGGGAGCTGACATAGTGTACTCTACTCTTCAATAACTTTGTGATGGGAAGACATTTGACAGGTGATGATCATGAAAAGCCACTTGACAGGAGAGAGGCTCCTCTTCCTACTTTCATGAAGACCATTGAGTGTCTTTCTTTCCTTTGTCTTCTATTTCATGACATTTATTCTTCTTGTACCACCTTTTCATATAGGAATGAATTGCATCGAACCAGAGAGTTTTGAAAACCCCGAATTCAACAAATCGAATCCTGTATTTTTTGATTCGAACAGTAGGAGATTCGGCTGTAGTTAGACCGAATCAGGTAACTATGAATTTACCCTGTTTCTATCTCTACCAAATCATACAGGACTTGATGTGACTGATAAGTCCCTGTGCAGCCCAACCAAGGGTGAAGGAATTCTGTGTCATATCAAATCATACAGGACTTGGTTCTGATTTAGTCACCACTAGCATCTGTACAACTCATCTGTGTCACATTCTGCTTGGTCAAGCCATACGTACTTGGTAAGTACTATGTACTGGTTTTGGGTTGCCAAGGAAATCTCATTCCATGCTCGGGACTTGGTTTCAAAATGTCCAATTGTCTTGACCTGGTTGGGCCCCAAAACTAAGTTTTATTCTCTTTTGGTGAACTATTGATTTTTATAAATCTTGTTCTTAGAAAGAGGCTATGTGAACTATTGACTTTATGAACCTTGTTCTTAGGAGGAAGCTGGGGTTATCATGGTGCATTATCCTATCTTTGGAAACACAAATGTGAGGGTCAGAGTCATTTTAGGTGGTAGCCATAGAAATGGAAAATGGTGATGCTGTATGTTTTTCAAACCAGTGGAATTAATTCACGAACACGCGTAGTCTTTTTTTGACTGTTTCGAGGGGATAGAATGATAGATGTTACAAGTTTACTAAAATTTATCTTCTTTGGACTTCCCACCTATTGTGGCCATTTTAAGCTAAATTAAGCTTTTTGACTTGTTAAAATGAATTTTAAATCTTTAACTCTAAGTACGAGGATGTATGCCCATCATCTTAAATGTTACAAGCAGGCAAGTCAGCCTAGCAATAATTGGTGAATGGTTAGCTATATTCAATGCAATATCCACCTGAGCTTGGAATTGGGCCTCAACTGAGTTTATATTGGAACCTGCCCAAGTTGTCTTGACTCTGTAGGATCTTGTTAGAGACAAAGTATGGTTCTTGGAAGAACTTTACAACATCTTGGAAGTTTTAATTACCCAAACCAAATTATACAATTCTGACCCATCTTTCAATTAGGAAATTGTGGCTCATTAGCATTGACCTATTTTTGAGTTGATTTATCCTTGGATCTGACTAAATTGTCAACAGATCTTAAAATGTCATCTTGTATTATGTTAATATATTTTTATTTAATCCTGACAATTCTTTTAACTGTTTCTTTTTTCTATATCCATATGTTCTTGAGAACTTCTAGTGAATGTGGAGTGAGTATTCAGCATTGGAAGCATTTAAAATGTTAGTGCTTTTATCTCTGTCTCAGTTCTTTTTTTTTTTTTTTTTGCAGATACCTACCTCCAGAAATTGGCTGTCTTGAGAAACTGGAGGATCTTGATCTTTCATTTAATAAGTTGAAGAATTTGCCTAATGATATAGCAGCATTGAGTGCCCTGAAATCATTGAGAGTTGCTAATAATAAATTAATAGACCTGCCTTCAGGTCTTTCTAGCTTACAGAGGCTGGTAAATTTGGATTTCTCTAACAACAGGCTGACGTCATTGAAGTCTCTTAAACTTGATTCCATGACTATGCTCCAGAACTTGAATCTTCAGGTATCTTTCAATACTCAGTGTGACCTATGAGTTACCTTTATTGGATGTTTCTTTACTTATGTTTGCATTTTTCAACGAACTCTATTGTCTAACAGTTTAATGCTGCTTTACTGATTGTCATCTTATAGTATTTATTCTTCCTTAATGATTAATAATAATCTGTTTATATGTTAAGAAATTATATAATCTTCTCTCATTTTTTTTTCAATATGATATTATCTTCATCAATTAAAAATGTACATTGAGGTATTTTTCTTGCATGTAATCACTGCATCTCATTAACAAATGTTTTGTACCCCACTCATTATCATTGATCGTACTTTGTGTCTAATTTCCTTTTTGATTGGATTGATATAGTCCTTACAGGATTTTTTTCAATGACATTGTTCATGGTGCACATCTACTTCTATCTGTTTAGAAAGTATTCTATTTAATTACTGACCCTGTAGCTTATTGTTGAGTAATTTTGCTTGCATTTAACAACTGCGCCTCTTTACCAGATGTTTCATATCCTTCTAACTAGTTGTTGATCTTACATCTTGTATAGTTTTTGGTTTCCTTAATTGATATGGTCCATACAGAACAGTTTTGTCTATGACTTTGTTCATGAGCACATGTGCTAGCGTCTCTTGAGAAAGAATTCCATTTAGTTACTCACCCTGTATTTTTATTCATGATTTTTTGTACCTTCTACATATACATGTGTGTGTGTATATATATATATATATATATATAAATGTGTGCGTGCGTGTGTGCGCGCGCATGTATGTATACACACACATATACACACACGTACATACATACATATATATATATATATATATATTTGTATTGCCTTACAATGGATCTGGACTCACACACCCATGCACACTTCACACATTCCTAACCAACTGATCAACAGCCTGTGACATACCTTTTGCATATTTATGTTCATTTACTCTGAACCTAACATGTTTGTTGGTGC
Organism: Umbellularia californica; assembly: GCA_028538565.1. Lineage (NCBI taxonomy): Eukaryota > Viridiplantae > Streptophyta > Magnoliopsida > Laurales > Lauraceae > Umbellularia > Umbellularia californica. The sequence goes on along the minus strand of JAPQWN010000005.1, from coordinate 20,544,493 downwards.
CCTTAATATTTCGTCACTAATCAAGTACAATAAGCTTCCTGCTGGCTGTCAAGTTCCTTTATGGATATGCTGTAATTTAGAAGGGAATGGGCAAGATGCCTCATGCCGGGATATCAATAGTTTAGCTGAAGAGGATGCTTTCAATGCGGCCATTCACAGGGTTGATGCACCCCGTTCTTCTACTGGTAAGAGAACAGGGGTTAGTTATGTATAATTTTACTCTGTGATTACTAAGTGCATGTGAAACTGACCAGTTATTATGAATTTTTGTCATGTCAGTATCAGCATGTCGTAGTAACTCCTCAAATCTGCTGTCTGATACTTCATCAATCACTAGAAGTTCTGCAGCTGATAGGATGAGAAAGGGATGGAGACGCCGTGATTTTCTGCAACAGAGAGCACGCCAAGAGCGTTTGAACACCAGTCGGAAATGGAGAGGTGAAGACCATCATGAGATAATTACAGAGAAGATGGCTGTGAAATGTAGCCCATGCAAACGACCTCTAGCTGGAAATAGATCCTCTAAATTGCATTGCGATGTAAATGAGAAAAAACAGGCATATTGTTTATTGAGATCAAGTTCTCTTGCAGAGAATAATACATCAGGTGTTGCAAAAGGCCTTGAAGGTGATCATCATGAACATAAAATAGAAAGTGCTTCTGAAAGTTCACTTAATAATGTCGAGGATGGTAGAAATGTTTCAGGAGAGGGTTATTCTGAAGATGATTGCTCATGCATTGTTGCTGATTCTATGAGCTCAAGTAAGGAGAATCATTCTGTATGTAATGTGGAGGATGGTGCATCCTCAGCCAGTCCTTTGAATAAGGTTGATGAGCTTGATGGGGACTCCTCATCTGAGGCATCAAAGAATGTTCCAAAATCTAAAAGGCATTCTGATAGGGATCTTGATAGTCCTAAACCCAGAAAGTGCCAGCGGCCTGTTGATGGCTGTAGTAACTTATCTTACAAATACAGCACTAAGTCATTCTGTTGTAGTAGTGACCGTCTACCAGATGGCTTCTATGATGCGGGCCGTGATTGCCCATTCATGCCGCTGCAGCATTATGAGCAGGGTCTGTGCCTTGACTCTCGTGAAGTTATTCTTGTGGACAGGTTTGTATTTTGTCATGAATGAGTTTCTGTTTTATTACTTTTAATTGCCTTTTTTTCCAAATTGTAGATTATATTGCTTTCGACTCTTAACTTTTATAAATTTTAATACATTTTTATATTTTCTTTTTCAGAGAAAGGGATGAGGATCTAGATGTGATTGTATTAACTGCACAAGTATTAGTATCCAGTTTGAAGCAATCACAGAGCTCAAGCGTAGAAAAGGAACAATTTTCCCTTGATAACTTGCAAAGGGCATCATTACTTGCTCTCTTTGTTTCTGATTGTTTTGGGGGCAGTGACAGAAGTAATAGCATTCTGAGGATGAGGAAAATTATGTCAGGTTCAAATTATGAGAAACCTTTTGTGTGTACTTGTGCCACTGGAAACAATTTTGATAACAAAGAAAATTCCAGAGAGGCTCATCACACTGTAGAACACTTCAACTTATATGATTTATGTGAGAAATCACTGCGTTTCATTAAGGAAACACGCAATTCTAATGTTGTCCCAATTGGGACACTGCGATTTGGTGTGTGCAGACATAGAGCAGTGCTCATGAAGGTGATTCTTCTGTCAATTTATACTTCATTTTTCAGTTTGACATTTACATTGCAGTTTCTTTTCACCTATGTGATCATTATTTACCAACCGGTCATTTTCATTTTACAGTATCTGTGTGACAGAGTAGATCCTCCCATTCCATGTGAGCTTGTGAGGGGTTATCTAGACTTCAGACCACATGCTTGGAATAATATTCTCGTCAGAAGGGGCAGTTCGTTGGTGCGTATGGTTGTGGATGCATGCCATCCTACTGACATAAGAGAGGAGACAGATCCAGAATATTTTTGCAGGTCAATTACTGTTCTGTTTAGTGCTTATAATTGTCTTATCTATGTTTGCAGGCTGATTCAGACTCGGCTGGTTCATATCCATGGGATTTATAAGGATTTTAAATTTAGATATTTATATTCAATTCTTCATCCATGTTTGAGATGTGTCTCCCCTGATAGTGACTGACCAAAATGCATCCAGAGTTTACAGTGCTTTGATTTTATTTTTTTTTCCCTCTATTGGTGACTTCTTGTGAACCCACAACCTCAAGGTTACAACAGTGAGCACCTTCCGCTGTGTCACTGGCTTGTCACCTTAAAACAATGAATATCTAAGCTATGATACCCGGATACTTCAAAATAGGCAACCTATTGTCTCACATCATATCCGATGCTTCATTTTTTATTTGTAAAATCCGTGTCTAATGCCACATCCGTGGCGTGACCTTACCATATCCAATACCTTTATCTGGGAATCATAGACTGAAAGCATGTTCATTTTATCATTTTTAGCGAAAAATAAGTTTTTTTATTTTTTTATGTTACTAATATAAAAATTTGTTTTTTATTTGTAAAATCCGTGTCTAATGCCACATCCGTGGCTTGACCTTACCATATCCAATGCCTTATCTGGGAATCATAGACTGAAAGCATGCTCATTTTATCATTTTTATCGAAAAATATGTTTTTATTTTTATTTTTTATGTTACTAATATTTTTATTTTATTTTATGTGACTTAATTTCCTTTATATGATCTTTATTTTGTTTTTTTATTTGACTTTGCTAATGGGTAACCTTGTTGTTCAGATATATTCCATTGACTCATGTTCATGTTCCTGTGGCCACTGAAGACTTCACTGTCTCAGAATGCTCTTTTCCTTCGCTGCTGGGCAGCGAATCTGGGAAGACAGCATCAAGCTCTGTTATTCAGTGCAAATTTGGCACCACCATAGGTGCTGTAAAGGTGAGTTCTTTATCACATAGAATTTTAGCTGAAGCATTTGTCATGATTTTCCCCTTACCATTGTGAGCACCTATAACTTTGGAGTTTAGTTCCCCCTTATGTGATAAGATCCGAAGTTGGATTAGTGAAATGTATTTGGTATATCAAAATTTTTCTGATATGGTCATGTCATACCCATAAAATGACGCCACAGCTTAGGGCAGGAAATTGTTTGATTTCAGACCTGCCAATGGTAGGTGATAAGCTTGAACATCGGCATGTAGGTGATATTCATTGTTGTATTGATCTTCACATGGGAGGTGTCATTAACTCCCATTTTGTTCATGAATTTTGTAACAGTGCTTTGAGGATGCACGTGAGTGATCATCCATGTGCTGATGGGAGCAGGGATGGCAAGTCACCATGGATTGTAGTTGGGAAAAAATTACTCACTTTGGATGATGGGAGTCATCCATCCAAGGCCATCCAAACTTATTGGTTGGGATAATTTGCTTCAATTATTCATTCTGTAAGCCCCTTGTGTAATTAGTATCATACAGTCTAGGTGATTTTTAGGCCATCTACAGTTTATGGTATGACCTTTCTACCCAACCTCCCATTGACCCCCATAAAACGGATCTTTATGGAATTTTTGGGAGCACTCCATAGAGTGGTTAACGTCATACACTTTAGGTGATTTCTAGGTCATCTATATTCCATGTTTTGTCTTCCAACTCCACCTCCCATTGACCGTACTGCAAGTGGTCTCCTAAGTGGTCCCCATATAAAGGAACCTTTAAGAACTTTTGTTGGGCCTACATGTGATTATCCAGAACTTCACACATTTGCGTCATTTGATCAATTACTACATCCTAAGCTGGCATTCATGCAAGTAAAGTTTACCTCTGGTGGTTTTATCATTAATTGTATATATCGAATGGTGAATAAAGTTTTAATTTTGTAGCCCTAAATCAATGCCACAAATTTTTGATGGGGTTGATTCTTTGTCCACTTCAATCCACTTTTAGACTTGACCATCCCCATCATTCCCCCTGATTAGGTAGGTCCTCTACAAAGTTCATGATGGCTCCTTTTGTACCATTGGCCCTTCAGAGCATTGCCCATACGTATGCCATATGGTATTTGGTTGGTTTGTGTGCTTTAAAAGCTGTCCTGTTAACGTAAGTTCATATCCCCCATTTTTTGTTTTAAATTATATTTCATTGTGAACTCATTCCTACTGGACTTGAGCTTTGCAGATCAAGAACTTGAGCTGCCAAACTTGAACCTTTCTTGAACAGCAAATCTTGATTGAACAGTCTTCACGGTCTCTGTTACTTTATACTCCATTTTTTAAAAACCCACCTTGTTTTACGCAATCTCAACCGTCATCACTTAAACTTAACACAGACTAGATCCCAAAACTAATGTGGTGCTACGATACCTGGATATTTATAGGTGTAGCATATTCATATGGACCAATATGACTGCATCAAGTTAGAAATGTTTTACAGGAGAAAAATTAATGCTTTGACCAATAAAAAAGAAATTCGATACTTTGTATAAAAATGTTATGATAAATAACATGAAAATCTCATGTTATGGATAGGATAGCTGTATACCAATCCTTCTCTTGGATTTACTGGAGTGCAAAGTCAGACTTTGATCCCTGTATCTGTGCCCCTAATGGTAACCATGTCTACATATCAAAGATGAGCAAGGAAGGGGAAGAGTGATCAAATGGTATTTTTTAACCCAAAGATGAAAATATAGTCCTAACCACCATCAAGGTTTTGCAGCTTGTTGGTCTTCCATGTCAAAGAAAGAGAATTCAAGTATTTTTCATTTAGGGCCTGTTTCTTTGATTGAATTTATGACAATAATTTGGTGTGTTGGGTTTTTTTTTTTTTTTTTTGGGACAGGATGTGAGGGCTTGTCCCCTGGTATTTCAAATGCCATGTTTCTTTTACAAGAATTCCAAATTCCAGCTACCTAAAAGGGGTCTTAAATGACCTTTTGTAATTCATGGGATTCCAATTTCTTTGCTTTTTGTTGGAATTTCAAATGCTCCACCAAGAGGAGGGCTTTGGAATTCCACATTAGGGGACAACTTTTGGAGAATTTGAAATTCTCCAGACAGAAACAGGCCCTAGTGTTTGGTAAGAAGAGAACACATCCTTTCATAATAGTAACCTCTAGGGGTTGAGCAAGTCGCTTCACATGATTGATTTCATCTTTTCTTTGTTACTAGGGATCAAACAGAGTCCTTCAACAAGTGACAAATGGGTTGGTTGTTGATGGAGGTTCGGCTGAGGTTCAACCTATATTTGACCTGTTTAAAAAATGAGTCTGACATACTGAATCTTCTCCTGTCACGGGTCAAGCCGACCCTAACTGCATAACTAGTTTACATTTGCCTGTGTTATATTTTTGAATTTTATTACATGTCTGCTTGCTTTACAAATTAATATTTTGGGCCCACAGAAAGACAATTGCTCACATTCATGTTATTGCCACGTTATGGTGTAAAAGTGTTGCCTAGAAGACCGCCTCACTAAAAATATATGGGCCCACCTAATTGGTTTTAAGTAGGGCTTTAGGCAGTTTAGATGGGCCAACTCTTTCGTGGGTCAAAAAAAAAAAAAAAATCCTTAGCTGCAATTTATCCACATGTGGTGTGGGTTTGGTGCGGTTTGGGTTTGGGCAGTCAGATGGGTTGAGCGATCTTTTCCACATCTAATCTTTTCTAATGACAAGCATGATTCCTGTTACTGGGCTATCTCGACAGCTAATAACAGTTCTGATAGGATTCTACTGGTCTAGAGCCCATTTGAAAACTCTGATCAAGCAATCTCACTTTTATGCACAAAAGTTAGATAGGATATTTGACACAGCTATGATGTTTCTATGAGAACACATTAAATTGATTGCAAATTGATGGGATAAGACTAAGATCACACTAATGATTTTTTTTAGAGTTAATAATTCTCTCATTGCTTAGCCTTCTTTCCTGACGCTTTACAACTTGCAGTTGCATTCTATAGAAGTAAATGGCACTTCGGATGAAGAAGTGAGGAATTTTGTATACAATCATCTGGGGGAAGTAAGAATGTTAGGTGCTCTAAGGAAGCATACGTGCATCGTGGAAATTTATGGACACCAACTGTCTTCCAAGTGGGTTCCTGCAACCGAAGGAAAGAAAGAGCAACGACTACTACAATCAGCAATTATGATGGAGTTCATAAAAGGAGGTTCCTTAAAGGTATATTTGCTTTTCGAGTATTTGGATATGTTTCTCTGCCACTACCTCTACTATAATTTCTTAATTTTCTTAGAAGTTGATTTTTGTGTGACAGAGTTACGTGGACAAATTAGCAAAGAGTGGCATGAAGCATGTTCCAGTTAAGTTGGCATTATTTATTGCTAGAGATATCGCCTGTGCTTTGGCCGAAGTTCATTCTAAGCACATTATTCACCGGGATGTAAAAAGTGAAAACATTTTAATTGATCTGGATAGCAAAAGAATAGATGGAAGCCCAGTTGTAAAGCTCTGTGATTTTGACAGGGCAGTTCCCCTTATGTCTTATCTACACACATGTTGTATTGCGCACCATGGCATTCATCCTCCTGATGTTTGTGTTGGTACACCTCGGTGGATGGCTCCTGAGGTGCTGAAGGCAATGCATGGCCACAATCGATATGGGTTGGTAAGTGCAATTTGTTCATTTTTATTAAGAAATTAGTGATCAGCATTTTGGTCCTCAATGTCTCGAAACAATTCACCATTGATGTTCCTCCACTTGTCAATGTCGTGCATGATACTTGTAACTGCCTGTTAGGACTTTATTATCTATTTTCCATATGTCAATTTGAAAAAGTGCCTACATGCATAAGAGTGAAGCATGTCTCGTATGAGTTGATTATATTCAGCCATTAGTGAAGCAGAGAAGGCTAGGCCACTGCCACTCATATACTCGTATTACTCTATAGCATCTTTCTCTAGCCATACAAATATTTAGGTGCCATTTGGCATCTCAATTTCACTGGTCTAAATGTCTTAAAGGCTTAAAGCGGATTCATATAGGCATCTAGACAAAATAGACTGTTTGGTAATCACATGTTGCACGCCTTTTTTAAACAGAATCAAAGACATTTATGTCTATTGCAAAAAGGAGGAGAGAGAAGGCTATAGGAAACTGAAAAGAAGAAATGTCTCTTGCAAAAAGAAGACTTTTGTGGATCTTTGGTTTCCGCATCTTATTCTTCTCTTTCCTAATTTTAAGGATTTTTTTTTGAATGGTTACTTTCATTAAAAACAAAAACAGACAGTACAAGAGATGAGTACTGACAAACTAAAACGGGATACTGGAAAAAAAAAAAGAAGGAAAAAGCCCAAGAATAACCCAACTACTACATCAATCTTGTGAAAGCCAACTCCTTCCAGTGGGACATTATCTGATCTATGGTATAATCTCCAAAAGTTGGGTTAATGGATACCCAGAGAGCAACTGGAAACTTAGTTCTCTCCACCATACAGCTCTCGCTAGAAACGTTCCCTTCAAAGCACCTTGAATTCCTTTCCTTCCATGTCGTCCAGAGCATCGCCAGAAACGTCATTCTCCACAACTCCTTAGCTCTAGGGACCCCGGTTGGAGCCTTCCAAGCTTGGAAGAGCTCTTGAATGCCGTTGGGAAATACCCAACAACAGCCATACCACCCCACCACTGTCGTCCAAACAGACAGCCGTTTTGCAAGTCAACAAAAGGTGGTCCACGAATTCCTCGTCATTTAAGCACATGGGGCACCCATTAACAATAGTCATCCCCCTTCTTGGGTTATCCATGGTGAGAATGCTTTTCGTGAGAGCCAACCACCCAAAAATAGTCACCCTTGGGGGTGCCTTCAAGTTCCAAATGATACTGACCGCACTCCTCTCTCTTTGGCAGTTGGGAATTCCCATGAAGAAAGAGTAGAATGGGTCCAAACCACCTTTCCTGCAATTCTTGTCATAGATGAATTAACCTTGTCTTCCTTATCCCTTGCACACTTTAGTAGATCCGGAAACTGAGCGCCCAAAGTCCTATCTCGAGCCCACTAATCTTCCAAAAGAGAATCCTCTCCCCTGATCCAATTTGGTACTTTATATTGTCCATCAAAAGTCTTTCAACTGATGGGATTCCTGCAGAAGATTTTGTTGGAGCTTCCTGGACATTGCACCCACGTCTCGGAAGCCTGTATTTTCTATCCAAGACTTGTCTCCATAGGCCTTCTGTTTCATCTCGTATCCTCCAGAGCCACTTGCCTAGAGGGGCTTGATTCATTTGCTTGAGAGGCCTGACGCCCAAACCTCCTTCCTTAGGTTTAAATATTGAACCCCAATCTACCAAATGGAACTTCTTCTTGGTATTATTGCCGTACCATAAAAATTATCTCTCCATCCTTTCTAACCTCTTAATAATTGAGACTGGGCATTTGAATAGGAAGAAGCAGTACACTGGCAAGTTGGACAACACTTATTTGATCAAGGTGACCCTTCTGCCAATGGATAAGTATTTAGCTTTCCATAAAGATAGCTTTTTCTCTACTCTTTCCACTACCGGGTTCCACATAGATTTTGTAATCCTCCTTGAGCTTGGAGGCAGCCCTAGATACAAAGCTAACAGTTCTCCCGTCTTGCACCCCAAGATATTAGCAAATTTACGAAGCACCAGCATCTCAGATCGTAGCCCAAACAACTCATTCTTGAAGAAATTTACCTGAAGCCTTGAAACCGCTTCAAAACAAAGGGTAGTAATTTTGACATTTCTTACGTGGTCTTCAGTAGCTTCACAAAATATGAGGATGTCATCAGCAAACTGCAGGTGGTTAATTTCAGGGGTGTTTCTACTTTCTACAACTTTGAAAACTTCGAACAACCTGCATTCACTGCCTCTTTAATCATTCTTCCCTTCACTTCTGTCACTACTAGAAAGAGAAACGGGGAGAGAGGATTCCCTTGTCTTTGTCCCCTTCGAGTCTGAAAAAAGCCCTTAGGAGACCTATTAATCAAAATGGAGATCCAAGCTGACGAGATACACTCCTAGATCCACTTCCTCCACTGTTCCCCAAACCCCAGTCTTTTGAGCATGTATTGGAGGAACCTCCAATCCACCTTGTCATAAGCCTTTTCCAAATCTAATTTGCAAATGAGCCTCGCTTGCCTCTGCTCACTCTCTATATATCTCGAGTGCACACACTCGCTGGCCATCAGAATGTCGTCCTGGATTTACCTCATTGGATTTAACTTTGCACTAGACCTTTTGAATTCTCCCTGGCTAAGAGTTTGTAGATACTTCCAAGCAGACTAATGGGCCCGTAGTCCCTTATGCCAATATCTCTTTACTTCTTCGGGATAAGCACAATAGAAGAGCCCCCCAATCCTTTGGAAACCTTACCCTTTGGTGAAATTCCTCCATGAATGCTAATATATCCTTCTTCAGCATCTCCCACAAGCGTTGAAAGAAGGCTATTGGAAATCCATCTGGGCCTGGCGCTTTGTCGCCGGCAAGGTCGATTACTACCCAACGAACTTCCTCCTCTTCAAACTTCCTTTCCAACCATTGAGCCTCTTGTTCTCCAACAGCATCGAAGACTAAGTTAGCGAAAGATGGTCTCTCCCAACGCTCATCTGCATAACGAGAGGAAAAGTAGTCTTCTACTACTATCTCCTCTTTCTTCTCCAATCTTTTTTGACCATCCAAAATGCAATAGATCCGATTTGTCCTTCTCAAAGAAGCCATCCCATGGAAAAACTTCATATTTTTGCCCCCTTCAACCATTTGCATCTCGATTGAACAATGGAGAAAGAGAGTTAAATGGAGCTTAGACCTGGTTGTAAGGGCCCAATCGAGTCGATTTGGACATGGATGAGTTTGATTAAGAGTTTGGGGTTGACCCTTCCATTTCAGGATCATGTTGACATTTTCCACCTAGTTAATAAATGGATTGGCTTTGAGACGAGTTATACATGTTACAGAATTTTTAAACCGACCCAATTTGACCCATTGCCACCTAATGAGAGACTTCCCTTCGACTATACAGGATAGGTCTACACATCCCAGTTGCAGATAAAGGCAAAAATGAGTGTAGCTCATAACCAATGTGATGAATATATGTAATAATTAATTATGGTTGTCGCTGACTTTATTTGGCCTTGGGACTGCTATGCTATATATTTAATTATTATATCATTGGCAGATTACTGGTTGGTTTCTTTTTGGGTTTGTCTTACTTATACGAACTCTTATTCTTTTCAAAAAAAAAAAAAAAAAAAAACTCTTACTGAGTTTGGAACGGCTACTCTGTGTAGCTTTCCATTTCACAGTTGCAGTTTTAGTTGTAATTGAACTTTTGTTTAAAGTGCACTGGCTTGGTTATTCTTTCCTCTGCTACTATATGCTGTATGCCGGCGAGGCGGCGGCGTGGTTGCTGTTAATATAATCTCTTCTGTGCAGATAGCAAGGTCTATTTATCTTTGATGGAAAGAAATTGGAGGCTAGAAATTTATGCTCTAATTTATTTATTTATTTATTTTTCTGTGCTACTGTACTTGTTAGACTTTTTATTTTGATGATTTCATCTGATCGGGCTTCTCTTGTATCGTTGCAGGAGGTAGATATTTGGTCATATGGGTGTGTCCTCTTGGAGTTGCTTACTCTCCAGATTCCTTATGCAGGTTTTTCACACTCTGAATTCGCTCACCTTCTTCAGGTATGCATAATTGAAATTTTCTTTTGATAGAAAATATAGATCCATTAAAACAACAATAAGGAAAACAACCAAACAAACAATGAAAACAAAACAGACCCAAAACTCAAATCATAGCATCCCGAAACCAAACTCTAGAAATCCCACTTCTTCCCAATACAGCAAGATTAGGAGCTATCCTATTAAGGTCCCTAGGAATGTGACATGGCTCAAAACAATCAAAGTAACAACTCAAAGCTTGAATACCCAAAATAATAGACTCAACACTCTAGTCCTCCTTTCCCTTGATAGCTTTAACCACCTCCACTGCATCGGAATAGAGCAAGACCTTGGTCACCCCAAGATCTTTAATCGATACTAGACCAAAGAGGAATGACTGCACTTCAGCCTCTGGCAAAGTGAGCTCTTGACCCATGAGATGTCTCTGCAACGCGCACTGAATGTCTTATGATGAAAGCAAAGCCATAAGCGGCTTTACTATTGGAGGGGTTGAAAGCTGCTTCAGTAAGTCAGGTTCCATCTCAGAATTCCTACTCCCATGAATTCCTACTCCCATGCCGGTCATGTGGTTTGAGAACCTAGTGGCCATCACGAAGAACCCTACTTTTACCGTTGGAAATCATGCAGTTTGCGAATGAAGTGATGCATTTGGGTTTAATTCTTGTTCCCTTAAAAACAACCCACCAAATTGCTGAAATTTGTGTGTGAGAATGTGGATTTTCCTAGATCGGATGAAATGATTGAGCACAATCTTTCCGTTCATTCGACCATCATCTAAGAAACCAAGATTAAGTTTGTGTTAACAATCCAAACTGCAATCTGAACGAAACAGCCCAGGACGTATTAAATGGTTTCCTTGTCTTCCTCATGAATAGGGCATAAGTTATTAAAATGGGAAATCCTGATTTTAGTTATAATGAAGTCTCTTACTGGAATGGCTCTCCTTAGGCATTTCCATCCAAAATGTAAAATTCTTTGAGGCAAAGGCAGTCTCCATAGATACTTGCACAAGTCGATTTAGTCTCCCCACTCTTTGAGTGAGACCATATTCTCTTGTCCTCCCAACTATGGCTAGTGATATATATCTTGCTAACATCATAATGTCCACACACCATTACTAATATATTTCTGAGTTTTTTCAATGTCCCTGTTTTATTATTATCAAGAAGGTCCTTAACCATAAGGTTTGGATTCAATATGGGGGAGAAGGGTTTCCTAAAACCATTTTTGGAGGGAATCCAATTACTGTGCCAAACAGAAACTCTCTTCCCCTACCATATATCCCTTCCTACATTTTCCTTATTGAGGCCAATGGCCTTTACAAAACCTCTCCAGAATCATGTGTTACCCTTTTCCATTTCAGCTTGTTTTGGCTAGAAGAGCCAAATTATTTATAACCGAGTCTCTTATCCTCAGCCCCCTGTGCCCCAAGGGCTTGCTTGGGTAATGAATATGGAAGTCCGAGGGGGGAGGGTTGGACATGGGTTCCCTCTCTTGCGTGGAAAATCCCACTAGTGGAGGGTCCATCTGCACCGAACAACTAAAAATCGAATCCCATGGAAATAAGACTGCCAGTTATGCCTGATTTGTTAAAGTTAATCATCTTGCTAATCATTTTCAAGGCAATGGAGGTCTTGTCGGTGGCCTTAGACCAACTAAAAGAATGTCACTGGACTCCTACTATTAATTTTATTTTGGAACTTAAAATTCATTGTTTCCGACTCCAAAAATCCTTGAATGGCCATACACCCAGATTGCCAAACCTTCCATTCTAGCCAGTGTTGATTGCAAGGCATAAAACTTAATGTGGATGGATATGGGTTCAGTGCACATTGCTGATGCTGTTTGATTACCATTCAGCAAATGGTATTAATCTATAATACCTGGATACGGTAGTTGACCCATGGTACCCGTACCGACACGGTACAATATGGATACGGGATACGGCAAGATATATGTCTACAAAATTTCAGGATACGCCCGAACCATGAAACCTTCTTTAGAGTGAAAAAAAAAAAAGAAAAAACACAGAGCTGTTCGCTCTTTTTTTCTTCGTTTTTTGTTTTTGCAAGGTGGAGAAATCAAAACAAAAAAAGGAAAAAAGAAGAAGAAAAAGAAGAAGTAGAAAAGGGGGTACCTTTCACTGAAGGCTGGCGACGACGCGATGAAGGCAGACAACTCTTTTCCTTCTCTTTTCTTTTCCTCTCTCTCTCTCTCTTTTCCTCTTTTCCCTTACATACCCTTTCTCAATGTTTTTGTCTCAAGTCTCGACACTGATGTGACGAAACAACTAGGTACTCTTTAGATTTGTGGTCCCCAGTCCCAAAGTGGATCCAAACCATCTGTTAGAAAGGGACTGGGACTAATTTATAAAAGGACATAAGGACACTATTATATATATAAAAAAAATGGTTGGGGCTTATTGCTGGAAACGTCCATATTCTTCTGTTATTTATATTTTTGCCCTTTGCCCCTTTTACTTTCTTTAAATCTCATTGAAAGTTGGATCCACTCATCGGGCCTCACCACAATTGAGCCCTAATTTTAAATAAAATAAATACTCTGCTTTAAATAAATTCCTAATCAAATTTTTGTCTATTTCTAAAAATTCCGTATCCGTATTTGTTTCCTAAAATTTTGAAGTTGGCGTATTGAACCCTCGTTTTCCGTATCCGTGTCTGTACTTGTGTCCCTATCTGGGTATCATAGGTATCAATCCTAGGATTTCACTGTTGTGCTCTGTGGTGATAGGAATCCTACCAGTGGGCCATGTCCCGGATACATGGAAGTCGAGAACCTGTTCTATTGTTATTTCATTACTTTATCCAATCCATCTCCCATTTTTGTATTTTGAGGAATTTCATACCAAGCAGCAAAACTGGAGACCATCCAATAAATTTGTTTGCAACATCCTGTCTGTCTAGCCAATAAACTATTCCAGGAGGTAGCATCTTGGTTAATATTGTTTACCACTAGATTGTGAATAATTCAAAGCAGTGAGAGTAAACGTCCATGGGGATCTTTTTATCAAGATTGTGCTGTATCTAGCCTCCTTGACATTTCTTGAATGTTCACCCTGGTTTTAAAAGGTAGGTCCACAAATTGTTTGAGTTGTTACTGGAATCTTAGATTTGGTTTGACATTTTTCAGGTCAACCTGCATATTCCATGCCCTTTGACTATAGGTAGAAGGATAAACTCGACCTTTGTCTTAATGTAGAGCACGCGAATTGTCAGTGTACCTTTGTCTTGGATAACTATAAATGCCTGGCCTCGTTTCATTAGTGTGGAATGTGGATTAATTTCATCTTTTTTTTTTGGCTGGAGGCACTGATGTTGTCATGACCTGGCAGATGAATCGGCGGCCTCGACTTACAGATGAGCTGGAGTCATTGATCTCGTCAGATGAACCAACTATGACCGGCTCAGATTCATCACTGGCAGCTGCGTCTGAAACTGATGCTGAAATGTTGAAATTCTTGGTTGACTTGTTCGTCCAGTGTACTGAAGGAAATCCATCTAATCGTCCAACAGCTGTTCAGGTTTATGAGATGCTGTGTTCTGTTTTGCCGCTGCCAGACCCTAAAAGCTGAAAATAAGATGATGGTTGTCCTCATTTTATCTTCAACTGAAGGCAAAATTACATAGCTCTGCAATGCTATAATACCGGCTATGATTGCTGCGGGATGAGATTTGGAAGGCTTTTAATAGTTGGTGCACGCCTGACATTGTGCCATGAGAATGGGCGGTGGGTGTACTTTGAAAAGTCGAGAACAATTCATGTTGGGAGCTTGAATTATTTGTAATTGTGAAGCATGATTCTTCCTTCTGTGACGGACAAAGCAGTAGGGCGAATTACGGCGTATCGTTGTATCCATTGAATTCTTTGGGGCTGGCGCCCCCTATCTGTATCGGTAGAGTATTTAAAAACTTTTTATTGATTTGAGAGGAGGCTTACTGCGAATCCACTGTTAGTGGTGAGACATCTTTCTCCACAGAAACAATGAGGGAGGGATTGATCCTCGCCCTGTTGCCCAGGAACTCGGGTTGATTGTTCACTAGTAGAGACGGTAAAACAAACAAAATTAATAAAAAGGCTCACTAATTGGTTCTTCTTTGGACGGTTTGTGTGTTCCTGAGTTTGCCTTGTTTGAATCAGATTTTTTTCCCCTTCTGTTTACATTGCTAAGCAGTTCGGTTCGATTGATGGTTTGGATGGATGCCACAGCTGGCCCGAAACTGACCAGGAAAGCGGTTTTACAACTTTCTGCTATACTAATAGGAATGTTTGAATGTAGGGAGTCGAGTGGTATGTTACAAGATGAGGCCTCTTTATGGACGTGTTTGTGATGGAATGAATCCCTTGGCACAGTGAATGTGAATTCCTTGTGCTGCAAATAAGAGATTTTCCACACCTAACCTTCTCCAGGTTAAAGTAAGGGGGGAAAAAAATTAGTACTTTTTTGTTTTGATTTTTTGCTTGCAAAAGTTTGTTGGATTTACGGATCTACCGTGGTACGTTACACAGACGTGTCTCAAGCGTCTCAGCTAGGGAACTCGTGATTCGGACAAGTCTTGTCCAATGCAATACTTATTGACTTGGATGGAGTTGACATTAAAACCAAGGAGAGTTATGTATTTTTTTTAATATTTAAAAATAAATTTATTATTTATAAAATAAAAATATGCATTTATTTATATAAATTCTTGATAACCAATTCAAATTAATACATTTATAAGAAAGTTCTACGATAAGAAAAATAAAAGAGAATATATTACATATTAAATAATTTGGTAGTCCAAATATCAAATGTAAAAGATCAAATATAAACTTAAAATCACATTCTAATTATTATTTTTAAATTGCTGACTCTAAATCTTATGCATAATTACTCATAAATAAATCTTAATTATTTAAAATTAAATTTACCTATCTAGTGTTGCAAAATGCAAACGTCATTTCATTTTATCTCATTAAACTGAGATGATTCAGTTCGGCCTTGGTCAAAAGGAGATTAAACTGAGATGATTCAGTTCGGCCTTGGTCAAAATGAGATGACCCCAGAAATTAAGAGTTTCCAACCATCAAGTCTACCAACCATGTTCAGACCCCTATATTTTTAGGGTACGCCTGTTGTAAGATCATCATAGAGTGATCTGGGTCTTGGTCGTCACATCGATTGCGAAAGGGAGGGGAAAATTTGAAGGGGAAGAAAAATGAAGGAGAGGAAAGTTTACCTCTTCTTATTTGGATAGTTAAAAAGTAGAGAAAAGAAAAGTGAAAAAGTGTAAGTTTATTTGTTTGTGAGGTAGAGAGATAATTACCATTTTATCCTTACTTTTGCAAAAGCTTCAAAATTATATTTGACAAAGATAAAAAATAAAAGGGCAGTTCAGTAATTTGATAAAAGTTCCCCTCTTTGCCTCATAGTTTCCCTCCGGTTTTGAAGACAAAATTTTGGAGTGAGCCCACAATAATTTTACCCCTAAATTCCCCTCCCCCCTTTCCAAACACCCTCAATTTTAACATTCCATCCATTTTTTCCCTATTTTTTTCTTTTCCCTTATTGTACCTCCTCTCCAAAAACGATATGTAAATAAGATATAGGCACACTCCAGTAGTCTGGTACCAATGTTTACAATTATGCCCTCAAATTTGTCTTATTTAAGGTCATCAAAGAGAAGATGTTTGATGTGATGCCACCTACTACATGTATGCCACGTCGTACAATGTACGAATATGATGCATGCAACAGGGACATGTATGTGCCTCTTGCAATCAAATCACAGAGAAATAGAACCATCAAGCTCACAATCTAAAAGCTCCATTTACCGTAATGGGAAAAATAACGAGACATGAGAATCATGATGCAATGGGTGATATGATGGCATCAGCATACTTAGTTACTTACTCATCCAATATATACTAAAATTAAATAAGATAGATAATAATATCTCCCTATCCGATAGATCCCTTCAATCAATGATCAGATTTGTTGAATTAGTTCAAATATAACCTTTGATTGCCAAAAGCGCTTGATATAGATGTCACACTTTATAGGATGTTTGTGTATAATGGTGAGATGGGTTTTCTTCCGGTGAGAATTGTTTTTAGGAGCCACCCTTGGAACTTTTTATGTGGAGCCTATTTGTGGGTTCCATTTAGGGATCAGATTAAAAGGGATGGAAAGATATATGAGGGATTACCCCCAGTATCATGTTTGACCTAGTCCCGTGCCCTTAACCCCTTCATCTGTGGCCCATAAATTTATATCAAAAAAAAAATTCAACCGTCTTTCAAATAGTCCAATCCATTTGGATGGATGCCAAACCTTAGGATTAGTGACTATCAAGGGAGGGCCTGGCTTACGCATGGTGGTTTGGATTGGTTGCTAGTTGGGTCCCACCAATAGTTCTTGCAAAAGTATTGTAAAAACACGTTCTCACTTGAATATCTCCCATGGTTGGTTCGATATCATTATTGATGATGGGATCTAGGCACAATCTTATGCAGATTTGAATACATCATTAGTGGGCTAGGCTAAAGAAGTTCTAAAAATGTTACAATCTACTACCGACAGTATTTTCACCCATGGGTGAAAAGCCACATACATCACCATGAATATGATTGGATCACAAATCATTTTCTCACCCTTTTTAGGGGCTCTGTTTACTATACTGAAGTGCTGCGCGTTTATCGGTGCACACACATGAAAACATAGAAATAGAAGATGAAATAGATTGATATAGGATTGAGCAACTAAATACACTCTCCTATCATTCATTCATTATTGGTCTTTTTTGTTTATGTTGCAGATCAATCATGAATTCTCTTGTCATCACTTTTGATGAGACCAAGGAACGCTTGTATAATGTTTTGATCCAAGAAAGCAAGGCTCCCAGGGGCCATGCTGAAAATAAGCTCCCAGCTCGAGTATCTGTCTTCCAATGGTTGACTCCGGCTGCCCCTACTGTCAAAACCTCTCCTGTATTGGCGAAGCACACTAAAAAGGCCATGCCATGTAGGCCATGGGTGTCAAAATACACCCAACATCCTTTTGGTGTTCATTCAAAGAACATTGGAATTTGGAAAGGACTACTCTAGCTCGGCTTCGCATCACTAAAGAAACAAAAGGAGCCCAGAAGGTGCAAGACATGGAGAAAACCCCAATAAATGGCAAGGCCAAAACCTACAAAGGTAAAGACTTGCGCCAAATACTTGGGAAGAAGAAACTACAACAAAAAGAGATGATCCCAGTTTGCACAACGTGGTCTCCAGGACCACAAAAATTCAAGAAGATAGCCTGCCAGGATTCAGCCTTAGTATCACTTGAAGAAAATACCTTCTATCATCTTACTCAGAAAGAGGGGAGGAGGTATGGAAGGCGACGTCTCGCCTCAGTCATAGTAGGGCCTACACTTTGTCCTCCAAAGGTGCATACAAAGCATCCAAAGAACAAACAACAGCATTTCTCTATCAATGATGCTGCAGAATGTGCGCAATTTAAAGGCCTTCTAAAAAAAAGGAGAAAATGAGGTAAATATCCTCACACTGCCAGTTCATCATCCAGAAGGGTTGAACTCCATCATCAATCGTTCTGTTCCCATGATAGTTCGGAGGAATGATAGAAGAAAAGTTGTGGCCAAAGAAGAATTACTCCGCAATTGATAATGAAAGAAGACGACCCTGATACTGTTGTGGTTTGCATGATCGGGCCAGACGTGGCAGGTGTTCTCTAGAATCTCTGCTCGTAGTTCAAACCCTGTCGAAGGCTAATGATCAGATAATACCTCTGAGGGTCATGAAACTCCGGTTACGAACGAGGAAACACCTCTGATCAACAAAAACACAGGGGGTATGGATTCTCAGTACTCCGGCTCAATGAAGATGATGTTCCATTAACCACTCGAGATCTCGAAGGTAGCTTTTCACCTCTCACTGGACTAGGTAAATACCCAGTCTTCATGGCTGGAGTAACTAGAGCTCCAGTAAATGCTGAAGAACAAGCTGAAGGCGAAAATCCGGTTGAAAATATACAGGATTTGGTTAAACAACAAAATGACAGGATTAACCAAATCACTACTTAGCTGTAATTCCTCATGGATCGAGTAACTGGTCCAAACGATTTTCCATCGGCAACCCCATCTTCTTCAAATAGAAAGGATTTGCATACATTTGAAGCAAAAATTGATTAGATAGTGGCACAAATGCAACAGCTCTCACAAAGGCTGTCTAAGCGAAGTGGTCAACTCTCAAATAGCGGCCATCAAATAGATCTGGAGAAACCCATTACTTTTAAGGACATGACAGACATGCTGACTAAAACTAGAGATGAGGGGAGACTCAGGAAGAAATGAATCATGCCAAAATATCCACCTGAAATGGATTTGGTCCCTTATCCTCCTAAGTATAAACCCCCGACCTTCTACTCTTATATGGGTAAAAGCTCTGCTTATCAGCATATAGTCCACTTCAAATCCCAGCTTGGGGGCATGCCGGATATAGATGCCTTGAAAATCAGATTGTTCATAGAGGATCTGCTTTTAATTGGTACAAATAATTACCCGAGAATTCCCTCACCTCATGGCCAGTTCTTGAGGAAAAGTTTTTACTGCATTTCTAAGAAGAAGACCAGTCGGTCAACTTAAACTCACTCACTCAATCCAGACAAGGAGAAAATGAGTCTGCTTAGGGCTTCATAAATAGATGGAGAGCACTGGTTTACATATGCAAGGAGCCTATCTCTCATAAAGAAGGCGGTAGCTGGTAATCAGTGTTAAGACTAAATCCATGTCTAAACTACTGGGCTCAGCCGTTGATGCAGAAGACTGCCGTAAGGAACTTGATCAGAAGAACAAGTCCCAAAGAGTTCAAACTTCCACACCTTTTGCACCCAATGGAAAGAAGAAAGAAGAAGTTTTTAATATTCAAACTTCGAAGGCTCCTATAAAGGCGCAAGATCCTAAGGACGAAGCTGCTAGGAAGGAGGACTACGAAAGGAGAAAAAATGCCAAATACTCCTTTGATGAAAATATTAAAGACATTTTCAAGACTCTACTGGAGCATGGAAAGTTAGAACTCCCTTCTTCAAAAAGACCCAGTCAGGAAGGAAGAACAAATTATCCAAACTACTGCCCCTTTCACCGAATGATCTCTCATCGTTTGAAAGAATGTTTCATCTTAAATGAGAGAATGTAAGATATGTTGGCTAAAGGAGTTATACTTCTCGATCAGCAATGTGATACTGCATCAGTCAGTATGGTGGCATTCGGATCATTTGAAACTACCAACATTGGGCCTATCATATAAAAAATGATGGAGTTTTGACTAATTAATAAAGTCAAATATAGCGATGAACTCATCTCGGTCATCACAGCATCTGGAGAAGTGATATGGGTGCATCCTGATCTTATAAGTGATGACAGCTGGAAAACGGTGGAGTCAAGATCTACTTCCAAAAAAGGGAAGAAAGTGAAAAGATCACTTCGCAACTCTCGTTGGACAGTTAAGGTGCAGCCTATAAAAGAAATAGAGAAGGAAACAAAGCCATCACCAAGGAAAAAGGTGCCAGCAGAATCTTCTGAACTAATGAGAAGATCCATTACTTTGGCGACTTCCTCCTCCCTTTCATCGAAGAAGAAGATGAGTTACAGATTTCAAATTGCAACCGAATCTCTAAATTGAAGCGCTCTCCACCTTCACATTCAGAGGACTTAGATGGTGAATGGGTCTCCCCTATAATGCTGCCACACCCATGGATAATGACCACCAGGACAATGATCCGAAGTCTGATCCTAATAAAGGAGATTACCTTTTAGTTGAGGTATTGAATGAAAATGACTTCATCACTGACCCCTTCTTGTATCAAGAGAATATTCAAGAAATAGAATTTGAAATCTACAGTCCAAGACTCCCTAGACCTAGTGACTGGTTGGTGGATCCTTCTTCATTCCCTATACCTCTGGAAATTCATTCAGATCCTCTA
The DNA here is from genome assembly GCA_028538565.1 of Umbellularia californica. Taxonomy (NCBI): domain Eukaryota; kingdom Viridiplantae; phylum Streptophyta; class Magnoliopsida; order Laurales; family Lauraceae; genus Umbellularia; species Umbellularia californica. The sequence goes on along the minus strand of JAPQWN010000005.1, from coordinate 20,523,874 downwards.
CCAGTTATGGGTAATGATGAATCCCGTTGTCAGGCACCTGCAAATATGCACCTACAACGAAGGACACCTCTAGCCTGGCGATCCCCACCCTAGCAACCAAGGACGATCACCTGAACACCCTACCAGGGGATGTGCCGGTTATCATGATTAGCGACACGTCTTCAGGATCTGATGGAGATCATCGTGCAGAGTTTGAAGAAGCTCTTGACGTTGTGCCAATCAGTTTATTGGATTCATTCATTACAAAAACACACGAGATTATCACCTTGAATAATGAACCGACAGATTCCGAGAGTGAACCTGAGGTGACGTCTTGTCATGTGGCCGTTGGTATATGTGGAAGATGTAGCTGAAGGAATAACAAATCTCTTCTCCTAGCAAGAAGAAGTTCTGGTCATCCAAAGAAGCACTAGGAACGGTCTCAGGTTTAGAAGAAATTATAAAGTCAACTATGATAAACCTTCCACACCGACTCCTTCTACTCTTCCTCCTGTTTCTCCTTCACTTGTAGTCCCCACAGGGCAAAATGTAAATGCTGAGAAAGTAAATGCCGATGTTAATGAAAGGCCGATAGAGCCATTTAAGCATGACCTTGTTGAACATCTGAAGCATACACTTGCATGATTACACATTCCCAGGGTGTAAGTGGATCCAGGGTCACCTCTTAATCTTATTACCGTCAAGTAATGATTGAATTGGGGGTTCCCCCAAACAAGCTCACCAGCACCAATACTGGGTTCCCCCAAACAAGCTCACCATTGGGAAGATTCGGATCAAATTTTTTCTTGGGAGTTTGGCTTTTGAAGCTACCTTCCACGTCGTCAAAACCCGAGCTTGCTATAACATCTTGCTTGAAAGGAAATGGTCGCACGACTACTCCATTGTACCGTCTACCCTTCACCAATGTTTCAAATATATCGATGATGGTGGAAAGGTACATCGTGTTTTCGCTGATGAGAAACCTTTCAAAGGAAAGGAGGTGTACTTCACTGATGCAGCCATGTATGAAGAAAGGAAACCCAATGTAAAGAAGCCTGTGTGGGAACAAGTACAACTAAGTTAGCCAAAGCCTGGGGTCAGCAACAGGAGAAGAAGTTGGTGGTGCGATTCGCAGATATGCCCAGACCTTTCATAATCAAGGTGAAACCTGACGTAAAGGAGGGCAAACCCTTTGTCATTGCCGCAAAATCTTCTAAGTTAGTCAGTGTGGCTTCTCCAATTAACCAGCCAGATCAAGAAGCTTGCTGGTCTGACCTGTTATGGGCCCTCAATGCAAATAGTCAATCACCCCAAGATCGTAATGGAGTTGGACATTACGAAACTACATGAAACTATGATGTATAGTTGGGCATCTCAAAGGATGTTTAAATTCATGATGAGCGAGACGAGAAGTCGTTATCGAATTTATCCTGCTTTAATGTCCTCATCTCACAACCGGGGAAGTCGGCAGGAGACATAATCCAGGAGGCTAGGAAGCGAAACTTGCAGCCCAACTCGACAGGATGTTCTTAGGCGTTCATTGGATCTGATACGCATATTGGAGGCATGCCAATTAAAGGAAACAGAAACAGTCTCCTTACGGCATTTAGTTCTCACGCGTCAAGGGCCGGGTGAGTCCGTTGTCAATTATATATATATATATCAATGGTTGGAATTCGCTTACAGGTGTGAGGAATCTCCCCCTCGACACGTGTGGATCTCATTATGCTGACATAGCCTATATCATGATTTTCCAGTACTATCCATAGGGAAAGATTTCAAAATTTTTGAGGAATTTACTAGTTTAATGGGAATTGTCGAAGATCATGTTCTCTCCCCGTTGAGAAACATGAGAAGAAGATCACACTCTACAAATGTAATATCTTTGGTATAAGATTTTGATTTTGAATCTGACTCAGATGAAAACGGTGGCGTGTTCTGATGGACTTGCTTTTCCGGGCATGGCGCTATCAAGGTCAGCGGACATGAGAGTCCGTGGGGTTCAACCCTTTTGCAACCGGTGTAGGAATGCGAGCATCAACATTTTTTTGTACGGGTATGCTAGATTTTCTACTCTACTTGGAATTAACAAGCGGTGGTCCGGAGATCCACCTTCGCAAGTAGAAAAGGAAATAAACTTTTTTTTTTTTAGTTTTCCATTGCACATATATTTAAGAAAAAAGAAATGGTTTGTTTGTTGTGAAAGGCGATTTCATTTGTTTTGCTGTAAAAGGTGATGTTTGCTGTGAAAGGCGATTTTCTTGCTGTGAAAGGCGATTTATAAATCTTATCAATAATGAAAGACAATAGTTGTGATTTTTTATGTCTCTTCAGAAAAATACAAAATACAATGATAAAAAAAGAAAAGAGGATCTAACTTCTCAAGAGATTGTGGGGACTTGTTCAGATTGACGGTCACAAGCCATGTGTGGACTTTACTATCATCCTTCGGATGAGAATAGAGGTTTCTCTTGATTTAGTTGGCTTGGCTTAAACCTTAGATTTTTAGAGAATAAGAACCAAGAGGAGGTCCTATATTCAATAAAAAAATCAATTAGACAAGGTTGAAAAGCCACGTCTAAGCCATAGAGGAGGAAGGAGAGGTCTTTGGGGGTAGGGATGGCATTTTTAACCTGCCCCGCCCCGTACGGGTTTTCCCCGCCCCGATTCTTAGACGAGGCAGGGACGGGGCAAAAAAACTTACCCCGAACATGGGGCGGGGCGGGGATGGGTTTGTTTCTTGCCCCGCCCCGCCCCGCCCTGCCCTGTTGCCCCGCCCCATGCCCCGCCCCGTAACCCGCCCCGAAATTAATAATCCTCTAAAACAATATATATATTTTAGATTTCTTTTATAATAAATAAAAATATTTATACGTAAATGTATATATTGATTTTATGTTATTATTAAGGGTTAAGTAGATTGATTGAAGACTTTTTTTAAAGTTAAACATGTAATTGATTGACCCTAGACATTATAAAAGCATATAATATGATCTCATTCCCTCTAATTCAAATTTTATGAAATTAAATTTGTTAAAAAATCTATCTAAGCTTATTTGACTTTAATCATATATAATGTTAAATTGCGACATGATAAATCATATTAAATAAAACGAATATAATAGAATGATAGATTATGCTTTAAGCTTATAATAACATATATGATTAGAGATAGCAAGGTAAATTATAATTGGTATGATTCTAATCATACTAATAACAATATAAATTATAATAATTTGATATAACATTACAAGATATATTATGCTATACGCTTATAATAACTTATATGATTAAAAATAGCAAGGTAAATTATAGTTAGTAACTTAATATGATTCTAATCATACTAGCAACACTATAAATTATATAAATTTTAATTATATGTAATCAACCTCTTTATTAGTGAGTGGAGTTCAATACTAAAAATGAAGTAAAACCATGTATTGATGGAGTTCTAGATATTTTAGAGAGATATTGTCTTTTTTATAAAGAATGTCTCAAAGCATATATGATATTCTCAAGTGTATGTTAGAAGCCTTCAAGGGCTTAGAGAAAATCTTAAAAAAATAAATCTCACTTTAAATAGGTAAAATTTTAGGAAAAGGAAAATTTATAACATTAATATTAGATAACTTTTAAAAATTTAAATAATCTAACAGTGCACTAAATGGGGACGGGGCCCCGTGGGGCATGTCGGGGCAGGGACGGGGCATTTAACATGCCCTGAATTGCGGGGTGGGGCGGGGTGGGGACCCATGAGGTGCGGGGCGGGGACGGGGCAACCCAATTCCGCCTCCGACCCGCCCCGTTGCCATCCCTATTTGGGGGGAGTGACCCCCTAAGAGACTTTGGTCACCTTGCTGTTACGGTCGCTGTAGAACTTCTTCAAGGGAGGAGAGGTAGTTGTAGCAACTTTTGCAAAGCTTTATCTTTTGAATAGATTTTTTGGATTGATTTTCTGATCTAATTTTCTTGGAATGACCCCCCTTTTTATAGGCCTTTGGTAGCCATTAGGTGAGTTTATGAGCCTTAAATGTATTAAAGCCACATAATGGGAGGAGTTACAAGTTTTTAATTCTTTATTTTGTAACTCCTTTCTCTTGGCTTCTGATTGGCCAATGGAGAATTAAGGGCCTTTAATTGCCTTCAAACTCCATGATGGGAGGAGTTACACGGTTTAATGCCGTGTTTATGGCTGACTTGAAACTCCCATTTGCTCGCTTCTAATTGGGCCGTTCAAAGTAACGAGTTAATTACCGCATTAATTTGTCATAAAACGGGTCATTTAACTGCATTAAGTGGTCGTTGAGGCGCTTAAAGGGTCGCGGGCCGTGCCGCGTCTTTTGGAATTCTTCTTGTGATGATTGCCGATGGATCTTCATGCTGATCGATGTCGGATGGCCATGCAACTTCAAACATTGATTGCTACCAGTGGGCCGGTGCCATTTGTCCTGTCAATTTCTCGATCTATCGGGCAGAAAGTGTGCTTTCTTGATCGGCCGATTGGTGATTTCAAAGTGATCAATGATGATATGATGCTTTTGACGGCGGATCTGTGATGTTGACGAAGATCGATGGATTCTAGGCCTCAAAGGTCAGAATTTTGGAAAACCATAGGGGCCGGACATCTCAAAATGCGAAAAGGGACCAAAAAGGTCATTCGGCGAAAATTAGGCGACTTGGACTTCCAGGGTCACCGGCAATCATGGGGCAGGGTCACCAGTGACCATGGCCAAGGTCACCGTTGACCATGGTGGATTTTTCCCTTTTGGTCACCGTTTTTCGGCCCAGTTTTTTTATTCTTTTTCTTCGGTATTTTTCCTGAGATTTTTGTACATGTTTTGGCACGATTTCCCTACAGAAAAAACTTGACGAGAAGCCTTGCATATCGGAGAGCAAAGTTTCCGATTTTCCGGTAAAGCCGAAGACTTTGTCGTGCAGAGTTGCCGATTTACCGTCAGAGGCCAAAACTGGGTCAAACGTTGTCGGAATAACCTGGAATTTGAGGTGAAACCTCCTGAGCAATAAATAAGACCAACCATAGGCTTTTGTTTGAGTTTTGAAGCCGTGTGGAGTCCTGTCGCCAGTAGACTTGATTTTGTTATGAGGGAGATGCTACACTTTGATGTGCGGGCAACCAATGTCTGATTGACCTGAAATTTGACAGGGAGTTTGTTGGAGTCATTTTGAGACGATCTATTAGCTCCAATTTGGAAATCATGGTCCCGGGGAGCTTCGCCGCCGGGAGGCCTGATTTGGCTTCCGAGAGTCAAAGTTCGGTCAAATGTTGTCGAAATGACCTGAAATTTGACGTGTAGCCCTTTGGAAGCCTTTTGAAGTCACCCATGTGCTTTGTTTGATCAGTGATGGCCTCGGTGGTTCTCGCCGTTGAAAGGCTTGATTTTGTTGTTCAATGGTTAGTGTAGGGTTAAAAGTTGTCGGTTCGACCTGAAACTTGAAATGGAGCCTTTTGGTGGTATTTTGAGACCATCCATAGGCTCATATCGAAGATTTGATATATTCAATGCTGTCACCGCCAGGGGCGCCTGTTCTGCTTGAAATGGCCCAAAACTTCATGTGTACTCTTTTTTTAGCTGTTTTGAAGGATCTTGCAGTTTTTGTTTGATTCTGGCAAGATTTGACACTTGAAATAGCATTACCTGTTTGTGGATCATGCTGTCCTCTGATCAACAGACTCTAATCCATGTTAGATACATGTTATAATTGGGAAGAGAGCAAATGAGAAGGATTCCCTGTGGATGAAAGGAGGAAGAAAAAAAAAATCAGCCCCAGCCTTTTATTCTAACCTTTGATTTTAATAGCCTTAAAAGTTTAATGGTATTTTAATCGAAGGACTTTTTGAGATTCAATCCAATGGTGAATGAAGGTCTAGTGGATGTAAATTTGGTCATCAAGCTAGATCATACACCGAATAGAGTATCAAAGGGGCTAAAATGATCAAAGGTGGGCCCAACACGTGTCATCAATGATGCATATATTCGATTCTCTTTCCTAAATATTTTTTTACAAAGGTGAATCTCTTAAAATACTAAAAGATCATTGGCTATTAGATAGGGACATAAACTCCCCTTTTGAGATAGGGGAGTTTTTGAGAATTTCTATATATATATATATATATATATATAGTTAGAGAATTTCCAGATATATAATTACGTTACAAAACTCCCGGGCGTTTTTCTAAAAAAACACGCCCTTCTTTTAGCTAATGAAAGTGTGACATGTGTCATCAGTGATAGTGATATACATATCCGATTCTTTCTCATAAATATTCTCCTACAAATGTGGATATTAACAAATCATTGTCTATTAGGTAGGGGCATAAGTTTTTATTTTTATTTTTTAAGATAGAGGATAATATAAGCTATAGCTTAGGAAATCCCATATATATTGCTTGTAACCAATCCGGCCTAATGGAACCATATGGTCTTATCCCTTACCTGTGACATTGTAATCAATGATATTGTGGGTAAGGTGGCCACAATGACGTGGAGAAGGTACATACCCTTCCTTTGATGTCTCCCTTGCTTTTTTTTTACAAATCCAAACCGAGGAGTGTTTATATTTTGGATTTGGCAAAAATTATTGCATGCCTTGCCGAGGAGCATAAATGTAGACATCAAGTCCCATATTTGTTTTATCTAGTTTCTCTCACCCAAACCCAAACATGTCTGTGCTCTTCTCACTTTTCTAATTGCAAATGACATATAAATCATACCCATGTTATTTCTCTCTTTTCTTTCATTGGTCACCTTCTCTTTCCTATATTTTTCTAATTATATTCTCCTCCCTCTATTTTTCTTCCTCTTCGTCCACTCCTTACACCAGTGTTAGATCATAGAACTCCAAAGATGCGGCACTTGGGTGCCTCTCTTATATTTTATGGTGTTTTCCCTACATCGACCTCTCAATTAGATCTTTCAATTGTAACAAAGAAGCCAATGGCTATATAACTGCAAATTGCCAAAACACAAAAGTGGCAGAAGAGAATATCAACAAGAATTGACAATGGCACTTACGTCTCACCCAGTTGTCCAGAGTTCAAACTCTGGGTATGTAAGGTGCAGGCAAGAAAATGCGTGCTTTCAAGAATTATTTTGTGCATGGATGCTTTGGAAGTTATGAGAGCTTTTAAATGAGATTTTTATTTGAGGACCCAAATGGTCATTAGAGATATCCAGACTTAACTTTTTTATTTTATTTTTATTTTTAGCCTGTAAAAGCTTTTTATGTTCATAGGAAACTTAATATGGTGGCCCACCGTCTTGCCAAGTGGGGTCAAGTGGGTCTCACCTATCTGTGGGCTAGGGACCCCTATAACTTAGGTTAATTTTTGCGGGCAGATTTTGGGTTGGTGGGGCTAGTGTTTGCTGCTTTTTTGTCCATTAATTGTGTATTTTTATTTGATCAATAGATATCTTTATATTTAAAAAAAAAAATCTATGTACATTTCATTGTCAGTTCAATGGTAGATATCACTTCAATGAAATTTGGTCATCTGCAATCTTCTTTCAATCTATTCTTCTTAATTTCTTTCCACAGTTTTCAACTTTATCTTTGAACTTATCTTTCATCGTTCTTAAAAAAAAAAAAAAACAAACAGAGAAACTTTCATTTTCAAATAACAATATCCTCCCATGTTATAGTCATGGTTATTCTTTCTTCCTATTCATAGTTTTAAGGAATTTACCACATTTACAACTTGACTAAAACTCTGATTAAAGCTAACTTTGTTAAAGGCATTGGTTAAAGCCTTTAACTTAGTAAATCAATCATCAAACTTGGATAGATGTGGCTTCAATGGCTTCATTTTTCATTTGAAGAAATAATTGTACACTTCTATGAATATTGTATCACACAACAAACCACAATTTAATCTATTTAATACATTATCAATTCAATGATTTATGTTACTATCACTCTCTAATTAAAATAAAACTTGAACCATTCTCTTAGAGCCTTTGTTTTTTCTTTTTTCATTTTCACAGAAATTATACAAGTTCTTACTAGACAGAATTGCAAATTATCTGAATGCTACCTGTAACACATACTCTAAATGCTCTAGTGGAATTTAGGTCATATTTAGCAATTAAAATCTTGAGGATTTTTTTCAGTTTTTCATGAGATTTTAGAAAATCCACATTTCGCAATTGTAATTCCTCGAGGATGTGGGCCGGTGGAAATCCTCATATTTGAGAATTCTCAAGTTAAATCTCCCCCATGGGATCTAGAAATCCATAGTTTTACGGTCTTTGCACTAACAATTTTTTCTTTCTCAGCTCACCTAGGGGATTGGTCCTATTGGGTCAAAGACCTTACGTCACAAAAAAAAAAAAAAACAAACTCAACTATAAACCCCAATGTACACGTACTTTGATGTGAAATCATCAACTATATAAATCCTTAATAAGGAATGGCCTCAAATCTATGGTCAGTGAAGAATTTTAAAATCTACGGATTCCCTACTCACTATCAAACATGCCGGAAATTGAAAGACCAAAAAGACATTTTGGAAGATTTAAAATTATAAAATCCTATTAATCAATCCAAAAACATTTTAGATATTTTATTGACGTTCAAAAAAGTTTTAAAATATAATGAAATTTCTATTAGAAATTGCCCCAAAGTAATTTGGACGTTTGTAAGGAAATGCAAGCTAGACTTGTCTTACTCTGATTTCTTATTTCTTTACATGTCTGAGTTGAGTTGGGTTAGCATGACTACTTTGCCTTTTATTTTCCTCATTACTAGTGGGCCCCACAATATATGGCCCCAAATTGATCTAAAAGCTTGATCATCTTGTCCCTTCCCACGACCATTGCAAATTGACCCCTATATCTCAATCCGGATCGCTGGCCCTTTAACCTAGAAATATCCTGAGTTGAAAGAGTTGAACTCGACATTAGGGCCCACTTAATGGATCCGAACGGTTTTTCTCTCCAATTATATGAGGTATCTTCAAATTTCACGTCCATCCAAAGTCTTTCCATCTAGGCCTGTCAATGGGATGGAATGAAACAGGTAAAAAGCCCGGCCCGGCCCGGCCCAAGCCCGAAAATGTAGGGCTTTTAAAAAAATTTGAGCCCAATGGGACTGGGTTTGGACAATACATTTTAAAGCCCGGCCAAAATGGGACTGGGACTGGGTAGAAACAACCCAACCCATTCAGGCCCGGCCCGACCAGCTACAAAGCCCTTTAAAAATAATTATATATATATATATATATATATATATATATATATTGAGGAACAGCTCTAGGAGTCGTTCTTACAAAAATACAATAGGGAAGGAGGAGAATATTGAGGAACAACTATGGTGTTCACTGGTATATGGTAAATAGAGAGGAGCCTCAACTGCTCTAGTGTCCATTGTGGCTCACATGCCAATCCCCTCTTTTCCAAAGGCACAATTATTTATCCACCTGAAGCCTGGAAGTATTTTTTGATCCAACCAACCAACCCAGAACTTAAATAATGATCACATAAGCTACCAATTAACATATATGGTTGATAGACACCATTTCCTGCATCCAATTGAGAGGAAAATAATACTGAACTAACATTGTGATCTAAATCTCTCATCCATGGAGGGTGCTATGCTACAGACAACAATCGTTGAATGAGAAAGAATCGGCAGATTAAAGGATTAGGATCATCAAAAGCAAAGCCTATTATGATAGATGATATTTCTCTTTGGTATAAAATAACTGCTTGAGGCATCAACTCAAGAACACTTGAAGGTCCCAACTACACCATCTCTCTGTTCAAGTGTCCCGAAGAGGGTGTTTACTACCAAGGCCTTGAGTTTATGATTCAAATTGCTTGTAGGACGACCCCTAAAAAATCTCCCAAATGTGGCAACCATATACCATTACAGCTGACCTGAATGTAGAAAAGTCCAGATGATGGACCCATAAAATGTTACAAACTACTGAAGCATAGAATGAGTTTTGCTTACAAATCTGAAGGTCCTAATTGGAGAATGTTTTGCTTATCTCCAGGATCAGGCTAATCATAGGCCCGGTCCCGTCCCAGCCCGGGCCCGTACGGGACGGGATTAGATGTAGACTCGTTCAATTTAGGGCCGGGATTGGGCAACACCTAGTAGGCTCATCCCATTTTCGGGACTGGATTGGATAACCCAAGCCCAGGCCCGGCCCGTCCCAATGACGGGCCTATTTCCATCATTAGATTGCCAGTGTGATGAAGTCATGAAAAAAGCGATTTGAGCAACCTTATTCATATTTATGATCATGATTTTTTCATTAAACAATCAATCCAACGATTGAATGAATTCAGTTGACATAAAATTTTAGGATAATCCCATGCTCCTACAATAAATTTATTTTAAACGGTACGGATTACAATAATTGAGTTTCAATTCTTTAATCTAACCCATGATTTTATTCAAAAGAGGATCCACACTCCTCCTTCCTCCCTCCCTCCCAATACCCGCACAGACAAGAGGAAACTTAAAATATTCTCTATGGAGTTTGCATTGACCAATCCTAGGTGGAACCCACTTAGACATTCTCTCCCTGCCAACGGCTGAGATTTTGGATGCCTGTTTGATGTTCCCAATGTGGGCCACCCAGGCGGGGCCAATGCCAAGACTGGACCCCCAGGTGGGGCCCACAGACGCCTCCCACGGTGCATGACCAGACCCGCTCCGCTACCTCCCCGTGTTAATGTCGGGACGGAAAAGTCTCTCTCTCCGTGGAAAATCCGAAGACCCGATCGAAAAACCCTAGATTCCAGTTCCTTGGTCGATCCCATCTCGAATCCGATCTCGAATCCTCAGATCCAACCTTCAAACGCGTCTTCTTCCATTGCCATCTCAATCGACAGCTTTCGATGCCTGCAACTGCAATTCGATTCCAAACGAGATCTGAGCAGTTTCTCAGCAATTTTGACTCGACTTGAAAACGATACAAGACTTTGTAGTGCTTGAAAAGCGCTTCCTTTTTGCTGTTGAAACAAGATTTTTATTTTGAAATGCGTCAATGTGGGTATCAGATTCGTACGTGGTTTTGGTGCATTTCAATGATCTAAATGTCTGTTTTTGAGATTCTGTTTGGAGGGTTTCTCTAAAACTCGGTTTCCTGCTTCAAAGTCGAAATCTTGAATAGAGAAAGTGGTGATTGTGAAGATTGTGATTGTTGAGGACTTGATCTGTAGCAATGGATTCGTTGTCGGCGATCAGTGAGGAGCTGGCCAGCATCGACGGGCAGATCAGTGATATCTTCCGGACTTTATCGTAAGGATTTTGAATTTGAATTGTCCTTTTCAGAGTTAAAGTTTGCAACTTTATGTCGTTGTAGACCGTAGATGTAGAAATTCTTTTAAAGATTCGATTTTGGGGGGTTCTGATCAGCTAGTTGTTGCAGATATCTGTGGTAAAATCCTGCTTATAACAATGTAGTATAGATTATTTACATTTGATGATTAATTGCATTGGATTGACAACATTGGGGTGCTGAAATAATGGTGAAAAATGATGAAGATGGATCCGTTTTCTTTTGGTTGTAAGGAAGTAGCAGTGTGGAAGGCAGCCATGATTGAAAAGCTTCCACCATGTGAATCTCAGCTGTACCCATTAAAGATCAGCTAGCGATCATGGGAAATATTGGTCACTGGATTGATGGGGTCGAAGCAAGTGTAGTCTATTTTGCATCACCTTATGTGGTTGACTATGTGTGTTCTGCACTGGATAATTTGCCTTGTTTGTCTCATTGGTTGTTTGATTGATTTTGGTGGTCAGTTTATCTCTTGTGCTGAAATATTTTCATCAATAGATGAAATGTGTAATTTCGATACTGGTTTTGCTTTTGGTTAGTCCTGGAGATTAATGTTGTTTCACTGTCAGTAGATATCTGATTAGTTTGTGTGTTTGCCTACAGAAATGAGTTCCAGAAACTGGAGAAGATTAAAGATACAAATAGGCAAAGTCGAAAATTGGAAGAAATCACAGAAAGGATGCGGGAATGCAAGATGTAGCTGAATTCTCTCTCTAAGCAGTATTTTTCTACTGTTGATGAATAGGAGATTTCTATATTGTGTGTTCTTGTACAGAAGCATTACGAATTTGAAGGAAACAGCTATGGAGTATTTTAACTTCATAAGCAAAAGATCTATTCTATTAAAAGTTTGTTAATTCATTCTTTTTTTTTTTACAGGCTTATTAAAAGGTTCGAACGAGTGGCTAAGGAAGAGGAGAGTAGAAATACACCGGACACCAATAGAATGCTCAATGAGAAAAACAAGTCAATGGTACTGTTCACTCTTAAGATCTTTAATAATTATGTCATTTACAAAATTTTCCTTGATGGTATGAAAAGCTATAGATGTGTATCAACTTAATCCAAAATGCTGCTATATATCTGATATTAACTTGAATTTATTTACTTTTGGCAATTCCTGTGCAGACTAAAGAGCTGAATTCCTATATCACTCTCAAAAAACAGTGAGTTATCAATTATTTTTAGAAATTTCATTTTCTTTCATAAAGATGGCATGTAAATAGTATCATTTGCATCCTTACAGTAGGCATCCAGCCTTTTTCTCCTGGTGAAAACTTTGAGTTCTTAGAACTTCTTTGCCTTTATCTGTTAGTTTCTTTACATGATCCTTGTTGCTTTCTATATGAGGCCCAGTTCATATTTAGGCACTGGAAGTCGAGCGTTCAAAGCTGTTAGGCCAAAAAACATGACAGAAGAAATCTGTCAGGCCGAGACAGAGACACACCTCGCTATAGCGAGGTACGCGCTGATTGCCCAGTTGGGTCCGGACTCTAAGACAGAGTCTAAGATAGTTTGTGATTCTAAGAGGATTATTCTTAGAAGTCTCTTGGACAAACTTAGGGCTATAAATTAGGTGTTTCTCTCAACCCTAAAGTACACCACCACTCTTATTAATTTGAGTCAGAGATATCTTAGAGAGAGATTATTCTCGAGAGCCATTGAGAGATTGTTTTGAATGGCTGCTTTAGAAGGTTTTGTTGCTTCTACTTTCTTGTAGAAGATAGTTCATCTTGACTGACAAGGTGTGAGGAGATCATGTAAGGAAAACGGTGCACGGTGGAAGTTGTGTTAGTGGATTCTGTGCAAGAACAACTACAGTCCTTAGGTCAAGGTAGAGACTGAGGTAAAGGAGCTTGTGAGTATATCTTGTAAACTATTCGTAAACTCTTGATTTTTGGTTCGTGGTTTCTCTCCCTGAATAGGGTTTCCACGCTAAATACCGTGTCTGCCTTTTTGTGGTGTGTGATTAGTAGATAGCTAGTTCTATATTGTCTGATTGGTTATTTCTGCTACATTGATTGATTAAGTTAGAACAAGTAATCCATTCTAGTGGGTGCTGCAGAAACTTCAAAAGCCTCGCGTTTTGGTTTTCAAATGCACATGTTTAGTCTATTTGTTAAATTGATGGATGGATGCAGTCATATTGACATGTATGGGCATTTTTATAACTAGTGCTTCACACACAAAAAAAAAAAAAAAAAAAAAAAAAAAAAAAAGGCCAACCACTCTATACATGATGTGATGCGTACAAGCTAGGCACACGTAAACTAGGCCTGCCCATGGATCCAAGGGTTCAATCAGTTCTATTGGGTCCAGCCACAGGCCCAAGAAGACTGACAGTTAATGTGGGGATGTATTGCTATTTTTAATGATTTGATTGTTACCTTGATTAATCAGAGATTTTGGGAATTAGTTTAAAAGGATCTTTTGGATTTTCTAAATTACAGGAGGTTTCTATTATAAATAAGTGTATTGGGGATACCCAAAGAACAATCATCTATTATTGAATACAATTTCTTGTGAGTTTTTCTTCAAGAGCATTGTTTTCTACTATCGTGAGTGTGCCCTATTGCTTGATTCCTTGGATTTGATCAACCCCATCTAAGGTGTTGGTCTATTTGATCACGGATATTATGGGGTTCGGATGGTCGTGTTCTAAGGTTTGGGATGTGGCAGTGACTTGAATTTGGGGTTCGGTTGATTCAGTTAGAGATGGAGTAGGGATTGGGTTTGGCTGGGTTGGTATATATTAGGATTATGATGATGAGGGATGATGGTTCGATAGGGGTGAGCTTTAGGGTGGGTTTTAGAGACTGGTTGGATTAGGGTTTGACTGAGATCGATGGATGGGTGAAGGGATTGGGTTTTGGGAGGGTGGGGGGTTGAAGATATGATCCTGAAGGGACTATTGTCTTCCCGGTGATTGGACTTCGGCTTTGAGTTCTGATGCCAATTTGGAGCAGCCTCTGATCCATGATCAAATAGACTGGCACCTCAGGTAGAGTTGATCGAATCTTGTGAAGGATTGAAGCACTAGGGCACACTCGCGATGGCAGCAAACGAGAAACTCATAAGAAGATTGTCCTCTGGGTTTCTGCAATACACTCATTTATACTTGAAACCTTCTGTAATTTTGGAAATCCAAAAGATCCTTTGAAACAAAGAAGGAAACCAATTCCTAAAATCTCTGCTTAATCAAGATAAAAATCAAATCAATAAAAATAGCAATAGAATACCCACAGTAGCTGGCAGTCTTCTTGGGCCTGTGGATTGGACTCAATGGACTTGATTGAACCCATGGGTCAATGGGCTGGCCCAGTTGACCTAGGCCTGGCTCGTACTTCATCACACTGATAAGCTTTGTTCCAGTGATAATATCAGGAAGGTTTTGCTATTGCTTACAATTAATAGATATGGAAATTATTCTTTGTGTCCTAATGAGCCTTTGATCGTTGCTAACTAGAAAATGGTGCCCAAGAAATGCATAGACCTTTTTGTGCTGGGCTTTTAGCCCTTAGCTTAGGTTCTCTTCCATACTTAACCCTTTTTTTTTTTTTTTTTTTTATCAAAACGAAAATTGTGGCTATAAAAAACTATTTGTCATTTTAATTCATGCATGCCCAAGCAGCTAATTTTTGACAGCTGGGTGGATCATGTTTTAATTTACAACTGGTTGGTTCTTTGGAAGTTCATCATATACAATCTATTGTCCATTTCCCCATTTTTGTTTGTTTAATGCCACATTTGGGATTATTATTAGTGTCTTCTTATTTACTTTTGTATCTTTAGGAATTTATTTTAATGTTTTCCAAATTACCTTTGTTTCATGCTTTTCTTGTGAATGACATTACAGGTATGCAAGTAGCATTGAAAACAAGCGGGCTGATCTATTTGATGGACCTAGTGGTGAAGAGGGGTTTGGTAATGAGAATGGTCTGCTGGCTTCATGTAAGCATGTGGCCTGCTACTTGATACAGTTACAAACATATCTATCTCTTGGATTGGTTTTCATCACTATTGTGTGAGTCATAGTCTCATATATATAGTCACCATGGTCCCATATAAGTGTGCGACCAGTAACAAATGCCAATCTTAGGCAGCTATGTGAGTTGTAAAGGCAAAAAGGAAAGGTTTGGGGTCCAGTCCAGCCCCCTACAGGCACAACCATGTGGATTAAGGTGGACGGAAAATGGGTATAATCAGATGATGGTAACTGCTGATATAAAGGACCTTAATTTTTATAGTTACCTGCAGAAATTTTGTGATAAGTTGGGTCACATGTCAAGAAACGAGAGAGGGAAGGAGGGTGTGCCTCATCCATATGAGTGGTTTGGACTTATCTGATCCTAAATTACAGATTTGTGAATTGCAATTGTGGGTGCTCTTGAAAATTTTCAATATGTATGTATTGGCTGCCCTCACCATGTGCACCCCCTTGTGAGATGAGGATCCAAAGATCACTGTGAGACCTACATGTATGCAAAATTTCAAGTCCGTTCAGTCATCCTAACCCCTTGATCTATTGCCCTCAAGGTTAACGATTTTAGAAGGCATCTTTTTTAGGACTTATCTGATCCTAAATTACAGATTTGTAAATTGCAATTGTGGGTGTTCTTGAAAACTTTCAATAGATATATGTATTGGCTGCCCTCACCGTGTGCACCCCCTTGTGGGCCCACATCAATTCGTGGGGAGAGGTGAGGATCCAAAGATCACTGTGAGACCTACATCTATGCGAAATTTCAAGTCTGTTAGGTCATTCTAACCCCTTGATTCATTGCCCTCAAGGTTACCGGTTTTAGAAGGCATCTTTTTTAGGATTTCAATCCAATGGTAACAGTTGGATGAGTGTCTAATTTGGGCTTGTGCTAATTCATTGTGGGTAGTGAGTATGAGGGTATTGGAATGATCATAGGGGGTCCCACATGCTATAAAACAGAGGGTGCTCACCTGAGGATTTCCCAGTATGGATATATATCCCATGCTGAATGCTCGGGGTATATTCATCAAAGTGTTATGGTTATTAGTTTATATTGTTTGCATAATTTTGTTCCCAACTTACGTATCTCTGATTGCAGATTCCATGTAAATTCTAAGACGTTAATACTATGTTATTATCGTGCAGCTATGACCAATCAGCAGCTAATTGATCGAGGAAACCACATGATGGATGAGACTGATCAAGCTATTGATCGGACCAAAAAGGTTAACTTCTTGCCTCAGAGACCAATATTACCAGCCTAAATAATATAGTGTGGCTGTTGTCAGAGGGCTGATGATTTTCAATCTCCTTTTTTTTTTACATCATCATTTTAAAAGTTACATTTTCTTGAATGTATATTGATTGTTGAAGGATCTTAAGCTTTATTTTCAGTTCAGAATTTGTAAGGTTGTACTGTCACTTTTCCCTTTCATGTTGCCACAAATCTCCATATATATATATATATTTAATTGCAATCTGTTAATGCATGTGACTTTGGATTATAGGTTGTTGAAGACACTATAAATGTTGGAGCGGAGACAGCAGCAGCTCTTAAGAATCAGGTCATGATTTGTGAGATCCAGAATCCTAGTTTCTTTGCCACTGGATAATCATTAACATTCCTCCTATTTCGTCAAGTCATAAGGGTGGTTTTCTTATATTTTCCTACAATGCTATGCTGATTAAAACTTTTTATTAGTTATTTTTAGACAGATCAAATGAGTAGGATTGTTAATGAGCTGGACTCCATTCATTTCTCGATAAAGAAGGCTTCTCAGCTGGTCAAGGAAATTGGTAGACAGGTCAGTGTTTTCAAATATCTAACTCTTCTTATTGTATAAATTCCTTTTCCTCTAATAGTGTTTTTTTTATGTCGTCTTTACTCATTTCCTTTGGTGATAATGTTGATGATTCTTTAGGTTGCAACTGACCGATGTATCATGGCCTTTCTCTTCCTGATTGTTATTGGTGTGATAGCCATCATCATTGCGAAGGTATGATTTCTCTTGACCAGCCATTATTTTACAGTAACATAATTGGTTTATCTTAGGAAGTACTGCACTTGCACTTTATTTTGACTTTCTGCACACTTATATGGCTTGTACTGCTGGTGGGGAATGATACTTCCAACTTGAAGACCCAGGGATCGTTCCTTGGGCATATGTGTGACAGTAAGGTGCCAACATCCCTCAAGCAAGAGTGTGTTGGCCACTGTATGACTTGTAATTTATCTTTTAGATATTACCTTTTATATTGGATTGCCAAGCATACTCAAAATTATGTTGGCTTTTGGATGTTCAGATTGTGAACGCAAAGAACAAGGACATTCGGGATATTCCGGGGCTAGGCCCTCCGGCACAAAATCGTAAACTTCTTTGGGACCTGAAATAGAGGTGCACCAAAACACCATAAAAAGGCTAGCTGATTCTTTCACCACTGAAAGTTGCTGAAGTCTGATTGGATGAGGTGCTGCTTTTCATCTGCTTCAA
This sequence comes from Umbellularia californica, assembly GCA_028538565.1. Lineage (NCBI taxonomy): Eukaryota > Viridiplantae > Streptophyta > Magnoliopsida > Laurales > Lauraceae > Umbellularia > Umbellularia californica. The sequence continues at coordinate 20,506,110 of JAPQWN010000005.1, read as the reverse complement.
TACTGGTTCATCAACTTCAACTCTGATGGTCTAAGTGGTTTTCTTGTCATGGCTTGAAGTTTTTTCCCTTGTTATTTATTATTATTTCTTTAAATTCTTTTGTGAGAAAAGACAATAGATTCTGGAGTGAGTGAAAACATGACCTGACGCAGGTGATGATACCATGGTACTTTTCTCATTTAATTGGATAAGCTGGTTATTTGGGTCATTTGTTAATTTCATCAATTAGACTTGGTTATCAATGCTCAGCGTTAGTGAAATGGATTTGGGGAAAGCCTGCCACATCTCCATTTGTTTTTGTGCAGTCCTTTATTTTTTGAATGCTGATTAGTATGCCTCATCTGATAATTTCAATGAGATTATGCTCATGCATCTGATCTTTATACCGGTCTGCACCCACATGATATACTGCTCACTCACTTCCAATGATGCTTTCCTACCCACACATACTTCTCTACCCTGGTTTTTGAGAAACTATCATTTGGAACGGGTTGATGCTTTGATGAAAGCATCACTTGCTCGGATCCTTCACTTTTGGAGAAGGAAGTGGAATTCCTATTTTGATAAAAGAAAGTGGTCGAGAATAATCTGTCAAAATAAATGTCTGGTCAAGAAACTCTGAAATTTGTTAAATCTGCCAACATGGAGATGTTTGTTTGCTGTAATTTCCATTAATTGAGCATTCTAATATCCATAAAATTGAAGGAACTCAAGAATATTGTTGCTCATGTTCTTGCCTTTCTGCCAGCTAAGTATTACATCTCTCCAGCCTTCTTTCTACTCTCTCTCTCTCTCTCTCTCTTTTTTTTTTTTTTTTTTTTGACTACCTGAGCCATTGCAGAGCCCTGGAAGTGGAAGGAACAGAAACTGAAAAACTGTTTAGTGGCTAACGGAAGTTGGTAATAGAATTTTAAACTTGGAAGGTGCATGAAACCTACCTTTGAATCCATGGCAGTGCAGATTTTAAAGGTCCTCTTACAATCTGGTTCTGCCATGGGACTATGAAATGGATTATGTGACATACTCAAGACTCTGGAGAACCTTCAAGTCCACCTCCTAAAAGGGTCTCATGCTAAAGAGCCTTTGTTGTTCATGTTTGCATGGAATTAAATTCTTAGGAATTGTAAGAAATGTATTCCCGTCAAAGTGGCTAAAATTGAGGGGGAGAAAAGGGTCAAAACCACAAATGGCCATCAAAGAATCTCCCCTTTGATGGAAATTTGTAGTATGAGGGCCCATCAGGCCAATGAAGGGATTCACCAATTGGAGGTTCCATGTGTGCAAAGTCAACGTTCATGTTTAGGTCATGATAGGCGAACTAATTTTGAGGAAGATTATTTTCTCTTGCAATAAAGTTGTGGAAAATCTTTGTTTGCAATTGTAAATCCCCAAAAGTTTGGGCCATATGAAATAGTTATTTTGAGGATTCTTGGGCCCGACCCCAGTAAGATGTGGAAATCCTCAGCTGAAAGGAGAGAATATAAAATCCTCAAATCTTCCTCTTCCTCGTTGAGCTAAGAAAACTTGAACTCTACAAAACATCAATGAGGAAAGCCCAGTTATAGGGAAGTCTCAAATCCGTGGAATCCTCACCTGTTCCCAAATGTTTTGATCCAAATATTTTGGCCTTGGAAGTCTGATGAAGCATGAGGTTGAGTCTTTTTTTGGGCCCTCAAGTAGGAGATCATGGGCGAATCATCAAATGGCTGAAATTTCCAACAGATTGACTCATCCACAAAGTGGACTTGGGAATGACCCAGATCACCAGATTATAGGCCCCACTTGTCCAAAATCAAGGCTTGAGAAATTGCTGTACAGTGGATTGAAAGGTTTTCAGATCATTTGGGTATTCCAAGATTACCAATCAAGTAGAAGAGGATATGCACTTCTTAGATCCAGAAGAAATTCGGTTCTAGATTTGGAGAGTTTTTGCATCCCCATTTTAGACTTCAGACCCATTTACACCAATTTTTTCTTTTCATTGGCTCATTGATCTGATAGGTTCATATGAGCTTATCTTCTTGTCTCAGATTCTTATCTAGAGCCAGATTTTTCTTCAAATACTTGAAGTTGGATCTATTCCATCAGATGGGATCCATGTTGATCTGGTTTTTGGAAATGATGGAACTTCTAAGGACTCAATTGTACAATGAGAGGATTGTGCGGTCTTGTAGATTATTATTTACACATTGCATTTTTATCCATCAAAGAAAAGTGAAATCCTCTCTAGTAAAAAAAATCAATTCGGTTTTCTCCATTTCCAAAAGGAAAATCTACTGCACAAACAACGTAATAGTGAGCTACATAGGAAATCAGAATAATTTGCTTCCCTATTGCAGAATTCTGTTACCCTGCCCGCACGCACTCTTAGAAATAAAAAAAAAAAAAAATCCAATTCCATATGTACAACGAGAATAACCTATGATCAATGGAAGCCCTATAACACATACCAACACCTTTTTCAAATCAATTCCAATTTTCAGCAGCCCAACAATTATCCACCGTTGGATTGAATCACAATAAAATAAAGGGCCAGGATGTTTTTTTTTTGTTTTTTTGGGTGAAACAAGATGTTCTAATTATTGTATCCTAGGATCCACAACATGACTCTCATCAAATTTAGTGATTTGATGCATCGAGTTGGGCCTCATTAAAGAAGGGATCTATATTTGAAGAGCAAATTATTGTATATTATAAATGAAGATTTCCAAATCAATTTTGACCACTCTGTCTTCCCATGAAAATTGCTTTCCAATTCAATTCAATGTCATAACCTACTCTTCATCAAACGTTTCATAAATGACACAGTGAAGGAAAACACTCACATGTACACATGCACACTCAAAAAGGAGCATCCATACCATCACAAACGTGGGTCCCACCTTTGAAGAGCCATCTCTAAATTTCACATGCTACATGTTACATGCAGTCTAAACGCATGGTGTACAGTATGTATGTGCGAAGGTGAATATTTCCCAATAGTGAATTATATGGCTTAAGAGTTTTTCAACATGACAGATAATGAATCTGTTTGGTAACTTCACTATTAAAGTGAAATAAGGTTAATGTTCAATTTAAGAGACATAAAAATGTGAGGGGGTCATATCAAAAGTATAAAAATCCAAAGTTCCCTTATTTTTTTCTTTTATAAAGTAAAAAGGCAGCATTCTCAAGCCAGTTAACTTTACACAAGAATTAAAAAAGATTCCTTATCAAGCCACTAAAAATAAAAAGTAAAATTACACAGTATGATTAGAACATCTGATATTTTCATCTCTCTTGATTTGGGGCTCACCTCACTTCACACTATAAGTAAAGTTACGAAACATGCCTAGGGGTTGCTCAATTGTCACCAGGATACCCACCTAAGGATACCACTTTGTTTTCTTTGTGGGCTTTCTTTTCCCACTTGTGCTGGCTCTATTAGGTCATAGTCCTCTAGGTTGAGTAAAATAAAAATAAAAATGAAGGATATAAAAACAGATACGCTTAAGGGTCGGTTTGTGCAGTGGGGCTTTCTGCGAAAATGGGTAGGAGACAGGACACCGGAACATCTCGTTTGGTGCAGCGATGGAATCCTCGTTTCAAATTTTCGTTTGACTTTTTTTAGAAGCCCTTTTCCGCGGCAACCAGCGCCATATATATCCGACCAAAGGGGATGAGAAGGCAAGGGCCGCAGAAGAGGAAACTCGCGGCTATGCACAACGGACCCTAATAAAGAAAAAATAAAGAAAAGCCCATGGGAGAAAGAGAAAAAAGGAGGTAGGCGCATGTTAAGGCAGTGCGCACCCAGCGTATTGTAGGAGGAGGAGAGCGTTTAGTATTTGAAATTCAAATGCTCTCCAAATCAAACCATCGACCAATAAATATAAATCCCTAAAAAACCTCTTCTTGCTTTCAACCCAACGTTCGTTTTTCTCCAAACATCTCTCAATTCTCAAATTCAAATCTCAATCTCTCTAAACCCTAAAACCTTCAATCTCTGTCTCTCACTCTCACTCTCACAGCGATCGATCACGATCAGATCTCTGCTTGCATACAAAGAAAGAGGTTTCCTTCTTACAACTCCAATCTCTTCTTTATGATGTTTGCATGCTCTTGAATTGAATTTTATGCGATTCCATCTTGAGATTCGCACTTGCAAAGCGATCTCTTTACCTCTTGTCAAAATTATTCCTCATTTGTCATTTTTTTTTCTTCAAAATTTGAGTATGTAGATGTTCATGTTAGTGCATTTCCGATCTTGTTTGTTGGGATTTTAGCTAAAAATGAAGATCTTGAATGATATGGAGGGATCGTGATGTTAGGTCCTGTTTGGATGCACCCGAATTGCATTTTTGAAATCGCGATTTTGTGTGGAAAAGGATGCATGCATTTCGGGGAAGGGGTTTCAGTGGAGAATTGTCGCGCATGGGGCTGATTAGGAATGTAATTTGTGTTGAAATGTTTGGATTTCATAGGGATAGGAATGCAGGATTACTGGTAATCTTCCTAAAACCATATTTGGATTCTTGGAACTCAGTTTCCTACACTTTTTTTTTACCTGTAATTTGTTACGGAAAGGATGGAAAATATATCATCATTTACACTAAAAATGAGTTACCTGCACTTGGTTTATGAAGATCCAAATAGGTCTTCAGGTGTATGGCTCTAATTCAAATTAATAGTGTAGACAGTAGGGTTTGCCTGCAATTTGAATTCCTATCAGAAAATGAAGGTGTGATTAGAAGAGATCTCGGTCGATTTTATTTCATTAGAGATTAGAGCAGAAATGAAGAACACTTGACCTCTTACATGATACAGTCAGACATATCATCTAGAATTCCCTGATCTTAGAAGCATCATAAGAATTCTATGGTCCCTTGTCTTCTTTGAGTTTAGGAGACATGGGGAGGCTGTACATACCTACCTTATTCATTGTTGGAAACCTAAGATGATGCTTTTAGTTTTAGAGTCAATTTTCTGTTTGTTTCCCCTTGACCGCGTCTTTAAATGATCTGTTTTTTTTTTTTTTTTTTTTTTATCTTTCCTTCCATTTTTTTTTTTTTTTTGTAGTATTGATTCTTGGGGAATGAGAGAAATCTCTCATTACATGGTTTTTGTGGTGACGCTCATTCGTTATCTATCAAATGAATGTGAAGGTCTTGATTTAATGTAAATATGTGCATTTCATTCTCTTAAGTTGTATGGAAGTATATTATGATGGTGGATGCCGTTTGTCTACATTGAAAGTGTGGCTTTTCTTACCAAAACGATTGTCTCTTGCAGAGAACATTGCTTTCACTATGTCAAATCTTCCCAAAGAGCAGCTGACACAAATGGAGACGACTTGTGGGTCTCTTTTGTATGAACTTCAGGTTTCTTCTAAGCTCCTTGTGATCTCTGTTTTGTCTAGAAGAAGCATATGTATTCTTCCTTGATAGCGGCCGCAGTTACAGTGGTTGCAATAGATTGTATGCACCGACATTGTTTTTCCCCTAATTATTGTTACCACTTTCTGTTGGATAGATTATATGGGATGAAGTGGGAGAGTCTGATGCCGAGAGAGACAGACTGCTACTGGAGCTAGAACAAGAGTGTCTAGAAGTATACAGAAGAAAGGTTGACCAGGCAAACCGATCAAGAGCTCAACTTCGGCAAGCAATTGCTGATTCTGAAGCAGAGCTTGCAGCCATTTGTTCCACGATGGGTGAGCGACCAGTGCATCTGAGGCAGGTATGTCTCAATGTCTGTAACTTTTTACCAAAAAATGGGGAATTTAATTGTTAGTTCTTGAACCACATTTTTTTTCCAAAAAAGAAAAAAAGAAAAAAAGAAAAAGAAAAAAAAAAAGAGAGGATCCATCATTTTATGAGTGTCCCTCAGTTATTGAAGAGTTCTTATTTTTCATCTTGAATGTATGACATTTAAGTTCATGTTTCAGGCAGAACAGAACACAGGATCCCTGAAGGAAGAGCTTAGGGCCATTGTTCCACAAGTTGAGGAGATGCGTAAGAGGAAAAATGACAGATTGAATCAATTTAAAGAAGTATTAGAGCAAATTCAAAAGATCTCGAAGGAAATTTTTGGGCCGGGAGACTACAAACCGTCCAACTTTGTTGTGGATGAAACTGATTTATCCATGAGAAAACTTGATGAATTACACGGCCACCTTCTCGTGCTCCAAAAGGAAAAGGTATGCCCTTGTCTTTCTTTCTTTTATTTTTCAAATCATTGAGCCCTCTTGATTGCAATGCTATTTCCTATAACAATTTTCTTTATGCTTTCCCTGCAGAGTGATCGCTTGAAACAGGTTTTGGACCACATAAGCACATTGAACTCTCTGTGTATCGTTCTTGGTATGGATTTCAAGCATACAGTTGCTGAGGTTCATCCTAGTTTATATGAAAACGAAGGATCAAAGAGTATCAGTGATGATACAATTGAAAGGTTGGCAGTTGCAATACAGAGATTCCGAGAAATTAAGATACAAAGAATGCAGAAGGTAAGTTATGAAGCGAAGATTTTATTTAGCTTTTGATGCTCTAAGCATCCCTTATCTCACCTTGTTAAAATGTGGCAGCTTCAAGATCTAGCAACTACTATGTTGGAGCTCTGGAATTTGATGGATACACCAATTGAGGAGCAGCAGATGTTTCAAAATGTCACCTGCAATATTGCTGCTTCAGAACATGAGATAACGGAGCCTGGAACTCTTTCTGAGGACTTCATTAATTATGTGAGCCTTTTATTTGCTGTTTTTCTTTTCCAACATATGTTGTGTGCAAATTAAAATAGAAATAAATTTGTGATGCAGGTGGAGGCAGAGGTTTTGAGGCTGGAAGAGCTGAAAGCAAGCAAGATGAAAGAGCTCGTTCTTAAGAAGAGGTCAGAGCTAGAGGAGATATGCAGGCGAACACACTTGGTTGCAGAAACAGACACTTCTATGGAATATGCTATTGAAGCTATTGAGACAGGTATGAGCCTGAATGAAACCATTGGTATGGGCGATGGCGGCTACTAGATGTTGCTTGGCCTTTATCATTTCATGTTTTTATTAGTGATCATGGGACATGGGATTGCATTTACTTCTGTTGAATGATGCCGCCCTCTTCTTTGTAGGAACCATTGACCCCTCCTGTGTCTTAGAACAACTTGAGACTCAAATTGCTAAGGTGAAAGATGAAGCTTTTAGCAGGAAAGAAATTCTTGAAAAGGTCGAGAAATGGCTCGCTGCGTGTGAGGAGGAGAGCTGGCTTGAGGAATATAACAGGGTTAGGCATTTGGATTTTTTGTGTTCATCATCATAAGTGAATTAGTATTTCTTTCGATCCTCATCCTGTTGAAGAGAGATATGATTGCTGTTGCATTTGGTACTTCAGGATGATAACCGTTACAATGCTGGAAGAGGCGCACATCTTACACTGAAGCGTGCTGAAAAAGCACGTGCTTTAGTTGCCAAACTCCCAGGTACACACCTGTTATTACTTCACTGACCAATGTTAGGAATTATGATGCTTGTGTCTATCAATTTCCTTTGGTTTTAGCGGTTTACTTTTACCTCCTTAGTTTGTATAAACTGCTGTTATTTGTTTTGTGCACTGCATCTGGTGCAGCTATGGTGGAGGCATTGGCATCCAAAACCACAGCATGGGAGAAAGAAAGAGGTGTTGGCTTCAACTATGATGGAGTAAGTAATGTATTCTAAGTTTTTTATTTTCGTTTATTCTAGTATGCTAGTAGTAGTGTCTGAAGTTGGTTCTATTTTTTCCCCACATGCAGATTCGTCTTCTTTCAATGCTTGAAGAGTATAGCATATTAAGACAGGAGAAAGAGCTGGAACAACGGAGGCAGCGGGTATGGCCTTGGATTTGGGACGTTAATGGGTTGGGTTTGTGTCGGGTCCAGGGTGACCCAACTCCAATTAAGTTTATACAGCTGGACCCCTGCCCTACTCTGATTGACCCTAGTGGACTCGGACCCAACACCATATATGATTCAGAATCACTATGACTAAAAAAAAGTGTTGTAAGGACTCAAATGGTGCAACCTGGTTGCAGCAGCAATGAGCTGCCAATACTTGTGGTGCATTCTTTTGCTTGTCTGTGTTATATAAAAATATTACTAATGTGTTAATCTCTTAATTTGTATTTTATGTAATATATCCTGTTGCATAAATATCACTTGGGCAACTGGATATTGCGGTGAGGAGTGAGGACCTCAATTGGACCCAAACCCAGACCCCATTACCAGTCAGGTCCAAAAGAGGGTCCATAGCCAGATTTTACAGGTCTGAAACTTTGGGTTACCAGGAAAATGGAGGTATATTGGCATCCCTACTTGGGGTAAAATTTTTAATCTATCAATAAGAAATTTAAATTATATGGCCTAAACATGCACAATCTTTGAATGCAGGATCAAAAGAAGCTTCAGGGGCAGTTGATTGCAGAGCAGGAGGCACTTTTTGGGTCGAAACCAAGCCCTTCCAAGCAAACAAGTTCCAAAAAGGTTCCCAGAGTTTCCACTGGAAATGCTAATAGGAGATTATCTCTTGGTGGAGCATCGCTACAACCTCAAAAACTTGATTCACACCATGCAAAACATGGTTCAGCCATGGCTACTCCTGCATCACGCCCAATCAGAAAGGATGATGGTATGACAGCTTTAGCTGCTGGTAAGTGGATGTGAACTCCTAAGACAGTAATTTATTCCAAATTTGCTCGTGCATATTCTTCAGTTCACATGCTTTATAAGCTCTACTTGTCCACTGAGAAATGTTTTTCCTGTAACCGTGTACTTAAAAAATTGTGCAGGCAGAAAAGGCCTGGATGTTGTAGACCTCCCACTAAAAAAACACCCCTCCAATGCGATAAGTGCCTATGAAACCGAAGTGACTATGATTCGTCAGCCCTTCTCTCCTGTTACTGCATTCTCTTCTCAAGCCAATGTGGCCAATGCTCCGGAAGAGCTGAGTATTGCACATAACAAGGCTCCAGTGAAAGTGGGTCTGTCTAACAACATGCTATCCACAACACCCTCCAAGCAGATGTTTGTTACCGATGAAGAGAACAGGAACCCCATGGCAACTCCCATGCCAGCACCCAGAACCCCCTCAACAGTTTCTGCAGCACCCATGCCAACAACCACCACTCCTGCTGCAGTTTTAGTACCTTTTGGAGCTAGAGTTACAGATATACCACCAGCAACCCCCAAGGAGATGCCAATTCCAGCACCAGCAACTCCTTCCACTGTTTCTGTCCCTATGCAGACTTCTATGACCCCTGCAATACCTTCAATTCCTTTTGAAACAAGGGCTTCGGAGATGGAGGAAGATATAGAATATTCGTTTGAAGAGAGGAGACTTGGTTTTATTGTCCCAAGAACGCATCTGAAGCCAGTTCATCTTTGAATGAACTCTTGAAGTTGATCTTCTGCTCTTTGTGATCCATTAGTAGTGAAGTCAACTTGTAGCTGGCATTGATAATCAGTGTATAGTTGACAGGTGATGATCATGAGTGGAAATTGTAATTGGCATTTTACAACGGCCTGTTTTTTCTTGGAAACAATTAGGTTGATATCAAAATATTTCACTTCTTTTGTGTGTATTTTGCACTTGTGAAATTGTACGGTGTGATCCCTAAACGGCAATGAAAGTATAGAGGAGCCCTTTGAGTTCATGTTTGTGGGCCCAATGACTCGGTAACCGGACAATTGTAACTGTGTAATAAAATCCTTGAACTCAATTGTGAGAGCCACATAGAGATGATCCGAACAGTTCAAGATGATTTCATCCCTGAAGTGCTACATCCTTAAATTTCAGCTCAGAATCCGATCGTGCACATGAAGGAAAGAATTGTGAGATGTCAGCGGTGATTCGACGTTGGTGCCCAATCATGGTTCCATCACGTGCTCAATGGGATGGTGGGATCCACTCCTCTTGAACTGAAATTCGACAATCTTGCTCCACAGGGGATGAAATCCATCTTGACTGGTCTAGATTATTTTTATTTGGATCCCGTAATGGAGTTTCAAGATTTTGTTATACGCTTTTATGTAATAGCTGTGATAGAGGATATGGACTCGAAGATTTCACCTTAGTCCATGGACCCACTTCTACACATACTCTAGGATGATGAAGCAAAGGATTTAATGTCAAAGGGGGCCTAAAAAATAAATGGCTAAGATCAATTCGAGCCAGTTGGTGCGATAATTAAGACTATTGGATCAAGTTTTTATTCAAGGCATGTGTTATATTATTTGTAGCGCACTATGCATAATTGGTGGATGCATTGTTCCTGACAAGGTAATTTGTATTGCTTTGGTGGTGCCATCAGTTACTCTTTGATCATGATATAATACAACACTAATGTTCATATCAATCTTAGGAGTCCAAAGCATTTGGTATTCCAAATTCTAGACCATTGGAATGGCTTTACTGTAGCTGATTTTTGAAATGCTGTTTGACAAAATCTCAGAAATTGAGTAGGCAAATGCACATTTGAAACTGTCAAACAGCCCAACATCCACTAAAAAATTTTCCCAGTGCCAAAACGATAGTCCGGGGAAATTTTGTTTACCAACAGTTGTTTAGGACCCATGCTATGGGTTGATTCTAATGTACGTCAATCATAATGGTAACATCAACGTCTTAATATGAATCATAGGTGGACCAAATATTAGTACGATATGATGATGATAACAATATATGTCAAGCCACCAAAGCTTATTCGGTGATTCATGACCTAACAGAACCTAAGATCGGTTCTTCTCCCCTCCCATCCTTTATAGGATAAATGAACTACTTTCCTTCAAGACATACCTCAACTCAAGTTCTAAAACCATCCAACAGTAAGGGCCTATTTATTTACAATTGTTGTACCTAGAAAATTCTAAATTCCCTCTTTGAAAGCTACGAAATCACAAAGTTGATTCCATGAGATGTCTCTTCTACTTTCATTTGATGAAATTATGAGAATTCCAACTTTTTGAATGCTAGCGCTTGAGCATTTGGACTTCTACTTGGGAATGGCACTTGAAGAATACCAAATTCTCGTGGACAATTGTTTTAAGGATTATTCTTGTAAAACGAAATTGAAGACATGGACAAGTTTTTTCAGAATTCTTATAACAAGAAATCAAAGACATAGGAATACATAGTTAAATAAGCTCCTGTCAAGGATACGAAATAGAAAATATAGATGGAACCTTGACTTTGCAACATTTGAAGGTGGTGGTTTTAGAAAAAAAAAAAAAAAAAACATTTGAAGGTGGCTATTCATTCGTCATCTACCCTTGATTCACTCTGCACTGTAAATTAAAGACATCAAAAACTTATTCGATTGTGATTTTTATATATCCACCTTCAGAACCAACTCGAGACAATTTGAGGCCTAAAGCAACAATTCTAACTGAGGCCTCAAATTATCTTTTTTTTCAAAAAGTTTTGAGCATTCGGATTCATATTTTCTAATAGATACATTTATCTCTTCTTTTTTTTTTTTTTTTAGGCTATCGGAGGGTTCCCAATTGTTTGGGCTAGACTAATCCCTTCAAGCCCAGAGGAAAGCCGGGTAAACTCCCCTGTAGCCTTAGCGTGGTGATGCAGTTTCGAATCTACAACCTCTGGGTGCAAACCATGGTCCTAGGCCAACTGAGCTAATATATATATATATATACATTTATCATTAATAAATTATAACTAATAATATTTATAAATAAAATGAACACTAACTATAATAAACATACAATACGAGCATGGAATTAAAAAAATCTTAAAATCATAAAACAATAGAACCTGATTTAGTGACTTATCATTATTGGCCATAAAGATTGTAGATGTAGATGAATTTCGAATTTGATCCAGCTTTTTCATTATGAAAAAAAAAAAAAGGATTATATTTGAGTTAGTGGGTTATGATTAACATATTTTATAAAAAAGACTCACATATATTATCAGAATATATTCACATATTATTAAAAAGAAGACAAAACTATACCAATAAATCTTTAAAGAAGATTACTTTAGAAAGGAAAAAAAATAATTATAGAGAAAGGCAATCTATGAGAGAAACAGAGGGTGAGAGAGTAAAGAGTATGTGAGATGTAAAAGCGTCGGTGGAGAAACGTTCATTTCAAAAACTTCACTGGTGAGGTGGCAACGAGGTTGTATTGAGATTTGTTGAGATTTAAAAAGACACTGTGTATAGAAAAAGAAGGATGACACTTGCTTTAATGCTTTGTTTAAATCTAAAAAGAATAAGATGGCTTTAATGAGATGTGATACTAATTACTATTATGGGGCCTTGGGAGAAAATAAAAATGACAGTTGCTTGAATACTTTTTTAGAATTTGAAAAAATGATTTTCTTGGGGCCTTATTTTTTGGAGGGCTTGTTTGTGGTAGGTTGCGGCTTTATATAGCTTCTAGATGTTGAAGAGGCAAAGTGATATTTTTGATGTCAACATGTTCATTGATCCACCGCCAATGGTAGGATATGAGCCTCCTCTCCATCCATATACAAGCCCATAACCTATATTCAAAGTTGAAGGGTCAACCTTTGTGGTACCCGCCAACAAACCTTCCAACGATGTCAGGATATTCCATTGGGCAAAAGATGCCTTGACTTCATCTCGACCTGGGGATTTTGTCAGTGTAAGGCAAGCCGGACTTCAAACCCTACAGTCATCAATCCCACAATATGATAAGAATATGGGCTATAATCTTAAGAATCCTGCTGGATTAGGGCTAACTTAAGGGATACTGGTACCTTACATTGGTATGACGAAAAGGCAAAAAGAACAAATTGAATGGAAGCACCGGTCGGTCAGGTATTGGGTACACACCCTACCAAAATATACCAAGAGTCACAAAAAGCTTCAGGGCAAAAACTGTGGCATTCACCAAGGAATACGATTCTCATGATTCTTGGGAGACAGATTTACAAGATCTGGCTGATTGGAACATCTTTCAGTACGAGGAAGAGGCTACTAATAGTAATGACACAGCATCCCAGGTCACCGATCACTACCAGTCAGAGTCAGGTGAAAGCCAAGACCCTGCAACCGTGGCCCTTAGGATCATTTGGTTCTAAACGTACAAACCACTGAGCCTTCAAAACCGAATCCTTGGAAAGGGATCAGGCCTTGATTTAAATCTCCAAATGATACCCCAGAGGGATTGGTGGAGTTGGAAGATTCCGAAAATAATGTGGAAGAGCCTCCTCCCAACCCTCCGACTGAAGATCAAGTGCAAGAAGTAAATCTGGGAACCCCAAACAATCCTCGCCCTACCTTTATAAATGCTCATATTAAAGGAAAGGAATTAGAGGATTTTGTGTATATCTTGCTTGAGTTTGTGGATTGTTTTGCATGGACTTATGGAGAAATGCCCGGATTGGACCCAGAAATTGCTGTGCACAAGTTGAATATCTAGAAAGATATTAAACCAATAAAACATGCTCAACGACGTACTAAGCCGGAGGTCATGGAAAAGATTGAAAAAGAAGTACAAAACCTTCATGATGTTCAATTTATTCGGGAAGAACAACATCCTAACTAGTTGGCCAATATTGTCCCCGTTACAAAGAAGTATGGGCAAATCAGGGTGTGTATCGATTTCCGAGATCTAAATAAGGCATGTCCGAAAGATGATTTTCTGCTGCCTATCCCCGAAATCATGTTTGATAATACGTTCAGATATGAGAGGATGTCATTCATGAACGGGTTCTCGGGATATAACCAAATCAAGCTGTCCTCAGAAGATGAGAAGCACGCCTCATTTAGGACACCATTCAGGGTATACTGTTATACAGTCATGCCTTTCTGCCTCAAGAACGCAAGAGCCACATATCAAAGAGCTGTGATAAAAATCTTCCAAGATATCCATTAAAAGCAAGAAGAAGAACACTCATCTTGATGACTCACGCAAGGTCTTTGAGCGATCGTGGAAGTTCAAATTGTGTATGAATCCTCTCAAATGTTTCTTCGGAGTATCTTTAGGAAAGTTCCTCGGATTTGTAGTACCCAAAGGAGGAATCGAGTTTGATCCAATCAAAGCCAATGCAATACTAGAGATGCCTCCACCAAAACCTCTAAAGAACTCAGAGGCATAGAAGGCATATTGGCCTACATTAGGAGATTCATCTCTAACTTATCCGGCAAGTGCAGAACCTTCTCTCATCTGATGAAGAAAGGGGTTGATTTTGTCTGGGACAAGGAATGCGATGAAGCCTTCAAAGATATCAAAAGGTATTTGACCAATCCACCTATACTGTTAGCTCTAAGTCAAATAAACCATTCATCCTGTACACAAGGGCTTTAGATCATTCTTTGGGCACTATGCTAGCTCAAAACACCAATGATGGCAAAGAAGTGGCTCTTTACTACCTATCTCGAATATTAGTGGGGGCAGAGCACAAATACAAATTAACCAGCTGAAAAAGAATGCCTGGCTCTTATGTTCGTGGTACAAAAGCTCCGACACTACCTACTGTTAAATACAGTATATCTAGTGTCCCAGAATAATCCACTGAAGGTATTGATGACAAAGGTTGGTTCTCTGAACGATCGGCTAGCCAAATGGTTTATATTATTGTCATGCTATGATATGAGATATACACTAGCAAAGGCCATCAAAGGGCAGGCCTTGGCAGATTTTCTAACTGAACATCCTTTATCAGAAGATTCCGAATTCAAAGATGACTTTCCAGATGAACCAGTATTCTTCGTCGAAAAGATCATTAAACATACTGTTGATCCCGATCTTCATTGGATCATGCACTTTGACGGAGCCACGCGGACTAATGAATTTGGTGAAATAGTGTCAGGAGTTGGAATTATCTTCTGCAGTCCAGAAAGAGTATATATACCTCACTCCTTTTCATTGTTGGAACCATGCTCTAACAACACGACTGAATAAACGGCTCTAATTATGGGGTTGGAATTAGCACTGGAGTCCGGCATTGATATATTGGCAGAATATGGCGATTCCTAGTTGATCATAAAACAAATGAATCTCGAATATGAGGTAAGAAAGCCAAACTTGGTCCCTTACCTCAATAAAGCTCAAAAGCTCAAAGACCAGTTGACGTTGATAGAATTCCATCATATACCAAGACGTGAAAATGTCAAGGCAAATGCTCTAGTAGGACTAGCTGCTTCAATGGCCTTATTGGAGAATGGTACGGTGGAAATCACCATCACAGAACGGAATTTATTACCACCCCTTGATACTTACCAAGCTGTAGCCGATTGCTTTCAAGTCTCGTGAAGTAAAGCTCCTTTGTATGAAAATTCATTTAGAGAATGGATAGAATTCTTCATCGACTACATCCTACATGCCATTCTGCCCGATAATATTAAAGATCGAACTAGTATCCAGATGCGTGCATCGAGATATTATTATGATCTTGCATCCAATACTTTATATCGAAGGTCATTCGATGGAGTTTTGCTACAATGCCTATCCCAAAAGGAAGCTGAAGAGGCATTAAGAGAAGTCCATGCAGGGCTATGTGGCGCTCATCAGGCTAGACCGAAATTACATGACTAGACACAAAGGTTGGGATATTACTGGCCTACAATGATTGCAGACTCCATACAGTTTGCCAAAAAGTGCAGAGAATGCCAAATTCATGGTGATTACATATATCAACCGCCAACTTATCTTCATCCCACAACAGTGTCTTGGCCTTTCGAAGCCTGGGGTATGGACATCATCGGAAAAATTTATCCTCCATTGGACAAGGGTCATCATTTCATTCTAGAAAATGGGACCCAGTTCAGCAACAGTGAATTTTACAGATTTTGCGATAAGGATGGTATTCATTGCTGCCCTTCAACAACATATAATCCTGCAGCAAATGGATTAGCAGAAGCTTTCAATAAAACCATCTAAAGAAAATGGTTTCTAGTGACAAGAAGTCATGGGGAACAAAACTTCACGAAGCTCTCTGGGCTTACCAGACCACAGTCAGAGGTCCAACTAAATCAACTCCATTTTCTCATGTCTACGGATGTGAAGCAGTCATACCCCTAGAAACTCATTTGTCTTCACTTAGGGTGGCGATTGCAGAAAAGATCACAAATGGTCAAAATGTTGAACTAAGACTTCGAGAGTTGAAAAGTCTTGATGAGAAAAGGCTTACAAGCAGATAAAGCATTGAAATCTATCAAGCTCGCATGGCGAGATCTTTTGACAAGAAAGTGCGTGAGTGAGCCTTCAAGAAAGGAGATTTGGTCCTTGCAGTTAGAAGACCTATGATCCTCACCTACAAATCCAAAGGAAAGTTCGAACTTAAGTGGGAAGGATCTTACGAGACAAAGTCTACTCAAATGGTGCATATGATGTCCTCACTGTTGAAGGCGAAAGGTGTATGATGCTTATTAATGGAAAGTTTCTTAAACGTTAATATTCCTAAGTATTTTCAGATTCATTCTCTTCGGTTAAGGATGGTACCTCAAGTCTTCCTAACTAAAACTACATTTGTCATTTGGCCTTTACAAACACAGACCCCATTTGACCTTCAAAACTTCCTTTATTTGATTTCAAAGAATCAAGGCCGAACCCCGACTAATGCCCCTACAAGGCCCTGGCTAATGTTCATTCTACTTGACTAACTTCAAAGTCAAATTTATTTAACCCATACCCCGGCTAATGTCCCTACAAGACCTCGGCTAATGTCTATTTCCATCCGACTTCATTATGATTTATTTTTTTTTTTAGTGAGTCATTTGAATCTGAAAATCAAAATCATACATCCATTCCATATCAGAAAACCATGGAGTCAGATATGCAAAACTGGCACTTTCATTGATAAACACTTTCGAAGGAAATTCCGTGTACACATTCAGTTACATCAATGGGTGACAAAAGAGAGAAGATAGTCTAGCTGTCATAAAAGGATTGACACCTGGCATTGAAGTCTTCTACATGCCTCCTCAATGCTTCTTTATTCACTACAATGTATCTTTGCACTTGGAGCTGATGTCACACATCCACCACCTGGGGAGGATTCTAGCCCTCCTATAGCAGCAGTTGTGGCGTCTCAAGATTGGTCAGAGGTCACCAAATATGCTGGCTTGGTTTGTGCATAAACTCGTCAAGAAGCTTGATTAGAGAGCTTCTTCTTTCTTTCAAGAAGGAGAAAGAGCACAAACCCCAGTATGCCATATTTTGTGGGGTGATGTTAGCAAAAGGTCAATGCAATCCGGCGGGCATCCCCGCAGGCATATAGGGAACTAGTCAACCCACACATTATCATGTCCTGTGGGATGAAAACAAGTTTTCCGCATATGCATTGCAAATTTTGACCAATAATTTGTGCTACACATACACTCGGTGCACTCGGTCTATTTCTATAATTCCGTCTGTGCCTCAAGCACACTTGTTTGCTGTCATCCCAAGTAGGTATGGCTGAACTTAATGCTAGAACAGAAGAGCCCCCTCGGTGGGTGTGTTTGGTGAGAACAGTGGTAATTTCTCCACTAGCATCAGTAAATGAAAAGGCAATGTGTTCAATGGAGTGACGTCCTTTACAACCACTGTTATCATCAAAAGCGTGGCTAGACTTCTGCAAAGATCCTCGATCCCTGTCGCTCCAAGCGCCGCTAAGTAGGAGAGTCCACTTATCCCTGGTGATGTTGTCTATATTCCGAGAGATGTGCTCTATTCTGGCATGGCTTCTTCGCGTTATACTGCGAGGAGGGGCTTGTGCAGGTTTAGCAACCGGAACCTGTGGAGCCTCAATAACAAGTTGCTTGCCTTTGGCAATGGTAGCAGCATTAGCAGTAGAGGAGGAGGATGCAACATTCTTATCTGTTGAAAAAAAATGTTAGATTACAAAATCTAGCAAAATTTTAGCAGCACCTCTCCTCACTTTGATGGCGGGCAGAAAACCTAGAGGAAAGAGATGTACTTGGTTTTCAACCTCGGCAGGGCAACAAGTGCGCGCTCAGAGATTCTTGAACCAAGGTCTTCGGTCAAGCACGGCAGCAAGTGCGCGCTAAAAACTATATAGAGACATGCATGAAAATGGATGAATGCAAAAAAAATAAAAAATCAAATTAAAAATAGATAGCCAGCGGCCATAATTCTGCCAATTCAAATACCTAGCAGCTAAAGTCAGAAACAGGACTTGGCGGCCAATTTTTTTTACGTCCTAGTGCTCAGCGGCTAGAATTGTGCCGTTTTAGCTCTCAGCGGCCAAAGCCCAGCTGCTTCGTCAACGATCAACATCCAGGACTTAGCGGTCAATCGCCACGACCACTATCTCACTGCTTTAAGGTCTAGCGGCTAACCAAAACTTCCTACAGATTAATAGCCGTTCATCCTCAACATCCAGTGGTTAAGGCTTACTCCTCAGCGGTCAATATCTGCCTAAAGCCCCCCGGATCTAACGCAAAAAGAAGCCCGAAGACTCTGCCATTTTTTTAACTCTCTCTTCCTTCATCAGCAAGGTGAGAATCAAGTGTAGTGGACGCTTCTCTTTGAGCCTGGGCGACAGCTTCTGAAAAGTAGCCTTTGTTCTTCCCACCATGGAGGAAGGACGGAGATTCTCTTTGCTGTTTTGAAGCAGACTTCTTTGATTAATTCTTTTTCCTTAATAGTACTGGTCGTGAACTGCAAAGGCTGACCGAAGAAGCCAAATTATAGAGTTTTCGAATTCTTGTCTCTAGCGAACTCTTGAAGACAACAAACTCCTCTTCTCTCCCTTCAATGTATATCTCCTTTGTTTTGATCTCCTAAGCCTAATGACTAGGTTGTGTGAAAAATTGTAAACAACCTGCACTCAAAAGGTGAAGGAATGAAGAACCCATGTAAATAAAAATGGGGACAACTCTTCTTATGCTAGCAAACATTCGTGTGAGCCGTCTTTACATCTTTCTGTAATGTTCAAAGGATAGAATAAAAGAAGTTCCTATAGTGGAGCCTTTGTTTTATAATTTCCCCCTTTCCTCCCTTTTTGGGCGAAACAAAAGATTGGCGCCGTCTGTGAGAGTTAAGAGCTCGGTGGCTACTCCGAAAATAGAACGATGCCCAACGGCTATTCTGGAAACGAAACGACGCCCAACGGCCATCCCGAAATCACTTTAGCGGCCAAGTGTTGCGACCCCGGACCGGGTTTACGGCCCAATCCGGGATTGGGACGAAATAAGTGATGATGAAAAGATAATGATATGATTATGATATGTTTAGTGCCAATGCGTACACAGGTTTATAAGGAACGCATATTACCCGTGCACGTGATTTCCCACAAGTGTCCGCGGTGAGGATATCACAACAACATGAATATTTTGTTTAAGTGCGGAAGCGTGTCGCAAATCAAGTATGTAATTCATTTCCATAATCATAAGACTGATTACATTTGAATAACAAGCATCAGAATGAGCAATGATTATTAGCGTAACCCAAAAGTATTGTTATAGTTTAAACAAAAGATCGTTTAGTTACATTCCCCAAAAATAGAGGCCAACAAAGGCCAATATAAATAAAAACATTAACTACCAAAAGAATAGTTAACCATAACCCAAAATGTAACGTCTCTCGAGGCAATCGGACGTTTAGACAACATCATCGGCATGCTACTTAATTAACTGCTGCGGTTCTCCGACCGCCTCCTCGTGCTCCTCATCGGGGTAACCAACAACGGGACCTGAGTACCAAAGAAATGGATCAGACACGACGGTCTGGCAGGTGGATGAAAAGACATAATCATACGATAATAAAAGCATTACCTTGGAAAACATTTAAACTCGTTTAAACAATAACTTTCATAAATGAAATGAATCTTTTATTGAAAACATATTTGCAGTATAAAACATGTACAGGTATCCAAGGAATTCGGGAAACAAAAAGATGACAACCACATAAAGCTAAATCCTTTATCACCGAAGTGATAAGAGTAAGCATATCAAGGCATTGACCACAGTCACCGAAATGAGGAAGTACAACGAAATTTACATATACATATATAATATACGGGACATGACCATGGTAGCGAGCCGGGCATCAGGAACCATAGTAGCAATCCGCGGTATAGGGACAAGACCACGGTTAATAAACCGGGTAGCGGGATCCAAACTGCAGTTGACGGGACAAGTGAGGGATCTCCAAGTCGGTTGATCAAACTGGCGAGGACATCCAAGCTTGGTGGTGCCAACTCATAGGTCAAATCATATAAATCAAGACAAGTGTAAAATAAATCAAGTGCAAGAATATGATCGGGAAGACGGGGGCACTCAAGGGCACAACTATCATATCATGTCGGGCATGCATTTCGGGACTAGCAATTATCACAAGTATCTTTTTCAATGCTTGCGAGAATGACAATCACATAGTGTAAATCCCGGGTACAAGAAAATACAAATGAACTATGGGAATTTCGAACAAAATATCAAGTTCAAGATTTGTTTAAGGTGAACAGGGATCCCGTATGTCGATCTTAATAATAACTTGGTACTCTTTGAATTCAGAGACATTCCGGAATACTTATATACCTTGGAAAATACTAAAGAACTTCAATGAATCTTTGTGGTGTGGTTTTTCTTCTCACATGAACTTCGAACGTTGCCCCATGGGTCTCCCCAATACCGATGGATCCCTTTAAAAACATTTTTCGAGCTCTAAAAGTGGTTTAGACCCAAGAGGGGGTGCGCTCGAGCGGACCAAAGGGCGCTCGAGCGGACCTGGACTGCGCAAGAAACCAGGCAGGCAGTAAGGCTACCCGATATGTCCGCTCGAGCAGGCAGAATGTCTGCCGCCCGAGTTTGCAGTCAGATTGACTACTTGCTCAAGCGGCCAACATGCGCTCGAGCGGGCAGTCAAATCTGCTGCCCGGGATTTTCCATTCAGGCCTTTCTTCCTCCTTTCTCATACACATTTCACCTGCAATGAAAGGGCCTCCTTGCCTCCAATAATCACTCATCAAACATCTCAAACACCACTTAACTCCCATCAAAACTTCATTGAATCTTTACCCCCAAACATCACCTTCTCCACATTCAAACACTCCAAGACAAAAGAGAATATCCACAACCACAATGATTCATTAAGGTCTTAAACAAGAGGTAAAACCAAGAGCTATAAACTATCTTTATAAGACAATGAATGAGATAACCAACCTTTCCAAGAGCATTTATTTCACATTGAATGCAAGTAAAATAAATCATTAAATTGAAATAACAAAACCAATCATGTTTGTCATAAAAACCATTCAAAACTCAAACATCAATTCATTCCACTTGCCTCAAGGTCTTTACTCAAGAAATAAAGCTTCTAGACACTTCTCCAAGCCAAGATCACAACTACACACAAAACCCCCAAATACAAACCCTAAAATGGGTTAAACAAGGAACAAGAAGGTAAAACTCATGAAAATGAAAATGAAAGCTCCTCATAGGCTAGGAAACATAATATCAAAAGATTGGGAGGATTACTTACAAGAGGGTTTTACAAAAGACAAGATGAGCTTCAAGAAGACTCTAAGATGGGTGGCTTCCTTCTAAAAATGGTATCCTAAGCAAGCTCCCAATGAGAAGAAGAAGAAGACAACCTCTACTAACCTATTGGTGCAAGATTTGGTGGTGATTTGGAGATGGGTGAGCAAGAGGAAGATAAAGAGAGGAAAAGGAGCCCTAGCATTTTGTTAGGTTGTGCTGGCAAAAGAAGAAGGAGAAGATGGGTTCCTTTATATACAAGTTGAGTGTGGACTCCACCACTAGGGATCTTTGGAGGCTGAAATCACTACTATTGGGACCTCGAACGAAATCGACGAAGAAGGAAAAAATGATCACCATCTAGTTTCCAAAAAGTATATTTTTCGCGGGCTTCGGGGATATCAAGTTTTGGGTACAGATTTAGTGTAGAATGACTGTTTTGCCCTCAATGCTAGGAAAAATCGGGTTTTGGGGTTTCGGACGGGGACGGGATCAACATGAAAGTCGTAAGGATCAACGAGATGAGTAAAACGGGATCAAGACAAGAATTATAGGAATCTCGAGTAATCCTCCAAGTAAACGCAAGACTGACAAAAAGGAACCCCAAAGGGTCCCACTAAACACAAGACACTTAAAATCCTCCTAAGCTATATCAAGAGCTATTCTAATCCAAGCTTAGTCAAATTCCACTAATCACGCTTAGAACTAACACGCGACTTAATTAGCACTAATCGTGGACACTCAGTTCGGGGTCTTACACAAGGTCTAAAGCAAACAGAAACTAAAGACTGGCCAGTCAGCGTGAAGGCCAAGGAGACGCCATTTGGATTTTCAACTGTTTTCAAAATCCGCGGAGTCGCCAAAATTCAAAAGTGATGTCATCATAATGGTCTATTTGAAAATACCTTCGAATAGACTGGCCATATGCTCAATTTCGAGTTAATTTGCCTACCTAACCACCCAAATCCCATCAAAATGCAATCAATGCCACAAATCCTAAGCTTTTTCATTCATTTCTAACAAAATTAGCTTACTTTTCATCTCCAAAAGAGAAAATCCTTCAAAAAAAGTTGTTCTACACCTTTCCATCAAAAGTACAGATTTGTGAAATTCCTGAGGCACAATGATTACCATAACACATTTAAATCATTATACCTTAAGGAGGGCATTTATTGACATACAAAAAATCCATCTACCCGTATGTAGCCTTCCCCAAGGCAAATTACTCATTTCTTCATAAGGAAATGATGACATTAAAGTCTTGTAGGCCACAGCAAAGGAACTCCTCAGCGGCTACTGACTACAAGGCCCATTGGTTATTGCAACCCTTGAAGACACTGGGCCCTCAAAGCAATAAAGCAGCCACTAGTCTCCAGTCAAGAAGTGACTGCTGGGCATCATATACACTAGCCGCCGCACTTCTTTTCTCTCGGCCACTTGACACCCATGATCTCCCACGAACTGACCAGTTTCTTCTTTTCATGGCTGCTGAACTTGGAACGTCTCCCATTGAAGGCAATTTTGAAACCACCTCCACTCTTCCATGATCTCCAGCAGTTATGGCTCCTCAAAGGATATAAAAGGAAGACTTGGGAGAGCATGAAAGTCCCCCGATCTAGCGCAAAAAGAAGCCCAGAAACTTTGCCATTTTTTAAACTCTCTCCTCTTTTATCAGCAAGGTAAGAATCAAGCGGTAGTGGATTCTTCTCTTTGGGTCTAGGTGACGGCTTTCGAAAGGCAGCTTTTGTTCTTCCCTCCATGGAGGAAGGACGGATATTGTCTATGCTATTTTGAAGCATACTTCTCTGATTAATCCTTCTTCCTTAATAGTGGTGGTGAATTGCAAAGGCTAACCGAAGAAGCCAAATTACAGACTTCTCCAATTCCGTCTTTAGCGAACTCTTGAAGACATCAGACTCCTCTTCTCTCCCTTCAATGTATATCTCCTTTGTTTGATCTCCTAAGCCTAACGAGGGGTTTGTATGAAAAATTATAAACAACCTGCACTCAGAAGGTGAAGCAATGAAGAACTCATGTAAATAAAAGTGGGACGACTCCTCTTACACGAGCAAACATTCGCGTGAGTTGTCTTCACATCTTTCTGTAACGTTCAAAGGATGGAATAAAACAAATTTCTAAACCATAGCCTTCGTTTTACAATTTCCCCCTTTTTAGGCAAAACAACTATTATATAGATTTATGTTTAACAAAATTTTATCAATATCTTCAGTAAGAATTTGTGATGAGGACAACTGATTCATTGCACTCAAATTCAATGAATTTAGTTTATGTTTTTACATCGATGGAGTGTTATTTTCATACCTCAATTGCTACTTAGAGATTTATAATTGTGAGGACCTAAGGATGACTTTGCATTAAGGATTTGTTTTAAGTTTTTCTTGAAAGCACAGAGATTTTTAATTTTTTGTGATTTTGCAAGTGACTTCAAGTAGAGAGTCTTTGCTAAGACACTACTTTTATTATAAGGGCTCAACTTCTTTGAGCATTAATAATAATATTTGTTTACGATTATTAAATAATTAATCTATCATTATCTCATGGAGTGTTCGTTATTTAGTATTATTATTTTATGTATTTATTATCTTTATGTAAAATCTGTGGATTAGTTTGTACACTTAATTAAATATTTTTATGTAATGTGAATTTATATTCAATATTGCATTGTGAATGGAAGAATTATGAATGGATGATGAGATTATATTTGTATTAATAGGGTATCAAAACAGGAAAAAAAATGTATTCTTTGAAAATATTAGGAAATATATTTTATTTTGTAAAATTATTATTTGCAACGCTTTTACTGCGTTGTAAATAATCAAATGTAATAAGATGAAGATTATCTACAACATCATAGAACCGTTGCAAAAATAGATTATTTGCAACTTTATAATAGCATCACCATTATTAATTTATTAACGACACTTTTGAATCGTCGCAAATAAGAATTATTGGTGATGAAAATTTTCCATTGCAAATAAATTAGTATTTGCGACGCATAGAAAATGTCGCAAATGATACTTGTTAGTGACTCTTTTAACCCGTTGCAAATATTCTTCCCTGTTGCTACGTTGTCGCCCTTAGTGTCGCTAATCTTTCTACGACTCTATTATTCGCAACCCCTTTGCGTCGCTTAGTTTTTTGTATTGCACTTACTTATTGCATCGCTTTTTATATTATCTACAACACTTTTTTTACGTCGCAAAAAAGATAACTTGTAGTAGATAATGCATAACAATGTACAGACGAAGAAACTAGCGCAAACATAGGAGCATGAGACAAGTCATGCAAATATCTAAAAACATAAGATAAATGCATGCAAACAGATTAATAATGTGCCAAGGAAAAGATTATAATCCAACCTTAGGTTTGGATTGCTCGTTGGCATCACTATCCAACTATGTGTAATACTAAGGTCTAGATGTCTCCGAGCTATCTCCTTCTTAGAGTTCATGAGATTATGGACGTTGAAATATCATAGGCCAACACCTTTGGCTTAATACAATTGATTACCAAGTCCTGGACATCCATGTAGGTGTATGATAGCTCAACAATTACCTAGAGAGGCCTAGGAATCCATTATGCATTCTTGGGGTCCATGAGTTCCAACACGCATAAGACTAGGTCCCCAAAATCCTAAAATCTTGGGTTTTCACACCAACCTCACGGTTACCTTACAGTTAGCCATGAAGAGGGTCCACAGTTAGTTGTAGGCCACTCATGGTTAGCCATACTACTCAACCTGAAACACCAACTCTCAAGTTAGACAATTACGATTCCTACATGATTGGCTTATGGCTAGCCGTGGTGCAGCCTACGGTTAAGTGTAGGTTGGCCGCAAGTCAAAAATCTAAAATCGCAAGGCTTTAGAAAAGAAACTGTGAGACTCATTTGAGCTCCAAGGTTAGTCGTGACTAACCATGGGCTTCAAATTTTCTAAAACTTGAACCCGAAATAGCTTGTTTCGGTAGGGTTGCTTCCCACTTAATTCAACACTTTGCAAAACATATTATTACATCAAAATGGAGATTCCCAAAGCTCATTACAGCTACAAAATCACATGCATTAAGGAATCTACATTTTTATCCATGAAAACCACCATGAATACATACATTGAGCTTGGAATGGGTTGCAAAACATATAGTAAGTTGTGAATCACTAACCAAAGTTCGAATGGGTTGCTAAACATAGAGTAAGACATGAATCACTAAACAAAGCATACATGGATAATATTATAAATGTTCAACCTGCCTTATCTTCGTGCTTAGCTCAATAACCACGAAATCCAAGCCTCTTCTATACTCTATCAAGCATCAAAATAAAACCCCCCCAAATATATGGCTCAAGAGAAACCCTACACAACAAGACAGATGAAATGGAGATTGGAAGAGCTTACATTCATTGATTCGAGCTTTTAGTAGCTGATCTCAAGCAAGGAAAAGAGTTTGGGAGTGAAAGCTTACCAAATGAGACAACTAGAAAACACACGAGGATGATGGAAGCTTGAAGAAGATGACGTTGGGGAAGGAGATGACCTTGGGGCCTGAATCCCACATTCAAGACTATCTCATGATTTTGGAATTGGAAGAACAGATGAGCTCCAACCAAGTTTTTGCAAAGAGGGTGAGAGCGAAATGAGATGAGGGTTTAGGATTTTAGTATGAAGTTTTTGGAATTGGTAGGAAAGTCTGGATTCTGATAGGTATCTGTTTAAGCCAAACTTTTCTAGGGTAAAATTCTCCTCTAATTATTCTTGTTAGACCATTGAGTGTATATTGGAGGGTGTATTTCTATGATTATTGGAGTTAAGTAGGATGTTGATGCATTTCATATTCTTCTCCATTATAAAATTCATATTCGTCTCCCTTAATTTACAAATACATTTTCTATTTTGTCATTATAAATGTGAAGAAAATACAATAAAATAATAATTGAGTTTTTCAATTGACCATTGTGAGCCCTCCTCAAACGAAAATCCTGGGTCCGCCACCGCTTAAGGCAATGTTTTACACGAGTTGGATCTAATCCAAACTCTTTGAATACAAGGAGATCTAGAGTTGGCTTGCACAAGGCATCAGGAGCCAACTCCACATCCAACAATATGGATGTTTATTTCTGAAGCTAAAGGATAATACTGTTTATATATATGTATATATTTTTTTTTGAAAAATATAGTTTATAATAGTTCTTTGTGTGGTGAAAGTCTACCTCAAAGTTTATCTTTTGAAAATACTTAATTTTATTTTTAAAGATTGCTTTTTTAAAATTTAGTATATTTAACAAGGAATTTGTTTAAATTCTTCTTGTAGATATACAGATAATTCTTTCGCTATATAGCCTTGTAGTTGCACGATTGCTCTTATTTTCATATATTTTGTATCTACGTTGATGGGCCCTGCTCAGGTACGAGGTGTACTGTTTTCTAATACAACACGAGAGCTAGAAGGGGCCCACTTGGGGCTCCACTGATCACGAGACTGGGGGATAGAAAGATCCATCTAGGTAGGCTCTAGATATAAAAAAACGGGGGTTAGCATCGTGCCTCTAAATACCCCTTGATTTGTGGCCCACAAGTTTAAACGACTTTATATTAAAAAGTTCTGACCATTGATCCAATGGTCTAGATCATTTGGATGAGTGTAAACCCATGGGATCTGGGGTATTTCAAAGGGGTCTATTTGTGTGGCCGGTTCAAATCGGTGATAGGTGTGATATGATGCCACTTCATTACGGAGTGCATGTACATGATCATTTGCTTAAGTTGATTTCGATCATTGAAAAGAGAATTATTGTATTAATACATATCTCTTAAAATATTTCACAGAAAGGAACTAATTTATGGAATATACATAAAAAAAGGGACACTAAAAGACAGCTCTTAAAAATGTGCACTTTCAATGGGCCTAGCCATAGATGTATGCCAATCAAGAGAGGCATAACAAGAAATGTTAGAATCTAGATAAAGGAAATAATAGATATCAAATCGATCAAATGATCCTACTCTTTAGTCTTGGCCCCATATATATTATGTGTACCAGAAATAGCAAATGGCCAGTTACGCCCCAAACCATCATGAATCTTGTACAATATTAATCATGTTATTCAACATATGATTAATCTTTCTTGTGATTCTGTTAGAGTAAAATTAAGAAATCTCATACAGGGAGGGTGGGTGGTAGGAGAGCCCATTTCTTCAGGCCTAGTAATTTTTTTTAATCAAGATACTCTTATATGGATTCTCATGATAAATTAAATGTTGTTTTGACCTTGTGTTTTGGCGGACCCAAATAACTATAAATGAGACTCACTGCATTCCACTAGTCTGCGTGCAAAAGAGTCCAGAAATACGTGTGTTTCTCTAACCACCCCAGTTATGCCCATTGTCTTATCCGCTGATAGTGTCAGATCCCATTACTCCGCCATCTACGCCTTAAAATACTCAAGATTGAAGATTCTGTGTACAGACTCTTAGCCCTGTAATAAATGTAATCACAATTCAAGTCACTGCGACAAGGTTCAGGCCTTGCTGTTGGCCTGCTGTCATTTATAAATGCTCTTGTTTTTTGTTTTTTTGTTTTTTGTTTATAAAGAATTCCAAAGTAGTCTAGCTAATTTTTGTTCTAATGCAAAACTATAAAAAGATTCTTAAACTTATTGAGCTGGTCTCCAAACAAGTCTTAACTTACTGTCATATAACAGAAAAAAAAAAATCTTCACTTGCTATTTTATTCAACCATATCCATCTTTTGTTTTGTTTGGTACTGGGGCTTCCATTAACTTTAACATCTTCACTTCTCTAAATGCATATTTAGGCATTTTCCTAGGCAACAATGATCCCATCATGGCCTTCCCCCAAGTCTTACATCTTCTCACATCATTCTTCTCTACTTCAGTCATTTTATTTTGAGAGGGGTAAAATGCAGGTAATTGTAAGTAATGTTTGGATCATGAAATTGATGATAGTTTGGATCATAAAATACATCTTCTTTTTTTTTTTTTTTTTTTTTGTTGCTTGGCCTTCCATTAAATCTTCACTTCTCAAAATGCATATTTAAGCATTTTTCTAGGTAACAATGATCACATCATTCTTCTCTTCTTCAGGCATTGTTATTTTGAGAGGTGTAAAACACAGGTAATTTTACCGAATGTTTGGATCAAGAAATTGAAGATAGTTTGGGGATCAAGTGGCAAAGAAGAAAAATCATAGGGATACGATTTTCTTGAGTTTTGGCAAAGGTTTGGGCATCGGTGGGGCTGGTTCTGATTGGACACAATGGAAGAAAGTGGGGTGCACCTAGTGGAGACTATCTTTTTTTTCTTTTTCCGAAGTCAAGGTTAAATTTGAAGTGTAAAGGATCATATTTGTGAAAACTTTCTTTGAAGTGGATTTAATTTTCAGGAGAAGTAGGAATGAAATGTGTTAATCCAAGATGGGGAATAGATAGCAATAGGTTGGATGCTAAGGGCGACAATATTACAGGGAGGGATGGTTGGATTGAGCACATTTGAGGTCAGTGATATACTCGGGATTTTTGTTTGAGGGAGGTGGAACTAGAAAGTTGATTTTTTGGAGCAAACCCACTTGCTCAAAAAATTATTCTAATAATGACTAAAACTGCTAAAATGAAATTGAAAAACCATAATTGCTATCAAATTCCCATCTCCCCTTAATTCATTTTCCATTAAAGGGATATTACTTGATTCCCAATATATGAATTTGTACATTTATTCTTCAATTTGAGGCACTTTTCGGAAATACATTTCTTAATATTCCTAGGAATTCCCATTAAACATACATGTGTCATTGGTCAAAAATGAAAACTCACAATTAGTTAGACATCAATTTATGATTGGTAGGATGGGCATTGGGCCGGGCAAGGGCATTTAAGTCTTTTCATCTCTTTAATTGACATCATTTTTTGGGTGCGTCAAGATAAATTAATATCAATTACTTGTTTGAATTACCTTTCAAAAATTTTGGGACCTTCTTGATATTAACGATCATTGAACTCCTTTTTTGGTATTTTTTCCCTTAAGCGCACCTGAAGTTCTTTAGTGGCTTTAAATGCCCTTCATGTTCCATTAGTAGTTGACTAGCGAATGGTAAAGACTTTGGCATCTCATGAACTATATACTACTCAAAGTGAATACGGAAGCAGACATGCTTGACCACATGGTTGAAAATAGTTAGAGGGGTCCAGTTAAAATAAGGGCCTAGCTAGGGAACCAGTTAAAAATTGTTTTCTCATTGTCTCTATGTATCCTGAAAGGTCTCAGATTTATGAAGAGATTAAAATAACCTGATAGCAACCATCCTCACTTTAGTTTTCTTCCAAACATGGAAAACCATGCTTCAAAAGTAGTTTATGAATTAAAAAAACAGGTGTTTACTTGTCTAGTAATAAAAGCTCATAACTATATTCATTTTTCTTAAAATTTGTTTCTCTTTCTATAACTTGTTTCTCTTGTGAAATACTACAAAAGAAAAAAACTCAAGGAGAATACATATTTGTGGGTAGATTTTCTTTTTATATTTGCATAGGGCACTAAACAATTCAGTTTAATTATTAAAAAAAATAATAATAAATCAAGGAACGGTACTCAATGAAGGAGTAGGCACCCATGGCTAATATGAATTCCACCCAAGTACGTAACTTACCAAAAACATATGCAAATATATAAATATAAATATTATGACAGAGAGTCCATGTCACAGTGAAAGTGCTCATTATTACAATAAATTTGTGGGTTCAAATAATAATAAATAAATAAAAAAAACCAAGACATACATGCAGTATTGTGTTGTTATATTCACACACTGTACTGTGTATGACGTACGTATATTGTCTAAACTTTGTATCCTTTAAAAAACTAAACCAGACATTTCTGTACTTGAAAATTGAAATGATTGTAATCTTAACCCATATTGCACTCAGGTAAGGAATGTTGGTTCGCACCCAAGTTGACTAGGCTTGGGTTTCATTGGTTTGGGTTTGTTCACATATAATTTGTGTCTGGCTTAGCTTGAGTCAATTATGACCAGACACGCAAGTGCCACCTCTAGTTCACATAGTGTGTATCAAAAATGGTATCATCCTAAACTAAGAATGGAGGCTTATAAGGAATGCATCATGTAATAAGGGTGATGGATTGGGAGAGATCACATGATATAGTAAGGTTCCAGATGCTCTTTCCTTTTTCTTTCTATGAACCTTATGCATTGAATATGGTCCCCCATGCACCCCCTCCTGTTTTATGCACCTTTTCTCTTCACTTTGAGAGAGAGAGAGAGAGAGAGAGAGAGAGAGAGAGAGAGAGAGAGAGAGAGAGATGCTCTGCTTGAATGAGATAGGGAGATGTCTGAAAGGCCTCCCTAAACCTATTAAAGGCTCTTGGTAAATTGAGGAATCCTATAACCGCATGGTGGTGGCGTGGGTATGACAATATTCATTTTTCTCTTGTTTGTTTCTTGGGACCACATCTTTTTTATTATCAAAGACTTTTCTAAGTCTTACAACCAATAAAACAATAACCAAAAGGCCAATACAGAAGAAAAAGTGCCATTGAATACCTTCCTACCTTCTTCTATTTATTCTCCCTCCTCTCCTCCCTCCGTAAACAGCCCTTTCGAAGAAGAAGAAGAGTAATCCTGAGAGGGAGAAGTTATTTTTCCTCTTGGGTTAGGGTGCACCACTAACTGTTGAAGCTGCCAGCATGATCTCTGATTTCTATGATCTATCCCACCAAAGCTCTCATGAAAAGAATCAGATCATAATGGCAGTTTCACCTGTTGATGGGGAGCACAAGGAACCCTAATCTAGCCCCTCCAACCCCTCAACTTTCATTTTAGGGTTTTCTTCAAAAGACCCTTGAAAATCCTACAAGATAGTGGAAGAAACGAAATGGGTATGTCATCTTTTTATTGGGTTCAGCTGTTTAGATCACCTATGATTTGTAATATTGTTCTCTTCTTTTTTGCTTAATTTATTTGCCTTATCTCCATTGATTTTTAGGGTTCCTCCTTTTGCTTTGTGTATGTATAAATCTTTGGAGTGAGTGATTGTTATGATTTGAGTGGGTGGGTGAGCCCTGTCTCTCGTGATGGGGTTGGTGTTTTGAGATCATTGCCTCGGGTTTTGAACCCTTCACATTCGTTTACGTACTGATTTTTTTTTTTTTTTTGGATTGTTTCTTTTGTTTCTTTCATTGTATGTGTAATAAGGAAGGGGTGAGAACCGATCTAGTGGGCCCCACACCCTTCAAGATAGGCCCCTCAGATCATAGCCATGCGTTCAAGTTGACAGTGAAAGAATTAGATTAAAGCCCCTTCCATGTGTGGTCATTCGGGGAGGAGGACATGTGGTTGAACTTATTTTATGGAGACTTATTTAATTCACAAGTTCTGAAAATCAGCCTATTGTATATATATTTTGTGTCTCCGGTTCTTTCTCTCTTTTTATTTCACAAGAGTGAGGATTTAATTATTTTTCCTAGTTTGATTCTGGTGACCAAACAATGAAACTTGGCTAATAGAGAATCTTTAAGTCAGATAACTGTCGGAAAAATTAATATCTGATTTAATTTTTTTTCCTAAAAGATCATGATTGATCTTTAATGAGCTCTTAATTGATCCTGATTATCGCCATAAAAATCTGTAAATTTATTCGCCCCCTAGACAAAATGAGGAAGAGGGAGGTCTTGATTATATGATTACTACAAGAACAATGTATTATGTTCTCTCTAGACATATTGAGGAAAGGGAGTTGCATTTCACTGTTTTCATGTGGTATCAAAGCTTACAGCTCTTACTATCCCTTATCATTCACACTCATCCACCCTCTCCATCACCACAGAAAAAAATCATCATCATATATCACTATCATCTTCGTTGCATTGTCCCATCAAAGGGGGGTCCATTTAAAAAGTTCAACTTGGGAGATATAAAATTTTATTTTTTTTCTTTTTTTTGTTTTTTTGGGTAGAAGGGCTAAAATCTCAGTTACTAGAGACAAAAAAGGACCTGGAAACCAGGTTGGGTGCAAAATCCTCCATTAATTGTTTGCTTGCCATTTGAGGATTTTCCCAGGAAATGGATATCTCAGCATCTTGTTTGACAGTCACTGAAATGGGTTGTCTTAGGCCCAAAAATTAGATCATTGATAGGCATCATGAAGGGTGACAATGTACAGTGTGCTGTTGAAACTTTCATTGAATTAATAGGGATTCTGTGACAGTCTATTTTAGGGTGGGAAGCGTTTCTACAGTATTACAGTACAACCACAACTTCTGGGTGTAATATTTTCTACTTTTCAATCACCATTGATGGTTTCCTATGAAAGAAATGGAAAAGTTCCAATCCTCTCTTTCATATAATTATTGATATTAGTAATTCCCTCATGTTTTTTTTTTTATCTGACTGACCAATCCAGTGCTGAAATAGGAATTCAATTAAGAAGATGCTTTCTAAATCAAATTTCTATTCTGTAAAAAAAGAAGATAAACTCTAGTTAGAATTATGCTTATACACATGATTTAAAACTTCAGTTACTTGATATGTAAGGTTTCATCCATGACCATTAACGAATATGTGTGAGTTTAGTGTGAAGCCTAAAATGTACTGAAACATGTTCTATCTAAATATTTTTCTAGATCTTTTATTTTCTGAACAGTTTTAGTTTCTCTCTCTCTCTCTCTCTCTCTCTCTCTCAGGCTGAAATAAACCAAGGTATCCATTATTCTAGGACTGATATATTGGCCGATATATAAAAAAATTTGGTTCTGGCATGTAGACTTGTTCAAAGGAGGCAGGAATGGTCATCCTGGTAGTCATTGCTCTTATTGTGGGGTTTTATGTTTCCTTTTGCTTTTGTAGGTGTTGTTCCTTAGGTTCTCTGTTGTTATTCGGTGTTTTCTACTGCTTTTAATGAAATTACCTTTCTACCAAAATAAAATAAAAATTTATGATTTATTTCAAGAATTCTAGTGAAACTTCAAGGACTTGCTTGTTTGTATTAGAATACATCAGAGTTTATCGTCAAACATACTCTACCGAAGGAAAAGAGGTGAAGTGTAGACGATATGAGGTAAGGGGTGAAATGATATCAAGTAGGATTGTAGATGAAACCTTGACTTCCCTAAGATTTGTATTACTAGGGTGATGGCTGAGCATTCATTTTCCGTCTTCACTTTCCATCAAGGGGAGGTTATTTGATGGTCATTTTTATATATTTACTTTGGATCTTCAATTTTAACTACTTACGATATGAATTCTTATGTATTCTGTTGAAACAAACATGCCCCATTTAAATGGGAAGGATTTGATTCTTGCATCTGTTGAGCTCTATCATCTTCAAATGGTTCGATTTTTTTAATTACTCTGCCTAGGAAATTTATTGAAGCTCTAGGTACACAAGTACAGAAACACAATGGTCCAAAAATAGACTTTTCAAGTAGTGGTTGGTTCACCACAGCCTCTTCTTTCGAGCCTTGATTCTCGGTGTTTCTATTCTCGTCACTGGCTTCCGTTATATCTAGATGTCTCAAAATAAGTTCCTTTGGCTTCATTTGAGAAGTTTACCCCAATTTATGTTTAGGTAGGAATAAGAATGCAGTTGTGCATGTTCTTTCTAATCTTCTTTCAGGACAAGCCACCCTCATTTTCTATTGATTATGTCTGTATTATCTCTCGTTATAACCTTAACCTTCATTAGCTGTTTGACGATGACGACCTTAGGGATCTTAAATGCTTTTCTCTTGGCATTAAGAGAATGTTAGTCTGTGATAGTTTTCCACGTCATTTTGTCCCAATTGTTTCATGTAATTGAATTTCTAGGAATTTAAGTCTCGTATTTCTAAAGAGGTTAAAAATGAAGAAACCATGGTGACTATTAAGAAATGACCATCAAATAATCTGTCGTTTAATAGAAAATGAATCAAGGGGAGATGGGAAATGAATACCCAGCCATCACCCTAATAATTCAATCTTAGAAAAGCCAATGTCCCATCTACATCTATATTTATTTCCTTCACCTCTCACCTGTATTATAATCCTTTGTTGGAGCGGTTTTGAACATGAAATCCTATGTATTCAATTCCGATGCAAACAAATGGGTCCTTTATTCTGACAATGATTTCATTTCCCGTGGAAAACAAGAACTGAAGAAAAAGAAAATGAAGACCCCTTTGTAAGGATTTTCATTTTTTTCGAAAACCATTAGGCTGCCTATTCACTTGTTTGCTATAACATGTGTTATAGATGAGAAGACTATCAATGTTACTTTAGGGACATCAGAATAATTAGGATAATTCGGTTGAGTAATCTGATAGGATTGGCTATATTTGGGGCAGATCATGATATGATTCCTAATCTTAAAAATTGTTCTCTATATATATCTTCATCAACACTACTGTAGCCT
Source organism: Umbellularia californica (assembly GCA_028538565.1). NCBI lineage: Eukaryota > Viridiplantae > Streptophyta > Magnoliopsida > Laurales > Lauraceae > Umbellularia > Umbellularia californica. The sequence goes on along the minus strand of JAPQWN010000005.1, from coordinate 20,471,264 downwards.
TGTCCCATCTATCTTAGGTGGAGGTTGTAGGATTTATTTTGTTATAATTTTCAAAGAAAGATACATTGATATCAACAAACATGGATCTTAATGTCAAGTTCACAAGATTATTTATTTGACTCACCATTAGAGGGCTTTTTTCTTTTGTGGGAGAAACTCACCATTATAGGTTTAGTAGCTCGATTTATCACTAAACTTGTTCCAATAAGAAAATATTATGATCCATTTACAACATCTCCACCATTATTATTGCATGTGATGAGTTTACTATGATGTGGACTTTGTAAGAAAATCATTGATAAGAATAGAAGAAAACAGGAGGAAGGAAGAACATAAAGCTAGGGTTAAAATGCTCTAAACACTAATTTGTGCCCAACCCCTAATCCAAGTCAATATTACCAAGATATTCTCAGTTTTTTTTTTTTTTTTTAGTTTTTCTTGGAATATTATTGAGAAAGTGCCATGAAAAGTAAATCATTCTTTAAATAATATAAAGAATAAATAAATATAGAACATAATTAAAATCATTTTCATAATCATTTTCCGAATTTTTTCCACTTTCACTGCAATATGACCATGTTTTTGTTACGATACTTCAATTTGAAAATATCTTGAAATATTGTAAGACCATTGAGAAGAAAATATCAATTTAGATATTTATCACAATATTATAATATCGGGGGTGTATTTGTTTACCACCTGAATCCGGATCTCTTACGTGCTTCTCTTGATCAACATGTTGAACTCATCGAGGGGCCCACCTCCCCTACCGTAGCATAGCTTCAAATTTATTTGGATAGGATTTTGTTCTACCATAAGATTAAAAAAATGATTTAATAATGCATAAGATTGTGTCAATCACGTGTTGAATCTTGTGGTGGGAACAACACCTATCGAAGTAAAACTTTAGGACATGCTACCAGAGGGGATTGCATTCAATTTTAACGGTTAGAATTATCAATAAATGGGCTTCACGGTGAGTTCAACACGTCCCACTCACAAGAAACGTGTAACAGACCACTTAGGGGATCCGGACTAAAACCTACCCTGGTGAATGTCTTGCACCCAGGTGGGCCCAATAAAAACCACATCAGATGCATTATTAAAGAGAAAACTCGAGTTTCTTTTAGCATTTTCTCAGGGCCTGTTTAGCCAATCTTATTTATATGAAATAGATCTGTGTAAAATAGAAATTTTATATTTAGACCGTTTGGTAAGACCATTTCCCAGTTTGAAATATAAGTTCTAGGATCCTACGATTCTATATTTTTTCATGAATTTCTCAAGATCTACAAGGAATTAAGGACTGAAATTTGGCCCCATGAATGCGCTTGAGATTAGGAAGAGGATCGATCCACTGTATAGATCTTGAGATTTTTGCATGCCCACAAAGTTCAGAGATTCAAATCATATGGTCCATGATTTTTCACATATATCTCAAGATTGACAATTAAGAATCAACGGTTCAAATTTCATACCATAGTCGTGCCTAATATAATAAAGTGGGCCAACAGTTTTTATTGAAGTTGAGAACCCAACAATTAAAAAGAAAAGAAAAGGGTCAAATGTGATGAAACCCAATTAGTTTAAAGGCATTGGCATCAACGGTCTCATGGGGTTTCATGATTTTCTCGAGAATTTACAAGGGATCAAAGGCTGAAATTTGACCCAACAATTGTTCTCAGGCTTCTAAAGAAGATCAACGGTTTTGATCTTGATAGAGGGGGTCCCATAGAAGGCCAGAAATGTCAATCCAATGGTTTACTTTTTTTTAAACATCTCGAGATTTGTGCAACATCAAGGGTTCAAACTTGACGTCATAGCCGTTCATAAGGTTAATTTTTAAGACATCCAACGGTTTGGATTATCACCTGGGAGCTTATAATTAAAAAAAAAAAAAAAAAAACCGGCGGCTGCCATAATTGGGCACTATAGCACTGCATCTTTCTACTTTTGACAAATACATCTGTCTGTAAAAGCTTCATTATTGTGACTTCCTATTACATACATAAATGGTCTTTTTGTCTGTTTGAAACAGACTATTGTTTGCACTATCCAAACAGTCTTAATATCTGAATATCTCTTTCAAAACTCATTAAGAGAAATAGAGGGGTGAGGATATAGACATGCCAAACAGCCCATTAATCTACGGTCTATACAAATAAGAGGAGACATTTGATATACGGATGTGGATCCTCTAGCTTCTCTAAATAAGATACTCAAAGAAGTTTTGGGATGTAACTATTTATGAAAAGCCAAGTCCATTTTAGATGTCTGTGTTTGATCTGATGCTATGAAATACACAATGTACTAAGTTTCTTTTTCTTTTTCATAGCCTAAGATTAGATACCTTATGCCATCCAATGGACCACGTTTTTTTGTTAGATGGCTTGATCACATGAACGACTTGTATATGATAGACCAATAGGCCCTACAACTTTGCCATGTGTCTTACTATGAAAGGTTAAATTCATGCTGAGAAATTTGTAGAAAATTCGTATCAGTTATATACAGCCATTGATATGCTTACATGGCTCATTATGAAAATAAAGAATCAAATAATAAATAAATAAACTAGGGAGGTGGATCCTTTGTGGCTACCATGTATCTAAGTAGACCTAATACAAAGCGTCGAATGTGCTTTTAATGAGAGAATCTGGATTCTTTTAACAATCCCCCTTAAATATCTTACAAAGAGTTGACAAGACATGACATATAGATCTAGATTCTCTAAAAGCATCTATCAAATACAAGATGACTTTAGGATTAATCATTCCAAGAAGTCAAATTAAGCAGAAGTTTAAGATGTCTAATTTGAGGCTATAAAATGGAGGGTAATAGAAGTTTCTATTTTGATTGCCTATTTCATGATTTAGATTAGATAACTAACAACATCAAATGATTCTAATTAATTTTTAGAAGGCTTGACGCAGAAGGCAAAGCCCACTTGTATCTAAACTCCGTGCATGTGTGTTTTTTCAGAAAAGCAATGAGAAATTTCCTCCTGTGGAAGTTGGAGAGGATTTAGAACCAGCACATGCAGCCATTGATCGGTACGCGGACATGCAAAACATTAAAAGTAAATATACAAATACAGTGAATGTGTATGTATGATGGAGTTTATTCTCATACAGTTCTTATTTATTTTTTTCTAAGATGTGTAACGGTTTGACATTCTGTTTCCTGATCTTGATCTAGGTATGTATTAAATACATTTATCTCTTCAAGTATATGCCGAAATTATAAAAAAAAAAAAAAAATATCAGTTCAAGTATTGATCAAATCTGTGGAAAAGTTACAAGATAAAAGTAATATGAGGGAGTACTACGTCCATGCACTATTTCAAATAGACTCTTTTGGTCAAATGATTCATGTAGATGTATAAAATGTAGGCTTTCTTAAAAGTAAGAGGTGTGGCCCACCACGCCACATGTGGGGCTCACGCAGGTTGTTAGTGGTAAAGATAAAGGTGATTTGGTTTTATCTAATGCATATGGTTGAGATCTTTCTAAGGAAAGATTTGGTGGAAGATTCTAGTTTCTATTCAAGGGAATATTTACTTTTTAAGGAAGATTTGGTTCCTTTATTTGTAGTTCTCTTTCCCTATTAAGAATCTTTATTTGGGATTTTTATGGAAAAACTAAGCTTGAACTTTGATTCTAGTAGTATATGAAGAAAACCATAAAACATCCATATAGATTGTCATACTTCTTTGACAAAAATCTGATAATATTGCCAGCTATAAGCCTTTATTCTCTGTTTTTTCATCAATGGTCCCCTTGGTCTATTTAGTTTTTTGTTGTTGTTGATCATCTCAACCATTGTTGTCAATATCGTTTCGGACCCCATTTTGGTCTAACCGCCAAAATGAAAAATTTCTGCCAACTTGGAATTTCAGTGGAACTTTTTGGAATTACATTTCAGGAAAATATAAAATAATATATATATGTAGAAAAATAAAAATAATAATAAATATGGGTTTAATCCATTCTAGTAAAATTTTATGAAATTATATTTTGGGGAAAACATAAGAAATACAAAGTATATATGCGTATAAAAAGTGAAAAGAACTTAATTATGTAAAATACCATTTCGGCCAAAATCGGATGAAATCTTGAATTTCGACCGAAGTTAACCGGAATTCAAAAAAAAAAAAAAAATAAAGTGAGATTTCATTTCGGCCACTTGACCGAAACGAAAAACTTCGGCCATTTCAGCTGAAACAGTACAAAATTAATAACTATGATCTCAACACCTTAATTTTATAATATTATGAGAAAAGATGGTAAACAAGAGAACCCTTGACTGAGGGTCGTGATTGGGAAAAATACAGAAATCAATACCTTCAAGAAATAGGAGAGTACCTTTTCATTCAACCCTTCAAAATAGGCTGAAGATACTGATGATTCTTTCTAAGATGGGTTGATTTTATAGGACTAAGATGAGCAGAGATATAGGGGGTGGGGATGAAGGATGCATAGAGTCACACGTTTCCACAGAAAGGGAAATTAGTGACGATATCACCAGGATGGATATTTTCATTCCAAAAAAAGAAATTGTACTCACCCTCAACTGATGTTTTTCCTTTTTTATATATATTATATTTTTCTCCATATATCCGTAAAACTTAATTTTTTTTTCCTTAAAAGTCTTTTTCTATCTTGCAAAAGCTTTTATAAACAAGAGAATTCATGAGGGTTCACTCTATTTTGGAGTGGAACGCTGGTTCATCTTTGAAAAGACTCTTTCTCTTCTCTAATTGTTTTTACATGGTATCATAGCAGTGATTTCTATCATGGATCTCCACAACTCCATTAAGAGGGGTGATTGCTTTATCAAGTGATTGTGCCTGAATTAGTTTTAAGGGACGAACTTCATAAACAGGCATCGCGCGCAACAGATCCACTGTCATTTTGCAGCAGGAGAGACGAATAGCTACATCAGATCCTTGCAAGAGCCATCTGCAATGATCTCAAATTTCCTCCAACTACACGGAGGTATCGTTTTTTGTTGCTTTGTAAAAGGTAACGGTTTTTTTTTTTTTTTTTTGTAGGAGGTAACGGTTTGTTGTTAGGGTTCTTTTTCTCACTTGGAAAAGTTACAGAAGGTGGCCTTCTTGACATATATTTCCTTAGCAATCAAAATGAAGTCAGTCAATATCCTCTTTTAACATATTTATCAAGAAAAGAACTTATTAAGAAAATTAACTTTTCTAATACTTGTTAGAGCACCTTCTCTGTGCTTTCTCTAGAAAGGAGCATTGTGCAGAACCTATTAAGAAAATTAACTTTTCTAATACTTAATGGGAAGTGTACGCCTCTTTATTGCTTCATTATTTGCTTAGCTCTTGAAAAGGCTAAGTGTGCAGTTTTGCACGGATCAAAAGACTATCTGTTATGGCTACTGTTGAGTGCCCATAGGCTTGCAACTATCAAGGAGAAAATAAGAGTGTAAGTAAGTAGGGTGAAAAAAACCCCAAAAGAGGATGAAGACCAAAAAGAACCTTAAATTTCAATATAGATCATAAAAGCCCTCCCACCACTTTTTTGTTTTTTTGCTTAGCAGTAATATCGCCACTCGTGTATAACGTGAGCAGTGATATCGCTACTCGTCTCCTCTTTGTCTTCCTCCTTTTTAGGTATTTTTTCGGCAACTACTTGCCTCAAGGTTTGCCATGGTCCACGGCAAGATACAAAAGGACTCCGCGTCTCAGGTTTTCCTCGCAGAAAATGACTCAAATCCATATCTCTCCACCATCTTCTTTCCCATAATAGTAGTGATGATGCACAAAATGGATTGGCACACCACCGGTCAAGTATGAGTAATAAATGCAGTGATTATGAAGAGAGAGAGATTATAGTGGTTCGGTCAGTGTGACCTACGTCCACTTCAGAAGGGCAGAGGTCGCTGGATATATTAATTCTCAAGTGTTTCAGAGATTATAAACTTAGGAGAGTGTGTAGAAGAGAGAATATTGCTTGCTTCTCAAGTGTCGAGAGGCTCTTCTATTTATAGTCTTCCCCTAACAGATGGGGACGACTTTATAGCACCATTCACAAGGAGCCTTCTAGCTGTCCTCAATGGGCGAGGCAGTTAGGATATTCTCCGCAGGACTTGGTAAAAGCGGGATGTGGACTGACTATTTCCGAAGCAACGTGGGTTGCTGTGACGTGACCAGGCCTCATGGATTTGGGCCTGGACTCCATTGGACCAAACGAATCTTCATTAATTTAGGCTTTGGCTCATCACAGACTGGGCCACTTGGGCCTAACTCATCATTTGCCCCTCAATGCCCCGCGCCCAAAGAAGCTTTGAAACTGGGGCATTTTAAATATCAAACTTTCAACAAAAAATCAGCAGTGTGCAGTTCCCATGGGCGCAGGCGAAGCACCACGGGCAAGCGCGGCCGGCATGACAGGCCTCGCGGCCTCGGGCGCCCCAGACCCGGCGTGCACGGGTAGCAACCCGTCGGCGGCGACGTGTGTGGGTTTTCCTACGAGTTCGGGCGTCACGGTCCGGCACCGGCCGGACAGCAGCAGCGGGCGAAGACCCCTCGGGCGAGGGCGTTGGCGCCGGCCAGGTTGCAGCAGCTGGCGAGGGAGGGTCCACGGACGCGGTCATGGTGGGCGCGGTGGTCGTGACAGCGGCAGCCCCCGGCGCGGGCGTGGCGGGCGCGACAGCGGCGCCTGGCGTGGGCGCCCAGGCGGGCGGAGCTTCATCGGTGACGGCGGCAGCAGCGCTCGGTGCAGGCGCCCAGGCAGCGGCAGCAGCGCCCACACGGGTGCCTAGGCAGCGACGGCAGCGCCCGATGCGGGCGCCCAGGCGGCGGTGGCAGTGCTCGGTGCGGGCGTGGCGGTGCAGCAGCGGTGGCGGCGCCCGGCGAGGGCGGCCAGGAGGCGGCCGCAACGGCGACGGCGCCTAGGCATCGGCGGCAATGCCCGGCGTGGGCGCCCAGACGGTCGTGGGGACGGCATCGGCTCCCGGCGGGGGCGTGGGTTCAGCAGCGATAGCCCGGGCGGGAGTGTGCTCGGCGGCGGCGGCCCGGGGGTGCTAAGGGGCTGTCCATCGTGGGCAAGCAGCTCGTGTGCTGTCCAGGCAGTTGATTTGGGCAGCCAGGGAACTGGTTTGGGCGGCCAGGCAGCTGGTCATGCTGATCTAATGTAGTCCCTCGGGTTGCAGATGACCTGAGTTTCAAGATCCTGCCCAGAGATGTCGAAAACAATGTTATTCCAAACATTAAAATGTTTAACATGATTACCTGGAGGTAGGCTGCCTGCTTAAGAGCAGTGCAGATGCCAAGCTTTTGGCGACTCACGAGGAGCTGTTGAGTTGGAGATATAGGCTGCCTGCTTGGGAGCAGTGTAGAGGCCAAGCTTTTGGCGACCCGCGAGAGGGCCGCTAAGCTGGAGATAGGCTACCTGTTTGAGAACAGTGCAGAGGCCAAGCTTTTAGCGAGCCGTGACAGAGCCGCTAAGCTAGAGATGGGCTGCCTGTTTGAGAATAGTGCAGAGGTAGGTCAAGCTTTTGGCGATCCGTGAGCTGATTCACCTCGCCTGAACCTGTTGATTTCCTCAGTGTTCATATATTTTTGAGCTTTTGCCAATAGTTCTGGCATACTCTTTTGTGGTCGCTTCATTACTGAAAAGAGGAAGTTTGATGACCGGAGGCCTCCTAGGAAGGCGGTCATGCTGACCTTATCATCGGGCTCCTCGACTTGAAGGACCTCCTCGTTAAAACGAGTGAGGTAGCTCCTGAGGCTCTCGTCTAAATCCTATTTTATGTTGAGCAGATGGGTGGCAAGCTTTTGTTGGTGACGTCCACCAATAAACTGTGCCACAAATGATCTGCTTAGTTCGGCGAAGGAGCCTATGGAGGCCGGGGTGAGTTTGGCGAACCATTGTCGCACTGATCCCTTCAAGGTAGTTGGGAATGCCCTACACATAATTTCGTCGGGGACATTGTGTAGCTGCATCAAGGTCTTAAAAGTTTCGAGGTGGTCCAGCGGATCCTTCGTACCGTCAAAGGTTTCGACGGATGGCAGCTTGAATTTTCGAGGAAGAGGGTAGTTCACCACGTCGGGCTTGAACGGTGTGTCCGTTCGCCTGACTAGGTAATCTACTGTCTCTGGTGCCTGTGCCTTCATGGCATTGAAGACATCACCCAGCCGATTTTGCATTTCCTTGATCTTCTCGTCCCAACGATTGGGGGCTTCCCTAGACGGATCATGGAAATAACTTCCATCCTCCATGCTTTGATTTTCACTCTCCCCCTCTTGGAAATGAGGATCCTTCGTATTAGAAGCAGAGGGAGTGTCACGACCCCAAACCCGGGGTCCGTGAATTGAGAGTTATGTTTCTCCCAAGATCCGCGTGTGTGAGGATTACAAATTCATTCCAACACACTCTGAATATTTAGCGGAAGCTTTCGTGGTGTTGCGACTCGGAGTCCGTGGCCATTGGATTCCGCACCGCACTCAACCCAAGCATATAATCATCTTATCGTTGATCCATCTCAGACTGGAATAAACCATCATAATAAAAGTACAGAGCTGACAGTAACAGGGTATTACATTCCCATATATGTTCAAGTTACAATTAACAATGTATATTAATTACAATCCCAAGAAAAAGGCTAATAGAAGCCATACAAGAAAACAAGCTAATGATCACTACCCATATGTGACGTAATACCGATGTCAAGCTCAATGTCTACATGACATAGCCGACAAACAACCTGTAAGCTCATGGCTCCACAGCCAACACGTGCACTCATCTCGGGTGAAGAAGTCTGGACCTGAGTACCAAAGTAGTGGGTCAGACACGACGGTCTGGCAAGCGGTGAAAAGATATAACAATATACTGGACGATAAAACATGAAATAAATCATACTGTCTGATCAAAATTGTACATAATAAAAATGTATCGGAAATCATGAGTATCTGACGAAATCATGTATTCATATAAAACGGGTATGGAACACGGATATTAGGCAAAGCATGTATTCCTTTAAAGCATGTATAAAACATGATCATTTTACAAATCGGGAACACATTTAAAACGTGTATAAACAATAAACATCTTTCAAATCGGGTACTCATTTAAAGCATGTACAAACAATAAACATTTTACAAATCGGGTACTCATTTAAAGCATGTACAAACAATAAACATTTTACAAATCGGGTACTCATTTAAAGCATGTAGAATTAATGCATCCTTTATTAAGAAAAGACATGATCAATATAAAGCAGTACGGGTATCAAGGATCAGGAACTATCAAGATGGCAACCACACAAAGCTAAATCCTCTATCACCGAAGTGACTAGAGTATCGGGCGTTGACCTCGGTCACCGAAGTGAGGAGGTGCAACAAAATTCACATATACATATACAATAATACGGGACGGGACCACGGTAGCAAACCGGGTATCGGGAATCACGGTAGCGAACCGGATATCGGGAGCCACGGGAGCGAGCCGGGTATCGGGACGGGACCACGGTTAACAAACCGGGTATCGGGATCCAAGCTGCAGCTGGCGGGACAAGTGGGGAATCTCCAAGTCAGTGGATCAGACTGACAAGGTTATCCAAGCTTAGTGGTGCCGACTCATAGGTTATATGCAAGTAAACAAAACAAATACATGTACGCATGTTCTCCTTTTGGTTCATGGGCTCGCACTACAAAGCTCTGGCCCCATCTTACCTCAAGGTTTTATTCTCACGGGTCATATACAAGAAATCAAGTCAAATAAATACATATGACGGGACGGGGTGCTCATTAGCACAAAAACATATCTGTATCGGTCGGGCATGTACGGGCTAGCAACAATGCCAAAAACATGAATTTCAATACTGTCGGGTAAGTCTAGTCATAAAACATGAGATTTAAAATGTACAAGTGAAATTCGAGTTTAAATAAGACATAATGGATTTCTATACTTTTCCGGGCCCATCGTTGAGGGTCCTAGATTCATATCGATGTGAATAGGGTCCCGTATGTCTAATTTGACATAAACTTGGTACTCCATAAGAATTAAGGACATCTCGGGTCCCTATGCACATTGACGATTCTAAGGATCCTTGACGAATTTTCATAATGGGTTCCTTTTCATCCGGATTCCATAAAATGCCTTCCAAGTTCTTACATTGCATTGGGGCTCCAAACAATACCTCCCCAAGCTTAAAAATAATGTTTCAAGGCCCCCAGTATTGATAGGTCATATGCAAGAAATCGGACATGTATAAAACACTTGATGAAATCGTGTAAACAGGCGAAACGGGGTGCTCAAGGCACAAATATCATTTCAATATCGGGTTATGCAAATCAGGGCTAGCACAAAGGCTACAAATACAGTTCAGTGCCTTCAGGATGGATAAATCACAAATCATAATTTTCGAGACTAAAAGGGGTGCAATAAACTTTCGAAATATCGGGACAAGTATCGGGGTTCAAGATAACTCAAGGTGGATAGGGATCCCGTATGTCTATTTTTCAGTAAACACTTGGTACTCCTTGAGTTTAGAGACATTCCGGGCTCCTTAAACACCGGAGTAACCTCAACATTTCAACCAATCTCGGTGATGTGGTTTCTCACTCGCACGGGCTTCAATCAAACATTTCATCTTTGTTTCGAACATATTCCAGGTGGAAAGTGCCCATTGCTTTCGAAAAGGTTCACAAGCAAGATGGGATGGGAACTCCCTTCATCTCTCGTTATTCCCATAATTCTGGGAAATTCGGTTACCTGGCGGTCACCTGGCGGTTAGCCGCTTGCTGACCGCGGGGCTGACCGTAAGGTTACAGCTCTCTGGAAAAGGAACCGAAACCGGTTCGGCTAGCCGCCAGTCACCAGGCGGCTAGCCTCTAGGTGACCGTCAGCTGGCCGCCAGTTGCGGAAACTCCACAATACAGTTCAGATTTAGGTCTTCTTTTCTCCAATCCATTCCTTTCCCTCTCCAATCACTTACCTACAATAAAATGAGCTGAAAGCTCCTCCTATTCCACCTTCAACTCCTCTCCAATATCAAAATTTCTACATATCATTATCCAATCACTTCTTCTCTTTTTCACCCTCAACCATAAGAGAAAGGAAACTCCACAATCACCAAGATTCATTTAAGCCAAAAACAAGAGATAGACAAAGACTAAAATCCACCATGTTTCCAAAACATTAAATGTACTTCCAAATCAATGAGAACCATAAAGGAAACATGAATAGTGATAATGTGAAGCATCATGTATGAAATGGAAAACCACATTTCTCATAAAACATGTAAATAACAAATCATCCACTTGCCTTAGGTCCAAGCTAAGCAAATCCAAGCTCTAAACACTCTTCCAAGCCAAGGCTCCAAGCTACACAAAAACCCCCAAAAAAAACAACCCATAAGAATCCTAAAAATGGTAACTCATCAAGGAGAAGGAATGGGTTCAAACAAGCTAGGAAATAGGACCTAGGGGAAAGCCATTGCTCAACAATAGAAGATGGAAAGAGATCCTTACCTCTAGGGCCATTAATCAAGAAGAATGAGCTTGAAATAGGGGCTGCCCACCTTGGTTTCCCATGAAAATGGTGTCAAAAGAGAGAGGAGATGAAGGGGAAGAAGTTGCCGGAGTTTCCTCGTCGGATTGGTAGCTTGAAGGCTTCATTTGAGCAAGAGAAATGGAAGAAAAGGAAGGGGAATGGTTGCTGGTACTGTAGCTGGAGAGTTGCAGCCGATGGAATGGAAAAAAATGAGGGAGAAAGAGATGAAGTGTCCTTTTATAATGGGTGGTGTGGGGTCCACACTAAGTAGAAATTGTAATGGAGATTAGAGGGCTTTCTAGACCTTGGATCAAGAAACTTAAAACATGAAAGGTGTCCGGAATAAAATTATCTTTCCAACAAGGTCAACATTGACATACTTCTGGGGTCCACATAAAAAGTCAACTGTTTGGTCAAAGGGGTCAAAGAATGGGAAATTTGGGATTTCTAGAAAAACTGATTTTAGAAGCTTCGAATGGGCACGGAGTGAACACGAAAGTTGTAGGGAATGGCGAGATTAGTCTAACGAAGCTGAAATGAGAATTTTTGGGAATCACCAAGAATCTCCCCACGCTGACCACGCAACACAAATGGGACCCTATGGTCACTGTCTAGGTTCACTGGCTCTCAAAACTTCCCAAAGCTAATGAAAAGATCATTCTAACTCAAAACTCAACCAAACAACCACTAAACCCAAAGAGAAAACCAAATCACGATTAAAACCACTAAACCAGGAAATTAGGGGTCGGGTTCTCACAGGGAGGAGGTGGAAGTCCTCCATGATTTGCTCCCCCCGGAGGTGGGAGTCCTCCAAACTGTGCTCCACCCGGAGGTGGAGGTCTTTCCTGATGGGCACCACCTTGAGGGATGCCCATGGTTACTCCAAAGAGGGCGCCCTGGGGATGGGCGCCCAGATGGGGAGCTCCATGGGCACCCTGGGAAGCTCCGGCGCCCTGGGGATGGACGCCCAGATGGGGAGCTCCCCGGCGTGGAGATCTTGGATGTCCCGTGCGTGGTGCTGCTTGCGGTACTCCCCCAAATTGTTCTCCTCCTTGCCCCCCTGCGAGCATGAGTTGTAAGATCTACTGGTTTTGAGTCACCAGCTGCTGCATGGTCTCTAACATTTGTTGAGAAGTGGGAGCAGGAGCATTTGGGGCAGGATTAGTCGGTGGAGGACCATCCTCACCCTCTCGCAAGGGGTTATCCTCTGGTCGTCTTGTCGATCTAGTGGTGATCACCATAATTTTGATAAAGGGAGTATTCTGAAGTGAGAACTTTGTTCGTTTCCCACAGACGGCGCCAAACTGATGATGCACAAAATGGATTGGCACACCATCGGTCAAGTATGAGTAATAAATGCAGTGGTTATGAAGAGAGAGATTATAGTGGTTCGGTCAGTATGACCTACGTCCACTTCAGAAGGGCAGAGGTCGCCGGATATATTAATTCTCAAGTGTTTCAGAGATTATAAACTTAGGAGAGTGTGTAGAAGAGAGAATATTGCTTGCTTCTCAAGTTTCGAGAGGCTCTTCTATTTATAGTCTTCCCCTAATAGATGGGGACGACTTTACAGCATCGTTCACAAAGAGCCTTCTAACTGTCCTCGATGGGCAAGGCAATTAGGATATTCTCCACAGGACTTGGTAAAAGCGGGATGTGGACTGACTATTTCCGAAGCGACGTGGGTTGCTGTGACGTGGCCAGGCCTCATGGATTTGGGCCTGGACTCCATTGGACCAAACGGATCTTCATTAATTTAGGCTTTGGCTCATCACGGACTGGGCCACTTGGGCCTAACTCATCAAGTAGTGCCAACCATCAACCCTCCAATAGCACCTACCACCGCTACCCCATTGGCTCTATGCTGCCTTAAAAAGTGCATTAGTCTCCAACCTAGCCAACACGTTATTTGTTACATGTAAAAGAAGCCCTTGATGCCTGACTCAGAGGCCTTAGCACCACAAAAGAAGAAGATGAGGAGGAAGAAAAGATGAGTTGCGATATCGTTACTCATGTCAGGTATGCGACGATATTGCTGCTCAACAAAAAAAAAAAAAGAAAAAAAGTGGCATACGACCGCCACCTCCAGAGAAGACAACCTTTGCAATATTCGTTTGGAATTCCTACAATAGAGGATGGATAGAGGATCCGGTCACCATGTTGCCTATTGCAGAACCTACTCTCCTTATTTGTAGCATTTCTTTTTGGAGATTTTACAAGAAAGAGAAGAAGGAAGGAGAAGATTTGATTTGAGGAAAACAATAGGTATTAAGGAGAGAGACGAAAGAAGAGAAGAGTGATTTTCCTAGGAGAAGATTGGGATTGTTTGGCATCAGTTTTTCGGATTGTTTGTGCGCTGTCGTGGGATTGGAACTGATGAATTGCATTTAGATAAGGAGATTGGGGTTGTTTGGCATCGTTCTTCTCAAATCTAGAGGAAACAAGCAACAATATCACTACTCGGCAAAAAATAAAAAGAAACAAAACCCTCGGACAGGGCCCTTGGGACTAGTCTGGAACGTTCATGTGTATTCATCCCTCACCATAGGGTGAGGGACACATACATAATTGGAAATATTTGTGTGCTAAAAAGGAAAAGCTATATATTGTCATTTGTAGAAGAGGAATGTTCATATGTAAAGAAAGAAAGCCATGTAAGTATCCCTCATCCTATGCTAAGGAATGGATGCACATTAATATTCTTCATATATATATATATATATATATATGTATAGAGAGGGGCTCTCCTAAGTTGTAGCTTATGTTATCTTAAGTTAAAATCGTCTGCAAAATCATCTGCAAAAAAATTCAATCAGAACTGGATTTTCCAGTTCCATCATGCCAAAAATAAAGATAGTCGACTTTGATTTGTTAGACTAGCAGTGTTTTAGTTTAGGATAACATAAGTTGCAGCTTAGAAGAGCCCTGCTCACACACACACACACACACACACACACACACACACACACACACACAGATGGAATGCTCTCCTAAGCTCGAGCATATGATAGAATTTCGTAAGCTCATGCTTGTGGGGCCCACCTTTGGTTCATCCAAATGGACCAAACACATGAGCCCCCTAAATTGCACATGTCCACCAACTTTCGATCTGATCCGAAGCTACTGGACCGTTGGATCGACTATGTATCGATCTAAATGGACTATTGACCATTAAACTTTTGGGCGATATGGAGATAATAGAAAACATGGTTGGGGCTGGTTTTTTGCAAAGAGGGGGATCCCAAGGAGTCTTTGAAATCCGCCCCCCCCCCCCCCCCCCCCGGCAGCTTAAGCTTAGGAGATATATATATGGGAAATATTCATGTGCATCTATCCCTCACCATATTAGGGTGAGGGATAACATAGTAGGGTGGACTTTATAAAACATCCGGACCATCCACACATGGAACCCCCTTAAGTACACTAGACCCGTTGAAGTTTTCACTGATCCAAATGGATTGGACCATTGGATCGAGGGTCAAATTTTTTCCTTTAATATAAAGTCATTAAATTTATGGGTCACGGATGAAGGGGTTAGAGGCATGGGATTGACTCCAAATTTGATATATGGTCTCATCCAAGGTGTCTCTTCCCATCCCCCACAAGTCCCATGATTAGTGGGTCCCTAGGTGGGCCCCATTAAGTTTGTCCCTCACCATATAGTGAGGGAATGATGCACAGGAATATCCCATATATATATATATATATATATATATATATATATATCTGGGAGCGCTACACAGCACGCCCGGGCATTTTTTTTTAGGAGAAAACACCCTCTTAGTTGGGCTCATTGGGATGCATGATGATCATAAAAATCCAAATGAATGAAAAGATCCATGTGAGACCTATCTCTATGTAAAATCTTGAGTCCATAAGATTATCCGAACCTTTTGATCTATGGCCCTAAAATCTAATGATTGAGAGGCATCATTTTATTATGACTTCAATCCTACAGTGAGGAAAAGTTGGATGAATGTCAAACTTGAACTAATGACTATTCATGGTGGGCGAGAGGGTAGTGTATGTGAAAAAGACTAGATTGACTCAACATGGGGCCCATGACAAAAAAAAGGAGGGGGGGCGTGGGGGGGGGGGAAAGGGGCGTTTATTTAGGATTTTCCATATATATATATATATATATATATATATATATATGAGAAATATTTCTATGAGAGTTAACTCTCATCGTTTACAGTGAGAGACACCATGATGGGGTACACTTGAAAGCCATCCTTGATGGGCTTATCCATCAAGTTTGAGTCTAATCGCATGCCTCTAACCTCTTAATCCATGGCCCATAAGTTTAACAACTTATATTAAAAATAGTCTTGACCCTTGATCCAACGGTCCAATCCTATTAGATGGATGCAAACCCATGGCTTGTAGCATAATAAGAGAGAGGGGGGTCCCATATGTATCGATGGTTTGGATTGGTGATAGGTGGGTCCCATCATGGTGTAAACTCTCGCAGGAGCATTTCCCTATTACACACAATATAAGGATTTTAAAGGGCTCCACGTCAATAGTATGAGAGTTCTCTTTTCAAGAATACACACACACACACACACACACACACACACACACACACACACGTTTCGTTGAAAATTGAAGAAAAAGCGTGGAATGCTAATTTTATTTAATTTCAACAAATTATAGGAAGACACAAAAGTGACTTGCACATAAGTTTGGTGGTGCATTTGAGAAGTCACTCTTGCTTTTATTTTACATGGGTTCTACTTGTCTCACCTTCTGAATGCAGGTTGTTTACAAATTTTTATACAAAGAGAAAAGAAGGACAAAGCATAGTTGCCGTCTTCGGGAACTATATTTGGCTTGAAAGATGATAGCTAAACACCGTCTTCCCTCTTTCAATATTGATCTCCTTTATCAATCCTTGTAATTCATTACCACTTAGTGAAGGGATTCTTTTGAATGACACTCACATCAGAATTGAAGAAACATCATCATTATTCCTTTCTTATGTGAAGAAAACAAAGAAAGATTCTGGAGATCTTCCGAAAGGCTTACAATTACTGCTGACTGGCCATTACCTTGTGAAGAGAGGTACAATGGATCTTTGTAGTAGAGTTTCTAGTCTTCTTTTCTTGTGGATGCCTTTCCTTGTCCTTTTTTTTATTTCTAGTCCTTGTCCCTCTTTCCTGTTTCAATGATCTCCTTTTTATAGCCATTTAGGGGACTATAACTGCTATAAATCATGAAGGAGTTTAGAGTAGTTTCAGGGAGTGAGATGTGATTTCGAGAAGTGGAGTAAATGGAGTGTAACTACTCTCCCATGTTAATTGACTTGGTCAAATGGAGATCGTGGGACTTCATGGTATTAACTACTGAAAACCATACCAGTTATTAAAACAACCAGGTAGCAACCACCGGCTGTTAGAGTGCATAACACAAGCTGTTCAGCGGCTAATCATGTTTAATGCCCACCAGTCATTATAGATATACATCACTAGCCATTGCATTGCTTAAGAGGCATGAACACCGGCCGAAGGAGTAGATACCAGCTGGAAGAACAAATGTCGGCTAGAAGAACAAATACAGCCTCTTATACTGTCCTAAAGACATTTAATTGGCTAATAGTTCTCGGCGGTTGATGTCTTTCAGAAGCCATTGGTTTTCAGCATGGACGAGTAAAATTGTGGACACCGATTGTTGTGTTGTTGTAGAGCACTCAACGGCTATAGCCAGTTGTATTTTGATGGTCTACAATCCATGCATCTCCCGGTCCTATTTGTCGAATTTCGCCAGTTAATGGAAATAATAGACGTTTGTTCTTCAAAATTCATCAAATGAAAATTTAAGTGTCGACAAATGCCCCCTTCGAGATACATTGATTGGAGTATACCCAAGAAATCATTGTGCCTCAAGACTTTCAACAAATTATGTAAACTTGGACTCAAGTGGGGAATGGGTTGAGGATAAAAGAGTCAACTTAAAGGTTACATGTGCCTTACTTTTTCATAGACATCATTTATATGCATCTCTGTGGGGATTATGAGTAATGCCAAAGGAAGAATCCCAAAGGTATGAGGTAACAAGTGAGAGATTTTGGGAAATATGTGGAAGGGATTAAGATAAACAAATCTAAGTTGTCATAGCGGTGAGTTTGGTTGGGGAACAATTTCATGGCATTGGTGATAATTGATGAACTGAGAAGACAAGTTAGGCTCTTAGGAAATATTTTGATTATTTCCTATGATGTCGTTTCAAATTCTAACGGGGCCATAAACTTTAGAAGTTTAGCTAACATCACTTCCTCTTTCAGCCAAGACAATGATTGATCTTTGAATTTTGATTTCATTTGCCAATGAGCGCCAAAATACCATCATAATGATTAGTAAAACTTGAAGTGACCAATGGGCGGCTTTATGTGACTTGAGGCCCACGGACAACTATAAAAATCCTCATTCATTCCATTTCATTCCTAGTCCTTTCAAATTCACATTTGTTCTTTGGAGTTCTTTAGCGAGAGAGAAACCTTTACCTTTCCCTTTTTCGAGTTTTCTTCAAATATTCAAGCCTTCTTCCCTGCTTTCTCTCTTTCAAATTGGAGCAATGGCTAGTATATTCCTCTGTTTTTCTTTAAAATTTCTTATTTCTCTTCTCTTGTTTTTTTCTTTCTACATACCATCTTATGTCTTTGGTGCCCTAGATCGATTTCTATATGTTTGCTCATTGTTCGTAGATATGGAGTCCAATGACCTTTGGACTTTTTCTAGGGTTTTTCCATTTGCTTTGTTATTAATCAAAGTTAGGAGATTGAATGGGATTTTGACCTTTGTTTGAGTTGCATGAATTAGGGATTTCTAGTTTGGTTTGGAATCTCCGAATTTACTATCCTTACTTTGGGACTTAAGAACTGCAAGAATGACCATAAAAATTAACTGATGAACCTATTGAGGATGGCATGACGGCTGGTAAATTTTGAAGGATAAATGCAGTAATCAATCGGTGACTGTTAAGGCTTAGCCTGCATGATTGTTTCCTCATTCATTTAAATATCTCCCCATGTGGTTTTAGCAAGCATTAAATTGCCCTGTTTTTGTCTGGAGACTCTGACTTAAATCTTGCCGAGTGCGCATTCAATTGTAGTGCCGAGATTAGGATCCAAGTACTTCTCCTTCTTTGGGTTTTCGACCCATTTCCAAATTAAACGAAGATTCTATCAAAGATTTTACTAGGCTTTCTTTTTGGTAAGAAGATTAGGCTAAATATTTCCATTAACAATTTCTTTCTTTTGTAGACAAAAATGTCGTTTCTTCTTCTTCTTTTGTTGGTGCTACTGCTACCGCCGCCGCCAAGGGTCAATGACCTGTTGTGGAGACTACTTCGTCTTCTGTTACTAAGGCTACGCAGGCTCCTCTTTCTCCTCATGATGTTACACGAGAAGGACATAAACATCCGGAAAGTGTTTGTCAAAATGTAGATGCCATTGACAGAGCTGAAGCTTTAAGGTCCCGGAGAAAGTTATTGACTTACAGTTCGGAAAGGGTGTACACTGACCTATTGACAAATTCTCCTTGGAGTGATGGTCGTCAAGGAGTAGATAATACATTTTTGGTGACAACAAGATTGTTATGATCGCCATCATTCGGGACATGTTACCTTTTCTTTTATCAACAGCCAAAGAGAGATAATGGTTGTGGTCATTTACTATCTTTGATGGATACATTAGTGATCTTTCAAAATAAAAAGAAAATTCCAAATTTTATTTTTATTTTTTCACTTTTGGATTCAAATTTGAGAAACTTTGGTTTCTTTTCTCTCCTAAGTTCAAGCTTAGGATAAGGTAAACTCAAGTGTATGGTGGGGCCCAACCGGGGACCCAAATGGGGATGGGGATGGGGGGACTTCGAGGACTCCATGGGACCCTCTTCTTTGCAAAAGGTTAGCCCCAACCGTAATTTCAATCAACTCTATATGGGCCTCAAAAGTTTAATGGTCAATAGTTCATTCAGATCGATACACAGTTGAACCAATGGTCCAATAAATTCGGATCTGATCGAAAGTTGGTGGACATGTGTAATTCAGGGGAGCAGTGTGTTTGGTCCATTTGGATGGACCAAGGTTGACCAAGGGTCGGCCCCACAGTCATGTGTTTGGTCGCACTTAGGAGAGCCTTGCCCATATATATATATATATATCCAGCTCTCCTAAGTTCAAGTGTGTGGTGGGGCCCACCTGGGGACCCACATGGGGATGGGGGGATTTCAAGGACTCCTTGGGATCCTCCTCTCTACAAAAAATAAGCCCTAATTGTGATTTCTATCATCGCCATATACGCCTAAAAGTTTAATTGTCAACCGTCTATTTAGATCGTTACATAGTCGATCCAACAGTCCAATAAATTCAGATCTGACCGAAAGTTGGTGGACATATGCAATTTTGGGGGGTCATGTGTTTGGACCATTTAGATGGACCAAAGGTGGGCCCCACAAGCATGAGCTTACAAAATTTTATCCTAAGCTCGAGCTTAGGAGAGCCTTGCTCATATGTATATATAAAGGGGTGCATGGTGTTAGAATGCCAATGGCCGAGTAATTTCAGCCCAATCAATGCATAAATTAGCCTTTTTCTTTTTTAAATCAACAATAGAAACTATTGCTTGTTGTGGCGGATGCAAACACTGTTGCTAATAAAGAATTTGGGAGTTTATGAGCATGTAGTGGCAAGCCAGGAATTTTTTGGATCCCTAGGGGAAAAGATTTTCAACTAACATATAGTTAGGAACTGCTTTGCCGCATTTCTTTGTTCATTAACAATAAGAAAGAGAGAATTTATTAATTCTTTTTTAAGTAAGGTATTAATTGGATTTCTTTAAAAATGAAGAATAAAAATCCCTTACTAGACAAAAGTGTACAAAAAATAGCAATAATGATCGTCTGGATATATAAGGTGAATGTTTTGGTTATTGGACCTTTCCTTCTCTTACCATAACATTAATAGTAGACCTTTCACTTTTACAATAAGCTTTTTTTTTTTTTTTTTTTAATTTTCAATTACTAATACTTAATCAAACAAAATCTCCAAGCAACAACACTTCATTTTATTAGAGTGCATAGCTCTAATAAATCTCATGTGGATAACTAGGGGATGCTCATGGTTGGCAACCCCGCATGTCACCGACTGTCCAAGAATCGATCTCTGGGTATGCTACTCTTCCTACTTGTGTGGGATATCCAACCCTCCTTTCGGTTATTGGACCTTTCCTTCTCTCATCATAACATTAATAGCAGACATTTCACTTTTACATTACGCTTTTTTTTTAAATTTTCAATTACTAATTCTTAATCAAACAAAATCTCTAAGCAACAACACTTCATTTTATTAGAGTGCATAGCTCTAATAAATCTCATGTGGATAACAAGGGGTTGCTCATGGTTGGCAACCCCGCATGTCACCGACTATCCAAGATCGAATTGATCTCTGGGTATGCCACTCTTCACACTTGTGTGGGCTATCCAATCCAACCCTCCTTCCCACGGCGTGGGCTTCCTCTTTTCACTTGTGTGGGCTCTCTTAAGTCCCAGCCCCTAGGTTGTGGTACCCAAAAAAATTTAGTGTAAAGCCATGAAATATAGAATTAAAATGTTCTCTACCTTAGTCTCCACATCATAACCTTGTTGACTCACGAAGCTTGGTTATGATCAATAATAGATGTTTCATCATCACCCATCTTTTGAACGAACAATTCATGGCTATTAAGAGCCACGATAAGTTGTGAAGAAGTAGGATATGGTGGCTTTGACAACATAAAAATAACAAAGGGGGGATATTTGGATGCCAAACCCATGGATAGATAGGACACATTATCTCCGTCAAGAATTAGATTCTGAATCACATGAAGACTCACAAATAGCCTTGAAACTGTAAGCATATTTTGTAGTAGATTGATCACGTTTGAGATATTGTTGTAGTTGTTAATGATGTTGAACTTCATGATCTTTATTGACTATAATGAAACTTTCTTCTAGGGTAATTGTCCTACTCAGCGAGATACCTCTAGATCTATCCGAAGAACAATGCCGGTCAACTCATCAACAACCCATCATTGTTATTCATTTGCATATTTCATTTTTATTCAATAACCACTGAGCTTAAACTTGAACTCACATAGTTCATTAAGGGTCTTTTTGGTTGAGATCATTTCAATGTTTGATTGGGATTTCAAGTGAAGATGTTAGTAGCAATGTTAACACTATTAATAACTTCTAAAAACAATTAAATACCAAAAAAAAAAGTGAAAAGAATTTTTATTTTCTTTAAAAAGGGATATTACATCATCTCTATTTTTCCACACCTAAACACTACTCTATTGTTTATTTTTCTCTTATTTTTTATAACTCAGTATCCAAAAACCTTTCCTAAAGCTAAACCCTCTCAAACCCAAACTACAATACCACAAATCAACCCCGCCCACATTCATCAACCCTCCACATTGACCTGAAAAACATCCTTTCTCTCATCTTCCTTCACCTTCGGAACCACAACCTTAAAAACTCCATTCTTCATCTCTACCTTGATTCATCCAACTCGTACAGCCCTAGAGGCAGATCAATTTGGCTCCTGTACCTCCTCCCACTCTCACTATCATCTCCAAACTCTTTATCTCCTCCTTTTGTAGGGTCTTATTGTCACGCCCCCAGAACCGGTAATCAGATCTCGGGGATGCGAATTTTGGGGAATTTGTATTTCCCCTCCCAGGATCCGTGTGTGTGAGGATAGCAAAATTCACAACACATCAAAATATTTCGCGGAAGCTCTACAAGACGTTACGACCCGGAATCCGTACCCATCGGGTTCCGTGTCGTACTCAATCTGTCAGCATAAGATTGTCATAGACATATTTAAATTCAGACTGGAACAATTCATAATATCAAGATATACAGAGCTGACAGTAACAGGCTAGTCATTGCCCGAACATATTCAAGTTACAAATTAACGAGTGCATTTATTACAATCCCCAAGAAAAAGGCTAACAAAAGCCGTACAAAAAAACAAGCTAAAACAATACTACCCAAGAGTGTAACGCAACTCCGGAGTCAAGCATGACGTTGACATGACATCGCTGACACAACAACCTGCAAAACTCGTGGCTCAACAACCCTCTGCACACGAACTAGCTCAAAACAAGGACCTGCTATCTAGAACACCAAAGTAGTAGAATATCAGACACGACGGTCTGGCAGGTGATCAAAATAGGCAAGAGCATAAACAAAATAAAGTTTAAAGGAAACAATAACTAAAAACACTTTATTGAACTTGAAACAGATTTACAAGATTTAAAAACAATGCATGAACAAGATACTTATCAAGAAATCACGAGTACATGCACGATATACGAAACAAGACATGAATACATATAATATCATGATTAGTAAATCCACACGAGCCCATCCTTTCTCTATCATACATGATGACAAGAGCAAGCACGCACGACATGCAAGACACGATCCCACATATACGGGGAATTTCCGGCCGCGGAACCGGAACACGAACACGCACGATGTGTCATTCAAGACACGACTAGTCTGCAGACAGTCCACATGTTTAAGGACCCCCAGGTAGTGGATCAAGCTAAAAGGGCAGTCCAAGCTCAGTGGTACTCACTTATATCATGAATGCATAAAACACGACAATACTCATTCGAGAACACGTCAAAACGAGAGGGAAATGATTTAACAAGCACGACACGACGAGACTAGCAAAATAACATAATATAAATGCTTAACAAACTTAAGAAATGATTCCCTTTTTTATTCTTGAAACACGATTCTTGAAACACGTCTTAAAACAAGCTTATACTTGAAATTCGGACAAATGCACGATGAAGCACGAAGCATCAAAACAAGAGTTTTGGTTCTTGAAACAAATCTTCAAACGAACTTGTAGTTGAAATCAAACGAATACTCGATGATGTACATAACATCGAAACAGAAGTTCAAACACGAAATCTATCAAGTTTAGGCTAAGACCATTCATTGACCCTTGTGGAATTGAAAACCAAATGTCGGAATTCAATAAAGCTTGGTGTCCCCGAAGGTATATTACATTTTGGAATTCCAAGTGCACAAGGTCAATAAAAAGGTCTAAAACCTAGTCTAGTTTTCATTCCCGCAAAAATCCTTCAAAAACAGTACTTTTTGCATCTCTATCGGTAGAACTACAGATTTAAGCACATCTACCAGTAGAACTTCCGGTAGACCAAGGGTTTTCAATTTTCCTCAACTTTCTGCCAAAATTCGAGCCACTTCTACCGGTAGAACTTCCGGTTTAAGCACCTCTACCGGTAGAAATACCGGTAGACCAATGGTTTTCAATTTCCTCAACTTTCTGTCAAAATTCGAGCCACTTCTACCGGTAGAACTTATGAAGTTCAATTTTTTTTCACACTTCTCTCCCTTCTTCACTTCCATATTTTTACCGCCTGCACTCCCCAAGCCTATTTACTTTCCAAGGAATACATTTCTCACATTTTTAAAGCATTCCATCCACATCTAAACCATTCATTCTATAACAAAGATATCAAGACATTTTCAAGTATAAAATCATAAAAACTAACAAGATCAAACATGATTCTAAGAGCTTGCGAAATCATTGCTAACAAGACAAATGAAGAAACCAAAACTCATGACTTGAAAGAGGATACCATAACTTACATTATGAAGTTAAACATAGAAAACATGTCTTAATTAAATATTGAAACCATAATGAAAACATAAAACAATAAACATGAGAAATCCTATAAAGATCACTTGCCTTGGGTCAAAGTGAGGAGGAAATCACTCAAGAGTGGTCTCTACTAGATCTCTAGCTCCAATCCTACAAAAGCCCCAAAAACCTTGTCACAACCCCAAACCCGGGGTCCGTGAAGTAATAATTATGTTTCTCCCAAGATCCGCATGTGTGAGGATTACAAATTCCAACACCTCTGAATATTTAGCAGAAGCTTTCGTGGTGTTGCGACTCGGAGTCCGTGGCCATTGGATTCCGCACCGCACTTAACCCAAGCATATGCTCATCTTATCAATGATCCATCTCAGACTGGAATAAACCATCACAATAAAAGTACAGAGCTGACAGTAACAGGGTATTACATTCCCATATATGTTCAAGTTACAATTAACAATGTATATTAATTACAATCCCAAGCAAAAAGGCTAATAGAAGCCATACACAACAAGCTAATGATTACTACCCCATATGTGACGTAATGCCGATGTCAAGCTCAGTGTCTACATGACATAGCCGACAAACAACCTGTAAGCTCATGGCTCCAAAGCAACACATGCACTCATCTCGGGTGAAGAAGTCTGAACCTGAGTACCAAAGTAGTGGGTCAGACACGACGGTCTGGCATATGGGTGAAAAGATACAAACAATATACTGAACTATATAACATGTAATAAATCATGCTGTCTGATCAAAATTGTACATAATTACAAATGTATAGGAAATCATGAATCTCTTGACAAAATCCTGTATTCGTATCAAACGGGTATGAAACATAAATATTTGACAAAACATGTATTCCTTTAAAGCATGTATAAAACATGAACATTTTACAATTCGGAAACTCATTTAAAGCGGGTATAAACAATAACATTTCACAAATCTGGAACTCATTTAGAACGTGTATAAACGACAAACATTTCACAAATCGGAGACTCATTTAAAACATGTATAAACAATAAACATTTCCCAAATCGGGGACTCATTTAAAACATGTATAAACAATAAACATTTCCCAAATCGGGGTCTCATTTAAAACATGTATAAACAATAAACATTTCACAGATCGGGGACTCATTTAAAACATGTATAAATAATAAACATTTATAAATAATGCATCCTTTATTAAGAAAAGACATGATCAATATAAAACAGTACGGGTATCATGGATCGGGAACTATCAAGATGGCAACCACACAAAGCTAAATCCTCTATCACCGAAGTGTTAGAGCAAGCATATCAAGGCGTTGACCTCTGTCACTGAAGTGAGGAGGAACAACGAAATTTACATATACATATACAATAATACGGGACAGGACCGCGGTAGCAAACCGGGTATCGAGAATCACGGTAGCGAACCGGATATCGAGAGCCACGGGAGCGAGCCGGGTATCGGGACGGGACCACGGTTAATAAACCGGGTATCGGGATCCAAGCTGCAGCTGGCGGGACAAGTGGGGAATCTCCAAGTCAATGGATCAGACTGACAAGGTTATCCAAGCTTAGTGGTGCCGACTCATAGGTTATATGCAAGTAAACAAAACAAATACACGTATGTATGTTCTCTTTTTGGCTCATGGGCTCGCACTACGAAGCTCTGGCTCCATATTGCCTCAAGGTTTTATTCTCAAAATAATAATCCTTTTGGTTCATGGGTCATATACAAGAAATCAAATCAAATAAATACATATGACAGGACGGGGTGCTCATAAGCAGAAAAGCATATCTATATCGGTTGGGCATGTACGGGCTAGCAACAATGCTAAAAACATGAATTTCAGTACTGTCGGGCAAGTCTAGTCATAAAACACGAGATTTAAAGTGTACGAGTGAAATTCAAGTCGAAATAAGGCATGAATGGATTTCTCATATTCTCTGGGCCAAGTGTTGAAAGTCCAAGATTTAAATCAATGTAACTAGGGTCCCGTATGTTAGGTTTGATATAAATCTGGTACTCTTGAAGAATTGAAAACATTCCGGGGCCTTATATACATTAACAAATCTAAAAGACCTAAACAACAAAGTCATGATGATGGAATTTCTTCTTCTGTACAGTTCCTCACTCTCCTCCAATATAGTTCCCTATGGTTCCTCAAGAAGAAAACAATACAATTGTTGTCGGTCAGCTCCTCGGTTGGCTGTCGGTCAGCCGAACTGGGATGTCGGCTAGCCGACGGCTGACCGACGCTGACTGTCAGCTCTACACACATCAGGAAATTTGTTGCTCTCTGGAAAATGAACCGAAAGATCTGTCGGTTGGATCTCGGTCGACCGAACTAGGGAGTTCGGTCAGCCGACAGCTAACCGACAGATTTCCTGATGGAAATCTGCTCTCTGGAATTGGAACCGAGAGGGTTTCGGTCCACCTCGGTTGGCTGCCGGTTAACCGACAGGCTGACCGACAGCTGACCGACGTTACTGCGGACACAGAATTCTGAAGCTGTTTTCAGTCCCTTCTTTCTCCAAACACTCCTCATTTTCAAGGGTCAGATCCCTATAATAAAGTGAGCTAAAAGATCCTCCATTTCAAGCAATCAAAACTTCATTCTCAACACTTCAAATTCCCCATTCAACTACATCCACTCTTCCATCAAATCATCCATTCCATTCACATTCAATCAAAAGAAATCCATCACATGAAACAGGTCAAAACTTAATATCATCAAGATACCATTTTCAAGAATGCAATATACTAGAAAGATACACTAAAGAGTGTATTTCAAATCTCAATAAAAGCATGTCATGAAGTAAAGCATAAGTAATGAAAATCATTAATGAAAGCTACACATTTGTATAAAACATGATCAATGGAAATAAATCATTTCATCCACTTGCCTTGGGTCTCTAATCAAGCAAATCATGCCCTAAACACTCTTCCAAGCCAAGGCTCCAAGCTACACAAAAACCCCCAAAAAGCAACCCATCTTAGAACCCTAAAATGGTAACTCATCAAAGAGAAGGAATGGGCTCAAACAAGCTAAGAAATAGGACCTAGGGGAAAGCCATTGCTCAACAATAGAAGATGGAAATAGATCCTTACCTCTAGGGCCATTAATCAACAAGAAGGAGCTTGAAATAAGGGCTGCCCACCTTGGTTTCCCATGAAAATGGTGTCAAAAGAGAGAGGAGATGAAGGGGAAGAAGTTGCCGGAGTTTCCTCGTCGGATTGGTAGCTTGAAGGCTTCATTTGAGCAAGAGAAATGGAAGAAAAGGAAGAAGAAAGGTGGCTGGTACTGTAGCAGGAAGTTGCAGTCGATTGGAGTGGAAAAAATGAGGGTGAAAGAGATGAAGTTGTCCTTTTATAATGGGTGGTGTGGGGTCCACACTAAGTATAACTTGTAATGGAGATTAGGGGCTTTCTAGACCTCGGATCAAGAAACTTAAAACATGAAAAGTGTCCGGAATAAAATTATCTTTCCAACAAGGTCAATATTGACATACTTCCGGGGTCCACATAAAAAGTCAACTGTTTGGTCAAAGGGGTTAAAGAATAGAAAATTTGGGATTTCTAGAAAAACTGATTTTAGGAGCTTCGAATGGGCACGGAGTGAACATGAAAGTTGTAGGGAATGGTGAGATTAGTCAAACGAAGCTAAAATGAGAATTTTTGGGAATCACCACAAATCTCCCCACGCTGACAATGGAAAACAAATGGGACCCTACGGTCACTGTCTATGTTCATTGGCTCTCAAAACTTCCCAAAGCTAATTAAAAGTCATTCTAACTCAAAAACTCGACCAAAAAACCACTAAACCCATAGAGAAAACAAAATCCGATTAAAACCACACTAAACCAGGAAATTAGGGGTCGGGTTCTCACAAACCCAAAGAGAAAACCCTAGTAAAAATCAATCCTTTGCATACTCCAAGAAAACTCTTTGGATAAAAAGAGGAAAATGCTCTAAATGGCTTGCAAAACAAGAATCTCAAACAATAAATGCCATTGCTAACCTTTAAAACCTTGAACCAAGAAGAAGAGCTTGAAAGAGGGCTTTATCCTAGCTCAAATCCTTTGAAAAATGCATCCTAGGGAAGCTTGAGAGAAGAGGAAGAAGATGGGGAGATCAAATCTTGGTTTAGAAATGATTTGGAGAAGCTTAATGAGGAAGAGAGCAAGAAGAAGATGGAGGAATAGGTGGCTGCTGGGATTCTTCTTCTCCAATGGTGATTAGGGCAAAGAGAAGAGAAAGAGAAGAGAAGGGCTCCTTATATAGCGAAGAGGAGATGGGTCCCACAACTTAAAACATTTGTCGGGCAAAAAACATACATTTCGGGACCTCGAATGGAATTAACGAAGAAGACAAAGTTGCTCGTTGAAATATCTACTTTTCAAAAAGTATATTTTCCCCAATTTCTGGAATTTTCGAAATTTATGGACAGATTTAGTGAAAATTGTCATTTTTCTCGAAAAACGTGATTTCTAAGTATTAAATCAAGATGGTCAAAACATGAAAACTGTTTATAACAATAAAATGAGTCAAAAGGAATAAAATTTGGAATTTTTAGAAACCAAGAATAAATTCTCACAAAAATACATTTTACAAGGGTCGGGTCAAAACAAAGTCAACGGTCTTTTAAAACTCTCTAAAGTTATGAAGAATCTATTTAAACTAAAAAAAACAAAGTCAAACCAACTCTAATCTTGTTTAAAAAAGTTAAATCATGATTAAAACAATGCTAAACCCGAAAATTGAGGGTCGGGGTCTTACACTTATGCACCCACCGTGCTACCATTCCTTCCAAAACTAATTGGTGATGGAAGAGGCATAACTCAATGTTTTATATGGCGTTCGACATCGCGTCTGCGGGCCTGTTTTTAGAGCAGTAGTAGGGAGTGGTATTGTGGTATGCCTCTGTCCAACAATCCCCCCTTCAAGATGGCGCTCCCGCGACTCAAACCTGTGACCTGGAGCTTTGATGCCGCGAGAAGGAAAATTGTGTTTAAACCTAAAAACAGGCTATGGTCCCAAATCAGAATTCTTTGTGGATTCCAGTACCAATTAATTAATCTAGTAGATATTTAAAACTAATTTTAGAAAATCAATCAACCACAAAAAAAGGAGGCACACAATTTTTTAACGTGGAAAACCCTACTCGGGGAAAATCACTGGTGGTAAAAACCACTGGAAAAACCAAGCACTATATAAAGCAAGTTACAAGGAATCACATAACATTTTCCAGTTGCAACTCAACCTAAGGACTACGATGGACTTGTCAACTAGCCGTCGTTAACCTTCATCATGCTTGATCCAGCCACACTTTGATGCCTCTCAAAGTGATGCAAACTCAACCCACATTGATGCCTCTCAAGGTTCTTTAAAGAAGAAAAAGAAATCTTTGTCTTCAGCGCAATTCTCCTTGCATGAAGTAGCCTACAAAATCTCTCTAGATGAATATTTGACGCTAGGGATGAGCAAAGAGCTCAACTTTTTTCGTTATGGAAGCAAGGAGCCATATAAACAGTCCAAGGCTCGTGCATGAGACTCTTTGAACTAGAAAATAACTCTAAGATTGAGTTTGAAACGGAACAAAACAAAGAGTCCGAACTGGGCAGGGAGACCTGTTAGGGATTTTGTGTATTGCAATTGATGGATGCATTATTAATTTTTATTCATCATTTGAATTTTCACACATGCATTGTTTTAGAAATCTTGAAATCTTAATTTACTCATGCATTGCTTTAAATCTTGTAAACCTTTTAGGTTCATGCATGTTTTGGTTTCAAACTTGGATGCATTTATATTTGGAAAAGATTTTATAAATCAAGCTAGCCATTTGTTTTAAACTTTCAAATCTATTTAGGCTTTTCTGTTTCATGATTTTAAAGCACTTGGATTGGTTTAAATCATGTTTCCATGCTTGGTTTAATAGCCCAAAGATCCCACAAGAAATTTACTTTGAAAAATGCAAAAGTTGGGATTTTTACCTTAGGCTGTCGGTCAACCGACAAGCTGAGAGTCGGCTAACCGACAAGTGAGCCGAGGTCAACCGATGTACCTGTCGGTCCGAATTCCAGAGAGCTACAAATTTCAGATCTTCTCTGTCGGTCCACTCGTCGGTTCATGTCGGTCAACCGACAGTACATAAAAATCAAGACCGAAGCTCTCTCAGTTAGAAAGCCAGAGAGGAGTTTTCTGACCAAGTTTACATTGTCGGTTAGTGTGTCGGTCAGGCCTCGGTTAACCGAACATGTCGGCTAACCGAACCATGCTTTATGGTCAGCAAATTTTCGAAAATATGACCGTTGGCCTATGACCGTTGGCCTGTGACCGTTAACCGACCCCTGGATGTCGGCTGACCGACAGGTAGCCGTTGAGCAACTTTTTCTATAAAAAGAAGCTCATTCCTTAGCCCCTTGCGATGATCTTTGAAGCCCTTCTTGAGGTATTTTGAGGGAAAGGAAAGGGGATCAAGCTAAGGAAGGCTAAGGGTTATTAAGGAAAGCTAAAGCTTGGATTAATGAAGTTAAACCACCAAGTAAGCTTTGCCTTTCTATAATCATTATTTTATGCTTTGTTTAATCTTTGGTAAATGATTTTAGCATATAAACTATGATGTGTTGAATCCTCTACTTCTTTAATCTTTGATTTAAGTCATTGGATTCTTCACCTTGATTTCTAAACAAGTTTGTTTTTATACTTTATAAAACATGTTTTGTCAAAACCTTTGATTTGTTTTTATAAACATGTTTTATTAACTTGTTTGAATCATCTTTGTCGTTTTCATTCATTTGAACTTTAGTTAAATTAGTTTGTTTTTTAAAACAACATTGAATATGCATCACATGTGTAGACATAATTAATTTCATACAACTTGTGAGCTTTTGATTTCATATCTTCAACAAGTTTGTATTTGGTACATGTGATTTGCATATTACTTTAATCAAATCTTTTTATGTGTATTAAACTTTTAATTGCTTCAAGCATAAATTGATTGAGCTTTCATTTTAAACTTGATTGAAGTTTTCACACACACACACATCATGAGCATTTATCTTTGCATTTTATAGTGTGTTGTGTGAGTTGATTTACACTTTCTTATCCGCCTAATTTAGAGGCAATTATATTGAGCTTAAATTGTATCTCTTAGAGTGTTTTGTAAAGACACCTTCTTGAGAGAAAATCTTTTATGGTAAAGGTTATTGCTTAGCTTATAAAAGCACATTGTAAGGTTATTGCTTAGCCTAGAAAAGCATAGTATTTAAGGTTATTGCTTAGCCTATTAAAAAGCATAAATAGTGGAAATCCGGTGGGGTGTGAGATCACAAGCCGGTAGTGGATATAGGCATTGAGGCCGAACCACTATAAATGATTGTGTTATGGTGAATGCTTTTGTGGTGATTGTTGTTGTTTAGCTTCTGCATTTTATTTGTTAATCATCACAAGTGGCTAATTGTTTTAAAGAAGTTTAAAATTGGCATAATTGGTCATTAAGTTGTAGCTCACCCTATTCACCACCCCCCCCCCCCCCCCCCCCCCCCCCCCCCCTTTAGGGTTAGGATCCCGGACTTTCAATTGGTAACAGAGCCTCGTGCTCTAATATTAGGATCAAGTGTTTGGAACTCTTGATTAAGTGTAAAAACCTAGAGTTTAGACCCTAGTTGTACTAATCTTGAAAATCATTAGAATGGATTCCACTATATTAGACTTTGTAGATTCTTGTGTAGATTCTTCTAGACCATTCCTTCTTCCAACATTTGGAGATTCAAACCATGAATTTAATGAATTTAAATTTGAATCAAATGAAGAAGAAAATGATGAAAATCAAGATGACATTCAACAAGCCTATAATGATTTATGTACATTTTCCCTAGAGCTTGTTAAGAAGAATAAAAGATTAGAAGAAAAATCTAAAAGTCTATACAAAGAATTAGTTTCTTCAAAAAATGAACTTAGAGAGAAAGAAGAATTAATAAATTGTGTAAACTCTAAGTTTATGATCTCTTTGCATAATTTATCTAATGCTCAAGATGAATTAAATGAAATTAAGATAAGTTATGATAATCTTAATAAAGAAAATTCTAAACTAAGAGATCAATTACAAAGGCAAGATAAAGACATTAACAATCTTGAATCTAAGTTAACTATCACTAAGAAAAATTTATCTAATAAGATAAAAACTCAAGAACTTTGATCCAATGTTATTAATGAACTTAAATTTGAATTAAAACTTAAATTTGAATTAAAACTTGCCCATGAAGAACTAAACAACTTTAAGGGAATTGAAAATGAACAAACAAAAGTTAAAAATGAAAATTCAACCCTTAAAGAACAAATCACTCAACTTGAAAGCTACAAACAAAAGAATGAGTGCAAATTTACCCAAGGTAAAGAGAAATTTGAAAAGTTATTTAAATTGGGTAAATTTCAAGGAGATAGGACGGGTTTTGGATTTGATAGGAATATTTCTCATGACCCTATAGTCACCAACACATTTGTGAAAGGTGAGTCCTCATTCTCTAGCACTCACTCTCCTTTGCCCAAAATAAAATGTAATTATTGTGGCATTGAAGGGCATTTTAGGTTTGAGTGCAAACTAAGGAGAAACCATGTGTCTAAACCCATCTATGAACCTAAGAAAGTAAAATCTAACTCTATGATGGATAAGACACTAAAAATCAAGGAAGACTCCAAGAAGATTAAACAAGTTAAACCTATTAAAAAGGAGTCTCCTAAGATAGATTCTAAAAAGCTTAAACAAGTTAAAACTAATATAAAAGAATCTATCAAGAAAAAGCTTCTCAACCTACCTCCCCTAACTCAACAAATAAAAGAACTTTTGAAGAAAGTTGCAAAGTTAAATCTAAAATTCAAAAGTCAATTAAAGGGAGGAAATAAGAAGAAAAGAAATCAATCCCCTACTAAGAAAAGTCACCAACTTCAAAAGACTAATCACCAATCAAAGCTAAAATCAGTCAAATCTTATTATCATGGTGATAAGTCTAAATTGAAAATTTATCAAGTCAAATCTCCTAAAGTTGGTGAGACTTTTAAGATAGACCTCAAAGATCAACCATCTCAAGACCTTAGGTGGATTCCTAAAGTTAGATACTTAGACAAACCTTAAGGCCTTGGAACTCTTTGACCAACCGAACCTTTTTAGTTAAATCATATTGTTGGTCATGATTCATTTGCATTTTTATTCCTTCTTAGTTACATTTCTTATAATGCAACGTTTATTTATGCTCAATTGATTTTGTCTTCATGTACCTTTCTGGTTAAATATCATGGTTTTCAAAATCATTTGATTATAATTTCATCATTATAGATTTGCTTTTTGCTCTCATTTAGTTATATCTTTTGCAATGCATTTCTATATATGATCAATTGATTGTGATTTCAAAAGCTTTTATAGTTATATTTTTTTTATATAATCAATTGATATTTTCAAATTCATTTGTTTGATTGTCTTAGTTAAATTATTTTGAAAAACAAATGATTTATATTTTCCATGGATTCTTTCTTATGGAAAGTTATTGTTTTGAAAAATCAACTTGTATGTGTCTCAAATAAGTTATATCATTTAAAACACAAGTTGAAAAATAATTTAAGCCTCATTACTACATTCTTGATGAAAAATGAGGATTGAAAATTGATTTTCATTCTATGCTTACTAAGTTAGTATTTTGATATGAAAATTCAATTCCTTGATTTACTTGAGTTTCAATTGGTTAGATCTTTATAGTTATATTCTTCAAAATTGAATGTATTTTTGATAAATGCATTTTTCCAATTGATATCAAGTTTGAAAAGTTTTTAAGTCAATTTGTAATAGTTTTTGTAGTTATCCTTGATTACAAATTGAGATTTGATATTAGTTCACTTCATAGTTTTCTTTTTTTAATCACTTGATCATGATTTTATGTTTCATTGTTGGATTTTGATTGTTGAAGTGAATTAAAGTTCTTTGGAAAATGTTCTAAGCTTTGTTAGTTATGTTTATAGTTGTATTTTCCTTTGAGTTTATTTCCTTGTGTTTATGATTATATCTTTTAGAAGGAAATACTTGTTATATGCTATTTGCATCATTGCTCATTTGGTTTCATTCTTTTTATGCAAATGTCATATAGTTCCATGTATGGTTGTACTCTTTAGTTACATTTATAGATATCATACTAGAGCTTTCAAATCCATCCTCTATGCTTTTTAGTTTTTTTTTTTTAAATGGTTGGTTATGATGTTGATTCATGTGTATTTTCCTTGTGATGTCATTCTTATACATGTTTCAACTTCATAGTAGTGTTTAATCATATGAACCTCTTTGAAATCCATTCCTTGTATTTCATAGTTATATCTTTTGTTTGATGGATTTCTTAGTTGTTGAATTCATATGATTTGACACTTTTGTAAATTGCATCCTCTACCAAGTTATATATATTTCTAAATGCAATTTCTCATGTTCGTCACTATGCTCATTAGGTATATGATTCTAAGTGATGAATATCGTTTTATGATGCTTGTTGGAATTTTATGTTTGTCACATGCTTGCTCTTAATCATGTTTCATATTCAAGTGGTAATCATTTGGTATCATTTTCAATTAGTATCAATATCCAATTGGTATCATATCTTGAGTTTGTGATAGACTTTGTGTAAATTGGATTGAACTTAATAGTAATATTTTTTTTTACTCCATGTCACATTCCATTAGCATCATAATATTCATGTTTGCCTCCTCTTTGCACATATAGGTAAATCTCATGACCACCATGTTTATGTGTTTATAATCTTGGTTGGTTAATGGTTGAGGTAGGCTTCATGTTTGAACTTCATTTCATTCATCTTGATCATGATAGTCATATTTAATGATTGAATGAAATGATTTCAAAATATTCATAGCATATGATTTTCATCGTTATATTGATTGATGCTATGTTTAGTAAACCCCTTTACATCATGGATAGTTCTAATTTGGATTAATCCTAGTAGTTATATTCCTTTTAACTCCATTTTAGAGTGATTAAGAAAATAGTCATATCCTTGAATCTCAATTGATATATTTTTTATTTCAATTGGTATCCATGATTGTTTATCCTCTTGACCTTGCTCTTTATATTGGTAATTTGATCATATTGAGCTTTATAGTCATTTGGAATCTAATCCTTTCCTTGAAGTTTATCCTCAATTGGTAAAACCATCTTCTTCTTGAACCAAATAGTTAAATCTTTATCAAAAGTTTGACAAAAGAAGAGTATGGATTGAGGGGGACTGTAAATCTTCATAGGAAGTATTAGTTTTGATCAAATTCACCCTTATATTGGCTCTTTATCCCTATAGTGTTCCACTCATGCATGATTCCTGTTATGACTTTCATTTTCGATTTCTTTTGTTAACAGGTGCTACTAAAAGGTAATTTCCTTGTTTCATGTGTGTAGGTACCATTTGGGTCTTCAAGGGTCTTGAAGATATTTCAATCCCTCTTTAATTGGTATTTTGCAATTTAATTGCAAAGGGGGAGAAAATACTCAAGCTCCAAAGGGGGAGAAAATATTCAAGCTCCAAGGGGGAGAGAGTATACAAGGGAAGAAAGAATGCATATCTTGCCAAAGGAAGAGAATGCATGGTCAAAGGGAGAGAGATGAAAGAAGAAAGCTTGGGAGCTAAAGAAGAGATGCTTGACCAAAGAAAGATAGATGAAAGCTTGAAGAATGATCAAGCTCCAAGCATCAAGAAGATTCAAGCCCAAGCTAAGTTAAGAAGCATCCAAAGAAGATTTCAAGCCATGCCCAGTTAAGGAGGAGCTGAAGAATATGTGTGAATAATTAGGGTTAAGTAAGGTTTGCCATAAAAATTGCAAAGGGGGAGATTGTTAGGGATTTTGTGTATTGCAATTGATGGATGCATTTTTAATTTTTATTCATCATTTGAATTTTCACACATGCATTGTTTTAGAAATCTTGAAATCTTAATTTACTCATGCATTGCTTTAAATCTTGTAAACCTTTTAGGTTCATGCATGTTTTGGTTTCAAACTTGGATGCATTTATATTTGGAAAAGATTTTATAAATCAAGCTAGTCATTTGTTTTAAACTTTCAAATCTATTTAGGCTTTTTCTGTTTCAAGATTTTAAAGCACTTGGATTGGTTTAAATTATGTTTCCATGCTTGGTTTAATGGCCCAAAGATCCCACAAGAAATTTACTTTGAAAAATGCAAAAGTTGGGATTTTTGCCTTAGGCTGTCGGTCAACCGACAAGCTGAGAGTCGGCTAACCGACAAGTGAGCCGAGGTCAACCGATGTACCTGTCGGTCCGAATTCCAGAGAGCTACAAATTTCAGATCTTCTCTGTCGGTCCACTCGTCGGTTCATGTCGGTCAACCGACAGTACATAAAAATCAAGACCGAAGCTCTCTCGGTTAGAAAACCAGAGAGGAGTTTTCTGACCAAGTTTACATTGTCGGTTAGTGTGTCGGTCAGGCTTCGGTTAACCGAACATGTCGGCTAACCGAACCATGCTTTATGCTCAGCAAATTTTCGAAAATATAACCATTGGCCTGTGACCGTTGGGGGTGTCGGTTAACCGACCCCTAGATGTCGGCTGACCGACAAGTAGCCGTTGAGCAACTTTTTCTATAAAAAGAAGCTCATTCCTTAGCCC
Source organism: Umbellularia californica (assembly GCA_028538565.1). NCBI lineage: Eukaryota > Viridiplantae > Streptophyta > Magnoliopsida > Laurales > Lauraceae > Umbellularia > Umbellularia californica. The sequence goes on along the minus strand of JAPQWN010000005.1, from coordinate 20,434,392 downwards.
CTTGCGATGATCTTTGAAGCCCTTCTTGAAGTATTTTGAGGGAAAGGAAAGGGGATCAAGCTAAGGAAGGCTAAGGGTCATTAAGGAAAGCTAAAACTTGGATTAATGAAGTTAAACCACCAAGTAAGCTTTGCCTTTTTATAATCATTGTTTTATGCTTTATTTAATCTTTGGTAAATGATTTTAGCATATAAACTATGATGTGTTGAATCCTTTACTTCTTTAATCTTTGATTTAAGTCATTGGATTCTTCACCTTGATTTCTAAACAAGTTTGTTTTAATACTTTATAAAACATGTTTTGTCAAAACCTTTGATTTGTTTTTATAAACATGTTTCATTAACTTGTTTGAATCCTCTTTGTTGTTTTCATTCATTTGAACTTTAGTTAAATTAGTTTGTTTTTGAAAACAACATTAAATATGCATCACATGTGTAGACATAATTAATTTCACACAACTTGTGAGCTTTTGATTTCATATCTTCAACAAGTTTGTATTTGGTACATGTGATTTACATATTACTTCAATCAAATCTTTTTATGTGTATTAAACTTTTAATTACTTCAAGCATAAATTGATTGAGCTTTCATTTTAAACTTGATTGAAGTTTTCACACACACACACATCAGGAGCATTTATCTTTGCATTTTATAGTGTGTTGTGTGAGTTGATTTACACTTTCTTATCCACCTAATTTAGAGGCACTTATATTGAGCTTAAATTGTATCTCTTAGAGTGTTTTGTAAAGACACCTTCTTGAGAGAAAATCTTTTATGGTAAAGGTTATTGCTTAGCCTAAGAAAAGCATTGTGTAAAGGTTATTGCTTAGCCTATAAAAGTACATTGTAAGGTAATTGCTTAGCCTAGAAAAGCATAGTGCTTAAGGTTATTGCTTAGCCTATTAAAAAGCATAAATAGTGGAAATCCGGTGAGGTGTGAGATCACAAGCCGGTAGTGGATGTAGGCATTGAGGCCGAACCACTATAAATGATTGTGTTATGGTGAATGCTTTTGTGGTGATTGTTGTTGTTTAGCTTCCGCATTTTATTTGTTAATCATCACAAGCGGCTAATTGTTTTAAAGAAGTTCAAAATTGGCATAATTGGTCATTAAGTTGTAGCTCACCCTATTCACCCCCCCCCCCCCCCCCACTCTAGGGTTAGGATCCCGGACTTTCAAGACCCAGCTTGCTATAGCGAGCAGGCTCTCTGCCCTTTTGCCCAGTATAGGCTCGCTATAGCGAACATGCTTGCTAGAAATTGGCTTAAGGGTGAATTTGTTCCGGGCAAGACTCTTCAAACTTTCTCTAATGTGTCAAAGACACTTCAAACTTCATCTAATGTATCCAGGAGACTTCATCCTTTGTCTTGTGGTTTCATCACAGTCCACTTTCAAAAAGAATAGAAATTACAACTCAATTAGGACTTGAGTTTGTTTCAACTTAGAAGAATTAGCCAACTAGAATTCTAACACCTTTGATTACCAACATGTTCTACTCGACAAACTCCTTTGATTGCCATCATTTTCTATACATGTCTTACATTTTATCCTTACATAATAAGAATGATTTTTGAAACAAATTTTTTTCCTGGAAAATCTTTTTTTTTTTTAAGTTGGAAATAAATGTGCAAATAGATTCACCAAAGCAAAAGCCACATGAAGTATGATCCACGAAGGCTACTTTTGGACAAGCAAGTAGATCAAAGATTACTTGAAAATTTTATGATCCATCATTGATGTTTTAGGATTCGAATGAAAAAACTCATATCACATGGGTTTTGAAAGTGCACATGTAAACCAACAAAGAGAGGAAATGATCCCATCCAATTGAAGAGACAAATCTCAAGTTCAAGATGGAATGAACCAGGACCATCTAAGTTGAGTTCACATATAGAAAAAAAACTCTTTTTAAAAAAAATCATTTTTGAAATCTTTTTTTTTTAAAGGTCATATGTGAACCAACAAAGAAAGGAAATGATCTCATCCATTTGAAGAGACAAATCTCAAAACTCGAGATGGAATGAAACCAAGACCATCTAAGTTGAATTCACGTATGGAAAAGAAAACCCTTTTTTCAAAGACTTTTTTTTTTGAAAGGTCACATGTGGACCAACAAAGAAAATGATCTCATCCACTTGAAGAGATGAGTCTCAGATTCAAGATGCATTGAAACCAAGACCATCTAAGTTGAATTCACATATGAAAAAGAAAAACGTTTTTTTGAAAACCTTTTTTTTTGAAAGGTCGCATGTGGACCAAAGGAAATAATCACATCCACTTGAAGAGATGAATCTCAAATTTAAAATGGAATGAACGCAAGATCATCTAAGTTGAGTTCAAATATGAAAAATACAAAAGGAAATTAGGAAAAAATCATTTTAAGAACTTATGTGAACCAACAAAGAAAGGAAATGATCCCATCCATTTGAGGAGATGAATCTCAAATTCAAGATGGAATGAAACCAATACCTTCTAAGTTGAGGTTTTTTTTTATTTTTTGGCTAAAGGCAAATTGTATTAGAAAAGGGGAGGGAAGGGAGAGAGCAAAAAGCTATACAGTCCAAAAAAGTGGAGCCAAGCTACCACCAAGCATACACAGAAAGAGAAAAAGAAAAGAAAGCCAGAGCTCCTAGACACAAAAAAGAGGGGAGAGTAGACAAAAATTACAGACAGCTTGAAGACGTCTTCCAGAAAAAGGTTTCCCTATCTTGAGAGAAGCTGAGAGAAGCTCTGTTAGGTAGTTTATGAACTTTGTTTGAGAGACTCTGGAGTTCCTGTAGATATGGTCTTTCCTACATTTCCATAGAGCAAAAGTGGTGGAGAAGAATGTAGAGACCGCCCCTTTGTAGGCCAAACTATCACTATTGTTGGAGAGAAAATACCAAAGCTTTGAAGGAGATAGAGGACCGACGAAAGTGGCTTCAAAGGCTTGAAGAATCCAGCTCCAGATGGAAGACGCAAAAGCACAGTAGAAGAGAAGATGAGGAGTGGTTTGCTACTTAGAATTGCATAGACAGCAGCTGGAAACGAGGCTAAAACCTGAAGCTTAGGCCCAGTCATGGGAAGGAATCTTACCACGCAATAACCTCCAGGCAAAGAAGGAAACTCTAGGTTAAAGGAAGGGATTCCAGATCAGGGGAGACCATTTAGCCCAAATCGCAGAGTCACTTCTAGTTCTAGACATCTGCCAAGCCTTTTTGAAGGACAACCCCTTATGGATTTGATTTCTAGACCAACTGATCAACCGAAAGATCATCAATGGAGATGCTGAGGATAGCATTGCTGATTAAGGTAGCCGCTGCTGCAGGTGAAAGACCCCGACCTGAGTGACTTAATTAGTACTAATTAAGCGATGTGTTAGTGCCAGCTTGATTAGTGGTTTTGACTAAGCTTGGATTAGTATAGTTATTTTATAGCTTTGGGGAACTTTTAGTGTCTTGTGTTTAGTGGGACCCTTTGGGAGGGTTCCTTTTTTATAGTCTTGCTTGCATTTGGAGGTTACTTGATATTCCCCTAATTCTTGTCTTGACCCCGTTTTACGTATTTTGTCGATCCTTACAACTTTCATGTTGATCCTGAAACTGTCCGAAACCCCGAAACCCGAGTTTCTTAGCATTGAGGGCAAAACAGTCATTCTACATGAAATTTGTACCCAAAAGTCGATATCCCCGAAACCCGCGAAACATATACCTTTTAAAACTAGATATTTCAACGATCACTTTTCTCTTCTTCGTCAATTCCGTTCGAGACACCGAAATTAGCGATTTCAGCCCAAAGAGATTTTCTAGTGGTGGAGCCCACACCCACTTGTATATATAGAGAGATTATCTTCTTCATTCCCTTTTTCCAGCACAAGCCACTCAAGACCTAGGGTTTTCCCTTTTTTTCTTCTTCTCCTTGCTTCTCCACCATCAAAGCACCACCCACCTTTCTCAAATCAAGGAATGGAAGTCAACTTCTTCTTCCTCCCTACTAGAGCTATACATTGATGCCATTTTTGGAGGAACCCACTTACATCTAGACTCTCCTTGAACTAGTTTGGTGATTTTGAAGAGCTTCCAAGTAAGTTCTCCCTCCCAATTCCTTTAATATGTGTTCTCCTAGCATTAGTGAAGCTCCATCTTTGATATTGAGAGTTCTCCCTTCTTGTTTCTTGGTTTGACCCATTTTAGGGTTTGTTTTGGGGGTTTTTGTGTAGCTTGGAGTTTGGCTTGGAAGAGTTGATTAGAAGCTTGATTTTCTTGTCTAGAGACCTTGAGGCAAGTGGATGGAATGTATGTTTTAGTTTTCAATGATTTCCATGATCAATATGTTTGGATTTATTGTCTCATTAATGATGGGTTTTACTTGCATTCATGATGCTATTAAATGCTTTTGAAAAGGGTGGGTTAGCCCATTTATTACTTGAAATGTGATTGTAGTTTTTATCTTATCTCTTGTTTAAGGCTTGAATGAATCCATGTGGTTGTGGTTATTATCTTCTCTCTTTTCTTGTGGTTGAAGGTGGAAATGTATGGAGTTGTTTGGGTGGATCTTTGGTGGGAGGTTTGATGGAGATTGTAGTAGGTTTGGTAGAGATTTGAACCTCCCATTGATGTGAAGGAATGGGGCTCAAGGGAGTTGAAAGGAGAAGAGAAGAAGGGAAGAATAGACCTGTCCCGAACCCAGTTCTGGACAGTTCGTTCGAGCGAACCTGATACTTCGCTCGAGCGAACCGCCCAGAAGAGGGATCGTGTCTTCCAGAGAGTTGTTCGCTCAAGCGAACCCTATGTTCGCTCGAGCGAACTCTCCCTGCAGCCATCCAGAGAGTGGTTGGATCGAGCGAACTGGTGCTTCGCTCGTGCCAACCTGAACCTGGGCAGGTTCGCTCAAGCGAACTTGGGTCCGCTCGAGCGAACCCTCCCAGAAACCATTCCAGAGACCCCTCCGCTCGAGCGAACTGTGATGTCTGCTCGAGCGATGGGTGTTGTTTCACTGAGGACATGTTTGGAGCTGAGGTAAAACAATTATATGTTTGTGAGAGGTTCTGTCACGACCCCAGACCCGGGGTCCGTGAATTGGGAGTTATGTTTCTCCCAAGATCCGCGTGTGTGAGGATTACAAATAAATTCCAACACACTCTGAATATTTAGCGGAAGCTTTCGTGGTGTTGCGACTCGGAGTCCGTGGCCATTGGATTCCGCACCGCACTTAACCCAAGCATAAGTCATCTTATCAATAATCCATTTCAGACTGGAATAAACCATCACAATAAAGTACAGAGCTGACAGTAACAGGATATTACATTCCCATATATGTTCAAGTTACAAATAACAATGTGTATTAATTACAAATCCCAAGAAAAGGCTAATAGAAGCCATACAAGAAAACAAGCTAATGATTACTACCCATATGTGACGTAATACCGATGTCAAGCTCAATGTCGACATGACATAGCCAACAAACACCTGTAAGCTCATGGCTCCACAGCCAATACGTGCACTCATCTCGGGTGAAGAAATCTGAACCTGAGTACCAAAGTAGTGGGTCAGACACGACGGTCTGGCAGGTGGGTGAAAAGATATAACAATATACTGGACGATAAAACACGTAATAAATCATGCTGTCTGATCAAAATTGTACATAATTACAAAGCATAGGAAATCGTGAATCTCTTGGCAAAATCCTATATTCATATAAAACGGATATGAAACATAAATATTTGACAAAACCTGTATTCCTTTAAAGCATGTATAAAACATGACATTTCACAAATCTGGAACTCATTGAAGCATGTATAAACAGTAAACATTTTACAAATCTGGAACTCATTTAAAGCATGTATAAACAGTAAACATTTTACAAATCTGGAACTCATTTAAAGCATGTATAAACAGTAAACATTTTACAAATCTGGAACTCATTTAAAGCATGTATAAACAGTAAACATTTATTAAGAAAACACGTGGTCAATATAAAGTAGGACGGGTATCAAGGATCAGGAACTATCAAGATGGCAACCACACAAAGCTAAATCCTCTATCACCGAAGTGATAGAGCAAGCATATCAAGGCGTCGACCTCAGTCACCGAAGTGAGGAGGAACAACGAAATACATATACATATATACTATATACTAGACATGACCACGGTAGCGAGCCGGGCATCAGGAACCACAGTAGCAATCTGCGGTATCAGGGCATGACCACGGTTAAATAAACCGGGCATCAGGATCCAAACTGCAGTTGGCAAGACAAGAGGGGGATCACCTAGTCAGTGGATCAGACTAACAAGGTATCCAAGCTTAGTGGTGCCGACTCATAGGTTATATGCAAGTAAACAAAACAAGTACATGTATGCATGTTCTCTTTTTGGCTCATGGGCTCGCACTACAAAGCTCTGGCCCCATATTGCCTCAAGGTTTTATTCTCAAAATAATAATCCTTTTGGCTCATGGGCTCGCACTACAAAGCTCTGGCCCCATCTTACCTCAAGGTTTTGTTCTCAAAATAATAATCCTTTTGGTTCATGGGCTCGCACTACAAAGCTCTGGCCCCATCTTACCTCAAGGTTTTGTTCTCAAAATAATAATCCTTTTGGTTCATGGGCTCGCACTACAAAGCTCTGGCCCCATCTTACCTCAAGGTTTTGGCTTATGAATCATGTACAAGAAATCAGGTCAAATAAATACATATGACGGGACGAGATGCTCATAAGGACAAAAGCACATCTGTATAGGTCGGGCATGTACGAGCTAGCAACAATGCTAAAAACATGAATTTCAGTACTGTCGGGCAAGTCTAGTCATAAAACACGAGATTCAAAGTGTACAAGTGAAATTCGGTCAAAATAAAGCATGAATGGATTTCTCATATTCTCCGGGCCAAGTGTTGAAAGTCCAAGATTTGAATCAATGTAACTAGGGTCCCGTATGTTAGGTTCGACATACATTTGGTACTCTTTAAGAATTGAAAACATTTCGGGGCCTTATATACATTAACAAATCTAAAAGACCTAAACAACACAGTCATGATGATGGAATTTCTTCTTCGGTACAGTTCCTCACTCTTCTCCAATATAGTTCCCTATGGTTCTTCAAGAAGAAAACAATACAATTGCTGTCGGTCAGCTCCTCGGTTGGCTGTCGGTCAGCCGAAATGGGATGTCGGCTAGCCGACGGCTGACCGGCGCTGACTGTCAGCTCTACACACATCAGGAAGTTTGTTGCTCTCTGGAAAATGAACCGAAAGATCTGTCGGTTGGCTCTCGGTCGACCGAACTAGGGAGTTCGGTCAGCCGACAGCTGACCGACAGATTTCTGATGGAAATCTGCTCTCTGGAATTGGAACCGAGAGGGTTTCGGTCCACCTCGGTTGGCTGTCGGTTAACCGACGGTCTGACCGACAGCTGACCGACGTTACTGCGGACACATAATTCTGAAGTTGTTTTCAGTCCCTTCTTTCTCCAAACACTCCTCATTTTCAAGGGTCAGATCCCTGTAATAAAGTGAGCTAAAAGATCCTCCATTTCAAGCAATCAAAACTTCATTCTCAACACTTCAAATTTCCCATTCAACTACATCCATTCTTCCATCAAATCATCCATCCCATTCACATTCAACCCAAAAGAAATCCATCACATGAAACAAGTCAAAACTTAATACAATCAAGATATCATTTCCAAGGAAGCAATGTACTAGAAAGATACACTAAAGAGTGTATTTCAAATCTCAATAAAAGCATGTCATGAAGTAAAGCATAAGTAATGAAAATCATTAATGAAAGCTACACATTTGTATAAAACATGATCAATGAAAATAAATCATTTCATCCACTTGCCTTGGGTCCAACGCTAATCAAATCAACCACTAATCACTTCTCCAAGCTATAAATCACCAATCTAAACAAAACCCCCAAAAGAAACCCATCTTAGAACCCTAAAATGCCAAAACCAAATCAAAACAAAAGGAAAGCCTCCAATAATCAAAACAAAGCTTCTTAAAGGCTAGGAAAACACAAATCCAAAAGATTACAAGGATTCCTTACTTGGAAGTTCTTCAAAAAGCTAGAGGTTGCTCAAAAGAAATCTTGAAAAGCTTGGTTTTCTTCAAAAATAACATCAATGGATAGCTCTTGAGATGAGGATGAAGATGGTAGAGTCCAATCTCGGTTTAGCAATGATTTGGTAAAGCTTGATGAGGAAGAGAGCAAGAGGAAGATGGGGAAACCGGTGGCTGCCGGGATCCTCCCTCTCCCATGGTGATTAGGGCAAAGAGAAGAGAAAGAGAGGAGAAGGGCTCCATATATAGCAAAGAGGAAATGGGTCCCACAACTTAAAACATTTGCCGGGCTAAAAACATGCATTTCGGGACCTCAAATCGGTTCGACGAAGAAGACAAAGTTGATCAACGAAATTTCTAGTTTCCAAAAAGTATATATTTCGCGGGTTTTGGTGACATTGAAAATCGTGTCCAGATTTTGGGTGAAAAGACTATTTAGCCCTCAAATTGAGAAAAGTCGGGTTTAGGAGTTTCAAACGAGGACGGGTCCAACATGAAAGTTGTTTGTAACAACAAAATGGGTCAAAAGGAATAAAATTTGGAATTTTTAGAAACCAAGAATAAATTCTCACAAAAATACAATTTACAAGGGTCGGGTCAAAACAAAGTCAACGTCTTTTAAAACTCTCCAAAGTTATGAAAAATCTATTCAAACTCAAAAACTCAACCAAACAATCACTAAACCCATCGAGAAAACCAAATCACGATTAAAACCATACTAAACCAAGAAATTAGGGGTCGGGTTCTCACAGGTTCATTGGGTGTTAACACCAAAAAAGTCAATATGTCTCCTCAACATCGAGAAGTTTCCTGAAGCTGCATCCTGCTAAAAATAGGCAAGGCTACTTCAAACATCAGATTTTGTCAGAATCAGACAGAAACTGAGAGATCCTTCAAGACAGCTAAAAGAGGGGTACACCTGAGGTTTCGGGTCATTCCGACATCGTTTGGCCCAACTTCACCACTCCGACAGCTAGACAAGCGCTCCCGGCGGCGATATCATCAAAGACACCAAAACTTTGATCAAAGCCTACGGATGACTCCAGAATGTCTCCAAAGGGCTCCATGCCAAATTTCAAGTCAAACCGACAACATTTGACCCTCCATCAATGCTCGAGCAGTAAAATCAAGCCTCCCTGCGGCGGCAACCACCGAAGCCATCACTCATCAAACAAAATACATGAGTGGCTTCAACATGCTTCCAAAAGGCTGCACGTCAAATTTCAGGTCATTCCGACAACGTTTGACCAGGTTTCGATGCTCCGAGAGAAAATCAAGCCTACCGGCGGCAGAGCAACCCGGGACCATGACATCCAAAACGGAGCCCATGGAACGGCTCAAAATGACTACAATAGGCTCCCCGTCAAATTTCAGGTCAATCGGACATCATTTGACCACATATCAAAGCTCGGCATTTTCCCCATAGTAAAATCAAGTGAAGCATCGATGGGACCCCAAACGGCTTCAAAACTCAAATAAAAGCCCATGGTTGGTCCTATCCACTACTCAAGAAGCTTCACCTCAATTTTCAGGTCATTCCGACATCGTTTGACCTAGTTTCGACGCTTGACGGAAAATCGGCTACAAAGTCTTCGGCTTTCCCGAAAAATAGGAAACTTTGCGCTCCGATTTCGCGAGGGTTCTCATCAAGATTTCTTCAAGAAAATCAAGTCAATAATTGAGGAAAAATGTCAAGAAAAATACAGAAGAAAAAAGGGACGAAAAAGACGAAAAAACAGCCGAAAACGACGCTCGGCGACCAAACGGGCCGAAGCCCTATGGTCGCCGGCGACCTTACCCCAAGGTCACCGGCGACCCTGGAAATCCGGGTTGCCGGATTTTGCGCCAAATCGTCCGTTTTCCGATTCTTTTCGCGTTTCGGGTATTCCGGCCTCTGTGATTTTCTGAAAATGCAATGTTTGGTGCTTCAAAACCACTGATCTTCGTCGACATCTCGGATCCGCCGTCAAAAGAATGAAATCATCACCGATCGCCTCAAGATCGCCAACCGGCTGACCAAGAAAGTGCACTTTCTGTCCGACCGATCGTGAATCGACAAGACAGATGTCACCGGCCCGCCAACATCAATCAATGTCTGAAATTGCATCGCAATCCGACATTAAATAATGCGTAGATCCACCCGTGATGATCGCAAGAAGAATCTCAAAAGGCGCAGCACGGCCCGCGACTCTTCACATGCCTTGGCAACCACTTAATGTCGTTAATTGACCCATTAAAGCAGTCATTAACTCATTATTTTGGACGGCTCAATCAGAACCAAGCATTTGGGAGTTACAAATCCAAGCAATCATGGCATTAAACCCATGAAACTCCCATCATCATGAAGCATAAAGGTGATTGAATGTCCACTACTTTCATCGGCCAATCACAAGCCTTGGAAAAGGAGTTACAAAATCAACTTGTAACTCCTCATCAATTCTTTCATCATGGCCATCAATGCCAATAAACACCTCATGGCTACCAAAAGCCTATAAAAGGAGGTCCATTCCGAGAAGAAAGCAGGATAAAAATAGATCCCAAGTGCAAGCTCTGAAAATCCAGAAAATCCAAGAGAGAGACGAAGTCCTGCTACTTTGCTCCCGGAAGCACCACAAGGTGATCAACGTCCCTTGGGGGGCCACCCCCCTAAGGTCACCTCCTTCTCCAACATGGCCTAAACGCGACTTTTCAGCCCGTTTACTCGGTTTTTCATTGGATATAGGACCTTCTCTTGGTCCTTGTCCTTTAAAAAACTGAGGTTGGGAGCCAAGCCAAAGAATCAAAGCATCACATGTTCTCATTTGAAGGACGATGGCGAAGCCCATACATGACTTACGACCGTCGATCTCAACGTGTCCCCACAATCTCCTGAGAAGTTAGATCCCTTTTCTTCCTTTTCTATTGTAGTTTGTATTTCTTAAAGAGACAAAAAGAAATCACAATTCTTGTCTTTCATATTTGATGAGTTTTGTAAAAACGCCTTTCACGACAAAATCGCCTTTCACGGCAAAACAAACAAAAACGCCTCTTACGGCATTCTAAAAACTTGTCTCTTTTCTTAATATTTATGCAATTTGAAAAGTTAGAAAAAAGGATTGATTTCCTTTCCACTTGTGAAGGTGAATCTCCGGATTATCATTATTCCAAATTCCAAGTAGAAAGTAAATCTGGCATACCCGTACAAAAATGTTGATGCCCGAGATCTTCCCTCCTCCGCCGAGACCCAGGTCAGCCCCCGGGGTGCGGAGGGAGAGGACGGAAGATTCCCCCTCTTTTCGGGTCCATCAAGTTGGCACACCCGGTGGGACACGTTGACTTGAGAACGTGATGCTTTGATCACTTGGCTCCTTTCTAGTTGGTGGCCTATGTTGCATTTTGCATCTAAAAAAAAAATATGAGATGGGATTTCAATTGTTCTTTCTCACTTCAAAAAAAAAACAAATCTGATCTCTTTTCTTAGATTCAACTTTGAGAAATTTTGATCCTTCCCTCTTCGAACTTGATAGCTCACAGAAATGTTCGCAGCTATCGTTCATATCGGGGATTGGGCCACCTTTTCTCTTTGAAGAGTCCAATTGGGATTTCAAAAAAAAAAAAACAGCTTCATTTCAAACTCTTAAAAAAAATGATCTCTCTTTCTCAAGATTCAACTTTGAGAAATTTTGATCCTCTCCTCCTTGAACTCGATAGCTCACAGAAATGTTCGCAGCTATCGTTCATATCGGGGATTGGGCCATCTTTTCTCTTTGATGAGTCCAATTTGGATTTCAAAAAAAATTATAAATTCAAAAAAATTTTTAGCTTTCTCTCTTTTGCATTCAAATTTGAGAAACCTTGGTTCATTCCCTTCGAATTTAGCGCTCGCAGAAATGTTGAGCCTTTGTTCGGATTGGAACTCCATTCGTTCTCTTTAATGAGTTTATAAAAACCCTTTCAAAAAAAAAGGGGATTTAAAAAAAAAAAAATTGGTTCCACCAGTTGCGTTCTTTGACCAAAGTGGATTTAAGAAAAGCCTTGTCCAGAGTGTGGAGACAGCTAGATTGTTCGAGGCAAGTGTCCTCCAAACGGGTTCATTAAGTAATCCTACCCTTACCTGGGGGCTGATCTATCTACTAAGGTTTCATAAGATCGAATTGAAAATCTATGTGCACCTTTCAAAAAAAATTCTCTAAAAAAAAATCCTTAAAAAAAAAAACTTCTGTCACTTTGAATTCAGAGTTGAGAAATCTTGGTTCTTTCCCTTTCGGATTTAGCGCTCGCAGAAATGTTGAGCCTTGTTCGGAATGGAACACCATTTGCTCTCTTCAATGAATTCAATCTTGACTTTTCAAAAAAACATCTTAAAAAAAAAAAAAAAAAAAAAAATTTTGTCACTTTTGAATTCAGAGTTGAGAAATCTTGGTTCTTTCCCTTCCGGATTTAGCGCTCGCAGAAATGTTGAGCCTTGCTCGAAATGGAACACCATTTGCTCTCTTCAATGAATTCAATCTTGACCTTCCAAAAAAAACTTTCGTCACGTCTGGATTTACATCCGAGAAATTATGGTTCCTTCCCTTCTGAATTTAGCGCTCGCAGAAATGTTGAGCCTTTGTTCGGATTGGAATACAATTTGCTCTCCTTTATGAATCCAAATTTGACCTTTCAAAAAATCCCATCTCGTGTCCTTCCCAAGGATGCGATTTGCAACATTTGTGCCTAGCGGTGCTAGTACGCCCTTTCGGGTCTACTATATTCGCGACCGACACATTTGTATTTCCAACCTTATATCATTTTACCTCGAGTGAGCCTTGCTTCTCGGTAATTTGAATTAAGGTCTACAATTGCTTCTAGCAGTCACTGGAACGCTCACTCTAAGCCTACCATACTTGCATTTTAGAACAATTGTATCCTCTATGGCTTTTTGCCTCCTTCATCATCCTTGGGCTGGGCCATGTCCCCTCAAGTGATTTGAAAAGGCAAAACCATAGTTGTTCCCCATTTACGATCACCATATTCTTGTGATTACTAATGGATTTGGTCTTGTTTCAGAAGTTTTCCAAAACTAACAATGGCAGCTTCATTGACCATCACTTTCGATGAGAACAAGTACCAGCTTATGCTTCAAGATAAGCAAAATAAGCATAAGCGCCTTGCCAGTTGCCGAAGCGTCATCTCTCTCGACAACTCCCCAAACACCGGGTCAACTTCGACTCCCCGGACCATCGTCTTTGGATCTCTGGGACCATTCCCACTTCCCGCAGAAGACACTGTACCTGCCAAGAAGCAGAAAACCACCCCGCAACGAGTCACTAAAATGGCACCAAGGGCGAACACCAAGAAGCCTGAAGCCCGTGGCGTTCCCACGAAGCCTCAACCCACAAGAAACCAGGTTTACACCAAAACTTGGTCCCCGAGATCTTCGCCAAAGCAACGGAGGTCCCAAACATCTGTAAAGCCAGCATACCTGGCCCCTCTCAAGGAGAATCAGTTCTACCCTCTCTCTTACATGAAGGAGGAGAAACCTACCCTCCTCCCAAAAAATAAACAAAATCATCATGAGCTGGCTTGCTCCTACAAGCCCAAAATCAAATCCTGCATTGTTAGGCCTACACAAAAACATGCTGAAGCCTGCACTCCCGCGAGTCGACCCTTCATCTCAACAGGGGCCGAGCTCGCAAAATTCAAATCTTCACTACGACAGACAAAGGACCGCATCCAGATTTTGTCCTTGCCAAGCTTCAAAGAAGACAATCTCGGCTGCTGTGCACGAGGGACTACATCCTTCATCGCCAGAGCCCAGCCAGAGCTGACTGAAGCTCAAATTGCTCGTCGTATACGTCGCCGCACTGTATATCAACAAAAGAGACTCGAGAAACAAAGAACCCAGCGTTCTACTCTCCACGTCTCAAACAAATGGGTCGAAAAAGAAAGACCCGACCAATTCGTTGCTGTTCATATGGTGGGCAAAACCAGAAAACGCCGGAAGTCAGCAACCAAAATTAGTGTTAGACGTCCAGTGACTCGCAGCGTCTCTCGGACAAGAACACATCTGGAAGAGTCTTCCACTCCTCCAAGCCAAGAACATCGGAGTAATCGCTCCTCAGATTCTTCATCCAGAAGAATGAGCCCCAGCTCAGTCACCAGGACAATTTCTTCGTTCGAATCCCGAGGGATGAACGTCTTGGCTACAAGTTCTGAGCAGCCTCCACCGCATGATGACGTAACTGCACGCATCCAGCAGTTGGAGCAAGGACAACAGAGAATTGAGGCTCTGATGGAAAATCTGATTCTCACTCTCCAGCGTCCACCACCTAACAATGAAACCCCTCCGAATCATGAAGATGATGAGGGTAATACAGAAAACAAAGAGCCTCGCTCCCTTACCAAAAAGGACGTGGACGATATCCTCGCAAAAGCAAAAGAAGAGGATACATTGAAGGAACATGGGATCAAGCCACCCTACCCTTTATGGATGGACTCGGTTCAGTTTCCTGCAAAATTCAAGCAACCTACTCTCCAGACATATACTGGGAAAGGTTCAGCCAGACAGCATGTCATCCATTTCAAGATCCTGACGGGAGCTATTGCGGATCAAGATGCCCTCAAGATTCACCTCTTCGCAAGTACCCTAAAAGGTACAGCCTTTGATTGGTACTCCATTCTGCCGGAGAACTCCATTCAGAACTGGGCTATGCTGGAGACACGCTTCCTAACCCACTTCCAAGGTGAGGATCATCCTGTTACTATGGCTCAACTCTGCAGCCTAAAACAGGGAGAGAATGAGTCAACATACGACTTCATTCACAAATGGAAGGCAATGGCGTACAAATGCTCAGATGTGCTGCCACAAGCGTCGCTAGTCAACATCTGCCATAACAATATGAGAGCAAAAATCCGCTCCATGATCATCGGCAACAAATCAAAGAACCTAGGGGAACTCCTCGAAGCTTCCATGGAAGCTGAAATGGTGATCAAAGACCTCAACAGTCAGAAATCATCAAAGAAAGAGCCGACTGCTGTTACAACCTCAAAACCAAAGAAAAAGGAGGCTCTCAATGTGCAGACTAAGTCAGCTTCTTAGCAGCCAAAGAAACCTGAAAACAAAACTGCAGGTAAAAGGCCTGAACTCTCTGATGCCTTCAAAGAACGAGTAGAAAAGAAATATCCGTTCGATGAAGACGTTGAAGAAATCTTTGAGGCTCTCCTAGCAAATGGCAAACTCATTTTGCTAGAGCCCAAAAGACCGGGAGATGTTGGCAAAACCAATGATCCCCGATACTGTCCATACCATCAGATGATCTCACATCCTCTCAATCAATGCTTCGTTGTGAGAGAGAAGATCAATGAGATGTGGAAAAACGGAGTCATAACCTTTGATAAAAACTATGGCCCCGCCTCTGTCAACATGGTGTCATGTCGGCAAACTTCAAAGTCACCGAAGGAGAAAATCACTACTTCATTCAAGGTGATAAAAATGGCTCAAGCGTCCCAAGAATTGGTTCCCTATCCAACACCAGATGGACAACCTATATGGGTGCATCCCGATCTCCTAGATGATGAAAATTGGGAGATCGTCAAAACAAAGCCGACCGCTCAGCAGCGAAGGCAAGCCAAGAGACAGCTCCGCAAGCTCAAACAGCAGCAAAAGTCTCAACCGAAACAAGAAGTCCTTGAAAAAGCAGAAACCTCTTCCACTGCTTCACTAAGGATGACGGAAGAATCTCTTCCCAAAACCTCCAAGGCAGTAAGAAAATTCACTCTTGATGATTTCATGCCACCTCTATACAAAAATGAAAATGTGCAGGGGGCATCATACTCTTGCAACTCGGTAGTTAGATTCTCCATGAATGGATACGAGTCCAGTGATACTGCCAGTGATATAAATGAGTGGGAAGAATCCTTTGAAACAGGAGAATGCCTCTCCGACGAGGAATGGATTCCCGAGTCTCATCTTATGCCAGTAATCTGGTATAACCCATTGCAGCCACAAGGATCTTGGTCTGATGATGAAAAAGACCAGGACCCTGTTCAAGAAAACGATGTTGATCCAGCACCAGCAAATGCTTCAGTGGAACCCAACATGGGCGAACCACAAGGAGCAAATGATGAAGAAAATTTGGCTCCCATGCCTGATCTTGAAGAATATGCAAGAATCTTGCAACTTCTTGCCATAGAGCAGGAGCAGGATCGCATCAATCTTCGTCATGATCCAGAGCTGGAAGTCCCTGAAAATCAGCGGGAACTTTCTCCCTTAACTCCTGAAAATGGAGAAAACTGTTGGATCAATGATCCTCTCACATCTGAGGATGAGTCCGATTTCCAACAGTCTACACTGGGGGCATCTCCTGTCAGGATAACCTGCAATGCAATAGTTCAGGAAGACAGTGCCTCTGAAGCTTCCGAAGACACGTACTCCTCAACCGGTAGCGTATCTTCCGGAGCTACGTCCTCTCAGGTGACTTCCACTGAGATAACGTCCTCTCAACCTTCGTCTCCTGAAGCTGTGACATCGGAACTCAAGCCACTCCCGATTGATCATCTTGAAGAAACTTCTGCCAATGAAATCTTCTTCAATGAAAACTCAGTCAATTGGTCCCAGATACCCGATCTCACGGGCAATGTCTGGGCTAATAAAGAAAAGTTGCCGGCTGTTGTTCAGGACTTGTTCCCGGAAATTGCTCCGTGCAACACAATCACTGAAGACGCCAATGCTGTTACAGAGACGTCCTCAGCAAAGGATCAACCACTTGATCCTGAGAACGATCTTCCAAAAGAAGACCCTTCTCTAGAAGCTCTTGAAGTTGGTAGAGGTACCCGTTCTGGCCGGGATTACCACAAAAATTACAATCAACCCTCTTCTTCTTATGTAAATCCTTCGGGAAAGCAAGTTGTAAGCGCCCCAAGTGGCAATAATAATGAAAATGCAGGCCCGAAGGAGGCTTTCAAGTACGACTTGATTGAGCACTTCAAACACATACCCGCACGTCTGCACATCCTTGACTTATTGCGAATGTCTCCACAAACTCGTGATAGTCTTATTTCAGAATTACAAAGGCTGAATACGGATGTCGACAAACATGCCCCACAAGTCCTACATGTTCTCATCTGCATGGATGATGGCGAAGCCCACACATGGCTTGCGACCGTCAATCTGAACGAGTCCCCCACAATCTCCTGAAAAGTTAGATCCTCCTTTTCTTGCTTTTCATTGTAGTTTGTATTTTTCTAAAAGAGACAAAAAATCACAACTCTTGTCTTTCATTATTGATAAGAATTGCAAATCGGCTATAAACGCCAAAATCGGCTATAAACGCCACAAAATCGGCTATAAATGCCAAACCAAATCGCCTTTCACGGCAAACTAAGAAAATGTCTCTTTTCTTAAATATTTGTGCAATGGAAAACTTGAAAGAAGTTGATTTCCTTTTTACTTGCGAAGGTTGATCTTCGGATTACCACTTGCAATTCCAAGTAAAATAGAAAATCTGGCACACCCACACAAAAGAAATGTTGATGCACGCTTCATACCCCCCGGGCGCGAAAGGGCCGGACCCGACGGACTCCCACGTCCGCCGACCCCGGTAGCACCCACGGCATTCGGAGCGCGTTCCATCAAGCTGGCACACCCGGTGGGACTCGTTCATTTGAGAACACGGTGCTCGAAAATGAAATATTTGCATATCATACTTTTTGCTCTATGCTTATACTTCTTTTCCGGATTCCTTGGCTACTTTCTAGCTGGTAGCCTATGTTGGATTTCGCATCCTAAAAAAAAATGAGATGGGATTTTTTGGAAATTTCTATTTCTTTGAGTTTGTTTCCATTCTTTCTCTTTTCAAAAAAAAAATCAGTTTTCTTAGTTTGAATTCAAAATTGAGAAACTTTGATCCTATCCTATCGTTCTTTGGTGCTTGCAGAAATGTTGAGCCCGTTCGACTAAGGTTTTGGACCATCGTTTCTCTTCGATGAGTTCATTAGAAATTTCAAAAAAAAAATTAATAAAAAATCAGTTTTCTTAGTTTGAATTCAAAATTGAGAAACTTTGATCCTATCCTATCGTTCTTTGGTGCTTGCAGAAATGTTGAGCCCGTTCGACTAAGGTTTTGGACCATCGTTTCTCTTCGATGAGTTCATTAGAGATTTCAAAAAAAAAAATAATAATAAAAAATCAGTTTTCTTAGTTCGGATTCAAAATTGAGAAACTTTGATCATATCCTATCGTTCTTTGGTGCTTGCAGAAATGTTGAGCCCATTCGACTAAGGTTTTGGGCCATCGTTTCTCTTCGATGAGTCTATTTGGGATTTGAAAAAAAAAGACATAGACCACTAAGGTTAAACCAATTGCGTTCTTTGATCACGATTGATCCAAGAAAAGCCTTGTCCAGAGTGTGGAGACAGCCTGACTGTTCTAGGCAAGGGTCCTCCAAACGGGTTCATTAAGTAATCCTACCCTTACCTGGGGGCAATTCTATCAATTGAAGTTTCATAAGACCGGGTTAGGAGGCCTATGTGTACTCTCTCGTCTTTAAATCTTAGAAAAAAATTAATTAAAAATAAAAAACAAAATAAAAAAAATAAAAAAAAAAGATTTTCAAAAAAAAAATCTTAAACAAAAAAAAAATCAAAAAAAAATAAATAAATAAAAAAAAAGATTTTCAACAAAAAATCTTAAAATAAAAAAAATCTTCGAAAAAAAAAATAAAAATAATAAATACATAAATAAAAATATATTTTTTTAAAAATAAAAAATAAATAAAAATAATAAAAATAATAAAATAAAAAAAATCATTTCAAAAAAAAAAATCTCCAAAAACTCGTCACTTTTGATTTCAGATCTGAGAAATTTTGGTTTCTTCTTTTCTGAGCACTGGCGCTCGCGGAAATCGCCGAGACCGTGTTCAGATCAGAATACCATTTGCTCTCCTTGATGGAACCAATCTTGACATTTCAAAAAAAAAAAAAAACTTGTCACTTTTGGATTCAGATTCGAGAAATTGTGGTCTCTTTCCTTCTGAGTACTGGCCCTCGCGGAAATGGTTGAGCCCGTATTTGAATCGGAATGCCACCTGCTCTCTTTGACGAATCCATTTCTGACCTTTCAAAACAAAGAATCCCATCTCATGGATGCGATCTCCAACATTTGTGCATAGCAGTACTAGTACGCCCTTTCAGGGTCTACTGTATCTGTGACCGGCACATTTGTAACTCCTACCTTATATTCTTCTTATCTTGAGCAAGCTCCGCTTCTCGATAAGTCGAATTTAGGTATACAATTGCTTCTAGCAGTCATTGGAACGCTCATTTCGAGCCTACCATGCTTGCAACCAGAACAATTGTACCCTCTATGGCTTTTTGCCTTCTTCATATTGCTTGGGTCATGTCCCTTGAGCGATTTGAAAAGACAAAATCATAGAATTCCCCATTTATGATCATCATATTCTTGTGATTACTAATGGATGTGGTCTTGTTTCAGAAATTTTGAAACTAACAATGGCAGCCTTAACCATTATCTTCAATGAGAACAAGCACCAACTCATGCTTCAACAGAAGCAAAGCGCGCGCACTCATAAGCGCCTTGTCAGTTGCCGAAGCATCAACTCCCTCGGTAACTCTCCGAACTCCGGGTCGACCTCGACTCCCCGGACCATCGTCTTCGGGACACTGGGACCATTCCCACTTTCCGAAGAACAAGCTGCTCCTGCCAAAAAGCAGAAGATCGCCTCTCAACGTGTCACTCTCGTGACACCAAAGGCGAGTGCCCAAAAGCCCGAAGCCCGCGGCACCCCCGCGAAGCCTCGACCCACAAACAACCAGGTCTACCCTAAGACTTGGTCTCCAAGACCTTCCCCAAAACAAAGAAGGTCTCAAACCTCCACCAAGCCAGCATACCTGGCCCCACTCAAGGAGAACCAGTTCTACCCTCTTGCCTACATGAAAGAGGAGAGACCCATCTCCAACTTGACTCCCAAGTCAAACCAGCATGAGCCGGTTTGTTCCTACAGGCCCAAAATCAGATCATGCATCACCAGGCCTCTACAAGCACCTGCTAAGGCCTACACTCCTTCAGTTCGACCCTTCATCTCTACAGGGGCCGAATTCGAAAGGTTCAAAGCTTCGCTGCAACAGGCAAAGGACCGGGTCCGGATCCTGTCCTTGCCTAGCTACAAAGAAGACAAGCTCGGCTGCTGCGCCCGAGGGAGCACATCCTTCATCGTCAGAGCCCAGCCAGAGCTGACTGAAGCTCAAATCGCTCATCGAGCACGCCGTCGTGCGTCATATCGACAAAAGAGACTAGAGAAGCAACGGACCCAGCCTCCTACACTTCAAGTCTCCCACAAATGGGTCGAAAAAGAAAGACCCGACCAAGTTACTGCCGTCCATATGGTTGGAAAAACCAGACGACGCCAAAAGTCAGCATCAAAAATCCATGTCCGACGTCCGGTGACCCGTAGCGTCACCAGGACACAAGGACATCCCGAAGAATCTCCTGCCCCTTCCAGCCAAGGATGGGAGAGTAATCCTTCATCAAGCTCTTCATCAAAAAGAATGAGCCTCAGCTCAGTCACCAGGACGGTTTCTTCGTTCGAATCCCGAGGGATGAACGTCTTGGCTACAAGTTCTGAGCCACCACCTCAGAATCCACCTCAAGATGATGCGCTCACACGCATCCAGTAGTTGGAACAAGGCCAGCAGAGGATTGAAACTCTGATGGAAAACCTTCTCCTTGTTGTCCAAAATCAGGTGAACAATGGGCCTCCTCCGAATCATAGCAATAACGAGGGAAATGGAGAAGAAAATGAGTCACGCGCCCTTACCAAAAAGGACGTAGACAGTATCCTCGCCAAAGCAAAAGAAGAAGATATACTCAAGGAGCATGGGATCAAGCCACCATATCCTTTATGGATGGACTCGGTCCCGTTCCCCACAAAATTCAAACATCCTACTCTCCAAACATATACGGGGAAAGGATCAGCCAGACAGCACGTCATCCACTTCAAGATTTTGGCGGGAGCTATCGTGGATCAAGATGCACTCAAGATCCGCCTCTTTGCAAGTACCCTAAAAGGTACGGCCTTCGATTGGTACTCCACTCTTCCGGAGAACTCCATTCAGAATTGGGCTATGCTAGAGACACGCTTCCTGACCCACTTCCAAGGTGAGGATCATCCTGTTACTATGGCTCAGCTCTGCAGCCTAAAACAGGAAGAGAATGAGTCAACTTATGACTTCATTCACAAGTGGAAAGCAATGGCATACAAATGTTCAGATGTATTGCCACAGGCGTCGCTAGTCGACATCTGCCGAAACAACATGAGAGCCAGAATACGCTCCATGATCATCGGCAACAAATCAAAAAACCTGGGAGAACTCCTGGAAGCTTCTATGGAAGCTGAAACGGTGATTAAAGACCTCAACAGTCAGAAGTCATCAAGAAAATAGCCAACCGTCATTGTAACCTCTAAACTAAAGAAGAAAGAGGTCCTCAATGTGCAAACCAAGTCAGCTCCTCAGCAACCAAAGAAAGCTGAAAACAGAGCTGCAGGTAAGAGACCTGAACTCTCTGATGCCTTCAAAGAGCGAGTAGAAAAGAAATACCCGTTCGATGAAGATGTTGACGAAATCTTCGGGGCCCTCGTGGCAAACGGCAAGCTCACCTTGCCTGAACCCAAAAGACCGGGCGATGTTGGCAAAACCAACGATCCTCGGTACTGTCCATACCACCAGATGATCTCGCATCCTCTCAATCAATGCTTTGTTGTGAGAGAGAAGATCAATGAGATGTGGAAAAACGGAGTCATCACCTTTGACAAAAACTATGGGACTGCCTCCGTCAACATGGTGTCATGTGGACAAACATCAAAATCACCGAAGAAGAAGATCACTACTTCCTTCATGGTGATAAACAAAATTCAAGCGTCCGAGGAGCTGGTTCCTTATCCAACACCAGATGGACAACCTATATGGGTACATCCTGATCTCCTGGAAGATGAAAACTGGGAGATCGTAAAAACAAAGCCGACAGCTCAACAGCGAAGGCAGGCTAGGAAACATCTCCTCAGGTTCAAACGGCAAGACAAGACCCAGCCAAAACAAGAAGTCCATGAAAAGGCAGAGGCCTCCTCTACCACTTCACTCGGGGCAACAAAAACGTCCCTTCCAGAGACTTCAAAGGCGGTAAGAAACTTCACTCTCAGTGATTTCATGCCACCTCAATTCAAAAAAGAAGCCATGCAGGGGGCATCATACTCTTGCAACTCGGTAGTTGGATTCTCCATTGATGGATACGAGTCCAGCAACACCGATGATGGATTCGAGTCCGGCTACACCGATGAGTGGGAAGAATCCCTTGAAACAGGAGAATATCTCTCCGATGAAGAATGGGTTCCTGAAACTCACCGTATGACAGTAATCTGGTGTAACCCTTTGCAACCACAAGAATCCTGGTCTGATGATGAAGAAGATCAAGTGGCTGCACAAGAAGATGCTGTTAACCCAGCACCTGTCATTGCTCCAATGGAAATCAACTATGTTGAGCCACACGGAGAAGACGAAGAAGAGGATCTGGCTCCCATGCCTGATCTTGAAGAATATGCAAGGATCTTGCAGCGTCTCGCTCTAGAACAAGAGCAAGATCGTGTTAACGAGATTCCTCACAATCCAGAGCCTGAAGTCCCTGAAGATAATCAGGTACATCCACCTTTAACTCCTGAAAATGGAGAACATTGCTGGATAGATGATCCTCTTACATCCGAGGATGAGTCTGACTCCGAGCAGGCAACATCTCCTATCAGAGCTTCCTGTAATGTAATATATCAGGACTATAGCTCTTCTGAAGTGTCGTCTGATGAGATTACCTATACTCCGACGACGCCTAGCAATGTATCCTCTGGAGCTACCTCGTCTCACGTGACTTTCACAGAGATGACACCCTCTCAGGTTTCTTCTCCTGAGACTGTAACTTCAGGATACACATTCTTCCCGACCCATCATCATGAAGAAAACCCAACTTGGGGTGATGGATGGGTCAACGAAGAAAAAAAGCTGTTGGATGCTGTTCAGGACTCGCTCCCGGAAAATGCTCCATGCAACACAATCACTGAGGATGGCAACTCTGCTGCAGATGCATCCCCAGTAGATGAAAAACGACAGCCTCTTGATCATGAAGAAAATCTTCCAAACAAAGATCCTTCTCAAGAAGCTCTCGAAGATGCTAGAGGCACCCGCTCTGGCCGGGACTACCACAAGAATTACAACCAATCTTCCTTTACTTATGTAAATCCTTCGGGAAAAGATGTTGTAAGCGCCCCCAGTGGCAAAAACAATGAACATGCAGGCCCCAAGGAGGCTTTCAAGTATGACTTGGTTGAGCACTTCAAACACATACCTGCACGTCTTCACATCCTAGACTTATTGCGAATGTCTCCACGCACTCGTGATAATCTCATATCAGAATTACAAAAACTGAATGAGGATGTCGACAAACATGCCCCACAAGTCCTCCAAATTGAAATGGACTACCGGGTCAAAAACTCTGAAACTTCCTCAAAGGGAGAAAAGAAAACTGAGGGATCATGCATTGAATGCCTCTCGGTGCAAAAAGCAGCCAGTGCAAGCATCGCCTTCACAAAGGACGACCTCCTACTTGGCGAAGCAAGGCACAACCGACCCCTGTACTTCACAGGGTACATCAAGGAAATGCCTATACACAGAGTTCAGGTCGACCTAGGTTCTGCACTCAACCTCATCTCCACTTCGGCTCTCGAAGAGTTGGGCATCCCACCCAACAAGCTAAGCCACACATCTGTATCTATCTTTGGATACGATGGGAGTACTCAAAGGCCTATCGGCAAAATCAGGTTCAAATTGCAGATCGGTGATCTTATCTCTGACGTCACTGTGTATGCAATAAAAACCCCTTCATGCTACAACATCCTTCTCGGACGCCCCTGGATACACGAGAATGGTGTTGTCCCTTCAACTCTACATCAATGCATCAAGTTCGTCGGCGACGACGGCATGGTACATCGTGTCTTTGCGGACAGAAAACCTTTCAAAGGTAAAGAAGTCCACTTCGCAGACTCCCAGATGTATGAAGGAGAAAAAGAAGAAGAGGAAATAGCACCCCCTGCTGAAAATCTCCAGAAAGATAAAGGCAAGGCTCCTCAAAAATCACCGGAAGAAAACAAACCCTCCGGCAAATTAGAAGAGAGTAGTCAATCTCCCTTCGTCATCTCCCTCAAATCTTCAAAACCTTTGGTCATCACAACCAGAGTGAAGAAGGCAAAGCAAAAGCCTGGGGGCAAATTTGTTGTTTCTCTCGTGTCTATCATGCAAGACACAGACTCGGACTCAGAGCCAGAAGACGATGCATCATCAAGCCAAGCTAACGCTCAGCATGTTCAGCCTGCTCTCACTCCGACGGAGACACCTGCTGATGTAGAAGATCCTACGTCTGCTACCTTTGTTGTTCCGACAACATCACCAAAGCAAAAGCCGATCTTCTTCCATAGATCGGATGCTTCTTCATCAAACTCCATGCTTGAACCTTTCCAAAACGAAGGTATGCCTCAACTATCTCTATATAGTCCTGTGGCACAAGCTATCATGAAGAAAATGGGCTTTGACGCTCAGAACCCAGTCGGTTTGGGAGAAGGCCGCGGTATTCTCATGCCATTGGGACCCGCCTTGACCAAAAGCCAGCTGGAAGATTGGAGACTCTACGGTCATGTAGAAAAGTCTTCATATGGGTTAGGGTATGATCCCGACACTCCTCTGAGACAGTTGACACAAAAGCTTAAAAGTCGTTTTACCGACCAAGCCTCAACATCTCAAGTCCATGAAGACATCGATCTCCCTGGATATCTCTTTAAAGAGTTACCTGACAAAGATCCAGGAAGCTCATCCAATTGGTACGATTTCTCTGATGATAAAGAGGAATCGTCCGATAATACAGACTTGTGCTACTCTGACCCAGAAGAGCCCTCGTCTCCAAAAGAAGTACCTTACTTCGACCCAGTTTCAACAGGCGATTGGGACCATCTCATAGCAAGCCTTGAGAAGATCACCAATCAAGAAGACCCGTGGAAAGGAACAAACCCTCGGTCTACAGATGCCCTTGGAATCCCAGAAGGTTTTGTTGAGCTGGAAGCCTCCGAAAATATTGTGGAGGAGCCACCTTCGAACCTTCTAACAGAAGATCCTGTTGAAAAGATAGACTTGGGAACACCAGATAACCCACGTCCTGTATTCATAAGCAAGAATATAAAGGATGATGAGTTACCCGAGTATATCGCTTTTCTTCGTGAGTTCGTTGATTGCTTTGCATGATCCTACGCTGAAATGCCTGGTTTAGACCCCAAAGTAGCAGTCCACAAACTCAATCTTCAAGAAGAAATCAAGCCTGTCAAATAAGGCCAAAGAAGATTCCGTCCAGATGTGATGGATAAAATCGAACAAGAAGTTCAAAAGCTCAAAAGCGTCGGCTTCATCCGTGAGGAACAACATCCAGAATGGTTGGCCAACATTGTCCCCGTGACAAAGAAAAATGGGCAGATCAGAGTCTGTATTGACTATAGAGACTTGAATGGCGCTTGCCCTAAAGATGAATTCCCGCTCCCCATACCGGAGGTGATGATTGACAATACCTGCGGATTCGAGCGAATGACATTCATGGATGGCTTCTCTGGTTACAATCAGATAAAGATGCATCCCGAGGATGAAAAACACACTTCATTTCGGACTCCATTTGGCGTGTATTGCTACACTGTCATGCCATTTGGTCTCAAAAATGCTGGTGCCACATATCAGAGGGCTATGATGAAAATATTCCAAGATATGCAGCACAAGACGGTCGAATGTTACGTTGATGACCTCGCCGTCAAAAGCAGAAGAAAAGAAGACCATCTCAAAGATCTTCGGGAAGTCTTCCTCCGACTCCGCAAACACAAACTGCGGATGAATCCTCTAAAATGCTTCTTCGGCGTCTCGTCGGGTAAGTTTCTCGGATTCCTTGTTCGGAAAGCTGGAATAGAACTTGACCCCATAAAAGTCAAAGCTATTCTAGAAATGCCCTCTCCAAGAACCTTGAGAGAATTAAAAGGGCTCCAAGGGAGATTGGCCTACATCAGACGGTTCATCTCCAATCTTTCGGGGAAATGCCGTCCATTCTCTCGATTGATGAAAAAGGGTGTAGACTTTGTCTGGGATGCCGACTGTGAAGCCGCATTTCAAGATATCAAGTCATACCTGACCAAACCTCCAGTGTTAGCTGCCCCTGCCACTGGAAAACCATTCATCTTGTACACAAGAGCTCTTGATCATTCTGTAGGCGCTCTGCTTGCACAAGAAAATGATGAGGGAAAGGAAGCTGCTCTATACTACCTCAGCCGCATGCTAGTAGGTGCAGAGCATCGCTACTCTCCAGTCGAAAAGGAATGCCTTGCAGTGATGTTCGCCGTACAAAAGCTACGTCACTACTTGCTTTCCAACACAGTCTACCTGGTCTCGAGGATCAACCTCTTGAAGGTCCTTGTCACGAAGGCCGGTTCTCTCAATGCCCGACTGGCAAAATGGTCCATCCTTCTATCACAATTTGATATTAGGTATGTGCCACAAAAGGCAATCAAAGGCCAAGCTCTAGCAGACTTTCTCGCAGAGCATCCATTGCCTAAAGATTCTCCACTCAGAGATGATCTCGCAGACGAACCTGTCTACAACGTGGAGACTTCCTCACCAAATGCCTCCTGGGACATGTACTTTGACGGTGCAACCAGGACAAATGAAAAAAGAAAGCTGATCTCAGGAGTTGGCATCCTCTTTGTTAGCCCTGACAAATACATGATTCCACACGCTTTCTCGCTACTGGAACCATGCACAAACAATGCAGCTGAATACCAAGCTCTGATCCTAGGATTGGAACTCGCCATCGAATCCGGTATCACTATGCTGGAAGTCTTTGGAGACTCTCAACTGATCATCAACCAGATGAATCAGATATATGAAGTCAGGAACCCCGATCTGCTGCCTTATTACAACAAGGAGCAATCGCTTCTGCAAAAGTTTGACATCTGTCACATCACCCACATTCGTAGAGGTGAAACATCCGTGCAGATGCCCTGGCCGGACTTGCCGCATCAATGGCGATCCAGGAAGGGGAAAGCATGCAAATTACAGTGTGTGAGAGAAGGATCCTCCCTCCTCTTAACACACACCAAGCAGTTGTTGAATGCCACCGAGTGGTTGGAAGTCGGATCTCTATCCTTCAACCTTCAATCGGCGACTGGAGGGATCCGTTCATTGATTACACTATGTTCGGAATCCTACCTGAAGATCCAAAAGAACGGGTAAGCATTCAAAGGCGAGCCCCAAACTTTCATTTGGATATTCCTTCAAAAATCCTCTACAGGAAATCCTTCAACGGAGTACTTCTACGCTGCTTATCACAACAAGAGGCCGAAGAAACACTCAAAGAAGTTCACGCTGGTCTTTGTGGAGCTCATCAGGCTGGTCCCAAGCTCTACGACCAAATCAAAAGGTTGGGTTACTACTGGCCTACCATGGTACCCGATGCAATGCAATTTGCCAAACGTTGCCAGCTATGCCAAGTTCACGGAGACTACATTCACATGCCTCCAGAATGGCTGCATCCTACAGCAATCTCATGGCCTTTTGAAGCATGGGGCATGGACATCATAGGTCCTATCTCTCCCCCTTCAAGCAAAGGTCATCGCTTCATCTTCGCCGCTACGGATTATTTCTCCAAGTGGTCAGAAGCATTTGCATTCAACGAAATGAAGACCTCATCAGTTCTTCAGTTCCTGCGCACCAACATCATTTGTCGTTTCGGCATACCCAAAAGATTCGTCCATGATAACGGACCACAATTCCGGGATCATCGATTCTACAGGTTCTGCGACAAATACAAAATTCAAAGCTGTCCTTCGACTCCATACAATCCGGCAGCAAACGGATTAGCAGAAGCCTTCAACAAGACACTCTGCAAAATCCTCAAGAAAATGGTCTCTAGTCACAAAAGAGACTGGAGCGATAAACTGTCTGAAGCTTTGTGGGCCTATCGAACCACCGTTCGAGGACCAACCCATAGCACACCATTCTCCTTGGTCTATGGATACGAAGCTGTCGTGCCCCTAGAGGTACAAATTCCTTCTCTGAGGGTATCTCTACAAAATGACATGACTCAAGAAAGCAATGTCAGATTGCGACTCCATGAGCTGGACAATCTCGACGAGAGATGGCTCGAAGCTCGACAAAGCATTGAACTTTACCAAGCACGCATGGCAGGATCTTTTGACAAAAAGGTCAGGCAACGCACCTACAAAAAGGGTGACTTGGTTCTTGCGGTAAAAAGACCAATGGTCTTCGCTTACAAGTCCAAAGGCAAGTTTGAACCAAAATGAGAGGGACCCTACGTCATCGACAAGGTCTTCTCCAACGGCGCATATGCCCTCCTAAACATGGAAGGCGACAGGTGTATACTGCCCATCAATGGCAAGTTCTTGAAGCGGTACTACCCTTGAAGACTTACCCAACTGGGTAAGAGCAATGCCTGTATGGCCAAAATCTGTTCTCAGGTACTCGCTCGTCAAACCCACTCTCTTTAGAATTTTCATATCAAATGTCGAAATTTCTAAAGAAACGCAAAAAACAATGCTTACTTTCATCATTTCATTGTTAAAAAAAAAATTCCAAGTTTAGGAGCCTCTCCCTGACTTGACCAAAACTTTCGATCCTTGAACCAAAATTCATGGTTTGAAACAAAAATCCGGATTCAGGGATTTCCACCCTAGTCCACCTTACCTTTTACCGCCAAATGGTTTTAGGTCAAAATTTACGACCCTCGTGTCTTTAAACAAAAAAAATGGTTTTTCAAAAAAACCGCGGGGAAGTGACACTTAGTCGATACTCGCAAAACTCAAAAATCGGAAGGATGCGAACCCCATTCGATACTTCCAAAACCTCTAAAAATCGTGGAGACGCAACATTTCAGTTGATAGCCACAACCCAAATTTCAAAAATCGTGGAGAAGCAACATTTCAGTTGATATCCACAAACCAAATTTCAAAAATCGTGGAGAAGCAACAAACCAGTTGATATCCACAACCCAATTTCAAAAATCGTGGAGATGCAACATACCAGTTGCTATCCACAACCAAAATTACAAATGGTTCGAGAAAACCTCAAATTTCAAAAATCGCGGAGAAACGACATCAAGTCAGTACCCGCAAAACCAAAAGTTTTGGGAAAAGCGAGGAAGCGACATTCCATCGATACTTGCAAAACCTAACCCGCGAGGAAGTGACATTCCATCAATACTCGCAAAACCGAATGAGCAAGGAAGCGACATTCCATCGATACTTGCAAGACCATTCAGCGGGGAGGCGACATTTAGTCGATACCTACATTTTGAAAACCAAAACTCGGCTATAAATGCCAAAATCCGGCTATAAATGCCAAAACAAAATTTCCGGCTATAAACGCCAAAATCGGCTTTCATGCCAACAAAACAAAACTTGGTTTTTTAAAAACTCGGCTACAAATGCCACACAAAAAAAAAAAAAAAAAAAAAAACCTGACTCTCATGTCAAAACCGGCTATAAATGCCACAAATTGGCTATCAATGCCACCAAACCGGCTATAATTGCCACAAATTGGCTATCAATGCCACCAAACCGGCTATCAATGCCACAAATTGGCTATCAATGCCACCAAACTGGCTGTAAATGCCACAAAAATCCGGCTTCCGTGCCAACCCAAATTTTGGCTTTTACGCCATAAAATTTTGGCTTCCATGCCAACCCAAATTTTGGCTTTTACGCCATAAAATTTCGGCTTCCATGCCATCTCAAAATCGGCTTTCACGCCACAACCAAAATCAGGCTCCCATGCCAAAACAATTATTTGACAAAAGATTTTCACAAAATGACAAAGCTTTTGATCAAATCCCATTTAGCAATTGCTTTCATCACAAAAAGATTTGAGTGAGCGTAGGGAACACAAAAAAAAAAAAAAAAAAAAAAGGTACCAAAAAAATACATGTGGTACCAAAGCAAAAAAAAAGAAAGTGTTCACAAGCACTACAAAAAAAAGAAAAGTACCAAAAAATACATGTGGTACCAAAAAAAAAAAGAAAGTGTTCACAAGCACTACAAAAAAAGAAGTACCAAAAAAATACATGTGGTACCAAAAAAAAAAATAAGAAGAATAGTTTCTGCTACAAAAAATCAGGAGCTCAGCCAAAAATGGTCTCCAGCCAAAGCTTCAGCTCCTCAAGCAAACTTTTGGCATCAGCCGTCAGAGTTTCCAAGGCACGCTTCTTCAGGAACTTGCCATGAGATGCTGGCGAATGCCGTAACCCTTCTTTAACACCGGGAAGCTCTTCCCCAGCAGTTTGCCATTTTTCGTTTTCTAGAGTCCTCCTCTCGAGAACTTGACCGGCATCTGCAACCCTGCGAATCAGAGTACTCTCCCTATCACGAGCCTCTGTTATAGGAGTCCACTTAGCATCAACTTGTGCCTTCAAATGCTCGAGATGCTTCCTGGCCATTTCGACCTCTCCATCAAGGATGTTAAGATCGCGCTTTAATCCAAGGATGACTAGCTCTTCCTTATTCTTCTCTCGGACTACCTGCTTCCTGCTCTGTGTAGCCTCATTCAGGTCGGACTTAGCCTTATCAGCAGGGTCCAAGAACATCTCCTTGAAGAATTGGTCGTCAGGGAAATCCATGGTCTCAAACCACTTGTCACCCAGTGCAATGATCCTATCAACGATCGCCCTGGCACCTGTGACATCCAGACCAACCTCTTCGGTATCAGTGAGAATCTCCTGTACATGTGGGATCATGCCAAATCCTGCCTCCAAGTGTCCAGAAAGGAGAGTCTTGACCCAAGAACTCAAAACCCGAGCCAGCACCTTCTTCGCAAATTGAAGAGACGAACTGGATGAAGATTCACCCTTCTCCGCTGATCGGCTGCTCATGTCATGTCCCATTGGAAGAGTAACAAAAGAACTCTTTCCACTTGGAGCCACTGGAGAAGGAATCTCAGCACGAGGTATCTTCTCTATCGCGTCAGAACTGGTTGTAGGAGTCTCTACCTCCAGATCGACCTCTAGCATCCCTTGCTCTGGTTCTGAAGGAAGCGATGGACTCTCTTCTGTCACTTCAAAACCTGCAAATGAAACACAAAAAGGTATGAATATAATCCTGTTAAAAAAAATCATCAGGGTCATCACTACAAAGTACCTTCTTCGACGACTGGCGGAACACTCTCTTCCTCCACGAACTCATCGGAAGCATCATCAACATTTGCGTCCATTGATGGTTCAAAGTCATCGGAATCTTGTGGCAAGTCAGCTGACAAGAGAAATGTTAGCAAATCAAGTCGCAGGAAAAAAAAAAAGAGAAAGCGAAAGAAGTTATACCAATTGGAGATTCTGGAATCATTCCAGAGTCCATCGGTTCTTCTTCAGATGCCATAACCGGCTCCATCACCGCCTCATCGGTCGGAACCTCAGGCATCGGCAAGTCTTCATCCTCTGCTAAAAAAAAAAAGCAGCAGCAGGGTGAGAAAACAAATCAGAACATGGAAAGCCCCATGAAAGAAGTAGAAAAAGAAAAAGGAAGAATCATACCTTCACCAATGGTCTCTTCCCCATGACTCCTCTTCTCTGGAGGCTCGTCGACAGCCTCTGGCACCTCCTCGTTGATGGTAAGAGGGATTTCCATGTCAGGAGAGTCCTCATGTGGCCCCTCGCTGTGATGATGACTCCTCCTCTTCTTACCTCTACGGGTTCGCTTCCTAGAAGAACTCGCCCCACTATCAGAGTCAGGTTTCTCACTTGGCTCCTCACTGGATGGTCTGCTCTCGCCAGTAGACTCCGCGGAAGCTCGCCTCTGTGCCGCTTGCATCCAAGCGTCGAGCTCAGCTTCCTCCTGTTCTAGCTGCTCCAAAGCCTCATCAGGTACTTCCCGAACAGCTTCAGAACCAATGATGCCCTGGTCACCGAGAAAGCCTATCTTGTGCTTCTCTCCAGAAAGGAAGGCCCAAACTTCCTCTCGCCGGATGCCATCCGACCTTCCAGTACCTTTCCCCGAAGACACCTTTACATCAAGCTCCTTCTTGGAAAGCCCCCGATATGCCAAAAAGCTCTCCGCGAACCACTTCGTGAAGCTGGCAGTTCGGAAAGTCGACAGCTCAGGATAAGAGATCGTGGCAGTAGTGTCTTCAGCACTATAAAAAGCCCATGCATTTCTGCCATCCTGCAAACCCCCAAAACGCTTCACCATACTCGAAGGCGCTCCAACAACGCCTTGAGAGAAGCCCAACTGAAGCGCAAAGCGAGAAGGTACATACGGCTGGATGTCGACAAAAAGATGTCTGCGGTACACCATCGTGCCGACTCGTATGCTGAAAAGCCACTCCTTCTCTGCATTGGTCAAAGGGTAATGCCTTCCCGACCCTACTCTGGTAGAGTCTCGGGAGGCACCAAAATCAAAAGCCTTCTTCCGCAACTCCAGAGAAAGCTTCACTGAAGACTGCCCCATCTCGACGTCCCTGAACCGTCGGATCCTCATGCGGGCAAACAAAAGTGATTCGGATACGGCTTTTCCCTTAGCCAATCGAATCATCAGAGGATCATCATCCTGTGCAGCACCCAGCTGGTGGAAGCCAGGACAGTGGTATACAAACC
Organism: Umbellularia californica; assembly: GCA_028538565.1. Classification (NCBI taxonomy): domain Eukaryota; kingdom Viridiplantae; phylum Streptophyta; class Magnoliopsida; order Laurales; family Lauraceae; genus Umbellularia; species Umbellularia californica. Next base: position 20,401,666 of record JAPQWN010000005.1, on the reverse strand, counting down.
ACGAATAAAAGATATGGGCTGAAAATACCCTATTCATAGGGAGCCCAAGCCGAACCAAAAAAGCAGCAGCCTGCAGTTCGGTACACAAGTAGGAGTAAAGAGCAGGCACCAAAGCAAGCCGCTCTCCAAACGCCATCTGACAAGCCGGAAAAATACAATGCGGCCTGATGTGCGTCCCATCTCCACCAGCAAACACAGCCTCACCTAGCCAATAAGTGAGGTAAAAAACAAAATCTCTCCGCAGTACAATGTCAGAACAAATGGCATCTGTGCTCGCGAAGAAACCCTTCAACTCTTCCTGCATGGCCGAAGTCTTCTTCCTGTCTTCCCGAGTCATGCTATCAGAAGACTCTTTGCTGTCAAAGAAGTTGAAGAATGAAGAGCCATAACTCTTCCAACTGCTGGACCTGACTTTCGAACCCTCCTTCAAAAAATCATAGAAGGTGACGAGCTGAAAGTATAGGAGCCTGAACTCCTCTGACTGCTCCTCAAGGACGCTGTCAATCGGCATGAACTCCTCGTAGAGTTTGCCAAGGATGGGCAATCCGGTGATGGCGCTCAACTCCTTCAAGGAAAAACCAATCTCACCATTCGTTACAACGAAGGTATTGGTTTGTGGGAGAAATGATTCCAACATGGCCATGAAGGCCTCGTCGGAAAAAGCCACGGTCTCCCTAAAAGCACGGACCGCGTCAAAAATCCCGGCTTCCTTCAAAATGGTGCCACCAATCAGCAGGACGCGATCAGTCCACGACTTCCAATCGGAGTCAACACTGAAACGGCCACGAAGTCGAAAAGGCTTCACCCAATTGCTGCCGTCACCGCTGAAAACGCCAAGGCCCACCGGTCCCAAATCGACCGACGGATAATCAGAGCCCTGGTAGCCGCTGGCTGGCATCAACATGTCCATTTGGGCAGGCGACTTCTCCGCATATCCGGAGGGACCGCCAACAAAAACCCCGGTCTTGATCACACTGGTCCTCTTCACCCAGCTCGGAGGATCTTCCCTCTTAGGGCACGTGGAAGAAAGGCTCAGGATCGAGATGGTCCGATCAAAAGACGACCGGGTAGAAATAGTTCTCTCCTCACCATCTGCTATGTAAGAGAACTGAAAACAGCTCCTTTGGTATGTCAAGTCGTCAGGGACTGCATCTCCAAAGAAGAAGGTAGGCTTGGGTAAAACCCTCAGATCATCCATAACCCAAGGACGGTTACTTACCATGATCTTATAGAATTCCTCATTCTTGAGAGCGATCAATCGCTGTCTCATCTCATCGCGATTGAGGGAATCGCACTCTTCCAAGTTCTTCTCAACAAACTGGACCTTCTCCGAGGCCTGCTGAACGGCCACATTAGAAGATCTGGCGGATCGACGAGGTACACTTGTAGCAGGCTCTTTACCCTTGTTCGTTCTGGAGGAACCACCTGCAAAGGTTAGAAAAGAAAAAGATCATCATCAAAATGACAGAATTTCGCTAAAAGCAAATCTGGCGAAATTTTGGCATGGTTTCGGGGCAATTCCGAAGAAAAGGGAAATACCCCGAAAGAAATAGAAAGTTTTGAAGATGGGCTCAACATTGCTGCGAGCTCCGAAACTCCAAACTTTCGAAACCTCAAAATCTCCGCAAAATCAAGAAGGGCTCAACATCGCTGCGAGCTCCAAATTCCCAAATTTGCAAAGATTTTCAGGTATGCTATCATGCTCAATCTACAAAAAGTACATGCATGAACATCTAGATTTGCATAAAAAACGCATTATCATGAGGAGCAAAAAAAAAAAAAGAAACTTTCTCAAAAAAAAAAAAAAGGAGAAAAAAAAAAAGAAACTTTCTAAAAAAAAAAAAAAGAAAAAAAAAAGAGAAAAGAGACACACGTGAAAAAAAAAAAAGAAATCACGTGGAAAAGAAAAAAAAAGAGAAGAAGAATAGAAAAAAAAAAAGAAGAGAAACTTTTTTTTCCATCCTTTTCTCTACATGGAGTTTTCTTGAAAGAAAAAGAGAGAAAACTTACTTGAAGCCATTGATGGAGAAGAAGAAGGAAAAAGCTTGAAGATCCTTGAAGAAGAAGAACTCTTGGTCTTGGAGCTCTCTTGAGATTGTTGCAAAAGAAAGCAATAAGAGCAAGAGATCTAGCCTCCTCCTTGCTTTTATAGAAGGAAACAAAGAAGAAAGGTAAGTGTTACTAATTAGTAACCTTACCAAAAGAGAAGGAATTAGAAAGATTCTTTCCCAATAAGAAAGATGTCTTTGAGAGATTTTCTCCCAAAATCAATCAATGAGAGATTCTCTCCAACAAAATAGGAGATTGGAGATTCTTTCCCAAAAAGAAAGATACCTTGAGATATTCTCTCCCAAATTAAGGGAATATGAGAGATTCTCTCCCATAAAGATATTTTTAGATATTCTCTATCCAAATGAGATATCTTTAGATATTCTTTACAAAAATGGCCCCACATGAGATCTAAGCCATCCTAAAAAGCTTAAGGTCCCATGGGCTAGCCCATATGAGCTAGGTTTGACCACCTAGGCACTATAAAAAAATAAAAAAATAAAAAAATGGGCTTTTAGTCAGAAAAAAAATCCCTGTTACCAAGAGCATACAAAAATGGTTCCATGCCTCTTTTGAGTTGATTGAACCATACAAAAAAATTTCCAAGCCCCATGAGCTTCCAAAAATCAAACCATCCAGCCTCATAAACCAAATTGAGTCAAAATCTTGAAAATGACATTCCACAAAAAAATCCAAACCACTCCAATGGACCCACACAGTCCCAAAGAGTGACCAAAAACCAAATCCTGGTCCCCTAACTTGCCACATACAGCTTGTTAGGTCACAAGACCAAAACCAAAAACCAAATCATGATCCCCCAACTTGCCACATACAGCTTGTTGGGTCACAGGTCAAAACCAAAACCCGACCCCCCTAACCTGCCACATACAGCTTGTTAGGTCACAAGGTCAAAAACAAAAGCCCAAATCCACATCCCTGATGTCATCTTCAAAACTTTGCCTCGAGATGGTACTTGATTCCTTTCATTTACCATAAAATTCCCCTGGAAGCTCAAAGGCTACTCTACCAAAGAAAAGATTGCTCAAAGACTCTTGGTCAAGACACAAGCTCTCCTTCAAAAATCTCTTCGAGGCACATCGACTACAAAAGTCAAGCAACTCTTCGCTGTACCTCGAGGGGGCATTTGTTGACACCAAAAATGTCACTTTGCCTCTTCAACATCAAGAAAGCTGCATGAAGTCGCAACCTGCCATAAATAGACAATGCAATTTCTCCAAAAAATCAAATCTTGTCAGAATCAAACAAAAACTGCAAGATCCTTCAAGATAGCCAAGAGAAGAGTACACATGAAGTTTCGGGCCATTTCAGAATCATTTGGCCTAACTTCGCTTCTCCGGCAGCTAAAATGGCGCTCCCGGCGGGGACATCATCGGAGACGTCAAAACTTCGATCAGAGCCTACGGATGACTCCAGCATGTCTCAAAAGGGCTCCATGCCAAATTTCAAGTCAAACCGACAACGTTTGACCCTCCATCAATGCTCGAGCAGCAAAATCAAGCCTCCCGGTGGCGGGAACCACCGAAGCCTTCGCTCATCAAACCAAGTGCATGAGTGGCTTCAACATGCTTCCAAAAGGCTGCACGTCAAATTTCAGGTCATTCCGACAACGTTTGACCAGGTTTCGATGCTCCGAGAGAAAATCAAGCCTACCGGCGGCGGAGCAACCCGGGACCATGACATCCAAAACGGAGCCCATGGAACGTCTCAAAATGACTCCAATAGGCTCCCCGTCAAATTTCAGGTCAATTGGACATCGTTTGGCCACATATCAAAGCTCGGCATTTTCCCCGCAGCAAAATTAAGTGAAGCATCGATGGGACCCCAAACGGCTTCAAAACTCAAACAAAAGCCTATGGTTGGTCTTATTTATTGATCAGGAGGCTTCACCTCAAATTTCAGGTCATTCCGACATCGTTTGACCAAGTTTCAGCTTCTGGCGGAAAATCAGCAGCTCTACGCGACAAAGTCTTCGGCTTTCCCAGAAAATTGGAAACTTTGCACTCTAAAAATGCAAGGATTCTCATCAGGTTTTCTACAGGGAAATCAAGCCAATAAATGAGAAGAAATGTCAGGAAAAATACAGAAGAAAACGGCGACGAAAAAGACCACAAAACGGACCAAAAACAGGGGAAAAACCCTCAGGGTCGCAGCCCGCGACCATGGCCCAGGGTCGCCGGCGACCCTGGCCCATGGTCGCCGGCGACCATGGAAGTCCGGGTCACCGGATTTTTCGCCGGTGACCCGTTTTTCCGTCCTTTTTCGCGTTTCGCGCACTTTGGCCCATGTGGTTTCTTGAAAATGTGATTTTTAGTGCTTGAAATTGACTCATGTCCTCTGACATCCGTCAAAATCACGGGTCAACCTCCAAAAGTATCAAAATCAACATTGATCGCCAACCGGTCGACCAAAAAAGTGTACTTTCCGCCCAATCGATCGAAAAATCGACAGGACAGATGTCACCGGCCCGCTCTTAGCTATCACTGTCTGAAGTTACATGTTCATCCGATGTCGATCAGCATGAAGATCCATCGATGATCATCGCCAGAAGAATTCCAGAAGACACGGCACGGCCCGCGACTCTTCGACTGCTCGGCGACCAATTAATGTGGTTAATTGACTAGCTTTATTGCAGTCATTAATTCATTTCTTTGGACGGCCCAATCAGAAGCAAGCATTTGGGAGTTACAAGTCAGTTGATTCATGGCATTTAACCCATGAAACTCCTCCCATTATGGTAATTAAGGTGATTAAAAGCCCTTAATCTCCATCGGCCAATCAGATTCAAGGAAAAAGGAGTTACAAAATCAAGAAATAAATCTTGTAACTCCTCCCATTAAAGCCATTAAAGCCCATAAACTCTCCTAAATGGCTACCAAAAGCCTATAAATAGGAGAGCATTCCATTGAAATCCGGATCGATCAATCGGAGATCACTTCCAAAGCACCACAGATCCAGAAATCTGAGAGAAAGAAAAAGAGAGAAAAACTCTGCTGAAGTTCTGCACCGGCCACCACTACAAGGTGACAAAAGTCCCTTGGGGGGTACCCCCCCCCCCCCCCCAAGGTCCTTGCCTTCTCCCGCTGCCTCCAATGGCTTAGACGTGGCTTTTCAGCCCGTCTACTTAGCTTTTTATCGGACATAGGACCTCCTCTTGGTCTTTGTCCTCTAAAAATCTGATGTTATAGCCAAGCCAAGCGAATCAAGAGCATCCTCTGTTCTCATCTGCATGGATGATGGCGAAGCCCACACATGGCTTGCGACCGTCAATCTGAACGAGTCCCCCACAATCTCCTGAAAAGTTAGATCCTCCTTTTCTTGCTTTTCATTGTAGTTTGTATTTTTCTAAAAGAGACAAAAAATCACAACTCTTGTCTTTCATTATTGATAAGAATTGTAAATCGGCTATAAACGCCAAAATCGGCTATAAACGCCACAAAATCGGCTATAAATGCCAAACAAAATCGCCTTTCACGGCAAACCAAGAAAATGTCTCTTTTCTTAAATATTTGTGCAATGGAAAACTTGAAAGAAGTTGATTTCCTTTTTACTTGCGAAGGTTGATCTCCGGATTACCACTTGCAATTCCAAGTAAAATAGAAAATCTGGCACACCCACACAAAAGAAATGTTGATGCACGCTTCATGGCCCCCGGGCGCGAAAGGGCCGGACCCGACGGACTCCCACGTCCGCCGACCCCGGTAGCACCCACGGCATTCGGAGCGCGTTCCATCAGTCCCTTGTACTTTACGGGGTACGTCAAAGAAATGCCAGTACACAGAGTTCAGATCGATCCAGGTTCTGCACTCAACCTCATCTCTACTTCGGCACTCGAAGAGCTGGGCATCCCACCTAGCAAGCTGAGTCACACGTCCCTATCCATCTTCGGATATGACGGTAGCGCTCAAAGGCCTATCGGCAAAATCAGGTTCAAATTGCAAATCGGTGATCTTATTTCTGAAGTCACTGTGTATGCAATAAGGACCCCTTCATGCTACAATATACTCCTTGGACGCCCCTGGATACATGAGAATGGTGTCGTCCCTTCAACTCTACATCAGTGCATCAAGTTCATCGGCGACGATGGCCTGATACATCGAGTATTTGCAGACAAAAAGCCCTTCAAAGGCAGAGATGTCAATTTTGCAGATGCTCAAATGTATAAAGATGGAAAAGAAGAACAGGAGGAAAAAACAATTCGCTTTGCCGACAGTCTCTAGAAAGATAAAGGCAAGGCTCCTCAGCAATCATCGGAGGAAAACAAACCCTCCACCAAACTCGAAGTAAGCGGCCAAGCTCCCTTCGTCGTCTCCTTCAAATCTCAAAAGCCTTTGGTAATCACTACCAAAGCAAAGAACACAAAACAAAAGGCTGGGGGCAAGTTCACTGTCTACTTTGTGTCTATTATGCATGACACAGACTCAGAGTCAGAGTCAGAAGATGACACAGCATCGAGCCGAGCTGATACTCAGTAAAATCAGCTCACTCTCACTCCATTGGAGACACCTGCAGACATAGAAGATCCTACGTTTTCTTCCTTTGTTATCCCGGCAATTTCGCCAGAAGAAAAAACAATCTTCTTCCATAGATCGGGAGCATCTCCACTGGACTCTCTGCGTGAACCTTTCCAAAACGAAGGTATGCCTCAGCTATCCCTATATAGTCCAATGGCACAGGCTATCATGAAGAAAATGGGCTACGACGCTCAAAATCCGACTGGTTTGGGAGGTGGCCGTGGTATTCTTACACCATTGGAACCCACCCTGACCAAAAGTCAACCAGAAGATTGGAAAATCCACCTTCACAAAGGCAAGTCTTCATATGGGTTGGGGTATGATCCTACCGCTCCTATGAGACAGTTGATACCATGGCTGCAAAGTCGCTTTACCGACCAAGCCTCAACATCTCATGAAGACATCGATATCCCTCGATATCTTTTTGAGGAGTTGCTCGTCAAAAATCCTGAAAGCTCCTCCAATTGGTATAATTTCTCTGATAATAAAGAGGAATTGCCCGATGACGTAGACGAGCAGTTCTCTGTCCCAGAAGAATCATCGTCTCCAAAAAAAGTACCTTACTTCAACCCAATTCCAGCAAATGATTGGGACCATCTCATTGCAAGCCTTGAGAAGGATAGCATTGAGAAGGATACTGATCAAGAAGATTCATGGACAGAAACACAGCCTCAATCTGAAAATTTCTCTGGCACTCCAGAAGGTCTTGTTGAGTTGGAAGCCTCCGAAAATACTGTGGAGGAACCACCTTCAAACCTTCCGACAGAAGACCCTGTTCAAAAGATAGACTTGGGAACACCTGATAACCCACGTCCTGTATTCCTAAGCAAGAATATAAAGGATGATGAGTTACCCGAGTATATCTCTTTTCTTCGTGAGTTCGTTGATTGCTTTGCATGGTCTTATGCCGAAATGCCTGGCTTGGATCCCAAAGTAGCAGTCCACAAGCTCAACTTGCAAAAAGAAATCAAGCCTATCAAACAAGGCCAAAGAAGATTCCGTCCCGACGTGATGGACAAAATTCAATAAGAAGTTCAGAAACTCAAAAACGTTGGCTTCATCCGCAAGGAACAGCATCCTGAATGGTTGGCCAACATTGTCCCCGTGACAAAGAAAAATGGGCAGATAAGGGTCTGTATCGACTACAGAGACCTGAATAATGTATGTCCTAAAGATGAATTCCCGCTCCCCATACCAGAGGTAATGATTGACAACACCTATGGGTTCGAGCGAATGACGTTCATGGATGGATTCTCTGGCTACAACCAGATAAAGATGCATCCTGAAGATGAAAGGCATACATCATTTCGGACACCATTCGACGTGTATTGCTACATTGTTATGCCGTTTGGCCTGAAAAATGCAGGTGCGACATATCAGAGGGCTATGATGAAAATATTCCAAGATATGCAGCATAAGACGGTCGAATGCTATGTTGACGACCTCGCCATAAAAAGCAGAAGAAAAGAAGACCATCTCAATGATCTTCGAGAAGTCTTCCTCCGACTTCGCAAACACAAATTGCGGATGAATCCACTAAAGTGCTTCTTCGGTGTCTCATCGGGTAAGTTTCTCGGATTCATAGTACGGAAAGCTGGAATAGAACTTGACCCCACCAAAGTCAAGGCTATCCTGGAAATGCCATCTCCCAGAACCCTAAGAGAATTAAAAGGGCTTCAAGGAAGGCTGGCCTACATTCGACGGTTCATCTCCAATCTATCAGGGAAATGCCGTCCATTCTCTGGCCTGATGAAGAAAGGCGTGGACTTTGTCTGGGATGCTGAATGTGAAAGTGCATTTCAAGACATCAAAACATACCTCATCAAACCTCCAGTGCTGGCTGCCCCCACAACTGGAAAACCATTTATCTTGTACACAAGAGCTCTCGACCACTCTTTGGGTGCTCTGCTCGCACAAGAAAATGACGACGGAAAAGAAGCTGCTCTATATTACCTTAGCCGCATGATGGTAGGTGCAGAGCATCGCTACTCCCCAGTCGAAAAAGAATGCCTTGCAGTAATGTTCACTGTACAAAAGCTGCGTCACTATCTGTTGTCGAACACAGTCTACCTGATTTCGAGGATTAACCTCCTAAAGGTCCTTGTCACAAAAGCAGGTTCTCTCAATGCCCGACTGGCAAAATGGTCCATCCTTTTATCACAGTTTGATATTAGGTATGTGCCACAAAAAGCAATCAAAGGCCAAGCTCTGGCAGACTTCCTCGCAGAGCATCCATTGCCTAAAGGTTCTCCACTCAGGGATGATCTCCTAGACGATTTTGTCTACAATGTGGAAACTTCCTTATCAAATGCTTTTTGGGACATGTACTTTGATGGTGCAACCAGGACAAATGAAAAAGGAAAGCAAATATCGGGAATCGGCATCCTCTTTGTTAGCCCCGACAAATACATGATTCCACACGCCTTCTCGCTACTGGAACCATGTTCAAACAATGCAGCTGAGTACCAAGCCCTGATTGTTGGATTGGAACTCGCCCTCGAAACCGGCATCACCATGCTGGAAGCTTTTGGAGACTCTCAACTGGTCGTCAACCAGATGAATAAAAAATATGAAGTCAGGAAGCCTGATTTGCTGCCTTACTATAATAAGGCGCAGTCGCTTCGACAAAAATTCAACATCTGCCACATCACCCACATCCTCAGAGGTGAAAACATCCGTGCAGATGCCCTGGCTGGACTCGGCGCATCCATGGCAATCCAAGAAAGGGAAAACATGCAAGTCACAGTGTGTTAAAGAAGGATTCTCCCTCCTCTCAATACACACCAAGCAGTTGTTGAATGCCACCAAGTGGTTGGAAGTCGGACATCCATCCTCAAACCTCCGATTGGCGACTGGAGAGATCCGTTCATTGATTACATCATGTTCGGAATCCTACCTGAAGATCCAAAAGAACGGGTAAGCATCCAAAGACGAGCCCCAAACTTTCATTTGGATATACCTTCAAAAGCACTTTAAAGAAAATCCTTCAACGGAGTACTCCTACGCTGCTTATCACAACAAGAGGCTGAAGAAACTCTTAAAGAAGTACATGCTAGTCTTTGTGGAGCCCATCAGGCTGGCCCTAAGCTCTACAACCAGATAAAAAGGCTAGGTTACTATTGGCCTACCATGGTAACTGATGCGATGCAATTTGCCAAGCGCTGCCAAAAATGCCAGATTCAAGGAGATTATGTCCACATGCCTCCAGAATGGCTACATCCAACAGCCATCTCATGGCCTTTTGAAGCCTGGGGAATGGACATCATAGGTCCTATTTCTCCCCCATCAAGCAAAGGTCATCACTTCATCTTCGCCGCTACGGATTATTTCTCCAAGTGGTCGGAAGCATTTGCGCTCAGCGAAATGAAGACTTCATCAGTCCTTCAGTTCTTGCGCACCAACATTATTTGTCGCTTCGGCATACCTAAAAGATTCGTCCATGATAACGGACCACAATTCCGGGATCACAGATTCTATAGGTTCTGCGACAAGTACAAAATCCAAAGTTGTCCTTCGACTCCATATAATCCAGCAACGAACGGACTAGCAGAAGCCTTCAACAAGACACTCTGCAAAATTCTCAAGAAAATGGTCTCTAGTCACAAAAGAGACTGGGGCGACAAACTACTAGAAGCTTTGTGGGCCTATCGAACCACCGTTCGAGGACCAACCCATAGCACACCATTCTCTTTGGTCTATGGATGCGAAGCTGTTGTCCCTTTGGAAGTACAAATTCCTTCCTTAAGGGTATCTTTGCAAAATGACATGACGCATGAAAGCAATGTCAAACTGAGACTCCAAGAGCTGGATAATCTTGATGAAAGACGAATCGAAGCTCTACAAAGCATTGAGTTGTACCAAGCATGCATGGCAGGATCTTTCGACAAAAAGGTCAGGCAACGCACCTACAAAAAAGGTGACTTGGTTCTTGCAGTAAAAAGACCCATAGTCTTTGCCCACAAATCCAAAGGCAAATTCGAACCAAAATGGGAGGGACCCTTCGTCATCGACAAAGTCTTCTCCAACGGTGCATACGCTCTTCTAAACATGGAAGGAGACAGATGTATGCTGCCCATCAACGGCAAGTTCTTGAAGCGGTACTACCCTTGAAGACTTCCTTAAAGCCTATTTCCAAGGTACTTGCTCGTCAAACCCACCTCTTTTGAAATTTTCATCTTTATGTTGAAGTTTCCAAAAAAAAAAAAACAATCTCTCAAAACAATGCTTACTTTCATCGTTTCATTGTTCAAAAGAAAAATCAATCCAAGTTTAGGAGCATCTTCCCAGACTTGACCAAAATTTTCGATCCTTGGACCCAAAATTCATGGTTTGAAACAAAAATCGGGACTTAGGAAATTTCACCCTAGACCGCCTCGGCTTTTACAACCAAAATGGTTTTAAGTCAAAATTTATGACCTTCGTGTCTTTAAACAAAAATTTTGGTTTTTAGAAACCGCGGGGAAGCGACATTCAGTCAATACTCGCAAAACCCAAAAAAAGGGGAAGGATGCGAACCCCATTCGATACTTCCAAAACCCAAAAATCGCAAGGAAGCGAACCCCATTCGATACTTGCAAATTTCAAAAATCGTGGAGAAGCAACAAACCAGTTAATATCCACAACCCAAATTTCAAAAATCTTGGAGATGCAACATACCAGTTGCTATCCACAATCCAAATTTCAAATGGTTCGAGAAAACCTCAAAAATTGCGAAGAAACGACATCAAGTCAGTACCCGCAAAACCAAAAGTTTTGGGAAAAGCAGGGAAGCGACGCTTAATCGATATTTTCACCCTAACCCGCGAGGAAGTGACATTCCATCAATACTCGCAAAACCGAATGAGCAAGGAAGTGACATTCCATCGATACTTGCAAGACCATTCAGCGGGGAGGCGACATTTTGTCGATACCTGCATTTTGAAAACCAAAATCTGGCTATAAATGCCAAAATTCGGCTATAAATGCCAAAAACAAATTTTTTTTCGGCTATAAACGCCAAAATCGGCTTTCATGCCAATAAAACAAAACTTGGTTTTCAAAAAAAAAACTCGGCTATAAACGCCAAAATCTGGCTATAAACGCCAAAATCTGGCTATAAACGTCAAAACTCGGCTATAAACGCCAAATCCGGCTATAAATGCCAAAATTCGGCTATAAATGCCAAAAACAAAAAATTTTCGGCTATAAATGCCAAAATCGGCTTTCATGCCATCTCAAAATCAGCTCTCATGCCACAAACAAAATTTTTGGCTCTCATGCCATCTCAAAATTCGGCTATAAACGCCAAAATTCGGCTATAAATGCCAAAACAAAATAAAAAAAAAATCGGCTATAAACGCCAAAATCTGGCTATAAATGCCAAAATTCGGCTATAAATGCCAAGACAAACAAAACAAAATTCGACTTCTATGCCATTCTAAAATTCGGCTTTCACGCCATCCAAAAATTTTGGCTCCCACGCCGCAAAACAAATTTTGGCTCTTACGCCACAAAATTAGGCTTTCTCGCCATCCAAATTTTGGTTTTCAAACCATCAAAAACAAGGCTTTCCGCCACAAAATTGGCTTTCATGCCCAAAACAACCCTTTGACAAAAGATTTTCACAAAATGACAACCTTTTGATCAAATCCTTAAACAAACATTCCCATCAAACTTTTGCTCAAAATTGTTTTCGTCAAAAAATGATTTAAGTGAAAGGAAGGGGATACAAAATATAGTACCAAAATTGTTTATACATGGAGGTACCAAAAAAAAAGAAAAAGGAAAAGAGTTTGTTACAACTCAGGAGCTCAATCCTACATGGTCTTCAACCAAAGGTTCAACTCCTCAAGCAGACCCTCTGTCGCGACCCCGGACCGGGCTCGGGAACCAAATCCGGGATCGGGACTAATTGTGATGAAGCCAATGATGATGTGATCATAAGGAATGATAACAATAATTAAAGGTGTGTTTATAATCAAGCGTACACGGGTTACAAAAGAACACTCCTTGCCCGTGCACGTGATTTCCCACAGGTGTCCGCGGTGAGGATATTCCAACACACATAACCATTTAGTATAATTGCGGAAGCGTATGGTAAATCATGCATGTATTTCATTCCCAAAATATCAAGGCTGATTACATTTGAATACGAGTATCAGAATGAGCAATGTCCTAAAGCATAACCCAAAAGCACATATTCAAGTTTAATCAGAAGATCGGTTAATTACAGTTCCCAAAAAAAAAAGAGGCCAATAAGGGCCGATATAAACAAAACAACAACCAACAGAATACTATCCGAACAATCCCCCAAAATATTTCGCAACTCTGCAGCCCGATGTTTACATAACATCGTCAGCACGCCACTCAACTAGTGGTTGCGGTTCTCCGACCGCCTCCTCTGGCTCCTCCTCGGGGAAACCAACAACGGGACCTGAGTACCAAAGCAAAGGGTCAGACACGACGGTCTGGCAGGTAAATGAAAAGATATGAACATTAATAATAAAAACCTTTAGTTTGGAAAACATTCAAACCTGTTTAAACAATGGCTTTCAAAAGTAAATGAATCATTTCATCGAAACACATATGCAGTAATAAAACATGTAAGGTAACCAAGGAAATCGGGGAACAATCAAGATGGCATCCACAAGAAGCTAAATCCTCTATCACCGAAGTGATGTGAGTATCGGGTGTTGACCTCGGTCACCGAAGTGAGGAGGTGCAACCAAGTTACATATACATATACAATAATACGGGACGGGACCGCGGTGGCAAACCGGGTATCGGGAATCACGGTAGCGAACCGGATATCGGGAACCACGGGAGCGAGCCGGGTATCGGGACGGGACCACAGTTAATAGACCGGGTATTGGGATCCAAGCTGCAGCTGGCGGGACGGGAAGGGATCTCCAAGTCGGTAGATCAGACCGACAAGGTTATCCAAGCTTAGTGGTGCCGACTCATAGGACAAATCACATAAATCGAGACGAGTATAAAACAAATCCAGTGCAAGGCCAAAAGCGGGCAAGACGGGGTGCTCAAGGCACAATCATCATTTCAGTATCGGGTCATGCGCATCGGGGCTAGCACAAGGCTACAATTACGGTTCTGTGCTTTCGAGGTTCATAAATCATAACTCGTAAATTTCGGATATAAAAGAGTGAAATAAGCTTTCGAAATACCGGGATGAGTATCAAGGTTCGAAGTCGATTCAAGTGCATAGGGATCCCGAATGTCTATTTGATAAAACTTGGTACTCTTTGAATTTAAGGGCATTCCGGCGCCTTATACACTTGAAGGTTTCCAAACTTCCATGAAATGCTCGTGATAATGGTTTCGTTCTCATCTGGGCTCCATACGTCACCCTAAAGTTCTCTTGACACAACAAGGCTCCCAAAGGACCTTTCACAAACCGTGAAAATGTTTCACTATAGCTCCAAACACATCCCTTGTGCAACAGCAACCATCGCTCGAGTGGACATTGCAGTTCGCTCGAGCGGATGAGCCTCTGGAAATGGTTTCTGGGAGGGTTCGCTCGAGCGGACAATACAGTTCGCTCGAGCGGACCTGCCCAGTTCAGGATGGCACGAGCGAACGATTTGTGCGCTCGACCCAACCACTCACTGGATGGCTGCTGGAAGGGTTCGCTCGAGCGGACACTGGGTTCGCACGAGCGAACAGCTCTCTGGAATGGCACGAACCCTTTCCTGGGCGGTTCGCTCGAGCGAAGTGTCAAGTTCGCTCGAGCGAACTGTCCAGAACTGAGTTCGGGACGGTTCTGCTCTTCCATTCTTTCCTTCTCACAAAACCCATTTTGAGCCTCTTTCCTACAACATAATGGGAGGCTCTCAACTCCTTTCAATCACTACTCAACCATCAACCAATTTCTCCATTTTACATTCATACTATCACTAAGAGAAGGAAACATCCATTATCACAAAATTTCACTTAGGCATTGTACACAAGATGAACTCAAAACTACAATCCATGATTTAAAGACAATAGATGAAACCAAAAGCTAGAATCATGTTTCAAGACAATAAAGAGGCTTACCAACCTCATTCAAAGCATTTAACATCATTGAATGCAATTAAAACAAAGCATGAATGAAGTAATGATTCAAACACATTTGTCATAAAAATCATTGAAAGCTAAACTATCCATTCAATCCACTTGCCTCAAGGGTCTCTATGCAATAAATCAAGCTATTATCTCTTCCTCCAAGCCAAGAATGCTATCTACACAAAAACCCCCAAATCCAAACCCTAAAATGGGTCAAATCAAGAAACAAGAAGAAGAACTCACAACAATGAAGATAGGACTCTCCCAAGACTAGAAGAACATGGATCTAAGATATTAGGGAGGAAGCTTACTTGTAGGTTCTCCAAATGGATAAGGTGGGATCAATGAGGGTCTTGAGTTGAGTAGATCCTTCCACAAATGGTATCAAAGAGAAGCTTGCAAGGAGAGGGAAAGGGTGGTGATCTCCATTCCTCAAAAGATGCAAGGTTGGTGGGGATTTGGGCAATGTAGAAGCAAGAAGAAGAAGAAAAGAGAGAAAGAAAACCCTAGGTTTCTCTTGTGCTGGAAAAGAGGAAATGGAAGAAGAGGGTTCTTCTTATACACAAGTGGGTGTGGGTCCCATCTCTAGGAAATCTTTGGAGGCTGAAAGCACTAATCTCGGGACCTCGGACGAAATCGACGAAGAAGAGAAAAGTGATCATCGAAAAATCTAGTTTCCAAAAAGAATATGTTTCGCGGGTTTTGGGTATATCAAGTTTTGGGTACAGATTTCATGTATAATGACTGTTTTGCCCTCAATGCAAGAAAATCGGGTTTCGGGGTTCCGAACGGGTACGGGATCAACATGAAAGTTGTAGGGATTAACAAGACGAGTAAAACGGAATATAAATGCAAATCACTGGAATACGAACAATCCCCCACACAATAGTAAAATTATCCAAAAAGGGAACCCCCAAAGGGTCCCACCCACACAAAGCACTAAAACTCTCCCAAAACCATAAAAGAGCTATTCTAGTCCAAGCTTAGTCAAAATCACTAATCGAGCTTAGCACTAATACGCAACATAATTAGCACTAATCGAGGTCACTCGGGTCGGGGTCTTACACCCTCGGCCTTAACTTCCAAAGTTTTTAGGCCACGCTCCTTCAAAATGTCCCCATAAAACGCGGCTGAATGCCGTGACCCATCTGCAGCACGAGGAAGTTCTTCCCAGAGGACCTGCCACTGCTCATGCTCCTGAGTCTTCCTCCGGACATTACCTTCAGCTTCCTCAACCTGGCGAATGAGAGTCCCCTCCTTGTCACGAGCCTCCACAATGGCGGTCCATTTGGCAGCAGCCGCTTCCTCTAAAAGATCAAGATGTTGCCTAGCCTCAACAACCTCCTTATCAAGGCGGTCCAAGTCTTACTTCAGCCCCATGATGGATAACTCGGTAACGTTCTTCTCCCGAACGATCTGCCTCCGAGTCTTCGTGACCTCAGTCAGCTCAGCTTTGACTTTTCTGGAAGGTTTTAAGAACATCTCATCAAAGAAGTCACCATCTGGGAAACTCTTGGTCTCAGTCCATTTGTTCCCCAAGGTGATGATCTCCTCAACAAAATCCTTGGCGCTTGCGATGTCCAGACCGACTTCTTTGCTATCAGCGAAGATGTCCTGCACATGCTTGATCATGCCAAAACCAGCTTCCAAATGACCTGAAGAAAGAGTCTCAACCCATGAGCTCAAGACAGTCTTCAACACCTTCCTAGCATACTGAAGGTGCGGTGCAGATGAGGATTCACCATGTTCTGGTGCCCGACTGCCCACGTCATGCTCCATTGGAAGAGTAATCAATAAACTCTTTCCAACGGAACAAGCTGACTCATTCAAAGTGGAAGAAGCCCCTACTTCTGCATCAGCCGCAGGTATCCCCTGTTATGGCTCTGAGGAAGACGGAGGAATCTCTCATGCTGCTTCACAATCTGTCAAAGAAAAAAAGAAGGAAAAGACAAAAAGGTATGAATATAATCTTGTCAAAAATATATCAAGATTATTATTGCAAGTATACCTGCTTCGACGACCGGCGGAGTACTCTCTGCCTCTTTGAGCTCATCCAAAGCATCGTCAAAAATTGCGTCCATGGATGGCTCGAAATCGTCGGAATCCTCTGGCAAGTCAGCTACATGTTAGCAAATGACAGCAAAAGAAGACAGAAAAGCAAAAGCCAAAGCAAATCATACCAGGTGTAGGTTCTGGAACCACTCCAGAGTCCCTGGGTTCTTCCTCAGATGCCACGATTGGATCCGTCATCGCCTCATCGGCAGGAACCTCAGGCGTCACCAGGTCATCATCCTTTGCTAAATAAAGAAACAGCGGATCAAAACAAAATCTTTTACAAAAAAAAGGGGAAGGAAGAAACAAAAGGAAAGAAAGGGGATCATACCAGCTATCTCCTCTTCTCTGCTTCTCTTCTCCGGAGGCTCGTCAGCATCCTCAGACACCTCCTCAGCAATGGTGAGAGGAACTTTAAGATCAGAAGGACTATCGTGTCTCATGTTATGGCGTTGTCCTCTCCTCCTCTTGCCTTGGCGGGTCAATCTGCTCAACGATCCTGCCACACTATCAACATCAGGCCTCTCACAAGAGTCCTCACTGGATGGTCTACTTTTCTCAGTAGACTCCATGGAAGCCTTCGTATGCTCTGCCTGTATCATAGCATCGATCTCAGCCTCCTCCTCTTCCAGCTGCCTCAAGACCTCACCAGGAATCCCTTGTGTAGCTCCTGATCTGATGATGTCCTGCCCATTGAGAAAGCCTATCTTGTGCTTCTCTCCAGAAAGGAAGGCCAAAACTTCCTCCCGACGAACACCATCCGATTTCCCAAGACTCTTCCCAGGAGATTGCTTAATATCGAGCTTTTTCTTAGAAAGCCCCCGGTACACTGAAAAGCTCTCCACGAACCACTTCGTGAAACCAGCAGTCCGGAAGGTGGGCAGCTCAGGACAGGAAATCATGGCGGTAGTGTCCTCGACGCTATAAAAAGCCCATGCATTTCTCCCATCTTGCAGACCTCCAAAACGCTTCACCATACTCGAAGGCGCTCCAACAACGCCTTGAGAGAAGCCAAGCTGCAACGCAAAACGCGAAGGGACATACGGTTGGATGTCGACGAAAAGATGTCTGCGGTACACCATCATACCAACCCGTATGTTGAAGAGCCACCTCTTCTCCGCGTCCGTCAAAGCATAGTGTCTTCCTGACCCTGCCCTGGTCGAATCACGGGAGACACCAAAGTCAAAAGCCTTCTTTCGCAAGCCCGGAGAAAGCTTCACTGAAGACTGCCCAATCTCGACGTCCCTAAATCATCGGATCCTTAAACGGGCAGATAAAAGTGATTCGTGAACGGCTATCCCTCTAGCCAAACGAATCATAAAGGGATCTTCGTCCTGTGCAACTCCCAAACGATGGAAGCTAGGACAGTGGTATACATACCACGAGTAGAAAATGTGGGCAGAAAACACCCTGTTCATGGGGAGCCCAAGCCAAACCAGGAAAGCAGCAGCCTGCAGTTCGGTACATAAATAGGAGTAAAGAGCAGGTACCAAAGCCAGCCGCTCTCCAAACGCCATCTAACAAGCCGGAAAAATACAGTGCGGCCTGATGCGCGTCCCATCTCCTCCAGCAAAAACAACCTCACCCAGCCAGTAAGTGAGGTAAACAACGAGATCTCTCCGCAACGCAATGTCAGGACAAATGGCATCCGTGCTTGCGAAGAACTTCTTCAAATCTTCTCGCATAGCAGCGATCTTCTTCAAACTTGATGCTTTAGTCCTAACATCCTGGGCCATGCCATCAGAAGAATCCCCACTGTAAAAAAAGTTGGAGCTGCAACTTCTCCAACTGCTGGATCTAACTTTCGAGCCCTCCTTCTCGTTCAAAAAATCATAGAAGGCGACGAGCTGAAAGTACACAAGCCTAAACTCCTCAGACTGCTCCTCAAGGACGCTGTCAATAGGCATAAACTCCTCATAGAGTTTGCCGAGGATAGGCAACCCGGTGATGGCGCTCAGCTCCTTCAAAGAAAAACCAATCTCACCATTCGTCACAATGAAGGTGTTGGTTTGTGGAAGGAATGACTCCAACACGGCCATGAAAGCCTCATCGGAGAAAACGACGGTTTGCCGAAAAGCGCGAACCGCGTCAAAAATCTCGGCCTCCCGAAGAACGGCCTCACCAATCCTCAAGGTGTGATCAGTCCATGACTCCCAGCTCGAGTGAGCACTGAAACGGCCACGAAGTCGAAAAGGCTTCACCCAATTGCTGCCGTCACCCCGAAAAACGCCAAGGCCCACCGGTCTCAAATCGACTGATGGATGATCAGAACCTTGGTAGCCACCGCCTGGCATCAACACGTCCATACGGATAAGTGGCTTCTCTGCAAAACCGGAAGGTCCACCAACAAAAATCCTGGTCTTGATCACACTGGTCCTCTTCACCCAACTCGGAGGATCTTCCCTCTTAGGGCAGGTGGGAGAAAGGCTCAGGATCGAGATGGTCCGATCAAAAGACGACTGGGTAGAAATAGTTCTCTCCTCACCATCTGCCGTGTAAGAGAACTGAAAACATCTCCTTTGGTATGTCAAGTCGTCGGGGACTGCATCACCGAAGAAGAAGGTAGGCTTGAGCACAACGCTCTGATCGTCCGTAACCCAGGGACGGCTGCTTACCATGATCTTATAGAACTCCTCATCCTTGAGAGCGATCAATCGCTGTCTCATCTCATCACGATTGAGGGAATCGCATTCTTCCAAGCTTTTCTCCACAAACTGGACCTTCTCCCAAGCCTGCTAAACGGCAGCATTGGAAGATTTAGCAGACCGACGAGGTGCGTCAGTAACAGGACCTTTACCTTTGTTCGTTCTAGAAGAACTACCTGTAAAAGATGGAAGAGAAAAGATCAATCAACATCAAAATGACAGAATTCTGCTACAAAAAATTCTAGCAAAATTTTGACATGGTTCCGGGGCAATTCCAAAGAAAAGGAACATACTCCGAAAAAGACAGGAAGCCTGAAGATGAGCTCAACATCGCTGCGAGCTCATAGTCAGTGGAGAATTCTCAAAGAAGGCTTGAACTCAACATCGCTGCGAGAACGAGCCAATCTCATCAAACTTCCGCAAAATCTGGAAAAGAGCTCAACATTGCTGCGAGCTTCAGAATCCAAAAATTGCAAAACTTCCTCAAAATCCAGCAAGACCGAGAAAGAGATCAACATCGCTGCGAGCTCAAAATCCCAACACTTGCAAAAGATTTGCAGGTATGCATCATCATACTTCCAAATCTATTTACCAAAACTCATGCATCAAAAATATATCATCATGCATTAAATGCTAGGAAAACCTTGACCAAAGTTTGACCAATTCCAACCCAATTTGGTCAAAACCAATCAAACTTTGTCCAAGTCAAAAATCATGTTGGCTTGACCTAGAGACTCTAGCCTTCTATCTTGATGCATCAAACAAAAAAATGCATACATATTGAAATTGCATAGCCTCATTATCATAGTGAGCAAACAAGGAAAAAGAAAAAAAAAGAGAGAGAAAAAAAAATCTCAGCAAAAAAAAAAAAAAATTTGGCCCACTGCCACGTGGCAGTAAGGTCAGGTCCGTACGGACCTGTCCGTACAGCCAGAGAAAAAAAAAAACAGAAAAAAAAAAAAGAGAGTACACGGTTTTTAAAAAAAAAAAAAAAGAGAAAACCGTGAAAAGAAAAGAAAAGAAAAAAAAAAGAGAGAAGAAGAAAGAAGAAGAAAAGAAAAAGAAGAAAAAAAAAATGAAGAAGCTACTTCTACAATGGAGATTCTTGACAGGGAAGAAAACTTACTTGAAGCCATTGATGGAGAAGAAGAAGAAAAGCTTGGAGATCCTTGAAGAAGAGAAAGCAGCCCTTGCCTTGAGGAGCACTCTTGAAGATTTCTTGCAAAAAGAAAGTAATGGAGCAAAAGCACCAACCCTCTTTGCTTTTATAGAAGAGAGCAAGCCAAAAGAGGAAACAAAGAGAAAGAAAGGAGGTAAGTGCTAAAATTTAGCTACTTTCTTAAAGAGAAAGATATTTTGAGAGAATCTTTCCACAAAAAGAAAACTTGAGAAATTCTCTCCAAGTAAAGATATTTTTAGATATTCTCTACACAAAAGAGATATTTTTGGATATTCTTTACAAATATGACACTATATGAGGTCTAGGCCATCTCCAAAGCCTAAGGTCCCATGGGTTAGCCCATATGAGCCAGGTTTGACCACCTAGGCACTGAAAGTGGCTTTTAGGCAAAATATTCCTCTTACCAAGAGCAAAAAAGAAAAGAGCAAAAAAAAAAAAAGTCCCATGCCTCATTTGAGTTGATGGGATCATTCAAAAAAAAAAAAAGAAAGTCCCATGAGTTTCCAAAAACCAAACCATCCAACCTCATGAAACAAATTGAGCCAAAATCTTGAAATTGACATTTCACAAAACCAAATTCCGGTCCCCTAGCTCGCCACATACAGCTTATTAGGTCACAAGACCAAAACCAAAATCAAAATCCAAAACCTACAAACCAAATCTGACCCCCCAACCTGCCACATACAGCTTGTTGGGTCACAAGGTCAAAATCAAAATCAAACCCCGACCCCCTAACCTGCCACATACAGCTTGTTAGGTCACAAGGTCAAAAAACAAAATCCAAAACCCAAAATCCAAATACCCCATGTCATTTTCAAAACTTTGCTTTGAGATGGTACGTGATCCCTCTCACTACCATAAAATTCCTCCGGAAACTCAGAAGGCTATTCAAAAAAAAAAAAAATGCTCAAGACTCTTGGTCAAGTTGGAATCTTTCCTCCAAGTTTCTCTTCGAGGCACATCGACTCCAAAAAGCTACTCGTCGCTGTACCTCGAGGCGGCATTTGTTGACACCAAAAAAGTCAATATGTATCCCCAACATCGAGAAGCCTCCTGAAGCTGCATCCTGCTAAAAATAGGCAAGGCTACTTCAAGCATCAGATTTTGTCAGAATCAGACAGAAACTGAGAGATCCTTCAAGACAGCTAAAAGAGGGGTACACCTGAGGTTTCGGGTCATTCCAACATCGTTTGGCCCAACTTCACCGCTCCGACAGCTAAACAAGCGCTCCCGGCGGCGACATCATCAAAGACACCAAAACTTTGATCAAAGCCTACGGATGACTCCAGAATGTCTCCAAAGGGCTCCATGCCAAATTTCAAGTCAAACCGACAACATTTGACCCTCCATCAATGCTCGAGCAGTAAAATCAAGCCTCCCGGCGGCGGCAACCACCGAAGCCATCACTCATCAAACAAAATACATGAGTGGCTTCAACATGCTTCCAAAAGGCTGCACGTCAAATTTCAGGTCATTCCGACAACGTTTGACCAGGTTTCGATGCTCCGAGAGAAAATCAAGCCTACCGGCGGCAGAGCCACCCGGGACCATGACATCCAAAACGGAGCCCATGGAACGTCTCAAAATGACTACAATAGGCTCCCCGTGAAATTTCAGGTCAATCGGACATCGTTTGACCACATATCAAAGCTCGGCATTTTCCCCGCAGTAAAATCAATTGAAGCATCGATGGGACCCCAAACGGCTTCAAAACTCAAATAAAAGCCCATGGTTGGTCCTATCCACTGCTCAATAAGCTTCACCTCAATTTTCAGGTCATTCCGACATCGTTTGACCTAGTTTCGACGCTTGACGGAAAATCGGCTACAAAGTCTTCGGCTTTCCCGAAAAATAGGAAACTTTGTGTTCCGATTTCGCGAGGGTTCTCGTCAAGATTTCTTCAAGAAAATCAAGTCAATAATTGAGGAAAAATGTCAAGAGAAATACAGAAGAAAAAAGGGACGAAAAAGACGAAAAAACAGCTGAAAACGACGCTCGGCGACCAAACGGGCCGAAGCCCTATGGTCGCCATGGTCGCCAGGCAACCCTGGGTGCATGGTCGCCCAGCGACCCTGGAAATCCGAGTCGCCGGATTTTGTGCCAAATCGTCTGTTTTCCGATTCTTTTCGCGTTTCGGGTATTCCGGCCTCTGTGATTTTCTGAAAATGCAATGTTTGGTGCTTCAAAACCACTGATCTTCGTCGACATCTCGGATCCGCCGTCAAAAGCATGAAATCATCACCGATCGCCTCAAGATCGCCAACCGGCTAACCAAGAAAGTGCACTTTCTGTCCGACCGATCGTGAAATCGACAAGACAGACGTCACCGGCCCGCCAACATGAATCAATGTTTGAAATTGCATCGCAATCCGACATCAAATAATGCGTAGATCCACCCGTGATGATCGCAAGAAGAATCTCAAAAGGCGCAGCACGGCCCGCGACTCTTCACATGCCTTGGCAACCACTTAATGTCGTTAATTGGCCCATTAAAGCAGTCATTAACTCATTATTTTGGACGGCCCAATCAGAACCAAACATTTGGAAGTTACAAATCCAAGCAATCATGGCATTAAACCCATGAAACTCCTATCATCATGAAGCATAAAGGTGATTGAATGCCCACTACCTTCATCGGCCAATCACAAGCCTTGAAAAAGGAGTTACAAAATCAACTTGTAACTCCTCATCAATTCTTTCATCATGGCCATCAATGCCAATAAACACCTCATGGCTACCAAAAGCCTATAAAAGGAGGTCCATTCCAAGAAGAAAGCAGGATAAAAATAGATCCCAAGTGCAAGCTCTGAAAATCCAGAAAATCCAAGAGAGAGACGAAGTCCTGCTACTTTGCTCCCGGAAGCACCACAAGGTGATCAACGTCCCTTGGGGGGCCACCCCCCCCCCCCCCCCCCCAAGGTCACCTCCTTCTCCAACATGGCCTAAACACGGCTTTTCAGCCCGTTTACTCGGTTTTTCATTGGATATAGGACCTTCTCTTGGTCATTGTCCTTTAAAAAACTGAGGTTAGGAGCCAAGCCAAAGAATCAAAGCATCACATGTTCTCAAGGACGATAGCGAAGCCTATACATGACTTGCGACCGTCGATCTCAACGTGTCCCCACAATCTCCTGAGAAGTTAGATCCCTTTTCTTCCTTTTCTATTGTAGTTTGTATTTCTTAAAGAGACAAAAAGAAATCACAATTCTTGTCTTTCATATTTGATGAGTTTTGTAAAAACGCCTTTCACGGCAAAACAAACAAAAACGCCTCTTACGGCATTCTAAAAACTTGTCTCTTTTCTTAATATTTATGTAATTTGAAAAGTTAGAAAAAAGGATTGATTTCCTTTCCACTTGTGAAGGTGAATCTCCGAATTATCACTATTCCAAATTCCAAGTAGAAAGTAAATCTGGCATACCCGTACAAAAATGTTGATGCCCGAGATCTTCCCTCCTCCGCCGAGACCCAGGTCAGCCCCCGGGGTGCGGAGGGAGAGGACGGAAGATTCCCCCTCTTTTCGGGTCCATCATTGGGAGTCCTGTTGTATCAGGAGAACTATAAAGTGATGTATGAAGTCCGGATGAGAAAGAAACCATAATTACAAGAATTCATTGAAGTTTTGGGAAACTTCCAAGTGCCTAAGGAGCCCGGAATGTCTTCAAATTCAAAGAGTACCAAGTAATTTTAAAATAGACATACGGGATCCCTATTCACTTGAATTAGTTTTAACCCTGACTCTGCCCCGACATTTCGAAAGGTTACTTCACCTCTTTATTCCCTAAATTTACGATTTGTTATCCATCAATCTCGAAAACCTTGAAAGTATACTTGTACTATTTTACTAGTATTGACATGCATGCCCGATATGATATGACAGTTGTGCCTTGAGCACCCCCGTCTTGCCCGGTCATAGTCTTGTACTTGATTTATTTTACACATGTCTTGATTTCTATGTTTTGACCTATGAGTCGGCACCACTAAGCTTGGATACCTTGTTAGTCTGATCCACTAACTAGGAGATCCCTCTCTTGTCCCGCCAACTGCAGTTTGGACCCGCTACCCGGTTTATTAATCGTGGTCTTGTCCTGATACCACAGATTGCTACTGTGGTTCTAGATGCCCGGCTCGCTACCGTGGTCATGTCCCGTATATAGTATATGTATATGTAATTTCGTTGTACCTCCTCACTTCAGTGACTGAGGTCAACGCCTTGATATGCTTGCTCTATTACTTCGATGATAGAGGATTTAGCTTTGTGTGGTTGCCATCTTGCTCATTTCTTGAATTCCTTGGTTACCTTTACCTGTTTTACCTTGCACATATGTTTTTAATTAAATGATGCATTTACTCCATGAAAGTATTGTTTAGACAGGTTTAAATGTTTTCCAATGTAAATGCTTTTATTATTAAATGTTTATACCTTTTTATCTACCTGCCAGACCGTCGTGTCTGATCCTCTGCATTGGTACTCAGGTCCCGTTGTTGGTTTCCCCGAGGAGGAGCACGAGGAGGCGGTCGGAGAACCGCAACAGTTAGTAGAGTGCCATGCCGATGATGTTGTCTAAACATCCAGTTGCCTCGAGAGATACGAAATATTTTGGGGAATGTTGGAACTATTTATGTTTGGTGGTTATTGTTTTGTCTATATTGGCCTTTGTTAGCCTCTAATTTTGGAAATTGTAATTAAATGATTTATGTTCTAACTTTAACAGTATCTTTGGGTTACGCTATATAACATTGCTCATTCTGATACTTGTTATTTAAATGCAATCAGTATTGTTATTATGGAAATGAATTTACATGCTTGATTTGCTACACGCTTCCGCAATTATACAAAATGTTTATGTGTGTTGGAAAATCCTCACCGCGGACACCTGTGGGAAATCACGTGCACGGGTAATGTGTGTTCTTTATTAATCTGTGTACGTTTGATTATAAACATATCTTTAATTATTGTCATCACTCCATATGATCACATGTCCATCACTTTAGTCCCGATCCCGGATTTGGTCCCTAAGCCCCGTCCGGGGTCGCGACAGCAGGGATGCCTGCAGGGATCTCCCAGTTGTTGCCATTCCAAAGGGTGGAGAGGAGATGGTTAACTAGAAAAGAGAAGGAGTTGAAGAGAGAATCCAAAGGTTGATCCATAGCCCAGCTATCAAACCAGATGTCTGTTGACTTGCCGTCCCTAATCTTTCACTTGCTGCCTTGGTGAATTCAATGGGCTGAGCTTCTGATTCTTCGCCAAATGCATGACCCTGATTTTGGGGAAGTAGGACTCCATATGACTAGGCCTTTGAGGTATCTGTTTGACATCCAGTTGGCCCAGAGAGAATTTGATGAAGCTACAGTCCAAGCCAATTTGGTAAATAAGGCTGCATTTTGCTCATGGACCTTCCTAATACCCAAGCCTCCTTCCTTGGTGGCTGCGTTTTATCTGGTTCCTTTTCAGATTTGTAGGGCCAGCCTACCAGAGGAAGTTATGCATGAAGCTTTCCATAAGGCGCGATACTGACTTAGGAAGGGGAAAGATCAAGAAAATGTGTGTGGCCAAGCTGCTCAAAACATCATGCCTAACCAGAACTCTGCGCCTACAAAAGAGAGTAGTCTTGATTTCCACCTTGAGAGTTTGGAAAGAAACCTATCCAGTAGAGAGGTGAAGAGGTGTTGTTTGGGGGTGCTAATGATGGGAGGAGCTCCAAGGTATTGGGAGTGGAGGGGCCTTTCTTAGAGGTTGGTGATGCTCAAAATCTACCTTTTGAGTCTACTGCTACACTTGCTAATGAACAACTTGCTTTTCCTTTGGTTAATGGATTGACCAGAGCTAAATTGATAGTCTTCCAGAGTTTTCTTAAAGGCAACTAGGATACTTTCTTGGCCTTTGAGAAATAGTAGGATATTGTATGCGTATAGAAGGTGGCAAGGAGTGATTGGAATTTTGGATAAGGGAAAAATGAGGTTTCTATTAGCAAGATTCTGGATGTTGAGGCTGAGGATTTCTTCAACCAGGATGAAGAGGTAAGGGGAGAGAGGGTCCTCCTGCTTGAGGCCACAATTAGACTCAAAGAACCCGAAGGGATTCCTGTTGATGAGGACAGATCCCTTGGCTGAGCAGACACATTCTCTAATGAGGTTGATCCAAGTTGTAGAGAAGCCAAAGAAATGAAGGGATTTGAAGAGGAAGGGCCAGCTTAGCAAAAGCCTTAGAGATGTCCAATTGCATACATAAGGAGCTTCCTCTGAGTTTGGAGTTGAGTTTTTGGAAGAGCTCATGAGCTAAGGCTATATGCTGATGTATTGATCTATCCTTGACAAAGGCCACCTGATTAGTTCAGATGAAAGGGTTCAGGACCTTTGCTAGTTTGGAGGCCAGGATTTTGGCAATGATCTTATAGACTAATAGGCCTAAAGTCATTGAAGGAACTGGGAGATTGTTTTTTGGGAATCAGAGTGAGGAAGTATGTGTTTGAAGCTCTATATAGCTTGCCTGATTTGAAAAAATGCAGGACAACTTTGACCACTGTGGGATTGGTGATATTCCAGGTGGCTGCGTAGAATTGCCCTGAGAATCCATCTGGGCCAGGGGAACTATCTCTCTCGAGTTTGAAAGTCGCCCTGCGAATTTCTTCTGCATCCAAGATGGCAGTAAGGGAAGAATTCTGTTTTTTTTTTTTTTTTTTTTTTTTTTTTTTTGAACAGAGGGAAGAATTCTGTTGAGAAGTGACTTTGTTGCTTTCAATGTCAAAGAGGGAGTCAGAAGGATCAGGGTGAATCGAGCTAGCCATTGAAGAGAAATGGAGGACGGCAAGGCTTTGGATCTGAGTTTGGTCCTCCACCCAGGTGCCTTCATTGAGAATCCTGTCAATCCGATTCACAGCACCACGGGATTTGGTATATGCATGGAAAAAGGTAGAGTTTCTGTTACCTTCTTTGAGCCACCTGATTCTGGACTTCTGGCGCCAATGGGTTTCTTGATGTTGGAGGCAGTTGTGGACGTCTGCTTTGGCATCTGAAAGGAACTAGTGGAGGGGATCAGATGGACCCCTATCAAGAAGCTCTTAGAGCTTAAGGACTTTTTGTTCAGCTTGTTGTACCTTGATCCTGATGTCCCCAAAAACTGATTTGTTCCGGCCTTTAAGCACTTGCTTCAAGGATTTTAGGTTTTGGGCAAGAACATATTGAGGATTCCCTGCTGCCTATGTGTTCCAATTATCAGTCACAAGAGAAAGGAAGTTAGGGTGGTCGAGCCACATCGCCTCAAACTTAAAAGGAGCGTTGACAGAAGTGGGCCTTTGATTGGGGGAGAGGAAGAGAGGGCGGT
The DNA here is from genome assembly GCA_028538565.1 of Umbellularia californica. Taxonomy (NCBI): domain Eukaryota; kingdom Viridiplantae; phylum Streptophyta; class Magnoliopsida; order Laurales; family Lauraceae; genus Umbellularia; species Umbellularia californica. The sequence continues at coordinate 20,373,844 of JAPQWN010000005.1, read as the reverse complement.
GATCGAAAGAGTATTTTGGTAAGTGGGTGAACATTGGGTCACTTGATGCAGAGTACTAGAGATGGTTGTAGAGAGCTCTATCAAGTCTCGCTGCAACATAGCCTGCTCCCCTGTGGTTGTTGGACCAGGTATAGTTGTTGCTAATGTAGCCCATATCTTGCATACTAGAAGAAATGACCAGATGCTTGAAGTCCGGTTCTTTGAATGTAGTCCCATAGGTCCCTTCTTTGAATGTAATTGGTGGAGGCATAAATACCTATGAGGAGGCATCTGAAAGCATTGGAAGGATTTGTAAAAGAAATTGTTAGGAATTGGGAGGAGAAGTCAGAGATGGAGATATCTAAGGTGGAGTTGGATTTAAACAAGCACCAAGTGGAGGCTATGGGTTGGGTGTCATTAGAGAAGAAACCTTCATAACCCAAGGAGGAAAGCAAGGGGGAGGAGGGGAAGAAGTCATAGGTTCAGAGAGGAAAATAACATCAGGGGATTTGGAGGAGATCAGGTGGTGAAGGGTTCTCATGGTAAGGCGATTTGCAATTCCCCTACAATTCCATAATAGGACTTTGATCATTAGAGACTAGGTAAGTGGGAGGGATTACCAACTAGGCTCTTTATTTTAGGCCGAGAGGTGGTGGCAATATTCTTGGATCTGGACTTGGTTTTTTATTCTTAGAGTAAGGAGTGAGATCAATTTCAAGAGAGATGCATGCAAGTTGAGGATTGACCAGAGTCTGAGAGTTGTTCAAATAGCTAAACGGTTCCTCTCCATCAAAGTTTGTGTTAGGAAGAAGGCTAGAGAAAGGGGTAGCAAGAATAGGTTCTATGAATGTACAGTTTTCCAAGATTGAGAAAGGGTTGGAGCTGTCAATTGATAAGGCTAGGATTTTGTCTAGAATTTCCAACATAATGTCTTGGGGCAGAGCTTCTAGTCTAGAAGTGTCGGTATTTGTTAAGGAGCGAGGTTGGGAGGTAGATGAACCTGGATTCACTACGCTGGTGTCAGACTAGGAGGAGGTAGAGGCCATTACAGTGGCTGGGATGGTTTGGACGTTGATTGAGGTTGTAGCTTGGGTGGCCAAATTTGAATGGGGCTGGAAGATGCCTTCGGAGGCAGGGGAGCTGTAATTTTGGTGGTGTGTGGAAAGGGAGGTGGAGAGATTCATGGGGATAATTTTAAAATGGGTAGTTGTGGGGGAAGCAGGGGGAGGGGGTCAGAGATATGAGGAGCAGAGGAGGTAGGGGAGGGAAGGGGGTGGGGATATTTCCATAAGACTCCTGCATTGCTTAGGAAGAGGGGAGGGGTGGAGATTGGGGGTGGGGGGTTAGGACCATATCTGCAGAGTTTTTCTAAGTGACCAGGGGAGAGACAATTAGCACAGGGGAGGTTTTCATAGGAGATAGAAAGGAGAGCCTCAGATTCCCCTTCTAATTCAACCTTACTCTCAGTAGGCTTCTCTTTTGAGATGTCTAAATTGACCTAGACACGAGCGAAGGTGAGGATCTTTTGTAAGGCTGTAATATCATCCATCTTGAGAGGGTAGCCGATCGATCTAGCAAGGGAAAGGATGATATTGCTACTCAGCAATGGTAGGGGATGACGTAGATTCTTATCCAGACTGGGTGTAGGGAAGGCCAGACTGAGAGATCTTGGCCAGGGGACCAGGGGAGAAGGTGAAGTTTTCTATTTTGCATGGAGTAGGGGGGTCCAGAGATGGCCAGGTTTTTATCTTCTTTGGAGCTGAATCTGAAGAGAAAATGACCTTTGTCTGTTAATGAGATAAGGCAGGGCTTGGATAGATTCCAGGTGGAGTTGGCATGGTGAGTTAGCCATTCTACAGTGGGTCTTTTGCCAAAAAGTCTTTTTACGGTGGCATTAGAGAAAGAATTTCTACTGGGTTCAGTCATGGAGGAGGAGGGTTTCATAGTGAAGTGACCTTCGATGAGGGAAGAGGGGGATGGTCTGAGGGAGAAATGGGTATGGAGACTGGGAAGAGATCTAGCCAGTTCCTATTAGCTGCAAAGTGACTCACTTGGACGAGAGAAGGAGGGTGAAGGCTGAGGAGCTGGACTAGTTGGTTCGCATAGAGGTTGGGAAAAGGATTGGAGATGAAGAGAGTGGGATCCGGTGGTCTCAAAGGAGGGAGGAGATCTGTCCTGGCATTTGTTGAATTTAGGAGAGGGGACTGAGGTTTTGGCTATTTGCCCTGTATGAGGGTTACCCCTAACTGAGTGGATCAGGCCAGCTAAGTGTTTCTGAAGGAGTTCCAGCTGAGCATAGTCCCAGACCAGAGGGGAAGAATCTGAAATTAGGATAGGGGAAGAGGATACCGGGTCTTGAAGGTTTAGAGGCACCTACGATTGGGCATAGATGGAGATGATTGGTCCTGATTTGTTGCCGGGGACTTGTGGAGCTGTTGACCTGCAGTTGGCTGGGAGCTAGTAAGAGGGGGAAAGTCGGAGGCTTGCAGAGGAAAGGGGGCTGTAGAGGATTCAGTGGATGTTTGTCGCGACCCCGTACCGAGACCCAGGCCCGCGACGCAGCGTATTACATTAATAAAACATACCGCCTGTCTTCCCACAGGTTTCCGTGGTGAGGATCCCAAGACACGAGTCGAGCTCACACGAATGGGTATGCGGAAGCGTGTAGCAAAACGAATCATACATATTTAATACAATAAAATGTAAAATAAATAAGGTATCAAGGCATGGTATCGAAAAGGAGTGTCAACGGAGCAATCCTATCTTGATATAAAGTTTCATAGTTAGACAAAAGTATTTAATTCAAAATACATATCCATGAGAGGCCAACAAAGGCCAATAAAACAAATAAATATCCCAAAACTAGGTGAACGAGAAATCAAGATCCCGCCCGACGTCTAGATGACGTCGTCGGGCTGCCACTCATGTGCTAGGGGTGGCTCAATAGCCTCCTCCGGGCACTCCTCGTTAATCGCGATACCTCCTGCACCTAGACACCAAAATAAAATGCATCAAACATGACGGTTTGGCAAATAAACAATTTAGGCATGAATATGAAAAATAGTGCTAAAACAGTTTAAGATTAAAGTACACGCTTCAAGTTTACGAAACTAGCATGAATACTTATAATATCATGAAAAGATAAATCCACATTAAGCTCATCCTTTCTCTATCACATAAAATGACAAGAGCAAGCACGCACGATGTGTAATATAATACACGATACGCAAGACACGATCCCACGCTACACAAGGTAAACGGGGAGGCCGGCCGTGGAACGAGCAAGACACGCATGATGTGTAATATAATACACGACTAGTTTGCAGACAGTCCACAAGTTTAAGGACCCCCAGGTAGTGGATCAAGCTAAAAAGGCAGTCCAAGCTCAGTAGTATTCACTTATATCATGAATGCACAAAACACGACGATATACATTCGAAAACACGACAAAACAAGAGGGAAATCATTATCAAACACGACACGACAAGACTAGCAAAATAGCATAGTATAAATGCTTAATGAACTTAAGAAATGATTCCCTTTTTTATTCTTGAAATACATCTTGAAACGAACTTGTACTTGGAAATCAAACGAGAACACGATGATGCATGAAGCATCAAAACAAGAGTTCAAACATAAATCTATCAAGCACAGGCTAAGACCAATCTTTGACTCTTGTGAAGTTGAAACCCAAATGTTAGAATTACATAGCTTGATGTCCCCGAAGGTAAGGTACATTTTGGAATCCCAATTTGCAAAACATCAATTAAAAGTCTAAAGCATAGTCTAGTTTTCAGTTTCCAAGAAATTCAAAAAGGAATTGAAAATCCAAAACTGAGTCAGTCAGGTTCGCTCGAGCGGTCATACCTTCGCTCGAGCGGACCCGGAAGAGGTTTGTTCGCTCGAGCCAACCCAAGGGTTCGCTCGAGCGGACAGGTTTCTGTCTAAAACCCTTCAAACAGAGGCACGTTCGCTCGAGCGAACCCAGTGGTCGCTCGAGCGAACAGGCTTCTGTCTGTGCGCGACTGAGTGCAGAAACTGTACTTCCCTTCATCCATTTTCTTGCATTTTTCTTCCTTCTTCTTCTCACCTCTGAACCAAACAAAACCCCTGAGCCACCATGCTCACTAAGGGTAAAAAACCACATTTAACATCATTCAATCCATAAAAAAACCATTCACTCCATTGAGAAACATCAAGATATTTTCATGTGCAAAATCATAAAAACTTACAAGATCAATATGATTCTAAGGACTTGAAAAATCATTAGTAACAAGACAAGTGAAGAAACTAAAACCCATGACTTGAAAGAGCATAAACATAACTTGCATTATGAAACTAAACATAGAAATCATGTCTTAATGAAAATAATAAAACCATAATGCAATGTACATGAAGAATCCTCTAGAGTTCACTTGCCTCAATCCAATGCCAAGGAAATCTTCACAAAAACTCAACCAAAGGGAAGATCCACGAAATCTATACAAAAGCCCCAAAATAGAGCACACAAAAGTCACCATTTTGGTCATTACAAACCCCCATTTCGAAAATAGGTTTGAAAACATAGAAAACAAGCTCTAAATGAGCTAAATGAACATCAAATAAAAAGAGGAACAAGAGCCCTAACCTTTAGCTAGTCAAACAAGAAGAAGAGAGCTAGAAGATGATGAATAGTGTCGGGGATTTGATTCAAAAACGGGTCCAGCTGTAGCTTGAGAAGAGAGGAAGAGATTGACGAAGTCGGATTAGGGATTGGAGTCTTCTTGATGGATGATTCAAGGGAAAAGACCAAAGAGAAAGCCTTCTTCTCTTCTTCACTCTAGGTCAAGAACCATTGCAGGGATTTGGAATGGGAAATGAACGAGAGAGAGTAAGAGAGCTTATATAGTGTCTGAAAGGTGGGTCCCAAAGCAGTTGAACTTGAAACGATTAAAACATGGTCTTGGGGACCCCGGATGGAATCGACGAAGAAGAACAAAATGATCGTCGAAAAATCTAGTTTCGGAAAAGTATGATTTTGACATGGTTTCACTACTTCGAAAAATGTGTCCAGACTTAGCATGAAAAGACAAATTTACCCCTCATGGGCCAAAACTTGGGTTTCTGGGCCTCAAATACATGCAGGCTAAAAATGAAAGTTGTGACAAATAATAAAATCATTCAAGAGAAATAAAAATCACGATCAAACCAAAGATCTAGAAGAAAAACTCATTCTTACACGTGTACTCAGGGCATCCCTGAGCGTGCCTAACTCATACTAAACGTCCTCAAAATTCCCAAAGTTATAATCCAGACTAAGTCTAATCACATTCTAACCCAGCTAGTATTAAGACTCACTTAAGACTAAACACTCACTTAATTAGTACTAATCGAGTTGGTCTGGGTCGGGGTCTAACATCCTCCACCCCTTAGGATATTTGGTTCACCAAATATAAATAATTATACCTCTGGTAACAGGTGTGGATACTTCCTCTGGACTTGATCTCTTAATTCCCATGTGGCTTCTTCTGGCTCGTGGTTTTCCCAAAGTACCTTGACCCAATGGATAGTCCGATTTCTCAATTCATGTTCTTTGGTGTCGATGATTCCATCCGGTTTCTCCACATATGAAGCGTCTTCTCGAATTTCTAAAGGCTCGTGTGGAATAATGTGAGAATGACTGTGAACATATTTCTTGAGCATGGAGACGTGAAAAACATTATGTACCCCAAAGAGTTCCGGCGGTAACACAATTCTGTATGCAACATTTCCAATCTTGCTCAAAATCTCATACGGACCAATGTATCTGCTAGATAATTTTCCCTTCTTTCCAAATCTTAGAGTGCCTCTAACCGGTGAGACCTTCATGAATACCTTGTCACCCACTTCAAACTGTAATTCTCTCTGGCGAGTGTCAGCATAACTCTTCTGTCTGCTTCGAGCAATCTTCAATCTGTCCTGAATCTATTTAACCTTGTCGCTTGTCTCTCCAACTATTGTCGGTCCATGAAAGCTACGTACACCGACTTCCTCCCAACAAACTGGAGTTCTGCATCTCCTGCCATAGAGTGCCTCGAAAGGTGTCATTCCAATGCTAGAATGGTAGCTATTGTTGTACGCGAACTCACAAAGAGGTAGGTTCTCATCCCACTGAACTTTGAAATCCAATACACAAGCACGTAGCATATCTTCAAGAGTCTGTATCGTCCGTTCTGACTGACCATCTGTTTGAAGATGATACGCTGTGATAAACTGAAGTTTGGTACCCATGGATTCAAGAAGAGATTTCCAAAATCTCGAAACAAATCTATTGTCTCTGTCGAAAGTGATGAAGAAGAGTTGGCCATGCTTACTAACAATCTCATCGATGAATAATCTTGCAAGTGGTACCATGTGCATCATATTCCCAGTCTTCATCAGAATGAAGTGAGCAGACTTCATACGACGGTCTACTATAACCCAAATCGCATTGTTTCCTCTCTTGGTATTAGGCAAACTTGAGATAAAATCCATAGTGATGTGCTCCCATTTCCACTCCGGAATCTCTAAAGGCCGTAGCAAACCAGGAGGGAAGCTGGAGAAGGTTGCTGCAAAAACGGAGGAAAAGATTTACCTTGAGGAACTCCTTCTCAATTGAGATCCCACCATTCTCTTCGAGAAGATCTCTGCGATTGGGTCATAGCGTGGAAGACTATAAGGTCTAAGAGATCGCGTCTACAAAAGATCTTTGCAAAGACAAAGATCAAAGGCTCGATTTGAGCACAATAGATCTCCTCTGATATAGATCACCAAGTTATTCGTAGATCTAGATAGTTGTTTTTGTTCAGATCTATTTTTCTTGACATAGATCTGGGGTCTTAGTAAACTAAGATAAGGGTTTTTTTTATTTTGGAATTGGTTACATGGTGATTTGGATGTTAGAACCTTGCGTTAAGTGGATCAAAGTTTTAGAAATCTTATCTCGAAGGCCCACCTACTTCCAACACCTAGTTAATCTTGTTGCCATAAAAAAAATTGCAAAGACGCCAAATTTGTACCAAAAGATGGTATTTTAAACCCATCTTTGAGCAAGGTCACTCTTGATATAAAACTTCGTCGAAATCAAGCCAAAGGGCTATGAGAAGCCGCCTTCACATCTAGTCTTACCTTTTAGGAGTCAAAGCCAAAGATTCATAAGTTTCTTGAGTCATTTGAAGACATTTAAAGCCAATAAGATCCAAAGTAGTATGCCTCACTTAAGACATGAATTGATCGGGTTTGAAGAGATGTCTTGCATCTTTGACAATCACCCCAATTTCAAAACGTGGATTGAGCTCCTCGCTAAGCTAGCTAGGGGTGCAGCCCTGTTGGGAGTTTGGAGGCAACGCCTCCTAAACAAAGAAAAAATACAATAGGCACACTAGCCGATCAGTCACCTTGAAGGGTTGATTAGATCAATTTGAAGGTTCCAAAACATGAGTCTAACTCCATCAAAAGATTAAAGACATCTTGAAGAAGATCTCCATGATAAGTCTACAAAATTGGGTTAAAAAACCGTCATTTCATGTGCAATTGTAGACTTAATTAGGATCAATTGCATCATAATCCCATGATTTCATGCATTTGAGCATAAATTTGAACTTATAGCCAAAATTAGCTAAAAACCCCTAATTCTCCATGAATTTATGAGATTACTATATTACACCACCCCTGGGTCCCGCCAATTAGATCTAAAGCATTGTGGCCCCATTGCATTAATTGCATTAATTCATCTTGCATTAGGTAGGGCCCATGCATCCCATGCATTGCATCATTAATTATTTCATTACTTGTAATTTAGTTGTTTTATTGTGTAGGATTTGTCAAAGCAATGGGGACCCACATGAAAGAGAGACATTGGGAAAAAAGAAAAGAAAAGAAAAGATACAAAGAGAGATAAGAAAATAAAGGAAACCACAGGCTTGGGCGTGCTTCCCTAGGCAAGCTCAAGGTGGGTCCCACTAGCTCACAACTCCTTCCCTCTCTCTCTCTCTAGGTGTCCAAGATGTCAAAGCTTTTCTCTTTCCTATCAAGATTAGAGTTTCAAATCAAGAAAACAATATCCCAGAGGAAATCCTGATGGAGTTTGAACTAGGAAGTACTACCCACACCTCATGGGTAACTCCTTATAACTCTCCTACTGCCATATGACCCCCACATAGGAATGATCATGCTTGTGTAATGCAAGGCCACATCATATTTACATCCCAAAGGCTGAATCAATTGATAGAAGAATCTAGCCTTTTACGAAAGATGGGAATATCTCTACTAAAACTGCATACAAAACTCTCTCTTTGTTTGATAATACTAGCAGCAACGGCATGGTAGATTGGAAAAGGTTTTGAAAAATTCAAGTGCCCCAAAGGGTGCTTCTCTTTGGTGGGAAATGTCTTCGTAAGGCCATCCTGGTTAGGAAATGGCCAGGACTCAAATCTAGTGTGGGATCAATGATATGTCCCATTTGTGACTTCGAGGAGGAAAATTGTGGAACATGTTCTCTTTTTATGTGATCATGCTAGTGAAGTTTGGTTTGGTTCCAATCTTAGTTTCTTATCTCACTCAAATAGGAATATGGACATAGTGGAATGGTAGGAATTTCTCATGAAATTGAATAATGAGAATGGGGGGCTTGAAGGCCCCAATCTAGTCTCTATGGTTCTCACTACCTGGCGGGTAGTGTGGAAAGCTAGAAATAGCTTTATCTTTAATAGCATCCTTATTTGTCCTATTAGCACTATTAGGCTGGTTCAAAAAATGTGCTCCTCTTTTACCTCTTTGGAGTGCAATTAGGATGCCTATCATACTCCTAAAATCCCAAAGTGGCTCTCTATAGTTTCTAATGATATTTTAATGATTTTTACGGATGTTGCTTATAATTTTAATGATGGAAAATATGTGTATAGTTATGCAATGATATTGAACAACCTTCCTGTTCATGCATATGCTCACTTTGGGCCAAAGCTCTCTTCCGCTAAAGACGCAAAGGCGAGGGCTATTCTCTTTGCGTTAGAGAAAGAAGCTCACAATGGTACTCCAAAATTGTGCTCCATGCTGATGTCAAGGAAGTGATCGATGGTATTGATGGAAAACAAGACTAGGCCATTAATTCTATCATTTTGAATATTCATCGGCAGTGTCATTGTTTTTCCTTTTTTGAGTTTTTCTTTATTCCTAGAACTCTTAATGACGCTGCTTACATTTTGGCCAAGTTTTGTTCTAGACATGGTAAGAATTTTGTTGGGATAGTTTTCTCTCGGAGTGGGTGAGGTGCTGTTTACCTCCTCCCTAAGCGTTGGGTTGTCCTTTTCTTGGTGTTTTATTCTAATGTGTTTCGGTCTTAAATGAAGGTTTTTTCTTTACGAGAAAAAATTTTCTATTTAGTATTTTTAGCCATTGAGGTCATTTAAAGATAGATGGCACAGTCGTATACATGTTCTATAAATGACTTGCATCCACAATTCCAAACCCTAAATCCCACCATATGTAATATAAATTTGAGAATTGGAATGAAGTGAAATATTTCTAAGGATTTCTCCCATTTTCTCTCACTTTATTGTTTTGGATATTGTGAACTAAACTTCCAAACAAATCGTTATCAAGGTTTTTTTTTTTTTTTTTTTTTTGGCTCTGTTGGGGTGCTGGTCTATGTGCGCTACCTTAATTTGAGGACCTAAGGATCAATCCTTGTCAAATATTATATAAAGTTTGATCTATGTAATCTGGAATTTTGTTTCAGAGGGAAAGGGTCCATATTTCAATTGTTGGATATTTGATTATTTTGAGTCAGATTTCCTAACCCCATCCACCCGCCCTATTGTGGATTCATGGTACAGACTACTTCTCTTTTTAATTCTCTTTAAAATAAACAATTTGATCCATCTAATTTGCATGTTTTCTTAGTAATACTCTCCTACCATAGTAACTAAAGTCTAATGGCTAGAGCTTTTCTGAGTGCTGAAATTGTGGGAGAATGCATTTGATCTTGCACCTCAAATGACATAATTTTCGAGATCCAAACCGTTTATTTTGAAAATTAGTGATCACTTTGCAATTATACTATAATATAGCTAAACCTTTTCAATCTAATTTAGACCTTCGTTTGAGATTTTGCCTGGAAGGTATTCTCTCCTCCCTTATCTCTTGTAACTGCCAACTTCTTATCCCATGCAGCACCTATCTCATCTCATGTAACTACCCATCTCTTCTAAATTTCTTATTTTCCTTTTACGTTTATTCAAAATTGCCTTTCTACTCAAATCTCCTATTCCCATTTCTACATATTTTTCCATTTTTTTTAACCTTTCTTTTCCTATTTGGTTTCTAAGAGCACCTCCAACAAGTGCTTCATTTCTCCACCTCAGCCTACAACGGTCATAAATGGCTGTTGACTTTGGCTCCAACAAAGCCTCCAAATCCACGTGTGTTTTGGCATGGGGTTTGGCATGCCAAAAAGTAAACTTCAAATATTTTTTTTAATATAATAATACATATGTTGTTGCATAGTTATGCAGTTGCATTTGAAACCGTTGAGATGGTCAGTGGCCGTTTGCATTTGAAGCCGTTGAGATGGTCAATGGCCGTTTGCATCTTGTCAGTTGCAAGATTTATAGCCGTTGTAATTTATTTTTTTTGGACTTTTTTTAATTTTAATGGGTAATTTAAATTTTGATTATTTGAGAAGCTCTTGGAGCTTGAATATCTATAAATTATGAGTGTTTGAAGTCCTTTTTTTTCTCATTCACACAATGGATTCTCAATTCTCTCAATTTCCTAATTTTTCTACCCAATATTCACAATTTTCGGTGAGGCATCCGAATTCCCTACTGATGATGACCCAAAAAAAAAGGTTGTTGGTCGAGGTGCCGGCTTCAGTACAGAAAAAAATCGTCTTCTCATCGGTTCGTGGTTGAACATCAGTATGGATGCTGTGCATGGAAACGAGCAGAAACTTGGGGCTTTTTGGGAATGAGTGGGAGAATACTATCACAACAATAAGCAATTTCCCAGTGATCGAACAGACAAAATGTTGTCACAACAATGCAAAAGATTCAAGCTTCTGTCAACAAATTTTGTGGATGTCTTGCCACAATTATTTCCAGAAATCAAAGTGGCACGAATGAACAAGATAAGGTAAAATTATATATATATATATATGTGTGTGTGGATGTCTTGCCACAATTTTTTTTTAATTTGATCTTACATTTAATTTTCAGATTGCAGAAGCAAAAAAAGTTTACGAACATCTATATGGATCAAGATTCACCTTGGACCACGCTTGGATTTTGTTGAGGCACCAACCGAAGTGGATATAACTGCAGCAACAAGTATTAGAGAAGACATCCGTAAAAGAGCAAAATCTTCAACTTCTAGCTACTCATCATCTTCTAATCCAAGCACTCTCATAAATATTGAGGAGGATGAGACAATTAACAATGCTTATGATCCCATGACAAGACCACCAGGCAGAAAGGCTAAAAAAAGAAAGATGAAGCAAACCACTATCAACGAGCCCACACCTGTTGCAGATCTCATCCAAAAAATGATGGATGACAAAAAGGAAAGAGATGAAAAAAAAAATAGAGCTTCTTAAGCAAAAAATCGAGCAAGATGAGAAGAATGTGAAATTAAAGAAAATACATATGGAGATGCAGGTCATGAGTATGGATACATCTAATATGTCTGAAGAGCAACAACAATACTATGCTCAAAAAAGACTTGAAATTCTGAGAGGAGGGTTAGATGGTGGTTTTTGACAAGAGAATTGTATTTTATTTTAGAATTAATATGTATTTTTTATTTTAATTAACGAATTATTGTTTGTTTAAATATAATGTTGTACTTTAATTTTATAAAGTTGTCATTTCACTAGCCATTTTATAGCCGTTGGAGAAAACTGGCCATTTTATAGCCGTTAGAGAAAACTAGCCGTTTTATAGCCGTTAGAGAAAACTAGTCGTTTTATAGCAGTTGGAGAAAACTAGCCATTGGAATATTTCATATATATAAACCATTCTGGAAAAAAACTCTTACACCCCAACTTCTTACTTCTCGTCATCTCAAAATAAGAAAATTGTACCGTTCATCACTTCGGAGATGTCTCAAGATTATATTGATTCCTCTTCTGATACGACGGATGAGCTATGGCATACCATCATAAATTTTGATTCGGATGAAGAGTTGCAGATGTTGTGTAGGGCTACTCTGGAAGAAGAAAAAGAAAACTTACAAAGGAGAACGAGAGTGCATCGTGGTTCTATTCAAGGTCACGCAGTCATCCATAGAGGACGAATCTCAGGACATCACAGGTTTTACAATGACTACTTCAGTGAAAACCCAGTTTACACTCCCTCTCAATTTCGAAGGAGGTTTCGAATGCACAAACCTCTTTTTCTTCGAATTGTAAATGCGGTGGAGGCGCACGACCCATACTTTCAACAAAAAAGAAACTGTTCAGGCAGTCTTGGTTTATCAGCTCTTCAAAAGGTCACAGCTGCAGTGAGGATGCTTGCTTATGGAGTTGCGGAGGATGCTATGGACGATTACGTCAGGATCGCTGAAAGTACCTCTATAGAATCATCGAAAAAGTTTGTTCAAGTGATCATTGATGTTTTTGGCAATGAATATTTGAGAACACCAAATAATGCTGACATTTGTAGATTGTTATCAGAAGGTGAGAGACACGGGTTTCCTGGGATGCTGGGTAGCATAGACTGTATGCACTGGAAATGGAAGAACTGTCCAGTTGCGTGGAAAGGCATGTATGCTCGTGGAGACCACCGCGAGCCTTCTTTCATTCTTGAAGCCGTGGCATCGTATGATCTTTGGATTTGGCATGCTTTTTTTGGACTACCGGGATCGTACAATGATATCAATGTGTTGGATCGATCTCCTATATTTACCGACCTCACTGAAGGCCGAGCTCCTTCCGCCAACTACTCAATCAATGGTCATGAATATACAACTGGCTACTATCTTGCTGATGGCATATATCCATCGTAGACGACATTTGTCAAAACAATTCCATGTCTTAACAGGCCAAAGGCCACAAATTTTGCTGCAGCTCAAGAGTCCGTAAGAAAGGATGTGGAGCGTGCGTTTGGAGTGCTACAAGCACGTTTTGCAATTGTTCGTGGGCCTGCTCGTTTCTGAGATCGTCAAACACTTCAGCATATAATGAAGGCATGCATCATAATGCATAACATGATTGTCGAAGATTAACGTGATCAAAGTCTTCCACCCAATTACGATGCATGAGAGGGTGAATGCAGTGACCTTCCTATGTCACGTGACCACACTGCAGAATTTCAGGATTTCATTCAAAACCACTTGGGTATTCGTGACAAGATAACACATTCTCAACTCCAAGCCGATCTGGTGGAGCTCTTGTGGCATTTCCAAGGTCAATATGAAGAAGCTTGTGATTGACTATAATATTATGTAATTTGATTATGCAATTTAATTTTACCTTTTCAAGAAAAATGGGTTTCAAGTACAATTTGTGCATTTTTTATTTTTTTTAATAATTTATTACTTTAATAACATTTAAATCGTACCGAATCCCATTAAATATAAGTAAGATATATGTAATAAAGCAAATGATGATTAAATGAAAATAGAATAAAATAATAATTTGACATCTCTCTTGGAGTTGCCCAAGTGAGATGCCAAATTTACATATGCCTTTTTTGCCACATAAGCCTTTATTTTTGAAAAAGGCATATGGAGAAATGAAGTACCTGTTGGAGATGCTCTAAGCTACCTACTGTCAATTGCAAAAATAGGTACGGTCATATATTATCTTTTTTTGTTTTCTTTCAAAAAATTTATTGTAGTGCAATGTATTTGGGACGCCACTCAAGTCAATAATTATTTTCCAACTGCATGAATATTTGGTTTGCATTGTATTGACTGACTCGTACTCAGCACGGTTTCTTGTGCCAGTGAGATTTTATTTTGTTTGATCTCACCTGAAACAGACCTCCTGATTTGGGCCGGCCATTGACGAATGAACTGCAATTCACAATGTTTCTCCTTCTAAAACAAGATCATGGGTTCTCCGAAACCCCCAGCTAAATGTAGGAATCACATTTAATCTTTTCTTTTCCCGGCATCACATTTGATTATTTTTCTGTGAGGTTTGGGCTTATTATGAAAATTGGAAGGTTGGATCTTTGACAACAATCATCCCCAACATCACACCACTTAAATCAGATGTTTCATCCTGATCAGATGATTCTCCATGATCGAACCAATCCAATGCCAAAAAAGCTCTACTGGGTCAAGACAATGGCTCGCAATCGATTATTTAATTAGCAATCATACATCATCCAATAGTGCCAATCAGTCCATAGAAAACAAGAAGGTAAGGTCACCCTCCATTTGGGCTATGTTCCAAATCCGATCAAGATATGTGCAGCAACCTCCCTAATTCACCTACCAACTAATCACTCAAAATCAACACACGGTTTGCAGTCCGATATTGCCAATTAATTGCATACAAATTTTCCATTTGATTTCTTCTTCATCATCATCATCAAAGCCATGTCCCAACTATGTTGAGGTCTGCTACATGAATTCTCTCCTATCTTGAGCCACTTAGAATTCATGTTTGGGTGGTGACAAAGTTTTCCATTAAGAATTATTAATGTCTAATATACGTGAGTCTCAAAATCCCACGCGGTGGATTGATCAATTAACTTAGTGGATTGATCAATTAACTTAGTTTATGGACGACTATAACCTATTCAGTCAAGCCATTGATAGTCTAAAATCTAAATCCACAAATGATGTGTTATTAGCCCAATATGAACTATATACAAAATTTTCCAATTATAGAGGGGATGTTTTAATTATTGTGAATCTTTGTTCATTTTTCTACCAATGGACCAAATCAGTTGCATAGTCCTATAACATAATAGGATCTAACACTATTATATATAGATCTATATAATCAATTTAAGACCATGTGCCAAATGAATGAATTTTAAGTGATAAATGAGCATTAATTATTGCAAAATAGTTACTGTAAAACATGAGCACAATAACTCTAAAAAGCCCTTAATCATAAATCTCTTTTTTACCCAAATGATAACATAAGGGCCCACCTAAGATAACAGCAGATGGACCTCAATACATTTGACTGTTGACTGTAAACACTCAATTGACTAGCAGTAGAAAAATGATTATTTGGTCCAAAAGAAAACATTTCTTTGACCCAGAAAAAACCTACAAAAGGAAATCCTCGCACTGATTCCCATTGAAGACTTTTGACAAAAAGGACCAACTTGCAACTGGGAAAACAGGACCAAAAACATTGAAAATGCTGAAATTTGAAAGAAAGAAATCTAGAACATGTCTCCGTCCATTAAGAAAAATGCAGTATAATGAAATTTAACGAATCATGACTGATTGTTGAATTAAGATTTGGATTGTGGTTTTCTTTTAATGATAATTTGGCTTTACATAATACCAAGTCAAGATTTGTTGTGAAGGCGGCTAAAAAAGTCAGTCTTCGAGTGACACCAATCGAAAGACAAATATGGATTGGAATATGGCCATGATCACCATGCTCAATCCGAGCACCGACACCAATGTAAACTATGATTATAACAAACAAGAATCTAGAGCTTGTGATCATGAAATTAAAATGAAAACCATTAAATGTGTGTACCTTGAGAAGCTACCTGATTGATATGAGAAAAATCAGTCTACAAAGCTTCGGCCATGGCTATGCCAAATTGATCATCTACTTCTCTACATAAAACTGGCACCAAATTGATGGTATGGCTGGGAGTGTAGATTGAGTTGAGAGAGGGACTAAAAGAGGGTTATTTACAGCTAGAGGGTGTTATCCTCTGTTCTCTGAAATTCACTAATTGCCAATGAAATCTAAATCTATGAGATTTTGGATAAAGTATGATCCGATCTGAATTTAAATTCGAAACAAATCAACACATGATACATATGCCTAGGGGGCTGCTAATAATCAGACTGGCCCAGATATCAAACTGGGACCAATAGATGGGCTATTCTTGGCTATCAGGCTCCATCAGCCATACAGGTAGCTCATACACAGAGAGGAGAAATCAAGAACAAGTGATGGCTCATTTCCTCCAAATCACAGCCAAGTCTCACCTTCAAGTACCTCCCTAGCAATAAAACATCACTCTCTTCACATTTTCCTTAAGAGCTGGCAGTGGCCTTACACCTGACGCCCTACATGTTCCCCGGACTGATGCCTGGCTCACGTCATCAACCAACGAGCTGTTCTCCTGCATGTCAGGCTCCATGTAGAATCTAGCTCGAAATGCCGCTAAGTGTGCATAATATGCAGGAGGAACTGCAGAAAAAACCAAAATGGACCTTCTCTAATGAGCCTGAATGCACATCATCTAAAACATAGTAAGAATTCTGAAGAAAAAGGTATAAATTAGAATCATCGAGCCACTAATTCTAAAAAATAAGAGAAGTGCATTCATGTTAACAAAGCCTGATTCTTTATCCGCAATTGGTGATCCTCATAAAGTTAATGATGACATATTTAAAATAGCTTCCTGTATGTACATTGTTTATCAATAAACAATTCTGGAAAGTTTGATATACCATGAAAAGTGTTCAAAAAATCTGCACTTGATCATAGGACAGATCCAACATTTTCTTCTGTTATCTTTTAAGTTCAGGGTTGATGGAGCAACAAGAGGAAAGCCAGGCTAAAAGCATGTATAGGCATGTTGTCCAGGCATGGAGGGAAGTTTTATTAACATTGTCCAGGCATGTTGGGTGAGAAATTCTAAAGATAAAGGTATTAGCCATTTTGGAAGCTCTTTGTATCCAACAGAAAAAATAAAGCTCTTCGCATGTTCAAGTTTTCTCTATCTTCCAGGCTTCACAAACGACGGAATGAACTTCACAACCACAATTATAAAAGGAATGGTCTTGTTTTTCTGTTTCAGAAACTTGTATGCTAGTTTCAGGGATTTAAAATAGACTCCTTGTTCAAAAATGCCAATAGAAGTGTATTCTAGGAAAAAAAATTGGATAGTTGGTGGAACTTCTTTTTTCCCTTTTTTTCTTGATTTTTTCGGTGTCATCCAACCAAATCGTTAGCATTTGACAGTCACTCTAATTTTAAGAGGGATCACCAAAGTAGAATCTTCGGGAACTTTTATTTTAGGTTACATACATATGAGTTATGCATGGAAATAAAATCACTAGTACTAGTTAGGAGGGAAATTTTTCACTAATACTAATATTCCATTGTAGTATCATTATGATTACAACAAAAAGGCTTCAAATATTAGCCCACGTAAGCAGAATTAGGCATACAGATGATTAAACATCTACAAAAGGAACATAGACTTACCAACAGAAACAGAGCGTGTGCATCTGGCATACCTACAAATAAGGAAGACAGCAATGTCAAAATGAAAATATGATAGATATGTTTAAAGGGAATCGAAAGTTACTAAATGTAACCTATAGTGTATAATAAAAGCTTTCCAGGCTACTAACTCCCCACATACGTGTAACAGAGGTTGTTTGTCAAAGACTGAATCCCGTCTGCCGTAAAATTGTTCTCATCCCATAAAACATGGTAATGGGCTGGTCGACTTGTCCCCTGCACAAAATAACCAAAAGAATATATTATAACGTAGGAAAGCGGCAAGTTATGTCATTACCTGGTAAAGAAAAATATAATGCAAGTTTTGATCTGAAATATGTTTCTCTGTAGTATATTTAGGCAATTAGAAGGAGCTCATTGTTACAACCACAATACTCTGGATGGGAATGAAATTACTGTAAAAATAGAAATTTCTTTCTTCTATTCTGAATAGAAAGAAAATTATGATTCAGACTGTTTAATTCTTGTTATTGGAGAAATTTGTGGTTTTTCACCATAGCATAGACGAGAACCACAGGAGCATCTGGCTTTAACACTGCAACAGCAATCATTCCGAGGAGCAGACCTGACCTTTTCACTGCTGAATCTGCATCTTTTGTCCACAAACAGGAGAACTCTGCGTATAGCAGTCTTGAACTTGACTGCCTGGCATTCTCTATTGTTTTAAGTTTAACTGATCTTGTGGATTACCCTTGATCAATGCTCTCTATCCATCTACATCCGTTTCCCAATCTAAACCAATCCTCGATAAAGAACATTGTCAAAGTGACCCACTAGACCCAGGTTAATAACCCAAGTCCATGATCCACTTAGGATCCATTCTTGGGATCCACTCCATTTATGGCAGAGATATCCTCAATATGGGTGACTGTATCATGACTGTATATTACCATTCTAGGAGATTCTGATTGTGCTGTAATTAGCATTTAGATTCATTCTTTGATTGTACATTGACTGTAATTGTGGCCAATTGATTTCTATATAATGATAGTCGATCCCTAAGGGAAAAAGGACTTTTTCCACAAGAAAATCTTCTCTTCTTCTAAATGTTATACCTTCCTGTCATGGTATCAGAGCACTGATACGATCTGGGTTTGCTCTCTGAAGTTGTGCTGTTGGGTATAGACGAACATTGGGTCTGTCTTTTGAATCTATAACGAGGATCTATCTTCAGACTTCTCTTAAGCCATTCTGGAGTCTGCCGAAGAACAGTCACCATCGTCACTCTTCATCATCATCTACTGTGGTTCCATCTGAGTTCAGATCTACTATCTTCAACAAATCGATTTTCTAGTAATCGATTGTGGGGTGATTTCTTCTTGGAACAATCATCTATCCTGTTTGGGTAGGTTCGAACTTCTCTTAAGCTTTGCTGGGGTTCTACCGTAGAACAATCACCATCGTCTGTGTTATAATTAGCAATAGGGTCACCCAATTATTTTGAGATTTCTCCTACATTTTTTCGGGCACAAGGTTAGTGTCAGACCTCTTTCCTGCTTTAACAGCTTTCTTTGAAACTGTTTTGATTAATAGTGGAAATCTCTCTATTCAATCGTTGGATGTGGATGAGTTTTCGTACACACCTACTGTAATTACATATCAACATCATTTGGGACCTGCATTATTGATCAAAGATCACTTCAGTTGTTTCCTTTGTGAACTGATTTTCTGGAATCCTTACTGCAAATGGATAAGGTGGATGTAATTCCAGTTAAATTCAATGGTACCAACTATGCCGGATGGTCCTTCCATCTCCAACACTTCGTCGAAGGAAAAGGGCTGTCTGAGTTTTTGCATGGAACTACGACTGAACCAAAAGACGCTAAGGAAAGGCATACTTGGAGTCAAAATAACTCCAAAGTAGTCACATGGATTTTAAACTCTATAGATCCTTCTATTTCATTGTCTCTGCATTCTTACAAAAAGGCTTCTGAAATGTGGACTCATTTGAAAACACTTTATCACCAAACAAATAAAGCCCGAAAATACTATATTGACACAGAATTGGCTAAGTACAGTCAAGGTGATAAATCTGTTCAACAATATTATAATGGGTTTCTCACTTTGTGGAAGAAAAGGATTCGATGATCCTTGAAAATGTGTCCAGTACTGCGCATGCTAAAGTGATTAAAGTGCAAGAAGAATCCCATATTAGTCAGTTCTTAATGAACTTGTGACCAGAATTTGAATCAGTTCGTGCAGCATTGATGAATAGAGAAACCTCTCCGCATTTAGATACTTGTGTTCAGGAGGTACTTCGAGAAGAGATACGCCTTCAGTCACAGCACTCCCTTTTGGAGGAACCAAAAGCTTTCATTGCTCCTTCAGCTGCACCTGCATTTGATGAGAAGGCCCTTATTGCTGATAGGGGACAGCCACTACAGTGTTTTGATTGCAAAGAATATGGGCATATTTCACGCAATTGTAAAAAGAAGAAATTCTACAACTACTGTAAGCGCAATGGACATGTTATTTCTGAGTGCACTAGGCGCCCGCCAAGGAGAAATGAAGCCCCTCAGCGTCGTCCTCACCTAAACCCAACTGCACTCCAGACACAAGTTGCACCTCCAGTTGCAAATACTGCATCCCATACTATACAATTGACTCAGGAGCAGATTCAAGATATGACCAATACCTCTGTCGCCTCTGCCTTCACCTCGATGGGTGTTAGTGGTCGGTACAATTCCTCTTCCTTTGCTACTTCTATTTCTCCATCCAATTGGTATATAGACTCAGGGGCCTCCAACCACATGACTTCAGTGGAACAACATTTCAATGAAACAAAACCTTATACCGGGGCAGAACAAATTATTGTTGCTAATGGCAACACTTTGTCCATTTCTGGTATTGGCTCAATTGATCTTAGAACCCCACAAAACCAATCTCTTACCCTCTCAAATGTTTACTTTGTGCCTACTCTATCAGCTAATTTACTATCTGTTGGTCAATTGTTGACAGTGGTTATTCTGTTTACTTCACTTCTTCTGGTTGTGTCATACAGGATCGGCGCAATGGGAAGGTGATCGGGATAGGGAGTAAACGTGGGTGGACGTTCTTGTTGGATGTTGGATTAGGATCTTTATTTGCTTCTTCTGCTCTGACTGATAAGTTGTGGACCATTTGGCATCAACGCCTTGGTCATTTGAATAATGCCAAACTTATTTACTTGTTTAAAAGTGGATGTTTAGATTCTATCAATAAAACTGAACTTGGTTCTTTGTCAAAATCCAAATGTGCATCTTGTTGCTTGAGTAAAAGTAATATTTTGCCATTTCCTGTTCGTTACTCACGGGCCACTGCCCCTTTTGCATTGATACATATTGATGTTTGGGGTATTGCACCACATTTAAGTAGGTTGGGATATAAATACTATGTCACCTTTATTGATGATCACTCACGTTTCACATGGGTTTATTTTCTACGCCTCAAATGTGAGGTTTTTCCTACATTTAAGAAATTTTACAAATACATAGAGACTCAATTTGATGCCCACATTAAGATTCTTCGCTCCGATTCCGGAGGAGAGTATCTTTCAGGAGACTTTTCATCTTTCTTATCTGAAAAAGGCATTGTTCATCAAAAATCTTGTCCATATACACCTCAGCAGAATGGGATAGCGGAACGGAAGCATAGACACATTCTTGAGACACTCAGATCTTTAATGATCGACTCTCATGTTCCTACTACCTTTTGGTGCGAGGCAGTTCATATTGCCATCTACCTGATTAATAGATTGCCCACTCCTGTCCTAAACAATATCTCTCCATTTGAATCATTATTTCAGCGTCCTCCATCTTATACTCACTTGTGTACTTTTGGCTGTCTTTGTTTTGTTCATCTCCCTTCTTTGGAAAGAAACAAGTTCTCTGCACAGGTGGCTAAGTGTGTTTTCTTAGGATATTCTGATGAACATAAAGGTTTTTTATGTTATGATCCAGCAACTCACCATACTCGTATATCTCGTAATGTAGTATTTCTTGAACATGGTCCATTTTACTCCCTTAAGCAGGATTCACATATCCTTGATGTCTCTTATCTACCTCAGTTCCCCGATGCTCCTCATGTTCCTGACAAGCCATTGCAGGTCTATAGTCGACGTCCACAACTTCCGCCTACTACCACACCTATTCCTAATCCCTTACCCAGGCCCGCTCCTTTTTCTCATGGTAATATTTCTTCTGAACCTCCTTCGGATTTGCGTCGTTCCACTTGTATTTCCAAACCACCTGACCGGCTTTGCCTTTTGTCTAGCTTGGATTCTACTTTTGTTCCTTCTTCATTTTCACAGGCCAAAGAAATACCATGTTGGCAAGATGCTATGACAGAGGAATTGATTGCTCTTGAATCTAATCAAACATGGGATATGGCCCCTGCCCTCCAGGTGCTCAAGTTATTGGCAGTAAATGGGTATATTCCTTTAAATTGAAATCGGACGGCAGCCTTGATCGATACAAAGCTCGTCTAGTTGCTCAAGGATATAAACAGGAGTACGGAATCGACTACGAAGAAACTTTTGCTCCAGTAGCCAAGATGACTACAGTCCGGGTCTTGCTTGCAATTGCAACAATTAGGGGTTGGCCTTTGTGGCAAATGGATGTTAAGAATGCGTTCTTACATGGTGATCTGCGGGAGACTGTCTTTATGAAACCCCCGCCAGGATACGCTTCTCCTCCACATCATGTCTGTCGACTACGAAAGTCCCTTTATGGTCTCAAGCAAGCTCCCCGTGCATGGTTTGATAAATTCCGAGGCGTAATTCTTCAAGCTGGGTTCTACCAAAGTCTAACTAATAACTCCTTATTTGTTCGACAGACTTCACATGGCTGTACTCTCTTGCTTATTTATGTGGACGATATGATTATTAGTGGTAATGATGCCTCTGGAATTTCAGCTCTCAAAAACTATCTTATGAATCATTTTCATATGAAAGACCTTGGAGCCCTCACTTATTTCCTTGGGCTTGAGATAACTCGCTGCAGGGCTGGCATTAGCATTTGTCAAAAGAAATATGCAGCTGATCTCATTTCCTTAGCTCAAGAGCTTAATGCCAAACTTCGGAACGAGGAAGGGAGTCCTCTTCCTGATCCCACATTATTCCGGCGTCTTGTTGGTAGTCTCATATATCTTGCCACGACTCGTTCTGATATCTCTCATGCAGTACAGACTGTTAGTTAATTTGTAAGTAACCCTTGCAAACCACATCTCGCTGCAGTCCACCGGATTCTTCGATATCTTCGTGGTACTATTGAACGAGGGCTTTTTTACTCATCCACTTCCTCTATGGACCTTCATGGGTATGCCGATGAAGATTGGGTTGGTTGTCTAGATTCCCGACGTTCAACTACTGGATGGTGTATGTTCATTGGGACCTCCCTTATTTCTTGGAAGTGCAAAAAGCAACCCACGGTCTCGAAATCCTCTGCGGAAGCAGAATACCGATCCATGTCTTCTGCAAGTAGTGAGGTAATTTGGCTTCGACTTCTCCTGCGTGAACTTGGTGTTCCTGTTATTAGTCCGACTTCGCTCGATGCTGACAATACTAGTGCAATACAAATCACCAACAATCCTGTCTTCCATGAGAGAACCAAGCACATTGAAGTTGATTGTCATTTTATTCGTCAGCATCTACTCACTGGCCTTCTTCATCTTCCTCATGTATCATCTGAGCTTCAGTTGGCAGATCTCTTCACTAAAGCCTTGCCTTGTCCACGGCATGATTTCCTCGTCTCCAAATTGCTGTTTAGTTCTCACCCACATCAATTTGAGGGGGGGTGTCAAAGTGACCCACTAGACCCAGGTTAATAACCCAAGTCCATGATCCAATTAGGATCCATTCTTGGGATCCACTCCATTTATGGCAAAGATATCCTCAATATGGGTGACTGTATCATGACTGTATATTACGATTCTAGGAGATTCTGATTGTGCTGTAATTAGCATTTAGTTTTATTCTTTGATTGTACATTGACTGTAATTGTGGCCAATTGATTTCTATATAATGATAGTTGATCCCTAAGGGAAAAAGGACTTTTTCCACAAGAAAATCTTCTCTTCTTCTAAATGTTATACCTTCCTGTCAAACATTACATATTGCGAAGGTTGAATATGTTATGATAATAACAAATTGTTTGTAGGTTTTTTCAGTGTTTCAAAAATTCAGAAGGTTTTGTCCTTTTTGAAAAAGATGTTATGTCCTTTTCTCTACTTGTTTCATAAGTGGGTTGTGAAGGCTTTATGCAAGCACATCAGTTTAACACTTTAGAAGGCTTTATATGTATTTTCATGATCTTTACACTTTAAGAAATTTTGAGCCTTCTACCACTAGCCCTATGCGCGTGCACGAGTCAGGCTTGACCTGGGGTGCTGGGTTTGAAATACGTTTAACCGGGCGCGTGTCCGTTGCATCTTGCATGATTATCGAGCGCAAGGGGGGTTAAATCCAGCTTGACCTGACCTGGTGGGGGACCCATATTCTAATTTAATGTGGATTAAACATTTTGATTTAATTTTTTATTGTTGTGAGATTAATCGGGTTAATGCATTTTAACGTGGTGGCTTAATGGCCCAACGGACTCTAATCCCCTTATACTACGATCAGCCCATGGAATTAAATATCGGCCGATACCGAGTCATATCGGCCGATATGACTCGGTATCGGCCGAGACCGAGCCGATATCTCAGTGAGATATCGGTCTCGGTCATATATCCCCTGAAAATGGCGAGATATTGGCCGAGATGATATCATCTCGGCCCTAACCGATATCTCGGCCGATATTTTAAAAATATCGGCCGAGATGATATATCATGAAGAAAGCCCTAATTTTTTTCTACTTTTTCCCCATCTTCCTCTTCCTCTCTTCTCTTCTCCAACCATAGCAGCAGCCAGCAGCCCAACCACTCCCTCTTCAACATTTCAAAATCCCACATTAATTTTTTGAAGAAAATATTATCTAAGGTATGAGAAAATCAACCCAAAGCATTTTATCATGTGGTTTTTTTTTTTTTTTAATTTTTTAGATGAAGTATAGAAATCATTAGGTTTGTGATCTATTTATGTTCTTCATTTAGAAGTTAGATCTACATACTTTCATGCTAGATCTACTCATACACATGATTTTGAACTTTTTTTTCCAATTTTTTTTTATTTTCGGATTTTTTGATATTTGAATTATTATATATCATTTTTTGGGGATTTCATCATAACTATGTTCTTTTGATGATTCATGATCATTGTATGGTGTATAAATGATTGATTTACAAACTTTTATGCTAGATCTATGTATTTTGAATTTTGAAAATGATTTTATTAAAAAAAAAAATTCTTAAAAATAATTGTTGTTACTTGTAACTTGTTAGAATATTTGTGATACCAAAGGCTTATTAATAGTGTGTAGATGATAAATCTACATCTACTCATAGTCATAGACTCATAAACATGATTTAGAATTTTATTTTAATTATTTTATTTTCGGATTTTTTAATATTTGAATTATAATATATCATTTTTTGGGGATTTCATCATAAATATGTTCCTTTAATGATTCATGATCATTGTATGGTGTGTAAATGATTAATCTACATAGTTTTATGCTAGATCTATATATTTAGGATTTTAAAAATGATTTTGTTATTTTTTTTTCCTAAAAATAATTGTTGTTACTTGTTAGTTGTTACCTCATATCAAAGGCTTATTAATAGTGTGTAGAATGTAGATGATAAATCTATATCTACTCATAGTCATAAACATGATTTATATTTTTATTTTAATTATTTTATTTTCGGATTTTTTAATATTTGAATTATAATATATCATTTTTTGGGGATTTCATCATAAATATGTTCTTTTAATGATTCATGATCATTGTATGGTGTGTAAATGATTAATCTACATACTTTCATGCTAGATCTATATATTTAGGATTTTGAAAATGATTTTATTAAATTTTTTTCTAAAAATAATTATTGTTAGAGTATTACTATTACATGAATTTCTTATTTTATAGGAACAAGATGGTGCGTAACATAGATGCGGGATGGAGCCATGGTGAAGCAGTCGGAAGTAAAAGTAAAGTAAAATGTAATTATTGTGGACGAGTGCTCAATGGCGGGATTACTCGATTGAAACAACATTTGGCACATGTATCAGGACAGGTGCAAAAATGTAATAAAGTGCCACCAAATGTGAGAGCTGAAATGCAGGAGCTCCTTAATGCATCTGCACAAAAAAAAGTTGTACAAGAAAGAAGAAGAACTGAGGAATTTGATGCATGCAGAGAAGAAATATTTGGTTCCTCAGATGATAACGATGAAGACCAGGAAATGAGGAGGGCTAGGAGAGAAAGTGTGAGGTCCCTTCAGGAGGAGGAAGAGAGGAGAAGAATGCAATATGAAGCAGCTACTAGAGGTAGCCAATATGAGCAGGGTGGGTCATCCGGACTTGGGGGAGCGAGTTTGCGACGGGCATTTAGTCAAAAACAACCGCGTCAAGATCCAGACATTGAGGAGATTGAAAAACCTCCTACACATGCACCTCGTAGGCCGGATGTGGTGGGGCCAACTGACCCATTTGCTTATAGAAAACCAACATCAAAGCAGCCCAGCATTATGAAAGCATTAAAGGGCAAGTTTAGTAAAGCAAGAGAAAATCTAGTGAGAGCCACTGGGAAGTTTTTTTTAGATGGAGGCATTCCACCCAACAAGGCATCTTCTCCTTATTTCACCACCATGTTAGATGCAGCTGCAGAACATGGTCCAGGTATAAAGGCACCCACCCCTTATGAGATTGGGCATGTCTGTATGAGTATGAAGAGTTGCAAGCTTGGGTGCAAACTTCCAAATGGGCATGGAAGGAAAGAGGTTGCACACTAATGTGCGATGGGTGGACGACCATCACACATCGTCATCTCTTGAATTTTCTAGTCTACTCGTCTATGGGCACGGTGTTTATCAAATCAGTTGATGCAACTGATTACGTCCAAGATGCAAAATATATTAATAAGTTATTGAATGAGGTGATTGAAGAAGTTGGAGCAGATTCTGTAATTCAAATTGTTACTGACAATGCTGCAAACATGAAGGCTGCAGGAATGATGCTTATGAAACAAAGGCCAAGGATTTTCTGGTCTCCATGTGCAGCACATTGCTTGGATTTAATGCTTGAAGATATTGCAAAAGGAAAAGTCATGCAGTAAGTGATTGGTAAGATAAAGAAGATTACCAATTTTTTTTATCAATCATATAGACTCATTTCCATGATGAAAACATATACAGACAACCATGAATTACTACGGCCTGGCATCACTAGATTTGCCACCCACTTCATTGCTATCGAAAGTGTTTACAAGTATAGAGAAGGACTTCTCCAATTGCTAAAATCACATGAGTTCCTGAATTCAAAATGGGGAAAGAGGCCAAGTCCCATTACTCTTGAAGTATGTAAAACAATTGAATCCAACAAATTTTGGCCTCATGTGAAGGGTGTTTTAAATGTTTTTGATCCCCTAATAAGGTTTTTCGATTGGTTAATGGTGATGATAAACCAACAATGGGCTTCTTACATGAGGCCATGGAGAGATCAAAGCTAGCTATCCAAGCAGATTGTAGATATTACAAAAAGTATTGGAAGATCATCGACGATCGATGGGGACGACAATTGAAACATGATTTACACACTGCTGGTAAGTGAAGGCTATTTCCTTTAATACTTGAATTGTTGTATTCAACTCTCTAGTCTCTCCTCACTATATTAATTTATCAATGACTAAGATTCATTGATTTTACAGGATACTTCTTTAATCCCCAATTTACGGATGGACACATATCAGATGAAATCCGTGTGGGACTAAAAAATGTAATTGAAAGACTGGCAGAGAGTACAAATGAAGCAATTTGGGCTACTAATCAGGTAGGATTGTAGGAAGTAGGATAATTAAGGAAAAAAGCATATAACATTGTAATTTCTCTAATTTATTTTTTTACATTAATGTCTTCAGATTGACATATACAACGTACGTGCGGGAAGCTTTGGAACGACGACTGCGTGGAGAGCTATCACACAGACCTATCCTGGTATTGATTGTAATGTCATCTCTATATTATTCAAGGACTTACTATTATTTTATTAACTCTAATATCATTTCTATTTTTTTTTTAGCTGAATGGTGGTTAAATTATGGAGAGAGTGCTCCTGCACTAAGGATGATTGCTATTAAAGTCCTTAGTCAAACTACATCGTCTTCCAATTGTGAAAGAAACTAGAGCACCTTCTCATTTATCCACACTAGACCAAGAAATAGATTGACAATGCAGAAGCTAAATAAATTGGTCTACATCCACTACAACCTCAAGCTCCGGAGTAGAAATAGAAGGAGAAGACAGTTTGAGGATCATCAAGATTATTTCTGTCCAATTAATTTGGACTATATCTTTTCAGATGAGGATACCGTGTTAGGTCAATGGCTGGAGGTACAAGAAGAACCGTTGTTAGACCAAGACCCGGAGTTTGAGGAGTTGATGCAAGATTTGACTGGGGATACGCCTGAGCCAGTGAGGGCTGCAGAAAGGATAGAAGAAATAAACTTGACAATGCAGCAGGGGCGTGCACCTAATACAAGTGAGCCAAGGGGAAAGGAGGTGGACGAGGAGAGTGAGTCAAGTATTTCTACTTCTTCATCATCAGCAGGAATTCCACCTGACTCTCCCGGGGATGAGGGTCATTATAGAGATGATGAGCCTGTCACTTATGAGACGGTTGAGCATTTTCCTGATGCTACTGAGTTAGATCCTCGCCGTGGCTATGTTAGACATGTTGGACAGACTGAGGCAGGGGGTAGTAGTAGTGCTGGTACTCATGGTCATCATGGGAGTTATGTTGGCCAAGGTGCCATGTATGGACAGCATGGGGGTTATGTTGGCCAACAAGGTGCCATGTATGGACAGCATGAGGGTTATTCATATGACCCTAATTGGGTACCCCCTTCTCCAACACCCATTATTTCTATTGAACAGATGTTAATTGAGCAAGGGAGACTTAACCCACCAGTTAGCCAACGACCTTTATATGCCCCTCATGCCTATTTCATGCCATTTGACTACAACCAGTCATCTCAATCCACAGGAGATCAGGATAGTTCATCATCTTATCAAAACCAATATGAATATGGTCATGGCTATGGTAGTGCTGCGCAACAGTATGGAGCATATCTTTTTAACCAATACCGAAGAAATGATGATGATGATGATATCGAGCCAGGACGACATTCCACTTGGAATTAGGTTGTCAATCTGTCATTCACTCATACTCATCAATCTCTCCCTAGTACTAGTCCCCTCTAATTTCAGGTGAACCATGAACCTTTTGATGCCCAAGTGCTTTATGATTTATCTATCTCACTATTATGTTTCTGATTTTAATGTGTCATCTTCAAGGTCTTGAATTTCACAACTTATTTGATGATTGAGTTAGCATTAAATGATGATTGATATGTTATCTTTATTTTCTTATATTTTACACTAATAAATTGATCATGAGCATTAATAATGGTTGCATTATATGAAATACTAAAAAAGATAGCGAACTGCGACACAGACAGGACTCATAACTTAAGGTGACCGAGATTTTGATTTATTGTTATTACTAATGGAAAAAAGTATTGTATTCCAGCATTTTCTAATATTCTGGATTTTTTGGATATTTTTGCAAATTTTTTTGGATTAAAAAAAAAATTCACACCGCGATGACCGCGACGGACCGATATCTGCGACCAATACCGATATCATATCGGTTTTTCGGCCCGGCCGATACCGCGACCGAGACCGAGATTTTAAACCATGGATCAACCACATAGTGAAAATATATCACTCTTTCAAGCTTCTTCTCTGTTCTCTATTCTTTTGATTTCATTTGAGCATTCTCTATTGGAGTCTGGAGTTTGGATTTGGTGTGTGACCAAGCCTGATCAAAGAGAAGGCCGTTGTATCCTGGGGGCGGTTATGCTGAAAACCATCGCATTTGGGTTTCATCCCAAGGGGCGGAACTCGTCATAAAGAGAGTATCATCAGATGTGCCTTGGCCACATAGCTGCTGCTCATCGATTTCCGCCAGCAAGTTTCAGAATTCACATATAGGGTATTATTGTCACATTTATTTATTTACTTATTTACAGTAGCCCCTTTTCTATAGAATTTTTCCAACAATTTTAGAACGATCATGGCTACTTCAGCTGTCAAATTCATGCATCAGGACCTAGTTCGGTTGGACAGTTTTGAGGGTTCTAATTTCCGACACTAGTAGCAGAAAGTATTATTTCTATTGACAGCTTTGAAAATTGCATGTCCCTGACCGAACGATGCCCTGACCATGAAGGAAAAATGGAAAGAGAATGATTACTTGTGCAAAAGCCATATTCTGAACCTGGTAGCAGACAATATTAACAACGTATACTCTGATGCCCGAACTGCTAAAGGCCTCTAGAAAGCCCTTGATAAAAAATATATATATAAGACAGGAGTTTGGGGCTAAAATGTAAGCAGTTGGTCGCTACTTAAATTTTAAGATGGTAGATGACAAACAAATTGTTCCTCAAGTACATGATTTACATACCATAATGAATGAAAGTGTTAAAGAGGGGATTCGAGTCGATGAACAGTTTCAAGTGGCAACTACTATTGAAAAATTACCACCCCCACTTGGAAGGAAATACAGAATGCCCTTCGACATAAAAGGAAGGATTATTCCTTAGAGCACCTTCAGTGCTATTTGAGGATTGAGGAAGAAGCCCGGATCAATGATCAAAAAGATTTGGCTGAGAATGGTGAAAAAACAAATATAGCCGAATCTAAACCCCAAGTTGATGGTGAAAAGAAAGGGAGGTTTGATCGACATCTAGGCATAAACAAGAACAACAATCCATCCTTTAAACGAGAATCAAAAGCAGAACCAAAAAAAAATGTCTAATAAAAATCAAGGGACTGCCAAGCCACAGGCTAAGGGCAGTTGCTTTGTTTGTGGCAAGCTAGGACATTATGCAAGAGAATGTCGCCACCAAAAGAAATTTTCGCAACAATCTCAGACAACCAAGCCTCAAGCTAATGTTATTGAAGAGGAACATCTAGTTCTTATTCTCTTTGAAGTGAATGTCGTCCGCACGGGAAAGAGCGAAGGATGGTGGATTGACACTGGTGCAACCAACCATGTCAACTTTGATAGAGGTGTGTTCAAGACCTATGAGAAGGTCACAAATGAATGTAAGCTTTCTCTAGGAACTACCATTACTACTCAAGTAATCGGTAAAGGGAAGGTTGGACTTCAGTTCACTTCCGGGAAGACTGTAACCTTGTTGAACGTGTTCCATGCTCCAGAAATGAGAAAAAACATAGTGTCTGGTTATCTTCTAAATAAGGTTGGATTTAAACAATTAATAGAATATGACCAGTTTGTAATCACCAAGAAAGGTGCATTCGTCCGTTAGGGATATGCATGTGAGGGTATATTTAAATTGAATGTTATCAATAATTGCTTCTAATGATAAATGGCATGGTAGATTAGGTCATATTAATTTCAGAACCATGAAAAATATGAGTGATGATGGATTGATTGATAAATATGTAGATTTATACAAGAAATATGAAATATGTTCTCGATCAAACATTACTCGTAAGTCATTTCAGCATGTAGAAAGAGCGTCTGCATTACTTCAGTTAGTACATTCTGACATGTGATTTAAGTACTATTATGACTAAGGGTGGAAAATATTATTTTATTACTTTTATTGATGACTATTCTAGATATACATATGTATACTTACTAAGAACTAAAGACGAAGCACTATCTAAATCTAAAATTTATGTAACTGAAGTTGAGAATAAATTAAATAGAAAGGTAGTAAAATTTACAAGTGACGGCGGTGGTGAATACACCTCAAAAGAATTTTTAGACTATTGTGAATCTAAAAGATTAAGAGAACCAATATTGCCCCTTCTACACCCCAACAAAATGGTATAACAGAAGAAAAAAAAAAAAAATAGGACTTCGATTGAAATGGTTAACTCTATCTTAATAGCATCTAGTAGTCCTAAAAACTTGTGGGGTGAAGCTTTGTTGATTGTATGTTGTATTTTAAATAAAGTCTTACATTCTAAGACAAACAAAACACCCTTTGAGATTTAGGAAGGAAGAAAGCCTAACCTTAGATTTTTCAGAGTTATGGGATGTCTAGCCCATGTCAAGATTGTAGATCCGAAAAGATCAAAATTAGGACCACACTCATGACAATGTGTTTTCATAGGCTATGCACAAGATAGTGCTGCCTATAGATTCCTTAAGTTAGAAGATCTAAATCTAGTTGAGTCTAGAGATGAAGATTTCTTTGAAGCTGTTTTTCCGTCTAAGACTAGATTTACATCAGAATCTTCTTCATCCAAAAGAGTTCTAGAAATTCGTGAGGAAGAGGAATCTCAACCTAGGAGTAAGAGATTTACGACTGCTACTAGTTTTGGTCCTGACTATGAAACCAATCTAGTTAAAAAAGACCCATCTACTTTTCAAGAGGCTATGGCTACCCATGATGCTGCCTTTTGGAAGGAAGCATTAGATGATTAAATTGAATCCACTTTAGCTAATACTACCTGGGAATTAGTTGGCTTACCTTTAGGGCCTGTTTGGATAAATGAGTAGTGGAGTAAAATGTAGATTTCACATGTGAAGTGGAGTGAAGAGAAGTAGGTTGAAATTAAAGTATAGTACTTCACTTCACTCCATTTGGATGCTTATTTTTAAGTTAAGGTTTGGAGTAAAATCCACTTTTACTCAAGGAAATTGAAGTATTTTGAGTTGAAGTGAAATGGAATGCATGTGACTCACAACATTACTTCATCTATTGGGCCAGACTCATCCAAACATGGTAGAGTTGAAATTTTAGACTGTTAGGGCCTATTTAACTTCACTCTACTCTATTTTTTGGCTATCCAAACAGGCCCTTAGGTACTAAACCTTTAGGATGCAAGTGGGTTCTTAAGTAAAAACTTAGGCCTAATGGGTCAATAGCATAGTTATCAGAATATTACAATTAGTATCCTGAATCCTAGTTCGTATCCCAAATCTTAAGGAAAACGATTCAAATCTATGTAATGAATCCCATTTACAAATGAATCTTAGGATTTAGGTGTGAATCCTACGATTCGGTACTCATGTCATCAGATCTAACGAATCAAGCAATTCGGCTAAGCGAAAATGGTTACAACCAATAAGTTAATATTAATAATCTTTTACCTTTTTTCTTTCTTTATTCTCACTTTCTTTTATCGCATGTATTTTTAAAAGGTTATTTAGTAGTTAACGAAACTTCGGAAGAATTTTTTCCGGCTTTGATAAGGTTTTAAAGATGAATAAAAAGCATGCATTTAACTAAAGCATTCAATTGTACGTACGGTGCGTCTCAATATCTTCTTCTTTTAATCTATTTTGGGTTTTTTTTTTTTTTCATGAACACTTTCTTAACTTTAAGAGATATCCTACTGTGTAAGATTGATGATTTAGATTTTATTTTATTTTTATATTTTTATTTGAAGATAATAAAAAATATATATTTATACTTCTAACTTATTTAACTATTTACACATTATTTATTTCATATACATATATTAATCTATGTCATGATGCTCTTGATAGGATTGTATGATAGACTTGTTATTATATTTATACTATAAATGGGAAAATGGATGCTCATGAATAATTAATTTTTTATTTTTCTTGTAATTTTTAATTATTTTTCATTTTTATGAGAAAAATAAAAAAAAAATCCTACCTTGGATAATTCTAAGTCTACTAGTGGTTAAGTTTTCACCTTGGGAGGTGTTGCAGTATCCTAAAAATGAAAGAAACAAACTGCAATTTCTCATTCCACTAAATATTCAAAATTTCTAGCTTTAGGAGTTGCTGCAATGGAATCCGAATGGATTAAAAATTTATTATTTGATATTCCTTTATGGACTTGACCAATTCCTCCTATTATTATTCATTGTGATAACACTTCAACAATTATTACTGCACACAATGCCACATACAATGGGAAGTCTAGACAAGTGTGATTGCAACATAGCTATGTGAGAATTACTCGGTGGATGAGTAATTTCAATTGATTATATGAGATCAAGGGATAATTTAGCAGATCCTTTGACAAAAGGTCTTGCAAGAGAGAAAATTAAAGAAACAACTAAAAGGATGAGTCTTAAGCCCATAAATCATCAATAGCAAGAACCCAACCTAATGATTAGAGATCCCGAGAACTCGGTTCAATGGGAAAAGCAAGCTATCCCGATGATGTGAAGTACTGACAAATGGAGTATGTTTTTCTCTAAACTCATCCATGTTGTGTGTGATTACTTGTTAGTACATAACCTGTATTGAATGAGGTTGGATTTAATCATTAATGAGATCTATAGCCTATATATGGTAGGGTGCACAGTTGCAGGAGCACTCTTAATAGACTCACTTATATGAGTGTGGAAGTGGGGCTGCTTCCTATGAGAATTTGGGCAGATTTTCTACAGCACTCATGAAATCCGGGATAAAGCACATGGCCGTAAAGTGCTAACCTAATGACTCCAAGAATAAATCTTGACATAATTCTAAATTGATATAAAGAGTTGAAGTTCAAGACTTTGCTCACTCTAACTCGTAAAGGTTTGAAATTATGTCATGACGGTGACGTTCAAGCTCTGTCTGAGATGCTCATTGAAAAGTTTGAAATAGAGGGGGGATTTTTGGTTTTCTTTAGTATTTCAAAAATTCGAAAGGTTTTGTCCTTTTGAAAAAGATTTTTTTTTTTTTCCTTTTCTCTACTTGTTTCATGAGTGGGTTGTGAAGGCTTTATGCAAGTGCATGGGATCCTACATCAGTTAAGTCTAACAATTTAGAAGGCTTTATATGCATTTTCATGATCTTTACACTTTAAGAACTTTTGAGCCTTCTACCACTAGCCCTATGCGTGCACGCGAGTCAAGCTTGACCCAGGGTGCTGGGTCCGGAAAACATTTAACCGGGCACGTGACCACAACACACATCCTGAGTGATTATCGCGCTTAGGGGGGTGTAAATCCAGCTTGACCTAACCTAGTGGGGGACCCATATTTTGATATAGATTTGCCAACCTTTTGCCATTATTTTTTATTTTTTAAAAAATAAAAATCTGTTTAAAATGTAGTGATTTAATGTGGTTAAACTTTGTGATTTAATTTTTTATCGTTGTAGAACATTGTGGGACTAATGGGGTTAATGCATTTTAACGTTTTTGATTAATGACCCAACACACTCTAATCCCCTTATTTTAGGATCGGCCACATAGTGAAAACATACAACTTTTTCAAGTGTCTTCTCTGTTCTTCTAATTTCATTTGAGCATTCTATATTGGAGTCTAGAGTTCAAACTAGGTGTGCGACCAAGCCTGAGCAAAGAGAAGGCCGTTGTATCTTGGGGCGGTTCTGCTGAAAACCTTCACATCTGGGTTTCATCCCAAGGGGCGGAATTCGTCCTAAAGAGAGCATCAACAGACGTGCCTCGGCCTCATAGCTACTGCCACTGCTGCTCGTCAATTTCCACCAACAAGTTTCAGAATTCACAGATCGGGTATTATTGTTACATGTATTTTTTTTACAGTAGCCCCTTTTCTGTAGTGGTCATCATTGTACCTAATTTTAGCTATATTATTCTCAGTGGAAAATAACACAACCAAGTTTATAAAAATGTAGTCTAAAGTTTACACAACCCCGGCCAATCCTAGAACTTCCAACCATCTCTGGTTTGAGCCAAATATCCTATCTCATCTGCTTTCTGTCTGAAAGACAACTTAACAGGGCCGAAGGCAACCAAACCTCTACAACACCATATCTCTACTGTTTAATCCAGTAAACTCATCAATCTCACCAATCACGACTCTGTTGTACCTATGATCATCAAAACTCACCAACTACTGGTCATTAATCTATTAGAACCACTAGAACATTATCCATAACCATAAGTGATTTATAAACTTTGTTTCTTACTAATGATGTGAGTCCACTACAAATTGAAGAACTGTTTTTCATGAGGTCATCATCCAACCCCTTGGATCCATAATCGAGGCCATTCTGATCCAGCACCACAATTCTGTCCGAGGAAATGCCTCATCGAGAATTTTACACCCCTGATGCTGCATTGGCATTTGGCACCATCTAGCCATCACGCTAATTGGATGTCCGATTATCATGTGGGCTTTGTCACCCCGCAACAATGCTAGTCTATGTTAAAACTTCTTCACTGAATGAAACCAGACTTCCTCGCATTCATCTTGACCATTGATGACTCTGTTTAGTCGGACCTGATGTGTGCTCATTGACTTTTGTCACATTTAAGAAACTTACCTTCTAGCATGCACTGTTGCTATGCCGATTTATTCTCATATTTCTAGATATAATCCTCTCCATATTAATCTCTGTCGAATTCGCATCGTGGATACATCTGATTAGTTGAACATGCCATTGATCACCAGCATTTACATTGTTTAAACTCAAGTTGCTCCTCAGACCACGTTGAGGTTGATGGGGTGTTGAAATAAGGATTTGATTTATCTTGTTAGGTTAGATTAGGTTCACCACTCTAGATTTGATCTAATTAGATTGTTCCCAAATATATCTTGTTTGTTTGGATTATGTTCAACTCCCTAGATTTGATCTAATTAGATTGTGCTCATATTAGATTACCTATTATTTACTATATAAATATATGTTTATTTCTCCAAAAGAAACACAGGTTGTATGAAATTTTAAATTCCATCTGTTGGCAAAGTCATCTTTTCCTATGATTCAATTATGGATTAACAACAGTCCCTATCAAAGTGCCTTTAGCTTGGAAGATAGTGCCCACTTGATAATTATTGATACTCTCCCAAAAAAAAAAAAAAATGGTAAAAGAATCAAACTGGTTCATTATCCTAATCATACAAAGCCTACAGTTCTTATGATTCAAAAGTTTTGTTCAAGAGACCACTCCCCTAACAGGCCAACAGTTCTAATGATTGGACTTTGGTTAACAGGTATAACAGGCAGTCCACTTGGTTGCTATTGCAGAAGATAGTTCTGTACCATCAGAAGTTACCTTTCAGCAAAGAAAGTTTGTAGCAAAAGCCTTGTTCTGTCAGTTAATCTATGATGCCCAGATGCAGATATGCATATGGATATAAACACAGATGTGGGGATCCAGGTTATGACCCTATGCTTATGAAATTCAGGACAACTATGCACATACAGGCACGCAGCTATCCTATCCATAACAAGAAATTTCATGTTTCTATAAAGATTTTATACAAAGTATCAATTTTATTCTTTAAAACATTTCTAAAATAATGCTATTATCATTGCTTGCATTCATTCCGTGAATTATTTTATTTTGAAAAAAAAAAACTGTAAAGAACTAATAATTTGATATGAAACGCTGGACTTGGTATAGTAGAAAATGGAAATTTTGTACCTTAACAGTACCAGTGCAGTATCGAGCACCAGTACTAGTATCATATGAGTCCGACAAGCTGCACTAGGCATATAAAAGCATCTGGGTATCATAGCCATTGATTAGTTGGGCCTCAAAGTCAGGATCAAGTCTAACCAAGTACCTATATACAGGGCTGACCTCAGGATTGAGTCTGATCTCAAAAGAAATCATTGCCAACCCACACCAAGGTAGTTTGATAGTGGAACTTGAAATTTAGGCCCAGACTTGACCCAATAATGAAACAAGCCTAACATTCTGACGCATACCTCATTGATGGCAAGCTAGACCAGGAAACCTGACAGTCCATCCCATTCCGCTATGCAAACTATAAATGGGAGGCTACAGAAGATCACAGGATTATTATTATTTTAAGAAATATAAATCACCTGAATTCCAGCATGGCTGCAGAGATAAAAATCGAACTCTGTTGGATGACAGATCTTAGAATCAACAATCGTACCTGGGAAACAAGAGCCCTACTTTAAGCAAATGTCATTTCTACAAGGTGTCATAATTATATAGTGAATATACAAGAGCTAATCATTACCAGGTAAAATGTTTCCACTCTTGTCAGTGCTGCCTCGGCCCTTGTGATTGCTTGCAAACAGTCTCGTATGGTGCCGCTTTTGGACCACAATGAATGTCACGGGTGGTTGGTAATTTGGTTCAAGAGAGGCACAGGCCTGTATATATTTTAAGAAACAAACTCATGCTAAATTTCTCCCCATGTAAACTTCTATATATTCATTAAAGAGAGTCATGTACTAAAAAGTATGTGTTACAAACCATAACCCACCTTCCGGATTGCATCTAATTCATACAGAAGCACTTGATAGAACTGCCCTTCACTCACACCATCCCTGCTTACAAGATTCACCACTAATGAAATTAAAACAGTAGACATGTATGTATATATGTATGTACATGAGCATGCAGTGCTCTCTCTCTTACGCACACAAGTAACCATGCATTTTCTGTAGGCATTCCTGTATTTACATATGAATTCTAAGTTACATGCATATAAAATGCAAGGCAGCATCTTTAACAGTATATTAACATGACTAACCTGTAAAAAATAATTCTCAGTGGCTTTTGGCCTGTTGCCTTTCGATATGATACCAACAAATCTCTGCATAAAAAACGAGGTGAATGAGATTGGATTAAAAATAAAAAATACATTACGAACTGTAGATTAAAAGAGAACCACAGAGAAATCATTTACCGGATCATGCCACCACTAACTGTGCCTCGATCAGGGTCCTGCCATGTCTTGTACAAGTCCTGTATAAGTTCCTGTCTGTGAGCCTGTGCACAAACCAACCCTGCATATTTTGTAACTTCAGGCCAGTCCTGAGAGGCTACTACCTACAGCAGAAACATCTGTCATCATTTATTAAATCATCAGGAAATAGAATGGAAACTAAAGACATGAGGAAATGGTTTCCTTACAGCAGCAATTGAAGGGCTCCAATCTTCTCCATTCTCTGGGTGGGTGACATCCGCCCCAAAGATAATAGTAGGTATGTCACTCACCAAGGGTATCCTCCATCTTATAGCATCCAAAAGAACAGTATTTCTTCCACCCATCTGAAAAAGACCATTGTGCTGTTATTCAATGACCATGTATGATAAGGTTCACAGAGAGTATGTTATTGATTGATGAAATGGATGACACATGTTTAACAAAAAGTTTGCTTTATGAGAGATAAGAGTGTCTTGCATGATAAATCTGTAGTGTAGAACTCATGGTTCACTGGTACAAGCCATAGATGTGAAATTGTGATGGACCCTCATAGCCAGATTCCTTAAAAATGCATCAGACTGGAAAAAAACATAACCTATCTTGGCTACCTACAAACATATTGTTGATAGAATAATGCAACAATCAGCTAGAGAAAAAAAAAAGGTCCAAAAATAAGTGGCTATGTCTCCTCAGATCTACCAGTAGTTTTGGAGCATTTACTGTCCATGATGGAGCTCTCATTATCAATAGTCAGGACAACAAAGTCATGGGTCTCACATGTCACCCTACATGCTCAGTAAACGCAGATGCTATAGTTATAGACCACCTACTAGCATATTTGAAGCAGCACAAGAGATGGCATGCAATTAGGGGCGTCCATGGGCCAGCTTAGCCTCGGCTGAAGCTAGTCTAAGCCTTGCCTATTATAAGATTCAGGCTCAGATCAAGCCGATGGGACAGAAGCCAGACTCAAGCCAAGATCATTTGCAAAATCCATAAATGCACTAAATATGTCAAACCAAGCAGGACCTGTAAGCAAATATATAGCACGGTTTGAAATCATGATCGAGGCACTATGAAAAGCTATATTTGACAGCAATAAGCAACATAATTTGCTACCAACAAAGCATGAATTTTGATTTGACACTAAAGAATCTACAAAGATATCCACATCCAAAATATTGAAAAATGCTAATTTTTTGTCCATTCAGACACAGAAAAAGGGTATGTAATGGATCCACATAATCACAAGTGCAGTATCGATATTTTGTCTTTGATTGTTAAATCTACCAAAGATTAATGATTGAATCATCTGTGCGTCAAAGAATTTAGTGTAAGCTAAGCTTTTTCTTTTTTATTTGAAAATTGAAATTTAGTCACTCATGCATCCACTTTTCAGGTAGCTCTTTTGATCTTTAATACATCCCATGTGCTCGTCCTTTCATCCATGATTTGTCCTTCCCATTCCACACTATACTCTAATTGGTGAGTCCTAGTAGGCCCACAAAAAAGAACCACAATGCAATTGGTATAATGTTACTATAAGAGCAAATTTGCCTACTTGATGTTGGATTCTTAGTAATTCATAGTAAAGGGAGTTTTCTCAATTATTAAAGAGGCAAAGAGTGAAGGGTCTAAGGTGTAGACTTGGTATCAACACTTTCCTAGAATATAATTTAATACGGAGATGGTTAGGCAATCATTTCATATCAAACGAGAGATCATTTGACAGCTACTTGTGCATCTTCACCTTTAACCATTCACCTTTTAGCTGATATGGGCCAGTACCGACTTATAATCAAAATATTGTATTGGCTATGGCTGATACATGGTTCGTAGCAGCTGGCGCATAGCATATCAGCTGATATTTTACATTGCCCAAATTGTCCTATCAGATCTGAAATTTAGGCCCGGGTCAAGTCCACAGGCTTAATATCTCAGCCCATATCCAGCCTAATGCAGGCTAGCCTGAGGCTGCTTGGGATGGCCTTAACTATGAGAACTTCTACAATAGAACAATAGGTCTCCCCAACAAGCTTGGCCATGTGACATACGAACTTGAATTATCTTAAGCATGTGTAATCATCTCTTTGGAATTCCGTGCTTAATTAACCATGTGTCTGCCTAAGCTAGGGGTCATTTATTTCCAATGGATTTTTGTCCCATGCTTCTTTGGAAGGCCATGGCTATTTGATGGTAATGCAAGAATTGATGAATGCAAAAACACCTACACATTTCAGATGGGCAATGTGAGGGTTGTGATTTTGCCTAGGAAGAAAGAGATTGCTCCCAAAGCTGTGCCAAGAGGAGGATAATGACTTTTGTATTTTATGTAAGCCAATGAAAGAAAGAAATAAAAGTGCTGCTATATATGTTAGGGGTTAAAGAGAGAAATCTACGGGTGTGCCAAGTATGATGCAAGTGGAATTGCTTTGTAGAAGTTTCAAATATATAGTCCTAATGAATCAATTAAGCTTCCCCTCTATGGACATCCAACATAAGGTTTATCTGATCCCCAGTGCTAGATTTCCAAACAAGGCTTACCATCGCACGAAGTCAAAGAACATGAAGAGCTTCAATGTACAAAGAATGACTTAGTAAGGGGTATAATTGAGCTTGCTTCTAACAAAGCATGGCACATTTGTAATGGTGGCCATAATCAATAAACTGAGTTCTGATAAATGCCTCTTCCTGAGCCCAAGGTTGGATGGCAGCATATGAAATTCTGTTGGGTTGCACAACTATTTTACAAAACCAGCTTGTGTAAGCACTAGATAGGCACCAGATGAATAGAAATCCACATTCAAAATTCATGATTTGTGAAGATTGGTTTGTGTGGCTCAGCATGCCGCTTAGCCTTCCCAACTCTCCAAGTAATTCGCGCAAGTGTTAGTGTGACGCCCCGGAGTCCCACATCGACTATAGAGAGGAAAGTGAATGGAGTTATATGTTGAGCTTACACCCTTACCTTGCATGAGGCCTTTTAAAACCGTACGGCCCTGGAAACCGTAAGAACTCCGTAGTTAAGCGTGCTCGGGTGGGAGCAGTACTAGGCTGGGTGACCTCCTAGGAAGTCCCCGTGCGTGCACGTGGGCTAAAGCGGACAATATCATGCATGTGTGAAGGGTGGGGCGTTACAAATGGTATCAGAGCCAACTCTCGACTAGTTCGAGTGTGGGTCCTTGTCGTGGTCTGGTGCAAGTGGGCGGGTCTCCATGTGGGCGGGCCAAGAGGGCTGACAGGCTACAGGGACTGGCATGCTACTGCACAGGGACGTGCAGCCTTAAGGGGGGTGGATTGTGACTCCCCAAAGTCCCAAATTGACTATAGAGAGGAAAGTGAATGGGGTTATATACTTATATGTAGAACTTACACCCTTACCTTGCATGAGGCATTTTAAAATCATGCGGCCTTGGAAACGTAAGAACTCCGTAGTTAAGCATGCTCGGGCTGGAGCAGTACTAGGATGAGTGACCTCCTAGGAAGTCCCCGCGAGTGCACGTGGGCCAAAGCGGACAATATCATGCATGTGTGAAGGGTGGGGCGTTACAGTTAGCCAATGCTTCGCCCATTTAACATCATTCATGCTGTTTACTTGGTTGCATTCTTGCTTATAGTAATAATTATTTAGATCGGTTATAGCATCTAAGGGATGAATTAACAGC
This sequence comes from Umbellularia californica, assembly GCA_028538565.1. NCBI lineage: Eukaryota > Viridiplantae > Streptophyta > Magnoliopsida > Laurales > Lauraceae > Umbellularia > Umbellularia californica. The sequence continues at coordinate 20,332,036 of JAPQWN010000005.1, read as the reverse complement.
AGTAAATGCTAAGAAGCTCCACACACATCTTAAAGATGTCTCCTTCCACTTATTTTCATGCTCTTGTTACTTCTTGTTTTTCTCTTTTCTCCATCACAATACTACTTCAGTTGCATACAGTAAAAACATTTTGGTTTCAGCTGAAAAACAGAATCACTTCAAGTCCTTATCATGCAGAGATGCATCATGCATGTGTTTGTGTATGTTAGCATGCATAAATGCATATGGATGAATACGTGAGACACGATGGCTAGATTCTGAAAGCATTCACCTTAACATTGATTTTTAGGGAGACATTAGCCAGGTACTGTTTGTTAACCTTGAAAACATGCTTTGTGAGACAGCACTGGGATATTAAACCCAGATCAGTTTCACATATTCTCTTGAGGTCACCTGAAAATGCAAAAAAATATTATGTCTACTCCCATGAAAAATCACGGTGCATGAAAATATGGCAAAACAGAAAGTCAAACAAACTGAAAGAGCATACTCCCCATACCATACAGAGAGCCATTGTTGTCAGGCAGAATAGCTATTAGTAACTCTAGCTCCTTCCCCTTAATTTTGTTCATGGATGAATGGTAGACATGCTTCAGAGCCTTCTCAACATGTTCAGGCCTGGCTGCATAGATCGGAATTACAGGTTCGGGACTGAATTCCTGCAAAGGAACAATAAAAGTAACACTGTTGGATGCAATCTAAATCTGAAGCAAATACCCGGACCAAATAATTAATAATTATGAGCCGAGGCTAGTTGTACGGAAAAAATACCATGCCGGAGACTTGGCACATCTGAGCCAGATCATTACAAAATCCACGCGCTACACTCTCTTGAACACTCCGTGAAAAGTTGACACACACCCATCGACTGACAGTGCTCCCATTAATCATTTTCTATTTCACAGAGACATGAAGAAAAATTTTAAAAAAATAAGGTTGAGCCCATATCCATTGTGATAAATGTAAGGACTTGGATTTGGCCATTTGGGTACCATACTGATTCTTATTCCGCAAGCAATCAACCATAAAAACTTGTCAAACACAACTAGGTTTACTACTATATATTGAGGTAGTAGTGTAGTACTTGTACTCTACCTATCTCACATTGTAAGGAATTGGGTTAGAAAATAATGTGACTGATACTTATCATATTCGCTTAAAACTCAGAGAGGAAAAGTGAAAAAAATAAATTATATATAGAAGCAATGCACCGGGAGTGCATGCTCGCCGGGCTGTGGGGGCCACCTGGGGATGGGATGAGGGGGATTTGAAGATCTAGTTGGACCCTATCTGCCTATGAAGTTTGGGGCCCATTTGATCCTCCTATCATCTTCATCTGGGCCCCACAAGTTAACGGCTTCACAGTCCATTCGCATGGGTGTGCAGAGTAGGCCTAGTCCATTCGAATGGGTGTTAACCCCATGGATCTAGTGTAATATAGAGGGGGTCCCTGTTTTTGGTCCATTCAGATGGACCAACAGTGGGCCCCACAGCCAGGTGGGGGCACCATGTGCCCAGTGTGAACCTGATAACTGATATATATATATGGGATATATTCAAGTGAGAACTAGTTCTCACCTATTATATGAGAACTTTTTTGCGGGGCCCAACTAGCAACCCATCCAAACCTAGCAACCAATGGGGAACCCCTGATAGTCACTAATCCCAAGGATTGGCACACATCGGAATGGACTGAACCGTCGAGGGTTGAATATTTTTTTGACTATGAAGCCATTAAACTTGTGGGCTACGGATGAAGGGGTTAGGCGCATGGGTTTGGGGTCAAACTTGATACTTGGGATGGTCTCACATAGATCTTTCCATCCCCCCTGGTCCCATCCCCAAATGGAGCCCGCAATTGGGCCCCCCAAAAAAGTTCTCATATAATCTGTGAGAACTAGTTCTCACTTGTATGAATGTATGTATAGGTACAGTCACTGCATTACTTGATCTGTGCTGGTCCCATGCTAGTTCATAACACTACCGGTCTTAGTTCCGGCCCACCGCAGTTCATGCCACCGCAACTCAACCAAGTTGACTAGTCCAAGATGATGCGGTGCTAGATGAAATTATGAAACGATGGGTGCGTCAATTTTCTATAGAAATTCAATCTCTACCCTTCCCATCCTAAAACAAAAGCAGATTCATGTAAATCTCCACCATTCACTCTTTATCCTTCTCCTCTATCAAAGCCTTCACCTCCCCACTTTTGGTTGAACCAGAATGGAAATACACGAACATGCCCTTGGGCTTGATTGAGAGTACAATGAAGGTTTTGAAGAATAAAGAATTTCCAATATGAGTAAAAATCTCACCTTGTTCCGCATATTCCATTGACCAACCTGTGGCAAACAATCTTTTTCCTTCCCAGTATCGTGATATTTAAGCTTTAAAAACCACAAAAAGACTAATATCAGATACCATGACAATAAAACCAATATCATAATCAGAAGAAAATACACTTGCTGAAATAAGAGACCAATATCATAATCAAAAGAAAATACAATCACTATCATATGAGCTACAGGATCATTACCCAAGGGGCAGGAAGTATCCGAGCCTCAACAGAAGTTAGCTTTTCACTGATTTTAATGCCGAACTCTTTCGCATATGGGTCTTCGGCATAAGCATTATGATGAACTGTCTGCCCAAACAATCGAAATAACATAGCAGACTTCAAAATTTAGTGCTTCACTCATCAAGCACATGCAAAGAACTGGATTGATGTTGCCTAAAGACACTCAAGGGTTTCAATATATTGGCTTTGAAGACAATGATGTTGGTAAAAATAATTTGGATAACCTTACTGTACATATTCTGAACTACTCCTGCATATCTTAAAAGGAGACTATTTAAATGTATGTGCGGGTTACCAAAAAGTAGCCTACATTTCTACTTGTACATACTTGTACTATACCAACCTTACATACTATTTACTATTTTCCAGGTTTGCACCTTATTAAGAAATTCATAGGGTGCATGATTGTAATTATACTTCATTTACAAGATCTATTAAAGCCTTTGTATTCTCTTGCTTCATCTCTTCTTACAACATGTCATGTTCTTCCTTTCTCTGTAAGATTTCTCCTCTTCATTACCACCAACTTTTCTCTAAATCCATAGGCAATAAGATATGCGATTTAGGAAAATTTCTATATCTAACATGATCTTAGAACCTACTGATGTAGACCCTAGGGTTAGGGTTTGTGTGAAAAATGCCAAGGCATGATAACAGGTCTCCGTAGAGACCATCACAGAGGAAAACAAATTCCACCACATAACATTATTAAACTTCTGAACTATCTTGTCATCTTCAACAGTGCCTATAAATAACAAAAGAACCTTCGGGGCTAAGTCACCTAATCAAACTAGGAAACTAAGAAAATTAGAAACTACCCTAATTGCAACTCATTAAACAATAAAAGAAAGCTTAATCATAAAGAAAACTAATTAGGGAAATAAAATGAGAAACAAAAATATTTCTAAACCCCCTTAAATCCTAATTTTAATCAAAATAAAAAGAAAAACCAATTAAAACCTACATAGAAACTAAGAAAACAGTGTTTTTTGTATTAGCCCTAGGCATAGAGGGAGAAATTTTCAATTAGAAAGGAAAGCATAAAGGACAAAACATTCAGAAGTATGCTTATTTTAGTTGGGAAACCAAACAATTCTATCGCAATTTAACAGAATAGTCACAGTTTTTTTGTTTTTTCTTTTTTTTTTTTTTTTTTGAAATATTTCAAAAAATTTTGATTATATTGAATATTGCAGTATTTTAAAAATGTTGGCGATTTTGTGACAATGACTACTGCAGCTCAATACTTTAAAATGTGGAGAATTCAAGTCATTGTAAATAGAAATGTATCGCTTGTTTTTTTAAGTTCTTGCAAAAGAGCCACAGCTCAATACGGAAAAGAGATGTGTTGTTATGGTTGGTCCGAACTCTGAAGTCCTTATGGGACCCCAAGTGCATAAGTTTCGAGTTGAACATTTGCAAGAAAGTGAAGATACAGTCTGCTACATTCTTGTTATATTTCTCTTTTTTTAGTGACAGGATGTTACTGTTAACAAAAAAAAAATAGAACAGAACTGGTTATAACAATATAACATGGATACATACTGATCTAGTCCTAATATTTAGAAATGACAAAAGTAGCTTATTATAATACAATCTCGTAGGAGGTGAAAAGTGATTGGGTAGCAACAATAACACACCCGCAAAATGTCATTTTCTCGATCCTTTGGCCTCTGGCATGTAACTTTCAGGAGCGAAGTAATTTGTTTCTCATTCAGCCTTTTTGTATACCTTTGTCCTCCAACAATTTTGCATGCCTGAAAAATCAAATGATCATGTGGCTTCTTGGATATTGACCAGATATTTGAAGGCTACCCACCAAATCAATCTCCATCAAGGAAATCAAAGACAATGACGCCTACCTCCATTGGAAGATAGCTAGCCTTCTTCTGATTCCCCACTTGAAGGCAAGGAAGATGTGTATGCTGAATGGTGAAGCCATACATCTCTTGAAAGTATTCAATGACTGATTTCATGTTTGAGTTTTCATCGACTGGAAACCTGCAAAATGACGCAGAATCAAGATCAAAACCTCTAGAAAATTTGAAAATTCCCAATGAAATTACTCCTTGAATTTCAATAGTATGACTCAGTTACAATACAAATAACTGTGGAGGACAAGTGACAAAAGTTTAGATCAAAATTTTCATACTAGAACGTGCCAAAATGCACGAGCAAGTAAAATCAGTACTGCTCTCCTAAGCTGAAGCTTATCTTATCCTAAGCTAAAACAGTGCTAGTCCCATAAATCAAAGTCGATTATCGTTGTTTTTTGCATGATGATCGTCTCCAAAACCAAGATAAATCCAATTAGAACTGGATTTTCCGATTCCATCATGCAAAAAATAAATATAATCAACTTTGATTTGTAGGACCAGCACTATTCCAGCTTAGAATAAGGTAAGCTTCAACTTAGGAGAGCCATGCCCATATAATATGGGGCATATATATATATATATATATTTATATATATATATAGGGAGATACTCCTATGGGAGCATCTCTCACCTTAGGGTGGGGGCCCTCACATCCATATCCAACGCCAACAACTTAAATGTGAGGGGCCCCACCCCTATCTCTCATAGTAAGGTGAGAGATGCTCTCATAGGAGCATCTCCCATATATATATATATATATATATATATATATATCGAAAGTCCTTAACTAAGAAGTTCATACTTTTTTATACTAATTTCCGAAAGCCATAACTTAGCATAATCAGATAGGAAAAGATTCAACAAGCTAAAATAAGATAGGAAAATGAACAAGAGATAAACTTACACAAGTTCCCTTGTAGGTTGTGATGTTAATCCCGAAATCCGATATTTTCGTCGGACATTCCTTCTATGTGTCACCTCAACTTTCACTCCTCTAAGGGCCTTTTTGACCTGGCAGACATGTTCCAGTGAAGGAATAAAATGATTTTCAATTAAATCCATAGTATATAACAGAATTCTCGCCGAAAGAAAATGTTTTCTGTGCTCGAACAGAATGTAGAACTGAAATATTACCTTGACGCGGTCAGAATCAGAAAGAGGCCTTGACATTACATCGTTTCCTAGAAGTTGAGCTACGAACTCAACTACAGGCAGAGGCTCAATAAATGCTGCCGAAGACATATCTACAAGACAAACATTAGGAAAAAAAATGGAACTTTCATGAATAGCAGCAAACTACTTATTTTCTCTTTAAGATTTACTATCTGGATGCTGTAACCTTTAAAATATTTTGGTTGCATTGATTGTTCTCTGTTCTGCTATGCATTTGGAGAGACGCATATTATAAATTACATTATAGATAGGTTTTATTTTTCCAAATTTATCCACCAGAAAACCAATATTTTCAATCAGATGATGACTTCGGCAGAAAGACAGTTGAAACCTTCCAACAGGACAGGTTTAAGTGGATATGAACCAATGGTGATGTCTGATCCAGACAGTGGCTATCCAAGGTCTGTTTAAGAACATGTTTAATCGCAAGAATAAATCCCTTTATAACTATATCATCCCACCATCGGATTCCCACATCTTGACAAGATTAATTCACCTAATCCTACTTAAACAAGTATTAGACAACATTAAACAATAGAGAGTGTTTTACTAACTCTAACATAGTTAAGGCCTGACAAGCCATATGTCCAACCCACCTAATGTGGTTTCAAAACTCCATAGAGCCCCAAGCATGGCAGCATGGATTACCATTTGTTTAGGCAATATGTGGAAACTAATTATGATCTTGGAGATTAAAAGCACTCCTGTATATCATCAATCATGTCGCAATTGATTTTGGATTTCCATACCAATATTTAGAGACAAGCCCATCTGAGTGGACCGTATACTCTGATAAAAACCGCACCATGACTCCAAACCATCTCCAAGTCGCTGAGGTGCTCTAATGTCAGGCGAAAAGAAGGACCTCCCAACAGGGCAATACCTTCAAATGCACGCTTCATGTTAGAATTAGCTAAGAAAGAAAGTGAATGTTCTTCAAACACTTGTATGGAAGATTAAGAAGGTGAAAACCACTTGTCGAGACTTGGAAGTCACACCTTCTACTAGAGAGTTCCCTCAAGACAATGTCGAGAATCTGAAGGGCGTCTTGTGGCGCATCCAGACATTTACCAGCTAGAAATTGCCCCAAATGGTAGAAGTCCGATCGAGCTATAAACTTAATTGCTATTTTGTATGTTCTTTCCCTTCTGAAAATGAGAATTGTAAAAGGAAAAAAATTAAGGGTTGAGTTTCTATGAGGAGATTAGCACAGAGGTTCTATGAGGAGATCAGCACAGAGAGTAGAGCAAGCAGAAAAGATCAAACAGCACAGAGAGTAAAGCAAGCAGAAAAGATCAAATAGCACAGAGAGTAAAGCAAGTAGAAAAGACCAACCTTTATACAGAAAACTAAATCTATGGTTCCTAGATAACCCTTGGACATGGCAGGATTACCAGATGGATACACCATGGATATGGTTTTTACATAGGAAAGGGAAGTTTCAGATATGATACAAGCAGATACAATACAATGCATGTTTCTAAGCATCTGGGTATCATAGACTAAAATGTCCTTAACCAGAGGATATGCAGTGAGCACTGTATCCTCAAGCCTTGATCCTGTATATGTGGATCCCACATTATGCTTGAAATAGTTTTCTGGCAGGCCCCATTTGGATAACTATACCAAAGAAATATCCACCTAGGAAGATCCTAGGAAACCAACATTTGGTCATCTTTATATTGAAAGTGGCTCAAATATAGTTATCAAAATCCTACGATTCGCATCCCAAATCCTAAGGAAAATGATTTGTATCTATGTAATGAATCCCATTTATAAGTGAATCTTAGGATTCATGTGTGAATCTTACAATTCAATACTCGTTTCATCGAATCTTGCGATTCAAGCAATTCGGTTGAGTGGAAATATTAACAAACTTTTACCTTTTTTCTTTTTTCATTCTTTTTTTCTTTTAGCGATTTTTACTTTTAAAATGTTATTTAGTAGTTAACAAAACCTCTTAAGAATTTTGCAGCTTTGATGAGGTTTTAGAAATGAATAAAAAAAATGCATTCAATTAAAGTGTTTGACCGTACATATGGTGCTTGTCTATATCTTCTCTTTTTAACCTTTTTTTTCTTCATAAAATATCTTACCATGTAAGATTGATGGTTTTTATTTTATTTTTTTTACTTTTCTATTTTGATTTAAAGATAACAAAAAATAAATATATATTGATACCTTAAACTTATTTAACTATTTACACATCATTTATTATATATTAATATATATATCATGATATTCGTGATATGATTGTATGATAGACCTATTTGTCATTTTCTTTATACTGCTATAAATGGAAAAATAGATGGTTTTGAATAACTACTTTTTTCTTTTTCCTTTTAATATTTAATTCTTTTTCATTTTTATTAGAAAAATATAAAAAATCCTATGATTCGCGATACAATTCACAATTCGATTTGATTCACGGGTATGAACGATTTACGATACGATTCCGATTTTTAAAACTATAGCTCAAATCATTATTTTCAAGCTGTAGTTGAGAGAACAAGGATAGTCCATAAGGAAATTTTCCAAGGATGCTTTATGTACACAATGCTTATCACATAAAACAATCTCTATCACCTATTGTTGGCAAGCTCTATATGTACAATCCCAACCCTAATTAATATGGTTTAGTTTTAATTGATTGTGATTAGATGGAAATTAACTAGGTTTACGTGTTAGATTAGTGGTTTAAGTGTTTTGAGAGCGACTGTGTTCAGTCCGTTTGGGGACCCATTTGTAATTTTGGGAAAGTTTGAGGGGTTTACCGTAATTTCAGAAGTACGGAAATATTGGGCTCATTAGATATAGAGGGAATTATTTCATGAAACTTTTGTGAAAGATGCATACCCTTTCGATGGGCAAAAATCCCTCAAATCCCCTTAGTTTGTTCACCAAGTCATTAAAGGGAATTACATTTCTGTAAATTCTCTAAACCCCATCCTATATAAGGACCATTGACCTCTTTCCCTCCACTTCCTTCTTTGCTACCGTTTTCCTCTCATGTTCCTCTCATCTCTCCTCCTTCTTCCTCGCTTGAACACTCTCGGCCAAAGCTCCATAACCTTCCTCCTTGGCATCTCTCCTTCTCCCGTTTCTCCCCACAACAGCCCTCTTTCTCATGGTTTCTTCTCCATTTAAGCTCACCTAGGTAGGCTCTCTTCTTCTCCTTCTAGACTCTTGTTTAGGACCCTATTTGATGCAAATCAGATTGCCAAGGGGCAAATCTGATGCAACAAAATCCAACCTCTCAAGGTTTGGAGTACATCTTTCCTCCAAAAGCTTGCCTCTTGTCCCCATTCTCATTCCTTATATCGGTTCCAAAAAAACCCTAAAAACTTAACAAACAAGAAAAGACTAGAAAATCATCTTCCATAAGGCTATCAAATTTAGGAGGCGAATCTAGAAAATCATCTTTGACATTCTCATCATAAATGGCTTTTATAATTTCTTCCTTCGATTCCTTTTGTTGACAGTTTCCACCTTGAGACTTTAGTTGGCTTATGTGAGACTGTTTAAGTCTATGCTCAACACGGATAGCATATTGGTATGCTTCATGAATGGCTAGATAGGAATTCATATGCTTTCTAATGTTTGCTCTCAAACCCTCTGATATAACGAGGTAAATCAAGTGTTGGGTTTTCATCTAGTCCACATAAGATATGCAATTCTTGGAATTGATCTGTATATTCATCAACGGTTAATTTCTTTTGCTTTACACCAATGAACTGCTCCAAGTAGAACTCTTTTCCATAATATTGATCTCCATATTTGAGCAGAGTTATGCCAAATTCCACGTGTCTCATTTGGACTTAGATGCAAGGACATAAAAGAAATGCTTTGCGAAATATAGACCTGACCTGCTCGATCCAAGTCCTAATGCTCCAAGTATCACAATGTGAATTTCAACAGCTAAATTTAAGGTGTTCAAGCCAATCTTTGGTAGGGACCATGCTCAGATTTCTCTTTATTGCAGAGTTCTTCCCAAGAAGGGGAGACTGATGCAGAGCACAGACTGTATGGGCTTGCCCCATTGTTGAGTCCTTTTATTTTCATCTTTGTAGCCCATTTGTGGGGGGCATTTTAGTCTTTTCTTGTCTTTTGAGTTTTAGGGTATTTTTGGAGCCAATGTAAGGGATGAGAAGGGGTAGAAGAGGGAGCTTTTGGACATTGAAAGAAGAAAATATACTCCACACCTTGAGAGGTTGGATTTTGTGTTGCACCAGATTTGCCTTGGGCAATCTGCAGTGCACCACTATTAGGACCCTATATCCTCAGATACAAGCCCTAACTCCTTTTCTCTCTTGGGTTTTGTGTGTGGAGCTTGTTTAGGGTAGAATTTGGGGAAAACTGATTTGAAGGAGCTTCTGGCTTAGTTATTGTTTGTTTTGGGTTGAAGGAGTGAGGATTGGCTAAGGATTTGTGGAATTTCAAGAGACTGCTAGAATTGGAACCAAGGCAAGTATATAAGTTAAATTTCATTGAATGTATGTAATTTTTGGTTGATTCTTGTGTACTCGTCTAAATACCCTCGTTCGGCTAGCCGAACCACTCCTTCTGTTACTATTTCCCGAGTGTATTTGATCAGGCCTTTTAGGCCATCAGCTAGCTGAGGATGGCCCTCAGCCAACCAAAGATCCCAATCGGTTACTAGGAATTTTTTTCGGCTGCTACTTTTTTGGCAGCCATTTTGGCTTCCAACTCTTCGAGTCTTCCTATATCAAAGTTCCCTCTTGGCCATTCGGCGAAGGCCCTTTTAGGACATGCCATTTAGGACCTCAAATACCCAGACTTTGTCACCTTGGCCACATGTCCAGCCAATTGGCTACTGACCCTAAGGTCGTGCCATTTTTGCCTTTTGCCCCTAGATTTATGGCCATTCAGCTACTGGCCTTGGACCAACCGAGGACCCTCAGGTTCTTTTTGTTTGGGGACATTAAACTTAGAGTTTCGGAGTAGCCTTAGACCTTTGGACCAACAATGGGCGGTGTTTGAGCTTGACATTCACCTCCGGATTGTCTGGGAAACACGTGTAGTGCAATGCTAAGTCAAGGTTGTGTGAGCTTAGTACACTCGATGTCAATTACCATCGAAAGCACTAAGGGCGTGTTTGGCACTTAACTAGTTAAAGTGAAGTAGAGTAAATCCCGACAAGAAATGACAAGAGGTCACATCAAAAATACACAATTTCAAAATTCCCTCCTAATTTTTCAAAAAAAGTAAAAAAAGCAACCTCCTTTCTCCACTAAAAGACAAAAAAACTCCACTTTCCTATACAAAAAGTCAAAAAGATTCCATACCAAACAACTAAAAACAAAGCACCATCATAACACTTTATATTTTATTCTCTATTGATTTGATGTTTCACCTCACCATACTTCAATTCACCATACATCCAAACAGGCCCTAAGGAATTACTAAGTTATGGACATCTAGGCTCCTATGAGCGCATAGTGTTGAATAGTATTGTTCTTGCATGTTAATGTCAATCCAAGACTTAGGCTTGGAAATTGTAAATCCTCCCAGAATGTGTAATCAATCTTGTGTTGGATGTACCTTATCATATTCTCTTATCTACATGACATATGCATGTAACTTTTTTATAGTTACCTGTGAACTGTCTCACCAAGTTACATGCCTTGCCCCAATAATCTAAAATGGACCCAGTGAACCCTAGCTTTAGTGGGAATTGTTACTTCACACCTAATTAGTCTATCTGACTTATTTCTAGTTAGGGATTAGCTCGCATTAATTTGCCCACTTTTCGCTTTTAGACTAACAATAATCATGGTTATGGTCAATTTGGCTGATGAACTAGCAACTCTACGATGCATTCCTTCTCAGTTAATCGGATCTGACTCTTTTCTTTCACCCATTTTAGGGCTCACTCCTTCATATCAAAATGCTTCCAGTTTTGGGTTAGTTCTGGTATGAGTGACTTGGCTCTTCAACCAAGTTAAGCACTGGAATGACCCCATGTGTCCCGTCCGGTCTCGTCCTTTATGTGTCATCAGTTCATCTGGTCTTATCTGTTTTGTCTAGTAAGTTAAGAGAATCTTGAGAATTGTAAAGGAATACTTTTGGAAAATGTAAGTTTGCTGGATAAGCGTGTTTTGGAGTAGTTTCCTTTTGGGTTATCAGTCTAGTCAGCCCCTTTGCCCTTGGAATCTTGAGTTGACACCACTCAGCTTCGATCCGGCACAGTTGGACGCAGCTGTGTGAGGATTTTAGTAACTAATATAACTCACTACAATGTAGTCTTTTGTTTTGGAGGTTACCCAAGTATCACTTCGGTACCATACCTGATATTTGTTTTGATGACCATAATTAAATTTTTATAAGGAATCTTGCAGTGCAAGTGCTTTGCTTTTGTTTTGTTTTGCTCTCCATCACTACTTGATTGGAAATTGGAAGAATATAGACACGTGTTTTGCCATTTTGCTTATGATATTGGCTGATGTTTAGATTTGTCTTAATTTGATTCGTTGAGTTCTTACTATTCGTGCATGATTTTGCCTAGTTGTAGATCACATAGATATTCTCCTCATTTCTTGTTTTATTTCTATATTGATGCATCAAGTTAATGCTATTTATGCTTATTAACTTGTCCGGTTATTGTACGCCTAATATTGCTACACTTGGTACTGTAGGTAGCGCACTCACAGTTGACTGAGTGGAGTGTAGAAGATGTAGTTTAAAGGCATCGTGCTAGAACAAGAGTTCCAATACACATCTTTTGCTTGGTTTCTCCTTTTGTAATCTCTTGTAACAGCCTTTGTTGGCATGTAAATTGTAATTATGCACTTTTTTGTATTTGTCAAAATTTAACATGAATGAATGCATCTTGGAATGTTGCCTATGCTCTATTATATTGTCCGATATCATATCTCAAATGTCTATCTAAGGTTTATACAAGCTTCCACAAAAAGTTTTGAAAGTTTGAGTAATTTGACAAAACCTCACATTCGCGGAAACATGTGGGAGCAACAGTGGTGCAGGGAAAATATTATCACACAAATCCCCTCTCCACAGTCCCACCACAAAATGCGGACTACTTACGGTAATCTGGTTTGGGGGCTTGACACTATCACCTACTGTTGGCCCCAAATGTGCATACTCAAATCAATGGTCATATAATTCCTCCAACATCAAAGTTAATGAGATAAAAATTAAAACTATGCATCCAAAATTGAATATGTAATAGAATGTTCATGCACAAAATTCCCGCTTTTTTCCATAAATGACAGCTAAATACTTACCACTGTATTCCAATAAAAGATGCAGCTCTTGAGCAAGTCATGAAACAAATTGCAAAGAAATTTGAAAAGTAACCAGAATAGATAAATACTAAAAAGTAGCAAACACGAGAAGAGGAAAAACCTAAACAAAGGACAAAAAAGAAGAAAAGGAAAAATAAAAAATAAAAAACAGAGAAGGAAGAGGGGAAGAAGGTAAGTGGGATAAGAAAACATTACTTTGGGCCGCTAAAACCATCATCATCATCATCTACAAGTTTGACTTTGAACTCCTTGGAGGTGAAAGGTAGCTCCCCAGCTGTATACAAACTCTTTCTACCATCATAAGCTGGGAGTCTCATTCCCAAATCAGACTCCCTATACTGTTTTACCAGCTCTGCCATGATAGCTCTATTCACAGATTTTGAAACTACTTCAGGAGTTATGGTAACCTGCAATGCACAGAAAAAGATAGTAAAATACAGCAAACAAACAAAAAAAAAATCATATAAAAGAATAACAGTTAAAAATTAAAATAAAATAAAAAAAAACACACACACACACACAGACAGACATACCCCTCAGTTTGGGCCACAGAACATTTTAGTTAAATAAAAGAAACAAAAGACTGAAGTGAAGAAGATATTGCCTTACATCATAGTGGTTCAAGTCCTTGTCTGGTAGCTCTGTCAGAAAATGGTTGGCTTTTACAATACATTTCACCCCGGCTTGCCCATATCCTGGTCTAAGAGGAAATCTTAGAGATTTGCTAGATGAAGGAACACCCATTTCCACATCACACACATGACCACCGTTATCTACAGATCCAGTTGGAATCCTTGTGGACACTGTACCATTGAAGTGGCATACTCCTGAACTGGGGTGCATTGAAACATCACTTAGGACGGATTTCGCCCCTCCTCTTCCCTTTCTTCTACTTCTGTTCTTTGCAGGAGATGGTCTGTGTTGTTGAAGTTTAGTATTTTGGGATTCTTGAGGTGGGTCTTTGCTATTTTGGGCTGTATTATGAGAGTTTTGCAATGGGTTCATGGAATTCTGCATCTGGGTGTTGTGGGTTTTGATCACAATGTGCTGCTCTGAGCTCTCTTTCATTTGTCTAATGGGCATAATGGTGGAATTTATGGAAAATGCAGCCTCTTTTTCCTATAGCAAAAAAGGCCTTCACCTGGTTCAGCTCTTTTTCTCTCTTCAAGAGTATAATGCAATGTGTACTGAAAAGTCAAAAACATAGAGAAGATATACCTGTCAGCAAGATAGCATCAATGCAATAGTAAATTGGTAATAGAAACAATCATAGCAAAAACATTAATGTCATTATCAGATGTCAGAAGCATATAATAAGAAAAATCAGAGGTTGAGTTTTCTTCACTGAGAAGAAGGAATGACCAGTCTATCTTTGGATTATAAGTATTACTATTAATTACCCAAAAGCCAAAAGCTAGACTTTCAGCATAGATTCAGTAAACCAACTCACTGAAAACCCAAATCATAAGACAAAGAATTCTTCCAAAAAAAAAAAAATCTCTGCTCAAATCACGCAAGGGAAGTAAATAGTATATTCATGGAAAAGATGTTAAGGGTAATCCAAATCCATCCAATTCTCTGGCCAAAGACTCATTAACTATGCACTACTGTAATTAGGTTGAAAGTAATAAATTTAATAAATCCCAAAAATTCCAACTAAAATCCAGCTCTAAATCTTAAAAAGAAAATAAAATAAAATAAAAAAAGAAAACAGTGAAAGGGAATAAAACCAGTACCAGTAGCCCATAGTCTCTAGCATATAATAAAATAAATAAATAAATAAAATCACCAAACACCCAAAACTCAAAATCTGAACTTTATCTCATTTTTCAGCTCACCAGCTCGAACACAAGAAAACAAGGTACAATATTAACAGTCCCCTCAGTTCATGCCAAAATTCCAAAACAAATACATGCATACATATTGTAATATAAAGACATACATTCAGTTTTTTTTTTTTTTTTCTTATAGTGAAAGATATACATATGTATATCGAGAGAGAGAGAGAGAGAGAGAGAGAGAGAGAGAGCATTATTCAGAATCCAACATTCCACGACATTTTTCTCTGTTCTATGAAAACAATTCCACGAACCAAAAAAAGAAGATAAAAGCTCCTCCACCCCCACATTCAAAGAATTAAAAAGACAAAATGACACCAACTCAATAACCATGAGATTTACCAAATAAATAATCAATAACCATGAGACCCATGAAGGCCCCAAAGCTTTTTAAGCTTTAAGCAAAAGGTTTATATATAGAGAGATGACACTATACAAACATACATTTACATACAGAGGGGAAAACAGAAAAAGAACCCGAGATTCAGAACCCAAATTCCCACCATGTTTTTCTCTCACCAACTCAAAACCACAGCTTCCTAAAACACTTTCGTGGCCAAAAAATAAAAATAAAATAAAAGCCCCAAAAAAGAAAACAGAAGAAAAGTACATTCAAAGAACTCGAGAGACCAAAAATCCACTCACCAACTCAATAACCAAGAGACTCAGAAAGGGACCCAAAGCTTTTCTTTCTATAAAGCAAGAGCTCTTCAAAGTTCAATCAACAAAAGCTCCACCGCCAAAAGAACATGAAAGAGAGAGAGCTCTGCAGGTGGTTGGTTGTGGAGGTAATGAGTAATCTCATATACACGCATGCAAGTGCAAAATGCTTTTTGGTGGTTTCTACATCACGTGCAAAGGGGTGTTGGAGTTGTTTCTTGCGGTAGCATAAAAGATTTTGATATTGGGTGGGTGGGTCATCTTCTTTCTGACACCGCAGCCTTAGCACACATGCCGAACAAACCATTTCCTTGCAACCAAGTTTAGCCTCTTGTGCTAGTCTCCCACAATGCCCAACTCTGCAGAAGAACATTCGCTGTCGCTTGTGACACCTGCCCATCAATTCATTCTATTCAAGACTTAGAGGACAATGGCAATTCTTCAATTTTGGTCGCCAACCAGATCCAATGTGGGTGAGAGGATTTCATCTTAACTCATTTAATTACCCATTGGAAGGGGTATCTGTAAAATTTTCCTCTAGAGAAAATCCCTTGGCTAAAACTTGAATTTCCAAAAATGACTGTTAAGCTCTCTCCCTTCTAAAGGTAAATGAATTATTAGGAGGTAGGAAATGAATTATCGACCACTGTTAAAGGAAGATGAAAACCACCCCCTTCACACAAAAAAATTTCAAAGATTTGAATATTAAAAAATGACCATTAAATAATCTCAAATTAACAGAAGATGAGAATTAAATAACCTCACTCTAGTAATTCAAATCCAAGAAAGCCAATGTCCCGTCTTTATTATTGTTTCATATCCTTCACCAAATACCCCCTTTATCCTCTTATAGAGCGCATCTTACCACAGTTTTCAATGAGAACAAACAAGAGTATTCGTCGATAGGTATTAGCCAGAATTTCACTTTTATTTGAAATAAACTGAAGTGAATGATTTGATTGATCTTGTATGAAGTATGGTTATGTTTTCTCCACATGATCAATCGAATTAGTAATTTCTAATTGAAACAAAGATTAGGGTGGTCCATGTACAAAAGTCTATGTCGAACGAATGAGCCTTAAGGTGTGCCCGGACAAGATACATTAGGTCTTGGCTACCATCAGAACTACACTAACGATAGTATGAGATCATTTCTCTTCACATTTAAGTTCCTAGCTTTTACCAAAAAATAAATAAGAAATTTAAGTTCCTAGGAAAGGCTTTAAGCATCCAAAGAGAAAAATCTAGAGGAAAAGATCAATTCCCTGATATTTAATTTAATACGGTAAATGGTGGGCAATTGTTTTCTGTCAAGGGGATTCATTTTGATCTTCCCATCCACCTTATATGCTTAAAACTCCTAATAATATGATTGTACCTATGTCCTAACAATATCATCATCACCATCAAAATCTTGTCGCAACTACATTGGGAATGGCTACATGAATTATGTTTCTCCATTATGTATCAAAAGGCAACTCATGGATCACAAGATAAAAGCCAGTGTTTAAAAGAAAATTACACTATAGAAATGAGAATGGAAGAGAAACATTACCTAACACTGGTGTAGAAATATCCAGAATTTCTACAGAAAATTGTGTTGGTTGGATGCTTTATAATAGATTTATACGAGTATTTTCGTAACAAAATAGAATCCTAATCCAGATTGCTAGGATTCCTTTTTTTATCCATAAAGTTTTTCCTCTGTAAACAAATGTCCTAAGAAGGCTGAAAATGAGAAGAAGCAGTGGAGAAGGGGGCAGGGAAAGAGGGCAGAGGCGATGAAGAAGGGAATGACAGTATGAGGAATTGCAACACTATTAGGCTTCACTCTCTAAAAATAGTAGATTTGATGAAGATGTCCTTTGTTTATTTATTTATACTTTGGTAACATAGTCAAGAGAGCTAGGACCTATGAGAGAACGCGCACATGCAACGAGAGAGACCACATACAAGGAAAGAAGTCAACATACCTAGAGATTGAACCCCGGTTAGATGGGTGAGAGACAAGATTGCTAACCAACTAAGCAACTCCCAATTATCCTCTCATATAGATGACTAGTTAAATGATATAAAGAATTGAATTGTGGAAGATAAATAAAAGTGTTTTGCAAAAGGGAACACATAGTGTATGCTGCAAGACACAAGTAATAGAGTGCACTTGTGATTGAGTCGTAATTTGGATATGCCTTATTGGCCACTCACCTTCCCGTAACTCTTCTTATCTGTAACTCTTCTTATCTTTATCTATCACAGCTAAGTAAAGAGTAAAGATATCCTCCTTCAGTTAGACACTAAATACAATTTGCTTTTATTTAGTGGTTGTAATTAACTAATCAATGAACTTTTAGAGGTTGTTGGAATGGAGATAAAAAGTGAAGAAATGAAAGTGGTGAAAATAGACACCAAAAAATAACCTTTTAGGGAAAGGTAGGGGAAGCAGAACCATTTGTCCTGTGAAACTTTCTTTACCTTTATTTGGTCGCATATTATTAAAAAAAAATGGAGAAAAATATAGGATTTTGTACCCTTGAGGGAGAAAGAGAAAACCCACTAAGAAAGAACATTATATGCACCATGTTGACCCAACTCTAATTTGTTTTGTGAAGATAAAACAATTGTAATTTGATATTGGAATTCTCTACCTCCAGGTTCCTCTTTCATTTCTTTACTTAATGAAGAAATATTCTTACCTTCACTTTTTTATCATTTAAATGAGACCTAGTGTAAATTATTACCAATTGCATGTCCATTTATAGTTCAATTATCGTATAATAGAGCTATCTAATGATAGTAGATCTTAGTGTATCGCCAGTTTATCGACTTGGTCACCTTTGGTAATGAGTGAGAAATTTGCAGAGTTAAGGATTCTTTACTGCTTTGGAAATGGGGCTTTCCTCATTGTGGATTTGTATACCTAAATACTCTTTAAGCCACTTTTGATATTTGGTAAAGAATCCTCAGATTTAAGGATTTTATATCCTTCTCCTTTCTGCTAATAATTTTCATTAGACCTAAAATTCCTTTAAAATAAGGATCTCAAATGGCCTATATCCTCAGATATTTACAATTGCAAAACCTGAGGTTTTCATGGCTTGGTAAAAAGATAAAATCTTTTCCCCGGAAGATTTGGCTACCTAACCTGAGCAAAGGGGTTGGATGCAATCAACATTAGCTACATCTGATGTTAGAAAACATTAATGAAACAATTTTGTATTTAAAGCTAAAATAGGGATTGAATGGGATTGGGTACTATCATACTGTACCCGAACTTTACCCTACCAACGCCTAAGTCAAGGACATGTACTCATAACTTAGCTAAAGCTTGAATTTTAACCAAGACTATAATAAAGTGTTTGAACCTAGACCTGAATCACAGCCCAATTACTTTTTTAATTGAGGATATTTATATAAATCTTAATATATAAAATATGATATTCTTAATATATATATATATATATATATAAATAAACATTTAGAGGAGAACCATCTACATGGTTCTTATGTGTACCATCCTATTTTCTAGACCACATGACCCACCATAATCAAGTTATCCCCGTGCCCTCTAATTGCTGTAGGCATAAGTTAAACACTCATGCAATTTTTAGTCATTATTAATTAATTGAATTCCAAAACAATGGTGTCTTCTAAAATTCTTAAACTTGAAGTCATAGATCAAGCATTATAAAGATCAAAATTTGGTTGCACTCTAGCTCTTATCAAAATCTTTCCAATCCTCAATCTCACCCATAGTTTGCATGCCTCGGTTGGGCCGCACGGACAAGTTCACATTGTACTATATATGCACTTCTTAATAGAATAAAGTGTTTTTTTAGCAAGTCTTGACTGTTTGAAATAAAGCTAATTCAAGTAGATCTTAAAATAGGCTTGTTTCAATTATACCTCTTACAAATAGAATCATTGACATGTCTAATTCAATTAGAGGGAAAAACAAACTTTTTGCACCATAAAAGTTACTTGGGCTAAGTTGTTATATGATTAGAACAGCCAAATTTCTATTGAGTATAAGAAGTACCAAAAAAAAAATGCCATTATAAAGCTAGGGTGTAAATTTTGCTCTAAACTTTTATATTTATTTGAAAAGGCCACTTTGATTCCTCTTTTGAAAAAGAGGCATAAAGATCTGCAACCTTATTGAATGAGACCTCCACAAAAGTCATGCATGCACTTAACATTTGTTTGAATATGTCTCAATTGCCAAATGGCATTTTGACTTCTAATATGTCAAGACTCTTCTGTTATGATCTTGATTCTAACAGTGGGCCTAGAAATTAAGCAGTCTTTTAATTTTTAACCCATCCAGAAGTGTGGGTGTATATTCCTTGTAGCATTGAAATAAAATAAAGAGGGAGTAATGAGAGCAGGGAGAAAGGCAGTCCAAAAAGGACACAAGGTTCAAAAGCAATCATACACGGAAGAAGAATAATTCGAACATGCAGTCCTCTATCTGCAGAGATATCAATGCTTTCGAAGCCCAGTAGTGTACACTGCGGGAGCTCCTGAAAATTCTGTGCCTCCAAAGTAAGAATGGTAGCATCACCTATGTCCTCTTGTCAAACGAGAGATCTCAGCCATTTCAATCTGCTTGAATAAATATGAACCCACCACCCATGCTCAAATCTTCAAGAGCACCTATGGCTATGAGCATGACTGACTGCAGTATATTAATGCAGGTGGCCAGTAGGAGCACCAGTTACTGTGCTCCAACATAGATTCCCCACTAGCTCTGTTCATTTCTTTCTTCCAATGGCTCGCATGTGGGCCCACTTAGATGACTGCAGTCGTGCAGATCAAGATGAGATAAACTAGTAAAGATATGAACTAGAGACTCTTAAATCCTAATATGAGGCTGATGAAATGAATAGCATCTCAAAGTTTAACAAGTATATATCATGCAAATTTTTCCTACTAAAATCTAAAGGTGACTAATGTTTAAATTAATGTTAAATTAGGATAAAAAAGTATTGTGAAGAGAGTGAATTAAGTATGAGTACAAGTGAAAAACAGAAGTGTGTGTCAATAAGAGGGCCATTGGGAGAATTTGACTTCATTTATATCCATTTGTCCATCTACCATGTTGGCCAGCCATACCATGGGAAAAGAGAGATTGGTGAATATCAAGTACATAAATAGAAAGACCTGCAACTTGATTAGTCATTCGAGCTAAAGGCAAAAATAATGTTCCGATATATCAAGTAATATGATTGACAATCATTGGCTTAAGTATCAGTGATATTTTGTCATTAGGCAAACAACTAGTACATATCAATCTTGGATTGGTGTTTTTGGGTGTATCAATATGATTTTATCTTAAAGGTTAAATTCCAAAAGTAGTAAAAAAAAAAAAAAAGTCAATATACATTTTGGTCAAGTTCACAATACAACTGTATATGTGCACGAGCATACTACATGATATACCTTAGTAGTCCAGCTCGGGGCCCACTTGCATGAAAGTTGGTTACTGGGAGGTGGGCAAATTGAAAGATCTCTGCATGGCAAAGAGGGATCCAAAAAATCGGCTCCACCAAACTATCCTAGCCTTAGACTTAACAGCTGTAAAGTTTAATGGTATCTCAACAGTATATTTTATTAAGATTCAATACGATGGTCAGTGAAGGTTCAATGAATGTAAAATTGGGCATGATGCCAGATCATAGGATGAAAAGACTATCAAATGAGTTGCAATGATAAAAGATGGGCCCACGTATGCCCCACAAGATTGGACTACATTTGTAATATGGAGAACATCTTCCCTCTCTATATTGGTTAAAAAGTATATTGACTTTAGAAAAAGCTAGTATTTAGAACCAAGATAAGAAAAGAAACAATTTCAATTATTAAAAAAATAAAAATAAAGTTCAATATGCATATTTTCAAATATAATACGATTTTCTTTCATAAGATAATACATCAGAATAAGACTGATTTAACACTCACAAGTGAGTAGTAGAATTGATGTTTTCTTGTATTTCTACTATCGTGAACCAATGATAATCAAATTTGTAATGGTGCTTCAAACTAAATAAATACTTGCATCCATATAAAGAATTAAAAGAAAGTTATAATGAGGCAAACCCTAATATTTTCCTACATAAAGAGGCATCAATAAATTTAAATTAAATAGCCAAATAAAAGAAGTTTAATCAAACAAAGAAAGAGGAAGTTCTTCTTCAATAAGAATACATTTGTGAAAAAAATTTGGTTGTTAAATTAGATATGGGCAACACTTGTGGGACCCCTTTCAACATATGCTTTAATGTTCTTCATATATCACTAGCAAAACATGCCCGTGGTTAGCACGAGCAATATAATTAATCATAACATAAAAAGTATGCAAAATTTCCGAAATTATAAAAGAAATGTAAAATATGATTTTTTTTTTTGCATAAATTATATTAAGCTGTATGATTTTTATAAAAAATCTAAAATATGACATTTTCCTATTTGGGTGGGTTTGGTAGCGTGTTCATTAGATTTGGGGTGGGCTTCTGTATAAATTATATTGAGATAAGATTATTATAATAAAAAAATAAAAATATGAAAAATAATTGAATTCATGGTTCAGACACGAGTATGGGTATTTAGACTTTGACTGACTTGGATTTTGGCTTGGTTTTGTTTATTTGCTTGCGTCTTTTGCATTTAACTTATATATTATTTAGTAAATTTTTTCAATGCAATGTGATTAGTAGCACGAGACATAACATACTATTCTTTAGGTCACCTTGCAGCAGTCATGGGGCAAGTCGGATTCAGGGCAAAGAAACCTTCATTCCGACTAGCTTCAAGTCGGCCTAAACATGAACTTGACTTGCCCCGTTGCCATTCAGTAAAAATTAATTGAAGTTGATCAAAATTGAAATACCAAATCAATTATATATAATGAAAGAGATTGGCTTCAATTTGAAATTAGCTCCAATTGATTTTGACCATTCTACATAATTTTGACTAAAGGACCATCATCAATTCTAATACACAATTCTCCTTTAATCTTATTTAATCTAATTCAATTCAATAATAATGTCATTTATTGAATGACATTTATTGTTTCAATGATTGATTAGATCTATGATGCACAAGATAGACACAATTATTGTGATGTGAAAATCCTAAATCTTGAATCTATCTATTCTATTTTTCAACTTAAATAAGTTTTTAGAAATTATAAATATATTAGATTATTTTAAATCCATGAGCAATTAATGAATAGTCTCATGGTGTAGTTCATCATCCAACTTAACTAGTTATATTATTTCATAAAGATCTATTGCTATTATAACTTTTCAGCATAAAGTTTGTCATGAAGAAACATAAGTGGTGATGATTTCAATTTGAAATAAGCTCCTAATTCAATTCAATAATAATGTCATTTATTGAATGACATTTATTGTTTCAATGATTTGATAATGTGCTATTAGATCTATGATGCACAAGGTAGACACAATTATTGTGATGTGAACATCCTAAATCTTGAATCAATCTGTTTTATTTTTCAACTAGAATAAGTTTTTAGAAATTAAAAATATATTATTTTTTATTTTAAATCTATGATCAATTAATGAATAGTCTCATGGTATAGTTCATCATCCAACTTAACTAATTATATTATTTCATAAAGATCTATTGCTATTATAACTTTTTCAGCATAAAGCTTGTCATGAAGAAACATAAGTGGTGGTGATTTCAATTTAAAATAAGCTCCAATTGATTTTGACCATCCTACATGATTTTGACCAAAGGACCATCATCAATTCCAATACACAATTCTCCTTTAATCTTATTTAATCAAATTTAATTCAATAATAATGTCATTTATTGAATGACATTTACTGTTTCAATTATTGATAATGTGCCATTATATCTATGATTCCCAAGGTAGACACAATTATTTTGATGGGAAAATCCTAAATCTTGAATCTATCTATTTTATTTCTCAACTTAAATAAGTTTTTAGAATTTATAAATATGTTAGTTTATTTTAAATCTATGAGCAATTAATGAATAGTCTCATGGTATAGTTCATCATCCAACTTAACTAATTATATTATTTTATAAAGATCTATTGCTATTATGACTTTTCAGCATAAAGTTTGTCATGAAGAAACATAAGTGGTGAGGATTTTATCAATATTATTAATGGAAAGGCAATCGCCCAAAACTACCATGAACCCAACCAACTCATTATAAAACCCACCTCTAATTGAAAAATATCATATTTTAAATTTCTTATAAAAATCTTTCAACTAAATATATTTCATATATACAAAAATATCATATTTCGAGTTTCTACTAAAATTTCAAAGTTTTGTATTAATTATTTATTTAGATTTTCAATTGTGTGATTTTTAAGAAAGTATATTACTCTGTGTTTCATGATTAGGAAATAGGACATAGCATCCTTTCTATTGGTGATTATAAATTTAAGTGTGTAAATCTTTATTTTTAGAAATGTTTTTATTATAGTTCTTCAATAATATAAATATATGAAATCAAAGTCAATTTTTCTTATTTCTATCGTAGAATTAAATGATATTTTTTTTGTCAACTTCAATTGCATGTGCTAAGCACGGGAGCATTTTGCTAGTCTCTTTATTATATATGATGGCCTAACTGTCAATTGAACTTGGTCGAACCTTCTATCAATAGTTTGAAGATGATATATATAGTAATAAATGGTGACTGGATTTTTTTATTTATTTTTGGTTAAAAATTGTGACTAGAGCTAAGCCATCAAGCATTCAGGTGATTAGGCATACTCTTGTTTTGAAAGGCCAAGTAAGTTCATTTAGTTAGAAAAATCAAGTTTGTCCTCAGATAAATGTAGTAAGACAAAACTTGTTATATGGTAAAGGTTACATAGGCAAATTTATGAAAGAAAAGATTAAAAGTTATCTAGTTGCTTTAAACATTCATGCGTATTTAAAAAAGTCAACTGTTACTTTGCGATAAAGCGGCAAAAAGTTTTGAAATTTATTTAATTTGAGACCCATGTAAGTTTCTCCCAATAATCTAAGTACTCAAAAGTAGCAGAATGTGCTATAGGAGATATCGGTCATAGATTTTGTGTGAGAGGTAACCTTTTTGACATCACATGAGAAATTCTATAACAAATTTAATCCCTTCACACTCACTAACCTCTCATAAATTAGTACTCACCCTAACTTGACGCTAATCTAAATAATAATCACCGTCATATTAAACTTTGAAGATTTCTTAAGTTACATTTTTCATGAAACTCACTTTGATAATAATTATATTTAGATTAGTGTCAAATTGGGGTAAGTGATAATTTGTGAGGGTTAGTAAGTGTGAAGGGATCGAATTTGTCATGTGATGTCTCACATGGTACAAAAAAGGTTATGTCACATAAATCCGTGAGATGGTACCCCTAGCACATAGCACCCTCAAACATACGTTTGAAGCAATGTTCAGGGGTGGACCTAAGTGTTACGACGCAGGTGTGACTGCACCCGCAAGATTCAAGAAACTCCTTAAATAACACCTTAAAAATTCTATTTTATTATTTGACTTTTTAACTTGACCATTGTCTGTGCCAGCAAAAAAAAAAAAAAAATCCTGTGTAGCTAGTGTTAATATTTAAGTCAAACCGATAAAAAAAAAAAAAACCTTGCCCAATGCATCTTAAGTCCATTGTTATATTTCTACAAAACCAAACAAAAGAAAAGAAAAGAAAAAAAAAAAAAATTACTGAAAACAGTAATGAACAAAAGCGCCAAAAAAACGTTCCAGAAATATTGATCGGCCAGGATCCTATAGTTCAAAATTCATTTCACCTGTTGTGATTAGGTTGATTCAACTCAACATAAAGGGCAGATATGCCAAGTGTAGTGGGCTCATCTCTCTTAAAGACTTGTGTTTTGGGGTTATTTCATATAAATCATTTACAGCCTATGATATTGTGTGTTTTGCGGTTTTTAATATTTATAAATAGAGTCATGTGGTTTCACTATTAATTTGTAGATATGCCCTTACTTTGGTATTTTAATACCTTTCAATATGTCCCAAAATATATCTAAGTTTCTAATAATGAGCAGCCACCCTGATCAGTTGAATGATGAATTTTTATGAAAATGACAAATTTGACCTCACATCCATTAAACACTAGGTATTATTTAAAAAAGGCTTTTGTGTATATACCTCCTTGAGATTTCTAAGATTTTTACATAAACCCCTGAGATTTCTAATATTCAGGTGCCCAACCTAATATGGTAGGAGAATCTATAATTCAATTTGGGCTTAAGTCGGCTTTGTATTTGGGATTTACCTACATCCAATCTGAGTAAGCCATGAGTTAACGTAATACGCAAACCCAACTTGCCCATTAAACCACTGTTAATACATATAAGAGGAGCGTATTAATTAAATATATTTAAACTTTGTTTTATTAAAAGAAAAAAGAAAAAGACTTTGGTTTTCCTTGTTTAAATTACCTAAAGAGTACATTATTCTAAATGTTAGGTATAATTAAATTATGATGACTCTGATTCTTGAAAGATATAAAAATAAACTATAAAGTAGTAAGAAGATGAAGAACATGCGATACCCTTTGAAAACCGAATTCCTTTTTTTTTTTTTTTTTTTCTTTAAGGGTAATTTATATTGAAAGAAATAAAGGAATCAAAAGCCCAAGAGAGGAAACTAGATTCATAAAATGTTATAAATGAATGAAGGGAAGAAAAAAGCAAAAAAGAGAAAAATGTACAATGTAGATTTACTCAATTCCATTGCCATGAGAAGCACCTGTAGATGCTGATTGTTCATAGAAAATGAACTCCAAAGAACAAAAGGCAATTCTCATTTGTGAGGCCTTAGGTTAAGTAAAACGATTGATGGATCTTGGGGAACTTTGCCAATCTACAAGTGGTCACTGGAGTGGGGGACGAGATGAGAGGAAAAGAGTAAAGTAAAATGGTAAAATTATCGTTAGGATGTAAAGAGTTTTCCTAATGGCATTTCGAAAATTATGTATAAAAGATAGAGAGTGTCAAGATGCTTTAAACCCAAACGCTCTCTTCTCGTGATATGCCAAAGCAGGGGGGCCTATTTACAAACACTGAATCCACATGGGCCTGTTTATAAATAATAGAAATCGTAGCAGGGTAAATACAAAAAAACTCAATAAGAATTTGGGTAGGTGGAACCCACAATCGCACAAGTCTATTACCACCGAATCTTGTGAACGTCAATTATCTCATGGGTTTTTAGATGTTCCAAAGAAAATTAATTGTTGTATTAATTCGTAAAAAACAAGTGTCTTTTGTAACCTTTAAAATTGAGGGTCATGGGTCAATAGTTAGGTTGATCTGATGGACTTGAGATTTTACATACAGATCTAGCTCTCAAAGAACTTTCGACCACAAGTTGGAGCCCATGTGGGCAATTGGGTATCTGTTTTGGACCCTTTTTAAAATATAGGGCCGGGTTTTTTTTTTTTCTGGTACCCAGTTAAGGGGGCTGGGACCCAAGAGAGAGCCTGTATGCACACAGGAAGGTAGCCTACTCAAGTGGGAAGAAAGTCGATACAAGTGGGAAAAGAGCCCATACAAGCGGGAAGATGTGACATACCCGGGGTTCAAACCCTGGGCAGGCAGGTAAGAAGTGATGCTCCTTACCACTCGGGTAGGGAGCTGTGCTTAATATAGGGCCGAGTATGGGTAACAGAATACGATTAAACTCTGGGTTCAAGTATGTGAATTTCGTACTCGACAACCAATATACCCAATACCATACCTTTTATATATATACATACACACACACGTTTAAGATCATTTTAATTTTTTTTTATTTTTTTAATTTTTTTTTTGTAAAACAGAATTCCATTCAAGAGAACCACAAAATATGCACAGGTTGAGGGCCTTTCCATGTTAGAACTTGGACTGGACTTTTATTTAAATCTGGGTACCAGTACAGGTCCTGCTGTAACTTAGATCTAAGGCATGTAAGGTCCCGGGTCCATATTAGTAACGTGGGTTAGTATCTGGATACAGTAAGGACCTGACCCGAACCCCAACCATTTTCATACCCAGAGATGCATTTTTTTAAACCCTATCAATTTGATGGTCAAGACTGAAAAACGTTGCCAATTGGAATACAGATGAAGATACTAAATTACTATTGCACTTTAAAATTACTACACCTCATTTTCATCTGTCCAGTATCACCAACATCTCCACATATGTTTCATGGGCTTGTTTTGTTTTCTTCTGTAGTTGTTGTGGGTGATGGACAAGAGAGAAGAATATTTTCTCTGAAGTGAGGATAGTGCTACAATTGGGATCCCAAACTCCCTGATGGGTCGTGGTCAAGTGAGGGATAATTGGGAACTTCACTCTCTGAAGTGAGATAGTGCTTCAGATGAGGCCCACAGTTCTGATGACTCCAATCTCTATTCAAAGCTGGGGATGCTAGCAACCTTTATTTATTTATTTAT
This sequence comes from Umbellularia californica, assembly GCA_028538565.1. Classification (NCBI taxonomy): domain Eukaryota; kingdom Viridiplantae; phylum Streptophyta; class Magnoliopsida; order Laurales; family Lauraceae; genus Umbellularia; species Umbellularia californica. The sequence goes on along the minus strand of JAPQWN010000005.1, from coordinate 20,304,152 downwards.
TTTTGCATGTATAAAGATGAATATGGATATAAAGGCTTCCCTTTCCCAAAGGTTCTTTATTTCCTGGACATGTACCAAATTGCCCTTACATTTGGATTTTCTCCATCTTGTTTCCTTTTCCTACAGAAAAGGGCCCCTGACAATCTGCTTTTTCTTTTGCCTCTCTCTTTCCTTGGATTGTGAGAACCCTTCCCCACGAATGTGGCACACTTTTACATGTAATTTAGAAATTCCCATTAGTGGGGCACCTTCAAATTAGATCTTATGCCATTAATCTGGTGGACCCATGGCCATGGCTCCCAATGGATCAATGGTGGGATCCTTTCGTGTCTGGGCTTAGAGAATTTTCTGAGTCCATTGTAATAAATTCTTCAGTGACCTTATCTCTGCAAATCAAATCAGTCATGGTCACTAACCCCCCCTTGTTATATAGTGTTCTGGTTTCATTTCAATTGAACTTACTTCCATTTTTAGATTGATCATGTCTATAACAAAAAATAAATCGAGTTTTATAAAATAGTTCATTTCCTTTCCTAGTAATGTTCAATTCTTTCACTGCACAATGAGGCTTACTATCAGCTTCCAACACCATACACCGATGCTTATATTGAGGGCATTTTAAGTTAATGCTACAATAAAAGAAAGTTTGCTTTTATAAATTAATTATGTGTTTTACATGTAATCAACATGTGAGAGAATAACTCTTAATCAGGTGGGGTAGGTATAATACGGTGGAAAATGATTTTAAGCAGTTTTAATTATTTATAAATAAGTCCGCTTGTGGATTTATATTAATAGACCGGAAGAATCTCTTAGCCCTGGATTGAGAGCGGGACATGCTGGCAAGTTACTATCTAATTGAAAGTAGAGTGATTTTGGCTATGACAAAGATAGAGAATGAAATAGATGAAGCGGAGGGCATTGAAACTTTAGCTACATTGCATCGGTTGCAGATGAAAGTGACTATTGAAGGTAGTGGAAACATTAAACTCTCATACTGCAAACTTATCGTGATTCATGGGATCACAAAACTATTGAAATATTTTACTAGTTATGACGTCGCTCATGTGGACAGGGAGGGTAATGAAGCGGTTCATAAACTTACTATAAACTCTAAATCACTAAATTTGTTGAGGACATGAGTGTTTATGGGATCAAGTACTAGATTTTAGTAGACAACAAGTTCTTATTGATTCTATGATGTAAAATGTATTTAGTAAGCAGCGAAGGTATTTTTTTTATAAAAAAAAAAAACTAGAGTGACAGTGTATATACTGAAATCCTGTGTACAACTATTCCTAACATGAGTGATGACATAAATCTTGTCCATCACCAATCTGTTTCCACTGCTGAGTATGATGGCTGGGTAATTTTATATCCAACCCACCTGTATAAATTTACCAAAAAAAAAAATCCACCCGTATATAGTTATAAAGAACTATCTGACATTTTGAAACTGTTGGCATGTGGGCCCATGTAACAGTCTCAGTGGCTCTTCTGACCCAGTCAACATAAATATCAGAGCTGATCATATATTTTCTCCTAAGTTACATACATATTAGAGAGACATTTTCACTTGCAAGTAATGATAAAATTGATCTTTTAATTGCTGAATTTATATGCATATCTACACAGAGATACTAATCAAAGAAATGATAATCACTGTAAATGGGAAAAGATATGGGCCCCACCAACCCTTTTTTTTTGAAAATCTCATCTTAAAAAAAAGTTTTAGAAAATTTTAATTATTCGCCACTGGTCTTGCTGGAGATCGCTGGCCTCACAACAACACTCTCTAAAAATCACAAATGGATAAATTTTTAAGAAACCACTGCCATTAATCAAACAATAGGCCAGATGAAAGTAATATGGCCATCACAAGAAGAATGTTTCACTATCTGCTCTGCAGACCAGCATAGACCAATGGGAAATGAAATGATGGTTTATTAACTGGTTTTCATCATCTAATTCAGAAACAGAGGACCACCAGTCCCAAGGATAAAAGATGTTGGGTACTCTGCTTTACAGGGGAACATGGGAAGGTTTTTGCAGCATCTTAAAAGCAGTTAAGCCAGAGAAAGTGTAAAGAAAGCTGCAGCAAAAAGCATTCACAAATCCCAACTTAAGTTAATCTTAAATCAAAACAGTGCTTACAACAAATGGGTATTTCGAGGATCTCGAGAAAAATTCATGGAACACTTAAAACGACTAGTAAAATGACAAGGATTATATTACTTTGGTGTAAAGGAATGTTGGGACAGAGTTGTAAGAAAGCTGACAGTGGAATAGTATGGTCTTGGAGCATAGAAAAAAGAAAAAGTGGGTAGGGGAAGACTAAAGTAAAAAAAGATCACACTGCTTCCATTGAGAAACTTTGACTCATCTTTATTTACCTGCACATATCTAGTACTTCCCATTGGCATTATCGACTGGGTTCTGTGCATATATGGTCTGCCTCTTTAGAGACCGCCTTGATAGTTTGGATGTGTCTTTGAGAGAGAGACCTTGCTAGTCTGGATGCGTGTCCATGACAGAGAGAGGGAGAGAGCTTGTGTGTTGGGAGATCAAAACTCAAAACATTCATACACACAGTTTATATCCCTCACCAACTAAGCAACAACTTTAACATTTTTCTTTTTTATGAAACGCTTTGTTATAACATCATAAAACCCTGATCAAACTCAATTTTGTGCTTTTACTCATGAGAAGAGGTTGCATCAAATGATAAACAATTTTCATTGCTGTTTCTAAGATTTGCTTTCTAGCTTTTTTTTTTTTTCTACTTAAACTTAGCTGCACAAATATGCCTTAAAAGTTGTACGGTTTTTTTCTTCCGCATTATCTTCTTTGATAATTAAATAGAGGATGTAGTTCCCATTAGGGACAAACGGGGCTGGTTGCAATAAATCCATTAGTAGGCCCCCATAGGATGATGTGTGCCCGAAATGTCAGTGGGGCACATCCAATAAGATATTATTTTCTCCTTATCATGTTGGGATTTTTTTTTCTTCGCTAGATTGGTGCATCATGTTGGGAATTTTGATACACTTAACTAGTGTCACTGATTTACCTCTCTTGTTTTATTGTGTTGGGTGGTACAGTTTGTTGCACTGCACGCGTGCATGTATTCATTCTTGTATCTTTAACAGTCAGCCAAATAAAGGGAGCATGAGATTCCAAGGCACCCACCAAAATGCTGTAGTTTTATGTCTTATTCTTGTTGTTGACGTGGTTTGACTGGATGAGTTCTGCCTTTTTGGGTTATTTTGGCACTGTTCTCTGTATTCTATATTTCTATCCATTTGGCTGAAACTAGCTAGAGCTTTCAAAGAAACAGGCCTCTTTGGGAGACCAAAGTTTTTCTCATATATTGTGGGTCCCAGTCTCACGTCTACACAAGGATCAAATGTCACTTTTGTTATGATGATGAGATGATCTGTTAAATGGCTAGAATAAGTTGACACTGCTGTTTATTTTGTGCGGTCGTGATTTTCTATCCAACTAATCAAGATTGTAATAAGGAAGAGTTTATTTGCGCCAATACTATAAATCCATTGGCTGGTCCACCATAGAAATTCAATTTGTGCAAAGTTATTGACCTGCCATTCTATCACTAAGGAAAAATCTACTCCATTCTATCATTAAGAAAAATTCACTCTAATCACGGTTATGTCCCTACTAATGCTTTAAGGTTTTGATAAGGATGGTTAGCTAAGGAATTTTAATATGGTATCGAGCTAACTAGTCACGAGCTCGAATCATAAGAGGAATCACTTGTTCTGAAAATATAATACGTGTCGTCAAAAGTGCGCCGACTGGGTTCCACGTGAGTGTGAGTATTGAAAAGCATTTATATGTGGTGATTCTACTAATGCCACGAAAATTTGGTAGGAATTATTATCTAAGAAAATTTAATAGCCCACCATCAGATTAATGTGTATAACTGTAACACTTGATTCGACTTCTTTGTATTCTCTTATTTTAATAACTTGTTTTAGATGCAATCAATTTGGTGGTCGGCATAACTTTGAATAGATTGAATTTTTTGTTTTTTAATAATAGAATAAGGTGGGGTAGTGATTTTGGGCATGTTTGTATTGGAATTGAAAAAAAAAAAAAACTTCAATGCAAACAGTACTAAAGTGGAAAAAGAAAAAGGAAGGGATGTTTAAACAGATACAAAAGGCCATTGAACACCCACTTGATCTTACATAAATAGGGTGGATCTCTGCTGTCCTTTTCGGATGGGGCTGGTTCCGACACAGAGCTTGGATAGGAAACAAATTCCAGAATTGAGTCCCAAAACTTTGCCTGTGCATACGGACATTGCAATAAATCCATCAGCTGGTTCAACTTTGAAATTCAATCAACTCAAATTATTTTCCCAACTTACTCTATCACTAAGAAAAATCACACTCCAAACAGGTTTATGTCCACTGCAAAATTAGTGATGCATTAAAACACATGATTTGACTCTCTTTTACTTACTTGAGTGACTTGGTTTACTCGTGATCAATCTTACTATCTACACCACTATGATATCCTTCACTGCAGAAGGTAAGAATGATTTTGAGCAGTCTGAAACTAAGGAGTTTGGAGGAATGGATATAATGAGATCTTTCCATCACCCCAACTTAGGGGAAGAGGGATCCACCCCAACTTTCTTAGATCCTTAAAATACATGGTATAAGTTTCAAAACCTTGAAGGGTTTTTTTTGGTCTCGCAATTTTGCCCCTCCTCACCTCCTTTTTCCTTTCATAAGAGGAGAGGATTTTAAAGAGTTTCGAGGCTTTTTTTCCTTTTTCTTTTGCTAGCTTCTAAAAGATAAGTTAATTATCCTCCAAGTTTGTGTGTACGGATTTTAAGGGTATCTTGTAGTTGGTACGGAGGTTAATGAAACTGCCTTCATATTTTCATTTTATTATTGTTAAGTGAATGTTACTAGGGTATTTTAATACATATTTACATTTATAAATATATATTATATAAAATAAATAGAAGGAGGGTTAGGGCCATGCTAGGCCTGGCATAGTATTGTCCAAACCTGATCTTAGGGTTTTTTCTTTTTATAACAAAAGCCCTCATTTTAAGGGCTTTTTTAGGGTCGGCTGGGCCAGCCCCTTATCTTAGGGCTAGATTGATGGGCCTAATCACAAGTGAACCATATTTATGAAAGTGGATGGATTTTCAAACAATGAGTAAAATGCATGGTGTGCAACATGGCAACATCAAGGTGTATCGAATGGGTGTACTGATCATGCCAATAGTAGGCAGAATGCAACCAATTTGAATGGGATGTACATTCAAATGCAACTCATTTCTCATCACATTCCCAAAAAATGGAAACCCAATTTCAAATTCCCGCAAATGCAAACAGGGAAAAATAATTCCTGACAAAATTTCTCTGTTGACATTCACAAAATCCAGTAAGGCGGCCACCCATTCAAGTCCAGCCAACCAAATATCCAAACACACAAATTTCCTCCATCTCTCCTCATCCACCGATGTATACATACATCCACATCAAACCACATAACATAATCCAAATTTAATACAATCATCTATGGATGCCAACGTTGCTCATATTCATCCACACAAACATAAAGTTATCTCTTTCATATCCTAACATTAACAAACTGTAATTGACAACCATATAATGTGAGATAATAACTATACAGTCTATACAGTGTCAAAAAAACATCTATATAATGCCAAAAATATAACTAGACATTGAGTGTTAAAGGAAGTTTTAACATCATAAAAAACACCAATGCAAATGAGATATCTCACTAATAATAACCGACTTTTTTTATGTCCAATCCTGCAATAAGAGATCACATTTATTTTTTCCAACAACCTTCATTGCATCTTGAGTTGCAATTAACCTAAGGAGTTGGAATACTGAGAAAAAAACGTGGGAAGATACTCAGAATGTCACATATATACAGTGGATTATATTAGTAAAATAGGAGAATTTGTTTTAGATTCCATGTCGATTGTATTCTGAGCTTTACAGTATGCTTTTAGTCCTTCTATTTAGTAAATTCCAAGTAAAGAGTTACATAATAATCTATTGCATTTAGATACTGTCCATGTTGATAGAGTTGACATGATTTGTTTTTCCTCTCTCTAGTGAAACCCATTTATTTATTCCTTGAAAACGTTAATTCCTAGTAAAACCTATGATTTTGAGATGAAACTTGAGACTGATGCATTCTATAGTTTTGTAGATTCTTTTGTAGTTGATTTATTATTAACTGGAGAAAGAAAATAACAAGTTTAGAGATTAAGATCACTCTTACAAAAGAATCTTATAATGGTAGATACTATGCGTTATAATGGCAATGCAACATGTCGGGCTGTTTAATGACCTTTACTCTTAGTTGGTCTACCCTTTATCGGATGAAAGATATTTTGATGGGTTGTTTGAATATGTTATTATGATAGTTAATATTGTAATTGGCATTTCAGACCTTTCAATTTTATTTTTCATTCTCAATGAAGTTCTTTCAAAAGTATCATTATTTTAAGCTTCTATTTGGTTCCCACGAAATACAAAAGTATGCTTGGCAGTACACTTGATTTTGCAACTTTTCGTCTGCTCTAAAGGATGGAAAAGTGGTGTTTTCAGGTAAGCACCGTATACATTGGTTGTATACTTATTTTGGAAGGTCTTTTTGGGTAGCCGCTTATTTTGCAACTTTTCCTCCGCTCCAAAGGGAGGAAAAGTGGTCTTTTCGGGTAGCCAGCTGGCTATATACTTATTTTGTAGCTTTTCCTCCGCTATGAATGGAAGAAAAGTGTTTTCTTGGGTAGCACTTATTTTGCAACTTTTCCTCCACACTGAAGGGAGTAAAAGTTGCCTTCTCAGCTGGGCTTACCGCCATTTTGCAAGTCTTCTTCCGTTCTAAAGGGAGGAAAAGTTGTTTACTCCTATTAAACTTCTGGGAGCTTGAATACAAAAGAATCTTATAATGGTAGATGCTATGCGTTATAATGGTAATGCAATATGTCAGGTTGTTTAATGAGCTTTACTCTTAGTTGGTTTACCCTTTATAAGATGAAAAATATTTTGATTGGTTGTTTGAATATGTTATTATGACAGTTAATGTAATTGGTGTTTTAGACCTTTCAATTTTATTTTTCATCCTCAATATAATTCTTCAAAAGTATTATTATTTTAAGCTTCTATAATTTCTTAAACTATGCATTATGTTACCTGTGCTAAGAATGGGTATATTTTGCTAGAATATAAAATGAGCTCAAACTCAAGTGGTTCATGTATTTTTTAACGTCATCTTTGGAAAGACCTTATTTTTTAATTTAAAAAAACCTAACTTAACCCTGGTCAAATAACCCATGTAGCTTTCCACTTCGAGTTTCTTTTGGGGGCCGTTTGAAAACTCTATATATAAGCTCTTATTTTATGATTTAGAGCTTATAATTTGTATATTGAAGGACTTAATGAACCTTTGGTTGTACTTTCTATTTTTAGAGCTTATGTACATATTAGAGGTTTGGCCTTTAAAAATGTAAGCTAAGGGGGATGCTTTTTTATTAGAGTTTTTTTTTTAGCTTAAGGGAATAGAGTTGAACAATGCAAAATTTACAAGCATTTTGGAATTCTTATAAAGGTAGTCCTCATGTTGTAAATCTTAAAGGTCGGTCTTATGTTGTGACTTTTAAAGGTGGGTCCCATGTACACCAATTCCTTGGTGGGTCCTTGTTGTAACTCCTACAAGTGGACTTGTATTATTATCACTGAAAGTGGGTCCCTAATTCCTATGAGAGGGGGCCCTATGTTTTAATTCCTAAGTGGTAATTTCTAAAGGTGGGCCACATGTACAACAATTCATAAGATGGACCACGTTGGAATTCTAGGGTGGGTCTCATATTCCCAATCATAAAAAATGGGCCCATATTATGATTTTGAAACTGGATTCCATGTTGAATTTCTGAAAGTGGGCCCCATGGGTACTGGGTAGAGAATTTTTAGGGAATGGTACTTTATTTGTATGTTTATCATACACTCTTTTGTGAAATAAAGTTTTTTTCAAAAAAATAATTCTACCAAGTTGACTAATAAAAATCAGAACTTAAAAACTAAAGCTTTTATTTGAGATATTAATTTAGTTAGCTCTTATTAGACTAGATTAGAATTAAAGAGAAGATTCTTATTGTCATTTTTGTATATTTACCTTTGTGCTTTTGATTTCAACCACATTTGAAATACAATACAAAGAAGATCTTGGAATTTAATTCCATAACACAAACTGGATTTTAGGAATATTGAGTTTCATCTTTCGAAAATTTGAAATCAAAATTACCAATGCATTGAATATTTGTTTGACAAGAAACAAAGGAGTAAGGAAGGGCTGCTGAGGTGACATAAAGTTTTAATTTTAGATATTTATATGGAAAACATTAAAGTAGAGTAAAACTGATATAACATAAAATCTTACTCTCTAACTACCACACAAAAAAAAAAAAAAAAAAAAAAAAGTCTTACTATGTGGGTGTTCGGATTGAAAAAAGGAGTAAAGATTCACGTGAAATAAATTAGGGGTTTTACTCCCACTTTTCCCCACTTTGTTTTACTGTCCCCAAACATAATAAAGTGAGAAGAAGTAAAAAATCTGAGTAATGTTTTTCCGATTTTAATCCCCTCTTCTTTAACTTTTTTTAATAATTTGACCCCTACTCCTTTTACTCCTCTCATGTAAGCAAATAGGCTTTTCAGTCACACTAATTGTAGCACTGATATATTGAAAAAACAAAAGAAAAGAAAAACTGAAATCAAAATTTGAGTCTTTAAGTTGTGCTTCCAATGGTCCAAAATCAGATTTGTCTTCTTTGAAAAGTTCTCCCTGCATATATACTTTGGTCAAGTCTAGAGCTTGGGTCGTGAGCCAAGGAGGTGCCCATGCACCATGCGCCAAAGGGCCGGTCATGTCAAATGATCGGTCATTTGAGGCCCCTTTGATGTTGTTTGAAAAAACAGAAAAATAAAGAGCTTTTTCTAGTTTCTAGAGAAAAACAACAGTTGAATCTCATAGAGGATAGTCTAGGCCCAACCCATGTATTATATGTTGACTGGGTATCGTTGGTTGTACCAAATCCATACCCACTTCAACAAGTCCACCGGACCGTTTCATTTGTTTTTATTGTCCTAAATTTTCTCACTTGTGTGACTGGATCATGAAATATATACTCAAATATACTTATTCAATAAAACCAATCAAGTTTTGAATTTTCATCAGATTATAATTGTTTCACAATCTCTCTCCTTCTGTCCATGTAGAACACATCTAAACCCATGAGACCCCAACATCCATTCTGCAACCATCCAACCCTTCTCCTCTTAGAAAAATGCAAGACCCCAACCACCTTCAAGCAAGCCCATGCCCATATGATCACAACAGGCCTGGCCCACCACACCTTCCCTCTCAGCCGTCTCCTCCTCTTCTCCTCCCTCCCTCCCTTATCCTCCACCCTTGGATCTTCCTACCCCACCTCCATCTTCAATCAAATCCCAAGCCCAACCATCTTCCTCTACAACACCCTCATCTCCTCTCTAGCTTCCACCAACAACACCCACATTGCCCTCTCTCTCTACTCTCACCTCCTCTCCCACAAAACCCCCAACCCCAACAACTACACCTACCCATCTCTCTTCAAAGCATGTGAGTCCCACTCATGGATCCACCGTGGCCTTGCCCTCCATGCGCATGTCCTAAAGTTCCTTGGCTCCACCTATGATCACTTCCTCCTTGCCTCTCTTGTCAAGTTCTACTCCAAATGTGGCAAACTGGAACTGTCTAGATATCTCTTTAATCAGATCCAAGATCCTGATCTAGCTGCTTGGAACTCCATCATATCTGCTTATGCTCATGGCACTGGTACTTGTAGTGATGATGCCAGTTCATGCATTGAGGCCTTATTTTTGTTTAATGAAATGCAAATGTCTATGATAAGTCCTAATGAATTCACATTTGTGGGGGTGATTGGTGCTTGTGCTGATCTGGGTGCACTCAGTCAAGGTGCATGGGCACATGCATACATAGAGAGGCATGGTCTTGAGTTGAACCGTTTTGTTGCGTCTGCTCTGATTGACATGTACGCGAAATGTGGGTGCATCAATTTGGCCATTCAAGTGTTTGATTCATTGCCCAAGAGGGACACCGTGTGTTACAATTCAATGATCCGTGGGCTTGCGATTCACGGGCTGGCTCGACCCGCTATCGAACTTTTCAATGTCATGGATCGAGATGGGGTGGCGGTCGATTACGTGACCTTTCAGGTCATGATGTGTGCGTGCGCGCATGCTGGGTTGGTCGATGAGGGGCGCCGGTGTTTCGATTCCATGAAAGAGGTGTACGGGATTGAACCGAAGATTGAGCATTACGGGTGTCTAGTGGACCTCCTTGGTCGAGCTGGCCGGCTCGATGAGGCCCATGAAGTGGTTTGGAAGATGCCCATGACGCCTGATGCAGTGTTATGGAGTTCTTTGCTAGGGGCTTCTAGGATTCATGGGAACATGGAGCTGGGAGAGCTTGCACTTAGGCATTTGACAGAGCTACAACCAGAGTCTAGTGCTAACTATGTGCTTTTATCAAACATCTATGCAAACATGAACCATTGGGAGGGTGTGAGGAGAGTAAGGAAGGTGATGAAAGACAAGGGTATTAACAAGATGCCTGGCCACAGCTTGGTTGAGATGGATGGTGAGATACATGAGTTTATATTGGGAGATAGGGCCCACCCAAGATCAAGAGAGATATATGCTATGCTTGATGAGATGGGCAGGAGGTTGCATAAATATGGGCATAAGCCAAACACCCAAGAAGTGCTGTTTGACATAGGTGAAGAGGAGAAAGAGGATGCTCTCTCATACCACAGTGAGAAGATAGCCATTGCATTTGCTCTTGTTGCTTCTGATTCAACTGTTCCCATCAGGATTATGAAGAATCTTAGAGTATGTGGTGATTGTCATGCAAGTGCTAAGCTCATTTCTCAAATATATGGAAGAGAGATAATATTGAGAGACAGAATTAGATTCCATCATTTTAGAGATGGGGTATGCTCTTGTTTGGACTATTGGTAGAGGTTATTTCTCACAGGTCAATTGTAATTTCAATCATATGTTTTCAGTTGTCTTCTTTTCTTCAAAATTCTCTCCTCTGATTTTGGTAATCAAGGGTTGAAATTGGGAGTTATGGGTGTGGGAAGCGATTTTCAATCATATGTTGCGCGTGGGAACTGTTGCCTGAAGTTATTGGATAGCATATGGTGGTCCTGAAAATGGACAATGGTCCAATCAAATGATTCAAAATGTGGGGAAGACGGTTAGGATCATCCAATAAACATTGGGCTGGAGAACAATTTATGGGATTTAGTGGTTGTTAACAACCTCCAGTCCAGCAGATTTCTTAAAAAAAAAAAAAAAAAAAAAAAAAAAAAAAAAAAAGAAACCTCTTGCTGATGATGTAAATAGAAATATATATATATATATATATATGTATATATATTGGTAGGAGCTAATGAGGTTAGATTGTTTGTGGGATGAAGATTAATGTATAAATAAATACCTAGAACGTTGTTGAGGGGACGTCCTCGAGGGCAGGATTGCACATGGGTTCCCGATTCATCTTGGTATCCGAAGTCTCTTGTTCAGAATAAAGTGGGTACATAACCTATTTTTGGATCCGGAGATATTCGGATTTGATCCAAGCACAATAGATTTAGAGCATTGTGATCCATAATGAGATCCGTGTATCTTTTGACCTGAGCATCTTGATCCAATTAAAGCGATTACATTCCAATATAAAAAATGTTTTAGATTTTGGGGGCCTAAAAAACTGGAGTTACACTCATATTTGAGTATACTTAACTTCAAGAGCCAGAACTGCAAAATGCAATGTTGCATTTGTTCAGTGGACAGACAGAAGCTTCTTTAAACAGGCCCTTTTAGTTCCCTATTTGGAAAAATTCCTCAGGGCAGGCGTGCCCCATGGTCTAGGTTATCTAGATCCAAAGCGATTACATTCACATATTAAAAATATTTTAGATTTTGGGGCCCTAAATAACTGGAGTTACACTCATATTTGAGTATACTTAGCTTCAAGAGCCAGAACTGCAAAATGCAATGATGCATCTGTTCAGCGGACAAACAAAAGCTTCTTTAAACATGCTCTTTTAGTTCCCTATTTGGAAAAATTCCTTAGGACGGGCATGCCCCATGGTCTAGGTTATCTAGATCCAAAGCGATTACATTCACATATTAAAAATATTTGAGATTTTGGGGGCCTAAATAACTGGAGTTACACTCATATTTGAGTATACTTAACTTTGAGAGCCAAAACAGCGAAATGCAATGTTGCATCTGTTCAGCGGATAGACATAAGCTTCTTCAAACACGCCCTTTCAGCTCCCTATTTGGAAAAATTCCTCAGGGCGTGCGTGCCCCGTGGTTTAGGCCATCCACAAAAGTAGGATGCCCCTTGGAGCTCAACCTTTACTACCAAGGCGTCTCCCATATATATATAAATATTGTGCGGGGTATTTCCGTGATCCCGGAATTACATCCAGTTCGGTAAGAGTACCAACAGGGCATGCTCTGGGCCCGGCCCTACCCAGCTTGGCGACTGCGCCAGCTAGCAATTGGATCCGAATCCACCTCGGTAAGAGTACTGAGCACATTCTTTTGAGATCGGCATCTCGCATCTCGGCTGTAGTTTCCGAGCTTGCGCACTTGGCTTCGGTGACTTCTCCAATGTGGTCCACTGGCCGAGGTGAACACTGAGCGTCCAATCCCCATTATGTGATGGGACAGCTACGTTGCAGAACGTACTAACAGATATGGTGGCCGCCGAATACTGATAAGGGGTCGTCCCTATCAGGCGATCACGTCCACATTTATGTGTGGGGTTGAGGAGAGATCCGATGGGACAGTACACTCACCTACCCCCACTAAGGATCCTAGGTATGGGCCGATGGGACAAGCTCTCTCACCTACCTTCACTCAAGAAGCTTCCACCAAGTCTATTTATACTTGCATGGTAAGACCATGAGAGGTACGCAATATACAACTTACACACTATCTTGCCTGAACCTTCTTCTTCCTCACTTCACCCTACTTTAGTGACTGCACTAACTCAGACGTCGGAGTGCCTTTGGCTGATGGCAGCCCGGGGCCCTGACCTTTGTCTACCTTTCAGGTTCAGGATTTCCATTACTTCCAAACCAGATAAGTAGGATCATTAAAAGCTTCATCATCGTCTAAACCAAGTCCATAATTTTCAGGTACTTACAATTGGCGCCGTCTGTGGGAAACCTTTACAAAAACCACATTTTCATCTTGAAAAGCCATGCCTCCGAAGACTAGGAGAGGAAAGGGCGTTGGACCATCCAGGTCCATACCGCCAGAATCATTTCTGCCCCTCATGCCGCCTCCACTGGTGAAAAACCAGGCAGAGGCGACTAGGCAGACACCGTCAGTCCCTCAGCAAAGGAGGGTTGGGGGAGGACTCGGTGAAAGGAGTGTGGGAGACCCAGTCACCTAGTCAGGCTCGTTGTCGAGAGGGGCGACAGTACCCCTTCGTCATCGCGACCCTGTTCTAGAGCGTGTCCGGCCATCTCCCTCTCGGGCAGAGCATCCTCGTTAGGACGTTGTCTTGCTAGAACAACCCCATAAGGATGTTCCTCCTCAGGGAAAGCCCCAACGGGGCAAGACACCAGCATTGTCCAAGTCGCGCCAGCCTCATCACCGGGACCACATGGAGGAGGACCATGTGCGCCTCGACGACGAGGGTGACGACGACATGATTCTGGAGGAGGCCGACGAGGCACACGTCGAGGAAATTAGGGCTCAAAACCTCCTTATTCAAGAGCAAAAAGACCAGATCCTCCAGCTCCAAAGGCGGCTCGAAGTAAAGGAGAAAGTCCCCGCCGGGACCTCTCTCGTGCCTCCTGCACGGCAACGAACCCGGAAGGTTCCCGAGGCTCGGCAGGACTTGAGGCAAGTCCTGAACAATAAGAGGCGTGACCGAGCCTATGACGAAGGCTCGAGCAGCACTCACGCCAGCGCTGACCCTCGACAACAGCGCCAGAGACAGGGGGTCGACCCCGAAATGAGGGATTGGATCAATCAGCAAATAAAGCAGGCTGTGCAGTAGAATATAGAGTTTGCTGGCCTCACCCGAGGTCGGCTAGCTACCAAAGACAGTGACAATCATGGCACGTCTCCATTCTCTTGGGAGATCAGAGATCACGTCCTCCCTGAAAGGTTCAGCGTCCCGAGGTTCAACCTTTATGACAGGACCTCGGACCCCAAAGCGCACCTTCGACACTTCACCCAGAAAATGTCGGTGTGGGGCGGCGACGGTAACCTGGACTGCAAGGTCTTCTCCTCCAGTTTGGGTGACCTCCCACTTCGGTGGTTTTGCGCGCTCTCGGAGGGATCAATTTCGCGCTGGCAACAGCTCCGAAAGTCCTTCGTCGAGAAGTTCCAAGTGCACCGGGTCATCCCGAAGACAGACGCCGACCTGATGGTCATCAGAATGAGGCCGGTCGAAAATATAACTCAGTTCGCCAAGTGGTTTTGGACCATCTACAGCCAGGTCGAAGATACTAATGATGAAGTAGCCATCAAGTCCTTCCAACAGGCTCTGTTGCCAGCCAACGAGCTTCGGAAGGACTTTGTGCGGTTCCCCGTAGTCACAGTGAAAGCACTGATGGCCAGGGTGAATCAGTTCGTTGAGCAAGAAGAGGACGAGGTCCGAGCTCGGGAGAGCCATAGCCTCTGGCATGAGGATCGACCCTCCAAGAAGGACAAGAAGCTAGTCAAGAGGGAGGCGGACCGAAACAGAGAACCATCCAGCTCGGCAGCATGCTTCGTTCCTTGCTCGGGAGGTAGCGTGAAGCCAAAGTCAAGTGGTGCCTCTTACAAGGCCGTAATCTTCAAGGAGCCCATTTACAAGCTCCTCGGCAAGATCCAGACGCAACCCTTCTTCAAATGGCCCCAGCCTATGAAAGGTGATGCCTCCACCCGAGATCAGAGCAAGTTCTGTGCCTACCACAAACAGAATGGGCACAGGACCGATGACTGCCATGCCTTTAAGGCACACCTTGAAAGGCTCGTGAAGGACGGGCATCTGAAGGACCTCGTCAAAGAGGAGGGCAGGGTCAACCGCGCTCAACAATGCCAGCCCGATGATCGGGACAATGATGAGCCGGAAGGGACCATCAATGTTATCCACCTAGCTCCCACTCCTAAGGGGAGTAGCCAGGCCCGTACGGAGGCCAGGAGGGCCCAGCACGGCAAACAGGTGATGACGGCTGAGCTAGGTCCCTCAGCAAAAAAGGCAAGGAAAGAGAGACCAAATATTTGGTTCTCTGATGAAGATTTGGACGGGGTCCAGCTACCCACAACGATCCTGATGGAACGCGCTCCGAGGCGCCGTGGGGCGGCTACCGGGGTCGGCGGAACGTGGGAGTCCGTCGGGTCCGGCCCTTTCGCGCCCTGGCGGGCCTGAAGCGTGCATCAACATTTCTTTTATGTGGGTGTGCCAGATTTTCTATTTTACTTGGAATTGCAAGTGGTAATCCGGAGATCAACCTTCGCAAGTAAAAAGGAAATCAACTTCTTTCAAGTTTTCCATTGCACAAATATTTAAGAAAAGAGACATTTTCTTGGTTTGCCGTGAAAGGCGATTTTGTTTGGCATTTATAGCCGATTTTGGCGTTTATAGCCGATTTACAATTCTTATCAATAATGAAAGACAAGAGTTGTGATTTTTGTCTCTTTAGAAAAATACAAATTACAATGAAAAGCAAGAAAAGGAAGATCTAACTTTTCAGGAGATTGTGGGGGACTCGTTCAGATTGACGGTCGCAAGCCATGTATGGGCTTCGCCATCATCCATGCAGATGAGAACAGAAGATGCTCTTGATTCGCTTGGCTTGGCTATAACCTCAGATTTTTAGAGGACAAAGACCAAGAGAAGGTCCTATGTCCAATAAAAAGCTAAGTAGACGGGCTGAAAAGCCACGTCTAAGCCATTGGAGGCAGCAGGAGAAGGCAAGGACCTTGGGGGGGGGGGTGCCCCCCAAGGGACTTTTGTCACCTTGTAGTGGTGGCCGGTGCAGAACTTCAGCAGAGTTTTTCTCTCTTTTTCTTTCTCTCAGATCTCTTTCTGATCTTTTTTTTTTCTGATCTCTTTCTGATATTTTTTTCTCTGATCTCTTTCTGATCTTTTTTTCTCTGATCTCTTTCTGATCTTTTTTTCTCTGATCCCTTTCTGATCTTTTTTTCTCTGATCTCTTTCTGATCTTTTTTTCTCCGATCCCGATTTCAATGGAATGCTCTCCTATTTATAGGCTTTTGGTAGCCATTTAGGAGAGTTTATGGGCTTTAATGGCTTTAATGGGAGGAGTTACAAGATTTATTTCTTGATTTTGTAACTCATTTTTCCTTGAATCTGATTGGCCGATGGAGATTAAGGGCTTTTAATCACCTTAATTACCATAATGGGAGGAGTTTCATGGGTTAAATGCCATGAATCAATTGACTTGTAACTCCCAAATGCTTGCTTCTGATTGGGCCGTCCAAAGAAATGAATTAATGACTGCAATAAAGCTAGTCAATTAACCACATTAATTGGTCGCCGAGCAGTCGAAGAGTCGCGGGCCGTGCCGTGTCTTCTGGAATTCTTCTGGCGATGATCATCGATGGATCTTCATGCTGATCGACATCGGATGAACATGTAACTTCAGACAGTGATAGCTAAGAGCGGGCCGGTGACATCTGTCTTGTCGATTTCACGATCGGTCGGACAGAAAGTGCACTTTCTTGGTCAGCCGGTTGACGATCTTGGAGCGATCAATGATGATTTTATGCTTTTGGAGGTTGACCCGTGATTTTGACGGATGTCGGAGGATATGAGACGTCAATTTCAAGCACTAAAAATCACATTTTCAGGAAACCACAGGGGCCAAAGTGCGCGAAACGCGAAAAAAGACGGAAAAACGGGTCACCGGCGGAAAATCCGGTGACCCGGACTTCCATGGTCGCCGGCGACCATGGGCCGGCGACCATGGGCCATGGTCGCAGGGGCCTGCGACCCTGGGGGAATTTTCCCCTTCGGAGCCCGTTTTGCGGTCGTTTTGAGGTCTTTTTCATCGCCGTTTTCTTCTGTATTTTTCCTGACATTTCTTCTCATTTATTGGCTTGATTTCCCTGTAGAAAACCTGATGAGAATCCTTGCATTTTTAGAGTGCAAAGTTTCCAATTTTCCGGGAAAGCCGAAGACTTTGTCGCGTAAAGCTGCTGATTTTCTGCCAGAAGCTGAAACTTGGTCAAACGATGTCCGATTGACCTGAAATTTGACGGGGAGCCTATTGGAGTCATTTTGAGACGTTCCATGGGCTCCGTTTTGGATGTCATGGTCCCGGGTTGCTCCGCCGCCGGTAGGCTTGATTTTCTCTCGGAGCATCGAAACCTGGTCAAACGTTGTCGGAATGACCTGAAATTCGACGTGCAGCCTTTTGGAAGCATGTGAAAGCCACTCATGCACTTGGTTTGATGAGCGAAGGCTTCGGTGGTTCCCGCCGCCGGGAGGCTTGATTTTGCTGCTCGAGCATTGATGGAGGGTCAAACGTTGTCGGTTTGACTTGAAATTTGGTATGGAGCCCTTTTGAGACATGCTGGAGTCATCTGTAGGCTCTGATCGAAGTTTTGACGTCTCCGATGATGTCGCCGCCGGGAGCACCAGTTTAGCTGTCGGAGAAGCGAAGTTAGGCCAAATGATTCTGAAATGGCCCGAAACTTCATGTGTACTCTTCTCTTGGCTATCTTGAAGGATCTTACAGTTTTTGTTTGATTCTGACAAGATTTGATTTTTTGGAGAAATTGCATTGCCTATTTATGGCAGGTTGCGACTTCATGCAACTTTCTTGATTTGGAGAGGCAAAGTGACATTTTTGGTGTCAACAAATGCCCCCTCGAGGTACAGCGACGAGTTGCTTGACTTTTGTAGTCGATGTGCCTCGAAGAGATTTTTGAAGGAGAGCTTGTGTCTTGACCAAGAGTCTTTGAGCAATCTTTCCTTTGGTATAGTAGCCTTTGAGCTTCCAGGGGAATTTTATGGTAGTGAAAGGAATCACACACCATCTCGAGGCAAAGTTTTGAAGATGACATCAGGGATGTGGATTTGGGTTTCTGTTTTTGATCTTGTGACCTAACCAGCTATATATGGCAGGTTAGGGGATCGGGTTTTGGTTTTGACCTTGTGACCCAACAAGCTGTATGCGGCAAGTTGGGGGATCATGATTTGGTTTTTGGTTTTGGTCTTGTGACCTAACAAGCTGTATGTGGCAAGTTAGGGGACCAGGATTTGGTTTTTGGTCACTCTTTGGGACTGTGTGGGTCCATTGGAGTGGTTTGGATTTTTTTTTTTTTTTTTTTTTTGTGGAATGTCAATTTCAAGATTTTGGCTCAATTTGGTTTATGAGGCTGGATGGTTTGATTTTTGGAAGCTCATGGGGCTTGGAATTTTTTTTTTGTATGGTTCAATCAACTCAAAAGAGGCATGGAACCATTATTGTATGCTCTTGGCAAGAGGGATTTTTTTCCTGACTAAAAGCCCAAATTTTTTTTTTTTTTTTTTTTATTTATAGTGCCTAGGTGGTCAAACCTGGCTCATATGGGCTAGCCCATGGGACCTTAAGCTTTTTAGGATGGCTTAGATCTCATGTGGGGCCATTTTTGTAAAGAATATCTAAAGATATCTCATTTGGATAGAGAATATCTAAAAATATCTTTATGGGAGAGAATCTCTCATATTCCCTTAATTTGGGAGAGAATATCTCAAGGTATCTTTCTTTTTGGGAAAGAATCTCCAATCTCCTATTTTGTTGGAGAGAATCTTTCATTGATTGATTTTGGGAGGAAATCTCTCAAAGACATCTTTCTTTTTGGGAAAGAATCTTTCTAATTCCTTCTCTTTTGGTAAGGTTACTAATTAGTAACACTTACCTTTCTTTTTTGTTTCCTTCTTTGATTTGCTCTCTTCTATAAAAGCAAGGAGGGTAGGATCTCTTGCTCTTATTGCTTTCTTTTGCAACAATCTCAAGAGAGCTCCAAGACCAAGAGTTCTTCTTCTTCAAGGATCTTCAAGCTTTTTCCTTCTTCTTCAATGGCTTCAAGTAAGTTTTCTTTCTTTTTCTTTCAAGAAAACTCTATGTAGAGAATAGGATGGTAAAAAAAGTTTCTTTTCTTTTTTTTTTCTTTCTTTCTTTTTTTTTTCTTTTTTTTTCTTTCTATTCTTCTTCTCTTTTTTTTTTCTTTTCTTTTCCACGTGATTTCTGTTTTTTTTTTTTTGTGGGAAAGTTTCTTTTTTTTTTTTGTTCTTTTCTTTCTCCCCTTTTTTTTTTTTTGAGAAAGTTTCTTTTTTTTTTTCTTTTCTTTCTCCCTCTTTTTTTTTGAGAAAGTTTCTTTTTTTTTTTTTTTTTGCTCATCATGATAATGCGTTTTTATGCAAATCTAGATGTTTATGCATGTACTTTTTATAGATTGAGCATGATAGCATACCTGAAAATCTTTGCAAATTTGGGAATTTGGAGCTTGCAGTGATGTTGAGCCCTTCCTGATTTTGCGGAGATTTTGAGGTTTCGAAAGTTTGGAGTTTCGGAGCCCGCAGCAATGTTGAGCCCATCTTCAAACTTTCTATTTCCGTCGGGGTATTTCCTTTTTCTTTGGAATTGCCCCGGAGTCATGCCAAAATTTCGCCAGATTTTTGGTGGGACAAAGTGACCCTTTTTTTTTTTTAGCGAAATTCTATCATTTTGATGATGATCTTTTTTTTTTCTTTTCCAACCTTTGCAGGTGGTTCCTCCAGAACGAACAAGGGTAAAGAGCCTGCTACAAGCGTACCTCGTCGATCCGCCAGATCTTCTAATGTGGCCGTTCAGCAGGCCTGGGAGAAGGTCCAGTTTGTTGAGAAGAACTTGGAAGAGTGCGATTCCCTCAATCGCGATGAGATGAGACAGCGATTGATTGCTCTCAAGGATGAGGAGTTCTATAAGATCATGGTAAGCAACCGTCCTTGGGTTATGGACGATCTGAGGGTTTTACCCAAGCCTACCTTCTTCTTTGGAGATGCAGTCCCTGACGACTTGACATACCAAAGGAGATGTTTTCAGTTCTCTTACACAGCAAATGGTGAGGAGAGAACTATTTCTACCCGGTCGTCTTTTGACCGGACCATCTCGATCCTGAGCCTTTCTCCCACGTGCCCTAAGAGGGAAGATCCTCCGAGCTGGGTGAAGAGGACCAGTGTGATCAAGACCGGGGTTTTTGTTGGTGGACCCTCCGGATATGCGGAGAAGTCACCTGTCCGTATGGACATGTTGATGCCAGCCAGCGGCTACCAGGACTCTGATTATCAGTCGGTCGATTTGAGACCGGTGGGCCTTGGCGTTTTCAGCGGTGACGGCAGTACTTGGGTGAAGCCTTTTCGACTTCGTGGCCGTTTCAATGTTGACTCCGATTGGAAGTCATGGACTGACCACACCTTGCTGATTGGGGGCGCCGTTTTGAAGGAAGCCGGGATTTTTGACGCGGTCCGCGCTTTTAGGGAGACCGTGACTTTTTCCGATGATGCCTTCATGGCTATGTTGGAGTCTTTCCTCCCTCAGACCAATACCTTCGTTGTCACGAACGGTGAGATTGGTTTTTCTCTGAAGGAGTTGAGTGCTATTACTGGATTACCCATCCTTGGCAAACTCTATGAGGAGTTCATGCCGATTGACAGCGTCCTTGAGGAGCAGTCAGAGGAATTCAGGCTCCTATACTTTCAGCTCGTCGCCTTCTATGATTTTTTGAAGGAGGGCTCGAAAGTCAGATCCAGCAGTTGGAAGAGTTATGGCTCTTCATTCTTCAACTTCTTTGACAGCAAAGAGTCTCCTGATAGCATGACCCGGGAAGACAGGAAGAAGACTTTGGCCATGCAGGAAGAGTTGAAGGGTTTCTTCGCGAGCACAGATGCCCTTTATTCTGACATTGCACTGCGGAGAGATTTTGCTGTTTACCTCACTTATTGGCTAGGTGAGGCTGTGTTTGCTGGTGGAGATGGGACGCACATCAGGCCGCATTGTATTTTTCCGGCTTGTCAGATGGCGTTTCGAGAGCGGCTTGCTTTGGTGCCCGCTCTTTACTCCTACCTGTGTACCGAACTGCAGGCTGCTGCTTTCTTGGTTCGGCTTGGGCTCCCTATGAATAGGGTATTTTCAGCCCATATCTTTTATTCGTGGTTTGTATACCACTGTCCTGGCTTCCACCAGCTGGGTGCTGCACAGGATGATGATACTCTGATGATTCGATTGGCTAAGAGAAAAGCCGTATCCGAATCACTTTTGTTTGCCCGCATGAGGATCCGACGGTTCAGGGACGTCGAGATGGGGCAGTCTTCAGTGAAGCTTTCTCCGGAGTTGCGGAAGAAGGCTTTTGATTTTGGTGCCTCCCGAGACTCTACCAGAGCAGGGTCGGGAAGGCATTACTCTTTGACCAATGCAGAGAAGGAGTGGCTTTTCAGCATACGAGTCGGCACGATGGTGTACCGTAGACATCTTTTCGTCGACATCCAGCCGTATGTACCTTCTCGCTTTGCGCTTCAGTTGGGCTTCTCTCAAGGCGTTGTTGGAGCGCCTTCGAGTATGGTGAAGCGTTTTGGGGGTTTGCAGGATGGCAGAAATGCATGGGCTTTCTATAGTGCTGAAGACACTACTGCCACGATTTCTTATCCTGAGCTGTCGACTTTCCGAACTGCCGGCTTCACGAAGTGGTTCGCGGAGAGCTTTTTGGCATATCGGGGGCTTTCCAAGAAGGAGCTTGATGTAAAGCTGTCTTCTGGAAAAGGCATTGGGAAGTCGGATGGCGTCCGGCGAGAGGAAGTTTGGGCCTTCCTTTCTGGAGAGAAGCACAAGATAGGCTTTCTCGGTGACCAGGGCGTCATTGGTTCTGAAGCTGTTCGGGAAGTACCTGATGAGGCTTTGGAGCAGCTAGAACAGGAGGAAGCTGAGCTCGACGCTTGGATGCAAGCGGCACAGAGACGAGCTTCCGTGGAGTCTACTGGCGAAAGCAGACCATCCAGTGAGGAGTCAAGTGAGAAACCTGACTCTGATAGTGGGGCGGGTTCTTCTAGGAAGCGAACCCGTAGAGGTAAGAAGAGGAGGAGTCATCATCGCAGCGAGGGGCCACATGAGGACTCTCCTGACATGGAAATCCCTCTTACCATCAACGAGGAGGTGCCAAAGGCTGTCGACGAGCCTCCAGAGAAGAGGAGTCGTGGGGAAGAGACCATTGGTGAAGGTATGATTCTTCCTTTTTCTTTTTCTACTTCTTTCATGGGGCTTTCCATGTTCTGATTTGTTTTCTCACCCTGCTGCTGCTTTTTTTTTTTTAGCAGAGGATGAAGACTTGCCGATGCCTGAGGTTCCGACCGATGAGGCGGTGATGGAGCCGGTTATGGCATCTGAAGAAGAACCGAGGGACTCTGGAATGACTCCGGAATCTCCAATTGGTATAACTTCTTTCGCTTTCTCTTTTTTTTTTTGCCTGCGACTTGATTTGCTAACATTTTTTTCTTGTCAGCTGACTTGCCACAAGATTCCGATGACTTTGAACCATCAATGGACGCAAATGTCGATGATGCTTCTGATGAGTTCATGGAGGAAGAGAGTGTTCCGCCAGTCGTCGAAGAAGGTACTTTGTAGTGATGACCCTGATGATTTTTTTTTGAACAGGATCATATTCATACCTTTTTGTGTTTCATTTGCAGGTTTTGAAGTGACAGAAGAGAGTCCATCGCTTTCTTCAGAACCAGAGCAAGGGATGCCAGAGGTCGATCCGGAGGTAGAGACCAGTTCAGACATGATTGAGGAGATGCCTCGTGTTGAGATTCCCTCTCCAGTGGCTCCAAGTGAAAAGAGTTCTTTTGTTACTCTTCCAATGGGACATGACATGAGCAGCCGATCAGCGGAGAAGGTTGAATCTTCATCCAGTTCGTCTCTTCAATTTGCGAAGAAGGTGCTGGCTCGGGTTTTGAGTTCTTGGGTCAAGACTCTCCTTTCTGGACACTTGGAGGCAGGATTTGGCATGATCCCACATGTACAGGAGATTCTGACCGACACCGAAGAGGTTGGTCTGGATGTCACAGGTGCCAGGGCGATCGTTGATAGGATCATTGCACTGGGTGACAAGTGGTTTGAGACCATGGGTTTCCCTGACGACCAATTCTTCAAGGAGATGTTCTTGGACCCTGCTGATAAGGCTAAGTCTGACCTGAATGAGGCTACACAAAGCAAGAAGCAGCTAGTTCGGGAGAAGAACAAGGAAGAGCTAGCCATCATCGGATTGAGGCATGACCTTAACGTCCTTGATAGGGAAGTTGAGGAGGCCAGGAAACGTCTTGAGCATTTGAAGGCACAAGTCGATGCGAAGTGGGCTGCTATAACAGAGGCTCGTGACAGGGAGAGTACTCTGATTCGCAGGGTTGCAGATGCCGGTCAAGTTCTCGAGAGGAGGACTCTAGAAAACGAACGATGGCAAACTGCTGGGGAAGAGCTTCCCGGTGTAAAAGAAGGGTTACGGCATTCGCCAGCATCTCATGGCAAGTTCCTGAAGAAGCGTGCCTTGGAAACTCTGACGGCTGAGGCCAAAAGTTTGCTTGAGGAGCTGAAGCTTTGGCTGGAGACCATTTTTGGCTGAGCTCCTGATTTTTTATAGCAGAAACCATTCTTCTTTTTTTTGGTACCACATGTATTTTTTTGGTACTCTTTTTTTTGTAGTGCTTGTGAACACTTTCTTTTTTTTTGGTACCACATGTATTTTTTTTGGTACTTTTCTTTTTTTTTTTTGTAGTGCTTGTGAACACTTTCTATTTTTTTTTTTTTGCTTTGGTACCACATGTATTTTTTTGGTACCTTTTTTTTTGTTGTTCCCTACGCTTACTCAAATCTTTTTGTGATGAAAGCAATTGCTAAATGGGATTTGATCAAAAGCTTTGTCATTTTGTGAAAATCTTTTGTCAAATGGTTATTTTGGTAGGGGAAACGAATTTGGCATGGAAGCCGGTGTTTTTGTGGCATTTACAGCCAGTTTGGTGGCATTGATAGCCAATTTGTGGCATTTATAGCCGGTTTTGTGGCATTGATAGCCAATTTGTGGCATTTATAGCCGGTTTTGACATGAGAGTCAGGTCTTTTTTTTTTTGTGTGTGGCATTTGTAGCCGAGTTTTTTTGAAAACCGAGTTTTGTTTTATTGGCATGAAAGCCGATTTTGGCGTTTATAGCCGGAAATTTTTGTTTTGGCATTTATAGCCGGATTTTGGCATTTATAGCCGAGTTTTGGTTTTCAAAATGCAGGTATCGACTAAATGTCGCCTCCCCGCTGAATGGTCTTGCAAGTATCGATGGAATGTCGCTTCCTTGCTCATTCGGTTTTGCGAGTATTGATGGAATGTCACTTCCTCGCGGGTTAGGTTTTGCAAGTATCGATGGAATGTCGCTTCCTCGCGAATTGGGGTGCAAATATCGACTAAGCGTCGCTTCCCTGCTTTTCCCAAGACTTTTGGTTTTGCGGGTACTGACTTGATGTCGTTTCTCCGCGATTTTTGAAATTTGAGGTTTTCTCGAACCATTTGTAATTTTGGGTTGTGGATAGCAACTGGTATGTTGCATCTCCACGATTTTGAAATTGGGTTGTGGATATCAACTGGTTTGTTGCTTCTCCACGATTTTAGGTTTTCTCGAACCTTTGAAATTTGGGTTGTGGATATCAACTGAAATGTTGTGTCTCCACGATTTTTGAAATTGGGTTGTGGATATCAACTGGTTTGCTGCTTCTCCACGATTTTAGGTTTTCTCGAACCTTTGAAATTTGGGTTGTGGATATCAACTGGTTTGTTGCTTCTCCACGATTTTTTGTTTTGCAAGTATCGACGAAATGTCGCTTCCCTACGATTTTGGGTGCAAGTATCGATGGAATGTCGCATCCTTGTTTTTTTTCAAAATTTTTTGTTTTGCGGGTACTGACTTTGATGTCATTTCCCCACGATTTTTGAAAAACCATTTTTTTTTTGTTTAAAGACACGAGGGTCGTAAATTTTGACCTAGAACCATTTGGCGGTAAAAGGTAAGGTGGACTAGGGTGGAAATCCCTGAATCCGGATTTTTGTTTCAAACCATGAATTTTGGTTCAAGGATCGAAAGCTTTGGTCAAGTCAGGGAGAGGCTCCTGAACTTGGATTTTTTTTTTTTTGAACAATGAAACGATGAAAGTAAGCATTGTTTTTGAATCTCTAGAAATTTTGACATTTGATATGAAAATTCTAAAGAGAGTGGGTTTGACGAGCGAGTACCTGAGAATAGGTTTTGGCCATACAGGCATTGCTCTTACCCAGTTGGGTAAGTCTTCAAGGGTAGTACCGCTTCAAGAACTTGCCGTTGATAGGCAGCATACATCTGTCGCCTTCCATGTTTAGGAGGGCATATGCGCCGTTGGAGAAGACCTTGTCGATGACGTAGGGTCCCTCCCATTTTGGTTCAAATTTGCCTTTGGATTTGTGTGCGAAGACCATTGGTCTTTTTACCGCAAGAACCAAGTCACCCTTTTTGTAGGCGCGTTGCCGGACCCTTTTGTCAAAAGATCCTGCCATGCGTGCTTGGTAAAGTTCAATGCTTTGTCGAGCTTCGAGCCGTCTCTCGTCGAGATTGTCCAGCTCATGGAGTCGCAATTTGACATTGCTTTCTTGAGTCATGTCATTTTGTAGAGATACCATCAGAGAAGGAATTTGTACCTCTAGGGGCACGACAGCTTCGCATCCATAGACCAAGGAGAATGGTGTGCTATGGGTTGGTCCTCGAACGGTGGTTCAATAGGCCCACAAAGCTTCAGACAGTTTATCGCTCCAGTCTCTTTTGTGACTAGAGACCATTTTCTTGAGGATTTTGTAGAGTGTCTTGTTGAAGGCTTCTGCTAATCCGTTTGCTGCCGGATTGTATGGAGTCGAAGGACAGCTTTGAATTTTGTATTTGTCGCAAAACCTGTAGAATCGATGATCCCGGAATTGTGGTCCGTTATCATGGACGAATCTCTTGGGTATGCCGAAACGACAAATGATGTTGGTGCGTAGGAATTGAAGAACTGATGAGGTCTTCATTTCGTTGAACGCAAATGCTTCTGACCACTTGGAGAAATAATCCGTAGCGGCGAAGATGAAGCGATGACCTTTGCTTGAAGGGGGAGAGATAGGACCTATGATGTCCATGCCCCATGCTTCAAAAGGCCATGAGATTGCTATAGGATGCAGCCATTCCGGAGGCATGTGAATGTAATCTCCGTGAACTTGGCATAGCTGGCAGCGTTTGGCAAATTGCATTGCATCAGCAACCATGGTAGGCCAATAGTAACCTAACCTTTTTATCTGATCATAGAGCTAGGACCTGCCTGATGGGCTCCACAAAGACCAGCATGAACTTCTTTGAGTGTTTCTTCAGCTTCTTGTTGTGACAAGCAGCGTAGGAGTACTCCATTGAAGGATTTCCTGTAAAGGATCTTTGAAGGGATATCCAAATGAAAGTTTGGGGCTCGCCTTTGAATGCTTACCCGTTCTTTTGGATCTTCAGGTAGGATTCCAAACATAGTGTAATCAATGAACGGATCCCTCCAGTCGCCGATTGAAGGTTGAAGGATAGAGATCCGACTTCCAACCACTTGGTGGCATTCAGCAACTGCTTGGTGTGTGTTAAGAGGAGGGAGGATCCTTCTCTCGCACACTGTAATTTGCATGTTTTCCCCTTCCTGGATCGCCATTGATGCGGCAAGTCCGGCCAGGGCATCTGCACGGATATTTTCACCTCTACGAATGTGGGTGATGTTGCAGATGTCAAACTTTTGCAGAAGCGATTGTGCCTTGTTGTAATAAGGCAGCAGATCAGGCTTCCTGACTTCATATTTCTGATTCATCTGGTTGACGATCAGTTGAGAGTCTCCAAAGACTTCCAGCATAGTGATACCGGATTCGATGGCGAGTTCCAATCCTAGGATCAGAGCTTGGTATTCAGCTGCATTGTTTGTGCATGGTTCCAGTAGCGAGAAAGCGTGTGGAATCATGCATTTGTCGGGGCTAACAAAGAGGATGCCAACTCCCGAGATCAGCTTTCTGTTTTCATTTGTCCTGGTTGCACCGTCAAAGTACATGTCCCAGGAGGCATTTGGTGAGGAAGTCTCCACGTTGTAGACAGGTTCGTCTGGGAGATCATCTCTGAGTGGTGAATCTTTAGGCAATGGATGCTCTGCGAGGAAATCTGCTAGAGCTTGGCCTTTGATTGCTTTTTGTGGCACATACCTAATATCAAATTGTGACAAGAGGATGGACCATTTTGCCAGTCGGGCATTGAGAGAACCGGCCTTCGTGACAAGGACCTTCAAGAGGTTGATCCTCGAGACCAGGTAGACTGTGTTGGAAAGCAAGTAGTGACGTAGCTTTTGTACGGCGAACATCACTGCAAGGCATTCTTTTTCGACTGGAGAGTAGCGATGCTCTGCACCTACTAGCATGCGGCTGAGGTAGTATAGAGCAG
Source organism: Umbellularia californica (assembly GCA_028538565.1). NCBI lineage: Eukaryota > Viridiplantae > Streptophyta > Magnoliopsida > Laurales > Lauraceae > Umbellularia > Umbellularia californica. Next base: position 20,276,511 of record JAPQWN010000005.1, on the reverse strand, counting down.
CTTCTTTTCCCTCACCATTCTCTTGTGCAAGCAGAGCGCCTACAGAATGATCAAGAGCTCTTGTGTACAAGATGAATGGTTTTCCAGTGGCAGGGGCAGCTAACACTGGAGGTTTGGTCAGGTATGACTTGATATCTTGAAATGCGGCTTCGCAGTCGGCATCCCAGACAAAGTCTACACCTTTTTTCATCAATCGAGAGAATGGACGGCATTTCCCCGAAAGATTGGAGATGAACCGTCTGATGTAGGCCAATCTCCCTTGAAGCCCTTTTAGTTTCCTTAGGGTTCTTGGAGAGGGCATTTCTAGAATAGCCTTGACTTTTATGGGGTCAAGTTCTATTCCAGCTTTCCGAACAAGGAATCCGAGAAACTTACCCGACGAGACGCCGAAGAAGCATTTTAGAGGATTCATCCGCAGTTTGTGTTTGCGAAGTCGGAGGAAGACTTCCCGAAGATCTTTGAGATGGTCTTCTTTTCTTCTGCTTTTGACGGCGAGGTCATCAACGTAACATTCGACCGTCTTGTGCTGCATATCTTGGAATATTTTCATCATAGCCCTCTGATATGTGGCACCAGCATTTTTTCAGACCAAATGGCATGACAGTGTAGCAATACACGCCAAACGGAGTCCGAAATGAAGTGTGTTTTTCATCCTCGGGATGCATCTTTATCTGATTGTAACCAGAGAAGCCATCCATGAATGTCATTCGCTCGAATCCGCAGGTATTGTCAATCATCACCTTCGGTATGGGGAGCGGGAATTCATCTTTAGGGCAAGCGCCATTCAAGTTTCTATAGTCAATACAGACTCTGATCTGCCCAGTTTTCTTTGTCACGGGGACAATATTGGCCAACCACTCTGGATGTTGTTCCTCACGGATGAAGCCGACACTTTTGAGCTTTTGAACTTCTTGTTCAATTTTATCCATCACATCTGGACGGAATCTTCTTTGGCCTTGTTTGACAGGCTTGACGTCTTCTTGAAGATTGAGTTTGTGGACTGCTACTTTGGGGTCTAAACCAGGCATTTCAGCATAGGACCATGCAAAGCAATCAACGAACTCACGAAGAAAAGCGATATACTCGGGTAACTCATCATCCTTTATATTCTTGCTTATGAATACAGGACGTGGGTTATCAGGTGTTCCCAAGTTTATCTTTTGAACAGGATCTTCTGTCGGAAGGTTCGAAGGTGGTTCCTCCACAATATTTTCGGAGGCTTCCAACTCAACGAAACCTTCTGGAGTTTCAACTGCATTACCAGACCAAGGCTCTGTTCCTTTCCATGGATTTCCTTGATTGGTGATCTCCTCCAGGCTTGCTATGAGATAGTCCCAATCGCCTGTTGAGTCTGGTATTTCTTTTGGAGACGAGGGTTCTTCTGGGTCAGGATGCCACAAGTCTGTATTATCGGACGATTCCTCTTTATCATCAGAGAAATCATACCAATTGGATGAGCTTCCTGGATCTTTGTCAGGTAACTCTTTAAAGAGATTTCCAGGGAGATCGATGTCTTCATGGACTTGAGATGTTGAGGCTTGGTCGGTAAAACGACTTTTAAGCTTTTGTGTCAACTGTCTCAGAGGAGTGTCGGGATCATACCCTAACCCATATGAAGACTTTTCTACATGACCGTAGAGTCTCCAATCTTCCAGCTGGCTTTTGGTCAAGGCGGGCTCCAATGGCGTGAGAATACCGCGTCTTTCTCCCAAACCGACTGGGTTTTGAGCGTCATAGCCAATTTTCTTCATAATTGCTTGTGCCACAGGACTATATAGAGATAGCTGAGGCATACCTTCATTTTGGAAAGGTTCCAGCATGGAATTTGATGAAGAAGCGTCCGATCTATGGAAGAAGATCGGCCTTTGCTTTGGTGATGTTGTCGGAACAACAAAGGTAGCAGACGTAGGATCTTCTACGTCAGCAGGTGTCTCCATCGGAGTGAGAGCAGGCTGAACTTGCTGAGTGTCAGCTTGGCTTGACGATGCATCGTCTTCTGGCTCTGAGTCCGAGTCTGTGTCTTGCATGATAGACACGAGAGAAACAACAAATTTGCCCCCAGACTTTTGTTTCGCCTTCTTCACTTTAGTCGTGATGACCAAAGGTTTTGAAGATTTGAGGGAGATGACGAAGGGAGATTGACTACTCTCTTCTAATTTGCCGGAGGGGTTGTTTTCTTCCGGTGATTTTTGAGGAGCCTTGCCTTTATCTTTCTGGAGATTTTCAGCAGGGGGTGCTATTTCCTCTTCTTCTTTTTCTCCTTCATACATCTGGGAGTCTGCGAAGTGGACTTCTTTACCTTTGAAGGGTTTTCTGTCTGCAAAGACACGATGTACCATGCCGTCGTCGCCGACGAACTTGATGCATTGATGTAGAGTTGAAGGGACAACATCGTTCTCGTGTATCCAAGGACGTCCGAGAAGGATGTTGTAGCATGAGGGGGTTTTTATTGCATACACAGTGACCTCAGAGATAAGATCACCGATTTGCAATTTGAACCTGATTTTGCCGATAGGCCTTTGAGCGCTCCCATCGTATCCAAAGATAGATACAGATGTGTGGCTTAGCTTCCTGGGTGGGATGCCCAACTCTTCAAGAGTCGAAGTGGAGATAAGGTTGAGTGCAGAACCTGGGTCGATCTGAACTCTATGTATCGGCATTTCTTTGATGTACCCTGTGAAGTACAGGGGTCGGTTGTGCCTTGCTTCGCCAAGTAGGAGGTCTTCCTTAGTGAAGGCGATGGTTGCACTGGCTGCCTTTTGAACCGAGAGGCATTGGATGCATGATCCCTCAGTTTTCTTTTCTCCCTTTGAGGAAGTTTCAGAGTTTTTGACCCGGTAGTCCATTTCAATTTGGAGGACTTGCGGGGCATGTTTGTCGACATCCTCATTCAGTTTTTGTAATTCTGAGATGAGATTATCACGAGTGCGTGGAGACATTCGTAATAAGTCTAGGATGTGAAGACGTGCAGGTATGTGTTTGAAGTGCTCAACCAAGTCATACTTGAAAGCCTCCTTAGGGCCTGCATGTTCATCATCGTTGCCACTGGGGGCGCTTACAACATCTTTTCCCTAAGGATTTACATAAGTAAAGGAAGATTGGTTGTAATTTTTGTGGTAGTCCCGGCCCAAACGGGTGCCTCTACCAACTTCGAGAGCTTCTTGAGAAGGATCTTTGTTTGGAAGATTGTCTTCAGGATCAAGAGGCTGTCGTTTTTCATCTACTGGGGATGTATTTGCAGCAGAGTTGCCATCCTCAGTGATTGTGTTGCACGGAGCATTTTCCGGGAGCAAGTCCTGAACAGCATCCAGCAGCTTTTCTTCTTCGTTGACCCATCCATCACCCCAAGTTGGGTTTTCTTCATGATGATGAGTCGGGAAGAATGTGTATCCTGAAGTCACAGTCTCAGGAGAAGAAACCTGAGAGGGTGCCATCTCTGTGAAAGTCACGTGAGACGAGGTAGCTCCAGAGGATACATTGCTAGGCGTCGTCGGAGTGTAGGTAATCTCATCAGACGACGCTTCAGAAGAGCTATAGTCCTGATATATTACATTACAGGAAGCTCTGATAGGAGATGTTGCCTGCTCGGAGTCAGACTCATCCTCGGATGTAAGAGGATCATCAATCCAGCAATGTTCTCCATTTTCAGGAGTTGAGGGAGGAGGTACCTGATGGGCTTCAGGGACTTCCGGCTCTGGATTGTGAGGAATCTCGTTGACGCGGTCTTGCTCTTGTTCTAGAGCGAGACGCTGCAAGATCCTTGCATATTCTTCAAGATCAGGCATGGGAGCCAGATCCTCTTCTTCGTCTTCTCCGTGTGGCTCAACATAGTTGATTTCCACTGGAGCAATGACAGGTGCTGGGTTAACAGCATCTTCTTGTGCAGCCTCTTGGTCTTCTTCATCTTCAGACCAGGATCCTTGTGGTTGCAAGGGGTTATACCAGATTACTGGCATAAGGTGAGTTTCAGGAACCCATTCTTCATCGGAGAGATATTCTCCTGTTTCAAGAGATTCCTCCCACTCATCTGTAGTTGGGCTCGAATCCATCGTCGGTGTCGCTGGACTCGTATCCATTAATGGAGAATCCAACTACCGAGTTGCAAGAGTATGATGCCCCCTGCATGGCTTCTTTTTTGAATTGAGGTGGCATGAAATCACTGAGAGTGAAGTTTCTTACTGCCTTTGAAGTCTCTGGAAGGGACGTTTCTGCTGCCCCGAGTGAAGTGGTAGAGGAGGCCTCTGCCTTTTCATGGACTTCTTGTTTTGGCTGGGTCTTCTCTTGCCGTTTGAGCTTGAGGAGATGTTTCTTGGCTTGCCTTCGCTGCTGAGCGGTCGGCTTTGTTTTGACGATCTCCCAATTTTCATCTTCCAGGAGATCGGGATGTACCCATATGGGTTGTCCGTCTGGTGTCGGGCAAGGAACCAACACTTCGGACGTTTGAATTCTATTTATCACCTTGAAGGAAGTAGTGATCTTCTTCCTCGGTGATTTTGGTGTTTGTCCACATGACACCATGTTGACGGAGGCAGTCCCATAGTTTTTGTGAAAGGTGATGACTCCGTTTTTCCACATCTCGTTTATCTTCTCTCTCACAACAAAGCATTGATTGAGAGGATGCGAGACCATCTGGTGGTATGGACAGTACCGCGGATCATTGGTTTTGCCAATGTCTCCAGGTCTTTTGGGCTCTGGCAAAATGAGTTTGCCATTTGCTAGGAGAGCCTCAAAGATTTCTTCGACGTCTTCATCGAACGGATATTTCTTTTCTACTCGCTCTTTGAAGGCATCAGAGAGTTCAGGTCTCTTACCTGCAGCTCTGTTTTCAGCTTTCTTTGGTTGTTGAGGAGCTGACTTGGTTTGCACATTAAGGACCTCTTTCTTCTTTGGTTTAGAGGTTGCAATGGCGGTTGGCTCTTTTCTTGATGACTTCTGACTGTTGAGGTCTTTGATCACCATTTCAGCTTCCATAGAAGCTTCCAGGAGTTCTCCCAGGTTTTTTGATTTGTTGCCGATGATCATGGAGCGTATTTTTGCTCTCATATTGTTACGGCAGATGTCGACTAGCGACGCTTGTGGCAGTACATCTGAGCATTTGTACGCCATTGCTTTCCACTTGTGAATGAAGTCATAAGTTGACTCATTCTCTCCCTGTTTTAGGCTGCAGAGCTGAGCCATAGTAACAGGATGATCCTCACCTTGGAAGTGGGTCAGGAAGCGTGTCTCCAGCATGGCCCAGTTCTGAATGGAGTTCTCCGGCAGAGTGGAGTACCAATCGAAGGCCGTACCTTTTAGGGTACTTGCAAAGAGGCGAATCTTGAGTGCATCTTGATCCGCGATAGCTCCCGTCAAGATCTTGAAGTGGATGACGTGCTGTCTGGCCGATCCTTTCCCCGTATATGTTTGGAGAGTAGGATGTTTGAATTTTGTGGGGAACGGGACCGAGTCCATCCATAAAGGATATGGTGGCTTGATCCCATGCTCTTTGAGTATATCCTCTTCTTTTGCTTTGGCGAGGATACTGTCTACGTCCTTTTTGGTAAGGGCGCGTGACTCATTTTCTTCTCCATTTTCCTCGTTATTGCCATGATTCGGAGGAGGCTCATTGTTCACCTGATTTTGGACGACAAGGAGAAGGTTTTCCATCAGAGTTTCAATCCTCTGCTGGCCTTGTTCCAACTACTGAATGCATGTGAGCGCATCATCTCGAGGTGGATTCTGAGGTGGCGGCTCAGAACTTGTAGCCAAGACGTTCATCCCTCGGGATTCGAACGAAGAAATCGTCCTGGTGACCGAACTGGGGCTCATTCTTTTTGATGAAGAGCTTGATGAAGGATTACTCTCCCGTCCTTGGCTGGAAGGGGCAGGAGATTCTTCGGGATGTCTTTGTGTCCTGGTGATGCTACGGGTCACCGGACGTCGGACATGGATTTTTGATGCTGACCTTTGGCGTCTTCTTGTTTTTCCAACCATATGGACGGCAGCAACTTGGTCGGGTCTTTCTTTTTCGACCCATTTGCGGGAGACTTGAAGTGTAGGAGGCTGGGTCCGTTGCTTCTCTAGTCTCTTTTGTCGATATGAAGCACGACGGCGTGCTCGACGAGCGATTTGAGCTTCAGTCAGCTCTGGCTGGGCTCTGACGATGAAGGATGTGCTCCCTCGGGCGCAGCAGCCGAGCCTGTCTTCTTTGTAGCTAGGCAAGGACAGGATCCGGACCCGGTCCTTTGCCTGTTGCAGCGAAGCTTTGAACCTTTCGAGTTCGGCCCCTGTAGAGATGAAGGGTCGAACTGAAGGAGTGTAGGCATTAGCAGGTGCTTGGAGAGGCCTGGTGATGCGTGATCTGATTCTGGGCTTGTGGGAGCAAGCCGGTTCATGCTGGGTCGACTTGGGAGTCAGGTTGGAGATGGGTCTCTCCTCTTTCATGTAAGCAAGAGGGTAGAACTGGTTCTCCTTGAGTGGGGCCAGGTATGCTGGCTTGGTGGAGGTTTGAGACCTCCTTTGTTTTGGGGAAGGTCTTGGAGACCAAGTCTTGGGATAGACCTGGTTGTTTGTGGGTCGAGGCTTCGCGGGGGTGCCGCGGGCTTCGGGCTTTTGGGCGCTCGCCTTTGGTGTCACGGGAGTGACACGTTGAGAGGCGATCTTCTGCTTTTTAGCAGGCGCAGCTTGTTCTTCGGGAAGTGGGAATGGTCCCAGCGTCCCAAAGAAGATAGTCCGGGGAGTCGAGGTCGACCCGGAGTTCAGAGAGTTGCCGAGGGAGTTAACGCTTCGACAACTGACAGGGCGCTTATGAGTGCGATCGGTTTGCTTCTGTTGAAGCATGAGTTGGTGCTTGTTCTCATCGAAGATAATGGTTAAGGCTGCCATTGTTAGTTTCGAAAAAGTTCTGAAACAAGACCACATCCATTAGTAATCACAAGAATATAATGATCATAAATGGGAATTTCTATGGTTGTCTTTTCAAATCGCTCAAGGGATATGACCCAAGCGACATGAAGAAGGCAAAAAGCCATAGATGGTACAATTGTTCTGACAGCAAGTATGGTGAGCCCAGAATGAGCGTTCCAGTGACTGCTAGAAGCAATTGTAAACCTAAATTCGACTTATCGAGAAACAGGGCTTGCTCGAGATAAGAAGAATATAAGGTAGGAGTTACAAATGTGCCGGTCACAGATACAGTAGACCCTGAAAGGGCGTACCAGTATTGCTAGGCACAAATGTTGGAGATCGCATCCATGAGATGGGATTCTTTGTTTTGAAATGTCAGAAATGGATTCGTCAAAGAGAGCAGGTGGCATTCCGATTCAAATACGGGCTCAACGATTTCCGCGAGCGCCAGTACTCAGAAGGGAAGAGACCACAATTTCTCGAATCTGAATCCAAAAGTGACGAGTTTTTGGAGATTTTTTTTTTGAAATGATTTTTTTTTATTTTATTATTTTTATTTTTTTATTATATATATTTTTTTAAAAAAAAATATATTTTTATTTATTTTTTTATTTTATTTTTTTTTTGAAAATTTTTGTTTTTTTTTTTTTTAAGATTTGTTTTTTGAAAATTTTTTTTTATTTTTTTTTTAATTTTTTAAGATTTAAAGACGAGAGAGTACACATAGGCCTCCTAACCCGGTCTTATGAAACCTCAATTGATAGAATTGCCCCCAGGTAAGGGTAGGATTACTTAATGAACCCGTTTGGAGGACCCTTGCCTAGAACAGTCAAGCTGTCTCCACACTCTGGACAAGGCTTTTCTTGAATCAATCGTGATCAAAGAACGCAATTGGTTTAACCTTAGTGGTCTATGTCTTTTTTTTTTTTATAAAAATCCCAAATAGACTCATCGAAGAGAAACGATGGCCCAAAACCTTAGTCGAACGGGCTCAACATTTCTGCAAGCACCAAAGAACGATAGGATAGGATCAAAGTTTCTCAATTTTGAATCCAAACTAAGAAAGATGATTTTTTTATTTATTTATTTTTTTTTTGAAATCTCTAATGAACTCATCGAAGAGAAACGATGGTCCAAAACCTTAGTCGAACGGGCTCAACATTTCTGCAAGCACCAAAGAACGATAGGATAGGATCAAGGTTTCTCAATTTTGAATTCAAACTAAGAAAACTGATTTTATTTTTATTTTTTTTTTATTTTTTTTTTGAAATCTCTAATGAACTCATCGAAGAGAAACGATGGCCCAAAACCTTAGTCGAACGGGCTCAACATTTCTGCAAGCACCAAAGAACGATAGGATAGGATCAAAGTTTCTCAATTTTGAATCCAAACTAAGAAAGCTGATTTTTTTATTTTGATTTTTTTTTTTGCAAAGAGAAAGAGTGGAAACAAACTTAAAGAAGTAGAAATTTCCAAAAAATCCCATCTCATTTTTTTTTAGGATGCAAAATCCAATATAGGCCACCAGCTAGAAAGTAGCCAAGGAATCTGGAGAAGAAGTATAAGCATAGAGCAAAAATATGGTATGCAAATATTTCATTTCCAAGCACCGTGTTCTCAAATGAACGAGTCCCACCGGGTGTGCCAGCTTGATGGAACGCGCTCCGAGGCGCCGTGGGGCGGCTACCGGGGTCGGCGGAACGTGGGAGTCCGTCGGGTCCGGCCCTTTCGCGCCCTGGCGGGCCTGAAGCGTGCATCAACATTTCTTTTATGTGGGTGTGCCAGATTTTCTATTTTACTTGGAATTGCAAGTGGTAATCCGGAGATCAACCTTCGCAAGTAAAAAGGAAATCAACTTCTTTCAAGTTTTCCATTGCACAAATATTTAAGAAAAGAGACATTTTCTTGGTTTGCCGTGAAAGGCGATTTTGTTTGGCATTTATAGCCGATTTTGGCGTTTATAGCCGATTTACAATTCTTATCAATAATGAAAGACAAGAGTTGTGATTTTTGTCTCTTTAGAAAAATACAAATTACAATGAAAAGCAAGAAAAGGAAGATCTAACTTTTCAGGAGATTGTGGGGGACTCGTTCAGATTGACGGTCGCAAGCCATGTATGGGCTTCGCCATCATCCATGCAGATGAGAACAGAAGATGCTCTTGATTCGCTTGGCTTGGCTATAACCTCAGATTTTTAGAGGACAAAGACCAAGAGAAGGTCCTATGTCCAATAAAAAGCTAAGTAGACGGGCTGAAAAGCCACGTCTAAGCCATTGGAGGCAGCAGGAGAAGGCAAGGACCTTGGGGGGGGGGGTGCCCCCCAAGGGACTTTTGTCACCTTGTAGTGGTGGCCGGTGCAGAACTTCAGCAGAGTTTTTCTCTCTTTTTCTTTCTCTCAGATCTCTTTCTGATCTTTTTTTTTTCTGATCTCTTTCTGATATTTTTTTCTCTGATCTCTTTCTGATCTTTTTTTCTCTGATCTCTTTCTGATCTTTTTTTCTCTGATCCCTTTCTGATCTTTTTTTCTCTGATCTCTTTCTGATCTTTTTTTCTCCGATCCCGATTTCAATGGAATGCTCTCCTATTTATAGGCTTTTGGTAGCCATTTAGGAGAGTTTATGGGCTTTAATGGCTTTAATGGGAGGAGTTACAAGATTTATTTCTTGATTTTGTAACTCCTTTTTCCTTGAATCTGATTGGCCGATGGAGATTAAGGGCTTTTAATCACCTTAATTACCATAATGGGAGGAGTTTCATGGGTTAAATGCCATGAATCAATTGACTTGTAACTCCCAAATGCTTGCTTCTGATTGGGCCGTCCAAAGAAATGAATTAATGACTGCAATAAAGCTAGTCAATTAACCACATTAATTGGTCGCCGAGCAGTCGAAGAGTCGCGGGCCGTGCCGTGTCTTCTGGAATTCTTCTGGCGATGATCATCGATGGATCTTCATGCTGATCGACATCGGATGAACATGTAACTTCAGACAGTGATAGCTAAGAGCGGGCCGGTGACATCTGTCTTGTCGATTTCACGATCGGTCGGACAGAAAGTGCACTTTCTTGGTCAGCCGGTTGACGATCTTGGAGCGATCAATGATGATTTTATGCTTTTGGAGGTTGACCCGTGATTTTGACGGATGTCGGAGGATATGAGTCAATTTCAAGCACTAAAAATCACATTTTCAGGAAACCACAGGGGCCAAAGTGCGCGAAACGCGAAAAAAGACGGAAAAACGGGTCACCGGCGGAAAATCCGGTGACCCGGACTTCCATGGTCGCAGGGGCCTGCGACCCTGGGGGAATTTTCCCCTTCGGAGCCCGTTTTGCGGTCGTTTTGAGGTCTTTTTCGTCGCCGTTTTCTTCTGTATTTTTCCTGACATTTCTTCTCATTTATTGGCTTGATTTCCCTGTAGAAAACCTGATGAGAATCCTTGTATTTTTAGAGTGCAAAGTTTCCAATTTTCCGGGAAAGCCGAAGACTTTGTCGCGTAAAGCTGCTGATTTTCCGCCAGAAGCTGAAACTTGGTCAAACGATGTCCGATTGACCTGAAATTTGACGGGGAGCCTATTGGAGTCATTTTGAGACGTTCCATGGGCTCCGTTTTGGATGTCATGGTCCCGGGTTGCTCCGCCGCCGGTAGGCTTGATTTTCTCTCGGAGCATCGAAACCTGGTCAAACGTTGTCGGAATGACCTGAAATTCGACGTGCAGCCTTTTGGAAGCATGTGAAAGCCACTCATGCACTTGGTTTGATGAGCGAAGGCTTCGGTGGTTCCCGCCGCCGGGAGGCTTGATTTTGCTGCTCGAGCATTGATGGAGGGTCAAACGTTGTCGGTTTGACTTGAAATTTGGCATGGAGCCCTTTTGAGACATGCTGGAGTCATCTGTAGGCTCTGATCGAAGTTTTGACGTCTCCGATGATGTCGCCGCCGGGAGCACCATTTTAGCTGTCGGAGAAGCGAAGTTAGGCCAAATGATTCTGAAATGGCCCGAAACTTCATGTGTACTCTTCTCTTGGCTATCTTGAAGGATCTTGCAGTTTTTGTTTGATTCTGACAAGATTTGATTTTTTGGAGAAATTGCATTACCTATTTATGGCAGGTTGCGACTTCATGCAGCTTTCTTGATTTGGAGAGGCAAAGTGACATTTTTGGTGTCAACAGATCCTCTGCTCCTGACTCTGAGGCTGGGGAACTTCAAGGTCAAAAGGATCCTAGTGGACCTCGGGAGCTCCTCAGAAATCCTCTACTATGACTGCTTCAAGAAAATGGGTCTGAAAGAGGAAGCCCGCATCCCACTGGTGGGTTTCAGCTCCAAGTCTGTATACCCCAAAGGGAAGATCTCCTTCAAAGTCGAAGTGGGAGGCGCCTCCATGACAGAAGACTTCCTGGTGGTGGATGCACCATCCCCATATAATGCCATCATAGGAAGGACTGGCTGCACAACATGAAAGCTGTGCCCTCCATCCATCACCAGAGGCTCAAGTTCCCATTACAGAACGGGGACGGTAGCTTCAAGGTGATTATAGTCCGCGGCGACTAGCAGATGACCAAAGAATGCCCCATGGCCGTAGTCCTCGGCGAAGCAGAGCCGCAGCGAGTCCACATGGCCGAGCTGGAGGTAGAGCTCGAAGCTGTCGGCTGAGCGCCCGAGCAGAAGAGTGTAGAGGACCTCACCGAAGTCAGGATCAATCCCAACGATCCAGAGAGGTACTTCCTGCTCGGAAGTTAGCTTACAGAAGCTGAAAGGTCCGAGCTGCTTGACTTCCTATTGCAGAACAGGGAGGTCTTCGCTTGGACCCCCTACGAGATGCCCGACATCGACCCCGAAGTAGTGAGCCACAAGCTGAATGTGGATCCCGGACACAAGCTTGTAGTCCAAAAGGCTCGCAGAACCGGGGTCCAGCAAGCAGAGGCAGTGATCGAAGAGGTCAAGAAGCCGTTGGAGGCTGAAGTTATCAAGGAAGTCCACTATCCTGCATGGCTGGCCAACACAGTAGTGGTAGAAAAGAAGAACGGCAGCTGGAGGGTCTGCGTGGATTTCACTGACCTCAACAAAGCCTGTCCCAAAGACAGCTTCCCGCTTCCAAAGATCGACCAGTTGATTGACGCCATTGCCGGGCACGACAGGATGAGTTTCCTCGATGCTTATCGATGTTACCATCAGATTTCGATGTACGGGCCTGACGAAGAAAAGACCGCGTTTATAACACCCAGAGGCATCTACTGTTACAAAGTGATGCCCTTTGGGTTAAAAAACGCCGGTGCCACTTACCAGAGGCTGTTAACAAAAATGTTTCAGGCCCAGCTCGGCAAGACAGTCGAAGTGTACATCGACGACATGGTCGTCAAGTCTCAAAGGTCACAAGACCACTTGATGGACCTGAGTCAAACCTTCGCTGTCCTCAAAGAGTTCAAGCTTAAGTTGAACGCATCCAAGTGCGCGTTTGGCGTCGGCTCCAGGAAGTTCCTGGGCAGCTTGGTCCCCAGACGAGGGATAGAGGCCAATCCCAAGCAGATCTCGGCGATTCAGGCCATCCAAAGTCCAACCACGGCAAAGCAAGTCCAGAGGCTTATAGGGATGGCAGCCGCACTGAACCGCTTCATCAGCAGAGCTTTAGACAAATGTCGTCCCTTCTTCCAGCTCCTGAAGAAGAGCTCAAAGTTCCAATGGACTCCGGAGTGCGACAGAGCCCTTCAGGAACTCAAGGGATATCTATCTTCACCTCCCCTGCTGTCCACCCCGACACAGGGAGAGACCCTCTATTTGTATCTAGCAGTCTCGGATCACGCAGTGAGCTCGGTACTCATCAGAAATGAAGACAGGCAGCAAAAGCCTATCTACTATGCGAGCAAGATCCTGCTAGATGTCGAGACGAGATACTTGCCATTAGAGAAGCTAGCGCTTGCACTCATCAGCGCCTCCCGCAAGCTCTCACACTACTTCCAGACCTACTCCATAGTGGTTGTCACAGAGCATCCACTCAAGTCTCTCCTCTGAAAAGCAGACTTCTCTGGAAGAGTGTCCAAATGGGCCGTCGAGCTAGGGCAGTATGATATTCAGTATCAACGCAGAACGGCGATCAAGGCCCAGGTCCTAGCAGACTTCATCGTCGAATTCACCTCTCCTAGTTCGGCACCGAGCCACCTCGACACCAAACTGGGGGGCAAGGAGGTGGGGGCAACCACCGAGACCGAGAAGGAACAGGAGCGATCCTGGAAGCAGTTCCTTGACTCGTCTTAGAAGGTCTTCGTCGACGGGTCCTCAACCTCCAAAAGGGCTGGCGCCGGCATAGTCCACTAATCTCCGGAGGGCCTTGTCATCGAGCAAGCCCTAACACTTGACTTCAAGGCATCTAACAACGAAGCTGAGTACGAAGCGCTGATCGAAGGGCTGGGCAGCACAAAAATTCTGGGGGCACGGCAACTGGTGGTCTTCAGTGACTCACAGTTGGTGACAAGCCAACTGAATGAAGACTATTAGGCCCATGACGATAGGATGGCAGTCTACCTAGCCCACGCTACGCAACTCCTCTCTCAGTTCCAAAAAGCTGAAGTCAGGCAGATACGCAGAGACTCCAATTCTCATGCCGATGCCCTTGCCAACTTGGCTTCTGTCGTCGAAACAGGAAGAAAAAGGACTGTCGAAGTGGAAGCACTAGACAGACCGAGCATAGAGCTCCACCCACCTTGGTAGATCCTGTGTGCTGACCTCGGTCCGAGCTGGATGGACGAATTCATCTCCTACCTTAAGGACGACCAGCTTCCCCAGGACAAGAACCAGGCCCACAAAATCAGGCTGAAAGCAGCTCGGTTTTGGCTCTCTCTAGATGACAAGCTCTATAAAAAGTCCTACAATGGCCCCTACCTCCAGTGCTTTCACCCGAGCAAAGTCGAAGACTTCCTTTATGAAATCCATGAAGGGATCTGCGACAGTCACATTGGAGGTTGGTCACTGGCCTATCGAGCAATCAGCCAAGGGTACTGGTGGCCATACATGCAAAAGGACGCTCAGGTCTATGCCAGGAAATGTGAGAAGTGCTAGAAGTTCTCCCACTGGACCTAATGGGACCTCTCCACCGAGCTCCAGGGAACAAGAGGTGGCTAATAGTAGCCATTGACTATTTCACCAAGTGGATAGAAGCCGAAGCGTTGTCATCCATCACCGAGAAGGATACTAAAAACTTCGTGTGGAGAAACATCGTGACAAGATTTGGAGTCCCTCGAGCCTTGATCTTGGACAACGGGACTTAGTTCGACTCCAATTTCTTCAAGAACTTCTGTCAAGAGCTTGGCGTCAGGAACTACTATTCCACTCCGGCATACCCCCAGAGCAATGGTCAGGCCGAGATCTCCAATAAAGTGGTGCTCAATGGCCTCAAGAAGAGACTAGACCGAGCCAAAGGAAGATGGGTAGAGGAGCTTCCAAGTGTCTTTTGGGCGTACAGGACTACCCCAAGGCGTTCGACCTCGGCTACACCTTTCTCCCTGGCCTACGGGATGGAAGCTGTAATCTCACTTGAGGTCGGCCTCTCAACCCTCAGGTCAGAACTGTTCGATCAAGGCCAAAACGATGTAAACCTCGCTAAAGAGCTCGACCTGGCTGAGGAACGAAAGGATGCAGCAGCCATCCGCCTCGCTTCCTACCAGCAACAACTGGCCAGAGGATACAATCAGAGGGTCAAAGAGAAAAAGTTCTCACCTAGAGAACTGGTCTTAAAGACACTTCCAGCGGACAAAAATCTTAGCGAAGGAAAGCTTGCACCGAACTGGCATGGGCCATTCAAAGTAACCTCGGCAGCTGGGTAGTCTGCATATAAACTTGAGGACATGGAGGGTAGAGAGCTACCACGCCCATGGAATGCCACTCACCTCAAGAAATACTATTTCTAGACTGTACTCAATTCTGAAAGTCAATAAAACCAGTTCTTGTGAAAGAATGTGTTTTGTTACTTTCAAATTTTGCCAAGTTACGGAACTCGGCATATGCACATAGCTCGGTTACAGAACCGGCTTGCATTCGGCGCGGTCGCAGAACTAGCCACTCCAAGCTCGGTTACAGAACCAGCTACTTTGGCTCGGTTAAGGGACCAGCCACCTTCGGTTCTGGTTATTGAACCAAACTCCGTGATTCCAGCTTTGGTTACGGAACTTAGCTTGGTCACTTAGCTCCGGTTATAGAACCAGCTACATCGGCCCAGTCACGGGACCAGCCATATTCTCAGCTTTGGTTATGGAACCAAGCTCTCTAGCTCTGGTCATAGGACCTGGCTCTTTCACTTTGCCTAGCCAAGTCATTCAACTATGGTTATGGAACCTAGCATACTACTGACTTCGGCTGATGGGCCGAACTTGGTTACTTGTCTTTATTCCTGTTACTTATTTCAGCTTTATTACGAAACTGAATACAAGGAATGGAATAAAGGAGGCAGTAGAGTAACATTCACAAATACACAAGAAGTTGAAGAAAATTTTCATTCATTTCAAAAGTATTTACAAATTGAAGAAAGAAAAAATACCACTTCCCAAAGTACAGATAAAGAAAAACAAATACATCTTCAACAATTTTTCTTGGCCCCCCCAGCTTTGGCATTGCGATCCCCTTCAGCAGGCGTCTTAGCAGGAGGGACGTTCGAGGAAGAAGTTGGGGCGCCGGGAACAGGAGGATCCTTAGGGGGAGGGACTGGAGCGGGCACACGACGGACGAACTTGGGCGGGTCACGGAACACAGGGTGATCTTCGGAGATCCCCGCCTCTTTTAGTGCAACCTTGCACCCAAGCTCGTATGTCTTCTTGCACAGACCATCGAGTTGATCCTCGTATGTCTTCGTCGCGTCCCTTACCCCATCCAGGTACACATCATCCACCTCGGCCTGCAGAGACTCCTCGAGTTCGGCCATCTTTTTTCGCATGGTCTCCCTCTCGGCCTGCTCTTTTTGCAGACGGGCTTCAACCTCGGTCTTCGATTTGGCTAAGGCTGCCAGCTCGGTCTGTAGTTTTCGTACATCGACCTCCATCTCAGCAACCCTCTTCGCCTTCACGTCGACCGCACCCTTCAGATCGCATGTCTCGGTCCTCAGCCTGATGATCTCGGCTTCCGCCGAGTCCATCTTCGAGGCGAGCTTCTTGTTTTTCTCCTCCAGCTCCCGCACCCGCTTTGTGCTTGCCTCAAGGGCAACTGCGATCTTCCTCTTCTCACCCTCTAATTGAGAGGCCTTAGAGGAGCCAAGCAGGGCCCTCGTCAGTACCACCTCAAGCTTCTTAACACCCTGCACAGAGAGGACCAGTTAGAATATCACCAAGATCGAAAGCTTCAAAGTCAAAAGTGTCGCGACCCCGGACCGGGTTCGGGGACCAAATCCGGGATCGGGACTAATTGAGTGAAGCCAATAGTTGTGATCATATGGAAAGATGACAATAATAAAAGTATATTTATGATCAGACGTACACGGGTTAACCAAAGAACGCACACTACCCGTGCACGTGATTTCCCACAGGTGTCCGCGGTGAGGATATCCCAACACACATAATCATATAGTATAATTGCGGAAGCGTATGGTAAATCATGTCTGTATTTCCTTTCCCAAAATATCATGGCTGATTACATTTGAATATGAGTATCAGAATGAGCAATGTCCTAAAGCATAACCCAAAAGTACATATTCAAGTTTAATCAGAAGATCAGTTAATTACAATTCCCAAAAATAGAGGCCAATAAAGGCCAATGTAAACAAAACAATAACCACCAGAAAACTATCCAAACAATCCCCCAAAATGTTTCGCAACTCGGCAGCCCGATGTTTACATAACATCGTCAGTACGCCACTCAACTAGCGGTTGCGGTTCTCCGACCGCCTCCTCTGGCTCCTCCTCGGGGAAACCAACAACAGGACCTGAGTACCAAAGCAAAGGGTCAGACGCGACGGTCTGGCAGGTAGATGAAAAGATATGAACATTAATAATAAAGATCTTCACCTTCGGAAAACATGTAAACCTGTTTAAACAATGGCTTTCAAGAGTAAATGAATCATTTCATTGAAACATATATGCAGTAATAAAACATGTAAGGTAACCAAGGAAATCGGGAAACAATCAAGATGGCATCCACAAGAAGCTAAATCCTCTATCACCGAAGTGACGTGAGTATCGGGTGTTGACCTCAGTCACCGAAGTGAGGAGGTGCAACCAAGTTACATATACATATACAATAGTACGGGACGGGACCGCGGTAGCAAACCGGGTATCGGGAATCACGGTAGCGAACCGGATATCGGGAGCCACGAGAGCGAGCCGGGTATCGGGATGGGACCACGGTTAATAAACCGGGTATCGGGATCCAAACTGCAGCTGGCGGGACGGGAGGGGGAATCTCCAAGTCAGTGGATCAGATTGACAAGGTTATCCAAGCCTAGTGGTGCCGACGCATGGGTCACGAGCGGGAAAACAAAACAAATACATATAACGAAACGGGGTGCTCATAAGTACAAAAACATAACTGTATCGGTCGGGCATGTACGGGCTAGCAACAATGCTAAAAACATGAATTTCAATACTGTCGAGCAAGTTTAGTCATAAAACACGAGATTTAAAATGTACAAGTGAAATTCGGTTTGCATAAAAGTATGAATGGATTTTCTCATATTCTCCGGGCTAAGTGTTGTAAGTCCAAGATTTGAATAAATGTAAATAGGGTCCCGTATGTTAGGTTGATATACATTTGGTACTCTTTTAAGAATTGAAAACATTCCGGGGCCTTATACACATTGACAAATTTAAAAGACCTAAACCCAAAGTCATAAAGGGATTTCTTCTACCATATGATTCCTCCAAAAGGATTGATTTAGATTGGGGTTTGATCAGCTCGTCAGTTGTCTGTCGGTCGGCCGAGGTGGGTCTGTCGGTCGACCGACGTTGAGGTCTCGGTCAGCCGACAGATGACTGACAGAGATTCTTGGCAGAATTGCAGCTTGCTGTTATTTGAGCCGACAGGTTGTCGGTTGGCTTTCGGTTGACCGAACTAGGGAGTTCGGTCAGCCGACAGCTGACCGATAGATGTCCTGCAGGAAATCTGATCGAAACTGGTCTCTGGAATTGAGACCAACAGAACTCGGTTAGCTGTCGGTCGACCGAAGTGGGGACTTCGGTCAGCCGACAGCTGACTGACAGATGACCGACGCACACGGTCAGGTCAGTTTCGAGTCAGGTTTCTGCTGTCTTTCTTCCCTTATTCACATACGACCTGGGCACCTTTCCTTGTACATTTTGAGGGTTTCAAAACCTCATTCAAGCCCATTAAATCTACCAACACAATCACCCCATTCAACCCCTTTCCAACCACATGCCATCTCCTCCATTCTTCCATCAAATCCTTCCATTCCATTCACATTCAACCAAAAGAAATCCATTCCAATCATCACTTAGAATTTCAATCAAAAGGGCTAGGACATTTTCAATATGAACAAGAAAGGAATAGACTAACATTATGCATTTCTAAATCAATGTGAATCATAAGAAAAACATGAATAGTGAAAATGTGAAACATCAATGTATGAAGTAGAAAACCACATATTCCATAAAACATGCAAATATCAAATCATCCACTTGCCTCAAGGTTCTCTATGCAAGAAATCAAGCTATTAATCTCTTTCTCCAAGCCAAGAATGCTATCTACACAAAACCCCCCAATCCAAACCCTAAAATGGGTCAAATCATGAAAC
Source organism: Umbellularia californica (assembly GCA_028538565.1). Lineage (NCBI taxonomy): Eukaryota > Viridiplantae > Streptophyta > Magnoliopsida > Laurales > Lauraceae > Umbellularia > Umbellularia californica. The sequence goes on along the minus strand of JAPQWN010000005.1, from coordinate 20,257,906 downwards.
AAGAAGAAGAACTCACAACAATGAAGATAGGGCTCTCCCAAGACTAGAAGAACATGGATCTAAGAGATTAGAGAGGAAGCTTACTTGTAGGTTCTCCAAATGGACAAGGTGAGCTCAATGAGGGTCTTGAGTTGAGTAGATCCTTCCACAAATGGTATTAAAGAGAAGCTTGCAAGGTGGGGAAGAAGGTGGTGATCTCCATTTCTCAAAAGATGCAAGGTTGGTGGGGATTTGGGCAATGTAGAAGCAAGAAGAAGAAGGGAAAGAAGCAAGGAAACCCTAGATTTGTGCTTGTGCTGGAAAAAGGGTAAATGGGGAGAAGGGTTCTCTATTTAAAGCCATTTGGAGTGGGCTCCACCATCTAGAAACTCTTTGGGCTGAAATCACTATTATCGGGACCTCGGACGAATTGAAATCGACGAAGAAGAGAAAAGTGATCGTCAAAATATCTAGTTTCCAAAAAATATATGTTTCTCGGGTTTTGGGGATGTCGACTTTTGGGTACAGATTTCATGTATAATGACTGTTTTGCCCTCAATGCAAGAAAATCGGTTTTCGGGGTTCCGGATGGTCACGGGCTCAACATGAAAGTTGTAAGGATCGACAAAATAAGTAAAACGGGATCAAGACAAGAATTAGGGGAAAAACAAGTAACCTCCAAAAGCTAGTAAGACTATCAAAGGGAAACCCCCAAAGGGTCCCACTAAACACAAGACACTAAAAATTCCCCAAAGCTATCAAGAACTGTACTAATCCAAGCTTAGTCAAAATTATTAATCGAGCTTAGCACTAATACGCAACAAATTAGCACTAATCGAGGTCACTCGGGTCGGGGTCTTACAAAAAGAAAAAAGGAGACTAGACTCACTAATATCAACGCCTGTGACGTTGCCATCACTAGAGCCGCGTCCTCAAGTTTCTACAATTTCTCCATGTCGCGAGGGAGGCAGCAGGCTCTAGTAATCACGGCCAAGACGGCAGAACCGTCACATAGCCGGTCATTGATCGTCAGGGGCCTCCCCGGCTCCAACATCAAGTTCGGCAAAAAGGGAGGGGGGGGGGGGGGGGGGGGGGGTGGCGCACAGATGACCCTTTTCGTCGGGTCGAGCTCGGGGCCCTTCTTCTGGGAGGCGTCCTCAAGCTTCTCAAACTTCTTTGGGGGGACGCTCTCCTTCGCCAACGGGACACTTCCTTTCTCCGGGGGGACCACCCCTTTCTCCAGAGGGACGCTTTTCTCCAAAGGGGCTCCTCGACCTCGGGTTCTTCAGTCGGAGGGAGATTACCGGGCCTTCGGGGGATGAAAGAGCGATAGATAGGCTGATAGCCGAAAAGGTCCCAAGCCCCGCGACCGCTGTGGCCTTGGTACTTTTTTACAGCTTTCAGCCACTCGACGTTCCGCCTCCACCCAACCCTGCACGCTTCCTTTTTCCTCTCGTTGTTATCTGCTCGGCAGACAAAAACCATGAGTTTGGCAGAATAAGAAATAGTAAGGTAAAATATCATTGAGCTCGGTGTTTACTTGGGGGTTTCCCGAGATAACGGGGTATCTTGAAGAATCTGACCGCCGTGGGATCGGACGCCACGAACTCCCATTCTCCGGAGACGAACAGGCGGTCGTCCCGGGTATACCGGCTCGAATCCTCTAATTCGTGGACAAAGAGCTCTGTTTTTGGCTTCCCACGGAGGTAATAGTGGTTCTCGGACCCCGCGGCCTTGCACATATCATATACATCCTCGATGTCGTGGACACCGGGGTTAATCCCTAAAATCCTATTGAGCTCGGCTGTGCCTATTATTATTTTATAGCGATTGGGCATCAGCTAGCAAGGGCAAAGTTTCCACATCCGGAGGCACTCCCTCAGGAGTGGATGGATAGGGAACCTCCACGACAGACACCAAGGGGAACGGCATCCAGCCATCCCGCCAGGTCATGCCGTCAAAACAATCTTTCGGGTCATCTAACCTAACGAGGACTTCCTCTGGTATCCCATACATCCTCCTGAAGTTAGCTAAGGCCTGTGGGGTATCTACCCAGTGCCTGTAGGCTCCCATCCCTGAGGCTCGGGGCATAAAGAATGGCTACAGAAACCCTAGCGGGAACGAGACAAGCACAAAGAAAGAAAGGTGAGAAGGGACTCACAAAAATCAGAGAGCGCAAAGGGTTGCAGAGACAGTCTCTTTTCGCAGAAAGCTCTCGCAGCGAAGATCCTCTCTCTTCTCAAAATGCAAATCTCAGAGTGCCAAAGTAGAAGGATGGAGAAGACGCCCTGTTTTTATAGAACATGGAGGCGTCCGTTCGAATTCCTAGGGCACGCTGTTAGAACGTCGGTTCGGGAGCTTCACGCGTCGCTTCGGTTTAGCCGTACAACCTATCAAGTGGTGACACGTAACAGGAGGGTACACCTTCCGCTTCCGTGCAGCCTTTGCAATCAATTACCTCGGGCAGACGAAGCGACGTTAGCGCCTTCAGCCAGCAGAGCAACGCAATAAAGATCAAACGTCAGCAACCACTAGAGCTACGAGTTCGGCACTAGGAGGTCCACCATCACTTAGCCCCCGACCTCGGGAAATCTCGGAACTCCCGAAGTCAGGGGCTAGGGGGCAATTGTGCGGGGTATTTCCGTGATCTCGAAATTACTCCCAGTTCGGTAAGAGTACCAACAGGGCTTGCTCTGGGCCCGACCCTACCCAGCTTGGCGACTGCACTAGCTGGCGATTGGATCCGAGTCCACCTCGGTAACAATACCAAGCACATTCCTTTGAGATCGGCATCTCGCATCTCGGCTGTAGTTTCCGAGCTTGCGCACCTGGCTTCGGTGACTTCTCCAGTTCAGTCCACTGGCCGAGGTGAACACTGAGCGTCCAATTCCCATTATGTGATGGGACAACTACGTTGCAGAACGTACTGGCAGATAGGGTGGCCACCGAATATTGATAAGGGGTCGTCTCTATCAGGCGATCACGTCCACATTTATGTGTGGGACTGATGAGAGATCCGATGGGACAGTACACTCACCTACCCCCACTAAGAATCCTAGGTATGGGCTGATGGGACATGCTCTCTCACCTACCTCCACTCAAGAAGCTTCCACCAAGTTTATTTATACTTGCATGGTAAGACCATGAGAGGTACGCAATATACAACTTACACACTATCTTGCCTGAACCTTCTTCTTCCTCACTTCACCCTAGTTCAGTGACTGCACTAACTTAGGCGTCGGAGTGCCTTTGGCTGATAGCAGCCCGGGGCCCTGACCTTTGTCTACCTTTCAGGTTCAGGATTTCCATTACTTCCAGACCAGATAAGTAGCATCATTAAAAGCTTCATCATCGTCTAAACCAAGTCCATAATTTTCAGGCACTTACAAATATATATATATATATATCTTCAAAGAATCTTTTGCTCCCAAGCAATGTCGGATGCAAGTTTACCACTTCCTTGTGTTTTCATATTTACCATGTTCAAGTAGTGGTGTTAGGAGGCAATTTCTCATTCACTCTTCAATAGATTAGAGGAACCCAATACATGTTCTTAATCTACTAATGGAGTAAATCACATTCCCATGTAATCCCACCTAAAAAGATAAGTGAGGCTCACGTTTATTTTGGCTCAAACTTGACTAAAAACCAAGGGTGCTCTATCCATTTTCCAACAAATCATATACTATTTGATAGTCCCACTTGTATTTTTTTAATTCCTTCAGCAAAAGAAAAAATAGTTCCACTCATATATTTTTAACTTTTTTCAGCAGTTTATCAAATCAAACTAATGCTTTCTCCGTCTTATTTCTGATCTGGATCTGAATGTTTAAGTTAATGGCGGATTCAGGTCTAAAACACAGGTTGCGTGTCGGATCTGGAACTGAATCTATGACAGTGGCGGATCCAATTCACAATCACTGGGGGGCTGGGCCCCCAGTGAATTTTTGGAAAAAAAAATTATATATACTTTTTTAGTCCCAATGTAACCAGACCCCGAATGACATGAAACCAGGCCCCCAGTAAAAAATATTAGGCCCATTCTTCAAATATTAGGGCATCAGAGGTAAAGACTGCAAAGTATACCGCCCTTTCCAGCTCTCCTTCACCTTCACCGACTCGCCGACTCAGAACATAAGCTCCTCACCAATCAGCATCGTGCGATTTACCCAAAGTGCGCATCAGCGCATATGTCTTATCCTTCCCCAAATGACTGTGTTTGTGTAACAAAGGCACAAAGCCGAGAGTGAAAATTGGAAATCAAGGTCTGTGGTTTAACAGTAAGTGTTGAAAGATGCTTTTCAGGAATGAACATTGTCAAGACAGATTTGCGCAATCAAATGAGTGATCAATTTATGAATGATTGTCTTGTATGTTTTATAGAAAAAGAGTTGCTTGGAACTATTACTAATGATATTGTAATAGAACTTTTTAGAATATGAAAACTCGTAGGGAACAATTGTGATTGTGTGGGCTGCTTCTACCGAAACCGATGTTGTATGTAATCCTTTGGTAATAGCGCCAATCAGGGTCTTATCCCCCTTCTCTCCGACATAAGCAGCGTCTGTCTTTGTTGAGGTGGGACTGGTCCCGGTAGAAGTACCGACCATGTCCTACCGAACTCGGTCTCACGCTGGCATCCCAGTCCGATCTCGGGTATATCTGACCCCGGCCTCTTCTCCAGTTCGGCCCCTCTGCCGAGGTGAACACCGGGCCTCCAGTTCCCATTATGAGATGGGACGGGTACTTTGTAGGAAGTCCCTGTCAGGTAGGGCGGCCACCGGCCAAGGATAAGGGCTCGTTCTTATCAACAGATCACATCCACATTTATGTGAGGGATTTGAGGGGAGGTTTGATGGGACAAGTATCCTCACCTACCCCCACTAAAGATCCCAGGTGTGGGCTGATAGGACAAGTATCCTCACCTACCTCCACTATGGAACCTTCCACTCTCCTCTATATATGCCTGCATGAAGAGTCATGAACAGGTACATGCAAGATACAGCCTGCTCTGTTATTCTGCTAACATCCTCTTCTTCCCCACTTCACCCTAGTTCAGTGACTGCACTAACTCAGGCGTCGGAGTGCCTTTGGCTGACAGCAGCCTCGGGCCCTGACTGCTGTTTTCTCTTCCCTTTCAGGTTTCAGATCAGCAGAGACACTTGTTCAAGCTAAACAACCTCTCTGTAAACCTTCATCATCAGTTAACCCCAAGTCCGTAATAATTAGGCACGCACAGTGATAAATAAAGATTTCTTTGTTTTATTGCTTGAAACTATTACATTATATTCGTCCCATATAAATAACCAAAAAAAAAAAAAAATCCGGGGGTGTTGGCCCCGGACCCCCACTACTTAATCGTGCCCCCAGTGAGTTTGAATCCTAGATCCGCCACTGATCTATGAAGACAGATCTAAGTCCAGAACCACCATGTACGATTCTGCCCCGGATCCAACCCGTTTGCATCCCTACTTGAGGGGGATTGCGCCCAGTTTTTTTCCTTGGACTGTTAATATGCTGGGCTTGAACACAAAAGCCTAAATTTCATATTGGGGCTAAGCGGAGCCTGAACCAGGCAGTTCAAAATCCCAGCCTAATGGACCCATTTGACAGCACCAACGTGTCGAGTGTGCATGGAGCTTGATATATGTTAAGGCCAGGCCCAGTCCACTTGAAGGACCAAAACTTTCAGCAAAGGCCAACATTATGGGCCTAAAATCAACTCCAATGTAATAAAGGGATTTTAAACATACACTTGCCTTTAGAATCAAATATGCCCTCCACACTGTCAAACTCAATGCAGGAAAATTAACTGAAATGCCAAGCCATTTGAGATGGCAATATGTGCAATTTCTAAAATAGAAACTTCTATAAGGAGACTTTGTAGTTGTTACACATGGACTGTGAGTGGACCAATAACAATCCACCACGTCATCCGAAACTTTAGGTAATTTTCTTTTATCTTATTTAAACTTTTTTAAACTTCAAAATCACGTAGATTTTTGGATGATGTGGCGGATTGTTATTAGTCCACTCACGGTGAAGTTGTAACAACTTCGATAGGTGATCCGAACTTAGAGAGTTTTAGTGAGTTTAAGGTGGGCCTCACAAGGATTTGATGGATGGTGTTTTTTAGGCTTTTTTTCCACGGAAAACATTGATTCATTGATTAAACTGTATAGTAACAAAAGAACCCAAGGCCTTAACATACAAAACCACAACAACTGGCAACATGAGAGCATCTATTAGTATAATGTAACCTTTTCATTTACACATCCCAACATCAAAACCTGTACAGTTATATGTGTGAAATCCCAGATCCCACCATTTCAATGCATATCCAAACTGGCCAATGCGTTCACATTGCCAGACCTTTTGATACCTGTCTATCCATGGCCAACCACATCCATCCTATTGATTAAAAAAGCCATGATAGAACTAGTTAGAAGGGGTGTACACGGATCAGATTGGTGCGGATTGGGCCAAATTCGTCACCAATCCGTTAACTATAGATTGACGGATTTGGAATCCGTCACCAATTCGTGGCTGTTAAAATCCGATCCGATCCAATCCGTGGAGGACAAGATCGAATCGGATTAATCTGTTTAATCTGTTCAATCAAATGTTAAAAGAAAAATATCAAATGCGTTGTAAAAAAACTACATTTTGACCCCTTAATTTTTTTTTCTTATTTTAAATTTAGACATCTTAATTCATATTTAGACCCCTTATATATATTTTATATTTAATGTCAACGGATCAGATCAAATTGAATTCGCGGATTGAGAGTGAAATTCACCACCGATTCGTTGCTAATGGATTACAAAATTTTCAATCTGTAACCAATCCGTTTACCTTCGGATCAGATAAAAATCTGCGGATTGGATCGGATTGGATCGGATTTACGGATCAACGGATTTTTTGTGCACCCCTACTAGTTAGACCCACCTAACAAGAAGGAAATGGGAGAAAATCTTGGATGAGGGTAAATCTGTGCGTGGTGGCGATTCAATAGGAATAACGAGAGCAAGGAGGGATATGGAATAATATAGATGGCCCCCACTGGACAACGTCAGGTGAGTCGAGTTAATAGGGTCCTTTCTTGTTTTGTTTAGGGTAAGAGGGAATACAGTTTTATGGGTGGTGGTCTACATGGGATCCCCTTTTCTGATTGGACTCTTGAGAGACTCGACTATGCATGAGTGAACCCCAGCATATGCTAGAAGAGGACTACCTGCACAGGAAAAAGACCCAGGGAAAGGATAGAACACTGGGCATTTGGTTGAGGAGAATGGAGCTGCCAACCACGGACAGAGTTTTTGGATTTCTTTCTTATGTTTTTCCCTGTCAGAGTTGTTAGGCTTTCTAGTGGCTCAATGCCATGGTTCATACGAAATTACCTTGTTCTCTATGTCAAATTTAAGTGATGCATGTAAGCAGTAATGTCATTCCTGTCTTCCAATCCTTTTATGAAAAGCGTCAAATCAACACTTTTTTATGGTAACTTTGCAGTCGCCCCTAAATAAAATAAATGTAAGTTTCACTTGTTAAAAATCTAGACCGTTCGAAATAAATACCAACCTCTTTTAAGGGCCATGATCAAGTTAATAGAAGTTGGCTCATCATCAAATTAATCACTTTTGCTTCGGTACATACTCGCATACCCACGTACTCATGCTACCCTAAGTGGCTATTCACCCAAGTCCCGTATGTTTATATAGATTAAATGAATTTAATGTGCCTCACCTGGGATCCAACTTCCAAAGTTCAGCAGAGCGGCTTCATTTCAGGGGCCTACCACAGTATTTTACATAATACAACCATGGTTATAATATTCAGTTGGATCCACATTTAGGTGGTGGACTCCTGATTGTGAGTGAAAGGGCATTGTGGAGTTTTTTTTTTTTTTCTTAAACTTGTTAATAACAAATATAAATAATGACATGAGGCTATTTACATTAACTTTATATTTATTTATTGAGGATTTTACTAGAAAAATCACCTTAGATGTCCATCTCCATTTTTTTTTTTTTGCTTCGGAACTAGGGCTGTCAACGGGCGCAGCCGGGCCAAGCCCAGGGTTGTCCTTACCCTACATTTATAATATGTAGGGTCGGGCTAGGGCACAGCACAGGGTCTCAATACAAGAAAACTAATATTTAATTTTTTTTTACACTGTTAGCATGTATCAAGTGTCCATCGAGCATTATCTTGTCTAAGCTCTATTATGAAGGGGGCACTTAGAGCGGTCTCAAAAAAATCTCTTTTATCCAACAAAGTAATACGTACTTTAGTGACTCAGGTTCAATACATACAATTTTATTTATTTTGTCAAAGAAGAAAAATAACTCGCACCTTTCACAAGAATTTCCACATACCAAATCATTCCAACAAGTCTAATCTTCGAGAAATTTAAACCAATTATAATGGCTTACCTTTTATGAATTGACATTATTTTCAATTTAACACTGATCTGACTATTAAGCGTTGTTGGGTTTCAAACAGAAAAACAAATGTACGTAAAAAAAATCATAATAGTTCAGATTTTAAGAAAATTCGGAGTTATATTGTTTGAAAAATCGAGAGTTATGATAATCTGATTAAAATGATATTTGGATCTCCCATATCCTTGAAGTTTCATGCACATAAAACCTACTTTTATGAATTGTTTCGCATTCCAGGTCACCCTACAAAGGAAAAGGTTTATCCTTATCCCACTTTTGCAAGATCAAGGACATAAAAAAATAATATAAAAGCCTAAATAAGAAGCAACACAACAAGAAGAAAGGGATCAGAAGCAACCGTGCAATAATTACTGCTTATGCATTAAGTATAACAATAACTTAAATAATCAAATACAAATGAAATGAACCAAGAAGGTGTGTATGGATTTTTAGTGAATTTTGTAATGGGTATGGGGGTATTAAATTGACTTTATACCTCCATTTTATTACTACTAAGTTACTATTACAATAACATTTGGGGGAGGACCCTCATACTTAGGTCCCTCCCCCATTACTCTCATAGGAGCATTTTCATATATACTACTAATAATAATAATAATAATAATAAAAATAATGTAAAGTAGGGAGGGCCAGGGCCAGTCTAGTACTATCCAAGCCCGACGATAAAGTCTCAGAGCCTGCAAAAAATTGTCCAAGCTCGGCCCTAGGGCTTTTCCATAGAAACAAAAGTTGTAAGGCCCCACCCTTGTGAACCCTCACTTTTGATTGTAATTGTGCTAATTATAGTATCCTATATCTAATTATGCTAATTAGTATGGGTTAGTAAGGGTAGTGTAGTATTTTACTAGTATTTTAGCCTAATTTTTAGGATTTAGTTCATTTCTGTATTTTATAAGTTCTATAGGGTGTCTATTGTAATTGTAAGAGTTTGTTAGTTAGTCATGGGCCTTTGATAGTAATTAGAACTATTAGGAGTGGTTTCCTCATGAGAATAGTCCAATCCCACCTAAAAAAACCTAAAAGCCCAAGTACTTATCTCCATTTACAACTAACCAAAGGAGGATAGCTTAGTAATTTCCTTTCCAACACAACCTATAAAACTACTCCTCCCATCCCAAACGAACTCCATGCTCTCATCTCTCATTTCCCTCTCTTTTCTCCCTTCTCTCTCATTTTTCCTCCACTTCCCTCAATTCCTTCTAAGAATTCCCTCTCTTTCTTGTAGACACCTCATTTGGCCCCTATGATAGCCCTAAATACCTGTTATATATAGCGGTGCCCCCATTTCACCCATAATTGAATGATTAGTGGCATAATTTAGATTAATTAATGATGATGAAGATGCTTGTTGATGATCTTAAACTTAGTTCGATGACTTCTAGAAATTTGTGAGAGAAGCCAAATCTCATCGAGATCCCGAGTCAAATTCACTACTTACACAAGAAGCGGACCACGACACTAATTACACGTATTCTAGACCACTTAAGACATGCTTAGGCCAATTCCTATAAAGATTACACTTAGCTTGCCTAAATGTCACCCGGTTAGTCTAAGTTAAAAAGCCAGATCCACTGATCCAGAGGTCCTCCTTTTTTTTTTTTCCAGCCCCTAATCATCAAGACATTTGGACCCTTGGATTCTTCACTTTGAGAGCTTTCCGACGATATGTAGAACATCCAAATCCGATAACCGGATCAAAAGTTATAAGTTTTCAAAGTTTACCTTAGAAAAATGATGAGAATCCATCTAGGCATGACCTAAGTGGCGCCCACCCTACTAAAAACCACATAGGCGCCCTAGGCTTGGCGCCCACACTGTCCGAGACCACCTAGGCACCACCTCATGGGTGCCCACCCTCCAAATCCATTAGTTTGGCCTAAAAATAATCCGGGACCATTCAGACATAGGGACCAAGCCTCGAAAATGAACCGAACCACCTAGGCTCCACCCCATAGGCCCCGAGCTTGCTGAAAATCACCTAGGCACCACCCCATGGGCGCCCAGATTGCTGAATACCACTTAGGCACCACCCTTGTGGCGTCCAACCAATTATGTGCATGTGTAGGTCCTCCGCAGCTGAACATCTATTCATTCAATCTTGACTCCAAATGGGACAAGTTACAACAGCAAACCCAATTCATCTAGGCACCCCCTTGTGGGCGCCCAAACTGCCTATATCACGTAGGCTCCACGCCATGTGCCCCATCTTGTCTCAAACCCTAATTCGCCCTAAAACAACTTAAGCCACCTTGGGATGCATGAAACCTTCTAGAAGCATGAAATAATGAAGCCCTAGTGCTCCTAAACTCGTCCCAGACTCTATAAAATCCCTCTTGACCCCATTTGCAAAGGGAACTACGATGGAGGCCCAGCCTGTCAATTCACTTAGGCACCATCCCTTGGGCGCCTGTCCAATTCCCTTGGAAAACATCAATTAAAGATTGAACCTAATTAATTAAAATCAAATTTATTCTCGACTGAACACAAATAAGCATTCCACATCCAAATACATCAAGTCCCTTAATCAATTCAAACTTGAGTTAACCTAAGAATCATAAAACTGACCAAGCCTTAAGACAGTCAGTCTAGGCGCCACCCCTTGGGCGCCCATCCTGCCACATCCACCTGGGCACCACACCCTCGGCGCCCAGCCTATCCGTTTTAAGAAAAATCCCAATTCACAGCTTAGCCTAATTAATTGATGTTAAAAAAAATTCCAATTGAGTACAAAAATACACTTCCCACCAAGACACCTAATCCCATAAATATCCAATCTAAAAATAACCCTAAATTACCAAAACCCTTAAGAACCAACAAACAACAATGTAGGCTCCACCCTTGGGCTCCTACCCTGCCTTAAACACCGAATCATGATTTTCAATTAAGTTTCGAATTTCAATTTAAAATTGACTTTAATAGAATACCCTAGAACCTTAAAACATTTTCTGAAACCAAAACATAGCCCTTAAAACCCCCGGAATTCCGAAAAGAGATCGAAAAGTCTGAAAAGCATAAACTGTCAGGATAGGCTCCACCCCCTGGGCGATTACCCTTACCTGAAGCACAAAATTGTGATTTTGATCTAGTTTCGAATCCCGGATAAATAAAACCTTCCAGGTCATTAAACCATATTGAAAACTTAATTACCATGACCTAAACCTCCTGGAATTTCGAATAGAAATCGGAAAACCCGAGTAGCGCAAAATTGTTAGGATAGGCTCCTCCCCTGTGGCGCCTACCCTGTTTTAGTCCCAACTTAAAAATCTCATCCATTTCTCAAATTTCAGATTGAACTCGTTAAAATTAGAATTGTCTAGAACTTAAAACAAACCTGCAACAATAACATAATCTAACAGAAGCCAATCGGGACTCCGAATTATAGTCAAATTGTTTACAAGTACGAAAAACATTATAACAGTCAGGATATGCTCCATCCCTTGGGCGCCTATCCCTGTCTTGATACTGAAGCGCAACTTTCGATTGTTTTTTGGAATTTTGATTTAAATTAAAACAACAGAACCTTAAATTATTTAAAAACACATTAATCACGTAGGCTTCATGCCATGGGCGCCCATCTGGTCTCAAACCCTAATTTTCCCTACAAAACAACTTAAGCCGCCTTGGGATGTGTGAAACCTTCTAGAAGCATGAAATAGTGAAGCCCTAGTCCTCCTAAACTCGTCCCAGATCTCTATATAATCCCTCTTAACCCCATTTGCAAAGGGAGCTACCCTAGACGCCCAGCCTGCCAACCCACTTAGGCACCTTCCCTTGGGCGCCTATTCTGTCTAGTTCCCTTGGAAAACATCAATTAAAGAATAAACCCAATTAATTAAAATCTAATTCATTCCTGATTGAACACGAATAAACATTCCACATCCAAATAAATCAAGTCCCTTAATCAATTCAAACTTGAGTTGACCTAAGCATCATAAAACCGACCAAGCCTTAAGACAATCAATGGTGGAGGTCTAAAACATTTCAATGCTCTCGTTTTTGGCGAGATCAAACTAAAGATCCCCAATACAAGAGACTTATCTTAATGCATCAACGAGTGAAATCATATCCACATTATCAAAGAAACAAACATAATGAGACATATATAAAACTTCTTAATATGGGACCAAGGACCAAATGGCGGAGGTCTAAAATATTTTAGCAGTCTCGTTTTCGGATGGACAGAATAAAAACTTCTGGGCTAAATTCATCATTTTAAGACCTGAACTTCAAAGAACATATCAAAGCTATCAAAGAAAATACATTAATAAAATAAAATTTATTGTCATCAGACTAATGCCCAAATGGAGGAGGTCGAAGATGTTTCAACGCTCTCGTTTCCGAAGAGAGTGAAACGATATGACCCAGACCAAACATCCACTAATAAAAACACGTAGGTCGAAAGGTCTTAAATGTGCACGTTTTCAAATAGTCAAAATATTGAAAGTGCGCAACACATCACTAGCACACACAATGGAAAATCATGAGCATGCTAGGTGAATCATGGGCTTCTTACCAATGAAGGGCTGCAAAATTAAAGCAAGCCCGAACGAATTAGCTATAAATTAGGATTATGCAAGAAAAAAAAAACCATAAAATTATAAAACCTAAAAATCATAAATCCAAAAAAAGAAGTATAAACAATATATATAAAAAAATTGTTTGATCATCATAAAAGGCATAGGCGAGCCATAGCAGTGCAAAATCCCTCTAGTAGAACAATCACGACTAGAAGAGGTCACGAGTAGAATTAATGAGATAGGTTGCGAACTTTGCCCACTGCTTCAGAACTGAGACTACCCTATGACCAACGATTGTTGATGATGGATGGATCTTTATAAATTAGTGGGTACCAAAGATGGTGATTCGTTTGACTACATTAGAAGCATTCATATTAACAACAACAATAGTTGAGGCATATGTCAGCATAAAAGCTAATACGATAGTCAAATTCATTAAAAAAAATAACTGCTTGACTTGGCATTCCCAAGGTGTTCATAATAGACAATGGTCCCCAATTTACATCCCAACAAATAAATGAGTTGTGCACAAAACATGACATAGACTTGCATCATTCAACCCCATATTACCCCCAAAGGTAGTAACTGGCCAGACCATTTGGTCAAAGCATTGAGGGCATGCCAAACTTCCATAAAAAACTCCTAACTGGTGAGCCCCATGTTCTTTGACCCATGGAATGGAAGCAGTCCTTCCCCCGAAGTCCTTCACCCATCATTGCGCATCCAGCTAGATGAAGATATGACTGAAGATCAGATGAGAGAATTATCGCTACTTCAACTAGACCTACATGAGAAGAGAATGAGAGCGACAGAGCATGTGCAAGTCTACCAGAAGCGGATTGCCAGAGATTACGACAAGCATGTTATAGAAAGAAAATTTAAAGTGGGCGACCTTGTACTGAAACGCATCACTCCATCTCGGTTTCCGCACCTTGGAGGTAAGTTACGATCCAATTGGGAAGCCCTTATGTAATCAAAGAAGTATATTTTGCAAATGTATATAGATTAGTAAATGCAGAAGGGTAATAACTCCTCAATCCTTGGAGCGCTATGTACTGAAAAAGTACACAGTATGACCTTCCCCTACTTCTTGCAGAGTATGACCCTCATTGCCCTCGATATAGTTGTAGAAATCCCATAGGAAAGCCAAGGAGGTGCACTATGACCAAACCCGGAACTCAAACACAAATCGGCACCAAAAAAAAAAAAAAATTGGTGAGTCTGCCCCCACACAATTTCTGCATAGCTAAAGCCATTCAATGTGGAGGTTTGTAGGTGAGTTCACCCATGTCATGAAATCTTCTCGACCGTTTGCCAGAAAAAAAAGGAAAAGAGAGAAAAAAAGAAAAAAATGAAGAAAAAAGAAGAAAAAAAGAGAAGAAGAGAAATAGTAAGAAGCCACGATGGAGTCGTATGAGGTATGGGTATGCTCCCCATGGCAAATGCTTCAGAAGCCTTACCCTAGGATCCCCCATTCCCTTTCGGTCCCTTAAAAAAAATTCATAGTCACAAAGCGTGAGTATGCTCCCTATGCTCTGTGCCTAGAAGTTACCAAAAAAACAAAAAGAAAAAGAGAAAAGGTAGAAGAGAGTCCACTAGAATTAGGCTCGCTGGAATGGCATGGGTCCTCGTCTAGCGAATTGAGCGGAGAGTGGTGGACAACCACAACACTAAGGAAGCACGGCGATTCACCGCCTTGCATGTACAAACATTACCCACACATGAGCCCCGGGGATGGTTAGGTGCTCTCCAAAGTTCAACTGAAAGGACTAAATGGCTGCAACAGGGGATTGTGAGGGCTCGACCTCCAAAAGATAGTTAGGGAAGATCACGTCGCCGCCAGGGCGCCAATCATGGGTCGAGGGGTTAACCCACCTTCTAATATAGTGAACAACTTATGAAAATCTAGTCCAACTCTGTTGGTTTGGATGATTGCATTAGTAGTATTTGTATCTCATTTAGTTACAACAGAAGAGAATCAAGTGAGTAGTTTCTCTACAATATCCAGATTAGGTGGATTTGTTATAGACTAAGTATTGGTGGTTAGAGTACACGGGCTAGAATACATGGGCCAGGAATATTATCTATCACCTTCTCACTCTTATCCTTAGCCAAAATATATACCAGTCTTATGTTGGGGCATTTTTATATGTGTACACGGAAATCTATTTATCTCACACGGCTTCCTAATTTGGTTCCTCATTGCATACACGATTGCCACGAGCGCTCACTAGCCTACACACACTCACCTCATGCATGCTTTCATTACTAATGACTTTTGGTTGAATGCAAAAAAAAAAACATATATCCCTAAGGTCCCATTCCTGATCTTGTTTTTTTCAAAGCTTGAATGCTAAAACAACCCCCTAACATTTTTTCCGAGAAAAAGAAACATTGCCTTAGCCAACCATGCAGGGGACTAAAAATATTAAAGTAACAAGTTTTTTTTGGAGACCTTGCAGAAAAAGCAACCCATGTCATATTCAAAACACCCCTTAAGCTGGGGCATTTTTATTTATTAACTAAGAAACTCAATAAACCCAGTCATGCCAAACAATTTCATTAATTTCCACAAATTGCACAAGATCCCCTTTTCCCCAAATTTTGCCTAAATCCTGTTAGGCCTTGATCTCCCCATCAACTTGACCATTTTTAATGAAATCAGAGGCTAGGACCTTCATCCCTAGGCTGAAGCGGACATGCCCCACCATTTCCATGAAGACCCATCACCTCTATGGCCATCACAGCCGACGGCTAAGCCTCATTCCACATCATAGAACTTCATTTAAGAAAAAGTAGATGGAAAACTTGGAGGCCTATGCCATTGAATTTGATCATGCCTAATCCATGGCCCAATGTTAAAGCTATCTTTAATGAATAACTACCCTCTTTGAAAAATTAGGACCAGAACACTTGGGTTCAAACTTTTTGGGGAAAAATAATGAAAAGTGAAAGAAAGGAGACCATGTCCAATTCAAGAACAAAAACACAAACAATCTAAAAATCACAAACCAAGTCAAAATAACACCAAAATGAATAAAAAGTTAAAGGAACTAAAACCTGAACATAAATATGATAAAACCCACCAACACACATGATAAAACAACATAATTAAAACAATTAATCTAAAAACTAAATAAATAAACTAATTAATTAAACCTAAACAATTGACTTAAACAAAAGAAATACTCACTTGGAAGAAGGAGCTTAAGGCTCTGACATGCGGAGTTTGAAATTATTGATAAATATGCAAGAGAAAGTAGAGAAACTGTCTTTACACACAAATTCGGAGAATCAATGCTTTAAGAAGACTGAGCAACAACCATGCTTGCACCTATGTCCCCATTATGCCCTGAAAAAAACTAAAGAAAATAGAAAAAAATGATGATCAGACAAAAAAATAAAATAAATAAAAAAAAAACAAAAGAGGAAAAGGAAGCAGAACAGGCGCACACACAAAAGCATGACACATTGTCGAACCAAACATTGCCTCATCACACGAGGTTCCGTAGTATGCACATTACTCCATCACGCATACATTCAACACTGTGCATTGCATCCCATGGCATCTCCATCAATAAAAATTTGAATTGTTACCTCTACAAATTATGAAACTGAGTACTAACGAAGAAAGCACTGAAGCTTTTAGTGATTGTTCAATGCAAGCTCTCGGAGTGAAAACGGGAACACCAAAGGAGAATGACCTACAAGCACGCTGATGGAGACATATGACATGAATTTCGGCAAACAAACAACAAAAGAAAGCGGTAATGATCCCAAACATTGGATTTATGGAAAGCTCTTGAGGCAAGTACTCCCTAACTATGATTTTCATGATTTTACCTCACGTATGGAAATAGAGTCGCCGTAGGCCTCCCTTAAGTGCTTATAATTGGTACGGCAACCATAATACCGTGTTCTCACAAATTGTGTGTTCGCCGACTCAAATCTTAACGTTGGAGGACGGAATCTGTGTAACTCGAAACTCTCCATGATAAGAAAAAAAAAAAGGATGATTGAGTCTATCCCAGGTTCTCGTCTAAGCTTGGTGTAGACACCTCATTTGACCCCTATGATAGCCTTAAATACTTGTCATATATAGCCATGCCCCCATTTCACCCATAATGAATGATTAATGGTATAATTTAGATTAATTAGTGACGATGAAGATGCTTGTTGATAGTTTTAGACTTAGTTTGACGATTTCTCGAAATTCATGAGAGAAAAGCCAAATTGAGTCTAGATCTCGAGTCTAACCCACTACTCACAGAAGGACTAGACCGCGACACTATTTAAGCCTTTTCCAAACCACTTAGAATACATTCGAGTTGATCTTAGAGAAATTACACCTAGCTTGCCTAAGCATCATATGATTAGCACGAGTTAGGAGGTTAGAATCATTGATCCAAATGTCTCTTCCTTTTTCCAACATTTGATCACTGTTATATATTGACCAACAAATTCTACATTCCAATAGCTTTCCAAACATATATAGAACATCAAAATCTAACAAGCGGGTCAAAAGTTATGAGCTTTCGAAGTTTGTCGCGAATAGGAGATGAAAGTTCCATCTAGGCACCACACCCTGAGCACCCAAGCTGCTCAATTCCACATGGGTGCCAATCCTATGGCACCCACCCTACCCAGACCCACCTAGGCGCTCCAAGGTGGGCGCCCGCCCTTCAAATCCATAAAAATGACCTGAAAACAGCTTCGAACCACTCCAAATGGGGACCCAACTTCAAAGGAGTGAAAATCCATTTGGGCACCACCCCCTGTGCACCTAGCTAGTCGAAACCCAACTAGGCAGCACCCCATGGGAGCCTAAGCTGTGCCATTCCACTTAGGCTACAACCCTGTGGCGCCCATCCTATCTGCAAAACTCTAATTTGCCCAAATGCCACCCGATTAGTGTAAGTTAGGAAGCCGGATCCATTGATCTAGCGGTCCCCCTTCTTCCCCTCCCCCAATCATTAGGACATTTGGACCTTTGGATTCTTCACTTCAAGAGCTTTTCGACGATGTGTAGAATGTCCAAATTCGATAAACGGATCAAAGTTATGAGTTTTCAAAGTTCGCTTTAGAAAAAAGACGAGAATCCATCTAGGCTCCACCCCATGGGTGCCCAACTTATTGAAATCCATCTAGGCCCCCCTGGTTGGGCACCCACATTGTCCGGGACCTCCAAGACACCGGTCCTATGGTGCCCACCATGTCCAGTTCTGTCTGGGCACCGCCCTAGTGGTGCCCAGCCAATTAAGTGCCTATGTAAGTCCCCTGCAGCTAAACACCATTCATTCAATCGTGACTCCAAACGGGACCAAGTTCCAAAAGCAAACCCAATTGATCTAGGCACCACCCTGTGGGCGTCCACACTATCTGGGACCAACTAGACGCCACCCTGTGGGTGCCCAGACTGCACAAACTACGTAGGCTCTACCCTATGGGCGCCAATCCTGTTTCAAACCCTAATTTGCCCTAATACAACTTAAGCCACCTTGGGATGCGTGAATCTTCTAGAAACTCATTTAAGAGGCAGCCCTAATCTCTTTTGCATGCTCAAAACCCCTATATAAGGATCTCTTAACCTCATTTACAAGGGAGCTACCCAAAAAGAGAGAAAAATAGTGAATAAGCAAGAAGAAGAAAGGTAGCCACCATTAGAGAGAACTTTAGATCTAGAGAAGAAGAAAAGGAAAGAGGAAAGGAGATTCTTATATTTTCACGATCTAGAAGGAAGAGATCATTTAGAGCCATGGCTTTCTGCGAAAGCGCCGGTCTAGGAGCTTGAGGAACGCGATTCGAACCGGTATTTCTAGACCTCTTCCGTTTCATTGCATTTCATTGCCATTCATGTTTAGAAACATGCTTAGGATCATTTAAGCATCATAGATCCATACTAGTTTTCGATAAATTTGATATTAGCATCTCATCATATTGGGAATATGTTTAGGTTCATTCTAATAGAGTAGATCTGCATTGATTTCGTAGTTCTAATTGCATAACTAGGTTAAATCTCGCATTAGTAGCATCATCACCATCATTTAGACCTAGGAAATTGCAAAAAGCCCCCAATAGAAAGGCTGGGCGCCTACCCTCTCCCAGACAGGCTAGGCGCCACCCTCTGGGCGCCTACCCTTCTAAGACAGGGTTTGGATTTTAGATCTCCACTTGCTGCATCGTTTTCTCATAGATTCGTTAGTTGCATCATTAGTAGTTCGCATTAGGACATTCACATTAGTTGCTGAATATCGGGAACTGTGTTGAAAAATCCTATGATCATTATGGATTCATTGTGACTCGTTGAAAACCCTAGTTGAATAGGGTAGGCACCACACCAAGTGGACTTTTCCACTTTCGTCCACAATTTCTGATCTTCCCCATTTAGTTCATTTAGGAGTTGTATAACAATGATATGTTTGGTTTTTTGATGTGTTCTGAACTTTGAATTATCATTTCTACCACACCTCATATCATAGGATCATTTAGATCATAAAGTCATTAAAAACCCAAAAAAAAAAATCATAAAACATAAAATCACTTCTTCTCTTTCCTCACTCTTTAGTAAATTAGAGAAAAACCAAAAACAAATTAAAAGATACACAGAAAACCCAAAAATAGTAGGTAGATAGCCTAGCTTATCAAATCTTGGGCCTAAGTAGGAATAAACCCTAAGATTAGCTAAAACATCATAACTAATTAACTTAAGGAAAATCAAATCATTGAGAACCCTAAAACAGAGAATCTTAATTAATTTGGACTAAAATTGGATTAAGGAATCACTAAAGTTGATTAGGAAACCCAAACCGTTAGGATAGGCTCCTTCCCCTTGGAGCCTAGCTTGCTTATTCATTAAGAGCCCCTAATTAAGAATTAAACATAATTAGCTAAGACTCTAATCTCACACCAATTAATACAGTAAAAACCTTTAATCCAAAAGACCTTAAGACCCTAATTAATTTGGATTAGAAATCACCTAAGAAACCTTAAACCCTGCCAAATTCATTTGGGTGCCCATACTGCCAAATCCACCTGGGCACCACTCTCTAGGCGCCTAGCCCGCTCACTCTCTAAGAAACGTCACTTAAAATTTAATCTAATTAATGAAGACTTTAACCAACCCCAATTAACACATTAAAATACTTTCAACTTAGCAGACATGAAACAATAATCAATTTAGACTCGAATTAACCTAAAAAATACAAAACCACAAAAAACACTAAAACATCCATTTGGGCTCCACCCCCTGGGTGCCCGGCCTGCCAAGTCCATCTAGGCACCACCCTTTGGGCGCCCAGCCTATCCCAATCACTAAGAAACCCGAATTGAAACAAAGCCCAAATCAACATATAATAAAACATTTTTAACTTAATAGACTTGAAAAAATAATCAATTTAGACTTGAATCAACCTGAGAAACATAAAACTTAAAAACCAAGACAGACATTCACCTGGGCGCCACCCCTTGGGCCCCCATCCTACCAAATCCATCTGGGCACCATCCTCTGGGCACCCAGCTTGCCTAATCCCTAAGAAACCCCAATTGAAATTAAACCCAAATGTAATCTTAATCAACACAACATTACAACTTTAAATCTTAAATAACTGAAACCCTAATCAATTCAACCTTGAATTAACTTAAAGATTATCGAACCAACTCAAACCACAAGATAGTCACCTAGGCACCACCCCCTGGCGCCTAGCCTGTCAATCCACCCACCATTCCTTGGGCACCTAGATTGCCCATCCCCTTGGAAACCATCAATTAAAAGTTAAACCTAATTAATTGATACCTAATTCATTCCCAACTGAATACGAAGAAACACCTTTCATCTAAATATATCAAACCATATAAGTCCGACCTTGAATGAATTTAAGAAACACCAAACCAACCCTAACCTCAAGACAGTCATCTGGGCACAACTCCCTGGGTGCCCAGCCTATGAATCCACTTAGGCACCATCCCTTGGCGCCTATCCTGTCCAATTCCTTGAAAACACCAATTAAAAATTAAACCCAATTAATTAAAATCTAACTCCATCCCAATTGAATATGAATAAACATCCTACATCCAAATACATTAGATTCCTTAATCAATTCAAACTTGAATTGACCTAAGAATCATAAAATCGACTAAGCCTTAAGATAGTCGGTGGCGCCCATCCTGCCAAATCCACTTGGGCACCACACCCTGGGTGCCCAACCTACTCTTAAAAAAAAAAAAAAAAAAAAAAAAAAAAAAACACCCAATTAGCCACTTAGCCTAATTAATTGACACTCAAACCAATCCCAATCAACATAATAAAACACTATTAACTTAAAACACTTGAAACCTTAATTGATTCGGACTTAATACCCAAAACCCTTAAGAACCAACAAATAGCCACGTAAGCTCCACCCTTGTGGTGCCTAGCCTAAACTTCGACATTAATCTATCGACTCAACTAAAAACCAATAATTAACACCTTACAACTTAAAACTAATTAAGACCAGAACCTAAATCATTACCCCAGAACCATCACAAAACCAATAATAGTCCTGAAATTGAAAATCTAATCAACTTAAACCCATCCGGAACCTCGAACCGAAGTTGGACGACCAAAGAGCATCAAATCATAACTTGGGCGCCACTGCTGGTGCGGCCCGCCCAAGTTCACAGAATCACTTGGGCGCACACATAGGTGCGCCCAAGTCCCCTGTCTAGCCCGAGTTGTGAACTTCAGTTGCGTTTCGAATTCTGGACTTAAGATTATTAAAAGAAAATCAACTTAGCATCTAAATAAACATTAGAACAGAAACTTACACTAAGAAAAAACTCCACGGATCTCGAAATCAAGTCGATACCATTACCACTAGCCAAACCACATAGAACCTGGTACTTGGGCGCCAATGTCTATGTGCCCAAGTCACCAGAGTGACCAAGGTGCCCCTGTGTGTGCACCCAAGTCCTTTGCCAGTCTCGTTTCACAAATCTCAACATCATTTTATATCTCGAGTCAAAACCTGAAACTTCAGAACCTTAAACACATTAAATAGAACCTTAAAACATCCCTCTTCTTAACTCTTAATCAAACCATAACTCAAAACAAATCGAATCAATTAAGATCTTACCCAACAAGTTGCTTAGGCTCAGGAACTATTAAACTTAGGCTATTTGCACCCTAGGATTAGATTGGATTACCTTATTAGGTAGCCCATAGCATTAGGCTCCGCCCCATCACTTTTCCTGTTCCGTTAGGAGATTGGGAGAGCTAATGTGGGTGTTGTAGACACCTCATTTGCCCCCCTATGATAGCCCTAAACACCTGTCATATATAACGATGCCCCCATTTCACCCATAATTGAATGGTTAATGGCATAATTTAGATTAATTAATGACGATGAAGATGCTTGTTGAAAATTTTATGCTTAGTTCGACGATCTTTAGAAATTCGTGAGAGAAAAAGCCGAATCATGTTAAGATTTCGAGTCCAACCCACTACTCATGCAAAGGATAGGCTACGGCACTATCCAAGTCCCTTCCAGACTACATAGAATGCACTTAGGTTGATTCCAAAGAGATTACACTTAGTTTACCTAAGTACGATGCGACTAGTATGATTTAAACAATCAGAATCTTTGACCCACAGATCCCTACCATTTCCTGAACTCTAATCGCTAGGACATATGGACCAAAAGATTCTATGTTCCAAGAGCTTTCCGTCGATATATAGAACGTCCAAATCCGATGAACGAATCAAAAGATATGGCCGTCAGAAGACTACCCTGCGAACACCCCACCAGGCACATACCTAGGCGCCCATGTAGGTGCGACCATGTCCCAGGGTTGTACTTGGGCACCCACACAGGTGCGCCCAGGTCCCTAATTGCCCTAGGAAAACACTTAGGCGCATATTTGACTGCACCCCGCTCTACCTCTCATAGTTCCGACCTGATCTCAACCTAAAAAAACGAACCCGAACCGAACCTCGAGCCCATTTGACCAAGACATGACATGGGCGCACCTGTGGGTGCGCCCAAGTCCTGGAATCAACCTGGGCGCCACTGTGTGTGCGTCCAGGTCCCAAGTTGCTCTAAAGATGCACTTTGAGTTATACTTAGGCAAGTTTTACTCCACCCTTCGCAGTTTCGACTCGATTCATACGCAAAAACAATCCGAAACCGGACCCTAGACCCATTAGGCTTCAAAGTTAGACATGGGAGCCACCATGTGAGCGCCCAAGTCATGGGACCCACTTGGGCGTACCTGGACCCACTTGGGCGCACCTCCATGTGCGCCCAAGTCTGCGAGAGCCCTATCTCACCTTGATTTGCGTGAAACCCTTGGAAACTCATGCAAGAAGTAGCCCTAACTCTTCCTCCACGTCAAAATCACTATAAAGAGACCTCACATACTACTTTTGCAAAGGGATGCTACCAAGAAAAAAGAGAGAAAAAGCTAGAGTAAAAAAGAGAGCAAAAGAGAGAGGTCACAAAGGAGATCGGTAGATTAGAAGAAAGGAGAAAGAAGATTGCTTTGGTTATCCAAGATCAGCAATGGAGAAAGACTCCCAAAGCCATGGACTTGCGCAAGAACTTCATCTTAGGACTTAAAGAAAGCGATTCGAACCGGTACTTATAGATTTCTTTTGTTTATTTGCATTACACCATCATTATTGTTTAGAAACATGCTTAGGACCATGCACACATTGTAGATCTGCATTAATAGTACTATTTTACAGTAGATCTGATATTCAGTATTCATTCCTCATTAGAAACATGCTTAGGATCAACCGTAGTTTGTAGATCAACATTATTCTCATCATCCTGAACTCGTGATTAGGATAGATTTTGCATCCATATCATTCTCATTAGGAAAAATCCGAATCTGAAAGGAAAAGTGCTAAAAGAACCAGAGAAGAGCACTTGGGCGCCACTGTGTGTGTGCCCAAGTCCCAAGAGTGGGATTTTGACCTTAGTTTTCATCTCGCCTGTAATTTCACTCTCAAATCCGGATTTCTATTAATATAAGTTGGTATCAGTACCCTCCGACCTGTGACTTTGTATTCAAAATCGTGGGAAAAGCATTGAAAAGAAACAATAGAGAAAGAAAACACAGAAAAACACTTGGGCGCCCATACAGGTGCGCCCAAGTCCAAGATTGGAGATTTGACTCCAATTTTCCATTTCGCGCGCATTTTGATTCGGAAATCCGAGTCCATCCTCGTATAAGTTGATATCAAGGCATTCAGATTTGTTAAAGGTATTGAAAGAACCGAAAAGGGACCAAGCATATCATTGAAAAGAGGAAAAAGTACAGGAAGGTACTTGGGAGCAACCGTAGGTGCGCCCAAGTCCAAAAGTAGGCTTTTGGTCCCGATTTTTTTGATTATGTGCATTTTGCACATAAAAGTGGACTTTTGTTCCCAAGTCCAATCAATGATCAGATGTTCGTGTCCCATTCAGTTTAGGGTCATTATGAGTATGGTCCGAAGATTAAACCTGAGGTCTAAATATACCGCGTACTGAACCTTTCCCTAATTATAACATAAGAAAACAAACATCATTAAATCTTTCCCCTTTCATCACTAAAATAAAAATTCCAAACGAAAAAAAAAACTTTCTCTTGTTTTCCCTCCCTTCTAATTCAAACTATAAAATTCTCCTGGTGCTACATGATATTGTATGATAATTGCTTTCGAAATCAAGTATAAGATGGCCTATCAAAATCTACATCGAACAATTGCATCCCAAACATCATACATGCTCGACTCAAATTACCAATCTTACATGAACCACGCGACTCAAGATTTTCAAAACTTAAATAACTCATACATGAATATAAACCAACACTACCACAATGAAACACAATATTATCGATACCTTTCCAACCAAACTATAACAACTCAAACTTCTTTATTTAGATCTACAAGACACTTTTATGCAAACAAAAACTTAAACAATCACACCTCTTACGAACACACGAGGCCAAACCATGGCCTAATCCATCATCCCCAATCAACTCAACAATATTACACTCAACCAAATCAAAACTTAATGCACACAAATTCAAATAATCGAAACATTAATCACAACATAAATCAAAATTTAAACCTTAATAATCAACGAATCTACATCCAAAATACAAAGTATATAACGACAAACCAAATCCTAATCCATCCTAATCAAGACTACCAATCCATCCAATCCAATCAAACTCCTCCGCCTAATCAAACCAACCAATCCATCCCAACCATCTCACCCAATCAAACTCACTCACAAATCCAAACCATCCGATCCAATCAAACCTACCAATCCATCCCAACCATCCCATCCAATCAAAATCGTTCACCAATCCAAACCGTCCAAAATAATCAAATCAATCAACCTATGCAACCTTCCCTAACCGTTCATCCTTATCCAACCTATCAACCATCCCGATCCACGCCATCCAATGAAAGCTATCATCCCACCCAACCCTCACCATTCAACCAAACAACACCACCTGCCATGATCAATGACCAATTCCAGCCACGCCCATCCATACCATCCGACTCAATCTATCCATCAACCCAATCTCCAACGATCATATATCAACAATCCACTCACGCTCCGTCCGACCAGCTTAGTCAAACATCCAATCAAAACCAGGATAGAAACTTACCCACAAACACTAAAACCCAAAATCCATTTTTACCACACAAAACCAAAATATCTCGAAAACAGATCCAGGAAGAGTTTGCTAAAATGGTTGACATAAGCGAGTTAGAGTTGCCCAATCTAAACTGGTTTAAGAGCATCACTCCGAAAAATGATCTATATGCTAATACAGGGAAGCCCCTAGAAGAACAATTGATAAGTGGTGAATACCTAGAATGGGAACTTGGATTAATCTCAGAAACTCTAAGTAGACTTACGACTGAAGAGATCAAGATCCCAACATTATGGAAAGGCTATGAGGTAGAAGAGGGGATAAGAATTCTTAGAACATATTTTGCTCCCTTCCATCAACTCAAAAATGAACAAATCATAGACATGCCATATCCCACAATTAATTGTCCACCAAATCATGTTCTCAAGAATTGGACCTATGATCCTCCACATGTTACAACTTTAGCCCCTGAAGTAACCTATTACCCACCATATGACCAAACTTCTGAATCTTTCGATGAGATTTATGACTCCATCTTTAAAGACATGCCTCCTAAGGACTTTTATGATATGCTTAATGAAGATTACGAACAATATGAAACACCTTGGGACGGTAAGACCCAGATCACTACGCATGAAAAGAACGAACTAAATCAATCACAAACAACCATACAATCAGATATACCAAAACCACAAATGCTATCCCAAACACGACCAAATGAAGATCATTTGACACAACAAATAAAAGACAAAACGATTCAATCGAAGACACACAAGACAGTACAACCTAATGACCCACACGAAGAATCTGAATTCATGGCAACAATGAAGATACTTGACTTTCAAATGGAACGAGTGGATGAATTAATTAAAGATTTTGATATCATAAGTTCTGAAACACACAAAACAGTTGGATTTGATTCAAATAACTTAGAATCGAGTATGGAAACTCATGAATTAGTCAAACCATCTTCATTTAGAGTCAAGCACCAAACACAAATGAACAAAATCATTCAAGAGCCAAAACCTCAATCTAAGATGAATACCACTAAAAGACATAAACCATGTTACAAACGAAAGAACTTGGATCCCGGGCCATCACGCAAAACCCAAGTCATGATCCGAAGACAAATAAACATGCAACCAAACTATGAACAAGACTATCCTAGAACGAAACCATCGCATCTCGGACTCATCCCAACACCGGTTGAGCCAAGAAAGAATGAAAAAGAATCTAGATTTGAATTTCTCGGTCCCAGTATGTTTAGTGAATTGCAAATAGACATAGAGAAACTCAAATCTGCGATTAGGAAGAAGTCAATCTTGTCGAGTATGCCAATAGAACGAATAAGGTCATCTGAATCTATCATAGAAACCAAAGCGTTACCTGAGAATCAGCACCAAGAGACTGTTGGGCCTACCATTGAAATCCAACGAGGAAGCTCTCACATAGGTCCTACCATCTCATTAGAAAAGACCCTAGAAAAGGAACCACAATCAAATGATGTCTTGACTAGTGAGTCACACGGGACAAACCTCCTTAGAAGATCAAATGGTAACGATATAATTAAACCAATCTTAGAGGACAAGCATAATTTCCACAATGAGATAGAGCCTACTCCTGTATTTCCCCTGATTAAGGACCATTTGAATGTGAGACTAAGACTTCAGAGTATTCTAAAAGGTTTACCATGCCCGCCTTTGACCAATCCAATAATCATGAGCCAAGATTACATAGAATACTTTGAGAAGAGACAACTACCAAGAGTTGATCCAACTCTGATCCTTCACCTAGAATGGTACCCTGCCCATAAAGATCAAAATCCGAGCACAACAATAGAGATCATTCCCAAACTAAAAAGCCAAATAGAGTTTGATCCAATTAGTTTCCACAAAAGAATTGAGACACTTCCAAAGCACTAGGAAATACTTTCGGAGACTTGACTGTACAAGAACTTTTGGGTACTTACCCAAATGTGCCACCTAAGATTCCAATAGTCCCAGAGAACAATGTATAAATTCCCACTACTAATGAAAATCTTATTCCACATAGCCATCCAGTAGTAACACAACCAAAGCTTCAAGATTTCACCCTTGCTCAAAGACTCTCACAATGTAAGTCTGCTAGGTTACAAAGAAAATTTAGAGCATGCCTTCCAAAACATGGACGAACTACATTTAAGGAAGTTGGACGTACTACAACAAAACCTAGAGTCCGAAGAAAAAGGGAAAATCATACGGTTGAGGGTCAAGCGATTAGGAAAACAAAAGACCAGAGATCATCAAGTAAAAATACGGAATCATCATTCAAAGATCACAAATCTCCTAATTGTTCAAACTCTTTAAGGCCAAGGCCCAAATGGCGGAGGTCTAAAACATTTCAACGCTCTCGTTTTCGGCAAGAGCAAACTAGAGGTCCCCAATATAAGAGCCTTATCAAAATGCATCAACAAGCGAAGTCATATTTACATTCTCAAAGAAATCAACTTAAGGAGACACATAAAATCTTTTAACATGAGACCAAGGCCCAAATGGCGGAAATCTAAAATATTTCGACGGTCTCGTTTCCGGATGAACCAAAATAAAAACTTATGGACTAAATGCATCATTTTAGGACCTGAACTACCAATAACAAATCACAGGTATCAAAGAAGACACCATAATAAAATACAAGTGAGATATATTGTCATCGGACCAAGGCCCAAATGGCAGAGGTCGAAAATGTTTCAACGCTCTCGTTTCCGAAGAGAGAAAAATGATAAGAGCCAGACCAAACACCCAATGATAAAAACCCGTAGGTCCAGAGGTCTTAAACGTGCACGTTTTCGAATAGTCAAAATATTCAAAGTGCGCAACACATCACTAGCACGCACAATGGAAAATCATAATCATGCTAGGCAGACCCTACGCTTCGTGCCAATGAAGGGCTGCAAATTCAAGTAGGCCTGAATGAATTAGTTATTACATAGGATTATGCAAAAAAAAAATAAATAAATAAAATAAAAATAAAAAATCACAAACGAAAAAAAAGGGAAGTATAAACAATATAAAAACACAATTGTCTGATCATCATAAAAGGCATAGGCGAACTAGAGCGGTGCAAAATCCCTCTACTAGAACAATCGCGACTTGAAGAGATCATGAGTGGGACTAATAAGAGAAGTAGTGAAACCTTGCCCATTGCTTCATAACCGAAATTGCCCCAGGGAAACCGATTATTAATGATGGACGGATATCTCTAAATGACTGGGTACTAAAGAGGGTAGCTTGGTTAACTACATTAAGAGAGAACTACCCGAGGCATTCATATTAACAACAACAACTAAGGCATATGTCAACATTAAAGCTGCCTCCGTAGTCAAATTCATTAAATAGAATATAATAGCCAAGTTTGGCATCCCTAAGGTATTCATAACAAACAATGGACCCCGGTTTATATCCCAACAAATGAGTGAATTGTGCACAAAATATGACATTGAACGACATCATTCAACCCCTTATTAACCCAAACCAAATGGCCAAGCTGAAGCAACCAACAAGACTTTACTGAAGATCATCAAGAAGACTGTGCAAACCGCCAAAGGTAGTGATTGGCCAGACTGTTTGGTCGAAGCGTTGTGGGCGTACCGGACTTCCATAAGAACTCCTATAGGAGAAACCCCATACTCTTTGACCTACGGAGTGGAAGCAGTCCTTCCCTCGAAGTCCTTCACCCGTCACTGCGCATCCAGCTAGATGAAGATATGACAAAAGACCAGAGGAGAGAAGCATTGCTACTTCAACTAGACCTACTCAATGAGAAAAGAATGAAGGCAGCAGAACATGCACAAGTATATCGAAAAAGAATCGCCAAAGCCTACGACAAACATGTCAAAGAACGAAAATTCAAAGTTGGCGACTTCGTCTTGAAGCGCATCGCTCCATCCCAGCTTCAGCGTCCCAGAGGTAAGTTACGACCCAATTGGGAAAGCCCTTATGTAATTAAAGAAGCATATTCTGGTAATGCATATAAACTAGTAAATGCAGAAGGGGAAGAGCTCCCCGATCCATGGAACACGATGTACCTGAAAAGGTACACAGTATGACCATCCCCTACTTCTCACGGAGTATGACCCTCCTTGCTCCTTAGCGTAGTTGTAGAAATCCCATAGGAGGACTAAAGAGATGCACTCTAATCAAACTTGGAACTCGAACACACACCTGCACCCGAAAATACACAAAAGGGAGAGTCTACCCCACGCAGATTCAGCATGGTTAAAGCCACCTAATGTGAAGGTTTGTAGGTGAGATTGCCCATGTCATGAAAACTTCTCCACCGTTTGCAAAAAAAGTAAAAAAAAAAGAATAAAGCTTTGTGACTAGTCCGGGTCCGTAGCCTTTTTAACTTGAGCCAGTAAGCCCGTAGGGGTATTTAAATACCTAGTGCCCTAAAGCCACCTGGTTTGGGAGTCACTGGTCGAATGCTCATTACACGAGTTAATTAGAAAGCTCAAGGGATCCAGGCATTGCAAAGTCATATGTTAAAAAAAAACAGAGAGAGAGAGTCTAGTTAGAAGTCCTAAAAAGAATAAAGCTTTGTGACTAGTCCGGGTCCGTAGCCTTTTTAACTCGAGCCAGTAAGCCCGTAGGGGTATGTAAATACCTGGTGCCCTAAAGCCACCTGGTTTGGGAGTCACTGGCCGAATGCTCGTTACATGGGCTAATTAGAAAGCTTAAGGGATCCAGACATTACACAGTCATATGGTTATTAAAAAAAAAAGTCTACTTAGGGGTCTTGGAAACAATAAAGGTTTTGTGACTAGCTCGGGTTTGTAGCCTTTTTAGCTCGAGCCAGTAAGCCTGCAGGGGTATTTACAT
This sequence comes from Umbellularia californica, assembly GCA_028538565.1. NCBI lineage: Eukaryota > Viridiplantae > Streptophyta > Magnoliopsida > Laurales > Lauraceae > Umbellularia > Umbellularia californica. The sequence continues at coordinate 20,227,459 of JAPQWN010000005.1, read as the reverse complement.
ATCTAGTGCCCTAAAGTCACCTGGTTTGGGAGTCATTGGCCGAATACTCGTTACATGGGTTAATTAGAAAGCTTAAGGGACCCGAGCATTGCACAGTCACATGTCAAAAAAAAAAAAAAAAAAAAATCTTAGGCTTGCTAGATTGACATGGGCACTCATCAGGTGAACTAAGCAGAAGGTAGATGAAAACTACAGCACTAAGGTAACACAGTGACTCACCGCCCCACACACAAACGTTACTAAAAAATGAGCCCTGGATGCGGTCAGGTGCTCTCCGAAGTTTGACCGAAAAGACTAAGCAGCTACAAAAGGGGCCTGTGAGGGCTCGACCTCCAAAGGACAGTTAGGGGAGACCGCGTTGCCACTTAGGTAACAATCATGGATCGAGAAGCTAATCTCCGTTCACACTCTCACCCACGGCCAGAATAGATGCTAGTCTTATGCTGGGGCATTTTTTGTTTATATATACACATGAATAAATGTTTATCTCACACGGCTTCCCAACATCGGGTCCTCATCACATACACAATTGCCACGAGCACTCACTAGGTTGCACACACGCTCACCTCATGCATGCTTTCACTACTAATGACTCTTAGTCGGATGCAGGAGACAATATCTCCCCTAAGGTATGAATTCAATCTTGTTATCCTCAAAGCTTGAGTGCCAAAATGGCCCCCTGACATTTTTACCGAGAAAGAAAATGCCACCTTAGCCAAACTATGCAGGGGGCCTAAAAATATTAAATTGACAAGTTTGTTCTGAGACCTTGCAGGGAAACCAACCCCGATTACATTCATAACATCCCACAAGCTGGGGCATTTATTTATTATTTACGGGTACTATTTTGTGCACAGTTCCTCATGACTTAAAAAGATCAAGGTTATGAAAAACAAACTGGGAAAATATGAGTTATGTCCGTTATGTTATCCAATGATGAATTTGATTATGGATGTATGTTATGCACACCCTTTATGACATCACATATGATTGTAATATTGAAAGTGCAATTATCTTGAACCTCTGCCTTTATACTTATAGCTAACAATGTGAATTCCTTAAAACATAGAATTGTTTAGGTCACAAATGTCACACACTCAAGCACTCCCTGTTGTTTGAGAACCTAATTCTATTACTTACTAAGTTTAGATTGATGGGAGGTTATGCTTATTCTCTTTTTCTTATATGAAATCTCGCTTCATTAACTACTAGTGATCCTTCCTACGAGAGCCGTGCTTGGAACACAAATTTCGAGATATTCTAGAAAATTTTCGGCAGCACTTCCCTTTGTTTTTTGGACCCTAGAAAATTTCAGAATACATAAGGATCTGTTACCTGTGAGAAGAACACTTTGTATATTCCCCCGGCACCCCATAATGACCCTTGATCGATCGACGAGACTCCTATAGCACTTCTTATAGCATCAAACACACTATCTCAAATATACATACATAGTATACATACGTACAACATACACATACATATGAGCCCCCACCACGAGCTAAAGATAGGATGTAACACCATAAATACAGGACCAGGACATATGAATACAATATAGAACAAGGATACATAAGGGATACATCCCCAGGAGATCAATCAAAGGACAATAGCCCATATGGACCAGCTCCATTATGACGAGCTGACGAAGCAAATGAAGGCGGACCAGGGGTACGCTGAGAAGGAGCTCGTGTCGAGTCCGAAAATGCATAACCTCTCTTTTCCGCCCTCCGGCGATATCGATTGAGGCGCCTCCGTAAATCAGCAACCAACTCCTCATGACCTCGCCCCATACGATCCATGCGCTCAATATACTGATCATGAATAAGGGCTCTCTCCTCACCCACGCTGAGAGGCAGAGGAACAAAGGCGACAATGGCACCACTCTGCAAGACGACATTTTAAGAAAACATTATATTCAACAAACCTTACAGCAGTGAACGCAGAACTTAAAAGAAGAGGAAAGACCTGCACCTGCGTAGAGGCCTCGTAGCTCCTAAGCTTGGCACGTAGCTCGCCAACCTGCATATCACCAGATTACAAATCACATCAACAACAGATACGGGGACTCAAGATTGAAATGTCACATGGGAAAACCTCATACCTGTGCCTCGAAAGCATCCCTCTTGCAAGCAAGCCTTGTCTTCATCATCCTGCATATTTGGAGAGAAAAGAAAGCGCATATGAGAAGTGGCAAGTAAGAAACGCACAAGTGGCGAGGTAAAATTTGAAAGATCTCACAGTGGATACATTGCAAAGCAACCAAGCTGAACCCAAGAGAGACATTAAAATAGGGAAGCATTAACCAAACGATCCCAAGGTAAACCAATCCAAGAACAAAAGTGAAACTGATAGCCAAGACTAAAAACAATAATGATAATAATAAATATAATATGACAAGTGAAGCAAATCCCCACTCAGACCAAGACACCACCACCATGACCCTTGTCCCATCACGATCAGAACCACCACATTATTCGCCACCATCGTATCACCCCTACACATGCATCAGTCACTAAAATCACCCCACTTCGTCCCAATTAACCGAAACAACCAATGGGTTCGGCCCCACCAATGGATCTTCTTAGACCTCACCGAATCACGTAAAACCCCAAAACCTTGCTCGTACAGTACCCAAACTCATTGCCCGGGTTGGTTACTAAACAGCCACCTGTGGGGGGGAACTAAGAATCGGGATTTTCATTCCACAGCTATGATGAGCTCAATCTACCACTTCAAATTTAAAACTCCACTGAACTCCACAGTTACTACTTCTACAGAATGCACATGGCCACAACCAAGCCCAAAACTCCATTCTGCAGCCAGTAAAAGAAGAAAAAAAGAAACACAAAAAAAAAAGTAAGATGAGATCCACATACCTGGCCTTTTCTCCCTGGGTTCTCTCTCTTCACTTCACCATTGCTGCCAACTCCCTCACTCGTACCCCACCTGCAACAATGGCAGCAACAACACATTAAAAAAAAAAAAAAGAGAGAAAAGAGAAAAGAAACAAGAAAAAAAAAAAAAACAACGTACCTGAGCCAGGGGCTGGGCTCCCCTTCTTCTTCTCCCTTCTCTCCCTTCGTTCTCTCTTCCTCTCCTCACTCAACCTACTCCTTCACTCTCGGTTTTCACCTGCAAACAACTGTAGCAGGCGTATGAAAAATGGAAAAGAAGAAGAAGAAAGAAGAAGAAGAAGATGGGACCCACGTACCTGGGCCACTCAAGGACAAACTCCCCCTTTTTTCTCTTTTCCCTGTTCCTCCTTCCACCTGCAACAATGGCAAGAAGTAAAAAAAAAAAAAAAAAAAAGAGAAAGAAGAGAAAGAAAGAGAGAACAGAAAATGGAAAGGAAGGTTGAGAACCACTTACCTGAACGCCGGCGAGCCTGCGCCCTACTGCTCCGTCCCCCTATTTCACCCACTCGTCCCTGCCTCACCTGAAACAACAAAAGCAAGAAAGAAAGAACGAAAGAAAGGAAGAGAGGGAAAGAGTGAATGAAAGAGAAAAGAAAAGAGGGGGAAAGCCCCCAACACGTGTAGCCAGCAGCGCCCAAGGCTGGGCGCTGACTGGCCCAGCCTCCTCATCAGATGGGGGGCCTCTATAAGGGCAACCCACCTCAAAATACCCCATCTCTCTCGCCCAATAATAATAATAATAATAAAATAATGAACTGAAATCTAAAAAAAAAAAAAAAGAAGGTTTAGAGGCCAAACCTAACATTAAATTAAGCCTCAAGAGGGATGAAAATTAAAACATAACTCACCCACAAATCGAGTTCAAGTCAATCTTTATTAATAATAACTACAATCCAACCTTGGCAAAATCTGACTTAGCTTGATTACCAACCTCGACACTAGACGAAGCTCAGGATTATCGGCGACACATCGATGGCTCATCTCTACCTACGAAGAACAACAGTACAAACAACATGCAAAGGTCGGTTGATTCAAAATACATTATGGATTCACCATAGGTATCATATATTAATGATTCATGTATCAAATCCATGCATTCATCAACATAATCCACATCATCATACATCAAGTAAAATGCACACACGCATAAAAAAATAAAAAAAAAACAATATGAATAAATCTGAATTTTAAGTTTGCATCACGCGAAAAGAGAGAACAAAATAAACTAGAATATATGTTGCATGAGCTAGAACCAACAAAGATAAAAGAGTGCTTACTTGGGAGCAAGAGAGAGACCAAAGACCCTGGAATTCGGAATTTGGAAGAGAAGGAAGTGTGAAAAAACCCAAAGGCAGCCATTCCGTATATAGATTAGTGTCTTAATTTGAAAAGAAGACGGACTGGCACTTGGGCGCACTCCTAGTGGCGCCCAAGTCCTTCTACCTCCCAAACTTTGTAAGAGTGCCACTTGGGCGCACTCCTAGTGGCGCCCAAGTCCCTTCACTTCCCAATTTCACTACACAATCAATACCTCGCATAAACGCATCATAGAATCCTAAACCAAGTAGGAGAGACCACTTGGGCGCACGTAGGGGTGCGCCCAAGTACCCAGAAGAACATGGGCGCCCCTCCATGTGCGCCCAACTACTTTTTGTTTTAACCCGGGGAGCCGCGTGATGGAAGACGTGCGCCCAAGTACCCAGAAGAACATTGGCGCCCCTCCATGTGCGTCCAACTACTTTTTTTAACCCGGGGAGCCCCGTGATGCAAGGATTTGAGACCATAATGACTCTATGATGATTGGTGACTAAAACAAACAAAAACAATAACAAAACAATGATTAGAAGAGAGTAATAAAAGGATCTAAGCGGCGAAAGCCCGTGCACCGAGCATTCCCCCTTCGCAGGGAAAATCATCATACACTTTAGTCCCATCACACATACATTATGCACCGCATCCCATGTCATCTCCATCAATGAGATTAGGAGTGTTACCTTTGCAGGTTATGAAACTGAGCACTAACAAAAAATGCAGAATATTTTAGTGTTTGTTCAATGCAGGTTTCCAAAGCGAAAATGAGAGCACCAAAGGTGATTCAAGCACACTATTGGAGATGAATGGCGTGAACTTTGGCAAATGAACAATGAAAGAAAGCGGTAATGATCCCCATCGTCGGATTTACGGAAAGCTCTTGAGGTAAGTATCCCTAACCATGATTTTCATGATTTTACCTCACGTCTGGAAAATTGAGTCACTGTAGGCCTCCCTTAAGCGCTTATGATCGGTATGACGACCATAATACTGTGTTATCATGAATTGTGGTGTTTGCCGACTCAAGTCTTGACGTTGGAGGGTGGAATCCGTGTAACTCGAAACTCTCCATGATAAGCATGAAATGATGATCGAATCTATCCTGGGTTCTCATCTAGGCTTGGGTGAAGACCGAGATCCCTAGAGAGTGACAGTTATTCCGGTGAACATCTTCTATTGATTTAGTTTTTTCGATGCATACCTGAGTTTCAAAACAAAATCCCTTTTAAAAAAAAAAAAAATAAAATAATATGCATCTCATTCTCACATACACTTCACACCATTGCTTGAACTATGTTTATGACTGCCTTCAAGATCCCCATTATTGCTAGTTAATTTTAACTATGCCTTGAGTATTCAACTGTGGATGAAAGTTAAAAGACATTATGTATGACAAAATTGAATTGAACTCTATTACAAGAACAAATGAAACTCTAATAGTGACTTAGCCAATCGAAAGACCAACTTTTGATTCAGACCACCGGGGCACAGTTCCCACCATCATTTTAAATTAAGCAACCGGGGCACAATTCCCAACCTGCCGCGTGGCAATACCACGGGCACCGAGGCACAAATCTCGGATTTCCAATCAAATCAGTAGGCACGTAACTTCTTGTTTTTCCCTTTTTTCCCCTGAATCAGAATTGATCCTAGAAAAGTGAACCTCACCCTTAGAACAAGTTTGCAATTGCATACATCCGTAGGTGGCCACTCCCGCGAGCTCAAAGGCTCCCGTGAGTCATGAGTGTCGTGTCTACTTTCTTTGGAGTACAACTCTCCACGTGTTGTTCTCCAAAGAGGGCCATACTGTAGACACCTCATTTGGCCCCCTATGATAGCCCTAAACACCTGTCATATGTAACGGTGCCCCCATTTCACCCATAATTGAATGGTTAATGGCATAATTCAGATTAATTAATGACGATGAAGATGCGTGTTGAAAATTTTATGCTTAGTTCGACGATCTTTAGAACTTCGTGAGAGAAAAAGCCGAATCATGTTGAGATTTCGAGTCCTGCAAAGGATAGGCTACAGCACTATCCAAGTCCCTTCCGGACTACATAGAACGCACTTAGGTTGATTCCAAAGAGATTACACTTAGTTTACCTAAGTACGATGCGAATAGTATGATTTAAACAATTAGAATCTTTGACCCACAGATCCCTACCATTTCCTGAACTCTAATCACTAGGACGTATGGACCAAAAGATTCTACGCTCCAAGAGCTTTCCGTCGATAGATAGAACGTCCAAATCTGATGAACGAATCAAAAGATATGGCCTTCGGAAGACTACCCTGCGAACACCCCACCAGGCACATACCTGGGCGCCCATGTAGGTGCGCCCATGTCCCAGGGTTGTACTTGGGCGTACTGCGCCCACACAGGTGCGCCCAGGTCCCTAATTGCCCTAGGAAAATACTTAGGCGCATATTTGACTGTACCCCGCTCTACCTCTCATAGTTCCGATCCGATCTCAACCTAAAAAAATGAACCCGAACCGAACCTCGAGCCCATTTGAGCAAGACATGACATGGGCGCACCCACAAGTCCTGGAATAACCTGGGCGCCACTGTGTGTGCGCCCAGGTCCCAAGTTGCTCTAAAGATGCACTTTGAGTTATACTTAGGCAAGTTTTACTCCACCCTTCGCAGTTTCGACTCGATTCATACCCAAAAACAATGATCCGAAACCGGACCCTAGACCCATTAGGCTTCAAAGTTAGACATGGGCGCCACCATGTGGGCGCCCAAGTCATGGGACCCACTTGGGCTCACCTCCATGTGCGCCCAAGTCTCCGAGAGCCCCATCTCACCTTGATTTGCGTGAAACCCTTGGAAACTCGTGCAAGAAGTAGCCCTAACTCTTCCTCCACGTCAAAATCACTATAAAGAGACCTCACATACTACTTTTGCAAAGGGAGGCTACCAAGAGAAAAGAGAGAAAAAGCTAGAGTAAAAAAGAGAGCAAAAGAGAGAGGTCACAAAGGAGATCTGTAGATCTAGAAGAAAGGAGAAAGAAGATTACTTTGGTTCTCCAAGATCAGCAATGGAGAAAGCCTCCCAAAGCCATGGACTTGCGCAAGAACTTCATCTTAGGACTTAAAGAAAACGATTCGAACCGGTACTTATAGATTTCTTTTGTTTATTTGCATTACACCATCATTATTATTTAGAAACATGCTTAGGACCATGCACACATTGTAGATCTGCATTAATAGTACTATTTTACAGTAGATCTGATATTCAGTATTCATTCCTCATTAGAAACATGCTTAGGATCATCCGTAGTTTGTAGATCTGCATTATTCTCATCATCCTGAACTCGTGATTAGGATAGATTTTGCATTCATATCATTCTCATTAGGAAAAATCCGAATCTGAAAGGAAAAGTGCTCAAAGAACAAGAGAAGAGCACTTGGCGCCACTGTGTGTGCGCCTAAGTCCCAAGAGTAGGATTTTGACCTTAGTTTTTGTACGTGCCTAAAAATTACGGACTTGATTTAGGTGGTGATGAGGGTTTACAGAGAGGCTGTTTAAGCTGAACAGGAACGTCTCTGACGATCCGAAATCTGAAAGGGAAGAGAAGACAGAGGTCAGGGCCCGAGGCTGCTATCAGCCAAAGGCACTCCGACGCCTGAGTTAGTGCAGTCACTGAACTAGGGTGAAGTAAGGAAGAAGATGTGAGCAGTAATAACAGGGTATAGACTGTATTCTTACGTACCTTTTATGTGTGTACCATGCAGGTATATATAGGAGAGAGTAGAAGGTTCCATAGTGGAGGTAGGTGGGGATACTTGTCCCATCGACCCACTCCTAGGGCCCTTGGTAGGTGAGGATACTTGTCCCATCGGACATCCTCTCAAATTCCTCACATAAATGTGGACGTGATAGGGAAGGTCCCTTATCAGTATTCGGCGGCCACCCTATCTGTCAGGGTGCTATGTACTGCAGCTGTCCCATCCCAGGATGGAGATTAGACGCCTGGTACTCACCTCGGCGTATGTCCGAACTGGAGATGATCCGGGGTCGAGAGTTAGATGCTGGAATATGAGACACCGACCTCCAAGGGAGTGTATTCAGTCCTCTTTACCGATGTGGATCGGGTCTCGGTTATAACGCCGAAATGACTGAGACCGAACTCAGGGCAAGCCCCCCAATTGGTACTGCTACCGAACTGGAAGATAATTTCTGGATTATGAAAATACCCTACACAGTTTTCATCTCGCCTGTAATTTCACTCTCAAATCCGGATTTCTATTAATATAAGTTGGTATCAGTACCCTCGGACCTGTGACTTTGTATTCAAAATCGTGTGAAAAGCATTGAAAAAGAAACAAAAGAGAAAGAAAACACAGAAAAACACTTGGGCGCCCATACAGGTGCGCCCAAGTCCAAGATTGGAGATTTGACTCCCATTTTCCATTTCGCGCGCATTTTGATTCGGAAATCCGAGTCCATCCTCGTATAAGTTGATATCAAGGCATTTGGATTTGTTAAAGGTATTGAAAGAACCGAAAAGGGACCAAGCATATCATTGAAAAGAGGAAAAAGTACAGGAAGGTAAATGGGAGCAACCGTAGGTGCGCCCAAGTCCAAAAGTAGGCTTTTGGTCTCGATTTTTTTTATTATGTGCATTTTGCTTCTTGAATTCGAGTCGATCCTCATACAAATTGATATCAAGACATTCGGATTTGTTAAAAGTATTGAAAGAGTCGAAAAAGGACCAAGCATATCATTGAAAAAAAAGGGAAAGAGTACAGGAAGGTACTTGGGAGCAACCGCAGGTGCGCCCAAGTCCCTGCAAAGGGATTCACCCCCGCAATCTTAGTGCTTGCATTATTATTTTCAAATCCAGAAGCTTTGACATTAATAATTCATAGTATTGCCTTGCACTTAGTCTCGAACTGTTAGAAATCATATCGGGACATCGACAGAAGTCTGGAATACATCACAACCCGCAGGGGGAACACTTGGGTGCCACTGTGTGTGCGCCCAAGTCCTGTAGAGACACTTGGGCGCCCCTGTAGGTGCGCCCAAGTCCTTGGTTTATTTTTCGGCCCACATTTGCTGCATTTTGCGTCTCATTTAACATGATGTTCCACATTTGTGATGATTTCAATTGATTGCTGAACTTCTACACTTCGAATCATCAAATCATCAACACTTTAGGTTAGGTTATATTGCATAAAAAACACCAAAAATAATAAAAGCATAAAACTCTTCCCTTCTCATCTTGCTCTTTAGTAATTAGAGAAGAGAACAAAAAAATTAAAAGAAATAGAAAAATACATAAAAAGAAAAAGAATAGACATTAAGTAGAAGACACTAGATTGTTCTTTAGGATAGCTTGCATTGCTTTCGCATAAAAAAACCAAAACACCAAAAAAAATCATAAAATCATAAAACACTTCTCCTCTCATCTTGCTCTCTAGTAATTAGAGAAGAGAACAAAAAGAAATTAAAAGAAATAGTAGGATTATAGAGTTAGGCATTAACTAGATATTCCTAGCTTATTTCATTCATGGTTAAGTAAACTAATAAACTTAATCAACCCTTATCTAAACACTCAATCAATCTGAAGCAATTAATTAAAACACGCAATTAAAATCCACATACTGAATTAATTAATTAAATCCCTAAAATTGATTAACAACTTCTAATGAAACCCCTGATTAAATAAAACTTTAATCAACAAGTCCCAATTAAAATCCCAATTAACAAACCTAATCAATAAGCTTTAGTTTATTAAAAGAAATTAACTTAAAAACACCCTGGAAGGTAACAAACTACTAGACCGACACTTGGGAGCAACCACAAGTGCGCCTAAGTCACCCCCGACACTTTGGAGCAACCACAAGTGCACCCAAGTTACCCCCGACACTTGGGAGCAACCACAAGTGCGCCCAAGTCATCCCAGACACTTAGGAGCAACCACAGGTACGCCCAAGTCATCCCAAACACTTAGGAGCAACCATAGGTACGCCCAAGTCACATTTAGTTCGGGAATCACCGAATCCCTATTAATTTCAAACTTTGACCCGAATCAACACACTAGAACACCCTTACGATTTGAAACAACTAGAGCCAGTAGCCGAGACTAACCTCAAAAATCAAACCGACTTAAGCCACAAAAACATCCATGTAGGCACCAATCTCTTGACACTTAGCCCCCCATAATCATTAAGGAATCTAATTAATTGAAACCTAACTTAATTTTAACCAATCCAACACAACAAAAACACAGTTAATTCAAAGAACATCAAGCGATAAACACTCAACCTCAAATTAACCCAAAAACAAGAGAAAGACGAAAACCGGACACTTGGGAGCAACCACAGTTGCGCCCAAGTCACCTTGGAAACATAGGCGCCCCTACAGGTGCGCCCAAGTCCATTTCCACTCCCTTGGGACTACTGAATCCCCATTCATTTCCAATTTCGATCTAGATCATTACCTTAAAACTATCACATCATCAATAACAACCTTTAAATCAAAACCTTGATCAACTTAGACCCGTCCGGAGCTTCAAATCGAGCCAAAGTAACCAAAAGATTTCAAATTCCAACTTGGGCGCCATTACTGGTGTGCCCAAGTGCACAGGAATACATAGGCGCATACACAGGTGCGCCCAAGCCCTCTGTCACATCCAAGTTGAGAACCTCAGTTCCATTTCGAATCCCGGACTTAAGACTATTAAAATTAATTGACCCAAAGTTAAAGACAACATCAGAATAGAAGCCTACATTGATTAGAACCCCACGAAATTCCAAAATCAAGCCAACACCATCGCAAACAACCGAATCACAAAGAGCAGCCACTTGGGCGCCACTACAGGTGCGCCCAAGTCACCAAGAGGACCTAAGCGCCACCACAAGTGCGCCCAAGTCCTCCTGTCCATCACTTCACTGGTTTCGACACCTTTTAATCATTTAAATTGAAACCCAAAATTCCAGAACCTCTGGCATACTAAAACAGAACCTTAAAACACTCTTAACTCATCCCTAAATAACTCTTAATCAAACCACAACTTAAAACAAACCAAATCAAATTAATAAGCTGTTTAAGCATAGGATCTATCAAACTTAGACAATTTACACCTTAGTATTAGGTCGGATTTCCCCATTAGATAGATTAGAGTATTAGGCTTCGTCCCATCACTTTTCTTGTTCCGTTAGGGGACCGGGAGAGCTGATGTGGGCGGTCTAGGACCTTAGGTTAGGGTTAATCCGATGATCAGTAATAAGGCATTAATCATGTAAATCCAAGTAAAATCCCCTAGTTATGCCCTTCTAGCCCCAATATAAAAAATCCATAAAAACTATAAAACCAATAAAATAAACCAAAAAAGATTTTTCCTTCATTTCTTCCTCCACCTCAGGTGCCAGATATTTAATTGAACTTAATGATAAAAGGGAATGAAGAACTGAATGAGAATGAAGAGATGAGATGAGTGGTTTCGTACACACTTTTAAAACAATCACGGCCCATCGGCCTTCCTAAAACAAATACCGGCCCATCGGCCACCTTTAGTCAATTTCGGCCCATCGGCTTTTCACTCTTATCACTCGTGTATCGCACACGAAAAACACAGAAATCATAAATCAAAGTCTCATTTGCATCATTATTTTGGTTTGCAAAGTTAGCCTTTAAACCCTATTTTGCCAAGGGATCTGAGGGGGGTACCCGGGAACGGGGCCGATCCTCTTCTTAAATATTTGTCACCTCCCCCCTTTTATTTTATTTATTTTAGTTATCTTATTTCACTTGGATATACCATGATTTTGCTATGTAAGGATTAACCTTTATTTGGACTTTAACTTGTGACCCTGAATTGACCCTATATTAAAGAGACCCAAAAAGACCCAAATTAATGTGACAAGACAACCGTCGTGTGTTGCCGGCAGCACATTAGATGAGAGGAAGAACCCACCTATTTATTTTCTCCCATTTTTCTTCGGCTTTCGTCGAAGGACGGTGTTACGGCCGTTATCGTAGTTGGCGATCGTGATCTGTCGATTTTGAGGGTAGTCGGAATCCTCACTTTCGATGTAAAATTAAAATAGCACATGTATAGATGAATAGAGATTTTTCCCAAGCCCATTGGTGGGCGCGGGGGGGTCGAAAATTCACATCCGACAGGTGTTCTAGGACCTCAGGTTAGGGTTAATCCAATGATCAGTAATAAAGTACTAATCATGTAAATCCAAGTAAAATCTCCTAGTTAGACCCTTCTAGCCCAATATAAAAAATCCATAAAAACTATAAAACCAACAAAATAAACCCAAAAAGATTTTATTCTTTTTTATTCCACCTCCGGTGCCAAATATTTAATTGAACTTAATGATAAAAGGGAATAAAGAACTGATTTCTAAAATTGAATAAATGAGAATGACGAAATGAGATGAGTGACTTCGCACACACTTTTAAACAATTACGGCCATCGGCCACCCTAAAGCAAACACTGGCCCATTGGCCCCCTCTAATCAATTATAGCCCACCGGCCTTTCACTTTTATCACTTATGTATCACACATGAAAAACATAGAAATCACAAGTCAAAACCTCATTTGTGTCATCATTTTAGTTTGAAAAGTCAACCTTTAAACCCTATTTTGCCAAGGGATCTGAAGGTGGTACCCGGGAACGGGCCAATCATCTTCTTAAATATTTAGCACCTCCCCCTTTTATTTTCTTTATTTTAGTTATTTTACTTGGATATACTATAATTATGCTATGTGAGGATTAACCTTTATTTGGACTTTAACTCATGACCTTGAATTGACACAACATCAAAGAGACCCAAAGAGACCCAAATTAATATGACAGGACAACCGTAGTGTATTGCTGGTAGCACATTAGACGAGAGGAAGAACCCACCTTATTATTTTTCTCCCCATTTTTCTTCGACTTTCGTCAAAGAGAGGTGTTACGGCCGTTACAGTAGCTAGTGATGATCCATCAATTTTCAGAGTAGTCGGAATCTTCGTTTTCGATGTAAAATTTAAATAGCACATATAGATGAATGGAGATTCCCTAAGCCATGTCCTTCCTGAGGGGAGGGTGGGTCAAAATTCACATCCAACAGCCTGGCGATCATGATGGGACCTCTTTGTTGGCTGTTACAAATCTGGGTCTTTCGTAGGTCCCACAATCTCCGTGCGAACATCCTGGCGATCATGATGTGACATCTTTTGTTGTTCTGTCATGGATCTTGGTCTCTTATAGGTCCACGATCTCCATGCCGACAGCCTGGTGATCGTGATGGGTCACTTATTTAGGTCTTTCTGGAGTACTATTCTAGGACACGAACATACAAATCAATGATCAAATGTTCGTGTCCCATTCAGTTTAGGGTTGTTATGAGTGTAGTCCGAAAATTAAAACCTAAGGTCTGAATATACCGCCTACTGAAGCCTTCCCTAATTGTAACAATTAAAACTTTCCCTGTCATCACTAGAATAAACTTCGAAAAAAAAACTTTCTTTCCCCTTCTAATTTAAACCATAAAATTCTCATGGTGCTACATGATATTGTTTGGGAGTTTCTTTTGGAAATTAAATATAAGATGGCCTATCAAAATCCACATCGCACAATTGCATCTCAAACATCATACATGCTCGACTCAAATTACCAATCTTACAGGAACCACACGACTCAAGATTTTCAAAACTTTAACAATTCATACACGAATATAAACCAACACTACCACAACGTAACACAAAATTATCGATACCTTTCTAACCAAACTATAACAACTCAAGCTTCTTCCCTTAGATCTACACGACACTTTTATGCAACCGAAGACTTAAACAAACACATCTCTTACAAACACACGAGACCAAACCATGGCCCAATCCATAATCCCCAACAATAACAAACTACTTCCCAACTGACTCAACAAAATAACACTCAATCAAATCAAAACACAATGCACACAAATTTAAACAATCAAAACATTGATCACGACAAAAATCAAATTCTAAACCTTAATGATCAACGAATCTACATCCAAAACACACAGTATATAACGACAAACCAAATCCTAATCCATCTTGATCAAGCCTACCAATCCATCTAGAACATCCCATCCAATCAAACTCCTTCGCCCATTCAAACTTAGTCACCCATCCAGACCATCCCATCCAATCATACTCCTTCACCCATTCAAACCTACCAGTCCATCCAAACTGTCCCGTTCAATCAAACTCCTTCTCCTAATCAAGTATACCAACCCATCCGAACCATCCCATCCGATCAAACTCCTTTACCAATCCAAACCATCCAATCTAGTCAATTCAATCAACCTATCTAGCCTTTTATAATCATGCATCCTTATCCAACCTATCAGCCTCCCCAATCCACACCATCCAATCAAAGCCATCATCCCACCCAACCCTCACCATTCAACTAAACAACACCACTTGCCATGATCGTTGACCAATTCCAGCCATGCCCAATCATACCATCCAACTCAATCCATCCACCAACATAATCTCCAACGATCATATATCAACAATCCACTCACGCTCGGACCGACCAACTTAGTCAAACATCCAATCAAAACGAAGACAAAACTTCACCCACAAATGCGAAAACCTTTGCTAAAATGGTGGACATAAATGAGCTAGAGTTGCCAACCTCGACTGGTTTAAGAGCATCACTCCAAAAAATGATCCATATGCAAACACAGGGAAGCCCCTAGAAGAACAACTGATAGGTGATGAATACATAAAATGAGAACTTGGATTAATCTTAGAAACTCTAAGGAGACTTATGAGCGAAGAGATTAAGATTCCAATATTATGGAAAGAATATGAGGTAGAAGAGGAGATACGAATTCTTAGAAAGTATTTTGCTCCTTTCCATCAACTCGAAAAAGAAGAAATTATAAACTCGTCATATCCAATAATTAATTGCCCACCAGATCAGGTTCTCGAGAATTTGACCTATGATCCTTCATATTTGAGAACTTTAGCACCCGACATAACCTATAATCCACCAAATGACCAAACTTCTGAATCTTTCGATGAATTCTGCAATCCCATCTTTAAAGACATGTCTCCTAAGGATTTTTATGATATGCTTAATAAATATTATGAACAATATGAAACAAATAGTGATGGTAAAACTCAAGTCACCACACAACCAATGAACAAACTAGATCAATCACAAACAACCATCCCATCAGAAATACCAAAACCACAAATGCCACCCCAAACACAACCAAACGAAGATCATTCGACACAACAAATAAAAGACATAATGATTCAATTGAAGACAGACGAGACAGTACAACCTAATGACCCACACGAAGAATTTGAATTCATGACGACAATGATGACCATCAAATGGATCGAGTGGATGAATTAATTAAAGATTTTAATGTCATAAGATCTGAAACACACGAACAAGTCAGGTTACTCATAAGAATCAAGTGTGGAAACTCATAGACCGGTTAAACCATCTTCATTTGAAATAAAATACCAAACCCATAGAAACAAAATCATACAAGATCCAAAACCTCAATCTAAGACCAATACCACTAAACAAAAAAGACCACATTACAAATGAAAGAACTTGGATCCTACACCATCATGCAAAATCCAAATCATAATCCAAAGACAAACAAACATTCAACCAAACGATGAACAAAATTTCCCTAGACCAAAACCAACACATCTTGAACCCATCCCGACACCAGTTGAGACAAGAAAGAATGAAAATGAATCTGGAGTTGAATTTCTTGGTCACAGTATGTTTAGTGAATTGTAAATCGACATAGAGAAACTCAAATATGAGATTAGGAAGAAATCGATCTTGTTGAGCATGCCACCTGAACGAATAAAGCCATCCGAATCTATCATAGAAATCAAAGCATTACCTGAGAATCAACACCAAGAGACTGTTAGGTGTACCATTGAAATCCAACGAGGAAGCTCTCACATAGGTCCTATCATCTCATTAGAAAAGACCGTAGAGAAGGAACCACAAGCAAATGATATCTTGACTAGTGAGCCTCATAGGTCAAAGAATCAAAGGATATCGATATCATTACATAGATCTTAGAGGACAAGCATGACTTCCACAATGAGATAGAACCTAACCCTGTTCTAGCCCTGATTGAGGCCTATCTAAATGCGAGACCGAGACTTCAGAGTATTCTAAAAGGTCTACCATGCCCGCCCTTGACCAACCCAACAATCATAAGCCAAGATTACATCAAATACTTTGAAAAGTGACAAATGCCTAGAGTTGAACCTTCAAACTCCAATCCTTCCCCTAGAATGGTACCCTTCCCTAGAAGAAGATGATCCAAGCACAACAGTAGAAACCATTCCCAAACTAAAAGACCATACAGAGTGTGATCTAATCAGTCTTCACGAAAGGAATGAGACCACTCCCGAAGCTTTAGGAAAGACTTTTGGAGACCTGACCATAGAAGAACTTTCAAGTATTTGCCCAAATGTACCGCCTAAGATTCCAATAGTCCCAAAGAAAAATGTAGAATTTCCCATGACTAAGGGAAATCTTATCCCACATGACCATCCAGTAGTGGCACAACCAAAATTTCAAAATTACACTCTTGCTCAAAGACTCTCACGATGTAAGTCTGCTAGGTTACAAAGAAAATTTAGAGCACGCCCCAAAACATGGACGGACTACATTTAAGGAAGCTAGATGCACTACAACAAAACCTAGAGCCCAAAGAAAGAGAAAAAATCATACGGATCACACAAAAGATGAGGGTCAAACAAATAGAAAAACAAAAGACTAGAGATCATCAAAGAAAAATAGAAACTCATCTTTCAAAGATCACAAATCTCCTAATTATTCAAACACTTTGAGGCTAAGGTCCAAATGGCAGAGGTCCAAAACATTTCAACGCTCTCGTTTTCGGCAAGAGCAAACTAAAGGTCCCCAATATAAGAGCCTTATCTTAATGCATCAACGAGGGAAGTCATATCCACGTTATCAAAGAAATCAACATAAGGAGACACATATAAAACCTTTTAATATGAGACCAAGGCCCAAATGGTGGAGGTCTAAAATATTTCAGTGGTCTCGTTTTCGGATGGGCCAAATTAAAAGCTTATGGGCTAATTGCATTATCCTAACATCTCGACAACAAAGAATATTTCCAATCTATCAGAGAAAAAACCATAATAAAATAAAATTTATTGTCGTCAGACCAATGCCTAAATGGAGAGGTTGAAGATGTTTTAATGTTGTCGTTCCCGAAGAGAGCAAAATGATAAGACCCAGACCAAACACCCACTGATAAAAACACGTAGATCGAAAGATCTTAAGTGTGCATGTTTTCGAATAGTCAGATTCAAAGTGCACAACACATCATTATCATACACAATGGAAAATCATAATCATGCTAGGCAGACCCTAGGCTTCATGCCAATGAAAGGCTTCAAATTCAAGCAGGCCCGAATGAATTAACTATTACTTAGGATTATGCAGAAATAAAAAAAAACCCATAAAAACCACAAAACCCTAAAAACCTAAAAAGGCTCATATATCATAAACCCAAAAAATAAAGTATAAACAATATGAAACACAATTGTTTGATCATCATAAAAGGCATAGGCGAGCTAGAGTAGTGCAAAATTCCTTTATTAGAACAATCACGACTTGAAAAGATCATAAGTGGGACTAATACGACAAGTTGTTTCCCATTGCTTTAGAACTGAGATTGCCCTAGGAACCATGATTGTGAATGATGGATGGAAGTTTCTGAATTAGTGGATACCAAAGAGGGTGACTTGGTTGAACGCATTAGGAGATTTAAGAACTGCCCGAAGCATTCATATTAACAACAACTAAGGCATATGTCAACATTAAAGCTGAATTCGTAGTCAAATTCATTAAAAAGAATATAACAGCCCGATTTGGGATTCCCAAGGTATTCATAACAGACAACGGTCCACGATTTATTTCCTAACAAATAAACGAGTTGTGCACAAAATATGACATAGAACCACATCATTCAACCCCATATTATCCCCAAATTAAGGTAGTAACTGTCCAGATCATTTGGTCAAAGCATTGTGGGCGTGCCAAACTTTCATAAAAAAACTACTACTGGTGAACCCCCTGTTCTTTGACCTACAGAATGGAAGCCCTTCCTCGAAGTCCTTCACCTGTTACTGTGCATCCAGTTAGATGAAGATATGATAGAAGACCAGAGGAGAGAATCATCGCTACTTCAACCAAACCTACTCAACGAGAAAAGAATGAAAGCAGCAGAGCATGCACAAGTATACCGGAAGCGAATCGCAAGAGCCTACGACAAGCATGTTATAGAGAGAAGATTCAAAGTTGGCGACTTTGTGCTAAAGTGCATCACTCTATCCTAGCTTCTGCCTCCCAGGGGTAACTTACGACCCTATTGGGAAGGCCTTTATGTAATTACAGAAGTATATTCTGGAAATGAATATAGACTAGTAAATGCAGAAGGGGAAGAGCTCACTGATCCATGGAACATTATGTACCTGATTAGGTACACAGTATGACTCTTCCCTACTTCTTGCAAAGTATGACCCTCCTTGCTCCTTGGCGTAGTTGTAGATATCCTGTAGGAGGACCAAAAAGATGCACTCTGATCAAACTTGGAACTCGAACACACACCAACACTTAAAAATACACAAAATGGTGAGTCTGCCCCACAAAAATTCCGCATGGTTAAAGCCATCCAATGTGAAGGTTTGTAGGTCAGTTCGTCCATTTCATGAAGGCTTTTCGACCACTTGCTAAGAAAAAAAAAAGGAGCGAGAAAAAAGAGAAGAGAAGCCACGGTGGAGTTGCATTAGGTATGGGTATGCTCCACATGGCTAATACTTCAGAAGCCATTACCCTAGGATACCATTTCCTTTCGACCCCTTAAAAAAAAAAAAAAAAAAAAAACAGAGGTGAGAAAAGAGAGAAGAGAAGCCACGGTGGAGTCGTATGATGTATGGGTATGCTCCCCATGGCTAATGCTTCAGAAGCCATTACACTAGGATTCCCTTTCCTTTTGACCCCTTTTATTCCAAAAAAAAAAAAATCTATTAGAATTAGGCTTACTGGAATGGCATGGGTACTCATCAAGCGAACTAAGCAGAAGGTGGTCGAAAACCACAACACTAAGGAAGCACGGTGACTCACTACCCCACACACAAACACTACTCACAAATGAACCCCAAAGGCGGTCAAGTACTTTCGAAAGTCCAGCCGAAAGGATTAAGCAGCTGCAAAAGGGGGCCTGTGGGGACTCGACCTCCAAAGGATAGTTAGGGAAGATAATGTTGCCACCAATGTGACAATCACGGATCGAGGGGCTAATCCACCTTCACATTTTTGCCCATGGGCAGGAGTGAACACTAGCCTTATGCTGTGGCATATATATATATATATATATACGAGCATATCTTTATCTCACACGGCTTCCCAATCTGGGTCCTCATCGCATACACGATTGCCACAAGCACTCATTGGCCTACACACACTCACCTCATGCATGCTTTGGCTACTAATGACTTTTGGTTGGACGCAGAGAAAAACATAGGCCCTAAGGTATGAATTCCATCTTGTTATTTTCTAAGATTGAATGCCAAAACGCCCCCCTGAGATTTTTACCAAGAAAGAATAATGCTACCTTAGCCAAACCATGCGAGGGGCCTAAAAATACTAAACTAACAAGCTTTTCTTGAGACCTTTGTAGGAAAACCAACCCCGGTTGCATTCAAAACACCCCTCGAGCTGGGGCGTTTTTTTAATTCTGTTTAGGGTCACATCACGGGTACTATTTTGTGAACAACTCCTTATAACTTGAAATATGATAATGATTGATCAAAATTATGGATCTTGTTTGTTTGATGCCGTCGATTGAATTTGACTACTATCATATACCATGGATGGTGTTTGCCATGGGACGTCATGGTAAAATATGGTGATCATTAGCATATGCCTTCACATCTATAGTTGATGTTATGAATGCCCCAAAACATATAATTATCTAGATCACATGTTTTCACGCACTTGGGCACTCCCTGTTGTTTGAAAACCCTAGTTCTATGTTGCTTATTGTGTTTGAGATAATGTGAGAATGTGATTATCTGATTTGTATTATATGAAACCTCACTTTATTTATCCTAAACTACTAATGCTCTCTTTATGAGATCCCTATGCCTAGATACGGATTTTGAGGAACTATAAAGAGATTTCACCAAATTCTCCCCTATTTCTTTAAACCTTGAAAAATCATCAGGTACAAAACTTGTCACCTGTAAGGAGAGAAACACTTCATTTAAATCCTCGATACCCCTCAAAAGCCTCATTCCATCATCATACACAACCATGGCACTCCTAGGTCAATCATCACAACCACTATCAAGTCACGATTCACATGTTCGCATCATGGATGTCACATCCACCTATGCATATCATATACGTCATCCTACATATATCAAAATGAAAATTGAGCCGAAAAATAACATCCCTCTATCATATATACAATACCAATGATCAACAACTAATAATCAACATCAATAGATAACAAACACCAATCATAAATACTACAACAACAACATAGGGCCTCGATTGTCTCTACACAATTCCCAATAGAATAGGAGGCCTCGCAGGAGTTTGACTCAGAGAATATGTCCCGGTATGGAAAATCCTTCCAACATCACACGTAATTCCCCGATGCTCCAAAATCACGCTTAAATCTTTAAGGGATCCATCCCATATACAATCAACTAATGATAGCCTCATCAACCGAAATGGCCTTATAACGCCCTAGCTGACATGCGACCCTATTAACGGCATGCCTACTAACAATTTGTGGTGCGTGGAGCCATATATCCATCTCAAATAAATTACACCCCTCTAGCGCCGTAATCAATTCACCCAAGCCACCTTGATATGGACACCAAGTGACTTGCCAAGTTAAATTCCATAAAAGAAATCAACTCACTAAACGAAGAACTAAAACCAAACTCAAATTTAAAATTAAAACCAAACTTGAACTTAAAACTAAAAGACTTGAAATCAAAATTAAGCTTAAACTTAAACCTAAAAGAAAAACTTAACCAACAAAGCAGAGAAAAAGGATGCGTACCTTGTGGTTCCTCAGCTCATTCAAGATGAAACGGTAGCTTCGTTGCACTCCTCCTTGCCTCTCCATGCCGAAATCAATTGAGGTTGTCGTCAAACACCCTCCACCCTCTTTTTCGTTTCCTCTACAAAAACAACAGATGAACCATCAATAAAATCCACCAGCCACCAATAATAACGAGCTTAATTTAAAAACAAATAGACACACAAAAAAAAAAAAAAAAAAAAACAAACACATAAAAACCAACTCACCAATGATAAACTTAAAAAACCCCCCCAAAAAAAAGGTGCAACGAATAAACAAATGAGCAAACAAACCAACTAAAGTCACATAAAAAAATAATAACTCACAACCAAACCAAAACAAACAAAGACAAACTTAAAAACACATAAAGCATACAAGTCAAAAAAATAAACTAAACAACTTAGATTAAACCTAAATCAACATTTAAAACCAAGCTAATAAGATGAAACCAACAAAAGCAAATTAAAACTAAACAAAACCAACTTTAAAACTCAATTAATCCACAACTAAGCTAAAAGACAAAGCTAAAATACCTCATAATCACAATTAGCAAGAAATGATAATAAAACACACATTTAATCCAACTCGACAAAACCAAACTTCAGTTCAATTTTCAATGGTTTGCATGCACACATCATTTATAGGAAATAGTACTTTACCATTTCTTCACACATCACTTCATCCTGTACTCCGCTTCACCACGTTATCAATCCACTTCACTACCTTTACCACTCTACTTCACTCTATTATACCACACCCACATCTATAATACATCACTTATTTAGCACCACACATCACATACAAACACAAAAAAGAAAATGACAAAAAAAAAAAAAAAAGAATCAAAATCCCAAACAGTCACTATTCCTTCATAATCACTACTTGCTATATGGTTCTTGGTATATTTGTTCCAACTCAAGCAACTTAGTTTAGATCGTGTGGACATCTCTACAACTGGGCACTGCACATCTGCAGGTTCATTTACAACCTGAAAAGAGCTCAAATAGGCTTAAGACTGGCACCTGCCTGAAGAAGATGGAAATTATATACTTATAATCAGGAAATGCAATGCGTGATAATTCATTCCATACAAGCGCCAATGGTGTATGGCACAAATCTGTTAGAATGTAGATCCATCCAACAAGGTGATAGATACCCAAAAATATTCATGATTAGAAGATCCCACACATCCATCAGTCAGTAAAAAATGGACTGTTTGGAAGAAATAATCAGCAATGGTTTGGAAAATAACAAAGCTTCAATTGCCTACTCGGGCACGTCTGGCGCGAATGGATAACACCCTTAGCCCTTTGTGTCCAATGTGTCGTCTGGAGGATGAAACAATAGATCATCTTTTAATTCATTGCCCTTCGTCCAAAGACTTATGGCGTCATTTACCTTTATCTATTCAAAGATCTGCGTCCACTCCTTCCATTTCAAATTGGTTTTGGCACAAGGTGGCTAGTGCCTACAGAAGATTAGTGGTAATTGTTAGGTTTTTGAGTGTTGGCTAAATTCATGGGTTGAACAAAACTCTGGGTCTTTTGAGTTGTAATTCTTTTTTAAAAAAGGACTTTGAAGGTAGAAGATTGGAAGGACTCTAAAGAAGAAAGTCTGAAAGAATTAGAAAAAGAAAGCTGGAGAAAGAGAGTTGAAATTCCGGATCAACCATAATGGGGTCTGCTCGAGCGACCACATCATCCGCTCGAGTGGATAGAATTAGAATAGCCAGACGCTGAAACAAAACCTCATCCACTCGAGCGGATGGTGGGTTCACCAAGCGGACAGGGCGGCAGAGTCCAGGTTTATTTAGAAACTAATTTCTAATTGTGCCCAAACTGCTTGTTTCAGTCCTACTCATCTTAGGCAATCTTAAGCATGACCTATGGGCTATTTAAAGGACTCAATGGGTATTCTAAAGAGTGACCTCACCTCTCAAAGTTCTGAGTTAGAGATTATCATTGAAAGAATTCTTCTTTAGAGATTTATTAAGGAGTTGTGCTGACAAGTTCTCTAGAGCCAGCTCTTCTGCATCCTTTGTAGAAGATTATCTTCTTGCGAGAAGACTTGAGGAGTCAAGCGCTGTATTGAATCTGTTGCAATCAACGGTGTGAAGTAGTTGAAGTGTGAAGTGACACAAGGTAACTTCAGTCCTTGGATAGGGGATATCTGGGGAAGAGATCTGATTTTCTTGTAATTACGAGATTCATAGTGTTTGATTTGATCCAGTTCCGTTCGGAGGTTTTTCACCCGGTTAGGGTTTTCCACATTAAATTTGGTGTCATTGTGGTGTGTGCTTATTGATTTTATTTCCGCTGCATATTGTTTATTTCTGCACACTTTTATGTTGATTGTTTGAGTAGATCAATCTAGAGATTACGGACCCCAAATCTTTCAATTGGTTTCAGAGCGGGTTGCACAATCTTGTTGTGTTTGATCCTACAAGATTTCTAGAATGGTGCTGAATAGAGAAAGGACATCAACTTCCAAGCCTCCTTTGTTTGATAGTTCTAATTATGCATATTGGAAGCAAAAGGATGATTGGGTTCCTTAAGTCCATTGATGATGATGTTTGGGATATTGTTGAAGAGGGCTACTCCAGACCTACAATTGTGGTTAATGAACAAACTGTTCCTAAACCTAAAGCCTAATGGACTAAGAATGAGAAGCATACATCCAATTGTAATAACAAGGCTATGAATAGCATATACAATGGAGTGTCTGCTAATAATTTCGAAGGATTTCCACTTGTAAAACTGTAAAAGAAGCATGAGAAGTCTTACAAACGGTTTATGCGGGTACAGACACTGTGAAGCAAGTTAAATTGCAAAGGTTGAATAAAGAATTTGAAACCATCGTGATGGAAGAAGATGCGACATTTAATCAATTTAATGTAAAGCTGAATGAGATTGTCAGTTATGTTTTCATTATGGGGGAAAAAATACCAAAACATAAGATTGTCAAGAGAATTTTAAGGTCTCTACCTTCAAGGTTAGATTTTAAAGTTGATGCTACTGAAGAAAATAAGAATCTCGATACCCTTAAGGTAAATGAACTGGCTGGAAATCTTCAGACGTTTGAAGCAGACCGTTTGAATAAAGGAAAGTCAAAAGAGAAGGATATTGCTTTGAAAGCCATCTCAGAATCAAGAAAGAAGCATGTAGAGAAAATTTAGTCTGATTATGAATTTGAGGTTGAAAATGATATGGCTGAGTTTATGAAATGTTTCAAAAAAGACATGAAGACAAAACGAGCCAATAGAAAGAATTCCAAATCTGAGAGGAAGGATCCTATAAAAGGTACAAAGTGTTTTGAGTGCCAAGGCTATGGTCACTATGCTACTGAATGTGCCAACAAGAAAAATGGTATAAAGCAAAAGGCTCTTAGCAGAACTTGGGATGAAGAATCTCCTGAAGAAGAAAAGGAAGAAGCAAAAGATCTTAAGGATGATCCTTTAGATAATGTCAATGGCAAGTTTGTGGCGTTCATGGCTAAGTCTGTGTCTGACAATGATACTGATGAAGATAATGATGATGAAATGTTAGATCAAGAGAAAGATTGGGAAGAACCATACCATACTTGTGTCAAGATGACCAAGTATGGTAACAATATCACTATCAAGTACAAGGTTGCTCATGAAGAAAATTCTGCAATGAAGATTGAATTAGAGCAAGCGCTTAAATATGTTCATCTCTTGAAAAGTCAAAAAAAAATATTTGGCTGGAAATTTGACTACTGATGGTCACAAACTTGAGAAGGCTGAAAAAGAAGTAGTGAATCTGAAGAAAAAGATAGTGATGATGAAAGCTGAGAACAAAGACCTACAATGAAGATTGAAGATCACTCTGTCTGAGCTTGAAGTCAAACAAGCATCTTTAAATAAGATGAGCATTGGTTCGAAGACTCTTACAAACATCTTGTGTAGTCAAAAGTCTTCTTTTGACAGAAGCGGTCTTGGTTATGATCCTAGTGCATCCACTTCGGTTTCTAATGGTAAAATAATTTTTGTTTCAAGTGTTGCACATACTACTCCACATAGTGCACTTTCAAATAATGTGTTGAGTAGTTTTAAGAAAAAGAATGTGTCACGGGCTGCACGCACATCCACTTTTTATCATTGTGGATTAAAAGGAACATTCGTCCCTATTGCAAGAAGCTGCAAAGTCTACCTAAGATCAAGAAATGGCGAAAGAATTTTTTCTCCACCCAAGACAGCTCAAATTTGGGTTAGAAAATCTGATTTGCCTAAGGAGTTTACTCACACTCTACTGAAAGATCAAACTACACAAGTGTGGTTGGCTACATGTAACAAGCCCTGATAAAAAAAAAGTCAAGCTCCCACCCCAGCGCTGCTACAAAGATACATTTAGTGGGAGTTACTTTCGAGGGGGAGCTATTGATCCTAATTAACAAAAATATGCATGTTCTTATTTTTAACCTTATCAAGTTATGGAAAAAAAGGGGGAGAAAGGTGACAGATCAAGGGGGAGAACAAAAAGTTTAGATTGAGTCAGAGACAATGCAGATCTACATTTGCTGATTGCAAATTTTTGTGCTGATTACCATTTCTTTTAAAAAAAATTTTCAATGTATTTTGGGTTTCATTGTGGGTAGATCAAATTGTATTGTTAGGGAGTTTTGTCCATGAATTGCAAAGGGGGATATTGTTAAGTTTTTGAGTGTTGGCTAAATTCATTGGTTAAACAAAACTCTGAGTCTTTTGAGTTGTAATTCTTAATCAGAAAAGGACTCTGAAGATAAAAGATTGGAAGGACTTTGAAGAAGAAAGTTTGAAAGAATTAAAAGAAGAAAGCTGGAGAAAGAGAGCTGAAATCTTGGATCAACCAGAATAGAGTCCGTTCGAGCGACCACATCATCCGCTCGAGCGGACAAAGTCAGAATAGCCAGATGCTGAAACAGAACCTCATCCGCTCGAGCGGATGCACTACTAGAAATAGGGGTATTAGCAGCTGCCAAAAGCCGTTGCTAAAAGTGTTAGTGACGGCTCACCGACCGCTAAGAGTGCGACACAAAAAATTTGTCGCAAAAAGTATTAGTGACCGCCACGTGGCGGTAGCTAATACTTTTTGCGACGGCTTAACAACGGTCAAAAAATTGGATAGTCAAAACTTTTAGCGGCCGCCATGGCCGTCGTTAAAGGTAAAAAAAGTGGTCGCTAATAGACCATTTTTTAATTTTTTTTTGTTTTTTAACACCATTTGCGACCGCCAATGGCGATCGCTAATAGACTATTTGCGACCGCTACCAGCGGCCGCTAATATTATTTATTTTATTTTTTAATATTTTTTTAATTTTTTCACTAATTTCCTAATTTTTTTTCCTGCTTTGTATACCTGTACCTGAATATATGATATCCAACTACTCGAATCAGTTAAAAATACTAATAAAAAAATAACGTCTTATATTAAAAATATTCAAAACATTACAAAAGTTTCAACAAATTATATTCATTACAATTCATTACAAAAGTTTCAACAAAATATATTGATTACAAAAATAAACATATTGTCTGAGAAGGGTGCCGTGATCGATCCGATGCTCTCAAACCTGAAGAGAAAAAGGGAAATAAATATTAATAGTGAATTATAAGAATTGGCAATATATAGTAAATATAAACAAAATTAAGTATTAAAATTAAAATTTTGAAAGTTAAACTTACGTTTCAACTCTACAGGCAATTTGGGAGTCGGAATCCCGAGCCATCAGTTCCAGCAAGTCAGGAATGAATATGGACTCGTACCCGTCCAGTTTCAAGGGCATCGGAGCCCGTTTGTCCGGTTTGAGCGCTCAGAGGCCAATTTCCTAAGTTTTAAGTTAACGTTTTAACTTAAACCTACGTTTCAACTCTACGGGCAATCCGGGAGTCGGGATCCCGAGCCGTCAGTTCTGGCAGGTTAGGAATGACTATGGGCTCGTGCCTGTCTAGTCTCACATGCACCGGAGCCCGTTTGCCCTATTTAAGTGCTCGGAGGACAATTTCCTAAGTTTTAAGTTAACGTTTTAACTTAAACCTAGGTTTCCACTCTACGGGCAATTCGGGAGTCGGAATCCCGAACCGTCAGTTCCGATAGATTAGGAATGACTATGGGCTCATGTCCATCTAGTTTAATGGGCAACAGAGCCCGTTTGTCCAGTTTGGGCACTCAGAGGCCAATTTACTAACTTTTAAGTTAGCGTTTTAAATTAAACATACGTTTCCACTCTACGGGCAATCCGGGAGTCGGAATCCCGAGCTGTCAGTTTCAGTAAGTCAGGAATGACTATGGGCTCATGGCCATTTAGTTTCACAGGTAACGGAGCCCGTTTGCCCAATTTGGGCGCTCGGATACCAATTTACTAAGTTTTAAGTTAACGTTTTAACTTAAACCTACGTTTCGACTCTACGAGCAATTCGGGAGTCGGAATCCCGATCCGTCAATTCTGGCAGCTCAGGAATGACTATGGGCTCGTGCCTGTTCAGTTTCGTTGCCCGGTTTGGGTGCTCAGAAACCAATTTCCTAAGTCTTAAGTTAACGTTTTAACTTAAACCTACGTCTCCACTCTACTGGCAATCCATGAGTTGGAATCCCGAGCTGTCAGTTCTCGCAGGTCAAGAATGACTATGGGCTGTTGACCATCCAGTTTCACGGGCAACGGAGCGCGGTTGCCCAGTTTGAGCGCTCGGAGGACAATTTACTAACTTTTAAGTTAGCGTTTTAATTTAAACCTACGTTTCCACTCTACCGGCAATCCGGGAGTCGGAATCCCGAGCCTTCAGTTTTGGTAGGTCAGGAATGACTATGGGATCGTGGCCGTCGAGTTTCACGAGAAACGTAGCCCGTTTGCCCGGTTTGGGAGCTTGAAGGCCAATTTACTAAGTTTTAAATTAACGTTTTAACTTAAACCTACGTTTCTATTGTACGGGCAATCCTGGGGTCGGAATCCCGAGCCGTCAGTTCCAACATGTCAGGAATGACTATGGACTCGTGGCCGTCCAGTTTCACAGGCAATGGAGCCCGTTTACCCGGTTTGGGCGCTCGGAGGCCAATTTACTAATTTTTAAGTTAACGTTTTAACTTAAACCTACGTTTCGACTCTACGGGCAATTCGGGAGTCGGAATCCCGATCCGTCAGTTCTGGCAGCTCAGGAATGACTATGGGCTCGTGCCTATCCAGTTTTGTTCCCTGGTTTGGGCGCTCGGGGACCAATTTCCTAAGTTTTAAGTTAACGTTTTAACTTAAACCTACGTTTCCACTCTACGGGCAATCCAGGAGTCGGAATCCCGAGCCGTCTGTTCCTGCAGGTTAGGAATGACTACGGGCTTGTGGCCGTCCAGTTTCATGGGCAACGGAACCCATTTGCCCAGTTTGAGCGCTCGAAGGCCAATTTACTAACTTTTAAGTTAGCATTTTAATTTAAACCTACGTTTCCACTCTACAGGCAATCCGAGAGTCGGAATCCTGAACTTTCAGTTTCGGTAGGTCAGGAATGACTATAGGCTTGTGGCCGTCCAGTTTCACGAGCAACGGAGCCCGTTTGCCCAGTTTTGGAGCTCGGTGGCCAATTTACTAAGTTTTAAGTTAACGTTTTAAGTTAAACCTACGTTTCTACTCTACGGGCAATCCGGGAGTCGGAATCCCGAGCCGTCAGTTCCGGCAAGTGAGGAATGACTATGGACTCATGGCCATCCAGTTTCACGGGCAACGGAGGCCGTTTGCCCTGTTTGGGCGTTCGGAGGCCAATTTACTAAGTTTTAAGTTAACATTTTAACTTAAACCTACGTTTCTACTGTACGCGCAATCCGGGGGTCGGAATCCCGAGCCGTCTGTTCCGGCAGGTCAGGAATGACTATATGCTCGTGCCCATCCAGTTTCACAGGCAACGGAGCCTATTTGCCCGGTTTGGGCTCTCGGAAGCAAATTTCCTAACTTTTAAGTTAACGTTTTAACTTAAACCTATGTTTCCACTCTACGGGCAATCCGGGAGTCGGAATCCCGATCCGTCAGTTCCGGCAGGTCAGGAATGACTATGAGGTTGTGACCGTCTAGTTTCATGGGCAACGGAGCCCGTTTGTCCGATTTGGGCGCTTGGAGGCCAATTTTCTAAATTTTAAGTTAACGTTTTAACTTAAACCTACGTTTCCACTCTACGGGCAATCCGGGAGTCGGAATCCCGAGCCATCAGTTCCGGTAAGTCAGGATTGACTATGGGCTCTTATGGGCTCTTGGCTGTCCAGTTTCACGGGCAACGGAGCCCGTTTGCCCGGTTTGGGCGCTCGGAGGCCAATTTCCGAACTTTTAAGTTAACATTTTAACTTAACCCTACGTTTCGACTCTACGGGAAATCCGGTAGTCGGATTCTCGAGTCGTCATTTCCAGCAGGTCAGGAATGACTATGGGTTTGTGCCCGTCTAGTTTCACGGGCAACGGAGCCCGTTTGCCCGGTTTGGGCGCTCAGAGGCCAATTTCCTAACTTTTAAGTTAACGTTTTAACTTAAACCTGCGTTTCGACTCTACAGGCAATCCGGGAGTCGAATTGTCGAGCCATTAGTTCCAGCAGGTCAGGAATGACTATGGCCTCGTGCCCATCCAGTTTCATGGGCAACAGAGCCCGTTTGCCTGGTTTGGGCGCTCGGAGGCCAATTTACTAAGTTTTATATTAACGTTTTAACTTAAACGTACGTTTCAACTCTACTTGCAATCCGGGAGTCGGAATCTCGAGCCATCAATTCCGGCAGGTTAGGAATGACTATGGGCTCGTGCCCATCGAGTTTCATTGGCACCAGAGCCCGTTTGCCTGGTTTGGGCGTTCGGAGGCTAATTTACTAAGTTTTTAGTTAATGTTTTAACTTAAACTTGCGTTTCGACTCTACGGGCAATCCAGGAGTCGGAATCCCGAGCCATCAGTTCCAGCAGGTCAGGAATGACTATGGACTCGCGCCCATTCAGTTTCACGGGCACCGGAGCCCGGTTCCAACTTTTTAAGTTTCAAAATCTATAAGTTTCTTAGACAACTTAAAAAATTTCTATACATGTTGAAACCTTGAATTAAAAAATAATTATACCTGGTCAGGATCAGTCGAGGATGCTGGATCATGACTGCCCTCTCCAACCGAGTCATGTCTCGCCCTATGGCCGCTGCTAGCGTCAAGTGCCTGTAATTATTTATTATACATCAATGTCATAATTAACAATTTAAACGTACAAAATTTTTTCTAACAACCTGAGTAGTGGGTGGTGGGTCTGAAGCGAACGGGCCGCGACTCTGTGATAGACGAGCCTCCAGCTCTGCCAACTCGGCTCTCATCTCTGCCCTCACCTTAGCAGTCTCCTCCTCTCTGATCGCTGCCTTCATGGACTGCAACAACTCCTCGATCTCCTCATCTGTACGGAGGCGCAAGCCCTGGGAGGAGCTAGCACTGGATGGACGACTCCGCTCGCGCGATGTGCGAGCGTGGAATGCCCGTCCCATACATGAGTGTGTATCCGTGCCCGTCCCGACCAACGACGGAGTGGAATATCTCATCCCTTCGCGATGGCAAACTGTGCTCTTCCTCGGGCAACTCCTCCAGGCGTGACTAAAACTGGGCTGCGTAGTTGATTCATTTAATATACTATCATGCATAACAAGACATAGTAATAGACAGATAATATAAGCGGTTCAATATAAAAACTTACGAAGATAGCTGCAACCTCCGGGTGGCGAGGATCTCGAGAACGCATCCAGGTAGACATCCTGTCGACCGACAGCCCTCGGTCCGCAACTGTTTGGTGGAGAGTTATATTATTAGTATAATATCATACAAAATGAAAAAAATATAAATTACATGTACGATCTAACTTTTTACCTCGTGGCGGACCTGGGTGATGTGTCAAGTCCCCAACCTGTGTGCGGGACCCTGCATTGCACGGTTCCGCGCATTCGTATCTGCCTCTCTCTGTTTTCAATATTTATCGGTTAATTTTTGTTAGTTATGTTAGTCACTAGTAAATTGTTAAAATTAAAATAAAAAAATTATAAGTTTCTCACCCAAGCCTCCTCGCTCATCTAGTACCAGACGAGCCGGGTCCATTGATCCGGGAGAACGCCCCTCGGAACTCGCTCAAGTATGTTAGGGGCATTCTGATGTGGCTTCCAGTGCTGCATCTTCATTTTATTTCTATAATCTTTCCACATCTTTCGGCACTTCGACATGCACACTGGCCGGAAGAGGTCGGGACATGCCCTCAAATTGTCCTGAAAAGGACAAATAATTTTTCATTAGGTTATGGTTTAAATTGACACATCCTGTTGAGAAATGTTAAATTATTACCTTAACATGCTGCCAGACACAGTCTAATGTCTCCACCGGGAATGCCTCCCAATCAAGTGTAGTCAAAGGGAATGCATATGGATCCCGGACCATATGTCCCAATTGGCTGATGAGCTGCCGAGCATGCGGACCCACCGGATAGTATGTATCATCAAACTCCACGTCAATGGGATTACCAGAATTCCACGTCCGGATCCCTCTAGCAGGGCCTCTCCCCCTGCTGGAAGATGGGCCCGTGCTCATAGAATCTATTCAAATTCGAGAATTAAATTGAAATAAATTAATTTGCTAGAATTAAAATGTTTAACTATATAAACGTGTACCGGTCTGTGTATCGGCTGATGAAAGCCGAGACTGTGAAGTTGAAGCAGTAGACGCCGAAGGCCCCACTGGGGTGGATGGCCTCGGCCCGGGGGTCAATGGACTCGGATGAGAGGTCGATGGCATATTGGCCTGGGCCTGGCACAGTAACTCGTCCATCATCCGCGAACGATCTCTCCACTTTCGTCCCATATCTGTTTAAATGATTGGATTGGGTCCAAGTAATGGTTATTAGATTAATGATTGAGCCCGAGAAATAATTATTCTTAATTGATATTTGTAAAGACTTTTATTAAAGTAATTTAATACTAATTTGTTAAAGATAATTTTAAACTTCCCATTAATCAAAAGATTATTCCCCAAAATTGTTAAAAAAATTCTATAAATATCTTGTGTTAGGAATCTAATGAGTCTTATAGTTAATTAGAGGCCTATCATTGCAGTCAAATTTAACTTAGATCATAGTAAACAGTGGCGGACCTAGGGTTTTTATTTGAATGGGGCTAAACTTTAACTAAAACTACCATTCAAAAAAAAAATATTTGCCAGACTTTGCTAAATTTTTGCTAGACTTTGGCAGTGAATCTAGATCCCCTGCACAAAACTCCCATTCCATTACTAGAATTGCAAAGCCCTTGAACTGCCTTCCTAGCTCTCTAATCTACGAGTCTGAGGTTTCCAGAAGAAGAGCCAATTACAAGCCCAACATCTAGGACCATGATCTTGTACAGTCACTAACAAGTGATTACCAAGAAAGACTTCTAAAACCAAGTTTTTGGGGGCATCAAGACATGTATTTCACTCATTGTATTTTGTTTACTTTAATCTTAGGTGGTTGAATGTGTAATGGGTCCTTTTAAAAATATATAAGCCAGGTTCTGTCTAACATGAGCAAAAACAAGTCTAAGTGTAGCTCATTCTCAAGGCGTTGTTTGAGGAAAGTCAGTTTTGTACCAATAAGTTTTCTTTAATATGTTATATATGACTCTTTTAAGTTCATATTTTCTAGATCCTATAACATTCTCAAGTAGTATTAGAATAGAATATTTTTCTTGATAGAATAGACTTAAATGATATTTTAATGTGGTACTCTGTTCAGGATGAAGCATATGCCAAAAGGGCTGAGAAGTTGAAGGAAGAGATAAAGTGCTTGCTCCAACAAGCTGGAAACCCATTGGATCAACTGGAGCTGATGGATGCCATCCAATGTTTGGGGGTGGGCCATTTCTTTGATGAGGAGATCAAGGAAGCCCTCAACACCATATGGGTCTATCGCAACAACAATGGCAACAAAGGAGGAATAGAGACTTATGATCTCTATAGCACCTCTCTCCTTTTTAGGCTCCTCAGAGGACATGGGTATCATGTATCACAAGGTTCTTACATTACCAATCACTAACCTTTTGCATATCGTTGGATACTGTCCTCCTAAAAGCTGTAACATCCATGTCTATTTGAGGGATATTCTCCTGTGAAAAGTAATATAAAAGTAATATCTCCAGCTAAAAGTAATGCCCCCTTATATTCGTGAATTCCCTCTACATCATCATCACCACCACCACCACCACCACCACCACCATAATAATAATAATAATAATAATAATAAAGATTCATTCCTAGTTTTTCAGGGTTGAATTGTCATGGCAATCAAGTAGGAATTTTGGATCAATGAAATCCTTTAATAAGCTTATAAATCCATCAGTGAAGCCATAACCTAAAAAAACCCAAGCTCTTAATATAAAGAAATAACCATCTATTTGTTGTGACGAATCTCACTTCGGCAAGAGTTAAGCACACCTTCAAATTGATTGTGTGTGGAACTCATGATTTCACTCATATTATTATGTGTTTTTATTTAAGCCCAATCAATCTAACAGTGGCCCCAATATTGGTGCATCAGTTTACAAGTTTTGCTACCAATGATGGATTTCTAAACTAGTCAAAGAATTTCTTTCTAATCCTGGCATTATAGGATTTAGGTAGGACAAAAGTAAAGTGTGTCAGTCCTATCCCTACATCTTTGCGCACTACAGGCAAGAGGGAAACAATAAAAAAAAAAAGACACATCCATCAAATTAGTAGTGTAGGGTTTTCACTGGACTTCATTGTCTGTTACTTGTTACTAATACCGTTCACACCAATCTCTCATTATCATATTCACACTCTTAACATGCTAGTCAAATTTGAAATGGTTCTAAAATCCCAACCAGCATCCATCATTCAGGTTTGAAAATTTTAACACTTATTTGCTCAACAAGATGTAAATAAACATGCCTTCTAAAATCCCACATTTTGCAAAGGTAAAACAAACAATCCTCTTTCTACATAACTGGAAGAATCATCTGACTCGCATAATTTCAAATCATAAATAATCAGTCCATTGTATTCCAACCAAAATCCTAACAAAGTTGAACAAGATTTCCAAGAAAAAGGATATCATCCGAACAAGATTTCCAAGAAAAAGGATATCATCCCTAATTAGCCATAATCTTCAAAAGATCCACATCAAGAGATCAGAATAATGGTTGTTATTAAAACTAATCAGGTGCCATAATCATTAAATATCAAAGAACCTAACTAGAATTCATGAACAATATTTAGATTCGCACTCAAATAAACATAATTTATGTTTAAAAAAAAAATTCAAGCAGAAGCATAGACATGAAAATTATTGAAAGAAAGATGAAAGAAATGAGAGATCATATGCATACAGTTTTCTAAACTGCAGAAAGATGAAAGAAATGGCGTTGCCATCTGCCAATTGGAGAGGGTTTTGAATGAGAAGGGAAGAGGGTTCTGTTTCTGTCTGTGTTGTATCCATTTGGAAATATGGTTTTTCAAACGAATAGTAAGAGCTGGTACTGCTGGTCAGACCCATTAGCTAAGTAGTCATCTTGTTTGATTTTGATTGTAAACCCATATAAATAAAGAAAACAAGAAGCCAACAACAAATTCAACTAAACCCAAGAACATGCTCAAATAAAATTTTAAAAAGTTCCAGAAGAGGATCAAAACCATGGGAAAGACTGAGATTCATGAAATCCAAGATCAAATAGATACATTGAGTAGAAATAAAAGAGACAAGATTACAATGAGAGAGAGAGAGAGAGAGAGAGAGAGAGAGAGAGAAATCAATACCACTTATCAGAAGCGCCGCCTTTCTAGCTAAGGAAGGATCTGAAGAGAGGGTATTTCACGCCTTTTCGGCACAGTGTAGAGCGAGAGGGAGAGGGAGGGAGGGAGGGAGGTAGGGAGAGAGAGAAATAGAGAGAGAGGGAGAGGGAGAGGGGGAGGGAGAGGGAGAACCGGTCTCGGCTCCGGCGCAGGCGGGCTCCGGCGGAATCGTCGCTGGTGCGGCGGAAGTGCAGAGCGCTGGAGCAGGGGAAGTGCAGAGTACGGGAGGGGAAAAGGGGAAAAAAAGTGGGAACGGGAAAAAAAGTGGGAAGGAAACGTTTCGGGGGGGACTTTAGCGACCGCTATTGCGGCCGCCATAAGCAGTCACTAATGGCCCTTTTGCGATGGCCAAAAGCGGCCGCCCGCTTTTTCATCTGCCAGAAGTCCAATTTCTAGTAGTGATGGTGGGTCCGCTTGAGTGGACAAGGCGGCAGAGTCCAGGTTTATTTAGAAACTGATTTCTAGTTGTGCCCAAACTGCTTGGTTTAGTCCTACTCATCTTAGGCAATTTTAAGTACGTCCTAAGGGCTACTTAAAAGACTCAAGGGATATTCTAAAGAGTGACCTCACCTCTCAAAGTTCTGAGTTAAAGATTATCATTGAAAGAATTATTCTCTAGAGATTTATTAAGGAGTTGTGCTCACAAGTTTTCTAGAGCCAGTTCTTCTGCATCTTTTGTAGAAATTAGCTTCTTGCGAGAAGACTTGAGGAGTCAAGCGCTGTACATTAAATCTGTTGCAATCAACGGTGTGAAGTCGTTGACGCGTGAAGCAACATAAGGTAACTTCAGTCCTTGGGTAGAGTATATCTGGGGAAGAGATCTGAGTTTCTTGTAATTACGAGATTCATAGTGTTTAATTTGATCCAGCTCAGATCGGTGGTTTTTCACCCAGTTAGGGTTTTCCACCTTAAATTTGGTTTCCTTGTAGTGAAAGCTTGTTGATTTTATTTCCGCTGCATATTGTTTATTTCTGCACACTTTTGGATTGTTTGTTTGAGTAGACCAATTTAGAGATCGCAGACCCTAAATTTTTCAGTAACATTATTCTGGTATACCTGGAAAGCCAGGAACATGTATATTTTCCAATACCACCCAATCTTCCCCATTCAGATCATCAGTAAAACCATGAACTCTTTGTTTGATTGGAACATCTCACATATTTATGCAGGTCCATACTGCAACGTGACTATCACAACGGGATTTTTGGTTGCCACCACCACCGGGGTGGATAACGCTCAACTTTGATGGCGCATTCGGCGGAAACTCAGGAAAAGAAAGTGTTGGAGGGTTGGCTCGTGATGCATATGGTAATCTCATTATTGCTTACACATGTGAAGTTAGGTCTGCCCACCCACTGGAGGCGGAACTCTTGGCCTTGCAAAGAGGACTGAAACACCTGAACCACTTAACCACTTTGCCATTGCTAATCGAAGGTGACTGCCTCATTCTAATTACAAATATTAGGAACTTTGGGCACCTTAGTTGGGATATGATGCCTCTGTGGCATCACACGATGCACATGCAGCATCCTTTCAACATTGGTTGATCCAGTATTGCAAGCACTCTGCGAACGGCGTTGTTGACTCGCTAGCGGCCTATTCAATGCCACCTGATGCAGAAGGTATCACTGAACTAACTCTCCACATAAACGTTGTCTTTCAGGCTGAAAAAGAATGAGCCAGGGCTTACACAATGGTGTTTTACCACCATCACACAGAAGAGAACATGCTCCACGTTGCAAGCAGGGGAGCCCATATGCAGCACCTGGCTACCCAGGTAGAAGAAGCAACACGGGTGGTAATTGGGACGCGACGCCTACAGTCAATTCATGACTACCGCTACAGGGGGCTGCATGTGTTGCTCGACAAAGAAGTTGCTAAGAATGCTGGACTTTTTTTGTCATTTGGCTATTGAAGGGATTACGTTTCTGTTTTGTTTTTGCTTACTTTTGCTTATCAACTTTTACTATTCCACTGCTATGTAACTGATGCACTCATCAGTAACTCTTTACTTTTCCTCTAACTAGTGGAGCCCTGCACGTGTAATGCACGTGCACCGAACACACAGTTTTACTAAAAAAATCTTTAAAAAATAAAGTTCTTAAAAAATTCAGTAGAAGCTTCAATACATCTAAAAATAAAATTTCAATAGAAAATGAGTGATTGTAAATTGCAAGGCCGTGCAATGTCCAAATACAATTGACATTACTATTTTTCTATACATTTGAAAATAATAAAATAATGATATAGTGAGGAAAAATGAGATCTCAAAAGGCAATCAATATGGAATTTATATAACTTTTTGATGATATAAATCACATATTTCTAGATATTTTATCATGAATGTGTACAAAGAAATTTCAATTTACTTTATTTAACATGTCAGGTAGACTTATCATTTTCCTCGTAAACTTGACCTGCTAAAGTTGGAGTTTAGTCGAAAGCATAGTCAAATTGATAACCTACAATTATATAAAAGATAAAAATAAAAACGAAGAACCAGATGAGTTTACTGTTCTAACCAATTAACATAAACATGACATGTTCACTACAAAATCAGATTCTATTAAGGAAAAAAATTTAATTATATCTTACCTAAGGACATCACAATAACAAAACTAAGATGCTGGTTTTAGTCTTAGCTTACAAAAAAGAATAACATCTCACACCAACCGTCAAGAATAATAAAGTAATCCGGCTTGTCCTCAAGTGACATGGATCAACAATGGTGGAACTATGATATGAATTATGACGGGTAAGATTTGCAGAGCACTTGTTGATCAATATTAGTATTTAACATATATTTTGTTTTATTTTATAAGACAGACCACTATCAAGTAAAAAGAGGCAATACCTCTCAAGAGTCAGCATCTTCTTTTGCTTGATACAAAGTACTATATTTTATACCTGGTAAGAAAATGATAATAAAAATTAATCATAGAAGTTCAGTTAAATGGAAGCTCACAAATAGAGATATCCATAGGGAAAAAAAACCAAAAAAACAAAAAACTACAAATACAAATCTGCCAAAACAATTTGACCTTCCTCTTAAGAAATACATAAGAATGTAACCCAGGTATTCTAAATCAACTCTTCTGCTCTGTTCTGTATAGAGGATGGGAGTGCTAATCAAAGTAAGAAAAATTTGAAATGAATAAAGACAAACTGAATTTATTGCAGCTCAGCATCAAATACCTATTTTAGTTGTTTATACTTGAAATGACCACTTCATTTATTGACTCTGAAGTTAGTAGTAACGCTAGTATAACAAGCAGTTTCTATGAGATTCTCATTTTCCTTTTAAAGAAAGGCATGATGTTTCATTGAAATATATAAAAAGAAGAAGCGGAACAAGAATAAGAAGAAGCTTGCAATGATGAAAGAAATAAATGTGTTAGAAAATGATCAAAGTTTTTTCAATTTAAGCCTCATGAGTAAGAGCAATAATAAATAAATATATTCATTCCCTTGAAATGCCCTTTTATAATAAAAAAAACCACAAAAGTTGTATATTAAGAAACTAAAAATTGTACTGAACAATAACAATTTTATGATAGCAATCTATAAGA
The DNA here is from genome assembly GCA_028538565.1 of Umbellularia californica. Taxonomy (NCBI): domain Eukaryota; kingdom Viridiplantae; phylum Streptophyta; class Magnoliopsida; order Laurales; family Lauraceae; genus Umbellularia; species Umbellularia californica. Next base: position 20,188,729 of record JAPQWN010000005.1, on the reverse strand, counting down.
CCTACCACTAAATTACATTTATGGAATTATCTTTAGCAATCACTAATATCAGAAGAGAACCAATATTTAGTAGTAGCTATCACATTATCTAACTTATGATTACTCTTCCAACATGGGTATAAATCAAGATGAATACAACTATTATGTCAGATTGAAAACTTAATTATTCTAACTAAATAAAATACAAACACATGAAGCAAAAGGGAAAATAATATTTAAATTTTTTTAATGGTAACTTTCATTAAAAGAGAGAAAAAGACAGGGCGGACATAAAATGAGTTTAAGTTTGTACATTTCACTTTCTTATTTATGATATTTTATTAGTTGCTACTTTTTTCTAAAAAAGAAAAAGAAAAAACTAAACATAAAGCAATAATGCAAATAAAGTATCTGTATATATGGGATGTGCTTATAAGTTTTGGAGGTCCCTATACCTTTTTCAAAGGCCATAACAAACAATATACAACTGAAGGAACATAAAATTACAAATATTTAAGGTTAGTGTACAAAAGATTAAAAGGTTAATATTTAAAAAATAATAAAAAGGGTTACATCCGTACAAAGAAAATAATCTCATATCTTCTGAAAACCTTTCGTAGCCCTATGATATTCTTAACTCTCAAATTTCAAATACAAATACCAGTCAAGTATCTTTTAGTTCCACCAAAAAATAAAAATAAAACTGAATAAATAAATAGAAATTATTTGCACAATTAACATTGTTTTAGGTAAAAAACAAAAAAGAAGAAGAGAATGTTAATTCTCTCGTGTGTAGTCAATTTGGTGTTTGAATTATAACACAATCACTAATTGGCCACCAACAACAATAACAAAAGCAGCAAGCTAGCTAATACCTTTTGTCATGACTTTTAAACTAATGGCGAAGTATTTAAAGTGCCCACAAAATTGTAAGTATTGAACACCAAAAGGTAGTAAGTAAAATACACTTGATTCATTTTCTTTTGATCCATTATAAAATACACTATTCATTTTCTCTTTTATTTCCATCCCATCTTAGTTCAAAGTTTATTATTGAAAAAGCACATGGCATTTAAGTTTTCAGAGTTAAAAGGCAGTATGTACACCATGAACCATATAATGGAGTAAATAGTGCATAGTTAAAATCTTTTATTTTTCCCACCTTGGTTAGTTTATTAACCAGGGTGGACAAAATAGTGCCAAGAAAGACAAAAAAAACTTTCTGAATGATAAAATCTGAAATATTTTTCCTTTGAAATGATTCTTTAATTGCACCATATCTCACAATTAATTTTACAAAAGACAAAAAAAAAAAAAAAAAGCCAACTGAATACAAATTTGGAAATTAGTGAACAAAATGGTTCAATGAGAACTATAAATGAATGCTTATTAGTCTTATCCCACTATTGAGGGGTTTTGAGGCGATGATTGAAGAGGCATTGGTCTAAAACGTAAGAATTTAACTAACATAAACTAAAACAGGAACAATAAACGAAATAAAATGTCAGATTCTTATACAAATATGGATTAAGTTTTTGGCCTTTTAAATATTAGCACGTGTACAGCTTTAAAAAAGGCCTTTCCCCTTTGACTCTATGGAGAAGGAAAACAGATTTTGATAGATAATGGAAAGCTTTTCTATGCCTCATAGCATCATCCTTTTAGTTATTGTTTACTTTGTTTTTCTCAACCAGGACACTTTCTGCTTGAATTTTCCATTTTCCTATCTTACATAACAAAACTGTATCAATTTTACATTTTAAATGCTATGCACAAATTCATATTTTAAGCATATATAGAGTGAGAACAAAATACAAAGTTCTACCATAAGGAAAAACGTAACACACACAATTTGGAAGCCTACAGTTAAGATTCAGGAAATAAAACAGACATAAAATTAAAACTATCAGAGCACGAAGTCTATCAATGGGCCTAACTTTGGCCCAAACATGAATGAGAAAGAAAAAATCAACTCTTCATCATCATTTTCTTAACTCTAGTTGCACCCATTTTTCTTAGAATGAAGATTTTATTGCAACATTAAAAAAAATTTGAAGGAGATGACACAATCAAACAATAATAATTTCAGTAGACAGTGCTCACTTATATGTATAAAAACTCCATCCATTCCAAAAGAAGCTAAGAGTCAATGAAGAATCTGTTTAAATATCATGTTCTTTCTTACACAATTACTCACAGAGGAAAAACCTCGTACCCACAAAATTCCTTGCATTGAAAATCTTGTAGTATCTGAATAAGAAGAATGTTAAAAGAAAATTGAAAAAAGAAGAGGGAGAAAAAAAAAACATTTGAGATATTTATTTGGGATAGATTCCAATCTTATCCATATTTTCCTTTTATTTTATCCACCACTTAAAAAAAAAAAAACAAAGAAATCAAAAAAAGAATTACTCAATTTATTGGAATGTATTAAAACGAAATTTTATTACGTTTAAAATATCAGCATCTACTCAATATAAGAGATTAAAAAAATTATTATAATCGTGTGTGCCAAGTTTGGTCTGTATCCGAGTTCATTTGGGTATAGTAGGAGGGTAATTAGCAATTTTCCAGATAATTTAGGGAGCTTTTTCGTAATTTTAGATTTTTGAGATTATGGTACCGTTGGGTAGATATTTTTAATTCCTAAACTTTAGTCTTCTAGATCATCTTTGATCCGGATCCTTAAAACCCCTCCAAATCCAAGCCTGAACCCAAGTCTATTTTAGACAAATTGGGAAATTCCCATTATGTCCCCATCTTTATCCATATATAAAATACATATACATAATAAATATATATAAGGGTGGGCCCCACAACTTGCATTTTATTGGGCATGTGTGCAGTGAAAAAGTACATCATCTTTCTCTCTTGTTTAGACATTTTATAAGAGTAGAAATTGGAAAATTCCCATTATGTCCGTATCTTTATCCATATATAAAATATCTATACATAATAAATATATAAGGGTGGGCCCCACAACTTGCATTTTATTGGGCATGTGTGTAGTGAAAAAAGTACAGCATCTTTCTCTCTTTTATAAGAGTGTATGTATATGTATATGTATATGTATATATACATAGTTCCTTTATCAGCACAAAAAAAAAAAAAAAAAAAAAAAAAAAAAAAAAAGCTTCAATGGCTAGGATCCTCAAATAAGAAGCACAATTTCTGACATCCTCATCCACATTGACACTCACAGGTTCGCAGCAGTCTGGATATCATAACATGGAACCACCTGTATGGAATGGTCCACCATAAAACAAAATGGATTCTATGTTCATTCAGATCCAGTAGTAAAAAAAACCTATGAAGGAAATATCTTACTGTCGAGAACCCAAAGACTTTAATGCGCTTAGAAACTCCAGCAGTGGCAAATGGTTCATCATCACGATCAAATTCAATGCTGTATTAAATAATGGTTGTCAAAACAATTACAAGTAAATCTAGTTATTATAGAAGCAAAAGAAGAAAAAGATATGAAGGCAGAAGCTAAAGGGAGGACATCCTGACATATACCATAAAATCCTCAGCTAATTTAGGCACAAATGGGAGACCTGTCAGGCCCATTGAGGAACTGAGAAGTAAGGTTCTACCACCCAAAGGATACAAAAATAAAATTGACCAATTCAGAAATCTAGACCACCAAAATAAATATGGTGAGAAATCTAGAACTAGGAAGAATTACAATGGCATGTTAAGTCATTATCTGCATCACAACGATTTCTCAACGTACAAGTGCAAAGAAATTTTTTGATGGTAACCATTTGCTTGATACGTTTGAAAAAGAAAGATTTTTGGTTCCCCTTTTCTCACAGATTGTGCATTAAGACGTACAGTTGCCTTTCATTCTCCATTTTGGCTGAGGTTTCAAGGGAAATATGGGTCAGACAAGAGTCACAACCAGCATAGGTATAACTAGGTGGGAATGACAGTGACACCGCAAAGAAAATTTAATTTCAAATTGTTCGCGAACCCAAAACTCAATTATCTTCAATCAACAGTAAATCTAACACAAAACAAGGAGTAAAAAGTAGATTTACTGATGGCAGCTAAAATCCACTGAGATGTCTTCAATTTTTTGGGAGATAGTCAAACCAAGGAGAATAAGTTTTAAAAAAAAAAGATAAAAGAAAAAAAAAATTGCAAGAAAACTTTATTGAAGAAATAGACTGAATAATAATAGAATTGAACCGGTTGTATCTTACAAAAATTAAATGAAGATACTAAACCCAATAAAACCCTAATTCTAATCACAACCCTTGCTCTAATATATAAACAGTAGAAAACCATAAACATAAGAGTCATAACTCCTACAATGCATAAAATAGGGAAAGAAACAATCCAAATTGTATCAAAATAGGAGAGGATTGTGTGCAGGCCTTCTTCTGGATGTGTTGGACATTCTGATCTCTAGGGGTTCTCGGCCCCACAGGTCCTGTGGCTGTGGGCCTGCCATACAGTCAGATTGGGTGGCCAGGCATGGGCAACCAGGCTGGTATTTTTCTTTGTAGGCTGGCTCCTGATCTGGTCCCAGTTTTGGTAGGCCGAGTCCAAGCTGTTATCTGTTCAGTCTTTGGAATGCTGGGCCTATGTGGGCTCTATGGGCTATTTGGGCCTATCCAAATTGGTCTTTAGGGTACACTGATTCAGTCACTCTGGGCAAGCACTTAGATGTATCAAGACCTCATTTGATTAATCAAATTTATCTAGATATTTCAGGGCCTTATCTAACATATGATCCTCATTGATTATGCCGTTTGAGTCTCTAACAAACTCCTTTGCTTGGAAAAGATTCGTCTAAAGTCGGCTTTGGCAAAATGTCTTTCTTTTCTGCTTCCTTTTTCGCTCCACTGCAACTTGACCACTTGAATCTATTCACTTTCAAGCAGCTCCTAGATGTTTGGAGACCCACCATGGCTTGTCATCAAGTACGGATCGATATTGTCAACATGTGCTTGAAACTCAATCCATTGTAAATCTTGTTACATTATCCATTCCCATAAAAGATCAGAATGTAGTTTTTCGTCAGAAAAGAAAAGCTGATTCTTCAGATGTGATGACCAAACTGTACTCGTCTTACATAATATCTGTCTCATCCACACCCTCCAAAATACCAACCTATAATTCATATATGTCACGGAGCCATGCTACTTGTCCCGGATTTCATGTCCCGGGACAAGCACGACTCCACACAGAGGGGCATTTTGGTCATTTTTAAAATGACCAAAATGCCCCTCTGTGTGGAGTCGTGCTTGTCCCGGGACATGAAATCCGGGACAAGTAGACTTTTTGTATGTCACGACCTGAAACCTAGATTTCCTAAAACTCCAAATTTCGGGCCGCAAGTGCAATTTCGGCAATGTGAGAATACGTCAAATCAATTTGCAGCGATTTTTTTAAACATCAAGCATTCAATGATAACTGATAAGAGAGCACAAGGTATTAATAAAGGGCGTTGATATCCGCACCCCTCTTTTAATAAGGGCACCACTCCATTGACCAACCTGTTGATGTGAACTGATATGAGAGAGGAGGATACGGGCGTTGATATGATTTGATGTGATGCGTCAAAATCAATGGTCCAGCCTCGTGGACTGTTGCGTGCATGATGCGTCAAAATCGATGGTGATGGAGGGACGAATGGACGCATGCATGATGATGGAAACAAATCAAGATCTTAACCGATGATTGTGTTAATAAGGTCCATAACTGCTATGTACTAAAATTTCATCCGTTGATTCATCCTAGATCATCAGATATTAAAAAAAAAAAATGACAGTAACGATAATAACACTGACGGTAATATGGCCTAATACGTTTTTGCTCTGGGAATGTACCTTTTAGATTCCCTAATCAAGATCTAAACCGTTAGTCACCTTTAAAAACCCCAAAACGGCCACCTCACCAAATATCAGCCGTTAATTCATCTTATACAAAAAAATGTGTGCCAAAAGCCATTCTTGTTCACCGTTAATCACAGTAATGTATACTGGTGCAAATAAACAGTCCGTATTTTGCAATTTTTTATTTCGGTGGGGTCCACAATCAAAATCGGAACCGTTCATTATTTAGACAAGGTCAGACACGGCTACCTCACCAAATCTCAGCCGTTGATTCATCTTATATCTCGAGATATGTGCCAAAACGTGATTACTAATAACAGTACATGCATACCGGGTGCCAAAACAGTCCCTTTTTTCCAATTTTTTGGTTTCTATGGGGTTCACAATCAAGATCGGAACCGTTCATTATTTAGGGAAGGTCAGACACGGCAAGGCGATCAAATTTCAGCCGTTGATTTATCTTCTATCTCGAGATATGAGCCAAAACGTCATTAATTTTTAAAGAAAATGCATACCGGTGCCAAATCTGTCCAAACATGGAGTTCTAAAACATTTTAGGTTCCGTTTTTTTTTTTTTTTTTTTTTTCTCTTGATAAATAAGTTCCAGGGTTCAAGTCAGAAAGTTTGGCATTGGTTAAAATCATGATCAGTATAGTGATGATTGGGTTGCTGTATGATGCAGTGCATCTGTGGTTAGGTTTTGCCAAAAAACGTCAGTTGTAGATTGGCTAAGTAAGTTGTGTTGAGAGTTGGGTCTGGATTGCCTGTGCCACTGAAATCGTAGAGTCCATTGATGAATGTTTAAAGAGAAAGACCACTATAAAAAATAATTCTTGAAGTTCAAAGTAATTTGAAGTTTAAAGTATTATTTGTCGTTAGATTGATTGAAAGTCAAGATGCAATGTAGTTAATTTGGTGTTTTCTTATTGCAGGATTGAGTGTAATTAAGTTTGGCGTTTTAATCTAAAAAAATTTGCAAAAATATCAAAAAAATCCAGAATATTAGAAAATGCTGGAAAACAATATTTATTCCATTAGTAACAACAATAAATCTTCCACTATTAATACAAATTATGATTCATCTAATACAATGGGACTTCCATTAGTTGTGCCACTCCTATACGATGGGACTTCAATAGGCCTCATCATTAGGGTATTGCACTCACTCTAAGGAACGCTATGCCTATCTAGTGGTTGTTGTCTGCTATCAGCATCAACATCCCTGCCATCTTTTGATTTGATAGGATCATGCTCTTTCAAGTTGACCTCCATTAATGACCATACATGCACCTGTCTTGTCACCTTCTCTTCCCACCCTTCTCTTTTCCCAGCAACTACACACGGCCTCTATGGCCATAGGCATGATATACTACTATAGGTGATATACTACTATTATGGGATGGCCACGTGCGTTCGACTGTCTATGCCTCTATGGCCATAGGCATACCAGCTGTTTTACCATAGGTGATTTTACCATACCAGCTGTTTGGTCATTGTAAATAAATTCAGAAGAAAGAGAGAAGTAGAGAAGTAGAACAAGAAAAAAATCCAGAAGAAAGAGAGAAGTAGAACAAGAAGAAGAAGAAGGGGGGAGAGAGAATAAGAGATGAGAGGAGAAGTGGATGGCGGCAGCAAGGCGTCAACGAGTCGGCCACTTAGCACAGTTCTCTCGCCTCTTCCTTTCTTTGTTTTTTTCTAGCAATTGGAGTATTGAATACTCTCCATCTCCTTTTCTCCTCCTCGCTCTTCTTTTCTCTTTCTTTCTTCCTATTATTTTTTTTACTGCCGGGACTAGATTTCTCTGTGAAAAAGTGAAACGAAAAACCAGATTTTAGATTCCGCATTAATATGAGTCATCGGAAACTTTGGGGTGAAGATCTAAGATTGTCAAGTGATTCTGATATTATCTTAGATGAAATAAAACAAGAAGAGGAATTTCTTGATGCGAGTGAAGAGAATATTGAAGTTGATGTTACGAATGAATTTTCCACTGATATGGTATGCTACATAACTAAATTCATATATGTTATATTTTGTTAATTCATATATATTATATTTGTTAATTCATATCTAAATTATTATTTTCAGGTATTCAATTCACGCCAATCGTTAATTGAATGGGTTCAAAATACTGGACGCAATTCAGGATTTGTCATTGTTACGAGAAGGTCAGAGATTGGAGGATTTGGGAGGAGACCCAAATTTTTTTACAATGTGAACGTGGTGGCACCTACAAAAGTAAGAAAATCTCAACACGGTTTACTGGCACAAGAAAAATAGAATGTCCATTCAGAGTTAAAGGGTTGAAATTGAACACATATGATGATTGGATGGTAAGTGTGGTATGTGGAACGCATAACCATTCTCAGGCATTATATATGGACGGTCATGCATACGTGGGTAGGCTTTCTGCTACTGAAAATGATATATTGATGGATTTGTCTAAGAATTTGGTTAAGCCACGAAACATCTTGTATATATTGAAGAACGGGGATCCAAACAATATGTCCACTATTAACACTATATACAATGCACGTCAGAAGTTTCGGACTGCAGAGAAAGCTGGTAAATCCCAAATGCAACAACTCATGTCATTGCTACACCAGTACGGGTACGTTTTCTTTAATCGAAGCAATGCTCAGACTAATGAGCTTGAAGAATTATTCTTTGCGCATCCAGGCTCGTTGGAACTATTGCGTGCATTCCCGCATGTGTTACTAATGGATGCTACCTATAAAACTAATAGATTCAGGATACCTCTATTTGAGATTGTCGGTGTGACTTCAACAAAGATGACATTTTGCATTGCATTTGTATTTTTGCAATCAGAAAAGGAGGACAATTATACTTGGGCATTGAATTGTTTGCGATTAACAATGGATGAATGCACTACTCCAAGAGTTATTGTCACCGATAGAGATTTGGCATTGATGAGGTCGTGTGCCCGAGTGTTTCCCGAGGCGATGAAATTGCTGTGTACATGGCACATCAACAGAGCTGTTATAGCCAACTGCAAGAAATCATTTCAAGACAAGCAATCCTGGGATGCATTCTACTCCATGTGGCACATCTTATTGGAATCAGAAAATGAGAATGCGTATCTGTACAATTTATCTACTTTTGAGGTAAATTTACAAGGCTACTCCAAGGTCGTGAATTATATTAAAGATGTATGGTTGACGCCATATAAGGAGATGTTCATATCTGCCTGGAGGGATACATATGTGCATTTCGGAAATGTGACTACTAACAGAGCCGAGAGTCGGCATTCTAAGTTGAAACGATACTTGGGCACATCACAGTCGGACTTGGAGTCAGCAGTGTCATTTATTCATCAGCTCATTCAAGGTCAGTCCACATCAATAAAAGTTAGTTTGGAAAAAAGTAAAAATATTGTGCAACATCGATTCAAAACAGAGCAATTTTGAGAATTACAGGGTTTTGTTTCAATTGACGCATTTAATCTGATTTTGTTGGAATTTGAGCGGTCTAAAGTTATCGGAGAAGACGTCTATTCTTGTAGATGTAAACTTCATATGAGTAATGGACTGCCATGTGCTCACGAGCTTGCAATATACACAAATGAAGGTCGTCCTATACCACTTGGTTGCATTGATAAATTTTGGAAGAAACTTGATTTACTACCATGTGTTTCTCCTGGAGACGATGATGTCGATTGTAGTGTCGATCTACAAATGTTCACAGAACAGTTTCAGCATAAGTCAAGGCCTGGTAAAGTCAGCTGGTTAAGGAAGTTAAGGGAGATAATTAATCCATCAATAACTGCATTTCTTCAACCGGTTGTTAAGACAAATATTCGTGGACGCCCCTCATCAAAAAAGAAAGTAGATAGATCTACTCATGGCAATCTGTTTGCATCTGACTTCGTTCAGCATGAATTGAACATTTCTCAGGAACCAGGTAGACACAGTTGTTCATCTATCTACAATACTCCACCAGTCCCTACACAAAGGATTTCAAGATCGAGATCAGTTAACCATGAGCATGTATATCTTAGTCAGTTTCCACCTACATTGCATCCCTACATTATGTTCGTAAAAGATGTAAGAGGTGATGGAAATTGTGGCTTTCGAGCTATTGCTGGGTTACTTGGTTTTGGTAAGGATGGATGGATGCACGTCCATTGGACCTTGATTGATGAGTTGAGAACATTCTGGGCAGAGTATGTTGATCTATTTGGCAGTTATGATCGTGCAAGTTCCATTTACGACTTACTGAACTTTTGGGAATCAGATAGACCAGCACCGATTCAGAACTAGATGACAATGCCTGACACGGGTCACTTGATTGCTTCAAGTTACAATGTCATATTACATCTTCTTAGTTCTGACCAGTGTTTGACATTTTTACCACTACGATCAGTGCCTCCACCGTCGCATGAACATGTTACTATCACTATCGGGTTCGTTAATAAAAATCACTTTGTCCAAGTTGCCTTGGCAGAGGGTTACCCGATGCCTTCCATTATGATTCAATGGTTTACATACAGGTACGATTGCGCAGCTACATGGGTTACACCGTATACAGAACAACTTGCATCATACATTCAGTGTACTCGTTCTGTATTTCCTTCTGAAACCATTGTATTAGATGAATCATAATTTGTATTAATAGTGGAAGATTTATTGTTGTTACTAATGGAAAAAATATTGTTTTCCAGCATTTTCTAATATTCTGGATTTTTTTGATATTTTTGCGTATTTTTTTAGATTAAAAGCCCAAACTTAATTACGCTTAATCCTGCAATAAGAAAACACCAAATTAACTACATTGCATCTTGACTTTCAATCAATCTAACGACAAATAATACTTTAAACTTCAAATTACTTTGAACTTCAAGACTTATTTTTTATAGTGGTCTTTCCCTTTAAATATTCATCAATGGATTCTACGATTTCAGTGCACAGGCAATCCAGACCCAACTCTCAACACAACTTACTTAGCCAATCTACAACAGATGTTTTTGGCAAAACCTAACCACAGATGCACTGCATCATACAGCAACCCAATCATCACTTTACTGATCATGATTTTAACCAATGTCAAACTTTCTTACTTGAACCCTGGAACTTATTTATCAAGAGGAATAAAAAAAAAAAAAAAGGGAATCTAAAATGTTTTAGAACTCCATGTTTGGACATATTTGGCACCGGTATGCATTTTCTTTAAAAATTAATGACTTTCTAGCACATATCTCAAGATATAAGACAAATCAACCGTTGAAATTTGATCGCCTTGCCGTGTCTGACCTTCCCTAAATAATGAACGGTTCCGATCTTGATTGTGAACCCCACAAAAACCAAAAATTGGAAAAAAGGGACTGTTTTGGCACCTGGTATGCATGTACTGTTATTAGTAATCACGTTTTGGCACATATCTCGAGATATAAGATGAATCAACGGCTGAGATTTGGTGAGGTAGCCGTGTCTGACCTTGTCTAAATAATGAACGGTTCCGATCTTGATTGTGGACCCCACCAAAAGAAAAAATTACAAAATACGAACTGTTTATTTGCACTGGTATACATTACTGTGATTAACGATTTTCGTGCAACACACTAACACGCTAACACGTTCCCAGCCTCAAGCCTTGTGTGCCAAGTAAAAAGGTTTTTATTTTAAAACGCACACAATCCCATTCGTCGGAAAATTTTTTTTCTTAAATCCCAGCAGAAGGCCCTTTCATCTCATCATACGAGGTGAAAGGTTTTTTTTAAAAACCCAACAGAACTACACGTGTAACATGTCCTTGTCTGCCTCTGGGTGCGTGCGTCATTGAAGAATTATTTTTTTGTCTCATATCAGTTCACATCAACAGGTTGAGGTTGGTCAATGGACACCTGACATTCATGTGGTGCCCTTATTAAAAAGGGGGTGCCAAAATTGCCCCCCATTAATAAATCCTAATTTATTAATTCAATCCAAACTATCACAAAACTCAATCCAAACTGTCACAAAACTCAACTAATCAAACCAACTAATAAACTTGACCAATTCTAAGGTCTTATTACAACTTTCTAAAATACTCAAACTAATTCAAAATAAATGTTTTCAAGTGACCCTTTAAGCTGCCTACACAATGTCATCGGCACTCCACTCTTTTTCCCACTGAAGTTCTTCCTCGTACACATTAACATCAAGTTCTGGTGCTACCTCATTATATGAAAAATATTCCTAATATCACATACAATCATGCAAAGAGAGTAAGACAAATAAAGGATTGTATGAGGTCAAGGTTAGGATAGCAATGGAGAATAAGTGCAAGATTTGAATTATTGAATAGTTTAGAGTTTAAGGAACAGGGGTAATATATCAAGATATCTCAAATAATAGGTTCCAAAAAACTAGTAGAAGATGGCAGTCAAAATGAGCTGAAGCTAGTAAATTATAGTCCCACAAGATAGGGTAAACAAGTTCAGAGGTTTATTGTAAAACCTCTGACCCTGTTATAGGGGCTAGAATTTTATCTGATATTTTACATATTTAATGCCCTTGAGTTTTTTTTTATTTTTCTTGAATTATATATTTTATTAGGTGAATGATGATTTGTTACATGATATATGTATATATAAGAAAGTTTGTGGGACCCCTTTTGTGTAGCATAGAATTGTCTTTTAAATAGATCTTTGGCTTTGTAGGGCCCATTTATTTTAAGATAATAGGATCAATTCCTTTAGACTTATTGGTGGGACCCTTTGCATATTAAATAGTTTGTATTTTATTGGACATCTAATTTGGAAATTGAGAGATATTAGTGGGACCATGAGAAATGATTTAATAGGAATTGTATTCTCATTATAAGAAAGGACCATGAATTAGAAAGAGATAGTTGACATAGAATAGGAAGGATGACTGCTTAGGTATTCTACTAGAATTAGAAAATCAACCTTGTTGCCTAAAAGGACTTTTTTTTAATGGTGACTTTCATTAAAAAGTAAGCAGTACAAAGAGAACTATACTGGCAAGCTTAAGACACCAGAAAAAAGAAAAACCAAAAAACAGAAAGAGAATGGAACAGCCGAAAAAAGCTCAGAAAACCATAACTACTTAGGACCCGCCAAAAGTAAAGCCCTACTATTCTAGTGTAGCATAATTTGGTCCAACGTGTATCCTTTAAAAAGGGACTAGATAAAACCCCAAGAGTAACTATTAGTTTAGCTTTCTCCACCAAGCAATTATCACTAGAAGCAAGTCCTTCAAACATCATAAAAAAATATATTTATACAACACTGGGAAAACCATTCTACAATAAAAATATTTTTTTCCTCACAGAAAATGCATGGCACAGTCCTTCCCTTTATGAATATTCTTATTTGCATATTTTTATTGTTTATCTCTCCAGATTTTTGTTGCTCCACACTTTAATAATTTCACATGTGTAGTGGGTCCTATAACTTAATTGATATTTGATTGTAGCTATGCATAATTATTTGGATAATTTATTTATTGAAATATCCTTATAATAATATTGCTAAATTAACTTGATCTGGAAACTTAAAGATCAGTTCTGGAGTGGTAGTAGGTTCTATATTATGAAGTAACTTGGCCTGACCATTTGGTTAAATGGTCCATATTCTAACAATTTCAAACGTGTAGGGGTCATAGAAGTTAATTTTGGATGGTATGTGCAGATTTTTAATTGATTTATCAAATTTAAGAATAGTCTAAATTAGGTCATAGGTCACAGATTTTACATTCATTTTGATAGGTTTCTTTTATATTTATTTTTATAATATGTTAAAAATCTACCATAATTTAATTTTTTGGCCCGGGCTTATAGCACAAGCCTTTGTTGCTAGTACATATTATAAAGCAGACTTTCCAAGCTATGATGCCTAGACACGATAGGGATACGCCATGAACATGACGAGGACATGGATTTTACATATAAATAGTGAAGTATCAGATACGATACGATATGATACATTGCCCACTTTAAAGTATCCGTGCATCATAGTTTCCTAGTAGAGGTCGAATTAGGAAAGTGGATAGGTAGCCCCAAATTATAAATACATGTAATGTCTCTCTGGAATTCCTATCAACTAACCCTAGAGAAGAACTAGCAAAAGGAAGATCCACTGATGTCCTTTATTTGTCCAACTAACTCGTTATGAGAATTAAATTAAGAATTAAGAATGAAAGAAATTGATAATCGAATTAATTTGGACCTACCCACCCAATGGACACCCTTGGATCATTAGCATGTGAGGACAAGAGATGAGTTTTTTATGTGGCTTTAGGCCATCCACACGTAATTTCTCTGACTTCTAGGTCAGTTGCGTTGTTCATTGGCTATAGGTTAGCCGTTCGACTGACTATAGTTCACCCCCTGTGTTTAGGAGGTACCCGTGAAATGTATGATTTTAAGAGCGCATACAGTGGTTCGGGGGTAGTCAAGGTTAGAGCTAGAAACCTTAACTGGATGGTGCAGCCCAGCCATGATCAACGGTGAAGACCAGCACCTCCAACGGTGTGATTGAGTCCTTAGACTCAAGTCCTAAGGCAACTTAGAGAAAAACAGCCAAATATAACTCACAACAATACTGAGGAACAATCTAAAGAAACTAAATTATTCAATGATTGCTAAAATCACTCTCTAAAATCTTTGATTACATCAAATCACTAAAATATCTCTTAAATTTAAATCAAATCAAATCACTAAAATTACTAATCTATTTAAGGAAAGAAAATCAATGGAAGGTTCATTGCAATTGGGCCCTCTTCTTCTTGGACCGCACTGCATCAACTCTCCCCCGTTTAGAAAAACTCGACTCCGACGAGTTGACAACTTGATAATACTAGAGAATCCAACCACAAGTTCAGAAAAATATCCGCCTGGGTCGAAAATTAAAAGCACAAATGTCTGCCTTTTCTTTTGATCTGCATGGCATGGGTTGGGAGTTTGACGTAATCTGTTCTGCCATCTAAAAATATATTGGAAGCGTCACTTCTTTTAATGTCTGTATTTAGCGAACGGGCACTTTTTCCATAAAAGACTACAACTGTAAAATCTGTCATATCTGAGTGCAATTGCCAAGCTCCCATTGTTAATCCCTGAAGATGAAGTCAATGTGAGGGACATCAATAACTTGATCTTCTTAGGAAACTTTTGAAGTAATTGATTTGATTTCGGATGACCCAATTGGATTCGCTAAAAGTGGCATGACAATGAAATCAACCGGATGTTCAATTTGTTTGCTAACCTGGTCAAAAACTTCAAAGTGCGCTAGTCCATGTTCTTGCCCATCCCTTTGCAGCTCTTGATTGGCATGGCCTTGATCAATAGTGGGTACCCACGAAATCATCTTTGCCATGAACTTGCCCTTCGATGTCATCCTTGAGGTCATCTGTCTTCACTTGTGTTGACACCATGACTTCCAGTTCAACTTTTTTTCCTTTGTGTGGTTCTTCTGTTGAAAGTGATGATGTAGATGAAGACAGAGGCATCGACTTCATTGGAATAAGTCTACTCCATTTTTAATTCTAGAAAAGGGTATACGTGTTCACCTCTTCATCATTGTGCACTTTCCGATAAAAAAATCCATGGACGTCCAAAAAAGTTATGAGCAATATTCATATGGATATATCATATCAAACCAAATCTTATCCTCATAAGAGCCAATCTTGAAAGATACCAAATATCTATGATTCTCGGGTATGACATGACCATTAGACCATCTGATTTGGTAGGGCTTAGGAAGCTTCTCAATTGGCAAATGAAGCTTGTCAACAACCTCTTGTGCGACAAAATTTATTGCACTACCATTGTTAATCACATTAATAGACTTTTCTTTGACTTTTACCCACGTGTGAAATTTCTTAGCTCATCTCCATTCTTCTTCTTCCTTTTCATTCGAATTGAGTCGTCGCCGAATGACAAGAGTGGGATTATTTTCTCATTCAAAAAGTCTCTCCACAACATGAGCTCTTGGTCGACATTGTTGCATGAGAGACCGTCGAAGCATACGCTCAACACGGAAGGCTTCCAAGTATGCCTCTTGACTAGTGTTGCAATGATTCATATTTTCCACGATGTCTGGTCTCAAACCTTTGACATGACAAGCTAAATCATCACTACAACAAAAATCATTTTTCGCGGCAAATATTCTGCGACATTTTGAAAATTTGTCACTAAATGTTGTTTTTCATGACGAAATATTCATCTCGTCACCTAAAATGAAAATGCAAATTATTTAGCAATGATAATTTTCAATTGTCGATAAATATTGCCGCGAGAATTTCGTACCAAAAGATGGAGTTGATGCCATCAAGAGGTAAAGTTTTTTCGACGAAACTATTTATTTGGCTACATGGTATTTTCGTCGGTAAATCATTTGCACCATGTTTTATTGAAAAAATTTTGTGACAAAAAAATGTCATCGCAGAACTCCTTAAAAATAATCCACGACAAAATATTTTTTGTCACAAAATACAAAAAGTTTGAGGTGGCGTGATCGGTCTTCCTGGTTCATTTTTTTAGCAAAAATGGAGTGGTGTTCTAATCTCAACCTCGCTCTAATATCCCTCCCTCGCTCTCCCTCTCTGGCCCTCGTCTCCCTCTATCGCTCTCACCTCACTCTCTGACTCTCACGTCACCTCCAATCCCTCATCCCCCCCACCATCTCCATCTCCATTCCCTCATCGGCATCATCTCCATCCCTCACCTCCATCACCACTCACGCAGACCTCACCCTCTCCATCAACACACGCAGATCCCTCCCACCATCTCCATCTCTGTTGATCTCAAAAAACCCGTCTCTGTTATCAGGTGCAGACCCATCCCACTGAAGAAAACCGGTGCCTCCTTTTCCGGTCATCTTCTCCAAAGCCAGCACGAGTTTGACCCCTTTTCCGGTTGTCTTCTCTAGACGCAGCACAAGGTCGACTCCTTTTCTGGTTGTCTTCTCCAGATGTGTTTGCCCTCTTCTGCTCTATCTTTGTAACAAAGAATAAAAAAAGGAGGAGGTATTTTAGTTTGCTTTCTATTTTACTTATCTTTATCTCTTTTATCTCAAGATTGGATTGGATCTTGATTTCTGTAACATGATTTAACTTGGAGACGTCGATTTGGTTTCTGTGTAGTTCTGAGAATCCGACGTGGAATAGCTTGAGGTAAGGAAATCGAACTTGGGTTTTACTCTTGTTTTTATGAATAATGAGATTTATGCAATCGATGGAGTTGATGGATTGTGTTGTATCATTCTTTACTTGTAGTTTTTTTTCCTTGTGAATGTGCTATTTTACATTAATGAAATTATATTAAGACAGTGCTTCTAGTACCATATAAGATTACAAAAATATAGGAGAGAATTCCATGGGAATCTCGTCTTCAAGACTGATGGATCGAAGATATGTGACAATCTCTATTGGTTGAAGGGCAGTGGAAAGTTCACTCTTGAAGGCATGAATCTACTTTTCCTTTCTCAAATTCAGTATTCCTGTGTTTTGATTTTTCTTCACGCGTGGGATTTTTGAGTTTTGTTTCATATCATGATTAAAACCCAGTTCAAACTTGGGATGAAATTACTGTTTTTTTTTTCGGTATTATTATTATTATTATTAATTTTTTTTTGGGGGGGGGGGGTTGTAGTTTTGTGAAATTACTAATTTTTTCTCAATCAAGCCCCACACCCTCCCTCTCCTGCCGCTATTTAGTAATTTATTTTACAATTTCTATATATTCTTATGTTTAATGGGATACATCAAATACTTATGTCTTTTTTCAAAATACAGGTTGCTCAGCAGATTTTACTCTATTGTCTAATCAAATGCATTATATGTTGTGCTGAATGCTCCAAACGGTGTGGATCCTTCTGAGGAACAGTGGAGAGAGATCTCCTATCAATTCAAGGTAAGTCATCACATGGATGTTCATTCCCTACTTTTAATGGACCAAGAATTGGCACAACTGCTTTTCAGATAAGTTATTTATAGCTGAATATTTCAGGCGAAAATCATTTCCCTTTCTTTGACATGTCTCACCAAGGTTTTGCAAGTGGTGATTCTGAGAGGGATGCAAAGGCTATTTGAATTTTTCTTGAAGATTGGAATCTGATTGGATGTGCTCAATCATATGCAGAAAACATGGGATTGTATGGACAAAGAGTTGGATGTATGAGGTATACTTCTGCTTCTGTTGAGACATGCATGGTAGTGGCTTAACCAGCTCATAATTAAGGCTAAATTTGCATGTGTCTCAGCAATTGGGATTTCCTATCAATTCAAGGTAAGTCATTACATGGATGTTCATTTCCTACTTTTAATGGAACAAGGATTGGAACAGTTGTTTTTATTCATAGCTTATCAGTTATGAAAACGGATGACTTCATTTCTGCAGTTTCATTTTTATCATGATGTTGTGCATGACAATGTTTTGGAATTTTATGTTCTTTGCACTTCCTGAACCTCCCTATTCAACAAAACAAATACATATATGGTGAGTAGTAGGATTATAGTACAGACATATATGTTTGCATGATTTGGATTTTAAAACATGCTTTCAGATTTGTAACAGTCAAAACCCAAAAGCATTATGTAATGTTTTTTGGATTTCTCATACTCAAAATAATGGGACTAAATAGCCTTAACGCTGATGAGGTGGATGGTGGGCTGGTAAGATCTCTCACTTTTTAATTGCTTAAAAGTTCGCATTTAGATTTATTATTAATACTTTTTTTAAGGTATGTTGTGTATCTGATGGGTTTTCTCCATTTGGTTCTCTCCATGAAAAATTAGAGTGTGGTGGTGAACTCGAACTCAATTCTTTGTAGGATGCTCATTTGGAGACACATCGTAGTAGTTTATGAGGGAACTTAATGCTTCATATTTGAGTTTTGAAGTATAAGGGTTCTTTACTTTGCACAAACTAATGGTTGTTATGGAAGGCAGATATTTTTAATGGTATAAGGATTCTTTTCTTCGTATGCACTGATGATAGTCATGGAAGGGATATATTCTAAATGTTTCCCATTCTATCTGTGAAGTTTTTCACCAGTAATAAGTATAGTTTTTTCACCAATAATAAGCTAATGGTCACAGAAGCCCAACCCAACCCACTAGGTGGAATACTAACAATGCGAGTCACGAGTAATCCATCTGTGGTAGGTATTGTGAGAGTAAGGTCTTTGCCACATAGCTATTGATGGTTTGGTAGTTTCCATTTGATTTCATTTGCAGTAAATTTGCGCGATATATAGCCAGTAAAGTTTGGGGATTTAAGGGTGAGGAGGATGGCTTTCTTATGTTTTGGATGATTATCAAGGAAAAGCCTTCACTAGCTGGCACAACAATAGTGAGAGTAGTGCTCAAAGTAGGTGTTTCTTTTGAAAGTCAATGTCCCTGCCATCATACTAAATATACCTGAAGAGACTTCAAAAGTGGGAAGTCAATTGTTTCTCAGTTCCCCAATGTTACATTCACAAGGGAATGAGTCCGGGTTCAAGGTCATCAGAATCATTTGACATTAAAAGGACATTAATCACCCCTAGTAGCAAGTTGAACAATTGCGACATTAATCACCCCTAATATTTTCACAGGCTATTATTTTGTCTCACTTACTTTGCTTTTGATTCCCATGTTTAATTCCTAACATTTTTTTGGTGCCACAGATTGGGACTAGAGATCAATGTAATAGAGGCCAATTGCTTGAAGATCTTTTTGTTTTTCATAAGAGTATTGTACTTACACTATTTTGGATGCTACATTTTTACTTGAATTAGTAACGATGATGTGGCTAAACTTGTGGGTTGGATTTAATAGTTATATGTTTTCTAATATGTTGAAGGAGCAGGTTTTGTACATTTTTTATTAGTTAAATGAGCAAACTTTATTGTATATTTTATATTTTAGTTGAATGAACAGGTTTTATTGTACATTTTATTTGAGTTGAATGGGTAGGTTTTATTGTACATTTTATCTGAGTTGAATGGGCATGTTTTATTGTACATTTTATATTTTGTTGAATGGGAAGGTTTTATTGTACATTTTGTTTTAGTTGAATGAGCAGGTTTTATTATATTCAGAGTAAAGGAGGTTTTTGAGGTGGCAGGCCGTAATTTATAAAATAAATCGATTATTTTTAGCGACGAATTTTATTTGTCGCCTAATAAGACTAAATATATCATTACATGTTATCCCCAACATATATACTTTGTCGCCGAAGAGAAATTGTGTTAAGGTTAAATATTGGGTGACGAATTAAGGTGGTCACCTAATGTATACAAACTATGTGCGACAAAACTAATTCGTCACCTATTATAACTCATGGCAATTCATATACTATTTAGTGACAATCTAGTTTTGTCGGCAAAAGATATAATTCAGCAACGACTCCATTTTGTTGCCAAATTCCTTTTCACCATTTTTTATCCATTTTTTGCGACAAATTATAGATATTTGGAGACAAAAAATATCCTTTTTGCCGACATTCTTCTTTGTCGCAATTTAATTTTTTTGGTGACGATATTGTATTGTCGCAAAAATTGATATTTGGCAACGATTAGTTGTGATCGTCGGCAAAAGTATTCACTGGCGCCTAATAGCTGATGGACTGGCGACAAAATTGGTTTTGTCACATAAAATATTGAGCGACGATTTTGTGATTTTCTGCGACAAATGTTTGCGTCGCGAAAAATGATTTTTATTGGAGTGTGCGTCTCACCTTTCCTCCAGTTCGCATGTTTTGCAACTCCCAAAATTGGCGGTTATATTCATCAACCATCAAACTTTTTTGCTTCAAATTGAGAAATTCCTTAAAATAGAACTCATTCTCAAAATACCAATCTATATATGTAAGTTTATACCAAATTCTTTGAATTTCATTGGAGTTTCCAAAAAAATTCATGATGATTTGGAATCAAAAGGACTTTTCATATGTGGATCTTGTTGATTAGTGAACATTTGCAAAGATGGATTATCGATCAGACTGCGGATGGCCCAAATATCATTGATCAAAGATTGACGGCTGAAAGTCTTGGATTGGAATTAGGCCCACGTGACTCATGTTGCAAAAATCTACACTCTTTCTTTCTTTTTTTTTTGTCTACTAGTCGGCTGGGTTTGGTTCGGGCTCGGATTGGACCCGGACTCAAGTCAGGACAAACTAGAAAGGCCCGATTCAGTTTCTACCATACAAAAGCACGTGTGGGGAGAAAAAAAAGTGGTCTTTTCATCTCTCCTTGCGCTTTGTGGCAGGGTAAATAAAAGAAGGGTTGGAAGGCTTACTGTTTTGGGCAGAAATGAAAAAGAGAGTGGTGTTGAGGAACTGCTTTGAGGCTATGGTGCTGTTGGAGTGCGAGAAAGAAGTAGATGATGTTGCCGTTTTGCTGCTGTTTATTCGAGAAGTGGAGATGAATCTCGATGGTGCCAGTTATCTCCCTCTCTTCTCTCTTCTCTCTTCTTCTTTTTCTTGCTACTCCATAATTTTATTATTATTATTATTATTTTTGGGATGGGGATGCCTAACAGACACAAAGGGACAACAGTTTAGGGTTTCGAATGATGGATTGGTTTTAGTGGACTTGGAAGGGGTTTAAGGATTTTCTGAAGTTCGGTTTGGGTTCGGCAGGGCTATTAGGGTTCGGTTGGTTTATGGGAGATGGTAGAGAGTTTTGTGGATAGAGAGAAGTGACAAGGGGAGGTGATGGATGGACGGGAGGGGAATTCCGGGAAGGAAAGAGGTCTCCCAGTCCCCGGCGATCGCTCTTCGGCTCTGATACCAATTTGGTGTCGCCAGCCATGATCAACGGTAAAGATCAACACCTCCAACAATGTGATCGAGTCCTTAGACTCAAGCCCTAAGGCAACTCAATGAAAACACTCAAAAAAATTGAAGATTTTCTTCTTATTAATAGCATGTGTTACATCCAGAACTTCCCTCAATAAATAATAGAGGAACAATTTGAGGAAACAAAATTATTCAGTGATTGCTAAAATCACTCCCTAAAATCTTTGATTACATCATATCACTAAAATCTCTCTTAAATTTAAATCAAATCAAATCACTAAAATTACTAACCTATTTAAGGAAAGCAAATCAATGGAAGGTTCCTTGGTGGGGCCCATTAGTGGCCCTCATCTTCTTGGACCACACTGCATCATTGGACTAAACAAGTACATTCCATTATTATTTCATATCATGTTGAACATTTTCTTTTATTATATTACTGTGCACACACATATATGTAGACTTAGAAATTTATTCACTCAATGTAACTGATTTGTGTATTTCCGTCTTGATCTAGGTAACTAGAACCTAGAGAATGAGCTTGTAATGGATGATGTAGGCATTTGGTATGTGCATTGTGAGGGCGAAAGATAGCATGAAAAATAGAAGAACTAGATACATAATATTTTAATTATTGCGAACAATAAAGGTTTTGTCTTTTCCTGCATTAGTTTTCTTTTTAATTTCAAGACTTGTTAATTTATGCACTTTATTCTTAATTATTTATTTAATTTGTGATGGTGATTGTGATATAATTTTAAGTTTCAATTTGAAATTCGAAGGGCACCAGGTTTCGGGACGTGCCATTTATAGCCAGCTATACATGAAAAATAACGTGTGGAATCCAAAACTCCCCAGTGTATTTAGACCCAACCAGTGTGCAAGAAGGCCATCAAGATGTACCATATAATACAAACAAGCAAGATTGTAGCTAGAAAATATGTAACTAGGCCAAAAGCCTCTACATTAGTGTTGGAACCCTAAGTACACAAAATCCCTGTAATACCCCTGAACTTCAAAAGGGGTTAGGAATTTTGTGTTTATTCTAAATTAATGTTTTGCTTTTGAATTTGTTAGTTGGGGCCCTGTTTATTTATGATATATGAGACCCATTGGTTATTTGGACTTAATTACCAAATGTGGGTGGGTCCTAAGTTTTTATTTTCTAAAATATTATAAGTTCTATTAGGACCTAATGTTTTAAGTTGTTAGAAATTGTGGGGTCTTGTTCATTGCTTAGAAGGCTTAAGTTGTTAGAATTCAGTGTAAGTTGGAGGGAGCCATGAGTTAACATATGAGGCCTTTAGTAACAAGGGATAATAGCAGATTACCTACTTGTACTTTGCCTGTATTTCATACTACCCCCTTGTAGTTTGGTATTTTGTACTAAACCTCCCTGTATTTTAAATCACAATGCAACTAGAGACGGCCGTGATGGAAAATATGGAATGACGGATTTACCCCTCCATATATAAATCGTGTCTGGCCCTTCTCGATCATTTTTGCTTTTTTCGCTTTCAGTTAGGGTTCTTCGTGGGAGAGGCGATTTTGGGAGAAACTGCTTAGGGTTTTTCGTTGGAGTAGCGGTTTTGGGAGAAACCGACCCTCATTCAAAAGGCGATCTTGAATGCAGAGAATCCATCAATCCATCAAGAAGCTTCAACGATTTCAGAGGTATGTTGATAATAATCTCCAACCCTTGATAATGTCTGCTGCCGAGGGTTTTGGGGTTAGGGTTTTGATAAAAAAAAGATCTTCTCTACGTGCATGGATTGTAAAGTTTTTTAGGATGGGGTTTGTGCTATCTCAATGTAAAATTTACATTAGAAAAATGTCTCTTTCTGTGTCTCATTTTAGTGAATGAGGATGTGTTTTCCAACTACTTTTAGTGGATGTAGGACCTTTCATTGCTTGATATAGTGATGTTGTGTGAAGATGGTCCCCTCTCGTGCTATATATTGATTTCCCTTTCTGTATGTTTATGAATGTTGGTGGAATGCGTATCCCCACCTGTCTGCACTGTGTCGGGTGATTCTCAACCAGATAGCACCCATTTTTCACAGAAGGGGACCACATTGACAGAATTTTTTTTCTTTTTGTCTCTTTCTTTCTGCATAGTGAAAATGGAGACCACAGTCAGACAGCACCCAATTGTCTCTTTTTGTCTGCACAGTGACATAAAAAATTGATTGAGTAAAAATGTTTTTGTCAAACACCCAATTTTCTATGTGATTGTACATGAATTTGCCTCAAAGAAATATCCTTTACATGCAGATGTCGTTTGATGAAGTGACACTACGATTCCACCATGGTGGTTATTTTACAGAGCCACCAAATAGTGTATACATTGGGGGTGTGGTGGATGAAATTACTGATTTCGATATTGATAAAGCATCATTTTTTGAGTTTAGGGATATTGTGATGGAATTAGGGTACCCAGCGAACAATATAATGTATTTTAAGGTTCCAGACTTGGGTTTTGATGATGGTCTGAGGCAGATTGATGCAGATAAGGATGTAATTGATCTATTAGAACATTATAAGGGAAGTGAGGTGCTGACTATCTATGTAGAAAGGGGACATGAACCTTTGATGGTCGTGTCACCTAAGGGGAAGGTCTTGATGCAAAATATTCACAGCAAAGGTCCATTGAAGCAGTTACCTGCAGCAGAAGTTGCATCAGGTAGTAGTAAAGTTAACAGTGAGGAGGAGTATGCTGTTGATGGTGATGAAGGCAGTGAAGAAGGCAGTGATGATGACCAAGATCAGCAACAAGGTCATCATGAAGACTCATCAAATGATGACGGTGAGGCTGAGAGTGATCACATCAGATTAGATCCTGATGAGCCTCCGGAGTTATATGAGGATGTTGAGATGGCTGATGATGAGGATATCTTCAGAGAATCTCGTAAGAGTGAATCACAACCATATGAAGCTAATAGTGTGGAAGGAGAACAGACTCAAAACCAACAAGTACCAGTTGATGAGAACTGGATTACAGATGCTGAAGATGAAGATGAGCTTCAGTCTTTGTGCAATTCATCTGATGAGAAGAACAGGCCGAAATTCCCTAGTTTTAATGAGCTGACTGATATGGGAAATCCTAAACTCAAGTTGGGTATGATATTTTCAAGTCCTCAAGTCTTCAGACAAGCACTTGTTGAATGGACTATAAAGCAAGGCTACGACATTAAATATTTGAAAAATGAGAACAAAAGAATCACAGCTGTTTGTAAATATGAATGTGGATTTAGGATTCATGCATCACCCATGCAAGGTGAGAAGACATTTCAAATTAAGACATTCAAGCCCAATCATACATGTGGCATGAAGTTTAAAAGTCATTTGGTCACTTCCAGCTATATAGCTAATAAATACCAGCAGAGAATGATTGACGATCCGAAATGGTCAATCCCTGCAATGCAGAAAGAGCTGAGAAGAGATTTGAAGGTTGATTTGTCGAAGGATAAATTGTATAGAGCAAAGAGGAAGGCAGCAGACAACATCTCTGGAGATATTAGATTGTAGTACACTAGATTGAGGGACTACTGTGTCACTGTCCAAAAGTACAATCCAAATACAAGTTTATTTGTGGTGACACAAAGACCTCACATGGATAGAATTTCATATTTTCAGAGATTGTATGTCTGTTACGAGACACAAAAGATCGGGTTCGTCAGTGGATGTAGACCCATAATTGGTGTAGATGGCTGCTTCCTCAAAGGTATTTTTGGTGGACAAGTACTGGCTGCAATAGGCAGAGATGGGAATGAAAATATGTTTCCAATTGCAATGGCTGTTGTAGAGGCTGAAAATATAGACTCGTGGACTTCGTTTTTGAAATCATTGATTGATGACATCGGAGATGGGGGTGATATGGGCTGGATTTTTATGTCTGATAGACAGAAAGGGCTTGATACAACATTTGAAATAGTTGTTCCTACTGCTGAAATTAGACATTGCTTGAAGCATATGTATGATAACTTCAAAAAACTTTTTAGAGGAAAATTGTTGAAAGATGCTATGTGGGCTGCAGCATCATGTGGATCACGAAGAGAGTTTGATAGTAATATGCAGAGGATCAAAGAGATGGACCAGGCCGCCTATAATTGGCTGATAGCTGCTAATCCAAACAGATGGGCTAGGTCTCATTTTTCCACAAGGGCCAAATGTGATGCATTAACAAACAACCTCTGTGAGTCTTTCAACAGTTACATACTTGAAGCAAGGGAGAAACCAATAGTTGGTTTGCTTGAGTGTGTGAGGAGGAAGTTGATGAACAGAATTCAAGTAAAGTTGAGAGGAATGAGTAAATATGATGGCACAGTTTGTCCAGGGATATTGGACAAGTTGGAAAAGAACAAGAATGAAAGCAGACACTGTTTTGCCAACTGGTCAGGCAGAGGTGAGTTTGAGGTTGATTGTTTTGCCAAAACGTTTGTTGTTAACATTGAAAGTAGAACATGTTTATGCAGAATGTAGGATTTGACTGGGATACCTTGCAAGCATGCCATACCATGTATATACATGAATCAAGAAAGGCCTGAAGATTACATTCATGCATACTACAGCAAAGAGAATTATTTGAGAGCATATAGTGGCATGATACACCCAGTACCTGGAATGCATGATTGGGTAGAAAGTGGAATGGAAGCAGTTGGTCCTCCTTTGTATAGAAGACCTGCAGGTAGGCCAAGGAAGTTGAGGAGAAGGGAAGCAGATGAGTTACCCAATACCAGTAGAGTTTCTAGAGTGAATAGAAAAATGACTTGTGCTAGATGCTTGAAAACAGGCCATAATGCCAGGTC
This sequence comes from Umbellularia californica, assembly GCA_028538565.1. Lineage (NCBI taxonomy): Eukaryota > Viridiplantae > Streptophyta > Magnoliopsida > Laurales > Lauraceae > Umbellularia > Umbellularia californica. The sequence continues at coordinate 20,162,352 of JAPQWN010000005.1, read as the reverse complement.
TTGCAAGGGACCAGTACATCCCAATTCAAGACTCTTTAGTTCTGGATCAGGTTCTCAGCCAGCTTCTCAGCTCAGCCACCTTCTCAGCCTCAGCCAAGTTCTCAGCCATCTTCTCAGCCTCAGCCAGGTTCTCAGCCACCTTCTCAGCTTCAGCCAGGTTCTCAGACTGCTTCTCAGCCCTTGCCTGCTTTTCAGCCCATACCAGCACACAGGGTACACTCATTTTTCACCCTTTTTATTTTCTACGAATTATAGTATATGCATGTAGTCACTATGGTCTTCAAATTTTGATTGGTCAGGGGAAAGCCAGACAATCTTCTTCTCAGCCAAATCCATCAGCAAGAAATGCCAGTGGTAGAGGGAAGTTACAACCAGGTAGAGGGCGGACTGGAGCAGGAAAACGAAGCTCAACTTGTTGATGATAACAGCCACTATTTTCAAATGAACTTTTTTATGGATGATGTTGTGTCACTGATGATGACTGTATAAAACAACTTTTTTTATTATGTCTGTTTGGAATTGGATTATCCTTTTTACTGTTTGGATTTGGGCCATAATGTCAGGTCTTGCAATGGCCAAATGTGTTTCTACATTTTTGTTTACTGTGTGGATGATGATGTTTTCAGTTTTTTACTTAACTGTTTGGATGATGTTTCCATTTTTTTGTTATTGTTTGGATGATGAAAGTTTTTTTTTTTTTTTTTTTACTGTTTGGATGATGATGTTTCTAGATTTTTTCTTATTGGAAGGATGGTGTTCCAATTTTTTTTGTTACTGTTTGGATGATGTTTCCATTTTTTTGTTACTGTTTGCATGATATTTCCATTTTTATTTTTACTGTTTGGGGAATCCCAAGCTATTTCTGATCATTTACAGGTAGAACATGGAGAAAGGAAGACATCCCTACCACAAAGCTATTTCTGATCATTTGGGGAGTATGGCTTATTCCCAAATTCTTAAAGAGGAATCCAGGAAATTTTCACCCTTTCAGGTGCAGTCTATCTTTAAAATCTCTATATTCAATGACTGTGGTCTCTCTACCACAGGATACTGTGTTCTGTCTTGAAAAGAAGGTTAAAGGTTGTGGAGTACAGGCACCTTTGGTTCACCTAAGGTTGTGAAACTTTTCCTGCTTTAGTGTATACCTAAAATGCCAATTCTTCAGTTTCAGCTAAACTTGGGCTTTATTAAAACAAGAGAAAGCAAAATATTAGCTACCTATTACAACTAGTATCAAGACTAACACTTACAGTAGTAACTAAACTATTGTAACTGAAATATGCAAACCAAGAAATTGTTCTACTCTACAGCTAGATGGATTTATCAGTATACTTCAATTCTATAACTACATTTGCATGTCCCAAATTCATAAACCATATTAAGCACATCCCATCCTTCACAAACAAACAACACCAACCCATTTTCTATTATGTTCCAACTGATACATATGATATGATCATGGTAATTCCAACCCATCTACAGGAGTCAAAGATATCAGTAGATAACATATGACCAACACAAACACAATTCCGGCCCATGTCCCCAGCAACGCACGTATATAGCATCTTTCCTTTCGACAAGCTGACTTCAGTTCCTTCTCCAACACATCAATTTTATCCAATAGCTTTGGCACAAGCTCTATTTCTCCATCAACCCATTCAAAAAATCCACATGCTGGCTGGATCTTAGAACAAAAATGAAAAAAATTACGTTAATACTACCATGGTTGACCAGACATGGAGAAGATCAAACAGATGGGTCAAAGCATAACCCCATATAGTGCACAGCCAAGAAACCTCCTTCCCATGTTCCGCTGTGTTCGGAAAGTTCTCAAAGTAACCCTATGCCCACAGTGACAGTAACGAATTTCACCATCAAATTGAGAGCTTTGACCACGAGAAAACTGGGTATATGAGTTCGAAGAGGAAGGCATTTGATATGACTGAAGAAGATGACTGACAGCTGCTCACAGAATAATGGCTTGAAGAAGAAGATCGAGAGCTACTCCCAAGCTCATGGCTGAAGCAACCAAGCACCCAGACTTTTATCCTTTCTATTCTGTTTTTATAGGCTAGGTCAGGGGCAAAAAAGTATCGTTTTAAAGCCATTTTGAAACAATGAACTGTTGCAAGTATGGCCTGCAGGCCATTTATACATATACGCCGTCAATACTAACAGAATCCGTCACTTTTGCATGTTAATATAAACTTCAGGTAGGTTTAGTACAAAATACCAAACTACAGGGTGGTAGTTTAAAATACAGGCAAAGTCCAGGAAAGTGGCGTTTCACTCCAAAAGCAAGTCGATGGGAGAAAGGAGGTCTTATAAACATGTCGCATACATGAGAGAACTCATCGCACAACCTACCTTCTCTCTCTTTCTTCTGGCTTCCACTTACATACCTCTAGAAACCCTAATTCTAAGGAAAGCTTAGGAGAAGAAGAGACAACTAGTAGTAAAGAGCATTTTCCCCATTCATAGAAAGCCTTCGTAGCATAATCAAAGGTAAGTAGATTCTCGGAAATCTATTTGTGCGCGTAATTCTAACTGACGTTTCCTTAAATTAGTAGCCCCACACGTCTCAAACTAATGGTATATGATGTCGATTACTGTTTGTAAATCTGATTGGGTGTCTGGGACTGAATTTATTCCAACAGCAGTTGAACTTACTGTAGCAGTTCATCGCTGTCCACATGCCATTGTGCTTAAGAAGTTGGAAATCCATATTTCTGGCCTAGAAATTTGTGTGGAGTGCTTACGAAATATCGAGGTGATCTCCTGCCTCGGCACCAAAATACCAATTAGGGGTTGCTCCGGCCTGATTTATTCCGACCGTGCCCTGCCCTGAGCGCCTCGGTACCCATGACCGACCTCCTGCATCCCCTGATCTCGGTAATTCCCATCTCGGTCCACTTGACCGAGATGGATGTCCGTCTTAATCTCCATTTATGAGATGGGACGGCTACGTGGTAGTAGAGCCTCCCTGACAGAAGGTGGCCAAGTACTGATAAGGGACCTTTCCTATCACTTCCACATTTATGTAAGGGGGTTGAGGGGACGTCCGATGGGACAAGTATCCTCACCTACCATCTTACGAGTAGGCTGATGGGACAAGTATCCTCACCTACCTCCACTATAGAACCTTCTATTCTCTCCTACATATACCTGCATGGGAGTCCCAGAAGAGGTAAGCAATATACAGTCTACATCCTGTTTATTTCACTCACATCTTCTCCACTTCACCCTAGTTCAGTGACTGCACTAACTCAGGCGTCGGAGTGCCTTTGGCTGACAGCAGCCTCGGGCCCTGACTGTTCTTTCTTCCCCTTTTTCAGGATTCAGGCCGTCGACTTCTCCGACCAGCTAAACGGGATTTCCTTAACCCCCTTCATCACTTAAACTAAGTCCGTAATATTTTAGGCACTTACAATTGGCGCCGTCTGTGGGGAATGGGCGACCTGCAAAATCCATATTTTCATCCTAATAGCCATGCCTCCTAAGGCTAAGAAGGGAAAGAGCGTTGTTGGACCATCCATGTCCAGCTAGCCAGAGATATTCTTGCCTCTCATGCCGCCTCCACTGGTGACGAACCAGGCAGGGGCATTAGAAACAAGACAGCAAAGAGATGTCAGGCAAACACCACCCAACCCTCAGTCAAAAAGGGCGGAAGGGGATCCTGGTGTTCGAAGCGTAGGGTCACCCGTCACGGTGACACATTCATCGTCGAGGGGTGTACCAGCGTCTCCTCGTAGCGGTCCCGTAGCAGCACGGGCCCGGACAACGTCCTCCCAGGCGGAGCGTCCACGCCTGGAGGTCGTTTTCACCCAAGCATCCCGCAAGGACGTTCCTCTTCAGGAACAGTCCCAGCGAGGTAGAGCTCCTGAGCAATCTCAACCTCTTCGGTCTCATCACGAAGACCACATGGAGGAGGACCATATCCACCTCGGTGACGAAGATGACGACGACACGGCCCTAGAGGACGATGTTGAAGCCCAAGCTGAAGCAATCAAGGCTCAGAACCTCGTCATTGAGGAACAGAAGGCTCAGATCCTCCAGCTCCAGCGACAGCTGGAGGTCAAGGACGGACCCCAGCCCGAAGCCTCTCGCACGCCCCCACCTCAGCGAAAAGCTCGGCGGGTCCCTGAGGGTCAGCCAGACCTGAGGGAGCAGCTAAACGAGAGACGTGCCCGAGCTCGGGAAGAAGGCTCGAGTAACACTCACGCCAGCGCCGACCAGCGTCAGCGCCAGAGGCAAAAGCGGGAAGTCGGTGCCGACCCCGACATGGCCGCTTATATTGATCAGCAGATTAAGCTGACCGTGCAGCAGAACCTGGAGCATGCCGGCCTCGCTCGAGGTCGGTTGGCTACCAGATATGGCGACATCCACGGCACCTCCCCATTCACTCGGGAAATCACGGACCATCCTCTCCCTGATAAGTTCAGCGTCCCACGCTTCAATCTTTATGACGGGACGTCAGACCCCGAAGCCCACCTCCGACACTTCACCCAGAAGATGTCGGTATTCAGCGGCGACGGCAACCTCGATTGCAAGGTTTTCTCCTCCAGCTTAGGTGACCTCCCGCTTCGGTGGTTCTGTGCACTCTCCGAGGGATCGGTTTCGAGCTGGCGACAGCTCCGAAACTCCTTCGTCGAGAAATTTCAAGCACATCGGGTCATCCCAAAGACTGACGCCGACCTAATCTCTATGAAGATGAGGCCGACCGAAAATATCACTCGATTCGCTAAAAGGTTTTGGACCATCTACAGCGTAATCGAGAATTCCAATGACGAGGTAGCCGTCACAGCCTTTCAACAAGCTTTGCTCCCAGGAAATGAGCTTCGAAAGAAATTGGTGCGTCGCCCACCGGATTCAGTGAAGACACTCAGGGCCCGGGTGAACCAGTATGTTGAGCAAGAAGAAGATGAGCTCCGGGCTCGGGAAAGCCATAATCTTTGGCCCCCACTCCCAGAGGGCCAACCTTCTGAGGGCCGACCTTCGGAAGTCCGACCTTCAAGGAGAGAAAAGAGGCTTGCTAAGAAGGAGTCGGACCGAAGTAGAGAACCTTCCAGCTCGGCAGCGCGTCCTGCTCCCACCTCGGGAGGCAGCGCGAAGCCGAAGCCAAGTGGCGCCCCTCACAAAGCCGTAAACACCATCTTCAAGGAGCCCATTTACAAACTCCTCGGCAAAATCCAAGCCCAGCCTTTCTTCAAATGGCCCCAGCCTATGAAAGGTGACGCTGCCTTACGAGATCAGAGCAAGTTCTGTGCCTACCACAAGGATAGAGGACACAGAACTGAGGACTGCTACTCCTTCAAGAATCACCTTGAGAGGCTTGTAAAAGAAGGGCACCTCAGAGATCATATCAAAGAGGAGGGAAGGGTAAACCAAGCCCAGCATCACCACCTTGACGACAGGAACAGCGATGGGCCTATAGGGACCATCGATGTCATTCACCTGGCCCCCGCTCCCAGAGGCAGTGATCAAGCGCGCGCCGAGGCCAGGAGGGCCCAGCACGGCAAGCATGTGATGGCGGCCAGCTCGGTCCCTCTGTGAAGAAGTCCCGCATAGAGAGACCAAAGATTTGGTTCTCGGACGAAGATTTCGCCAGGGTTCAGCTACCCCACAATGATCCTCTTCTTTTGACTATGAGGTTACAAAACTTCAACGTCAAAAGAATCCTAGTGGACCCCGGGAGCTCCTCAGAGATCCTCTATTTCGACTGCTTCAAAAGAATGGGTCTGAAGGAAGAGGATCTGCTCGAAGCTCGCACCCCTTTAGTAGGATTCAGCTCCAAGGCGGTATATCCCAGAGGTAAGATCTCCCTCAAGGTCGAGGTCGGAGGAGCCCCCATGACGGCAGACTTCCTGGTGGTGGATGCACAATCTCCATACAATGCCATCATGGGAAGAACCTGGCTTCATAATATGGAGGCTGTACCCTCGACCCATCACCAGAAGCTCAAGTTCCCGTTACAGAACGAGGACGGGAGCTTCGAAGTCATCACAGTCCGCGGCGACCAAGACATGGCCAAAGAATGCCTCACGGCCGTCGTCCCCGGAGAGACAGAGCCACAGCGAGTCCACATGACCGAGCTCGAAGCTGAGCTCAACGCTGTGGGCCGGACTCCCGAGCAGAAGAGCATTGAGGACCTCACCCAGGTCGGGATCGACCCCAACGATCCAGAGAGGTTCTTCCTACTCGGTAGTCAACTTGCTGACGAGGAAAGGGCCCGAATGCTCGACTTCCTATTGCAAAATAGAGAAGTCTTCGCTTGGACCCCATATGAAATGTCTGGCATCAGCCCGGAGATCATAAGCCACAAGCTGAATGTCGACCCCCAGCATAAACCTGTTGCCCAAAAGATTCGAAGGTCGGGAGCTCAACAGGCCGAGGCTGTGACCAAGGAGGTCACCAAGTTCTTGGAAGCTGAAGCCATTAGAGAAGTCCACTACCCTGTGTGGTTAGCCAACACGGTTGTGGTGAAAAAGAAGGATGGGAGCTGGAGGGTCTGCGTAGACTTCACCAACCTGAATAAAGCCTGCCCCAAAGACAGCTTTCCTCTACCAAAGATAGACCAACTGATCGACGCCACTGCCGGGCATGAAAGGATGAGTTTCCTCGATGCCTACCGAGGTTACCATCAAATTCCAATGCATGAGCCTGATCAAGAGAAAACCGCGTTCGTAACACCCAGGGGCACCACTGTTACAAAGTAATGCCCTTCGGGTTAAAAAACGCCGGTGCCACTTACCAGAGGCTGGTGACCAAGATGTTTCAGGACCAGCTCGGCAGCACGGTCGAGGTATATATCGATGACATGGTCGTTAAGTCAAAACGGTCACAGGACCACTTGACTGACCTACAACAAACCTTCTCCATCCTCAAACAGTACAAGCTCAAGCTAAACGCCTCCAAATGTGCATTTGGCGTCGGCTCGGGCAAATTCCTCGGCAGCCTGGTTACTAGGCGCGGAATCGAGGCCAATCCCGATCAGATTTCGGCCATTAGAGCCCTACAGAGTCCGACCTCGACAAAACAGGTTCAGAGACTCACCGGGATGGCCGCGGCACTGAACCGCTTCATCAGTCGAACCTCAGATAAATGCCATCCCTTCTTCCAGCTCTTGAAAAAGAGCTCCGGGTTCCAGTGGACCCCGGAATGAGAAAGTGCTCTCCAGGAACTGAAAGCATACCTTTCTTCCCCTCCTCTGCTTTCCACCCCGGTTCGGGGTGAGGTCTTATACCTATATCTGGCAGTTTCGGACCATGCAGTAAGCTCTGTCCTCGTACGAGAAGATGACAGGCAGCAAAAGCCCATCTATTACACAAGCAAGATCCTGCTGGACGCCGAAACAAGATACCTGCCTTTAGAGAAGCTCGCATTTGCACTCGCCAGCGCATCCCGCAAGCTCTCCCACTACTTCTTGACTTATTCCATAGCGGTTGTGACAGGACACCCGCTTAAGTCCCTCTTTAGGAGAGCAGACTTCTCAGGCAGAGTGTCTAAATGGGCTGTCGAACTCGGGCCATATGACATCATTTATCAGTCCAGGACGGCCATTAAAGCACAAGTACTGGCAGACTTCATTGTAGAATTCCCCTCTCCTAGTTCGGCACCGAGCCCGCTCGACACCGAACTGGGGGGCAAGGAGGCGAGACCTTCTGCCGAGACCAAACAGGAGCGGTCCTGGAAACAGTTCCTCACCTCATCCTTGAAAGTCTTCGTCGATGGGTCCTCCACCTCCAAAAGAGCTGGCGCTGGCGTAGTCCTTCAATCTCCAGAGGGCCTAGTCATTGAGCAAGCCCTGACTCTGGACTTCAAAGCATCTAACAATGAAGCTGAGTATGGAACACTAATTGCAGGGCTGGGCAGTGCAAAAATCCTGGGGGCACAACAACTGGTGATCTTCAGCGACTCACAGCTGGTGACAAACCAACTCAATGGGGATTACCAGGCCCGTGATGACAGGATGGCAGCCTACCTGGCCCATACCAAGCAACTCCTATCTCAGTTCCAAAAGGCTGAAGTCAGGCAGATAGGCAGGGACTCCAACTCTCACGCCGATGCCCTTGCAAACTTGGCCTCTGCTGTCGAGGCAGGAAAAAGAAGAACTGTCGAAGTAGAAGCACTCGACAGACCGAGTATACAACTTCAACCACCTCGGCAGCTCATGTGTATTGATCTCGGCCCGAGCTGGATGGATGAACTCATCTCCTATCTCAAGAATGACTAGCTGCGCGACGATAAGAACCATGCTCACAAAATCAGGCTAAAAGCAGCCCGATTCTGGCTCTCTCCGGATGGCAAACTCTACAAAAAGTCCTACAATGGCCCTTACCTCCAGTGCGTACACCCGAGCAGAGTCGAGGACTTCCTTTATGAAATTCACGAAGGGATCTGCGGCAGCCACATTGGAGGTCGGTCATTGGCTTACCGAGCTATCAGTCAGGGATACTGGTGGGCCTATATGCAGAAGGACGCACAGGTCTACGCTAGGAAATGTGAGAAGTGCCAGAAGTTCTCCCACTCTCTCCATCAGCCAGCACATGACCTAAGTCCTCTTTCTAGTCCCTGGCCCTTTGCCCAATGGGGCTGGACCTCGTGGGACCACTCCACCGAGCTCCAGGAAACAAAAGATGGCTGTTGGTAGCTACTGACTATTTTACCAAATGGATAAAAGCTGAAGCGTTGTCCTCCATCACTGAGAAGGATACCAAAAACTTCGTATGGAGAAACATTGTAACCAGATTCGGAGTGCCTCGAGCCTTGGTCACGGATAACGGGACCCAGTTCGACTCCAACTTCTTCAGGAGCTTCTGTCAAAACCTTGGCATCAGGAACTACTATTCTACCCCGGCGTACCCCCAGAGTAATGGACAGGCTGAAATTTCGAACAAAGTGGTGCTTGACGGACTCAAAAAGAGATTAGATCGAGCCAAAGGCAGATGCGTAGAGGAACTTCCAAGTGTCCTCTGGGCGTACAGGACTACCCCAAGGCGCTCGACCTCGGCAACTCCCTTCTCCCTAGCTTACGGAATGGAAGCTGTAATTCCACTTGAGGTCGGTCTCCCGACCCTCAGGTCGGAACTGTTCGACCAAGGCCAAAATGATACAAACCTCGCCACAGAGCTGGACTTGGCTGAGGAACGAAGGGATGCTGCAGCCATCCACCTCGCTTCCTACCAACGACAGTTGGCTAGAGGGTACAATCAAAGGGTCAAAGAGCGGAAGTTCTCCCCTGGAGAATTGGTCTTGAAAAAGACCCTTCCAGCAGACAGAAGCCCTAGCGAAGGAAAGTTTGCACCGAACTGGCATGGGCCATTCAAGGTGACTTCGGTAGCTGGGCATTCTGCTTACAGGCTTGAGGACATGGAAGGCAAAAAGCTACCACGCCCGTGGAATGCCACCCACCTCAAGAAATTCTATTTTTGAGATGTAATCTGATTTTGGAAGGTAATAAACTGGTTCTTTTTATAGAATAAGTTTGTATTCTCCAAATTATCTCCTATTCTCAAAGAAGATGGCCGAGTTTTGGAGCTCGGCATATACACAGCCCGGTTACTAGGGTCAAATACTTCGGCACGGCCTTTGGGCCAGTCAAGTTTTGGTTGTAGAACCGGACTCAGCCTTGCTCATAGGACCGAGCACTTGTTACCGAAGTCATTGCCTGTTATGATTGCAGGATCAATACGGCATCTCGGGTTACAAAAAATACATTAAGCGCAGCTATGGACCGAGCTCATTTACTTGTTTTATTTCCTACTTTATTCTGGTTGTTCAGCCAAATGCATAAAGAGAGAAAAAACAAGACAAGAAACATTCACCACGGATGTTCAAAATTGGAAGGAAAACCAAATTCCAGAAATGAAGATTGATTACAGATCTCTTCCGAAAACAAAAAATGTGAATCTTCCCCCCAATACAGAAAAATTCCATCCACCTCATTGTCATGTACAAAATGAAGGTGTCATAAATCATCAAAAAAATTACATATATCTCCCCAAATGGGCACAAAAAAAAAAAAAAAAAGACAAAAACATCACGGCAGCCGATCTATGTCGATGATGGACACGTCTTCGCCATCACCAGCCGGAGCGAGAGGGGCCTCGGTGACGACAGGCCCGAGATCAGCGGTGGTGGTCTCGGTAGCCTGAACTTGGAGACTTTCTGAGGCCTGAGGCTCATCATCTACACGGTCCAGAGTGGCCTCGGAGAACGGAGGGGATGGCGACTCGGGTTCGGCACGGGGGAGCTTGGGCAGATTTTGACGAATGGGGTCATCCTCGGGAACCCCCATTTCCTTCAGTACGGCCAGGCATCCCATTTCGAAGAGCTCCTCTCCCAGCGGGACAAGTTGCTCTTCATAAAGCCTTGTCGCCTGTGCCACCCCCTTCTGGAGGGAGGCCTCGAGCTCTGCTTCCCGAGAAGCCTCGAAGTCAGCCTTCAGTTTGGCTAAGGCTTCCTGCTCGGCTCTCAGCAAAGCTTCGGCCTTGGCTTTCTCCTTCTTCAGGATCTCCATTTCGGCCTCCCTCTCCTTGGCCTTTTTCTCCATCTCATACGCGGCTGCCTGGAGCCCATAGTTTTCGGCGCTTTTCTTAGTGATTGCCTCCATGGCAGCCTCGTTCTCCGCGTTCAGCTTGGCGCATGCCTCCTCGGACCTCTTCAGCTGCTCCGAGCTCCCTTCCAGGGCTGCAGTGAGTTTCTGTCTATCAGCCTGCAAAGACTGTATCTCGGCACGGCTCTGTTGGCATTTTTCCAGAGCCACTACAGACCTCTGCACAACCTGGACGAAAGGAACAAGTTAGAAATAGCACACAACATATCTCCAAATCTATATATACAAAAAGTAGTGCTCACCATCAGGGCTGATGACAGGTTGGCCTGATGCAGCGTGGCCTCCTCCATTCTCCTGAAACGCTCCATATCCAGGGGAAGTGAGCACGCCCCAGCTAGCACGGCCGCCACTGCCGGACAGCCTTGTAAATGGTGTCCCGAGGTCAGCGGCGTCCCTGGCGCCAGAAGGAAGGATGGCCTCCAGGGCTCATCCAAAGGGGCGCGAGGCGCCGAGGGCTGGACAGGATCTTGCCGGGATGGGCCCTCTCTTCCGGGCGTCTCCGGTATCCTTTCCTCCTGCCTCCCTCGGCGAACCAGAGGTTGTTCCTCCGCCCGCGGCTCTTTCTCCAGCTCTTCCGTCGGGCCTTTCCGACTAGCCCTCTCTTTCTGGGGCTTAGTTTGGCGCGGCTCGTCGCCCTTCGCCCTCTTCGTCTGCCTCTCCTCCCTAGCTGCAGTTGAATCATCCCGGGAGGAGCCAGATGGGGGAGCCGGATGGGCGTCCCTTGAAGAAGAAGAAGAGTGCGCCGACCTCGACGACGAAGATGGCCGCTTTCCTAGGAGCTTCTCCCAGAGGTTGGTGAGAGGAGGATCTTGACCCATCTCAGTGCCGGGCCGATTCTCCACAGAGGCTTCTTCCGGGTCGGTAAGGGGTGAGATCGGCCGCTCTTGCCCAACCGCCTCTGGTGCGTAGCTAGGCCCGACCTCAAGGATTTCTGACCCCTGCCTTTTGTTATAGTGCCTGTATCTCGGCAGATAGCCTATGAGACACCAGGCAGCCCGACCTTTATGCCCCTGGTAGTGCTGGACTTTTTCGAACCAACCTCCGTTCTTCTTCCAGCCGTCACGAATGGCCGCTTGTCTCCTCTCAGCAATGCCTGCACAAAAAACAGATCAGCATGTGTCAGTTCGGCAGGAAGATAGCAGAATAAAAAGTTAAGCTATTTGAGCTTGGTGCTTTACTTGGGAGGCGCCCAAAGTGACGAGGTATCCGGTACCTCTTCTCTACCTCGGTTTCGTTCGCACCGATCTCCCAGTTGCCGGTAACGAACAACCTGTCGGTCCCGGCGTGACGCATTGAGTCCTCCAGGGCATTTACGAATGAGACCATCGTCGGCTTACTCCGGAGGTAATAACGGTCGTCGACCACCCCGGTGGACTTGCTAATGTCATATGCCTCCTCAATGTCGTGGACAGCGAGCTGGATGCCTAAAATCCTATTCAGTGCTACCGTCCCCATTATGATCTTGTAGCTGTTCGGCATCAATTGGCAAGGGGCAAGATGCCACGCAGCCAGACATCGCCTGAGCAACGGGTGGACGGGGAACCTCACTCCCCCTTCCACTACCGAGACCAATGGGAAGGGCATCGCCCCATCTCGGTAGACATCGCCGTCCCAGGGATTCGCTGGATCGTCCAGCCTAATCCGGACGTCGTCCGGAATATCGTAGGTCGCCCTAAACCTAAATAAAGCATCAGGGGTATCGGCTAGACAACGGTAAACCCCTTTTCCCATGTTTCGGTTCTGAAGACTAAGATGGGTGAACGAAAAACCCTAAATTGAAGAGAAGAAACTGGAAGAGGAGGTGCTCAAAGGAAAGATCAGGGAGAAGAAGACTTACAGTAAACTAAATGCAGAAGGACAGAAAGGTGAGGAAGATACAGAGATGGTTTGAGAATCACGCAGGCAGAGTCTCCCCAAGATTCAGAGCAGAAAGGTGGACGAAGGAAGAAGAAAACGCTGGTTTTATAGGGCAGCAAGACGTCCCTTCGAAAACCAAAAGCACGCCCTCATTACACCGCCTCAAAAGGCGCACACGTCGCTTCAGTTTATGGCACTATAAACCAGATGGCGCCACGTGTCAAGATTAGGGCGGTTTCCGCAGTAAACGCCGTCAGAGTAATTAATTCTCTCGGGCAGGCGCAGCGATTTTGGCGCTCCCCAGCGGACAGGCTGGCGACGGATTAATGGAACTCTTAATAGAAGTCATAATGAAGACCGTGACATCCGCAGCCGGTTATAAAAAGTGTACCAGCTCGGTATTCATATAAACTTCCACATATCCAGCTCCCGACCTCGTTCCAGCTCCGAGCAGACGAGCTCGACAGCTGAGGGGCAATTGTGTGGAGTGCTTACGAAATATCGAGGTGATCTCCTGCCTCGGCACCAAAATACCAATTAGGGGTTGCTCCGGCCTGATTTATTCCAGTTCGGCAAGAGTGCCAGCTGTCACCAAGTTGGAGTTGGATTCGATCTGCCTACCGACCTCGTTCATAACGGGCCCTGCCCTGAGCGCCTCGGTACCCATGACCGACCTCCTGCATCCCCTGATCTCGGTAATTCCCATCTCGGTCCACTTGACCGAGATGGATGTCCGTCTTAATCTCCATTTATGAGATGGGACGGCTACGTGGTAGTAGAGCCTCCCTGACAGAAGGTGGCCAAGTACTAATAAGGGACCTTCCCTATCACTTCCACATTTATGTAAGGGGGTTGAGGGGACGTCCGATGGGACAAGTATCCTCACCTACCATCTTACGAGTAGGCTGATGGGACAAGTATCCTCACCTACCTCCACTATAGAACCTTCTATTCTCTCCTACATATACCTGCATGGGAGTCCCAGAAGAGGTAAGCAATATACAGTCTACATCCTGTTTATTTCACTCACATCTTCTCCACTTCACCCTAGTTCAGTGACTGCACTAACTCAGGCGTCGGAGTGCCTTTGGCTGACAGCAGCCTCGGGTCCTGACTGTTCTTTCTTCCCCTTTTTCAGGATTCAGGCCGTCGACTTCTCCGACCAGCTAAACGGGATTTCCTTAACCCCCTTCATCACTTAAACTAAGTCCGTAATATTTTAGGCACTTACAAAATTCATAACAATGCATTCCACATTGTTAGAAGTACTGTTAGGATGCAAGTGCTACTCTTAAGTACCCAAAATCTACTAAGAAATCATGTCAGAAATTGAGAATTTCAGATTCCAAACTGTCTTGGAATGGTTTCACGCTTTTTACTATGGGGTCCACATGCTTGATAAAAGATCAGGTCCGACCATCTGAAGGACCACCCTCGGGCGGCCCTCGTGGTTCAGTCCCTTTTTGGGTCGGGCACAGTTGGGCCCACAGATTTGTCGGTGAGAAAAACCACTTACGTGATTAAGGATTGCTGTCGTCTAGAGGTTCCCTTGGGCTTAGAATTCTGGAAATTTGGAAAAAAGGACTGTTACTGATTATTTTATATTTGTAAATGGGTTGGACAGAATCATTAAATCCTACTTGTTAAAAATTGTAAATAAACCCCTGTTGCCTTTGGTATGTATAGCTGAACTTCTTTGGGACTAGGGTTGACAGTGGGTCGGGCCGTCCGTCGACTCAAAAGACAAAAGAGCCGAGCTAGGGCCTAGTAGGAGGCCCGTTTGCTTAAAAGGGCCGAGCTCGGGCTTGATGAAGCCCGGCTCGTAAGCCCTAGGGCCTACATATATTAATACATATTATATATATATGTACACTATATAGTATATAATACATATATGATATAACATAATCCATAAATCCTAAACCTTAGTTTTAATCCAATATAAATAATTCCTAAACCCTAAACACTAAACCCCAAGCACTAAATAATCCATAAACCCTAAACCTAAGCACTAAACATTAAACCCTAATTTTAATCCAATATAAATAATCCCTAAACCCTAAGCACTAAATAATCCATGAACCATAAACCCTAAATCTAAGCACTAAATAATCCATAAACCCTAAACCCTAAACCTTTATTTTATGATGCTAGCCGAATACTTTATTTTATTCTATGATGTTATTGGAGTTTAATTTGATTTGTATTGTTGTTGGAGTTTGATAATGCTCATCTACATTAACATTGAACTATTATGGAGTGTTGGAATTGGGCTCCCTTTGCTTTTATGGAGTCTTTCTTATTTTAGTTAATTTTATTGCTGTAATCCAAATTATGGGAATGAGAATATGGGATGAATGCATGCATTTGACCATTTTTTGTTCTGGTTTGCATATGCAGATTTCTTTAAATTCCGATAGGATTTTTTTTTCTTGAAAATATTTTCTTTTAGCTAGTGCTATATCATTATAAAACGGGATGGGCTCACGAGCCGAGCCTAGGGCCTCAATCGAGCCGGGCTCGAAGGGCCGGCCCTAGGGCCTCATAACTTAATAAGAGCCCGAGCCAGAGCCAGGGTTTTTGAGGCCCTCTCGAGCTCGGGCCGGGCTAGGGCCTATTGAAAAATACTAGGGCTGAGCCTAGGGCCGATCAAAGCCCGACTCGGCCCGGTCCACTTTCATCCCTATTTGGGACTGTTTCAATTAGTTCAAATTATCCATAAATTACAAATAAGGGCCTGATTGTTCATGGTTATTAGTTGTTTCTCTTAACTCTTGACTGCATATGTGATGAGTAGGCTTAGTTCTTGGCGCAACCCTGGATCCTAGAACGAAATAGATCAATCTTTAATGGGATTGATCGATTCTTGGATTCTGCAAACTTAGAACACACTCACAATAATGGAAAACACCAAATTGAAGAGAAACTCAGAAATATTCTTGATTAATTGTAATAAGCATGTCTTACAATTAAGAGTTGATCATCTTCTATAGTTTAGTAGACTTGATCCCTAAGCAACAAAACTTTCTATATTTGAATAATCTTAATTAAAATAGATAATTCGCTAATATTTTTTTTATAACAATAAAATCTTATTTCACCAAACCCAAAAAGGAATAAAACACAGCGACTAATATTAATCCTCATCAAATAATAATTAGAAATAGGGATATAATTAGAAGTCCACAGTAGCTCTTAGTCCAATTGGGCTTGCAGGTTGAACCCAACGGATCAGGTTGACCAATTGGGTCAATTGGCAGGCCCAGTTTTCTTCTTGGACCTTGGCCTTGTCCGTACTACATTAGTTCTCTTAACCCCAACATGAACAGTAGAGACTACATGATTGGAAACATTATACACGGATAAATATGAATTCATAATTACAATATTCAATTACGATACTATTTATGACCATTGGACACCACCAAGATCCATAGCACATACCAAGGCCATGATATAAGGTTTATTCCCCGACTAACAGATGACGCAGCGCGTGAAAGGGAGAATAGCCAACGGGCTAATCTCCTAGCCAAAGGACTTAGGGTAGGATGTCTAGGTCTCACACCAAAGAGAAGAAGCAACTCATGATAGGAAAAATCAACTTTCATTCAATTGTAATCTGTTCCAAATAGAAGGGATTACATCTCTTATATAGTCTGAGCCTAAGCTCTAACTTGGAAAACAAGTCATAAATTTTTTTTTTTGAAGTTTAGAAAACAAGTCATAATTGAATTAGAAACTATCTAATTACTACTACATCATAGGAGTTACTAAAATCTAAGAAAGCTACTAGAATGTAGACAATTGGAAACTGTCGTTGGGGAATCCCTCACTACTAAGCCTTGTGGGACTTGGGCTTTCTGGTATAGACCTTTAGGTGAGGCCCAGTAGTATGTCCAGCAACAGCTTTCCCCGGCTTGGAGAAACTCAACTCCGGCAAGTTGTCCGCTTGGCACCTCTCGTATAAATCCAGATTGAGTCTCTGAAAGTTTGTAGTAGTGATCCACGTAGACTCAGAAAAAGGTCTTCCTTTCCACTTGACCAAGAACTTGTGAAAGCCGCCATTCTTTGTTGATATACCAGGTGATCATCAAAGACATCTTCAACTTCTTCGTAGAGAGATGGAACCATGGGAAGCCTGATATCTTGTTTTTCAAATGATTCATCTTGATAATGCGCATGATAAATTGTGAGATCTTTGACATTAAATGTGGAATTGATATTCATCTCTGGCGGAAGATCGAGCACATAAGTATTGGAGCTAATTTTCTTCATAATCTTGAACGAACCTACACCTCTTAGGTGCAGTTTCCTGTAAGTACCTATGGGGAACCGTTCAGGCTTCATTTGCACTATGACCATATCTCTTTGATGTGTCTTCGAGTGTCCCCATGCTGTTTATAGTTTTCATTACTTTAGGCAATTTTTTTGTGAACCTCATCATGAACGTCCTTCATGTGCCCGTGTGAATCGTTCGGCTTCTTAGCTAAGCCTTGCTTCAACTAGTAAAGGACTTGGGCCAATAGGAAGACGTGGCTTGACTCCTATGACAACTTCAAATGGTGATCTTCCTGTTGTTCTGTTTACGGAGTTATTGTAGGTGAACTCTGCCATGGGCAAAATAAGATCCCATGAAGAGAAGTGTTCTCCAACGAGACATCGAAGAAGATTCCCCAAGCTTCGGCCGACGACCAAAGTGGCATTCTTTGGAAGCTCATGAATTTAGTATCTCTATCATACACTACAGTCTTTGGAAGACCATGCAGACAAACAATCTTCTAGAATAAAAAAGTGGCATTCTTCCCTGAATCTGTTGTGTTAGGATATGGTATAAAGTGTGCCACCTTAGAAAACCTATCCACCACAATAAAAATAAAGTCCAACTTCCATGTTGTTTTTGGTAAGCCTAGGACAAAATCCATGCTTAGATCTTGCCAAGGCTAATGTGGAATAGGAAGGGGCTGATATAATCCGGTGTTCTTCTTTTGACCCTTTGCAAGCTGGCATACTCTGCATAGTTTGCATATTCTGGCAACATCTACCTTAAGGTGGGGCCAAAAGAAGCGGTTTTCCACAATTGCTAGTGTCTTATCAAGCTCTAGATGTCCACAACATCCAACTCCATGTAACTCTCGTAGGACTTGCTTGCGGATAGATGTACTGGGTAAGCACAACTGAATCCCACAAAAAAGATAGCCATCATGTATGATAAATTTTGGATGGTTAGAAAACTCACTATTGAGAAGATCTTTGTAAATGCGTCAAAAGTCATGATCATCAGGATATCCTTTGCGAATTTCTTCAAAACCTGGTACTGTGATTGAAATTGTCATGAGAATGTAAGAACGACGACTTAAGGCATTTGCTATCTTATTTTCCGTGCCTGACTTATCACACAAAACAAAAGTGAATTCCTGCATATGCACTCCATTTGACACGATTGAAGCTCATTATCTTCTGTGAGTTCATATGTTGCAAAGCTTCATGATCGGAAGAGCTTGTACTATTGCATAAAATTCTAGGTCATATGGCAAATATTTCTTGTCGGAGTGATTCAACTTTTCACTAAAGTAGGCAACTAGATGTCCATCCTAACTTAAGACGCCGCCAATACCTACTTTCAAAGCATCACAACGGACTTCAAAGGCCTTGTCAAAATTTGGAAGTTCCAAAATAGGAGCTTCGTTCATTTTCTACTTGATCTGTTCAAATGTACGAGTCGCTGCCTTGGTCCAATTGAAGTCTCCCTTCACGCAATCAGTTATAGGAGTCAAAATCAAAGTCAAGAAAATGGGTTCGTTTCGTCCGAATTTTCCAAACAATTTCAGTTTGGTGTCTCCATCGAACCAAATACCCCTCCCAGAGATTTCTTTCCAAAATTCGGAGCTCTTCGGCCGAATTTTCAAAATTCAAACCGAATTGAGGGAACTCGAACGAAATAGGCGAGATTCCAAAAATCGTTCGATTAGAGTAGGATTGGCTTAAAATTCGAAAAAAATAAAACCAGAAGGGGGTAAACGTAATTTTTCGGTAGAGTGACTAAAAATAGAAAAAAAAAACAGGAGGGAGGTAAACATAATTTTTTGAGGATTTTACTGGAAAATACCCAGTAAATGGCCATCGCACGTGTCAGTGCCCCGGATTTTTTTCACTACAGCAATATGCCACCCGCTAGTTTTCCTTTTTTTTTTTTATTATTTTCCCCGAGCGACGCTAGCGTCAATTAATTTAAAATTAAGTGACGCTATCGTTGCAATTCGTTTTATTTCCCCTTCCCCTAAAGTCACTTTTTCTCATCTATAAGTTTCCGTTTTTTCTTCATACGTGCTTACATGTTTTCGCTCAATAGACCTTCCATGCCTAGAACGCTTAAAACCTCCCATCTATTGCTCATCTCATTGGTTGTTGGCTTCCATTTAAGAGGTTGGTGCACATTTTTGTAGTTTTTTTTACATGTTTTCGCTCAACAGACATTCCATGCCTAGAATGCTTAAATTCTCCTATCTATTGCTCATCTCATTGGTTGTTGGCTTCCATTTAAGAGGTTGGTGCACATTTTTGTACATTTTTTGACATGTTTTTGCTCAACAGACCTTCCATGCCTAGAATGCTTAAAATCTCCTATCTATTGCTCTTCTCATTGGTTGTTAGCTTCCATTTAAGAGGTTGGTGCACATTTTTTTAAATTTTTTGACGCTGTTCAGTGTATTAAAAATAGTTGCATGCTGTACGGAATCCATTTCCTCATTTCCCGCCCTCGAAACCCCCATTTTCTCATCTAGATGTTTTTGCATCCGATATATACGCTCACGCTTTTCGTACAACAGAACTTTCATTCACATAATCATGCAAATCTTCTTTTTACTGCTCATCTTAGGGGCTGCTGGCTTCCATTTAAGAGTTCGGTGCAAATTTCTTTATATTTTTTACATTAATCAGAGTATTAATAATATGTTCATGCAATTTGTCATCCATTTCCCCTCGCCTTGTATAATACCCATCACAGATGGCTTATATTGATGGCAATGATGTGGGCCATTTGGAGTAATGTCCTCCGAACCCCAGATAATAATCTGTCAACCCATCTCTTTACTCCATTTTGAACTTGTTGGCAGCCGTCTCATCCTCCAATATGTCTACATAAGTGGAAATTGGAATGTTTTTTCTGGAATCAAAATAAATGCGTTGTTTTTCAATAGCAATGAAAGTACACTTACTGATTTCTATCATTATTGTTTAAGATGTAACATACATTTGTAATTTCTTCTACATTATTGAAATTTTATGTACAGGTTGCTACTGCAATTCTCTCTAATGGATATTCGTTCTTTCAATAATTATGATGCCGGGAGATGAATTAATAGTTATATTCCACTATGAAGGGGATCTTCAGTTTGACATGATTCACCCAACATATAAAGGTAGGAAGCAAAAGATGAGGTCTATTACAAGCGATATAACATTTGAATCGTTAATTAAAGTTGCTATTGAAGCATCACATTGGGAGGTTAACTTCGAAGAGATAAGCATTCGTTATCTACATCACAATGTTAAAGTGTTTTCATTGGTTGGCATCGAAGATGATAACGGTATTAAGTGCATGCTGACACTCTCCAGTGTTGAAACAAATGGGATTTGTCTATATATCAACAGAATATCATTTGGTTCTGGCCTTGGTATTGGAGAACAATGAAGGTACTTCATGTGACATTATTTTCTTAAGCAAAACATTCATGTCTGTGTAATACATTATTAATTCAATATCATGTACCTTTTGAAGGTCGCATGGGTTGAATATGCATATGCCGCGAGATGATAAATGTGCTGTTAAAGCTGGCAGTCCTGATGCAAGTCAGAATGCTCCATCAGAGAAAGACAGAAGATGTTTTACTGTAAACCTCGGTGAAGATGACGACATGCACTTCTCCTCTAACCCGAACTTTGCAACCGATGAGCTAGCACAGGAGAGTGAAATCGTCTTCGAAAGTACCTTGATGCAGTGGACAGTGATGCTGATGCAGAAGCCATCGACGTAGAAGACGATCAGCCCAGAAGTAGAACTATTAGTGGTGCCCTCAAAAGAGCGAACTATTAGTGGTACCCTCAAAAGAGAGACCGTGGGTGCGAAATCATTAGCTGCGGTGCCACCAAACCACATGCGTGAAGTTATTTTTGAAGATACCGTGGTTCCAGAGGAGTCTCACCCTGGAAGTAGTATTCATGGCGGTGCACTCAATAAAGCGACCGTGGGTGCGAAATCATATGCTGCGGATCCATTAACCCATGTGCGTGAAGTTATTTTTAAAGATACTGTGGTTCCAGAAGAGTCTGACCCTGGAAGCAGTATTGATGGCTTTGCACTAAATAAAGCGTTCGTGAAAACAAAATCATATGTTGGGGAGCCATCAACCCATAAGCGTGAAGTTAATTTTGAAGATAACATGGTTCCAGAGGAGTTTCCTACAGAGTTTTACCATAATACTTCTCGCGAGATGTGGCTTGGGCGCAATTTTCCAGATCGCGAAACTTTCAGGAGGACTATAGCTAAGTTTGCAATATATAACAACTTCACACTGAAGCATCTAAAGACGAGTCAGTTCAAAATCACAACAAAATGCAAGGACCAGGACTGTCCATGGCGCATCCACGCGTCTATAATTGAGAGTGGACCACGGTTTAAGGTTCGAACCTACAACCCTATTCATAAATGTTCAAAGCCAATGATGGGTACAGGACATAGGCATGCATCATCAGAGTTAATTGCAGAGTACATTCTAGAGAAAGTTCGTCTAAATAATGATTTGAGACCCAAGGAGATAATGAATGATTATCAGATGGAGTTTGGGGTTACTATATCGTATAGGAAGGCACATATCGCTAGAGATATTGCACTTCGTACAGTTCGAGGTTCGTACGAAGAATCATTCAAACTCCTTCCGTTGTATTGTGTAGAGTTGAAGATGATGAACCCAGGGAGTGTGACCAACATCGAGACGTCCGACGATGATAGATTTAAGAGATTTTTTTTTTTGCGTTTGCTCCGTCCATAAAAGCTTTCACAATGTCTCTGAGGCCAATGATTGCAGTCGATGGATCACATCTTCGTGGTAAGTACCCAGGCGTGTTGTTGGTAGCCGTAACATTGGATGGAAATCACAAGCTCTTTCCAATTGCATTTGCAATTGCTGAGGCTGAGCGACGTGACAGCTGGGAGTGGTTCTTCGCAAATGTTAGTGTGTCTCTTGGTGAACCAATGAATCTTACCATCGTGTCTGATCGACAGAAGGGACTTGTCCCTGCGCTTGCGAACGTCATGCCCACTTCAACCCATTGCTACTGTTGTCGCCATCTCGCGGAGAATATCAAGTCAAGATTCAGTGATTCGGCAATTATCATGAAGTTTTGATGCGCTGTAAAGGTTTATAGGGCCTGTGAACACGAAGCATTTATGGAAGATATTAAGGCTGTAAATGTTGAGGCATACAATTATATACATGCATTTGGCAAGCAACATTGGGCAAATGCTTATGTCGATTGTAGACGGTATGACATACTTACAAACAACGCTGCCGAATGCACCAATAGCATGTTAAAGGATACCAAAGTTCTTCCAATAGTGAAACAGGTCGAAGATATTAGGGTCAAACTCATGGAGTTCTTTCAAAAACGACATGTCGAATCTTTGGATGTTAGCACTCGTTTGACCCCATATGCTGAGAAATAGTTGGGCAATGAAACTGAAGAAGCACGCAGGTTGCTTGTGCGTGTTGCCGGTTTAGAAGAGTTTTAGGTTCAATCCGCAAACTATGTGGATGTTGTTCACCTCGATCAGAGGACCTGCACTTGCCGCAAATGGCAAATTATTGGAATCCCGTACTCACATGCAATCGCGGGTATGAGGTTGAGGAACAAAAATCCATATGATTTTTGTGAGGATTGGTATCTTGCAAGTAAGTACCAAGAAACATACAAAGAGGACATTCATGCCACCCGTGATAGCGAGCACATATCAGATTCAAGGGTCTTGCCTCCCCTTTCTTCTAAACAGCCTGGAAGGCCGAAGATAAACAGAATACGTACAGAAGACCGCTACAGAGAGCGTAGGGTTGTCACTTGCTCTCACTGTCATGCGCGAGGTCACAATCGCGCATCATGCAGGAATCCGCCTCCTCCGCACAATACATAGATCAACCGCATCTATATGTGTCAGAATTGTTTTGAAAGCACAGGTCCTTTCGTTGCTCATTTTTTGGCCTTCTTTTTGGAATATATCATGTTCAAGTTGTATGGTCAATCATTTTTTGGAGAAAGTTGTATAGTCACAAATTTGTATGGTCAAAGTTATATGGTCAAGCCTTTTTGATAGTCAGGTTGTATAGTCCCAAAGTTGTAAGGTTAAAGCATTTTTTGGAGAAAGTTGTTTAGTCAGAAAGTTGTATGGTCAATCATTTTTTGGAGAAAGTTGTATAGTCACAAAGTTGTATGGTCAAAGTTATATGGCGAAGCCTTTTTGATAGTCAGGTTGTATAGTCCCAAAGTTGTACGGTTAAATCATATTTTGGAGAAAGTTGTAAGGTTGTATAGTCAGATTGTGATGACACAACAATACAATATCTTACACACAAAACTGTTTGATTTTTGTAACATGTTAATGAATGTTTGGTTGGTTGATTGTTTGCATTAGTGGATAAATGAATGTAGTAACCTCGCTGAGGAGATTGGAATGTAGTAACCTGGTTGCATCACTGGATGCATTGAAATGTTTGGAAGATGCAAACTCTTACTATCCCTTACCAAACCTTTCGAAACCAGCTCCTCTACTTGCCTTTGCAACTCTTCATGCTCTTTAGGACTCATCCTATAAGCTGTCTTGTTGGGAAGTATAGCACCAGGATTGAAATCAATGCAATGTTGTATATCCTGCATTGGGGGCAGCCCTGGAGGTATATCTTCATGAATGACATAATGAAACTTATCAATAATGGGCTGCACTTCAGGTGGTAACACATTAACTTCTTCATTTTCTTCAAACACAACAAGAAGATAAGCCATCTCCACCCTTCCCACAAGCCAACACTGATCTAGTGTGAAAGATGTTAGAACGAAGCCAATCTTCTCCTTCATTATGAACAGCAATCAATGAAGTCTTCTTAGCTTCCTTTTGTTGCTTTTCCACCTTCAAGGCAACATTAGCATAAAGGACCAATAAGGCTGTAGTTGAACAACATCAGCAACCTCCTCCTTTAAAGGATTCAATATAACGTATCATTGTTTCTACTTCATGTTCCGCTATATCACACTTCAACATCAATAACTCAAAATCCATATTATACTCTTCCCACAGTCATATTTGATTGTTTCGGATTGTGAAACTTAAGAAAAGTTTCAAACGGTATAGTGTTCAGGCAATAATCTCCTCCTAAGCTCCTTTTTCATCTTCTCCCATGATCTGATCTTACTTTTCCCACATCACGGGCTCTTTGCTTCTTAAGATTCTCCCACCATAAAGAGGCAAGCATTCTGAGTTTCAAAGCCACCAACTTCAACTTTCGCTCATCCGAGAACTCCTTCACATCAAAAACTCTTTCAACAGTTTGGAGCCAATCAATGAACCATCACTGGCGCCATCGCCAACGTTTTCATCTTCCAAAACATCATGGTATCCATATACGAATGAAATGTTTCTTGTGTATGCATTGAAATGTTTGGAAGAGTGTATTATGCAGGAATGAAGAATATAGATGTATGTGCAGGAATGAAGAATGTAGATGTCTGAAAGGGTGAAATGTTTGGTATTCTATGCAGGAATGAAGAATATATCTGTATGTGCACTTTGCAACTTGTTTCATGTTTTGATTAAAAAAAATTTCTGTATTAGGCGACGCTAGCGTCGTCTAACTGTAAACTAAAAAAAGACAGAACGACGCTAGCGTCGCTCACCTGAAGCTAAAAGAAGCGACGCTATCGTCGTTCTGTGTTTTTTTTACTTTACAGTTAGACGACGCTAGCGTCGCTTAATACTGAGAAATTTTTTTAATCAAAACATGAAACAAGTTGCAGAGTGCACATACAGATATATTCTTCATTCCTACATAGAATACCAAACATTTCACCCTTTCAGACATGTACATTCTTCATTCCTGCACATACATCTATATTCTTCATTCCTGCATAATACACTCTTCCAAACATTTCAATGCATACACAAGAAACATTTCATTCGTCCACTGATGCAAACAACCAGCCAACCAAACTTTCTTCTTCATAAAGTTCAATGCAACCAAACAGTTCAATGCAAGTTATAAGGCATTTCTACTGAAATTCATGAATATATATTCCGATGAATTGATTCCATTAAACCCAAAAGATAATATGAACAATAACATCCGACTACCATAGAAATTTATATACAACCAAAAATTATCAAGAACAATGTTTTAGTAGCATTTCACTGAGTCGGTGGATCAATATTCAAACGGTCACTATTGAGTTCCCAACTATATCCATATATGTCGACCACAATCCTGCTACGAAAATACATTATGTCTGATTGTTTAAACTTGATTTCTTTACGTGCAGCACAATGTTCGGCGAACGCTAATGCAAAGACACTACAATCGTTCCCGTTTTCCTGGTAAGGTATTTTGGTCTTCACGAGCTTCTTAGGCATCACCGCAAACAGCTTCTTAGGCATCTTGGCATATGGCTGTCATGTGAACTGCAAAATTAGAGCAAGTAAATCAAGATACTCAAAAGGCATAAATATCATCTTCAAAAATAAAATTCATATGTTGAGAATATTATTACCCCGTCCTCTTTCAGACCATTGATGTGCCTCCGAATCTCCTTCATGTTTGTCGCTTGATGATTATCTATCAGCCTCAATTCCCATGTCTTGAACAATGGATACTGTAGGTCTTTTTTCCAACTCGGAGATGGTTTTGGACATCTCCCGATTGACATCCTTGTATATGCCCAGATCTGCAAGCCAACAACGGAAATTTAAAAAGAACATTAATTACAAACTAACATTAGCTAATGAACCATAAAATTATAACAATACCAAAACTGAAAGTGTATTCAAGGCACTTTGCATCACCTGCAACAACTGTAAGGGGCCTGTTAGAGTCTTCAAAATAGTAATTTTCGAAGAATCACGTTTTTCTTCACCCTCGTCCCCTTCCTTATCCTCCTCTTCACCTTTTAATAACCTTGTAGCCCTTCCAAGCATTCTATACAGGCTTGTAAGGCAGGCCGGACCCCATGCATAGGGCTTGAATTCCCTAAACAACTCCAAATGCCAAGCTGGCCCTCTGGCATCGGATGAATTGGCAAAGATTTGTCCAGAAACTAGAAAGAATAGATATGCTCTTGTCTTGTAAATCTCGCTCCTCTTCTTAGAGGGCTTGAAGTTGTCTTCTAGCCACTTGAATTTAATTGTGATGCCAATAGTGTCTTTGCCCGGTCGTGGAGCAATGCCAAGCAACTCCTTACACACTTCGGGGACAAGTGACTTCGGGAAAGCCCGACCCGTTACCGGTATACCATCGATCGGGAGCCCATAAATGTGTGCAACATCCTGTAAGGTAATAGTGGCTTCACCGGTAGGGAGATGGAACGTGTTGGTCTCAGGCCTCCACCTTTTGACCAAGCTACTAATGAGGGCATGGTCTATTCTCATATAATCAATTTTTGCAAGATGTTCTAGACCAACATCCCTAACAATATCCCTTTGACTGTCAGTAAAAACCCGTATGTCCTTATCCGGGTTCATATTTATACATTTATATGACCCTGGCTCCACCCCATTTAATATGGCTTTGGACACTGAGAGTCTTGGCCATATAGCAATTTATCCTCTTGATTCAGCTTCTGTCCTTGCGCCATCTGTTCTGTTTTGGCAAATTGAGACACAAGCACATATAAAACATAGGATTACACTTTCCTTCAGATAGAGAGAGCGCATGCAGTAAAGGGAACCTTAAGATATTTTAATCATAAATTCAAAGACAATCCAAGAGTTAGATAATACATTACTAATCAAATGGTATAAATTAAATGCTAAAATTCATCAATACGAGGAGATTGTATTCATTTCTCTAGATGTATAGAAGCTTGTGGTTGGAATGTTTAGATGTTTAGATAGTATTGATAGTACATTTGAGGGTAATATATAGCATTTGAGGGTAAACCGGATCCAATACTTTTCAAATCAGTCGAAGACCATTCCATTGTCTTATCTTCCCTTCCTTTTAAAATCACTCAAAGACCATACTATTGTCTGCCCCCCCCCCCCCCCCTCTCTCTCTCTCTCTCTCTCTCTCAGGATGGGTGGGATTCAAGAAGTACAGCTCTGCATCAAAGGTTAGTGACCAACTTCTCTCATGTGTTATCATCATATAATTATGAAAAAAGATGCTTGAACCCATGAGAGAAAACTAGGTCTCTAACCAAACTTCTCACACTTGTTTTTTTATCAGTAAATCATGTTTGCCTTACATCACCTACAACAGTCAAAACACTAAATGAGGAACTTCAATTGCTTTCAAAACCTTATTTTTTTTCTTACCTGTTTCTTCACCAATATAGTGCCAATGACCCAACAAGTAAAACACAGTAGAAAATCTTTTTGAACAGAAAACATGGGCTTCCCTTTTCTTTCACCGTTTTCCACACAAGTGTTTGCAAACTTCAAACATCAAAAGGCTTGATTTGAGATCTTAAAATTCAAGTTCTTAGGAATAAAAACGCATGTTTAGATGTTTTTCATCCCTTTTACCAACAAGAACATGGTATGTGTTCTTTTTCTTGTTCCTCTGGAAATCAAGTGTGGCTTTCAGTTTCATTAAAAGAATAAGATATGTTTTGTTCCACCATTTAAACAGAAGAAAAACTTAGAACATTTTATTTATCATCAAGGAGTTTCATTCCGGAGGTTTGGGTGGTCATTTTGGTAGAGACAAGACTGTTTTGTTGGTCAAAGAGAAGTATTATTGGCCTACTATCTACCGAGATGTTGCTCATTATGTGAAGAGATGCTCTCACTTGTCAAACTTGCAAGGGTCAAGCTCAAAATAGTGGTGCATACACTCCATTACCAATTCCTAACGCTCCATGGGAAGATGTTAGTATGGATTTTGTGGTTGGTTTGCCAAGAACACAAAGAAGTATGGATGCAATCTTTGTTGTTGTTAATAGATTTTCAAAAATGGCTCATTTTATTCCTTGAAAAAAGACTATGGATGCTTCTTATATTGCTGATTTATATTTCAAGGAAGTAGTTAAGCATCATGGAATTCCTAAGTCAATAATTTCTTAGCCATTTTTGGAGGAGTTTGTGGAAGAGGATTGGCACTAGCTTGCGTTATAGTAGTGCTTATCATCCTCAAACAGATGGGCAAACTGAAGTTTTCAATCGAACTTTGGAAAATTTGCTTAGATGCCTTGTATCCATAAGACCTAAACAGTGGGACTCAGTATTATCTAGAGCTGAATTTGCATACAATTTAGTTATGAATCGTTCTATAGGTAAGACTCCATTTGAAGTAGTTTATGGGCGTGTTCCAACTCATTATCTTGATCTTGCTCCCATACTTGAATCACCCATGACAAGCAAAAAGGCGGAAGATTTTGCTGCTACAATGGCAAGGATCCATGAGGAAGTTAGAAATAATTTAGAAGTCAGTAATAAGGTTTCTAGAGAAGCGGCAAATGTTCATCGTCGGATAAAGACTTTCAAGGAAGGCAAACTTGTGTGGGTATATCTGAAGAAAGAGCGACTCCCAGCTGGTTCTTATAACAATTCAAGGAAAAGAAGATTGGCCCATGCCGGATTCTTAAGAAGATAAATGACAATGCTTACAAGATTGACCTTCCTCCTGATGTCCGCACATATCCTACTTTCAATGTTTGTGGCTTATCAGCATATCATGGAAAAGAAATAGAAAACTCGTGGTAAAGGTTATTTCTCACCCGGAGAGGATGATGCAGTGCCAAAGAGCAAATGCAGCATTTATTCCCGCACAGGAAAATCCTGCACAGACACCTTTTGATATTTCGATCATAACTCAACCTTGGGAGCTCCAAATCGCGCACCGTTTGGTGCATTTGAAAGTATACTCGAAGACCTTTCCAATGTTTGGAAAGTGAAACCTCACCATTTAATCTAGAATTTGAGCTGAACAGTCCCCATTTTCGTAATCATAATCTGTTTTGTAAATTGTGTCTTTTGAAGGTGTAGTTTGGTGATAATTAATTGCTTTTGAGAGTCTATAAATAGAAGGAAAGTATGACAAGGTGGGGATATGTTGTGATTACTTATTTTGTTAATGAAAAGAGATAGAGCTCTGCTCTGATCTATGTTTATCTTCCTTCCTACTTTGTGTTCTTGAATTTCAAGTTTCTTTCTCTATATCTCTTCTTAGCCCGCATCAGGATCCCTTTTGTGTTTAGTTCATCAAAGAGAAAACAAAAATAAGTTATTTATCACTACCATTGGCCTATTAACAGCCACCTTTTTATCTTGGTTAAGTTGTTTATCACTGCTAATGGCATCCAAAGGTTGGGTTCTTCTCCCTCTCACCTTATTCCTCTTTACTCTACTCATTGAGTCCCGTTCTCCTCCCTCTGCCCCTCCCCACTATCCCCACAGACATCATTAAGCTGTTGTTCCAAATTATGAAGCAGTACATACTGAGCATAACTTGGCGCTGATTGTATACTTTGATTTTATGATTTAGCCAATGTGTTTCTTTCAGGATGTTGCCCACATGATGTTCATTCCAATGTTTTATGTTGGAAGTGAGTGTTTTGGTATTGGCAAAAACAAGACCAAATGTAGAACATTTAAATTAAATCTACTCTCACTGAACATGCTTTCACTCACTGTTGTTAGATTAAATCAAGTTGTTAAAATAAAAAGTACATTGTTCCTAACTGTTCTATCTAGATAAACCCAACACACCAACCCTAATTCCTTGTAAGGAATTGGAATCAAAACCATTGCCAAATGAAAGTTCTTCAAACAACATAACTAAAAATATTACACCAAAAATACAATAATGAAGTGGTGGTAAGATCATACATTGAAGAGAAGAAGAAAGATGACAGACAATCATAGAACAGAAACAAAGAAATTGCACGTTCGGTGATGGAATCCCATTTCCGGATTTTCATCAATCGCCAAACAAGCATTACGAAATGGAAATCGTATGTCACAAAACATGTGGAAAAAAAATAATACCATTGTGGATGTTTCGTCTTTGATACAAAAACCCACACAGACATTGTTTTTGAAATTATACACAAATGTGCAAACGGAATCAACGGGCCATACCTTAGAGATGGTGTGTGATATCAGAGCAAGGTTGATACAAAGTATGGAAAGAAGGATGCAAGAGGAACAGCGGCGTCGACGTAGATAGGAAGGAAAAATGGGAAAACGAAGGGTAAGAGGTTTATGTGGAAGTTGCGATGCATCACTCATCTCATAAAGGCAAAAAAAAAAAAAAACAAACGGGGTCCAACAGACCCCATTTGTGCTGCGCGGTTTCCGAGGCACTCACACGTGCGACGGACATTTACTGGGTATTTTCCAGTAAAATCCTCTAATTTTTTTTACCTTAAAACTATAAAAAGTACAAACCCTAACCCAAATGTGAAAGCCCTTTCGTTTGCCTCTTCCACTTGACGGATGAAGGAAAAGGAGGAAGAACAAAAGAAGACAGCAGCCGAGCGGCCTCCTGCTGCTGCACAGCTTGTATTGCTGCTGTAGTTGTTCACCTCGAGTGCCCGACCCAGCTGCTGCTTCTGCTTGACCCAACTGCTGCTGCCACTGCTCGATCCAGCTGCTGCTACTGCTGCTCAGGTACTTCTTCTTCTTCTTCTTTTCGTTTCGTTTTTTTTTTCTCTTGACGCTTCGACAGCAGACAGCTGCTTCTCTTCTGCGGGATTTCGACAGCTGCCTTTTTCACAGTTGCTGCTGCTGCTTTTTTGCCCTCTCCTCTTTTGGGCTGGGTTGGGTTTAATGCTGGTCTAGGCTGGGCTGGATTGGGCTGGTTTAATGCTGGTCTAGGCTGGGCTGGGCTGGATTGGGCTGGGTTTAATGCTGGTCTAGGCTGGGCTGGGCTTGCTGCTTATTTTTTTTAACAAACTGCTGTCAGTCCCTGTTCGGCTGGGCCTTTTTTTCATCTCCCTGTTGCTGCCTTTCTTCTCTCCTTGTTCCTGCTGCATTTCCTGCAATTTTTTTTCCATTTTTTTTTTTTTGCTATTTTTCATTTATGCATACACATACACATGCGATGGATTTATTTGGTGTTGACGCTGAGTTTATTTGTATTGGTGTTGAAAATTTCCTTTTTTGTGTTGTTTGATATTATATTATGCCGGCTGAAATTGAAATGGATGGTATATCATACTATCTATTTGTCAATTATCATGACTGAGGTTGAAAAACTGGTATGCTTGCATCATCGGAGGCGTCAATTTCTATATGTATATCATTTTACATGTCATATTATGAGTAGATTAAGTATAATAAACTAAATATATCAAATCATAATTTTAAATTTTAATGGTAATCTTATATTTTTCTATATGTAAATATTTTACTAATTTTTAAATTTTACAAAAACATAAATCCGAAACATTTCGCCGAAATACTGAATCGGCCGAAATATTTCGGTTTGGAGGCCAAATCGAAATGCCATCCAAAACGAATTTCACAAAACTGGCCTTAATGGTGCTGAAATTGCAAATAAATCTCATATAAAAAGTGGCCAATCCATGAAAACTCCATACTTCATTAAAGCAACCAAGATTAGTCTAAGGATTTCCATAACGATCAAGAGATATATAGGCTTCGACCTGTATTCCTGAGCGACGGATTCAAATAGAAGGTAGAGACGAAGAACTAGTATTATTATTTAGTTTGTTACAAAGACTGCCAAAGGTTTTGTAGGTTTTTGTTCATTTTTATTTAATTATGTTCAAATTAACATTGTTTCGCACACACTTTTAAATAATCACGGCCCATCGGCCACCCTAAAACAAACACTTGCCCATCGGCCACCTCCAATCAACTACTGCCCATCGGCCTTTCACTTTTATCGCTCGTGTATCGCACATGAAAAACAAAGAAATCATAAGTCAAAACCTCATTTGCATCATCATTTTGGTTTGAAAAGTCAGCCTTTATACCCTATTTTGCCAAGGGATCTGAAGGGGCTACCTTGGAACGGGGCCGATCCTCTTCTTAAATATTTGGCACCCCTCCTTTTATTTTCTTTATTTTAGTTATTTTACTTGGTTATACTATGATTATGCTATGTGTGGATTAACCTTTATTTGAACTTTAACTAATGACCTTGAATTGATCCAATATGAAAGAGACCCAAATTAATGTGACATAACAACCGTCGTGTGTTATCGGCAGCACATTAGACGAGAGGAAGAACCTACCTTATTATTTTTCTCCCCATTTTTCTTCGACTTTCTTCGAAGAACAATGTTACGGCCGTTACTATAGCTGGCGATCGTGATCCATCAATTTGAGGGTAGTCGGAATCCTCATTTTTATGTAAAATTTAAATAGCACATATAGATGAATGGAGACTCCCCAAGCCATGTCCTTCCTTGGGAGTGGGGGTCAAAATTCACATCCGACACTTGGGTGAAGAACAAGATCCCTAGAGAGTGACGATTAGTTCAGTGACTGTCTTCCATTGATTTAGCTTTTTCAATGCATACTTGAGTTTCAAAATTTCAAAAAAAAAAAAAAAATCTCTTTTCAAGAATATATCTCATTCTCACATGCACCTCACACTATTGCTTGAACTATGTTTCTGATTTCCATTAAGATCCCCATTATTGCTAGTTAGTTTCAATTATGCCTTGGACATTCAACTATGGATGAAACTCAAAAAACATTATATATGACCATTTGAAATAAACTCTATTGCAAGAATAAATGAAATTCTAATAGTGACTTAGCTAATCGAAAGATCGACTTCTAATTCAGACAACACAGTTCTTAACCCGCCACGTGGCAATACCACGAGCACCGAGGGCACAGATCTCGGGTTTCTAATCAAATCAGTAGGCACATAACTTCTTTTTTTATTTTTCCCCTAAATCATAATCGATCACAGAAAAGTGATCCTCACCTTTAGAACGAGTTTGCAATTGCATACATCCGTAAGTGGCCACTCCTGCGAGCTTAAAAGCTCTCGTGAGTCATGAGTGGTGTGTCTACTTTGTTTGGAGCACAACTCTTTACGTTTTGTTCTCCAAAGAGGGGCATACTGTAGACACCTC
The DNA here is from genome assembly GCA_028538565.1 of Umbellularia californica. Taxonomy (NCBI): domain Eukaryota; kingdom Viridiplantae; phylum Streptophyta; class Magnoliopsida; order Laurales; family Lauraceae; genus Umbellularia; species Umbellularia californica. The sequence goes on along the minus strand of JAPQWN010000005.1, from coordinate 20,129,567 downwards.
ATTTGGACCCTATGATAGCTTTAAATACCTGTCATATATAGCGGTGCCCCCATTTCACCTATAATTGAATGATTAGTGGCATAATTCATATTAATTAATGACGATGAAGATACTTGTTGATGATTTTAGACTTAGTTCGACAACTTCTAGAAATTCATGAGAGAAAAGCCAAATCACGTCGAGATCCCAAGTCAAATTCACCACTTACACAAGGAGCGGACCGGGACACTAATGACATGTATTCTGGACCACTTAAGACATGCTTAGGCCAATTCCTACAAAGATTACGCTTAGTTTGCCTAAGGCCCGTTTGGCACTTTACTAATATAATCAAAGTCAAGTAAAGCCTCCATTTTCCAGACAAGATGTCACATCAAATGCACTTTATTCAAAACTCCCTCCATCTTTTTCATACAAACAGTAAAAAAGCAACTACCTTTATCCACTAAAATAAAAAAAAAAAAAAACTCCACTTTTCCATGCAAAAAGTAAAAAAGATTTCATAACAAACAACTAAAAACAAAATACCATCATAACCCACTTATATTTTATTCTTTCTTCAAAATCAACTTTACTTGACTATTTAGTAGAGTTACTAAACTGGCCCTAAATATCACCCGGTTAGCTTAAGTTAAGAAGCTGGATCCATTGATGCAGAGGTCCCCCTTTTTTTTTCCCGCCCCTAATCATCAGGACATTTGGACCCTTGGATTCTTCACTTCGAGAGCTTTCCGACGATATGTAGAACGTCCAAATCCAATAAGCGGATCGAAAGTGATGAGTTTTCGAAGTTTACCTTAGAAAAATGATGAGAATCCATCTAGGCACCACCCAAGTGGCGCCCACCCTCCTGAAAACCACATAGGCACCCTAGGCTGGGTGCCCACACTGTCTGAGACCACCTAGGTACCACCTCATGGGCAGCCACCCAACAAATCCATTAGTTTAGCCTAAAAATAATCCGGGAGCACTCAAACATAGGGACCAAGCTCCAAAAATGAATCGAACCCCCTAGGCTCCACCCCATGGGCGCCCAGTGTCACACCCCCAAAACCGGGATCCGATCTCGGGGATGCGAATTAAAATTTTGTATTTCTCCCCAGGATCCGCGTGTGTGATGATGGCAAAATTCCCAACACATCAAAATATTTCGCGGAAGCTCTACAAGACGTTACGACCCGGAATCCGTATCCATCGGGTTCCGTGTCGTACTCAATCTGTCAGCATTAGATTGTCATAGTAATATTCAAACTCAGACTGAAACTAATCATAATATCAAAATATACAGAGCTAACAGTAACATGCTAGTCATTGCCCAAGCATATTCAAGTTACAAATTAACGAGTGCATTAATTACAATTCCCAAGAAAAAGGCTAACAAAAGCCGTACAAAATAGCAAGCTAAAACAAATACTACCCAAGGTGTAACATAACTCCGGAGTCAAGCATGATGTCTACATGACATCGCTAACACAACAAGCCTGCAGAACTCGTGGCTCAACAACCCTCAGCATACGAACTAGCTCAAAGCAAGGACCTGCTATTTAGAGCACCAAAGTAGAATATCAGACACGAAGGTCTGGCAGGTGATCAATATAGGCAAGAGCATAAACAAAGTTAAAGTTTAAAGGAAACAATAACTAAAACAATTTATTGAACTTGAAATAGATTTACAAGGTTTAAAACAATGCATGAACGAGATACTTATCAAGAAATCACGAGTGCATGAACGATACACGAAACAAGACTTGAATACATATAATATCATGATTAGTAAATCCACACGAGCCCATCCTTTCTCCATCATACATGATGACAAGAGCAAGCACGCACGACAAGCATGACACGCAAGACACGATTCCACGCTACACAAGGTAGACGGGGAGGCCAACCGCGGAACCGGAACACGGACACGCACGATGTGTAATATAATACACGACTAGTCTACAAACAGTCCACATGTTTAAGGACCCCCAGATAGTGGATCAAGCAAAAAGGGCAGTCTAAGCTCAGTGGTATTCACTTATATCATGAATGCACAAAACATGGCGATACACGTTCGAGAACACGACAAAACAAGAGGGAAATCATTTATCAAACGAGGCACGACAAGGCTAGCAAAATAGCATAATATAAATGCTTAACAAACTTAAGAAATGATTCCCTTTTGATTCTTGAAACACGATTCTTGAAACACGTCTTAAAACGAGCTTATACTTGAAATTCAAACGAATGCACGATGATGCACGAAGCATCAAAACAAGAGTTTTGGTTCTTGAAACAATTATTCAAACAAACTTGTACTTGAAAATCAAACAAGGACACGATGATGCATGAAGCATCAGAACAAGAGTTCAAACACGAAATCTATCAAGTTTAGGCTAAGACCAATCATTGACCTTTGTGGAATTGAAACCCAAATGTAGGAGTTTTGACAAAATTTGGTGCCCTTGAAGTTATAGTACATTTTGGAATTCCAAGTGCATAATGTCAAGTAAAGATCTAAATCCTAGTCTAGTTTTCATTCTCACAAAAATCCTTCAAAAACAGTACTTTTGGTAAATTTCGGTCAATCCTCGGTTACCTGTCGGTTAACCGACAACCGACCGACGGTTGACCGACAAGTCTCAGTCCAAAAAATGTAGCTCTCGGGAAAAGGGACCAACAGGTCCTCGGTTGGCTGTCGGTCGACCGAACTTGGGAGTCTTTCTTCATGGCGACTTTCTTTATGGACTTAAGCAGGCTCCCAGGGCCTGGCTTGATAAATTTCGGACAGCACTCCTTCAAGCTGGATTTTGTCAAAATCACTCTGATAGTTCTCTTCCTTAGATGGACACCAAAAGGCTACACATTTCTCTTAGTATGATTATATGATTATTAGTGGCAATGATGTTACTGGCATTACAGATCTCAAACTTCATCTTACTCGCCACTTCCGAATGAAGGATCTTGGTCCTCTCACCTACTTTCTGGGGCTTGAGTTTGTGCGTAACAAATCTGGCATTAGTGTCCATCAGCGCAAATATGCTACCGATTTGATCACTTCAGCCAGGCTTGATGATGCTCACACTGTTGATACGCCTATGGAATTAAACAGCAAACTCAGTTCAGATGATGGCTCTCCCCTGGATGATCCCTCAGTTTTCCGACGAATAGTTGGTAGTTTGCTCTACTTAACTATTACTCGGCCGGATATTTCTCACGCAGTTCATACGGTTAGCCAGTTTGTTAGCAATCCACGCAAACCTCACATTGCTGCTGCTTTACGCATACTCCGTTATGTTAAAGGCACTCTTCACCATGGTCTCTTTTACCCTTCTGGTAATTCTTTGTGTCTATCCGCTTATGCTGATGCCGACTGGGCTGGTTGTCCAGATTCTCGGTGCTCTACAACTGGCTGGTGTATGTTCCTTAGGGATTCTCTGATTTCATGAAAGTACAAGAAACAAACCACCGTTTCGAAGTCTTCTTCTGAAGCTGAATATCGGGCAATGTCTTCCGCTAGTGCTGAAATCATCTGGCTATGCTGTCTTCTCTGTGAATTCGGTGTTCTTATTCATCGTTCTACCCCTCTTCATGGTGACACCAGTGCTACCAGAATTGCCAACAATCCGGTCTTTCATGAAAGAACGAAGCATATTGAGATTGATTGTCACTTCATCCGTCAGCATGTTACTGAGAAGATATCTTTACCTCATGTCTCCACTTTTAACTAGTTGGCGGATATCTTCACCAAGGCTCTACCCAAACCGCGTCATCATGATCTTACTAGCAAATTGATGTTTTCTGCCTTACCACATCAATTTGAGGGGGAGTGTAGAAATAAAAAGGCCCATATGCCCATGTACACCAGGCCCATGAAGAGAATCCCACGTGTGGGACTTCCCAACATGTTTTAAAGATATGTTTCTATGTATAGAAGATTAGGATTCTTTCATTCATTGACCATATTGATTCTGATTGTAATTAGTATGTAATGCCTGCTAATTTTTAGCATGTAATTAGGATGAATCTCAATATAAAAGTGTTGGTCAGTCCTCCATGGAGGTATCCACTTTCTTCCAAACGTTTCTCTCTATCTCTCATGCTCTTTTACATTATTTCAGAACACTCATAACTTTTGATCCGCTTATCGGATTTGGATGTTCTATATATCGTCAGAAAGCTCTCGAAGAGAAGAATCAAAGAGTCCGAATGTCCCAATGATTAAGGGCAAGGAAAAAAGGGGGACCTCTTGATCAATGGGTCCGGCTTCTTAACTTAGGCTAACCGGGTGACATTTAGGCAAGCTAAACATAATCTTTTGTAGGAATTGGCCTAAGCATGTCTTAAGTGGTCTGAAATGCTTATAATTAGTGTCGTGGCCTGCTCCTTGTATGAGTAGTGAATTGGACTCGATATCTTGACGTGATTTGGCTTCTCTCACGAATTTCTAGAAGTCGTTGAACTAAGTCTAAAATCATCAAAAAGCATCTTCATCGTCATTAATTAATCTAAATTATGTCCTTAATCATTCAAATATGGGTGAAATGGGGGCACTGCTATATATAAAATGTATTTAAGACTATCCTAGGGGTCAAATGAGGTGTCTACAGTATGCCCCCTCTTTGGAGAACAACATGTGAAGAGTTGTGCTCCAAAGAAAGTAAACACCACTCATGACTCATGGAAGCTTCTGAGCTCGCGGGAGTGGCCACCTATGGATGTATGCAATTGCAAAGTTGTTCTAAAGGTGAGGTTCACTTTTTTATGATTGATTCTGATTCTAGGGAAAAAAAAAAAAGAAGTTACGTGCCTACTGATTTGATTAGAAACTCGAGATTTGTGCCTCGATGCCTGTGGTATTACCACATGGCGGGTTGGGAACTGTGCCCTGGTTGCTTAATTTAAGATGATGGTGGGAACTGTGTCCCAGTTATCTGAATCAAAAGTCTATCTTTCAATTAGCTAAGTCACTAGTAGAGTTTCATTTGTTCTTGCAATAGAGTTCATTTTTAATGGTCATTACGTCTTTTGACTTTCATCCATAGTCAAATGTTTAAGGCATGATTGAAACTAACTAGTAATAATGGTGATCTTAATGTTGATCATAAACATAGTTCAAGCAATAGTGTGAGTGCATGTGAGAATTAGATGCATTCTCTTAAAAAGAGATTTTTATTTTGAATATTTTGAAACTCAGGTATGCATCGAAAAAGCTAAATCAATGGAAGATGGTCACCGGAATAATTGTCACCCTCTAGGGATCTTGGTCTTCACCCAAGCTTAGACGAGAACCTAGGATAGATTCGATCATCTTTTCGTACTTATTATGGAGAGTTTCGAGCTACACGGATTCCGTCCTCTAACGTCAAGATTTGAGCCGTCGAACACACAATTCATGAGGACACGGTATTATGGTTGTCATACTGATTATAAGCACTTAAGGGAGGCCAACGACGACTCAATTTCTAGACGTTTGTTAAAATCATGAAAATCATAGTTAAGGATACTTACCTCAAGAGCTTTCCATAAATCCGACAATGGGGATCATTACCGCTTTCTTTTGTTGTTTGTTTGCCGAAGCTTGTGTCATTCATCCTCATCAGTGTGCTTGAAGGTCCTTCACCTTTGGTGTTTTCGCTTTCGTTTTGGGAACTTGTATTAAACAAACACTAAAAGATTATGCATTTTTGGTCATTAGTATTCAGTCACAGTATTTTGCAAAAATATTATTTCAATTTTATTGATGGAGACAATATGAGATGTAATGCACAATGATGGACGTATGCGTGATTGGACTACTGTGCATGTGAAGGGACCTTATGTGATGGGAAAATGTTTGGTTTGACAATGTGCGCCATGCGTTTGTGTGTGCCTCTCTTAACTTCCATTCCTTTTCTTTTTCTTTTAATTTTTTATTTTATTATTATTTTTGTTTTTGTCTTTCTTTATTTTATTATTATTTTTTTTGTATCATCGACCATCGTCAAATCTTGTTCAGGTTCGACTTTCTCTGAATTCTGGGAAATTTCGGTTCAAAGAGATATTTTGTTCTCTAATGTGATGGACCAACCTGTTTGGGCTTCAGTTCCAGAATTCTGAAAGCAAACGACCTAGGCGCCCAGGGGATGGAGCCTAGGTTTCACTTAATCCTGCACAAATGACTTATAGAGTCTGTCTCTTAGTGTACAACTAGATTTAGAAGACAAGGTGACATGGGCGCCCAAGGAGTGGTGCCCAAACCGAACTCAACCTTGCACAAGTAGTGCCCATGTCAAAGTTGAAGGCTGAGTTTAGAAAATCAAGGTGACTTGGGCGCCCAAGGGGTGGTGCCCATGCTATATTCAATCTTGCATAAATATAGTCCATGTCAAAGTTGAAGTTTGAATTTAGAAAATCAAGGTGACTCGGGCGCCCAAGGAGTGGTGCTGAACTGTATTCAATCTTGCACAAATAGAGTCCGTCTCGAAGTAGAATGTTGGATTTGGAAGACAAGTTGCCTAAACGTCCAAGGAGTGGCGCCCTAGTTTGAGAATGAAATAGGTGACCTGGGTGTAAAAGAAGTGGTTACCAAACTACATTTAGAGTTGGTCTCAAAGAAGAATTTGTGTTCAACCTATCGCACTAAGAGTCCTTGTAGGAGTGAAGGCCTGAATTTTAGAAAATAGGTGACCTGGGCGCGCAGGGTGTGGTGCCAAAGCTGTATTTCGCCTCCAAGACTTAGAGTCCATTGCAGACTAGAGTTTTGAATGTAGAAGACAAGTGACCTGGGTGCCTAGGGAGTGGCGCCCAAGCTGTAGTTCGAGCTCTCTTTAATTCCTTGTGGGATTCGAGCTCTAATCTATATAAGGGAATCAAAGCTACAAATTTCCCACAACTCCTGCTCTTTCAGACTTCGAATTTCAGAATTCTCAAACTCTTCCTTACTTCCAAGCAAGTCTCCTCTCCTCTCTTTTTCTTTTGGGATGAATAACATGTCTCATGTGTATCTTGAATTGTCTGAATAGTTCAGTTAATAAACTTGGTATATGATTTCAGATTAAGGCAACTCTTTCTCTTCTTTTTTATTAATTACTCTTCCTTTAGTATTCAATTTTCTTTTATTCTCTTAGGGTTATGTAGCTAATCATCCTTCCAATTCTTTCGATCATGTTTTTCTTCCCTTAGTGCTTGATGTTTTTTTTTGTTTTATATTTCAAGATCATGTACAGTTTGTTGGTTCTTTTGGCTTTGTAGTTATTGTCGCACATGCACACAATCTTCGATTTGAGTTTGAGGCTAGTTTTATGTTCATCTTGACTTTTGCTTTGGCGTGGTGATGCTTTGCCTCATGTTTTCTTTATTTACTTTGTCAAGAATGTTTCATGTTATAGGCAAGTTCCCATGGTTTGGATTGGGGCGTTTTAATTGACAAGCACCAGTCGAGGAGGGTAGGTGGTGCCAATCTTCGGGTTTTAACTTGGCCAAACAACGATATTCCCATGGGGGATATTTCAAGGCTAGGATAGGCCCCACCCTTGTGGTACCTAGATGGTTACTCTTTTTTTTTTGTTTTTATGTTTTGTTTCCGTTACCCTTGTTAGCATTGTGTTACTTTCTCTCTATTTGTGTGTTTTAAGATGCTGTATTATATGGGCATATAGTTTGGACTTTTTGGCTTTCAAAAGGGCTTAGGATAGCTCTGCAGTACCTCTGAGAATATTTCCCACAGATTTAAGAAGGCCTAGTAAAATGATCATGGTTGAACACGAACTTTTCGGGGTGAATTCCTCGGAACAGACCCTTGGGGCACCCAAGTGACATTCCTTTTTTTCTTTTTACTTTAATTTCGAACCCCTTCAAGTCTGGAATCTAAGTCTTCCTGGGTTGTTCTCATGCTGTGAGGGGTTTCTAAAGTCTTGTTTATGTGGCTACAGGTCTTAGTCCATCTAATGGCCGGCTCTCCAGTTTTTTCATTTGTCGTTAATAGCGTTGAGGGCCCTTGTGCTTATAAGCACTACCCCCAGGTGATGATTATTGGTCTATCGGGGCTGAACATGAAGGGTACTATGACTATGAAGAACGGGTGGAGTTTTATTTCGAGCATGAATCCTCCATGCCTACTGCATATGACTGTGTTTTTCAGTTCGAGGAGACGATGGATAAGCGTCCTGTGGAGGTTAGGCGTGGAAAATATGACTTACCAGTCATGAAATACAAGGGGATTTGTGGGCTGTATGCAGATTTATGTATTGTGGCGAGGACTGCTCTCAACAGGCTGCGAGGTTATGACGGGCTCTTGGAAGACCTGCCGGTTTTTATTAGCAATGTGCTCCAATCTCTTTTGTGGAGCATGTTGGATATTCGGGGGATGTTCGAAGTCTAGGAGGCTATGAAAGCCACCAATGACCGGGCTCCTGTTGATGATTTTAACACACTGCAAAGGCGAATGGACCAACTAGAGCTTATGGTCATGTCTTGTCCGCGTGAAGCGAGTCATCTGTTCTGAGGCGCTATAGGGAATACTTTGAGATGCAGAACACCACCCTCTCAGCAATCATCCATACGGTGTATACAGCTTATTTGGATGACTTCAAGCGAGTCCAGGAAATCTGCGATGCTTTCCGTAATCCTCCAGACAACTTTAAGGAAGTACAAGGGCAGCTCGAAGCTCATGTTGTGCCTCGCTTGAAGTCATCCAAATAACTTGTATACACCGTATGGATGATTGCTGAGAGGGTGGTGTTCTGCATCTCAAAGTATTCCCTATAGCGCCTCAGAACAGTTGACTCAGCTTCACGCGGACAAGACATGACCATAAGCTCTAGTTGGTCCATTCGCCTTTGCAGTGTGTTAAAATCATCAAGCATCGCAGATTTCCTGGACTCGCTTGAAGTCATCCAAATAAGCTGTATACACCGTATGGATGATTGCTGAGAGGGTGGTGTTCTGCATCTCAAAGTATTCCCTATAGTGCCTCGGAACAGATGACTCAGCTTCACGCAGACAAGACATGACCATAAGCTCTAGTTGGTCCATTCGCATTTGCAATGTGTTAAAATCATCAACAGGAACCCGCTCATTGGTGGCTTTCATAGCCTCCCAGACTTCGAACATCCCTCGAATATCCAACATGCTCCACAAAAGAGATTGGAGCACATTGCTAATAAAAACCGGCAGGTCTTCCAAGAGCCTGTCATAACCTCGCAGCCTGTTGAGAGCAGTCCTCGCCACAATACATAAATCCCCATACGGCCCACAAATCCCCTTGTATTTCATGACTAGTAAGTCGTATTTTCCACGCCTAACCTCCACAGGATGCTTATCCATCGTCTCCTCGAACTGAAAAACACAGTCATAAGCAGTAGGCATGGAGGATTCATGCTCGAGATAAAACTCCACCTGTTCTTCATGATCATAGTACCCTTCATGTTCAGCCCCGACAGACCAATAATCATCACCTAGGGCGTAGGGCTTACAAGCACAAGTGCCCTCAACGCCATTAACAACAAACGAAAAAACTGGTGAGCTGGCCATTAGATGGATTGAGACCTGTAGCCACATATGCAAGACTTTAGAAAACCCTCACCGCATGAGAATAGCCCAGGAAGACTTAGATTCCAGAATTGAAGGGGTCCCAAATTAAAGTAAAAAAGGGGGAGATCACTTGGGCTCCCCAGGGGTGACGCCTAGACCTGTTTCAAGGAATTCACCCCGAAAAGTCTGGGTTCAGCCATGATCATTCTACTAGGCCTTCTTAAATATGTGGGAAATATTCTCAGAGGTACTGCAGGGCTATCCTAAGCCCTTTTGAAAGCCAAAAAGTCCAAACTATATGCCCATATAATACATCTTAAAACACGAAAAAAGAGAAAGTAACACAACGTTAACAAGGGTAACATCATAAGATTGAAAACAATGCAACAATAACAAGCCGAAGCACAGAATGAGGGTTAAACAAATACCTATAACAAACTAACATACAAAATATAAAAAAAAGGAGGAACCATCTAGGTGCCACAAGGGTGGGGCCTATCCCAGCCTTGAAATATCCCCCATGGGAATATCATTGTTTGGCCAAGTTAAAACCCTTAGTATCCCTTAGTCATATTTTTATATCATACTGTGAAGTTGAAGAGAACCGGAATATGGGAAGGAACCCTAAAAAGTCGGATTCACAAGTCCTTAGTGCAAACCAGGAAAATAGGCACCCCAGGGTGGCGCCTACCCTCCTCAACCGGTGTTTGTCAATTAAAACGCCCCAATTCAAACCATGGGAACTTGCCTCTAACATGAAACATTCTTGACAAAGTAGATAATGAAAACATGGGGCAAAGCATCACCACGCCAAATCAAAAGTCAAGATGAACACAAGAACATAAAACTAGGCTCAAACTCAAATCGAAGATTGTGTGCATGGGTGACAATAACTACAAAGCCAAAAGAACCAACAAACTGAACATGATCTTGAAATATCAAACAAAAAATATCATCACGCACTAAGGGAAGAAAAACATGATCGAAAGAATTGGAAGGATGATTAGCTACATAACCCTAAGAAATTAAAAGAAAACCGAATACTATAGGAAGAGTAATTAAAAAAAAGAGAGAAAAAGAGTTGCCTTAATCTGATATCATATACCAAGTTGATTAACTAAACTATTCAGACAATTCAAGATACACATGAGACATGTTATTCATCCCAAAAGAAAAAGAGAGGAGAGGAGACATACTTGGAAGCAAGGAAGAGCTTGAGAATACTGAAATTCGAAGTTTGAAAGAGAAGAAGTTGTGGGAAATCCGTAGCCTTGATTCACTTATATAGATTAGAGTTCGAACCTTATAAGGATTTAAAAAGAACTCAAACTATAGGTTGGGCGCCACCCCATGGGCACCCAGGTCACCTGTTTTTCCCTAAAATTCGGGTCTTCTCTTCATCAAGGACTCTAAGTGCTGGAGATGAAGTTCGGCATACGCACCACACCCCGGGCACCCAGGTCACTTATTTCCTAAAATTCAGGCTTTCACCCCGACAAGAACTCTTAGAGCAATAGGTTGGGCATGAATTCTACTTTGAGACCAAGGGCGCCCAGGTCACATATCCTACTTTGAGACCAACTCCAAATGCAACCTACTTCCTTGAAGTCGAAACCCCCTTCTAAGACAGACTAGAATAGCATCTTGGGCGTCACTCCTTGGACGTTCAGGTGACTTGTCTTCCAAGTCCAACATTCTACTTCGAGACGGACTCAATTTGAGCAAGAATGAAATCCGCCTACGCACCATCCCCTGGGCACCTAAGTTGTCTTCTTTCAGGATTCTGGAATCAAAGCCCAAAACGCCGGGTGGTGCCTATCCATCACCTTAGAGAACCAAATGCCCCTTAGAACCGAACTGTCTGTGAATTCTGAGGAAGCTGAACCCGAATAAGAATTGATGATGATCGATGATAAAAATAATAATAATAATAATAATAATATATAAAAAACAACAACAAAAAAAAAACAAATAATAATAAATAAAATAAAAAGAAAGAGAAGGGAAGTTAAGAGAGGCACATACACAAAAGAATGACACATTGTTAAACCAAACATTGCCCCATTACATGAGGTCCCGTAGTATGCACATTAATCCCATCACGCATGCATTTAACACTGAGCATTGCATCCCATGGTATCCCCATCAATAAAAATTAGAATGGTTACCTCTACAAATTATATAACTGAGTACTAACGAGGAAAAGTGCAGAATCTTTTAGTATTTGTTCAATGCAGGATCCCGAAGCGAAAGCGAAAACACCAAAGGAGAAGGACCTACAAGCACATTGGTGGAGACAAGTTCACAAACTTCGGCAAACAAATGATGAAAGAAAGCAGTAACGATCCTTGACATTAGGTTTATGGAAAGCTCTTGAGTTAAGTACCCCTAACTATGATTTTCATGATTTTACCTCACGTCTAGAAATTGAGTCGCCGTAGGCCTCTTTTAAGCGCCTATAATCGGTACGGCAACCATAAAACCATGTTCTCACAAATTGTGGTGTTCGCCGACACAAGTCTTGACGTTGGAAGATGGAAACCGTGTAATTCAAAACTGTCCATGATAGGCACAAAAGATGATCGAATCTATCCCAGGTTCTCGTCCGAGCTCTGGTGAAGACCAAGATCCCTAGAGTGACGGTTACTCCGATGACTATCCTTCATTGATTTAGCTTTTTCGATGCATACCTGAGTTTCAAAAATCAAAATGAAAATAATAATAATAATAATAATAATAATAAATCTCTTTTCAAAAATGCATCTCATTCTCACATCACCCCGCACTATTGCTTGAACTATGTATGATAACACTATAATTAATTAAAAAAGTTAATTGAAACATCATAATTAATTAACTTAAGAACCATCAAATCATTAAGAACCTTAAAATATAAAATCTTAATTAATTTGGGCTAAAATTGGATTAAAGAACCACTAAAATCAATTAGGAAACCCAAACTGTTAGGGTAGGCTCCTCCCCCTTGGAGCCTAGCTTGATCATTCCCTAAAAGCCCCTAATTAAGGATTAAACCTAATTAATTATAACTCTAATCTCACACCAATTAATATAGTAAAAACCTTTAATTCAAAAGATCTTAAGACCCTAATTAATTCAGTAAAAAAATAACTAAGAACTTTAAAAACTCCAAAACCCTAAAATACATAGTCACCTGGGCGCCACCCCTCTGGCGCCCATCCTACCAAATCCATCTGGGCACCAGCCTTTGGGCGCCCAGCCTATGCAATCACTAAGAGACCCAAACTGAAATTAATAAAAACCCGAAATTAATCCTAATCAACACAACAGAACAACTTTAAATCTAAAACAACTGAAACCCTAATCAATTCAACCTAGAATTAACTTAAAAATTATCGAACCAACTCAAACCACAAGACAGTCACCTGGGCACCATCCCCTGGGCACCTGGACTGCCACCTGGGCACCACTCCCGGGCGCCCGGCCTGTCAATCAACTTAGGCACCATCCCTTGGGCGCCCATAGGGTGGCGCCTAGATTTTTCAATGAATGCACAATAGTCTCAGGATTTTTCAGCACGACTTCCGATATTCAGCAACTGATGCGAATGTCCTAATGCAAACTACTAATGATGCAACTAACAAGTCTATGAGAAAACGAAACCACAAGTGGAGATCCAAAAACTTAGACCCTGTCTCAGGAGGGTAGGCACCCAGAGGATGGCGCCCAGCCTTGCTGTTGGGGGCTTTTTGCTATCTTCTCGCGGCGCCCAGCCTTGCTGTTGGGGGCTTTTTGCTATCTTCTCGCTCTAAATGATGATGATGATGCTACTAATGCGAGATTTAATCTAGTTATTCAATTAAAACCATGAAATCAATGCAGATCTACTCTATTAGAATGAACCTAAACATGCTCCTAATATGATGAGTTGCTAATATCAGATTTATCACAACTAATGCAGATCTATGATGCACAAATGATCCTAAGCATGAATGGCAATGAAATGCAATAAAAGAAGGGTGAGATCTAGGAATACCGACGTAATGACGCGTTTCTCAAACATGCTGGGGAGGACAAGCATATCCCGGAGGTGGTTTTATATACACAGTCTCACGCAAGTCGCCATGAAGAAAGGCATTTTTGACATCCATTTGCCATAGGGGCCAGTTGCGGGTTGCAGCTACACAAAGAAGAGTGCGAACAGTGGTCATTTTAGCCACTGGTGCGAAAGTCTCTTCATAGTCAATCCCATATTCCTGCTTGTAACCCTGTCCAACCAATCGGGCTTTGTAGCGGTCAAGACTCCTATCAGAGTGAACTTTAATGGAATAGATCCATTTACTGCCAATTACAGATGCGCCATCAGGGGCCGGTACCAAATCCCATGTTTTGTTTGCTTCAAGAGCAAGTAACTCCTCAGTCATACCATCCTGCCAGTAAGCAATCTTTGAGGCTTGGGAATATGTGGTGGGTATAGGAGCACTATCCAAAGAAGTGAAAAGAGCAGGAAAAGCATAACGATAGGAGCAACTGAAGGACGGCTAGAGCGTCGCAGGGGTATAATACTATCAGAAGAAACAGTAATACCTGAGGGTGCAGTAGGTGGCACTGGAAGGGAATCAGGAGGAGGAGGCCCCACAGGAGAGACCGTGTTACGCCGGACATAGACATTGGTAATAGGTAGTGGAGAAGTAGGCGCAGGGAAATTTGGCATATAAGACACAGCAACAGGGTGTTTGTCCAAACGCAAAGAAAAGAAGGGAATGTGTTCCAAGAAGATCACATTACGAGATATTCGCATGCGTTGTTCGGAGTGATCATAACAGAGAAACCCCTTGTGTTCAGCACTGTAACCCAAAAAGACACATTTGGCAGCCTGTGGTGACAACTTAGTGCGCTCTGTAGAAGGAAGGTAAACAAAGCATAAGCAACCAAAAACTCGTGAGAATAGGAAGGGGCATGACCAAAGAGAGTTTCATAAGGAGTCGTCTTTCCTAGAACGGAGTTAGGATGATGATTGAGGAGATACACAGCTGTCTGTGCAGCATCACACCAGGAGGTGGGAGGAACTAAGGATGCAAGGAGGAGAGTACGAACAGTTTCAAGAATATGTCTGTTCTTTCTCTCTGCAATACCATTTTGCTGTGGAGTATGTGGGCATGATTTTTGGTGAAGAATTCATTTATCAGAAAGGAAGGCAGAGAATTCATGGGACGTGTATTCGCCACCGGAGTCAGACCTAAGAATTTTTATTGCTTTCTTAAATTGTGTTTGAACCATTTTGTAAAACTTTTGGAAAAGAGAAAATACTTCAAATTTGAAGCGCATAAAATAAATCCAAGTAAAGCGAGAATAATCATCAATGAATGTCACATAATACTTAAACCTTGTGCACTTAATGTGGGTGCAATTCCCCAAAAATCCGTGTGAATAATATCAAAAGATGACAACGCACGAGAGTAATGAATAGGAAAAGGCACAATATGACTCTTACTCAAGCAACACGTTTTTCACTTCGATTGAAGGAAAGAGGACACCATTTTATTATCAAAAGTAGGTTCTAAACAACCATTTTTAAATAAAGAAAGTAAATAAGCATTGTTCACATGACCAAGACGACTATGCCACAGTCCACAATTTATTGAAAGTAAGAGAGGAAGAAGAAAATAGGGAATGATGTCCAATGTCCAGCAGAAACAGTCGACCATGTTTACTCCCCGTCGCGATAACCTTCCCAGTTTGCCGCCCCTGTATGACACAACTAGTGGAAGAAAAGTTAACACAATATCCATCATCAATAAGTTGTCCTACAGAAAGTAAATTTGCTGATAATTTGGGAACAAAGTAGACATTGGGAAGGTTGATGGACTGGCCAGAGGCACTAGATAAAGTAATGGTACCAATACCAGAAATGAGTAATTGGTCTCCATTAGCAGTAGTGATTTTGTCTTTGCCAAGGTAAGGGTGAGAGTCTGTAAAGCTACTTTCTATAGAGGTCATGTGGTTAGATGCTCCTGAATCTAAAAACCAGGTGGATGGGGTGATAGATGCAGACAGAGAGACTGAAGAATGAAAAGCAGGAAATGCTATAGGAGAATGAGCTTGATACCGACCACCATTAAGACCCAGAGATGCGTATGCTGAGGTCACCGTGTTCTGAATCAGTTCTTGAATCTGGGAAGGTGTCATGGAGACGGACCCGGAGGAGGTGCTTCCCGTATCAGGTAAAGGTGCTTGAACTTGGAACGCAGCTGAAGAGTTATGTTTGGAAGGATTCTGCTTTTGTTGGGGCCCATTTTTTCGCTGTAAACTGCAACAGTCATCAATAAGATGACCAGATCGTTTGCAATATCGGCAAACCAATTTCTTACGACAATTCTTGGCAATGTGACTGAAGCCTTTGCATTCATAGCATTGAGCAGGCTTCAGATTGGGGGTTGCCAGAAGAGCAGAATCAATTAAAGGCAGAGCTAGGAAGGCCTCAGTTCTTCAATAATAGCACGCTGAGGTCACCGTGTTCTGAATCAGTTCTTAAATCTGGGAAGGGGTTATGGAGACGGACCCGGAGGGGGTGCTTCCCGTATCAGGTAAAGGTTCTTAAACTTGGAACGCAGCTGAAGAGTTATGTTTGGAAGGATTCTGCTTTTGTTGGGGCCCATTCTTTCGCTGTAAACTGCAACAGTCATCAATAAGATGACCAGACCGTTGGCAATATCGGCAAACCAATTTCTTACGACAATTCTTGGCAATGTGACTGAAGCCTTTGCATTCATAGCATTGAGCAGGCTTCAGATTGGGGGTTGCCAGAAGAGCATAATCAATTGAAGGCAGAGCTAGGAAGGCCCCGGTTCTTCAATAATAGCACGCTGCGAGTGGAGGCGAAGTTCTTTGCGAAGGACTTCTTGGAAGAGACTTCTCTATTCATGAGAGCCAATCGAACGGATTCGAATTCGGGTCTTAGATTCATAAGGAACTGGCTGATGTGTGTGTCTTCTTGTAATTTAAGAGCATCTGACAGGAACCTAGAAGAAACAGTTTGGATAATCATAGCATCCCTCTCAGTCCATAAGGTGAGAAAGCCATTGAAGTATTCCTGCACCGTCTTATCGCCTTGACTGAATTTAGCAATTTCGCTATCTAATTGAAATTTGCGGGCTATATTAGTTTGATGATAAACTTTCTTGAGATGAGACCAAATATTAGTTGCGGTAGTAAGAGCAATGGCAAGAGAAGGATCAATGGAGTTAAGAATTCGAGTGATCACTTTAGCATTTTCTTTAGACCAGGTGGATAAGGCTTTTGAGTCAGCCATATTTGTAGTAGAAGGTTTAGTTATCGATCCATCAAGATAACCAAACAATCCTTGACCTTCGACAAAATTCTTTAGATGAAAAGACCAGGCCATGTAATTATTACCATTAAATTTAACAGGAATGACATCATACTTGTCCATAGTATAAAAGTAGCAACCGTATTACCAGCAATTAATCAGTAACCAAGGATAGCAACCAACACAAAAAAACAGCAACTATGCAAACAGTAGCAATGGGATGACAATAGTGCCCAAGAAGAAAGAAAACAGCACACAGACTAACCACAAGGTGGTCTGATCTGATATAGAAGGTAAATACTGCAATCAGTAATGATATCAATCAGTGCAGTAACAAGCCCAGATCAGTCATTAATCAGCTTCAATCCGTAATAAGTGGCTTGGATCCACAGCATACAGCAACAATCAATCAATCAATATTATCAGAAAAAGAAGATAGAAGAAGACAGCAGCATCCAGCACACACAGGAGCAGATTCTAGCACACAGTGCAATTTTTTCTTAAAACAGAGCCAAGCAACCAAAAAATTTGGGCTTGGATCTGTGCATGGGCCCAACAGGGTGATCTAAGCACAGATCAGAGTTTATCTCTGGAAAATGGATCGATGTTACCTCCTACAGTCCAAATCTGATGAGATTTGGAAAATGATCCACAAATCTGGACGGTCCTGATGAAAACTATCTGACAGGATTTTATAAAACCGACAGATGAAGAAGTGGATGGAAAATACCTCAAAGGTGATGGAAAAAATCTAGAAAAATCCTTAGAAATATCCTCAAGGTTGGTCGATCACAACTGTAAAGATCTCTTGGAGATACAAAGATGATCCGTGGTGGGCTACTGTTGATCAGTGACACTAAGAAGGATGAATTTCACGCTAGGAAGAATATCCAAGTCAAGGAGACTTAGTGGATTAATGAGAGAAGAAGATCAATCAATGATAGGAGACGATTGATCATAATCAGAGCTCTGATACAATGAAATAATGTAAAAGAGCATGAGAGATAGAGAGAAACGTTTGGAAGAAAGTGGATACCTCCATTGAGGATCGACCAACACTTTTATATTGAGATTCATCCTAAAAAACATGCTAAAAATCAGCAGTCATTACATACTAATTACAATCAGAATCAATATGGTTAATGAATGAAAGAATCCTAATCTTCTATACATAGAAACATATCTTTAATACAGGTTGGGAAGTCCCACACGTGGGATTATCTTCATGGGCCTAGATGGGCCTGGTGTACATGGGCCTTTTTATTTCTACATGTTCGAGGTTTGCCTTAGAAAGATGATGGAAATCCATCTAGGCACCACCCAAGTGGCACCCACCCTACTGAAATCCATCTAGGCACCCCAAGCTGAGCGCCCACATTGTCCGGGCCCACTGAGTCACCACCTCATGCACTACAACAATTTGCACTTTTACCGGCGTTTTTTCCCTGCGCAATCATTAAATGCCGGGGAAAGTATAATGTTTACTAGAGAGAAAGGCCTTTTCGCAGGGAAAAGGTATACTTTTCCTGGCGACAAATTTTCGTCGGCAAAGGTTGTCTTTTTCCCAACAATTTATTTTTTTCACGCGCAAAGGTCATATTTTTCCCGGCGATTTGCTTTTTGCGCCGGCGAAGGTCAATATGTTCCCGGCGATCTACATAATTTACCGGCAAACTTCACCCTCCATCTCCGTCTTTCCTGCCGGCGCATTAATTGCGCCGGGGAATGTTTTCTCAATATATTTTTAAAAATAGTTTTGCCGGCGAATTATTTGCGCCAGGATTGTTGTTACTAATACCCATAATACCCAAGGCATCCAAATTCTCAAACCCTCATCCCTCATCTCTCTGGCCCTCTTGCCTGCCATATCCTGCGTCTCCATCCCTCCATCTCCTTCTCCCTCACTACCTCAGCCCTGTCATCCTCTCCCAAGCGCAGAACCCCCCTCTCCCCCATCTCCTAGGTGACCTATGCAGAACCTCCCATCACACCATTCCTCTCTCCACGCCTCTCCTGCGCATTAAACATCTCCATCGCCCATCTCACCACCTACCCTGCGCATCAAACATCTCCATCTTCTGCGGAAGGCGGATTTTTGGGTCTGCTTCATCTCAACGTGAGTTCGATTTCATTCCTATTGATTCGATTTCTCATTCTATGTTTCTTGTAATAAATTAGGGTTTCTTTGAATCTGTTTCGTTTTTTTAGAATCTTTGAATCCAATGAACCGGCATGCTATGACTTTTCAATTTGAACTGAACGATTTCGACCTCTTTGTATAGTTTTTTTTTTTTTTTTTTTTTTTTTTTTTTCCGTTTTTGTTGAAGTGGGACATTTGGGTGAGATGAATTTGGCCGTCTCCCAAATTTTCTTGTTTCTTGTTTAGGGGTTAGGTAATCCCCATCCAATCAGATGTCAATTTCGAATTTTGGGGTGCGTTTCTACTCAACCCAATTTAACCTTACTAATTGTAAACAGAATCAGAATTCCCTACATCTGTTCTGTGTTGGTGTTTATTGATTCCATTCATTGGAAATGCCAAAACATTAAATATGTTCAATCAGCTATGATAGACCTACTGCGATGGATCCCTGCAACCCCACGGCATCAAAGATAGTAGTAGTAGTAGTAGTAGTAGTTGTTGTTGTTGTTGTTGTAGAGTTTGTCGAGCAGATTAAGGTTATTACAGGTGACCTCCATGCCTGCCTTGAACTCTGACCAGTATTATGTAATGCACACATTTTGTTAATCGATTTCATTTTGAGTCTCTAAAGGACAAACCTTCACTTTACTTGGTTGGGAGGTTGGTTGTAATTTGTTGCTTAGATGGGCTGCAAATGTTCCCCTCAATTTGAAAAAAAATAGGAAGAAAAGAAAAACTTTACTAGAGTTGTAGCCTGTGACAAGGACTTTTGGTTCCTGTAGCAAAATATTTGTTTCCCTGCATCTAAATATAGGTTCAATTTATGCTATAGATTTGTCAGGTTCCACTTATGTGATACAAATAGCTCGGAGGTTGCACTGAGATGTTCATAATCATACCATGGCAGCAGCATAGAACCTGAGTTTAAAGAGGCAGAGTTTGACCTTTTTCTAACGGTCTAATTTCATATCACCTGTGAGCTATGAGTTTTAATTCTTGGAGTTAATGGCTAACCAAAAATGCTCGGTGAAAATTTGGGTATGATGAAGAATGTTCAATAAAAATGAACAAAGAGTGATGTGGTTTGCCTGTATAGAAAAGAGAAGGTGATGTGGTATCTAGATATAAGATGAGGGTTATCTTGATCACTTGATCATGGTTTGCAATTCATTTTGGCCAAGATTTTTTCATGCTAGTGATCCAGGTTTCCTAGGGCCAAAATGAGATAATTCACATTTATGAGTTGCTTATCTTTTGTTTACAACTGGAGTCAAGTTTTAGATTTAAGATTTCAAGCCAGTGTTATGAACTTATGATTAGCCATCATCCATTCCCAACTCACCTCAGAGCCCTGTTTTTACTCCTTGATTTTGTTAACTTAATCATATATATAGAGAGACTATAGTACTTAATTTGTTTAATTTGTTTATATGGTTTCTAAATTTTTTATGTTTATTAGAAAAGAATTAGGGCACACTTATTTAACGTTTTTTCCATGAAAGAGGGAGGAAAAAGCCATGAAAGCGGGACAGTTTGTCCTACCCACTTGTAACAAGAAACGGACACTAGAAATGATTAACTGTGAAATGTTAAATAGGATGATGCAAGTGGTAACTCCATTCTTGTTGCATTTTGGGGTATCTGATGTTTTCAATATGACAAGAGCTAGCAAGAGTTGCAGGTTAGAGTCATGTCATCATTCAAAAAACAAAAAAAAAAAAAAAAAAAAAAAAAAAAAAAAAAAAATTCCATGAGTGATGAGTGCTGACTTGGTTGCTGCTCCCAGATTCCTCATCTGAATAATTTCTTTAATTTTGTCAGGTGAAAACATAACAATGCGAATTTTGATCAATATTTCCTTTTTTTAAAATAATTTATATTATATTTGATTATGACATTTATGTATTACTGAAACTATATTTCAGGTCCTTGCATGTAAGTTTCCAATCTTGTCCTTTCAGCAAAGGTAAAGTTTGTTCTTTCTATTTTGGCAACACTATTACCTTTGTGATACTATTTTGCCTTGGCCATGGTTTAAAGTAACAGTTGTTATGTAACAGTTTCACCTTTTAAATACCATTTTCATTAGCCACCATTGTTGTCATGTGATTGCAAAGGTCCAAAACATGTTACATAATGGTTTAGGCCATGGTTGTTTAGGCCCAAAACCATGATATTTGTAGAATCATCTACAAATATCAACCAGCAAGTGGTTTCTTCAGAAGATTGGTCATGAAGGTATTTTTATACATGCTTATTTTTTTCACTGTGTTTTTCACAACATCTTGCAGGTTAGTTGCACTTGGGGCAAGTCCTTCATTTAAAGAAAAAGAAAGTTTTTTTTTTTTTTTTTATATTCTAATATGAAAATATTTTAATGCTTTGATATTTACTCTATCCAAATACTTAGGCAAAAATATTGAATGATTCAGCATTATGTTGCAAGAAATTGGTTCAGTTGGATTTGAATGGTTTAGTCTTGCAATCTATTGCAGTACAGGTGGAACCTCAAAAAATATCCAGCTTGTGGCCATTAAAAGCATATACTTTCTTCTGATGTTTCTGCTTCTCGTTGTAGGTCTGAACAATATATTAAAGGCTTATGAGGGAAAATCAGCCTATGCTATGTGTGTATTCTATTATATTTTGTATAAAATATTATTCTATTTATTAATATATCCTACACCACTATAATTTTATAGATATCATTCAGGTACATAGGTATTTGGGTATGGACCCAATTGGATCCAGATCCGGACCCAAATATGAATCGTGTCCGAGAACAGGGTCACGTATACTGTTCCGATGACCTCTAGATGCTTTGTCATCATTGAAGCCTTGTCCCACAAATTTGGGTACAGTTTTTTTAGCTTTGTTTTCCTGCTCAAAACTTTAGTCTAGCCTCACTACCTTATTCAAGGTCTTTACTGGTATCCTCATTCTCAGAAACCTTAATACTCTAAATTGGACGAGCTTCTAATGTCTTCATTTTATCTACTCAATAATCTCAAATAATATTCTTTAATTGTGTCTTCTATGGAAGCTGTCTGCAATTGTTTTCTTATATACTCATTCCAAGTTCTATTACTATTGAATTGTTACTCTCAAAGGTTCTTTGTATAGATATCTAGTTTGATAACTTGGTAGCTCACTCATTATTTCTATATACAATAACAATTTGTTCCATTGCTCTTCTTTTCTCATCTTAACTCACCTTGTTTTAACTTGGGTTGAAAACTTTATAATCCTTATTTGAATGCATTAAGTCTTGATGCATGGAGGACAAGGAAATTATCGAAAACCATAGACTATAGATTGGCACAGCCAGACATGAATTGCTCAAATGGATTCTGAATTAAGATTCCATGCTTCCAAATGAAGCCTTTAAATCTAATTAAAAATTTGCATCTAATTTAATTCTGGCTGCTTTCAAATGATTTGTGTCAATGTATCTTGGAAGGGTATAATCTCCTGTTCTTTGTGAAACATTAGTCTTGGTGGTGAGGCATAGTACGTGATTATATTACCTTAATGTCCTGGTCCTGTTTTAGCATCTATATGTATTGTGTTAGCTGGGCCTTATATCCAAGATAGAAAGTTGGTGCTGGTCATTTGTTTTTTTATTACCAACCCAACAATAGAATTGGTGCTGGTCATTTGTTTTTTCACTTGTGAGTTTCATGGCTCTGATGCTTCTGTGTCTTACTTTGGGAGCGTACTTTGTACATATGACATTCTTAATCATATGTTAATCTTGCTCTCTTTTTTCTTTTATGCAGATTGAATGAAAATTGAAAAAAATAAATAAATTTGTTGATAGAGTTCATGCAGCTAGGATGCAGCCAACATAAAGGCTAAGTATGTAGAGTAAAAGATTGCTATATGTTAAAATGGGATGCATGAAGTTTTTTTAAACAATGGTGCAGGTGTTGGGATGGTGCAACAATGAAATGATCATATATGAATATGTAAATTTTCATTGGTATTTGAATGTTGGTACATAGTAGAATGTTAGCATTTGTTTTAATTTTGTAATGGTAATGGTAAAGTGCTTTCTATGTTGAAAGGATGTTTGAATATTAATATGAAGTGGAATGAATTTTCTTGTTTCATTTTTTTGATGATTTTGGAATAGAAATAGATGTTGGGTGTCTAATAGATTTGGTCTTGGATAATGGAATTAGCAATTTCAATTTATTTATGTGACCAGATTGGAAGTTGTAATGAATTGATATATATACAGGAAAAGAAAATTAAAAATCAAATAAATAAAAAAAATTATTCCCGGCGAGAAAAACACCGGGAAAATGTTTCATTTTTTTGATGATTTTGGAATGGAAATAGATGTTGGGTGTCTAATAGATTTGGTCTTCGATAATGGAATTAGCAATTTCAATTTATTCATGTGACACAGATTGGAAGTTGTAATGATCTGATGTATATACAGGAAAAGAAAATTAAAAATCAAATAAATAAAATTTTTTATTCCCGGCGAGAAAAAACTCCGGCAAAATAATTTGAAAAAATAAATCTCTTTTCCCGGCGCAAAAAAACGTCGGCAAAAGTTTTTTAAATTTTATTATTGAAAAAATAAACCTTTTTACCTGACGAAATAAACCTTTTTTCCCGGCGAAAAAAAACATCGGAAATGTATAGATTTTTACCGGCGCTACCTTTTTTCTCCAGCAAATGGTATCACTGGCATAGTTTTCCCGACGGATTGGCGGCGCAAGAGAAATTGTCGGAAAAGGTCTTCACTGGTGTTTTATAGACTTTTACCGTCGCTTATTTAGCGCCGACAAAAGTGCAATTTCTTGGAGTGATGGGCGCCCACCCTCCAAATCCATTAGTTTGGCCTAAAAATAATTCGGAACCACCCAGACATAGGGACCAACCTTCGAAAGTGAATTGAACCAACTTAAATCACAAGATAGTCACCTAGGCACCACCCCCTCGGCGCCTAGCCTCTCAATCCACTTAGGCACCATTCTCTGGACACCTAGACTGCCCATCCCCTTGGAAACCATAAATTAAAAAATTAAACATAATTAATTGAAACCTAATTCATTCCCAACTAAATATGAAGAAAGACCTTTCAATTTAAAATAACTAAAACCACAAAATTCCGACCTCGAATCAATTTAAGAAACAAAACCAAGCCCGACCTCAAGACAGTCACCTGGTGGGCGACTCCCTTGGCGCCCAGCCTGTCAATCCACTTAGGCACCATCCCTTGGGCGCCTATCTTGTCCAACTCCCTTGAAAACATCAATTAAAAATTAAACCCAATTAATTAAAATCCAATTCATTCTCAACTGAACACAAACAAACATCCCACATCCAAACACATTAAGTCCTTTAACCATTTCAAACTTGAATTGACCTAAGAATCATCAAAATCGACCAAACCTTAAGACAGTCAGTCTGGGCGCCACCCCCTGGGCACCCATCTTGCCAAATTCACATGGGCACCACACTCTAGGCGCCCACCCTACCCATTTTTAGAAAAACCCAATTCACAGCTTAGCTTAATTAATTGACTTTCAAACAAATCCCAATTGAGTACGAAAATACACTTCCCACCAAGACATCTAATCCAATAAAGATCCAATCTAACAATAATTCTAAATTACCCAAAAACCTTAAGAACCAACAAACATCAACGTAGGTCCACCCCAGTGGCACTTATCCTACATTTCGATCCTAATCCACCAACTCAACTAAAAACAAATAATTAAACACCTTATAACTTAAACTAATTAAGACCATAACCTAAAACAATCTCTGGACCCAAGGACCAGTAGTTAACTCCCATCCAGAATATTTGAAAATCGCAGCCAATCCAAGTGGCCGCCACCCCCTTGGTTCATATCCTTCCACTTGCACTAAAACGCGAATTCTTAACTTTGTTTCAAAATTCGGATCCGAATCACTTTGACATTAGAACGCCAGAGACTTAAAACAATCTTAGACATTAAAATTCATCAATTAAAGGCCAATGGAATCCGGAATATAAGTGAATTATCCGGGAAGTCACAAAAAGCACAAATAGTTAGGATAGGCTCCACCTCCTGGGCGCCTACCCTGCCTTAAACACTGAATCGTGATTTTTAATTACATTTCAAATTCCAATTTAAAATTGACTTTAACAAAAAATCCTAGATCATTAAAAACATTTCTCAGACCAAAACATAGCTCTCTCTCAAAACCCACGGAATTTCGAAAAGAGATCGAAAAGTCTGAAAAGCATAAACTGTTAGGAGGCTCCACCCCCTAGGCGCCTACCCTTGCCTGAAGCAACAAATTGTGATTTTGATCTAGTTTCGAATCTCATATAAACAGGACCTTCTAGATCATTAAACCATATTGAACACTTAATTACCTTGACTTAAACCCCTTGGAATTATGAATAAAGCTCAAAAAATCAAGAAAGTGCAAAACTGTTAGGATAGGATCCTCCCCTGTGGCGCCTACCTTGTTTTAGTCACAACTTGAGAGTTCCAGCCACTTCTCAAATTTCAGATTGAACTCATTAAAATCAAAATTGCCTAGAACTTAACACAGACCTAAAACAATAACATAATCTAACAAAAGCCAATCAAGACTCCAAATCATAGTCGAATTGTTGACAAGTGCTAAAAATATTGTAACTGTTACAACAGGCTCCACCCCTTGGGCGCTTACCTTGTTTTAACCCTAAATTTCAACTTTTGACTACCTTTTGGAATTTTGATTCAAATAGAAAATAACAAAACCTTAAAATATTTAAAAACACATTAATTAGAGCCCTAAAACATCCCTAAACCACTCTCAACCAAAATCACAACTCGAAACCAACCAAATCAACTAAAACCTTACCCAACAAGTAGCTCAGGTGTAGGAACTATCAAACTTAGGCTATTTAAACCCTAAGAATAAATTGGATAACCTTGTTAGGTAGCTTAGAGCATTAGGCTTCGCCCCATCACTTTTCCTGTTCTGTTAGGGGACTGGGAGATCTAATGTGGGCGGTCTAGGACCTCAGGTTAGGGTTAATCCGATGATCAATAATAAAAGCACTAAATCACGTTAATCCAAGTAAAATCCCCTAATTAGGCCCTTCTAGACCTAATATCAAAAATCCATAAAAACAATAAAACCAACAAAATAAACCCAAGATCTAAGCTTCCTAGCTACTAAGGAGAAGGACTACAACAAGCTACTGATCTCATATCTCCTAAGGATCGTTCTTATCTTATAGATATTGTAACGCCTCAATTCCGAATGCCGAGTTTACCGCCAAAGTACCCGAAATTGACTCACTGCTTCCCAGAAAATTCGAGAACTTCCAAGATCATAGCTCGTAGTGATGTCCAATTTAAAACTTTTGAAACAATATAATGATCAACGGTTAATTACAGAAGCATAAGAAAGATAGCGGAAGCAATATCAACAATAGCATACTTATCAGTCTATCTCCCTACTTACAATAAAAACACTAAATCCCCAAACTAGGTGCACTCAAACCCCTGTGTAGGCACTCTAGTCTCCAGCTCGACCTCCTGGTCGGCTGGTCCCCATCCGTAGTCGCCTGCTACGGGCGCCTCGACGATCTCTTCGTCCTCAGGATCGAGTTCAATACCTAAATACCAAATAATGGGTCAGATCCAAGGATCTGACAAGGCACAATTTACAAGTAACATATGATGTATGCATCAAAGAGAATAGAGACAATCAAATCATCATAAGATTATCAACGGTACAAATGCTAGGCAATTGAGCAAGTTATAACAAATAGAATCAAAATGGAAAGTAAGCATCTATCCTAACCATACATCAACGTGGCACATTCACACAAGTTGGACACCACAAGATATTATGCCGTGGCCCTCCTATACTGCAAACAGTCGCGGCGGGAAAAATAAAGTAACAATGCAAGGGATGACGAGCCCTGCCAATAATAACAACAACAATATCAACACCCTCACGCTCAATAGACTGGGACCGGAATCACACTGTCCGTCTAGCCATAGCTCATCATGATAGCTCTAATCTACAACCAATATAACTCTCACCAGTGATAATTAGTCCAAAGGCTAAGCTTATAACAACTGAGTAAATGTTAATGCCGACTCAAGGAAACAAGTAACTGACCGTGTTTGTCAAGGCTTGCCTTACGCAAGCAAGGTCTTATCAAGTCTATAAAAGGTCCAAGGTATAGGTCCAATCCATAAATACAATCCAAGTCCAAGTCCATCATCGAATCCATACCAAGGTCCACCAATGCAGTGGCCTTAGTCCCAAAACAGTCTAAGTATAATATCGAAGTTCATTCCAATAGTATTCAGTCCATTCCCATTCATAAATGAGTTATAAGTTCACAATACCCAACCTCTTCATCCTAAGGTATCACAACCATCCATTCTTACGACATATGATGGCCCGCCTAGCCACAGACACGGGTCTTTAATCACCAATCCTTAACACCGGGTCACCACTAGGTAATCCTAGGCTCAAGCCATTCAATTTCCATTTAATTAACATATATTAACAATAGAAAGGATGCAAGAGTAACAACAATGAATTAAGCATACTAAGTCTCCATAATCAAGCCAATCAACGGGAATAATCAAAGGTCCAACCTAAGTAATAGCCCCCTTTTCATGCCTAGGTCCATGTCAGTCAATTTGATTCCTAAATGGATTTTCAGATGCCAAGGATACTGTATTTTGGTGCTCCAGAAGTTACAGGCATCTTCGACTATATTTAAGGATCGAATCGAAATCAAATCAATACATTAGACCCTATTTTAGTGCCCCCCATGAGTCAAGGTCGAGTCACGCCATTGACTCCTGTTTGGTACATCAATAGAAGTCCATTTGAATGGTCAATAGGCCCCACAACGGATCAAAACCTCAGAACCTGCAAAACTGGAAAACCTTAGTCCGCAATGTATCCGATCGACATCTTCCAAGGGGGGTTCTACCGGGTACACTGGGAAGGTCAGGATTCTAACTCCTAGGTTGACATCCAGTATAGAGTATCTGGTTGAGATCCTGGCCACGATGTCGACTAGGTACACATGAAAAGCTGGTCAGTTACTTGGCAAGCAGTGCCTTGTTCTTGAAATTCTGCAATATGTCCGGTCGACCTCTTGGTGTGGATGTCAACTGGGTACACTGGATTTCTAAACCAAAAAATCCTTCCAGTTCCCGGTTGAATCCTTGGAAATCTTTTGTATCCAGTCGACATCCAGCAGGGCCAGTCGACCGGGTACACTGGATTTCTGGGATTGTGGGAGAATTCAACTCCCAATTATTTTCCTGAAATCTCTTTGTATCCGGTTGACACCTAGTAGGGCTGGTTGACAGGGTACACTACGAATCCAGATTTTCAGATTTCTGTAACTTCTACCATCCAACCCAATTTCCATAAAAAAAATGTATCAAATCTCGTCCATCCATCGTAGAAATATCAACAAACATCAAAAACACTTCAATCCTCATCCAACCATCCTCAATTGGGCAATTGATCTTCCAAATGGGATATCCCATCCATCAATGGCCAAAAACCATGAAAACAAGCTCAAAAGGTAGATCTATGAAATCAATCATCACTTGAATTGAAATTACATAATCAAAAGAAGGAAAACATGCATTCTATGATAAATAGGTATATTGCACTTGCCTCTAATCCAATAGCATTGAAATGACAAGAAAATAGAGAGATCCAAGATCCAAGTAGAAATCCAAGCTTTTAAGGTCTTCCAATCTCTCAAACAATCCCAAAAACCAAATCTAAGTAGATCTATAGATCCTAATCCCAAAACCACAAGAGAATTGCAATAAAGAAAGGGAATCTAGAGAGAGAAGGATAGATTTCTAGGAAAATTGAACTAGACGAAGAAAAATACCTTGATTTGTAGAGGGATGAGAGATCTATAAGATAGAAGAGGACTTTAGAGAAGATAGTAGCTGGAACTTGTAGTAGATCTCCTTCTTCTTCTTGCTAGGGGTTTAGATCTAGGATTCCTAGAGAGAGAAAGGGAGGGAAATGAGAGAATTGGAGAGAAAATGAGAGAGCAAGAGAGGAGGGTCATTTGACATGAGGGGGGTAGTTTTATAGTTTTGTGTTGGGGGGACAATTACCAAAGTGTTCTTCCTCGTTTAATAGAAAATGAAGATAAGTACATGGGCATTTAGGTCATTTGGAATATTCTCATGTGGAAACCGCTCCTATTAGTTCTAATTACTAGCAAGGGCCTCTAAGTAACTAACAAACTCCTACAGTTACTAAGGACACCCTATAGAACGTATGAAGCACAAAAAGAGACTAAATCCAAGAACATAGGCTAATAGCCTAGGGAAATACCTATCTACCCTTACTAAGCCCTACTCATTAGCATACTTAGATGATCCAAACTATAATTAATGATATTCAAATCAAAGTAAGGGTCCACAAGGGGTGGGGTCTCATAGATCTCCTCTCTCTACTAAGAAAGGTAAGTCTCTCTCCAGTTCAATTTCCCTAGAATTATTTCCTTCTCTCTCTAGATTTTCTTTCCTTATTGCAATTCTCTTGTGGATCTGGGATCAAGTGTTAGAAAGCCTTTCAGATTTGAGTTTTGGGTTGATTAAGTCGTTAGAGACCTTAGAAGCTTGGAATTCTACTTTGGAGCTTGGATTTCTCTTATTTTTAGCATTTGATTGCATTTGGATTAGACGCAAGTACAACATACCTATTTAACATGGAATGCATGTTTTTATTCCTTTGATTCTGTAATTTCAATTTAATTGAAAGTTTGATTGCATAGATCTACCTTTTGAGCTTGTTTCCATGGATTTTGGTCATTGATGGATGAGGTTTCTCATTTGAAAGATCAATGGCCCAATCGGTGATGGTTTGGTGATGATTGTAGTGTATTTGGTGTTTTTTATGTTTCCATGATGAATGAATGAGATTTGATGTGTTTTTTTTATGGAAATTTGATTGGATAGAAGAAGTTCCAGAAATATGGTCTCGTAGTGTACATGGTTGATCGGCCCTATTGGGTGTTGACCGGTTACAAGGGGAATTCAAGGAAATAACTGGGAGTTGAATTCTCCCATAGTCCCAGAATGCTAGTGTACCCGGTCGATCGGACCTACTGGGTGTCGACTGGATACAAAGGAATTCCAAAGGCACAACTTGGAACTGGAATGGCTTACAGACTAAGAAATCCAGTGGACCCGGTCGACCGACTAGGCCAGGAGGTCCACCGAACACACTGCAGAATTTCATAGACAGGGTACTGCCTACCAGGTGACTGTCTAGGATTTCACGTGTACCCGGTCGACATCCTGGCCATGATGTCGACCGGATATACTGTAGAGGATGTCAACATGGGAGTCAGAATCCTGACATTCTCAGTGTACCTTTTAGAGGATGTTGACTAGATATAAAGCAGACGAAGGGTTTCTAGTTTTGCAGTTTTTGATGTTTTGATCTGTTGTGAGGCCTATTGACCATCCAAATGGACTTCTATCAATGTATTGAACATGAGTCAATGGTTTGGCTCAACCTTGATTCATGGGGACCACCATAGTAGGGTCTAGTGTATTAAATAGATTTTGATTCGATCCTATTCCATGCTGATTCTATTTGATTATATCTTGCTCAATTACCTAGCATTTGTACCGTTATTATTCTTATGATACCAGTATCGTCTCTATTCTTTTTGATGTATACATCCTATGTTACTTGTATACTGTGCCTTGCCAAATCCTTGGATCTGACCCATCATTTGGTGCTTAGGTATTGACACGGAACCCGAGGGTGACACGATGGTCGAGGCGCATCCAGTGGATGAATACAAATGGGGACCGGCTGACCAGGAGATCGAGCTAGAGACTGGAGTGCCTGCACATGGGGGTTGAGTGCACTTATCTTTGGGGTTAGAGTGTTATCTGTTTTGGGCAGGGAGTTAGACTAATATGTACCTTGTATCCATACCTTGAGATTTAGACTGGACTTCAGCCCTACTACATTTGCTTTATGACCTATGATACCTTATGCTTCCACTATTATTTGATATTGCTTCCGCTATCTTTCTTATGCTTCCGCACTTAACAATTGATCATTATATTATTTTAAAAATTTTAAATTGGACCTCACCGCGGACTATGATCGTGGAAGTTTTTGGATTTTTTGGAAAGTAGCACGCCAATTTCAGGTACCTTGGTGGTAAACTCGGCATTCGGGATTGGGGCGTTATAAAAGTCCTCATTTTAAGGAATTTCTAAGAGCCAATCAATCCCCGTATCTTAGGGCCAGATTGATGGGCCTATTTGGAACCTTACCTTATGGGTCCAACAATTATGATCCGAACCATCCATCATGTTTGAAAGGTCCAAAATGTCTAGTAGGTCAAAAATCAGTCGTTGATATCTCATATATTTTAAGAATATTTGCAAGAATGTCAGACTGCTTGATCATGATTTGTGTCTCTTTAGAAGGATTAAAAAGGTTATAAGTCCAAGTTTGGTAGCCTAATTCACCATATATTGTGATAAAATGGTAAGAAACTCCTGGACGTTGATCATCTCCGATACTAAAACTACTCTAACCTATTCATGAACAGTTGGACGGTAATATAATAGTTTCCATTTCTTACTTTGGAACTCTCCCTTATGAGTCTCACAATCACAATTAGAACTGTCTATCATGTTTAGAAAGTCCAAAACGGCTAGTGGGTTGATTTTATTTAAAATTGACCAACTGGTTATTTTGGACTTTCTAAATATGATGAACAATTCAGATCGTGATTGTGGAACCTACAGGTAGGGTCTCAAAGCAAAAATCAATAACTAGCATATCACTGTCTGAATCATTGGTTATGCGTAGGTAGAGAGGTTTTAGCACTGTGGAGGATCAACGGTCAGGAGGCTTTTTTTTTTTTTTGTCATTTTCTCACGATCCATTTTAGGCATTTTGCAAAGATTGAATGGTTTAGATTTTGTAAACAAGGCCCACAGAAGTCCGTAAATTATGATCCATTGCTTTGGGATTTTTTTTTCAAATATATTGAATTATTTGAGGAATCAATGACATATTCTTAACCTTTGGCACTTTGGACTTTCTAAACATTTTGGATAGTTTGGATTGTAATTATGGAACCCATAAGCTAGGGTTCTAGAGAATAAAGAATAAAAGAAGAAGAAGAAGAAAAATACACGAAGGATGATATCAAACGTGTAACAATATCGTGGCTCTCTCTGCAATAGAGGCCTTTAATGTTATACAAGAACTATGAGGGACTTTTTTGTTCATCGGACATCTAAGGTGTTTTTTTTTTTCAATAAAATTTTTCTTATTGATTTAGTTTTGTAAATAGTCACTGAAAAAGAAATTCCTATCTTTCGATAAACTCATCTAAAATTAGACACGATGAATTCGAGTTGGCCTCTTCCATTGGCAGTTCACAAATCACAGACCCTTAAATGACCAGATTTAAGAGAGAGATTGTAACCAATCAATAGGTGCTGAGTTTTGCTTGTCCCATGACCATCAATTTTTTTTATTTTTTATTTGGTAAAGCATAACAATCAATTGTAGAGCTACACATAAAATCCGGTATCACCGCTAAACCGGACAGAACCAATAGAACAAGATGGTTCGGATTGCTTTTATAGTAGATCGGTTTGGTCTATGATTTGAAAATCGTAGATTCTGCTTAGATCAGTGAATTATCGGTTTGAACCCCTGGTTCACCGCCTAAACCGAACCGACCTGTATATTATGTAATTTGAGTATTTGACTATTAGATTTTAGGATTTCATTTGCTATCATTTGACAACTCATGCGCCTCTTGCACTTCTTCTGGGGATTATCTTGTACAACTTCTCAAATCTCAAGTAACTCTCTTAGATTCTCACCGGATCCTCTATCTACCTCTCCATTTTTATGGGGGTGTCTAATTGACACTAAGATGTGGAACACTTAACCGCAAGACTACGGTGTTGTTAAGTAGTAAAGGACTAAAGAGTTCGGATTATCGATCCCACAAACAGAGGATATATGGAACAAGCAATGAGTCTAATTAAAGTAGAATTAATTTCTTATTTTAGATTGTTAATCAATTGTTTACATTACAAGTCATTTGAAATCATGTAGATCTAACAATCTAGAAGTGAAAACAACAAATGAAACAAGGATTCAAATTAACAATAACCAAAAGAAGAGAGTAGGCAATCCAAAACCAAATAAGTATATAATTAATCCAATCAATACATATTTTAATTCAACTCCCAAATCTACATTCCAATTAGTAATCTTTTGCCTAATTGGATTGGTAATTGGATTGGATGATATAGCAATGAAGATCAAAGTAAAGAAAATCAAAAGTCAAGTTCTTATATCATCATTTAGCCACTCTAACAAACAATCAACAAAATCAAGATACAAAATATTAAAGACAAAGGGCTCTAGAGCATTCTGTGTGAGAGAACTTAATTCAATTACAAACATCCATTGAGAACATCCAAGCATCAAGTGTAGAGATAGAGAGAGAGATTGACACAATTAGATCTAGAATCTACTAATCAATCAATATTGCACAATAGGAAATTTAAACTAAAATATGCATGGAATTAAACTAAGTACATTACTTAGCTTCAAAAGGAGAGCCTAATCCAAGAGCTTTAGCTACTAAACATAAAAAAAGAGTTCCAATTCTTCATTAATGATCTTCAATTACACGCTCTCTCTAGATTAGTTACAATTAAGATCCTAATTACAATATAAAAGTGTAGAGAAAATAAAATAAAATTTCCAAAAATATATCTCCCTACAAATACGTTGGAGTTTATAGAAACACTGATGATATTTGATTGGCTCATTTTCTTTCACATGGATTGTTTCAATTTGATTAGTTGCAACAAACTTTCATTTTAAAAGCATTTGAGTCATGTAGTCCTTCAATTTGGAGGCTTTTGATTGGGTCATTTTCTTTCACATGGACTACTTCAATTTGATTATTTGCAACAAACTTTCCTTATAAAAGCATTTGTGTCGTGTCATCCTTCAATTTGGAAGCTTTTGATTTGTTCATTTCCTTTCATATGGATTGCTTCAATTTGATTGGTTGCAACCTGAAGGCTTTTGATTGGTAGAGAGGTTAGAATGCGGGTAGTCGCGAGGTCCACCTATACAAGAGAAATTACATAAAACGTGCTATAAAAGAAGTATTGGGTTTATGCATGAATACTTTGCCGCTTCGTATCTCCCTCGTTTGAACTCGTATGAATGCAAATGAGTAGCCGATTCGCTCAGAATTCATTGTCCAATGCAATGATGCAAAGAAACAATGTCATTTTACGAGTTAAAACGAACTTCAATTTGGAAGCTTTTGATTTGTTCATTTCCTTTCATATGGATTGCTTCAATTTGATTGGTTGCAACTTGAAGGCTTTTGATTGGTAGAGAGGTTAGAATGCGGGTAGTCGCGAGGTCCACCTAGACAAGAGAAATTACATAAAACGTGCTATAAAAGAAGTATTGGGTTTATGCATGAATACTTTGCCGCTTCGTATCTCCCTCGTTTGAACTCGTATGAATGCAAATGAGTAGCCGATTCGCTCAAAATTCATTGTCCAATGCAATGATGCAAAGAAACAATGTCATTTTACGAGTTAAAACGAAGTTATAAGCGATGATAATCCTATAATCCTATAGTTCGATTGAAGGATAAAATATCCGTATAAAGAAAATGATATGCACATAACATACTGATAAAACTCGAACTAATGAAGGGTAAAATATGCAATATTGAACACTCATCAATGTCATCATTTTGAAATTTCCAATTTCTAATTTTAAAAAATAAAAAATAAATAAATAAACGGTTTAACCAACCGAACCAAACTTCGGTTTGGTTTGGTCCAAGCCCTCTCCATCAATCGAATCGGATTAATTAATTCGGTTTGGTTGTTGATTTTAGTGCTAAATCAATCCGAACTGCCCACGTGCCTCCCTAATCAATTGAACCATTGTACATCTTACACTATTCTACTAAGTTTTAATTTCAATTCAGGACCTATGCTTTGCGGATGATGAGCACGTGCACGTCCAATTTACGTGCTCATTAGCTCTACCATACCTGTTACGTTTTCCTCACGGGAGGGAAAGTTGAGGACTATTGCCACGTCATCTGCTGACTAGATGTTGTAAACACCGTATGATTACTCATGATATCATGGTCAAAGCACAATGATTTTATTATTTATTATTTTATCATTAATTGGTGAAAGACAAGTTTAAGACAACTTTTTTTTTCTCTAATTTTAATGTTAAAGAAACAAGAGGAGTGCTTTTGAAATTATTTTAGAAAATAGAGAGATGTAATTATAAATTTTATCTAAAAATCAGTGGTTGCTTGCCAGTTACAACTAAACGACTCATTCTAACAGGACCATGGAAGAGAACAGCATCTTATTACCCCATGGTAATATATGACAGTTCTCACCTGATCACTAGCATGCCATCTTCTCTCACTCAAGGCTCTTCACCTCACCTAAGGTCTTCATTACGTCACCAAGGGTTTACTTCCTTTACCCTAGGGGGCTCGATGGGGTTCCAGCCCCCTTAGCTGGGCACAAAAAAAAAAAAAAAAAAAAAAAAAAAAAAAAGAAAAAAAAAAAAAGGACTATTGAGTAGTGCATGACAACAACAATAACAACCACCATTAGGTATGCCACTCTTACCACTTGTGTGGACTTCTCTTTTCCACGGTGTGGGATTCTTCTTTCCACATATGTGGGCTTTCTTGATTTCAGCCCTATAGGCTGGGGTCAAAAGAAGTCAATACTAGGTCCCAAATGATGGATCAAAGTGGCACATCTAAATGATGAAGTATGATAGGCCGTTCCATGATAAAATTAGTCATTAGCCACCTGAATGATTAATATAATGGACTCACCCAAATGATGGATATTGTTGTGCTTTACCAGATGATTAGCAGTCCACTCCCTTTATTAAAGATAATGAGTAACAAGATAAAAAAAATCAAAATGAATTTTCTAATACATCCTCGAGTTTGCACCAATTATAAAAAATAAAAAAAAAAACACATTGACCTTTAAACCGTCCGAAAAACATCCTTGACTTCGACTCTATCTTAGGGCTTGTTTGTTTGCAAGAATTCTATTAGTTCTTATCTAACAGAATTTGAATTCTCCAATCACTCTACTCCAAGTAGAATTTCAAATGTTTAAATAAGGCCAATATTTGAAAAATATGAATTTTGAAAATTCAAAAGGTTAAAAGCAACTTTTAAGATGGTTGATATTCAGAACTCTAGCAATTAAGAACACAATTCCAAATGCTTAGGTTAGGGGACATGATCTAAGCCCGAATACCGACATTACTTGTCTAATATACTTTCAAACAAACAGACCCAAAAAACAACATTGACTAGCTTTTTTTAACACTATCATTCTCCTGCCATTTTAAGCTATAAAAAGATCAAAATGCATTTTAAGCTATAAAAAGATCAAAATGCCCCCTCATTTGAAACATAGACCCTAACCTAATCAAATAACTTAACCCTAACCGAGGTTTCTCTACCTTGTAGGTATTAGGGCCCATCTTCTAAGGAACTTAATCTGAGATGCCTTACAAAGATATTGCTACTTGGGTTATATTGGTTAGGGGGGTTTTGAGTTTGATATGAGAGTTATTTTTGTCTTTCAATAGCTTAAAAATGGTCGTTTTCATAAGTATCAGTCAAGGGTGCTTTTTATAAGTAGTTTCAATAGTGAAGGGGTCTTAGATAATCTTTAGAAGTCAGACTGTGCATTAGAATTAACACAAACCTCATAGGGGTTTTTTGTTGCCAGAAAATTAGAATAAAACAATAGTTTTTTTTTTTTATCATGCCATAGTCTCCCCACATAATTTGGGCGCCACCCAACCCCCCCCCCCCCCCCCCCCCCCCCCCCCCGGTCCAAAAATCCCAAAAAAAAAAAAAAAAGAGTCTCTCCAAATAAATAGTTGGTTGTTCGGGTAGTTCATTGTTAGGAAATGATGCTCACAAGCGTAACAGTAGCTAATCCAATATTTTTTCGAGCTCTTGTACTTTAGAAAGAATATTAGGTAAAGATGATTACTTATTTAAATAATGGATCTGTTCTTATCCCAATCATTGTGCTCTTTTGGTTGTATTATTTGCGTGGGCCCTTTGGGAGTTTGTTTAGCTACAAACATCCACTTTGGGAGGTTGTAGAGTCACAGTAGATGAAAATAAGTTTATTAATCTTTTCTTATCTCGCATTCTTGATTTTTATCTATTACTTTTCTTTTTAAAGTGTACATTGGGATCACCGTTGATTTATCCAATCCGCTCATAATACACAAATGCGATGAGTGACACTTATAGAGAATTCATTCCAATTAGAGTTAACCCTAATTCCGGATTGATCACATGTAAACATGTGATTTTTTTTTTCAAATGAAATTCATCATGTATTTTAGATGTGATCAATATAATGATGGTTTCAACTCCAATTTAAGTTTATTTGCCTTTCCTTATGATCTATAGAGCTCATTGTAGTGTGATATGAGCTGCCTGAATTATGAATAGTTTGCCCATTATATGGGCTTATTGTGGAAAGTAGACAAAAGTAGAGTAAGCCAAATGCTCGATTGGCATCCCTACATGTCACACCGAGTAGCCTAGGAATAAATCTCTGGATATGCTACTCTTCCCACTTTGTAGGCTTTCTCTTCCCAA
Organism: Umbellularia californica; assembly: GCA_028538565.1. Lineage (NCBI taxonomy): Eukaryota > Viridiplantae > Streptophyta > Magnoliopsida > Laurales > Lauraceae > Umbellularia > Umbellularia californica. Next base: position 20,091,872 of record JAPQWN010000005.1, on the reverse strand, counting down.
TACTAGCTACTATGGGTTCTCTTGGTCCCAGCCCCCTAGGCTGGAGTAAAAAAAAGAAAAAGAAAAAAAGTAAATGTATTATCTTCGAGAATGAGAAATATTCTCCTATTGTTTTACAATACTTTTCTAATGCACAGAAATATTCTCCTTTTGTTTCCCGATTCAATATTGATCTGATCATTATTATCTTGAAGCATTAGAAATTAAAGGTAAGGATCATTAGATTGATATGGCTCTTCCCATCTCTACTTTCCTAGATTGTCATGCATCCATGTAAACCTCACGACGAGTGGCTGCTGCCACCACAGAAGACTATTTAACTGCCAGGGCTGTACATGGATTGGGATTTCTAACCAAAAAAAAAAAAAGGTAAAAAGGATTGGGATGGGTCCAGGTCTCAAACCTAGGAGCGTCAAACCGATGGGTCAGTGACAAGAACATGGTATGGACTAAATAAGATGTAAACAATCATAAAATATTCTATAATAATATTTATTTAGATATAAAGTTGAACTCAAAACACAGCCTTTTTTGGTGGGTCTGGTAATGTATAGATCTGACCTAGTCCATTTACATCCCTATTAAACATTAACTAAATTTGAGCTGGACCTAAGTAAATATTACAGGTCAGCATGCACAGTTTTCAGTCACATAATTCAGGGCAAACGCAGGTCTTACCCTATATACCCCATGATAACTTAGGTTGTGTGCTGGCTGGGCTTGCTCCTACGAAAATCCAAGTCTTGAATAGGCCCAGCCCAAGAATCCATCACATTTAGATACAATCATACCCAGGTTAAGAATCTAATGATACACAAGATAAATGTTTTAATACCAATTGTCTTGGATGTGGATGAATCCTATATGTTTTATTACTACTTAAAACATCCTGCAGTACCTCAGCTGATTAGGGACAGTAACCCCACCTCTAGAAGTGGTGTTACATGGATAGTTGCTTGTTGATCTCTATGTTTCATTCTTCAGTCTTAGCCCCTTTTGTTAGGAATCGAATTATAAGAACAATCAATCAAGCACACACCACAAGAAGAACAATCCACGACGCATAAATTTACGTGCTTCGGCAAAGTTGCCTATGTCCACGGGAGATATCGATTCACGCCGGTTCACTATTCCTGGAGATCACCACACAAGAAGAATAACTCTCTTCTCGTGATACACAAGAGTACATTCACTCCCTCTTCTCTCTTGGTTTCTCTCAGATGATCTCACTCTTTTTAATATCTAAGTACAATGCTCTCACCACCTAATATAAATACATAAAACCCTAAGCCTCTAGACATCCCCAACTGTTGGATCTGGCCTTATAACAGACGATCCATATTAAAACAACAAATTACATATTCACACTTGTAAATAAATTAATTTCTAGATCAATCTTTACCAACCCATAAATCTCCCACTTGAAGACTGATCACACTGAATAGCTTTGACGATAGTAGAACACGGCTAAGAAGCTCTGATACCAGTTGGTAGGGATCGAAACATGCGTGCGATCTACGAAAATAATCAATCAAGCACACACCATTAGAGGAACAATCCACAACACACAAATTTACATGGTTCGGTAAAGTTGCCTACGTCCACGGGAGATTCACTCCGATTCACTATTCCTGGAGATCACCACACAATAAGAATAACCCTCTTCTCATGATACACAAGAGTACATTCACTACTTGTCTCTCTTGGTTTCTCTCAAACAATCTCTCTCTTTTTAATTTCTAAGTATAATACTCTCACAACCCAATGTAAATACATGAAATCCTAAAGCTCTAGACACCCCCAACCGTCAAATCTAGCCTTTTAATAGATGGTCCATATTAAACAGATAAATTACGATTAACTCCTGTAAATAAATTATTGTCTAGACTAGGCTTCACCGACCCACAACTTTTGACAGAAGTGCATTTTTCAGAAATTCCTTTGAATTTCATTCGAAGTAGGTAAACTAGTAAGAAATGAGGGAAAGCAATAAAAAAGGAGGAGAGAAAAAAAATGATGCAAAGGAGAAACAAAGAAAAGTCTTATATACTTTCTCCCATTAGATATCCAATCTATGCAATGGCAACAAATAAATTTCTTCATCCATTATTTTATTTTATTTCCTTCCATCAATTTTTTGATACCCAAGTAAGGGTGGCTAGGACCCCATCGAACCCTTGGGTGAGGGAAGGTGGAATGTTCCTTCCTTAGAAGCCATATAAAAAGAGGAGGCTTAAGATGAGAGTGAAGAAGAGAGATTGATGATCACTGGAGAATTGGTGGAGCTCATCTCAACCATGCATCAAAATCATTGGTGTACTCATATAGCGCATCTCAACCATGCATACGTGATGTTAAATTGTTGTTTTTTTTAAAAAAAAAAAAAAAACTAAATAGATCAAGTATAAGACTCTGAATGGTTGGTTAAACGTTCTTGGAAAAGTTATTGTGCTCCTTTGGTCCTTTAACTATGTGCATTACTTTCCCGGTCTAGAATATACTTAATTGAAGAAAAATACTATTATTTTTATGTTGGCTAATTTATGGGTTGGACAAAACTTTGGGTCCATTGAGTTGCATTTTCTAATTTATTTTAGAATGGACTGTGGTTTTGTCGCTGAAAGAGCTGAACCAAATAAAAGAAAAGACCAGGTGCATCCACTGACGACCAATCGATTGGACCCTTTGTATGATTGATTGAAGTGCTGAAGCGTCCTAGTTATTTTGGGTGGTTAAATTGATCGGATGGTGCAAGCTAAACGGGAAAAAGTCCAGATCTGATGCAAATTAGTTTCCTTTTGAGATTTTGTTTCTTAATTTGAGTCCTATTTGCGTTCTTACTCTAAGGCACGGATTTAGGACTATAAATAGGGTGTTGCTCTCAACCCTAAAGGTAGATGTGCATATTGAAGATTGGGCACATCAAGTCGTGGTAGCGGAAGTTGTGCAAGAACAACTACAGTCATTAGGTCGAGGGTACTGACTGAGGTAAAGGAGTTGTGAGTATATCTTATAACTGTTCATGAGTTCTTGATTTCTGGATCATGGTTTTTCTCCCTGGAAAGGGTTTCCACGCTAAATATTGTGTTTGGGTTTTTGTGGTGTGTGATTGGTAGATTGCTAGTTCTATATTGTTTATTTGGTTTCGTGTGCTGCATTGGTTAATTAGAACTAATATCCATTATGGTAACACGAAAACTTTCAATTGGTATCAGAGTGGGTTACACTATTTTATTGTGTTTGATCCTAACACTGCTGGAATGGATAACTATCGTGAAGCCACGTCTACCAATAAGCATCCTCTGTTGGATGGTATAAATTATGCTTCCAAAATAGTTGCCTTTGTAAAAGCCATAGATTTGAAAGTGTAGAAATCTATTGTGAATAGCTATTCCTTACCCACTGTCACTACTGACGGGGTTACTAGTCTCAAATCTGAAGAACAATGGACTAAGGATGAAGAACTTCCTGTCACTTGCAACTCTAGGGCTTTGAATGCTATTTATAGTGGAGTTAGCATGTCCGAGTTTAGCAGAATTTCTACATGCACTATTGCAAAAGAAGCTTGTGATATCCTGCAAACTATGTATGAAGGTACTGATACAGTGAAACAATCGAAACTTCAAAAATTGTATACAGCTTTCGAAACCATCAAGATGGAAGATGATTAAACTTTTAATGAGTTCAATTCGAAGCTGAATGCAATTGTGAATGATACATTTACTTTGAGAGAACCAATTTAAAAGAATATAGAATTGTTAAAAGGACTTTACGGTCTCTTCCAGAACAGTTTGATGCAAAGGCTGTTGCCATAAAGGAGAATAAAAATCTAAATATTCTCAAAGTTAAGGATTTGGTTGGCAACATTCAGATTTTTGAAGCAAACCTTAGATCTAATGAAAAATCAAAATCCAAAGGTGTTGCTTTGAAAGCCTGCAAAGAATCATTCAAGAAAATTGCTAATGATTTTGATTTTGATTACAAGGAAGATGATAAAAACTGTAAGTCTGAGAAGCATGAAGCTAGCAGAGAAAAATTCATGGAATTCATGGCAACTTCAGTTTCTACTACTCCACCGGTTTCTTTTGATGATGGGGATGATCAAGATGTTAGTAAGTCAGAGACAGAACATGATTGGAAAGCCGAGCATCAATTACTAGAGACCATGAAGATACTACAGATGAATGAAAAAGTGGCGACGAGCTGGAAAGAATCTGAAGAGCGAAATATTTCACTGAAGCCTGAGTTATCTGAAGCTCTTACAAAAGTAAGTCACTTCGAGTAAGAACAACAGCTTGGCAGATAAATTGATTACAGAAGCACGGAAGTGTGATTTACTTGATCACGATATAAAGACCTTGAAAGTAGAAAATACTGATATGAATGGAAGACTCAAGATGGTTTTATCCGAGTTAGATACTCCCAAGGCTTCACTAAATAGGATGAATACTTGATCGAGAAAGCTAGATGACATGCAGTCAAGGCAAAGATAGACAAGTATGGAATTGGCTATGCTGATGGAGCATCCACCTCTACTGCCAAAGTTGTTAATAATCTTACTATCAATGTCTCACACACAGCTGTTAAGAAGAAGAATGTCAAATCCTGAACATATTCCCACTTGCCATCATTGTAGAATTAAAAGATACATTCGACCCCATTGCAATAAGCTATGAAAGTCAACAAATCAAAAGCAATGGAAAACATAGAAGACTAAGCTAAAAAGGAATACCAAAGTTATTTGGGTCAAGAAAGAAAACCCATTATCTGTATTGGTACACACTTTGCTGAAATGCCTAAATATGCAAGTGTGTGCACCAAAGCTTCATCACCCCTAATCTGTAAGATCAAGCCCCCACCCAAGTGTTAATACGAAGATCTTACTGAGGGGTAGTCAAAATTGAGGGGGAGCTGCAAATCAGATTGATAGAAGTTGCATGGATATAATTGTGGAAAAAAGGGAGATAATAATGAAGCTAGGGGGAGAAGACAGTGCAAGATCGTTAGGAGTTGAAGTTTTTTGGGGCTGAAAATCCTTTGTATTTTTGGGTTTTTCTTTTAGGTAGATCATTTGTATTGTCCTCGAGAGTTTCGTCCATGAATTGCCAAAGGGGGAGATTGTTAGTGTTTTTATGTTGGCTAATTCATGGGTTGGACAAAACTCTGAGTCCATTGAGTTGGATTTTCTAATTTATTTTAGAATGGATTGTGGTTGTGTCGTCGGAAGAGCTGAACTGAAGAAAAGAGAAGACCGGGTGAACCCACCGAGAACCGATCGATCGAACCCCATGTACGATTGATTGGAGTGGTAAACTGTCCAAGTTATTTTGGATGGTTTGATCAATCGAATGCACTGTCCGATCGATCAGATGGTGCAGGCTAAACGGGAAAGTTCAAATCTGATGCAAATTAGTTTCCTTTTGAGACTTTGTTTCCCACTTTGATTCCTATTTCTGTTCTTACTCTAAGGCACAAACTTGGGGCTATAAATAGGGTGTTGCTCCCAACCCTAAAGGTGGATGTGCACATTGAAGATTAGACACATCAATTAGTTCTCTGATTGATCTGAGGTGAGAATGCTCTAGAAGAGATTCTTTGATTCGCTAGAGCCATTGAGAGATTGCTTTGAAAGACTGCTCTAGAAGGTTTATTCCTTCTACTCTTTTGTAGAAGATTTATCATCTTGGTTGACAATGTGCGAGGAAATCAAGTAAGGAGAACGACCCATGACAAGGAAGTTGTATTAGCAGAAGTTGTGCAAAAACAATTACAGTACTTAGGTCGAGGTACTGACTGAGGTAAAGAGCTGTGAGTATATCTTGTAAATGTTCGCGAGTTCTTCATTTCTGGATCGTGATTTTTCTCCCTGGAAAGGGTTTTCATGCTAAATATTGTATCTGGCCTTTTGTGGTGTGTGATTTGTAGCTTGCTACTTCTATCTTGTTTATTTGGTTACGTCCGCTGCATTGGTTAATTAAAACTAGTATCCGTTCTGGTAACCCAAAACTTTTAAATACATTAAATAAGGATGTTTAGATTATTTTCTTTTTGCGGGTGCCTTTTCTTGTGTAGTTGTGTCGGTCTTCTCTCATCTTGTGTGGGCTTACTTTTTAGAAGCACTTTTCTACTTTTACCAAAAGAGCAAAATGTAATTTATTTCACACACACAAAAGTATATGCCATATACAAATATATAGTCATTTTTATTAAAAACACTACCAGGTTCATTTCTTTTACATCTTAAAAATGCATTTAGTTTATCCAATTTTTTATGCACTCTTGTGGTGATCCAATATTTGATCCAAACTAAATTTTTGTAGAACTAATAAGTAAAGACCAAGGTTAAAGTTTGGTATCTTATATCCTCATGGATTTAAGAAGCTGGGTCTTTATACTCCTTGTGAGTTTTGGGCCCGAAAAGCAATTTATTGGGCTTTATATCCTCGAAGGAGATATCTCATTAGTCATACTAGTGAGTGAGCTTGCTTAGAAAGCAAGTTATCCATGTAAAGGAGTTAAAGATGATACTTTTTAAACAAGGCCTTTGATACAGCCAGGAATTGTTAAAAATAGGGGACACTTTTTTCTGCATCTCTCTCTCTCAAGCTAAGGTTTGAAGTTTAAAGATGAGAAGAAGCTCAAGATCACAAGGGAGGGAAGATCTAATCTATTCAACACGAAGGAGCAATAGGTTTACCCATTCCATTGTTTGAATTGGAGGAGTTTTGTTTTCTCCATTTGAGGTATTCCCTTGTCTTATCCCATTTTCAATAGTAAAAGTTATGGACTTTGGTTCTATTGAGGGATAAGGGAAGAGAGAAATTTAGAACACAATGAAAATCAGTTTATTGCGATCTACTAAATTGCATTACATCAACCAATATAAATAGAGAGCCCCTAAGTACACCTGCTAAATAAAGTTCTAACCAAATTAGGAAACGCAACCATACAAAGAAAAGAGTATTTTTAATACTTTATCATAGATAGCATCATTGGCCCAACCCCTCCGGTACGTGTGCTGAGTCAGCAATGACTTTAGCACTCCCCCTCAGTAATGACTCCAGCATCATTACGCCAAGTTTTCATCTGAATTTATGAAAAATCTCTCATACTTGCGACACTAGCTACTGTCGGTCTTCAAAGTCATGTGGCTTCTCCAAGTAGATCCCCATGTCAAATCCCCAATGCTGAAAAGCCTCATTGACTTTCATCTACTTGAATTTCCACCCATTGCAAGCTATGAGTGCAATCTTCATACGTACAGTGGTGATCTTCACAACCGAACCAAAAATCTCGTCAATATCTAACTCGTATAGTCGTACTGCTGGTTGAACCTAGGGATGTCAAATGGGCTGGGCCGTGCCATCGGTCAACGACCCATGGCACGGCACAACCCACCAGGCACGGCCCGTGCTGGGCCAAGGGATCTAGCACGATCGGCCCATTTCGGCACCGCTCATTTAGGCACAACAAGACAGGTCAGCCCGCTTGGCCCGCCTAATGTTTGTTACTTCATTCTCTATGAATTAGAAATGAGTCCTGATTTGCCAGTATCTGACTATCTTCTATTGTTTTAAAGTTACACTTAAAGGCCGCTAAACTTTCAAGCATTAAAAATCAAGAGGTAGGAATACAAAATCAGTTTGATATGATCTGTTTCACCAATAATGAATGCCAAAGACCAAATTATCCTCCTTATCCTTTGTGAATTAATCCCATACACCTAGTGGACACGGGGCACCATAGCAGAGGGCATTTCCATACTCAATAATAAATGGATGAAACTGTGAGGCCCCACCCCTTGTGGACCCTCACTTTTGAGTTTTGAATACTATATTATAGCCTATAATATCTAATTGTACTATTAATAGGGATTAGTAAGGGTAAATAGATTTTTTTTTCTAATTAGGCCCTTGGTGTATTTTATAGAGATCATAGGGTGTCTTTTATAATTTTAGAGTTAGTTAGTTAGCTAGAATGTAGTAATTAAGTCTATTAGGAGGGGTTATTTCACTTAAGAAGCTTCTGGAAACCCTACCCAAAGACCAAACTTCCCTTGACCTTAACCTTAATCCTATTCAAACTAAAAAGGCCCTTTAGTCATTAGCCACCCAATACAACCTATAAGTACTACATCATCCCATGCCATATGTTGGCTACCATTCTTTCTCTCATTTCCCTCTCTTTTCTTCTTTCATTTCCCTCCAACACTTTCTCATTTCCCTCCAATTCTCCCATCTCTTCTCTCTCTCTCTAGAAACCCTACCCTAACAAGAAAAAGGAGGTGATCATCTTCAACAATTTTAGCTACAATCTCTTTTAAGGAGCTCTCTCATCTTCTATATCCCTTCTCTTCCTTCTAATCAAGGTATTTATCTTCATCTTATTCAATTTCCATAGAAATCGATCTTTTCTCTTTCTAGATCTTCTTTCTTATAGCAATTCTCTTGTGGATTTGGGTTAGGTGTTAGACATCTCTCTAGATCTGAGATTTTGGGCTTGTTTGAGTGTGATTGGAAGACCTTAGTTGCTGCAATTTGTATTTGGATCTTTGGATTTCTCTTTCTCTTTCTATCTCCTTGCTTTTTGATTGAGGCAAGTGCAATATACCTATTTAGCATAGAATGCATGTTTCTTTTCATCTTGGTTCTGTAATTTCGACTCAATTGATGTACATACGTTAGATCTACCTTCGAGGTATTAATGGATTTTGGCCATTGATGGATGAGTTCTCTCATTTGAAAGATCGATGGCCCGTTTAATGATGGATGATATCACGTCCCCCGAACCAGATTAGAGATTAAACCAGACCTGGGGAGTGAAATTTAGGACTAATTAAAATTTTTGTCCTTTAGGCCCAAGAATCGTAAGTCTGCTGTGAGGATATAACATTTCAAGCCTCAAGTATAATAAGAATTGTGGGATTCATACAATTCTAGGCATATGGAATATCAACAATGGATAATAAACTTCATTTAAATTTAAAGTTGCAAAAAGAAAAGAAAAAACTACATAGACTATTAAGTTATTACAATGGCCATCCCAATACCAAGGCCATTAAAATAACTGATGTCAAGGGAAGAAAAGTTCAACAATAAAATAATAAATGAATAAACAATCTAAAGGAAGTCCCAGTGAGTCTCTCATGTGCCAGGTATGATGATGCTACTCTACGTCATTGGCACGCCACTCTCGCTCTTCCTTTACTGGTTGGAGATCCTTTGAGATCTCCTCACCGGCCTGCTCCTCATAGTAATAGCAGTCACCTGGGGTATCTGCACACCAAAGAACAGAGTCAACGACATGCTGAGCAATAGATAAGCAAAGTATAAATGACATGGCATGCATCAAGTATAGAATGATGAAGAGTATAATATCATGTGAATACAAGGAAAGCGAAGATCGGCATAAAGCATCAATAATAGTGGAAATCCTAACATCATCTAGCAATAACCACTACCCAAACAATACAATGCAAGAAGCAAGAGGGAGATTCCGAGGATGTCCTAGCCACCTCTCGGGGTATCAGTAACAATCCAGACTAGATTACTGAAACCAAAGTCTAGCTCCAGTGGGATCCAAGCTCCCGGTCTTGGGAATAGCAGCACGGTCTTAGCCCGCTCCCAACTATTCAACGCCATGGACGCTGTCCTACGCCGACTGCCCATTCCGATGTCCGAGTAGCCAACCCATCAAATAAAAACCCCTAACTACAGATGGCCATGATATATAATAAAACAAAGTAGTGTTGACAGGAGAATAGACCAAGACAAGCAAGTCTGGCTTGTTTAACACACAAGACATGTTCTAAGGGATTATCTCATTCAAAACAATACAAGACAAGTCCAATCCACATGATAATCCCTTACAATTTAGCTAGTTATGTTTATCACATACATGACACCAGTTCCTACAATATACTCTAAGTCAGGTCCATATCTTAGTTTTACAAAAATTATGTTTCATAATTAGTAAGTGTTTTCTGCCAAGAGAGTGTACAAGGAATAGTAACAACGGATACAAGTCATAAGTCAAGGAGTACTTACAGTCCAAACCTAGGCAACTAGTGTCATCCTTGTGCCCCACATGTTCTAACAGAGTACGTATGGAAATTGGATCAACGATGCTTCTAGAGAATTCCTTGGTGTACAATAATGTTAAGCATCAATTGAGACAATTCCATACGCATTCAGTTATACCATGCGTAATACACGAATACCTAAACAACCCATCGAAGCACACCAAGCCACGTACTACGATTTTAATCCCCATTAAAGGTCAGGTGAGAGTAGGTTCATGGTTTCCAACATCTAAGGCCCAAAACTAAGTAATTCGTCTCATTTCTAATAAAACATGAGCTGGATCAATAATCATAGAATTTACATCACTTCCCGACCTCCGATCGTGATGAAACTAGAACCATTGGATTCTACATCTTGAGGTCTTTCCAACGATATATTACTTGTAGAAATCCAAAGGGTGGATTAAACATTACACGTGTTCGAAGTTGATAAGTCCTGCCGATTAATTACCCTCTGATTGATTGGACAAAAGGTCCGATTGATTGGACTGTAATCAGTCTCAATTAATAAACCATCCGATCGATTGGTCTGCAAGTCTGATTGATCGGCACTGAACCACTCTCAGTCAGTGGCTCTGTCCGATCGATCGACACTGACAGTCTGATCGTTCGGACTGAGATCTGTCTCAGTCAACTGGGACAAATACTCGTTGGGCCCAATAGTAGGCCCGTTGACCCATTTATGTTGTAATTATTGTAATTGATTGTATTTTAGAATTCTAAAGGTCTCCGCCTCTTGTCCGCATAACTCTTCTGACGATCACGAGACTCCTTCATTCTCATCTAAACAACCCTGACTTTCTCATTAGAATCAACAATCTCTGGGGGCCATGAAAACTCCAAACTCCTACTTCCTCCCAACATGCCGAAGTCCTACATCTCTATCCGTACAATGCCTCAAATAGTGCCATACCAATACTTAAATGATAGCGTTATTGTAGGCAAACTCACACAGATGCAAACTTTCATCCCAACTCTCCTTGAAATCCAACACACATGCTCTAAGAAAATCTTCCAAAGTTTGAATGGTGCGCTTTGACTGTCCATTTGTCTGAGGGTGCTAAGCTGTACTAAACTTCAAATGAGCACCCATAGATGACTGAAAAGTAGACCAAAACCTAGAGACAAACTTAATGTCTCAATCGGATACTATGGACTTAGGCACTCCATGCAACTTGACTATATTGTCCCTGTATTTCATAGTCATCTTATCCATAAACTGACCAGTTTTAAATGGAAAGAAATGTGCTGACTTAGTCAATCTATCCACAATCACCCAAATAGCATCATTGCCCTTATTGGTGTTTGGCAACCCTGGCACAAAATCCATGTTGATATTCTCCCATTTCCACTGTGAAATCTCCAACGGGTGAAGAAAACCAGGAGGCTTCATGTGCTCTGCTTTAATCTATTGGCAAGTCATACACTTGGAAACGAATTCTGTAATCTTTTTCTTCATTTTCACCCACCAATAGTGATTCTTCAAATTCTGATACATCTTGGTGCTTCCCGGGTGAATAGAATACCTGGTGTGGTGCGCATCTGTCATCAACTTAGACTTGATATCTTGAACATCTGGCACACACAACCTATCCTTGCAATACAGTACTCCATCCATCAATCTAAACTCTGACTTGTCATCAACATGGTCAATGATTCTCTGTAACTCTAGGTCATCCTTTTGGTCTACTTTGATCCTGTTAACTATCTCTGGCTCCTAAACTCCCATTATAGCAATCGGGACTTTCTCATCGACAGGCCATACTTTCACATCCATATCTCTAAACTACTCCAACCATCTCCATTTAGGCATTACACATCCACTGAATGCTGCCTTCTTACTAAGAGCATCTGCTACCACATTCACTTTCCCAAGATGGTACTTGATCGGAAAATCATAGTCCTTTATGTACTCCATCCATTTCCATTGTCTGTTATTCAAGTCACCCTATGTAAATAGGTATTGCAGGCTCTTGTGATCTCTATGCACCTCAAATCTTTTTCCATACAAATAATGCCTCCACAATTTCAATGCAAAAACCATTGTTGCTAGCTCCAAGTCATGTGTGGCATACTTCTTCTCATGATCCTTGAATTGTCTTGATCCATAGGCTATCACCTTGTCATTCTGCATGAGAACACAACCCACTTCCTAAGGGTAAGGCAAGTATAGGTACTGTAGTCAACTGGGCCTTCAACTCTTGGAAACTCTTTTCACACCCTTCCATCCACACAAGCGGGATATCCTTCGTTGTCAACTTAGTGAGTGAAAATGCTATGGTAGAAAACCCTTTCACAAACCTCCTGTAGTAATGTGCATGTCCAAGAAAACTGCGAATCTCCACTACGTTCAGTAGACTACTCCAATTAACAATTGCTGCTATCTTCTTGGGATCCACTATCAATCCATCCTTAGAAATAATGTGGCCCAAAAATGCCACTTGCTCCAACCAAAATTCACATTTGCTCAACTTAGCATATAGTTTGTTATCCCTCAAAAGCTGCAAAGATGTTCTCAATTGATGCTTCTCCTCCTCCTTAGTCTTCGAATTTACCAACACATCATCTATGAAGAAGACTACAAACTGATACAGAAAAGGGGCAAACGCCTTATTATCAATGCCATAAAAACTGCTGGGGTGTTCGTCAATCCGAAAGGTATCACAAGAAACTCAAAATGGGCATATCTCGTCTAGAATGCAGTCTTAGAAACATCCTCGTTCCTAACTCGCAACTAATGTTAACCGGAACGTAGATATATCTTCGAAAAGAATTGAGCTTCCTACAACTGATCGAACAACTCATCAATCCTCTATAACGGGTAGATGTTCTTAACAGGCACCTGATTCAACTATCTATAGTCTATGCACATCCTCATTGTCCCGTCATTCTTCTTCACAAATATCACCGAAGCTCCCCACGATTAAACACTAGGTCTGATGAAACCTTTATCCAACAGATCTTCTATCTGAGTCTTCAACTCCTTCAATTCTGCTGGAGCTATCCTATACGGGGCCTTCGAAATAGTTGCCGTATATGGCTGTAATTCTATCGTGAAATCCAACTCACGGACAGGTTACAAACTAGGAATCTCATCCGGAAACAAATTCGGGAATTCTCGCACCACTGGAATCTCATCTACAGTCTTGGACTCTTTGTCTTCCGAGATAAAAGCGATAAAGCCTTCGCAACCGCTCCTCATCAATCGTTTTGCCTTTAATGCAGAAATTAACCGAGTGGAGATGAGCTTCTCAGCGCCAACAAACTCAACACTACGGTCTACACTTCGCAACTTCACAACTTTATTAAAACAATCTAACATCGCTCGGTTCGTTGCTAACCAATTCATACCAAGGATCACATCAAACTTTGACATTGGTAAGATGATCAAACTGGTGGTTAACTGAACTTCTCTAATCTAATCACTACATCTAGGGTATATGATATTACAAGGAACTGATCTACCTACAGGGGTGGTTACTGTCGAATCATATGGTAGTGTCTCCTTATCCTCCCTCAAGTGAAGTGCAAATGCTGGTGCAACAAATGAGTGTGTTGACCCAAGATCAAATAGAACTTTAGCATCAAATCCACAAACTGAAAGTGTACCTTCTATGACATTACCCGTAGCCTCTACTTCCTAAAGCGTCAGAGCATAAGCCTTCCTTGCCTGCTGAGGATGCTGCTGATAATACTGCTGCTGCGGCCTAGGACCATGAGCTTGGAATCTGGGTAATGCTGGAGATTTCTGCTAAAATCGCTGATGTGGTACTAAAGGACGCTGATGTGGTGGATGGGGTGGTCTGACTATCATCTGCTGTTGTTGGGGTCTAGCCTGTGCAGGAGGCATCTGTCTCAACGGATTCGCAGGATGTGGTGGCCTGGGCGCCGGAGCTAGGAATGTTGGTGATGCCACTCCTGTCTTCCTTAGGCAATGGCGAACCTTACGCCTTGGGTCCCCACAATGGAAACATGCCCCAGACTGCTTCTTGTAATCGCGAGCATGATGACTTCCCCTACAATATGTGCAAGTGATCCGTTGTGGCAACTGCTTCAGCACTTGCTCGAACCGTAGTCTCTTGGGTGCTAGCTGCTGAAAGTGATGGGATGATGAACTCTGTGACTTGGGTTGAGTTATCAATGCCAAGATTCTCTGTTGCTCCAATGCAATCACATCCTTCAGAAACTCCTTTGCCCAGTATGCTTCCTTGACTACATTATCATAGTTGGTCAACCTATTGCGCTGAATTTGCATTTTGATGTCTACTCCCAGTCCCCTGATGAACCTCAGAACTCTCTCATATTTGGGCTGAATCAATGCCCCTGCAAATCTGGATAGGTGGGTGAAGGAAATCTCATAATCCTGCACTAGCAAATCACCCTATACCAATCGCTCAAACTCCTCCATCTTCTGATCCCTGTAATTACCGGGGATAAACTTCTTATTGAATTGCTCCATGAAGGTCTTCCAAGCTACATCCTCAGCGATTATCTTGTAGGGGTTCTTGATTGTCTTCCACCATCTTTCTGCTGCCCCACGGAACATGTGGGTTTGTTAACTGCACCGCTAAACACCCATGCATTGGAACACATCAAAAATCTTCTCCATCTGGGCAACCCACTCACCAGCAACAGCGGGGTCCTCTATGCCATGGAACTCGGGTGGGAATATCTTCCTGAACTTCTCAACCAACTCATTGAGGTCATATTCCTTAGGCTGTGGCTAGCCCACTTTCTGTACTACCTTAAGCATTTGAGCTTGGAATACAACCTAATCCTCATTCTGCTTATTACTTTGTTCAGCCAGGTCCTTCTGGGACTGAATGAATGCTGCCATGAATTGGTGGAATTGATTCTCAGAGCCATTCTGAGATGTTCCCTCTGGTGGTGGCACACTATTGGATCGGGTGGATCTACCGGCCATTGTCATGTAAAATATTCAAGATTAGTACCAATATGCCTCAATCTAACAACACAATTCTAAAGGTAGAACTAAGAGATCAACCTACTGACTGACGGAGTCCTCACATGCATCCAATGCTCTGATACCAACACAATGCTAGAGGTAGAAACCATCCAATGCTCGGATACCATTATGTCACGTCCTTCGAACCCGATTAAAGAATAAACCGGATCGATCGGACAAAAGGTCCGATCGATCGGACCTGCAGACCGATCGATCAACACTAAACCACTCTCAGTTAGTGGCTCTGTCCGATCAATTGCACAGTGTGACCGATCGATCTGACAGTGGACTTAAACCCCGAAATTGGGTTTTCTTCTCCTTTTCCCTCCTGCCAATTCATGGCTAACATATATAAAATGAGCCACCATGTTCCCCCAATCATCACATTCATCATATAAAATCTATTCTAGCAGGTTAAAATAAAAAGGGTATCGATTCGACAATTAATCCATTTCATACCTTAAATCTAACCTAACATGTCAAATCCAAAAATCAATATCAAGAATAGACTTGGAATTAGGGCATTCTAAGAAATCAATAAAGGAATATACCCACATGCATAAATATAAATTGCAAATCTACTTGCCTCAACTAAGAAGAAGATTGGAAATTGGAAAACTCAAGGAGAAACCTTCTACCACAAAAACCACTGATCTAACGCAACCAAACGCAATCTAGAACACCGAGAAGAAGAAAGAAAGGAAAAAGATCAAGATCCGACCTAATCTAATGAAAGAAAAGATGATTGAAAAACTAATGGTAGGAAAAGGCTTACCAACAGGTATCAATGGAAAGAGGAAATCGAGAGGAGAAAGATAAGCAGTCCGGATCGTGGAGATGATCTCTCCAGAGTAGAGTTCTGTAACCTTGAGGAAAATGAAGAAGAAGAAGAAAGGGGCTGCGGGAGTTCTTGTTCGTTACAAATATTAAAATAAGAGATTACTGTTAATCACTGTTTAAGAAGATGTTGAATTCATGAATTTGCACATTTACGTATCATTTTAGGTTGAATTAGGGATTTAATTAGGTGAATTGCATCATTATTCATATAATTCCATCATTTCATGCATATTCACCCAGAAATGTGAATTTTCATACTTTTCATATATTTTCTGCATTAACTTAGAATGTTTTGCAAATTTTCTCCGAAGAGTCCCAATTAGAGTAGAACTCTATTCGGGTGGATCCTGCCTCAATATGGGCTCTTTAGTATTTGATGTGTTAAATTAGAATGTGTAGAAAATGGGAATTATAGGCCTCTGTCACGGAACCCACTTTTAAGCACACATTGTCATCCTGGGCCCTGCATTACTGAATTGAAGTAAATTGAAGAATTCATCATGTGGACCCCACACACGAGCCATATGCAAATTAATCAAAGGAAGGGTCCACTCATCATGTCAGTGAAGAGTCCTAACTAGAGTAGAAGACTTCTCATAGGGCCCACTGTTCAAGCAGATGAAATGTCCCACTTGGCAGGGTCCGCAATAGTTGCAAATTTGAAATTATTAATGGATAATTCAAAGAGTACAATTCTGATTGGAACAAAAGAAGAAGAGTTTGAGTCATCCACATTGGATGTCGTTTCAAAGATGAAAGTTGTGCAGAGATAGAATTCATTGTAAATCAAAATTTACAAGTTAATCTCGTTTTTCTCAGGATAACTCGTCTTCAAATGGCCAAAACTTTCAATCCGACCGTCGAATCGATGAAATTTACCTACTGTTGGAAAGCTTATATAGAGTAGATATATGTGGAGCCCAAGAACGTGTAAATCAAAGCTATATTGACAAAGTTATGGGCCAGAGATTTTAATGTTCATTTTTAGACGGGATTGCAATTAAATCCACATTGTTGATAATCAATTGCAACACATCTCTTGTGGGACCCTATTTGAAGATTAACCAAGAAAGATAATCATCTCAAAGCCAAAAGTCTTTCCTAAAGAAAAGTTAGCTTGGAGAACAAGAAAGAATCCCTACAAATAAGGAAAAAAGAGACCTAAAAGGGTGGTACTTCTTTACCAAAAGGGGTTTGCAAAAAGCATAAAAGGGGACATGATGGAGACCCATAGCACATATTCCATACATCCAAGGTTCTCCCTCTCTCCTATTCCTTTCTTCTTTTCCATTAGTTTATTTTTATTTTTGGTAACCTTAGGCCATGTCCAAGAATTTATTTTGAAGGAGAAAATTTGTGAAGGAGAAGTTGTAAAGATGTAATTTTTAACGATAAATCAAGAACCATTCTTTGCAATGGCGGGCTAATTTTCTTGATTAGAGTTATGGATAAAGGTAAGTAATTGTCTTTTTATTTGTTTAGTAATTCTAATTTGTATTCCATGATTATGTGCTTAATGATTAATAGGCTTGTCTTCGTGCCTAGGCTAATCTCTATTTTTATTTCTAAAAATAAAAATTAGTTTTTGACTACTCATGCTTAGGTTTGATAGGCCATGCTTAGGATTTAGATCTTTTGATGGTTTATGCTTACTTTTGATGGGTGATGCTTAAATTATTTTTATTCTTTTATGAGATGAAGGAATTCTTGAGTTTTGAATTTTTATAATTAAAAAGGGATTTTAAAAGTTAGATTTTCCAAATTAAAAACATTGATTTGTCTTTGATTTGAAGAAAAATTGGAACAAGTTAGGATTACTTGATAAATAATTGGTGGATGCTTATTGGATTCCTATGCTCTAATCACCTTCATTAATTGGTAGATTTCGAATTTCTAAATTAGTTGCTTATTTTTTTTTATCTAAGAACTCAAAACTTTTCTTAATTGTTAGTTAATTAGTTTTCTTAATTTAAATTTTCTTTAATTAGCTCCCTGTGGGTTCGACCCGTTCTTGCCACTTTCTCATCTAGAAACCCGTGCACTTGCGGTATTTTATGATTGATATTGATCACATCAAGTTTTTGGCACCGTTGCCGGGGAGCCAATTTGAAAAGAATCTTTTAGTTAAGATTTCTAGCATTATTTGTTCATATCATAGCATACTTTTTAGTTAGTTGCATTCATAACTTGCATTTGGTTTAGTTTTTGTGTTTCTTAATGATTGTGATAGTTGTTTTTCAAGTTTTTGTTGCTGTTCTTTAATTAATTTTCGGATTGACTTCAAGTGGTTACATAGAAGACAAATTTCAGCACTAATTTTTTTGACAGATTTGACTTGGTTTTTCTCCAAAAGTTCGCATTTTGAAAACCAGTCAAACAGACTCCTTTTGACTTGAAATTTGGGTGGATAGGACTTTGGTATATAGACTTTGAACCATCAAAATTTCAGGAAAAAAATACGTTTTGGAAGTCCAACTTTTAGTGCCGTGAATAGGGCCAATCAGTCAGGCAGATTCTGTAATCAGCAGAAAAACTGGTCCAAGTAGCCAACTTCATTATAGCATAACTTCTTTGTCTTTTATCCTTTTTAGTCTCTGTTTTTTTTTTTTTTTTTTCCTTGCATATTAGGAGATTACATCCCAGCCATTGCAATTGGTTTTTTGTTAATACAAGTGGGTCGTATAAATCTGTAAACTTGAGCCTGTGCAACAGGTCTCAACACTTAGATTTTTTTCAGCACTTGACAGGAAGGTCTCCATTTAACTTAGGACTGCATTAGGAGTTTTAGAAGTGCATCTTTCATTCAAATTACAGTAGTTTAGGGTTGTAAAATTTAGATTAGGTTTATTTTTCAATTTAGGAGTTTTATTGACAATTGTTAGCTATATATATTAGATTATTTAGATCTAACATTTTAGTTGTTTTCTTTGAGGTTACATTCTGAATTTTGAAGGACTCTAAACGGAAGGAAATAGCAGGGATTGCTTTTAAACAAACAAGTTGCTCTCAGAATTGCAAAGCTGCTAAAAAAAATATAGGTTAAGCTTGCACGGTTTAAAGATTTGCGTGGACCCGCTGTAAGAGTTTCTAAATTTTACCCCACGAATCTTTTACTTGCAAGTGGGGCTTGGATGATTTAATTTTTACAAAGTGTGAATGCTTGATTGACACACCATCTAATTGGACACATACTTAGTTAAGGGCAAATGACTCCAATAAGATAAGGACTGGATTTCATCACCAGATCCTTGCTCAATTAGGTTTAACCACCTCTCACATAGTAACCTAAACATTAATTAAAATAAAGTAGAAACGAGACCATAGGACTCGAGCTCATTAGGACAAAGACCACAAAAGGTTGCACCAATTGTGCTCTTTGGTAAAGTCGATGTCTAGGTAAGTCATGTCCCTCCAAAGGGTGGCAGTCTTTGTTCTAGGAGTTTGGTTCTTAAGAGGGACCCTTGCTAAGTGCATTGTGACCCCACCACTCATCCTGGGCACTTACCTGGTCGATTTGGCTCCATAAGACCGGATTGGAGGCCTTAGTGCACTCTTCAAACCAGTTAGGAGTTGTCTAGTGAGTTAGGCTAACCCTAGGATAATTTATTGTGCTCAATCTTTGTACTTGACTGCTTGTGCATCATCTAGTAAGACCATTAGGGCCCCGCATATAGATTAGGCTTGCATTTCTTTAAGGTTGAAAACGGCGGATGCGCTCTAGACCTGAGAGAGAGAAACTGTGGGTACGCAAGGGTAAAAGGTTAGTCAGGATAGAGCCCGAATTAGCCTTAACCATTGTCGGAAAGTCCTTAATTTTTGAAGAAATTGTTAGAATGACTAGTCAAATGGACCCACCCATGACTTTAAAGGACTACATGTACCCCACCAGGACAACTCAACCGTCCTGCATCACCTTCCTCAGACCAATGCCACATTTGAGCTGAAATCTGGCATGATCCAGATGCTACCAGTATTCCTTGGGCTAGACCATGAAAACCCATATCAACATGTTAGGGAATTTGAAGACATCTGTGGGACCATGAGAATCAATCACATGACTGATGAGGCCCTTAAACTTAGATTATTCCCTTTCTCCCTAAAAGAAAAAGCTAAAGCTTGGCTTTATGCCTTACAGGCCGGGTCCATCACTACATGGGCCAAGCTAGTCGAAGAATTTTACAAAAAATTCTACTCCAAGTAGAAAACCGCTTCGATTAGGTAGGCCATCAATGGATTCCATCAAATGGAAGGGGGGACACTTTACAGTTATTTGGAACGGTTCAAGGATCTCTTAATCCAGTGCCCCCACCATGATTAGTCCAAATTGTGTATGAAGGCATGGATTACCCAACCAAACAAATGGTGGAATCTTTCTGTAGTGGGCAATTTACACAGAAAACAGCAGAAGAAGCATAGACATTTTTGGAAGATACCGCTGAAAGCACATTACAGTGGGCCCCTATCAAGAGGGAGCCCATCAAACCCATCATTCCTGAAAAGGGGGGAGGGGGATGTTCAAGATTGAACCCAAAATTAAGGCAGAGGCCAAATTGGCTACACTGGTGAGGAGAATAGAGGCCTTCGAGCAGAACCAAAAGCCCACTCCAAACACTTTGGAGTTATTAAGATATAATCAGGCCATGAATGGAGGGATTGACCCAACAACTTTGGGTCAGACCGAGTTTGTTGAGGAGGTGAATGCACTATATCAAAACACTATTTCTGATAATCGTCAGAGGGATAACCCGAACTTTTCTTAGACCAAAGGCCAAACTCAAGGTGGCCCATCTCAGTCCACTCAATTTCAGCCCAATCAATCTCAAGTGAGTGCCTCACCCGGTTTCCAAAAACCTAATTTCAACCCCAGTCCATTGACCCATAGGGTAGATTCTTTAGAAGAGGCCATGACACTCATGTCTCAAACTACGACCCAATTAACTCAAAGTACTGCTCAATTCAATAGAAGAAGAGAGGGATAAAAAGACTGAATTGCCTTTAAGTGGGTCCGGTGAAGGAATGGACCACTTGAAGGGTTTCTGATTAACGGATCGCGACGAGCCAGGAAACATAAATTATCAGCGCAACGAGACCTTTCCAATGAACCCAAAATCACGGCGTTTGGAATTTCCAGAAAAACACTCAATTTTTCCAAAATTGCAAACTACTCCCTTGCTAGGGAGAAACGCACTCAGAATCGCACGAAACTTTGCAGACACTGATCTAACACTAAAAGAAACTCGTTCATGATCTAAACCCACTTAAACATCTAAAATACAATTAATTATAATAATTACAATATAAACGGATCAACGGACCTACTATTGGGCCCAACTGACCCAGTAAGATTAGGGACCTTATAGATGGTGATGAATTGAAGTGTATTTGTTGTCTTTTATGTTTATGTGTTGGATGGTGGTGATTGGAGTTGGATTGGATGGGTTTTGGCTCAAAATTGGATTGAAAAAGAAGAGTTCCAAAAATCTGGAATATGTAGCAGGACTGTGTGCTCTGTCGACCAACCTGCGGGGAGGTCGACCAGCAACACTACAAATGGGAAAATTCCAAGTCCCAGTTAATTTCTCTGTAGGACTTTTAGCCCTGTGTACTCTGTCGACCGGACCTTATACTCTGTCAACCGAGGACACAGGATCTGCAGAAGAATAGTTGAGAGCTGGACTGTCCCAAAAACTTAGGAGAGCACTGTATGCGATCGACCGGCCCCTGTGCCAGGTCGACTGGACACACTGAAAAAGTCAGGGTCTAAGGAATAACCTGTGTTGTGTTGGATGCAGGTGAACCTGTGTACCAAGTCGACGGGTACACTGGAAATCCCACAGATTACAGGTCAATTTTTATTCCTGATTTCTGTGTAGCAGGTCGACTTGCCACACTGCAGACAGTCAAACCTAAATTCATTTGATATTTTGTGTTGTGACCGATTGTGGGGCCCATTGACCATCCAAATGGACTTTCACTGATGTGCCAAGCCTGAGTCAATGGTGTGGCTCAACCTTGACTCGTGGGGACCACCAAGTAGGGTTTAGGTTGTGTATTCTAAGATGATTTGATCCTTAAACGTTGTCGATGATGCCCGTAACTTATGGAGCTCCAAACACAATATCCAATGGCATCTGAGACTTCATTTAGAGACCAAATTACCTGAGATAGATCTGGACATGAATGTGGACCATTACCTAGGTTGGATTATTGATATTTCCCCGTTGACTCTTGTACTTGGAGGTTTACCTCACTTATTGCATTACTGTCACTCTTATGTCCCTACTATTGCTTATAACTATTAATTAAATGAAAAATGAATGACCCAAACCTAGGACTACTTACAGGTGACCTGGTGAGGTGTTTGGGTGGACATTAACCCGTGTCTATGGCTAGGTAGGCCCTTTTATGGCCTAAGTATAGATGTGTGATATCCTAGGATGGAGAGGTTGATTATTATGAACTTATAACTCATTATGGATGAGAATGGACTATTTATCATTGGTAACGGACTTATTACCTCGTTTGGACTGTTTTAGACCAGGTCATGTATTTGATGGGCTTTGGGATGGATCCAATGATTAGACTTGGCCTTGGATTGTGATCCATGGATTGAAATGGTACTTGGACCTCTTAGGGAGTTTGTTAGGATCTTGTTCACACAAGGTAAAGCCTAGACAGACACAGACCTACATTGTTTCCTTGAGTTGGCATAGACATTCACTTAGTTATTCTAAGCTCAGCCTTTGGACTGATCATTACTGGTAGGAGCTATTTGAGTGTTGAGTGATGAGTTAGCTATCATGATGAGCTATGTTTTAGACAGATGGTGCGATACCGTGTCCAGTCTCCCTGAGTGATGAGTGTGGTGAGATTCATGAGTGTGATTTGCGGGGCTTGTCATTCCCCAGCACTTGTGAGATTCCCCGCCGCGACTGTGTTCGGTATGGAAAGGCCGCGGTATCCAACTTGTGTGAATGTGCCACTTTGATGTCTAGTAGATAGATTACCTTATTACTCTGATTCTAACTATTTATATTGCTCAACCGCCTAGATTATGTACCATTATTATTCTCTTTAACTTTATGATCATCTCTACTCCTTTGATGGATATATCCTATGTTACTTGTACACTGTGACTTGCCAGATCTTTAGATATGACCCATTCCTGGTGCTTAGGTTTCTACCCCGATTACGAGGACGGTGCGCTCGCACTCGTTGAGGTACCCATAGCAGGAGACTACGGATGGGGACCAGCCGACCAATAGGTTGAGCTGGAGGTTAGAGAGCCGGCACTTAGAGTAAGAGAGTTCATTTGTTGTGTTTTGGGATTTTCGAGTGATTTTTGTAGTGAGCAGGGTAGTTATTGGAATATGTAAAAAACCTTTGATTTTTTTAACTTTGACACTTTAGACTGGACTTCAGCCCTGCACATTTGCTATAGATATGTGATACCTTATCATTTGCTTTTGCTATATTTTATATGCTTCCGCAATTTAACTTTTGTTAAAGTTTTAAATTGGATCTCACTGCGGACCTACGATCTTGAAAGTTCTTGAATTTTTCGAGAAGTAGCGCACCAACTTCGGGTACCTTGAGTGATTTCTCGGTATTCAGAATTGGGGCGTTACAAAAACTATGTCACTGGTCAATTGGGCCAGACTATGGGTGGTGATTCATGAACTTCCAGCCCAATCCAAACACAACCTAGTAATTCATGTTTCAAGTTGACTTGGGTCAGGTTCAAGTTGACATTTCCACCCAATTATTAGTAGGTAGGGTTTCATGTTGAGTTGATACTTGATGTTCGACTTGCCAACAAGACTCATTGCACTATGATTCACCAACTTGAGCCAAATTGGGTTGCCAATAGTCCAACCCCAATGATAGACGAGCTGAGTTCATGTCAGGCATATACAAGTTCAACCCATCCAACCTGACCCAATGCCAACCCTAGCCTGAACCTTCCTTGTAAACTTAGACAAACAAGACACTGACTATATCATTCAAGTATGAACTAGGTAAGTTATTAAACAAACTGATACCTTGGAAACTAGGCAATATTTGCTTCTTTCATTGCCCGGAAAACTATCTGATGTAAGAAACTTCCTTTGCCCCAAAACTCGAACACCTTCTTCAGCACATTAAGATATGAGATCTCCAAACCTAACTACTTTCATCAACGGACCATGTTTGTGTTTTGATTTTTAATTTTAAATTTAATACCGAAAAAGCAAAAATGAATTGAGAAAAAAAATTAAAGAGGCACAACGAGCACGGCCTAGCCCGCTCCAGGCACGGCCCATCGCGGACCATACCGTGCCAGGGTAAATCCCTAGGGGGCCATGCCGGCCTGGCCATTTTGACATGCCAAGTGGAACCCCTTTACTTCCAAGTATGTGTGTAAAGATCTACGGTCCCACCAAACCAATTTTCCAGGTCGTCGACCCACATGAATCTAACTATCTCCACATTATATGGACATAGTACAATCAATCAAGGCTTCAATAGTCGCACCCACTACGTGTTATCATTCCTCGATCTCTTGTGTGATCAGTTTTGCATCTGTGTGGGTCTGTAAAACGTTGCGAGGAATGACTCCCGCAATTGTTTCACCAACCATCTCCTAAGGAACCAATTCTTTTCCAGACTGTCTTCCTCATCTTCTTCTCATTTCTTCTCCTCGAAACGATTTGGCACACGATCTTCAAGCCCGAAGGAATTTGGCATCTCCTGAGGACTTGACCCAATCCTCGATTGATCAACCTCCTCCGTCTTGATTCCTCTTCCTTGATTTGACCTTGAGCTTAATTTTCAAGCTCCAAAAGAATCTGAAAATACCACATCATCAAT
The DNA here is from genome assembly GCA_028538565.1 of Umbellularia californica. NCBI lineage: Eukaryota > Viridiplantae > Streptophyta > Magnoliopsida > Laurales > Lauraceae > Umbellularia > Umbellularia californica. Next base: position 20,067,135 of record JAPQWN010000005.1, on the reverse strand, counting down.
ATCAGAAAAATCTGATGTTAGTGCATATATACTCACGAATTTTGACGGCTGTTGCGAAATTTACCTCTGAATCTAACCATCCTCATCAATGGCTTCCCCACCCTCATTAGCTTCCACATGCCTCAAGTCCTCAAATGCCGAATTTCTCTCGACGACCGTCATCATCACTTTGTAATCGGCCCGGTTTTCCACATTGATAACACACCTTCTCCTTTATGGGTTTCATCTTCTTGGAAAAACGCTTGCAATCATATCTCATGTTGGTTTTGCATATTTATAGAGTGACTAAGAAAATGGGACCGGCCTCCTTGAATTAGTTGGGTTCATTTGTTTGTTGCTTTCTTTATCATGCTTTTATTAAAAAAAGAAAGATAAATTATTAGAAGAATATAGACATTTTAGGGGTGTAAAAAAAAACCAAAAAACCGTCTAACCGAACCGAACCGCAGTTAATAACCGTATTTCACAGTTCGGTTACGGTTACGGTTAATGAAATCCAAAAACCACATGGTTCGGTTCGGTTACGGTTTTCCATAATAATTCACGGTTATTAACCGAACCGAACCGTATGATACGGTTCGGTTAACCGTACCGTTTACGAATAAAAGAAAAAATAAGAAGCCGTAACCGTAAGGTTAACCGTATAATAAAGATTACTAATCAATGGGATTTTTATCCAATTGCTCCTTATGTGTCATTTTACCTTCAATCATTCATATTTTTTCCCTTATGTTTCCACGGTTATTAACTGTAACCAAACCGTTTAATATGGTTAACCGCGGTTACGGTTTCCACGGTTTTTGTATATACGGCTACGGTTACGGTTTTAAATGACAGAAAACCGCGGTTACGGTTCGGTTAACGGTTTTCCCAAATTAATCGGTTAACCGAACGGTTACACCCCTAGACATTTTCATGAATGAATATAGACATGTATCCAATACAAATGAATTTAGACACCTGCTGAAACTCTATCTGACTGAGCTCTAGCTAATGGGATGACATGAAGAAGCTATTGGCCCATATGCACCTCTTCCTCTAGATTTAATAAAATCCTTTCCTTGGGACTAGGACTGTCAAAATGTCACACGACTCATTAACACGACACCAACCCACACGATATTAACGGGTTTGGGTGACCCCTTAATGGGTTCCGGTCGTTAATGGGTCAGACCCGTTAACCCGTTAAATTAATGGGTCGTTAACGAATAAACCCGGTAACCATTACGACCCGATACAACCCGCCAAAAAGCCATGCTGTCAAGTGTGCATCACATTACCATGCAAAAAATCAAAGTGTGGGTGACATGACTTTTTTTCAGTGGAAGATACACTTAATCAGAGGAGATACAACAGTTACTTAGAAAATGGGCCCAGCCTCAAAACATAAAGTATGGCTCCATGATTTAGAAAAGAGATACTATAGTTACTTAGAAGATGTACTTATTTAAATTATAACAAGGTATGACCGTACGAGGGGTCTTCTGGTAAATTTACAGAGGATGAAGTGATTAAGTGAAACCCTAAAATCCCTCCATGTAAAAGTCCTCTTTCGTCATTGCAAAAGGGGCGCCTCTCTAGTCTCCATCTCTCTGTCGTCATTTGCAAAAGGGGATTCATTTCTCTGCTTTTCTCTTCATCCCCAAGACTCCATCTCAGGTAAGCTTAAAGCTCTTTCACCTCTCTCTCTCTCTCTCTCTCTCTCTCTCTCTCTCTCATGTGGTATTTTGGAAAACAAGTTGAATATTATATTAATCCATTATTCCACTCTGTTTGTGCTCTTTCTTTAATCTTTGCATATTATATTAATCCCCAGTTCCCAGTTCCAACTCCCAGACCCTACAAAACGCTCAACAGTCCATAGACACTCGTGAGCTTACAAGAAGACATGGACTCTTTTCTGCACTCTCCAATAAAGCATTAAAAAACTGCGTAAAAAGTAGCCTTTTCTACCCAAAGCATCCGATGTCTCATTTTGATCTTTTTTCTTGTTCAACTTTAATGTTTTAAGCATTTCCAAACTGACATCTGTATATTTAAGTTACATAATGGACTGATTTATGAGCCTAAACCCATATATTGGACAAGGGACGTGCTACAGTGTGTGTAGATGTGAGTATTTACTTGTGGAAAAAAAGAGTTGTGGAAGTTGAAACGAATTTAGGAAAATTTGATTTTCTTTTTAGAAATTATTTTATCAATAGTGAAATATGTGTAAGAAAAATGGGTGTTTAAAAAAGAAAACCCTTGCCTTTTCTATAATTTTATTGTAGCTAGTCTAGTATCTAAAATAACTTGGTAGCACCTTTATTATCTGGACAAGTACGTAATCTTCTATTGATCACTGCACATTTTGTTATGGGTAATTAGGGTAGGGAGTTTCGTTTAATTTGCTATATATTTTATGCAAAGTTGTTTGCTTTATTGCTTATGTGGCTGTTTTGTTACTAATTATGTAGATGGAAATTATTGATGAAGAAGAAGTTATTGAGGTACAAGAATAGCCTGATAAGTATGTGGACAAACAAAAATAGAAAGAGAGTAAAACCTCCGACTGAAAAGAAAAAAGGTAAGCGTCAAAAACAATCTCCTGCTTGGGCTATGTTTGATGATGCACCAATGGAAGAATGTCCTGATAACAAAGCATGTTGTAAATGTAAAAAGTTTGGTGTAATTTATCTTAGAGATACTAGTTATGGGACTGGTAACTTGTTGAGTGATGGAACGCGCTCCGAGGCGCCGTGGGGCGGCTACCGGGGTCGGCGGAACGTGGGAGTCCGTCGGGTCCAGCCCTTTCGCGCCCTGGCGGGCCTGAAGCGTGTTTCAACATTTCTTTTGTGTGGGTGTGCCAGATTTTCTATTTTACTTGGAATTGCAAGTGGTGATCCGGAGATCAACCTTCGCAAGTAAAAAGGAAATCAACTTCTTTCAAGTTTTCCATTGCACAAATATTTAAGAAAAGAGACATTTTCTTGATTTGCCGTGAAAGGCGGTGTTTTGGCATTTATAGCCAATTTTGTGGCGTTTATAGCCGATTTACAATTCTCATCAATAATGAAAGACAAGAGTTGTGATTTTTGTCTCTTTTAGAAAAATACAAACTACAATGAAAAGCAAGAAAAGGAGGATCTAACTTTTCAGGAGATTGTGGGGGACTCGTTTAGATTGACGGTCGCAAGCCATGTATGGGCTTCGCCATCATCCATGCAGATGAGAACAGAAGATGCTCTTGATTCGCTTGGCTTGGCTATAACCTCAGATTTTTAGAGGACAAAGACCAAGAGAAGGTCCTATGTCCAATAAAAAGCTAAGTAGACGGGCTGAAAAGCCACGTCTAAGCCATTGGAGGCAGCGGGAGAAGGCAAGGACCTTGGGGGGGGGGGGGTGCCCCCCAAGGGACTTTTGTCACCTTGTAGTGGTGGCCGGTGCAGAACTTCAGCAGAGTTTTTCTCTCTTTTTCTTTCTCTGGATTCTTTCCGCTCTCTTCCGATCCGATCTCTTTTTTTCTGATCTTTTTCTGATCTTTTTTTCTCTGATCCGATCTCTTTTTTTCTGATTTCTTTCTGATCTTTTTTTCTCTGATCCCGATTTCAATGGAATGCTCTCCTATTTATAGGCTTTTGGTAGCCATTTAGGAGAGTTTATGAGCTTTAATTGCTTTAATGGGAGGAGTTACAAGATTTATTTCTTGATTTTGTAACTCCTTTTTCCTTGAATCTGATTGGCCGATGGAGATTAAGGGCTTTTAATCACCTTAATTACCATAATGGGAGGAGTTTCATGGGTTAAATGCCATGAATCAATTGACTTGTAACTCCCAAATGCTTGCTTCTGATTGGGCCGTCCAAAGAAATGAATTAATGACTGCAATAAAGCTAGTCAATTAACCACATTAATTGGTTGCCGAGCAGTCGAAGAGTCGCGGGCCGTGCCGTGTCTTCTGGGATTCTTCTGGCAATGATCATCGATGGATCTTCATGCTGATCAACATCGGATGAACATGTAACTTCAGACAGTGATAGCTAAGAGCGGGCCGGTGACATCTGTCTTGTCGATTTCACGATCGGTCGGACAGAAAGTGCACTTTCTTGGTCAGCCGGTTGGCGATCTTGGAGCGATCAATGATGATTTTATGCTTTTGACGGCGGATCCGAGATGTCGTCGGATATGAGTCAATTTCAAGCACTAAAAATCACATTTTCAGGAAACCACAGGGGCCAAAACGCGTAAAACGCGAAAAGGGACGGAAAAACGGGTCACTGGCAAAAAATCCGGTGACCCAGACTTCCATGGTCGCCGGCGACCATGGGCCAGGGTCGCCGGCGACCCTGGGCCATGGTCGCGGGCTGCGACCCTGGGGGTTTTTCCCCTGTTTTTGGTCCGTTTTGTGGTCTTTTTCGTCGCCGTTTTCTTCTGTATTTTTCTTGACATTTCTTCTCATTTATTGGCTTGATTTCCCTGTAGAAAACCTGATGAGAATCTTGCATTTTTAAAGTGCAAAGTTTCCAATTTTCCGGGAAAGCCGAAGACTTTGTCGCATAGAGCTGCTGATTTTCCGCCAGAAGCTGAAACTTGGTCAAACGATGTCGGAATGACCTGAAATTTGAGGTGGAGCCTCCTGAGCAATAAATAAGACCAACCATAGGCTTTTGTTTGAGTTTTGAAGCCGTTTGGGGTCCCGTCGATGCTTCACTTGATTTTGCTGCGGGGAAAATGCCGAGCTTTGATATGTGGCCAAACGATGTCCGATTGACCTGAAATTTGACGGGGAGCCTATTGGAGTCATTTGAGACGTTCCATGGGCTCCCTTTTGGATGTCATGGTCTCGGGTTGCTCCGCCGCCGGTAGGCTTGATTTTCTCTCGGAGCATCGAAACCTGGTCAAACGTTGTCGGAATGACCTGAAATTTGACGTGCAGCCTTTTGGAAGCATGTTGAAGCTACTTATGCACTTGGTTTGATGAGCGAAGGCTTCGGTGGTTCTCGCCGCCGGGAGGCTTGATTTTGCTGCTCGAGCATTGATGGAGGGTCAAACGTTGTCGGTTTGACTTGAAATTTGGCATGGAGCCCTTTTGAGACATGCTGGAGTCATCTGTAGGCTCTGATCGAAGTTTTGACGTCTCCGATGATGTCGCCGCCTGAGAGCTCCTGTTTAGTTGTCGGAGAAGTGAAGTTAGGCCAAATGTTGTCGAAATGGCCCGAAACTTCATGTGTACTCTTCTCTTGGCTATCTTGAAGGATCTTGCAGTTTTTGTTTGATTCTGACAAGATTTGATTTTTTGGAGAAATTGCATTGCCTATTTATGGCAGGTTGCGACTTCATGCAGCTTTCTTGATGTTGAAGAGGCAAAGTGACATTTTTGGTGTCAACAATTGCCCCCTCGAGGTACAGCGACGAGTTGCTTGACTTTTGTAGTCGATGTGCCTCGAAGAGATTTTTGAAGGAGAGCTTGTGTCTTGACCAACAGTCTTTGAGCAATCTTTCCTTTGGTAGAGTAGCCTTTGAGCTTCCAGGGGAATTTTATGGTAATGAAAGGAATCCAGTACCATCTCGAGGCAAAGTTTTGAAGATGACATCAGGGATGTGGATTTGGGCTTTTGTTTTTTGACCTTATGACCTAACAAGCTGTATGTGGCAGGTTAGGGGGTCGGGTTTTGGTTTTGACCTTGTGACCCAACAAGCTGTATGTGGCAAGTTGGGGGATCATGATTTGGTTTTTGGTTTTGGTCTTGTGACCTAACAAGCTGTATGTGGCAAGTTAGGGGACCAGGATTTGGTTTTTGGTCACTCTTTGGGACTGTGTGGGTCCATTGGAGTGGTTTGGATTTTTGTGGAATGTCAATTTCAATATTTTGGCTCAATTTGGTATATGAGGCTGGATGGTTTGATTCTTTGGAAGCTCATGGGGCTTGGAAATTTTTTGTATGGTTCAATCAACTCAAAAGAGGCATGGAACCATTTTTGTATGCTCTTGGTAAAAGGGATTTTTTTTTGACTAAAAGCCCTTTTTTTTTTTTTAGTGCCTAGGTGGTCAAACCTGGCTCATATGGGCTAACCCATGGGACCTTAAGCTTTTTAGGATGGCTTAGATCTCATGTGGGGCCATTTTTGTAAAGAATATCTAAAGATATCTCATTTGGATAGAGAATATCTAAAAATATCTTTATGGAAGAGAATCTCTCATATTCCCTTAATTTGGGAGAGAATATCTCAAGGTATCTTTCTTTTTGGGAAAGAATCTTCAATATCCTTTTTTGTTGGAGAGAATCTCTCATTGATTGATTTTGGGAGAAAATCTCTCAAAGACATCTTTCTTTTTGGGAAAGAATCTTTTTAATTCTTTCTCTTTTGGTAAGGTTACTAATTAGTAACACTTACCTTTCTTCTTTGTTTCCTTCTTTGATTTGCTCTCTCCTATAAAAGCAAAGGAAGGTAGGATCTCTTGCTCTTATTGCTTTCTTTTGCAACAATCCCAAGAGAGCTCCAAGACCAAGAGTGCTTCTTCTTCAAGGATCTTCAAGCTTTTTCCTTCTTCTTCTCCATCAATGGCTTCAAGTAAGTTTTCTTTCTTTTTCTTTCAAGAAAACTCCATGTAGAGAATAGGATGGAAAAAAAGTTTCTCTTCTTTTTTTTTCTTTCTTTTCTTTCTCCCCCTTTTTTTTTTTGAGAAAGTTTCTTTTCTTTTTTTTTTTCTTTTCTTTCTCCTTTTTTTTTTTGAGAAAGTTTCTTTTTTTTTTTTTTTGTGCTCATCATGATAATGCGTTTTTTATGCAAATCTAGATGTTCATGCATGTACTTTTTGTAGATTGAGCATGATAGCATACCTGAAAATCTTTGCAAATTTGGGAATTTGGAGCTCGCAGCGATGTTGAGCCCTTCTTGATTTTGCGGAGATTTTGAGGTTTCGAAAGTTTGTAGTTTCGGAGCTCGCAGCGATGTTGAGCCCATCTTCAAAACTTTCTATTTCTTTCGGGGTATTTCCCTTTTCTTCGGAATTGCCCCGGAACCATGCCAAAATTTCGCCAGATTTGCTTTTAGCGAAATTCCGTCATTTTGATGATGATCTTTTTCTTTTCCAACCTTTGCAGGTGGTTCCTCCAGAACGAACAAGGGTAAAGAGCCTGCTACAAGCGTACCTCGTCGATCCGCCAGATCTTCTAATGTGGCCGTTCAGCAGGCCTGGGAGAAGGTCCAGTTTGTTGAGAAGAACTTGGAAGAGTGCGACTCTCTCAACAGAGATGAGAACTTCTTTCGCTTTCTCTGTTTTTTTTTTTTTTTGCCTGCGACTTGATTTGCTAACATTTCTCTTGTCAGCTGACTTGCCACAGGATTCCGATGACTTTGAACCATCAATGGACGCAAATGTTGATGATGCTTCCGATGAGTTCGTGGAGGAAGAGAGTGTTCCGCCAGTCGTCGAAGAAGGTACTTTGTAGTGATGACCCTGATGATTTTTTTTTTTTTAACAGGATCATATTCATACATTTTTGTGTTTCATTTGCAGGTTTTGAAGTGACAGAAGAGAGTCCATCGCTTTCTTCAGAACCAGAGCAAGGGATGCCAGAGGTCGATCCGGAGGTAGAGACCAGTTCTGACATGATTGAGGAGATGCCTCGTGTTGAGATTCCCTCTCCAGTGGCTCCAAGTGGAAAGAGTTCTTTTGTTACTCTTCCAATGGGACATGACATGAGCAGCCGATCAGCGGAGAAGGGTGAATCTTCATCCAGTTCGTCTCTTCAATTTGCGAAGAAGGTGCTGGCTCGGGTTTTGAGTTCTTGGGTCAAGACTCTCCTTTCTGGACACTTGGAGGCAGGATTTGGCATGATCCCACATGTACAGGAGATTCTGACCGACACCGAAGAGGTTGGTCTGGATGTCACAGGTGCCAGGGCGATCGTTGATAGGATCATTGCACTGGGTGACAAGTGGTTTGAGACCATAGATTTCCCTGACGACCAATTCTTCAAGGAGATGTTCTTGGACCCTGCTGATAAGGCTAAGTCTAACCTGAATGAGGCTACACAAAGCAGGAAGCAGGTAGTCCGAGAGAAGAACTTGGAAGAGCTAGCCATCATCGGATTGAGGCATGACCTTAACGTCCTTGATAGGGAAGTTGAAGAGGCCAGGAAGCATCTTGAGCATTTGAAGGCACAAGTTGATGCTAAGTGGACTACTATAATAGAGGCTCGTGACAGGGAGAGTACTCTAATTCGCAGGGTTGCAGATGCCGGTCAAGTTCTTGAGAGGAGGACTCTAGGGAACGAGCAATGGCAAACTGCTGGGGAAGAGCTTCCCAGTGTAAAAGAAGGGTTACGGCATTCGCCAGCATCTCATGGCAAGTTCCTGAAGAAGCGTGCCTTAGAAACTCTGACGGCTGATGCCAAAAGTTTGCTTGAGGAGCTGAAGCTTTGGCTGGAGACCATTTTTGGCTGAGCTCCTGATTTTTTGTAGCAGAAACTATTCTTCTTTTTTTTGGTACCACATGTATTTTTTTGGTACTTTTTTTTTGTAGTGCTTATTAACACTTTCTTTTTTTTTTGGTACCACATGTATTTTTTTGGTACTTTTCTTTTTTTTTTTTTTGTTTTCCCTACGCTCACTCAAATCTTTTTGTGATGAAAGCAATTGCTAAATGGGATTTGATCAAAAGCTTTGTCATTTTGTGAAAATCTTTTGTCAAATGGTTGTTTTGGTAGGGGAAACGAATTTGGCATGAAAGCCGGATTTTTGTGGCATTTACAGCCAGTTTGGTGGCATTGATAGCCAATTGGTGGCATTTATAGCCGGTTTGGTGGCATTGATAGCCAATTTGTGGCATTTATAGCCGGTTTTGACATGAGAGTCAGGTTTTTTTTTTGTGTGGCATTTGTAGCCGAGTTTTTTGAAAACCAAGTTTTGTTTTATTGGCATGAAAGCCGATTTTGGCGTTTATAGCCGGAAATTTTTGTTTTGGCATTTATAGCCGGATTTTGGCATTTATAGCCGAGTTTTGGTTTTCAAAATGCAGGTATCGAATAAATGTCGCCTCCCGCTGAATGGTCTTGCAAGTATCGATGGAATGTCGCTTCCTTGCTCATTCGGTTTTGCGAGTATTGATGGAATGTCACTTCCTCGCGGGTTAGGTTTTGCAAGTATCGATGGAATGTCGCTTCCTCGCGAATTGGGGTGCAAATATCGACTAAGCGTCGCTTCCCTGCTTTTCCCAAAACTTTTGGTTTTGCGGGTACTGACTTGATGTCATTTCTCCGCGATTTTTTAAATTTGAGGTTTTCTCGAACCATTTGTAATTTTGGGTTGTGGATAGCAACTGGTATGTTACATCTCCACGATTTTTGAAATTGGGTTGTGGATATCAACTGGTTTGTTGCTTCTCCACGGTTTTTGGATTTTGCAAGTATCGACGAAATGTCGCTTCCCTGCGATTTTGGGTGCAAGTATCGATGGAATGTCGCATCCTTGCTTTTTTTCAAAATTTTTGTTTTGCGGGTACTGACTTTGATATCGTTTCCCCACGATTTTTGAAAAACCATTCTTTTTTTTGTTTAAAGACACGAGGGTCGTAAATTTTGACCTAGAACCATTTGGCGGTAAAAGGTATGGTGGACTAGGGTGGAAATCCCTGAATCCGGATTTTTGTTTCAAACCATGAATTTTGGTTCAAGGATCGAAAGTTTTGGTCAAGTCAGGGAGAGGCTCCTAAACTAGGATTTTTTTATTTTTGAACAATGAAACGATGAAAGTAAGCATTGTTTTTGAGTCTCTAGAAATTTTGACATTTGATATGAAAATTCTAAAGAGAGTGGGTTTGACGAGCGAGTACCTGAGAACAGGTTTTGGCCATACAGGCATTGCTCTTACCCAGTTGGGTAAGTCTTCAAGGGTAGTACCGCTTCAAGAACTTGCCGTTGATAGGCAGCATACATCTGTCGCCTTCCATGTTTAGGAGGGCATATGCGCCGTTGGAGAAGACCTTGTCGATGACGTAGGGTCCCTCCCATTTTGGTTCAAACTTGCCTTTGGACTTGTGAGCGAAGACCATTGGTCTTTTTAACGCAAGAACCAAGTCACCCTTTTTGTAGGCGCATTGCCTGACCTTTTTGTCAAAAGATCCTGTCATGCGTGCTTGGTAAAGTTCAATGCTTTGTCGAGCTTCGAGCCGTCTCTCGTCGAGATTGTCCAGCTCATGGAGTCGCAATTTGACATTGCTTTCTTGAGTCATGTCATTTTGTAGAGATACCCTCAGAGAAGGAATTTGTACCTCTAGGGGCACGACAGCTTCGCATCCATAGACCAAGGAGAATGGTGTGCTATGGGTTGGTCCTCGAACGGTGGTTCGATAGGCCCACAAAGCTTCAGACAGTTTGTCGCTCCAGTCTCTTTTGTGACTAGAGACCATTTTCTTGAGGATTTTGCAGAGTGTCTTGTTGAAGGCTTCTGCTAATCTGTTTGCTACCGGATTATATGGAGTCGAAGGACAACTTTGGATTTTGTATTTGTCGCAGAACCTGTAGAATCGATGATCCCGGAATTGTGGTCCGTTATCATGGACGAATCTTTTGGGTATGCCGAAACGACAAATGATGTTGGTGCGTAGGAATTGAAGAACTGATGAGGTCTTCATTTCGTTGAACGCAAATGCTTCTGACCACTTGGAGAAATAATCTGTAGCGGCGAAGATGAAGCGATGACCTTTGCTTGAAGGGGGAGAGATAGGACCTATGATGACCATGCCCCATGCTTCAAAAGGCCACGAGATTGCTGTAGGGTGCAGCCATTCCGGAGGCATGTGAATGTAATCTCCGTGAACTTGGCATAGCTGGCAGCGTTTGGCAAATTGCATTGCATCAGCTACCATGGTAGGCCAGTAGTAATCCAACCTTTTGATTTGGTCGTAGAGCTTGGGACCAGCCTGATGAGCTCCACAAAGACCAGCGTGAACTTCTTTGAGTGTTTCTTCAGCTTCTTGTTGTAACAAGCAGCGTAGGAGTACTCCATTGAAGGATTTCCTGTAAAGGATCTTTGAAGAGATATCCAAATGAAAGTTTGGGGCTCGCCTTTGGATGCTTACCCGTTCTTTTGGATCTTCAGGTAGGATTCCGAACATAGTGTAATCAATGAACGGATCCCTCCAGTTGCCGATTGAAGTTTGAAGGATAGAGATCCGACTTCCAACCACTTGGTGGCATTCAGCTACTGCTTGGTGTGTGTTAAGAGGAGGGAGGATCTTTCTCTCACACACTGTAATTTGCATGCTTTCCCCTTCCTGGATCGCCATTGATGCGGCAAGTCCGGCCAGGGCATCTGCACGGATGTTTTCACCTCTACGAATGTGGGTGATGTTGCAGATGTCAAACTTTTGCAGAAGCGATTGTGCCTTGTTGTAATAAGGCAGCAGATCGGGCTTCCTGACTTCATATTTCTGATTCATCTGGTTGACGATCAGTTGAGAGTCTCCAAAGACTTCCAGCATAGTGATACCGGATTCGATGGCGAGTTCCAATCCTAGGATCAGAGCTTGGTATTCAGCTGCATTGTTTGTGCATGGTTCCAGTAGCGAGAAAGCGTGTGGAATCATGTATTTGTCAGGGCTAACAAAGAGGATGCCAACTCCTGAGATCAGCTTTCTTTTTTCATTTGTCATGGTTGCACCGTCAAAGTACATGTCCCAAGAGGCATTTGGCGAGAAAGTCTCCACGTTGTAGACAGGTTCGTCTGGGAGATCATCTCTGAGTGGAGAATCTTTAGGCAATGGATGCTCTGCGAGAAAGTCTGCTAGAGCTTGGCCTTTGATTGCTTTTTGTGGCACATACCTAATATCAAATTGTGATAGAAGGATGGACCATTTTGCCAGTCGGGCATTGAGAGAACCGGCCTTCGTGACAAGGACCTTCAAGAGGTTGATCCTCGAGACCAGGTAGACTGTGTTGGAAAGCAAGTAGTGACGTAGCTTTTGTACGGCAAACATCACTGCAAGGCATTCCTTTTCGACTGGGGAGTAGCGATGCTCTGCACCTACTAGCATGCGGCTGAGGTAGTATAGAGCAGCTTCTTTTCTTTCATCATTTTCTTGTGCAAGCAGAGCACCTACAGAATGATCAAGAGCTCTTGTGTACAAGATGAATGGTTTTCCAATGGCAGGGGCAGCTAACACTGGGGGTTTGGTCAGGTATGACTTGATATCCTGAAATGCGGCTTCACAGTCGGCATCCCAGACAAAGTCCAGACCCTTTTTCATCAATCGAGAGAATGGACGGCATTTCCCCGAAAGATTGGAGATGAACCGTCTGATGTAGGCCAATCTCCCTTGGAGCCCTTTTAGTTCTCTCAAGGTTCTTGGAGAGGGCATTTCTAGAATAGCCTTGACTTTTATGGGGTCAAGTTCTATTCCAACTTTCCGAACAAGGAATCCGAGAAACTTACCCGACGAGACGCCGAAGAAGCATTTTAGAGGATTCATCCGCAGTTTGTGTTTGTGGAGTCGGAGGAAGACTTCCCGAAGATCTTTGAGATGGTCTTCTTTTCTTCTGCTTTTGACGGCGAGGTCATCAACGTAACATTCGACCGTCTTGTGCTGCATATCTTGGAATATTTTCATCATAGCCCTCTGATATGTGGCACCAGCATTTTTCAGACCAAATGGCATGACAGTGTAGCAATACACGCCAAATGGAGTCCGAAATGAAGTGTGCTTTTCATCTTCAGGATGCATCTTTATCTGATTCTAGCCAGAGAAGCCATCCATGAATGTCATTCGCTCGAATCCGTAGGTATTGTCAATCATCACCTCCGGTATGGGGAGCGGGAATTCATTTTTAGGGCAAGCGCCATTCAAGTCTCTATAGTCAATACAGACTCTGATCTGCCCATTCTTCTTTGTCACGGGGACAATGTTGGCCAACCATTCTGGATGTTGTTCCTCACGGATGAAGCCGACGCTTTTGAGCTTTTGAACTTCTTGTTCAATTTTATCCATCACATCTGGACGGAATCTTCTTTGGCCTTGTTTGACAGGCTTGACTTCTTCTTGAAGATTGAGTTTGTGGACTGCTACTTTGGGGTCTAAACCAGGCATTTCAGCGTAGGACCATGCAAAGCAATCAACGAACTCACGAAGAAAAGCGATATACTCGGGTAACTCATCATCCTTTATATTCTTTCTTATGAATACAGGACGTGGGTTATCTGGTGTTCCCAAGTCTATCTTTTCAACAGGATCTTCTGTTAGAAGGTTCGAAGGTGGTTCCTCCACAATATTTTCGGCGGCTTCCAACTCAACGAAACCTTCTGGAGTTTCAACTGCATTACCAGACCAAGGCTCTGTTCCTTTCCATGGATTTTCTTGATTGGTGATCTCCTCAAGGCTTGCTATGAGATAGTCCCAATCGCCTGTTGAGACTGGGTCGAAGTAAGGTACTTCTTTTGGAGACGATGGCTCTTCTGGGTCAGAATAGCACAAGTCTGTATTATCGGACGATTCCTCTTTATCATCAGAGAAATCGTACAAATTGGATGAGCTTCCTGGATCTTTGTCAGGTAACTCTTTAAAGAGATATCCAGGGAGATCGATGTCTTTATGGACTTGAGATGTTGAGGCTTGGTCGGTAAAACGACTTTTAAGCTTTTGTGTCAACTGTCTCAGAGGAGTGTCGGGATCATACCCTAACCCATATGAAGACTTTTCTACATGACCGTAGAGTCTCCAATCTTCCAGCTGGCGTTTGGTCAAGGCGGGCCCCAATGGCGTGAGAATACCGCGTCTTTCTCCCAAACCGACTGGGTTTTGAGCGTGAAAGCCCATTTTCTTCATGATAGCTTGTGCCACAGGACTATATAGAGATAGTTGAGGCATACCTTCATTTTGGAAGGGTTCAAGCAAGGAATTTGATGAAGAAGCATCCGATCTATGGAAGAAGATCGGCTTTTGCTTTGGTGATGTTGTCGGAACAACAAAGGTAGCAAACGTAGGATCTTCTACATCAGCAGGTGTCTCCATCGGAGTGAGAGCAGGCTGAACATGCTGAGCGTCAGCTTGGCTTGACGATGCATCGTCTTCTGGCTCTGAGTCCGAGTCTGTGTCTTGCATGATAGACACGAGAGAAACAACAAATTTGCCCCCAGGCTTTTGCTTTGCCTTCTTCACTCTGGTTGTGATGACCAAAGGTTTTGAAGATTTGAGGGAGATGAGGAAGGGAGATTGACTACTCTCTTCTAATTTGCCGGAGGGTTTGTTTTCTTCCGGTGATTTTTGAGGAGCCTTGCCTTTATCTTTCTGGAGATTTTCAGCAGGGGGTGCTATTTCCTCTTCTTCTTTTTCTCCTTCATACATCTGGGAGTCTGCGAAGTGGACTTCTTTACCTTTGAAGGGTTTTTTATCCGCAAAGACTCGATGTACCATGCCGTCGTCGCCGGCGAACTTGATGCATTGATGTAGAGTTGAAGGGACAACACCGTTCTCGTGTATCCAAGGACGTCCGAGAAGGATGTTGTAGCATGAGGGGGTTTTTATTGCATACACAGTGACCTCAGAGATAAGATCACCGATTTGCAATTTGAACCTGATTTTACCGATAGGCCTTTGAGCGCTCCCATCGTATCCAAAGATAGATACAGATGTGTGGCTTAGCTTGCTGGGTGGGATGCCCAACTCTTCGAGAGCCGAAGTGGAGATGAGGTTGAGTGCAGAACCTGGGTCGACCTGAACTCTGTGTATAGGCATTTCCTTGATGTACCCTGTGAAGTACAGGGGTCGGTTGTGCCTTGCTTCGCCAAGTAGGAGGTCTTCCTTAGTGAAGGCGATGGTTGCACTGGCTGCCTTTTGAACCGAGAGGCATTGGATGCATGATCCCTCGCTTTTCTCTTTTTCTCCTTTTAAGGAGGTTTCTGAGTTTTTGACCCGGTAGTCCATTTCAATTTGGAGGACTTGTGGGGCATGTTTGTCGACATCCTCATTCAGTTTTTGTAATTCCGAGATGAGATTATCACGAGTGCGTGGAGACATTCGCAATAAGTCTAGGATGTGAAGACGTGCAGGTATGTGTTTGAAGTGCTCAACCAAGTCATACTTGAAAGCCTCCTTGGGGCCTGCATGTTCATTGTTTTTGCCACTGGGGGCGCTTACAACATCTTTTCCCAAAGGATTTACATAAGTAAAGGAAGATTGGTTGTAATTCTTGTGGTAGTCCCGGCCAGAGCGGGTGCCTCTACCAACTTCGAGAGCTTCTTGAGAAGGATCTTCGCTTGGAAGATTGTCTTCAGGATCAAGAGGCTGTCGTTTTTCATCTACTGGGGATGCATCTGCAGCAGAGTTGCCATCCTCAGTGATTGTGTTGCATGGAGCATTTTCCGGGAGCGAGTCCTGAACAGCATCCAGCAGCTTTTCTTCTTCGTTGACCCATCCATCATCCCAAGTTGGGTTTTCTTCATGATGATGAGTCGGGAAGAATGTGTATCCTGAAGTCACAGTCTCATGAGAAGAAACCTGAGAGGGTGTCATCTCTGTGAAAGTCACGTGAGACGAGGTAGCTCCAGAGGATACATTGCTAGGTGTCGTCGGAGTATAGGTAATCTCATCAGACGACGCTTCAGAAGAGCTATAGTCCTGATATATTACATTACAGGAAGCTCTGATAGGAGATGTTGCCTGCTCGGAGTCAGACTCATCCTCGGATGTAAGAGGATCGTCAATCCAGCAATGTTCTCCATTTTCAGGAGTTAAGGGTGGATGTACTGAAAGTTCCGGATCCGAACCCTAGAGGGGGGGTGAATAGGGTGAGCTACAACTTAATGACCAATTATGCCAATTTTAAACTTCTTTAAAACAATTAGTCACTTGTGATGATTAACAAATAAAATGCGGAAGCTAAACAACAACAATCACCACAAAAGCAATCACCACAACACAAGATTTATAGTGGTTCGGCCAACGTGCCTACATCCACTACCGGCTTGTGAATCTACACCCCACCGGATTTCCACTATTTATGCTTTTCAAATGGCTAAGCAATAACCACTACAATATGCTTTCCAAGGATAAGCAATAACCTTATAATGTTGTTTTTCAAGGCTTAACAACAACCTATACAAGATGCTTTTCTAGGCTAAGCAATAACCTTCACACAATGCTTTTCTTAGGCTAAGCAATAACCTTTATAATAAAAGATTTTCTCTCAAGAAGGTGTCTTCACAAAACACTCTAAGAGATACAATTTAAGCTTAATATAATTGCCTCTAAATTAGGCGGATAAGAAAGTGTAAAGCAAACTCACACAAACACTATGAATGCAAAAATGTATGCTTATGAAGTGAGTGTGTGGAAACTTCAATCAAGTTTTAAAATAAAGCTTAATCAATTTATGCTTGAAGCAATTAAAAGTTTAATACACATAAAAAGATTTGATTGAAGTAATATGCAAATCACATGTACCAAATACAAACTTGTAGAAGATATGAAATCAAAAGCTCACAAGTTGTATGAAATTAATTATGTCTAAACATGTGATGCATATTCAATGTTGTTTTCAAAAACAAACTAATTTAACTAAAGTTCAAATGAATGAAAACAACAAGGATGATTCAAACAAGTTAATGAAACATGTTTATAAAACAAATCAAAGGTTTTGACAAAACATGTTTTACAAAGTATTAAAACAAACTTGTTTAGAAATCAAGGTGAAGAATCCAATGACTTAAATCAAAGATTAAAGGAGTAGAGGATTCAACACATCATAGTTTATATGCTAAAATCATTTACCAAAGATTAAACAAAGCATAAAACAATGATTATAAAAAGGCAAAGCTTACTTGGTGGTTTAACTTCATTAATCCAAGCTTTAGCTTTCCTAAATGACCCTTAGCCTTCCTTAGCTTGATCCCCTTTCTTTTCCCTTAAAATACCTCAAGAAGGGCTTCAAAGATCATCACTTGGGGCTAAGGAATGAGCTTCTTTTTATAGAAAAAGTTGCTCAACGGCTACCTGTCGGTCAGCCGACATCCAGGGGTCGGTTAACCGACACCCCAACGGTCACAAGCCAACGGTCATATTTTCAAATTTTTCTGACCAAATTGTCATTGTCGGTTGACCGCCATTATCGGTCGACCGACATCGGACCGACAACCGAACCGACAGCACAAAGATGAATAAAATGATGCTCTCTGGATTTTGAACCGACAAGCTCTCGGTCTGGATTTTTATAAACTGTCGGTTGACCGACATGAACCGACGCGATGACCGACAGAGATGATCTGAAATTTGTAGCTCTCTGGAATTCGGACCGACAACCATCGGTTGACCTCGGCTCGCTTTCTCGGTTAGCCGACATGAACCGACAAGCTGACCGACAACAGGTCAGTTGTATTTCTGAGTTCCTTCAGTTTTGAAAAATCTAACTTTGAAATCATTTTTGAAAACTCAGAATATAAAGGTGTTTGAGACAAGGTTTTATCAAGAAAAAAGCTTTTCAAAATAAGATTAAAATCAACCAAAAGGTTTGAAACATAGTTTTAGCAAGTTGATTTAAATCCTGTGATTTTCAAGATAAACCAATGAGAAATGAAATGAGATGATCATGATGCAAATGTTGGACATCAAATTGCAAACACAACTTAGGGTCTAACAATCTCCCCCTTTGCAATTTGATGGCAACACACTAACACAAATGAGAAACATAAGCCATGTCATACATTTCTATATCTCTTGGTCTCCATTTATCTCAACTCCACTTGAGTTGAAGATTTTTGGTTTCTTCATGATCTTCATGATCTTTCTTCCTTTCTTTTTCTTTGCTCCCCCATTCTTCATGATCTTCCTTCCTTTCTTTGGCCAAGCATCTTCTACTTCTTTCATCTCTCCCCCTTTGACCATGCACTCTTGGGTTTTGGCAAGATATGCATTCACTTCCTCTTTGGAGGATAATACAATGTCTCTCCCCCTTTGACATTGAATTGCACATCTCTTCCCTTAGCTATATTCTCCCTCTTTGACATCTAGAATATTCTCCCCCTTTGACATTAAATTGCAAGGGTACCTACACACATGAAATAAGGAAAATACCTTAGTAGCACCTGTTAACAAAAGAATTCGAAAATGAAATACATAACAGGTTTTCATGTATGGGTGTTGTCTATAAGGGTATAGAGCCAATATAAGAGTGAATTTGATCATAACTAATACTTCCTATGAAGATTTACTCCCCCTCAATCCATTATCTCCTTTTGTCAAACTTTGACAAAGATTTAACAATTTGGTTCAAGAAGAAGATGGTTTAACCAATTGAGGGTTAACTTCAAGAGAAGGATTAGATACAAAAAGAAATAAAGCTCAATATGATCAAATTACCATTATAAAAATACCAATTGACGGAAAAGCTATAGGATAATTAAAGAGTAAGGTCAAAAGGATAATCTATCATGGATACCAATTGAAATATATATAAAGCAATTATACCAATTGAGATTCAAAGATAAGACTATTAACTCAATCACTCTAAAATGGAGTTAAGGAATATACCTATTAGGGTTCATCCAAATTAGAGTTATCCATGATGTTATGGGGAATACTAAACATAGCATTAATCAATATAACTATGAAAATCATATGCTATGAAAGTTTTGAGATCATTTCATACATTCATTAAATATAACTATCATACACAAGATGAATGAAATGAAGTTCAATCATGAAGCCAACCTCACAATTAACCAACCAAAATTATGAAAACATAAACATGGTGGTTATGTGATTTACCTATAAGTGCAAGAGAGGAGGCAAACATGAACATTATGATGCTAATGGAATGTGACATGGAACAGAAACATATTACTATCAAGTTCAATCCAATGTACACAAGGTCTATCACAAACTCAAGATATGATACCAATTGGATATTGATACTAATTGAAAATGATACCAATTGATTACCAATTATGAAACATGATTAAGAGCAAGCATGTGACAAACACAAAATTCCAACAAGCATCATAAAATGATATTCATCACTTAGAATAATATAACTAATGAGCATATTGATGAACATGAGAAATTGCATTTAGAAATATATATAACTTGGTAGAGGATGCAATTTACAAATGTGTCAAATCATATGAATTCAACAACTAAGAAATCCATCAAACAAAAGATATAACTATGAAATACAAGGAATGGATTTCAAAGAGGTTCATATGATTAAACACTACTATGAAGTTGAAACATGTATAAGAATGATATCACAAGGAAAATACACATGAATCAACATCATAACCATCCATTTAAAAAAAAAATTACTAGAAAGCATAGAGGATGGATTTGAAAGTTCTAGTATGATATCTATTAATGTAACTAAAGAGCACAAGCATACATAGAACTATATGACATTTGCATAAAAAGAATGAAACCAAATGAGCAATGATGCAAATAGCATATAACAACTATTTCCTTCTAAAAGATACAATCATAAACACAAGGAAATAAACTCAAAGGAAAATGCAACTAAAAATATAACTAACAAAGCTTAGAACATTTTCCAAAGGACTTTAATTCACTTCAACAATCAAAATCCAACAATGAAACATAAAATCATGATCAAGTGATTAAGAAAACTATGAAGTGAATTAATATCAAATTTCAATTTGTAATTAAGGATAACTACAAAAACTCATACAAATTGACTTAAAAGCTTTTCAAACTTGATATCAATTGGAAAAATGCATTTTTCAAAAACACATTCAATTTTGAAGAATATAACTATAAAGATCTAACCAATTGAAACTCAAGTAAATCAAGGAATTGAATTTTCATATCAAAATACTAACTTAGTAAGCATAGAATGAAAATCAATCTTCAATCCTCATTTTTCATCAAGAATGTAGTAATGAGGCTTAAATTATTTTTCAACTTGCATTGTAAAAGATATAACTTATTTGAAACACATACAAGTTGATTTTTCAAAACAATAACTTTCCATAAGAAAGAATCCATGGAAAATCTAAATCATTTGTTTTTCAAAATAATTTAACTAAGACAATCAAACAAATGAATTTGAAAATATCAATCGATTATAAAAAAAAATCTAGCTATAAAAGCTTTTGAAATCATAATCAATTGATCATATATAGAAATGCATTGCAAAAGATATAACTAAATGAGAGCAAAAAGCAAATCTATAATGATGAAATTATAATCAAATGATTTTGAAAACCATGATATTTAACTAGAAAGGTACATGATGACAAAATCAATTGATTACAAATAAACATTGCATTTTAACAAATGTAACTAAGAAAGTATAAAATGCAAATGTGTCATGACCAACAATATGATTTAACTAAAAAGGTTCGGTTGGTCAAGAGTTCCAAGGCCTTAAGGTTTGTCTAAGTATCTATCTTTAGGAATCCACCTAAGGTCTTGAGAGGGTTGATCTTTGAGGTCTATCTTAAAAGTCTCACCAACTTTAGGAGATTTGACTTGATAAATTTTCAATTTAGACTTATCACCATGATAATGAGATTTGACTAATTTTAGCTTTGATTGGTGATTAGTCTTTTGAGGTTGGTGACTTTTCTTAGTAGGGGATTGATTTCTTTTCTTCTTATTTCCTCCCTTTAATTGACTTTTGAATTTTAGATTTAACTTTGCAACTTTCTTCAAAAGTTCTTTCATTTGTTGGGTTAGGGGAGGTAGGTTGAGAAGCTTTTTCTTGATAGATTCTTTTATATTAGTTTTAACTTGTTTAAGCTTTTTAGAATCTATCTTAGGAGACTCCTTTTTAATAGGTTTAACTTGTTTAATCTTCTTGGAGTCTTCCTTGATTTTTAGTGTCTTATCCATCATAGAGTTTGATTTTACTTTCTTTGGTTCATAGATGGTTTTAGACACATGACTTCTTCTTAACTTGCACTCAAACCTAAAGTGTCCTTCAATGCCACAATAATTACATTTAGTCATGGGCAAGGAGGAATGAGTGCTAGAGAATGAGGACTCACCTTTCACAAATGTGTTGGTGACTATGGGGTCATGAGAAATATTCCTATCAAATCCAAGACCCGTCCTATTTCTTTGAGATTTACCCAATTTAAATAACTTTTCAAATTTTTCTTCACTATGGGTAAATTTGCACTCATACTTTTGTTTGTACCTTTCAAGTTGAGTGACTTGTTCTTTAAGGGTTGAATTTTCATTTTTAACTTTTGTTTGTTCATTTTCAATTCCCTTAAAGTTGTTTAGTTCTTCATGGGCAAGTTTTAATTCAAATTTAAGTTCATTAATAACATTGGATCCAAGTTCTTGAGTTTTTATCTTATTAGATAAATTTTCCTTAGTGATAGTTAACTTAGATTCAAGATTGTTAATGTCTTTATCTTGCCTTTGTAATTGATCTCTTAGTTTAGAATTTTCCTTATTAAGATTATCATAATTTATCTTAATTTCATTTAATTCATCTTGAGCATTAGACAAATTATGCAAAGAGATCATAAACTTAGAGTCTACACAATTTATTAATTCTTCTTTCTCTCTAAGTTCATTTTTTGAAGAAACTAATTCTTTGGTTAGACTTTTAGATTTTTCTTCTAATCTTTTATTCTTCTTAACAAGCTCTAGGGAAAATGTACATAAATCATTATAGGCTTGTTGAATGTCATCTTGATTTTCATCATTTTCTTCTTCATTTGATTCAAATTTAGATTCATTAAATTCATGGTTTGAATCTCCAAATGTTGGAAGAAGGAATGGTCTAGAAGAATCTACACAAGAATCTACAAAGTCTAATATAGTGGAATCCATTCTAATGATTTTCATGTAAACACAACACTAGGATTCTAATCTCTAGGATTTAGCTAATAAGGATCAACTCCGGGTGTTTAAGCCCTAAATGGAGTAACCCGCTCTGATGCCAATTGAAAGTTCCGGATCCGAACCCTAGAGGGGGGGTGAATAGGGTGAGCTACAACCTAATGACCAATTATGCCAATTTTAAACTTCTTTAAAACAATTAGTCACTTGTGATGATTAACAAATAAAATGCGGAAGCTAAACAACAACAATCACCACAAAAGCAATCACCACAACACAAGATTTATAGTGGTTCGGCCAACGTGCCTACATCCACTACCGGCTTGTGAATCTACACCCCACCGGATTTCCACTATTTATGCTTTTCAAATGGCTAAGCAATAACCACTACAATATGCTTTCCAAGGATAAGCAATAACCTTATAATGTTGTTTTTCAAGGCTTAACAACAACCTATACAAGATGCTTTTCTAGGCTAAGCAATAACCTTCACACAATGCTTTTCTTAGGCTAAGCAATAACCTTTACAATAAAAGATTTTCTCTCAAGAAGGTGTCTTCACAAAACACTCTAAGAGATACAATTTAAGCTCAATATAATTGCCTCTAAATTAGGCGGATAAGAAAGTGTAAAGCAAACTCACACAAACACTATGAATGCAAAAATGTATGCTTATGAAGTGAGTGTGTGGAAACTTCAATCAAGTTTTAAAATAAAGCTTAATCAATTTATGCTTGAAGCAATTAAAAGTTTAATACACATAAAAAGATTTGATTGAAGTAATATGCAAATCACATGTACCAAATACAAACTTGTAGAAGATATGAAATCAAAAGCTCACAAGTTGTATGAAATTAATTATGTCTAAACATGTGATGCATATTCAATGTTGTTTTCAAAAACAAACTAATTTAACTAAAGTTCAAATGAATGAAAACAACAAGGATGATTCAAACAAGTTAATGAAACATGTTTATAAAACAAATCAAAGGTTTTGACAAAACATGTTTTACAAAGTATTAAAACAAACTTGTTTAGAAATCAAGGTGAAGAATCCAATGACTTAAATCAAAGATTAAAGGAGTAGAGGATTCAACACATCATAGTTTATATGCTAAAATCATTTACCAAAGATTAAACAAAGCATAAAACAATGATTATAAAAAGGCAAAGCTTACTTGGTGGTTTAACTTCATTAATCCAAGCTTTAGCTTTCCTAAATGACCCTTAGCCTTCCTTAGCTTGATCCCCTTTCTTTTCCCTTAAAATACCTCAAGAAGGGCTTCAAAGATCATCACTTGGGGCTAAGGAATGAGCTTCTTTTTATAGAAAAAGTTGCTCAACGGCTACCTGTCGGTCAGCCGACATCCAGGGGTCGGTTAACCGACACCCCAACGGTCACAAGCCAACGGTCATATTTTCAAATTTTTCTGACCAAATTGTCATTGTCGGTTGACCGCCATTATCGGTCGACCGACATCGGACCGACAACCGAACCGACAGCACAAAGATGAATAAAATGATGCTCTCTGGATTTTGAACCGACAAGCTCTCGGTCTGGATTTTTATAAACTGTCGGTTGACCGACATGAACCGACGCGATGACCGACAGAGATGATCTGAAATTTGTAGCTCTCTGGAATTCGGACCGACAACCATCGGTTGACCTCGGCTCGCTTTCTCGGTTAGCCGACATGAACCGACAAGCTGACCGACAACAGGTCAGTTGTATTTCTGAGTTCCTTCAGTTTTGAAAAATCTAACTTTGAAATCATTTTTGAAAACTCAGAATATAAAGGTGTTTGAGACAAGGTTTTATCAAGAAAAAA
Organism: Umbellularia californica; assembly: GCA_028538565.1. Taxonomy (NCBI): domain Eukaryota; kingdom Viridiplantae; phylum Streptophyta; class Magnoliopsida; order Laurales; family Lauraceae; genus Umbellularia; species Umbellularia californica. The sequence goes on along the minus strand of JAPQWN010000005.1, from coordinate 20,043,522 downwards.
GCTTTTCAAAATAAGATTAAAATCAACCAAAAGGTTTGAAACATAGTTTTAGCAAGTTGATTTAAATCCTGTGATTTTCAAGATAAACCAATGAGAAATGAAATGAGATGATCATGATGCAAATGTTGGACATCAAATTGCAAACACAACTTAGGGTCTAACAATCTCCCCCTTTGCAATTTGATGGCAACACACTAACACAAATGAGAAACATAAGCCATATCATACATTTCTATATCTCTTGGTCTCCATTTATCTCAACTCCACTTGAGTTGAAGATTTTTGGTTTCTTCATGATCTTCATGATCTTTCTTCCTTTCTTTTTCTTTGCTCCCCCATTCTTCATGATCTTCCTTCCTTTCTTTGGCCAAGCATCTTCTACTTCTTTCATCTCTCCCCCTTTGACCATGCACTCTTGGGTTTTGGCAAGATATGCATTCACTTCCTCTTTGGAGGATAATACAATGTCTCTCCCCCTTTGACATTGAATTGCACATCTCTTCCCTTAGCTATATTCTCCCTCTTTGACATCTAGAATATTCTCCCCCTTTGACATTAAATTGCAAGGGTACCTACACACATGAAATAAGGAAAATACCTTAGTAGCACCTGTTAACAAAAGAATTCGAAAATGAAATACATAACAGGTTTTCATGTATGGGTGTTGTCTATAAGGGTATAGAGCCAATATAAGAGTGAATTTGATCATAACTAATACTTCCTATGAAGATTTACTCCCCCTCAATCCATTATCTCCTTTTGTCAAACTTTGACAAAGATTTAACAATTTGGTTCAAGAAGAAGATGGTTTAACCAATTGAGGGTTAACTTCAAGAGAAGGATTAGATACAAAAAGAAATAAAGCTCAATATGATCAAATTACCATTATAAAAATACCAATTGACGGAAAAGCTATAGGATAATTAAAGAGTAAGGTCAAAAGGATAATCTATCATGGATACCAATTGAAATATATATAAAGCAATTATACCAATTGAGATTCAAAGATAAGACTATTAACTCAATCACTCTAAAATGGAGTTAAGGAATATACCTATTAGGGTTCATCCAAATTAGAGTTATCCATGATGTTATGGGGAATACTAAACATAGCATTAATCAATATAACTATGAAAATCATATGCTATGAAAGTTTTGAGATCATTTCATACATTCATTAAATATAACTATCATACACAAGATGAATGAAATGAAGTTCAATCATGAAGCCAACCTCACAATTAACCAACCAAAATTATGAAAACATAAACATGGTGGTTATGTGATTTACCTATAAGTGCAAGAGAGGAGGCAAACATGAACATTATGATGCTAATGGAATGTGACATGGAACAGAAACATATTACTATCAAGTTCAATCCAATGTACACAAGGTCTATCACAAACTCAAGATATGATACCAATTGGATATTGATACTAATTGAAAATGATACCAATTGATTACCAATTATGAAACATGATTAAGAGCAAGCATGTGACAAACACAAAATTCCAACAAGCATCATAAAATGATATTCATCACTTAGAATAATATAACTAATGAGCATATTGATGAACATGAGAAATTGCATTTAGAAATATATATAACTTGGTAGAGGATGCAATTTACAAATGTGTCAAATCATATGAATTCAACAACTAAGAAATCCATCAAACAAAAGATATAACTATGAAATACAAGGAATGGATTTCAAAGAGGTTCATATGATTAAACACTACTATGAAGTTGAAACATATATAAGAATGATATCACAAGGAAAATACACATGAATCAACATCATAACCATCCATTTAAAAAAAAAATTACTAGAAAGCATAGAGGATGGATTTGAAAGTTCTAGTATGATATCTATTAATGTAACTAAAGAGCACAAGCATACATAGAACTATATGACATTTGCATAAAAAGAATGAAACCAAATGAGCAATGATGCAAATAGCATATAACAACTATTTCCTTCTAAAAGATACAATCATAAACACAAGGAAATAAACTCAAAGGAAAATGCAACTAAAAATATAACTAACAAAGCTTAGAACATTTTCCAAAGGACTTTAATTCACTTCAACAATCAAAATCCAACAATGAAACATAAAATCATGATCAAGTGATTAAGAAAACTATGAAGTGAATTAATATCAAATTTCAATTTGTAATTAAGGATAACTACAAAAACTCATACAAATTGACTTAAAAGCTTTTCAAACTTGATATCAATTGGAAAAATGCATTTTTCAAAAACACATTCAATTTTGAAGAATATAACTATAAAGATCTAACCAATTGAAACTCAAGTAAATCAAGGAATTGAATTTTCATATCAAAATACTAACTTAGTAAGCATAGAATGAAAATCAATCTTCAATCCTCATTTTTCATCAAGAATGTAGTAATGAGGCTTAAATTATTTTTCAACTTGCATTGTAAAAGATATAACTTATTTGAAACACATACAAGTTGATTTTTCAAAACAATAACTTTCCATAAGAAAGAATCCATGGAAAATCTAAATCATTTGTTTTTCAAAATAATTTAACTAAGACAATCAAACAAATGAATTTGAAAATATCAATCGATTATAAAAAAAAATCTAGCTATAAAAGCTTTTGAAATCATAATCAATTGATCATATATAGAAATGCATTGCAAAAGATATAACTAAATGAGAGCAAAAAGCAAATCTATAATGATGAAATTATAATCAAATGATTTTGAAAACCATGATATTTAACTAGAAAGGTACATGATGACAAAATCAATTGATTACAAATAAACATTGCATTTTAACAAATGTAACTAAGAAAGTATAAAATGCAAATGTGTCATGACCAACAATATGATTTAACTAAAAAGGTTCGGTTGGTCAAGAGTTCCAAGGCCTTAAGGTTTGTCTAAGTATCTATCTTTAGGAATCCACCTAAGGTCTTGAGAGGGTTGATCTTTGAGGTCTATCTTAAAAGTCTCACCAACTTTAGGAGATTTGACTTGATAAATTTTCAATTTAGACTTATCACCATGATAATGAGATTTGACTAATTTTAGCTTTGATTGGTGATTAGTCTTTTGAGGTTGGTGACTTTTCTTAGTAGGGGATTGATTTCTTTTCTTCTTATTTCCTCCCTTTAATTGACTTTTGAATTTTAGATTTAACTTTGCAACTTTCTTCAAAAGTTCTTTCATTTGTTGGGTTAGGGGAGGTAGGTTGAGAAGCTTTTTCTTGATAGATTCTTTTATATTAGTTTTAACTTGTTTAAGCTTTTTAGAATCTATCTTAGGAGACTCCTTTTTAATAGGTTTAACTTGTTTAATCTTCTTGGAGTCTTCCTTGATTTTTAGTGTCTTATCCATCATAGAGTTTGATTTTACTTTCTTTGGTTCATAGATGGTTTTAGACACATGACTTCTTCTTAACTTGCACTCAAACCTAAAGTGTCCTTCAATGCCACAATAATTACATTTAGTCATGGGCAAGGAGGAATGAGTGCTAGAGAATGAGGACTCACCTTTCACAAATGTGTTGGTGACTATGGGGTCATGAGAAATATTCCTATCAAATCCAAGACCCGTCCTATTTCTTTGAGATTTACCCAATTTAAATAACTTTTCAAATTTTTCTTCACTATGGGTAAATTTGCACTCATACTTTTGTTTGTACCTTTCAAGTTGAGTGACTTGTTCTTTAAGGGTTGAATTTTCATTTTTAACTTTTGTTTGTTCATTTTCAATTCCCTTAAAGTTGTTTAGTTCTTCATGGGCAAGTTTTAATTCAAATTTAAGTTCATTAATAACATTGGATCCAAGTTCTTGAGTTTTTATCTTATTAGATAAATTTTCCTTAGTGATAGTTAACTTAGATTCAAGATTGTTAATGTCTTTATCTTGCCTTTGTAATTGATCTCTTAGTTTAGAATTTTCCTTATTAAGATTATCATAATTTATCTTAATTTCATTTAATTCATCTTGAGCATTAGACAAATTATGCAAAGAGATCATAAACTTAGAGTCTACACAATTTATTAATTCTTCTTTCTCTCTAAGTTCATTTTTTGAAGAAACTAATTCTTTGGTTAGACTTTTAGATTTTTCTTCTAATCTTTTATTCTTCTTAACAAGCTCTAGGGAAAATGTACATAAATCATTATAGGCTTGTTGAATGTCATCTTGATTTTCATCATTTTCTTCTTCATTTGATTCAAATTTAGATTCATTAAATTCATGGTTTGAATCTCCAAATGTTGGAAGAAGGAATGGTCTAGAAGAATCTACACAAGAATCTACAAAGTCTAATATAGTGGAATCCATTCTAATGATTTTCATGTAAACACAACACTAGGATTCTAATCTCTAGGATTTAGCTAATAAGGATCAACTCCGGGTGTTTAAGCCCTAAATGGAGTAACCCGCTCTGATGCCAATTGAAAGTTCCGGATCCGAACCCTAGAGGGGGGGTGAATAGGGTGAGCTACAACTTAATGACCAATTATGCCAATTTTAAACTTCTTTAAAACAATTAGTCACTTGTGATGATTAACAAATAAAATGCGGAAGCTAAACAACAACAATCACCACAAAAGCAATCACCACAACACAAGATTTATAGTGGTTCGGCCAACGTGCCTACATCCACTACCGGCTTGTGAATCTACACCCCACCGGATTTCCACTATTTATGCTTTTCAAATGGCTAAGCAATAACCACTACAATATGCTTTCCAAGGATAAGCAATAACCTTATAATGTTGTTTTTCAAGGCTTAACAACAACCTATACAAGATGCTTTTCTAGGCTAAGCAATAACCTTCACACAATGCTTTTCTTAGGCTAAGCAATAACCTTTACAATAAAAGATTTTCTCTCAAGAAGGTGTCTTCACAAAACACTCTAAGAGATACAATTTAAGCTCAATATAATTGCCTCTAAATTAGGCGGATAAGAAAGTGTAAAGCAAACTCACACAAACACTATGAATGCAAAAATGTATGCTTATGAAGTGAGTGTGTGGAAACTTCAATCAAGTTTTAAAATAAAGCTTAATCAATTTATGCTTGAAGCAATTAAAAGTTTAATACACATAAAAAGATTTGATTGAAGTAATATGCAAATCACATGTACCAAATACAAACTTGTAGAAGATATGAAATCAAAAGCTCACAAGTTGTATGAAATTAATTATGTCTAAACATGTGATGCATATTCAATGTTGTTTTCAAAAACAAACTAATTTAACTAAAGTTCAAATGAATGAAAACAACAAGGATGATTCAAACAAGTTAATGAAACATGTTTATAAAACAAATCAAAGGTTTTGACAAAACATGTTTTACAAAGTATTAAAACAAACTTGTTTAGAAATCAAGGTGAAGAATCCAATGACTTAAATCAAAGATTAAAGGAGTAGAGGATTCAACACATCATAGTTTATATGCTAAAATCATTTACCAAAGATTAAACAAAGCATAAAACAATGATTATAAAAAGGCAAAGCTTACTTGGTGGTTTAACTTCATTAATCCAAGCTTTAGCTTTCCTAAATGACCCTTAGCCTTCCTTAGCTTGATCCCCTTTCTTTTCCCTTAAAATACCTCAAGAAGGGCTTCAAAGATCATCACTTGGGGCTAAGGAATGAGCTTCTTTTTATAGAAAAAGTTGCTCAACGGCTACCTGTCGGTCAGCCGACATCCAGGGGTCGGTTAACCGACACCCCAACGGTCACAAGCCAACGGTCATATTTTCAAATTTTTCTGACCAAATTGTCATTGTCGGTTGACCGCCATTATCGGTCGACCGACATCGGACCGACAACCGAACCGACAGCACAAAGATGAATAAAATGATGCTCTCTGGATTTTGAACCGACAAGCTCTCGGTCTGGATTTTTATAAACTGTCGGTTGACCGACATGAACCGACGCGATGACCGACAGAGATGATCTGAAATTTGTAGCTCTCTGGAATTCGGACCGACAACCATCGGTTGACCTCGGCTCGCTTTCTCGGTTAGCCGACATGAACCGACAAGCTGACCGACAACAGGTCAGTTGTATTTCTGAGTTCCTTCAGTTTTGAAAAATCTAACTTTGAAATCATTTTTGAAAACTCAGAATATAAAGGTGTTTGAGACAAGGTTTTATCAAGAAAAAAGCTTTTCAAAATAAGATTAAAATCAACCAAAAGGTTTGAAACATAGTTTTAGCAAGTTGATTTAAATCCTGTGATTTTCAAGATAAACCAATGAGAAATGAAATGAGATGATCATGATGCAAATGTTGGACATCAAATTGCAAACACAACTTAGGGTCTAACATGTACCTGATTATCTTCAGGGACTTCAGGCTCTGGGTTGCGAGGAGGCTCATTAACACGATCTTGCTCTTGTTCTAGAGCGAGACGCTGCAAGATCCTTGCATATTCTTCAAGATCAGGCATGGGAGCCAGATCCTCTTCTTCGTCTTCTCCGTGTGGCTCAACATAGTTGATTTCCACTGGAGCAATGACAGGTGCTGGGTTAACAGCATCTTCTTGTGCAGCCTCTTGGTCTTCTTCATCATCAGACCAGGATCCTTGTGGTTGCAAGGGGTTACACCAGATTACTGGCATAAGGTGAGTTTCAGGAACCCATTCTTCGTCGGAGAGATACTCTCCTGTTTCAAGAGATTCCTCCCACTCGCCGGTGTAGTTGGGCTCGAATCCATCGTCGGTGTCGCTGGACTCGTATCCATCAATGGAGAATCCAACTACCGAGTTGCAAGAGTATAATGCCCCCTGCATGGCTTCTTTTTTGAATTGAGGTGGCATGAAATCACTGAGAGTGAAGTTTCTTACCGCCTTTGAAGTCTCTGGAAGGGACGTTTTTGTTGCCCCGAGTGAAGTGGTAGAGGAGGCCTCTGCCTTTTCATGGACTTCTTGTTTTGGCTGGGTCTTCTCTTGCCGTTTGAGCCTGAGGAGATGTTTCCTAGCCTGCCTTCGCTGTTGAGCTGTCGGCTTTGTTTTTACGATCTCCCAGTTTTCATCTTCCAGGAGATCGGGATGTACCCATATGGGTTGTCCGTCTGGTGTCGGGTAAGGAACCAACACTTTGGACGTTTGAATTCTTTTTATCACCTTGAAGGAAGTAGTGATCTTCTTCTTCGGTGATTTTGGTGTTTGTCCACATGACACCATGTTGACGGAGGCAGTCCCATAGTTTTTGTCAAAGGTGATGACTCCGTTTTTCCACATCTCGTTTATCTTCTCTCTCACAACAAAGCATTGATTGAGAGGATGCGAGACCATCTGGTGGTATGGACAGTACCGAGGATCGTTGGTTTTGCCAACGTCTCCCGGTCTTTTGGGCCCTGGCAAAATGAGTTTGCCATTTGCTAGGAGAGCCTCAAAGATTTCTTCAACGTCTTCATCGAACGGATATTTCTTTTCTACACGTTCTTTGAAGGCATCAGAGAGTTCAGGCCTTTTACCTGCAGTTTTGTTTTCAGCTTTCTTTGGCTGCTGAGGAGCTGACTTAGTCTGCACATTGAGAACCTCCTTTTTCTTTGGCTTTGAGGTTGTAACAGCAGTCGGCTCTTTCTTTGATGATTTCTGACTGTTGAGGTCTTTGATCACCATTTCAGCTTCCATGGAAGCTTCGAGGAGTTCCCCCAGGTTCTTTGATTTATTGCCGATAATCATGGAGCGGATTTTAGCTCTCATATTGTTACGGTAGATGTCGACTAGCGACGCTTGTGGCAGTACATCTGAACATTTGTACGCCATTGCTTTCCACTTGTGAATGAAGTCGTATGTTGACTCATTCTCTCCTTGTTTTAGGCTGCAGAGTTGAGCCATAGTAACAGGATGATCCTCACCTTAGAAGTGGGTCAGGAAGCGTGTCTCTAGCATAGCCCAATTCTGGATGGAGTTCTCCGGCAGAGTGGAGTACCAATCGAAGGCCGTACCTTTTAGGGTACTTGCAAAGAGGCGAATCTTGAGTGCATCTTGATCCGCGATAGCTCCCGTCAGGATCTTGAAATGGATGACGTGCTGTCTGGCTGATCCTTTCCCCGTATATGTTTGGAGAGTGGGATGTTTGAATTTTGTAGGGAACGGAACCGAGTCCATCCATAGAGGATAGGGTGGCTTGATCCCATGCTCCTTAAGTATATCCTCTTCTTTTGCTTTGGCGAGGATACTGTCTACGTCCTTTTTGGTAAGGGCGCGTGACTCATTTTCTTCTCCATTTCCCTCGTTATTGCTATGATTCGGAGGAGGCTCATTGTTCACCTGATTTTGGATAACAAGGAGGAGGTTTTCCATCAGAGTTTCAATCCTCTGCTGGCCTTGTTCCAACTGCTGGATGCGTGTGAGCGCATCATCTTGAAGTGGATTCTGAGGTAGTGGCTCAGAACTTGTAGCCAAGACGTTCATCCCTCGGGATTCGAACGAAGAAACCGTCCTGGTGACTGAGCTGAGGCTCATTCTTTTTGATAAAGAACTTGACGGAGGATTACTCTCCCGTCCTTGGCTTGAAGGGGCAGGAGATTCTTCGGGATGTCTTCGTGTCCCGGTGACGCTACGGGTCACCGGACGTCGGACATGGATTTTTTATGCTGACTTTTGGCGTCTTCTGGTTTTTCCAACCATATGGACGGCAGCAACTTGGTCGGGTCTTTCTTTTTCGACCCATTTGTGGGAAACTTGAAGTGTAGGAGGCTGGGTCCGTTGCTTCTCTAGTCTCTTTTGTCGATACGACGCACGGCGGCGTGCTCGACGAGCGATTTGAGCTTCAGTCAGCTCTGGCTGGGCTCTGACGATGAAGGATGTGCTCCCTCGGGCGCAGCAGCCGAGCTTGTTTTCTTTGTGGTTGGGCAAGGACAGGATGCGGACCCGGTCCTTTGCCTGTTGCAGCGAAGCTTTGAACCTTTCGAGTTCGGCCCCTGTATAGATGAAGGGTCAAACTGAAGGAGTGTAAGCCTTAGCAGGTGCCTGTAGAGGCCTGGTAATGCATGATCTAATTTTGGGCTTGTAGGAACAAGCCGGCTCATGCTGGGTTGACTTGGGAGTCAGGTTGGGGATGGGTCTCTCCTCTTTCATGTAGGCAAGAGGGTAGAACTGGTTCTCTTTGAGTGGGGCCAGGTATGCTGGCTTGGTGGAAGTTTGAGACCTTCTTTGTTTTGGGGAAGGTCTTGGAGACCAAGTCTTAGGGTAGACCTGGTTGGTTGTTGGTCGAGGCTTCGCGGGGGTGCCGCGGGCTTCGGGCTTTTGGGCGCTCGCCTTTGGTGTCACGGGAGTGACACGTTGAGAGGCGATCTTCTGTTTTTTAGCAGGCGCAGCTTGTTATTCGGGAAGTGGGAATGGTCCCAGTGTCCCGAAGACGATGGTCCGGGGAGTCGAGGTCGACCCGGAGTTCAGAGAGTTGCCGAGGGAGTTGACGCTTCGGCAGCTGGCAGGGCGCTTGTAAGTGCGCTCGGTTTGCTTCTGTCGAAGCATGAGTTGGTGCTTGTTCTCATCGAAGATAATGGTTAAGGCTGCCATTGTTAGTTTCGAAAAAATTCTGAAACAAGACCACATCCATTAGTAATCACAAGAATATAATGATCATAAATGGGAATTTCTATGGTTGTCTTTTCAAATCGCTCAAGGGATATGACCCAAGCGACATGAAGAAGGCAAAAAGCCATAGATGGTACAATTGTTCTGACAGCAAGTATGGTGAGCCCAGAATGAGCGTTCCAGTGACTGCTAGAAGCAATTGTAAACCTAAATTCGACTTATCGAGAAGCGGAGCTTGCTCGAGATAAGAAGAATATAAGGTAGGAGTTACAAATGTGCCGGTCACAGATACAGTAGACCCTGAAAGGGCGTACTAGTACCGCTATGCACAAATGTTGGAGATCGCATCCATGAGATGGGATTCTCTTTTTTTTTTGAAATGACAAGATTGGATTCATCAAAGAGAACAGATGGTATTCCGATCCGAATACGGGCTCAACGATTTCCGCGAGCACCAGTACCCAGAAGGGAAGGAACCACAATTTCTCGGATCTGAATCTAAAATGACGAGAGTTTTTTTTTTTTTTTTTTTTTTTTTGAAATGTCAAGATTGGTTCCATCAAGGAGAGCAAATGGTATTCCAATCTGAACACGGTCTCGGCGATTTCCGCGAGCGCCAGTGCTCAGAAAAGAAGAAACCAAAATTTCTCAGATCTGAAATCAAAAGTGACGAGTTTTTGGAGATTTTTTTTTTGAAATGATTTTTTTTTATTTTATTATTTTTATTTTTTTTTATTTTTTTTAAATATATTTTTATTTATTTTTTTTATTTTTATTTTTTTTTGAAAATTTTTGTTTTTTTTTTTTAAGATTTTTTTTTTTGAAAATCTATTTTTTATTTTATTTTTTTTTTGATTTTTTTTTTTAGACTTTTTTTTTTGAAAATCTTTTTTTTATATTTTTTTTTATTTTGATTTTAATTTTTTAAGATTTAAAGACGAGAGAGTACACATAGGCCTCCTAACCCAGTCTTATGAAACCTCAATTGATAGAATTGCCCCCAGGTAAGGGTAGGATTACTTAATGAACCCGTTTGGAGGACCCTTGCCTAGAACAGTCAAACTGTCTCCACACTCTGGACAAGGCTTTTCTTGAATCAATCGTGATCAAAGAACGCAATTGGTTTAACCTTAGTGGTCTATGTCCTTTTTTTTTATAAAAATCCCAAATAGACTCATCGAAGAGAAACGATGGCCCAAAACCTTAGTCGAACGAGTTCAACATTTCTGCAAGCACCAAAGAACGATAGGATAGGATCAAAGTTTCTCAATTTTGAATCCAAACTAAGAAAGCTGATTTTTTATTTATTTTTTTTTTTTTTTTTGAAATCTCTAATGAACTCATCGAAGAGAAACGATGGTCCAAAACCTTAGTCGAACGGGCTCAACATTTCTGCAAGCACCAAAGAACGATAGGATAGGATCAAGGTTTCTCAATTTTGAATCCAAACTAAGAAAACTGATTTTTTTTTTTTTTTTTGAAATCTCTAATGAACTCATCGAAGAGAAACGATGGTCCAAAACCTTAGTCGAACGGGCTCAACATTTCTGCAAGCACCAAAGAACGATAGGATAGGATCAAAGTTTCTCAATTTTGAATTCAAACTAAGAAAACTGATTTTTTTTTTGTTTTTTTTTTTAATTTTTTTTGAAATCTCTAATGAACTCATCGAAGAGAAACGATGGCCCAAAACCTTAGTCGAACGGGCTCAACATTTCTGCAAGCACCAAAGAACGATAGGATAGGATCAAAGTTTCTCAATTTTGAATTCAAACTAAGAAAACTGATTATTTTTTTTTTATTTTTCTTTTACAAAGAGAAAGAGTGGAAACAAACTTAAAGAAGTAGAAATTTCCAAAAAATCCCATCTCATTTTTTTTTTAGGATGCAAAATCCAACATAGGCTACCAGCTAGAAAGTAGCCAAGGAATCCGGAAAAGAAGTATAAGCATAGAGTAAAAAGTATGATATACAAATATTTCATTTCTGAGCACCGTGTTCTCCAATGAACGAGTCCCACCGGGTGTGCCAGCTTGATGGAACGCGCTCCGAGGCACCGTGGGGCGGCTACCGGGGTCGGCGGAATGTGGGAGTCCGTCGGGTCCGGCCCTTTCGCGCCCTGGCGGGCCTGAAGCGTGTTTCAACATTTCTTTTGTGTGGGTGTGCCAGATTTTCTATTTTACTTGGAATTGCAAGTGGTGATCCGGAGATCAACCTTCGCAAGTAAAAAGGAAATCAACTTCTTTCAAGTTTTCAATTGCACAAATATTTAAGAAAAGAGACATTTTCTTGATTTACCGTGAAAGGCGGTGTTTTGGCATTTATAGCCGATTTTGTGGCGTTTATAGCCGATTTACAATTCTCATCAATAATGAAAGACAAGAGTTGTGATTTTTGTCTCTTTTAGAAAAATACAAACTACAATGAAAAGCAAGAAAAGGAGGATCTAACTTTTCAGGAGATTGTGGGGGACTCGTTCAGATTGACGGTCGCAAGCCATGTATGGGCTTCGCCATCATCCATGCAGATGAGAACAGAAGATGCTCTTGATTCGGTTGGCTTGGCTATAACCTCAGATTTTTACAGGACAAAGACCAAGAGAAGGTCCTATCTCCAATAAAAAGCTAAGTAGACGGGCTGAAAAGCCACGTCTAAGCCATTGGAGGCAGCGGGAGAAGGCAAGGACCTTGGGGGGGGGGGGGGGGGGTGCCCCCCAAGGGACTTTTGTCACCTTGTAGTGGTGGCCGGTGCAGAACTTCAGCAGAGTTTTTCTCTCTTTTTCTTTTTCTGGATTCTTTCCGCTCTCTTCCGATCCGATCTCTTTTTTTCTGATCTCTTTCTGATCTTTTTTTCTCTGATCCGATCTCTTTTTTTCTGATTTCTTGTCGCGACCCCGGACCGGGACCCGGGCCCGCGACTGCGCGGCGGCATGATTAACCGACAACCAAAGCACGCCGCCGCCGGCTGTTGTTTGATTTCCCACAGGTTTCCGCGGTGAGGATCCCAAGACACGGGTCGAGCTCACACGAATGGGTATGCGGAAGCGTGTAGCAAAACAATTCATACAATCTTGAACGATAAGATACAAGAAGCATATATAATTTGGAGACAAGGTATCAAAAAGGAAAGTCATCAAGCATTCCTATCATGATTAACATTTCAAAGTTTAACAAAAGTATATTAATTCAAGTTACACAACCCAAAGAGGCCAACAAAGGCCAATACAACAATGGAACCCCAAAAGAACAACCCAACATAACCCAAGCTAGGTGAAACGAAAATCAAGATCCCGACCGGCGTCTAGATGACGTCGTTGGGCTGCCACTCGAGTGCTGGGGGTGGCTCAACAGCCTCCTCCGGGCACTCCTCGTCACGCGTGAACACTCCTGCACCTGGACACCAAAATAACAAGCATCAAACACGACGGTTTGGCAAATAAACCATTTAGGCATGAATAGTTAAAATAATGCTAAAACAGTTCAAGAGTTGAATACACGTTTCACGTTTTCGAAACTAGCATGTATACTTATAATATCATGATTAGTAAATCCACAAAGAGCCCATCCTTTCTCCATCATACATGATGATAAGAGTAAGCACGCACGACAAGCACGATAAGCACAACACGATAAACACGATCCCACGCCACACAAGGTAGACGGGGTGTCCGGCCGCGGAACCGGACCACGAACACGCACGATGTGTCAATTCAAGACACGACTAGTCTGCAGACAGTCCACATGTTTAAGGACCCCCAGGTAGTGGATCAAGCTAAAAGGGCAGTCCAAGCTCAGTGGTAATCACTTATATCATGAATGCATAAAACACGACAAAACTTATCCGAGAACACGTCAAAGCAAGAGGGAAATCATTTATCAAACACGTCACGACAGGCTAGCAAAAATAGCATTATATAAATGCTTAACAAAACTTAAGAAATGATTCCCTTTTTCTTTCTTGAAACACGATTCTTGAAACACGTCTTAAATACAAGCTTATACTTGAAAAAGATCAAACAAGAACATGAGGACGCATAAAGCATCAAAACAAGAGTCCGAACAAAATCTATCAAGCATAGGCTAAGACCAAAACTTTGACCCTTGTGGACTTGGAAATCCAAACGTCGAAACTCTATATAACTTGGTGTCCCCGAAGGTAAGATACATTTAGGAATTTCAAGTGCACAATGTCAAATGGAGGTCTAAAGCATAGTCTAGTTTTCATTCCTGCAAAATTTCTCCAAACACAGTTCTTTTTGTAACTGTCGGTTAACCGAGGTCGATCTGTCGGTCGACCGAAGGCTTGACCGACAGATCCCAGCCCAGAATTGCTGCTCTCTGGAAATTGAACCGACAGATCCTCGGTTGACCGAATGTGAACCGACAGATGACCAGACAGAAAATGTTGCTCTCTGGAAATTGAACCGACAGATCCTCGGTTGGTTGTCGGTCGACCTGTAGGTTGACCGACAGCGAACCGAGGGATGTCCTGACAGAAATGCTGCTCTCTGGAATTCGAACCGACAGATTTCGGTTGGTGTCGGTCGACCTGTCGGTCGACCGAAGTCTGACCGACAGCTGACCGACAGGCACGGGCAGTGCATTCTGTTCAGAATTTTCACAACTTTTTCTCCCTTCTTCACTTCCACACTTTTACCACCTGCACTCCCAAAGCCTCCATGCTTTCCAAGGGGTTCATTACACACATTAAAGAGCATTCCATCCACAATTTGTCCATTTATTCCAAAGAGAAACATCAAGGCATTCCCATAACGATTTCATGAAACTTACAAAACCAACATGATTCTAAGAACTTGGATGAATCCTCAACAATAACACAAGTAAAGGAACTCAAACTAATGACTTGAGAGAAAATAAACATAACCTACATTAATAGGTTCAAGCATAAAAACCAAGTCTTAAATGGAAGTAGTGAAACTACAACACAATGTATATGAAAATCCTATAAAGTTTACTTGCCTCAAATCAAAGTCAAAGGAAGCTTCACAAAAACCAACAATGAGGGGTGCTCCACGAGATCTACACAAAACCCCCAAAATGGAGCATACAAAAATCAACATTTTAGCCATTACAAACCCCCATTTCGAAAATGGGTTTGAAATCATGATAAACAAGCTCTTGGTGAGCCTAAGAACATCAAATAGAAAGATGGGTCCAAGCTCTGACCTTTTGCTAGCCAAACAAGAAGAATGGAGGTTGAAGATGATGAATAGTGGAAAGGGTTTGGCTCTAAAACGTGCCCAATCGAAGCTCGCGAAGAGAGGAAGAGAATGGCGGAAACGAATCGAAGATTGGAGTCTTCTTGCTAGATGATCCAAGGAAGAAAAGGTCAAGAAGAGGGCTGCCTTCTCCACTCCACTCTAGGGCAACCGTTGCAGGAAAAAGGAAGAAGAAAATGGAGGAGAGAGAGTAAGAGACCTTTTATATGGGTTGAGAGGTGGGTCCCTCTCTAGCTGAACTAGAAACGCTTAAAACATGGTCTTGTGGACCCCGGATGAAATCGACGAAGAAGAACAAAACGATCGTCGAAAAATCTAGTTTCAGAAAAGTATACTTTTGACATGGTTTCACGACTTCGAAAAGTGTGCCCAGATTTTGCATGAAAAGACAGATTTACCCTATTGGGCCAAAACTTGGGTTTCTGGGCCTCACATGCATGCAGCTTGAAAACAAAAGTTGTCACAAATAATAAAATCACTCAAGAGAAATAAAGATCACATCCACATCAAAGATCTAGCACAAAACCCCATTCTTACTCGTGTACTCAGGGCGTCCCTGAGCGTGTCTGACTCATACTAAACGTCCTCAAAATCCCCAAATCTATAATCCAGACTAAGTCTAATCACATTCTAACCCAACTAGTACTAAGACTCACTTAAGACTAAACGTTCACTTAATTAGCACTAATCGCGTTGGTCTGGGTCGGGGTCTAACATCCTCCACCCCTTAGGATATTTGGTCCACCAAATATAAACAATCTTACCTCTGGTAACAGGTATGGATACTTCTTTTGGACTTGATCTCTCAATTCCCATGTGGCTTCTTCTGGCTCGTGGTTCTCCCAAAGCACTTTGACCCAATGGATAGTCCGATTTCTCAACTCATGCTCTCGGGTATCGATGATTCTAACCGGTCTCTCCACATACGACGCATCTTCTCGAATCTCAAGAGGCTCGTGTGGAATAATGTGAGAAGGACTGTGAACATACTTCTTGAGCATAGAGACGTGAAAGACATTATGTACCCCTGAGAGTTCTGGCGGTAACGCAAGCCTGTAAGCGACATTTCCAATCTTGCTCAAAATCTCATATGGGCCAATGTATCTGCTGGACAATTTTCCTTTCTTTCCAAATCTTAGAGTACCTCTGACCGGTGAGACTTTCAAGAACACTTTGTCACCCACTTCAAATTGCAATTCTCTCCGGCGAGTGTCAGCATAACTTTTCTGTCTGCTTCGAGCGATCTTCAATCTGTCCTGAATCTGCTTAACCTTGTCGCTTGTCTCTCCAACTATAGTCGGTCCATGAAAACTACGCACACCGACTTCTTCCCAACAGACTGGAGTTCTGCACCTCCTACCATAGAGCGCCTCGAACGGTGCCATTCCAATGCTAGAATGGTAGCTATTGTTGTACGCAAACTCGCAAAGAGGTAGGTTCTCATCCCACTGGACCTTGAAATCCAACACACAAGCACGTAGCATATCTTCAAGAGTCTGTATCGTCCGCTCTGACTGACTATCGGTCTGAGGATGATACGCTGTGCTGAACTGAAGTTTGGACCCCATGGATTCAAGAAGAGATTTCCAAAATCTCGAAACAAATCTGCTATCTCTGTCGGAAGTGATGGAGACGGGCTGACCATGTTTGCTAACAATCTCGTCAATGAATAGCCTAGCGAGTGGTGCCATATGCATCATGTTCCCAGTCTTCATCGGAAGGAAGTGCGCAGACTTCGTAAGACGATCAACTATAACCCAAATTGCATTGTTTCCTCTCTTGGTATTAGGCAAACCGGAGACGAAATCCATAGTGATATGCTCCCATTTCCACTCCGGAATCTCCAAAGGCTGTAACAACCCAGGAGGCTTCTGATGTTCTGCCTTGATCATCTGACAAGTCAAGCAACGAGATACAAAAGCTGCGATCTCTCGCTTCATATTATTCCACCAAAATCTGCTCTTCAAGTTATGGTACATTTTCGTGCTACCCGGATGTATAGAGTATCTAGTATGGTGAGCTTCAATCATAATTTCATTCTTCAAATCATCAACATTCGGCACGCACAACCGGTCACGAAAATACAACACTCCATCAGAAATTCTGAAATCTGGACGTTCTGCAATCTGATCTACAATCTTGGCCAATTCTGGGTCTTGCAACTGACTATCTTTGATTCTTTGGATGAAGGTAGGCTCAGACACGGTCATATTTGCCACTAAGACACCTCTCCTCAAGTGTTGTACCTCTACTCCCAGTTCTTCCAACTGTTGGAGAACACTAACTCCTCTCAAACTAGCCATCACTGCTGACTTTCTGCTCAATGCATCTGCCACAACGTTCACTTTGCCCGGATGATACTTGATTGGGAAGTCATAATCTTTAATATACTCCATCCACCGTCTCTGTCTCATATTCAATTCCTTCTGTGAAAACAAATATTGCAAACTTCGGTGGTCGGAATGAACTTCGAATTTCTCCCCATAAAGGTAGTGCCTCCACATCTTCAAAGCAAAAACTACTGCTGCCAACTCCAAGTCATGCGTTGCATAATTAACCTCATGATTCTTCAACTGTCTCGAACCATAGGCAATCACCTTGCCATCTTGCATCAATACACAACCTAATCCCACATTGGACGCATCCGTAAAAACAACAAATCCACCGCTGCCCGATGGTAATGTGAGGATTGGGGCTGTGGTTAACCTCTTCTTCAACTCCTGAAAGCTGCCTTCACACTGATCAGTCCAAACAAAAGGGACATTTTTCCGGGTCAACTTCGTCAATGGTGCTGCAATAGACGAAAAACCTTGGACAAATCTCCGATAGTATCCTGCTAACCCCAAAAAGCTTCTAATTTCTGTCACACTGCTGGGTCTCTTCCACTCGATGACTGCTTCTATCTTGGCTGGGTCTACTGCTAACCCTTCTCTTGAAATAATGTGACCCAAAAAGGAAACTTGCTCTAGCCAAAATTCACACTTGTTCAACTTCGCATAGAGCTGGTGGTCTCTCAAAAGCTGCAACGATGTCCTCAAGTGCTCTTCATGCTCCTCCTTACTCTTAGAATACACGAGGACATCATCAATGAACACCACGGTAGAGTGATCTAGAAACTCTGCAAAAACCTTGTTCATGAGAGCCATGAAGACTGCGGGCGCATTTGTCAAGCCAAAGGGCATCACTAAGAACTCGTAATGCCCATATCTCGTTCGGAAAGCTGTCTTCGCCACATCAGACTCTCTAACCCGCAACTGATGATACCCTGACCTCAAGTCTATCTTGGAAAAGTGTGTTGCTCCTTGTAATTGGTCAAACAACTCATCTATCCTTGGCAAGGGGTATTTGTTCTTGACGGTCACATGGTTCAATCTTCTATAGTCGATGCACATTCTAAGGCTTCCATCCTTCTTCTTCACAAAAAGAACTGGCGCTCCCCACGGTGAAACACTTGGCCTAATAAAGCCCTTGCTCAACATTTCTTGCAACTGAAGTTTCAATTCTCCTAACTCTGCAGGAGCCATCCTATAAGGTGCAATTGAGATCGGTGCAGTCCCTGGAAGGAGTTCAATAGTAAACTCAACTTCTCTAACTGGTGGTAAACCCGGGATTTCATCTGGAAAAACATCCGGAAATTCACACACTACGGGGATATCCTCCACCCCTTGGGACTGTTTATCCTCCGTGATAAACGCTATAAATGCCTCACACCCACTGCTCACCAATCTATTAGCTTTCAAAGCTGAAATGAAACCACTGGAAGACTTCTTCCTAATTCCCTGAAACATCAACTCTGTCTGTGGCCCTTGCAATCTGAAGGTAATGGTCTTACCAAAACAATCCATGGTAGCATGGTAGGTCTCTAACCAATCCATGCCTAAGATAATGTCAAAATCATGCATGTCTAGAATTATGAGGTTGGCTGGTAAATTGATATCTCCTAACAAAATCTGACAACTAGGGTAAAAGGTGGTACAAACAACATGTCTACCTACGGGTGTAGTGACAGTCAAACTATAATCCAATTCTGCATGCTGTGCATCAATCTTCCTTGCAAACCAAGGGGATAGAAAAGAGTGTGTGGATCCTGGATCAAATAAGATCTGTGCTTCTACTCCACAAACAAGAAGTTTACCTTCTATGACGTCACCCGCTGCTTCAGCGTCAGCACGGTTGATATTGTATGCACGTCCTTGTTGGTGTGGCCTATTCTGTTGCTGAATCTGTCTACCTTGGTTATTTCTGTTCTGCGGTGGACGAGCATTTTGATTCTGCACTTGCCTGCCTTGCTGCTGCTGTTGTGGTGGTGGCCTCATCTGAACTGGTACTGCTGGATTCTGTGGTGGCATCTGCCTTGGCTGCTGATATCTGTTGGCTTGACTCTGAAGGTGTGGGCAATCCTTGATTGCATGGTCCATCCCTCCACACTTGAAGCAAGCACCCGTTGCCTTGCGGCATTCGTGAGTAGGGTGGTTCTTGCCACAAAGATTACAACCAGACTGTCTAACTTGATGTTGTTCCTGTCTTGGCTTCTTGCCACCTTGCTGTCTTTGGTTTTGCTGCTGGTAGTGCTGCTTTCTATCCTGGATTATCTCGTTGTTAAACTCTTCAAATTTGTATGCCCGACTGACTGCTTCATCAAAGGTGACTGGAGGGATCACTCCCGAGACATCCCTCTTGAGAATGGGATTCAGTCCTTCCAAAAATTTGACGATCTTTTTCTGTTCAGTGTCAATAAACTCGGTAGCATATCTGGCAAGCCTCTCAAACTTCGTGACATACTCCAAAACGGACATACTCCCTTGCTTCAACTGTTGGAATTCAATTGCCTTCTGTCTCTTAACATGGGAGGGGACGTACTTATCCGTGAAGTGTGTCTTAAAGGTCGTCCAAGCAACCTCATCTTGCATGACCTGGTATGGCTCTTTGACTGTTTGCCACCAATCGTCTGCAAGCCCATAAAATAGAGAAGCGGTGAGGTTCACCCTCTCCCTGCCAGTGCAAACAAAAACGTCAAAAATCTTGGCCGTGTTCGCGAGCCAATCATCAGCAGTCAAAGGATCCTCTTGGCCCGAGAATTCCTTGGGTCCCCTCTTCCGAAATCTCTCGAAGAGAACATTGACATCATCAGCCCTATTCTGGTACACCACATTTGGTGGGGCTTGATGCTGAGGTCTATTTTGGAGGACTTCTAGAAGTTGCCTCTGTACTTGAGCCATTTCCTCGTCTTTCTTAGCCATTTGCTCTTGAAATTTTGCTTGCGTTTCGTTTGCTTGCCTCTGTTGCTCCAACATGGCCTGCATCAATTGTTGGAACTGAGTAGCGGTAGGATTTTCAGTCGGTTCTGTCTCATTCTGATTACTGCCTGAAGCATTATGATTCGGAGTTTTACGTGGAGGCATGATGCTGCAAGACAATTTGTTAGCACATATATAGACATATTTGGGTTGGTCATGTTGTCTAGACAAACATTCTATCGAACTCACGAATCCTCGCCACGTTCCTAAGACTTTCTAGTTTCTTTTAACTGCCTGAAACATGTCCCGCTCTGATACCAGTCCTGTCGCGACCCCGGACCGGGACCCGGGCCCGCGACTGCGCGGCGGCATGATTAACCGACAACCAAAGCACGCCGCCGCCGGCTGTTGTTTGATTTCCCACAGGTTTCCGCGGTGAGGATCCCAAGACACGGGTCGAGCTCACACGAATGGGTATGCGGAAGCGTGTAGCAAAACAATTCATACAATCTTGAACGATAAGATACAAGAAGCATATATAATTTGGAGACAAGGTATCAAAAAGGAAAGTCATCAAGCATTCCTATCATGATTAACATTTCAAAGTTTAACAAAAGTATATTAATTCAAGTTACACAACCCAAAGAGGCCAACAAAGGCCAATACAACAATGGAACCCTAAAAGAACAACCCAACATAACCCAAGCTAGGTGAAACGAAAATCAAGATCCCGACCGGCGTCTAGATGACGTCGTTGGGCTGCCACTCGAGTGCTGGGGGTGGCTCAACAGCCTCCTCCGGGCACTCCTCGTCACGCGTGAACACTCCTGCACCTGGACACCAAAATAACAAGCATCAAACACGACGGTTTGGCAAATAAACCATTTAGGCATGAATAGTTAAAATAATGCTAAAACAGTTCAAGAGTTGAATACACGTTTCACGTTTTCGAAACTAGCATGTATACTTATAATATCATGATTAGTAAATCCACAAAGAGCCCATCCTTTCTCCATCATACATGATGATAAGAGTAAGCACGCACGACAAGCACGATAAGCACAACACGATAAACACGATCCCACGCCACACAAGGTAGACGGGGTGTCCGGCCGCGGAACCGGACCACGAACACGCACGATGTGTCAATTCAAGACACGACTAGTCTGCAGACAGTCCACATGTTTAAGGACCCCCAGGTAGTGGATCAAGCTAAAAGGGCAGTCCAAGCTCAGTGGTAATCACTTATATCATGAATGCATAAAACACGACAAAACTTATCCGAGAACACGTCAAAGCAAGAGGGAAATCATTTATCAAACACGTCACGACAGGCTAGCAAAAATAGCATTATATAAATGCTTAACAAAACTTAAGAAATGATTCCCTTTTTCTTTCTTGAAACACGATTCTTGAAACACGTCTTAAATACAAGCTTATACTTGAAAAAGATCAAACAAGAACATGAGGACGCATAAAGCATCAAAACAAGAGTCCGAACAAAATCTATCAAGCATAGGCTAAGACCAAAACTTTGACCCTTGTGGACTTGGAAATCCAAACGTCGAAACTCTATATAACTTGGTGTCCCCGAAGGTAAGATACATTTAGGAATTTCAAGTGCACAATGTCAAATGGAGGTCTAAAGCATAGTCTAGTTTTCATTCCTGCAAAATTTCTCCAAACACAGTTCTTTTTGTAACTGTCGGTTAACCGAGGTCGATCTGTCGGTCGACCGAAGGCTTGACCGACAGATCCCAGCCCAGAATTGCTGCTCTCTGGAAATTGAACCGACAGATCCTCGGTTGACCGAATGTGAACCGACAGATGACCAGACAGAAAATGTTGCTCTCTGGAAATTGAACCGACAGATCCTCGGTTGGTTGTCGGTCGACCTGTAGGTTGACCGACAGCGAACCGAGGGATGTCCTGACAGAAATGCTGCTCTCTGGAATTCGAACCGACAGATTTCGGTTGGTGTCGGTCGACCTGTCGGTCGACCGAAGTCTGACCGACAGCTGACCGACGGCACGGGCAGTGCATTCTGTTCAGAATTTTCACAACTTTTTCTCCCTTCTTCACTTCCACACTTTTACCACCTGCACTCCCAAAGCCTCCATGCTTTCCAAGGGGTTCATTACACACATTAAAGAGCATTCCATCCACAATTTGTCCATTTATTCCAAAGAGAAACATCAAGGCATTCCCATAACGATTTCATGAAACTTACAAAACCAACATGATTCTAAGAACTTGGATGAATCCTCAACAATAACACAAGTAAAGGAACTCAAACTAATGACTTGAGAGAAAATAAACATAACCTACATTAATAGGTTCAAGCATAAAAACCAAGTCTTAAATGGAAGTAGTGAAACTACAACACAATGTATATGAAAATCCTATAAAGTTTACTTGCCTCAAATCAAAGTCAAAGGAAGCTTCACAAAAACCAACAATGAGGGGTGCTCCACGAGATCTACACAAAACCCCCAAAATGGAGCATACAAAAATCAACATTTTAGCCATTACAAACCCCCATTTCGAAAATGGGTTTGAAATCATGATAAACAAGCTCTTGGTGAGCCTAAGAACATCAAATAGAAAGATGGGTCCAAGCTCTGACCTTTTGCTAGCCAAACAAGAAGAATGGAGGTTGAAGATGATGAATAGTGGAAAGGGTTTGGCTCTAAAACGTGCCCAATCGAAGCTCGCGAAGAGAGGAAGAGAATGGCGGAAACGAATCGAAGATTGGAGTCTTCTTGCTAGATGATCCAAGGAAGAAAAGGTCAAGAAGAGGGCTGCCTTCTCCACTCCACTCTAGGGCAACCGTTGCAGGAAAAAGGAAGAAGAAAATGGAGGAGAGAGAGTAAGAGACCTTTTATATGGGTTGAGAGGTGGGTCCCTCTCTAGCTGAACTAGAAACGCTTAAAACATGGTCTTGTGGACCCCGGATGAAATCGACGAAGAAGAACAAAACGATCGTCGAAAAATCTAGTTTCAGAAAAGTATACTTTTGACATGGTTTCACGACTTCGAAAAGTGTGCCCAGATTTTGCATGAAAAGACAGATTTACCCTATTGGGCCAAAACTTGGGTTTCTGGGCCTCACATGCATGCAGCTTGAAAACAAAAGTTGTCACAAATAATAAAATCACTCAAGAGAAATAAAGATCATATCCACATCAAAGATCTAGCACAAAACCCCATTCTTACTCGTGTACTCAGGGCGTCCCTGAGCGATGTCTGACTCATACTAAACGTCCTCAAAATCCCCAAATCTATAATCCAGACTAAGTCTAATCACATTCTAACCCAACTAGTACTAAGACTCACTTAAGACTAAACGTTCACTTAATTAGCACTAATCGCGTTGGTCTGGGTCGGGGTCTAACATCCTCCACCCCTTAGGATATTTGGTCCACCAAATATAAACAATCTTACCTCTGGTAACAGGTATGGATACTTCTTTTGGACTTGATCTCTCAATTCCCATGTGGCTTCTTCTGGCTCGTGGTTCTCCCAAAGCACTTTGACCCAATGGATAGTCTGATTTCTCAACTCATGCTCTCGGGTATCGATGATTCTAACCGGTCTCTCCACATACGACGCATCTTCTCGAATCTCAAGAGGCTCGTGTGGAATAATGTGAGAAGGACTGTGAACATACTTCTTGAGCATAGAGACGTGAAAGACATTATGTACCCCTGAGAGTTCTGGCGGTAACGCAAGCCTGTAAGCGACATTTCCAATCTTGCTCAAAATCTCATATGGGCCAATGTATCTGCTGGACAATTTTCCTTTCTTTCCAAATCTTAGAGTACCTCTGACCGGTGAGACTTTCAAGAACACTTTGTCACCCACTTCAAATTGCAATTCTCTCCGGCGAGTGTCAGCATAACTTTTCTGTCTGCTTCGAGCGATCTTCAATCTGTCCTGAATCTGCTTAACCTTGTCGCTTGTCTCTCCAACTATAGTCGGTCCATGAAAACTACGCACACCGACTTCTTCCCAACAGACTGGAGTTCTGCACCTCCTACCATAGAGCGCCTCGAACGGTGCCATTCCAATGCTAGAATGGTAGCTATTGTTGTACGCAAACTCGCAAAGAGGTAGGTTCTCATCCCACTGGACCTTGAAATCCAACACACAAGCACGTAGCATATCTTCAAGAGTCTGTATCGTCCGCTCTGACTGACCATCGGTCTGAGGATGATACGCTGTGCTGAACTGAAGTTTGGACCCCATGGATTCAAGAAGAGATTTCCAAAATCTCGAAACAAATCTGCTATCTCTGTCGGAAGTGATGGAGACGGGCTGACCATGTTTGCTAACAATCTCGTCAATGAATAGCCTAGCGAGTGGTGCCATATGCATCATGTTCCCAGTCTTCATCGGAAGGAAGTGCGCAGACTTCGTAAGACGATCAACTATAACCCAAATTGCATTGTTTCCTCTCTTGGTATTAGGCAAACCGGAGACGAAATCCATAGTGATATGCTCCCATTTCCACTCCGGAATCTCCAAAGGCTGTAACAACCCAGGAGGCTTCTGATGTTCTGCCTTGATCATCTGACAAGTCAAGCAACGAGATACAAAAGCTGCGATCTCTCGCTTCATATTATTCCACCAAAATCTGCTCTTCAAGTTATGGTACATCTTCGTGCTACCCGGATGTATAGAGTATCTAGTATGGTGAGCTTCAATCATAATTTCATTCTTCAAATCATCAACATTCGGCACGCACAACCGGTCACGAAAATACAACACTCCATCAGAAATTCTGAAATCTGGACGTTCTGCAATCTGATCTACAATCTTGGCCAATTCTGGGTCTTGCAACTGACTATCTTTGATTCTTTGGATGAAGGTAGGCTCAGACACGGTCATATTTGCCACTAAGACACCTCTCCTCAAGTGTTGTACCTCTACTCCCAGTTCTTCCAACTGTTGGAGAACACTAACTCCTCTCAAACTAGCCATCACTGCTGACTTTCTGCTCAATGCATCTGCCACAACGTTCACTTTGCCCGGATGATACTTGATTGGGAAGTCATAATCTTTAATATACTCCATCCACCGTCTCTGTCTCATATTCAATTCCTTCTGTGAAAACAAATATTGCAAACTTCGGTGGTCGGAATGAACTTCGAATTTCTCCCCATAAAGGTAGTGCCTCCACATCTTCAAAGCAAAAACTACTGCTGCCAACTCCAAGTCATGCGTTGCATAATTAACCTCATGATTCTTCAACTGTCTCGAACCATAGGCAATCACCTTGCCATCTTGCATCAATACACAACCTAATCCCACATTGGACGCATCCGTAAAAACAACAAATCCACCGCTGCCCGATGGTAATGTGAGGATTGGGGCTGTGGTTAACCTCTTCTTCAACTCCTGAAAGCTGCCTTCACACTGATCAGTCCAAACAAAAGGGACATTTTTCCGGGTCAACTTCGTCAATGGTGCTGCAATAGACGAAAAACCTTGGACAAATCTCCGATAGTATCCTGCTAACCCCAAAAAGCTTCTAATTTCTGTCACACTGCTGGGTCTCTTCCACTCGATGACTGCTTCTATCTTGGCTGGGTCTACTGCTAACCCTTCTCTTGAAATAATGTGACCCAAAAAGGAAACTTGCTCTAGCCAAAATTCACACTTGTTCAACTTCGCATAGAGCTGGTGGTCTCTCAAAAGCTGCAACGATGTCCTCAAGTGCTCTTCATGCTCCTCCTTACTCTTAGAATACACGAGGACATCATCAATGAACACCACGGTAGAGTGATCTAGAAACTCTGCAAAAACCTTGTTCATGAGAGCCATGAAGACTGCGGGCGCATTTGTCAAGCCAAAGGGCATCACTAAGAACTCGTAATGCCCATATCTCGTTCGGAAAGCTGTCTTCACCACATCAGACTCTCTAACCCGCAACTGATGATACCCTGACCTCAAGTCTATCTTGGAAAAGTGTGTTGCTCCTTGTAATTGGTCAAACAACTCATCTATCCTTGGCAAGGGGTATTTGTTCTTGACGGTCACATGGTTCAATCTTCTATAGTCGATGCACATTCTAAGGCTTCCATCCTTCTTCTTCACAAAAAGAACTGGCGCTCCCCACGGTGAAACACTTGGCCTAATAAAGCCCTTGCTCAACATTTCTTGCAACTGAAGTTTCAATTCTCCTAACTCTGCAGGAGCCATCCTATAAGGTGCAATTGAGATCGGTGCAGTCCCTGGAAGGAGTTCAATAGTAAACTCAACTTCTCTAACTGGTGGTAAACCCGGGATTTCATCTGGAAAAACATCCGGAAATTCACACTACGGGGATATCCTCCACCCCTTGGGACTGTTTATCCTCCGTGATAAACGCTATAAATGCCTCACACCCACTGCTCACCAATCTATTAGCTTTCAAAGCTGAAATGAAACCACTGGAAGACTTCTTCCTAATTCCCTGAAACATCAACTCTGTCTGTGGCCCTTGCAATCTGAAGGTAATGGTCTTACCAAAACAATCCATGGTAGCATGGTAGGTCTCTAACCAATCCATGCCTAAGATAATGTCAAAATCATGCATGTCTAGAATTATGAGGTTGGCTGGTAAATTGATATCTCCTAACAAAATCTGACAACTAGGGTAAAAGGTGGTACAAACAACATGTCTACCTACGGGTGTAGTGACAGTCAAACTATAATCCAATTCTGCATGCTGTGCATCAATCTTCCTTGCAAACCAAGGGGATAGAAAAGAGTGTGTGGATCCTGGATCAAATAAGATCTGTGCTTCTACTCCACAAACAAGAAGTTTACCTTCTATGACGTCACCCGCTGCTTCAGCGTCAGCACGGTTGATATTGTATGCACGTCCTTGTTGGTGTGGCCTATTCTGTTGCTGAATCTGTCTACCTTGGTTATTTCTGTTCTGCGGTGGACGAGCATTTTGATTCTGCACTTGCCTGCCTTGCTGCTGCTGTTGTGGTGGTGGCCTCATCTGAACTGGTACTGCTGGATTCTGTGGTGGCATCTGCCTTGGCTGCTGATATCTGTTGGCTTGACTCTGAAGGTGTGGGCAATCCTTGATTGCATGGTCCATCCCTCCACACTTGAAGCAAGCACCCGTTGCCTTGCGGCATTCGTGAGTAGGGTGGTTCTTGCCACAAAGATTACAACCAGACTGTCTAACTTGATGTTGTTCCTGTCTTGGCTTCTTGCCACCTTGCTGTCTTTGGTTTTGCTGCTGGTAGTGCTGCTTTCTATCCTGGATTATCTCGTTGTTAAACTCTTCAAATTTGTATGCCCGACTGACTGCTTCATCAAAGGTGACTGGAGGGATCACTCCCGAGACATCCCTCTTGAGAATGGGATTCAGTCCTTCCAAAAATTTGACGATCTTTTTCTGTTCAGTGTCAATAAACTCGGTAGCATATCTGGCAAGCCTCTCAAACTTCGTGACATACTCCAAAACGGACATACTCCCTTGCTTCAACTGTTGGAATTCAATTGCCTTCTGTCTCTTAACATGGGAGGGGACGTACTTATCCGTGAAGTGTGTCTTAAAGGTCGTCCAAGCAACCTCATCTTGCATGACCTGGTATGGCTCTTTGACTGTTTGCCACCAATCGTCTGCAAGCCCATAAAATAGAGAAGCGGTGAGGTTCACCCTCTCCCTGCCAGTGCAAACAAAAACGTCAAAAATCTTGGCCGTGTTCGCGAGCCAATCATCAGCAGTCAAAGGATCCTCTTGGCCCGAGAATTCCTTGGGTCCCCTCTTCCGAAATCTCTCGAAGAGAACATTGACATCATCAGCCCTATTCTGGTACACCACATTTGGTGGGGCTTGATGCTGAGGTCTATTTTGGAGGACTTCTAGAAGTTGCCTCTGTACTTGAGCCATTTCCTCGTCTTTCTTAGCCATTTGCTCTTGAAATTTTGCTTGCGTTTCGTTTGCTTGCCTCTGTTGCTCCAACATGGCCTGCATCAATTGTTGGAACTGAGTAGCGGTAGGATTTTCAGTCGGTTCTGTCTCATTCTGATTACTGCCTGAAGCATTATGATTCGGAGTTTTACGTGGAGGCATGATGCTGCAAGACAATTTGTTAGCACATATATAGACATATTTGGGTTGGTCATGTTGTCTAGACAAACATTCTATCGAACTCACGAATCCTCGCCACGTTCCTAAGACTTTCTAGTTTCTTTTAACTGCCTGAAACATGTCCCGCTCTGATACCAGTCCTGTCGCGACCCCGGACCGGGACCCGGGCCCGCGACTGCGCGGCGGCATGATTAACCGACAACCAAAGCACGCCGCCGCCGGCTGTTGTTTGATTTCCCACAGGTTTCCGCGGTGAGGATCCCAAGACACGGGTCGAGCTCACACGAATGGGTATGCGGAAGCGTGTAGCAAAACAATTCATACAATCTTGAACGATAAGATACAAGAAGCATATATAATTTGGAGACAAGGTATCAAAAAGGAAAGTCATCAAGCATTCCTATCATGATTAACATTTCAAAGTTTAACAAAAGTATATTAATTCAAGTTACACAACCCAAAGAGGCCAACAAAGGCCAATACAACAATGGAACCCCAAAAGAACAACCCAACATAACCCAAGCTAGGTGAAACGAAAATCAAGATCCCGACCGGCGTCTAGATGACGTCGTTGGGCTGCCACTCGAGTGCTGGGGGTGGCTCAACAGCCTCCTCCGGGCACTCCTCGTCACGCGTGAACACTCCTGCACCTGGACACCAAAATAACAAGCATCAAACACGACGGTTTGGCAAATAAACCATTTAGGCATGAATAGTTAAAATAATGCTAAAACAGTTCAAGAGTTGAATACACGTTTCACGTTTTCGAAACTAGCATGTATACTTATAATATCATGATTAGTAAATCCACAAAGAGCCCATCCTTTCTCCATCATACATGATGATAAGAGTAAGCACGCACGACAAGCACGATAAGCACAACACGATAAACACGATCCCACGCCACACAAGGTAGACGGGGTGTCCGGCCGCGGAACCGGACCACGAACACGCACGATGTGTCAATTCAAGACACGACTAGTCTGCAGACAGTCCACATGTTTAAGGACCCCCAGGTAGTGGATCAAGCTAAAAGGGCAGTCCAAGCTCAGTGGTAATCACTTATATCATGAATGCATAAAACACGACAAAACTTATCCGAGAACACGTCAAAGCAAGAGGGAAATCATTTATCAAACACGTCACGACAGGCTAGCAAAAATAGCATTATATAAATGCTTAACAAAACTTAAGAAATGATTCCCTTTTTCTTTCTTGAAACACGATTCTTGAAACACGTCTTAAATACAAGCTTATACTTGAAAAAGATCAAACAAGAACATGAGGACGCATAAAGCATCAAAACAAGAGTCCGAACAAAATCTATCAAGCATAGGCTAAGACCAAAACTTTGACCCTTGTGGACTTGGAAATCCAAACGTCGAAACTCTATATAACTTGGTGTCCCCGAAGGTAAGATACATTTAGGAATTTCAAGTGCACAATGTCAAATGGAGGTCTAAAGCATAGTCTAGTTTTCATTCCTGCAAAATTTCTCCAAACACAGTTCTTTTTGTAACTGTCGGTTAACCGAGGTCGATCTGTCGGTCGACCGAAGGCTTGACCGACAGATCCCAGCCCAGAATTGCTGCTCTCTGGAAATTGAACCGACAGATCCTCGGTTGACCGAATGTGAACCGACAGATGACCAGACAGAAAATGTTGCTCTCTGGAAATTGAACCGACAGATCCTCGGTTGGTTGTCGGTCGACCTGTAGGTTGACCGACAGCGAACCGAGGGATGTCCTGACAGAAATGCTGCTCTCTGGAATTCGAACCGACAGATTTCGGTTGGTGTCGGTCGACCTGTCGGTCGACCGAAGTCTGACCGACAGCTGACCGACAGGCACGGGCAGTGCATTCTGTTCAGAATTTTCACAACTTTTTCTCCCTTCTTCACTTCCACACTTTTACCACCTGCACTCCCAAAGCCTCCATGCTTTCCAAGGGGTTCATTACACACATTAAAGAGCATTCCATCCACAATTTGTCCATTTATTCCAAAGAGAAACATCAAGGCATTCCCATAACGATTTCATGAAACTTACAAAACCAACATGATTCTAAGAACTTGGATGAATCCTCAACAATAACACAAGTAAAGGAACTCAAACTAATGACTTGAGAGAAAATAAACATAACCTACATTAATAGGTTCAAGCATAAAAACCAAGTCTTAAATGGAAGTAGTGAAACTACAACACAATGTATATGAAAATCCTATAAAGTTTACTTGCCTCAAATCAAAGTCAAAGGAAGCTTCACAAAAACCAACAATGAGGGGTGCTCCACGAGATCTACACAAAACCCCCAAAATGGAGCATACAAAAATCAACATTTTAGCCATTACAAACCCCCATTTCGAAAATGGGTTTGAAATCATGATAAACAAGCTCTTGGTGAGCCTAAGAACATCAAATAGAAAGATGGGTCCAAGCTCTGACCTTTTGCTAGCCAAACAAGAAGAATGGAGGTTGAAGATGATGAATAGTGGAAAGGGTTTGGCTCTAAAACGTGCCCAATCGAAGCTCGCGAAGAGAGGAAGAGAATGGCGGAAACGAATCGAAGATTGGAGTCTTCTTGCTAGATGATCCAAGGAAGAAAAGGTCAAGAAGAGGGCTGCCTTCTCCACTCCACTCTAGGGCAACCGTTGCAGGAAAAAGGAAGAAGAAAATGGAGGAGAGAGAGTAAGAGACCTTTTATATGGGTTGAGAGGTGGGTCCCTCTCTAGCTGAACTAGAAACGCTTAAAACATGGTCTTGTGGACCCCGGATGAAATCGACGAAGAAGAACAAAACGATCGTCGAAAAATCTAGTTTCAGAAAAGTATACTTTTGACATGGTTTCACGACTTCGAAAAGTGTGCCCAGATTTTGCATGAAAAGACAGATTTACCCTATTGGGCCAAAACTTGGGTTTCTGGGCCTCACATGCATGCAGCTTGAAAACAAAAGTTGTCACAAATAATAAAATCACTCAAGAGAAATAAAGATCATATCCACATCAAAGATCTAGCACAAAACCCCATTCTTACTCGTGTACTCAGGGCGTCCCTGAGCGATGTCTGACTCATACTAAACGTCCTCAAAATCCCCAAATCTATAATCCAGACTAAGTCTAATCACATTCTAACCCAACTAGTACTAAGACTCACTTAAGACTAAACGTTCACTTAATTAGCACTAATCGCGTTGGTCTGGGTCGGGGTCTAACATCCTCCACCCCTTAGGATATTTGGTCCACCAAATATAAACAATCTTACCTCTGGTAACAGGTATGGATACTTCTTTTGGACTTGATCTCTCAATTCCCATGTGGCTTCTTCTGGCTCGTGGTTCTCCCAAAGCACTTTGACCCAATGGATAGTCTGATTTCTCAACTCATGCTCTCGGGTATCGATGATTCTAACCGGTCTCTCCACATACGACGCATCTTCTCGAATCTCAAGAGGCTCGTGTGGAATAATGTGAGAAGGACTGTGAACATACTTCTTGAGCATAGAGACGTGAAAGACATTATGTACCCCTGAGAGTTCTGGCGGTAACGCAAGCCTGTAAGCGACATTTCCAATCTTGCTCAAAATCTCATATGGGCCAATGTATCTGCTGGACAATTTTCCTTTCTTTCCAAATCTTAGAGTACCTCTGACCGGTGAGACTTTCAAGAACACTTTGTCACCCACTTCAAATTGCAATTCTCTCCGGCGAGTGTCAGCATAACTTTTCTGTCTGCTTCGAGCGATCTTCAATCTGTCCTGAATCTGCTTAACCTTGTCGCTTGTCTCTCCAACTATAGTCGGTCCATGAAAACTACGCACACCGACTTCTTCCCAACAGACTGGAGTTCTGCACCTCCTACCATAGAGCGCCTCGAACGGTGCCATTCCAATGCTAGAATGGTAGCTATTGTTGTACGCAAACTCGCAAAGAGGTAGGTTCTCATCCCACTGGACCTTGAAATCCAACACACAAGCACGTAGCATATCTTCAAGAGTCTGTATCGTCCGCTCTGACTGACCATCGGTCTGAGGATGATACGCTGTGCTGAACTGAAGTTTGGACCCCATGGATTCAAGAAGAGATTTCCAAAATCTCGAAACAAATCTGCTATCTCTGTCGGAAGTGATGGAGACGGGCTGACCATGTTTGCTAACAATCTCGTCAATGAATAGCCTAGCGAGTGGTGCCATATGCATCATGTTCCCAGTCTTCATCGGAAGGAAGTGCGCAGACTTCGTAAGACGATCAACTATAACCCAAATTGCATTGTTTCCTCTCTTGGTATTAGGCAAACCGGAGACGAAATCCATAGTGATATGCTCCCATTTCCACTCCGGAATCTCCAAAGGCTGTAACAACCCAGGAGGCTTCTGATGTTCTGCCTTGATCATCTGACAAGTCAAGCAACGAGATACAAAAGCTGCGATCTCTCGCTTCATATTATTCCACCAAAATCTGCTCTTCAAGTTATGGTACATCTTCGTGCTACCCGGATGTATAGAGTATCTAGTATGGTGAGCTTCAATCATAATTTCATTCTTCAAATCATCAACATTCGGCACGCACAACCGGTCACGAAAATACAACACTCCATCAGAAATTCTGAAATCTGGACGTTCTGCAATCTGATCTACAATCTTGGCCAATTCTGGGTCTTGCAACTGACTATCTTTGATTCTTTGGATGAAGGTAAGCTCAGACACGGTCATATTTGCCACTAAGACACCTCTCCTCAAGTGTTGTACCTCTACTCCCAGTTCTTCCAACTGTTGGAGAACACTAACTCCTCTCAAACTAGCCATCACTGCTGACTTTCTGCTCAATGCATCTGCCACAACGTTCACTTTGCCCGGATGATACTTGATTGGGAAGTCATAATCTTTAATATACTCCATCCACCGTCTCTGTCTCATATTCAATTCCTTCTGTGAAAACAAATATTGCAAACTTCGGTGGTCGGAATGAACTTCGAATTTCTCCCCATAAAGGTAGTGCCTCCACATCTTCAAAGCAAAAACTACTGCTGCCAACTCCAAGTCATGCGTTGCATAATTAACCTCATGATTCTTCAACTGTCTCGAACCATAGGCAATCACCTTGCCATCTTGCATCAATACACAACCTAATCCCACATTGGACGCATCCGTAAAAACAACAAATCCACCGCTGCCCGATGGTAATGTGAGGATTGGGGCTGTGGTTAACCTCTTCTTCAACTCCTGAAAGCTGCCTTCACACTGATCAGTCCAAACAAAAGGGACATTTTTCCGGGTCAACTTCGTCAATGGTGCTGCAATAGACGAAAAACCTTGGACAAATCTCCGATAGTATCCTGCTAACCCCAAAAAGCTTCTAATTTCTGTCACACTGCTGGGTCTCTTCCACTCGATGACTGCTTCTATCTTGGCTGGGTCTACTGCTAACCCTTCTCTTGAAATAATGTGACCCAAAAAGGAAACTTGCTCTAGCCAAAATTCACACTTGTTCAACTTCGCATAGAGCTGGTGGTCTCTCAAAAGCTGCAACGATGTCCTCAAGTGCTCTTCATGCTCCTCCTTACTCTTAGAATACACGAGGACATCATCAATGAACACCACGGTAGAGTGATCTAGAAACTCTGCAAAAACCTTGTTCATGAGAGCCATGAAGACTGCGGGCGCATTTGTCAAGCCAAAGGGCATCACTAAGAACTCGTAATGCCCATATCTCGTTCGGAAAGCTGTCTTCGCCACATCAGACTCTCTAACCCGCAACTGATGATACCCTGACCTCAAGTCTATCTTGGAAAAGTGTGTTGCTCCTTGTAATTGGTCAAACAACTCATCTATCCTTGGCAAGGGGTATTTGTTCTTGACGGTCACATGGTTCAATCTTCTATAGTCGATGCACATTCTAAGGCTTCCATCCTTCTTCTTCACAAAAAGAACTGGCGCTCCCCACGGTGAAACACTTGGCCTAATAAAGCCCTTGCTCAACATTTCTTGCAACTGAAGTTTCAATTCTCCTAACTCTGCAGGAGCCATCCTATAAGGTGCAATTGAGATCGGTGCAGTCCCTGGAAGGAGTTCAATAGTAAACTCAACTTCTCTAACTGGTGGTAAACCCGGGATTTCATCTGGAAAAACATCCGGAAATTCACACACTACGGGGATATCCTCCACCCCTTGGGACTGTTTATCCTCCGTGATAAACGCTATAAATGCCTCACACCCACTGCTCACCAATCTATTAGCTTTCAAAGCTGAAATGAAACCACTGGAAGACTTCTTCCTAATTCCCTGAAACATCAACTCTGTCTGTGGCCCTTGCAATCTGAAGGTAATGGTCTTACCAAAACAATCCATGGTAGCATGGTAGGTCTCTAACCAATCCATGCCTAAGATAATGTCAAAATCATGCATGTCTAGAATTATGAGGTTGGCTGGTAAATTGATATCTCCTAACAAAATCTGACAACTAGGGTAAAAGGTGGTACAAACAACATGTCTACCTACGGGTGTAGTGACAGTCAAACTATAATCCAATTCTGCATGCTGTGCATCAATCTTCCTTGCAAACCAAGGGGATAGAAAAGAGTGTGTGGATCCTGGATCAAATAAGATCTGTGCTTCTACTCCACAAACAAGAAGTTTACCTTCTATGACGTCACCCGCTGCTTCAGCGTCAGCACGGTTGATATTGTATGCACGTCCTTGTTGGTGTGGCCTATTCTGTTGCTGAATCTGTCTACCTTGGTTATTTCTGTTCTGCGGTGGACGAGCATTTTGATTCTGCACTTGCCTGCCTTGCTGCTGCTGTTGTGGTGGTGGCCTCATCTGAACTGGTACTGCTGGATTCTGTGGTGGCATCTGCCTTGGCTGCTGATATCTGTTGGCTTGACTCTGAAGGTGTGGGCAATCCTTGATTGCATGGTCCATCCCTCCACACTTGAAGCAAGCACCCGTTGCCTTGCGGCATTCGTGAGTAGGGTGGTTCTTGCCACAAAGATTACAACCAGACTGTCTAACTTGATGTTGTTCCTGTCTTGGCTTCTTGCCACCTTGCTGTCTTTGGTTTTGCTGCTGGTAGTGCTGCTTTCTATCCTGGATTATCTCGTTGTTAAACTCTTCAAATTTGTATGCCCGACTGACTGCTTCATCAAAGGTGACTGGAGGGATCACTCCCGAGACATCCCTCTTGAGAATGGGATTCAGTCCTTCCAAAAATTTGACGATCTTTTTCTGTTCAGTGTCAATAAACTCGGTAGCATATCTGGCAAGCCTCTCAAACTTCGTGACATACTCCAAAACGGACATACTCCCTTGCTTCAACTGTTGGAATTCAATTGCCTTCTGTCTCTTAACATGGGAGGGGACGTACTTATCCGTGAAGTGTGTCTTAAAGGTCGTCCAAGCAACCTCATCTTGCATGACCTGGTATGGCTCTTTGACTGTTTGCCACCAATCGTCTGCAAGCCCATAAAATAGAGAAGCGGTGAGGTTCACCCTCTCCCTGCCAGTGCAAACAAAAACGTCAAAAATCTTGGCCGTGTTCGCGAGCCAATCATCAGCAGTCAAAGGATCCTCTTGGCCCGAGAATTCCTTGGGTCCCCTCTTCCGAAATCTCTCGAAGAGAACATTGACATCATCAGCCCTATTCTGGTACACCACATTTGGTGGGGCTTGATGCTGAGGTCTATTTTGGAGGACTTCTAGAAGTTGCCTCTGTACTTGAGCCATTTCCTCGTCTTTCTTAGCCATTTGCTCTTGAAATTTTGCTTGCGTTTCGTTTGCTTGCCTCTGTTGCTCCAACATGGCCTGCATCAATTGTTGGAACTGAGTAGCGGTAGGATTTTCAGTCGGTTCTGTCTCATTCTGATTACTGCCTGAAGCATTATGATTCGGAGTTTTACGTGGAGGCATGATGCTGCAAGACAATTTGTTAGCACATATATAGACATATTTGGGTTGGTCATGTTGTCTAGACAAACATTCTATCGAACTCACGAATCCTCGCCACGTTCCTAAGACTTTCTAGTTTCTTTTAACTGCCTGAAACATGTCCCGCTCTGATACCAGTCCTGTCGCGACCCCGGACCGGGACCCGGGCCCGCGACTGCGCGGCGGCATGATTAACCGACAACCAAAGCACGCCGCCGCCGGCTGTTGTTTGATTTCCCACAGGTTTCCGCGGTGAGGATCCCAAGACACGGGTCGAGCTCACACGAATGGGTATGCGGAAGCGTGTAGCAAAACAATTCATACAATCTTGAACGATAAGATACAAGAAGCATATATAATTTGGAGACAAGGTATCAAAAAGGAAAGTCATCAAGCATTCCTATCATGATTAACATTTCAAAGTTTAACAAAAGTATATTAATTCAAGTTACACAACCCAAAGAGGCCAACAAAGGCCAATACAACAATGGAACCCCAAAAGAACAACCCAACATAACCCAAGCTAGGTGAAACGAAAATCAAGATCCCGACCGGCGTCTAGATGACGTCGTTGGGCTGCCACTCGAGTGCTGGGGGTGGCTCAACAGCCTCCTCCGGGCACTCCTCGTCACGCGTGAACACTCCTGCACCTGGACACCAAAATAACAAGCATCAAACACGACGGTTTGGCAAATAAACCATTTAGGCATGAATAGTTAAAATAATGCTAAAACAGTTCAAGAGTTGAATACACGTTTCACGTTTTCGAAACTAGCATGTATACTTATAATATCATGATTAGTAAATCCACAAAGAGCCCATCCTTTCTCCATCATACATGATGATAAGAGTAAGCACGCACGACAAGCACGATAAGCACAACACGATAAACACGATCCCACGCCACACAAGGTAGACGGGGTGTCCGGCCGCGGAACCGGACCACGAACACGCACGATGTGTCAATTCAAGACACGACTAGTCTGCAGACAGTCCACATGTTTAAGGACCCCCAGGTAGTGGATCAAGCTAAAAGGGCAGTCCAAGCTCAGTGGTAATCACTTATATCATGAATGCATAAAACACGACAAAACTTATCCGAGAACACGTCAAAGCAAGAGGGAAATCATTTATCAAACACGTCACGACAGGCTAGCAAAAATAGCATTATATAAATGCTTAACAAAACTTAAGAAATGATTCCCTTTTTCTTTCTTGAAACACGATTCTTGAAACACGTCTTAAATACAAGCTTATACTTGAAAAAGATCAAACAAGAACATGAGGACGCATAAAGCATCAAAACAAGAGTCCGAACAAAATCTATCAAGCATAGGCTAAGACCAAAACTTTGACCCTTGTGGACTTGGAAATCCAAACGTCGAAACTCTATATAACTTGGTGTCCCCGAAGGTAAGATACATTTAGGAATTTCAAGTGCACAATGTCAAATGGAGGTCTAAAGCATAGTCTAGTTTTCATTCCTGCAAAATTTCTCCAAACACAGTTCTTTTTGTAACTGTCGGTTAACCGAGGTCGATCTGTCGGTCGACCGAAGGCTTGACCGACAGATCCCAGCCCAGAATTGCTGCTCTCTGGAAATTGAACCGACAGATCCTCGGTTGACCGAATGTGAACCGACAGATGACCAGACAGAAAATGTTGCTCTCTGGAAATTGAACCGACAGATCCTCGGTTGGTTGTCGGTCGACCTGTAGGTTGACCGACAGCGAACCGAGGGATGTCCTGACAGAAATGCTGCTCTCTGGAATTCGAACCGACAGATTTCGGTTGGTGTCGGTCGACCTGTCGGTCGACCGA
Source organism: Umbellularia californica (assembly GCA_028538565.1). Taxonomy (NCBI): domain Eukaryota; kingdom Viridiplantae; phylum Streptophyta; class Magnoliopsida; order Laurales; family Lauraceae; genus Umbellularia; species Umbellularia californica. The sequence goes on along the minus strand of JAPQWN010000005.1, from coordinate 20,005,663 downwards.
AGTCTGACCGACAGCTGACCGACGGCACGGGCAGTGCATTCTGTTCAGAATTTTCACAACTTTTTCTCCCTTCTTCACTTCCACACTTTTACCACCTGCACTCCCAAAGCCTCCATGCTTTCCAAGGGGTTCATTACACACATTAAAGAGCATTCCATCCACAATTTGTCCATTTATTCCAAAGAGAAACATCAAGGCATTCCCATAACGATTTCATGAAACTTACAAAACCAACATGATTCTAAGAACTTGGATGAATCCTCAACAATAACACAAGTAAAGGAACTCAAACTAATGACTTGAGAGAAAATAAACATAACCTACATTAATAGGTTCAAGCATAAAAACCAAGTCTTAAATGGAAGTAGTGAAACTACAACACAATGTATATGAAAATCCTATAAAGTTTACTTGCCTCAAATCAAAGTCAAAGGAAGCTTCACAAAAACCAACAATGAGGGGTGCTCCACGAGATCTACACAAAACCCCCAAAATGGAGCATACAAAAATCAACATTTTAGCCATTACAAACCCCCATTTCGAAAATGGGTTTGAAATCATGATAAACAAGCTCTTGGTGAGCCTAAGAACATCAAATAGAAAGATGGGTCCAAGCTCTGACCTTTTGCTAGCCAAACAAGAAGAATGGAGGTTGAAGATGATGAATAGTGGAAAGGGTTTGGCTCTAAAACGTGCCCAATCGAAGCTCGCGAAGAGAGGAAGAGAATGGCGGAAACGAATCGAAGATTGGAGTCTTCTTGCTAGATGATCCAAGGAAGAAAAGGTCAAGAAGAGGGCTGCCTTCTCCACTCCACTCTAGGGCAACCGTTGCAGGAAAAAGGAAGAAGAAAATGGAGGAGAGAGAGTAAGAGACCTTTTATATGGGTTGAGAGGTGGGTCCCTCTCTAGCTGAACTAGAAACGCTTAAAACATGGTCTTGTGGACCCCGGATGAAATCGACGAAGAAGAACAAAACGATCGTCGAAAAATCTAGTTTCAGAAAAGTATACTTTTGACATGGTTTCACGACTTCGAAAAGTGTGCCCAGATTTTGCATGAAAAGACAGATTTACCCTATTGGGCCAAAACTTGGGTTTCTGGGCCTCACATGCATGCAGCTTGAAAACAAAAGTTGTCACAAATAATAAAATCACTCAAGAGAAATAAAGATCACATCCACATCAAAGATCTAGCACAAAACCCCATTCTTACTCGTGTACTCAGGGCGTCCCTGAGCGTGTCTGACTCATACTAAACGTCCTCAAAATCCCCAAATCTATAATCCAGACTAAGTCTAATCACATTCTAACCCAACTAGTACTAAGACTCACTTAAGACTAAACGTTCACTTAATTAGCACTAATCGCGTTGGTCTGGGTCGGGGTCTAACATTTCTTTCTGATCTTTTTTTCTCTGATCTCGATTTCAATGGAATGCTCTCCTATTTATAGGCTTTTGGTAGCCATTTAGGAGAGTTTATGAGCTTTAATTGCTTTAATGGGAGGAGTTACAAGATTTATTTCTTGATTTTGTAACTCCTTTTTCCTTGAATCTGATTGGCCGATGGAGATTAAGGGCTTTTAATCACCTTAATTACCATAATGGGAGGAGTTTCATGGGTTAAATGCCATGAATCAATTGACTTGTAACTCCCAAATGCTTGCTTCTGATTGGGCCGTCCAAAGAAATGAATTAATGACTGCAATAAAGCTAGTCAATTAACCACATTAATTGGTTGCCGAGCAGTCGAAGAGTCGCGGGCCGTGCCGTGTCTTCTGGAATTCTTCTGGCGATGATCATCGATGGATCTTCATGCTGATCGACATCGGATGAACATGTAACTTCAGACAGTGATAGCTAAGAGCGGGCCGGTGACATCTGTCTTGTCGATTTCACGATCGGTCGTACAGAAAGTGCACTTTCTTGGTCAGCCGGTTGGCGATCTTGGAGCGATCAATGATGATTTTATGCTTTTGACGGCGGATCCGAGATGTCGTCGGATATGAGTCAATTTCAAGCACTAAAAATCACATTTTCAGGAAACCACAGGGGCCAAAACGCGTAAAACGCGAAAAGGGACGGAAAAACGGGTCACCGGCGAAAAATCCGGTGACCCGGACTTCCATGGTCGCCGGCGACCATGGGCCAGGGTCGCCGGCGACCCTGGGCCATGGTCGCGGGCTCCGACCCTGGGGGTTTTTCCCCTGTTTTTGGTCCGTTTTGTGGTCTTTTTCGTCGCCGTTTTCTTCTGTATTTTTCTTGACATTTCTTCTCATTTATTGGCTTGATTTCCCTGTAGAAAACCTGATGAGAATCCTTGCATTTTTAAAGTGCAAAGTTTCCAATTTTTCGGAAAAGCCGAAGACTTTGTCGCGTAGAGCTGCTGATTTTCCGCCAGAAGCTGAAACTTGGTCAAACGATGTCGGAATGACCTGAAATTTGAGGTGGAGCCTCCTGAGCAATAAATAAGACCAACCATAGGCTTTTGTTTGAGTTTTGAAGCCGTTTGGGGTCCCGTCGATGCTTCACTTGATTTTGCTGCGGGGAAAATGCCGAGCTTTGATATGTGGCCAAACGATGTCCGATTGACCTGAAATTTGACGGGGAGCCTATTGGAGTCATTTTGAGACGTTCCATGGGCTCCGTTTTGGATGTCATGGTCTCGGGTTGCTCCGCCGCCGGTAGGCTTGATTTTCTCTCGGAGCATCGAAACCTGGTCAAACGTTGTCGGAATGACCTGAAATTTGACGTGCAGCCTTTTGGAAGCATGTTGAAGCTACTTATGCACTTGGTTTGATGAGCGAAGGCTTTGGTGGTTCTCGCCGCCGGGAGGCTTGATTTTGCTGCTCGAGCATTGATGGAGGGTCAAACGTTGTCGGTTTGACTTGAAATTTGGCATGGAGCCCTTTTGAGACATGCTGGAGTCATCTGTAGGCTCTGATCGAAGTTTTGACGTCTCCGATGATGTCGCCGCCTGAGAGCTCCTGTTTAGCTGTCGAAGAAGTGAAGTTAGGCCAAATGTTGTCGAAATGGCCCGAAACTTCATGTGTACTCTTCTCTTGGCTATCTTGAAGGATCTTGCAGTTTTTGTTTGATTCTGACAAGATTTGATTTTTTGGAGAAATTGCATTGCCTATTTATGGCAGGTTGCGACTTCATGCAGCTTTCTTGATTTTGAAGAGGCAAAGTGACATTTTTGGTGTCAACATTGAGTCACATGCAAAAATGTGGAAGGAAAGATACTGGAGATGTAGGGCAGCTAATTCTTGGTCAATCTCAAGGATCTTTGTTAATGCAAACCCTTAAGTTTGACCCTGAAAAGTTCCATGAGTTGGTACGGTTATAGCTGCAATTCTTAAGTATGATTTTCCATTTAAATTTGTTGAATATGAAGGCCTTAGAGAAATATTTCAGTATATTTTTCTGATGATCTCAAGCTACCTTTTAGGAATACCGCTAGGGCAGATGTATTGAAGTTGTATAAAATAGAGAGGGAGAAACTAAAATGCTTGCTAATTTCAGTTCTTGGAAGGATCTGTTTGACATCTGATTTGTGGAGTTCTATTGCGACTGATGGATGCCTTGCTCTCACAGCCCACTATGTTGACCTAGATTGGAAGTTGCAAAAAAAAAAAAAAAACTAAACCTTTTTCTCATGCGCCCCCCCCCCCCCCCCAAACCACACACACTGGTGTTGCTCTTTTTAAGAAAGTCTATAAATTGTTAAATGAGTGGGGGATTGAAACAAAGTTGTTTTCTTTGACTTTGGATAATGCTAGCAATAACGATCACTTTGTTGAGATCTTAAAGGGTTAGTTGAAGTTGAAAAATGCCCTCTTAAGGAATGGTGATTTCTTTCACATCCGTTGTTGTGCCCACATTTTAAACTTGATCGTCCAAGATGGACTCAAAGAAATTGATGAATTCATTATAAAAGTTAGGGAGAGTATTAAGTATGTTAGAGGTTCAGCAGCAAGAAAACTCAAGTTCATGGAATGTGTTGCACAAGTCTCTCTGGAGTGTAGAAAGGGGCTGCGAGAAGATGTTCCTATGAGATGGAACTCAACTTATCTTATGCTTGAGGGCGCACTTTACTATCGTCTTGCTTTTGTGCACTTACAGCTGAGTGATTGTAACTATAGTCATTATCCTTCTGAAAAAGAATGGAAGGGAGTAGAGCAGATTTCTAGTTTTTTGGGGCTGTTTTATCAAGTTACTTGCATGTTTTTTGAATCATACAGCTAACTTATACTTGCCTCAAGTGTTTTTAATCACACATAAGTTGAAAGATGCAATGAAAAATGATGATAGTTTCAAGTGTAGGATGGCAAGCTAGATGAATGCAAAGTTTGATGAGTATTGGTCAGATTTTAGTTTGATTCTTGCTGTTGCTGTTATCTTGGATCCTCGGTACAAACTTCAGTTTGTAGATTGGGCTTACAAAAATATTTATGGTGTAGATTCTTATGAGTTCAAACGTGTTAAAGATACTTTGCAGTCTCTCTTTGAGTCATAGTCAGAAAACATGTCCAATATTAACCCCATAGCTGCTGCTACTCTTCTTACTCCTCGTGGGTATCATGGTTCTCCATCTGTGCAGTGCAAGGATGTTCTTTTCAAGGTAAAGTATTCCACTAAATTATTGAAATGACCATATGTTTTTATATTAGTATGATTCTCTGATTCAACAATATTTATTTTATTCATATGGGTAGTTTTTTGTGCTATAGCATTTCCTGATAGAGGTTTTCCACTTTTACACCTCAGATATTCTGTAGAAAGTAAAAGTTACTCAATAGCATATTCTTGTTTATATTACTTTAGCATGGTGTCCTGTCATCATCAAACTATTATATGTGGAGCTCTCATTGTATTCATTAAAACTTTTTTCCTAGAGTGCATAGTTGTTTTTTGGTGTGATTTCTAGAAGGAACATTTTTGCTTCATAATTCTCCTATTGTGATCAATATCAGACTCTTAACTTTTAAGATCCTAAATCTGAATAGAGTGTTTTGACTACCATGGTTTCAAATATTTGTGTATCAATCCATAAGAATCAGGATTTCATCAAGTAGTAGTGTGAAATCCAATTCACACTTGTATCTAATACATGTTGCTGATATTAACAAGCTGAGATGGACCTATATGTTTTGTTGCCGTTGATACATACTATTATTATTTTTAATTAAAATAAATACGGCTGATATACTACTTCATACCACTGATATGGCCAATATGTGTACTGATTTCTTGCCCATGCTGACTACTATCTTTCATTCTAGTTTTTTGAAGTTTCTAGATGCACTCTGAAAATGGTAATTGGGGTATGATTACTTGGCATATAAATAATAGAACTTTCCATGTAATAATTTTATTTGGTTAGTGCCCTCCTTCACCTTTTGAATCTTTACAAATTGGCATATTTAGGTTATCAAAAGGTGACTGCTGCATGTAATTTTTGGGGGAAAAATGCTTTTAGTGGCATTGTTATCGGTGATTGATGTGATATGCTATAATGTAGGATTTTGACAAATGTGAAGAAGAGTGTTCTTCTACTTGACTGAGTGAATTGCAGCTATATTTTAATGAACAAAAGATAGATCGAAAGAAAAGCGTAGACATTCTTCGCTTTTGGAAAGGAGAGCAGTATCGTTATCCCATTCTTTCTTGTTTGGCTTGTGATGTGCTGTCTATTCCTATTTCTACAGTTGCATCTGAATCTGCATTCAATATTAGTGATAGGGTACTTGATCAATATCGTAGTTCACTTTTGCCTGAAACTGTCCAAGCTGTGATTTGCACTCGTAATTGGATTTATGGCAAGAAAAGTATGTTTTGTTTTAACTTTTATTATTATTTTTCCTAAGGATGTGAATATTAATAGATGTTTTTTTCTACAATGTGCCAGTTGTAGATGATTGTGGAGCTGACTTGGGAGAGGCCACGGAGGATGTATTTAAGAACGATACTTACTGATGCATATATCTCTGTTTTTTTTTTTTTTTTTTTTTTTTTTTTTTTTTTTTTTGTTACAAGGGTTATTGCTGGGATTATTGCTACTGAAATGAAGGAATGTTTAGTAGCCCATGGGATGGTTTTGTTGTAGCCTTCAACAATCCTTATGAGTTATGGCATGATTTTTATTTTTTATTTTTGCCTGACTCAACAATTTTTTGTGGAGTGCAAGGATTATTTTTTATTGGACCGATGTTGAATGCATTATGCATATAGTTGTTTCAGCGATCTTTGTACTCTTTATTTGTTATATATGGACAAATTTAATCACAGAGAAACTTACTATGACTTTTTTATTTTAGGAGAATGAATGTATGATTAGTGACTTGTTTTTGTGTAATAGTTTTGTGTAGTAGCAGTTCCTTTGATTTTTGAAGTATGTATAGTAGTTTTTTTTGGCTTCGAGTGATCTTTGTGTTTGTGAGTGCAAAAGAGAAGTTTATGATATGCAGCTGTGAGTGCATTGCATTCGTTTGAAAATGTTGCCAGTTTATTCTGCTACCAGTAGTACTTCTCACTACCAGGTGAGATTTACAGTGTCATTTAATCTAATTCCTAATGTGCTATGTATTTTGATCAGGTTGCTTCATAAATGTTTGTAATATACTTGCATTCAGTTATATGCTATTGCAGAACACATTTGTTGCATCTAGCATGGCCTAGGCAAAAAGTTAGTTGAACCTACAGGTTTAAGTTTAATGAATATTTTTTTTTTCAAAATTAACGGGTTAACAAGTCGTGTCGTATGACCTGTTAAATAAACGAATTGGGTTCGTGTTTAGTTTTTTACCCGTTTTCTTAATAGGTCGTGTTCGGGTTAAGGTGATTCTAACCCGAATTCGTTTGACCCGCAACCCAAATTCGTTAACACAACCCGATTGACAGCCCTATTTGGGACCTTGGGTGCGGTCCTGGTCCTTTCCAATACGATGGGACCACTGCCACTTAGGCCAGAGAAATAAAAAAAGCTATCATGACCGACTCCAACATAGAAAGACATTGGACCTACAAGGAAAAGGGCAAAGTCACCTGCAGATCTTCCACCAAAAACAGAATCTACCATGGTGGACATATTTTCAATTCAAAAGAGGAGGCCAATTCAGAAGAAACCTTCCTGCCAAATGACAACGACAAACAAACATTCTTTTTCTATTATAACATGCCTAATGGGAAGTGCAAAGAAACCCATAATAATCCTCTAAAGACAACAAAACCTAGTCCAGGTTCATCCCCCCAACTTCTCTTCCATTTTACCCTCTACAATTCCAGATATTCCTTTTCAGTCCCCCATTGGCCATGGCATGGCCATGTTTCCCTCCATTTTTGTTACTTGAGTTGAAAAACGGTGGGTTCGGGTCGGGTCAGTCAATGCGGGAGAGAAACCCAAAGCTCCAAAGTAATTAAAAAAAAGAAAAAAACATCGTCCAGGTTCATCCCCCCTAACATTTCTATTTTACCCTCTCCAATTCCAGATATTGCTTTTCAGTCCCCAGTTTTTCCTCCATTTTTGTAGCTACAAGGTTGGTTCGGATCGGGTTCACATTGCCCTGCGGGTTAGATTTTGCCTTGATTCTTTCAGCCCATATCCATTTTAAATTAAAGACCCAAGCCTAGACTTAAACTTCCTCACGTCGGACCTAAATGGGTGAAAATATCCTAAACAGGATCCGCTACCATGGGCGGACACAAATGTAGGGGTTTGGGGGCCTCCCAATTATCACAATGTCCATGAGGTCCCTAAAGCCCAACTAGTCTAGACCCCACTTAAAAAATTGTCTAGCCCCCATCTATTTCCTCAAACTCTCTCTCCCTCTCAAAAATCCCTAAACTGATTAACATCTTCTTTTGGTCATTTTTTTTTACTTAGTTATTTACAATGGCCAAGAAGAGGGGGCCAATGGTTGTCTTGGGTTCATTTATTTTGAAATGGGAGCTTTGTTTTAGAAGGATGGAAAAACGAGAATATAGAACTTGACATAGTATTGACTCTTTATATTATATGGCGTTATAAAAAACTAGTATGATTTTTTTAATAGCTCTTAAAACTCAGGTAACATATATATGTTACTAAAACTCATCTTTCAACTTATCGTTTTGAATAAAAAAAAAATTTTCAAACCCGCCTCAAACAAAAATCCTGAGTCCGCCATTGTCCGCTACCCATCTAGTGTAGCTGGTAAATGGACACCAAACTTTTTAGGAGGCGAGAGTTGCAAGTTTGAACTTGGTTGCCCAGATTAACTCGGTGTCAGCCGTTTCACTCATTTCACAAAATACACCCCACATGTTGGCTCTTCAGCAGAAGGCATAGGTGTTGGTTCCTTGGAGTCTTGTGTTCAAATCCCTCCACATTTACCTAATGCAAATGTGGATGAGGGTGTGCATATTTCCAGAGGTTTAGTCCCCCCCCCCCCCCCCCCAAAATCCCTCCACATTTACCTAATGCAAATGTGGATGAGGGTGTCCATATTTCCAGAGGTTTAGTCCCCCTCACCCAGTTAATGTAATGAGAATATTTTTGTTGAAAAACCAGCACATACACTTTAATGGGCACGTTCATGTCCTCAGCTAGCCGAGCTACGGCAGGAACATAAGGGCGTGTTTGGATATGTGGTGAAGTGAGATGAGGTGAGGTAAAGCCCCCATTATCCAGACAAGAAAAGACAATGGGTCATATCAAAAGTACATAATTTCAAAATTCCCTCCATCTTTTTTAGAAAAAGTCAAAAAATCAACCTCCTTTTTCCACTAAAAGTAAAAAAATCTCCACTTTCCTATACAAAAAATAAAAAAGATTCCATACCAAACAACTAAAAACAAAACACCATTATAACACCTTATATTTTATTCTATTTTGATTTGATGCTTCACCTCACCATACTTCAATTCACCATACATCCAAGCAGGCCCTAAAATATATAATGGATGCGTTGAGTGTTAAAGTCAAGTAGTTAAAAATGACACCCATGCACTGCAATTTTTGTTTGGGTCCATGGGCCTTTACAATCCGGATCCTTGGGGTATCCATTTATATCATTTCCCCTGTAATTAACTTCCATAACTCAAATCCTTCCTCATTTAACAAAAAAAAAACCCCTAATCCCTCCTCTCCAACACCCCAACTGAATTTCAAAATTACAAGTAACACCCTTCCAAACCATCCTCTATAAAACTAAAAACCAGTTGCAGGCCGCCCAAAAGTGCAAAAACCTCCATTTGCAGCCATTAATGGCGTCCGTGGTGACCCTCTTCCTTAAACCCTCAATCCCATCTCATCCATTTCCCAAAACCCACAAACCCCATCTCAGCTTCAACCTCAAATACCCAACTCCTCTGCTCTCCAACAAGGAAAAGTGGAGGAACAAGAAGAAACAGCTTCGGATCTCCTGCGGGTTGATAGAACCCGATGGAGGAAAGCTCGTGGAGCTCGTCGTTGAGGAGCCCCTCAGAGACGAGAAGCGAAGGGAAGCCATGTCTGTCCCACTAATCAAGCTGTCCAGGATCGATCTTGAGTGGGTCCATGTGATCAGTGAGGGGTGGGCCAGCCCTCTCCGCGGCTTCATGAAGGAAGCCGAGTTCCTCCAAACTCTTCATTTTAACTCTCTCCGACTCGAAGATGGATCGGTCGTGAACATGTCTCTGCCAATCGTGCTGGCGATCGATGACTCGCAGAAGCAGCGAATCGGTGGGTCGAGTAAGGTCGCGCTTGTGGGTTCTGATGAGAAGCCGGTGGCCATTTTGAGCAAGTAAAGAACTGGGCTTTCTTTATTTGATTTGTGTTTTTGAGTTTGTTTTGAGCTGTTTATGGTTTTTTGCAATTTGGGGTGGAATGATTTTGGGCTTTGGGTCTGTTTGGATGTGACCCAATTCACAGGAGGGATGGGTGTTTGAATACTTTGGTGGTATTTGCTCTGGATGTTGATCCTGTCCTACCTGAAGCGATTCGAATACTTTGGTGGTATTTGCTCTGGATGTTGATTCTGTCCTACCTGAAGCTATTCTAGATGTTGATTTGGACAGAGAAGAGGCATCCAGACCCATGCTGTGATGGGGCCCACTGTGGATTGGGTGGACCATGAACATACTTGATTGGAACATCCTAGCCTTTTGGTAATTCATGTTGATTATGAAATGTTCTGTCTCCACACATGGCTCACCCTTTCAAGTGAAAAGTTCCAGCAATTTAATATGGGTTGAAGCTGAATTGGTTTTACTAGTGTTGTATTGGGATTTATTAGAACCCGTTTGGAGAGTATATTGCATTTCATTGCGACTGATTCTGCCTGACAATGTATTGTTAGGAAGGCTTTATTTTGATTTTCAGCTGAAGTTGTTAACTTGGAGCAGGTTTTGTTGGACATATTTATAATTATGATTTCTATTTGTTTTAGCTTTTTATTTATCTATGTGCAAGCAGATTATGTTGTGCGTAATCATGATTATGATTTGGGTTTATTTTATCTTTTTATTTATTATATGCAAAACTAGAGATATTAATGATATTGATTCATTGATTTTTTTCTCCTTCTGTGATTGGAATTTTGATTGTTTTGCTAAATCAATACCGAGCACATCTACATTACGCGAGCTTGTACACACTTCCTGTAAAAGGGTGACAAATTATATCCATGTAATGTAGGCGACATCTAATATTGGCCACGTAAGATTTGCAAGTTGCAACGTTATTAGTTAAATCTCCCAAGAATTGCAAACTAGTATTCCTGTCAGCAAATCGAATAACTTGAAGGGTGCTATGTAAGTCTTGTCCTTATTTCAACAGAAATCTGGAATCTTTATGAGTTGTAGGGAATCATCAATGGCTGTTCAACATTGCATTGTAGATATGTTTTAGTGTAATAAGTTTTAGTTCTGAAATGATTAGTCAACGGCAATAGACAAGTTGATAAGGTCAAAAAGGCTAAAAAGAAAAAAAAAAATTACAATTTTATTTAAGGAGATCCACGTTCAAACTTCAGTAAAAATCAAATAAAGTTCTTCATTGCCTTTTTCTTCTGAAATCACTTTCCAGTTCTTGGTATCTACGTTTAGGTTTCCTATTCCGAGCTTGAGTTGACTTGATCGAGTCGACTCAAACTCAGCACCTATTGAGTCAAATTGCCCTTAGAGTCTAGTCTGGCTCAGGAAAGGGGTACGTAAAGCTATTATTTTACCCTATTTTCTTGTTGTAAGGTGATTTTGGAGGCTTTTGGGGTCTTTATGCACTAATCTTGGAAGATCTAAATGACAACATCTAAAATCAGAGGAAATGGTCATCCGATTGAATAAAAACCAATGCTGCCACCAAAGATTTTTTTTTTTCAACCATCTACTTAAACTTTTTTTTTTTTTTTAAAGGTTTTGGGAGGCTCTAGGGCACGACTCGGTCTGGAGTCCCATGCAGTTTGGCCGAGTTTCCCCCAAGTCTGAGTTTTAAAACCATGTTCCTACTAGGATTTAATGTTTTGTCGTGTTAAAGTCTTCTTAGAAAATGGAGTTTATAAACTTGATGAAATGTTGCAAGTCTGTTTGCAACATTAAACTGATGTCTAGTATGTTTGTATTCACCAACTATCACAAACCAAATGCATGCAGCTTCAAACAACTAGAATGAGAAAAAATGTAAACAAGAACCTTTCGGGAAAGTTAAGCTGAGATTCTGCTTGATCATCTGTAGTCCCAAACTAATATCTGTCCAGAAATGATATCGATTCTACATTTGGAGCTCCCTCTCCATTCAGAGTGTGGTAATTTGTTCCAGTTCTGGTTCTTGGTTAGACTTGGCGTCTGTTGCATCCTAGTTTCATGTTATGTCAGTAGCTCATTATCTATGATTGGTCATTTACTGAATCTTGTTTGTTGATTTAGCAGTTGGGGAGTGGATATTAAACATTTACAGCTCAAACACAAATTTTACGTACAATATGATGAATGACATCAAATTTGAAGCTTAGAAACTTCAAGATTTTGGAGTAATTGGTTTGATATATGCGTACTCAGTGCAAACAAAATATCCTCTCTTATGAATGTTTCAAACTTTAGACCTTGTAGTTATTTCATACAGAAATGCTAGGAATTTGAGGTTTAGAAGATGAAAGATTCTAGGAATTTGAGGTTTAGAGGATACTCTTTATCCAATTCTTGCTGCGCTTTGAAAACAGAGAAAATCATTTAGCAGTTAAATGTACCATGTCATTAAATGTGCAGACCTGCCAATATTGGTTTCAAAGACATCTTGGTGCTCTGCTTTCCATGTAACAGTACTTGTTTTTAATTCTCTGACCAGTTTCTAGTAACAAAAGAAAACAATGTCTGACCAAATTTAGAAGTTTTTTTTTTATAGATCAGACTCTTATGCAACTGCAAGTTATTCTTTTTTATATATGTCCATCCATATTTTAGTTTTTTTTTTCTGTGGCAGTTCTACTATACTCGTTTCTAGATTAACAATTTTTTGTCGGGAGAATATTGTGCCTGGGTTACTTATTTCCATTTTTTGGTCAAACCTGAGAGGTTTAGTTAACATGAAATAAGAGATAATAGGGCTTAAAAGTACAAAATTATAAAGGAATTAAACAAAATCAAAGATGATATTTATTTATCCAAAATTACTTTCAAAAGGCTTTTATTGATATTAGGATCTTATGGAATTCACTTTGTGGATGTGCGTGCATCCAACTTTAGATCTTGTATAATTCTTCTTTCCAGAATAGTGATTGTCCATCTGGATAATACTTGTCCTATCTTAAGAGCTACTACCAATAAGATTTGGAGCATTAGGTAGCAAAATGTGCACTTGTCATAGGTTTCTGGGTCTCATGCGGCCTAACAGCCCAATGGATGGGTCTCCTCCCATTGATTACCTTGATGTTTCCATCTTGAACTAAGTTGTAAGCTACAGTCTTCATAGAAATACATGGAACTTGTTCTAAAAAAGTTGCCATCACTGCATATAGGATCTCACACCCCATTTAGCTACCATTTATCCCAAAACCAATTGGTGATGGGAAACAGCACAACAATGGTTTTATGGTGAGGGCTCGGGCTCGACCACAATTAGCAAGGGTGGATGTTGGCCTCAACGATCCCTCCCTCAACGGCATACCCGCCGCGACTCCTGCTGCACAACTTGCAAAACACATGTCCTGTGACTCGAACACCCGACCTACTAGGCTTTAATACCAATTATAGAATCTTACACCCCATTGAGCTACCACTTATCCTAAAACCAATTGGTGATGGGAAATGTCACAACAATGGTTTTATGGTGAGGGCTAGAGCTCGACCGCAATTATGATTGCTCAGGAGCGAGGGTGGACGTTGACCTCAACATTGCATCCTAAGAATTTGGCATTTGAAGGTTCCATCTTACCTTATTCTTGGTGTATGCAATGTCAATCCAGGCCCATCCAGCTTGGCCCATATCCAGGCTCATTTCTTGTTTCTATTTATTGCTTTGTAATTAGTCAAAACTGTTACTTATTTTTAGGATCCGTAATTGATTTATGATTGATTGTAATTGAATGTAATTGATTGTAATTAGGGTATTAAACCCTTATATATACATACATCAGTCGATCCAAAGGGGATACGACATTCATCTCTCTTTATTTCTTGTTCTATGTTTCATTTCACTCTCACTAAAAATGTCATGGTATCAGAGCCAGGTTAATCATCTTTGATCTTCTCCTAATTCATCTTCCATTCATTGGGAGCCTGTTTATGATCATCTGTGATCATCTTCTTCAGCCAGATCATATCTGATCTTCCATGATCATCTCAGATCAGGAGTGGCCCACCTGTGATCATCACCTCTATATCAGCGATTAGTCTCTTCTTGGTCACCTGAAGCTTCTTGGATTTATGAAGAATTTTTCCCTGATTTTTGATCATCAGAGATCAAATCTACAGTCCAGTCACCTGTGGTCATCCTGATTGTCTCAGATCTGCCGTGGCCCACCAGCGATCATCATTTGCTTCTCAGCTGACTCAGCCCATCTTGGTCGCCTGAATTTCTACATCTTTATGGAGATTTTCTCAACATTTATGGATCATCAGAGGTAGGCCTAATATCCATTTTTGTAGATCGACAGTTTGGTCTCTATCTTTTCATCTCAGCCGTCCAAAAGTTTTGATTTGGATTATTTTTGCCTGAGACTGCTTCCAATAGCTACGAAATTTTGTTGTGCACTCATCCTCTTCCTCAGATCTAGCAGCCGATCAACTGGTGTGATCCTTGTGCAGATCTACACACTGACGACCTGGTCGTCTGAGTGTCTGTGTCGGTGCATTTTTTTGCTGAGTACTGTTCTGAATTTTTTCTGTGCTCTGCTTTTGTTCTATATTGTTTTCTGTGGTTTCTGGGAACTAGTCTGGACTATATCACTAGTCAGACTGCTGTTTTTGGACTATATCAGTGTTTTTTCTTCTCTTTAGTCATGGAAAAACATGAGATTGCCCTGATTCGCTTTGATGGGACCAATTATACATCATGGGCCTTCCAATTTCAAATTTACTTGGAAGGAAAAGAACTCTGGGCCCACATTGATGGGTCTGAACCTCAACCTACGGAAGATGATAAAAAGATTTTAGCTTGGAAAACAAAGGATGCTAAAATCAAGACTTGGTTGCTGGGCTCTGTTGAGTCACATTTTTTTCTCAACTTAAAACCGTGCAAAACTGCCCGTGAAATGTGGGACTATCTTAAGAAAATTTATCAACAAGGTAATGCTGCTCGCCAGTTTCAATTGGAACTTGAAATCTCTCAATTCACTCAAGGCACCCAGACTATTCAGGAGTATTACAATGGCTTCCGCCGCCTGTGGTCGGAATATGATGAGATCAAGTTTGCCACGGTATCTGCCGCACTTTTACCGGAATTGCTTCCATTGCAGCAGAGCAGTCATCGGGATCAGCTTCTTATGAAACTTCGTCAGGAGTTTGAGACAGTTCGATCGAACTTAATGAGCAGGGCTCCTCTTCCCAGCCTGGATACCTGTCTTCAGGAACTCCTGCGGGAAGAACAACGTCTAGCTACTAAAACTACTCTGGAACAACAGAGATCTGCTGAGACTCCATTTGCCTATGTTGCAACAGCCCGACAACCTCCTCGGGACATCAGTAAAGTTCAGTGCCATAACTGCAAAAAATATGGACACTATGCAAATCAATGCAAGGCAAAAATTTGTAGATATTGTAAGGCAGCTGGACATGTTATTGAAGAATGTCGGAAAAAGGCTCGCAATTCTACTTCCCGCAATTATGTGCAGTCCGGCCCTTCCACCGTGTCATCGCCTCCTACTGCTTACACTGCGACCACTCCAACGTTTGCATCATCTGACTTCAGTGGTTCTCTGCAGTATGATTCCTCCTCCCGAAACTCTAGACCGCCTGAGCGATATGGGTTTACCCATACTTCTTTGATGACCACTTTATCTTCTCTCTCTATCCCAAGTTCTTATTTGCAGGCTGTCCAACACGATTGCTGGAACCAGGCCATGAAGGAGGAATTAAATGCATTAGCTCTGAATCACACATGGGATATTGTGGAGTGTCCTTCAGCAGTTAAGCCCATTGGTTGCAAATGGATCTACTCGGTCAAACTTAAATCTGATGGGTCGTTGGATAGACACAAAGCTCGGCTTGTGGCTCTCGGAAACAGACAGGAGTATGGCATTGACTATGAGGAGACGTTTGCACCTGTGGCAAAGATGACATCTGTTAGGTTACTTCTCGCCATTGCTGCATCTCAGTCTTGGCCATTATACCAAATGGATGTTAAAAATGCCTTTCTCCATGGAGATTTGCAGGAAGAAATCTATATGCGTATACCACAGGGCATACCCTCTCCCTCCAAGAGGTCCGTCTGTCGGCTCCGAAAATCTCTTTATGGACTAAAGCAAGCTCCTCGGGCATGGTTCGACACCTTCAAGGCTCGTTTATGCAATATTGGCTTTACTCCGAGCCCGTACGATCCTTCTCTCTTTCTCTGCCATGCCTCTACTGGGGTTACTGTGCTTCTGGTGTATGTTGATGATATTATTATCACTGGCACGGATGATGGTAAGATCAAATCTCTCCAAGATTCTCTCCGAACTTACTTCAATATGAAGGATTTGGGCCCTTTGCATTATTTCTTGGGCCTAGAGGTGCATCAATCTCCCAAAGGTCTCTTTATTAATCAACAAAAATACACATCAGACCTTATAGAGTTGGCTGACCTCCATGATTCTTCGCCCGTTGATACTCCTGTCGAGGTAAATCTTAAACTCAGTAAAGATGATGGCGAACTCCTTCCTGATCCTCATATATACCGGCGACTGGTGGGCAGTCTTATATATCTTACCATCACTAGACCTGACATCTCCTATGCTGTTAATCTTGTGAGCCAGTTCATGACAGCTCCTCGTCATCTTCATTTAGCAGCTGTGAAGCGTATTATTCGCTATCTACTGCGAACTGTCCCTCGTGGTCTCTATTATCCAAAGGATAATCATCTTCATCTGATCGCTTATGCGGATGCTGACTGGGCGGGCTGTCAAGACACACGCCGTTCTACTACTGGTTGGTGCATGTACCTTGGAAATTCTCTCATCTCTTGGAAATGCAAGAAACAAGAACGGGTGTCCAGATCTTCCACGGAAGCTGAATATAGGGCCATGTCTTCTGCTTGTTCTGAGATCTTATGGCTACGTGGACTTCTTTCAGAACTCGGGTTCGCTCAAACCGGTCCTACTCCATTGCATGCTGATAATACTGGGGCTATTCGCATCACTGCAAATCCAGTCTTCCATGAACGCACCAAACATATCGAAGTCGACTGCCACTTTATTCGTGATGAATATAAGCGAGATGTCATTCGGCTACCTCATGTCCCTACAGAGTTTCAGTTTGCTGATATTTTCACTAAGGGACTTCCTCGGCCTCGACATCAATTTCTTGTCTCCAAATTGCTGCTTTATGACTCCCCAGCATCAATTTGAGGGGGGGTGTCAATCCAGGCCCATCCAGCTTGGCCCATATCCAGGCTCATTTCTTGTTTCTATTTATTGCTTTGTAATTAGTCAAAACTATTACTTATTTTTAGGATCCGTAATTGATTTATGATTGATTGTAATTGAATGTAATTGATTGTAATTAGGGTATTAAACCCTTATATATACATACATCAGTCGATCCAAAGGGGATACGACATTCATCTCTCTTTATTTCTTGTTCTATGTTTCATTTCACTCTCACTAAAAATGTCATGCAATACCCATCTCTACTGGCAATATGGTGATCTATGTAACCTGTGAATTGAGTGTTTTATCAGAAAGAGTTGTGCCTATGATTTACCTGTATAACATTCAATGTTCAAGCAAGTGTAAAGGTCTTCCAAGGGGCAGCATAGGAGCAACCTATGATTCCCAGATACTTCATGGATAAGGCATGGATACACCATGGATACAGAAAGAACACAAATTTTTGTTACTACTGATATAAGATGCATGCATTGCCAATTTTGAAGTATTTGGGTAACATAGGGAGCAACTCACCAGTGAGCATGATGCCCACAAGAAGATGGAGATGGATACATGAAATGGCAAAAAGAACTCAACACTTAATGAAACCTAGGACACACATGTAGATATGCATATTGTATTCTATTATAACATGCTATTTGTATTTAATCTTATAATTTTATTTAGGGGTTTTTGTCTTTAACAAAAATAAGATTTTACTCTATTGTATGACTCTCTTAACAAAATAAGATTCTACTCTAATGTACTCACCGCAATAGGAACTTTAGGTTATTCACCCTAAGAATCATTTTGATTCCTTAAAACATCCCAGAACCTAGCAGAAGTACTACTACTTGGCAGAAAATTAGCAGACAATTATAACTTCGGAAGCAATAAACATTGACAAGATTATAATATAAAGTGTCCTACCAAACCTCTGTGGTGTATGGGGTACCAATAGAGAAGTTTCTTGTTAATACTCGGTTTGCTTGGTATATACAAGCATCTCATTATCATATTCCTTTGTTCAATACATTGGGTTTCATAAACACATCTTCTTTATGCATCTATAATAGCATTTTTGTTCTTTGAATAATAGTTAAGATCACATGCATAATGACTTAATATGTTTTATTAAGCATTGCTAGCCCTCTAAGGGGATGGTACCTGCACAGTAGTGGAAGAAAGCTAATAGTAGGAGGCAACGAGACTAGATTGATAATTTCAGTTGCAAGTTTGTACCAAAGGGGTCTCTCTATTTATTGGCTAATATCATCATATAAGATACCTCCAACAATTTCTTCCTTACCTGGAGCTCCCTGCAGTTATCACATGAAGTGGTGTATTTAGCAAATGATGAAGAACCATGTTGCAATTTTTTCATTCTGCAACATATATGCACATGCTTGCACACATTGAAACAACATTAGTTACGTTTGAAAGTGGCAATAAAGCGAGTGGTAGAAGGCTATCTCAATTTCAGTTTTTTTTTTTTTAATTTTTTTTAATTTTTTTTATACACCATTGGAGGTTGATGACCATGTTAACTTGTTCAAGGTTCATAGTTTTGTATAATTGAGTTACATTTTAAATAAGAGTAAATGCTTTCATGTATGTGGTAGTTTAAATGACCATGTTTAAGTCAGAAATACCTTACAATGGTCTGATGGCTCACAAATTGAATTTACATCGAATGTCAGCATTGAGATCTACAAGCACAATAAAGAAGAACGTATAGCAAGAACTTGGGGTACAACTGCCCCAGGACTCCCCTATGTTGAGCAAGCCATTACAAATGCTGGAAATTGGCTGATCGGAGGGGATTTGGAGGTCATTGAACCCATTAAGTACAATGATGGACTTGATCAGTACCGGCTATCTCCTGCAGAGCTCCGCAAGGAGTTCCAGAGGCGCAATGCTGATGCAGTTTTTGCTTTTCAGCTCCGGAATCCTGTACACAATGGGCATGCTCTGCTAATGACCGACACTCGTCGTCGTCTCCTAGAGATGGGATACAAGAACCCAGTACTGTTGCTTCATCCCTTGGGAGGCTATACAAAAGCAGATGATGTTCCACTTAGCTGGAGAATGAAGCAACATGAGAAGGTAGATTCTCTTTTGGACCTTATTATCTTCATTGAATATTTTAATGGGTTTCCACTTTTCACGAATCCCATTTGTTTGCATGAAAATAGAATTCCTAGGAATTCAAGGCTAAATGGGTTATATTGAAGGAATGTTAAAGGTGTGAGAGATGATGTATGTAAGGTGGAAATCTAGATGGAAATTTGATTTTCTAGGCTGGGTATTCATTTTCCATCTCCTGTTTGTTCATTTTCCATTAAAGGGGAGAGCTAAATGGGTTATACTGAAGGAATGTTAAAGGTGTGAGAGATGATGTATGTAAGGTGGAAATCTAGATGGAAATTTGATTTTCTAGGCTGGGTATTCATTTTCCATCTCCTCTTTGTTCATTTTCCATTAAAGGGGAGAGCTAAATGGGTTATATTGAAGGAATGTTAAAGGTGTGAGAGATGATGTATATAAGGTGGAAATCTAGATGGAAATTTGATTTTCTAGGCTGGGTATTCATTTTCCATCCCCTCTCTGTTCATTTTCCATTAAAGGAGAGAGACTATTTGATAGCCATTTATGTATCTTCACCTTTGCTTCTTAAATTTTAGCCACTTTCAGGAATACATTTCTTAGAATTTGTTGGAATTCAATTCAATGCAAAGAATCGCCCTAAAAGGAGTTGAAGCACGAAATGTGGAATTTCCT
This sequence comes from Umbellularia californica, assembly GCA_028538565.1. NCBI lineage: Eukaryota > Viridiplantae > Streptophyta > Magnoliopsida > Laurales > Lauraceae > Umbellularia > Umbellularia californica. Next base: position 19,985,867 of record JAPQWN010000005.1, on the reverse strand, counting down.
TGGCAGGGTTTTCAGTTCACATTCCATTTTAATACTTTCTATTCAAGTGGATCAACCAGACTGGCTAATTTCAGTGCAGTGGTTCTAACTTAAAAAGGTGTCTTCTGCCCAGAGAAAATGCTAACAATAAATTTAGAAACACAATTTTTGGCCAGGTAAAGGAAATGTTCGTTTTGGAGATCCACTCGTGACTAATAAACCTATGTGATCTACATTATTGTCATGCTAGTATGTGTACTCCTAGAGTAAGTGGATACCTTTCCAAATGGAGCAGACCTACAACTACTGTATAATGTTGATATTTCATACTTATATCAATTAGTAGCTTAGATGGTTAGGGACATGTGAGTGTGAGTAGAGTGCATGAGTTCGAATCTTAGATGTAAAAAAATAGCTCCTCTAAGCAAAAAATAAAATGTTTCATCAGGTGCTCGAAGAGGGTGTCCTGAATCCCGAGACGACGGTCGTTGCAATCTTCCCATCTCCTATGCATTATGCAGGCCCAACTGAGGTGCAGTGGCATGCCAAGTCCCGTATAAATGCAGGGGCCAACTTCTACATTGTGGGCAGAGACCCAGCTGGTATGAGCCACCCTGTTGAGAAAAGGGACCTTTATGATGCTGATCATGGGAGGAAATTGCTGAGCATGGCCCCTGGACTTGAGAGGCTTAATATTCTTCCCTTCCGGGTACGTCAACTACAAATTTTCTACTTTGTTGCTCTGAACATGTCTTTCGAATTTTTTTCATTGTGTTTTGATCAAGAGGAATTGCATTCTTTTGCTTTCCGATCGATTGTACAGGTGGGACCCACCTTTTATGTTATCCTTGGGTCAAATCATGTGATGGGCCATGATGTATCATATGACATCGGATAATTTTATCTAATACACACAGTGGATTGAAAATGAATGTTTGCAACCAATGGTCCCCTTCTAACAAGTGGAGAGAACTTTTTAGGCATGTGAACTTCTGTGATCAGGCCCGAAATATGGCCTCACATCTACGAGTCTATAGGGCCTAGTGAATGCTACAACCACATGGTATACATGCTATGATGCCTAGATACGGCACGGATGCGGCAGTGACATGCCATAGACACGGTAGGGACACGGATTTTATATGTAAAAAGTGAAGTATCAGATACGATATGACACGATACGTTGCCCATTTTGAAGTATCCGTGCATCATAGTATACATGTCTGTTGTCAACATAATCTTAATATCCAATTACCAATTATGAACACAGGTGGCTGCATATGACAAGAAGCAAATGAAAATGGATTTCTTCGACCCATCAAGGCCTCAAGATTTTCTGTTCATATCAGGCACTAAGGTAACTTTCGTCTGCCAGAATCATATAATTTCTATTTCATAATCCATGAACGCTTTTCTTTACACACAAACACACACAAAAAAAAAAAAAAAAAAAAAAAAAAAAAAAAAGGTGGATGGAAAGAAAGAAAAGTAGGAAAAGGTGTGAGAAAGAGGGGACAGGTTTGCATTGACACATTACTAAACTTGCTGGATTTCTGTTCTACAGATGCGAACTCTTGCAAAGAATAAAGAGAATCCACCGGATGGATTTATGTGCCCAGGTGGATGGAAAATCTTGGTTGAATATTATGACTCTTTGGCGCTGCCAAAAAGGAATGAGCTCCGTGAAGCTGTTCCTGCATAGAACCATTCATATGGTTGAAACTCAGCTGTCTATTAGCTAAAAACACTATACTTTCTATTTTAATTCAAGGTTTGAGTCATTCTCTCCTTCCAGTCTAACGCATTCTCCTCTGTTTGAGAGAGTTATCTGCAGAGGCATGCATGGGCCTGTAAATAGCTTGCTGTCCATCATGGCTTGATGTGTGTTTAACCTGTACTTCTCTTGTGCCTCTATAAAAATAAACATATGTTGTGGTAGCTTTTTAGATTGCTTTAACTTGATGATTCTTAGTCTTGGACTTTTGCTTCTCATTCTTCTTTCATTCGAAACAAAAATCGAAGGCCAATGAGTTTAGAAAGAAGAAAACCCAACACCAATCCAAATTAATTGAAATCTAATAAGCCTTGAACATCAAACGAATGGTCAGCTTAATAAAGAAAATAATAGAACCCATTTCTATTTGCCTGTCTATATATATTTTTTATACTCCTTACTTGAAAAACATGCTCAAAATTTGGGCCTATATCAGATTTTGTGTAGTTTGGTCCTTCAGGTACGTGGTTGGATAGAAGGGGCTTCATTGCCATCTCTAGTTTATCTCACCAGCAGAATCATTTTTTCATACTTGGGTAAGTGCCTGTGGATCCAATGTTCCATTTCCAACTTGGTTACCAATGGGTCCATGACTATTGACTTAGGTCATTTTCCTTAGAAAGAAGGAAAGAGTTTTCTTCAGAAGAGATCTTTCACATTTCTTGCCACAATTTTTCTCAAAGAAACTAGTTACCAAGACCAATTTTTTTATTTTTATTTTATTTTTATCATGTGGCTATGGTGTATGTGGCGCACCTCCTTCCGTAAATGCCTTGTCAATGATGTTGTTGATGTTCTGAGCTCCTTCCAACTGTGGTGCATGTTAGTGGTATTGTTTCTTTCTATTTTGTTAAAATGGGAAAAGTAAAATCGCAAGTGTTTGAGCAATCAATGAACTTCACTAATGTTTTATTTTTGAAGACATAAGATGAAATTTAAACATTAATAATGTCCTAATGTAATGGGTGACAAAAGAATAGAAGGCTGTTAAAAGAACTATACAAAAATAATGGTGGATAAATTTTGATATTATCTACTAGAATTCAAAACTCTAATGCTTGAGCAGGCTGAGAAATGGTTTATCAGATACTGGTATGCACTTGACCACCCAACCAACTGGCCAAGATACTGCTGCTATTCCAATGCAAGCACCCCATTGTCCCCAATCTAGGCGCTCTGTATTTGCAAACTTCTTAAGTAACTCCACCATCACCACTTGAAGAACAATGGTCATTGCCACAATCCCTATAAACAACCTGTTCTTATGAATTCCTTTAAACACATTCCTCTTCTCTAACTCCCTCGCATTGAACTCGTTGAATACCTGACACAGAACAAAAGTATTAAAAATAAGGGTGTTCCTGACCCTCTCATCCACGCCAAAAATCAATCGACCTTTGAACTGCAGTGTTAGCAAGACGGCAAGTTGATATAGAGCTTGAGCAGCAATGTTTCTCCACATGATGTTTGTAATCAGTGGCTCGGTCCGACCAACTGGCTTTTTGTCCATCAACTCCTTGGTGGGGCGCTCTGTAGCTAGAGCCAATGCACCTAGAGTGTCCATTATTAGGTTCACCCATAGCAACTGGACTGCTGTGAGTGGCACTTTACCTGCAGAAACTGCTGCGACAAAGTTTATCACTAAGGCCGCGACATTCACAGTTAGCTGAAATTGAATGAATTTCTGAATGTTATTGTAGACACACCTTCCCCACATTAAAACAGTTACGACTGAAGAAAAGTTATCATCCAAAATGACAATGTCTGAACTCTCCTTTGCCACTTCAGTTCCTTGAATTCCCATTGAAAGCCCAACATTGGCTTCTTTTAATGCTGGAGCATCATTTGTGCCATCTCCAGTGACTGCGACTACATGACCTTTTTCTTTCAGGCATTGAACCATTAGAAGCTTGTCTAATGGAGAGGACCTTGCCATCACGGATATTTTGTCCACCATTTCCATCCTCTCTTGTATTGAGTAATTACGAAATTGTCTCCCTTCCACAACTGCTTCTTTTAAATCTTGATCAGCCCTAAGTATCCCACATTCGATGGCTATGGCTGTTGCAGTGAAAACATTGTCCCCAGTAATCATTTTGATGCTGACACCAGCCCCTTCACAAGCTTCCACAGCTATTCGGACTCCTGGCCTACATGGGTCCTTGATGCCTACAAGCCCCAATAATGTCAAGCCGTCTTCTGTAATTTTTCCAACTTTTCCTTCATTATCATCATTGATTCTGTCTTCCTCTGTTAGTTGTTTGTGGGCGAAAGCAATGCATCGAAGACTATGAGCTGCCATTCCTTCAATTATTTGCTCCAACTTCATCCTAGTTTGCTGATTTATGGGTTTTATGGTCCCATCACTCTCATAGGAATTCGAACACATAGCCAATATCATTTCAGCAGCTCCTTTCCAATGGACATGTGTTGATTCATTCATGTGCTTTCTTATTGAAACTCCGCTTCGCTTCTTCTCTGAATTGAAGGTTTCAACATGAAGAATGTTGTAGCTTCGCTTTAATTCTTCCATATTCATGCCCAGTTCCATCACCGCCCAAGAAAGAATTGCTTTTTCGGTTGGGCTACCAGTAAATTCCGGGGAAGAAGCTGAATTGGCTTGGTAAACACTGCCTGATGTGTTTAGACCAACGCCTTCGTAAAACAATTGTAGGATTTTCGAGGCTACTATAGAAATGTCTCCGGAAACTTCTTCTTCTCCGACCCAAAATTTTGTGACTGTCATCTTGTTCAATGTCAACGTACCTGTTTTGTCAGTGCAGATGGTTGTGGCCGAGCCCATGGTTTCACAAGCTGAAAGATTCCGAACCATTGCTTGATCAGCCATCATTCTCTTCATCGAGTAAGCAAGAGTGAGAGTGACCGCCAACGGCAAACCTTCAGGAATTGCCACTACCACTATTGTAACAGCAGCGGCAAACATAGTGGCCACTGAGTTGAACACCTCTTCAATCTTTGTTTTCTTTCCATTGAACTCTCTATTTCCATTCTCATCTTGGGTGTTGCCCGTGAAATAACGCACCAACAGCACAACAAGAACGAGAAAAGCAACACACAGACCGACCTTTCCAATGTATGATGTGAGCTTGTTTAGCCGGTCTTGTAAAGGTGTTTGCTCGTTCGAATCATCACTTATTGAGCTCATCATTTCGCCCCACATTGTGTTCATGCCCACAGAGGTCACAAGCATGGTTCCATACCCATCTACCGCCTTTGCACCAGATATTAGAAACGGGTTCTTATCAGCACTGGTGTTTACATGGTCGCTTTCACCCGTCATGCTCGACTCATCCACTTGTAAGGAGTGGCCACTCAAGAACAGCCCATCTGCAGGAATTTGATCGCCGATCTTTAGAAAGACCACATCACCTACAACAATGTTGAAGATTGATACCTGTTGGCGTCGATTGTCTCTCACCACATCAACCTTGATGTCATTACTCTTGTCGGATAGCTTCAGAAATTGTTTAGATTGGCGAAAATTACTGATAGCAGTTACAGCAACAACTAAGAAGACAGCGATGATTATGCTTCCTCCATCATACCACCCTTCCTTGAGGCCATGCTCCTTGATCCCAAATCCTAAGGAGAGAGCTGCACAGACAAGAAGGATGAGGATTATCTGGTCTTTGAAAGCCTCCAAGATGAAGTAGAAGAAGTTTTTTGCAGGTGGCTTCTTGTATGTATTCGAACCGAATACCTGTTGACAATCAACATTGACACATTAGTGTAGAGATTTTTTTGAAAATTTAGGATAAATATAAAAAAAATTTGTGGACTTCATTAACTTATTCAAACAATAAAATAAGATTCATTTAGATGAACATATATGATAAGATAAGAGCAGTAAAGTTAATTAGCTATATCTCTCATCTGTAGGTGCATGTAAAACAGAAATCTAGTGCATGTATATATTGTGCTATTTGATGCATTGACAAGTTTGCAAGCATTCAATTTTCTTTAATATCATATTCTTGTCATTTCTTGAACTGAAAACAGAGTAATAGGTGTCATCAAAAGTAGGAGTTTTAGTTTTTATTTTTTGCCTGGTGTTTCCTTGGTTCTTTGAGTATAAGTGTGGAGCTTGATTGATTAAAAAAAAGGGAGAAAAAAAGTCTCTTAATAATTGACATTGACACATCACTAGAGAGAGATGGATTTTGAATATGAAACTTAAATGTATTTTTTCAATAATCTAAAATGCTGATAGAGGTATTTGTGGGTCATATTCTCATTCAAGCAATAAATATAATGCATTGAGACTGATAAAAAAAAAGAAAGAAAAAATATGCATTGTGATGAGCAGGTGTGATAAGGTAAGACTAGTGAATTTAATTTCTTTTCTCTCGTATATGGCGCATGAATATTTTGTGTGATTTGATGCTTTGCCATATTTGTATGCAGATAATTTTCTTCAATAGCATATCTGTGTGAAGGATAATTGAAAGAAAAGTAAGAGGTGGTATGGGTTTATCAAGGATAATTGAAGCTTAGCTGAAAAATAATAATAAAAGTGAAAGATCTGTGTGAAAGGGTATTGTACTTCTTGAAAGCATCATTTCCAAATCAATTGATTGAGAATATGCGAAAACCAAAGGAAGTGTGTTTTGTGTCACTGTCTGTATACTTGGGAGCAAATGGTATCCATTTGAAAACGCTAGAGAATGAAATTGTCTTGTCTTGCAAGGTGGGGCCTTTAGGGCTTGTTTTTTGTGCTAAAAGAAGTCAATGTGGTGTTTTATAGAATTTCTTCTGTCTCCATATAGTTAGTGTACACTAATCAACTAGGCATGGTTTATGTGGCCAACGTTGTCAATCAGTTTATAAAGAACTTTTTTCAGACAAGGAATTTACAGATTGCCACATCTGTCTGTTGACAATTACAAACCGTTACTCGTCTAGAATAAATATAGGGTGCTAACAGGGAAAGGCTATTAAATCTGAGTTAGGTTCGAGATGCTTAATACCTTGAAATTAATATGAACTGTGTTAGATCCAAAGCATTCACCCTTCATATGACAAAATACACCGAATTTCATCAAACTAACCCCGGACACAACACTATCCACTAGCATTGTGTATCGGGTAAGGCCCCAAACGTTTTGAAGCCAGGACCTCTAGCTTATTATTAGTGGACTTCTTAACCACTCAAACAATTTAAGTGTAGGTACCAATTTGAATCTTTGTTCGCTTTTGTGGACAACTCTAACATACTTAGAGAAGTTTTCAGAATTTAGGGAATGTTGACACTCTACTACAAAAAATAGAACTTTGAAAAAGAGACCCTAGTAGCAAGGATGTCTTATCTCACAAGCCTACTGCCTAAGGATCAATCGCTGGAAAGATGGGCTGTCTCATAAATTTGTACTACTCACCCATGTAGGGTTAAAAAACGAAAGAGAACTTTCAATTTTGAAACTGTTAAGATAAATTGATTACAGTGTTTTTCCAAGTTCTTAGCTAATTGGAACAAAAAAAAAAAAAAAAAAAGTAGACTGCTATCTAGTAGATTGCTAATCCGGAGACCACGGATGGATAGGGTGGCAAAGAAGTTGGGTCCGTGGGGTTCACAGTTTGGACCTCAATCCATATCTGACCCGTTTTTAGAATAGGTCAAGTTTTACCAACCCACACCTGAGGCAGGGCAACCAGACCCGACCTTTTTTGACTCAGATTTGATGGGGTCAAGTTGAGCTGACCCGTTTTGACCCATATTGACCTATCAATATTTTAAACCCAGCAGTATTTACTCATATTGACCCGTATTAATTAGAAGTAAAATATGTGAAAACAACTTGTTAAAAACATAAGAAAACAACATATAAACTTTTAAAAAAGGACACTATAACTTATCGATTATGTTTTGGTCCTTTGGAGAGAACATAAACCCATTTATGTGAGTTGACCCTTGACTGACCTGTATTTTATGCGGTTTGGGTTGGGCAGGTCAAATATGGGTTGGCTGACGGCTTGGTTAGCGAGTCGGGTTAGTTTTTGCAACCCCGTAAAACCAGTGGACTTGACAACAAGTCCAGATCCCCCAAGATGACCTATGTTACTATTATTTTCTGTTTGAATTAGCCCTTCAACACCTTGGTACTATGGATTTTCTTCCGTAGCTTTTTTCTGTTTTCATTTTAGATACGGATGAAACTGGTCCCCAATCCCCATTGGACTTAAAACCAAAAATATAATTCATGATTTGATTCTATTTTAAATTCGAGCCTGGATCCTCTGAGGCTTGGACTCACGAAAAATTGTTAGGCTCGTTTTCAAAACTTATAATCTAAACTGCAAAAATAGATGTCAACCTCTTTATATGTATATGCCCCGAACAAATTTCACCCACTGTTGGCATTAGATTGATAAATTTTTGCAAGAATTTAGGGACAAGATAGTGGGTCTTCCTTTATGAAACATTCGAGCCATATATGCATATGTAGCCCCAGTAAGTACATTAGATTCATCGAGTTTTCACCTATTTGGATGGATTGGACCGTGGGATCAAGGGTCCATTTGTTTTCCTTTAACATAAAGTCGTTAAGTTTGTGGGCCATGTATGAAGGGGTTAGAGGCATGAGATTGACCCCAAACTTGATACATGTGCCCATCCAAAACGTCTCTTTCCATCCCCTACAAGTCTCATGATTCAGTGGGCCTAATAAATTTCTCGTGAGTACTTGCGGTAGAGGGTCCATTCAACCCTCAACCCGAATACCCAAACCCGGCCCATATTCATACCTTTAATTTCAACCAACAAAGAAGAGGGATAATAAAGAGTACCTCCTGCCGGCGATTGAGATCCTCTGCATGGCCATGTATTCCTCTCTCTGCATCAGTTTCAAGCAATGCAGTAATTCCTTGAATCCCTCCAAGTCGATGAAGAGACTCCATGTCTTTGTCCCTAACAATTTTGCCCACTGCTTGTGGGTCAACATGCAAGAACAGCCCATCATTATTTTTTCTACTCCCATAGCCATCACTGCTACCATCACCATCATCTTGGGGTTGGACAGAAAGGGAGGTATAAGAAGGACTACGCGAGATGGTAGAGAGGAATTCTATCTTCTTGTGAGATAATATCTTATTGACAAGAGATTGCATTACTCTGCAAGAATAAATAACATTGAAAGCCTTCTGCCATCTCTTGGCAGATCTTTGTTTGGAGGAACCACCACTAATACTTGTATCAAAGTCGAACATTGTTGGAATGCGACAACCAAAAGAAATCGCCCCAGCAAAACACAAGAGAAATAGACTACTTGGGATTGAAAGAACCGACGAAAAAATAAGGAGAGTAATGACTGCTTGGTTTTCAAAGGAACAGAGAGAGAGAGAGAGAGAGAGAGAGAGAGGGGGGGTTGATGAGGACGAGAGATGTGAATAATTTTAGGTTTAGCTTTGTATTTATGGACTATGTTTGTGAAACTCAAAGGACGATTCCTACGTTTCTTCTCTGCGAGGTAACGGAGATTTCTAGTCTCCTTCCTATTTATTGCAAGCTTTTTGCTCGTCCGCGTTAAATTTGGATTTAAACTCACGTACTCTAATTCAATGAAGGACGTATTTATAATTGAGTCCATATAGTTTTAAAATAGCAAGCCAATGGGTGAATCAGTGGAGTGGAATGGTTCGAACCATGCAAGCTTAGTTTAATCCTCTTTAAATTAAATTAATGGTGACAGGAAAATACAAGTATATAAGGCCGGCAAGTGGGAAGTCATGAACTTTATATTCCCTGCATGGGAAGCGTGTGACCGTTACAGAATTGGATTCGTTCTCGTGAACGAACGAACGTAGGAAGGTGTCATTGATAAATTCTTCCGTGCTTTACGTGGGTAGAATGTGCCGGACAACTTCACCAGGGGCCTGCCTATTGATAATTGAAAATCTTCAAAATGAATGTCAAGGTCCTCCTCCCTTCACTGATAAAGCCTCAGATTTTACTTTATTATGCAATTATCTTACTGTAAGATTGAGTGCATGATTGATGATATTATGAGCATGATTAAATATAATGTATAAGATTATGCTATTCATAATTTGTTGTGGGCACGATCTTATGGTGGGTCTAACTTGTATTGATGAAATTGGAGGATATATTACTGTAAAAGATGACATTCATTTTAATGCTTGGATTATCAATAGGTGGCCTTATAGTGGACTTCTTCCACACATACTGCTCATGGGAAAGCATGTGGGAGACAATCATGAGATCAGGACTCTGAATGGAGGGCTGAAAATAAAGGGAGGTCTTTATACGAGCCCAAATTGTTTGTGACTTGGAGAAATCTTGGATTGAAAGAGTGGAAATCCGAGTTTGAGCTTATCTATTGAAATTTAAGTCACCCAAAATAAATGCCCTCTTGAGCTATAGAATATCTCTAAATTTTACTCTGATAGGTGTAGGTTCACAAAAAAGAATGATAGTTCGATTAAAAATAAGGTTAATAAATATAATTAGTAATCATTAAGATTGTGTTTGTCACTTTTTAATAAATGGTTAATATCATGTTGCGAGCAAAATATATTATTTTACGTATGGAAGATGTAGAATTCAATTTCACAATAGAAGCTCGATTTTGCAATTGGTTGTCATTTAAGCACTCAATTTTAATTTAATTTTTATCCGCTTTTGACTCAAGGGAGAGATTTTGGGATTTTAGATGGAGAGGCCATTGGGATTTTTTTTTGTCTTTTTAAAAATAAGCTACCTTTAGACTGACTCCTCTTTACGTCTACTACCAGTTTCGAATTTCTTTTTTGTAAACGACTCTTTTACTTTCCCATCTTCTAATATGAACATTCTTAGTTTTTCGTTCCTAAAGCTTCGCAACAAAGGCCTCCTCTAATCCTCTATTGCAATATAAAAGGACACTTGATCCTATCCTAAAATATCTCATGAGTCATGACTCATCTTTTTGTAATCCTAACTAATTTGGAAACTTTGATTCAAAGTCCCAATTTAAACAACTACCTGCATTGTGATGAGCAGGTGTGGTAAGGTAAGACTACTGAATTTAATTGCTTTTTCTCTCGTATATGGGCGCATGCATATTTTGTGTGATTTGATGCGTTGCCATATTTGTATGCAGATAATTTTCTTCGATAGCATATCTTTATCATTGTTTGAGCAAGAAAGAAAAGTAACAGGTGGTATGGGTTTTGAAAATGTTAAATCAATAAATAAATATAAAAAAAAACATAATAAAAGTGAAAGATCTATGTGAAAGGCTATTGTACTTCTTGAAAGCATCATTTCCAAATCAATTTATTGAGGGAGGACATGTGCTTATCCCTTAGTGGTAAGGAGGAGCAGTTCTCATTGGGAGGTCTTGGATACCTTACATGTGTGAGTTATGTTTACGTCTCCCAGCATGTGTGAGTTGTGTCTGTCTTCTCATATGTGCGAGTTTCCACCACCTCACATGTGTGAGTTGTGTCTATCTCTCCTCTCACGTATGAGTTCTCATCATCTCACATGTGTGAGTTGTGTCATGAGTCTCAGGATCCAGCCCCTTCATTGGGTTAACAAAAAAAGATAAAATTAATTGATTGAGAATAGGCAAAATCCAAAGGAAGCGTGTTATGTGTCACTGTCTGTATTTGGGAGCAACTGATATCCATTTGAAAACGGTAGAGAATGAAATTGTCTTGCGAGGTGGGGCCTTTAGGGCTTGTTTTTGTGCTAAAAGAAGAGTCCATGTGGTGTTTTATAGAATTTCTTCGGTCTCCATTTAGTGTACACTAGGTCAACTAGGTATGGTTTATGTGGCCAATGTTGTCAATCAGTTTCTAAAGAAGGAACTTTTTTCAAACAAGGGATTTACAGATTGCCACAACTGTCTGTTGACAATTACAAAGAACCGCTACACCTTTTGTGTTAACAATAACAAAGCTCATTAATATGACAATCTTACTCAGTAACCTTTATCTGTTAACTATAACCAATCGACCAATCCAACGAAGTTTATCGTAAAAGGATTAAATTCCTTTAGATATAACTAGGGTTATCAATCGTATCGTGTTAATGAATTCAGGTTGCGGATTAACGAATTCGTATTAGAATCACCTCAACTCATATATGACCCATTAAATAAACGGGTCCAAAAATCAAACACGAACACGACACGATTACACGACACTACCCGTCAAATAATCGTGTCCATTTCGAACCATGTCAATTAACACACACTCTTTTGGTGATAAAAGGAGAGCGAAGGAGTTAGAAAATGATTTTTTATATATGGGTTTTAGGGTTTCACTTAAACCTTTTCAAACTTACCAAAATACCCCTCATGCATTTTATAATTTATGTCATTTAGCATTTGACGAGTTGTATCGGGTTGTTGATGGGTTACCTATTTTATTCGTTAATGACCTGCTAATTTAATGTGTTAATGGGTTCGACCCATTAACGACACGAACCTGTTAAGAGGCCACCCAAATCCGTTAATATAATGTGGGTTCGTGTCATATTAACGTGTCATGTGACATTTTGACGGACCTATCATGTAACCTCGTCTATAATAAATATAGGGTGCTAACAAGGAAAGGCTATTAAACCTGAGTTAGGCTGAAGATGGTTAACACCTTGAAATTAGTATGAACTGTGTTAGATCATATAGGGTGTTAACAGGGAAAGGCTATTAAACCTGAGTTAGGCTCAAGATGGTTAACACCTTGAAATTAATATGAACTGTGTTAGATCCAAAGCAAATACACCGAATTTCATCAAGCTATAAAAAAACGGTGTTTGAGTGCTTGTTATTTGTAGTAATAAAAAGAGTAAGTGGTATTTGTAATTTTCTTTTATAAAATATATACAGGTGGTCATTGGTAAAATTTCCTTTACAAATGGTCACCAATTTGAATATTTGTTTGGTTTTGAGGATAACTTTGACATAATTATAAAGATTTTCAAAGCTTTGGAAATGCTGACACTCTACTAAAAAGAAACAGAACTTTGAGAAACTGAGACTCCAAGTGGCAAGGGCCTCATAAGGTTGTCCTACTCACCCAGGGAAAAAAATAAAATAAAAAGAGCTTTCAATTTTGAAACTCTATGATAAATTGTTTACAGTGTTTTTTCAAGTACTTAAAATTTATTGGAAAAGAAAAGCAGACTGCTTTCTTGTAGATTGCAAATCCGGAGACCACAGATACATAGGGTGGCAAACAAGTTGGGTTGGTGGGGATCACAGTTCGGACCACAATCCATATCTGACCCTTTTTTGGAATAGGTCAAGTTTCACGAACCTACACCCGAGACAGGTCAACCTGGCCCGACCTATATTGACTCACATTTGATTGGGTCGACTCAACTTGACCAGTTTTGACTTTTGACCCACATTGACCTAGATTGATTCGCAATATTTTAAACCCAGCAGTATTTCCTCATATTGACCTGTATTAATTAGCAGTTAAATATGTGAAAACAGCTTGTTCAAAAACGTAATAAAACAACATATATATACTTTTAAAGAAACAAACTAATTTATCAATTATGTTTTGGTCCTCTGGAGATAACTTAAACCTACATATGTGATGAGTGGACCCTAGGCCGACCCTTGACCGACCCGCAATTTTATTTGGGTTGGGTCGGGTTGGGCGGGTCAAATTGGGTTGGCTTAGGGTCAGGTTAGCAGGTCAGGTCAATTTTTGCCACCCTGGTAAAACCACTGGACTCGACAACAAGGCTAGATGACCCATGTTGACCCAGGGTACTATTCGCATTGGAGTTAAATTGGAGGATATATTACTGGAAAAGACGAAATTCGTTTTGATCGGCTTGGATTGTCAAAGGTGGCTTCATAGTGGATTTCCATACATACTCCTCGCGGGAAAGTGTGCGGGAGACAATCATGAGATTAGGAGTATGAATGAAGGACCAAAATAAAGGGAGGGCTTTATAAGAGTCCAAATTGTTTGTGCATGAATTGGAGAAATCCTGAGTTGAAAGAGTGGAAATCGGTGTTGGAGCCTATCTATTGAAGATTTAAATTACTCATAATAAATACCTTCTTAGGCTATGGATTATTTCTAAATTTTACTCTATGGCCTATTTGGATAGCCAAAAAATAGAGTAGAGTGAAGTTAAATGGGCCCTAACAGTCTAAAATTTCAACTCTACCCTGTTTGAATAAGTCTAGCCCAACAGATGAAGTAATGTTGTGAGCCACATGTGCTCCATTTCACTTCAACTCAAAATACTTTAATTTCCTTGAGTAAAAGTGGATTCTACTCCGAACTTTAGCTTCAAAATATGCATCCAAATGGAGTGAAGTGAAGTACTCTACTTTAATTTCAACTTACTTCTCTTCACTCCACTTCACATGTAAAATCCACTTCATTTTACTCCACTCCTCATTTATCCAAACAGGCCCTAAAGGAGTGGATACACCAAAAAGAATAACAATTAGCTTAAAAATACGGTTAATAAATGTGATTTACAATCTTAAGATTGTGTTAGTCACTTTTTAATTAATAGTTAATCTCATGTTGCGAGCAAATCACATAATTTTATATATGAAAGACATGGAGTTCAGTTTTGCAATTGGAGCTCGATTTTGCAATTGATTGCAATTTAAACACTTAATTTTGTTTTTAATTTTAAGCCGATTTTAACTCAAGGGAGAGATGTAGGGATTTTAGTTGAAGAGGCCATATGGAATTATTTTTTCTTCTTTCCTTTTCAAAAGAAGCTACCTTTAAATTGATTCCTCCATGCGTCTACTTTCCTATCATCTAATACAATGTTTTTCGTTCGTAAATCTTAGCAACACATGCCTCCTCTAATCCTCTATTGCAATAGGACACTTGATCCTATCCTAAAACGTCTCATAAGTCATTACTCATATCTTAGTTTGTAATCCTATTAATTTGGAAACTTTGATTCAAAGTTCCAATTTAATTAAACAACTTATATCTAAATCACTCTAAATCTCTCAATTTTCTCTCAAAAATCACTTGAGAACTCTCTATGTATTTCCCTCCCTTGATCAAACCAGTTTCTTTGCAAATGAAGAGGGAGAAGATGGCAAACACACTCATGATTAAGTAGTATTGGCATCTTGGTATTACACATACTTGGGGAAGCGGGGTCCCTCGACCCTCACCTCCAAAAAAAAAAAAAAAAAAAAAACCATAAAATCCCCTATGTACCCCCAATCACACACATGCCCATGGATCAATCCTTGAGTTTTTTTTATATATAATGGAGGGTGTCCCAGCCCTTTAGGCCGGACTAATCCTTACGGGGTCGGAGGAGCTAGGTAAATCACCTATGGCCCTAGTGTGGCAACACAGTTTCAAATGCTCAACCTCTGGGAGCAAACCGTGGGTTCTCAGATTAATATTATCACTCCTGGACAAATATATATATACACACGTGTGCGCACAAACTTTAAATATAAGATCTTGCATTCTTGTTTCTCATTTCCTCTACACATAAGACCATATTTATGATCAAATCCCATACCTCACAATTAGTTACTTCCTTTCAAGTGACATTACTATGAATTTTCCATTGCTCTTAACATTTATACACTATTAGATATTACCAAATTAATTTGCATACTGCTAGCCATTAAATCTTAGGAGCTAAGACTAAGTGCTAGTGTCATTTGTGTAAATTGAAATCATTTAGAGTGTGCCTGTCCCAATTATTCCCAGCACAGTCATCCGTGGAAATGAATCTAAAACTTCTTCTTGTTCTCGATGCATTCATTAGATAAGGAGGTAAACTCTCAAAGCAAGGTTCAAATGTGTAGAAAACAAGTGAAGAAATTATGTACATGCAAGTTTAAAATGCAGAGTTGATTTACATGAATTTGAACTAGAGAGACAATTTAGATGTTGAGAAAACATAGAGAAAACTGTCAACGTACAAATTTGAACTGGAGACAATTTTATCTGCTTTCATTCTTTCTGTATTTTTTATCCATGTCCAAATAGCCCGGAAATTGAACTCTTGACCCAATGCTCAGCACCAAGCATACTCCCCGTTACAAGCAAACAACAACGCTCGCAGCTTCGTATGAGGGCATCCACCCTTTACTTTCAGTTTCCAAGAAAAATTTTGGTGAGTTGGATCATCCATGAGGTCAACTTTCAGCAAAACCGCTCCATTGTTTGGTGTAAAAGTTTAGAAAAGTGGCACAACAGTCAGAGGAGGTGCTTAAGGCTCTCAAAGTGGGCCTAAATCCAGTCTGGGTCTGGCCCAGTTCTGTCGTTTGAACAGCATTTGAATCTGACGAGGCAAACCTGGAATTGTGGTAAGAATTTATGACTAGAATAAAAGGCCCATAGGACTTATTTGGGCAGATATATTTTTTACATGTAAATGTAAGTAGTGGCATCCGCTAAACAGTAAACGATTAGCGAGTTCTTTCTATGCCTTTAAATTAAGGAATAGTTCGGAAGTAACGTCTAAAGGGAATGGTGTCCAGAAGATCTTCTGATCAGGTAATCATCTTAACGCTCAGAATCCGATCAATTTCAAAGTGTAAATACAGGTGCATTTAAACTCATTTCTAAGTTTGAATCGGTAAGTGTTAATTTACCATAAGTATAGAAAGAGGAATGAACTGTCGCTATAGTAAATATTCTTAATTTTTTTAATAGAAAAAAAAAAAGAAGAGCTTTTTGTATATACCCCCAAAGTGGGAGAATGAAGGAACAGTGATGGATCTGCCAAGACAATAACAGATCATAGTTAATATTTAAGGTCAGAGAGTTCTCACTTGCACATGCGTCCACCCATTCATCACTACCAACTTAGGACATTGATGAGTAAAATTGCCTTCCAAGTTCCAACATAATACATTCATATCTGGTGTCAGTGTCACAGGAGGCTAACATGCGATATTTTTCCCTTTGCGATGGTTGACAGTGAAGTTCCATAGAAACGGAACTAGACGAATGAACTATGGAGTGACATTTGTTCTACTGTCGTGCCCATGGGCTAGTCCCATCATAGGAGCCACTTGTATGAGATATGTATGGTCGCAAACTCTTAAGGCTATGTACAAGAAGCAATTGATATTGGAGTTGTGTCAGCTTTCCTTCCAAGGCCAGGGTTGCACAACAGTCAAAGCAGAAGAAAAGGGACACCATGGCAAGGATTGATCAAGGCGGGTAGATGTCAATTTCACGAAAATAGAAGCAAGATGTAGAGGTTGAAGTGAAGAGAGCTCACACAGTAGCCACAAACCATGAAAATTAAATTAATCCACTGGTGCAAGTCATTATCAACAGCTGAGCATGTTAAGTTAGTAACTCTTCACGTAGTTTAAGATGCAGGCTTTTCTTCGTTTTTGTGAAAAAAGATAGAGTTTCATTATCTCAGCATGTGCTGCATACGGATTCTTTGTATTATTTGGAAGGGACATGCTACTTGTCCCGGGACAAAACTCCACATGGGAGGGGCAAAAATGTCATTTGACCCCCCCCCCCCCCCCCCCCCCCGCCCCGTTCCCATGTGGAGTCGGGACAAGTCTCGGGACAAAGTCCCGGGACAAGTAGACTTTTTGTATTTGAAACAACTCTGCTACTTGTCCCGGGATTAAATCCCGGGACTTGTCCTGACTCCACATGGGTGGGGCAAAATGGTCATTTGGCAAATGACCATCTTTTTCTATTTGGAATCTTTTTTACTCATGGCATCCGGTCAGGCTCAGAAGTTAAATAAAAGTATAAGTAGATGAAAGACTGGCATTCAATTCAATGCAATGCACTTAAGTGAAGACTATCTAAAATTACGTAATCTCAACACATAAATAAACTTCGTACATTGAAGAGTTTGCAAATGCCTATGAAAATCTATTTTTCTACCTCACAAAAGATGCTTGCAAAATGTGGAAATACATTTGTGAGGTAAAAAAATATCTAACTACAATGATCACTCTCTATTTCTTCTAATATTTATAAAAATATCCTTTTAATTTGTATCTTTTTAAATTAATTTCTTAGGTAGGGTACTCTAAATAACATAAAATCATGCCAGTAGTGTGAAAAATGAAGTCCATTTCCCAATATATGTGGGACCCACATAAATACCCATTAGATTCACTATGCATAGTGGGACACATTATGAATTATGGAACATCCAGCCATCCGGTGGATCCTATCCAAGTTTGGACTTAACCCGCGTAGTTGGGAAGAATGAGTGGGCCAAGTAAGCGGTTTTTTGTATTTGGCCCCATCTGGGTTATCATATGACAAGTACAATAGGTACAATATATGCAAATAGAGTATCGTATACATGGTAATTCTGTAAAAAAAAGAAAAAAGCAATTCACCCTCATTCGCATGGTTTAAAATCTCGGCCGATACCGAGCCGATATCTCGCTGAGATATAGGTCTCGGCAAAATATCCCCAAAATATCCCATAATATCGGCCGATATGATATGTATCTCGCGTGAACCGATATCTCGGCCGATATTTTGAAAATATCGGCCGAGATGATATAAAAAGGGTAAAAACCCTAATTTTTGCAACTTTTTCCCCATCTTCATCTTCTTCTCATCTCTTCTCATTTCCTTACTACCCATAAGAGCAGCCCTACTTCCTCTTGCATATTTTCAAATCCCATATTAATTTTTTGAAAAAAATATTATTTAAGGTAAGAGAAAATCAACCTAAAGCATTTTACTATGTGTTTTTTTTTTTTTTTTGTTTTAGATGAAGTATAGAAATCATTAGGTTTGTCATTTGTGTTGTGTTCTTCATTTAAAAGTTAGATCTACATACTTTCATCATTTCATGCTAGATCTACTCATACACATGATTTTGAACCTTTTTTTCCAATTTTTTTTATTTTCGAATTTTTTAATATTTGAATTATTATATATCATTTTTTGGGGATTTCATCATAACTATGTTCTTTTAATGATTCATGAACATTGTATGGTGTATAAATGATTGATCTACATATTTTTATGCTAAATCTATATATTTAGGATTTTGAAAATGATTTTATTAAATTTTTTTTCTTAAAAATAATTGTTGTTACTTGTTAGAATATTTGTGATACCAAAGGCTTATTAATAGTGTGTAGATGATAGATCTACATCTACTCATAGTCATAAACATGATTTAGATTTTTATTTTAATTATTTTATTTTTGAATTTTTTAATATTTGAATTATAATATATTATTTTTTGGGGATTTCATCATAAATATGTTCTTTTAAATATTCATAATCATTGTATGGTGTGTAAATGATTGATCTACATACTTTTATGGAGCATATCTTTTTAGCCAATACCGAAGAAATGATGATGATGATGATGATATCGAGCCAGGGCGGCACTCCACTTGGAATTAGGCTGTCAATCTGTCATACACTCATACTCATCAATCTCTCTCTAGTCTTTACTCTCTACTAGTCCCCTCTATTTTCAGGTGAACCATGAACCTTTTGATGCCCAAGTGCTTTATGATTTATCTATCTCACTATTATGTTTTTTATTTTAATGTGTCATCTTCAGGGTCTTGAATTTCACAACTTATTTGATGATAGAGTTAGTATTAAATGAAGATTGATATGTTATCTTTATTTTCTTATATTTTACACTAATAAATTGATCATAAGCATCAATAATGGTTGCATTATATGAAATACTAAAGAAGACAGCGAACTGCGACACAGACATGACTCATAACTTAAGGTGATCAAGATTTTGATTTATTGTTGTTACTAATGGAAAAAAAATATTGTATTCCAACATTTTCTAATATTCTGGATTTTTTGGATATTTTTACAATTTTTTCTGGATTAAAATAAAAATAAACATCGTGACAGACCGAAATCCGCGACTGATACTGATATCATATTGGTTTTCGGCCCGACCGAGACCGAGATTTTAAACCATGCTTATTCGTGCTCCCACGTAGTCCAGCTAAGTCGGACTGCATGGGAGAACGAAGGAACAGTGATGGACGTTGCAAGACAATAGCAGGTTATAGTTAATATTTTATGTAAGAGAGTCCTCATTTGCACATCCGTCCACCCATTCATCACTGCCAACTTGGGACATTAATTGATGAAAAAAATTGCCTTTCAAGTTCCAACTTAATACCTTCTTATCTGGTGTTAGTGCCACAGGAGGCTAACATGCCATATTTTTCCTTCTGAAATGGTTGACTGTGAAGTTGCACGGAAACGAAACTTGACGAATGGACTATGGAGGGACTTTTGTTCTACTTCCGTGCCCAAGAGCTACTCCCGTCATAGGAGCCACTTGTATGAGAATGGTGAACTCTTAGGCTATGTACAAGAAGTAATTGATGTTGGAGTTGTGTCAGCTTTCCTTCCAAGGCCAGGATTGCACAACAGTCGAAGCATAAGA
Organism: Umbellularia californica; assembly: GCA_028538565.1. Taxonomy (NCBI): domain Eukaryota; kingdom Viridiplantae; phylum Streptophyta; class Magnoliopsida; order Laurales; family Lauraceae; genus Umbellularia; species Umbellularia californica. The sequence continues at coordinate 19,965,738 of JAPQWN010000005.1, read as the reverse complement.
AAAGGGATATGTTACACCTTGTCCCGAGTTAATCAAGATTAACTCTAGTTAATCGAGATTAATATGTATTAAGCATAATTAGTCAAATTAAATGTGATGAGTAATCAAACTAGATTAAATTAATCATGAATTATTGAATTAAGCATAATAAACAAGTTTAGAAGAGATTGAATTACTAGAGTTGAATTTAGAAACATATTAGTAAAGTTAAAAAACTTTCCCGTAAATTTGGATTTATACTTACTTCGTTAGATACGATGAAGGTTTATACCAACATGTGTATATTGATGAGTACAACAATTTTCATAATATATGCGTTTTCATTTGACTTCAAATGAATTAAATAAATCTTAATTTGACTTAAATTTAAAGTGTGTAAAATATAAGGGGGGCTGAATGTAAAAGTTCTACTTAAAAAGACTTAAGATGAACTCAGGAACCATTTTCAGTCGGTGAAATGTTCCAGAAGTCCTGAGACAACTTCGGTTTCTTTCTTTCTTCATTTTTCTTTGTTTCTGGCTGGTTAATCATCAAAGAAAGGTGTCATGCAAAGAGTTTTGGGAAAAAGATAGTTGTTGTTTCATCTTCTTCACCTTTGGAGTTAGGAATTGAGAGGAAAAGTTCTGATTTTCTTTTCTTTAAGGGTTAAGGTAAGTGTTTGATAGTTTTGCAGAATTTTTCTACGTTACATTCGATATAGAGATTGTTAATTGTTCAACAATTTATAGAAAATCTGTTTTGGGGTTTGTTATTGATGTTAGGTTTTCAAACAAGGTTTCAATTGAGATTTGGATCTCAAATTCCAAAGCTAACAAAGGGGGTTTTTGTATCAATTTTACTATAAGGCAAGTATAAACAATTATTATGATTAAATGCTAATTTCTATGGTTTTTCCTCTTGATTATGTTGTGAAATAGGATTTCAGCCCTTCATATGATTAATTTGTAAGTATATGATTGATTGATTGGAGAAGAAGAAGGGTTGGATGATATTTGAATGAAATTGAAGTGATGTTAAGGTGGGGGAACAGGATGTTCCATTTGTTTTATATACAGGTTGTGAGTGAATTGGGTTATAGAAGTGTTGATGAATTTGGAAAATTCAAATTCAAAACTTTGCTTCAGAGATTTTTAAGTTCTTGGTGTTTTTTGGTTAGCCAAGTAGCTAACTAACAGGTGACCGAATTCACCTGTTTCAGGTTCACGAAAATATCAGCTTTTGTGAAGCTGACCGTGAGATAACCGACGTGTGTCGGTTAGCCGAAATTCCAAGTTCGATTGGGCGAATAGGTAGCCGAAAACAAAACAATAACTATAAAGCTCTGGAATTGTGACCGCAAATAACCGAATTTACTTCGGTAAGCCATTGTTCAGAGTTCGGTTAGCTGAGATGGTGACCGAACTAGTGACCGAATACGAAATTAACAGTGAGAAATTAGCTTCTGGAAAGCTAACCGTATATAGCCAAGTGCAATTCGGCTAGCCGACATATAGGTTTCGGTTAACCGACAGGTAACCGAACATCTAACCGAAAGTAATAATTTTCAGATTTAATTTTTAAAATTATAGATAAATAAGCCTATTGATTTAATCAAGGCTGTCAACATTGCTTTACCGTTATGGGTGTTAATTAAGGTGATTTTAATGTACAAAATACACATAAAGTGTAATGCCCATTGAAAATAACTGTACATAAAATATTTGAGAATTACACTCAATTGGTTGATATTATAAATTTGAATTTGTATTGTCTCTTGAGTCTGGTACTACATAGTGATTTTGTTGAAGCTCATTAGAGCTGTTACTGCTGCAGCAGAATATATGGGAGTATTGCTGAACTCCGTGGTGATGTCAGATGTCCCTAGCCTGAGCACTGATAAATCCCACAATATGTGATTCCTTCCTTATGGAAAATGTGATTCCTTCCTTTTTAGCAAGATGTGATTTGAATTGAAATGCTATTGTAGTTTTGCCAAATACGAAAAACTCTTATTGATTTGAATTAAATAATAAGCTATAATAGTCTAACATTGAATTAGACAGATTAAATGTGTAGTTAGCATGTTAAATCATGTAATTGTTTATACATTGCTGAATTGTCAAATTCATAGTGTTATTGATGGCATTACATGCACAACTGCCCATACCGATCCTTCAGAGGCCACAGCGTCAGCGAAGATTATCGATCTGGTTCCTCCATGAGGGCTAGTTAAGTGGAAATAAAGCAATATCATATGTCTATGATATTGAAACGAAAAGTTGGAAAGAAAAAAATTTGTTATGAAAAATGGGTTTGGAATTGTTTCACACTTTTGATCCTTGCATTGTATTTAAATATGCAAGTAATTAGTTTTATACATAATGTGAATAAATTTTTGTTTTATACATAAGCAATGTATATTTGTTTATATTCCGCATAATGTGTAAATGATATCCCTTGGGAATTCTTATGTGTTTGAAGTTCACGGGAGTAAGTATGCGATGTGACTTGGGGTTAATTCAGATTAATCATAATCTCGGAATCAGGTCGTGTCGGAATACCATGGCAAAGATTGATCAAGGCAAGTATATGTCAATTTCACGAAAATAGGAGGATGAAAAGGTTGAAGTGAAGAGAGCTCACACTATAGCCACAAACCGTAAAAATTAAATTAGTCCACTGATGCAAGTCATTTTGAACAGCTGAGCATAGTAAGTAAGTAACTCTTCACGCAAGTTTAAGATGCAAGCTTTTTTCCGATTTTGCGAAAAATATAAAGTCCCATTATCTCAGCATGTGCTGCATACGGAATCTGTGTATTATTTGGAATCTTTTTTTACTCATGGCATTTGGTCAGGCTCAGAAGTTAAATAAAAGTATAAATAAATGAAAGACTGGCATTCAATTCAATGCAGTGCACTTAGGTGAAGACAACATAAAAGGACGTAACCTCAAGACATAAATACACTTTGTACATTGAAGATTTTGTATCTTTTATAATTATGCCATGCCTATGAAAATATATTCTTCTATCTCCCTAAAGAAGCTTGCAAAATGATGAAATAGATTTGTCAATGCAGTGCACTTAGGTGAAGACAACATAAAAGGACGTAACCTCAAGACATAAATACACTTTGTACATTGAAGATTTTGTATCTTTTATAATTATGCCATGCCTATGAAAATATATTCTTCTATCTCCCTAAAGAAGCTTGCAAAATGATGAAATAGATTTGTCAATGCAGTGCACTTAGGTGAAGACAACATAAAAGGACGTAACCTCAAGACATAAATACACTTTGTACATTGAAGATTTTGTATCTTTTATAATTATGCCATGCCTAAGAAAATCTATTCTTCTATCTCCCTAACGAAGCTTGCAAAATGATGAAATAGATTTGTGAGGGAAAAAAATATCTAACTACAGTGATCACTCTCTATTTTTTCTAATATTTACAGAAATGTCCTTTTTGATTTATATCTTTTTCAGTTAATTTCTTAGGTAGGGTACTCTAAGTAACATAAAATCATGCAAATGGTGTGATAAATGAAGTCCATTTCCCAATATATGTGGGACCCACTTAAATACCCATTAGATCCACTATACATAGTGGGACATATTAACGAATTATGGAACCTCAAGCCATCCAGTTGTTCCTATCCAAGATTGGATAGGACTCGCGTAGTTGGAAATAATGAGTAGACCGAGTCAGCGGTTTGTTTGTTTTGGGCATCATCTAGGTAATGATATTACGAGTACAGTAGGTGGGATATATGTAGAGGTGAAAGTGGGTCGGGCCGTCCGCGGGCGTTATAGGCTCGGCCCGAGCTCGGCTCAAAAGACAAAAGAGCCGAACTAGGGCCTTGGAGGAGGCCCGTTCGTTTAAAAGGCCCGAGCTCGGGCTTGATGAAGCCCGGCTCGTAAGCCCTAAGGCCTACATATATTAATACATATATTATATATATATATATGTACACTATACAGTAGATAATACATATATGATATAACATAATCCATAAATCATAAACCTTAGTTTTAATTCAATATAAATAATCCCTAAACCCTAAACACTAAACCCTAAGACTAAATAATCCATAAACCCTAAACCTAAGCGTTAAACCTTAAACTCTAATTTTAATCTAATATAAATAATCCATAAACCCTAAGCACTAAATAATCCATAAATCATAAACCCTAAATCTAAGCACTAAATAATCCATAAACCCTAAATCATAAACCTTTATTTTATGATGCTAGCCGAATATTTTATTTTATTCTATGATGCTATTGGAGTTTAATTTGATTTGTATTATTGTTGGAGTTTGATAATGCTCATCTACGTTAACATTGGACTATTATGGAGTGTTGGAACTGGGCTCCCTTAACATTGGAGTGTTTGATAATGCTTATCTACATTAACATTGAACTATATCATTATAAAACGGGCTAAACTCACAAGCCGAGCCTAGGACCTCAATCAAGCTATGCTCAAAGGGGCCGGCCCTATTTAATAAGAGCCGAGCCCGAGCCAGGATTTTTTAGGCCCTCTCAAGCTTGTGCCGGGCTAGGGCCTACTAAAAAATACTAGGGCCGAGCCTTGGGCCTGTCAAAGCCCGGCTCGGCCCGACCCACTTTCATCCCTATATATATGCAAATTGAGTGTTACATATCGTTAGATGCGTAATTCTGTTAGAAAAAAAAAAAAAAAAAATGTACTACATCCTAATTCGATTTCCCACGTAGTCCAGCTAAGTTGGAATGCGTGGGAAAAAGAAGGAACAGTGATGGACGTTGCAAGACAATAGCAGGTCATAGTTAATATTTAAGGTCAGAGAGTCCTCACTTGAGCATCCGTCCACCCATTCATCACTTCCAATTCAGGACGGTGATGATTAAAATTGCCTTCCAAGTTCCAACATAGTGCCCTCTTATCCGGTGTCTTGTCATTGGAGGCTAACGTGCCATATTTTTCCTTTTGCGGTGGTTGACTGTGAAGTTGCACAGAAACGGAACTGGACGAATGGACTATGGAGGGACTTTGGTCTACTACCACTAAAAATTCTCTATTTCCTTGACGACCCCCACAACCGATAGGGCATTTGCAGCTGGTGACTTCCCTGCCTCATGAATAATGCCCGAAACCTTGAAAGCGAAATCGTGAGATGAATGGGGAAACACGGCACAAATTTGATGACGAGGGTGTGGGCTGTAAGTGATGTTGGGCACTCTGATGTGATGAGTGGGGAGATGCAATAAATGGGATGATGGAAATCCTGACACATTGAATGGAAATCCAGCCCTCATCCGGTTGTTGGGCGGTTTGGGCTAGTCGAACACGGCGCCACGGAATCTCTCGATTGTGATTCCGGCCCAGCATGAGATTTTCACAATTTATATATATATTTTTTAAGATGCACATATCTCCAACATGCAGAACGTGCCACTATCCCTTCAGACATGGAGAAAGCAATAGGTGCATTGAACGGGTTGTAGCTGCGGATAAACAAAATCCGGCCTTTAACATAGGGGCAAGGTAGTCCGCATATTGGCCACTGAACTTCGCCTTCGACTCGAGGCCGGTGATCACAAGTTCCCAATCGCGGAGGTTCCAGCTGTATAGACCGGTGACCGTGACGGCTGCCGCGGCGATGCCGGAACTGATGCCTCTACTAAGAGCTAGGCCTTTATCAAACGACAATGAGATGCTAACATCGCGGACGCCGATCATTTGCATCACGGCGATTCCAGCGCAGTACCAGAGCGGCTTGCAACTGAGCTTCTTGGAAGCGGCTCCGATGCCATCACCCGAGGCCGTCAACCGTGCAGCCAAGGCAGAGGTTGGGGACGGTATCCGAGCAAATTCAGACGGAGGACCATTTTGATTCTCTCGGACATTTGATGTCGGATTTGGGCGTAACCGAGGGTCTGCAACAGCCTATGTTGTTAAATTTTTAGTTAACGATGCGGACATTGGAAAGGACACCAGGATCCGCAGCAAAGGAGGAGCTGGTCTGGTCTGGGGTGGGCAGAGGCAATTCTGGTGTGGTGGCATTGTCAATGAATTTAGGGTGTTGGGCTCTCGCGTCACTGGTCATGCGGATGGAGCAGCGCCCGAGTTGAGGCTCAATTAGAGCATGCTCTGCCTAATGTGTCTTTCCAGTTAAGCTTTCTGCAGTTTGTAGATTCTGCACGTGTTGCAGTATCTCGGTTAGCAGCTTACCATGGCGTTCAAAGGCCTCTTTCAACTCGATCTGAAAACTTTGTAGGATGCGTAGTCTCTCCTCCGTCTGGGTTGCTCGCTTTCCTTCTGCCATTAAAGAATCAAAATGCTCTGATACCAATTGATACGAACTTTCTACATGATCTGATACCAATTGATGGAGCAGCGCCCAAGTTGAGTGTTACACCCCCCATCCAATTTAACTTTGTTTAGTGCTAATTAAGTGTGTTTTGTCTAAATTAATTGTGTTTAGTTGTTAATTATGGTAATTAGTGCCCATTAACTTCGACAAGTCGAGTTAGTTAAGTATTGAACCTTGAATAGGTGAGTGAAAACCGACTTGACTTGGTTGGGTAGAGTCAAGGGCTTTTTCGTAATTATCGATTTTCGTATTTTGCATCATTTGCACGTCATCTTGGCTTCAACGCGTGTATTTTGTTGAGCACGTCGATTTTCGTGATCAACCATTGAGTTAGTAGACCTTCATATGACTCCTTATGAGAATACTAGTTAGTGGAGGGGCTTCCTTGTAAATGAGAGCCTTATCTCTTATATCCTCTTCACTAAACCCATTCCCAAACAACTTCTTCTCTTTCCATTGGCTACAAGGGTTCTCCTCTCCTCTTTCCCTTCATTCTTTTCCTCTTTTCTCCAAGCACTACAAGTTAGGGGGGCTTGGGCCTTAGGGAGCTAGAAAGTGGGCTCAACTTCATCTTCTTCATCCTCCACTCTTCCTTGTTGACAAGAAACCACTTCCACCATCTCCTACCTTCTCTAAATTTGAAACTCTTGATAGAGGTAGGCTTCAAACTCTTTTTGGTTAGGTTTTTGAGTTAAAATAGAGTCAAATTGACTCATGATTGCCAACATGCATATTCATTTGGTTTTTCCATGTGCATTTGTGATTAGGATTTTATTTTTGGAGATTTTAGGTTCTTTGAACCAAGTGTGTAGAGAAAGGTTTTGGGAACATCATTTGAGGCAAGTATAAGCTTAATTTGGATTTACATCATGTTAAATTTCATTGATTCAAAATGAGACCCTTGCTCAATGCTTCTATCTTTTAATAAATGGATGGCATGGATTGTTCTTATGGTTTATAAGTGATGGAATGGGATGGTGTGTATGTGGTGAAAGAGAGCATGGAGGCTCCACTCTTATATGCAGGTTTTGGTGGTGGAAGAAGTTAGGAAATGGATAGGAGGAAGAAACTTGAGAATTCCGAATTCAGGAATTCTGGAGCGTTCGCTCGAGCGAACCTCCTCTTGAAGTACATGTTCGAGCGAACAAAGGGATCGCTCGAGCTAATACCTCTCTAGATAGGGTCCGCTCGAGCAACCACTTCTGACACCATCGATCAAGCGATCAATAGAGGTCGCACGAGCGATCAAACCTCTGGATAGGGTCCACTATTAAACATGAAGCTGTAAACTGGGCTTCTTTTGACCCTATTTTAGGGTAAATTATCGCCCTGAGTCTATCATAAATCACCATAATCCTCTCTAATAGATAATTATAGTGCTCACCCTTACTTCCCTAGGAATTTAGGAATCTTTGAGACTTTATGACCCTAAAATGGAACCGTTGTTGACCTTATTAATTGGTCTAATGGGCATTCATTAGTCTAACACTACGCAATAAGGGTTAGTTTGGAAATTCAAAATATTTCTCATAAATAGTGACACCTAACAAGGTAGTAATACGTTGACCTTCCAAACCTACTTTGTATTGGATGGTGAAAGACTAAAAACAATAGTCTAGTATTGGTCCGTAAAAATGTCTTGATTCCTTTAAATTATTACATTTCATATTGGAGTACAATTTCAATATTGATATCAATTCCTAACTAATAGATTTGTTGCATTATTAGTATTCTTTTAGGTCCGATTGTTTACATTCAATTCATAACTTCAGTATCATATACACGATTCAATATTCACGGGAAATGCGGATTGAGTAAGTATTCGTGATATGTGATTACTATTCGATTTGATTATGAACAAGTGAATACAACTTACTCAAATCCAATTATTATTCAATTGTTATTTGATTCGATCGAGTCAGCACTACTTGGCTTCAACCCTGTGATACTCGACGGGGTTGAACTTAGTTTAGTTATTCGAGACTACTGCAGTAAGTCATCTGGAGCACCGGAACTCCAGACCCGGGTAGCCAGTTAGCTTTTGGCCTGGCTCCTGGTGACATCCCAACTAGATTTGCTCTCTTTTTTGGAGGATGAGCTCAATGTAGTAGCCAATTAGTATGTTTTCATTTTATTTGATTCACGAGCATAAATGATTCGATTTTCGCACAACTTGCTTAGTTAATATTTATCATCAACATCTATTAACTTATTCATCTTTGATTCACTTTGATACATTATGTATTTCCTTATTATTTCCTATACTTAGTAGATCGTCGTATTGAGATACTACTCTTGATGTCACAGTCACAGGTGCAGCTCTTGGCCCTGAAAAGGCCAAAGAGAGAGCGGAGGTTACCCAAGAGGTACCTCCAAGATTAGAAGAGTGGCCAGAGCCCGGAGCCGCTTAGTTGTCTTCCTCGAAGTGCATGGTGATCTTTTGAGAGTTTCTAGTAGTGAGTGTGACCATCCCCTTTTTGTGCGGGTCACACTTAGTTGTTACTATTCTTTTGTTTATACTTTTGGTAGTATTTGTATAGGGTTCTTTATACACCCTCTTTTGTATGGCAATTTGTATAATTGTGTGATTCTTTTGTATTAAACTTGAATGTTAATTGGACTGAATGGGAATTAATACCCTCACATGAATGAATTACAGCTTCCGCTATGATAAATTATTATTGATATGTTCAAGTGAGTTTAACTCACGCATGGAAAAGTTGTTTTTCTCTCCTTCGTGTGTTGTATTTGACTCGAGACAGGTACAACATCACGGGAGTACGTTTGTCTCACCTCGGGGATTACCCTAGGCCAGGGTGATTCAGGACTAGGATGTGACATTGAGGCTCTGTAGTATCTCCTTATTTTATTTACATCGTAGAAGTTGTTCAGAGTTAAATAAAGGCATTTGGTTCAGTTCTTTCAGTTCTACATGTGCAGACCTTTTTTCAAATAAATTGTGGGTCCACTCAATATACTATTTTATCATTTGTCATTCTTTTTTTTTTTTTTCGAGTTGGTTATTTGGTGGAAGGCTAATATCAATAAAATTCATTTTTTGAGTAAATTAACCATTTCTTTCTTTCTTTTTGATAAATAATCCAATTTAGATTTAATTAGAAAATATGACTTGCAAAGGCGTGCATAAAAATGTTTTAATCACTTTTCTTGTTCAAATTATGGTGAATTCTGTGGTGGCATGAAACCCTCTTTGGAGTAAAATTAGATTGGTGGATTCACTAAGATTTTTATATTTTTACACAGTGGACCCTCCAATGATAAAGTTATGGGCCCACCCTACTTAGACCTATAGGAGTTGGTCCCGCCGAAAGATTATCTGTTTGATTTCAAATGTGATGAACACAATATATATTATGCATGTTTATTCATCACGTTTTTATCAAACATTCAATGGCATGACTGAAGAAGTTGGGAAAAATGTAGTACAATAAAAGACCATTTATTTCGAGTGGCATCGATTTTCATTAGGTGGGCCCTACTGTGGACTCCAATTCCTTTAAACGCAAGATTTTTCCTGGTCAAAGCCTGGTGGGTATTATGACTCCAAGGAATTGGATTGATGACATAAAACAAGCGTAAGCTACCAAAGAGAGATGAAAATAAATTCCCTATTTCTCTCTTATCTCATAAGAGTAAATATTGATAATCACTTTCAAATTTGAACAATAACGTCTAGCTTTGACTGCAATAACCTGTTTAACCTCCTCCTTTTAATTGATAATGAGCTTTCTCTCTCCTAATCCTTTTTATATAGTTTATTTATAAATCCTTTTTTCCATCCCAAATAATAAGGAAATTCATTGCCAAGGCCAAGATTCTCCTCCAATAATATTTTCACATAAAATGCATGTACTATGTATATTTTTTAAAAGGGGATTTTACCAAATAATTAAGCATATAGTACAATTAGACTGTTTTATGAAAAAACACAGTTAAACTTCAAATCAGTTGTTCGTACATCTTTTTTTTTACAAAAATACCCAATTTGGCGATATCGTCAACAATTGACGATATCGTCATCCCAACTACCTGTATTTAAGCCCATGAATTTTCTTCATTTTCTTTATGAAGCACTCTGCTTTCTTTTGTCCCTTTCTTCATTTTGTGGGTTGCCTGCTTCCAATTCTCATAGATTTTTCATAAATCTAGTTTGTGAAATAAATCTTCAAGAACACGTATTTTTATTTTCTTATCTTGTATTTTTTTGTGGTTTCCTCTCATTCTTTACTAGTAAACGGTGCCCAATCTAATCACATGCAAACAAGAGAAAGAAATTTAATTTATTAATTTGAAAAGCTTTATTGAATTCTAACGATCCAGAGTTTTATTACTCAATTGATTCTCCACAACTCGCATAACTCATTTTACAAAATTAGCAAAACAAAAAAAAATGTGCAGTCCAATTAAACCTAATAAACCTTAATGTTTCATTCAAGTTAGTAGAACTTCTACTGTATCGTTTTCATAATCAGTCTCCTTCAGTTAGTTTTATTTCTCTTCGTATTTGAAGAGCACATTGTAGCACATAACAATCATAGACAATCTTTGTGCGATAGTATGGCACGTTCTCTTATGTGAATCGCATAGGACTCTTGTGCAGAATGTGATCAACGTATGCCAACACAAAGAAGCCGCAATCTTCATTGCAATCATTCACAAGTTTGTCACGGTTTAGATAAAAGCATGATCATCTTGACCAACATTGAGTTCGACTTAGATGGAAGCTCTGGCAAATAAAATTTTGTGAGAAACTTCTTCTAGTAACTTGCGTATATGGAAGCATGATCATCTTGACTAGCACATTGAGTTTAACCAAGCACAGTTCTTTTTTCTTGTTCAAAGGTTTATGTTTCATTTATGAAGAAGCATGCCCATTACATGTACACCTATAAAACTAAATTAAACCATCCCATGCTATGCATTTTTGGTTCTTTCTAAAGCATCTTTTTCACAAACATTTGGCGTGTGCGATATAAGTCCAACCCTTCCTCATCGGATTTCAAAATCTACATGGGTTTTTTCCTTCCACTTTTCCCAAACATTTTGTACCAAAACCAAACCATCATTAAAAGAAAAATGTAAGGACCCAATTTCTCAATTTTATTTTAAATTAATATTAGTCATAGATTATATCTTGTGTGGACCGCACCTTTTCTTTAAAGTTATTTTGATTATTATGATCTCTTATGTTTATTAACATTTTCTTAGTAGGACCCATCTAAGGATAAGAGGTGTTTGAATTTTATAGGGTTTTGTTCAAAAGATAGATTGGACTCTTTAATGGTTGAGATGGGATTGGAATCATCTCTTTGAACTAAGAATTCCACCGATGTGATAAACCTCCTTTCCCTCTTGAGAACTTAACTTTAACCCAAACTCTTATCTTTTTACCCATTTTAGCCAATAACAAAAGAGGCCTTCTTATTTTATACATATCTTATCTTGCTTGAACTCTCTCTCTCTCTCTCAATCTGCTATAAAATGCACCCCTCTCAACTCCCTCGCCTCTCATACGAATCTACACACACTCTCTCCCTCTCCCTCTCCCTCATGGGAACTACCCACCTTCAAGCTTCTTTTTCAAGATCTCTTCCAGGTAACTTTTTACCCTACCTTTATCTTATTTTAATTTCTAGTTATTCGTTTTCTGGTTATTCCTTTTGAAGCTGATGCAGGTATGTCTTTACTCTCTATGCTAGTCTTCCTTTATAGTTGCTTTACCGTTCCTATCTTTCTCATTATTTTGATTACATCATCTCACACAACCACCTTTCTCCAGCCACCATCATCCTAGTTGCACCCACTTGCATAATATATGCCTGAGATCTCGTCACTGGCACACAAACCTTCCTCTCATCCCAACTCTACTCGTACAACCTCAGAACCACCTTCTGAAGTCCAGAACCTTTATCAGAACTACCCTTCATCATCCTAATCAAACATGACCAGCACCCATCTTACCCAGTACACAACATAACCACACTCCATTTCTGCACCAATCCAGGCCTAGCCTCTATTCTCCTTCATCTGTGTCATTGGAAACAAACAGCCACCATTTCCCTCCATCATGTCCAACACATTTTGATGGATCCAAAATCAGAACCCGCCTACTACTCTATTCCTTAAACCCAATCCACCCAACAAAACATCGTGCACCACTCTGCTATCTTATTTCCCCTGAACAAGCAACCATAACCAGACCTAGGATTCATGTCATCACCACCATCAACCCAAAACTCAGAAATCAAGCCATCGCTGAACCTCCTCTGTTTTCACTTCTCATGTTGTTTCCCCCATTGACCGGACTCCACATTCCCTTTGTTTTATTTATATTCCTACTCTCAATGAGACCTCTTTGAACTAGGACCCATTTTAAGCCAAACAGGTTTGAACTTAGTTATCTAGACCCATCTCCATACAGCCAAGGGAGCCCATATACTCCACAGCCTTGACGCACTTAGGCACATCAGATTTTCACTTGTCTCTGTCCCATTAATCTATACGTGAACATGTTCACTCAACCTATGTGCTAACCATGGGTGGGCCATTAATTAATAGGAACCCACTCTGAGTCACCTAAGCATTTAGATCGGGGCAAACCAAGCCCGCCTTCACTTTACAAAACTGAACCCACTTACATAATAGATTAACCTGGGCCCAACCCAAAATTATGTCAAATCCATTTCTTAGAATTGTGACTCAAAACCAGGCGAACCCATCTCTCATGTTGGTCCGAACCCAGGTACTCATGTCTAAGCCCACTTACACAACGCACTGACCACTTGGAAACCATCCTTGATAGAGACCCACATCTCAGCATCAAGGAGCTTAGACCAGGGCGGGTCAAATCAGTCAGATCCATCATCCACCATTGATCAAGACAAGTAACCTTACTATGCTTTCCTAATACTTAGAGTTTCCGATTCTTTGCCTCCAATATGATATATCTAAGGATTTGTTATGTCTCCATTGTAATCTATGCTTGGATGCGTGATGAGAGGGCCCGATCCTTGCATCTTAGAATTGCAAGATATTTGTTTATTATTGATTTGGCTAGAAAATAATAATTTTTGACTCAATTCCTATTAATGGTTTTAGCTACAATCAAACTTGTTGGACTTGATATTTCCTCCTTAAGATCATAACTTTGTGAAATGAACTATTGTTGAGAAATATGTTCTATGACCTATCTGAAATTACATCCTAAAGTTAGAGCTTTGTACATTAATAAATGGTTTGATTCGCTTTTCAAGCCTTCCTCAATAGTAGATCAAAACTGAACATTATCGAACTTTGAAAAATATACATGATTGACCTCTAAGGCATCCTCTGAAGTACGGGCAATGCACCATGGGGACGCTCACATGCGGACTTTAGCCCCTTTGGGTATAACATTGGGGAACTGGGAACCCCTTCGTGCAAAAATTACTAATCTGCAGCTAGCACCCTTTTCTTTTGATTGGTTTGGTTACCGGTAACGCCGACTTCGTGCTAGTTATTTGTGATATAAATGGTTGTACCTGGCGGGAACCTTTGTGCTTTTGTCAATCTTGGCAAGCATACTTTGTTAATTTAGTTTGCTGAGGAGGTGTCTCATCTTAGTTTTAATTCAGGGTGTTTTGCTCTATTAATTTGATATCATTCCATCCAATCTGCTTTGTTATTTTGATTACCTCGATCATGGCTTTTGAACTTGGAATATTTGCGCATCAATGACCCATAGATTAAATTTGTTGTCAATTGACTAAAAAATCGTTTGAAACGGTTTCATAGTCTGTTTACTTGTGGAGTTTTACTCATATGGTTGTTTTGTTCTTTTGTTCCAGATTTTAAGGTTGATCCAGAATCTGAGGAACCTTAGGATGTTTATAGGGTTGGGCAGAGACATGAGCAGCGCTTCACTTTATTTTATTAGCTAGTAGACTTGAGAAAATATTTAGTTTGTGGATCATTTGAATTCCTAGTTTAGATATAAGGCATTATGAGATTGCCATATTGTTTATGGATGGTTTATTTAGTTTGCAATGACATATTTGGGTTATTAATTTCTTTTATGTGACATATTAATCAACACATGAAGTGGGATCGTCGCGTCACGAAATTTGAAGGTCCCAAGTGCCTCAGATCTCGGGGCGTGACAAAAAAAGAAAGAGATTTTTTTTGTGAGATGCCAGCCATCCAAACGATCCCAAGTAGAGTACGAGAAGCTCACGGTCCCGTCCCATACATAGATGATTACCACAAGGAAAAGAACTTATAGAATGGATGGTTAACGTCTTACATGCAAGACTATGAAAACTAGAAGTAAAGGAAAATGAGCGAGAGATTGAAGGAAGGACTTTTATGTTGGAAGACTGGGTATCTGCAAGTGGTTTTGAGGGACGAAATAAGGATTTGTCAGTTGCCTTGATCAAATGACAAATGTGGCTTGTTCTTTGTCTTCTACAGGGGAGGAAAGTGGAGTGGATGCATACACTTGCATACGACTAGATTTGACGGGCGTAGTTGATAAGTCCACAAAATTATAGTTTTCATGCATCATTTTATGTTACTTTGTGGACTTAATTAGGAAAATTTGCATTTAATTTCATAGAAGTTCATAATTTCTTGCATTTGAGCATTAAATTTGAAATTTTAGTTAAAAGCATTCAAAATCATCAATCTTGCATCAATGTTGTGAAATCATTGGTTTACATCATCTTAGTATCACACCAATTAGCTTTTTATTCTTGCGTCATCAATTAGTTCATGGCAAATTATTCAATTTGGTGCATTCACGTGCATGATCTCATGTGATTCAGGTTCGATGCATGACACTTATGAATTTTATACATATATTATGGCTGAATTATTCTTTTTATTCTTCTAGGGAATCTTTCAATTTTTGGGACCCGTCTTGAAAATAAATTAAGAGAAGAAATTCAAAGAGGACGTCCAAGATAGCCATGCCACTTCAAAGTGTTGCACGCTCCATGTGGTCCCACACCATGCCAAGCTTTGCTACAAATTCAATTTCAGATTTGTTTGAAGAATTTCTAAAAGAAAGTGGGCCATAGAGTGGGAAATTCTCAAGAGAAAAAAAGAAAGCAATAAAAAAATCATATAAAAGAATGTAGGTGTGGGATGTCCAACCAGCCATATCCCATTCCACTACAAAAGTTGTTAAGAAACCCAAAAAGTCTTGTCCAACTAAGAAAGTCTTGTCCAAAAAGCTAAAATCTCTTCAAAAGTTGTTAAGAAAACCACCTTAGTTTGGAATCTAAGAGAAGAAGTTGCAAAAGAGTAGCAAGCCAAGAGACAAAGGAGGAGGACTCGTTGGATTTTATCACCTATGCTTGGCAAGTGTGAAGTATGCAAGGACGTCAAAGCATGACCATGTGGTCCAATGAAATCATGTGCTTTATCATCTCCACATGGAAGTATCAATTGAAGATTTAAATGATGGGTGGACCATGATAAAAGGAGAATGTCTTGGTGGCCAATCAAAGAATTTGATTTAGCAAGACTTCTAGCCAAACAAGTAAACTACACTTGCAACTATTATAGCATGGAAATCAACGTGACTGGATGGCAAGTTTTGAAAACGAGGGATCAAACAATTCTATATATTGGACGTCCCATAGCCATCAAAAGGACATATCATGTCCAGCTAGGGATGTCAATCCGGCTCTTTGATAAGGGTGCCCTGCCCGCAAAAGCCCTCAAAGCGAGGGCTTCTTTTTTTGTCCTAAAGCCCAAGGGTAGGGTAGGGCCCGATTTTGAAAAGCCCGCAATATTGAGGGCCGAGCTAGGGCTTAACTTTTCCAGCTCGAGGAGGGCCCGGCCCGGCCCGAAATTTATTAAGTATTAATATAAAATATATAATACATGATATATTTATAATATATCTAAGCAACTTGGGCCAAGCAACTTGGGCCCCTTGAAAATTTTGTAAGACCCAGGCCCAACCAAGCCTTTCCTTTTCTGTATTTACATCAATCAGAAATTATCTAAATGCCCAACCTACAATTCCATAAACAGTCACTTATTTGGGGCATTTTAGACTTTTATTAAAAAGTCGTAATTACCCAACATGGGGTAAACTGCAACGGTTATATTGAGGGGTAATGTGGTCTTTTGATTCTAAAAAACCCTAAAATGTCTCTCTATAAGATCTCTTTCTTCATTGTTGGGTAAACCTCAAAGAACAAAAGTTCAAAGCAGCCTCTTCTCATTTTTGATCTCTCCATCTCTCCCTCTCTAAGCTTGAAGTTTCTATTAATCTTGCTATCAAAAGTGACTGCGCTCAGCATTTTGTTCTTTTTCTTATGAATATGTGAATTTTTGAAGAGTTTTTATGTGAATTTTTTAAGAGTTTTTATGAAGCTACTTTAAAATTTTCAGGAAATAAGTACCCATCCATTCATTTATTTTTACCATAAGTGATTAAAATAAATAGTTTATTGGTAGAAAAGTTAGATAGTGAAGATATCTTTTGTAGAAATATGGCTAGAAAAATGAAGGAAAAATTTGATAAATATTGGGAGCAGTATAATAAGGCATTTGAAATGGCCATACTCCTTGATCCTACATGCAAGTTGTTATATTTAGAGTATGCTTTAAGAAAGTTATATGGATCAAGAGAAGATATAAATATTCATCGAGCTGATACTCTTAGACTCTTTAGAAATCTTTATAAAGATTATCGTGTGATATATGATACACCTACCACAACATTGTCAAATGTGGATGAAGTTAATTTAGCAAAAAAACCTCCTAAGTTTGATGATGATTGGTTAATATTTGAGGAACAAATGACCCAGGGTACAATTGTAGAAGAAAAATCTAAATTAGATCGTTATTTGGAGGAGCCAAGGGATAAATCTATAAGTTTCAATATATTGGATTGGTGGAAAGTTAATTCGGCAAAATATCCAGTTATGTCAAAAATGGCTTATGATATCTTAGCAATTCCAGTTTCTACTGTTGCTTCTGAATCAGCATTTAGTACATGAGGAAGAGTACTTGACCAGTATAAGAGTTGTTTAAAATTTGATAATGTAGAAATCTTAATTTGTTCACAAGATTGGATACATTCGCAACAACACAATGATGATAATGCATCAGATGAATTTTTAGATATTCTAAAAATAGATTAAATAATTAAATAAAGAGTTATTGTTATTTTTTTTAATGTATTATCATTTATAGAACTATTTTTATATGTTTTTTCTTGTTTTAGATCATTATAAAAATTATTTTATCCCACCACCAACCTTCCAATAAAAAAAGTTTTTAACTCCACCATGATGCCTTTTGGATTGTATTGCCGGTCCCTATCCCGGACAAAGGAGGAGGGTTAGATTGGAAGTTGGTGGTGATGTAAGAAAATTTTATTTTCTTTAAAAGGAATTTTCTCCTTTTGGCCTTGGCCCGGTCTTACCTCGGCCCGGCCCGGCCTGGGCCTTTGGCAACCCTACCCCAAACCATTGCCAATCTTATATAGTATAACATGACCAACGTTTGGTAGCACCATTAGTTGGGTTACTCCGTAACTACCCGGAGGTCTCAGTATCGAAGTCTGCCAATGCTTTGGGACCTAGGCTATTCTAACCCGACGTACCCAGTGAGTGGAAACAGGGGGAGGCCACCACCCTGGGGTTTTTAGTCAGGTGCTAGCTCCAAGAGACCTGGATACCCATGGTTAACAATATATATATATATATATATATATAGATATATACAAGGCTTTCCTAAGCTCAAGTTTAGGATAAGATCTCGTAAGCTCATGATTGTAGGGCCCACCTTTGGTCCATCCAAATGGACCAAACACATGACTCCTCTAAATTGCACATATCCACCAACTTTCGATCAGATCCGAATTTACTGGATCGTTGGATCGACTATGTATCGATCCGAATGGACTATTGACCATTAAACTTTTGGGCCCATATGGAGATGATAGAAATCACGGTTGGGGCTGATTTTTTACAAAGAGGAAGATCTTACAAAGTCCTTGAAAACCCCCCAACCGCCATTCCCATGTGGGTCCCCAGGTGGGTCCCACCACACACTTAAGCTTACCTTATCCTAAGCTTAAGCTTAGGAGAGTTGACCCATATATATTTAGTATAACATGATTAATGCATTTAATTAACAATGCGAAAGATTGTGCTAACCATATCATCTATCATTTGCTCAATCTTATGATAAGACGAACCCATATTAGAGTATAATCTGAGATACATCACTAACAAGGATAACATTCATTTTGAACCATCTAAATTGTTAATACATGTAGCTGTAATCTAATTTTGACTTTAGATCCACTTACAATGAAAATGGATCCGGGTCGCCCGTTTAGACCAATCAAGGGGTGTCACATGGAGGAAATGACTTTTTAAAGAGAAATTTAGCGAAATGTCCCTCATAGAGGTCTTGTAAGGCCTCAAGTCCATCAACTTTTCCTCTAAAGCCTGTAGTCCATACAGCTTGGAGATATTTCGGCGAGAGGTCCCTAGATACACCACCTCATGGGCGAAAGGTCCCTAGATACGCCACCTCATGTATTTTCATAACTAATTTGCCCTTTCAACTGTTTAGGCATGAAATCTTTCAACTATTTAAGCATGAAATTTTGAATTTTAAAAGTTCAAATCTCTCATTCCCCCTCGTTCGTTCTCTCTCATTTTCTATTATCCTGGAAAACTCCATTGGAAGAAAAAGATAGTCGATCATTGCCTGCCGCTGCACGATCTGAAGTTATAGAAGGATCATTGGCTACCTGGGCTACCTGCACCATCTTTAGTTGCAGAAGGATCGTGGGCTACCGCCGCACCATCTGAACGGCGAGAGATCTGCTAGTCAATAGAAGAAGAAAGGGTGATCAGATTTGACAACACACCGGAATGGTTGCTCTCGGATTTGACAGCACGCCAGAAGTAATGATCAGTCCATCAGAGAAAGGGTGATCAGATCTTCAGCAAGTCTATGCTTGCTCGCGGTTCTACGCGTCAATAGAAGAAGAAGAAATAGAGGACCGGAACTCTTGATTCTTGCCATTGTCATCGCCTGATTTTGTGCCCGTCATCGAAGCATAATAGAGACCACAGTTCTGTTGTCTTTGTTATAGAATGGAGAAGAGATAGATTGAGTTGAGTTGTGTTTTCAGCTAGACCCCACATCTTCGAGAACAGCACACCGGAACCGCCGCCGCTGCAACAGTTGTTACCTCAAGGGGATCGGAGGTCTGCCGTCGCCGCTACGCTGTTGCCAGGGAAGGAGAAGACAGCAGGGCTGTTCTTTTGTTCTGGTTGCAGAACAGAACGGTTCGAGAAGAAGAAGAAGAAGATCACATGTTCTTCCTCGGATCATCAAGTGGGCCCCATTGCGAAATTTATCTAAGTTTTTATCAAGTTTATTTGAGTTTTAACAAATTTATCTGAGTTTTCCATTTTTGTCAAATTTATTTAAGTTTAGCCACAAATTTATCTGAGTTCTGAAACAATTTTCTCTGAGTTCTAGATAAATCTATCTGAGTTTTTGGATAATTTATCTGATTTCTGGGACAAATCTATCTAAGTTATGGACAAATCTAACCGAGTTTGTGGCAAATGTATTTGCATTTTTTTAAATTTATATGGATCTTTTGAAATTGATTTTCATTTTTTGAAATTTATGTATATTTTTTGAAATTTATTTGGATCTTTTAAAATTTATTTGCGTCTTTTTAAATTGATTTTCATCTTTTGAAATTTATTTGCGTCTTTTTAAATTGATTTTCATCTTTTGAAATGTATTTATATTTTTTGAAATTTGTTTGGATCTTTTGATATTTATTTCCGTCTTTTTAAATTGATTTTCATCTTTTGAAATTTATTTATATTTTTTGAAATTTATTTGGATCTTTTGAAATTTATTTGCGTTTTTTTAAATTTCTCCGCGTTCTTTTGAAATTTATTGCATTTTTTTAAATTTATTTGCATCCTCTAGAATTTATTTGTGCTTTTCGAATTATTTGCGTTTTTTAATTTTATTTACATAATTTGAGATTTATTTTTTGTTTTTTAAAATTTATTTATACTTTTTGAAATTTATTTACATTTTTTGAAATTTATTTGGTCAATTAAATGGTAGTTGACCATTATTAATAGGATATCCCACCAATCATGAAATATGATTTAAAGAAAGGGTAAGTTATATATATCAAATATGAGAATGTATTAGAAGACTTTTAGCTGCATAACTTTTTTTTTGAGGTACTTCCAACCAGATGCCCCATATTTTAATTCATAGGTGAGATGGGATGTCACATCGGCACCCCTTTATTGATCCAAACAGGAGATCCGTTTCCAACGAGGATACATCTAATTGTCTTCTGATATTTAGTAGGGAGATTGTTGAGTTACCCTCCATAATAATTAATGCAAGCTGTCAAAAGGAGGGCAGTTTCGTCCAAACGAAACTTTTTAAAAACAAATGGCGCAGTCTCCGTCTCTATATATATAGGGATCGTGACCGGTGAGTGACCAAATATGTATCCTTCATTCATGTAAGAAAGCAACAATCTCCGCGTTATCTCCTCTAACGATCTGAGTTCTGACGAAGCTCTTTCAAGAAAACGTCAACTCCATTCTCATTTTGTACGGTACAGGCACAAACCCTAGTTCTTATTTTTTGTTTCTTCTCCTAGATCTATTTCTGTTGCTCCATGTCTGTCTCTCTGTTGCCATCCATGACATTTTGAGTCCATGAAATCACTTTAAGTTCTGGGATTCTTGGGTTTTATGGTTTGTGCAATCTCAAGACTCTTATAACTCTGAATTCTCTTTTATTTGGAGTTTTGGCGTTTGGGTTTCTCCAATTTGAGGTTTTAGAGTGAGTGTCTGCAACTTGAGATTTTGGAGAATTTTGGGGGGTGTTGGGGGTTCTTGGATTGTTTTCGTGCTGCAATTTCAAGACTTGGGACATTTGAGGTTCCCGTTATTTCTTGGTGAATTCTGGGGGAGTATAGGATTTTTGGGTTTGGTGATTTAGGTTTTCTTTCTTCTCTGTTTATATTTGTTTATGGCCTCTGCAATTCCAATTTTGGAGGAAAGTTTTCATTCAATTCTGGTTGCGTCAGGTGTGTTTGGGTTTTGAGAATAGTAGTTGGCTTGGGTAAGTGTTGATGGTTTCCACTCACGACGTGTGGGGTTTAATAGAATAGGTTTCATTCGGGGCTTTTTATGGGTTCTATTCATCTTTTCCTGTTTCCAATCTCATCTCATTTGATTGAATTGAATGAATATTTTTCTTATTGGATCTTGAATTCTTCGTTCTACAATATGTTGGGTTGAATAGAATAGGTATCTGTTGGGGGTTTTAAAGGGTTCCTTTTATAATTTATTTAAAAATATATTGTTGAAAAAACCCAAGCTTTTCTTTTAATGAAATCTTTTTTTACCGTTCAAAAAAATAATAATTTGTTGCTTATACTTTTCTCTGTAAAAAAAAAAAAAAATAGATTGAAATAACTCAAGCAGGTGTGAATTGGGGCAGGTACCATTCTAAACCCGATTCGTTGCCAGCCCTAGTAGATACCGCCTTGCAGTGGATGGGAGATACTTAAACATGCTAGGAAAAGAATTATTTCATTTAATATTTAATTAATAAATATATAAATAGGGGTGTTCGTGGGGCGCCTCGGGCTAGGCTGAAGTTTTTCCAAACATAGCCCATTTATTTTTCTTGTTCCAAATAGCCTGATACAGCTCACTGGCCTGATTGTCAGGCCCAAGCCAGGTCCATTTTCAACATCCTAAATATATTGTTCTGTCTAGGCCCTTAAGCATATATAGGCTTAGGCAACAGCTCATTTGGAAATCCTACAAACTAAGTTAGGCATGGTAGTAAAGTCAAAATCCAGGCCAATTCAATCTGGGTTCAGGTTGGCCCAACTATGGGAACATTCATGTATAAATAGGTAAACATTTCAGATAAAAGAGATTAAAAGGAGGGAAAGAAAATGATGCTGCTTGAACCTAACTCGAGTCGGAATAAGTCCGGAGCAGAACACAAGTTGGCTCTCCTCATATTACCTGATGTGGGACTCCACCCTTTCGAAATTAACCAGCGAACAACAAGTTTTTTGTAAAATTTGTTGTGTAGGCTTCCTCTTTCCACGGAATAAATAAGCCTTTCCAACCCTGTAAGAAACGGTTTCCCATGGCAAAGCAGAAAATAATTAGTTACCTCTTATAACTGGTACACAGAGGTTCATAAATCAAAGCTTGCCCCTTTAGTTGGTAGACCGGCCCAACTTCCAATTGATGGGCTTGCATCCCACTGAATCTATAAGCACATAATTAGTTTTAATTTGCTTTTGAAATAAATTGCATTTTACGAATGATAAATTTAGCAATGATCGCTGCTTCTATCAAAGCAAAGTTTTAGGATTTGCAATATCATTGCAGCTAGTGTTTAATATGATACTTTGGATTTAAAACAGGTGGGGTACAATATCATTAAATGGGAAGGCCCAAAAAGAAGACGGCTTAGTTTGGAATCTATATGATTTATGAACCCAAACTGTGAATTGTGTAACCCAATCTATTGCCATCGGTTGAAAAAATAGAGAAGAGAAAATCATCTGAATCCTTTTGATGTGGATGATATGAGTTGGTTGCTCATTTGCTTTTAAATATTAACTTCAGTGAGAAGATATTTGATCTCTGTCCAAGGAAAGGTTCCATGATCTAGATTTTCAGGATTCAGCTAATTTGCTTTCTTTGTTCATGTTTGTATTAATTGAAGACAACTAGCCATTAGTAGAAAAAGTGGAACTCAGGAAGCAATCTTGAAATAGATGGCATAAGGCATCAATGACGACAATGAAAGATGACTAGCCAACAATAGGCGCTTTACATCCAACATGGCCATGGTGTATTTTAGTGGATTCTAACAATCTAGATTAATTAATATGACCATGTCAAGATAATTAGATTGAATGGTGAGAATTAAGAAAAATCAAACATAGAAAAAGATATCACATTGGTAGCTGGGTTAAAAATGCCTACCCAAAAATTTATGTTTATCTACCAAATCTTTTGAAAATTAGTTTTGCATTATCCTAGCCAATGTTTTAGAATTAGTTCCGCATATTCTTATCATGTTGTTCAGTTCTTGATGCATTGACTTGACTCATGTCGACATGTTTATGGCTTCTTTTTCTATTAAGCAATAACTAAGTTCCAAACTGAGTAGAATGGTGTATGCTTTTTAATAGGTTTGTGAGAACCTAGGGTAATACGTGCAGTGGAATAGACTACATTGACAAGAGTTTTTTCCATAAAACTATAGGAATATTTCCAATGAAGTCATTTGTGATATACTCATGCAATGTGAGGTGTGAATTGTTAAATATCAGCCTCATATTCAGGGAGCTGTCTGGTTGAGCAACAGGAGGATCTGAGCTCTATAATGTGTCATTATACTCCCATTATGCAGAGCCATGTGGTAACAACGTAGTAGTCTTCCAAAATGAGTCCTTATGTTGTATGCTCTCAACAGTTGGACGGGTGCCCTTGCATGCCATTTTTTTAACATATTCATCTTCAGACTGGCACAAATTCTGTTTTGATGAGATTGATGCGAGTTGTTACTATTTTTATACTATCCAATTTATTGTTTGATATATTTTTTAATTCTTTAAATTCTCTTCTTCATGTTTCAGGTTTTATTTTCACTTTAATATTATGGGTAAGAGGAAGATAGAAATGAAAAAAATTGAGGACAAGCAAAAGAGATTTGTCGCTCTTTCGAAGAGAAAAGAGGGTCTGTTTAAGAAGGCCAAAAAATTGGCACTGGATTTTGGAGTTGAAGTGGCTGTAATTGGGTTCACGGTTGGTGGAAGACCGTTCTCCTTTGGAAGTAGTTCGGTAGATGATATCATTGATAAATATGATCAGAATCATCACCTACAATTTACTGAGCAAGAGAAAATTCATACTGTGATACATCAAGAGAAATCAAATATCAAGCTTATTAATAGTGAAGGGTCGATAGGCAATGAGTTGATCGAGTATGCTTCAGCCCTTACAATGTTGAAAGACATACCAGTGCAGACCATGGCCGGTATCTCCCAGAAGAACAATCGCTTGGATGATCATTCAATTGATAAGGATGCTTCCTTTACATATTCGGGTTTAGGAGAGTACAAGAAAAGTTATTATTGTACCAATGCTCCTCCTGTAGTGGAAGTCCAACACAAACATGAGAATGACATGAACTCATTGATCACTTCTGGTACGGGCGACAAAATTCTGGTAGATTCTTCTTACCATGTGTCACCCGGCTGTGGCACTGATCTATTTTCTGCTGATGACCTTAGCTGTTCTCATTCTATCAAAGATTCAACTTTTCTACCAGTTCTTAGAGATGATGAACTTGATGGTTGTTGGAATGAGACAGCTTCCACTTCCATAAGTCACCACTACACAACTGCTTTGCAGGGTAACTTTAATGGAGAGACAATTGGAGGGAGTGGTTTTCCTTTTATCAATGCTGATCACATTGCAGATTTGTGGCTAGAGACATATGCTACCGACTCATATTTAGAGGAAACAGTGGCTGACTATGAGACAGAATTATTTCCAGTGGAAAATGTTACTAACTTACATTCAGAGAAATCTGGTTTGTTTCAAACAAATTTGGTTACTAAAGGAGTGCCCCCGATGGAAGCATCTTTTTGTTACTCGACTTCTCTAAATAATCAGCAAGCATATGGTGAAATGATATCTACACCAAGTTCCTCTTCTTTTTGTGCGGGAGATTTTGAATATTCAGATTGGTTGCTTGATGGTTTGGAAGCAGAGTTAGATCCCTTCTCAGAGAACCCCATAGTAGAGCAAAGAGGATGATTACTGTAATGTTTTTTTTTTTTTTTTTTTTTTTATTGTTTTATTTTTTTTATTTGTTACAGTTCCTCAAAACTTTCTTTGATAAACAGTGGGATCAACAGTCTTTAGCAGCCATTTGTTTTATCCATGTAAATTGGATCCAATTTTGCATATCCTGTCTGTAAACAACAAATGTAATATTTTAATACTAATTTGAAAACAATTATGAAGTGGGTTGCATTTGAGTTACTTTATTAAGCATTATTGTTATTGTTTGTTTTTGTGATTGTGTTCTTTTTTATTGGTTATAGATCCGATGCCTCATGTCAATAATTAGGGCTTTGCGATTTGTGTTTCTTTTGTTCTTGATTCTTCTTGTTATTATTGTTAGTGGTGGTGGTGTTAGAATTATTGAATCGTGAGCAGAATTAAAACCCTTCATTTTTTTTTTATGTTTTCTTGTTAGGCCGTTTTTCCTACAAAATTTCTTCTCTGTTGATTGATCCGCCAAGAGTCATTCGTTGCATGATCTGGCAATTTGATGGTTCTTGATTTTGAAGATGAGTAGGTTCCAATAACTTGTGTTGATTAACCCTACTTTCTCTCAAAATACATGTCTGAAATGTTGAAGGAGAATCAGCTAGCTATCAGTTACTGCTGCTGCTTCTTATGTCTCTTTGATTTGAAATATTGAAATTTAAATGTAATATTTATTTAGGTGTTTCATTTCTGATGAAGCAAATTTGGAAGTGAAAAGGAGTGGCAGTTTTTTTGTAGTGTATGTGCAATGGATCTGTGTTTGTCTTTCCTTCAACTCCTCGACTTGAGTCTTCAGTTTTTCTTCCAAGGGAAATTCTATTAGATAATTTCTTCTTTTGGAACCATGGATTGCTATTTGAATCTAATAAGATGTGGCATTACTGTTTGGTTTTATGATTTTATTGTTTTTTGCTTGGTTTTGTAGCTGACCATTAGTTTGAAGCCTCAGAGCTTATATAGTTGTCTTCAAATCTTAACGTAGTCTTCGGTCTCACTTCTTTTAAGAGGAACATATATACTATTAGTGGCTGACATTAAATATGGACAGGATCAATACAATCTGAGTGGTGAGTTTTTCCTCTTTGGCCACTAATAGCTAAAGCCTTGCCTTTTGGTTGTAACTTCAAAAAATGTGGTGACCTGTGCTAAGATATTTCACTAATAGCTAAAGCCTTGCCTTTTGGTTGTAACTTCAAAAAATGTGGTGACATGTGCTAAGATATTTATGTCAATGTTTGGTTGTAATATCGTAGTTTGGTTTGGGAAAATCGGTTCAATATTCCCTCCTTGAATTAGTACGCTCTTAAAAAATCTTTTAAAAAAATCTGGTTCACTCGGGTACTTTTAAAAAATAGTACGGCCACTTTGAACTATATTCTGATCAACCTTCTATTTTTACATTCCCACGATTTTTCTCTCTCAAAGCTAGCTCGAATGTAATGGTTTAACCTAATCTATATGCAACGTCCTATTATGTTAATATGATGCGCAAGCAATCAAGCTAAGACTAGGACACACATAAATTTCTAGTAGGTTTCTAACTTCTAAACAACTCTTAACTGGTTTGAAAAGTGCACCTAAGCCTCCAGTCCGATCTTATGGAGCCAAATCGACCAGATAATTCCCCAGGATGAGAGGTGGGGTCACAATGCACTTGGCAAAAGTCTCACTTAAGAATAGAGACTGTCACCCTTTTTTGTAGGGACAGGACTTACCTAGACATCGACTTAACCAAAGAGTGCAGATAGTGCAACTTTTGGTGGTCTTCATCCTAATGAGCTCGAATTCCTAGGGTCTCGTTCCTACTTGATTTTAATTAAAGCTTGGTACCTATACATGCGCAATGTGATTAAACCTAATTGGGCAAGGACCTAGTGATAAAATCCAATCCTTCTCTTGTTGGGGTCAATTGCAATTAACTAAGTGTGTGGGTCTAATTTACTTGGTGTGGGTCTAATTTACTTGGTGTGTCAATCAAGCAATCACACTTCGCTAAAGTTCAAATCAACCAAGCACCACTTGCAAGTAAACGATTCTTGGATAAAGTTTAGAAACTCTTACAGCGGGTCCACACTAATCTTTAACCTGGCTTTTTTTTTTTTGCATTTATTCTTTTTTTTTTTTTTTGCAATTCTGAAATCAATATTTATTTTTGGCAATTGTGAGAGAAACTTGTTTTCTTAAAAGCAATTCCTTCAATTTCCTTCATTCTAGAGTCCTTCCACACTAATCTTTAACCTGGCTTTTTTTTTTTGCATTTATTCTTTTTTTTTTTTTTTTTGCAATTCTGAAATCAATATTTATTTTTGGCAATTGTGAGAGAAACTTGTTTTCTTAAAAGCAATTCCTTCAATTTCATTCATTCTAGAGTACTTCCAAACCTAGAATTTTACCTAAGAGAAAACAACTAAAAAGTTAGATCTAAACAAACTACTAAAAATAGCTAACAATTGTCAATAAAATCCCTAAATTGAAAAATCAACCTAATTTGAATTTCAAAACCCTATACTAATGCGATTTGAGTGAAAGATGCAACCCTAAAACTTCTAATGTAGTCCCAAGTTGAATGGACACTTTGTTGTCAAGTGCTAAAAATATTATTAGTGTTAGAACTGTTGCACGGGCCCAAGTTTACAAATCTGTATGGCCCACTTAGATTAATCAAAACTTGAAAGCAGTGGTTGGATTTTAATCTCCTAATATGGTGAAATAAAACAAAAAAACAAAAACAGAGACGAGCAAGGATAAAAAAAAATAAAGAAGTTATGCTATTGTAAAGTTGGCCAAATAAACCAGTTTTGTTGCTAATTGCAGAATTTGCTTGACTGACTGGCCATGTTTATGGTACTAAAAGTCTGACTTCTTGAAAGCTTTTTTTTCTGAAATTGCGAGGGCTCAAAATCTATATATCAAAGTTCAGTCTAGAAAAATTTTGATTCAAAAGGAGTCTGTTTGACTGGTTTTTAAAGTGCGAATTTTTGGGCAAAGACTGGGCCAAATCTGTCAAAATATGAGTGCTAAAACTCGTTCTTAAAGTTATGGCATACCACAAGTAAATGGCGTCTATAAATATACAGCGGCAAGTACGGTTCAAACCCACAGATAGAAAATCAAGAATAAAAATATAAAGGCATCACACATTAACAATGCATAAAACTAAAGTTACTAGAATAAAAGATGTTGATAATAATAAAGAGATAATCAATAGTAATAATTAGATCAAAGCATCTATAATCCATTAAGCATTTCAAAATATCCTTTATTCATGATGCAAACACTTGTTGATTAGTTTTTATACTTCAAATCTGGACCCAATCAAGGCATCTAAATCTGGATAACCTAACTTTCAAATCAATATTTCTCAAAAGACATGGTTTTTTTATAAAAGAATTTATCAAAACACCCAAGACCTCATTCCCTTTATAAAAGTGTTAAAATTACCTAATAAATACCTATCAAGCCTAAGCATAGACTAAAAAAAAAAGACCATATTCACAAGCATAATCTATCAAAAGTAAGCATAGATGATAAAAGGCTTATTTTAGCAGTGAGAACTACAAAAAGAAAGACACCTGCTGGTATGAAGACAAGCCTATTCTAACATTCAAGCATATAAAACAACTAGATCAACAAGCATTCACATGAAGAGAGAGAAGTTATGGCATAGTTAACTTCATCTAGAGCACCAATCGCTACGTTAACCGACCATTGCATGTAAGAAAAAGAAGATCTTCATTATAAACATTCTAAACTAAAACTTCAGCTCCTCCTCGACCTAAGTTTTGCTTGAATAAGGCCCAAAGCTACCTTAAGAAAAATAGAAAAAGTGGAGAACTAAAACTAGAAGACCTAGATCTTAAAGGGGAGGAGGAGGAGGAAGAGGGGGGTGTTAATATACATGAAATTTATTTAATGTAATTTTTTTAAAAATTATTAAACAGTATATTTTAAAAAGAAATTTCTTTTAGCGGCGGCCTTTCTCGCTTCTACCGACGGCCGCTGGCCCTTCGACACCCTTGTAACCTGACAATTGTGGCCGCTGCAAAAATACTCAATAGCGGTGGTCGCCACCTGCCGCTAAAACCTTTACCGACTCGAAATCTTGCTCATAATCTGAGTTTTGCATATCTAAATGCTTAAACAGATAGCACATCATGACTTGCCTAAGGCACAACTGAACAATAGGACAGTGCCCACCATTGTGAACTTGCATCCCCATTAAGTCAAGCAAATGATTATAACTCCAGCACCCCAAGCATCTGAGTTGTTGTAGTCCGAGTTATCTACATTAGATGGACTCACATGCCGCTGACCAACATCACAGTGGATACGACCAAGAAATATGCTCTCCTGGGTTCAATGCTAAGCTCAAACAACTTGTCAATACCTCCACCTCCACTATTGCATTCAACTACACCATACTCTCACCAGTATCATTGTCATCACATTCACACCAACATTCAGTCATTGATCATGATATTATGTATTACAAAAGGAGGAAGAGAGACGAGACATTTTTAGTGTATCATCATTCATCATTAGCAATACCTAACTCAAAGCGGGCTATACTGGGGCCACACGCCTGAGCTAGCCCAGACCACTTGCCAACCCACTTAGGCTCGAGTTACATGCAAAGTATACTCAACTAAGTTTGAAGTTCCAAGTTAACACATTCTGAAATTGGCACGAGATGGATTTGAAGGAGTCACCTAATATATCATCACTTTGAGCTCCATTATTTTCGTCAAACTTCCCATTGATGTTACAACTACCCAATGAATAGATCCACATAAGTTTTCTATGCTTGGTTTTTGTTTGATGGAACTCCTTGAAAACCTCAACACATTTAACCAGAGATGCAGACACCCATAGTTAATTTATAACGTATTCATTTATACTCTAGACACATAGTGACCAAAAACCTATGCCTTTATGATCTCTGCAGGAAGGTTGAGATCAAATGATTTATAACTTAACCAAAATCCAGTGGTTAGGACAGTGACAGTCAAGTCCATCACAGGGTTTGCATGAGGATTATTGTTAAGATACTCCTCAAAGTTTATTTGATTTTCCCTAGCTAATGTCAAATATATCACATATAATAAGCAATATAAACAACAAACATAAGCACAAATTGTAACCGTTTAGATTTGTAACTGGAAGAAATGCACTTCATGAAAGATGATTCGTATCAACAAACCATTCCCTCCATCTGTGAGGTGAACTGTCGGCCACATTGCTACTTTAACTTGGTCAAAATACTCCTCTCATGGTCATAGTTGGCACTTTTGTGTCAAATAAGTCAACAAGCAAGCTTTTTCCTGCAATTTAATTAAACCAAGATGGTAATAGGACAACAATGAAAAAGAATTCACAGTTATTGAAGCCATGTATTCTGAGCACACTATGAAAAAAAAAAAAAGGCATGCTTATAAAAACCGTACCTATAGAATTCGACGAAAAGGTCATATTAAATGAGCAAGTCAAGGAAGGAAAATGAATATTTAAAAAGTAAAACTAAAAAACATTACAGATAATGAGTTTTGGTTCATATCAAATGACAGCAAGTCAAGGCTTCAATACAGCAGTAAGGTGATGTGTCATGTATCAAACAAAAAGGTTCAATCTCTATTTTCACTATTAACAATATGTAGCATGCAATTGTAAAATAATAAGATGATAATTTGTGCACTTGAAGAATCAATCATAGTTTTAACTTTAAGCATCCATCCCCTTCATGATTCATATTTATGTTTTCATTTTTTAAAATTCTTCTGAATAATCTCAATAACCAAATCAATGAGATTTAGTACCTGCATAAGCACAACGTTCACTGAGCACAACCATATGACAAGCACTAAAAGATACGGTTGCAGGTGAAATAGTATAGTAAAAAAGTAGAAAATTACCTTTGGTTTCATGAATTATTCAAGTATGAACCAATTCAACTGCAACCAAACATTATTGAAAGTAAAAACCCTTCCACCCCAATCGATAAAATAGCAATAAGGTATGTTAACATAGATAACTAAAATCTAGATACTACAAAAGTAAAGGAAAAATAGAAAGGAAAACTACAATATCATTAATCAGAGTATAACCCATTAAAAATAATTGCATCAAGTCCATGTATAGTGATGAAAACAACATAAAAAAGGCTATATCAATGTATTCGTCTTCATGCTAGAACGGCCGGCCTAAGCAACGCTAAATCAGGTAGCCCATATGCTTTCAAAATGGTTCTATTGGACTGCATTCAATTCTTCACATGGCTTGTAATCATCCATCTGCATCGCCTAAAGCGTAAATGGCATATATTCTGGAGTGAACTCACATGAGTTGATGAGGTAGGAGAGTATGAGAGATGGTTTATGTGGGGAGTTTTTGTCACATCCTGGACCCGAGAATTCCCCGATTAGGGGGGTTCTCGAGGTGTGACGCACGTACTCCCCTGAACTCGCACATGTTTCGTACCAAATCCGAATTCACGAATGAGAAAATTCCACTTTGCACGTGTGAGAATTACTCACCAACACCTCTCAATGAACATTTAATTGGGGAAGCATATACAATATCAATATCAAAGCCATGAGCAGTCCATTAACCAATCTGTTACATAATAATTAGTCTTTACAAAGCCAATAATTTAAACCATCAAATGCATACTTAAGCTAAGTGAAAGGCAGACTATCTAGTCTAAAGCCATAATTACCACTCTTATGCATACTGTGGCGGTCAAAGTCAACCATAGTCCTTACTGGTCAACTCTCTAATTTAGAGAACTATCAATTATCCTCCTCATTAACCTAGATCCCTGTGACACCAAGTGTAGCGCCATGAATACAATGATTGAACAATGTATGAGCAATTAAGATTAACACGTGTTATTTCAATTTGAATTATTGACGGAAGATTAAAAGATGTCAAATAATTGGAGATTGGGCACATTGTGCATTAAGAATAAATCATGCTTTATCGAGTCACAAATCAATACTTGCATTGTAGTTGGCTACTACCTTTGCTCAATCCTCCCTTAATAGAGAGCACGCATATTGGGATGTCACCAGTGACCCGGCCAAAGGTTCTCATGGCTACTCGGTTCTGGCGTTCCGATCCTCCAGATTACCTACTGCGCGGTGGCATTAGCAATTCCAAACCAAGACCCACCCCGTCGAGTATCATCCGGTCGAAGCTAAATAGTGCTGACTCATTCGATTCAATTAACAGGACTTGAGTAAGAGTTATACACTCAATTCATTTCAAATCTTTAGATTCCATTCTATTCATTTCAATTCATTCCAATCATTTCAATCAATCTAGTCATATTTACTTAGTCCACTATTCACATCAATGTCCGATACATTTGTAAGACAATAGTAAGAATCATTGAGAAGTAATACGAATAATGCATATAACAATTCTTGAGATATTTGAGGACAACAATAAGATTAATAGCAATATGCAAATGCAATCTATATAGAGAATGATCAAAGCGAAGTGAAGT
This sequence comes from Umbellularia californica, assembly GCA_028538565.1. NCBI lineage: Eukaryota > Viridiplantae > Streptophyta > Magnoliopsida > Laurales > Lauraceae > Umbellularia > Umbellularia californica. Next base: position 19,932,975 of record JAPQWN010000005.1, on the reverse strand, counting down.
GTTTGTAGAAGAAGAAGCATCCTTATAAGTGCATGGAGAATCATATGGTTTGCAGTCAATCATAGAGGTTCAAGAGAGAAGATCTTTTGCATATTTCGTTTGGGATAAGAAAATACCATTCCCAAACTTGCCAACCTCAACACCAAGAAAGTGATGTAATTGCCCAAGATTTTTCATTTCAAAAACAAGTGCAAGTAGGTAAATTAGACGATCTATGTAGTTATTATCATTGCCAGTAACAATCAAATCATCAACATAAGGCAAGATAATTATGACACTGCAAGTTAAGTATTTGATAAACAGGAAATAATTTGCATAGGAAGAGCTGAATCCCAATCCGGCGAGATAACTGGAGAATCTCTCAAACAAGGCACGGGGACTTGTTTCAAACCATAAAGTGATTTTATGTAGCTTGCAAACAAGGCAAGGGAAGCAAGGATCGACGAATCCGGGTCACTGAGTCAAGTAAATGGCCTCTTAAAGAATACCATGCAAGAATGCATTTCTAACATCCATTTGATAAAGGTTCCATTGAAAATGGACTGCTAAGGTGAGTACAAGACGAATGGTGGCTTGTTAGACCATGGGATTAAAGGTTTCTGTATAATGCCTTCTTCTTGGAGAAATCATTTGGCAACAAGTCTTGCTTTGTGTTGAGCAATGGAGCCATCTGGATTGTGCTTAAGTTTGAACACCCACTTACAGCCAAACACATGTTTATTAGGAGAGAATGGGACTAAGGACCAAGTTCCTTGTCGCTGCAAGGCAGTGAGCTCCTCAGACATGGCCTGACACCATGGAGCATATTTGGCAGCTTGAGTTTTCAATTGAGTAACATGTGACCGTGAAAGAGAAACAAATCGTCGCTCTAATCCAAGCCAAACAATGAGAGCAGAGTTGAGACCAACAACATGAGTTAGTACGCTCTAAGATAATGTGTCATTGATCCAATAGAGGACATTTTGATCATGATGGAGCCATGTAGAAAATTAAGGATTGACTTCAGTTGTAGGATTTCCCTCATAATCAATGACAAATTCAAGAGGTCGAGGATATGTTAGGCCATTGGTACAACCCTCCTGTGCACCTGTGGTGGAGTGATGCTCGAATGCCTTTCATACACAACTAACAGACCACAAAACCATTACTGCGTCGTTTACCATTATCAAATGATTTTGGAATAAGTGGTAGTTCAATGGGGTCTAAGATTCTACAAGTGGTATTAGAGCGTGGAAAGATTGGGGGTTTGAGTTTTCTTTCGGGTTATACCAATGAGGGGAGATTGTTAGGTCTCTGGTACAATCATCATGTGCACCCGTGGTAGAGTGATGTTCGAATGTCTTCCTAACACAACTAACAGACCATAAAACCATTGTTGTGTCATTTCCTATCAACAATTGGTTTTGGGATAAGTGGTAGCTTAATGGGGTCCATGATTCTACTGAATGCAAACTATCAACGAAGCCAATCATTCCACTCACACGTAAAAATGGTAAAAATTGCGATCTTCATAGCAAATAGGTATGATTTTCCAGTTTTATCGAAACTAGACTCCTAATAGTGGAGATAAGGAGTGTAGATGAAGGAGGAAATGAGGTAGCAGATGACATGATGCAAGATTTCAAGAAATCAAACACAGAAAACAGATCGATCAACCAAATTTGAAAAAAGAGAATCAAAGATCTCAAAGAAACAAGGCAGAGAACCTGATGAGATGCTTCAAACCAGTAGATCAATCAAGGTTTTGAGAAACAACCAACTGTAGGAGATCAAGATAGAGAAGCCTGATCTTGAATGCAAATCTGGTACAACAAGCTCTGCACAATCTTATCCAAGAAGAGGATTCTTTGAGAAGAAACGCTTCAGATATGGAGAAACGACCTATTGTAAAAGATCTTCTTCGTCAATCAAACGAAACTAGTCTGTGACAACTCCAGTAGATCAGATCTTGATCTGATGCAATCTAATTGAAGAAGATGATCATTCTTGAATGAAGAAGCCTATTGCAAGTTCAATCGATGTGAATCATTCTGGAGCTCTTATACCAGATGGAAGAATATGAGATGAAGGAGGAAGAGGAAGAAGAAGAAAGGAGTGACACGTGTACTCCCGTGATATTGCACCTGTCTCGAGTCAAATACAACATCATGAAAGAGAAAATTCCTCATTTCCACTTGTAAGGCTAACTTACTTACACCTATCAATGACATTTAATAGCGGAAGCATTTCAGTAATACCCAAGTAGATACCATTTCATAAACATTCCTATTTAAAAGTTAAAGTGTCAAGTTTATACAAAAGGTAATTGCATATGAGATTCAAAGTAGGGATTATAAAAATCACCCTACAACCTTATACAAATTGAATCTTCACAACTAACTTCTGGATCTAACTAGTGTGACCCGCACAAAAAGGAGTTGGTCACACTCTCCAAGTATGCTCTCAAAAGAATATATCCACATCGCTCTCCATGGACCAAACTACATAGGCCCATTATCTCACTACTCTTCTAATCATGGAGGAACCTCCTTAGTCTCCTCATCTCCCTCCTGGGCCTCCTCAGGACCGAAAGCTGCACATGCTTCTGTGACACCAAGAGTAGTAGCTCAAATACAATGATTTAGCAAGTATAGGCATTAATAAGAGAAATACAAACTGTTTCAAATCGAATTAAATGACAATTCGTTAAAGATGTCACTATCAAGTAATAACTAGGCAATTGTGTAAAATCGAATAATTCATACTTTACGAATCAAATGGAGAATACATCATACTAATTTTGGCTACTACATTGAGCTCATCCTCTCAATAGAGAGCAAATCTAGTTGGGATGTCACCAGCGTCCATTTCAGAATTCCACATTCTGGAAAATTTCCATCTATTCCGGCCATCCAGAGGGTTGGTCTGCTCGAGTGGCCCCTTGTGAGTGCGAGCGCTCACTCCATAACTCCGATTCTGGAATTCTCAAATGCTCTTTTCCCATTACAAACCTCAGTCAGCACCTGTATAATGAGGAAGCCTACAGTACTTCCACTCCCTCTAACAACTCCCATTACTCATTCCCAGCATTCCCACATTCCTTACCATCATAATAGCTACTACCCATTCAAATATATCAAGACTACAAGATTGGGCTGAAAATCACAGAATCATAATTTAAATAATAGAATCAACTTAAGAAAGACAACATGCATCTCAAATTAAAACTTATACTTGCCTCAATTAAAGTCTTTTCAAGTCCTTTCTCTAATCTTTAACTCAAATACCAAAATCCCCAATTTCTCTAACCCTAATAAAGAAAACCATGCCGAGTGATGATGATAATGCATGCACGAATTGAAGATGAATTCTATATCTCCATTTGTAATCTATTCAAGGAAATCAGTCTCAAGATCTCACCTTTGATTATGAAGGAAGGTTCTAAGAGGTTTTTCTTGTCAAACTAAGGATATGGAAATGGAGAGGAAGTGATAAAGAAGTATAATCTAGCTTCTAATCCCACATGCAAGCATCAATTCTTTGGGATTCAAAGGAGAAAAGAGAAAGGAAGAAAAGGAATGTGAAAGACTCTCCATAGTGCTGTTGTAACCATCGTCTGTGAATGAGAATAATACTCATTTAAATGACTAGTTTTTCCTATTTTATAAGAAAGTCCAACTTCAAGTTCATAATTTCAATTAAAGTCAAATGGTGGCCCACTTGTTTAATATGTGATCACATGAAGTAGAGTTCAATACGAAAATCGACGTGCTCATCGAGATACACGTGACGATGCCAAGAAGACATGCATATGATGCAAATTGAGAAAACCTGAATTTACAAAAAAGTCCCTAACTACACCTAAACTAGCCAATTGACTTTGCGCTGCCTGCCCAAGACTCAACGTCTAACCCAAGAGCTAAAACAAGACTAATTTATCTTTAAAAAAAGCTTAATTAGTTACTAAGTATACTTAATTAAGTAAAATATAATTAATTAATTCTAAACCCCATTAATTTGGATCGGGGTGTAACAAGAGAACAAAAGCTAAACTCAACTGTCTTGATTCATTCATCAATCTGTGAATCGCAATGAAGGTTTTTATATTTTTAACACACTAAAGAGTTTTCAGTTAATGACTGAATACACACTACTAGAGAAATCACTATTCGCGGAAGTTAAAAGCGGGCGACCGCCTGAAGCGGTCGCTAAAAGAACTATTAGCGGCCGTAATAGCGGTCGCTAAAAGTCCCGTTATAATCCTCCAGTAAACTTCTTCTTTCCCACTTTCTCTTTTCCTTCCCACTCTCTTTTTCCCCTTTTCCCCTCCCGTGCCCCTGCTCCCATGTCCTTCCCACTCTTTTTCCCCTTTTCCCCTCCCGCGCCCTTGCTCCAGCAACGAATCACTACTCCAGTGACGAATCAATCTCTTGCAGTTCTCTCTCTCCTGCGGTTCTCTCTCCCTTTCCTTCTCCCGGACTCCCTCTCTCTCTCTATTTCTTTCTCTCCCTCCCTCCCTCCCTCCCTCTCCCTGTCACTCTGCACTCTCTCCCTCCCTGCGCCGGAGCCGCCAGGTTCTCTCCCTCTCCCTCTCTATTTCTCTCTCCCTCTCCCCCTCCCTCCCTCTGTTCTCGATCTGCACTGTGCCCTCCCGCGCGCCGAATCCGCACCGCTGAAACCGTAGCTGCTGGTATGTATTTTTTTTTCCTTTGATTTATGTATTTCTCCAATTTTCTTCTATACATTTCATTTGATTTTTTTTTTCATTTGATTTATGTAATACATTTGATGCATGTCACATTTTATGGAAACTAATTTACCTGTGTTGTCTTGCTACTTGGGTTTGGAATTAATTTGGACGAGTGGTAGTAAGTATTCTCTTCTATGGAGAAAGATTTGGGGGTGGTATGAATTTACTACTAGAGGTGGGAAGGGTTTGGTGGATGGCTGTACGAGTCATATACAAGTTTGAAAATGACAAGATATGATTTTTATCCTCAATAGGGCCCTGGGCTAATGATGATATTTCATGAGGGGTTAAGTCGATTGCTTTTGATGATCTATGTGAAAATACTGTGACCTCCTGTAATGTAAAAAGATGAGAGTTGATGATGAATGGAAAAGAGCATTCCCTCTTGCACTAGCAACAAACTTGTGAACCACTGTGAGACTTACATTAATACATTTGATGCATGTCACAAATGATCTAAAAAAAAAAAACTGCAGCTGCTTTGGATGATCTATGTGAACCACTGTGACACTTACAATTAATACTGCCCCATGATTGATGATTGCTATCCAGTATCCAATGAAGGTGTGGTATCCACTGATTTTCCTTTATGTGAACATTAAGCCCCTCTTTTTTTATCATGTGTTTGTGCTGGCACTTTTTTTTAGTTATATAAATGTTCCCTAAGCATCAGGTGTTAATGTTATTTTTGGGTTATAGATAATTCTGGATGAATGATGACCTTTAGTTGTAATCAATGAAAAATTATAGTCTTGAAGTGCCTTTAGTTGGGACTTGTTTGCTTCCTAACTCAGTTACTTGTGGAGTGCCCAATTGGTCCTGACTCGTGAGAATTGGGGGGTTTGGTGATTGTCAGCCATTCTTACTCTCTTTTCGTTATAGCCTAAAACTCCAGAGAAATTTGTGAGGCTATATGGTGGGATGCACTTAAAAAAAGGAATTGGACTGCCAAAATGATTGCCCTTCCTGTATGGCTCCGCTTGCAAGGGAGATGGGTGTGTGAGCGAGTGTTTGCAAGTTAGATCCCAATTGTAGTCAATTTCTCAACTCTAACGGGAGTTAGGCCTATCATCGATTATCTTCTTGCTTTGTTTCCATTGATTCATTCAATGATAATTAGACAATGGCATTGAGAGGTAGCGGTGCAGCCCAGGAAAGGATGACCTAGCCCCAAGCAAAATACAATTCTAAGTTCCTCTTCAGCAGTATCCAAAACATCAATTAGAACGGAGAAAGTGAGAGTACAAACCCAAAAACAATCCACGATCCATATGAACTACCCTTAAAAGTCCAAAAATAGGGTCTATTTGACTTTAAAATTAATCCAATCAGATGTTGGAGTATTTTTTACTGTTTCTTTAGATTAAATTAAGATGTACTTTGCCTCAATCAGAAATCAATGTCTAAAGCAATATGCAACTTTTAAGTTTTTTCTTTTTTCCAAGTTTGCCCTAATTTTTTCCTATATGACAAGTTTCTCACTGTTACTTACACTATATCACAAATTTTCTCATATAACTTTTATTATATGACATGTTTCTTTCTTTTTTTTATTGAATGAGACATAAGAAATTGTTTATTTGTAAGAAAAGATCTAATTAAAACAAACTCTATCTCATATAAATCTAGTTGGATCAATCCTATATGACAAATCAGCTCTATATGACACCTTACCAATGGTCTATTTGCAAATACTCTAATAAAAAAAATATTGTTTAAATAAATCTAATCAAGTCTGCTTTATTTCCTAAAGTTCATAGTTTCCAAACTAGCCTTAAATAGATGTCTCAACCTGAAAAACAAGCAAGATCTCCAATAAATTCTTATTGTCTACGCAAAGCCAATCAAGATTCAAGGTCCAGATATCTCCAAAGCTCCAGTGATGGATTAATTTAAAGATTAGCTACTAACAGACACCCAAGTGTGAATGTGTGATTCCTGTGAGATGTCTGAAATGGGTTTTCTAGTACAAGATAGTAATAGAATAATCAATACTTAAAGATGCACTTTGCTTTTTTTTTTTTTTTGGTTGCTGACATTGTTTGATTTGAAATTTTGTTGGTTATAGAGCTCCGTTAAGTTGTTGTTCCAGTTGATAATGTTTGCTTCTTCACATTTATAATTGAATGAGTCACACAATTGGATGAAGGAGTGGCTTAATAAAGTAAGACTCATGCACTCAGTGAAGGAGTCCATTTTTTTGTTTATGAGGGTGTCAAGTATATAACAGTTTTGTGTGAAAACTTAAGTTTTGCCACTTTTTTTTTTTACTGTTACAGTAAACTTTTATGATTTTTACCGAATGATTTGGCCACTGGGTGTGGGTTGGCTGGTCCATCTTTTCATCTTATGATAGTAGCTGAGAAAGAGTGGGTGGCACTTTACTGGAAAGTTTTGAAGCTTCATCCCTGAGCATAGGGGTTTTCTGATGAATATGTTGACATTTGTTACTCCCTTTATTGTGTCAGTCCAATGACATCCTGAATACAACATATATTATGACTGTAACTTGATTAGAGCAAACAAAGATGTCATTTGGAATATTTGCAAGTGAAATAGTAATGAATCCTTCTTCTTCTTCCAATAAAAAAAAAGTAATTGAAATCACTCTTAAAATATACACTGAAAAAATAAATATTACTCCAAAGCAAGGATGATACTTCTTCATGATCAAGAATTACCTTTCCTTTCTCTGTATCTTATTAGCTGCTTCTATACATGGCAGACTTCACATCCACTGATCTCTGACAGCCACTGCATCCATTTTCATGCACAATCTATTTTGGACTGTGATCTACCACATAATTACTTTATATCATCACCATACACATGGGGTGTATGATCCATGCTATTCATCAAATGGCCTATCATGAGTGACAACTACTAAAAAAAATCCAGGATGACATTAATGGTTTGACTTTCTTAACTGTTTATGAAAATATGTATTCTTGATGGGATCCTAGATTGATGTGTTAAGGTATGATGATGATGACGACGTGTTGTTCATAGGACGTGTATATTAGGCCATTTTAATATTTTATTGTTATTGTCATAGTTAAATGGTAAATTATATTAAAAAAGAAAGAAAGAACAAACACAATACATTAGTAGGTATGGAAAAAAGGAAGTCATATACATGAGTTCTTTTTTGCTTTATTATCATTGATAACACTCCATGAATAATGGATGGTAAATGTGTCATAATAGATTATCTTTAATAATACACAAGTTCTTGGGAAGTGAAACTGTGAAAAGGTTGGGCAATGGTAGAAGCAGAGCTACACCCAATTAGATTTATTGTATATAGTAATATTATTTGAATAGATAAATTAGGTATACATATTAAACATACTTTATAAGACACTGCTATCTTATTATATACTCATGTACACTACAAACTTGGATATAAGATTATTTGGAAACGACCAGATTTCGTTTAATACATTTGTGCTCCTTAGCTATGTTCTCTTTAGCTATATATGTGCTCAATATGTATTTTTATTTGATTTACTTCAAGCAGTTTAATAAGTATGTATTTTCTCCAGTTTCTTTCGACAGCTCAATACATATGTGCTCTTTAGCTACTACTGTGCTCTTTAGCTACTGATGGATATCTCTCTTCTTGGATTTTTCCTTAGTTTTAAATTTTATTGAAATATGGTTCAGCTTTTGAAAATACTGTATTTTTTAGGTGTATTGTTTTCGTGGATTATATGATAAGTATATTGAAGATTTCATTGGTTGTGAACCTTCCACTGTAACTTTTATTCATTTGCATGCATTAGTGAAACTTAGACCCGTTCGAGAATTGTATACGACATTTGTTCGGTAATCCTTGACGCGACGAATTGGGTCTTTGACCAGATTCGTTGTTCTTGTGATGTACATTCGAACTTTGTCGTATGCAATTCTTGAATTGTCCAGTTCGAACAGTTTGGGAATACAATTATCCATCTTATACTCAATGGCTCACGCAAGTCTGATGTTAGATAGAGTTTCGGTTGATGTCCCATTGTTCTCTGGGTACATACATAAGTACGACTGATGCTGTATCTGTGTCATGTACTTGGAGAACCACGCAGACATGCTGCCGAAATTTTGTCTGACTAGGGGACAAAGCATTCGAGTTGTTGAGTGCAAGTTGGATCGTGCATTCTCGAATGGGATAGGACCAACCACCCTGTAGTAAGAAGTTTGCAGTTTATGGATAGGTGACTTGCATGATGCACGGTACCCGTGGCTAATTGTACTTGCTCATTTTAGATTTCCACAGAAATAGTTATTGAGATGGACAAAAGCTGGATTGATTTACCGAATAGAATGTCTAGGGAATACATGGAGGGGATTAACCAGTTCATGGAATTTACCAATGGGTTTGACAATGAGTTCATCAGTTGTCCATGTAGAAAATGTGCGAATCGGTATTATTACAGAAGAGAGCTTGTCCGAGAGCATCTGATTCTGAAAGGATTCTTGAAGGAGTACAAGAATTGGATAAGACACGGAGAAGAGTATGTTTCTTGCCGCAAACGGCCTAGAGATGATATTGAGGTGGATGATATGTCAGAGACTGATCTGATGATCGCGATGCTAAATGATATCGCATGCGAGTTGGCACCCGAATACACAAGCTATGAGACTGACCGCGCGGGTGGGAATAATCCTCGCTCCGGTGCCGATGAAGAAGCCATGAGATATTTTGAAATTCTAGACGATGCACATACAGAATTGTATCCCGAATGCAAGGACTTCAGTAAATTTTCCTTTATTGTTGAGTCGTTGCATTTGAAGGCATTGAATCAGTGGTTTGACACGTCCTTTGATATGCTCCTCCAGTTGTTGCATCGAGTGCTCCCGTCCGGTACAAAACTTGTTGAGTCCTACTATCAGGCCCGCAAGTTAACTGAAAATTTAGGCTTCACGTATGAGACTTTTGATGCATGTCCAAACAATTGTATGTTGTTTAGGAATGAGAATGCCCATCTTGATATGTGCATTGTCTGTCAGTCATCGAGATGGAAAGAGGACGGGGTTGGTCACAATCGTCAGAATAGTTCTACAAGTGTTATCAATCGTGGCAAACATGTGGCAGCAAAGCAAGTGAGATATTTCCCACTTAAGCCCAGGCTAAAGCGGCTTTTTATGTCATCAAAGATTTCTAAACTGGTGAGATGGCATGCCGAGAATAGCAGGGACGATGGTAAGTTAATCCATCCAGCAGATTCCCCAACGTGGAAAGACTTCGATCGGAGGAACCCAGACTTTGCCTTGGATTGTCGCAATGTGCGGCTTGGTTTGGCTGCAGATGGTTTTAATCCATTCCAATCCATGACTGGAGCAAATCACAGTACGTGGCCAGTTGTTTTGGTGCCTTATAATCTCTCGCCATGGATGTGTATGAAGCAACCTTTTCTAATCCAATCCACACTTATAGATGGACCACGAGGACCAGGGGACAAGATTGATGTACATATGCAACCTTTGATTGATGAATTGAAGGAATTATGGGCTGATGGTCTGATGACATTTGATGCCAAAGGCAATGAAATGTTTAAACTCCGCGCCGCATTATTGTGGACAATCAACGACTTCCCTGCTTACGCTAACTTGTCGGGTTGGTGCACAAAGGGAGAGTTTGCATGTCCTTGCTGCAATCAAAAGAAAAAGTCAACTTGGTTGAAGCATGGCAGAAAATGGGCATACACGGGTCATAGACGTTTTCTACCTCCATTGCACAGGTTCAGGAGGGACAGAGTGTCATTTGACGACACTCGAAAATATGGTCCAGCACCTCGAACAATGACGAGAGTTGATTTGTTGTCACAGCTGGAGCAGGAGCAAGTACTTACCGTGTATGATTTTCAAGATTTACTGGCCCTCCCGCTTCCTTCTATTACCAGTGCAAATAGAAGGCGAAGTCATAATTGGAAGAAAAAAAGTATTTTCTACGATCTACCATACTGGAAAGATAACTTACTCAAGCACAACTTAGATGTTATGCACATCGAGAAGAACGTATGTGATAATATATTGTGGACCATTCTCGGTGTTCAGGGGAAGTCGAAGGATGGTGTCAATGCACGTCGTGACTTGGAAGAAATGGGCTTGAGAAAACCATTGCACTTGCAGATGAGAGAGTCCAACAAGGCGTACATGCCTCCTGCACAGTACACGATGAGTAAAGATGAGAAAGATGTATTCCTCTCTGTTCTGAAGGGTATCAAGGTTCCTGACGGGTACTGTTCGAATATCGCTAAGAGTGTGAACATGAAAGAAAGAACATTATAGGGTCTGAAGAGTCATGACAATCATATTCTCATTCAACAGTTACTGCCTATCTCTATACGGAACTGTTTGCCTAAGAATGTTGTAGCGCCGTTGATTGAAGTTAGCAACTTCTTCAGACAACTCTGTTCTAGAGTTCACCGAATTGATGAGTTGAATGGTCTGCAAGAGAGGATTGCTGTGACATTGTGTCATCTAGAAAAAATCTTTCCACCTGCATTTTTCGATGTCATGGTTCACTTGACCATACACTTAACCAGTGACGCCTTGCTTGGCGGCCCCGTCCAATTCAGATGGATGTATCCGATCGAGAGGTACATGAACACATTGAAGAGGTATGTTCGTAATAGAGCTTGTCCAGAGGCATTCATAGCTAAGGGGTATTTGATAGATGAGTGCACAAATTTCTGCGCAACATATCTCAATGATAATATTGAAACAAAGTTAACCAGGCCCTCGCGGATTAATGATGGTCCAGTTGGGGAGGGCACGCCATTTGATCTCAACAATATTGAGTGGATTCAAGCTCACCGGTGGGTGTTGTTCAACACCCCATCTGTTGTGGCTTTGACTCAGCAAGTTATCACTTATTCATAACTGTAACTTGTCAATTTCTTGCCTAAATTATCGTAGTTGTCATTAATATGTGTTATGCATCGCAGGACACATATCGATGAGCTCAAACTGGACATGCCTCGTGTGCTACAGCTCATGAAATTCATCAGTCCCATTATCGGTCATTTCACGAATGGTTCAAGAATCACGTACGTATTCAATGATTAGGACAAATTTCACTTGTTCCTGTCATATTACTTTCATGTAGTGATATTCAGTGATTACATGCATTGCGTAGGTGTGTAATTTACGAAGAACCAATGATCTTAATTTGACCGATGAAATGAATCAGTTAGCTGATGGTCCCTTCATAACGGCCCGACGTTACACAACTTGTGACGTCAACGGTTTTCGATTTCGCATCAAGGATGTAGATGAGAAACGAGTGACGCAAAATAGTGGGCTCGATTGTTCGTCTGTTGATGCTGGTTACTACTACGGCCGGTTGATGGATATTGTTGAAGTTGTATACAGTCATGGGTTAAAATTTCTATTGTTTAAGTGTGACTGGGTGGATCCCATCCGAGGGGTGAAAACAGATAATTACTAGTTTACATTGGTAAATTTTAACATTTTGTTACACCGGGATGATCGAATAAGTGCCGAACCCTACATACTGTCCTCAATGGTGGAGCAAGTTTACTATGTCAGAGATCCAAAAGATCCTAACTGGTAGGTTGCAGTTAAAATATCAAGGAGGGGAGTGTATCAGATTGAATGTGATGAGGCAGATATTGGCCTCCGAGCGCCCAAACCGGGCAAACGGGCTCCGGTGCCAGTGAAACTGGATGGGCACGGGCCCATAGTCATTCATGATCTGCTGGAACTGACGGCTCGGGATTCCGACTCCCGGATTGCCCGTACTGTCGAAATGTAGGTTTAAGTTAAAATGTTAAGTTATAACTTAGTAAATCGGCCTCCGAGCGCCCAAACCGGGCAAACGGTCTCCGATGCCCGTGAAGCTGGACGGGCACAGGCCCATAGTCATTCATGACCTGCTGGAACTGATGACTCGGGATTCCGACTCCCGGATTGTCCGTAGTATCGAAACGTAGGTTTAAGTTAAAACTTAGGAAATCAGCCTCTGAGCCCCCCAAACCAGGCAAACGAGCTCCGGTGCCTGTGAAACTAGACGGGCACGGACCCATAGTCATTCATCACCTGCTAGAACTGACGGCTCAGAATTTCGACTCCCGGATTGCCCGTAGTGTCGAAACGTATGTTTAAGTTAAAACGCTAAGTTAAAACTTAGTAAATCGGCCTCCAAGCGCCCAAACCGGGAAAACGGGCTCCGGTACCAGTGAAACTGGACGGGCACAGGTCCATAGTCATTCATGACCTGCTGGAACTGACGGCTCAGGATTCCAACTCCCGGATTGCCCGTAGTGTCGAAACGTATGTTTAAGTTAAAACGCTAAGTTAAAAAAAGTTAGTAAATCGGCCTTCGAGCGCCCAAACCGAGCAAACGGGCTCCGGTGCCCGTGGAACTGGACGAGCACGGGTCCATAGTCGTTCATGACTTGCTGAAACTGACGGCTCGGGATTCCGACTCCCGGATTGCCCGTAGTGTCGAAACGTATGTTTAAGTTAAAACGTTAAATTAAAACTTAGTAAATCGGCCTCCGAGCGCCCAAATCGGGCAAACGGGCTCCGGTGCCCGTGAAACTGGACGGACACGGGCCCATAGTCATTCATGACCTGCTGGAATGGACGGCTCGGGATTCCGACTCCCGGATTGCCCGTAGTGTCGAAACATAAGTTTAAGTTAAAACTTAGTAAATCGGCCTCCGAGCACCCAAAATGAGCAAACGGGCTCTGGTGCCCGTGAAACTGGACGGGCACGGGCCCATAGTCATTCATGACCTGTTGGAACTGACGGCTCGGGATTCCGACTCTCGGATTGCCCGTAGTGTCAAAACGTAAGTTTAAGTTAAAACTTAGTAAATCGGCCTCCGAGCGCCCAAAATGGGCAAACGGGCTCCGGCGCCCGTGAAATTGGACGGGCACGGGTCCATAGTCATTCATGACCTGCTGGAACTAACAGCTCGGGATTCCGACTCCTGGATTGCCCGTAGAGTTGAAACGTAGGTTTAACTTTCAAAATTTTAATTTTAATTTTTCATTTTGTTTATATTTACTATATATTGTCAGTTTTTATAATTAACTATTAATACTTATTTCCCTTTTTCTCTTCAGGTTTGAGAGCATCGGATCGATCTCGGCACCCTTCTCAGACAATTTGTTTATTTTTGTAATGAATATAATTTGTTGAAACTTTTGTAATGAATTTAATTTCTTGGAACTTCTGTAATGTTTTGAATATCATTAATATAAGACTTTGTTTTGGTATTAGTATTTTTAATTGATTTTCGTAGTTTGATATAATATATTCATGTACAGGTATAAAAAGCAGGAAAATTAGCAAAAAATATATATATATATATTTTTAAAAAATATGACTATTAGCGACCGCCACTAATGGTAAATTTAAAAAAAAAAAAAAACTTTAAAACTATTAGCGACCGCCATTTGCAATCACTAATGAGGTATTAGCGACCGCTAATCAAGTATTAGCGACCTCTAATGGCGGTTGCTAATAGCTTTAAAAAATTTTAAAAAAATTAAAAAAACTAAAAAAATATTTTTTTTTGCAGTGGTCGCTGGCGGTCGGTAATAGTATTAGTGACCGCCACGTTGCGGTCGCTAATACTATTAGCGGCGAAGTTGTTGCGGCCCTTCCTTGGCGGTCGCTGGGCGGTCGCTAAAGAGTATTAGCGACCGCCAGTGAACTTTTAGCGACGGCTTTTGGCGGCCGCTAAAAGTCCTTTTTCTAGTAGTGACAATTACAACTAATTCTAGCTGACAGCAACTCAGCAAGTCTATTGCTTTGATTGACTGTGTGACTATCACTAATAAAACTCACTTTAACTTTTGTTAGGGGTTTTAGGAGTTTAAAAGGCCGCTTTTGTGAGATTATAGTAACCCGCGAGTGAGGAAAATTATTTTCATATTCCATGTAGCCCCATTTTTGATCGTTTGTCACAATGCATTTTTCTTACATAAAAGTTTAAAAATGAAGAAAAATAATTGATTTTATTCAAAGAGATTTCAGTTTTCCATGTGAGGGTAGAGACTTAGGATACCTCCCTATCAAGAAAATGGAAATCAGTAGAGAGGAAAATCTTCTCCCTCTACAAACACACCCTACAAGAAGGCAAATACACCATATGGTTGGTCTCCCAATCCAGTGTTAACACCAAATGCTCACCATACTAGTGAAAGAAATAAACAGACTGTAAGAAGTTTTAAACAAGTTAAGAATTGTGACGATGAGATGAGGATTTTGAAAGAACATGATATATTGACTAAATGTGATGTAAAAGATGCTGAGGGAATTGCCAATTGAATATAAAAAAAAAAATACTAGAGTGGAGAATGGAAATTCAAACTCTGCCTTTGGGGAGACTTCTTAATACTATTTAAGATTGGAAAAACAATAAAAAAATGTCGCTCTTTGGGATAAGCCCACTTAAAAGTATGCAACAAGAATCCTCACATATAAATCTTCAAGCATAAAACGGGAATAATGTGAGACAATTTCCACTTTCATCATTTATTTATGAGCCTTAAAATTCTTAATTTTAAGTGATCTCACCCCTGGAGCCCATATTAAATCAAACCACTCAAATGAATCCCCACCATACACTCCAAATTGTTGGCGTCGCACCAACTTCCTGTCCAAATGAGAGGTGGGCTCATACACGTGATTTACTTCCGTTGCTTTTGTGTTCAAACATGTGCCTTAAACATAATCAATGTGACACTTGGTGTAACACTGATTTATGAGAAACTAGTTCCATTGCAATACATGAGTTGAAGAATCTTGGTGTTTCGATTTGAAGGTGAGTCCCATCTCGTTCAACTACTCCACAGCCACTTATTGTGGACTCTGTGAAGTTCGACTAGAGCCTTGATTTTAAACCAAATTAAATTAAAATGTGAAGATAGTTATTTCAACAAGTGCACCACCTGAATTTCAGTGTGTTCTATAGTTACATTGATCGAGTATAAAATTCAATTAAAAAAAAATCTTGTGGTCGTTTTCAAATCAACGTGACTCAGAGATCAATATTCTAACTCAAGGTGAATCAGACCGCCGTAACCGTAAACCCTTCTAGCAGTTAATCAGACACATGCCTCGCAGCTCAAACTCACAGTCAATCAAGAGAAACCACTTTCTAGTCTTTAAGAAAATGAATAAAATTGACTTAAAACTTACCCATAAGATGAAACAAATTGATTTTAGACAACCCAAAAACCGATTTAAAGCAATCTCTTCAATCCACCTATCATACTCGCTATGCTATTTTCCATGCAAATCACAGCACAGATCAACACCAATTGAAAACTCTCTATTTGAATGCCACAAAATCAAATCATAGCAGTAAATGAGAGAGAACCTTGAAGAAAGATTGCGAGAGAGCGGGAAATTGGGGGCTTTGCGTTTGATTATGGTTCTGTCTACTTCAAATCAGATCCGGCTTGCTCTAGGCCAAACCAAACTATAGAGTGAATTTGGGTCAACATTAGACCCATGACTGAATGGTTTGCTCTTGGACAAAATTGGGCTGCCCATGAACGAGGGATGTGAACAAGTCGGTTCCGATCCCGGTCCATGGTGGACTTGGAACCACCGTTAATGAGAAGATGGAACCAATATGGGAAGGGTCCAGGATTGGGTAGAGAATGATTTGAATAATAAAAAGTAACTTTTAGAAGGAATTCTCGAAATTTTAGGGTAATATGTGGGGTCTTGGATCTACTCGATGGAACTAAAGGTTAACCAGATCCGGAGTCGTTTAGGCCTGCACTGCTCTGGGTTAGGACCAGTTCATGAAACACATTCCATTTTCTAAGTATATTCAAAGGTTCATAGTTTTTCAAATATATCTCAAAATCTATGATGAGATAAGACCTGAAATTTGAATTCACCGGGATTGGGTAGAGAATGATTTGAAAAATAAAAAGTAACTTTTAGAAGGAATTCTCGAAATTTTAGGGTAATATGTAGGGTCTTGGATCTATTGGATGGAACTAAAGGTTAACCAGATCCGGAGTCGTTTCAGCCTGCACTGTTCTGGGTTAGGACCAGTTCATGAAACACATTCCATTTTCTAAGTATATTCAAAGGTTCATAGTTTTTCAAATATTTCTCAAAATCTATGATGAGATAAGACCTGAAATTTGAATTCACAACAATTTTAGCCCTGCAATTATGATGAACAGTTTGAATCTTGATTTTAAGCCACACAAAAGTCCAAACAAGTAACTCTAAGGGCCTAGACTATTTTGCAAATATCTCGGACTAGGTGATGATCAAGCAGTTGAAACTTAACTACACAGTCATTTTTGGGATTTTAAAGAGGATGGACGGATTGGATTGTGATTTAGAGCTCCAGAATATAATTCTTTAAAAAACAAAAAAGGGCTGCAAGAAAACATGTAAGAAAAAACATGATTAACCTTGGAGTATATTCAAGGCTTATAGGTCTTAACAAATTTCTCAATATCCATGATGAGTTAACACCTGAAATAAAACCTCATAGCCATTTCTCAGCCTTCCAGAGTTGATGAATGATTCAAATCTTGAGTTTGGGGCCCATAGAGTCCAAAATGTAACTTTCATTGTCTGTACTTTTTCATTAATATCTCAAAATCCGTGATCATCTAACGGCTGGGATTTCATCCCATAGCCTTGTTTTATGTTTTAAAGAGGATGGATGGTTTGGATCATTAGTTAATGGCCCAAAGTAAAATGAAATAAAAAAAAACAATATTGGCAAAAAAATCACCCGTCAGTTAATGGCGCAAAGTAAAATGAAAGTAAAAAAAAAAAAAAAAAGACAGTAATGGATAAAAAATCACGTGAAGAGATGTGATTTTACCTGTACATCTAATGGTTGACAGTTTCTAACAAATTTCTCCAGTTCTAAAATGAATTAACACTTGAAAATCCACCACTTAGCCACTTTCTCCCTTCCAAAGAGAGAGTTAACGGTTCAGATCTTGATTGTGAGGCCCATAAAGTCCAAAAATATAGATCCAATGGCCTAAATTTTTTTGCAAATATCTCAAAATCTGTAATCAACCAATGGTTGTATTTTGGTTCCCTAGCCGTGTGGACCATTTAAAGACATTTAAAGCTCTGGATCATGATTTTAGTTCTTGCAAGAAGAAAAAAAAAAAGGAAAAAAACCGCAGAAGGCAAAAAGATGTCAGAAAGACTGTAGCTAGGGCTGTCAATCGTGCCGTGTTAACAAATTCTGGTTACGGGTCAACGAATTTGGGTTAAAATCATCTCAACCCGTACCCGACCCGTTAACTTAACAGGTCAAAAAATCTAACCCGAACACGACCTATTAATTTAACGGGTTACACGTCCCAACTCGTTAACCCGTTAAGTAATTAAGTCATTTCGAAAATTTAAAAAACATATATACAAAAATAGAAGGAGAAAAATATATAAGCCACATGAAACTGTAAGTGAGGATCTCGAGTGGATCCCACCTAAAAACCCACTATAAAACAATAAATTTCAATTTCTTCTTTATGAATATAAATTAATCCTATTTACATTTAGGGAGTAAAAAAAAAAATTAACAGGTTAAGCGGGTTGTTAACGGGTTACTGGTTTAATTCGTACACGACCCGTTAATATAACGCGTTAACAGGTTTGACCCGTTAACGACCCGAACCCATTAAGAGCCAATCCAAACCCATTAATATCGTGTGGGTTCGTGTTGTGTTAACGAGTCGTGTAACATTTTGACATCCCTAACTGTAGCACATGAGTCTTTCCACTTCATACATTTATCTCTTATTCAAATCTGCCCATTTTTATGACTGTGCGAAATAGAGGCATTATGTCTTAACTCCATTTGAAATAGAAATTTGAAAAGGTGCTACGAAACAGACTTAAAAGCTTTTTCAACCATTTTAAGACAAATAGAGCCTAAAAATAGACTTTACAAACATGCACTCTCATTAATCATAGTTATTCATTCATTCAACTCGATGCCCATATAAAAGATAAAACAAGTACATCTATATTAGAAGAGTTTCACATTTCTCTTTCTCATGGCATGTTCTTGGCTGAGTTCAGTTCTGGATAATCTTCACGACAGCCAAAGAACTTCTGGCAGCCACGCGTGTATTCTCTATTAGGTTCGGGCAGCACCTTCTTACCCTCACCAGAAGTGATGAAAAGAGGTTCTGTGTTTGGAGTCTCTGCTGCTTCAACAGTGCAGCACTCCATGTTGAGCAGCACAAGGCTTACAAGGGCTAGACCCAGAAGCCACATCTGCATCTTCCCAAGCCCCATCTCTTTATCTTTCCGTTCTCTGTCTCCTTCTGCAATTATTCCATGCCAGGAATTGCTTATATAGGTTTGATTGGTATCTCAAGGTTAAGAAATGCAGTTTTGACAGTAAGTCTAAATAAGGAGAAAGGCATTTTTGGTAGAGATGATGAGCTGGAGTTATGGTTATGGGAGGACTTTTGGACGGCCCTTATAGATTTTGTTACTGGTTTTGTTGGGGAGGTTGATTACCAATAGCAACAGAGCAGGGACAAGCAATGATCAACCGATAGGATCGAGGGCGTTTTCACTGGGCCTAAATGATGCCTTGTAAAGTCTTGCTGACCTACACTCTTGTGTTCTGTAATTCATTTAGATTGGTATTGATTGTCATGGGTCCCATGAAATTCAGAGAGCTTGCTTTTGGGATGGTCTGGATGAATCAATCCCACGGCAAGGCTGGAACTAAGGTTGCGGCACCATAAAAATATGGTGCCACGGGTTTATACCTTAGAAACCTGGACTTGAATATATATTGGATTGAGGTTGGTGGATCCGGATCAGGAACCAAATCTGAAACGAGTACAAATCCTATATACTCAGACTAGGGACGGCGAACAAATCGGGTTGGTTAGAGGTGGGGCCCACCTTTTGGACCCAACCCGTGACCGGCTTATTTTTAAAACTGGTTGCAAGCCTGCAATAGGGGTGTTCATGGGCCAGGCTAAGGAATATCCATGCCTGGACCAGCCCAGCTTCTAAAATGTATGCCCAAGCCCAACTTAGGCCTGGATCGGGCTCTGAGGAGTTGTCCAAGCCCAGCCCGCTTGGAAACATATAAGCCCTAGCCAAGACCGAGATTGGTATATGGTTTAGAACGACTGAACGAGAGCTAAATTGCAGTGTTTAGAATAACCCGCATAACACACATTAAATATGGGTCGGGTCACCCTTGTAACTCGGTTTATTACCTTCACATTCGTATTTGGAAAGTGGTCTGCGGGCCATAGTCCATAACCACTTTCTACCATTACAATTTAGGCTGGTAAAATAGATGGTATGTAGGATTCAAATTCAAGACCCTTTGATTTTAGAGGGACCAACTTAACCATTGCACCACCTGACTCTTTCATTCATATGTTTATCCAAAAATGATTGAATGTAGTTAGAAGAGGAAAGGACCTTAAACATATAAACTAGAGGAGTTCTATTGGCACCTCAAAAACTACTCTCCCCACCACACAATAAAAAAAAATTAAAAACTTTTCCTAAACTACCCCTCCTCCCTCTCCCTCCCTCCCTCCCTCCCTCCCTCACTCCTATTCCCTTCCTCCCTCTCCCACCCTCCCAATCGCCGGCGGGGAGGGAGCCCCGGCCGGCAGACCGCGGCAGAAGCCCCGGCCAACCGGTCGGCCACCCTTCCCCCTCTCCCTCTCTCTCCCTCTTTCTCTCTCCCCCCCCCCACTCTATTTTCTTTCCCTGTGCTCCCTCTCTCCCTTCCTCTCCTTCCCTCCCCTTTCCTACCTTACTCTTCTTCTTCTTCTGCCTCTCCCTCCCCCTCCCCCTCCCAGTCGTCGGTGGGCCCGATCTCCCTCCCCACTGGCGACTGAGAGGGGGAGGGAGAGGGAGAAGAAGAGTAGGGAGGGAAGGAAAGGGGAGGAGGAAAGGCCAGCCCGATCTCCCTCCCCGCCGGCGACTGGGAGGGTGGGGAGAGGGAGAGGGAGAGGGAGAGTAGGGAGGGAAGGAGAGGGAAGAAGAGGGGAGGGAGGAAGAAAGAGGGAGAGGGGGGGAGGGAGACCGGCCAGTCGGTCGAGGCTCCCTCCCCACCGGCGACTGAGGGGATTAGATGAGGGAAGAGGGTGGAGGCTGGGAGAGGAAGGGAAGAGGAGGGAGGGAGAGGGAGAAGGGGGGAGGGGTAGTTTAGGAAAATTTTATTTTTTTGTCTTTTAGTGTGGTGGAGAGAGAAATATCTGTGGTGCCAATAGAAGCCCCCTATAAACTATTAATTCTAGAAACAAAGTAGGAAAGTGGAAATTGGAAAGTCATTATGATTGATGTAGATTTTTTTTTTTTTTTTTTAGCTATCGAAGGTTCCCAACCCTTTGGGCTGGACTAATCTCTCCGGGCCTAAAGGGAAGCCAGGCAAACTCCCCTGTAGCCCCAGTGTGGTAGTGCAGTTTCGAACCTACAACATCCGCATGCAAACCGTGGTCTTAGGCCAACTGAGCTACCCCTTGGGGTTACGATTTATGTAGATTTAAAACGGAAAGAACTTCTAATATTTATGGACTTTAAAATTAGGATATGGTTAGGAATATGAGCTAAATTAGATAGGTCAATCGGGTTAGGTGGGCCAACCCTAACTCGACGTTACCGGCACATATATTTGGCTGGTAGGGTTTGACGGGTCAAAACCGGGTCGGGTTAGTGGGTTAGGCAACTTTTTGCCACCTCTAACTCGAACTCTAATTCTTTAAATTGGTTCATAGCAATATATTTAGGTATTCCAGGACCTATTTTCACCTATATTTGGAGCTCTCACTGTCACTAGGAGTATTCATGGGCGGGGTTGGGCCGGGATGAGGAATATCCAGGCCCGGGCGCAGCCCAAGCCCGAGTCCAGCCCGAGATAATATTATAAAAAAAGGGATTTTTACCAAAAAAAAAGTATTGCAAAACAGGTATTAGCCCATTTAAAACAAAAATACACCAAAACACCCGTATTGGTGTTCATACGCGCATTTTGGACGCTTTTACCCCTCATTCTGGGAATGAAATCGTCACGGAATTACAACCCTGGCACCTCAATCGAATGATTTCGTTCTTCTTCTCTTCGCCAACTTTCTCCTCTCCCACCTTTTCTCTCTTTCTCCTCTGCTCCCTCCTCTCTCTTGCCCTCATCCTGCCTATTTGAAGGTCGAATAACTCCCTAAATCTGTTTAGAGAGAGAAAGAGACATCATCGATTGGATCGTCAGGTATGTTGTTCATCTTTCTACTTGCTCTTGTTTTTTATTAAGTTGATTAACTATAGGAAGAAACAGAGGGTCTCAATCACTCTCTCTCTCTCTCTCTCTATATATATATATATCTAAATCAGATCTTGGGTACTTTTTATTTCATCCACATTTTTGGATTACTGGGATTTATAGATGGGATTTGAATTAGTATCGTCTTCCACTTTGAATTTAGCTTATGCTGTCCATTTTTTTGTTTTTTTTATCTTTCTACTTCTTAATCCAATCTGGGTGTCCTTTTTTTTCATTCTCATCTTGAACTTGTTCTAAAATTTGGATATGGGTTTGAGATTAATGGGTGTGTTTAATTGTTTAATCACATTTATTTGGGTGGACATTTTTAGATCCAATTGAAAGAGGTTTGGTCTCAGGAAAGTGCAGAAAAGATCATTATGTATTAGAAATTATGGTTGAAGATTGTTAGCAGTTGAGAAATGCGTTTTTTTTTATTTTTCTTCTTCTTCATTTGGTTTTTGTGATTTTTATATTTTCATGGAGAGATTTTTCTTGCAAATATCTGTTCTTGGTTTGTTAAATTATGGTAATCTCTTAAAGAGTAATTGGTTGATGAGAGTAGTTGATGGTGTTGCTTTTGTAGATAAAAGAGGAGATCAGTACATCTAAAGCTTCTTAAAGGCCTGAACGTCATTAGACTATACGAGGTAACTCTTTTTCCATGTTTTAGTTTTGTCTCTTAATAGTCTTTATTTCAAATTTCCTGTAAGATATCTCTCTCTCTCTCTTTGTGTGTGTGGGTGTGAGTTTTGGGTGGATGAGTTGATGGTGTTAGATAAAGAGGGAAATTGGGATATTGAAGCTTCTGAAGCATTTAAAACGTGATAATACGACAATGTGATTGCCTTTTCTCATCACAAAGGGTGTGACAATTGTAGCCCACCCAATAGCCCACAAATAAATATTGACAACAATGGAAATTCTTTCCCTCAATGCTATTGTAAATAGCAAAGGCGATGATGTATTGGGCTTATAACTTGTTATTTTCTTTCACATATCAGTTATAATAATCCACGAATAGAGATCTTTCCAGTTTCCATAACCATCTTCTATAAGTATGGGCACATTCGGTTGTCTGTGGACTTCATTTCCACTGTTTGGAACATACAATTTTCCACAAAGATGCAATTTTTTTGGATTTATCTATGGAAAAACCTTTCTGATTTGGGTGGGAGGAGTGTGGGGATTTGTAATAGGTCCACGTTCTACTGATGGTCTTGATCACGAGATAAATGTGTGACTGAATTATAATTGTTGTTCCGCTTACGCCCCATTTGGATCATTTGAAACTTGGGCATTTACTTTACCTATTAATGTAATTACCTATAATTCTATTTATTGAATGACAATCAAACAATGGACACAAATTAAACAAGATGGAGAAATATTTTAACACAGGCACGACTGAGATGCAATAAATTGCAATCATAAGAATTGTATTTTATATCGATTATGACCAACTTTTAGAAAAAGCATGACTGTGAAATTAACATCCTAAACTGATTATGTCAAACACCAAATTAATAGCCTTTGAAATTGCATTTAGAATCATAATAAAAACAACACCAATGGAAATACAACAAATCTTTACAAAAGGTGTGATAGTAAAATTTTCTTTCGAACAGGAGCTCCATTTTTTTTTTTTTTTTTGAATAGTTAAAACACGAGCACCATAATCATAAATAAATCACCAAAAAAAAAAAAAATTCATTCGAAGAGATTCCCCTTGTGTGAAATTGATAATATTTTTAAACCACTGAATTTTGAATTCTAACCAACAAATCTAAAAAACAAAAAATCCCTTGATCGTAAAGAGGGAAAAGAAAACTCTGGATCATTTAGTGAAATCCCCATCTTACAATTCTCATAATAATGGTTTCAATGATGGAAAATGCTTTTTCTCATAAACAATGAGAAATCTACATCCCTGTACAATTTCTCAAAGCATCAATTTATCAGAATTGTTGAATCAATTGCTTCTAATAACCATATAAATAAGAACGTCAATGTTGAAGTAGAACGAATCTTACACAAATATTCATCAGTATCCTGACATGATCGGAAACAATAATGAGTCATCAACAGAGCTTTGTCCCATCATTTTGAGGATTGTTTATTTCATCAAACGAATGACTTAGATTATGGTTTCACACAATCAAGTCCAGATTTCATTCAATCACTTCCATAGGAATGATTTGCTCAAGATAAAAAAATGATAAATCTCAAAGAAGAAGCCATTGAGAAATCCACTTCCATATACAATCGTTTCAAAAACATCAAATTGCATCAAACTTCATCTAATTACATCATATCGATTCCGATAGAACAAGAGCGAGATTATTGAAAAAACACCACCGAAGAATCCACATCTGGTCCCGATTCTTAAAAAATCAATTCCAATGAAAATACAAAAAATGCAATTTCAAAAAATCGGCATACAACACAAAAATTCCTCCAACACGAAGATCTTATCAAAATCAACAAGTAGAACTTCCATTTGATTAACTTTACAAGAAACGATTCCTTCCTTCCGATTCAAAAGATCTAAAAAAAAAAAAAACTGAAAACATCGAATCGGATCAAGCATCAAAAGGGAAACCATATATGGATTCGAAGATTTACTTACCATAGTAATCGACTTGCGTAGGAGAAGAATCGAGAAAAGCAGCAGAGAGACGAAGCCAACGAATCTGACGGCCATGATTGAGAGAATCCGTAGGAAATATAGATCAAGAATGGATCTTTTTTAGGAAGAGAGAGATAGAGATAGAGATTTGGCAGGATCTTGTTCTTCGGAGGGTTGGAAGTTGGAACGACTAAAACCCTATATTTTCTGTGAGGGGTACAAGGAGAGGGACGTCAGAAAGAGGGAAAGAGAGAGCTGGGAGCGGAGAGGGAGAGGGAAAAAGAGAGAAGCGAGCAGAGAGGGAAAGGGAAAGAGAGAGCAGGGAGAGCAGGAGCGACGGAGAAAGAGAGAAAGGGCGGGAGAGGGAAAGAGAGAGCAAGGAGAGCAGGAGCGACGGAGAAAGAGAGAAAGGGCGGGAGAGGTTCAATTTTGGGGAAGAACGAGAGAACGAAATCGATTGAGGTATAAGGTTTATCATGACATGATGATATCGTTAGCACAGCGAGGGGTAAAAGCGTCCAAAAACGCTGTACGAACACTAAAATGGGTATATTAATGTATTTTGTTTAAAATGGGCGTATACATGTTTAGTACCATTTATTTGGTAAAATTCCCTAAAAAAAATTAGGCCACTTGTAAAAGCTAAAAGCCTTTTCTCAATTAGTTTGGTTAGTTGTGCCTTTAAGGAGATGTCATGTGTTTAATTCTTTTTTTCTATAATTACATTTATGGTCTCTACATTTAGTTGTGCCTTTAAGGAGATGTCATGGGCTCTGGCTCTCTACGAATCAACCCAAGCCTGGCCCATTTATTAAACGGGCCCTAATAAATAATATTCCAAGCCCAAGCCAAAGTGGTCTGGGCCGGATTCGGGCTTAGGCTGGCCCGTTCCATGAACACCCCTAACTCTCACTTGACATAGAGGTCGGCTGCATAAATTCTTTTTGCCCATTCCAATCTAGGGGGAAAAACATGAATTCTTAGAACAGATAAAAAATAAAAATCTTAAACAAAATTAAGAATTTTACTTGTAAAATATAGAAGAAAATTCTAAAAATGATACTTGCTATGGTCGGAGTCCCTACAAAATTTAAAAAATACAAAAATCATCAAAAAATTATGAATAAAAATAATGAAACTATCATAATAAAAATGATATCAATTGGTTGCCTCATAAAAACTAGTTCGGTTGAAGTAAGATAATACAAAAATAAAGTACGCACTCCCCATGGACTCAAATTGGTTCCAACTGAAAAATATCGGCCTAGGACTAGATGTATCAAACAATTGTGTGAAAATCCTAAGCCAAGGGGAAATCTAGTGGTCCAAGTCCACTTGTTCTATCATTTATCAAAAAATCCAGATCATATGCTTTGAGGAGTACTTTTTTTTTTTTTTTTTTTGAAATTTCCAAAACAAAAAGATTTAGATTTGAAACATGGCCCCCAGTTAGATTTGAAACATTGCATTTACAAGTTGAAGTTGGGACACATCTATCTACCCTTACAAAAGAGGGAAGATGGCATGGTTGCTTTAGTGCAACCACTGTGGGGCCTACTAAAAAATTTATAATTATAATTATATTATATTATATTATATATTATATTATATTATATGATATAAGGGTACCCTTATAAAAGAGGCAAGATTGCATGGTTGCTTTAGTACAACCACTGTAGGGCCCACCAAAAAATTTATATAATTTATAAAAGAGGGAAGATGGCATGGTTGCTTTAGTGCAACCACTGTGGGGCCCACCAAAAAATTTATAATTATAATTATACTATATCTATCTACCCTTATAAAAGAGGGAAGATGGCATGGTTGCTTTAGTGCAACCATGTGGGGCCCACCAAAAAATTTATAATTATAATTATAATTATATTATATTATATATTATATATTATATTATCTGATATAAGGGTACCCTTATAAAAGAGGTAAGATTGCATGGTTGCTTTAGTACAACCACTGTGGGGCCCACCAAAAAAATTATAATAATATATATAATAATAATAATATAATATCTATACCCTAATTATCCATCTATCTCATACAAACTTTTTCACTACACCATTGTGGAGCCTACCCCTAAATATTATAATATCATATAATAATATATTATTTTGAGAAATTGTAAACTTTTTCACTACACCTTTGTGGGGCCCACCCCAAAATATTATAATGCAACCTTTTTCACTACACTATTGTGGGGCCCACCCCCAAATATTTACTATCTGCTATCTACTACTATACCATCATAAAAGAGGGAAAGTTGTAAACTTATAATAATATATTATTATGAGAAATTGCAAACTTTTTCACTACACCATTGTAGGGCCCACCTCCAAATATTGACTATCTGCTATCTATCTTCTACTCTTATAAAAGAGGCAATGTTACATGGTTTCTTTATTACAACCACTGTGGGGCCCACCAAAAAAATTATAATAATATATAATAATATATTATATAACAATAATAATATAATATATATACCCTTATTATCTATTTATCTCATACAAACTTTTTCACTACACCATTGTGGGGCCCACCCCCAAATATTATAATATCATATAATAATATATTATTTTAAGAAATTACAAACTTTTTCACTGCACCATTGTGGGGCCCACCCCCAAATATTTACTATCTACTATCTACTACTATACCATCACAAAAGAGGGAAAGTTGCAAACTTTTTTCACTACACCATTGTGGGGCCCACCCTCAAATATTATAATGTAATATAATAATATATTATTATGAGAAATTGTAAACTTTTTCACTATACCTTTGTGGGCCCAACCCCAAATATTATAATGCAATTTTTTGCACTATATCATTGTGGGGCCCATCCCCCAAATAGTATAATATAATATAATAATATATTATTATGAGAAATTGTAAACTTTTTCACTATACCATTGTAGGGCCCACCCCAAATATGATAATATAAGATAATAATATATTATTTTGAGAAATTGCAAACTTTTTCACTACACCATTGTGGGGCCCACCTCCAAATATCTACTATCTATTATCTACTATCTACTATCTACTACTATTAGAAAAGAGAGAAAGTTGCAAATTATTTTTCACTACACCATTGTGGGGCCCACCCCCAAATATTATAATGTAATATAATAATATATTATTATGAGAAATTATAAACTTTTTCACGACACCTTTGTGCGGCCAACCCAAATATTATAATGTAAACTTTTTCACTACACCATTGTGGGGCTCACCCCCAAATAGTATAATATAATATACTAATATATTATTATGAGAAATTACAAACTTTTTCACAACACCTTTGTGGGGCCCACCCCCAAATATTATATTATAATATAATATAATCATATATTCTTATTATATTATAAATCTATATCTATACCCTTATTATAAAAGAGAAGAGAAGTTGTATACTTTTTCACTACACCTTTGTGGCCCCCCCCCCCCAAATATTATAATATAAGATAATATAATAATATATTCTTATTATATTATAATAATAATCATATAATATCTATGCCCTTATTATAAAAGAGAAAAAAGTGTCATGCTTTTTCTCTACACAATTGTGGGCCCCACTTAGTATTATGATATTATATATATATATAATAAAAGAGAACTACACATATGTGGGCCCCAATAAAAGAGAAGAACTTGTCATGCTTATTATGTATATATATAATAAAAGAGAACTACATATCTATGGGCCCCACTTAGTAGAAGAACTTGTCATGCTTTTTCTCTACATCTAGACATCTGTGGGCCCCACTTAGTATTATTATATTGTATATATATAAAATACAAGAGAACTACACATCTGTGGGCCGTACTTCGTATTATTATATTATATATGTATAAAATAAAAGAAAACTACATATCTGTGGGCCCCACTTGGTATTATTATATTATACCACTTAGTAGAAGAACTTGTTATGCCTTTTCTCTACACATCTGTGGGCCCCACTTAGTATTATTTAATATCTGTATGCTTGACTTAGTATTATTATATTAGATATATATATGATAAAATGAGAACTACACATCT
Organism: Umbellularia californica; assembly: GCA_028538565.1. NCBI lineage: Eukaryota > Viridiplantae > Streptophyta > Magnoliopsida > Laurales > Lauraceae > Umbellularia > Umbellularia californica. Next base: position 19,904,269 of record JAPQWN010000005.1, on the reverse strand, counting down.
ATAGGCCCCACTTAGTAGAAGAACTTGTCATGCTTTTACTCTACATCTAGATATTTGTAGGCCCCACTTAGTATTTTTATATTATATATAAAATAAAAGAGAACTACACATTTGTGGGACTTACTTAGCAGAAGAACTTGCATGTTTTTTCTTTACAAATTTGTGGGCCCCACGTAGTATTATTATATTATATTTTATATATGGAGAATATTCAAGTGCATCCATCCCTCACCATTTGTGGTGAGGGACACCCATTTTGGGGAAATTTCAAGTACAAAAGAGAGGTGTACTTCTCTTTTGTACCTCTCTTTTGTACTTGAAACTTCTCCAAAAGGGGGGCGTCCCTCACCACAAATGGTGAGGGATGGATGCACTTGAAGATTCCCCTTTATATATATAATCAAAGAGAACTACACATCCGTGGGCCCACTTAGTATTATTATATTTTGATGAAATGCTTAGCTCAAATGATCATGAAAAGGGTTGTGTTTGAAGAATTTGTTCATTCACTACAACAACTCAAATGAGAAATTTCAGTTGAAATTTTCATGTATAGAAAATTTCAACTTCAATCCCAATGCCTGTAAAGACACAATTTGCTTTGAATCTTTGTGATTTGTTGTTGATTCGTTTAAAGTTATGAGTTGTGTACTGTTTTGGTTGGTTAGTATTTTGTTTCATTGAATTTGGTATGTATTTGGCGCTAGGTTTTAGACAAATTTTAATGGAAAATGGGCCGGACTATCGATCTATATTGAAATTGGTGAGTGTTTTGCCTAATCATGTATGGCCAGAAAAGGTTGGTTTTCAACTTTTTTTTTTAAATTAGTTTCCTTCCATATATCTTGTTATCCCATCTTCTTTTTATTTTTTTCTATTGAAGCTTTTACTAAATTTCATAAGAACAATGAGTGATTGTAAATTACTTAATTTGCCAAAAAAATGAGTTATATGTAAACTGGTCATTCTCCATTGTGATAGTTAATATTGAGTTTTTTAACGACTTTATTTTTTCAAATTATCATACTGAAAGAGTATGTTCCTCGAAAGAATATGTTCCTTGCACATGCATTGCATGTGCAGGGCTCCACTAGTCTATAAGAAAAGGTTTACATTACAAAGGTGTGTGTGCTGTGGGTTCACTTTCTCAGCTAATATTTTCTGGGGCATTGGAAGTGCGGGAAAGAGGTGAGAATAAAAATTGAGGCGAAGGAAATATAGAAAGCAGCTTCCACAGCCCTCTCTGTCCCTCTCACCAAACGAACAAGGTATTTTCGTTATCGTCGCCATTGTTTTCTCTCTATTTTTCATATTTTTGTGTTGTTTTGATCTTTGGGTTTTCTCTTTCTCCCCCATTTTTTGTTCTTTTTGATTTGATTTTACTTTTCTTGACTCAATCTAGTTTCTTTTCTGTTCTTTTTGTATTCCTTGTTCAACTGATGCTTGGAGAGAAAAATCTTTGAACAATAGACAAACCTTGTTTACTAATTTGTCGGTTGGGGTTTGAATGCTTGGCGTTTTACCCAACTGGGGTTGTCTTAATATGTTCAAAGAAGCCTCTATTCTTGTATATCTGCTTCTGTTTTTGAGGAAGTATGAATGAGAAAAAAGTTCATGTTATCTGGTGGAAGCAAGTGCTGCAAGTGCATCATCTTTGGGTACTAAAGATTTGGTGTGCGCCAAAAGTAGACCCTTTTTTCGTGCTCTGGGATTACGTGCTCTTGGGCCAATCTTATGATTTTTGGATGCTGCTATTGGATCATGGAACTGCAAAGACCCTGCAAATTCTAAAATTTGGAAGCTGACCCAACATAGTTGGGACAATGCTTTGATCATGGTGGGCTTTTAAGATTTGGAATGGAGTAGGTCACCCTTTTAGAGTTGGAATGGAGTGGGTAACCCTTTTAGAGCTGGTTGATAGTGAGAATGAGGAGAAATTCATGTTAGGAGGATCCAAATTCCCAAATGCCAATGGCATTTTGAGATTCTAAATAAGAGAATTTGAAGAGGATTTTACCTTGGGTCATTTCACATCTCTGGTTTTTCTTTTTGGGAAATGTTAAATGGTGAATAAGATTTTGCTAAATAGGAGGCCGAATGAGCCAATGCAATGGGAGATGGCCTAGGTGGTCCACTCCCCACTCCCAAAAAACAAAAACCGAAAAGCTGAAAAAAATTAAGGAACTACATCTCCAAACCAAATTAATTCCACGGCACTCTTAGTTTATCTTCTAGGCTATTCACCCCCTTTAAAATGTGGTTGGAGGACACCTGTAGACCTTGTCTTAGGACTTTTGAAATTCATCTATGAAGCTTAAAAATACCACATCCATTTTGAATATGCGTTTTGAGCCCTGGCTTTTTTAATGCAGAATTGGCTTGACACTATCTGACAGCAATTTGGAATTTCTTTTTAGATTGAATTCCTGAATTCCTGTCAGGATTCTGGAATCTGGAAAATTAATCATGGTTCTCGAGAAAGTTTACTAGGCATCTGCAAGAATAACAATGATTTCTGGAATTTGAGGCATTTGCAACTTCTGGATTTTTCATTTTTGGAATTTCGCAGCTTTGCCTTTTCATATTACAGTTTTTAACAGATTGGCCATTTATTTGTTGCTCATTGCCAATGGTTCCTTATATGTATTCAGTCTTTATATTATATATATAATATAGATATACTAACTATTTGTGAACTAATTATCATGATACTGAGTTTTCTAGCGTTGTTTTACAAAAGGGAAGAAGAAGAAGTGGAGTTACTGTTTTAGGGCTGGTTCTTAAGGTTTTAGTTTTAATCATCTATCCACCCTATCCGCCTAATTCATTTGCATGTTTGGTTGTTAGATAATGATATATTAGCGTCAATGTTGGTTAGATCTCATGTATTTTTTTGCTGGTGCAGCTTCTGCAGATTCTGTCAACATGTCTTTGTTCACTATCGAATCTGATCCTGGTATTTTTCGCTTCTGAAAAAACCAGTTCTTTTAGTGATGATTAACTATGTACTGATATGAATACTGCAAGCAGACATTTATCATATAATTTTTTTTTTATCTAATAGCTCAAAACACGAAGAGCAGGAGAAAACAAGAACAAAGAAAAAGTAGACACAGAGTGGTGGGGGCAGTGTGAAGGATCCATGTAGAATATGGAAGTGAACTCAAAGGGTGAATTCCAAGCAAGGGCTTGAAGCTGACATGGGATTTCAATACTCATGATTGAATAGAAGGTCACACATGTTCACACAATTTAGAGAAAATGTGAATTTTTTTAATGGCATAATGGAGAAGAACAGAGTTACATAGGTATTTATAGGGAGGGTGGCAGACCAGCTCAGCAGGGGAATAAGAACTTTCCATTTTTCCCTTGTAGAAACTTTTTTTTTTGGGTATAATGAAGGTATCCCTGTTGTCTTAACCTTTCAGATTTAATCCTCTGGGCACATGTGTTCACACCACACGTGCACCGAGTAAATCTAGGTGGATTCGAACACAAGACCCTAGGGAGAAAACCCTGTGGTGTTTTTCCTTGTTGAAGCTACTTACATCTTTTTTATTTTTGGTGAAACTAAATACATTTTTCCTCTCTAAAATAAAAACAAAGAACATAAGTTAGAAAGAACTAGAACTATTGTCTTTCCAAAAATCAAAATTGAAAAAAAAAAAAAAAAAAAAACTAGGGTTCTTGACTTCATAGTTTTCAAAATTGGAATCGTATCGCAAATCGTTCATACCCATGAATCGAATCGAATCGAATCGCGAATCGTATCATGAATTGTAGGATTTTTTATTTTTCTAATAAAAATGAAAAATAATTAAAAATTAAAAGAAAAGGAAAAAAGTAATTATTTATAACTATCCATTTTTCCATTTATAGTAGTATAAATATAATAACAAGTAAGTCTATCATACAATCATATCAAGAACATCATGACATATTATTACATATATATATTTGAAATAATGATGTGTAAATAGTTAAATCAGTTTAAAGTATCAATATATATATTTTTATCTTTAAATCAGAATATAAAAATAAAATAAAATCCAAACCATCAATCTTATGGGTCGGATATCTCTTAAAGTTAAGAAAGTGTTCATGAAGTAAAAAGGCCAAAATAGATTAAAAAAAGAAAAAGATATAAACAAGCACCATACGGACAGTCGGATGCTTGAGTTAAATGCACGTTCTTTATTCATCTTTAAAACCTTATCAAAGCCGTAAAAAATTCTTACGAGGTTTCGTTAACTACTAAATAACCTTTTAAAAATACAAGCGATAAAAGAAAGAGAGAATAAAGAAAGAAAAAAGGTAAAAGATTATTAATATTAGCTTATTGGCTATAACCATTCTCGCTTAGTCGAATCGCTTGAATCATAAGATTCAATGAAACAAGTATCGAATCGTAGGATTTATACCTGAATCCTAAGATTCATTTGTAAATGAGATTCATTACATAGATGCAAATCGTTTTTCTTAAGATTCGGGATACGAATTGGGATTCGGGATACGAATCGTAGGATTTTGATAACTATACTTGACTTACTAATCTTTTGACTCCTTATGTAAATAAGACAAATCTCCAAACTTCCCTAAAATGAAATGAATCTCTGAACAGATTCCCACTTCTCATGATTGACATGTGCTTAAGGAAAGTGTCTCCACTTCTTCTACACCAAGCTTGGCCATGTAGTTTTGACATGTGGATTTTGGTGGCCTGTTGGACCATGCTTGGGCCTAGTGGGTCTTGGGGTTGGCCCAATTGGCCGTGGACTGGATTTAGCTTAGGACCTGAACTCAATTTATGCAGTCCCCTGTTAGGTCTGCATTAGTTCTCCCCAAACTGGTGGGATCTTTCTCTTGAGTTCTATTGCTTTTCTATTGAATAATCTCCTGTTGGTTCATCTTCATTCTCTTTAAGCAGTATGGACTCTTTGCTCAATCTTCTCTTCCAAGTTCCAACAAGCTGAGTGGAGGGGTGTCATCTTCAAAGGCGTACAAAGGATTGCTAGTGCCATTGGAGTGTTGGACCATTGGATAAATGAAGGATGTAAATCTATCCTTTGTATCCATGAAAACACTATCCATCTGTTGACTTGCCTCTAATGGTCATCTGCCATTGATTACCAAAAATGAAATTTTACTATTGAGCATTTCAATTGTGGAATAAGTCTTTGGAACATGTGTGTGTGCATGCGTGCAAATACCTCAGTTATTTTGGAAGTATTTGAGTTCTTTTCAAAGCGGTCTACTAATCCCATTACTACCTCTCACCTTTAGTAGCACGTATTTGAAGTTACACAGGAACATTGACATGAACCAATATATCCTAAACTTATTGTTCATGTGGTGCTAAAATACGAGGCATTGTCCTGGATGAAAATTTGAAAGTTTATCCCTTGATTTGTATTTATATTATATAGAAAAGAAAGACAAGCGAAATAGCAAAACTATAATGTATAGGAGATGTATGTCGCATGAAAAGGAAGGAAACATGAGAAGCACATTACAAATTTGCCCAAAACATAAAGAGGAAAATGGGTAAGTCGAAGAGGAAATGGATGGAAGTAGTACCGGAATGGAGAAACCAAATTCATGTAACTGACTCCAACATAGTTGTGATGAGGCTTTGATGATGATGATGCGAAAGAGTTGCTCCTAAAAAGCCCTTCTCTAATCTTATGGTGAATTGCAAAACGGCTCAGTCTATTTGGACGTTAGTGGTAGGTTGGTTTGACTGCAGTTGGGTCCTCCCTTGTTCTCTCCTCGAGCTCTACCAAGCTTGGAAGGCCTTGATTGGGGATCCTAGGGGTAAGGTGATGTGGAGGTTGTCATTTCTGGTTGTGATTTGGATGATTTGGAAGGAAAGGAACTCAAGATGTTTTGAAGGGATAACATTTGGCGAAAGCATTTTGGTGGAGAAATCAAAGTTTCTTGTGGCTCTCTAGGTGTCCATTAACCCGTCTTTTAAAGGATATTCCTTAGAACAAATTGTGTATCATTGGAAAGAGTTGGCATTCTCTTATGAAAGGCCTTAGTTTGTTGCTTTTCGGGTTCTAGCTTTCTTGTGTTTTCTTGCTTTCCTGTCTTTTTCTGTCAGTACTCATCTCTTGTACTCTTCGTTCTATTTAATGAAAGTAACCATTCAAAAAAAAAAAAAAAAAAAAAAAAAAAAAAGAGAGTTGCTCCAAAAAACCCTTTTCTGGCCATTCTCTCCAAATCTGCATTTTGCTTGGCCAACAAATTAGCCTCATTTTGCCTCCCTGTAGACATGTGAGAAAATTATTGTCATCTATTCTACTAATTCCCCAATCCCAGGATGAATTCCAGTTGCAAGACAAAAGTCTTTCTTTGGAGCCTTCGAAGCTCTTGATTTTTAAATCGTTCAACTAACTAGAGTACTGGATTCTGATTTTAGGTAAAAGATTGGGCTAAAAGATCCATTCCATGAGATTTGATTCCATATTTTATTTAGATTAAACTCAGCTTACCACTCACTTGGAAAGAGTGAATTGTAATAACAATGCTACTGGCCTTATGCCGTATTTAAAATTTCTTAATGCAATTATATTATTAGTTCTGACTTGCTTTTTCTGTATCTGTAAGGACTTGGGATATAGAGTATCTGATCTTGCCCAATCCTAGCAACACTTGACACTTTAACCAGTGCTTGGAAAATATGGTTGCAGACTGTTAGTCACTTTGGTTTGAAATGAATTCTTTGCTTCTTTCACCGCTCGCATTTCCACTTGCTGCCTGTTGTAGTGAATTGTCCCTGGGCTGAAGCTATTGTGACAATTGTTATTCTGGCAAATGCTTCTAAAGATTAAAGAATAATTGGGTTATTTTGATTGGCATTGTCAACTCTTTTTAACTGTAGGGTTTCCCCTTTTGTTTTCTGTGGGAGTTAGAAATCATTCCTTAGTTCCCTCCTTTTTTTTCTTTGGGAGTTAAATATAAATTCTTACTTATCATCTTCCCCTCCAACTATCTGGGTTTGATTTGTGAGCTTGAGGAAAATCTTCTATCCCATGTAAATAGATCCTAATAAACTTGCTTTCTTAAGTGAAGTGGTAATACTGCCATTCAGTGTTTCAGATGACAACTGCTGAAATAACTCTTATTTATGTACTACCATAAATGCGGGTGGGCGAGGGGGTTACACACACACTGTATAGTTTACATTTACATTTTGTGACCATACACGTATGGTTATAACTAGGGTTGATATTTATAGCTTAAACAATTTCATATTCTTGTTGTATATTCCTTATACTTTCATGGCTTTGCATGCTAGGCGTTTTACTGAGCTGATTCAGCAGATGCAAGTGAAAGGCGTGCAGGTAATATCCTTGATGATTAATGTTACAATAAATGTTTCTCATTTTTAATATGATGTTGCTGCAAAAGCATGCTTATCTTAGGAGTATTTTGCCATATTCTGAATGTCTTTAAATTATAAAGTGATCCTTCTGGTGGATCTTATTCTTAGAAGGTGAAGGGTAAATGTTATTTTGCAGCCTCTTATTATTTGCCAAACACTTGAGCTCAATTCTTTTTACAACCCTTGAATTGCAACAGAGGCTGGCTGCTTCCTCTCCAGCAGGGAGCCTGAGCAGTCCAAACCAGTTCAAGATAGGAGTGGACACGGCAGAGTGGCTTCGCTCTCACTGTCATCAAAACAGGGAGAATAGATCTTCATAAAGCGACCATAGTTGACGAGACGAGGCCAGATGAACTGTCTCTCCTCAGGCTAGCTCTGGCATGGGAAAACCTGCGAACTCTTTCAACTTTTGAGTTGAGGCTAGCACCAACACGCCTGTCACAAGGGTGAGTCAGGGGGCTAACTTTGTGAGAAGAGATGAAGCCGGATGCATTTTTTTCTTATTAAGATGGTGATCTTGTCTGCTAACAGTTATAAGGAAGATGGATGGTTTTCCCTGAAGATCCAAGAGGTTGTGATGGTGGCTGTCTTTTGCTGTAACAGATAAGGTTTTGGAATAGTTACTTACTTTCTTTTGGAAATTTAGAAGCTCCAAACGAAGTGGAAGTGGATACAGTAGAAGGAAAGGCTAGGCGGAAAAGGAAAATCGTAGAATTTCACATGTTCTCCTAATTGCTATAAAGGGGAAATTCCTATAGGTTAGAGAGTTAGGGGGAGTATGTCACTGTAAATTTTAGGATAATGGGGATGTTGGGGATCAATGGAGAGCTCCTATCTTGGAATTTTTTGTTCACTAATTATTCCTCTCTCCCTTTTTTTTTTTTGGAGAGAGGTGCCGCGGGGGGGTGGGGGCGGGGTTGGGGGGGGTTTGAATTAATACCTAAGAAGGGAATGTAGGGTAGAGTGAAGAGTTTTATCAGGAACTCTTAAGGCAGATCTAGTTCTTTTGCGGGAGACTGAACTGGCAGCAAACATGACTCTTTGGCTAACATCTACTTGGCCCAATCAAAATCTACATTCAATTTGTCTGGATGCCATCAAAGCCGCGTGCTGGATTTGAAGTTCTGAGAAACAGACTTTTATTTTCTTGTTGGGAAATAAGGTAGTATTGGATTGTTTAGCAGCTGATGGACCTCATGACAAACAGTATTAATAAGCCTTTTGAGATGAATTGGATGGGGAGGGAGATGGCCAGAGTGTGGGCGGTGATAGGAGATTAGTGAAGGAGAGAGTGATAGTTTGGAGGGTTAATGTTGGGATGCCAACATGAGTAGTTGTTTCCTGGGTGTTGATGTGCCAGGTTACAACATGGTTGGTCTCCCAAGCCTCATGTAGATGGCAAGATCATCATATCTAGTCTTCCGCCATATTTTTGGGACTATTGCTTTGGTTGTCACCGAAACATGTCAGTGTTAACACCAGATTCTCACCATAATGGTGAAAAAATAAATAGACTCTAAGAAGTTTTAAACAAGTTGAGGATGGTGACAATGAGATGAGAAGTTTGAAAGAACATGACATATTGACTAAATGTCATGTAAAAGATGTTAATGGAACTGCTAATTGAACATAAAAAAAAAAATAGAGTGGAGAATGCAAATTCAAGCTCTGCCTAAGGGGAAATTTTTTGAAAACTATTTGAGATTGGAAGAACATGAAAAATTCATCCAAACAACCATATTCGATATTCCTTTGAAAAGGTCATTCTTTTGGCTAAGCCCACTTGAAAGTATGCAGCAAGAATCCTCACATAGAAAGCTTCTTGGACAAAAAGGAATAATGTGAGACAATTTTCACTTCCATCATTTATTTATGAGCTTTAAAATCCTTAATTTAAAGTGGTCTCACCGATGGAGCCCATGTTAAATCGAACCAATCAAATGAATCCCCCACCAACCATACACCCCAAATTGTTGGTGTCACACCAAATTCTCATCTCATTGTCATATAATCAGTTTGTTTAAATGGAAATCACAGGAATAACAATTCAGTCATGGGAAACAAAATTGGTTCCGGTTCTGGGTCCACCATGGACCTGAACCGGAATCGATTTGTTTACATCCCTAGTTCATGGGCTGGGTCAGGCCCAATTTTGTCCAAGACCAAGCCATTCAGTCATGGGTCTAATGATGACCCAAACTCACTCTATAGGTTGGTTTGGGCTAGAGTTGGCCGGATTTGATTTGAAGTTGACAAAACCCAGAATCAAATGCAAAACCCCCAATTTCCTGCTCTCTCGCAATCTTTGATCAAGGTCCTCTCTCATTTTCTACTATGATTTGATTTTATGGCATTCAAATAGAGAGTTTTCAATTGGTGATGATTTGTGGTGTGATTTCCATGGAAAATAGCATAGAGAGTATGATAGGTGGATTGAAAAGATTGCTTTAAATCGGTTTTTCGGTTGTCTATAATCAGTTTGTTTCATCTTATGGATGTGTTTAAAGTCAATTTTATTGATTGACTGTGAGTTTGAGTTGCAAGGCATCTGTTTGATTAAATCTTAGAAGGGTTTACGACGGTGGTCTAATTCACCTTGAGTTAGAATATTGGGCTTTGAGTCGCATTGATTTGAAAACGACTACAAGATTTTTTTTTCTATTTGAATTTTATACGCCATCAATCTAGCTGCAGAACACACTGAAATTCAGGTTGGTGCAAGTGTAGAGGGTGGCTCTCTTGTTGAAATATCAATATTCAAATTGCACTTTAATTTGGTTTATATTTAAAATGCAGGAGTTCAAGGCTCTAGTTGAAGTTCACAAAGTCCACAAGAAGTGGCCGTGGAGTAGTTGAACGAAATGGGACTCACCTTAAATGCGAAGCACTAAAATTCAACTCATTAATTACAATGAATTGCTGAGGAAATGGCAATGGAGGTTGGGAGACATTTTAGAAGGTCTATGGAGGAAGGTTTTGATGGCTAAATATGGCAACCTAAGAAGCACGGACATGAACACGACACGACACGGACACGCCGACGTGGCATTTCTCAAAAAAGTAGGACATGGATGACAAACGTAGCATGAAGTCAATCAACTTTGTGATGTAAAATCGTCCCTTTTCATTGGAGATTCTCTCCCATTATATAGAGTACAGTTGCCTTATTTAAAGGCTACAAATCAGCTCTACCAATTAGCTATTCTAATTACAATCTAATTAAGGAAAGAATATTTAACCAAATCTAATTACAATCTATTTAAGAAGGAAAGAAAGCTGTACAAGGATTGGCCACATCCAACGAGATTGACACACCACCATATTGGGCCTGGGCCTGAGCCATCTTGTAGTTAACACCCCCCCTCAAATTGATGCGGGGGAATCCACAAGCATCAATTTGTTAACCAAGAACTGGTGACGAGGTCGCGGAAGGCCTTTTGTGAAGATATCAGCATTTTGAAGATCAGAAGAAATGTGAGGAAGGCTAATCACATCACGTTTGTATTCGTCGCGAATAAAGTGGCAATCAATCTCGATATGTTTAGTGCGTTTGTGAAAAACTGGATTGACAGTAATACGAATTGCACTAGTATTGTCTGCATAGAGTGGTATGGCATTATCAGCAGGAAACCCAAGATCTGAAAGCAACCCGCGAAGCCATAGAATTTCGGAACAAGCAGCGGACATGGCACGATACTTAGCTTCGGTGGAAGATTTAGAGACCTTATCTTGTTTCTTACATTTCCACGAAATTAAGCTATCACCCAGATACATGCACCATCCTGTGGTAGAGCGCCGAGTGTCCTGACAACCAGCCCAATCAGCATCTGAGTATGCTGTGAGTGTAAGAGAGTTCTGGGTCGGATAAAATAATCCACGGGTTGGTGTCCGAATGAGGTATTTAATAATACGTCGGACTGCGGCCAAATGAAGATGTCTAGGATCAGTCATGAATTGGCTGACTAAATTGACTGCATAAGAAATATCAGGACGAGTTATCGTCAAGTAGATCAAGGTACCAACGAGGCGACGATAGAGGGTAGGATCAGAGAGAGGATCCCCATTGTCTTGCTGAAGTTTAACATTGACTTCTACAGGAGTATCGACGGGAGCAGAGCCTTGAAGACCAGCCATTTCAATTAATTCAAGAGCATATTTATGTTGATGGAGTACGATGCCTTTTTCAGATTGATGAACTTCAAGTCCTAAAAAATAGTGTAGAGGGCCGAGATCTTTCATGTGGAAAGATTGATGAAGAGAGGCCTGAAGTTGTTGAATCATATCTGCATCGGTACCTGTAATGATGATGTCATCCACATAAACCAGAAGAATAGTGATCCCTGTAGAAGCACGATGAAGGAACATGGATGGATCATATGGACTAGGATGAAAACCCAAGTGCCTAAGAGCATGTTGGAACTTTTCAAACCATGCTCGGGGGGCTTGTTTGAGACCATAAAGAGAACGCCTTAGTTTGGCAACATCACCCGGGATGATCGATGAAACCCCCTGAGGAAGTCGCATATAAACATCTTCTTTGAGATCACCATGAAGAAATGCATTCTTAACATCCATCTGGTAGAGAGGCCAGGATTTTGATGCTGTAATGGCAAGAATAGTCCTAACAGTTGTCATTTTTGCTACAGGAGCAAAAGTCTCGTCATAATCAATACCATATTCCTGCCGATTACCCAGGGTGACAAGACGCGCCTTGTATCTAGCCAGAGTCCCATCAGGATTGAGCTTGATAGAGTAGATCCACTTGCAACCGATTGGCTTAACAGAAGGAGGACACGGAACCACATCCCATGTATGATTTTGTGCAAGAGCATCCAATTCATCCTGCATAGCGTGATTCCAACACTCATGCTGCACAACCTGAGAATATGAGTTCGGAATAGAAGTAGACGACATGATGGCCATCAAGGAAGTGTGGGTAAATCCATAACGCGTTGGAGGTACTGAAATCCGAGATGAACGACGTAATGGAGGGTCTTCAGGGGGACCAGATGCAGTTGGGGGATCGGTAGGGGGACTATGTGTGGTCACAGCTTTATTTCGTCTTTGATAAAAGAAATTAGGATTAAATTTAACAAATGGAGTTTTGTCCGAAAAACCAGGGAAGGAAACCACAGATGAGGATGCTACAGAATCAAGATGTTTTTGGAAAAAAATATTGAGTTTCGAAAAAAACAACATTACGGGAGGTACGAATGCGCCGTAGGTGAGGATCATAACAAAGAAACCCCTTTTGGTTGCTAGCATATCCTAGAAATGCGCATTTGGCGGATTGGGCAGTAAGTTTGTTACGCTCAGTAGGAGGTAAATGTGCAAAACACACCGATCCAAAAACATGTAGATCATCATAAGACGGTGTAGTTTTGTATAACGATAAAAAGGACTCTCATTTTCTAAAGAAAAGGAGGGTAAACGATTTATAAGGTGGACAACAGTGCTAAGAGCTTCTGTCCAAAAACGGGTAGGAACAGAGGATTCAATAAGAAGAGATCGGGTAATATCAAGGAGATGCCGATTTTTCCTTTCAGCGACCCCATTTTGCTGAGGGGTATAAGGACAAGATTTTTGAGAAATGATTCCTTTTTGTTGTAAAAAAGTTTGAAACTCTGTAGACACATATTCACCTCCCGAATCAGAGCGTAAAATTTTAATGCACGTGGAAAATTGATTCTCAACATATGCTAAAAACATCTTGAAAACATTAAAGACATCAGCTTTAGAATGCAGAAAATAGACCCATGTAAATCTACTATAATCATCAATAAATGTCACAAAATATTTATAATTAGCATGAGACAAATGAGGGGCAATACCCCAAACATCGCTATGAACTAAATCAAAACACTGAATACTTTTAGAAGTAGAGACAGAAAAAGGAAGAGTCTTGCTTTTGCCCAACTTACATGTAGCACAATCAAAAGAAACAAACTTAGAAAAACCTATTGAGTTTAACAATCCAGAATTAACCATGTGAGACATGGTTTTAAAATTAGGATGTCCAAGCCTACTATGCCACAATTGGCAATTATTTTGAGCAGAAAAATAAAAATCATTTGCTGAATTATTCCTAATTGGAGTAGATAGATCAAGAGAAAATAAGCGTCCAATTTTAGGCCCCCTCGCGATCTCCCTCCCTGACATCTGGTCCTGCACAACACAACCAGAGGAAGAGAAAGAAACATTACAGTTGTTTTCAACGAGTTGTCCAACTGAAAGAAGGTTTGAAATTAAATGGGGACAGTGATAAACATTCTTTAAGGGCAGGATACTGGAAATATCTCCAAAAGCAGTGATAGGAAGATGGCCGCCATCGGCGGTTTGAACATGAGTATTGCCAGTATATTTTGTCAAGCTAGAGAGTTGTGCACTGGAATGAGTCAGGTGATTTGATGCTCCGGAATCAAGATACCAAATGGAAGAAGAGGATTTAGATTTACCTGTGATGTCAAGTGCAGAAAAAGCATTGACGATCATTTGTTGAACTAATTCAGGAGTGAGAGCAGAGAAAGAAGAACCAGGCTGTGAAGGCACAGAGGTGGACGCAGCATCAGCAGTAGAATAGTCTATCTTGGCAGCATAGGCATTGGGAGTCCGAGTTTGTGGACGGCGGCGACATTCAGTAATGACGTGTCCCTTCTTTTTGCAGTAATTACAAAATTTCTGGTTGCATTGTGTTGCAAGATGTCCATACTTTTTGCAAGAGTAGCATTGGACGTTGCTCATATCCCGAGTCTGAGGAGTCGGAGAAGACTGAGAGGTTTGAAGAGACTGAGTGTTCCCTTTAGCAGAGTATGCAACAGGATAAGTTGCAGTGTGCTGTTGTTCCAAATGGGCTTTTGTGTGAATACGTTGTTCTTCTCGCAGAAGCTCATTCAAACAAACATCCAAAGACGGTAATGGGCTCCGGCTCAGCAGAGACGATGTAACAGTCTCATATTCAGGACGTAATTTCATCAAAAACTGGTCCCTGTGACTTGAGGCTTGAAGGTCTTGTATAGTTTTAAGAACATTGTGTGGAACAGACGCATATTTAATCCCATCGTATTCACTCCACAAATTGCGAAAACCAGAATAGTAGTCCTGAATGGACGAGGTGCCTTGACTGTATTCTGCAATTTCACACTCAAGTTGAAATTGTCGTGCAGAATTATCTTGGTAATAAACTGTCTGCAAGTAACCCCACATCTCCTTGGCGGTTGTATAGGGTTTGAGGTTCAGAATCAGATGAGGTTCCACAGCCGCAAGAATCCATGTTTTAATTTTTGCATCTTTTGTATTCCAAGTAGCAATCTTTTTATCATCCTCTGTAGGCTTTGGGTCTGAACCAGAGACAAATCCCCATAATTCCTTGGCCTCAAGATATAATTGAAATTGAAAAGCCCAGGCTGGATAGTTTTTACCATTAAATCGAATCAATTGAACTTCAGACTTCTCCATTTAGAATCAAAACAAAGAGAGGTAGTATCAGAGATTATGTGTAACAGACTAGTAATGAAAAACTGCAGTCTGGGAACACAGAGAGCCCAAAAATGGTCCAGGTGACCAGAAAAAACAGTGGAGAATCTTTGCGTGGGCCCCACTGGTTGATCAAGTGTAGAATCAGATCAACTATTTGCAGAGAGTATCAAAATCTCTTTCCAGCAATACCAGTTTTATGGAAATCCATCCACAATCCAAGATTTTATACGGCTGTGATCAAAATTATCTAACAAAACTGGAAAACTAAAAGAGATGGTAGATGGCCTACCTCTGATGATCGAAAAATGCTGAAAAAATGTTCAAAAATTTCAGGATGAGTGGTCGTCCAAGATGGGAGGCTCCACTGATGTTGTAGTGCTGATCAGAGGTGGGCCCCTGAAGAGATACTCCAAGTTCCTGACGAGAATGGTTCTTAGAGCCTAAATCTGATCTCTGATTTCTCTGCTGAGTCAAACGCAAGTCCTCAAGGCTCTAAATCAACAGTCGATCAAGATAGAGGGATGTCTGTGATGAACTTGGGCTGATCTGTGGTGGGCCACAGCGATTAGACTTCAAGATGTTGATGAAAACTATGTTAACTTGCACGAACAGTCAAGGACAGAATGTCAATGACTGTTATCACCAAGATTCGACAAACAAGTCGAAGAAGAAGACTAGAAGAGAAGAGAATTATCAGAGCTCTGATACCATGACAAACGTAGCATGAAGTCAATCAACTTTGTGATGTAAAATCGTCCCTTTTCATTGGAGATTCTCTCCCATTATATAGAGTACAGTTGCCTTATTTAAAGGCTACAAATCAGCTCTACCAATTAGCTATTCTAATTACAATCTAATTAAGGAAAGAATATTTAACCAAATCTAATCACAATCTATTTAAGAAGGAAAGAAAGCTGTACAAGGATTGGCCACATCCAACGAGATTGACACACCACCATATTGGGCCTGGGCCTGAGCCATCTTGTAGTTAACAATGGACACGTTGGGGACACGTTAATATTTAATAATAATAATAATATATCTAATCATAAACTAAAAGATAATATCATTTTAACTTTGTAATCAACTTAGCAATCAAATAAATAAAAATTCAAGCACCAGTGTACCGCTATACCAACTAACAAACATATCAAATTATCAAATAGCAGTACAAAACTGAAATATAATTCATAATCATTAAACATGAAATATCCATAGTTCCATAAAATCATTACAAAGAAAAGGGAGGATCATCAATTTCCTAAGAATTTTTTACAAACGGCCTTCTCTTTTCTTTATTATAATTTTAATACTTTTCTCTAACTAAAACAGCCGGCGTGTCCCAACGTGTCCCCAACGTGTCCGGGAAATAAAATATAAAAAAATAAGCATGACACCATTTTTGGCGTGTCGGACACGTGTTCGGGGCGTGTCCGTGTTCGACACGTGTCAGACACTGACACACTGGCCCTGGAGAGGGGTTTGTGCTTCCTAGATGGGTGGGAGATCAAATACAATAAGTACAGATTCTCTCCAATGTGGAAAGGCATAACATCTGTTAAGGATAAGTTTATTCAAAACATCAAGTACAAAGTCTCTTCAGGTGAGAAAATTCTCTTTTGGAAAAATACATGGATAGGGGAGCGCCCGCTTGCAAAACAATTCCCAGAATTGTTTAATTGTGCTCTGGTGAAGGAAGCTAATGTTAAAAGCTGTTTTGGAAAAGGCATCAACAACAAGGTGATATGTAGCCCCATATTCTGCAGGAACTTGAGGGACATTAAGGCTTTTGCTTCTCAACCTACTTAAGGATGTTGTATACCAAAAGAATGGGAGGATACCAGGATCTGGAAAGCTTCGAAAGACGGTTCATTCTCCGCATCATGTTTCTATTCGGCCAATTTCATAGCAACCGAGAGGAGATCCCACACAGAGTATTTGGCAGTTCAAGGCCCTGTCAAGAATTATGGTTTTTGGCTGGTTAGTTCTCCAAATACACATCCTTACTATGGACAATCTCAAATGAAGAGGTAAGATTGTGGTCAATGCATTTTGGAAGATGAGGAAACAATAGACCACCTTCTCCTATGGTGCAATAGCGCTGTGAAGATTTGGAATACGGTAATTAGTTTGTTCGGTTGCAGCTGGGTCCTTCCAAAGCAAATAGAAGACTTGTTTATGGCTTGGAAATCTCCAATCAACTCAGATAAAGAGAAGGAGATGTGGAAGCTCACCTTTCTTTCAATTATTTGGCACATATGGAAGGAGAGGAATGCTAGATGCTTTGAAGGAACCGTGATGAATAGAGAGTTGATTTGTGGGAAGATCAAATTTTTTGTGGCTCAATGGGTTTTAATAAATCCCATCTTCAGAGATATTTCTGTAGACCAAATCATGTTCAATTGGAAAGATGTGGCTTTCCTGTAATATTGGTTAGAGGTTGCCTGTATTCATGTGTCTGTAGTCCTTTTTTGTCTGTGGTAGGGTCTGTCTTTACGGTTCCTGCTTCAAAAGGAATCATTTCTGCTGTTTCTCTTTTCAGTACAAGTCTCTTGTGCTGTTTTTTTTTAATGGAATTAACCTTTAAAAAAAAATTGCAATAGAACTAGTTTCCCATCAGTCGGTGTTACAGCAAGTGTCACATTGATCATGTTTAAGGTACATGTTTGAACACAAAAGCAACAAAAGTAAATCATGTGTATGAGCCCAACTCTGATTTGTAAAGGAATTTGGTGCGACACCAATAAATTGGGGTGCATGGTGGGGGATTCATTTGAGTGGTTTGATTAAAGGTGAGACCACTTAAAATTAAGGGTTTTAAAGCTCATAAATAAATGATGGAAATGAAAATTGTTTCACATTATTCCCTTTTCCCCATGAAGCTTTCTATTTGAGGATTCTTGTTGCATACTTTCAAGTGGGCTTAGCCCAAAGAACGACCTTTTCAATGGAATATCGAATATGGTTTTTTGGATAAATTTTCCTTGTTCTAACAATCTTAAATAATATTAAAAAAATTTCCCTCAGGAAGAGCTTGGATTTGCATTCTCCACCCTAGTGAATTTTTTATTTTTTATTTTTATGTTCAATTGGCAGTTCCATCAACATCTTTTACATCAGATTTACTCAATATGTCATGTTCTTTCACAATTCTGATCTCATTGTCACCATTCTCAACTTGTTTAAAGCTTCTTAGAATTTGTTGATTTTTTCACCATTATGGTGAGCATTTGGTGTTAACAACTAACATGTTTCAATGTCAACCAAAGCAACAGTCCCAAAAATAAGGCGGAAGACCAGATATGACGATCTTCCTATCAACAAGAGGTTTGGGAGACCAACCATGGTGTAACCTGGCACATCAATAGCCAGGAAACAAAGGTACCCCTAAGTGATTTTTTATTGCTTGATGTGTTCTGCTTTGATAATTAAGAATGAAAGAAAACCCAAAAATTTGTTTTGAATGGTTTTTAGGAAGGAAAACAGATTTTTTCAATCTAACATTTAAATATTGGGTTTGCTCACACCAATAGGTCCCCTTCTGTTTGAGATCACGGTAGATCCATTGGAGCTAATTGATGTCCTTCCTCGCATGTAAAAAAAAGTTCATTACCTAGTGCGGGTCCTGCCAAAGCAGGGTCCTGGGAGGGTCCTTCCTCGTATGTATCATCTAGTATATTAGCAATGAGTTTCCAGTAAACAGTATTATGTTATGTATATTTGTATTGTGTGATTGGGTTTGGAAATTTTGAAATAATTTGGGCCTGACTTTGGAGTTGGACAGTAACTTGGGACCGAATATATTGATGGGCCAGCTTTTATTTGCAATGAGTTTCCAGTAAATGGTATTATGTATACTTGTATTGTGTGATTGGGTTCGAAAATTTTGATATCATTTGGGCCTGAATTTGGAGTTGGACAGTAACTTGGGACTGACCATATTGATGGGCTGTAGAAAGCTGTCTCCATTTTCTTCAATATATCCTATTCGTAACTGATACCAAGTGGAACTGATTGTCTTCTCTCTAGGTTTTCTCTCCTATTCGTAACTGATACCAAGTGGAACTGATTATCTTCTCTCTAGGTTTTCTCTTCTCCTTTATTCTAATCTCTCTCTCTTCTCCTCTATTCTAATCTCTCTCTCTCTCTCTCTCTCTCTCTCTCTCTCTCTCTCAGATGGCATCTGCACTCTCGCGGATTTGTCGGCTCAACTTAACAACCTCAAGATTCTGCAGGAGTCATGAGGTGATTTTCTTCTTGAAATCTATTAATAATACTTCAAATTACCATGTCTGAGATCTTTGTATGAGTCTCATCTAATTTTTCTGCTTGATTTGGGTTTATGCTATTGTTGAAATGTCCTTTTCATTGGACAACTGAAAAGAAGGATATTTGATAAAACCGAACACGTGAAAAGGAAAAAAAATTGCATTTTTTGTATATCCAAAATTGAATTTTTTTTTTTAATATTAAGGCTTTTAGTGGAATGCCCCCTTTATCCAAATTGTGACATCTTGTTCTTCCACGCACAGGGTCGAACTTTGAAAACCAATTTCAGAGGTTGTGACATTTTTTTATACCCAATGCATACTTTCTTATATATTGCATTACCGTAAATCAGGACAACTGCTGGGAACTTACTTAAATCATGTCATTGGAACCCCATATATTATGCTTCTAAAGTAGACTATTAAAAGCTCAACTTCTCTTTATTGTCTTATTAATTCTCATTTTATATGTTACGTCGGCCAAGTACTTTAAACACCATGTGCTTTTGCTGGTATACTGTAAGGCATAGAAGTCGAGTCTGTTTCAAGTGTGGTTCATTTCTTTTACCAGAGCTGGGTTTTTTTGGGTAAAGGCATGGAATGTGATAAAAACAAGCTACGACAATAACCAAACCAAACCAAACCAAACCAAGCCTTTTCCCACTAGGTGGGGTTGGCCATTAGTCCATATGGATTGGGTGGAGTTTTCTAATTAGAATACCTTAGGTTTCTAATTACAATAACATTTTGGGCCCATTTATTTCGTGGAATTGAATTCCTATGAATTCTAAAAAAATGTATTCCTAAAAGTTTTAAAATTGAAGAAGCAAGGTGAAGATCCATAAATAGCCGTTACATTATTTCCTCTTTAATGGAATATGGATTAAGGGGAGATAGAAAATTAATAATCAGCCATCACCCCATTTAATCAAATCCTAGGAAAGTCAGGGTCTCATCTACAGCTCCACTTTATATCCTTCACCCCTCTCCTCTTTAATAATCTTCTATTGGGACCCATTTTTACCATGAATACCTAGGATTTCAATTCCATGCAATCAGATGGTCCCTTAATGAATTGATCATTTTTGTCCATATGGCTGAATATTGAAAAAATACGAAAGAACATATCTGAATAACTAATCAAGGATGAAAAAAGCGGCCGATAAATCGGGCGTAGCGGGCTTCTTTGAAATTATCGGGTATCGCAATCGTATCGGCCTGTAGTGGCCGATACATTACCATAGCGGCTGCTACGACCGATACATTGCCGTAGCGGCCGCTACATTGCAGTCTGCCCCCCTTTCTCCTTTGAATCACTCATTGAACAAATGACTGAAAAAGAAGAGAAAAAGGAAATAGAAGAAGAAAGGAAGAAAGAAAGAAAAAAAAGGAAACAGAGGAATAAAGGAAAAAAGAAAAAAGAAAAAAAAGAGAAATACCTGATGCATGGAGGAGGCAGCAGCAGCAGCAGCAGCAGTAGCCAGCAGCCAGCAGGGTCTCAGCAGCAGCAGCAGCGCAGCAACGGCAACAGTAGTGCAACAGCGGCATCGTCGCAGCGGCATCTGTGGCTGCTTCTTCTCCTCCTCCTCCTCCTCTTTCCCTCCTTTCTCTTTCGTTTCCCTGTTTCTATTTCAGATGAAGCTAGGGCAGCAAATGCCCTTATACCCGCCCGCATCATCCTCTTCTTTTAATCGTTGGGTAATTCATGGGCCCATGATGGGCCCACCTAATGAAGGGCACAAATGAAATGAAAATTACACGGGCCATTCAAAAACCATTAAAAATCCATCCACCAAAAAATAATACATTCAAAAAATTAAATGTAAAATCCATTCACTAAAAAAAAAAAATAAAAAAAAAAAAATGTGGACATCCAAAACAATAAAAATTGAAGAACCTGATATAACCATTAGTGGGCTCCACAATGAAGCATCAACGTTCAAATAAAAAAATTATATCGCAGCTAAATATTACTTAATTGAAATTGACACCTTAGTCAAATTTCACTTTAATTGGGAATAGTGTTATAGCCAACTTTCAAACCTATTTAAAATAAAGCGCAGCCAAATTTCATACTAATTAAACATAGGCTATAGTAATAGGACATAGGCCCAACCAAAGTTCACTCTAATTAATAGGAAATAGGGCCCTAACCAAATAACAAAATGGGTCATTTACCACCAAAGTTCATTCTTATTGTTTGCTATTGAATCCCTATGACCTAACTCTTATTGTTCACTCTATTTATTCAGTGTCAGCGATACAGGACCTCATACAATGAAGGGACCGCTACGCCCCCTTATCTTAGTTACTTTTGCAAAAAGAACACATTTTCTATCATTTTCCAATATTCTGGATTTTCTAGAATTTTTTCAAATTTTTTTGATGCTTTTTTCAAAACGCACTGCTACACCGCTACGTATTGCCGCTACGCTATGTGGCGCCCGCTTCGTAGCGATTTGGTGGCGGGCCGCTACGCCCGCCGCTACCGCTATTTTCATCCTTGGAACTAATAGCCCACCTCGCCAGATTCCTCTTCGGTGGAAAGAACAGATTTGAAATATGCCAAAGGAAGTGAAGTGCTTGTAACAAATCACAATATTTTGCATTAAGAGTAGCACATTTAGGTACATGTATTATTATTGATTTATGTACTGATATGAATTGTACCAGCTATTTTCACTGAAATGGCATGGAGTTAACCACTGTGCTGTTAGACAAATTCCCATTTAGATGTACCATTTATTGTCATTTTTCATCTTAAAATGTCTGCAAGGATTTCTAAGTTTGTTATTTGTTCTACTATATTTTTTTTGTCAGATTCCAAAAGGACCACTTCTGAGGCATTTGTATTACCTGTTTTTGCAATTGTCTCTGGATTCATCATTCCGTCAATATAAGTTTGGAGATAGATTTTCCATGGACATATGGAACAAATATTTTGTAGTGAACTTGAAATTTGAAGATATGGTTCGTCTTTCTGATTTGCTTTTCAATGAAGTGCATAGACAGTTTGGGCTGTTAGTCAGTGGGATGGGCTTTCCTCCTGAGATGACATCATCTACTGACAACAATCAACATTCCAATATAATGATCCCTTTCGAAGACTTTGCTTTGCTGTTAAGATGCTGCATGGCCATTTTGCAGTTGCTAGAGTTTGATCCAAGCGTTGTTTTGGAAAAATGCCAAATTCTCTTGACATTACTTGAAAGATTATGTTCTCTGGACTTAATAGTGCATGCTGCTTGCCACAAGGTACAAAGTGGCGAAAGTATCTTTTGCTTCAAGAAATCAGTTTCTCACGAATGCAAATACACACTTGATGATGTTGCTGTCTCCTGTATTCGTGAAGAGTTGGATGCGTCCATGCATTTTGCTAAACAAGGTGGTTCATCAGTTGCTTTGTTATGCTCGATACTTGAGGTAATTTCAAGATTCTAACTCTTTTCCTATTTTATTAGTCTCTTATAGAAAAATGTATATGGAAGATGCATACCTCATTTGAAAAAGTAAAACTATAACATTTGTAATATTTTGATGAATAACATAATTTTAAATAGAGAAAAAATTGTAATAATGGGTTCCATGAGATGAATTAATAGAAAGCAACCCCTAAGGGCCTGTTTGCTTCCTATCATATTAGTTATTAGCTGTTACCCATTTACTGCAATTTTTCCATATTTGAGTTGCTTGATCATGCCCCAAATTTCTATGCTTTCTTCAGTATTTAAAGTACTGCCACGAGGATTCTTTTGTAGCTTTGAGAAACTTAGAATCAGTTTTTCTCTTCAGGTTTTTACTGATGAACTTTTGGTGCATCATCATTTGAGAGAGCATTTTGTACAAGCAAACCGTGTTTCTTTTACCAAGGAGAAGCCGTTTATATGTGAAGGTGGTTATGGTGACATTGTGCTTGAGGTGATTTCTGCTCATTTTCTTCTCTCAGTTTCTGGTGAGCGGGGCATTAATGGATTCCCAGAGACACTTTTCTGGTCCTATGACAAGGACTTCAAGATTCCACAACTAAGTGTAACTGCTGCTATGGCAATGCTTGGCACCTTGGCTGTATACACTGCACCAGAAGTACTTCAGGCCCATTTGATTTCCTTGGCTTCTGAATCCATTGGCATCGAAAAGCCTCCTGAAAATATGAAACTAAACCTGCTTCTATTGAATAGTTACATACTGGCATTTGAACTATCTGTTAATCTATACACTAGATGCAACTTCACTTTCAGAATGGGTTCCTGGGTTATGGAGCCATGTATAATGGATCGTGCGTCCAGTTCGACTTTTAAGGCTTATGTTCAACCTGATACCTATGATAAAATACATAGTCAACTTAGTAAATTGGTTGATCCATGCCATCCGTGCTTTCGCTGTTTGTTCTCTAGACCAAAATCTGATCTGTTGAGTGCTTCTATTGAGTACATCAAAGAAAACCATAGCATTATAGACAAGTCTTGCCGGGATGAAGCTTGTTTGATTCTGAATTACGTGATAGAAATGATTCTTTGTGGGGATATGGGGATCAAGGTGCCACATCATCAAGAAGAAATAAATCGGCAAGAACTGTATTTTCTGGCTGCGGCACTCAAGTTAATGAGTTGTTCATTGTTGCAAGTTGTATGGTCTATGAGAAGTTATGGTACGGCAGGTGGCTTGAAAACTCTAAAAGATTTCTTTGATTGTCAGGAATATGATCTCATAACTACCATTGTTAGTTGTTTTGGGCAATGTATTGTAAACCAGCCCATTCAGAAGACTTTGCTTGGTGTCATGGGAACATATCCAGCAAGGCATAAGGATTCCAAACTGGTTTTAGTTCATTTTGCTGGCTTGCTATCATTTAGCTTTGATGCAGGAGTGGATATCTTATGGAAGGACAACATTTTTGTGATGATGGCATTGATGAATCTTCTTATCTTTGAAGAGGGTAACTTAGATGCATTGTTGCCATTGATTTATCGTAAAGAAAAATCTTTCTTTTCTCAATCCTCAACTGAAGTCTCCCAGGTGAAGATGTATATGTTTGATGACATTGGTGGTTTAAGTTACGTCTGTGTCAATCGAGTCCAGAGGAACTATATGATACCAACCCGATGATATGCATGGTATCATTGGGCCTTGAATTTGTGTATTTGGGGTCCATGATTTGGGGATCTAGGGAGTGATTCCATAATGAACAGACCATCCCTAATGGTGTAGGTTGCATTATCCAATTGGTCATGTGTCTGGTGTTTTTAGTTTTCACCATAAATGTAGACCTTTGCTGCATTTCTTTCTTAACCTTCTGAGATTTGTTTGGTGTGGTTTATCTATAGCAGGTCTTTTGGATCAATTTTCTATATTACCTAAACATGGACCCAAAATCTAGAGATTTAAGACCACCATGGTAGTATATAGTGTCCTCGGGCTGTTTTTTTTTTCCTCTTTGCGTCTTTCTTCTAGCTCCTGTTTGATGTAATGCCTTCTCACTGAGAGACTAACTATCCAGGATTTGGTCTACCGAAGGTCTAGTCGAATAGTTGCATCTAACTTTCAAAAGATTCAGACGCTTCACATCCGCGAAAGAAGGTGCTTGATGTATTGTACCAAAGGGTATGCTTTAATTCTTCATTGTGTTATTTTGCTCACTCGTTCCTGTTATCTTTAAATGTTTGCGTCCACATTGCTATTAGTTACTAATTCCCATTTTCATTTAGTCACTTCACTATTATTTCCTAGTTTGAAACATCATCATAAGAGAAAATGCATTCTATCTATGGAGAAGTTACATGACTTATGACGAACAGATATGCATGGTCTTCATGGTCCTTTGGGTTTGTCATGTGGGATTTTCATTTAGTAGTCCAAACCATTGATATGATGGTTTCCTTTATGGGTGAAACATAATGGAAAAAATGCGTTTGTTTCATTAAGTGATGCAATCCTAGGGTTAAGATGCAAGTGCCGGGGCACAATTAGGGTTCCGAAGAACAATCACTCGAAGAAGAAACGGTCTCCAACAAAAAATCCACACAGGGAATTTTATTAATCCATTCTAATAGCTGAGATCATTAATCTCTACAATGCTATATTTATAATAAAATAAACTTAAGCCCTAAGAAGTATTCCTAATCAAACTAGGTAACCAAATAATAATCCTACCCAAATTAGAAACCTAATTCTAATTACACTCTTTACTAAAAATAAAACTAATAACAATTAAAAATCAGGATTTCATGGGTCCCACATGTGGCCCACTGTTCTTGTTGCCATGACATAATATTGCTGCTGCATCATTCTCCCCAGGTTGGAAAAGAGTTCGACCTCGAACTCGGCTTTTCTGCTTGATATTACTTCTGTAGATAGTGTGCACGTAAAGCGCGTCCTTGGAGAGATGAGAACGGGACCCTTTCTTTGGTGGCGTCGGCTTCAGAGGACGGAGTGTGACTTACTTTGCACCATGCATGAAACTATGAAAGTGTAGGTGTTGTCGTGCATGCCATTAGTTCCATTCTTGTCATACATCCATGGACGACCCAATAAGATATCACAACTATCCATGGGAATCACATTACAGCAAACTGTATCCGTATAATCTGCACCAATGGAAAAGCTAACTGGACATGCATATCGGACTTGCACTTCATCACCTGTTATTAACCATCTAGCAAAATAAGGACGATGATGCTTCTGAACTTTCAGCTGTAAGCGATCCACAAAAGCTTGGGAGATAATATTCTTACAACTGCCTCCATCGATGACGACTATGCATTCTTTACCATTGACTGTTCCTTTGGAGCGGAAAATATTTTCTCGCAACCATTTCTTCTCAGTAGTCGATGTAGTTGCTTGGATGACCATGAGAGATCAAGACCCTCCTCGGGTGGAATATCCACAATTTCCTCTGTTTCAGTCTCTTGAGGACCATCTTTAGGATCATCTGGAACATCTTTCATATCACTTTCAGTCTCAATGAGATGGAGACGTTTTGGACATTCTGCTGCACGATGCCCTTGTTGTTTACAATTAAAGCATGTGAGTTTATTTTGACCTTCGGGCTTGGTGAAACTTTCTCCGATGACACTCGATTTAGAACCTGCAATGGAGGAATTCTTCTGCATAACCCATTTAGCTGCATTAATTTTTTGGGCTTGATGATGTGCAATTCCCTCGGCTTTGATAGCATGCTGAATAATCTCATCAACTTTATCAAAATGCTTGAATGCGAGAATATCTTGAATATCAAGTGTAAGCCCATTAAAGTATGTCAACTAAGACCTCATCATCTTCATTCAAACCACAACGGGCTTGCATGGTCAGGAATTCCTCATAATACTCAACAATTGTCTTGGATCCTTGTTTCAAGTATTGAAAACGTGAACGCAGATCTCTGGAGTAATTGACAGGCAGGAATTTTTGCTTCAACAGATTTTCCATCTCAGCCCACGTGTCAACAGGGTCAATTTGCTGGTATCTCCTCTTCTTTTGTAACTCGGCCCACCATATTGTAGCATAATTGCGAAATCGAGTTGCCACCAGTGTAATCTTATGACCATCAATTATTGGTTTATGTGCAAAAATATTTTCAACGCACACTAACCAATCCAAGAATTCATCTGGCTTCAATTTTCCATCATATTCAGGAATCACAAGTTTAATACCCAAATCACGGTCAACATTGACAGCATGTGAATCTCGTTGATTCCGAATATGTACTCCGCCAGCCCGATGGCTATCTTCACGCCAATTAGTTTCCAAATTTGTTAATCGGGTCTCAATCCTATCAAGAGTCGCTTGCATTTGAACTTGCATTTGAACCACCGTTGCGGATAGTTGATTAACAGTTACTGATAATTGCGCAACGGATTCCCTCAATTCATCATCATTGTGAGCGGAAGACTCTGTGTCAGCCTGTCTTTTGGGAGGCATCTTTAATGAAGGCAAATTTAAAATTTCTGACTGACCTGATTTGAAGATCTGACTGCCGCGAACACGTTGGTGACAACCGATCTAAAATCAAACGGTAGATGTGCTGGATATCGTAAAAGAAATCTCAACCGTTGATCGGATCAAAGCTTTTGGTGATTGAAGGTTGCTGATGCAGAGATGATGTCAGCACCACGTTACTGGGCTTCAAACGGATTTGGATCCTTTAAATAGATCTAGACCTGAATTTAACCCAAACTGACTCGGACCTAGGAACTAGGCCCAATTGAGGCAGGCCCAAGTGGATGACACCAAGTGGTTGGCCTCGTTCGCTGTGCAAGAACAGGGAAGAGAGAAAAAGGAGAAGGGCTTCTCCTTTCGTTTCTGCTGCTCGTCGACGAAGTCGAGAAAAGGGGAGCTTGCGGTTGCACTTCGATGAGGGCGAGATAGGAGAGTTGTATTTTGCAACGATTGCTGTTGACTTCAGTCGAAGGGGAAGAAGACAACCAACGGCGCAGTTGGCGAAGGCGAAGGCGACGGAACGGCGTTGTTGGTGGTGTGCGTCCGGAAACGAGATGAGGCGTGGCGCTGTTGGTGCAGGGCGAATGCGGAAAGGGGCGGTGGAGTTCCAGCGAGAGTGATGACAGGCGCTGGTGCACGGTATGCCTATCCTTCCCTTCTTCTCTGCTTCGTCGTCTTTCTTTTTTTTTTTTTTTTTTTGCTGGGAAGGGTTGGCTGTGGGTGGAAGGCGAGCAGTGGAGAAGATGGGGAGTTGGGCAGTCTGGGAGGGTCGGCAGGGGTTGTGTCGATGGAAGGAGAGATCGGAAGAGGTATGGATGGTCGACGGGCTTGGAGTGGGCGGCGAGGGTTGGTGTCGGTGGAATGGGGATAACGGCAGGGGGGTTCTGCGGTGGTGGGGTTTGGTGTCGACGGTTCTGGCAATGATGGATTTGGGGAAGGCTGGAAGTGGGCGATTGTGATCTGGGACTCTTGGACAGGGAGGGATTTTCGATGATGGACGGGGGTAGGGGTAATCACGCCGACGATCGGGGATCGTTCGGCTCTGATACCAATTGAAGCAATCCTAGGGTTAAGATGCAAGTGCCGGGGCACAATTAGGGTTCCGAAGAACAATCACTCGAAGAAGAAACGGTCTCCAACGAAAAATGCACACAGGGAATTTTATTAATCAATTCTAATATCTGAGATCATTGATCTCTACAATGCTATATTTATAATAAAATAAACTTAAACCCTAAGAAAGTATTCCTAATCAAACTAGGAAACCAAATAATAATCCTACCCAAATTAGAAATCTAATTCTAATTACACTCTTTACTAAAAATAAAACTAATAACAATTAAAAATCAGGATTTCATGGGTCCCACATGTGGCCCACGATTCTTGTTGCCATGACATACTATTGCTGCTGCATCATTAAGGAAATAGTCCATAGATATTGAGAACCAGGAATGTACTCTCTCTCCTCTGGGACTATTATATTGAAGTGTAACTATGATCACCAAGGAGTGCTCAAGACTACTATACCTTTATATGTACTCGCTGAGACTTTTAGGGATTATGTAGGATAGAATGTATCAAAAGGATTTTGGGAATTTGATTTCTAACTGATTTAGAGAATATTGATTTCATAAAATGTGATCAATCTCCTCATTGGATTTCATCCAAGCTTCTTCCGGTTTCTTTCTTCTGCTTGCCCTTTTTCTTCTCATTTCTCTTCTGTTCTTCCCTTTTCTTTCCTTTTTATCTCACTCGTCTAAAGAATGCAAACATAGCTAGCTCATCATTGTGTTAAAGCTACATACCAATCTTCCTTCTGTTCCTACGGTTGCATGATTGACAGCATCCAAAAGAGGTCAAGGGTTCAAAGATTGGTACACCCACAAAGCTGCATTTCTAATATGGACTTGCCTTTTTTTTTTTTTTGGCTTTCTCAATGTAAGAAGCTATCTGAAACCGATAAAAAAAAAAGAAGCACAAAATTTTATTTTGGCTGTCAACCCACCTAGCACAACCCTCTATCCAGGCTTGGGGCCGGCATTAAGAAAGTGGCGAAGTTTGGATGGAAAAGCAGGGTTCATGTAGCTGACCCTGACATAGTTTGGACGAAGCTTTGGTAGTGATGATGATGACTACCTCTGAAGAGGATACTTGACTTGGGAGAGTTTATTATTTTAAGAAGGATTTTTGTAATACCTTCTTTAAGAAGTTGGTCATGTATTTTATGAGTGCAGGAGGATTTTGGGACGCATTTTGCATGCACAAGTATAATAGTGTTTTGGGTTTCGCATGTGCATGGAACATGGTTGTATTCTCATGCTTGCTATTTAACGCAATGGAATTAGTCATCTTCCTCTGTGCCTGTATATGCAACCCTCATCGGTGAATCAAGTATTTGTCATACTCATCTCTCTAGTGTGGTATTTTTCTTAGTAGTGATTACTCTGTATGCTGTCATCATAGGATCCCGTGTTTGACCTCTTCCTCTTCTGATTGGCTCCAAAAATCATTTGCAGGATTCCAAAGAGAGGAGATAGATAGAAGACATCAGGATAGTCTAATCAGTCTAAACAAACCCGAGTCTAATATTCTTGTTTGGCATCTCTACTCTTTTTTTTATAGATCCATCTAAAATAGAGCCATTAAAAAAAGAGCCATAAAAAAAGAGGCTAGAAGAAAAAAAAACTCATTTGGTAACGCATGAATCTATTTTAAATACATCGTCTCTATATTTTAAGACCCAAAAGCTCTATTTCTCATCTGCCCAATTTTGTAGCTTTTGGATTTTAGAGGATTTGCCTCTAAATGTCTAAAGCGGACAGAGTTTAGAATCTTGTGCCAAATGCTCTAATTGTTTAAACCTCTGTCCGATTTAGACATTTAGAAAAATAGAGGCATGAAATAGAGATGCCAAACATGGGCTTAATATATCCAAACTCAGAAGTTGCATTTGTATGAGTTTCTGCTTTTCTGACATAAACTTGGGGTCCGTTTGTATGTACAGTATCTCTTGTTTTCCCCTAATCTTTGATGCTTTTATACCATTTTCACTGTTCAAGGCTTAGAGCACTATCTGAGGCTCGTTTGTTTTGCAGGTTGGCCACTACACTGTCCTTAGTAGAGAAGCCAGATGGCCAAGTCAAAATTTCCCAAAATACTTTGGATAATTCTAAGGACACAGAGGATGATTGTGAAATAGAAGAAGATATTGATACCGTCAATGGACGGAATTTTCTTGAAGATTTGGGCATGTCATCTGATTCTGTAGATGATTTGGCTGATTTTGTTGTGTGCAAGCGTGGGAAGGATTATTCCAGTTGGATGAAGATGAGACTCAAGTATCGGAAATGGAAATGTGGAAAAATGAGAGTTGAACGTGAAAGAAGAGCAAGAATAATGGCACTTGAATCTATTAAAGATACGCGCAGCAAGCGTCATCGTCAAATGTAACAGATGAGTGGTTTTTTGGTAAACTCTCATTTGCCCTTTAATATTTAAGAGGTTTTGTTGTTCAAAATATCGTTCAAAATATTGAGTCTTGCAAGTTTGTATTGTACAGGTCTTGCATTTTACGGATGAAATGAAGGTCTTGTATTTTGTAGTAGAGGCATTTGGATGGGAAGACAGGAGCAACAAATTCCCACTTGGCACCAAGTATGACCCTTAAGGAGAAGTGTAAGAGGTTCTTCAAACTTGTTTGGGATGGGATACTGGCTAAGTCCGTAAAAATAATAGGGGTCCCCACGAATCTTCTCCATTTGGAGGGAAACTTATGGAGAGAAATCCTGCATTCGTACCTTATAAGAGATCAAAATCTCTCCATTGAGAAGAATAAGATCATTTTTTCTTTTTCTCTTGCACCAAATGACAAAAATGGGGGCTGCACAGAAAATCAGGATGGTCTTCCTCATTTTTGTACTATCCTCACATCGCACAAAGGGACCCTTAAGATGGAATACCATTAAGCCAGGGCCAAGAGAAGGACTTAAAACTCTAAGCACCTGTTTCTTTGCATTAAAATAGATAGGAATTAAATACATAGGAAGTGGGTAAATCTACCTCAGACCTCAACATAACAAAAAAACCAAACTTTTCAATCTAATATGATTGGAAACGTGGCTGATAAGTTGGAAAAAAAAAATCATAGATTTAATTTGCAATATTTTTACCCCCACTGCTATTATCGTCATTATCGTCGTTGTCATGGTGGTGATAAAACCCCTAAAAAGGTCAACAGATGGGGAAGGAGGGTACCATTTTTTTATTTCTCCCTGGAAATAGCACTGAGAGTAGGACAAAAACATTTCTTAATTCTCTTCATATGGAAGGAACTCACAAATCACAATCATCATGTGCTCTTCTCTACACACCCCATATGTTCTAAAATTCCAACCCCTAATTTCAAGGTCAGGGACCGATTGCACCTCCTCAATTTTTTAAAAATCTCACATGGGATGAGGTCTTTCAAAATTTTTCTATGGGAAGTTGTCTTTTTTTTTTATTTGCTTTTGCCCTTTAGTTTTGCTATAATTATTTGCTTTGTAAGGGTTTGACCGGAGTTTTAGAGTGTGCTTTTGTGCGATTACATTAATTCGCGAGAGAGGAAAATTATTTCGATTTTCCATGGGCCTCTTTTCCGATCATTTGGTACAATGCATTTTTTTTACATAAAAGTAAGAAAAAATTAAATTGATTTTCTTCGATAGAGAGATTTCAATTTTCCATGTGAGGGATAGAAACTTTGGTTACTTCTCAATCACAAAAATAGAAATATATAAGGAGCGAAATCCTCTCCCTCGACCAAGACACCCTAAGAAGACCAAAACTGTAAATATTTCATTGTTGATATTAAAAAAAGCGGGCATTTTAGTCTTTCTTCTTTTGGTGCCACCAGGTTTTGGACTGGGGATGCAAATCTGAACTCTTGGGGTCTTTGTTTACCTTGGCTTGATTCAGACTTTTTAATATGGAGTCATTGAAGACTCGGGCTTCTCAATTCTCAAGGACTTGATTTTGAACTCAAATCTGAACTCTTTGGGGCCCATTTCTGCAAGGAAAGAGCTGGAAGGAAAGATAATTTCCATGAAAATGACACGTCAAGGTTCAAGAAGGAACATTAGTCAAACACTTGTGCTCTTTTGCCTTGAAATTAGTCAAACATCTGGTTCATATATCCTTGATGCCGAAGGAACCCACTCTGGATCACCACATCAGAGTGATGGGACAACCGTGGGGCCAGAGTGATTTGGTGCAGCTGACCACATTAATGTCTATTCAGGCAACAACACCGACCCATAACATTAACATAGACATGGAGGGCCACGTGTGAGATCGATTATCTCATGAAGGCCCCACATGCAGTCCCGAGTCCAACCATATCTAGTCGGTGGTGCGTAGAAGTTCTTGTGCGATATGGTACAGAATTTATGTATACAATTTTTATTTTTTGGATCAAATGTGAGTCGCACCCTAACCCTAGCTCACCTTTGACCGGTCACTATCGTTTTTTATTTTTATTTTTATTTTATTTTATTTTATTTTTTTAAAAGGAATTTTATTAAAGAGAAAAGAAA
The DNA here is from genome assembly GCA_028538565.1 of Umbellularia californica. Taxonomy (NCBI): domain Eukaryota; kingdom Viridiplantae; phylum Streptophyta; class Magnoliopsida; order Laurales; family Lauraceae; genus Umbellularia; species Umbellularia californica. The sequence goes on along the minus strand of JAPQWN010000005.1, from coordinate 19,871,630 downwards.
AGAAAAGAAAAGAAAATCAAGAAGAGTTTCAAAAACTGAATAAGCGATCAATCCCTTGTAAGTCCTACACAAAGCCCTCGTTTATACGAGTTCCTGGCAACTTCATAAGGAAATTGATATAGCTTTCTAGGAATATAGAAAAAGGAGATGTCTTCAAACTTGAAACTCAACTTATTGATGTCTCGCAAAATAGGATAGATAGCTCAATCTATCAACCCGTTGATAGCTCTAATAAGCTCGAGGGCGTTCGGCAAAAGATTGATCTTGCGAAATCCTTGTGACCTAGCCTCCTTCATTGCGTAAAAGACGACCCTTGCCTCAGCTTTTTTTGAAGATGAAACCTTTGATCCATTGATTGATCGTACATAAACCCAAGAACCGTCAAACCAAATAGCAAACCCAAAGCATGCCTTTCCCATCCACGGCTCTAAAAGATGCATCTAAGAACACTTGAGCCTTGACTCTAGGGCTCCTCAGAGTGAAATCCTGGGGATTGTATGAAGGTCCTTTGAAGGCCTTTTCATTACTATCCATTAAGGCAACAAATATTCTTCTAGCACATATGATTGTGCTAATAGGCTTAATTTTGTGCCCCTAAATATAAAATCATCCATACTTTTCCATAAGGCCCACTAAGAAGCGAGAACCCAGGATTTCGTTTGAGCACTAATGGGTGTACTCATCGTGTGACAAAGATCCAAAAAGGAGTTCCACCAATCTCTAATCCTCAGAGCCGCAATAGAATGTGATAACATTGCTATGTTAGAGCCAAACCATGATGCTTTTGCATGATCGCAAAGAAATAGAGCATGCTCAACAGATTCTTCTGATGTTGTGTAAATAGGACAAATGGCATCATTAGAAATACTTTTGTTGTGAAGTAACTTGTGCACCTTGACTGCGTTATTAAGACATTTCAACCCAAACATAAAGACACTTTGAGGTAGAGGGAGAGACCACAATGTCTTCCAATTAAAGGGAGAGTTGTGGGTAATCCTACTTTCTTCATGAATATTTTTTAAGCCGATTTTGAAGATAAATTGCCCCCTTTGGAAAATGGTCAATTTCTCTTGTCATCACTACTGGTACATGGAATATAGATTTTCAGAATATCCTTAACATTAGAGGCGTTATTACAAACATTTCTAATTAGCTGTTTGTTCCAAGTTTTGTCCCATCTGGGAGGGAGTTGATCTCCATCTGGAAGGAGGGTGGTGCCTGTAATGGATAATATGTTCTAGGCTGATAGCGTTTTGGCTGTTAGAGTTTGTGGGGTTAATGATGCTTTTGCTTAGGCTTTTGGTAATATTTATGGTCCAAATGTGCAATCGGAAAGAGGTGATTTTTTTGGATTTACTCTCTAATAGTAATTCTCTTTGTTCCGTGGATTTTCGAAGGTGATTTTAATATGTCAGGTACCAATATGAGAAGAAAGGAGGGATTTCTACTTCTCGTTCCATGGTGTTATTCTCCAACTTCATCAATGTCAATGATTTGATCGATTTGCCATTTCTTGGAAGGAGGTACACATGCTCCAATAATAGAGAGCAGTAAGCCATGAGTATGATTGACATGTTTTTATTGTCAAAGGAGTGGGATGACAATTTTGTGGGTGTTATTCAGGTTGCTTTAGCAAGGTTAATTTCAGATCATTGCCTCCTTATCGAGTTGTGTTCTAACTCTATTGATTGGGGGCCTAGGCTTTTCCAACTCAAGAATTGCTTGTTATAGAATAAAGATTTTTTGGGATTGGCAAGATCTTGATTGAGACATGATGACATTAAAGGTTTTGCAGGTTACAACCTTTACAAGAAACTTCGTACTCTTAAATATTATATTAAAAGGTGGAACAAAGAAGTGTTTGGTCGCATTGATAAGTCTAGAGAAGCATTTTCTAAAGTGGTAGAAGATGTTGATAAGAAGGGGGAGTCTTAGGAGTTAACCCAAGAGGAGTTGGCCGCAAGACAACATGCTGTTTGAAGGATTTAGGATCTTAACCGTATGGACTGGAGGGGATTTCTTGGAGAAAAAAAAAGTCTCAAGTGACTTGGCTCAAGGAGGGAGATAAAAACAAAAATTCTTTTATCAAATGGCCACGGTGAGAAGTAGAGTAAAATTTTTGGGGAGGATAAGAAGAGGTGGTAGAATTCTAGATAGCCCGATTGAAGTCAAGAATGAGATTTCTTGTTTCTTTAAAGAGATTTACAAGGGGGGAAGTTTGAAAAGGCCTAAGCTTGAAGGGCTTTCCTTTCCCAATATCCCGGACGAGGTTCAAAGTTGGTTGGAGAGAGAGTTTGAGGACGAGGAGGTGTTTAGTGCATTGGAGGATTGTGATGGGGACAAAGCCCCAGGCCCAGATGATTTTAATTTCTCTTTCATTAAAGTTGTGTGAGATTTTCCTTGGGAGGATTTTAGAGACATGCTTTCTGAGTTTCATAGAAGGGGCAAAATAGATAGAGAGACGAATGCAACCTTTATAACCCTTATTTCGAAAATCCCAAATTAGGTGAACTTACGTGATTACAGGACTATTAGCCTTGTGTGATGCTAGTATAAATTGTTGGCAAAGATTCTGGCGAATCATTTGAAAAGTGTTATTCCTCTCATTATTAGTCATTTTCAAGGAACATTTGTGGGAAAGAGAAATTCTTGATGGAGTGTTGATTACTAATGAACTCATCGATGCTAGGAAGAAGTTTAAAGCTGAGGGAGTTATCTTCAAAATTGACTTGGAAAAAAGCTTATGACCATGTGGATTGGATCTTCATTGATTACATGCTTTACAGATTTGGGATTGAGAATATTTGACGCAGGTCGATGAAAGAGTGTATTTCTTCTACATCCTTCTATATTCTGGTGAATGGGTCTCTTTTAAAGTTATTTAAGGCTTCCAGAGGTTTAAGGCAAGGGGATCCTCTCTCCCCGTTTCTGTTTACGATAGTGGTGGATGCCTTGAATTTGCTTCTTGTGAGAGCTGGAGAGGTGGGAGTGATTGAGGGCTGTAAGGTCAATTAGAATGGAGAGGCAATTTCGCACTTGCAGTTTGTAGATGATATCATTCTATTTAGTTCGGCAAAGAATGATGGGATTATGGCTCTTAAAAGAATTTTGGGATGCTTTCAGTTGATTTCAGGGCTAAAAGTTAACATATCCAAGAGTTTTTTGGTGGGGGTTGGATGCTTTGACGAGACCACTCAATCTTTGGTAGCCATGATTCATTGTAAATGAGGAAGGCTTCCGTTTTTGTATCTTGGCCTGCCTATAGGGGCAAAGTCGAGATCTAAGTTGCTATGGGATCCCGTCATTGACAAGTTTGAGAAGAAATTATCTTCTTGGAAGAGACAATACCTATCATTGGCTGGGAGGATTACCCTTATAAGATCTTGTTTGTCAAATCTTTTGATTTATTATGTCTCTTTTTAAGATGCAAGGCTGTGGTGATGAGGCTGGACCATATTCGCATGGATTTTTTATGAAAAGGTTAGGGCGATACAAGGAAGCTACACTTATTGAAATGGAGTGAGGTCATTAAACCTAAAAGGAGTGGTGGTTTGGGTCTTGGTAGCTTGGAAAATATGAATGAGGCTCTTTTGGCTAATTGATAGTAGTGGAAGTTTGGAGACGAAAGGGAGGTTTTGTGAAGAATGGTCATAATCTGCCAAGTATGGTGAGGACAAGTGGGGGTGGTGGACTAATCCAAGTCCAAGGCACCGTAGGGTGCTATTGCATCGGTTGGGCATGTATCAACTGATAGGAGAGAAATCTTATCTAAAGGGGTGGATTTTGTGCTGAGAGATGGGAGAAATGTCAGATTTTGGTTAGATGATTGCCTGGGGGTGGGTCCTCTATGTGAGTTACTTTTTGTGTCTATCAAGGAGTCTATTATAAGTGATTGCTATGAGATGTTGGATGGTTCTATGGTGTGGGATGTGTCCTTTAGAAGGTGCCTTCGTCTGTCTGAGGAGGTTTAGTACGAGGAGTTGTTGAGGCTTTTTTCTAAGGTGTTTTTGTTTGGGAACTCCAAGGATTCTCAGATTTAAAAGCCTTCCATATTTGGGGATTTTTCAGCAGAAGCTTTTTACTTAGCCTCGTTGGGGATCCAACGTCCTAGCGCTCCTTTTTCCCTTCCTTGGATGGGGCTAGCTCCTCCTCGGGTGGAGGCTTTTTGTTGGTTGGCGGTTGCGGCAAAGATCTCTACTACAGACAATTTGAGAAGAAGGCTCTTATCAACTTCCATCTCAGACATTTGCGTGATGTGTCAAAAGGAGGCAGAAACTGTTAATCATCTTTTACTTCATTGTGACTTTGCGACTAATGTTTGGGGTCATTTCATTAGTAGACGAGGAGTTGCTTGGTGTTTTTCGAAGAAGATTGAGGAGGTTGTAGAGTTTTGGATGGGAGATCATTTTGTTGGATGTGGTCATACTCTTTGGAGGTTGATTCCTTTCGCTATTCTATTGCCCATTTGGAGAGAAAGAAATGATAGAATTTTCAAAGGTGGGTCCTCCTCCCTCATGGATTTGATTGATTCAATTAATATGAGGATATCAAAGTGGGCTTTGATTAGACTGGAGTTCTTCAATTATAGTTTAAATTATATTATTTATAATTGGGAGGCTTGTATGGGATGTGGCCCTATTAAGGTAAGGAATTCTGTTGTTTGGTCTTCTCTTCCCCTTAGAGTGTTTAAGTTTAATGTCGATGGTTCAGCAAGGATAAAGTTAGGGCCGGCGGGAATTCGAGGTATTCTTCATAATAGTAAGGATGACGTCCTTTTTATAGTTTCAAAGCACGTGGGTGTTTGTGATTCCAATGAAGCTGAGGTGTTAGCCATTTCGGAGGCTCTTCGGTTCTTTTTTAGGAACATCCTTGGTAATCTCATTATGGAAAGTGACTCTTCCAGTGCGATTGCTTGGACATCTAAAAAGAAGGTCAACCATTCGAAACCTCAATTCCTATTCAGTGTAATCCGGGTTTTATCTACCTGCTTTAATGTTTTCTTTCATCATGTCGCTAAATCGACTAACTCTATGGCTGATGCTTTAGCTAAGCAGGGGGTCGAGTGGTCTTTTCCTTGGGAGGGTATGATTATGTAAGTATTGGGTGGTGTCTTTTGTATGTGTTTGGTGGGTGAGGGCACAATACTCTTGTACCTTTTCTTCCTCTCTCACTGTAGTCTCTTTGTTTAATGAATGTTTTTGTTATAAATAAAAATACCGAAGCCTGTATGAAACTGCCTAAAGCAAACGGACATGGTAAAGCTACAATGTTTTCTGTGGATGGACACCCTGTTTGGTTTTTTCTTTTGTTTTTTTTTTTTTTTTTTTTTTCTTTTAACTGTGGACCATCGAGATGAGACTGAACCGTTAGATATCTTAAGAAGCTCAAATACAACCACCATGCCAAACCTGAACTGTTGATCTTTCATGGATATCTCAATATTTGTGAAAAATGTAAACTTTTAGATCTAAATTCCAGCATTTTTGTGGGCCCTAAGATCAAAATCTAAACCATTAATCCTCATCAGAAGACTAAAAACAACTATGGCGAGTCAAATTTTAGCTCGACTTCTCATGGATTTGAGAAATTCATGAAGGTTTGTAGACTGTTGAAGCAATGGTGTTTAAACTAAATTGGTTTTCATATGATTCCACCCAATCCAAACTTTTCTTTCAATTGTGAGGCTCTAAATGTCGAGTCGAACCGTTGGTTGTCTTTAGAAGCCCAAACACAACTATGATGCTAAAACCGAATTGCTGATTTTTCATGAATCTCAAGATATTTGTGAAAAAGTGAACCATTAAATCTACATTTTTGGACTTCATGGGACCTTGAGATAAAGATCTAAACAATGATCCTCTTCAGAACTCCAAGAATGACAACAGGTTCAAAATTTAGCCCTTGATTCCTTGTGGATCTTAATAAATTTATGAAGAAACGTCTACTATTGATGCACTTGTGTTTAACCTGGTTGGGTTCTCACGCAATTCCATCCAATCCAGTTTTTTTTTTTCTCCTTTTTAACTATGGGACCCAAAAGCGTGATCTAGACTGCTGGCTATCTCCATAAGATCAAATACGGCCTGTGAGTTAAGTTTGAGCCATTGATTTGTCATGGATCTTGAGATATTTGTGACAACTGTAGACCTTTAAGTCTACATTTCCGGACTTATGTGGCCCCTTAATCAAGATCTGAACCACTAAAAAAGGTGTCCTCACGGGCAAACCCTCCATGTAGATCCACCTAAAAGAGGTGGATCATGAGTCCTCTACTGCAGTACTTTGTTAGCTTGTAGAGCCACTCAAAGAGATGTCCTCGTGGGCCGACCATGTTCGATTTGGGCTCGTTTATAACTCACTTGGGTTTGGCTTTGGGTCCTCATTAGATTTACATATTTAGAAACCCAATTTAAGCTCATTAAAATCTTGATTTAAGTCCTTATGTTTGATTGGGCCCGATCAAGGTGGGTCAAGAGGCCATTGAACAGATCAAAGTGACCCAGATAATTACGGGTTTGTTGAATACAAGGTCCAACAAATCAAGACATTCCACTCCCTTGTTAAACCCCCAATCATAGTAAGTGGGTCAAATTGTAGGGGTCAAATTGTAGGGGTTTGACTTGAACCCCCAATCAGTCTTTATTTTCCCATTAATTTCCCATGGGTTATCTCTCATTTTCTTCCATAACTTCTACCCACTTTGTCCAATTATTTTCTGCATCTCCATTCAACTTGGTTTAGCGTTTGTAAAGTTTTTAGTTGGCAAATTCATAGGGTTATAGACAAAATTGGGTTTCTATATTTTGTATTTCTTTTAGAAGTTGGACTGCTGAAGATCTCCTTCCAAAATAGATAAAATTTCCGAAATCTGAAGAATCTTAGAGGTCGCTCGAACTAACCTCCTTTCGCTCGAGCGATGCCATCACAGTGGATCTTTCGCTCGACCCAGCTTTCAGTTCGTTCGACCCATCATGTCTCTATGCTGAATATTTGAAGATAGTAAGATGTTCGCTCGAGCGAACCACACACAACAATTAGATCGCTCGACCCATCCTGAGGATTGCTCGACCCAAGAGTTTCTTGCGCTAAACGTCTACTTCCAGTAAGCTGTTCGCTCGAGTGATCCCCCACGTCCACTCGAGCGAACCACGGAATTCTAATTTTGGCTGAACTCCTCTTCCTAATTTATCTAAGAGGCAACTTCCTTTTCTCTGAGCCTTTGACACACGAATTGGAGATTATAAAACGGCTTCTTCTCTAATCTTATTGGATACACTAATTAAGAAGATATTCTTGCAAAAGAGAGTTTGAGAGATCCATCTTATTCCCCTAAGACATCAAGTTTCTGCTGTTTTGAAGATATTGTCTTGGGTTTGTTTCCATCCCCCTTCTTGAAGGCGGTTTTGCTCAAGCACGGTGAAGATTTGTGACGAGTTGTCAGCAAGGTCTGAAGTAGTCCTTAGATTGAGTCAATAAGTGGGAAAATGGTTGTAAGTGTCTTGTATTCTTCGTTTTACATATAGTGCTTGGCCTAGACAATAAGGCCCGTGGTTTTTTTCCCGAGTAGGGATTTCCACGTATAATTCGCTTGTCATTCTCTCTTTGTGGTTTGATTGATTTGTTACTTTGGAATTAGGGTTAATCATTAGTTTAATCATGTCAGATTGATATTAAATAGAGATTCAGTTATTGGGACCTCTGCCTGTGTTAAGGTAGAAATATTTTCAGCGTTAGTTTCCAATGAGGATTTGGTATTTCCTCTTCTTTGATCAAATGAATGCAAATGGTGATGAAATTGCTGAGTGGGTTGATTTTTATTGGTTAGATTTGGGACAATTTCTTATTTTCTAGCTCTGGTGTTGGGTTGAATTTGCTTATTGAGAACCTTGACTATTTGATTCAAGATAGGATTATTGATGGGTTTTCTTTTTCCTCTTCTATAATTGGTAATAAGAAGCATTTGAAGAAGAATCAATAGTCAATAGTTTGGATGAGGACTATAATTCTTTTTTTCATTCTTTTTTCTTCTGCTGATCTACATTGTTTTGTTAAGTGCTAAGAATATCTGCTTCTGCCTACTTGGTATTGCATTCCTAGGAATTCGGAGTGAAGGAGATTTAAAGAGGCAAGGAGGAAAAGTTTCATAGGTGCAGATTTACTTTCCTTGGATTTATTTTACTACGATGATGGAGATTACCCATCATTTCCTATCGAAATGGAGATTCTTGAATGTCCTCCTTCGGCATTAAAAGAAAGAACAGGGATAAAAAGGAACCAACCCTTCACTTTTAGCCAATCTGTATTCAACAAACGCTAAGCAGATGTACCATTAGGGCCCATTTGCCTACTTAGTTTTTGAATTCTAAGGAATTCACAGTGAAGGGGTTTATTCAAACAAGTATCAAGGAGGTGAGGACTGAATAGTCTGTGGTGGAGATGTAAAAGGGACGTCCATTATTTTATGATCTAATTTACTATGGTTATTGTGGGTAGTAATTTTTGATCCCTTGTGGATATTCGCCTTTGATCTTTTACTTTTGGCTCATTCAATATAAAAGCATTGCTTACAAATCATAGGAATTGACTAGCCATTATACAAAGGGGGCCTTGGTAATTGTTTGAGGGAGAACCTAGACTAGTTCAGTGACATTGTTTTGGTAAGCCTCAGTGTTTGTATTTTCTCTTCTTGTCCGAGACCCTGGATCTATTTTCAATCAAGAAAAAGGAAACTTACGAAAATTCATGGGAAAAGGATGATACTAATTGACTGAAAGTAAAATTTTTTATAGATTAGTCAACATGACTACCTCTTGCATCCAAGAGAATCAAACTCTACAAGTTAAAAACCAAATCGTTGAGTTGGAGCTAGTCTTTTCTGCTGGAAGGGGAAAAGTGCTGCAGGTCATGCTTCCTTTTGCATGCTATGGGGCACCTGGAGAGAAGTGAGGAACAGTAGAGTTTTTCAGACAAGATTAGACTGGTGGTTATGTGATAAAAGGGAATGGTGTTTGGTGGAGTCGAAGTAGGTGTACTTTAGCCTCCCAATTTTTGCTTCTCTTATCCCTAATCTTCTGCACATGTTTAATTGTAAAGATTCTAAATAGCAATAATCTATGTATTTCTTCCCTTCCCTCGGTAGTTCCTTGGACTGCTTAGTATGGTTCATTTCATTCTTGTTGTAACTAAAGTTTTGAGATATGATCTTCTGATGATATTGGCGATGCAGAAGGGATCATATTGATCACGCCAAATTTTCTACAATCTAGGTTTCTTCTGATTGCAACAATATGATTGGTTCGGTCATAGAATCCTTAAGATGCAATGTAAAAGTACTCATGCGAGTATGGCATAGTGTTCTTTTCTCGAGCTTTGTTTCCTGTTAGATTAAAAGATAAGTTTCTTGTTTTTACTTTTACCAGGAAGCCCAGGGATAGCTGTGGTATAACTTACTTCCCCAGGGATTGGTCTCTGAGCAGATAAGAGACACCCCTTTCCACTGGCATGTCTTGTGTTTAGTCTTGTGTTTCTGGAAAGTCAAAATCCTTTCCTATTTGCCATGTTTATACATTTTTTAAAATACTTCTTATTTGAAAAGCGTGCTTGAAATTTGGGCCTATATAACCATCCACTCCACCAACTTGCCCTCTGACTCGATTTTTCAATTTCTAAAATGTTGGTCTCAATAGTGGCCTCACAACCGAGTTACATAACATAAGAACTGGCAGAATCATGTGTGCATACATAGGTAAGTACCTGAGGGTTCACTGATCCATACCCTACTTGCTTACCTATGGGTCCATAACCAGTGACTAGAAGACAATTTTAGGTAATTTCCCTTTGATAAAAGAAAGTGAACTTTTCCATTTTTTCAAAAAGAAAATTTTCAAGGAAACTCACTGTCAACCACCACTTTATTTATTTTTTCATGTGGATTTGATGTTTAATGGCTCACCTTCTTCCTTAGATGCCCAATCAAAGATATGTTCTGAGCACCTTCCAACTGGGCTTGATGTTAGTGATATTGTTGATTTCTATTTTATTGAAATGAGAAAAGTAAAGTCGTAAATGTTTGGGCAATCAATGAGCTTCACTAATATTTTATTGATGTACACATCCAAGATGAAATATAAACATCATCAGTATCCTAAATTCGAATAGACTGTAATGAGCAACAAAGGAATAGAAGGCTATTAAAAGAACTATACAGAAAGAATGATGAATAAATGTTGATATTACCTACTAGAACTCAAAACTCTAACGCTTGAGCAGGCCAAGAAATGGTTTATCAGCTACTGGAATGCACTTGACAACCCAACCAATCGGCCATGATACTGCCGCTATTCCAATGCACACACCCCATTGCCCCCAGCTTAGGCGCTCTGTATCCGCAAACTTCTTAAGTAACTCCACCATCACCACTTGAAGAACAATGGTCATCGCCACAATCCCTATAAACAATCTGTTCTTATGAATTCCCTTGAACACATTCCTCTTCTCTAACTTTCTCGCATTGAACTCATTGAATACCTGACACAAAACAAAAGTATTGAAAATAAGGGTGTTCTTGACGCTCTCATCCACACCAAAAATCGAACGACCTTTGAATTGCAAGGTTAGCAAGATGGCAATTTGATAAAGAGCTTGAGCAGCAAGGTTTCTCCACATAATGTTTGTAATCAGTGGTTCAGTTCGACCAACTGGCTTTTTATTCATTAACTCCTTGGTGGGGCGCTCTGTAGCTAGAGCCAATGCACCTAGAGTGTCCATTATTAGGTTCACCCATAGCAACTGGACTGCTGTGAGTGGAACTTCACCCGCAGAAACTGCTGCGATGAAGTTTATCACTAGGGCGGCAACATTCACAGTGAGCTGAAATTGAATGAATTTCTGAATGTTATTGTAGACGCCCCTTCCCCACATTAAAACAGTTACGACTGAAGAAAAGTTATCGTCCAAGATGACAATGTCTGAACTCTCCTTTGCCACTTCAGTTCCTTGAATTCCCATTGAAAGCCCAACATCGGCTTCTTTCAAAGCTGGAGCATCGTTTGTACCATCTCCGGTGACTGCGACTACATGACCTTTTTCTTTTAGGCATTGAACCATTAGAAGCTTGTCTAATGGAGAGGACCTTGCCATCACAGATATTCTGTCCACCATTTCCATCCTTTCTTGTTTTGAGTAATTACGAAATTGTCTGCCTTCCACAACTGCTTCTTTTAAATCTTGATCAGCCCGAAGTATCCCGCATTCGATGGCTATGGCTGTTGCAGTGAACACATTGTCCCCTGTTATCATTTTGATGTTGACACCAGCGCCTTTACAAGCTTCCACAGCCATTCGCACTCCTGGCCTACATGGGTCCTTGATGCCCACAAGCCCCAATAGTGTCAAGCCATCTTCTGCAATTTCTCCAACTTTTCCTTCGTTATCATCATGGATTGCATCTTCCTCCGTTATTTGTTTGTAGGCAAAAGCAATGCATCGAAGACTATGCGCTGCCATTCCTTCAATTATTTGCTCCAACTTCATCCTAGTTTGTCGATTAATGGGTTTTATGGTCCCATCGCTCTCATATGAATTGGAACACATAGCCAATATCATTTCAGCAGCTCCTTTCCAATGGGCATGGGTTGATTTATCGCTATTCTTTCTTATTGAAACTCCACTTCGCTTCTTCTCTGAATTGAAGGTTTCAACATTAAGAGTGGTGTAGCTTCGCTTTAATTCTTCCATACTCATGCCCAATTCCATCACTGCCCAAGAAAGAATTGCTTTTTCGGTTGGGCTACCAGAAAATTCAGGGGAAGAACTTGAATTGGCTTGGTAAACGCTGCCTGACGTGTTTAGACCAACGCCTTGGTAAAGCAATTTTAGGATTTTCGGGGCTACTGTAGAAATATCTTCAGAAAATTCTTCTTCCCCAATCCAAAATTTTGTGACTGTCATCTTGTTCAATGTCAACGTACCTGTTTTGTCAGTGCAGATGGTTGTGGCCGAGCCCATGGTTTCACAAGCTGAAAGATTCCGAACCATTGCTTGATCAGCCATCATTCTCTTCATCGAGTAAGCAAGAGTGAGAGTGACCGCCAACGGCAAACCTTCAGGAATTGCCACTACCACTATTGTAACAGCAGCGGCAAACATAGTGGCCACTGAGTTGAACACCTCTTCAATCTTTGTTTTCTTTCCATTGAACTCTCTATTGCCATTCTCATCTTGGGTGTTGCCCGTGAAATAACGCACCAACAGCACAACAAGAACGAGAAAAGCAACACACAGGCCGACCTTTCCAATGTATGATGTGAGCTTGTTTAGCCGGTCTTGTAAAGGTGTTTGCTCGTTCGAATCATCACTTATTGAGCTCATCATTTCGCCCCACATTGTGTTCATGCCCACAGAGGTCACAAGCATGGTTCCATACCCATCTACCGCCTTTGCACCAGATATTAGAAACGGGTTCTTATCAGCACTGGTGTTTACATGGTCGCTCTCACCTGTCATGCTCGACTCATCCACTTGTAAGGAGTGGCCACTCAAGAACAACCCATCTGCAGGAATTTGATCGCCTATCTTTAGAAAGACCACATCACCTACAACAATGTTGAAGATTGATACCTGTTGGCGTCGATTGTCTCTCACCACATCAACCTTGATGTCATTACTCTTGTCGGATAGCTTCAGAAATTGTTTAGATTGACGAAAATTACTGACAGCAGTGACAGCAACAACTAAAAAGACAGCAATGAATATGCTTCCTCCATCATACCACCCTTCCTTGAGGCCATGCTCCTTGATCCCAAATCCCAAGGAGAGAGCTGCACAGACAAGAAGGATGAGGATTATCCGGTCTTTGAAAGCTTCCAAGATGAAGTAGAAGAAGTTCTTCGCGGGCGGCTTCTTGTATGTGTTCGCACCAAATGCCTGTTAACAATCAGCATTGACACATCACACATTACTGGAGAGAATCTTTTGAAATTATACTATAAAGATATAGTTCTTTTGTGGATTTCATTTACTTATTCAAACAATATAACAGAAAGCCAGTGCATGTATATATTGTGCTATTTGATATATTGACAAGTTTGCAGGCATGCAATTTTCCTTAATAACATAATTTTGTCAGTTCTTGAGCTGAAAAACAGAGTAATAGGTGTTATCAAAGGTAGGAGTTTTAGTTTTTATTTATAGGGTAGTGCTACTTTGGTTCTCTTCCAGCACAATAGAAGGCTGATAGAATAAGTAAAAAAATCCTGTTAAGAATCAACATTGGCACATCACTAGACAGAAATAAAACTTGAATTTGAATTTGAAATTTGAAACTTAAAATTGTTTATTTTAAATAATTTATAATAATGGTAGAGGTCTCTGTGGGGCTCATTTGCTTTTTCAAACAATAAATAAGATGCTTTGAGATGAGCAGGTGTAAGACTAGTCGATTTAATTGCTTTTCTCTCTCATCTATAGGTGCAAGTATATTTTGTGCTATTTGATGCATTGCTAAATTTGTTTGCAGACAATTTTCTTTATTGGCATATCATTGTCAGTTGTTGATCAAGAAAGAAAAGTAATAGGTGGTTTCAAAGTAGGGTTTTAAAATTTTTAATATAGGGTGTTGCTTCTTTAATTGGTTCTTCAATGATAATTGAAGATTGTCAAAAAAACAAAAATTATGAAAGTGAAGAAAATCTGTGCCAAAGGGCATCGTACTTGTTGAAAGCTTCAATTCAAAATCAATTGATTGAGAATATGCAAAGACCAAGGAAGTGTGTTATGTGTCACTTTCTCTATATTTGGGGGCAAATGATATCCATTTGATATAGGGTGCTAACATTGTAGGGCTATTATAAATGAGTTGGGTTCAAGATGTTTCTCGGACCTTAAGATTTTAGTACTCAGGCTGGGCTCGGATTATTTAGTTTGGGCCTTTTTAATAAATGGGCTGGGCTTGGATTAACTGATAGAGAGCCCAAGCCCAGCCTACCCCTAAGTGTAAAAGTAATTGTGGGAAGAGAGCGGAAGGCAGGACTTGAACAAGTGATATCTCATGGAGGCATAAGTACCAAAACCAGTTGAGATAAAGACCAATACAAATGGAAAAGACCCTTTTTTTTTTGGTTGTAATGCTAACTCAGGCTGGGCTCGGGCTTAATATGTTTAAGTGGGTTAGGATTGGGCCAGCCAGTTATGGCCTGATCCGGCTTGGGTCGAGATTGGTTTAAGAGTTCAGAAGTCGGGCTGGGCCTAGATAATCCTCAACCTAACCCAGCCCATGAACACAGTAAAAGTGGAAAGTAGACCTTAGTGGTTTCTATAAAGAGATAAAGTAGGTAGTTTGCATGACATAAGTGCGGAGAAAATTGAAAAGATATGAAAAAGAAAAAAAAAGAAAAAGAAAAAGAAAGAATAACTTGCTTTCAAAATCATAACCACAGCCAAAATTAAATCCAAATCGCTTCTCTTTAATATCTTATAAATTGTCAATGCTATACAACAAGGTTGAAATTTACCTAGGGAAGCTTAAATTTTTAAGAGTTTTTTGTATATACCTTGCTAAGGTTTATATAATTTGTAAATAGGCCCCTAGTTTTTCATTTCAATACCTTTCATGTCTTCAAAATCATTATTCCTAATGGAATTGAATAACCACCATGAGATTTGTATTGAGCTTTTATGAAAATGACAGCTTTGCCGTTACACCGATTAAACAAAAGTGAGCATATTATTATTTTTAAAAATATCATCATTTTATCCCAAGTCCCAACGATCTTTCTCAATAACTCTTTAATACATACCAAGCCTAATCATGTATTTTGAGACTTTCATCAATTTAACGGTGGGTTAAGCACGGATTGAATCAATTATAACCAATTATAAGCACATGTGTTGTCATTATGATCGATTTGGATTCGATGAAATAGGCCATGTATTGATAAATAGATTTACATGCGGTAATAAATTTACATGTGGTCATTCTCTCTAACTAAATGTAATTATTAATTTTACAAGCTTTTAGAGAAAAATAAGTCCGAGTTTTTGAATTTATACATATAGGGATAAAAAGATGGGTAAAAATGTCATTTCACTTTAAAAACTTTTGGTGGTTGGCATGCTTATGATTTTGGGGACATGTCGACACTAGAGATATTAAAATGAAAACATATGGGCCTATTTAGTAATACAAAAACCATAGGGGGCTATTTATAAATCCTAAAAACCTCATCATGGTATATGCAAAAGGCTCCATTTTGAATAAGTGGGCGTACCAACTACCAAGGACCCTCGATGTTTCGCTCGAGTAGGTCCCCTGTTTAACCGAACCATGATCAACTTTAACCGACAAAGAAGAAAGTGAATAAATACCTCCTGCCGACGATTGAAATCCCGTGTGTCCCCATGTATTCCTCTCTCAGCATCCGTTTCAAGTGCTGCAGTAATTCCTTGGATTCCTCCAAGTCGATGAAGAGCCTCCATGTCCTTGTCCCTGACAATTTTGCCCAGTGCTTTTGAGTCCACATGCAAGAAGAACCCACCATTTTTTCTACTCTCATTACCATCACTGTTAGTGTTATCATGACCATCATCTTCTGGTTGGACATAAAGGGAGGTATATGAGGCACTACGTGAGATGACAACGAGTATTTCTTTATTGACAAGAGAGAGCATAACTCTGCAGGAATAGATGACATTGAAAGCCTTCTGCCATTTCTTGGTATATCGTTGTTTGGATGGCTCACTACTTAAACTTCTACCAAGATTGAAGATTGTTGCTGCATAGTTTCTAGGAGAAAGATCCATGGAATGGGACGGCCCAAAAGACTCGACCCAACAAAACAGAAGAGATATAGACTAGTTGGGATTAAAAGAACCGACCTAACAAGAAAACAAGAGAAACGGATTACTTGGGATTGAAAGGAACTGACTAAACAATGAACGAGAGATGGAAGGAAATACTTAGTTTTCCAAAGAACAGAGAGCTAGATATCCGTGTTGAACTTGAGGACGAGGGTTTTGATGATTTCTGGATGTAGTTTGGTTCTTATATATCTACTAGTAAACCGCCTGTGAACCTGAAAGAAGTTTCTGCTATGTTTCTTCTTCCGAGTTAATCTGAAATAAGAACTCATTCATGGGCTTGCATATGAAAGGAAAGAGCTGCCGGAATTTCGTCGACATCCGTTACTTAAAACACGGTTGAGTACGGCCTATATTTATTTTACAGAAAGGCTCCTATATTTTCACAAAAATACACATTTATTGATAGTCAAACCGTTGAAAAAGTAACTATTTTCTTATGATTCTCAATTTCTTTTGCTTTTGACAGTTTTGCCCTTAGGAGATTTCAAATTAGTCATCCCTAGCCATTTTTGGATAAAAGCTGTGCAAAACTAAAATCTAAATGTGGGGCCTACAAAAATTAAGCAAAACTATATCTTAATCTTTGGATAAAAATGACAACACAATATCTCTAGCAATATTTGGATAATCTATGGGCAAAACTTTCATTCTATCTTCTAAAGTATGGGATAATCCATTTAAGTTTTTTCCCAAAAGTAAATCCGTCGAGAGCCAAGAAAAGAAAAAAAAAGGGAATTTTACCAAATAATTAAGCTTATATTGTAAATCATTGATTTTATGAAAAATAATAACAAAATCACCATTTAGTTGTTCATACCTCTTTTTTTGACGAAATTGCCCTAGTTGACGATATCGCCAACTGAGTTGGCAATATCGTCAACTTCCTGTATAAGATTCAACGCATTTTCTTCTTCTTTTTTATGAAACAGTTTTCTCTCTTGCTCCCATTCATCTTTTTTATGGGTTCCCCATGTGGTGCTTGTTTCTATGGGTTGTGTTGTCCAGTACACTTGGGTCTTATTGACAAATGATATTTTTTCATCTGTAATAAAGGATACATGTAGAGAGAGAGTCTCTCTCTCATCGGTTCTGTTTTGTTGCTGTCTCTTTATTTCAGGGACGGCAGATCTGCTGGTGTTATTCTTGCATGTTGTGTTTGATAGTGTGATACCTTGTTCAAGGTCTTTCCCATTCTCCATCATAGCTTTACTGATCTCACAAAGAAGATGGCCAGAAGAGAATTTTTTTCGTTTTCATTTGCGAGAACTAATCATAGCTTAATTGCACATGCTTCTTTTGTTAAATTGTTACAAGACAGTGATAAACCCGACCAATTCATGTTATGAAACCAATCCCAATGTGCAAGCATCATGTGTTTACAGCACAGTGACATTTTAAAGCTTGCAAGAATTGGACAAGCTCTTAAAACCTTTCTGGCTGGTGTACCCTTCCACAACAAGGACTTGGCTGTTTTATTGATTAGAAGAAAGAACAATATCTTTGATCCTGTCAAAAGGGGTAGTGGGCCATGATAAAAGGAAAAAAAAAAATAGTTTGATTTCATTGCCTTGCTCACCAAACGAATCACATATGTGCCCATTTCACACTATGGCATCAATGTCTTCATTTGAACTCTTTCCATGGCTCAAGGTTCGTTCAAACATTTCATCGAACACTTTGAGTACCATTTACCCCATTTCACATTTTCTCTCCATCTTGCTCAACTAAGATGAACAAAAGAAGATGAAAAATAAAATGGGTTTTTACGAAATAATTAAGGTTAGACTCTTGACTATTCAATTTTATGAATAAAAATCAGAAAACGACAGGTTAGTGATAGAAAACAGATGAATGGGAGCAAGAGAGAAGACTGTTTCACAAAAAAGAAGAAGAAAATGCATTGATTCTTATACAGGAAGTTGGCGATATCGTCAACTAGGGCAATTTCGTCAAAAAAAGAGGTACGAACAACTAAATGATGATTTTGTTATTATTCTTCATAAAATCGATGATTTACAATATAAGCTTAATTATTTGGTAAAAATCCCAAAAATAAAAAAGAAACATTGGGACTAGTACTTTTTGCACAGTTTGAATGTCAATCAAAGGATGTTTCAGCAAAAACTAAGAAAGTGTAGAGGCCTTTCTGAGGTTTGTCTAAAACTATAGGGGCCTTTTTCTAAAAGCCTCTTTAATTTATTATTCAATTTGAATGTGACTTTACCAATGCACAAGTGTTGGTCAGCTGAAGATAATTTAAGGAGGAATCCGGACGAAACAAGGAGCCTATTTGAACGAATCAGGGGTGACACGCCCAGGGGCAGAAGTGGGGAGGAGGAAAGAGAACTTGCCTTTCTCTTTCCTCCGGCCCCGCATGTGGCGACCCCTGATTCGTCCAAACAGGGCTCCCTTGTTTGGACGAAACATGGGATCTGTTTCCTTTAAGGAGTGCCCATGGTCTCGGTTGGGTCAGTAGCTGAAGATTTTATTTTATTTTATTTTTTGTTTTTGATAACATGGGAACCCGCCGACCTACTTCGGTTGATCATTGGTAAATCCACGGATACATAAAACCACCAACTAGCCCTATGTATCGGGTAAGGCCTTAAAGGATTCGAAGGCAGGACATCCAAATTAAAACTGGACTTCCTAACCACACGAACATTTTAAGTGTGGGTCAGCAGCTGAAGATAATTTAAGCCTTCCCTATTTATTGGGCCTCATGTTTATGCCCGGATCCAGCGGACAATTGTTGTTGTTGGGCCGCTGACCAACTCGTTTGTAAAATGGGCATCTTTTGTGCTCAATATATTGGAATAGATTGTTCTTTGACCATCATAGCCCAAGCGTGTCCAATTCAACTATCACGTAAGAACACTTGTCCTTGCCCAATGGATGGGCCTCAAATAATCCCAGTCCAATGTGTACAGGCACAATTGGGCTTGGCCCATTAGCAATGCTAGTAATTGGGCTAGAGATCTCAACAGATTCCAATTACACAGCTACCAACGAAGCTAACCCCAAAACTCTGGCTAGGGAAACATTTTAGGCCCAACTGATAAACAGGTCTGCGACATACCTTAATATACACCAATACACTTAACTATAGAAAATAAAATAGATAATAATATTCCTTATGCACAATAGTACGGTATGTATGTAATAAAAGTGTATGTATGTATGTATATAAGATTAGCCTCTTTGGAAGGAACAGAGAGGAAGTTAAACTTGCGGGATCCCTGGTGACCCACGCCAATGTTCTAGCCCTTCCAGCAGACCATGATTCTAAAGCAGAAAGACTGCTTGGGTAGAGGCACGGAAAGTTAATGATTGTTAGTCAACTTTTATATCTTTGTTTTTTTTCCTTCCAATTCACTTTTCATTCTTAATAACAGGAATCAATTACCAAAGACTTTGAAAAGAAGGAAACCCCACACGAATCCAAATTACTTGAAATCTAAGAATCCTCAAACATTGAAAGACAGGTCAACTTAGTCAAGAATAGAGTAGAATCATTTTCATTTTTTTTACTAGCTAGATTGTGTAAGTGGTACAGAACATGTATAACCTATCGGCCCACGGATTGATCTTCACTGGCTATGTGAGAGGTGGTTGTTGATAAAAAGTGCAACAGAAGATATGCAGAAGAAAAATTAACAAAAACAAACAGCTATGCCGATCTACAGTTTTGTGGAGAATGTTGTATAAGCGGAAGTCGATGGAGATCAGCGGTAGCAGCTAGTGGCCGATGCATGTCTGGCAACGTTTTCTTCAGGACGAGTTCCACCCCTCCTGGACAAATCTAGATGCGAATGGGATCTCAGTAGGAACTGCTTGCAGGATACAACGGCCTCCACAGACGATTTGGCTTGGTCACACACCAAGTCTAGATCAGGCTCCAGGAAGCGCAAAACACTCACAGCGAGAAAACGGAAAAAGGGAAGAAACGAAGTTATTTCTTTGTATTGATTTTAGAACCCAAACCAACCTTTCATAATAAAAAAATAGTGTCGTTGGGCGTTTAAACCAGCAATAAATGACAACGTTAATCACCATTAAAAATGCGCTTTGAATTTGAACATTTGAAATGGTTCAATAAAGCAGCCATTTATAAAACATTTTTAAAATAAATGATTTTATTTAATCATAATGTTTGAAATTTCTACAAAAGTGGACTAATTCTATATCAGAATATGGGTCCCCTAGGCCAGGTCAGGATGGATTTGCACTCGGTTAAACGTTTTCCGGATCCAACCCTCTGGGCCAGGCCCGACTTGTGCGCGCGCATAGGCTTATGACAAAAGAGTCCAAAGCAACTTAAAGTATATAAAAATGGAAATGTTTATTAAGCTTTCTAATAGTTGGACTTGAGCAACATGGGATCCCATGTATTCCATGTGTCCTACAAAACCCACTTATAAAAAAAAAAAAAAAAAGAGGATAAAGACAAAATATATTTCCGGGCACGTTTGTGTAGCCCTTTTCCACAGAAAAGGAGGTAGTTTTTTGAGGAAAACTCCTTTTTTCATGTGTTTGGTGCGGCAGTTTTCCGCGAAACTGATTTTTCGCCACATCAGCTTTTTTTCTTCCTAGGCCTGGAAATAGACTTTCTATGGGGGTATGGGAAGTCCATTTCCACAGAAAGTTGACACCCCATCTCCTCACTCCCACCCCCACTCCAACCAGCCAACCTCTTTCTTCCCCCTCCTGTCCCAACCCCAAGCACCTGCCCACCCCACACACACCCCGAGCCACCCACCCAGTGGTTTTCATTAAAAAAACCCGCAGATGCACCAAACAACATTAGCACCAATTCATAGGGGAAAAACTTTTTTGCACCAAACATGAATTTCTAACTTCCTCAAAAATCCCTTTCCAAGGTATTTAAAAACCATAGAATCTGCTGATGTGGCAATTTCATCTTTCCATGGAAGTTGCTGTTAGATTGTATGACCTCAATCCAATGGATAATACGGATAAATTGATTTGTTTCATTAATTAATATATATTTTTATACTTTTTTCAGGATATGAATGGTATATTATTCTATGTTTGCACATGAACAATACAAAATGACATGATGGTTCATGAGCTGAGCCAAAGTCCACAAGTATATTAGATGTGATCCATGTGTTTTGATAAGATCCACATACATGAGACATAGATCACAAATTTTATACTTCAACTGATTCACAGGCAGTGATGAGATTGGGCATCTCATCTGATAAGGTTGCAGCACTATGGTCACTATGAGATAGTGTGATATGTCTCGATCATCAGAGTGTAAGACTCTGGATCATTGTGTTGGTACATTGAATGTAATGAAGGACAATGAGTAGCACCTTATGCAAATCTGTTTTTTTTTATTTAAAGATTGGTCTCATAATTCCTAAGCAATAGGCTCTTAATCCTGAGAGATTAATGGACTCATGTTTCTACTATACATTTACTTTGAGTCATCAATGAGTGACGCTAATTGTAGGTCAACACCTCGATGTCTTGGGTACATGGTAGTGAGGCTGTGAGAACATATAATTCTCAAGATGGAATCTATCCCCTTAAAAATCCCCTTGTGCCAATTAATGGATTTTATTATTGGTAACTGCACACTCATCTCAATTAAGAGTTAATTAGATGATATTGATGATTACTATGATTAATTGGGTCACAAGGATAATAAGAGATGGATCCAATTTGGTTGGACGGATTTATTCCAATAGATCCATGGATATAATTGATAGAGTGGCCTACTTATAGTAATTGGTAAGTTTAGGGTCTTCTTATAATTAATTCCTAAGATTGGAATGCAATTGCATTTAATTAGTGGACTTATTTGCAACTAATTGTGGGTCCGGAGTTCACATGAGATGCGAGGTCCAGATTCCTAGTTGGAGCAAGATTCTAAGGAATCCCTAGTGGTTCCCATGCTAGCCCTAATATGAGAAGGCTACTAATCCCATTAGAACTCTTAAGGAAAGGAGGAGTATGAAACTTACTAAGAATAAAAGTGACACTTCTAATCTTGGTCTAAGAGGAGGTGTGCCATAAACTATAAATAAGAGATGAGGGCTAGAGATCTTTACACACAAAACAATCTCTCAAGTTTCTCCCTCTCTTCCTCCTCTATCTCCTCTGGTTTCTTACTAAAGTGCTAGGGTTTTCTTCTACTTGGAGATCCCACCATTCTCCTTTAAAAGTTCTCTAAGAAGGTCATAGAGTGGAAGAATACCAAGTGTCACATCCCGATCCCGAATCACCCTGGCCTAGGGTAATCTACGAGGTGTGCCACACGTACTCCCGCATGCTGTACCTGTCTCGAGCCAAATACAACACACGAAGGAGAGAAAAATAACTTTCCATGCACGTGAGAGAGAACTCATTAGAATACATAAGTAGCAATTAAATATAGCAGAAGCTGTAATTCTTTCATGTGAGGTGTCAATTCTCATTCAGTCCATTTAATATTTCAAGTTTCATACAAAAGAATTATACAATTATATACATTGTTGTACAAAGAGGGTATAAAAAGAACCCTAAACAACACTGCCAAAATTATAACAAAAGAATAATAACACTAAGTGTGACCCACACAAAAAGGGGCTGGTCACACTCACTACTAAAAGTTCTAAAAAAAAAGTAGTTGCGCTCTCTGAGGAAGGTAATTAAGTGGATCCAGACTCTGGCCACTCTTCTAAACCCGAAGGTATCTTTGGGGCAACCTTCTCTCCCTCTGAGGCCTCTTTAAGGCCGGGGGCTGCACCTGTGACTGTGACACCAAGAATAGTATCATGAATACGATGATTCGGCAAGTATAGTCATTAATAATAAATCACATGTTGTATCAAATAGAATTTATAGACAATTAATTAAAACATGTTGTATCAAATAGAATTTATAGACAATTAATTAAAAGATGTCAATATCAAGTAACAACTAGGCAATCGTGCCAAAATCGAATAATTTATGCCTTACGAATCAATGGGGAATACAACAAATATAGTTGAGATGTCACCAGCAGCCCGACCAAAGGCTAGCTGGCTACCCGGTTCTGGAGTTCCGGTGCTCTATATGATCTCGAATAACTAAACCAAGTTTAACCCCGTCTGGTATCACGAGGTCGAAGCTCAGTAGTGCCAGACCAATCTGATCAAATAGATACATATATGAGTAAGAATGGTTTTTACATGAATCAAATCGAATCATTAATATCCAGAATATTACACACATAAACTTATTCATCTCGAATTCCAATCGGATATCGTATAACCTTACAAATATAACGAAAGAAAACGAAACAATTTATGCATATAAATCATTCTTTAGAATTTGGAAGGTGAATGGAGAATTAATATCAATATGCACATGCATTGATTAAAAAGAATCAATGATCATTTACTAGGCTCTCGTCCTTCACCTTCTCACATGATGAGGTTTGGAAATCCGGTGCGTAGCTATTTTTAATTTGGTGTCACTATATATAAGTGTAGTGTACCGGTTTCTCCGAGCCTCATCCATGACAAGGTGTTAGACGAAAAGAATAAATTTCACTAATCTTAGCCTCAATGATTTCTCACGTGGTTAATTACCATTGGTCAGTTGATCTTGTCAAATGTGTCATTTTCTAGGGTCATATAAATCCCTCAGAGTCAAAGATCTTAATGGGTTTTATAAATACACATTATATGGTGTTTGTTAACTTTAGTGTGCAAAAAGAAATAATTTTTTTTTGTCAGAATTCCAGGGCCCAAACAGAACCTCACCTCACTATAGCGAGCTTGTGACTCGCCATAGCGAGCCCACCCAAAAGGTGACCTTGCTATAGCGAGGTCCATCCTCGCTGTAGCAATGGACACACACATTTTATTTTATTTTTTGTTTCAAAGAACCCACCTGCAATCACAATGTCAACATGCAATAGTACTTGTATGGGCCACTAATCCACCTACACTTTACATCTCAACATGACATAATACATGCCATCATCCCAACTGTTTTATTTCACCAATTCACATACATATATATAAAAGCTTCCACATGTTTTCATTCAAGTCTCCACCTGTTTTCCATCATATAAAATGCACATGATTGTGTTCAATCACCACTCATTCCACATGCCCATCGTTACACATGTATAAATTTTCAATTCCACCTGCACACATGCACTTTGTGTTTTGTTCTCCTTTTTTTTTTTTTTTTTTTATATATACTACTGCCCTGTAACATGTATTATAGTATTCACCACCCATTCCATATTTATTCTCAAATTTGAACCAAGAGGCTAATCACAGTAAAAAGGGGAGTAAAAATAGAATTTAATAGCTAGTCAAAGAATTAGACAACATGCATTATAATTAAAGCTTATACTTGCTTCAAATTAGCTTTCCAAACCCTTTTCCTCTAATATAGCTCAAATGATTCAAAATCCCCAAATAACAAACCATAACCACAAATCCAAAGGAAAAATGCAAGGAATGGTTATGTATGACTGTAAATGAGTCTCTTGACTCCATTTCAACTCAAAAGCATGAAAAGAATGGGGTTTGATTCTTACCTATGAAGTGATTTCGAATTTGTGAAGAGTTAAAGAGATGGGCTCTTGCCACAATGAGCAGAGGAAGATTAAGAAGATGAAGATGGTGACGATGAAGATGAAGATGAGGATGAAGATGGGTGCACTCTTGGCTTGCAAGATAATGCCCTCACTCTTGCAGTGATTGGAGAAAAAGAAGAGGAGAAGAGGAATGGAGAAAGAGATGAGTGGAAGAAAATAAATGAAAAGGAACGAATGGAATGGCTTTATATAAGGGATAAGGTGCTCTTTTGCAATAAGGTTCATCAAGAATAATACATTTTCAAATTGAGTCAAATGATGGCCTACTCACTTAATAATTGATCAAATGAAGTGGGGTCTATTACGAAAATCAATATACGCGTCAAAATACACACGATGATGTGAAAATGACGGGCAAATGATGCAAAATGCGAAAAGCTATATTTATGAAAAAGCCCTTGACTCTACTCAATTGAGTCAACTCGGATTCTACTCACCTATTCAATGTTCCAAAACTCAACTAACTCAGTCTATAATGACTAATAAATACTAAATACCACAATTAGCAATTAAACATAATTAATTTAGCTAAAACACAATTAATTAGTACTAATCAAGATTAAATCGGGTCCGGGTGTAACACCAAGGCAAGGGAAATCAAAGTTTGTGAAAAGAATTTTTCGTAGAGATTAAGTTCTCGATTAGAGTACAACCAAGCTCCAAAGGTATAGATCTATTATCTATTTGTATTAGTAGATCTAGTTATGCTTGTTGTTTCTTGATCTATCTTTCTTATGGATGTTTGATCTTAATGCATGAGATTAGGGTTTTAGATCTAGGGCTTGGTTTCTTAGCCTTAAGGATATTTGATCCTTGCATTAAGTGGGTCAAAAGTTTTGAATACTTATCATTGAGGCCCTCCTACTTCCAACAGTTGCCTCTTCACAAATGTGCCCTTCAAGTAAAGACAAAACACCTTTTGAATTTTTAAAACAACCAAAAATCCCAACTGTGGCACCTATTTTCACTGGAGTATCTTGTGTTTCTTAAAATCCTTTTCGATATGCTTGTTTATACCTTTTTTATACTACTTATTTAAAAAAAAAAAAAGCATGCTCTCAAAATTTGGGCCTTTTCTTAGTTGGAACCTTTAGGCAGAAGGGGTTAAATCAAAACCATTGCCTTCACTGGTCCGGTTAAATCAAACTAGAATATTGGTCAAAAAGTGATAAAAGGGTCAAAACTGACTATTGCATTGGTCGGACTCGCCTTTAATTATTTTAAAATAAATACTTTTCCTACACAGTAGTTGAGTAGGGTTAAGTTGGAAGCCAGAATAGGTTGGACGATACTATCCACTCCATCAATTTGCCCTCTAATTTAGTTTATAAAATGTTTGTCACAGGCCCATATATAACCCAGTTACATAAGGAACTTGCAGAATCATTTCAGCATACATGGGTAAGTGCCTTTGGATCCAATGTTCC
The DNA here is from genome assembly GCA_028538565.1 of Umbellularia californica. Lineage (NCBI taxonomy): Eukaryota > Viridiplantae > Streptophyta > Magnoliopsida > Laurales > Lauraceae > Umbellularia > Umbellularia californica. The sequence goes on along the minus strand of JAPQWN010000005.1, from coordinate 19,845,734 downwards.
ATACCCAACTTGTAACGCCCCAGTTCCAAATGCCAAGTTTTCCGCCAAGGTACCTGAAATTGGCGTGCTACTTCTTGGGAAATCCAAGAACTTCCAAGATCATATAATAGTGGAAGCAATAAAGGGTATAGAAAGTCATAAAACAAATGTAGCAAGGTTGAAGTCCAACCTAAATCTCAAAGTGTGAATAAAATGTACATATCGGACTAACTCCCTGCTCACAAGTATAGATATCACTCTAACCATAAAGATAAATGCACTCAACCCTCACGTATGGGCACTTCGGTCTCCAGCTTGACCTCCTAGTCGGTCGGTCCCCATCCGTACTCATCCACTAGAGGTGCCTCGATGATCGCGTCGCCTTCAGGGTCAGGGATAATACCTAAATACCGAATCACAGGTTAGATCTAAGGATCTAGCAAGACACAGTATACAAGTAACATAGGATGTATGCATCAAAGTGAATAGAACGATAACAATATCATAAGAATAGCAACGGTACAAGTGCTAGGCAATTTAGTAAGATATATCAAGTATAATCAGGATGAAAGTAAAGCGTCTGCTCTAATCATACATCAATGTTGCACGTTCACATGAGCTGGACACCGCATGTTATTATGCCGTGGCCCTCCCATACTATAAATCAGTTGTGGCGGGGAAAGTAATGTAAACATGCAAGGGATGACGAGCCCCGCCAATAATAACAACAATATCAATACTCTCACACTCAATAGATCGGGACCAGAATCACACCATCTAATAGTCATAGCTCATCATGATAGCTCTAATCCATAACCAATATAGCTCTCACTAATGATGATCAGTCCAAATAATAAGTTTATAATATCTGAGTGAATGTTTGGCTTTGTCGAGCAAGGTCCTATCATGTACATAAGAGGTCCAAGGTATAGGTCCAATCCATAAATACAATCCACATCCAAGGCCACCATCAAATCCATTACCAAGGCCCAAAATGCCATGGTCTTAGTCCAAACAGTCCAAGTATAACATTAATGTTCAGTCCAATAGTATTTAGTTCATTCCCATTCATAAATAGGTCACAAATCCATAATAACAATCCTCTTTGTTCTATGGTATCAAAATCATCCTTCTTAGGCCATATGATGGCCCACCCAGCCACAAACACGGGTCATTAATCACCAATCCATAACACCTGGTCACCACTAGGTAATCCTAGATTCAGGTTATCCAATTTCCATTTAATTAACAAGTCTAATCAATAGAAAGGATGCAAGAGTGACAGCAATGAATTAAATATAATAAATCTCCAAAACCAAACCAAACAATGGGAAATAACAAAGGCCAAACCTAAGTAATGACCTCCTGTCAGGTCCAGGTTCATCTTATTCAATTTCATTCCTAAAAGATGTTTCAGATGCCAAGGATACTATATTTTGGTGCTCCAAAAGTTACGAGCATTTTCGACAACATTTAAGGATCAAATCGAAATCCATTTAAAACACTAGACCCTACTTTGGTGGTTCCCATGAGTCAAGGTTGAGCCAAACCATAGACTCATGATTAGTATATCAATAGAAGTCCATTTGAATGGTCAATGGGTCCCAAAACAGATCAAAACATCAGAATTGCGAAACTGGAAATCCTCAGTTTGCAATGTATACGGTCGACATCCTCCAAGGGAGGTCGACTGATTACATTAGAAAAATTAGGATCTTGACTCCCATGTCGACATCCACTGTAGTGTGTCTGGTCGACATCATGGCTGGATGTCAACCGTGCACACATGAATTCCTGGACATTCACTTGGTAGGCAGAGTGCTGGACTTTGACATTCTGTAATGTGTCTGATCGACATCATGGTCGTGATGTCGACTGGGTAGACTGGAATTCTAAGTCTAAGTGAGATTTCCAGTTCCCATTTTAACTCCTGAAAATCCTTTATATTCGGTCAACATCATAGCCAGGATGTCGACTGGATAAACTAAAATTCTGGGACTGTAGGAGAATCAACTCCCAGTTATTCTTTTGGAACTCCTTTGTATCCGGTCGACATCACCCCCAGGGTGTCAACCAAGTACACTGAAATTCCAAAATTCCAGGGTTCTGGAGTTTCTCCCACTCAATTCGATTTTCATCAAAACTCCATCCAATTTCATCCATCCATTATGGAAACATACATAAACATAAAAAATACTTCAATCATCGTCAAACCATCACCAATTGGGCCATTGATCTTCCAAATGAGAAACCCAATCCATCAATGACCAAAATTCATGAAAACAAGTTCAAAATGGAAGATCTATACAATCGACATCCATTTGAATTGAAATTACAGAATCAAATGACAAGAGACATGCATTCCATGTTAATTAGGTATAATGTACTTGCCTCTACTCCAAATGCAATGAAATGCTAGAAATAAGAGAAATCCAATCTCCAAAGTAGAATTCCAAGCTTCTAATGTCTCCAATCACTCAATCAACCCAAAAACTCAGATCTAAGTAGATCTATAACACCTAATCCCAGATCCACAAGAGAATTGCAACGAGGAAACGAATTTAGAGGGAGAAAGGGAGAATTCTATGAAAATTGAAATAGAGAGAGAAGTACCTTGATTTGTAGATAGATGAGAGATCTATAAGAAGAGGGAGATCCTTAGGGGAGCTGATAGCTAGAACATGTAGAGATTTCTCCTTCTTATTGTAGTAGAACCTTAGATCTAGGGTTTCTAGAGAGAGAAGTTGAAGGAATTCTTGGAGGGAAATGAGGGAATAAGAGGGAAAATGAGAGAGAATAGAGGAAAGAGAGGGAAATAAGAGAAAGAGAGAGAGATGAAGGTTCGTTTGGAATGAGGGAGGGCTGTTTTATAGTTTGTGTTGGGAAGGAAAGTACTAAAATGCCCTCCTTTGGTTAGTGATAAACTAGGATAAGTACATGGGCTTTTAGGTCTTTTTTGGTGGAATAGAATATTCTCATGTGGAAACCCCTCCTATTCATTCTAATTACTAGTTAGGGCCTCTAACTAATTAACAAAGTCTTACAATTACCATAGACACCCTATAGAACTTATAAAATACAAAAAGGAACTAAATCCAAAAAATTATGTTAAAATACTAGTGAAATATTACACTACCCTTACTAATCCCTACTAATTAGTATAATTAGATATATAATACTATAATTACATAATTCAAACAAAAGTGAGGGTCCACAAGGGGTGGGGCCTCACACAACTGCTTGCACATGGGTCCATAGCTATTGACTAAAATACAATTTTAGGTCATTTTCTTTAGGAATAAGGAAATAGTTCACTAAAGAGAACTTTCCCATATTTTCTTGCAATGATTTTTCTCAAAGAAACTGGTTATCAACCACCAATTTTTTTAATTGTCTGGATTTGATGTATGATGGCCCACATCCTTCCATAGATGCCCTACCAATCATACTGTTGATATTCTAACACCTTCCAATTTTAGCTGATGTTAGTGATATTCTTACTTTCTGTTTATTGAAATCAGAAAAGTAAAATTGTGAGAATCAATAAACTTCACTATTATTTTATTTATGTGAAAATACAAGATTAAATATAAACATCATTAGCATACTAAACTCTCATAAAATGTTAAGAGCAACAAAGGTATAAAAGGCCATTAGAAAATTATTCAAAAATAATGGTGGATAAATTTTGATATTATCTTCCAGAACTCAACACTTTAATCTTGATATTATGTCGGTTGAGAAGTGGTTTATGAGAAACCGGTATGCACTTGACAACCCAAGCTGTCGGCCAAGATACCCCAATCCTTATAAACAACATGTTCTTATAAATTACCTCAAATAAAATTTTCTTCTCTAACTTACTTGCATTGGACTCATTGAATACATGGCACAAAACAAAACGTATTGAAAATAAGGGTGTTTTTGACACTCACGTCCACACCAAAAATCAAGTGACCTTTGAATTGTAAGGTTAGCAAGACAACAATTTTATAAAAAGCTTTAGCTGCGAGGTTTCTCCACATAATGTTTGCAATTAGTGGTTCAGTTCGACCAACTGGCCTTTTATCCATCAACCCCTTGGTAGGGCGCCCTGTAAGCAAAGCCAATGCACGTAAACTGAGTAATTTTTAGGTTTACCCATTGCAACTGGACTGCTGTGAGCAGAACTCCCCTCGTAGAAACTGTGGTGATAATGTTTATCACTAAATCCACAACATTCATGAGGAGAAATTGAATAAATTTATGAATGTTATTGTAGACGCACCTTCCCCACTTTAAAATAGTTCCAACCGAAGAAAAGTTGTTGGAACCTAAACTGGGTTACAGATCTGGACCCATTTATGAATTGAAACGTAAAACGGATTTCAAACCTTGCTTTTTATGAGTTGGAACTTTCGAATTATCGGAGAATCCGGTATCCTTCACACAAAAAATCCGGTATCTGTTTGCATCTCTATTACTGGCATGAGTTTTTTACCCTTCAAATAACTAGAGAATCAATTATCCTTTTTCAAACCACAAAGGTGTTTTGATGCCATCATGAGGGGACCATGAAAGGCTTCATCTAAGTTACATTTGTCACAAACAAACAATCCTTTGGTAAGGATGGTTCTCATATCACTACGGGTATCATTGTTAACTATAGTACTTGGTACCTAGCTCTTTTATCTGGATATTGTAGCATGTTGTCGATACTAATGACTTCATTCTCATTTTCTATCATATGTTGTAATTACCGATTTGTCCATGTTGTGTCATGTACCTTATTATCCATGGATCATTGTACACCTCACACAACACTGTCATACATTACGCTTAGAACTCTCATTCTCATTGTTAAGATACTAACCACGTAGGTATAGCTAAGATCATGTATGACTTTAATTATCATTTATTGTTACATGTGATGTTATCTATACATGCCTATTTGCTTGGCTCCATGAGCCTAACCTAATTCTCGGTGCTTGTAGGTGTCTGCCCTCATTCTCTGCTTGGCGGTTGTTCCTATATTGCAGGTTGAGAGATATGTAGCGGATGTATTGAGAGGCCTTTACATTAGAGTTTGTTATCCCCCTTTTGTTATCTTTTTAGTTGGCCATGTTGGGTCCAAGTTTGTATTAGCATAACTGAAACCATTGTTGTAATTCTTTAAAGTGGAACTAAATTATAGGACATTATCCTTATTTCCTGGTCACATCAGATTTTTATTTGCTATTTTATTGGATTTGTGATATTATTTTGGTACTTTCCTGCTAATGTCCCAAGATTCGAGGCAGCCGGAACTTGTGATATTATCAGCTCTCCTCTAATATCCAAGAACTCAGCTTTACTTGAACCACCCATTACTAAATGGTTTAAAAACCCATCCATGTTAAGCTTCCACCATTTGTGTGGAGCTGAAAGCCATCTCCTACTTTTCTTACCACTCCTTATGCTTCTACTGAAGATCCATAGATGGGATTTTGAAAGATTCCTTCCTTTCAAGCTCCATTGTAGGACACCATTGATGGAACGCGCTCCGAGGCGCCGCTGGGGCGGCTACCTGGGTCGGCGGAACGTGGGAGTCCGTCGGGTCCGGCCCTTTCGCGCCCTGGCGGGCCCTGAAGCGTGCATCAACATTTCTTTTGTGTGGGTGTGCCAGATTTTCTATTTTACTTGGAATTGCAAGTGGTAATCCGGAGATCAACCTTCGCAAGTAAAAAGGAAATCAACTTCTTTCAAGTTTTCCATTGCACAAATATTTAAGAAAAGAGACATTTTCTTAGTTTGCCGTGAAAGGCGATTTTATTTGGCATTTATAGCCGATTTTGGCGTTTATAGCCGATTTACAATTCTCATCAATAATGAAAAAGACAAGAGTTGTGATTTTTGTCTCTTTTAGAAAAATACAAACTACAATGAAAAGCAAGAAAAGGAATATCTAACTTTTCAGGAGATTGTGGGGGACTCGTTCAGATTGACGGTCGCAAGCCATGTATGGGCTTCGCCATCATCCATGCAGATGAGAACAGAAGATGCTCTTGATTCGCTTGGCTTGGCTATAACCTCAGGTTTTTAGAGGACAAAGACCAAGAGAAGGTCCTATGTCCAATAAAAAAGCTAAGTAGACGGGCTGAAAAGCCACGTCTAAGCCATTGGAGGCAGCGGGAGAAGGCAAGGACCTTGGGGGGGGTGCCCCCCAAGGGACTTTTGTCACCTTGTAGTGGTGGCTGGTGCAGAACTTCAGCAGAGTTTTTCTCTCTTTTTCTTTCTCTCAGATTTCTGGATCTGTGGCGCTTTGGAAGTGATGCCTGGAATGCTTGGGGTGCTCTCCTATTTATAGGCTTTTGGTAGCCATTTAGGAGAGTTTATGATCTTTAATTGCTTTAATGAGAGGAGTTACAAGATTTATTTCTTGATTTTGTAACTCCTTTTTCCTTGAATCTGATTGGCCGATGGAGATTAAGGGCTTTTAATCACCTTAATTACCATAATGGGAGGAGTTTCATGGGTTAAATGCCATGAATCAATTGACTTGTAACTCCCAAATGCTTGCTTCTGATTGGGCCGTCCAAAGAAATGAATTAATGACTGCAATAAAGCTAGTCAATTAACCACATTAATTGGTCGCCGAGCAGTCGAAGAGTCGCGGGCCATGCCGTGTCTTCTGGAATTCTTCTGGCGACGATCATCGATGGATCTACATGCTGACCGACATCGGATGAACATGTAACTTCAGACATTGATAGCTAAGAGCGGGCCGGTGACATCTGTCTTGTCGATTTCACGATCGGTCGGACAGAAAGTGCACTTTCTTGGTCGACCGGTTGGCGATCTCGGTGCGATCAATGATGATTTTATGCTTTTGGAGGTTGACCCGTGATTTTGACGGATGTCGGAGGATATGAGTCAATTTCAAGCATTAAAAATCACATTTTCAGGAAACCACAGGGGCCAAAGTGCGCGAAACGCGAAAAAAGACGGAAAAAACGGGTCACCGGCGGAAAATCCGGTGACCCGGACCTCCATGGTCGCCGGCGACCATGGGCCGGCGACCATGGGCCATGGTCGCAGGGGCCTGCGACCATGGGTCATGGTCGCAGGGGTCTGCGACCCTGGGGGATTTTTCCCCTTCGGAGCCCGTTTTGCGGTCGTTTTGAGGTCTTTTTCGTCGCCGTTTTCTTCTGTATTTTTCTTGACATTTTTTCTCATTTATTGGCTTGATTTCCCTGTAGAAAACTTGATGAGAATCCTTGCATTTTTTAGAGTGCAAAGTTTCCAATTTTCCGGGAAAGCCGAAGACTTTGTCGCGTAGAGCTGCTGATTTTCCGCCAGAAGCTGAAACTTGGTCAAACGATGTCGGAATGACCTGAAATTTGAGGTGGAGCCTCCTGAGCAATAAATAAGACCAACCATAGGCTTTTGTTTGAGTTTTGAAGCCGTTTGGGGTCCCATCGATGCTTCACTTGATTTTGCTGCGGGGAAAATGCCGAGCGTTGATATGTGGCCAAACGATGTCCGATTGACCTGAAATTTGACGGGGAGCCTATTGGAGTCATTTTGAGACGTTCCATGGGCTCCGTTTTGGATGTCATGGTCCCGGGTTGCTCCGCCGCCGGTAGGCTTGATTTTCTCTCGGAGCATCAAAACCTGGTCAAACGTTGTCGGAATGACCTGAAATTTGACGTGCAGCCTTTTGGAAGCATGTTGAAGCCACTCATGCACTTGGTTTGATGAGCGAAGGCTTCGGTGGTTCCCGCCGCCGGGAGGCTTGATTTTGCTGCTCGAGCATTGATGGAGGGTCAAACGTTGTCGGTTTGACTTGAAATTTGGCATGGAGCCCTTTTGAGACATGCTGGAGTCATCTGTAGGCTCTGATCGAAGTTTTGACGTCTCCGATGATGTCGCCGCCGGGAGCACCATTTTAGCTGTCGGAGAAGCGAAGTTAGGCCAAATGATTCTGAAATGGCCCGAAACTTCATATGTACTCTTCTCTTGGCTATCTTGAAGGATCTTGCAGTTTTTGTTTGATTCTGACAAGATTTGATTTTTTGGAGAAATTGCATTGCCTATTTATGGCAGGTTGCGACTTCATGCAGTTTTCTTGATGTTGAAGAGGCAAAGTGACATTTTTGGTGTCAACAAATGCCCCCTCGAGGTACAGCGACGAGTTGCTTGACTTTTGTAGTCGATGTGCCTCGAAGAGATTTTTGAAGGAGAGCTTGTGTCTTGACCAAGAGTCTTTGAGCAATCTTTCCTTTGGTATAGTAGCCTTTGAGCTTCCAGGGGAATTTTATGGTAGTGAAAGGAATCACACACCATCTCGAGGCAAAGTTTTGAAGATGACATCAGGGATTTTTGATCTTGTGACCTAACCAGCTATATATGGCAGGTTAGGGGATCGGGTTTTGGTTTTGACCTTGTGACCCAACAAGCTGTATGTGGCAAGTTGGGGGATCATGATTTGGTTTTTGGTTTTGGTCTTGTGACCTAACAAGCTGTATGTGGCAAGTTAGGGGACCAGGATTTGGTTTTTGGTCACTCTTTGGGACTGTGTGGGTCCATTGGAGTGGTTTGGATTTTTGTGGAATGTCAATTTCAAGATTTTGGCTCAATTTGGTATATGAGGCTGGATGGTTTGATTTTTGGAAGCTCATGGGGCTTGGACTTTTTTGTATGGTTCAATCAACTCAGAAGAGGCATGGAACCATTTTTGTATGCTCTTGGTAAGAGGGATTTTTTTCTGACTAAAAGCCCATTCTTTTTTTTTTTTTTTTTTTTTTTTTTTTTTTTTTTTAGTGCCTAGGTGGTCAAACCTGGCTCATATGGGCTAGCCCATGGGACCTTAAGCTTTTTAGGATGGCTTAGATCTCATGTGGGGCCATTTTTGTAAAGAATATCTAAAGATATCTCATTTGGATAGAGAATATCTAAAAATATCTTTAATTGGAGAGAATCTCTCATCTTCCCTTAATTTGGGAGAGAATATCTCAAGGTATCTTTCTTTTTGGGAAAGAATCTCCAATCTCCTTTTTTGTTGGAGAGAATCTCTCATTGATTGATTTTGGGAGAAAATCTCTCAAAGACATCTTTCTTTTTGGGAAAGAATCTTTCTAATTCCTTCTCTTTTGGTAAGGTTACTAATTAGTAACACTTACCTTTCTTCTTTGTTTCCTTCTTTGATTTGCTCTCTCCTATAAAAGCAAAGGAAAGGTAGGATCTCTTGCTTTTATTGCTTTCTTTTGCAACAATCTCAAGAGAGCTCTAAGACCAAGAGTTCTTCTTCTTCAAGGATCTTCAAGCTTTTTTCCTTCTTCTTCTCCATCAATGGCTTCAAGTAAGTTTTCTTTCTTTTTTCTTTCAAGAAAACTCTATGTAGAGAATAGGATGGAAAAAATTTCTCTTCTGTTTTTTTTTCTTTCTTCTTGTTTTTTTTTTCTTTCTATTCTTCTTCTCTTTTTTTTTTCCACGTGATTTCTTCTTTTGTTTTTTTTTTTCACACGTTTTTTTTTCTTCTTTTCTCTTTTTTTTTTTTTTTTTGTGGGCCGTACGGACAGATCCGTACGGATCTGGTCCGTACGGCCACGTGGCCTGATTTTTTTTTTTTTTTTTTTGCTCATCATGATAATGCGTTTTTTATGCAAATCTAGATGTTCATGCATGTACTTTTTGTAGATTGAGCATGATAGCATACCTGAAAATCTTTGCAAATTTGGGAATTTGGAGCTCGCAGCGATGTTGAGCCCTTCTTGATTTTGCGGAGATTTTGAGGTTTCGAAGGTTTGGAGTTTCGGAGCCCGCAGCAATGTTGAGCCCATCTTCAAACTTTCTATTTCCGTCGGGGTATTTCCTTTTTCTTTGGAATTGCCCCGGAGTCATGCCAAAATTTCGCCAGATTTTTGGTGGGACAAAGTGACCCCTTTTTTTTTTAGCGAAATCCTGTCATTTTGATGACGATCTTTTTCTTTTCCAACCTTTGCAGGTGGTTCCTCCAGAGCGAACAAGGGTAAAGAGCCTGCTACAAGCGTACCTCGTCGATCCGCCAGATCTTCTAATGTGGCCGTTCAGCAGGCCTGGGAGAAGGTCCAGTTTGTTGAGAAGAACTTGGAAGAATGCGATTCCCTCAATCGTGATGAGATGAGACAGCGATTGATCGCTCTCAAGGATGAGGAGTTCTATAAGATCATGGTAAGCAGCCGTCCTTGGGTTATGGACGATCTGAGGGTTTTGCCCAAGCCTACCTTCTTCTTTGGAGATGCAGTCCTTGACGACTTGACATACCAAAGGAGATGTTTTCAGTTCTCTTACACAGCGGATGGTGAGGAGAGAACTATTTCTACCCGGTCATCTTTTGATCGGACCATCTCGATCCTGAGCCTTTCTCCCACGTGCCCTAAGAGGGAAGATCCTCCGAGCTGGGTGAAGAGGACCAGTGTGATCAAGACCGGGGTTTTTGTTGGTGGACCTTCCGGTTTTGCAGAGAAGCCACCTGTCCGTATGGGCGTGTTGATGCCAGCCAGCGGCTACCAGGGCTCTGATTATCCGTCGGTCGATTTGAGACCGGTGGGCCTTGGCGTTTTCAGCGGTGACGGCAGTACTTGGGTGAAGCCTTTTCGACTTCGTGGCCGTTTCAATGCTGACTCCAATTGGAAGTCATGGACTGACCACACCTTGCTGATTGGGGGCGCCGTTTTAAAGGAAGCCGGGATTTTTGACGCGGTCCGCGCTTTTAGGGAGACCGTGACTTTTTCCGATGATGCCTTCATGGCTATGTTGGAGTCTTTCCTCCCTCAGACCAATACCTTCGTTGTCACGAACGGTGAGATTGGTTTTTCTCTGAAGGAGTTGAGTGCTATTACTGGATTGCCCATCCTTGGCAAACTCTACGAGGAGTTCATGCCGATTGACAGCGTCCTTAAGGAGCAGTCAGAGGAGTTCAGGCTCCTATACTTTCAGCTCGTCGCCTTCTATGATTTTTTGAAGGAGGGCTCGAAAGTGAGATCCAGTAGTTGGAAGAGTTATTGCTCTTCATTCTTCAACTCCTTTGACGGTGGAGAATCTTCTGATAGCATGACCCAGGAAGACAGGAAGAAGACTTCGGCCATGCAGGAAGAGTTGAAGGGTTTCTTCGCGAGCACAGATGCCATTTGTTCTGACATTACACTGCGGAGAGATCTTGCTGTTTACCTCACTTTTTGGCTAGGTGAGGCTATTTTTGCTGGTGGAGATGGGACGTACATCAGGCCGCATTGTATTTTTCCGGCTTGTCAGATGGTGTTTGGAGAGCGGCTTGCTTTGGTGCCCGCTCTTTACTCCTACCTGTGTACCGAACTGCAGGCTGCTGCTTTTTTGGTTCGGCTTGGGCTCCCTATGAATAGGGTATTTTCAGCCCATATCTTTTATTCGTGGTTTGTATACCACTGTCCTGGCTTCCACCAGCTGGGTGCTGCACAGGATGATGATCCTCTGATGATTCGATTGGCTAAGGGAAAAGCCGTATCCGAATCACTTTTGTTTGCCCGCATGAGGATCCGACGGTTCAGGGACGTCGAGATGGGGCAGTCTTTAGTTAAGCTTTCTCCGGAGTTGCGGAAGAAGGCTTTTGATTTTGGTGCCTCCCGAGACTCTACCAGAGCAGGGTCGGGAAGGCATTACTCTTTGACCAATGCAGAGAAGGAGTGGCTTTTCAGCATACGAGTCGGCACGATGGTGTACCGTAGACATCTTTTCGTCGATATCCAGCCGTATGTACCTTCTCGCTTTGCACTTCAGTTGGGCTTCTCTCAAGGCGTTGTTGGAGCGCCTTCGAGTATGGTGAAGCGTTTTGGAGGTTTGCAGGATGGCAGAAATGCATGGGTTTTCTATAGTGCTGAAGACACTACTGCCACGATTTCTTATCCTGAGCTGTCGACTTTCCGAACTGCCGGCTTCACGAAGTGGTTCGCGGAGAGCTTTTTGGCATATCGGGGGCTTTCCAAGAAGGAGCTTGATGTAAAGCTGTCTTCTGGAAAAGGCATTGGGAAGTCGGATGGCGTCCGGCGAGAGGAAGTTTGGGCCTTCCTTTCTGGAGAGAAGCACAAGATAGGCTTTCTCGATGACCAGGGCGTCATTGGTTCTGAAGCTGTTCGAAAAGTACCTGATGAGGCTTTGGAGCAGCTAGAACAGGAGGAAGCTGAGCTCGACGCTTGGATGCAGGCGGCACAGAGGCGAGCTTCCGCGGAGTCTACTGGCGAGAGCAGACCATCCAGTGAGGAGTCAAGTGAGAAACCTGACTCTGATAGTGGGGCGGGTTCTTCTAGGAAGCGAACCCGTAGAGGTAAGAAGAGGAGGAGTCATCATCGCAGCGAGGGGCCACATGAGGACTCTCCTGACATGGAAATCCCTCTTACCATCAACGAGGAGGTGCCAGAGGCTGTCGACGAGCCTCCAGAGAAGAGGAGTCGTGGGGAAGAGACCATTGGTGAAGGTATGATTCTTCCTTTTTCTTTTTCCTTTTTCTTTTTCTACTTCTTTCATGGGGCTTTCCATGTTCTGATTTGTTTTCTCACCCTGCTGCTGCTTTTTTTTTTTTTTAGCAGAGGATGAAGACTTGGCGATGCCTAAGGTTCCGACCGATGAGGCGGTGATGGAGCCGGTTATGGCATCTGAAGAAGAACCTAGGGACTCTGGAATGATTCCGGAATCTCCAATTGGTATAACTTCTTTCGCTTTCTCTTTTCTCTTTTTTTTTTGCCTGCGACTTGATTTGCTAACATTTTTTTGTCAGCTGACTCGCCACAAGATTCCGATGACTTTGAACCATCAATGGACGCAAATGTTGATGATGCTTCCGATGAGTTCATGGAGGAAGAGAGTGTTCCGCCAGTCGTCGAAGAAGGTACTTTGTAGTGATGACCCTGATGTTTTTTTTTTTTTTTTTTAACAGGATCATATTCATACCTTTTTGTGTTTCATTTGCAGGTTTTGAAGTGACAGAAGAGAGTCCATCGCTTTCTTCAGAACCAGAGCAAGGGATGCCAGAGGTCGATACGGAGGTAGAGACCAGTTCTGATATGATTGAGGAGATGCCTCGTGTTGAGATTCCCTCTCCAGTGGCTCCAAGTGAAAAGAGTTCTTTTGTTACTCTTCCAATGGGACATGACATGAGCAGCCGATCAGCGGAGAAGGGTGAATCTTCATCCAGTTCGTCTCTTCAATTTGCGAAGAAGGTGCTGGCTCGGGTTTTGAGTTCTTGGGTCAAGACTCTCCTTTCTGGACACTTGGAGGCAGGATTTGGCATGATCCCACATGTACAGGAGATTCAGACCGACACCGAAGAGGTTGGTCTGGATGTCACAGGTGCCAGGGCGATCGTTGATAGGATCATTGCACTGGGTGACAAGTGGTTTGAGACCATGGGTTTCCCTGACGACCAATTCTTCAAGGAGATATTCTTGGACCCTGCTGATAAGGCTAAGTCTGACCTGAATGAGGCTACACAAAGCAAGAAGCAGCTAGTTCGGGAGAAGAACAAGGAAGAGCTAGCCATCATCGGATTGAGGCATGACCTTAACGTCCTTGATAGGGAAGTTGAGGAGGCCAGAAAACGTCTTGAGCATTTGAAGGCACAAGTCGATGCGAAGTGGGCTGCTATAACAGAGGCTCGTGACAGGGAGAGTACTCTGATCCGCAGGGTTGCAGATGCCGGTCAAGTTCTCGAGAGGAGGACTCTAGAGAACGAACGATGGCAAACTGCTGGGGAAGAGTTTCCCGGTGTAAAAGAAGGGTTACGGCATTCGCCAGCATCTCATGGCAAGTTCCTGAAGAAGCGTGCCTTGGAAACTCTGACGGCTGAGGCCAAAAGTTTGCTTGAGGAGCTGAAGCTTTGGCTGGAGACCATTTTTGGCTGAGCTCCTGATTTTTTATAGCAGAAACCATTCTTCTTTTTTTTGGTACCACATGTATTTTTTGGTACTCTTTTTTTTGTAGTGCTTGTGAACACTTTCTTTTTTTTTGGTACCACATGTATTTTTTTGGTACTTTTCTTTTTTTTTTTTTGTAGTGCTTGTGAACACTTTCTATTTTTTTTTTTTTTTTGCTTTGGTACCACATGTATTTTTTGGTACCTTTTTTTTTGTTGTTCCCTACGCTCACTCAAATCTTTTTGTGATGAAAGCAATTGCTAAATGGGATTTGATCAAAAGCTTTGTCATTTTGTGAAAATCTTTTGTCAAATAATTGTTTTGGCATGGGAGCCTGATTTTGGTTGTGGCGTGAAAGCCGCTTTTGAGATGGCATGGAAGCCGAAATTTTATGGCGTAAAAGCCAAAATTTGGGTTGGCATGGAAGCCGGTGTTTTTGTGGCATTTACAGCCAGTTTGGTGGCATTGATAGCCAATTTGTGGCATTTATAGCCGGTTTTGTGGCATTGATAGCCAATTTGTGGCATTTATAGCCGGTTTTGACATGAGAGTCAGGTTTTTTTTGTGTGGCATTTGTAGCCGAGTTTTTTGAAAACCAAGTTTTATTTTATTGGCATGAAAGCCGATTTTTGAGATGGCATAAGAGCCAAAAATTTTGTTCGTGGCATGGGAGCCAATTTTGAGATGGCATGGAAGCCGAAATTTTATGGCGTAAAAGCCAAAATTTGGGTTGGCATGGAAGCCGGTGTTTGTTTTGTGGCATCTATAGCCAGTTTGGTGGCATTGATAGCCAATTTGTGGCATTTATAGCCAGTTTGGTGGCATTGATAGCCAATTTGTGGCATTTATAGCCAGTTTGGTGGCATTGATAGCCATTTTTTGAAAGCCAAGTTTTGGTTTGTCGGCGTGAAAGCCAATTTTTTTGTGGCATTGATAGCCGGTTTGTGGCATTTATAGCCGGTTTTGACATGAGAGTCAGGTTTTTTTTTTTTTGTGTGGCATTTATAGCCGATTTGGTGGCATTGATAGCCGGTTTTTGGCAAAAGAGTCAGGTTTTGGCATTTATAGCCAGATTTTTTTTGCTTTCAAAATGCAGGTATCGACTAAATGTCGCCTCCCCGCTGAATGGTCTTGCAAGTATCGATGGAATGTCGCTTCCTTGCTCATTCGGTTTTGCGAGTATTGATGGAATGTCACTTCCTCGCGGGTTAGGTTTTGCAAGTATCGATGGAGTGTCGCTTCCTTGCGAATTGGGGTGCAAATATCGACTAAGCGTCGCTTCCCTGCTTTTCCCAAAACTTTTGATTTTGCGGGTACTGACTTGATGTCGTTTCCCCGTGATTTTTGAAATTTGAGGTTTTCTCGAACCTTTTGTAATTTTGGGTTGTGGATAGCAACTGGTATGTTGCATCTCCACGATTTTTGAAATTGGGTTGTGGATATCAACTGGTTTGTTGCTTCTCCACGGTTTTAGGTTTTGTCGAACCTTTGAAATTTGGGTTGTGGATATCAACTGGTTTGTTGCTTCTCCACGATTTTTGAAATTGGGTTGTGGATATCAACTGGTTTGTTGCTTCTCCACGGTTTTTGGATTTTGCAAGTATCGACGAATGTCGCTTCCCTGCGATTTTGGGTGCAAGTATCGATGGAATGTCGCATCCTTGCTCTTTTTTTTTTCAAAATTTTTTGTTTTGCGGGTACTGACTTTGATGTCGTTTCCCCACGATTTTTGAAAAACCATTTTTTTTTTTGTTTAAAGACACGAGGGTCGTAAATTTTGACCTAGAACCATTTGGCGGTAAAAGGTAAGGTGGGCTAGGGTGGAAATCCCTGAATTCGGATTTTTGTTTCAAACCATGATTTTTGGTTCAAGGATCGAAAGTTTTGGTCAAGTCAGGGAGAGGCTCCTAAACTTGGATTTTTTTTGTTTTTGAACAATGAAACGATGAAAGTAAGCATTGTTTTTGAATCTCTAGAAATTTTGACATTTGATATGAAAATTCTAAAGAGAGTTGGTTTGACGAGCGAGTACCTGAGAACAGGTTTTGGCCATACAGGCATTGCTCTTACCCAGTTGGGTAAGTCTTCAAGGGTAGTACCGCTTCAAGAACTTGCCGTTGATAGGCAGCATACATCTGTCGCCTTCCATGTTTAGGAGGGCATATGCGCCATTGGAGAAGACCTTGTCGATGACGTAGGGTCCCTCCCATTTTGGTTCAAACTTGCCTTTGGATTTGTGTGCGAAGACCATTGGTCTTTTTACCGCAAGAACCAAGTCACCCTTTTTGTAGGCGCGTTGCCGGACCCTTTTGTCAAAAGATCCTGCCATGCGTGCTTGGTAAAGTTCAATGCTTTGTCGAGCTTCGAGCCGTCTCTCGTCGAGATTGTCCAGCTCATGGAGTCGCAATTTGACATTGCTTTCTTGAGTCATGTCATTTTGTAGAGATACCCTCAGAGAAGGAATTTGTACCTCTAGGGGCACGACAGCTTCGCATCCATAGACCAAGGAGAATGGTGTGCTATGGGTTGGTCCTCGAACGGTGGTTCGATAGGCCCACAAAGCTTCAGACAGTTTATCGCTCCAGTCTCTTTTGTGACTAGAGACCATTTTCTTGAGGATTTTGCAGAGTGTCTTGTTGAAGGCTTCTGCTAATCCGTTTGCTGCCGGATTGTATGGAGTCGAAGGACAGCTTTGGATTTTGTATTTGTCGCAGAACCTGTAGAATCGATGATCCCGGAATTGTGGTCCGTTATCATGGACGAATCTTTTGGGTATGCCGAAACGACAAATGATGTTGGTGCGCAGGAACTGAAGAACTGATGAGGTCTTCATTTCGTTGAACGCAAATGCTTCTGACCACTTGGAGAACTAATCCGTAGCGGCGAAGATGAAGCGATGACCTTTGCTTGAAGGGGGAGAGATAGGACCTATGATGTCCATGCCCCATGCTTCAAAAGGCCATGAGATTGCTGTAGGATGCAGCCATTCCGGAGGCATGTGAATGTAATCTCCGTGAACTTGGCATAGCTGGCAGCGTTTGGCAAATTGCATTGCATCAGCAACCATGGTAGACCAATAGTAACCTAACCTTTTTATCTGATCATAGAGCTTAGGACCTGCCTGATGGGCTCCACAAAGACCAGTATGAACTTCTTTAAGTGTTTCTTCGGCCTCTTGTTGTGACAAGCAGCGTAGAAGTACTCCGTTGAAGGATTTCCTGTAGAGGATTTTTGAAGGAATATCCAAATGAAAGTTTGGGGCTCGCCTTTGAATGCTTACCCGTTCTTTTGGATCTTCAGGTAGGATTCCGAACATAGTGTAATCAATGAACGGATCCCTCCAATCGCCGATTGAAGTTTGAAGGACAGAGATCCGACTTCCAACCACTCGGTGGCATTCAGCAACTGCTTGGTGTGTGTTAAGAGGAGGGAGGATCCTTCTCTCACACACTGTAATTTGCATGTTTTCCCCTTCCTGGGTCGCCATTGATGCGGCAAGTCCGGCCAGGGCATCTGCACGGATATTTTCACCTCTACGAATGTGGGTGATGTTGCAGATGTCAAACTTTTGTAGAAGCGATTGTGCCTTGTTGTAATAAGGCAGCAGATCGGGCTTCCTGACTTCATATTTCTGATTCATCTGGTTGACGATCAGTTGAGAGTCTCCAAAGACTTCCAGCATGGTGATACCGGATTCAATGGCGAGTTCCAATCCTAGGATCAGAGCTTGGTATTCAGCTGCATTGTTTGTGCATGGTTCCAGTAGCGAGAAAGCGTGTGGAATCATGTATTTGTCAGGGCTAACAAAGAGGATGCCAACTCCCGAGATCAGCTTTCTGTTTTCATTTGTCCTGGTTGCACCATCAAAGTACATGTTCCAGGAGGCATTTGGTGAGGAAGTCTCCACGTTGTAGACAGGTTCGTCTGGGAGATCATCTCTGAGTGGTGAATCTTTAGGCAATGGATGCTCTGCAAGGAAGTCTGCTAGAGCTTGGCCTTTGATTGCTTTTTGTGGTACATACCTAATATCAAATTGTGATAGAAGGATGGACCATTTTGCCAGTCGGGCATTGAGAGAACCTGCCTTTGTGACAAGGACCTTCAAGAGGTTGATCCTTGAGACGAGGTAGACTGTGTTGGAAAGCAAGTAGTGACGTAGCTTTTGTACGGCAAACATCACTGCAAGGCATTCCTTTTCGACTGGGGAGTAGCGATGCTCTGCACCTACTAGCATGCGGCTGAGGTAGTATAGAGCAGCTTCTTTTCCCTCACCATTCTCTTGTGCAAGCAGAGCGCCTACAGAATGATCAAGAGCTCTTGTGTACAAGATGAATGGTTTTCCAGTGGCAGGGGCACCTAACACTGGAGGTTTGGTCAGGTATGACTTGATATCTTGAAATGCGGCTTCACAGTCGGCATCCCAGACAAAGTCTACACCCTTTTTCATCAATCGAGAGAATGGACGGCATTTCCCCGAAAGATTGGAGATGAACCGTCTGATGTAGGCCAATCTCCCTTGGAGCCCTTTTAGTTCTCTCAAGGTTCTTGGAGAGGGCATTTCTAGAATAGCCTTGACTTTTATGGGGTCAAGTTCTATTCCAGCTTTCCGAACAAGGAATCCGAGAAACTTACCCGACGAGACGCCGAAGAAGCATTTTAGAGGATTCATCCGCAGTTTGTGTTTGCGGAGTCGGAGGAAGACTTCCCGAAGATCTTTGAGATGGTCTTCTTTTCTTCTGCTTTTGACGGCGAGGTCATCAACGTAACATTCGACCGTCTTGTGCTGCATATCTTGGAATATTTTCATCATAGCCCTCTGATATGTGGCACCAGCATTTTTCAGACCAAATGGCATGACAGTGTAGCAATACACGCCAAATGGAGTCCGAAATGAAGTGTGTTTTTCATCCTCGGGATGCATCTTTATCTGATTGTAACCAGAGAAGCCATCCATGAATGTCATTCGCTCGAATCCGCAGGTATTGTCAATCATCACCTCCGGTATGGGGAGCGGGAATTCATCTTTAGGGCAAGCGCTATTCAGGTCTCTATAGTCAATACAGACCCTGATCTGCCCATTTTTCTTTGTCACGGGGACAATGTTGGCCAACCACTCTGGATGTTGTTCCTCACGGATGAAGCCAACGCTTTTGAGCTTTTGAACTTCTTATTCGATTTTATCCATCACATCTGGACGGAATCTTCTTTGGCCTTGTTTGACAGGCTTGATTTCTTCTTGAAGATTGAGTTTGTGGACTGCTATTTTGGGGTCTAAACCAGGCATTTCAGCGTAGGACCATGCAAAGCAATCAACGAACTCACGAAGAAAAGCGATATACTCGGGTAACTCATCATCCTTTATATTCTTGCTTATGAATACAGGACGTGGGTTATCAGGTGTTCCCAAGTTTATCTTTTCAACAGGATCTTCTGTCGGAAGGTTCGAAGGTGGTTCCTCCACAATATTTTCGGAGGCTTCCAACTCAACGAAACCTTCTGGAGTTTCAACTGCATTACCAGACCAAGGCTCTGTTCCTTTCCATGGATTTTCTTGATTGGTGATCTCCTCAAGGCTTGCTATGAGATAGTCCCAATCGCCTGTTGAGTCTGGTATTTCTTTTGGAGACGAGGGTTCTTCTGGGTCAGAATAGCACAAGTCTGTATTATCGGGCGATTCCTCTTCATTATCAGAGAAATCGTACAAATTGGATGAGCTTCCTGGATCTTTGTCAGGTAACTCTTTAAAGAGATTTCCAGGGAGATCGATGTCTTCGTGGACTTGAGATGTTGAGGCTTGGTCGGTAAAACGACTTTTAAGCCTTTGTGTCAACTGTCTCAGAGGAGTGTCGGGATCATACCCTAACCCATATGAAGACTTTTCTACATGACCGTAGAGTCTCCAATCTTCCAGCTGGCTTTTGGTCAAGGCGGGCTCCAATGGCGTGAGAATACCGCGTCTTTCTCCCAAACCGACTGGGTTTTGAGCGTCATAGCCCATTTTCTTCATAATTGCTTGTGCCACAGGACTATATAGAGATAGTTGAGGCATACCTTCGTTTTGGAAAGGTTCAAGCAAGGAACTTGATGAAGAAGCATCCGATCTATGAAAGAAGATCGGTCTTTGCTTTGGTGATGTTGCCGGAACAACAAAGGTAGCAGACGTAGGATCTTCTACATCAGCAGGTGTCTCCATCGGAGTGAGAGCAGGCTGAACTTGCTGAGTGTCAGCTTGGCTTGACGATGCATCGTCTTCTGGCTCTGAGTCCGAGTCTGTGTCTTGCATGATAGACACGAGAGAGACAACAAATTTGCCCCCAGGCTTTTGTTTCGCCTTCTTCACTTTAGTCGTGATGACCAAAAGTTTTGAATTCTTGAGGGAGATAACGAAGGGAGATTGACTACTCTCTTCTAATTTGCCGGAGGGTTTGTTTTCTTCCGGTGATTTTTGAGGAGCCTTGCCTTTATCTTTCTGGAGATTTTCAGCAGGGGGTGCTGTTTCCTCTTCTTCTTTTTCTCCTTCATACATCTGGGAGTCTGCGAAGTGGACTTCTTTACCTTTGAAGGGTTTTCTGTCCGCAAAGACACGATGTACCATGCCGTCGTCGCCGACGAACTTGATGCATTGATGTAGAGTTGAAGGAACAACACCATTCTCGTGTATCCAAGGACGTCCGAGAAGGATGTTGTAGCATGAGGGGGTTTTTATTGCATACACAGTGACCTCAGAGATAAGATCACCGATTTGCAATTTGAACCTGATTTTGCCGATAGGCCTTTGAGTGCTCCCATCGTATCCAAAGATAGATACAGATGTGTGGCTTAGCTTGCTGGGTGGGATGCCCAACTCTTCAAGAGCCGAAGTGGAGATAAGGTTGAGTGCAGAACCTAGGTCGATTTGAACTCTATGTATCAGCATTTCTTTGATGTACCCTGTGAAGTACAGGGGTCGGTTGTGCCTTGCTTCGCCAAGTAGGAGGTCTTCCTTAGTGAAGGCGATGGTTGCACTAGCTGCCTTTTGAACCGAGAGGCATTGGATGCATGATCCCTCAGTTTTCTTTTCTCCCTTTGAGGAAGTTTCAGAGTTTTTGACCCGGTAGTCCATTTCAATTTGGAGGACTTGCGGGGCATGTTTGTCGACATCCTCATTCAGTTTTTGTAATTCTGAGATGAGATCATCACGAGTGCGTGGAGACATTCGCAATAAGTCTAGGATGTGAAGACGTGCAGGTATGTGTTTGAAGTGCTCAACCAAGTCATACTTGAAAGCCTCCTTGGGGCCTGCATGTTCATTGTTTTTGCCACTGGGGGCGCTTACAACATCTTTTCCCGAAGGATTTACATAAGTAAAGGAAGATTGGTTGTAATTCTTGTGGTAGTCTCGGCCCGAACGGGTGCCTCTACCAACTTCGAGAGCTTCTTGAGAAGGATCTTCGTTTGGAAGATTGTCTTCAGGATCAAGAGGCTGTCGTTTTTCATCTATTGGGGATGTATCTGCAGCAGAGTTGCCATCCTCAGTGATTGTGTTGCACGGAGCATTTTCCGGGAGCAAGTCCTGAACAGCATCCAGCAGCTTTTCTTCTTCGTTGACCCATCCATCACCCCAAGTTGGGTTTTCTTCATGATGATGAGTCGGGAAGAATGTGTATCCTGAAGTCACAGTCTCAGGAGAAGAAACCTGAGAGGGTGTCATCTCTGTGAAAGTCACGTGAGACGAGGTAGCCCCAGAGGATACATTGCTAGGCGTCGTCGGAGTATAGGTAATCTCATCAGACGACGCTTCAGAAGAGCTATAGTCCTGATATATTACATTACAGGAAGCTCTGATAGGAGATGTTGCCTGCTCGGAGTCAGACTCATCCTCGGATGTAAGAGGATCGTCTATCCAGCAATGTTCTCCATTTTCAGGAGTTAAGGGTGGAGGTACCTGGTGAGCTTCAGGGACTTCCGGCTCTGGATTGTGAGGAATCTCGTTAACACGATCTTGCTCTTGTTCTAGAGTGAGACGCTGCAAGATCCTTGCATATTCTTCAAGATCAGGCATGGGAGCCAGATCCTCTTCTTCGTCTTCTCCGTGTGGCTCAACATAGTTGATTTCCACTGGAGCAATGACAGGTGCTTGCTCAACAGCATTTTCTTGTACAGCCTCTTGGTCTTCTTCATCATCAGACCAGGATCCTTGTGGCTGTAAGGGGTTATACCAGATTACTGGCATAAGGTGAGTTTCAGGAACCCATTCTTCATCGGAGAGATATTCTCCTGTTTCAAGAGATTCCTCCCACTCATCGGTGTAGTTGGGCTCGAATCCATCGTCGGTGTCGCTGGACTCGTATCCATCAATGGAGAATCCAACTACCGAGTTGCAAGAGTATGATGCCCCCTGCATGGCTTCTTTTTTGAATTGAGGTGGCATGAAATCACTGAGAGTGAAGTTTCTTACCGCCTTTGAAGTCTCTGGAATGGACGTTTTTATTGCCCCGAGTGAAGTGGTAGAGGAGGCCTCTGCCTTTTCATGGACTTCTTGTTTTGGCTGGGTCTTCTCTTGCCGTTTGAGCTTGAGGAGATGTTTCTTGGCTTGCCTTCGCTGCTGAGCGGTCGGCTTTGTTTTGACGATCTCCCAATTTTCATCTTCCAGGAGATCGGGATGTACCCATATGGGTTGTCCGTCTGGTGTCGGGCAAGGAACCAACACTTCGGACGTTTGAATTCTTTTTATCACCTTGAAGGAAGCAGTGATCTTCTTCTTCGGTGATTTTGGTGTTTGTCCACGTGACACCATGTTGACGGAGGCGGGGCCATAATTTTTGTCAAAGGTGATGACTCCGTTTTTCCACATCTCGTTTATCTTCTCTCTCACAACAAAGCATTGATTGAGAGGATGCGAGACCATCTGGTGGTATGGACAATACCGAGGATCATTGGTTTTGCCAACGTCTCCAGGTCTTTTGGGCTCTGGCAAAATGAGTTTGCCATTTGCTAGGAGAGCCTCAAAGATTTCTTCGACGTCTTCATCGAACGGATTTTTCTTTTCTACTCGCTCTTTGAAGGCATCAGAGAGTTCAGGTCTCTTACCTGCAGCTCTATTTTCAGCTTTCTTTGGTTGCTGAGGAGCTGACTTGGTTTGCACATTAAGGACCTCTTTCTTCTTTGGTTTAGAGGTTGCAATGGCGGTTGGCTCTTTTCTTGATGATTTCTTACTGTTGAGGTCTTTGATCACCGTTTCAGCTTCCATAGAAGCTTCCAGGAGTTCTCCCAGGTTTTTTGATTTGTTGCCGATGATCATGGAGCGGATTTTAGCTCTCATATTGTTACGGCAGATGTCGACTAGCGACGCTTGTGGCAGTACATCTGAGCATTTGTACGCCATTGCTTTCCACTTGTGAATGAAGTCATAAGTTGACTCATTCTCTCCCTGTTTTAGGTTGCAGAGCTGAGCCATAGTAACAGGATGATCCTCACCTTGGAAGTGGGTCAGGAAGCGTGTCTCCAGCATAGCCCAGTTCTGAATGGAGTTCTCCGGCAGAGTGGAGTACCAATCGAAGGCCGTACCTTTTAGGGTACTTGCAAAGAGGCGAATCTTGAGTGCATCTTGATCCGCGATAGCTCCTGTCAAGATCTTGAAGTGGATGACGTACTGTCTGGCCGATCCTTTCCCCGTATATGTTTGGAGAGTAGGATGCTTGAATTTTGTGGGGAACGGGACCGAGTCCATCCATAAAGGATATGGTGGCTTGATCCCATGCTCTTTGAGTATATCCTCTTCTTTAGCTTTGGCGAGGATACTGTCTACGTCCTTTTTGGTAAGGGCGCGCGACTCATTTTCTTCACAATTCTCCTCGTTATTGTCATGAGTCGGAAGAGGCTCATTGTTCGCCTGATTTTGGACGGCAAGGAGAATGTTTTCCATCAGAATTTCAATCCTCTGCTGGCCTTGTTCCAACTGCTGGATGCGTGTGAGCGCATCATCTCGATGTGGATTCTGAGGTGGTGGCTCAGAACTTGTAGCCAAGACGTTCATCCCTCGGGATTCGAACGAAGAAATCGTCCTGGTGACCGAGCTGGGGCTCATTCTTTTTGATGAAGAGCTTGATGAAGGATTACTCTCCCGTCCTTGGCTTGAAGGGGCAGGAGATTCTTCGGGATGTCTTTGTGTCCTGGTGACGCTACGGGTCACCGGACGTCGGACATGGATTTTTGATGCTGACCTTTGGCGTCTTCTGGTTTTTCCAACCATATGGACGGCAGCAACTTGGTCGGGTCTTTCTTTTTCGACCCATTTGTGGGAGACTTGAAGTGTAGGAGGCTGGGTCCGTTGCTTCTCTAGTCTCTTTTGTCGATATGACGCACGGCGGCGTGCTCGACGAGCGATTTGAGCTTCAGTCAGCTCTGGCTGGGCTCTGACGATGAAGGATGTGCTCCCTCGGGCGCAGCAGCCGAGCCTGTCTTCTTTGTAGCTAGGCAAGGACAGGATCCGGACCCGGTCCTTTGCCTGTTGCAGCGAAGCTTTGAACCTTTCGAGTTCGGCCCCTGTAGAGATGAAGGGTCGAACTGAAGGAGTGTAGGCCTTAGCAGGTGCTTGGAGAGGCCTGGTGATGCATGATCTGATTTTGGGCCTGTAGGAACAAGCCGGCTCATGCTGGGTTGACTTGGGAGTCAGGTTGGAGATGGGTCTCTCCTCTTTCATGTAGGCAAGAGGGTAGAACTGGTTTTCTTTGAGTGGGGCCAGGTATGCTGGCTTGGTGGAAATTTGAGACCTTCTTTGTTTTGGGGAAGGTCTTGGAGACCAAGTCTTGGGATAGACCTGGTTGTTTGTGGGTCGAGGCTTCGCGGGGGTGCCGCGGGCTTCGGGCTTTTGGGCGCTCGCCTTTGGTGTCACGGGAGTGACACATTGAGAGGCGATCTTCTGCTTTTTAGCAGGCGCAGCTTGTTCTTCGGGAAGTGGGAATGGTCCCAGTGTCCCGAAGACGATGGTCCGGGGAGTCGAGGTCGACCCGGAGTTCAGAGAGTTGCCGAGGGAGTTGACGCTTCGGCAGCTGGCAGGGCGCTTGTAAGTGCGCTCGGTTTGCTTCTGTTGAAGCATGAGTTGGTGCTTGTTCTCATCGAAGATAATGGTTAAGGCTGCCATTGTTAGTTTCGAAAAAGTTCTGAAACAAGACCACATCCATTAGTAATCACAAGAATATAATGATCATAAATGGGAATTTCTATGGTTGTCTTTTCAAATCGCTCAAGGGATATGACCCAAGTGACATGAAGAAGGCAAAAAGCCATAGATGGTACAATTGTTCTGACAGCGAACATGGTAGGCTCGAAATGAGCGTTCCAATGACTGCTAGAAGCAATTGTATACCTAAATTCGACTTATCGAGAAGCGGAGCTTGCTCGAGATAAGAAGAATATAAGGTAGGAGTTACAAATGTGCCGGTCACAGATACAGTAGACCCTGAAAGGGCGTACCAGTATTGCTATGCACAAATGTTGGAGATCGCATCCATGAGATGGGATTCTTTGTTTTGAAATGTCAGAAATGGATTCGTCAAAGAGAGCAGGTGGCATTCCGATTCAAATACGGGCTCAACGATTTCCGCGAGCGCCAGTACTTAGAAGGGAAGAGACCACGATTTCTCGAATCTGAATCCAAAAGTGACGAGTTTTTGGAGATTTTTTTTTTTTGAAATGATTTTTTTTATTTTATTATTTTTATTTTTTTATTATATTTTTTTTTAAAAAAAATATATTTTTAATTATTTTTTTATTTTATTTTTTTTTGAAATTTTTTTTTTTTTAAGATTTTTTTTTTTGAAAATCTTTTTTTTTTATTTTTTTTTTATTTTGATTTTAATTTTTTAAGATTTAAAGACGAGAGAGTACACATAGGCCTCCTAACCCGGTCTTATGAAACCTCAATTGATAGAATTGCCCCCAGGTAAGGGTAGGATTACTTAATGAACCCGTTTGGAGGACCCTTGCCTAGAACAGTCAAGCTGTCTCCACACTCTGGACAAGGCTTTTCTTGAATCAATCATGATCAAAGAACGCAATTGGTTTAACCTTAGTGGTCTATGTCCTTTTTTTTCAAATCCCAAATAGACTCATCGAAGAGAAACGATGGCCCAAAACCTTAGTCGAACGGGCTCAACATTTCTGCAAGCACCAAAGAACGATAGGATAGGATCAAAGTTTCTCAATTTTGAATCCAAACTAAGAAAACTGATTTTTTGATTTTTTTTTTTTTTGAAATCTCTAATGAACTCATCGAAGAGAAACGATGGCCCAAAACCTTAGTCGAACGGGCTCAACATTTCTGCAAGCACCAAAGAACGATAGGATAGGATCAAAGTTTCTCAATTTTGAATCCAAACTAAGAAAACTGATTTTTTTTATTTTGATTTTTTTTAATATATTTTTTTTTGAAATCTCTAATGAACTCATCGAAGAGAAACGATGGTCCAAAACCTTAGTCGAACGGGCTCAACATTTCTGCAAGCACCAAAGAACGATAGGATAGGATCAAAGTTTCTCAATTTTGAATCCAAACTAAGAAAACTGATTTTTTTTTATTTATTTTTTTTTGAAATCTCTAATGAACTCATAGAAGAGAAACGATGGTCCAAAACCTTAGTCGAACGGGCTCAACATTTCTGCAAGCACCAAAGAACGATAGGATAGGATCAAAGTTTCTCAATTTTGAATCCAAACTAAGAAAACTGATTTTTTTTTATTTTTATTTTTTTTTAATATTTTTTTTTTTGAAATCTCTAATGAACTCATCGAAGAGAAACGATGGCCCAAAACCTTAGTCGAACGGGCTCAACATTTCTGCAAGCACCAAAGAACGATAGGATAGGATCAAAGTTTCTCAATTTTGAATTCAAACTAAGAAAACTGATTTTTTTTTATTTATTTTTTTTTGAAATCTCTAATGAACTCATCGAAGAGAAACGATGGTCCAAAACCTTAGTCGAACGGGCTCAACATTTCTGCAAGCACCAAAGAACGATAGGATAGGATCAAAGTTTCTCAATTTTGAATCCAAACTGAGAAAACTGATTTTTTTTATTTTTATTTTTTTTTAATATTTTTTTTTTTGAAATCTCTAATGAACTCATCGAAGAGAAACGATGGTCCAAAACCTTAGTCGAACGGGCTCAACATTTCTGCAAGCACCAAAGAACGATAGGATAGGATCAAAGTTTCTCAATTTTGAATCCAAACTAAGAAAACTGATTTTTTTTTATTTTTATTTTTTTTTAATATTTTTTTTTTGAAATCTCTAATGAACTCATCGAAGAGAAACGATGGCCCAAAACCTTAGTCGAACGGGCTCAACATTTCTGCAAGCACCAAAGAACGATAGGATAGGATCAAAGTTTCTCAATTTTGAATTCAAACTAAGAAAACTGATTTTTTATTTATTTATTTTTTTTTGAAATCTCTAATGAACTCATCGAAGAGAAACGATGGTCCAAAACCTTAGTCGAACGGGCTCAACATTTCTGCAAGCACCAAAGAACGATAGGATAGGATCAAGGTTTCTCAATTTTGAATCCAAACTGAGAAAACTGATTTTTTTTATTTTTATTTTTTTTTAATATTTTTTTTTTTGAAATCTCTAATGAACTCATCGAAGAGAAACGATGGTCCAAAACCTTAGTCGAACGGGCTCAACATTTCTGCAAGCACCAAAGAACGATAGGATAGGATCAAAGTTTCTCAATTTTGAATCCAAACTAAGAAAACTGATTTTTTTTTTATTTTGAAAAGAGAAAGAATGGAAACAAACTCAAAGGAATAGAAATTTCCAAAAAAATCCCATCACATTTCTTTTTAGGATGCAAAATCCAACATAGGCTACCAGCTAGAAAGTAGCCAAGGAATCCGGAAAAGAAGTATAAGCATAGAGCAAAAAGTATGATATGCAAATATTTCATTTCCAAGGCATCGTGTTCTCAAATGAACGAGTCCCACCGGGTGGGCCAGCTTGATGGAACGTGCTCCGAGGCGCCGCTGGGGCGGCTACCGGGGTCGGCGGAACGTGGGAGTCCGTCGGGTCCGGCCCTTTCGCGCCCTGGCGGGCCCTGAAGCGTGCATCAACATTTCTTTTGTGTGGGTGTGCCAGATTTTCTATTTTACTTGGAATTGCAAGTGGTAATCCGGAGATCAACCTTCGCAAGTAAAAAGGAAATCAACTTCTTTCAAGTTTTCCATTGCACAAATATTTAAGAAAAGAGACATTTTCTTAGTTTGCCGTGAAAGGCGATTTTGTTTGGCATTTATAGCCGATTTTGGCGTTTATAGCCGATTTACAATTCTCATCAATAATGAAAAAGACAAGAGTTGTGATTTTTGTCTCTTTTAGAAAAATACAAACTACAATGAAAAGCAAGAAAAGGAATATCTAACTTTTCAGGAGATTGTGGGGGACTCGTTCAGATTGACGGTCGCAAGCCATGTATGGGCTTCGCCATCATCCATGCAGATGAGAACAGAAGATGCTCTTGATTCGCTTGGCTTGGCTATAACCTCAGGTTTTTAGAGGACAAAGACCAAGAGAAGGTCCTATGTCCAATAAAAAAGCTAAGTAGACGGGCTGAAAAGCCACGTCTAAGCCATTGGAGGCAGCGGGAGAAGGCAAGGACCTTGGGGGGGGTGCCCCCCAAGGGACTTTTGTCACCTTGTAGTGGTGGCTGGTGCAGAACTTCAGCAGAGTTTTTCTCTCTTTTTCTTTCTCTCAGATTTCTGGATCTGTGGCGCTTTGGAAGTGATGCCTGGAATGCTTGGGGTGCTCTCCTATTTATAGGCTTTTGGTAGCCATTTAGGAGAGTTTATGAGCTTTAATTGCTTTAATGAGAGGAGTTACAAGATTTATTTCTTGATTTTGTAACTCCTTTTTCCTTGAATCTGATTGGCCGATGGAGATTAAGGGCTTTTAATCACCTTAATTACCATAATGGGAGGAGTTTCATGGGTTAAATGCCATGAATCAATTGACTTGTAACTCCCAAATGCTTGCTTCTGATTGGGCCGTCCAAAGAAATGAATTAATGACTGCAATAAAGCTAGTCAATTAACCACATTAATTGGTCGCCGAGCAGTCGAAGAGTCGCGGGCCATGCCGTGTCTTCTGGAATTCTTCTGGCGACGATCATCGATGGATCTACATGCTGACCGACATCGGATGAACATGTAACTTCAGACATTGATAGCTAAGAGCGGGCCGGTGACATCTGTCTTGTCGATTTCACGATCGGTCGGACAGAAAGTGCACTTTCTTGGTCGACCGGTTGGCGATCTTGGAGCGATCAATGATGATTTTATGCTTTTGGAGGTTGACCCGTGATTTTGACGGATGTCGGAGGATATGAGTCAATTTCAAGCATTAAAAATCACATTTTCAGGAAACCACAGGGGCCAAAGTGCGCGAAACGCGAAAAAAGACGGAAAAAACGGGTCACCGGCGGAAAATCCGGTGACCCGGACCTCCATGGTCGCCGGCGACCATGGACCGGCGACCATGGGCCATGGTCGCAGGGGTCTGCGACCCTGGGGGATTTTTCCCCTTCGGAGCCCGTTTTGCGGTCGTTTTGAGGTCTTTTTTCGTCGCCGTTTTCTTCTGTATTTTTCTTGACATTTCTTCTCATTTATTGGCTTGATTTCCTTGTAGAAAACTTGATGATAATCCTTGCATTTTTTAGAGTGCAAAGTTTCCAATTTTCGGGGAAAGCCGAAGACTTTGTCGCGTAGAGCTGCTGATTTTCCGCCAGAAGCTGAAACTTGGTCAAACGATGTCGGAATGACCTGAAATTTGAGGTGGAGCCTCTTGAGCAATAAATAAGACCAACCATAGGCTTTTGTTTGAGTTTTGAAGCCGTTTGGGGTCCCATCGATGCTTCACTTGATTTTGCTGCGGGGAAAATGCCGAGCGTTGATATGTGGCCAAACGATGTCCGATTGACCTGAAATTTGACGGGGAGCCTATTGGAGTCATTTTGAGACGTTCCATGGGCTCCGTTTTGGATGTCATGGTCCCGGGTTGCTCCGCCGCCGGTAGGCTTGATTTTCTCTCGGAGCATCAAAACCTGGTCAAACGTTGTCGGAATGACCTGAAATTTGACGTGCAGCCTTTTGGAAGCATGTTGAAGCCACTCATGCACTTGGTTTGATGAGCGAAGGCTTCGGTGGTTCCCGCCGCCGGGAGGCTTGATTTTGCTGCTCGAGCATTGATGGAGGGTCAAACGTTGTCGGTTTGACTTGAAATTTGGCATGGAGCCCTTTTGAGACATGCTGGAGTCATCTGTAGGCTCTGATCGAAGTTTTGACATCTCCGATGATGTCGCCGCCGGGAGCACCATTTTAGCTGTCGGAGAAGCGAAGTTAGGCCAAATGATTCTGAAATGGCCCGAAACTTCATATGTACTCTTCTCTTGGCTATCTTGAAGGATCTTGCAGTTTTTGTTTGATTCTGACAAGATTTGATTTTTTGGAGAAATTGCATTGCCTATTTATGGCAGGTTGCGACTTCATGCAGTTTTCTTGATGTTGAAGAGGCAAAGTGACATTTTTGGTGTCAACAACCATGAACTACCCCTTTATCATATTCCCCATTGGTTTTATAGAAGTGTTTTCCTTAAAATATTGTCTTATTTCTTTCTTGCATAAGCCCCATGCAATTGGTATGAGTATCATTTTTGTAATTACATGTTCTTGTTTAGAAAATAAGCCATTGGACGAACAATCTTTTAAGAATTTAAAAACGGGAGGGGAAAGGATAGAACATAATAATATTCCAATTTAAGTGTGCAGACATATTAAATTAAGGAAAACGTGGTCAACACTCAACATATTCTTCATTTGATAAACACAGAGTAATTATTAGGTAACTCATTTTTATCTTTTTTTTAATAAAAATGATACAGGATGAGAGTTTTGTTAGCAATGCTTGTCCAGCAAAATGCTTTTGCCTTACAAGAAAGGCAGGATGCTAAGGAATCTCATACTGCTGAACTTGGGGAACTGTCAATATGGATGCAAGACTAGTTGCTTGGAAGATCCTATGGGACAATGTCATCCAAATTCCTCAGCTCTAGTGCCATACTACCAATAGGGAAATCACCAATTCTAGAAGATTCATCGTTTATTCTAGAACTTCAATTTCGTAATTCATTAGGATCTCTATGAATGTAACATTCCACACTTTGTTTCTTCGAACTCAATGTTGCATTCTTCTATCACTACTCATCTACAAATTTGATACTGAATACAACCTTTGTCAATTTGAAGTTAAAGTTTCCTCAACCCACACATCTTCCCAAAATTGGATCCAACTCCTAATAACTTAGCTCCTACTTCATTCTGAACACTAAAGTTGTACAAAATGATGGTCCCCGTCTAAAGAGTTGAGAATAACATTTTACAGACTTACGAATAGTCTATCTCAAAATTACAAATAGCCCCCAAAAGGGTCAAACTAGACTCTAAGGCTCTCAAAACTTCTCAAAGCTATTCAAAGACCATTCTAGCCCTCTAATCCCACTTAGTACCCTAACATTAGAATCAATTAGAGCTAATCAATGGGGTTAAGGGTCGGGTACTTACAGCCAGATACTATAAAATGACTAAAATAAATTGTAGGATGCCTCAAAGTTTGGAGTTCTAGAAGCCTTATTAGAAAATTTCGCCGAATCAATTTTTTTTCAAGCAGTCATTATAGGAAGCCTAGTTCCCCTTTTGAGTTATTAGAATTCTATATTTGATTAGTGGAATTTTAAAAATTAGACAATCAGATTAATATTTTTTATCTTCAAAGTTCTAGAAATTAAAAGTTTAGAATTTAGAGGGAACCTAGACTTCTTCGACAGCAAGGGGTATCCACAAACAACCATAGTTATAAACATAATTCCCTAAGATCTAAAAGGATATAATAAAATGAATATTAAATCACCATTTCTCAATTACACAATAATGCTATATATTTTCATCAACCCATTTACGCCAATGTATTTTCAACCCACAAATACAATAATACAGGTTTGAGTATTTTTATTACCAAAACTCCAATCCCACTTATAAGAACGGATTTTGCTTATGTCATAGCCCACACTATGGGTAATTTAGTCCTAAAATGGTATAATTGTAGCTGTGGAAAAATATTTAAACTTTTGAAAGGGAGAGGGAAAGTCATCTGTAGTGGTAAGTCAGGGGGAAAGATCTCTTTACATAATTTGATTGCAATATTTTGCAATCGAGATACAATCGCTCTGCTTATTAAGTGTAATGGTTTATATATATTTTATGCTAACTTGGGTTTAGGGGACCACACTGTCTCTCTTGAGTTGAGTCGAGTAAAAATAAGTCTTAGTATTTTGTAAGCAAGATACTTGTTAAGACTCGGATCCTCTCTCTTAACCCACTTGACTCACTTTATTCCCCACCCATCTCTAACACAAAAATCAATCTGTCAACTGCCATTTATCTTTTTATGATCTTTAGAAATCAGGTCATTTAGGATTTCTCTTTCTTTAGAACTCTTCCATTTCTCTTCAATTTGTTATAAAAATCTCGGTGGTGACTGGTAGCTGTTCTTTCCACTTTTCTTTTTGTAATTTTTGAATCATGCCAGGCAATCCCAATGCCATTGTTTATATAGGTTACTCTAAAATCTCTATTTTTCCCTTCCTCTTTTGCATTTTTTTCCCTTATTACGAAGTCTCTTAGAATTCTTTCCTTTCCTATTACTATTCTTTTGATTCTGGGTTATTTTTTTCATTGTTGTTACTATTACTTTTGTTGTGAACAGCGGGCTTGGAATGTTGTTTTTATGAATTTGGTTGATATATTGTGATGGGTATCATTAGAACATTGAAAGATTCGATTTTGAAAGGGGCCAATGGAGTATAGTGCCCATTCGTGGAGTGTGAAAAATCATTTGAAATCTAATGATGGTTTTTTTTTAATTTTTAATTTTTTCTTCTAATTTATTTATTCCATGTTTGTCAAATATTTTTTCATTTGATCATTGTTTTTTTTTTCCGTGAAAAGAAAACATGTTATTGAGCAAATACCTTATGTTTTCAATTGACTTATGATTAGAGAAGTGTGAATAGAAAACCATGCTTGTAGTCCTTCATTCATAATTTAGCTAGAATTCAGGTGATATTACTTTAAAACCTCTTCAACTATATTCAATATCTTTATAGTGAAATATAAGGAAAGTAGATATGGTACAATCGCCTTTCTTAGAATATTTATGCTTGTATGTATATTATGTATGGCAGGCTATGAAAACTTATATTATGGATATTGTCAATTCTTCTCAGTGCTATGCAACATGTAGAACATTTGGTGAAGAGTTTTGGTAATAATACTATAGAAAAAGTTTTTTGTAATTAAAAATTCCCTCTCCTAAATGTATACACCTACATTCAGTTTTTCCCTTTCTACCATTTTCTTTCGTTGGCGATTTTCATTAATGTAACTATAAACATTTTTATTTATGAACATTATTATGGTTGTCTATGTTTAGGTCTAACCTTGCACATTTAGCTACGACTTTAGAAATGAAGAATGAAGAATCCTATGCTCCAGATTTGTGTACTTGTTATTCATCATAATATGATTAGTTTTTTTTTTTTTTTTTTTTTTTTTTTTTTTTTGCCTGAATAAAGCTGTGAACATAATTCTAATTGAGAAGTAGATATTTTCATATTGATTTCTCTTTCAAGTTTCATTCATTTTTATTTAATCCTATTTATTCCGATTGTATATAGTAAGATATTTATGTGTCTTTTGTATGCATAAGGATTGATTTTTTGAAATAGAATTACATGTTTTTTCCATATTGAGTGTTTATTGCTTTTAGATGGTATATTATGTAGGTTTCACACAACTTATTCAAATGGACCAAAGATATGACATATGTGGATTATTATGAGCATGCCATAAAAAGGGGAACAAAAGTACGGGTAATAATTTACATGCTTCGTCATCAAAGGCACATAGTTATCATGGTTGAGGAAATTCCAATATGGATTGTAATTGTTTTGGTTTTTCCCCATGAAATGCCTGTTTTCTTTTAGTTTCCCGTTTTGAGTTGTTTGGATTCTATGAAATTTGATGGTAACAGAGTATAGTGACTAGAGCATTTGTAGTGTAAAATGCCTTTTGTTCTCTTATTGATCTTCTTTTTTTAAGTTCATGAAATGCACTTATTTTCTAAATTTCCATTTTCAGCTATCTAGATTATAAGAAATTTAATTGATAGAGAGACTCAAGTACCAGGTTCTAATTTATTCTTATTAGTTAATGACAAGCTCTCATTTCCTAAATTACATTTCTGTCAGTATGGGACTCTGGGTCATATGAATTCTAAAGGTATGGAGAGATTAATTTTCTTGAGCAAGTTATAAGTAGTCTTTAAGAAAAACGACATTGATTGTGTTAAATAAGTTAGCTTCATATTGCATCATATACGCTTATTTTCTATTATATGGTGTTTAATTGTAGGTATTTACAATGTTTCTATTTTTGGGCAATTTGGATGTGAATTCTAATAATCACATACAATAGCTTTCATCTTTACTACTCTACGAAGCATGGAAAATAGGTGAACTCTAATATTCTAACATTCAAGAAAAAATGCAAATGAGAATAATGCAATTTTTGGATATTATTGATGAGATTACAAGAAAGGATTTCCCATAGAGATCAACAATTCTTCCAAAAATATATGTATATATTTTTGAAAGATAAACATTGCATATTTGTTGGACTATATGCTTTTGTGTTATTAATCTCTATGTTGATGCCATTGCAGTCGTTTACTTTTATTAAATTCTTATTTCCTTTAATGCATGTGGAGCTGTAATTGGCGGAGACTTCATTTAAGAATTGTAACTCTATTTTTCTTTTGGCTCTAAATTGATAATCATGTTTCAGCTGAGACTTTTCTACCCATGGGTTCCTATTTTTGGGTTCGTTTATGAGATATATAGATCTTGTTTGGAGACTATCTGAAAATGACTTCCTCTTTTACACAAATCATCTTTTCTGGGTTTGGTGCGACAAGTTTCCATATGAAAATGAAAAATAAATAAATTGGTTTTCCTTGATAGAGAGAATTCTCAAAATCTTATGAGGGGGATTTCATGATTATACAGGAATGGAAACTTGTGGAGTGAGCTACCATGTCTTCCATTGTATTTTAGGGATTTCAAGTGTTTTTAGAAAAAAAAATTTCCCATATTTTTGAAATGATATACAAACTCATCTATATTTATGAAATCGTGTAAAGCAGAACAATTGTTGGAGAATGTTGTTTATATTCTATAATATGAGTCAATTGTCTTCCCCTTGCTGAGGCACTTTCATTTTTAGCAACTTGACCTTTTCTTGTCTTTTTGTGAAGTGTCATTAGGATAAGCAAAGCCGGTTGATCAGAGCCTCTGCACATACTTTTATCATACATTTGCAATTCATAGGAAGAATGAAATCCATGTTAGCATTAGAAAAAACCATACAAGAAACTGTACCAATTGAAATCCAACATATTCAAGAATAGTTAGAAGGACGTATTCTTGATCACCAATCATTCTTATTTTCTAGATGAGTAAATCACTTAAATGCAAACTTACGAAAAATTCAAAGATGAATAAAAAACTACATTTGAATATGAACTATTATTTTCATTTTAGTAAAATATAAAATAATTATTACATGCACCGCATAACTAGTATATATAAAAGGGAGAACGAGAGGTTGCCACTTGGTTGGGAATCTACTTCTTGAAAGTCCGGGATCCTTAACCCTAGGGGGGGGGGGTGAATAGGGTGAGTTACAACTTAGTGACCAATTATGATCAATTTTAAACTTCTTTAATTTAACTAGTCACTTGTGATGATAATAAAACTAAATGCGGAAGCTAACTAAAACAATCAGCACAAAGCATGCACCATCACACAAGGATTTATAGCAGTTCGGCCTCAATGACTACATCCACTACCAGCTTGTGATCCAACACCCCACTGGGTTTTTACTATCTATGCTTTTCAATAGGCTAAGCAATAACCTTTAAAGATGTTTTTTCAAGGCTTAACAACAACCTATCAATGTGCTTTTCTAGGCTAAGCAATAACCTTTACAAGATACTTTTTCAAGGCTAAGCAATAACCTTTACACTATACATTTCTCAGGCTAAGCAATAACCTTTACAAGATGATTTTCTCAAAGAAGTGTCTACAAGAACACTTTAAGAGATACTATTAAAGCTCAATACATTTGCCTCTTAATGAGGCTGATATGAAAGTTAAAACAAGTTACAAACATACACTTACAATTAGCTAAGGTGAGTGCTCAAGTTTATGAATGTTTACTTCAATCAATTTCTAAAATGAAGCTCTTAAAAGAATGCTTGATGCATTTAAAAATCTAAGCACATAAATCTATGATTGAAGTGATTAACTAATCACATGAGTTAATCAAAACAAATTGGAAAGGCATTCCTATCAAACTACACAAGTTATACAAAAGTTTAAAGATCAAAATACATGTGATTGAGAAATGAGTGTTTGCAAAACAATCTAATATGCTAAAGTGAATTGATGTTTGCAAAACAACTCAGTCAAAGCTAGAAATCATGCTAATATAGAGTTTCAAAGATTTGAACATGCATGGATTTAAAAAGAATGGAAATCAAACTTAACTTGGAATGATTTAAATATCAAGATTTTGGATTTCCATATATTTCCCCTCTAGCCTTCTTAGTTCATTGGCCTTCCTTAGGCTTCAAAACAGTCCCAAAGATTCACCCAACAAGCCTCACAAAAGAGAGGAATGAATTGAACTTAAATACAAAAAATAGTCCAACGGCTAGTTGGCCCGGTCGACCAGGTCCAACGATCATATTGGCCGATGGGTAGTTTGCTCGGTCGACCTGGAGTAGGGCTCGGTCGACCGAGTATACTAGCCTGGCTGGAGTTCCTTTTAGATTTTGAAATTTCTAATTTATGAAACAAGGAACTTAAGGCCAATATGTTTCAAGCATACTAAAATGATTCTAAAAATGAAAGATGTATGCAAAACATGAACCTCGATCGATGTCTAACTTAATTTTTCAAAATCATGCATGAAGAACTAATCATTCAAAAGTGCATTTTGAGTTCTAAAACATGCAGGATAAAGTCTTTGAAAATCAAATGCATATGCAAGTCTAAGTTCCAGATTTCAAGGTCCAAACTACGATGCTTGAGTGTGTGATCAGTTGACGGTGAAAGTGATAGTGCATCCATCAAATTAGCAATATACAAAATTCCTAACACTTCTCACCTTAAGATGTGATTGTACACAGTTCATAGAAGAGGAATCGACTTTTAATCTTCTATGGCAATACAAATCTCGCCCCAGACGTGGGAATCCGGGATCTCCTCTTTGAATTGAAATCTAGTTTGAAGTCGGTGGAATTCTCAATGTTGTTGCTTGCACCAAACAACCATGTGAAGAAGGACCCGAACAATTCTGTGGTATTCGGCGTGCACAAACAAGTCCTTAGTATCCATGAATCTGACCCTGGTTACCTCGAGGAAGCAGATATCGTCTCCTAGAGGCCCAAGCATCCCAGCCCCCCTGGCTAGGCACCCTATTATACTATATTAAAGAGAAGGGCTTTGCCTTTAATTTTGACAGTCGGTTAGAATTTTGACAGTTAGTTATTCTTTTTTCAAATCTTCTCTCTCCAATCATGCAACTACCTACGCTATGGAAACCACTCATAACCACTCCCCACTTCTCTTTTTCTGCAAAAAGCAATTTCTATCCAAACTCTATCATTCCGTTTCTACTCCAATCCATTTCTTTCTTTTCAATACCACTAGCTCTTGGATTACATAAACAGGTACTCTCATGACATTTTTGTTCTTTTGTTTTTTATTTTTATAAAATCTATTGATTTGTTTAATGCATGAATATTTCAATTACAATATTGGTCATATCCGCGCTGAGCACGGGTTATTATACTAGTATATATTAATCAAGTGTTGTGCATCATAACTTATTTGAATAACATATAAATTGGTTATAAGACAAAAGGGGAAAGGATGGGAAGTCAGTCGACCAAGCTTGCCCCAAATCGACTGGGGCGAAAATCTAATAAACTCAGTTGCCCTAGAAATCCAACAAAACCACTATTGCTTAGGCTTGCCCCAAATCGAATGGAGTTTGAGATCGTAAATTATTAGGTTAGGATTTTCTCTTTTATACATAGCGCACTTTTGATATGGGGATCTTGTAAATCCGAAGGGGATAGGTCGGATGCCAAAATCCTTACTAAGCAATGATCTTATGTGGAAAGATCTTCGGAGATTTATGACCACCAAACGTATAATTTCTTCCCAAGTGCGGAAAGCGGTAATCTTTTCCCTGTTGATTTTGCTACCAAACGTGCCCTTTAGTGTTTGGCGCCTGCGCAGCACTTGGGCTCACAATATAGCCCAAATCTAGTATTATGTGTGTCCATGATCTGCTTGGGCTTGGGCTAACTTGGCCCACGAGCACTGCTAGTCATTGGCTACGGAGTTCATCGGGTTCCAACTACATAGTTACCCAAGGAACCCCAATAGTAAAATCTAGATATGGAAGCTTTTTAGGCCCAATTAATAATTGGATCTGCATCATACTCCAATATAAGTATACTTAACTATATAATATGAGTAGGTAGTAATATTCCTTGTTGCACATAATATTATGGTAGTTTATACTAAGATGTATGGTTAATAATAACATATATGGGTTTTAAGCTGTATTCAGGTTTAAATATAAAAACTTTAATTAGGTTAAGGTCCTGGTCTGTAAAGTCTTAGTTGGTTAATTCATCTAGTTTGAACAAAACGCAAGTCCATATTGAGTTGTTTTTTGTGTTCTTTTTAGATATGGACTGTGATGGCACTTCAACTCGAGTTTTGAAAAGTCTTGGACACATCAAAGACTGCATATTCAAGCCAGAACGGA
This sequence comes from Umbellularia californica, assembly GCA_028538565.1. NCBI lineage: Eukaryota > Viridiplantae > Streptophyta > Magnoliopsida > Laurales > Lauraceae > Umbellularia > Umbellularia californica. The sequence continues at coordinate 19,806,879 of JAPQWN010000005.1, read as the reverse complement.
GCCTAGACTAGAGAGCAGGTTCGCTATGGCAAGCTTGTCCCAAGCACAAGGCAGAGACACTGCTTACTATATCGAGCACCCTGCTTGTTATAGTGAGCTGGATTTTTCTACCAGCACGGAGACTCTCTTCTAATTATGGTCCAACTCCTATTTTAGAGTTCTAATCAAATTGGAAACCTCATGCACGAACCTTGCATTATATACTCATCTTATTGCTATCCTAGAACTCAACTCTCTCCCATAAAAAGATTGAGAATCCTTTGAGAGATTTTTTAGAGTTCTGCAGCAAGGCTATTTGGGCTGATTATTCAAGAAGAATATTTCTTCTTTCTCTATTGCCGATTGAAGCACCTTGAGAGGCATCAAGGTGGGTTGACTTTGCATCACTTTGAGAGGCATCAAAGTGTTGCTGGTTCAAGCACGATGAAGGTGAGCAGAGGGTAGTCGGGAAGTCCACCCCAGTCCTTAGGTTGAGTTGCAACTGGAAAAGGTTCTGTGAGTCTTTGTAACTTTCTTTATATAGTGCTTGGTTTTTCCGGTGGTCTCTACCACCCGTGGTTTTTCCCAAGTAGGGTTTTCCACGTTAAGAATCGTGTGCCTCCTTTCTTTTGTAGTTGATTGATTTCCCAGACTTAGTTTAAATATCTATTAAATTAATCAATTGGTATTGGAGTCCATAAAGAATTCTGATTTGGGTCCATAAAGAATTCTGATTTGGGACCTTAGCCTCTTTTAATGCTTAAAAGCAATCCCTTCAAGGTCCAATATGAACCCAACCTGGACTCAATCCGTTTACATGTTTAATTAAGAATGGCACTTTGGAAGGAATAGAGACCGGTGTACCTTCTAATAGACGCATGATTCTAATTTAGAAAGACTGCCCATGCAGAATCATTCAAGTCATTTGATGGTCTTAGACTTTCATATGGTTAATTTTGCTTTCATTCTTCTTTTATTTGAAACGGAAACCCAACCAAACCAAACCAAACCAAACCAAACCAAGCATTTTCCCACTAGGTGGGGTCGGCTATATGGATTTGACGACGCCAATCAAATCTGTTTAGGGCCATGTCCTCCGTTAGATCCATGTAGGCAAGGTCATGTTTAATAGTTTCTTTCCAACTTCTCTTGGGTCTCCCTCTCCCTCTCCTACTCCTGGCAATCTCTATGCCTTCACACCTTTTAACAGGTGCTTCCATTGGACGCCTTCTAACATGGCCAAACCATCTTAGTCGATTTTCTCTCATTTTATCTCCAATCGGTGCTATTCCTACTTTGCCCCTAATCTCCTCATTCCTAATCCTATCTCTCCTTGTGATCCCGCACATCCATCTTAGCATTCTCATCTCCGCAACTTCCATCTTCTTAACATGATTATGCTTTACTGCCCAACACTCTGATCCATATAACAATGCTGGTCTTACCGCCACCTTATAATACTTTCCTTTAACCTTGAGGGGGACTTTCCGATCACACAAGACCCCCGAAGCACTCCTCCATTTGGTCCACCCGGCCTGAATCCTGTGACTTACATCAGTATCAATCCCTCCATCCTGTTGCACCATCGATCCAAGGTACCTAAAGTTTTCTTTCTCTACAATCTTTTGTGTGCCTAAGCTTACTTTTATGTTACCAAGTGTCCTACTTTGGCTAAACTTGCACTCCATATATTCCGTCTTGCATCGACTTAGCCTAAACCCTTTTGTCTCTAACGTTTTCCGCCATACTTCTAGCTTAGCATTCGCTCCTTCTCTCGTCTCATCTACTAAAACAATGTCATCTGCAAATAGCATACACCACGGCACCTCATCCTGAATATGTCTTGTAATCTCATCGATAACTAGGGCAAATAAGTACGGGCTTAACACTGAGCCTTGGTGTAGACCAATCGTGATAGGAAACTCCTTAGTCTCTCCGCCAGTCGTCCTTATAGATGTCACGGCTCTATCATACATATCCTTTATCGCCTCAATATATGCGACACACACTCTTTTCTTTTCCAGTACTCCCCATAGAATCTCCCTAGGAACCCGGTCATAGGCCTTCTCCAAGTCAATGAACACCATATGTAAATCTTTCTGGCCTTCTCTATACTGTTCCATTAACCTCCTCAGGAGAAAGATAGCCTCCATGGTTGATCTCCCAGGCATGAAACCAAATTGATTATCTGAAATGTTTGTTGTTCTTCTTAGTCTTCTCTCAATAACTCTCTCCCATAATTTCATCGTATGGCTCATCAATTTAATCCCGCGGTAGTTCGCACAGTTCTGAATATCTCCTTTGTTCTTGTATATGGGTATAAGAATACTTTTCCTCCATGCATCAGGCATCTTCTTGCTCTTTAGCACTACATTAAAAAGTTTTGTCAACCAATTTATGCCATTCTCCCCCAAGCACCTCCAGACCTCAATAGGGATACCATCTGGCCCAACCGCTTTCCCATTCTTCATCCTTTTCAATACTTCTTTAACTTCTTCCCTACTGATTCTCCTATAGAACATATGATTCGATTCTTCCCTAGAAATGGTAAGCTGTCCCAATTGTATGTCACTACTACTGCTTTCGTTAAATAACTTGTAGAAGTAGCTCTTCCAACGCTCCTTTATCTCATCGTCCTTTACTAATACCTTTTCATCGTCATCCTTAATGCATTTAACTTGGTTTAAGTCCTTGGTCCGCCTATCTCTGGCTTTAGCAAGCTTGAATATCTCTCTTTCGCCTTCCTTAGTGTCAAGTCGCCTATATAGCTCCTCAAATGCCTTTGCCTTGGCCTCACTAACTGCCTTTTTGGTTTCTCTTTTTGCTTCTTTATACTTTTCCAAGTTTGCTGCATTTCGATCCCTTTGCCAAGTTTTAAAACTCTCTCTTTTAACTCTTATCTTGTCTTGAATGGCCTTGCTCCACCACCATGCCTCCTTCTGTGCCGGAGCACCCCCTTTGGATTCTCCTAAGACTTCTTTCCCTACCCTCCTAATACACTCTGCTACCTTATCCCACATATTATTTGCACTCTCATTTATCGCCCAAACGTCTTCCTCTAGTACTCTATCCCTAAATGCTAGTTGCTTATCACCTTTCAAGTTCCACCATTTAGTCTTTGAGCATCTATACAACTTCTTTTTTGTAGTCCACCTTTGTAGCTGCACATCTATGATCAACAACCTATGTTGGGAAGTCAAGCTCTCCCCCGGTATCACCTTGCAATCTTTACAAGCTAAGCGGTCTCTTTTCCTAATTAAGAAGAAGTCAATCTGTGTCCTTGAGGAGCCACTCTTATAAGTCACCAAATGCTCCTCTCTCTTCCTAAAAAAGGTGTTAGTCACCATGAGATCATAAGCCACTGAAAAGTCCAAAATATCCTTCCCTTCTTCATTTCTATTACCGTATCCAAGTCCCCCATGTACTCCTATATATCCATCTACGTCGCGTCCTACATGGCCATTCAAATCTCCTCCTATGAAGACCATCTCGCCTTGGGGTATCTCTAGTAGCACTCCTTCCAAATCTTCCCAAAACTTCTCCTTATGTCCATCTCCTAAGCCCACCTGGGGGGCATAAGCACTAATTACGTTCACTATCTCTTCTCCTAACACTAACTTAATTGCAATAATCCTATCTCCACAACGCTTTACATTAACTATATCTTCCTTTAAGTCCTTGCTCACTACTATGCCAACCCCATTCCTCGCTCTATTAAGTCCCGTATACCATAACTTATACCCAGTCCTCTCGATCTCTTTAGCTTTCTGTCCCATCCACCTTGTCTCTTGCAAGCAGGCAATTGCGATTCGTCTCCTTTCCATTGTATCCACCACTTCCATAAGTTTCCCAGTTAGGCTCCCAATGTTCCAAGTACCTAATCTCAGCCTTCTATTTTGGGCTAGCTTCCTTACCCCCCGCACTCGTCCAATAAAGTGTGGGGACCCTTGCCTATTTAGCACTGCACCCGGGCGCCGATGCAGCGGTCCTTGCTCACTTATCACTGTACTCGGACTATACAGCGCGTCGCTAAGTAGGGGACGCCCCAACGAAATATCATTAGGTCTCAAATCCATAAAGAAATCCGACTGAGTATTGTGCTGGCTGTCGGCTACCTAACGCACAACCCTCCTCCTTTGTCCGGGCTTGGGACCGGCTATGTCAAGGATACCCCAACATAGGCAGAGTTGAAACGGAAACCCAACCATCACCAATTAATTTGAAAAGAAGAAAACCCAACTCCAATCCAAATTAGTTGAAATCTAAGACGCTTTTTTTTTTTTTTTTTATAATGAAGGGTGTCCCAACCCTTTGGGCCAAAATAATTCCTACGGGCCCAGAGGGAGCCGGGTCAACCCCTTGTGGCCCTAGTGTGATAGTGCAGTTTCGAACACCTTCAAACTCTAGGTGCAAACCGTAGTCCTAGGCTAACTGAGCTACCCCTCGGCAGTAGTAGCCTTTTTTTTTTTTTTTTTTAATAGAGATCATCTAAAAAGTCCTAAATATTGAAAATAAGGTCATGTTTGTAGAAAAAGGAGTAGTAGTCTATTCAGTTCCCTTTTTCATATGTGTTTCTTTTTTCTTTTTTCGGTTCATATAATGGTAATTGAAAAACAGGCTCAAGATTTTTCTTAGTTGGGTCCTTAGTATATTTGGGTAATTCACTTGTAAAGTGAATTGAAGTTAAGGAACATTTTAGACCATCTCCAAGACGGCAATCGAAATAGCAACTCAAAGTTGATGTGCCACGTAAGATGTTTAGCTCTCCAACCGAAACAGCAAGTGTCAGATTCAAAATTACTACCTCACCCAAATACCTCAACTTTGCCGTGTAGCAACTCAAAGTAGCAAATGATAAAATAGAATAAAATAATGCAACACATGGAATGCAATAATGCAACGGCATGAAAAGTCAAAGAAATAATAAAATATAAAATTTGCTACTTCTGTTCGAGTGCAGCCTTTTGAAAGAAGCAAATGGAGGTAGCAAATTTGTATTTGAGGTAGTAAAGTACACAATAATTTGCTGCCTCAAATTTGCTACACCCCTTGGAGATGATCAAAGAGATAAGAAAAAAAGGGGGGTTATAAAAAATTACAAGATTTCAAAATCCACCTTCTTGAATTTCCCAAAATTCACCTTCATTGCCATCCTTAGCTTACATTTACCGGTTCAACCAAAATTGTTGCCTTCACCCATCTGGTTAGATCAAAACTCGAGGATTGGTAAAGAAACTGATAAAGGGGTCAAAACCGACACTTGAACTGGTAGAACCCACCATTAAATATTATAAAAAACTATGTTTTCCCTACATCCTGTTTAGATAGGCCTGATAGTCAACCCAGGTGGGAAGAAATCATCTACTCCCACCAGTTGTTCAGGGTCCGATTTCCAAATTGTTGGTCCCATTATGACCTCGGAACCTAGTTACATATGCAATTAGCACAAGCATTTGTGGATACACTCTGCAAGTACCTGTTGATCTAATGTTCTATAGCCAGCTTGCTTATCCATGCGTCCATAGCATTCCATTGAATACAATGCTAGGTTATTTTAATTTCCTTGAAAAAAAAAAAAGGAAAAAGTTGTATTTTCCCATATTCTTGCAACGATTTCTATTAGAAAAACTAGCTATCAACCACCATTCGTTTTTTTTTTTTTTTGGTGTGGCTTTGATGTACCACGGCTCCAACTAGCCAGTATATCCCAAAAGCTGAAGCTGTTAGGACCTCAATAGGATGCCGTTCGAATCTGTAACCCACAAGTACCCACATGACCTAGGGTAATAATGCCTCTCCTTAGTTTGAACTTGCGACCTAGCATTGGCTCTCCCACCATGTCATATCCGACTACCGAATACATCCTAAAAACTTAAATGGTTAGGAAGCGAAAAAACTAATCTACCTAACAGGCCCACCTCTTTTCATAGATGCTCTGTGCATGATATTGCTGATCCTCTGAGAACTTACCAACTATACTTGATATTATGTTGCTTTCTGTTTTGTTGAAATGAGAAAAGTAAAATTGTAAATGTTTGAACAATCAATTGACTTCACTATTATATTATTTATGGACATATACAAAGGTGAAACATAAAGATAATCAGTGTCCGAAATTCTAATAAAATGAAACGACTGACAAAGGAATAGAAGGCTATTAAAGGCCCTATGCAGGAATAATAATGAATAAATTTTGATAGTACCTATAAAAACTCTAAACTCTTAACGCTTGAGCAGGCTGAGAATGGTTTATCAGATACTGGTATGCACTTGACGACCCAACCAATTGGCCAAGATACTGCCGCAATTCCAATGCAAGCACCCCATTGTCCCCAACTTAAGCGCTCTGTGTCTGCAAACTTCTTAAGGAACTCCACCATCACCACTTGAAGAACGACGGTCATTACCACAATCCCTATAAACAACCTGTTCTTATGAATTCCCTTAAACACATTCCTCTTCTCTAACTTCCTCGCATTGAACTCGTTGAATACTTGACACAAAACAAAAGTATTGAAAATAAGGGTGTTCCTGACCCTCTCATCTACACCAAAAATCGATTGACCTTTGAATTGTAGTGTTAGCAAGACGGCAATTTGATAAAGAGCTTGAGCAATGAGGTTTCTCCACATAATGTTTGTAATCAGTGGCTCGGTCCGACCGACTGGCTTTTTGTCCATCAACTCCTTGGTGGGGCGCTCTGTTGCTAGAGCCAATGCAGCTAGAGTGTCCATTATTAAGTTCACCCACAGTAGTTGGACTGCTGTAAGTGGAACTTCACCTGCAGAAACTGCTGCTATAAAATTTATCACTAGCGCGGCAACATTCACAGTGAGCTGAAATTGGATGAATTTCTGAATGTTATTGTAGACACACCTTCCCCACCTTAAAACAGTGACCACTGTCGAAAAATTATCATCCAATATGATGATATCTGAACTCTCCTTTGCCACTTCGGTTCCTTGAATTCCCATTGAAAGTCCAACATCAGCTTCTTTCAGTGCTGGAGCATCATTTGTACCATCACCAGTGACTGCGACTACATGGCCTTTTTCTTTTAAGCATTGGACCATTAGAAGCTTGTCTAATGGACAGGACCTTGCCATCACAGATATTCTATCTACCCTTTCCATCCTTTCTTCTTTTGAGTAATTGCGAAATTGTCTGCCTTCTACCACTGCTTCTTTTAAGTCCTGATCAACCCTAAGAATCCCACATTCGATGGCTATGGCCGTTGCAGTGAAAACATTATCCCCAGTTATCATTTTGATGTCGACACCAGCACCTTTACAAGCTTCCACAGCCATTCGCACTCCTGGCCTACATGGGTCCTTAATGCCCACCAGCCCCAATAGTGTCAAGCCATTTTTTGCAACATTTTCTACTTGTCCTTCATTATCATCATTGATTGCCTCTTCCTCTGTTATTTGTTTGTGGGCGAATGCAATGCATCGAAGACTTTGAGCTGCCATTCCTTGAATAATTTGCTCCAACTTCATCATCCTTTGCTCAGTGATGGTTTTTATGGTCCCATCACTCTCATAGCAATTCGAGCACAGAGCCAATATCATTTCGGCGGCTCCTTTCCAATGCACATGGGTTGATCTATCACTGTTCTTTCTTAGTGTAACTCCGCTTCGCTTCTTCTCTGAATTAAAGGTTTCAACATGAAGAGTAGTGTACCTTCGCTTTAAATCTTCCATATTCATATCCAATTCCATCACTGCCCAGGAAAGAATAGCTTTTTCTGTTGGGCTACCAGAAAATTCAGTTGATGAAGCTGAACTGTCTTGGTAGACACTGCCTGATGTGTTTAGGCCAACGCCTTGGTGCAACAAGTTTAGGATTTCAGGAGCTATTATAGAAATGTCACTGGAGGTTTCTTCTTCCCCGACCCAAAATTTTGTGACTTTCATCTCGTTCAATGTCAATGTGCCGGTTTTGTCTGTGCAAATGGTTGTGGCGGAGCCCATGGTTTCGCAAGCTGAAAGATTCCGAACCATTGCTTGATCAGCCATCATTCTCTTCATCGAGTAAGCAAGAGTGAGAGTGACCGCCAATGGCAAACCTTCAGGAATTGCCACTACCACTATTGTAACAGCAGCGGCAAACATAGTAGCCATTGAGTTGAACACCTCTTCAATCTTTGTTTTCTTTCCATTGAACTCCCTGTTTCCATTCTCGTCTTGGGTGTTGCCCGTGAAATAACGCACCAACAGCACAACAAGAACGAGAAAAGCGACACCCAGACCGACCTTTCCAATGTATGATGTGAGCTTGTTAAGACGGTCTTGTAAAGGTGTTTGCTCGTTCGAGTCGGTACTTATCGAGCTCATCATTTCACCCCACATTGTGTTCGTACCCACAGAGGTCACAAGCATGGTTCCATAGCCATCTACCACCTTTGCACCAGATATTAGAAACGGGTTCTTATCAGCACTGGTGTTCACATGGTCGCTCTCACCTGTCATGCTCGACTCGTCCACTTGTAAGGAATGACCACTCAGGAACAAGCCATCTGCAGGAATCTGATCGCCTATCTTCAGAAAAACCACGTCACCAACAACAATGTTGAAGATCGATACCTGTTGGCGTCGATTGTCTCTCACAACATCAACATTGATGTCATTACTCTTGTTGGATAGCTTCAAAAATTGCTTAGATTGGCGGAAATTACTGATTGCAGTGACAGCGACAACTAAGAAGACTGCAATAAATATACTTCCTCCATCATACCACCCTTCCTTGAAGCCATGTTCCTTGATCCCAAATCCTAAGGAGAGAGCTGCACAGGCAAGAAGGATGAAAATTATCCTGTCTTTAAAGGCCTCCAAGATGAAGTAGAAGAAGCTTTTCGCGGGCGGCTTCTTGTATGTATTGGTACCAAATACCTGTTGAAAATCAGATTTACCCATTACAAGAGGGATTTATTGAAATTTTATGTAAGCCATTTTTGTGTAGTACATTTTCTCATTTAAACAATAAAATGAGATGCATTGAGATGAACATATGTGATAAGAATAGTAGAGTCAGTTACATGTATCTCTCATGTATGGACGTATGTACAAGAGAAAGCGACTGTATGTATATGTGTTTTGTTGTTTGATACATTGACAAGTTTGTACATCTCTAATTTTCTTTAGTTGAATATCATCTAATCTTCTTCTAGTAGGATATCCTTGTCATTTTCCACTGTGGAGCTTGTAAAGAATGCCGCAGTTATATATAGACATTTGGTTCGGAGTCTTAAATAGTTGACAATCACACAATTAGACTTAGCTCATGTGGCCAATGTCGTCAAGCAATTTACAAAGAAGGATTTTTACAAATAAGGATTTCATACATGACTTCATCTGTTTATTGACAACTACAAACAATCGTTTGAATTTTGTGCTTACAATTAACTATCAGCATTAATTGGACAATCCCAGTCAAACACCTAGCTAGAGGTGTTCATGGGCTGGGATGAGGGCATGGCCCAACTTTAGAAACACAGGCCTAGGCCTGAAACGGGCCATAAATGTAGAAGATTTTATGAGAATCATTCACAAATTACTCAGAATCTATTAAGATTAAAGACAATCAGCTACAAAATCTCGTGGTTTATTAGTCAAATAAGCAAATTGAGTAATTTGGATTACAAATATGGGGCCAATAGGATTGGAAAAAAGAAAGGTTTTTGATGGGTCTCATTTGATTGCAATTCTGAACCCTACTTATCATTGAAAAGAAAAAAAAGTGTATTGGTACATTTTTTGCAAGGTGCGAAAGTGATTTTCACCTCTATTCTAGCTTGAATAGAATAAATGGCCTTATTTACACAATATTTTCAACCTAAATCTACATATGTAATGCATAACTGAGCACAAATAAACATGATGTTACATATCCATTACACATGGAAATGATTTACATATGTAAATGACTACAAACGACCCCTAATTGGTATATTAAATAGTTAATTACATGTGCAAGTTGAAAAAAAAAAAAAAAGAAATGTTGGAAAATGCATTATCATATTCATCTCAATGTGACAAAATAGGGTTGCTAAGTTGGTTGGCAATCCCAGATCTCACCTAGCTATCTACAGATCGATCCCAAGATGCCCTTCTTTCCACATTTGTGATCTCCTCTTCCCACTTATGTGGGGTAACTTGGGCCCAACGCCCTTAGCTGGGGTAAAAAGAAGGGAGAATTTCAAATAAGTCCTTAAGTTTAGGCCTTATTTTAAAAAAAGGACTCAAGTTTCCAAACTTTTCAAATTAGTCCCTAAGTTTTTCATGAAATTCTCAATTAAGGACATCCATCTATTTAAAGTTATTTTTCGGCAACTTTTTTCCTATTTTTTTAAATACCCAAATTACCCTTCATTGTAATATAACTCTCATTCACTTCCTCTATAGTCTCCTCATTTCCCTCGCTGGTGTCCTCACGGTGATGAAGGACACCCAATATTCCCACCGCGATTGGCTGCATGTAGGGGCTGCCGAAACCATGTCATGGCTTTAAATTAAGGGTAATTTGGGTATTTTCAAAATATTGAGGGAAAAAGTCACCAGAAAATAAATTTAAATGGCTGGATGTCCTTAATTGAAAATTTAAGGGAAAGCTTAGGGACTAATTTAAAAAGTTTCAAAACTTGTGTCATTTTTTGAAATAAGGTAAAAACTTAAGGGCATATTTGAAAGTTTCCCTAAAAAGCAAGTGGTCATGATGTGGATATTTTGATGCCGACACGTCACAAGGAAACTACGATAGAACTGCAGTGACCTATTAAAATTTAAAATAGGGTAGGTCAGGCAAGAAGTGCTTTTTTGAAATTTCAAAGAACTTCTTGCCTTTAAATGCTTATAATTTACAACAATGCAGTTATTTCTGACATTTTTTACCCTTTCACTAAAAAATAAATTAAAGTCACATGACTAGATTTATTTGACTCTTTTCTATATTACCTAGACCAACTGATTTAGGTCTTTAAAGTTGATAATACTATTTCAACTATTATTATAATGTTCTTACATTAGATGGGTGGACAAATCTATCCACGATATTCACGATATTCACGAGTTTCGATCCCACAATGGGATTCACCTAATAAAAATTTGAGCCACTCAAAAAAGGAGTCGATACCACCCTAAGATTAGGCATATCATAAAGTAATTAATAAAACAATGTATAAGATTGTATTAATGATATACTCAATTTTACAAATTAAATAAGGTGGTGTTAATTTTGAACGGCTTGAGTTTTCATCAAGTAGAGTCGACTATGTGTTCTACTCACACTCACATGATGCATGGTGGCATGGTTGGTTGGGGGGTGGGGGGTTGATTCGGACTTGTAATTTACAGCCAACATGACATATATATGATAAAAACTTGTAGATCCACAACAACGTGAGATGTCACATAATATATAGTTATTCTTTGGTTGTCTCATTCATCTAGCTAGTGAAGTTATTTCTTTAATTTCATTTTTCTTCTTCATCCCTTGAGATACTGCAGAAGATGGGTCCACAATACCCATTACATTTGACCCAAAATTCCTGTAAGAGTCATGATTGGGATCCATTATAGATTCGAGGCCAGATCCTCTAACACTCCCACTAACTTATAGCTTAATGCAGCACCTTTGGAAACCACTTATTACTAATTTAAACTGGTCAAAATAAATGGGAGCCTCTTGTACGGGCCCCGAGTACAGTAATCGGGTTGGGTCTGAACATCAAAAATTTTATTCTCATGTTTTATAAATGACCAATTGGACATTGGTTCCAAATCCTATTCGAGTAAAATATCTTGTAGCATATACATCACAATAGAAACTTTTATCAAGCGATTTGGAATTTTATCAAAAGGACTCATCACGAATTTCTTGTGAGCCGGTCCACTGAAACCAATGGACCTAAATGCCCAAACCCGACCCATATACATCACAAACTTCAACCAAAGAAGAGAGTTGGTTCCAGTACCTCCTTTCGGCGATCGAAATCCTCCGTATTGTCGTGTATTCCTCTCTCTGCATCCGTTTCGAGTGCTGCAGTAATTCCTTGGATTCCTCCAAGTAGCTGAAGAGAATCCATGTCCTTTTCCCTGACAATTTTGCCCACTGCTTGTGGGTCAACATGCAAGAAGAACCCACCATTTTTTCTACTCAAATTGGCATCACTGCTATCACTACCATCATATTGGGGCTGGACATAAAGGGAGGTAAAGGAGGGACTACGTGAGACGACAGAGAAAATTTCTTTCTTCTTGAGAGAGAGTTTCTTACTGGGAAGAGAGAGAATAACTCTGTAGGAAAAGATGATAGTGAAAGCCTTATGCCATCTATTGGCTAAATGTTGTTTAGAGGACCCACTCCTAATAGTGCCAACAAAATTGAAAATTATAGCTGCAGAGTTTTTAGGAAGAAGATCCATGAAATGAGATAACCAAAGCAATCAACCCAACAAACAACAAGGAAACCGTTTACTTAAAATTGAAACAAAAGCGATGACTACTCGGCTTTTGAAGCAACAGAAAGATATGTGTCACGATTTCTAGAACTGATTCGATGCTTCCATTTATATAAGAGCAAAACCAATTGCGAGAAAGTACAGGAAGGTTCCTGGTGTGTTTCTTTGCATTTTATCGGCCATGTCGATTCACATATGACTCGTACGTCTTGCAGGTGCAGGCAGCCCGCATGGCAGCTTCGCAATATGATTTGTTATTTGTTATATACGGGAATGGGAAAGCGAGTTTGATGAAACCGCGTGTTAAACTGGTGGGGGTGGGGTCCAAGTAGTTGGACGGGCCACTTGTGTGGGCTTCTTTTCCACATCCGGGCACTTTACATGCGTGTGTAGATAGGAATGTAAAATTGGACGGGCCGGCCCAGTATGGTCCGCAAGCACAACGGGCCGTAGTGGCAAGATGTTTTTTTAATTTTTTTTTCTTCCTTATTGTATCCTTTAATACAGTCATTTAGATTGTTGTTACATCCCATTAAATGCATATGACCTTTTGAAAGAGTAAGGGTTCACCGGGTTTTTCTTTCCGCAAATATAGATATATAGTAATCATAAATTAATTTTGTTAAAAGTTTGAATGATCGGGTCTAAATGCATGTGACATGAGCCATTGGTTAAAAAATCCAAGCCAACTAAATATTATAGTTAGTTTAAGGAATTTCTTATAAATGTCTTCTTCTTTCTCAACAGACTCAACTTATCCCCCACCCCAGTACGTACAAGAAAGTCAAAAGGGTGAATTTCCAAACAAGTAAGCAGATCTCTTTTTAAAGAGTTCAATGGAAATTCCAACGCAATTTCTTAATGGAATATACACGATTTTGAATAGGTTCTCCATTGCACACCATGCCAAACATGGAAATCTAAATTTTTTAAAATCCCCACGATTCTGTACAATTTTTAAATTTTCAAATAAGCGCTACAATCTTGGAGATTATGAATAAAACCCCATAAGGATGGATATTATATCTAAACCACTACAGTTTTAAAATTTTCATCTATATTGCCTCAGGTTTAAAAAATTTGCAAAAGGCCCCATAATTTTGAAAATATTGCAAATGACCCCCATAATCTGAAAAGTTGTTACGCTCTTGAGATCTCTAAGTTTTATGCATATATGAAATGCACCTTGTAGAGTTGGATATTCACTGAGTGATAATATCTTACAATATCATCAAAGTGCCTAATCATTGTAGCAGAGCCATCCCTGGGCCAAAGCCCAGGAAGCCGCCGCTTTAGGCCTCCAATTTTTGTCCATTTTTGGGGGCCCCAAATTTCTTTAGCCCATATAATATATAGGTCTGTAAAAAGTAAAAAAAGGCTGCCCAAGACATGAGAAAGGGCCTAATTTCTAAACAGCCCATTACAAAAGGGCCCTAAATTAATGATTTTGTGTTATATTTAAAAGTAAAAAAATACAAAAAAAAAAGAGTATGAAACTTTGGAAATTGGAAAAGATTAGGTCGGCTATTATAGAGTAGTTTTGGATGCCGATTCACTTTCGACTTCGGAGATCAAATACACACCGTAATTGGAAAATATTAGGTCGGCTATTATAGAGTAGTTTTGGATGCCGATTCACTTTCGACTTTGGAGATCAAATACACACCGTCTCTCTCTCTCTCTCTCCTTATTCACAATCAAAACTGGGTCTCCTTATTCCCAATTAAAATTAGGTTTTTGGACTGCAAAACCGTTTTCGACTTTCCGTTTATATGTTTCACCGCTTTGTGCCGACGAGCTGGGAAGAGAATCAGGTGATTGAACATTCTCTCCTTTCCAAGTTTCAAAGAATATTTTAAAAATGAGACATTATTTTTTTTATCTGTTCTTTTAATCTTTTTTACTTTTAAGGGGACAAGACTATTAATTAACATATTTTTTTTGTTATATAAAAATTTGTTGTATACATAAACTTAATATAAAAATAAAAGGATAAGAAAAGGCACCACTAAGTTTAACCACAATATCAATTGAATCAAATGATCTTTCGCTTATTATGAAGAAAAAAAATCAGTTGAATCATCACATTATGAAAATACAAATAATTTGTAGATGGGTTATGTTTGGCAAATTTGTTGATTGTTGTTTATTTGATTTAATGATTTACAGATGCTCTTATGGTGTTGATTGTGTTAGACCCTAAGTTGTGTTTGCAATTTGATGTCCAACATTTGCATCATATTCATCTCCTCTACAAAATCACTCAATCACATCATCCACTACAAGACATGTGCTGATCTCTCCTTGTTGTCTCATGTGCAAAATCTGGTATAATCCCATCTAGACATCAAGTTTCTGTTTCAGCTTCATTTGATATTTTTCCTCTCTTTGAATGATGTTACAGTTATTTGATGAATGATTGTAGACCATTTGAGTCAGTTTTGATCAATCAGATTTGGTTTTCCCTTTAGTCTTCAATTTCTACCTACCACCTGTTCGACAAAATTCCTGAACCATTGTTACTATTTCTCTTGTCAACTATGTGTAGTCTTTCGAAGCTAGGACATTGAGCATTTGTTTTCCCTCATCTTCTTGCACAATTTCTCTCATCATTGTCAAATCCTTCTGTTTAAAAATCACTGTGCACTCCAAGTATTTGTGACAATGCCTCCTAAGAAGATGACCACTTCTCGTCCTTCCAAGAAAGGAAAAGCCACAGCTTCCTCTAGCAGACCCATTCGAGAAAGTTCTGAGGATAGTTCATCCCCATCTCCTCCACCTCCCTCTATTGAATTAAGATCGAGCTCAACCATTTTAAACAGTCTTAAGGATCGATCTGTTATTGTGGAAAGGAGAGCTCTTGTCAACACCATAAACCAAAATTTGACTGAGGTTGTGGCAAGATCTGGATGGGAAAGGATTTTACATTGGGGTGAAAATGCATATCCTTCTTTAGTCAAACTCATGTATTCTTCCATCACTAACACTGATGATACTGTTGGTGCTTGCTCATTCACTATCTCTTTTGAGGATAGAGATGAAGTATTCACACCAAAAAGAATATGAGCCATCATGAACACCCCTTGTACTCCTAATGGTATTACATTTGTGCCTGACCCTCCATCTGAAGATGAGAGAATCAAAGCTACCACTGACATATGTGGATTTAATGCTCCTTGGAATACGAGGAAACACCATCTAACAATCAGTTCTCTCATTCCCATCTATAGGATCATTCACAATCTCTTCACATATAATGTTTATCCTAGAAGTGGAAACAAAACTGAGCTTACTACCTTCATGGTATGTATTCTGTCAAAAGTGGTCACAGGCACACCCATTTGTCTACCATCTCTCATTTGTCACAATATCATAAAATTTCGTAATTCCTTGGCTCAAAAGAATGCTATTCCCTATGGGTATCTGATGACGCAGATTGCCATCTCTTTTGGAATTCCAATACCCACTGGTGAAAGACCCATTTTCAAAGCTCCATTGTCCATGACCAGTATAAATCAAATGAATCTTATTCCAAACCCCAACATTCCCATAGCAGAAGAAGTTCCCTTGGCTCAAGAACCACCTGTTCACCCTTCACCTCCTCCTCGTACCTCAACTTCTAGGCACACTTCTAGTCCCTCCTCATCTGGCACATCACATGACCGCTTGGCAGCACTTGAGAGAGACATGGCTTATATAAAGAAAGAGCAAAAGAAAAACAAGAAGACACTAAACAAATTGTTTCAGTATCTCTCAAGAATTTCAAAAAGCTGTAGTAGAGATGATGTTGCAGCCCCATCTTCTCCGTCACCACCACCTCCAGATTCGGAGTAAAAGATGCTTGTTGTCACCACTATTTTTATTTTTTTTTATTGGTAGTATGTTTGGTGGTGTATTTTGGTTCAATTGGTTTTGGAGGATGTATTGGATGTTGATGATGTTTATGGTTATGTTTATGTTTATGGTTCATGTTTTTCCCTTAAGATGTATGCATTTTCAATTGAGACATGAATGAAAACTTGTGGATTCATTTTGTCTATCCATGGTGGTTTCCCTTTTTTTGTTATTATGTTCAAAATTTATCAAATTATGCTGTGAGAAAGGTATATGTTTGCATGAGCTTTGTTTGCAGACTATTTAGCAATTTGATGTCAATGGGGGAGAAGAAATGGAAAGGGCTAAGTATGACTTCTAAGACCTAGAAGATTGGGGGAGCAAAGAAAGGAAGGAAGATCATGAAGAAGATTGTGGGAGAGAATTTGTGTAGTAACACACACAATGGGGGAGACCTAGAAGATTGGGGACAAAGAAAGGAAGGAAGATCATGAAGAAGCCAAGTTTCCACTTAAAGTGGAAATGAATGAAGACCAAGAGATGTAGAAATGAATGAGTGTATGAGTGATGTGTTTTATGCTTCTTAGCCTTTTTAGTGTGTTGCCATCAAATTGCAAAGGGGGAGATTGTTAGACCCTAAGTTGTGTTTGCAATTTGATGTCTAACATTTGCATCATATTTATCTCATCTCTTAATCACTCATTTCACTATTTTTATCTTGAAAATCATTTGTTTAAATTAACCTACACATGTTTTGTTAAAACTACTTTATGGTTAATTTAAATTTATTTTTAAGTATATTTTCTTGATGAATTAGTTTACCAAGACACCTTTCATCACCGAGTTTTCAAAAATGATTTCAAAGTTAGATGTTTTCAAAACTGAAGGAACTCAGAAATTTCAACTGACCTGTTGTCGGTTCACTTGTCGGTTCAAGTTGGTCAACTGACAAAGCGAGCCGAGGTCAACCGATGGATGTCAGTCCGAATTGCAGAGAGCTACAAATTTCATATCTTCTCTGTCGGTCCTCGCGTCGGTTCATGTCGGTCAACCGACAGTTTATAAAAATCCAGATCGAGAGCTTGTCGGTTCAAAATCCAGAGAGCATCATTTTGTTCATCTTTGTGCTGTCGGTTCGGCTGTCGGTCCGTGGTCGGTCGACCGATAATGGCGGTCAACCGACAATGGCAAGTTGGTCAGAAAAATTTCAAATATATGACCGTTGCCATTAGACCGTTGAGCCATCGGTCAACCGACCCCTAGTTGTCGGTTGACCGACAGGTATCCGTTGGACCAATTTTTTTATAAAGAACAAGTTTATTCCAAAAGCAAAAGAAGGAGATTGGGGAGTCCATGTTTGGTGTTTTGAGAGCCCAAGCAAAGAGAATGAACTAAGGATGCTCTAAGATCCAAATGGAAAGCTAAAGCTTGAAGTTTAAGAAGTTTAAATCTCTAGTAAGCTTTAATTTCCTCTTATATGTTTCATGCTTCTATTCAAATCTTTGGAAAATGTTTTATAGCATGATAACTATGTTGTGTGGAATTCATAACACATTTAATCTTTGATTTACTTGTTTGGATTCCATATATTGACTCAAAGCAAGTTATTTTTCAATCTTTGGTAATCATGCTTTGAAAAATCTTGTTTTATTTTAAAGCATGTGTTATTAACTTGTTTGAATCTTTCCTTGTTGTTTTCAATCATTTAAACTTTAGTTAAATCTTGCTCTTTGAAAATAATATTGGTTTAGCATCACATGTTTAGACATGACTTTTGTTACAACTTGAATCCTAGACTTTCATATCTTTTTTAAGTTAATTTTATACATGTGATTTGCAAAACCCTTCAATCAAAATCTTTTACTTGCTTTTAGCTCACAAATGCTTCTAGCATAAATTGTTTGAGTTTTAATTTTAAATTGATTGAAGGTTTCACACACACACTTAATGAACATTCATCTTTGCATTTTCATAGTGTTGTGTGTGAGTAAGATTTTTCACTTTCACATTCGCCTATTTTAGAGGCAATATATATTGAGCTTAATGTATTTCTCTCCTAGTATTTAGACACTTTCTTGAGAAAGAAAAAACCTAATTGTAAAGGTTATTGCTAAGCCTAAGAAAACCAAATTGTAAAGGTTATTGCTTATCCTAGAAAAGCACATAGTTAGGTTGTTGTTTAGCCTTAAAAACATCATTATAAGAGTTATTGCTTAGCCTTTTGTAAAAGCATAAATAGTGGAAATCCGGTGGGGTGTGAGATCACAAGCCGGTAGTGGATGTAGGCATTGAGGCCGAACCACTATAAAACATTGTGCAATGGTGAATGACTTATGGTGATTGATTTGTTTATCTTCCGCACATTTTCATGTAATCATCACTAGTTGAAGTTTAATTTGAAGAAAATTAAATTTGGCTAATTATTTGTAGATCACCCTATTCACACCCCCCCCCCCCCCCCCTAGGGTTAGGATCCCGGACTTTCAGATTGAGTTATTGATGTTGGCCTAGCACTCTATTGTTTCGCAACCTCGGTAATTTTACCTGAATTTGAAGCTTTTGAATTTGGATTGATCGTTGATTCTTGAGTTCTGCATTAGATTGTTTCCTAGAATCATGCATCCTAGAAAGTGCCTCTTAGGGTCTGAAAAAAGAAAAAAAAATGAAAAGTTGATTCACTTATTTAATCTCAATTAGGAGCTCTTGATAAGTTTGTTGTTGCTAAGAAACAAACAGATGATTCAGTTCCAGTTGAAAATTTTGAGGATGAAGAATTTATAGATTCAGTAAATGAAGAGCATGAAGAGACACTTGATGAGGAAATTAATCAGTGGATTAATGAAAATGACAATGAAAATGATGGTAGTCAACATGAAGACCAAAATGTAGAATTTCAGCCTTTAAATTAATGTTGATGATCCTATTAATTGGGATAAGATAGATCAGAATTTACGAGACTTTTTAGTAAAAAGGGGTCCTAAAAGAAGAGTTGACGATGTCAATTATCCTAAAGATGATCTTAATGGACACTTCTCTTCCACACACTACATCCGACATTTATCCAATGGAGAGAAACATGATAGAAAGTGGCTTGTATATTCAGATGTTTTGGATAAAGTATTTTTTTTTGTTGTAAGTTGTTTAAGGAAGAGGGGAACAAGACTTTATTGGCTAATGATGGACTTGTAGATTGGAGAAATATTGGTAAAATGTTAAAAAGTCATGAAAGTAGTAATAAGCATCTCATATGCATAAGTAAATAGATTGAATTAGATATGAGATTGCACAAGAATGAAACCATTGATAAAAGCATGCAAGAACAAATCAATAGAGAGAAAGAACATTGGAAAAGGGTGTTGCGAAGGATAATGGTTGTGATGAAAAAACTTACAAAAAATAATTTAGCTTTTCGTGGGGACAATGAGAAAACTTATCAAGAGAGGAATAGAACTTTTTTAAGCATAATTGAAATGATTGCCGAATTTGATCGAATAATGCAAGAGCACCTTCGGTGAATTGAAAGTGGTGAGGTTCATTACCATTATCTTAGCCACAAAATTCAAAATGAATTAATACAATATTTGTTAGCGTGTGAGATTAAGAATGCAATCATTGCAAGAATCAAAGAAGCAAAATATTTCTCGATTATACTTGATTGTACTCCGGATGTAAGCCATGAAGAACAAATGTCTCTTGTGATTCGTTGTGTGGATGTTTCAACAAGTCCAATAAAGGTGGAAGAATTCTTTTTAGAATTTTTAAAGGTGGAAGATACAACGGGGTTAAGGCTTTTCAATGTACTTCAAGAAGCGTTGAGTACTCTTGAACTTGATTTTGATAATATAGGAGGACAAAGATATGACAATGGACTTAATATGAAAGGAAAACACAAGGGCATATAAAATAGGGTACTCAACATAAATCCTAGAGCATTCTATACACCTTGTGGTTGTCATAATCTTAACCTTGCACTTTGTGATATGGCTAACTCTTGTCCTAAGGCTACATCTTTCTTTGGAGTGGTACAACGAATATACTTGTTGTTTTCATCTTCGCCAAAGAGGTGGAAAGTGTTGAAAGATAATGTAGAAGGTCTCATGGTCAAACCATTGTCGGAAACATGTTGGGAAGTCGTGTGGAAAGTGTTAAAGTTATAAGATACCAAGCCCCACAAATAAGATATGCTTTAGTTGGATTGGCCCACACTAGTGAAGATCCGAAAACAAAGAATGATGCGGAGTCCTTAGCAGAACATGGAATTGGCAGTTTTGACTTTTTAGTTGGCATGATTATTTGGCACAATCTATTATTTACTGTTAATTTAGTTAGCAAGGTTTTTCAAAACGAAAACATGCACATAGATGTTGTTGTTGATCAATTGAAAGGGCTTATTGCATTTATCGAAAAGTATAAAGAAACTAGATTTGTAGAGGCCATGATTGAAGCTAAAGAGGTTGCAGCTAGAACGAATGTTGAGCCGGCATTTCAAGAAAAACGAATCATATATAGAAAGGGCTTATCACATTTATTGAAAAAAATCTTTTGGATTTTTGTTTGATTTGAATGATTTAAATGCTACCAATGATGAAGCTTTGATGTCCTATTGTGCTAATCTTGAAACTTTTTTGAGCAAGGATGCGCTTTCTGATATTGATGGGAGAGACTTATTTTCATAATTGAAAGTGATGAAAGAAGTTTTGCCAAAAGAAACAATAAAGCCAATTGATGTGCTCAATTATTTAAAGGTGATGGATGGTTGTTTTCCCAATACATGGATTGCATACAGAATATTGCTAACTATACCAGTTACAGTTGCTTCTGGGGAAAGAAGTTTTTCAAAGTTAAAGTTGATCAAGTCTTACCTTCGGTCAACCATGTCACAGGAAAGATTGAATGGATTAGTTATGTTGTCAATTGAGAAGGCCATGGTTGATAAGATTGATTACGCTGCTTTGATTAGTACATTTACAGCAACAAATGCTAGAAGATTAGTGTTTAAATGAATTTGAAGTGATGTAAAGACTATTGGTTTTTCTATATATATGTTTTGAATTTTGGTAATGATTAATTTATGACCTATTTTTTTTAAGCTAATTTTCATATACAATATATAAGGGGGCCCGCTTTGAAATCTTTGCTTTAGGCCCCAAAAATCTAAGGCCGGCGCTGCATTGGAGCTATAAATTAGTAACTCCGAGTGACAAGATCGAAACACATAAAAATCTCCAACTTTTGAAGTTTAACAAATACGAGAATTGCACAGAATCTATAGGGCATCATGATTTTAGATTGGATTTCTAATCGATGTCTATGCCTTCTGATTTTTAGTGACTCAATTTCATCTGAGTTCTCCTATGCCTACCATAAAACACTAGAGTGCTTCCCAAGCAAAAATAAAAAATAAAAAATAATTATTAAAGAAAAAGCTCTCATCCTAATTACTTGTAAACGAAGCAAGCAAGCAAATAAATAATTAAATTATCAACAAAAGCCAACCCCATATCAGTCCGCTATATAACTTTAATTTTAATCTCCAGATGATGGAAGATTTTCACCCATGAACTAACTGTGTATATGTTGTCCACCTCGTAGGGCCAACCTGAATTAGCTCGTACTATTTGGATTGCAATGAATAGAAGGGTCTCTTTATGAATGAGGGTCATGTAAAAATTGAGCCCCATTAGTTAATCATAGCCTTTAAATAGCCTAAAAGTTTAAAGTCCATTTAACTATAGTTTTTTATGAGATTCGATCCAACAATGAGTAAAGGTTTGATAAAAATAAAATTGGGCATGATTGCAGATCATGGAAGGATAAGGACATGAAAGGAATTGCAATGATCAAAAGTAGGCCCCATAGAGATCATAGGAGAAAAGTGAATCGGGATCCTCTAAGTGGGTCTACATGGTGACCGTGAGAGGACCTTGAATGTCACCGCGGGCAGCCCCTGCCAGGATGCATGGCAGGCTACCCACGGTGACGTGGCAGACTGTTAATGGTGCACTAATGATCACCTTGGGGTACTTTTATCTCAACTGATCCGAACTCGAGAAAAGTATTCTCAAATAATTGAGTCCATTGGAAGATAAAATAACTGGATGAGAGTGTCAATCTTTTGCCATTTTTTTTTTCTTTTCTGGGTTAAGAGCATGAGCATTAAGTTAGAGAGAGAGAGAGAGAGAGAGAGAGAGAGAGAGATGTCGAAACGCGTTCCTTTGTGAACATATAAAGCCTGAATAAGAAGCACTGGGGCCTGGGGACCATAAAATCAAATGTCATAGGCCTCAGCCGCTTCTGGACTTTGAAGGGAAAACATGGGCGACGGCGCGCCGCATTCTCTAGCCCACAGTCTAAATCTCAAATCACCTTTTAAACGTACATATTCTTATGCTAATGACATAGTGCATATTTTCCTATAGTAGAGGTGAAATGAATTATAATGCCATTATAGGAAAATATGTGACCGCGGTAATGTTTTGAGTTCACTGTGAAATTTTTTTTTTTTTTCCCCTGGAAATAATGGTTTTGTGTTGCTTTTGTTTGTGTGGCTGTTAGGTTTTGTGTTTGGAGTTTCGTTCGTAGTCATGCTTTTGGCTGAATAAAAAATGACAAGCCCTGCGGTATCGTCATGTATATGTGTATCTGCACTTTGCATTACAGTTTACCTGAGATTGTTTGGTAAGGTGGGTAATCTGAAATGCAGGGAACTTCATGAAAAACTGCTACCCCCTATTTCGTGTAGAAGGTTGGAAAAGTGTATAGCAAGGAAATGAAAAGGAGAGAGATATAGGGAGGGAGGTGGAGTGCAACTAAACTGCACGGCACAGGGATCAAATCATTGGGTTTGTTAGATAAGGATTTAGTTAGCTTGAGTGCAAGGTTGGAAAACTCGGCTCCACACAGCCAATAAAAAAAACGAAAAAAGAAAACAAGTGACAGTAACCGGATTTAGGTAGCATGAGGGCAAGGATGGAAAACTCAGACTCATCCAGTATAAAAAAAAATTTGACATAAGTTCAACGCGATGATTCAAGAGAGCGACGTCTTTTATAAAATTATTTTAAAAACGGATCAAATACTTATAAAATATAAATGTATATTTATTTACATGCATTCATGATAATGAATTCAAATTAATAACTTTATATATACAAGGAGAATATTATATTAAGAAAATAAATAAAAAAGATTGCATATTTCATAATTTGTTATCCAAATATTGAATATAAAACATCAAATATAAGTTTTAAATTACATTCCAACCATCATTTTTAAATTGATGACTCGTGCATGCTTGCTTAAAATTAAATATTAGTTGTTAAAATTAGATCTATCTATCTAATTATTCAAATGTAAATAACTTACTAAATTGAGGTGACTCGGCCGAGTCTTTCTTGTATTTGACTTGGTCCTTGTTAAAATGAGAAGACTCGGGAGAGTTAAGAGTCAACTCGGGGAGTTTTCCAACCATGTTGAGTGTACTTGTACCAAAGAAAAAAAATGTGGACATTAATATCCATCATGGCCCTTTCAAATGTTAATGGGCCCAAATCTAGCCTGCACCCGACTTTGATCTAAGCTAGTTTGGCCTTGGATATTCATTTAGGTAATTGGATCTGACCACAAAACTCTCAATGCAGTCAAAAGCCTACAGATGGACTCATTGGTGACATATTTTACATTTATATGTATGTAAATATATTGTATGCAGGTCAATGGTTCGTCAAGGAAAATTGTTTGCTGAAGAGGACATTGATGTAAATAGCAAGGTTCAATCCAAAGAAGTGCAACATATGTAAAGATTTTGTCTAGAACAAATCAAAATGTAGAAAATAGAATGAGGATTTCATAGGAAAAAAGACCCCATAGGATACCATAAGACTGATGAGGACCTAGTCTCACGTTGGAGATGGGAGGGGTCCTCTTAGTGCTTTTTTGTGCTTCTTTTTTTACCCTTTAGCGATATGGTCAATATCGACCATTTTGTTCTGTTCACCAAAAAATTAAGATAGTTACATGTTGGAGAAAATCTGACTGATAGATTGGTCAATATCGACCATTAGGGCTAAGCTGTGATGGTTGATATGGACTATTCTGTTATGTTCGGCGAATAAGACAATTACAGGGTGAAGAAAATATGACTGACAGATTGGTCAATATCGATCATCCTTGATGGTTGATATCGACCATTCTGTCATGTTCAACAACTAAGGAAGTTACAGGTTGGAGAAAATCCGATTGACAAATTGGTCGTTATCGACCATTCTGTCGTATTCTACAACTAAGATGTTGCCCTAGTTTGCGTAAATGCTGCAATCCCTCCTCCTCCTGTCCCTCCTCCAAAGATAATAGATAAGAATAAAAGACAAAAGGAGAGAGAGAGAGAGAGAGGAGGGAAACCCTAAATCCCCAATTCCCCCAATCCAAAACCCAAAACAATCTCAAACCCATCCCTACCCAACCCAACCCCATCGCTCACCGACAGACCACGAAACCCCTAAACCCCAACCCTTCTAGCCCCACCTCCTCCCTACCTCTCTCAAAACAGCTGAGCCCCACACCCCTCGCTCCTTCTAATTGCAAATGCAGAACCAAAAGAAGAGAGAGAGAGAGAGCAGAACAATGGCAAAAGAAAAAGAAAAAGAAGAAGAAGAAGAAATAGAGGAGTTCCAGATCAGATGTACCTGGCACCAGACCGTAACAGCCAAGTCGCCACCGAAGTTGCCCTCCTCGCCGTTGTCCCTCGTGCGCACCTCCAGTAGCACCATCGTCGTCCTCCATCAACGTCTAGCCTCTCCATATCTTCTTTGGTTGCAAAATGCTGACGCTCGATATCCACCATTCCAAAAAAAATAAAAAAATAAAACAAAACGATGAAAGGGCCCCAAAGGACCCCTTCTATCTACGCTATTTTATCGGGTCCTCATCTGTCCTTGGGGTCCTTTGGAGTTTTTCCCGTAAAATCCTCAAATAAAATTCATGTAGGCAACCTAACATAATTGGAATAAGGCGTTGAAGATAATGATATGAATGTATATTTTGAGAATATCTTATACATGTTTAATCAAAGTCATATTGACAATATGATTACTTTAATGATTTTTTTGAAAGATTTTCTCAACATTCTTGATAAATCTATATTCATTCATATAGTCATTCGGTCCAAAAGTAGAGGGCCGTTAAAAAGTTCACTCATTTTAAAACAATTTCTTTTTGTTTTTTTTTTTTTTTTTTTGGATAACGCACGGTCCGCATCTTTTGGATCAAAATAATTTTTATGGGCTTAAAAGAGAAAGTCAAATAAAATTTTCTTTGGCCCTAATGTGAAATTACAATTTGTCTTGCACGAAAAGGACGCGTCATGGTGCAAAAGGCTGCTTTAGTCAAAGACGTCTATTCCTTTGCTTTGACGGCCGCTTTGACGGTCAACAGATCCGGTACATGACATATCCTCTTGTCCACGACATAAGAGAGGGTCAGGAAGGACTCGCGAAATTTTGGGTGCATTTCCCATCGTCCATTTGGATGTTTCATATGGGACTGCCAAAATATATTTGGTTAGTGTGAATTACCCTTTCGGATTTTATTCTCGTACTAAGAAATCCCAAAATCTTACGGCTGGTATAAGAAAGGTGGTATGAAATTCTTTTTTAAAAAAGTTAACATTATTTCCTACTTCTTTTTTTCATTTATTTATGTCCTACTTATCTCCTACTTTATAATGAATGCCATTTAAAAATTTTAAATCTTTTCACTCATTATAAAGATATGTCCGATGTTCACAATCTCAAAAAAGATTACCCCACTTTGTAATTCATAAACGTGGATTAGATGGTAACAAATAAAAAATGGTGGACCCATATTATAATTATCATAATGATAAGACCACATTATATGGCCCCCTGTTCTAATTTCTAAATGGGGGCATCATGCTATAATTTCTAAACATGGGTCATATGTCCACAGTCACAAAAGAGGTGGTCTCTCTATATAAGTTTTAAAAGGTGGGTCATTTGGTAGCAATCGCAAAAGGTGAAGCAATGTTGTAAATCTTAAGAATGTAGGCACACATTGTGAATCCTATGAATGTGACCCTGTATTTTAGTTTTTAAATGTGGGTATCGCATTGTAATTTCTCAAGGTGGATCGCGTATTTACAATCAATAAAAGGATGGACCTACATTATAGTTCCTATAAAGGTGGGTCCAAGTTATAAATACCATAAATATGCCCAATATATTGTAATTTCTAAAGGTGGGCATCACATTGTTCTAAAGGTAGGTCCTACATCCACAATCACAAAAAAAGGTGGCTCCACTTTGTATATAAATGTAAGTCACATGGTCAAAATCACAAAAGGTGGACCCATATTCTAATTTCTAAAGTTATGTATGACGTTGTAATTTCAAAAGGTGGATCCATATTAACATTCAGAAAATAGTAGCTCCACATTATAATTCCTATAAAGATGGATTCACATTGTAAATCCTAAAAATATGGGCCCCATGTTATAATTTTTAAAGGTGGATAGCACGTTCTAATTTCTACAGGTGGGTCCCACATATGACAATAATAAAGCGTCGCAAACAATAAAAGGTGGGTCTCGCATTGTAAATCTTATGATTCTCTTGCTTTCGTTCTTTGGACCAAAGCTTTTATATAATGTTATCAAATAAGTTTTGTACAACATATTCTCAGTAGCATAAATTAATATAATGCTGTCAAAAAAGTTCTGCAGAATATAGTCTCAGCACACCCAATCTTAGCACAATCTAATCTAAGCACAAAATTGAAAACAACACGAGAACATGCCAAACATACCTTTAATTAGTTCCGAGTACGGATGTCAGCATGGGCACAACCTGCTCCACCCTAGGGCATGCTGGGCCTGTATACCCGGGCCCATAGGCATGGCATGGACTGGCTTGTAACAATAAAAAAGGATTTATATTGGGTATTTGTACCCTTTTACCCCTCCCAATGGTGAAAAAAGGGAGTCATACTTTGTGTATTTGTACCCTTTTACCCCTCCCAATCAGTTAATGTTTGCTCGGCTCCTCAGGTTGGACATCCACGTTTGTTCTAATATATCAACTCTTCATAGGATCTTTTTTTACTACATAAATAACTGATTTATCTTTGATTTTTATTGTTATTACTTTTACTCCACTTAGATCTTATTTGGCGTTAATTTTCTTTCAAATTAGTTCACGAGGAATTTCAACTGCAAATCATTCTCAGTTAGTATGGAATGCGGATGTTAATCAGTGCCATCATAGGAATATAAAGCTCTGATCATAGATCAAAGTATTAAAGGAGGAGCTCCCACTAAAGGGAAATTAATATTGCAACCACACACGTAGGGCAGTAGGTGAGCAAAACTTGACCTGACCCAATGTTTGATCACCAAACCCAATCCACAAACAGTAAGGGCGAGTCACCGTCAACTTTTCCTAGATTGAAAAAAACGAATAGAAAAGTAAAAAGGGTTAGATTAGGGTTAACTTGACTAATCCACATGATCCGCATTTACTATCCTTAGACCTTATATTTATGTTTATCTTTGGTACATATGTATTAACAATATAGAGCTTTTTGTATATACTCCCTAAGGTTTCTAGGATTTGTAAATAACCCCTTGAGGTTTTAGTAACTGTAAATAGGCTCATGTTTTTTCCTTTTAATACCTTTCATGTCCCTATGAATGGCCAGCCATCGTGACGTTTGTATTGGCTTTTTATATAAATGACAGCTTTGCCTTTACATCCATTATTTTATCTCAAGTCCCAATGGTTTCTCTCAATAACTCTCTCGTGCACATGACCGAGGGTGGATACAAGTACAAGGGCCTTGGGACTGAACCCCCACCCATATTTGAGAAAAGTTTAAAATTCCTTCCTCCCCCGCAAATTCTAAAATTTAATATATATTTTTTATGTTTGCCCCTTTCCCCCCATATTTCTTTTATATAGAGCCAAACACCATCTCCCTCACAAATTCAAAAAAATTAATATATATATATATATATATTTTACATTTGCATGTTCCCCCAATATTTCTTTTACACCGGCTACACATGAAGCATAATTATGTATTTTGAAACTTTCATCAATCCAATGGTAGGTCATGTATGGATTGGATAAATCATAACTGATTATAAGTACGGGTGTTGATTGTTGTAATGATCAATTTAGGTTTAATGAAATGAGCCCTAAATTGGTTAAAAATAAATTTATGTAAGGTTATTTTCTCGCACTAAGTACAATTGTTAATGTTACATGCTTTATAACAAAAAATTGAGTCCAAGCTTTTGAAATTATGCATATAAGGATAAAAGAGATGGTTGGAAGACTATGGATTTTGGGGACACAAAAAAGTATTAAAATGAAAATACATGGGTCTATTTGCAAATACTAAAACCTTAGGGGCCTATTTACAAATCCTACAAACCTTAGTGGGGTATATACGAAAAGCTCAAAAATGTATCGTATACGATTAGGAATCTCCACTTTCTGGATTTCTTTTTCATCAAGTTTCTGTAAGTTTCTTTTTGCTGGTTTTCTTTACTCAACATAAGACGTTGTGCCCTTACACGTTTGTGTGGCCCTTATTTTTTTTTTTTCTGAGAAAATGAGGATTGTGGGAACCCTTTTCCACGCTAAAGTAAAATATACATTTGGTGCTGGATTTTCCTTGATCCCGGGAGGAGAGGGGATTAAATTTTCCATGGAGGAAAGAGTCTGTGAAATTTGTTTTCTACAGACATACAAACGTGATTAGAATATTCTGATATAGGATATATTATTAGGTGAGTGCATGTGTGCATCATTGATCCAGAACAGAACGTCTATACGCCATTGATCCAGCTGCAGCACTTTCATTTCTGTATTTTTCTCAATTTCCTCGCGTGTGTAATTAAGAACATTTACCATTCAGAGGTCCAATGAGGTAGGATTAGGGGTGCTCATGGGCCGGGCTGGGCCAGCCCAATCCGGGCCTAGCCTGCTTTGGACCGGGCTTGCACATGTAATTAGCGCCCATTTAACAATTGGGCCGGGCTTTTAAGTGAAGAAAGCCCAAAGTATGGCCCGGCCCGTGTAAAGAATGTAAGTAATTAAATTTAATTAGTCCAAACAATTGCTCAAATTCCCACATGAGTGATAAAAGGCCCAGCTCGGCTCGGCCCAATCGATTAAATGGGCAGGCTTGGGCTTAACTTCTACGGCTCGTGTCGGGCTTGGGCCGGGCCTGGATATGCCGTAGAGCAGCTCGGCCCGGCCCATGAATACCCTTAGGTGGGATGAGATAACTACTTGGATCATTCGTGGATCTGGGATCTTTCCATCAACGGGTTTTTGGATTTAGGTTCTTTGGATTATCGTATAAGGATCCTGAGTTGGTCGTTTGGATTACACAGGCCACTATGGGTCAGGTCGGGTTGACCCCTATCCGATGCGTGTTAATACGAATAGGGTTGGAGAAACCTGACCCCTTCTATAAGTGAGTCGGATGTTGGATGCGTTTAAAAAAGTGGACCGCATCTATTAACCCGACCCATTTTCAAAAATGGTAGAGGACCCAAGGATCAAACTCTGAGCAGCAAAGCGAGAATAAGACTCTCATTGCAATCACATGTTTAAGGTCCCGAGTTTAAGAGTCTTCAAAGACATCAAGTTCAAAAAAGAAGTCAAAAGACTTGAAATGCAATTTTAGATGGACCCTAGGGCCCGTTCCCTAGAAATTCGTAGGGCTTTTTAGTAGGTCTATTTATTTAACCATCATACTCATTATCATCAACATCAAATTCTTGTCCCAACTATGACGGGACATCAAACTAATCACTAAAATATATAAATATAGGGCTTTATGATAATATATAGATCACAGGAATATCGTGAGAGTAAGATGGATTGGGCGCATCCATAGTTTAAAATCTCGGTCTCGGTCGCGGTATAGGCATGCCAAAAAACCGATATGATATCGGTATCGGTTGCGGACATCGGTCAGTCGCGATGTGAATTTTTTTTAATAAAAAAAATTCGCAAAAATATCCAAAAAATCCAAAATATTAGAAAATACTAGAAAACTATATTGTTTTACATTAGTAACAACAATAAATCAAAATATTGGTCACATTAAGTTATGAGCCATGTTTGTGTAGCAGTTCGTTGTCTTCTCCAGTATCTCATATAATGCAACCATTATTGATGCTCACAATCAATTTAAAATTATGTATATGAGTAGATCTAGCATGAAAGTACGTAGATCTAACTTCTAAGTGAAGAACACAACACAAGTGATAAACCCAATGATTTCTATGCTTCATCTAAAAATAAAAAATAAAAAACACATAATAAAATGCTTTAAGTTGATTTTCTCTTGTCTTAAATAATATTTTCTTCAAGAAATAGATGTGGGATTTGAAAATATGAAAGAGGGATGTGTGATGGAGTATGGCTGCTACTCTAAGGAGTAAGGAGATGAGAGGAGAGGAGAGGAGAAGAAGATAAAGATGGGGAAAAAGATAGAAAAAATAGGATTTTAACACTTTTTATAAGATCTCTGCCGATATTTCGGAAAAACTGATATAAAGTAGATCTCGGCCGATATGGGCCAAGATATTGGGGATATATAGCCCCGAGATACCAATACCGATATCTCGAGGCCATATCGGATCGGTATGGGCCGCTACCAGTTCATAGCGGCCAATATGAACCGGTATGGGCCGATACCGGTTCATATCGGCCAATATGAATCGGTATCGACTGATTTTTTCATCCATGGGCGCATCTAGGGTCCCACTGATCCAATGACTAGGGGATGGAAAGATCCATCTAAATAGGACCCTAATATCAAGTTTGGGATCAGTTCGATGCCCCTAGCCTCTTGATCCATGTCAAACAAGTTTAGCGGCCCTATATTTGAATAATAAGTCTTGACCCTTGATCCAGGAGTCTAGTCACTTCGATAGGTGCAAACCCTAGGATTTGGTGACCATCTCAAGAGGTCTTTGTATGTGAACAACTCGGATGAATCATAAAGTGGGCCCACTATACATTCTCATGGAACTCCCCATGAAAGGTATTCTCACAAAAGCAAAGTCATAAATATATTATAAACATTTAAAGGAAAATGCTCCTATGAGAGTAACTCTCACACTACTGTGACAATAATGAGGGGAGGACTCTCATATTTAGGTTGTTGGCATTGGATATGGATCCAATGGGTACCCCATTACTCTCACGATAGTGTGGAAGTTACTGTCATAGGAGCATTTCATATTTAAATGTGCTTTGAATAACTTATGAGGGTGTGACTAACTAAGAAATTTGAGAACATGCAGACCCACTAGCTAAGGGGCAAGGCATCCCACTTCTAGCAAGATGATCCAACTAGGGATGATTTCAGTTTAAAATGCAACAACTTTTTGGCATGTTTATGAGAATTCCAAAATCTTTGAAATGCTATCTCATTTTAGAATCTCAAAATCATGTTGGCCTTCCTAGTATTTTGCAATGTTAACAAATTATGAGTATTACTAAGGAATTTCGTTTTTAGCTTTTTCAGGTGGGGCAAAATTTTAAGAATTTGAATTGAAATAAGGCACTTGAAAATGATAAAGGGAAAACTTGTGACATCATGTCATAAATTTCCAATATTAGAAATTCTAGTTAGAAATCTTAACACTCGCGAAGGGATAAATTGTTGAAAAAGAGAAGAGTCCACAACTATTTTGAAAAATTTTGAACTCTCCTTTGCCACTTCGGTTCCTTGATTTCCCATTGAAAGTCCAACATCAGCTTCTTTCAGTGCTGGAGCATCATTTGTACCATCACTAGTGACCGCGACTACATGGCCTTTTTCCTTTAAGCATTGGACCATTAGAAGCTTGTCTAATGGAGAGGACCTTGCCATCACAGATATTCTATCTACCCTTTCCATCCTTTCTTCTTTTGAGTAATTGCGAAATTGTCTGCCTTCTACCACTGCTTCTTTTAAGTCCTGATCAACCCTAAGAATCCCACATTCAATGGCTATGGCCTTTGCAGTGAAAGCATTATCCCATGTTATCATTTTAACGTTGACACCAGTGCCTTTACAAGTTTCCACAGCCATTTGTACTCCTGGCCTACATGGGTCCTTGATGCCCACAAGCCCTAATAGTGTCAAGCCATCTTCTGCAATTTCTCCCACTTTCCCTTCATTATCATCATGGATTGTTTCTTCCTCTGTTATTTGTTTATGGGCAAAAGCAATGCATCGAAGACTATGAGCTGCCATTCCTTCAATGACTTGCTCCAACTTCATCCTAGTTCGTCGATTAATGGGTTTTATGGTCCCAATTCTCTCATAGGAATTCGAACACATAGCCAATATCACTTCAGCAGCTCATTTCCAATGGGCATGGGTTGATTTATCGCTATTCTTTCTTATTGAAACTCCACTTCGCTTCTTCTTTGAATTGAAGGTTTCAACATTAAGAGTGGTGTAGCTTTGCTTTAGTTCTTCCATACTCATGCCCAATGTCACATCCCGGTCCCGAGAATTCCTGGATTAGGGTGGTTTCCGAGGTGTGATATGCGTACTCCCGTGAACTCGCACCTATTTTAGACCAAGTCCGAATTCACGAAGGAGAAAATTCCACATTTTACGTGTGAGGATTACTCATTGACACCTGTCAAGGAAAATTTATTTGCAGAAGCATGTATATCATCAATAACAGAGCCATGAGTAGTTTATAGCCAAACTATTACATATCAATTAGTCTAAAACAAAGCTAATAATTTAAACTTCCACTACATACTTAAACTAAGTGCAAGACTAACTATCGAATCTCAAGTTATAAATTACCACACTTATACATATCAGGCGGTCAAAGTTAACAATGAATCTTACCGATCAAATCTCTAGTCTGAAGGGTTATTAGCTATTCTCTTCGGTATTCTGGATCCCTGTGACACCAAGTGTAGCACCATGAATACGACGATTCAACAATATATATGAGCAATTAAGATATATCACATTATATCAAATTTGAATTATTGACAGAAGATTAAACGATGTCAAATAATCGGAAACTATGCACATTGTGTATTTAAGAATAAATCATATTTTATCGAATCACAAAACAATACTAACATTCTAGTTGGCTACTACCTTTGCTCAATCCTCCCTTAATAGAGAGCACACATTTTGGGATGTCACTAAGGGCCCAGCCAAAGGTCCTCCTGACTACCTAGGTTCTGGAGTTTTGGTGCTCTAGGCTATCTACTACAATGACGTACACAAATCTAAACAAAGAGCCAACCCCGTCGAGTATTATTCAGTCGAAGCTAAGTAGTGCCGACTCATTCAATTCAATCAATAGGACTTGGGTAAGACTTTCACACTCAATTCGTTTCGAGTACATTCTATCCATTCAATCAATCTAGTCATGTTTACTCAGTC
Source organism: Umbellularia californica (assembly GCA_028538565.1). Lineage (NCBI taxonomy): Eukaryota > Viridiplantae > Streptophyta > Magnoliopsida > Laurales > Lauraceae > Umbellularia > Umbellularia californica. The sequence goes on along the minus strand of JAPQWN010000005.1, from coordinate 19,773,161 downwards.
CACTATTCACATCAATTCACGATACATTTATAGAACATTTGTAATAACACTTGAGAAATAATACAATTAATGCATATAAGCAAATCTTGAAACATTTGAGGGCAATAATAAAGTCAATAACAATATGCAAATGTAATTCGATTAATAGGGTCAAGAAGATTTACTAAATAAACCTAATCTAATTACCTGTCATCTCTAATGTCCATTTCGATGTAGTTTTAGGTAATTCGATGCAAGTGCTGCATTTTATTGGTGTCACATTGTGTGTGTGCATGATACACCGAAATCCCTAAACCAACACCCATGGGAAGGTGCTAGACAAACGGATAAGCACATGAGATAATCCCAGCCCAAGATTTCTCATGTGTTACTATTTCCATTGGACTTAGTTAACCGGATAAGGGTTCCATGTCTAGGGACCTACAAGGTCACTTCTTTCTTAACCTAAGACCTATTGGTTTAGTGTTTGTGTCACAATCATCCTCAGGGACTGATTATAAAGGTTTTATCCATGGTGTCCATGATTCCAATCTAGGGTCCAAACTACGATTAAAGTCTCTTTTTTTCGAAAGCGATAGGGTCCGGTTCAATAGTCCACATATCAAATTTCACTTCTGATTTTTGATAATTAGGGTATGTTGATCATTAGATTCTACATATCAAGAGCTTTCTAATGATATGTGGAACTCCAAAATTCAACGTACGGATCAAAAGTTATGGCAATTCGAAAATTTGCCAAAATTTGGCTAAGTCTGTCAAGAGTTCGAACTCACTGTACAAGAGTTTGAAAGTTCAGTCCCAGGCCAATGACCAGAGAAGCCAAGAGTTCGAACTCTCGGTACAAGAGTTCAAACGTTCAGTGCAGATTTTTCCCAAAACAGTTTTGTTTTTCAAGAAATTCAAGTCTATTACATTCCAACTCTTTCTAATTCTTCTAAAACATTCTTAAGATCATTATATGACCAATTTGAGCCTCTATTTGCTCTTATGGTCCATTTCTTCTCACTACATCCAATTCATTATTTGTAAAACCATTCAAAAGAACCCATTTACACTATCAATCTAATTCAATGAAAAATGCCTAAATTAATACACAAGAGACTAGAACTTTCAATCAATGAATCATTAGCATGAATATATCTCAAATTGCTCATTTACTCGCCTCTTTTTGGTGCTTTTCACTCTAATCTTTTCCTTTTGATCAAATCAAGTAAGAATCCCCAATCTCTAAGCTCAAATGCAAACAAACCTCAAAATGCTAACTCAACACAAATCCTACAATGGTGAATGCAATAAATGGAAACCCATTAACATGCATGCAATGAAATTGCGTTGAAATCACTATTACTAAACAAAATAACACTTGATAGGGAAAAGAAGTCTTACCAATAGAATGGGTGTAAAAAGATAATGAGGAAAGGAGCTTGGGTTGAAAGAGATGACGAATTTGGAGGTAGTATTGCTCCTTAACTCTTCAATCCAATAAACGTGGCCTTCCTTAACTTGATTGGAACCACAATAAGACCCCGACCCAAGTGACCTCGTTTAGTACTAATTAAGTCGTGTATTAGTTCTGAGCGTGATTGGTAGTTTTGGTTAAGTTGAGATTATAATAGCTTTTGTTATATTTTTGGGGGATTTTGAGTGCCTTTGCTATTAGTGGGGCCCTTTGGGGTTCCTTTTATGACCTTACGTGTACTTGGGAGATTATTCGAGATTCTCGCAATTAGTGTTTTAATCCCGTTTTACTCATCTCATTAATCCCTACTATTTTCATGTTGATCCCTGTTGACACCAAAAAAGTCAATATGTCTCCTCAACATCAAGAAGACTCCTGAAGCTGCATCCTGCTAAAAATAGGCAAGGCTACTTCAAGTATCAGATTTTGTCAGAATCAGACAGAAACTGAGAGATCCTTTAAGACAGCTAAAAGAGGGGTACACCTGAGGTTTCGGGTCATTCCGACATCGTTTGGCCCAACTTCACTGCTCCGACGGCTAAACAAGCGCTCCCGGCGACAACATCATCAAAGACACCAAAACTTTGATCAAAGCCTACGGATGACTCCAGAATGTCTCCAAAGGGCTCCATGCCAAATTTCAAGTCAAACCGACAACGTTTAACCCTCCATCAATGCTCGAGCAGTAAAATCAAGCCTCCCGGCGGCGGCAACCACCGAAACCATCACTCATCAAACAAAATACATGAGTGGCTTCAACATGCTTCCAAAAGGCTGCACGTCAAATTTCAGGTCATTCCGACAACGTTTGACCAGGTTTCGATGCTCCGAGAGAAAATCAAGCCTACCGGCGGCGGAGCAACCCGGGACCATGACATCCAAAACGGAGCCCATGGAACGTCTCAAAATGAATCCAATAGGCTCCCCGTCAAATTTCAGGTCAATCGGACATTGTTTGACCAGATATCAAAGCTCGGCATTTTCCCCGCAGCAAAATCAAGTGAACCATCGATGGGACCCCAAACGGCTTCAAAACTCAAATAAAAGCCCATGGTTGGTCCTATCCACTGCTCAAGAAGATTCACCTCAATTTTCAGGTCATTCCGACATCGTTTGACCTAGTTTCGACGCTTGACGGAAAATCGGCTACAAAGTCTTCGGCTTTCCCGAAAAATAGGAAACTTTGTGCTCCGATTTCGCGAGGGTTCTCGTCAAGATTTCTTCAAGAAAATCAAGTCAATAATTGAGGAAAAATGTCAAGAAAAATACAGAAGAAAAAAGGGAAGAAAAAGACGAAAAAAAGGCCGAAACGACGCTCGGCGACCAAACGGGCCAAAGCCCCTTGGCCCAGGGTCGCCGACGACCCTGGGTGCATGGTCGCCCTGCGACCCTGGAAATCCGGGTCGCCGGATTTTGCGCCAAAGTGTCCGTTTTTTATGCTTTTCGCGTTTCGGGTGTTCTGGCCTCTGTGATTTTCTGAAAATCTAATGTTTGGTGCTTCAAAACCACTGATCTTCGTCGACATCTTGGATCCGCAGTCAAAATCATGAAATCATCACCGATCGCCTCAAGATCGCCAACCGGCTGACCAAGAAAGTGCACTTTCTGTCCGACCGATCGTGAAATCGACAAGACAGATGTCATCGGCCCGCCAACATCAATCAATGTCTGAAATTGCATCGCAATCCGACAATCAAATGATGCGTGGATCCACCCGTGATGATTGCAAGAAGAATCTCAAAAGGCGCAGCGCGGCCCGCGACTCTTCACATGCCTTGGCAACCACTTAATGACGTTAATTGACCCATTAAAGCAGTCATTAACTCATTATTTTGGACGGCCCAATCAGAACCAAGCATTTGGGGGTTACAAATCCAAGCAATCATGGCATTAAACCCATGAAACTCCCATCATCATGAAGCATAAAGGTGATTGAATGCCCACTACCTTCATCGGCCAATCACAAGCCTTGAAAAAGGAGTTACAAAATCAACTTGTAACTCCTCATCAATTCCTTCATCATGGCCATCAATGCCAATAAACACCTCATGGCTACCAAAAGCCTATAAAAGGAGGTCCATTCCAAGAGGAGGAGGGAAAAAAAGAGATCCCAAGTGCAAGCTCTGAAAATTCAGAAAATCCAAGAGAGAGACGAAGTCCTGCCATTTTGCTCCCGGAAGCACCACAAGGTGATCAACGTCCATTGGGGGGCCACCCCCCCCCCCCAAGGTCACCTCCTTCTCCAACATGGCCTAAACGCGGCTTTTCAGCCCGTTTACTTGGTTTTTCATTGGATATAGGACCTTCTCTTGGTCCTTGTCCTTTAAAAAACCGAGGTTAGGAGCCAAGCCAAAGAATCAAAGCATCACGTGTTCTCATTTGAAGGACGACGGCGAAGCCCATACATGACTTGCGACCGTCGATCTTAACGTGTCCCCACAATCTCCTGAGAAGTTAGATCCCTTTTCTTCATTTTCTATTGTAGTTTGTATTTCTTAAAGAGACAAAAAGAAATCACAATTCTTGTCTTTCATATTTGATGAGTTTTGTAAAAACGCCTTTCACGGCAAAATCGCCTTTCACGGCAAACAAACAAAAACGCCTCTTACGGCATTCTAAAAACTTGTATCTTTTCTTAATATTTATGCAATTTGAAAAGTTAGAAAAAAGGATTGATTTCCTTTCCACTTGTGAAGGTGAATCTCCGGATTATCACTATTCCAAATTCCAAGTAGAAAGTAAATCTGGCATACCCGTACAAAAATGTTGATGCCCGAGATCTTCCCTCCTCCGCCGAGACCCAGGATAGCCCCCTGGGTGCGGAGGGAGAGGACGGAAGATTCCCCCTTTCTTTTTTTTCGGGTCCATCAAGCTGGCACACCCGGTGGGACACGTTGACTTGAGAACGTGATGCTATGATCACTTGGCTCCTTTCTAGTTGGTGGCCTATGTTGCATTTTGCATCTAAAAGAATATGAGATGGGATTTCAATTGTTCTTTCTCACTTCAAAAAAAAAAAAAACAAATCTGATCTCTTTTCTTAGATTCAACTTTGAGAAATTTTGATCCTTCCCTCTTCGAACTCGATAGCTCACAGAAATGTTCGCAGCTATCGTTCATATCGGGGGTTGGGCCATCGTTTCTCTTTGATGAGTCCAATTGAGATTTCAAAAAATTTTATTCTTTAAAAAAAAATGATCTCTTTTTCTTAAAAACTCGACTTTGAGATACTTTGATCCTTCCCTCTTCGAACTTGATAGCTCACAGAAATGTTTGCAGCTATCGTTCGTATCAGGGATTGGGCCATCTTTTCTCTTCGATGAGTCCAATTGAAATTAAAAAAAATATAATTTCAAAAAAAAAAATCTTCTTTTGAATTCAAATTCACAAAGAAACTTTGGTTCTTTTCTTTTCGGATTTAACGCTCGCAGAAATGTTGAGTTGTGGTTCGGATTGGAACACCACTTGTTCTCTTTGACGAGTTTATTAGAAACCTTTCAAAAAAAAAAAAAAAACACTAAGATTCCACCAGTTGCGTTCTTTGACCAAAGTGGATTTAAGAAAAGCCTTGTCCAGAGTGTGGAGACAGCTAGACTGTTCGAGGTAGGGGTCCTCCAAACGGGTTCATTAAGTAATCCTACCCTTACCTGGAGGCTGATCTATCTACTAAGGTTTCATAAGATCGAATTGGAAATCTATGTGCACCTTTCAAAAAAAAAAAACTTTTGCCACTTTGAATTCAGAGTTGAGAAATTTTGGGTTCTTTCCCTTTCGGATTTAACGCTCGCAGAAATGTTGAGTTGTGGTTTGGATTGGAACACCATTTGCTCTCTTTGATGAATTCAATCTTAAACCTTAAAAAAAAAAAAAAAAACACTTCCGTCACTTTTGGATTTAGAATCGGGAAATTTTGGTTCTTTCCCTTTCAGATTTAACGCTCGCAGAAATGTTGAGTTGTGGTTCGGATTGGAATACCATTTGCTCTCTTTGATGAATTCAATCTTGACTTTTCAAAAAAAACACTTCCGTCACTTTTGGATTTAGAATCGAGAAATTTTGGTTCTTTCCCTTTCGGATTTAACGCTCGCAGAAATGTTGAGTTGTGGTTCGGATTGGAATACCATTTTCTCTCTTTGATGAATTCAATCTTGACCTTTCAAAAAAAAAAAAAAAAAAACTTCCGTCACGTCTGGATTTACATCCGAGAAATTATGGTTCCTTCCCTTCTGAATTTAGCGCTCGCAGAAATTTTGAGCCCTTGTTCGAATTGGAATACTATTTGCTCTCCTTTATGAATCCAAATTTGACCTTTCAAAAAATCCCATCTCGTGTCCTTCCCAAGGATGCGATTTGCAACATTTGTGCCTAACGGTGCTAGTATGCCCTTTCGGGTCTACTGTATTCGCGACCGACACATTTGTATCTCCAACCTTATATCATTTTACCTCGAGTGAGCCTTACTTCTCAGTAATTTGAATTAAGGTCTACAATTGCTTCTACCAGTCACTGGAACGCTCGCTCTGAGCCTACCATACTTGCATTTTAGAACAATTGTATCCTCTATGGCTTTTTGCCTTCTTCATCGTCCTTGGGTTGGGCCATGTCCCCTCAAGTGATTTGAAAAGACAAAACCATAGTTGTTCTCCATTTACGATCACCATATTCTTGTGATTACTAATGGATTTGGTCTTGTTTCAGAAGTTTTCTAAAAACTAACAATGGCAACTTCATTGACCATCACTTTCGATGAGAACAAGTACCAGCTTATGCTTCAAGATAAGCAAAACAAGCATAAGCGCCTTGCTAGTTGCCGAAGCGTCATCTCTCTCGACAACTCCCCAAACACCGGGTCAACTTCAACTCCCCGGACCATCGTCTTCGGATCGCTGGGACCATTCCCACTTCCCGCAGAAGACACTGTACCTGCCAAGAAGCAGAAAACTGCCCCGCAACGTGTCACTAAAATGGCACCAAGGGCGAACACCAAGAAGCCTGAAGCCCGTGGCGTTCCCACGAAGCCTCAGCCCACAAGAAACCAGGTTTACCTCAAAACTTGGTCCCCGAGATCTTCGCCAAAGCAACGGAGGTCCCAAACATCTGCAAAGCCAGCATACCTGGCCCCTCTCAAGGAGAATCGGTTCTACCCTCTCTCTTACATGAAAGAGGAGAAACCTACCCTCCACCCAAAAAATAAACAAAATCATCATAAGCCGGCTTGCTCCTACAAGCCCAAAATCAAATCCTGCATCGTTAGGCCTATGCAAAAACATGCTGAAGCCTGCACTCCCGCGAGTCGACCCTTCATCTCAACAGGGGCCGAGCTCGCAAACTTCAAGTCTTCATTGCGACAGACAAAGGACCGCGTCCAGGTTCTGTCCTTGCCAAGCTTCAAAGAAGACAAACTCGGCTGCTGCGCACAAGGGACTACATCCTTCATCGCCAGAGCCCAGCCAGAGCTGACTGAAGCTCAAATTGCTCGTCGTATGTGTCGCCGCACTGCATATCGACAAAAGAGACTCGAGAAACAAAGAATCCAGCGTTCTACTCTCCACGTCACAAACAAATGGGTCGAAAAAGAAAGACCCGACCAATTCGTTGCTGTTCATATGGTTGGCAAAACCAGAAAACGCCAGAAGTCAGCAACCAAAATCAGTGTTAGACGTCTAGTGACTCGCAGCGTCTCTCGGACAAGAACACATCTGGAAGAGTCTTCCACTCCTCCAAGCCAAGAACATCGGGGTAACCACTCTTCAGATTCTTCATCCAGAAGAATGCGCCCCAGCTCAGTCACCAGGACGATTTCTTCGTTCGAATCCCGAGGGATGAACGTCTTGGCTACAAGTTCTGAGCAGCCTCCACCGCATGATGACGTAACTGCACGCATCCAGCAGTCGGAGCAAGGACAACAGAAAATTGAGACTCTGATGGAAAATTTGATTCTCACTCTACAGCGTCCACCACCTAACAATGAAACCCCTCCGAATCATGAAGATGACGAGGGCAATGCAGAAAACAATGAGTCTCGCGCCCTTACCAGAAAGGAAGTGGACGATATCCTCGCAAAAGCAAAAGAAGAGGATACATTGAAGGAACATGGGATCAAGCCACCCTACCCTCTATGGATGGACTCGGTTCCGTTCCCTGCAAAATTCAAACAACCTACTCTCCAGACATATACTGGGAAAGGTTCAGCCAGACAGCATGTCATCCATTTCAAGATCCCGAAGGGAGCTATTGCGGATCAAGATGCCCTCAAGATTCGCCTCTTCGCAAGTACCCTAAAAGGTACAGCCTTTGATTGGTACTCCACTCTGTCGGAGAACTCCATTCAGAACTGGGCTATGCTCGAGACACGCTTCCTGACCCACTTCCAAGGTGAAGATCATCCTGTTACTATGGCTCAACTCTGCAGCCTAAAACAGGGAGAGAATGAGTCAACATACGACTTCATTCACAAATGGAAGGCAATGGCGTACAAATGCTCAGATGTGCTGCCACAAGCGTCGCTGGTCGACATCTGCCGTAATAATATGAGAGCAAAAATCCGCTCCATGATTATCGGCAACAAATCAAAAAACCTGGGAGAACTCCTCGAAGCTTCCATGGAAGCTGAAATGGTGATCAAAGACCTCAACAGTCAGAAATCATTAAAGAAAGAGCCGACTGCTGTTACAACCTCAAAACCAAAGAAAAAAGGAGGTTCTCAATGTGCAGACTAAGTCAGCTCCTCAGCAGCCAAAGAAACCTGAAAACAAAACTGCAGGTAAAAGGCCTGAACTCTCTGATGCCTTCAAAGAACGCGTAGAAAAGAAATATCCGTTCGATGAAGACGTTGAAGAAATCTTTGAGGCTCTCCTAGCAAATGGCAAACTCATTTTGCCAGAGCCCAAAAGACCGGGAGATGTTGGCAAAACCAATGATCCCCGATACTGTCCATACCATCAGATGATCTCACATCCTCTCAATCAATGTTTCGTTGTGAGAGAGAAGATCAATGAGATGTGGAAAAACGGAGTCATAACCTTTGATAAAAACTATGGCCCCGCCTCTGTCAACATGGTGTCATGTCGGCAAACTTCAAAGTCACCGAAGGAGAAGATCACTACTTCATTCAAGGTGATAAAAATGGCTCAAGCGTCCCAAGAATTGGTTCCCTATCCAACACCAGATGGACAACCTATATGGGTGCATCCCGATCTCCTAGATGATGAAAATTGGGAGATCGTCAAAACAAAGCCGACCGCTCAGCAGCGAAGGCAAGCCAAGAGACAGCTCTGCAAGTTCAAACAACAGCAAAAGTCTCAACCAAAACAAGAAGTCCTTGACAAAGCAGAAACCTCTTCCACTGCTTCACTAAGGACGACGGAAGAATCTCTTCCCAAAACCTCCAAGGCGGTAAGAAAATTCACTCTTGATGATTTCATGCCACCTCTATACAAAATTGAAAATGTGCAGGGGGCATCATACTCTTGCAACTCGGTAGTTGGATTCTCCATGAATGGATACGAGTCCAGTGACACTGCCAGTGATATCGATGAGTGGGAAGAATCCCTTGAAACAGGAGAATACCTCTCCGACGAGGAATGGATTCCCGAGTCTCATCTTATGCCAGTAATCTGGTATAACCCATTACAGCCACAAGGATCTTGGTCTGATGATGAAGAAGACCAGGACCCTGTTCAAGAAAACGCTGTGGATCCAGCACCAGTAAATGCTTTAGTGGAACCCAACATGGGCGAACCACAAGGAGCAAATGACGAAGAAAATTTGGCTCCCATGCCTGATCTTGAAGAATATGTAAGAATCTTGCAACATCTTGCCATAGAGCAGGAGCAGGATCGCATCAATCTTTGTCATGATCCAGAACTGGAAGTCCCTGAAAATCAACGGGAACTCCCTCCCTCAACTCCTGAAAATGGAGAAAACAGTTGGATCGATGATCCTCTCACATCTGAGGATGAGTCTGATTCCCAACAGTCTACACTGGGGGCATCTCCTATCAGGATAACCTGCAATGCAATAGCTCAGGACGACAGTGCCTCTGAAGCTTCCGAAGACACGTACTCCCCAACCGGTAGCGTATCTTCCGGAGCTACATCCTCTCAGGTGACTTCCATTGAGATAACATCCTCTCAACCTTCGTCTCCTGAAGCTGTGACATCGAAGTTCAAGCCACTCCCGATTGATCATCTTGAAGAAACTCCTGCCAATGAAATCTTCTTCAATGAAAACTCAGTCAATTGGTCCCAGATACCCGATCTCACAGGCAATGTTTGGGCTAATAAAGAAAAGTTGCCGGCTGCTGTTCAGGACTTGTTCCCGGAAATTGCTCCGTGCAACACAATCACTGAAGACGCCATTGTTGTTACAGAGACGTCCTCTGCAAAGGATCAACCCCTTGATCCTGAGAACGATCTTCTAAAAGAAGACCCTTCTCTAGAGGCTCTTGAAGTTGGTAGAGGTACCCGTTCTGGCCGGGATTACCACAAAAATTACAATCAACCCTCTTCTTCTTATGTAAATCCTTCAGGAAAGCAAGCTGTAAACACCCCAAGTGGCAATAATAATGAAAATGCAGGCCCGAAGGAGGCTTTCAAGTACGACTTGATTGAGCACTTCAAACACATACCTGCACGTCTGCACATCCTTGACTTATTGCGAATGTCTCCACAGACTCGTGATAGTCTCATTTCAGAATTACAAAGGCTGAATACGGATGTCGACAAACATGCCCCACAAGTCCTACAAATTGAAATGGACTATAGGGTCAAAAAATCAAAGACTCCCTCAAAGGGAGAAAAGAAGAAAACTGAGGGATCAAGCAATGAATGCCTCTCGGTACAAAAAGCAACAAGTGCAACAATTGCCTTTGATAAGGGTGACCTCCTCCTAGGTGAAGCAAAGCACAACCGTCCCTTGACTTTACGGGGTACGTCAAAGAAATGCCAATACAAAGGGTTCAGATCGATCCAGGTTCTGCACTCAACCTCATCTCTACTTCGGCACTCGAAGAGCTGGGCATCCCACCTAGCAAGCTGAGTCACACGTCCGTATCCATCTTCGGATATGACGGTAGCGCTCAAAGGCCTATCGGCAAAATCAGGTTCAAATTGCAAATCGGTGATCTTATTTCTGAAGTCACTGTGTATGCAATAAGGACCCCTTTATGCTACAATATACTCCTTGGACGCCCCTGGATACATGAGAATGGTGTCGTCCCTTCAACTCTACATCAGTGCATCAAGTTCATTGGCGACGATGGCCTGATACATCGAGTATTTGCAGACAAAAAGCCCTTCAAAGGCAGAGATGTCCATTTTGCAGATGCTCAAATGTATAAAGATGGAAAAGAAGAACAGGAGGAAAAAACAATTCGCTTTGTCGACAGTCTCTAGAAAGATAAAGGCAAGGCTCCTCAGCAATCATCGGAGGAAAACAAACCCTCCACCAAACTCGAAGTAAGCAGCCAAGCTCCCTTCGTCGTCTCCTTCAAATCTCCAAAGCCTTTGGTAATCACTACTAAAGCAAAGAAGACAAAACAAAAGACTGGGGGCAAGTTCACTGTCTCCTTTGTGTCTATTATGCATGACACAGACTCAGAGTCAGAGCCAAAAGATGACACAGCATCGAGCCGAGCTGATACTCAGCAAAATCAGCTCACTTTCACTCCATTGGAGACACCAGCAGACATAGAAGATCCTACGTCTGCTTCCTTTGTTATCCCGGCAACTTCGCCAGAAGAAAAGACAATCTTCTTCCATAGATCGGGAGCATCTCCACTGGACTCTTTGCTTGAACCTTTCCAAAATGAAGGTATGCCTCAGCTATCCCTGTATAGTCCAATGGCACAAGCTATCATGAAGAAAATGGGCTACGACACTCAAAATCCGACTGGTTTGGGAGGTGGCCATGGTGTTCTTACACCATTGGAACCCACCCTGACCAAAAGTCAACCAGAAGATTGGAAAATCCACCTTCACAAAGGCAAGTCTTCATATGGGTTGGGGTATGATCCTACCGCTCCTATGAGACCGTTGACACCATGGCTGCAAAGTCGCTTTACCGACCAAGCCTCAACATCTCATGAAGACATCGATATCCCTGGATATCTCTTTGAGGAGTTACTCGTCAAAAATCCTAAAAGCTCCTCCAATTGGTATAATTTCTCTGATAATAAAGAGGAATTGTCCGATGACGTAGACGAGCGGTTCTCTGTCCCAGAAGAATCATCGTCTCCAAAAGAAGTACCTTACTTCAATCCAATTCCAGCAAATGATTGGGACCATCTCATTGCAAGCCTTGAGACGGATACTGATCAAGAAGATTCATGGACAGAAACAGAGCCTCAGTCTGAAAATGCGTCTGGCACTCCAGAAGGTCTTGCTGAGTTGGAAGCCTCCGAAAATATTGTGGAGGAACCACCTTCAAACCTTCCAACAGAAGATCCTGTTCAAAAGATAGACTTGGGAACACCTGATAACCCACGTCCTGTATTCATAAGCAAGAATATAAAGGATGATGAGTTACCCGAGTATATCTCTTTTCTTCGTGAGTTCGTTGATTGCTTTGCATGGTCTTATGCCGAAATGCCTGGCTTGGATCCCAAAGTAGCAGTCCACAAGCTTAACTTGCAAAAAGAAATCAAGCCTATCAAACAAGGCCAAAGAAGATTCCGTCCCGACGTGATGGACAAAATCGAACAAGAAGTTCAGAAACTCAAAAACGTTGGCTTCATCCGCGAGGAACAGTATCCTGAATGGTTGGCCAATATTGTCCCCGTGACAAAGAAAAATGGGCAGATAAGGGTCTGTATCGACTATAGAGACCTGAATAGTGCATGTCCTAAAGATGAATTCCCGCTCCCCATACCAGAGGTGATGATTGACAACACCTATGGGTTCGAGCGAATGACGTTCATGGATGGATTCTCTGGATACAACCAGATAAAGATGCATCCTGAAGATGAAAGGCATACATCATTTCGGACACCATTCGGCGTGTATTGCTACACTGTTATACCGTTTGGCCTGAAAAATGCAGGTGCGACATATCAGAGGGCTATGATGAAAATATTCCAAGATATGCAGCACAAGACGGTCGAATGCTATGTTGACGACCTCGCCATAAAAAGCAGAAGAAAAGAAGACCATCTCGATGATCTCCGAGAAGTCTTCCTCCGACTCCGCAAACACAAATTGCGGATGAATCCACTAAAGTGCTTCTTTGGTGTCTCATCGAGTAAGTTTCTCGGATTCATAGTACGGAAAGCTGGAATAGAACTTGACCCCACCAAAGTCAAGGCTATCCTGGAAATGCCATCTCCTAAAACCCTAAGAGAATTAAAAGGGCTTCAAGGAAGGCTGGCCTACATTCGACGGTTCATCTCCAATCTATCAGGGAAATGCCGTCCATTCTCTCGCTTAATGAAGAAAGGCGTGGACTTTGTCTGGGATGCTGAATGTGAAAATGCATTTCAAGACATCAAAGCATACCTCATCAAACCTCTAGTGCTGGCTGCCCCCACAACTGGAAAACCATTTATCTTGTACACAAGAGCTCTCGACCACTCTTTGGGTGCTCTGCTCGCACAAGAAAATGACGACGGAAAAGAAGCTGCTCTATATTACCTTAGCCGCATGATGGTAGGTGCAGAGTAGTGCTACTCCCCAGTCGAAAAAGAATGCCTTGCAGTAATGTTCGCTGTACAAAAGCTGCGTCACTATCTGCTGTCAAATACAGTCTACCTGGTTTCGAGGATCAACCTCCTAAAGGTCCTTGTCACAAAAGCAGGTTCTCTCAATGCCCGACTGGCAAAATGGTCCATTCTTCTATCACAATTTGATATTAGGTATGTACCACAAAAAGCAATCAAAGGCCAAGCTCTAACAGACTTCCTCGCAGAGCATCCATTGCCTAAAGATTCTCCACTCAAGGATGATCTCCCAGACGAATTTGTCTACAATGTGGAAACTTCCTTGTCAAATACTTCCTGGGACATGTACTTTGACGGTGCAACCAGGACAAATGAAAAAGGAAAGCAAATATCGGGAATCGGCATCCTCTTCGTCAGCCCCGACAAATACATGATTCCACACGCCTTCTCGCTACTGGAACCATGTTCAAACAATGCAGCTGAGTACCAAGCCCTGATTGTTGGATTGGAACTCCCCCTCGAATCCGGCATGACCATGTTGGAAGCTTTTGGAGACTCTCAACTGGTCGTCAACCAGATGAATCGGAAATATGAAGTCAGGAAGCCTGATTTGCTACCTTACTACAATAAGGCGCAGTCGCTTCGATAAAAATTCAATATCTGCCATATCACCCATATCCTCAGAGGTGAAAACATCCATGTAGATGCCCTGGCTGGACTTGCCACATCCATGGCAATCCAAGAAGGGGAAAACATGCAAGTCACAGTGTGTCAAAGAAGGATTTTCCATCCTCTCAACACACACTAAGCAGTTGCTGAATGCCACCAAATGGTTGGAAATCAGATGTCCATCCTCAAACCTCCGATTGGCGACTGGAGAGATCCATTCATTGATTACATCATGTTCGGAATACTACCTGAAGATCCAAAAGAGCGGGTAAGCATCCAAAGACGAGCCCTAAACTTTCATTTGGATATACCTTCAAAAGTACTTTACAGAAAATCCTTCAACGGAGTACTCCTACGCTGCTTATCACAACAAGAGGCTGAGGAAACTCTCAAAGAAGTACATGCTGGTCTTTGTGGAGCCCCATCAGGCTGGCCTTAAGCTCTACAACCAGATAAAAAGGCTAGGTTACTATTGGCCTACCATGGTAACTGATGCAATACAATTTGCCAAGCGCTGCCAAAAATGCCAGATTCACGGAGATTATGTCCACATGCCTCCAGAATGGCTACATCCAACAGCAATCTTATGGCCTTTCGAAGCCTGGGGTATGGACTATTTCTCCCCCATTAAGCAAAGGTCATCGCTTCATCTTCGCCGCTACGGATTATTTCTCCAAGTGGTCGGAAGCATTTACGCTCAGCGAAATGAAGACTTCATCAGTCCTTCAGTTCTTGCGCACCAACATTATTTGTCGCTTCGGCATACCTAAAAGATTCGTCCATGATAACGGACCACAATTCCGGGATCACAGATTCTATAGGTTCTACGACAAGTACAAAATCCAAAGTTGTCCTTCGACTCCATATAATCCAGCAGCGAACGGACTAGCAGAAGCCTTCAACAAGACACTCTGCAAAATTCTCAAGAAAATGGTCTCTAGTCACAAAAGAGACTGGGGCGACAAACTACTAGAAGCTTTGTGGGCCTATCGAACCACCGTTCGAGGACCAACCCATAGCACACCATTGTCTTTGGTCTATGGATGCGAAGCTGTTGTCCCTTTGGAAGTATAAATTCCTTCCTTAAGGGTATCTTTGCAAAATGACATGACGCAAGAAAGCAATGTGAAACTGAGACTCCAAGAGCTGGATAATCTCGATGAAAGACGACTCGAAGCTCTACAAAGCATTGAGTTGTACCAAGCACGCATGGCAGGATCTTTCGACAAAAAGGTCAGGCAACGCGCCTACAAAAAGGGTGACTTGGTTCTTGCAGTAAAAAGACCCATAGTCTTTGCCCACAAATCCAAAGGCAAATTCGAACCAAAATGGGAGGGACCCTTCGTCATCGACAAAGTCTTCTCCAACGGTGCATACGCTCTTCCAAACATGGAAGGAGACAGATGTATGCTACCAATCAACGGCAAGTTCTTGAAGCGGTACTACCCTTAAAGACTTCCTCAAAACGGGTCAGAGCAATATCTACACGGCTAAAGCCTATTTCCAAGGTACTTGCTCGTCAAACCCACCTCTTTTGAAATTTTCATTTTTATGTTGAAGTTTCCAAAAAAAAAACAATCTCTCAAAACAATGCTTACTTTCATCGTTTCATTGTTCAAAAAGAAAAAAAATCAAAATCCAAAAATCCAAGTTTAGGAGCCTCTTCCCAGACTTGACCAAAATTTTCGATCCTTGAACCCAAAATTCATGGTTTGAAACAAAAATCGGGACTTAGGAATTTTCACCCTAAACCGCCTCGGCTTTTACAACCAAAATGTTTTTAAGTCGAAATTTATGACCTCCGTGTCTTTAAACAAAAATTTTGGTTTTTAGAAACCGCAGGGAAGCGACATTCAGTCGATACTCGCAAAACCCAAAAAACGGGAAGGATGCGAACCCCATTCGATACTTCCAAAACCTAAAAATCGCAAGGAAGCGAACCCTATTCGATACTTGCAAATTTCAAAAATCTTGGAGAAGCAACAAACCAGTTGATATCCACAAACCCAAATTTCAAAAATCTTGGAGATGCAACATACCAGTTGCTATCCACAATCCAAATTTCAAATGGTTCGAGAAAACCTCAAAAATCGCGGAGAAACGACATCAAGTCAGTACCCGCAAAACCAAAAGTTTTGGGAAACGCAGGGAAGCGACGCTTAGTCGATATTTGCACCCCAATCCGCGAGGAAGCGACATTCCATCGATACTCGCAAAACCTAACCCGCGAGGAAGTGACATTCCATCAATACTCGCAAAACCGAATGAGCAAGGAAGCGACATTCCATCGATACTTGCAAGACCATTCAGCGGGAAGGTGACATTTAGTCGATACCTGCATTTTGAAAACCAAAACTCGGCTATAAACGCCAAAATCCAGCTACAAATGCCAAAATCCGGCTATAAATGCCAAAACAAAAAAATTTTCGGCTTTAAACGCCAAAATCGGCTTTCACGCCAATAAAAGAAAACTTGGTTTTCAAAAAATTAGGCTATAAACGCCAAAAACTCGGCTATAAAACGCCAAAATCTGGCTATAAACGCCAAAATCCGGCTATAAATGCCAAAACAAAAATTTTCGGCTATAAACGCCAAAATCGGCTTTCATGCCAACAAAACAAAACTTGGTTTTCAAAAAACTCGGCTATAAATGCCAAAATCTGGCTATAAATGCCAAAAGTCGGCTATAAATGCCAAAACAAAAAAAAAATTTTGGCTATAAACTCCAAAATCGGCTTTCATGCCATCTCAAAATCGACTCTCATCCCACAAACAAAATTTTTGGCTCTCATGCCATCCCAAAATTCGGCTATAAATGCCAAAAAACAAAATTTTTCGGCTATAAACGCCAAAATCGGCTTTCATGCCATCTCAAATTTCGGCTATAAACGCCAAAATTCGGCTATAAATGCCAAAACAAAAAAAAAATCGGCTATAAATGCCAAAATCTGGCTATAAATGCCAAAATTCGGCTATAAATGCCAAGACAAACAAAACAAAATTCGGCTTCTATGCCATTCTAAAATTCGGCTTTCACGCCATCCAAAAATTTTGGCTCCCATGCCGCAAAACAAATTTTGGCTCTTACGCCACAAAATTAGGCTTTCTCGCCATCCAAATTTTGGTTTTCAAACCGTCAAAAACAAGGCTTTCCGCCACAAAATTGGCTTTCATGCCCAAAACAACCCTTTGACAAAAGATTTTCACAAAATGACAACCTTTTGATCAAATCGTTAAACAAACATTCCCATCAAACTTTTGCTCAAAATTGTTTTCATCAAAAAATGATTTAAGTGAAAGGAAGGGGATACAAAATATAGTACCAAAATTGTTTATACATGGAGGTACCAAAAAAAAAAAGAAAAGGGAAAAAGGAAAAAGAGTTTGTTACAACTCAGGAGCCCAATCCTACATGGTCGTCAACCAAAGGATCAAGTCCTCAAGCAGACCCTTGGCCTTAACTTCCAAAGTTTTTAGGCCACGCTCCTTCAAAATGTCCCCATAAAACGCGGCCGAATGCCGTGACCCATCTGCAGCACGAGGAAGCTCTTCCCAGAGGACCTGCCATTGGTCATGCTCCTGAGTCTTCCTCCGGACATCACCTTCAACTTCCTCAACCTGGCGAATGAGAGTCCCCTCTTTCTCCCAAGCCTGCTGAACAGCTGCATTGGAAGGTCTAGCAGACCGACGAGGTGCGTCAGTAATAGGACATTTACCCTTATTCGTTCTAGAAGAACTACCTGCAAAAGATGGAAGAGAAAAGATCAATCAACATCAAAATGACAGAATTCTGCTACAAAAAATTCTAGCAAAATTTTGACATGGTTCCGGGGCAATTCCAAAGAAAAGGAACATACTCCGAAAAAGACAGGAAGCCTGAAGATGAGCTCAACATCGCTGCGAGCTCATAGTCAGTGGAAAATTCTCAAAGAAGGCTCAAACTCAACATCGCTGTGAGAACGAGCCAATCTCATCAAACTTCCGCAAAATCTGGAAAAGAGCTCAACATTGCTGCGAGCTTCAGAATCCAAAAATTGCAAACTTCCTCAAAATCCAGCAAGACCGAGAAAGAGCTCAACATCGCTGCGAGCTCAAAATCCCAACACTTGCAAAAGATTTTCAGGTATGCATCATCATACTTCCAAGTCTATTTACCAAAACTCATGCATCACAAATATATCATCATGCATTAAATGCTAGGAAAACCTTAACCAAAGTTTGACCAATTCCAACCCAATTTGGTCAAAACCAATCAAACTTTGTCAAAGTCAAAAATCATGTTGGCTTGACCTAGAGACTCTAGCCTTCTATCTTGATGCATAAAAAAATATATATATAAATGCATACATATTGAAATTGGATAGCCTCATTATCATAGTGAGCAAACAAGGAAAAAGAAAACAAAAGAGAGAAAAAAAAATCTCAGCAAAAAAAAAAAAAAAAATTTTGGCCCACAGGCCGTGGCCCACTGCCACGTGGCAGTACGGTCAGGTCCCTACGACCTGTCCGTACAGCCAGCAGAAAAAAAAACAGCAAAAAAAAAAAAAAAGAAAAGAAGAGAAAAACGCTGAACAAAAAAAGAGAAGAAATCAGCGTGGGAAAAAAAAACAGAAAAAAGAAGAGAGTTCACGGAAAAAAAAAAAGAAGAAGGAAAGAAAGAAAACCGTGAAAAAGAAGAAAAAAAGAAGAAAAAAAAGAGAAGCACGAAAAAAAGAAAAGAAAAACGTGCATGAAAAGAAAAGAAAAGAAAAAAAGAAAAAAAGAGAAGAAGAAAGAAGAAAAGAAAAAGAAAAGAAGGAAAAAATGAAGAAGCTACTTCTACAATGGAGATTCTTGAGGAAGAAAACTTACTTGAAGCCATTGATGGAGAAGAAGAAGAAAAGCTTGGAGATCCTTGAAGAAGAGAAAGCACTTCTTGCCTTGGGGAGCACTCTTGAAGATTTCTTGCAAAAAGAAAGCAATGGAGCAAAAGCACCAACCCTCTTTGCTTTTATAGAAGAGAGCAAGCCAAAAGAGGAAACAAAGAGAAAGAAAGGAGGTAAGTGCTAAAATTTAGCTACTTTCCTAAACAGAAAGATATTTTGAGAGAATCTTTCCACAAAAAGAAAACTTGAGAAATTCTCTCCAAGTAAAGATATTTTTAGATATTCTCTACACAAAAGAGATATTTTTGGATATTCTTTACAAATATGACACCATATGAGATCTAGGCCATCTCCAAAGCCTAAGGTCCCATGGGTTAGCCCATATGAGCTAGGTTTGACCACCTAGGCACTAAAATTGGCTTTTAGTCAAAATACTCCTCTTACCAAGAGCAAAAAAAAAAAAAAGAGAAGAAAAAGAGCGAAAAAAAAAGTCCCATGCCTCTTTTGAGTTGATGGGATCATTCAAAAAAAAAAAGAAAAAAAAAAAGAAAGTCTCATGAGTTTCCAAAAACCAAACCATTCAACCTCATGAACCAAATTGAGCCAAAATCTTGAAATTGACATTTCACAAAACCAAATTCCGGTCCCCTAGCTCGCCACATACAGCTTGTTAGGTCACAAGACCAAAACCAAAAATCAAAATCCAAACCAAACCAAACCTGACCCCCCAACCTGCCACATATAGCTTGTTGGGTCACAAGGTCAAAATCAAAATCAAACCCCGACCCCCTAACCTGCCACATACAGCTTGTTAGGTCACAAGGTCAAAAAACCAAAATCCAAAACCAAAAATCCAAATACCCCATGTCATTTTCAAAACTTTGCCTTGAGATGGTACGTGATCCCTCTCACTACCATAAA
Organism: Umbellularia californica; assembly: GCA_028538565.1. Lineage (NCBI taxonomy): Eukaryota > Viridiplantae > Streptophyta > Magnoliopsida > Laurales > Lauraceae > Umbellularia > Umbellularia californica. The sequence continues at coordinate 19,753,594 of JAPQWN010000005.1, read as the reverse complement.
ATTCCCCAGGAAACTCAGAAGGCTATTCAAAAAAAAAAAAAAAAAAAAAAAACAGCTCAAGACTCTTGGTCAAGTTGGAATCTTTCCTCCAAGTTTCTCTTCGAGGCACATCGACTCCAAAAAGCTACTCGTCGCTGTACCTCGAGGGGGCATTTGTTCACACCAAAAAAGTCAATATGTCTCCTCAACATCAAGAAGCCTCCTGAAGCTGCATCCTGCTAAAAATAGGCAAGGCTACTTTAAGTATCAGATTTTGTCAGAATCAGACAGAAACTGAGAGATCCTTCAAGACAGCTAAAAGAGGGGTATACCTGAGGTTTCGGGTCATTCCGACATCGTTTGGCCCAATTTCACTGCTCCGACAGCTAAACAAGCGCTCCCGGCGGCAACATCATCAAAGACACCAAAACTTTGATCAAAGCCTACGGATGACTCCAGAATGTCTCCAAAGGGCTCCATGCCAAATTTCAAGTCAAACCGACAACGTTTGACCCTCCATCAATGCTCGAGTAGTAAAATCAAGCCTCCCGGCGGCGGCAACCACCGAAGCCATCACTCATCAAACAAAATACATGAGTGGCTTCAACATGCTTCCAAAAGGCTGCACGTCAAATTTCAGGTCATTCCGACAACATTTGACCAGGTTTCGATGCTCCGAGAGAAAATCAAGCCTACCGGCGGCGGAGCAACCCGGGACCATGACATCCAAAACGGAGCCCATGGAACGTCTCAAAATGACTCCAATAGGCTCCCCGTCAAATTTCAGGTCAATCGGACATCGTTTGACCACATATCAAAGCTCGGCATTTTCCCCGCAGTAAAATCAAGTGAAGCATCGATGGGACCCCAAACAGCTTCAAAACTCAAATAAAAGCCCATGGTTAGTCCTATCCACTGCTCAAGAAGCTTCACCTCAATTTTCAGGTCATTCCGACATCGTTTGACCTAGTTTCGACGCTTGACGGAAAATCGGCTACAAAGTCTTCGGTTTTCCCGAAAAATAGGAAACTCTGTGCTCCGATTTCGCGAGGGTTCTCGTCAAGATTTCTTTAAGAAAATCAAGTCAATAATTGAGGAAAATTTTCAAGAAAAATACAGAAGAAAAAAGGGAAGAAAAAGACGAAAAAACGGCCGAAACGACGCTCGGCGACCAAACGGGCCAAAGCCCCATGGTCGCCGGCGACCTTGGGTGCATGGTCGCCCGGCGACCCTGGAAATCCGGGTCGCCAGATTTTGCGCCGAAGTGTCCGTTTTCGATGCTTTTCGCGTTTCGGGTGTTCTGGCCTCTGTGATTTTATGAAAATCCAATGTTTGGTGCTTCAAAACCACTAATCTTCGTCGACATCTCGGATCCGCCGTCAAAAGCATGAAATCATCACCGATCACCTCAAGATCGCCAACAGGCTGACCAAGAAAGTGCACTTTCTGTCCGACCGATCGTGAAATCGACAAGACAGATGTCACCGGCCCGCCAACATCAATCAATTTCTGAAATTGCATCGCAATCCGACAATCAAATGATGCGTGGATCCACCCGTGATGATTGCAAGAAGAATCTTAAAAGGCGCAGCGCGGCCCGCGACTCTTCACATGCCTTGGCAACCACTTAATGACGTTAATTGACCCATTAAAGCAGTCATTAACTCATTATTTTGGCGGCCCAATCAGAACCAAGCATTTGGGGGTTACAAATCCAAGCAATCATGACATTAAACCCATGAAACTCCCATCATCATGAAGCATAAAGGTGATTGAATGCCCACTACCTTCATCGGCCAATCACAAGCCTTGAAAAAGGAGTTACAAAATCAACTTGTAACTCCTCATCAATTCCTTCATCATGGCCATCAATGCCAATAAACACTTCATGGCTACCAAAAGCCTATAAAAGGAGGTCCATTCCAAGAGGAGGAGGGAAAAAAAGAGATCCCAAGTGCAAGCTCTGAAAATTCAGAAAATCCAAGAGAGAGACGAAGTCCTGCCACTTTGCTCCCGGAAGCACCACAAGGTGATCAACGTCCCTTGGGGGGCCACCCCCCCCCCCCCCCCCCCCCCCCAAGGTCACCTCCTTCTCCAACATGGCCTAAATGCGGCTTTTCAGCCCGTTTACTTGGTTTTTCATTGGATATAGGACCTTCTCTTGGTCCTTGTCCTTTAAAAAACCGAGGTTAGGAGCCAAGCCAAAGAATCAAAGCATCACGTGTTCTCATTTGAAGGACGACGGCGAAGCCCATACATGACTTGCGACCGTCGATCTTAACGTGTCCCCACAATCTCCTGAGAAGTTAGATCCCTTTTCTTCCTTTTCTATTGTAGTTTGTATTTCTTAAAGAGACAAAAAGAAATCACAATTCTTGTCTTTCATATTTGATGAGTTTTGTAAAAACACCTTTCACGGCAAAATCGCCTTTCACGGCAAACAAACAAAAACGCCTCTTACGGCATTCTAAAAACTTGTCTCTTTTCTTAATATTTATGCAATTTGAAAAGTTAGAAAAAATGATTGATTTCCTTTCCACTTGTGAAGGTGAATCTCTGGATTATCACTATTCCAAATTCCAAGTAGAAAGTAAATCTGGCATACCCGTACAAAAATGTTGATCCCCGAGATCTTCCCTCCTCCGCCGAGACCCAGGACAGCCCCCGGGGTGCGGAGGGAGAGGACGGAAGATTCCCCCTTTCTTTTTTTTCGGGTCCATCAATCCCATTTCCGTTCAAAACCCTGAAACCCGACTTTCCTAGCTTCAGGGGCAAAATGGTCTTTTAACACTAAATCTGGACACGAAATTTGATATTTCCGAAACCCTTGAAAAATATACTTTTTAGAAACTAAAAATTTTGACGATCATTTCTCCCTTCTTCGTCGAACTCATCCGAAGTCCCGAAGGTCATGATTTCAGCCTACAAAGATAACTAGAGGTGGAGCTCATCTCACTTGCTTATATAAGGAAACCATTCTTCTCTTTCCCCTTCTCATTTTTCTAGCTCAAAGCCACCCAAGCTAGGGTTTTTCTTTCCCTCTTTTCTTCTTGCTTTTCCATCTCCTAATCTCCACCAAATCTTGCATCAAAGGCCATATGGAAGTCATCTTCTTCTTCCTCACTACTAGAGCTCTCCATTGATGCTATTCTTGGAAGAACCCACTCATCTCAAGACCCTCTTTGAACTAGTTTAGTGCTTTTGAAGAACTTCCAAGGAAGCAATCCCTCCCTTTCTCTTTGATATGTATTTTCCTAGACTTTGGGAGTCTCCATTTTCATTGTTGAAAGTTTCTTTTTCTCTATTCCTTGTTTTGACTCTTTTAGGGTTTATTTTGGGGGTTTTTGTGTAGCTTGGAGTTTTGGCTTGTGAGAGTTACTAGAGGCTTGATTTGCTTGATTAGAGACCAAAGGCAAGTGGATGAATAGACACTTTGAACTTTGAATGGTTTGATGATTTCAGTATCTCTTTTGTGCTTTCATTGACTTGCATTGATTTGAAGTAAATGCTCATTAATGAATCTTGTTAGTTCATTAATATCTTGGAAAAGTTGGTTTATAGTCCTCATTTATTTTTTGATTGTAGCACAAATGAATCCTTGTGAATGGTTGTTTATTTTCTCTTTCTCTTATGGTTGAATGAGGTGAAGGAGAAGGAGATTGGGTTGTATGTTTGTAGAAGGTTTGATGGTGTTGGGAATGGGGAAAGTGGGAATGGGAAAAGGAAGATAACTGATTTGAGGAAGAAAGGGCTCGGACCTGAACTCAATGGAAATTTCCCGTAGCTGGGCGGTCAGCTGGCGGTCACCTGTCGACTAGCTACCTGGTGACTGGTGGCTAACCGAACCAGGTTTTGTCACAATTCCAGAGAGCTGCATCTTGTCCTGAAGGGGGCGGTTAGCTGGTGATCACCTGTCGGTTAGCCGCCTGGTGACTAATGGCTAGCCGAACCCATTTTGGTTACAATTCCAGTATGCTGCATCCTGTCGGTCTGCTTGCGGTTAGCCAGCGGCTAACCGCCGAATCCATCGGCGGCTAACCGCCAGGTAACCGACCTCACCCGAAAATTTTGAAACGAAGAGAAATGAAGGGATTTCTGTCCCAATCGCTTGTGAACCCCTTTCAAGAAGTGATGGGTGCTGTTTACCTGGGGGTATGTTTGGAGCAAAAATGAAATGTTTAAATGATGGGAATAGGTTTGTTGGAGGCCCGTTTGAGAGAGAAAACGCTATCACAAATATTCATTGTAGTTTCGAGATCTCTAAGGTGTATAAGGAGCCCGGGATGTCCTTAAACTCAAGGAGTACCAAGTCTATATTGAAATCAACATACGAGACGCCTATTCACCATGAGTTAACCTCGAATCCTGATACTTGTCCCAAGATTTTGAAAGTTCAGTTTTATTCCATTATCCCCAAAAATTGATATGCACTCCCGAAATCCATGATTTATAATTTGTTACTCCCAAAAATACTGAAATTACATTTGTAGTATTTTGCTAATCCCGATGTGCATTCTCGATATTGAATTGACATTTGTACCTTCGAGCACCCCATTCCCGCCCGGTTATTTAATTGCATTATATGTGTTTTATGTGTGTCCTAATTTATGTTGCATGACCTATGAGTCGACACCACTAAGCTTGGACGACCTTGTCGATCTGATCCACCTACTTGGAGGTCCCCCTCCCGTCCCGCCAGCTGCAGTTTGGATCTCGATGCACGGTTTATTAACCGTGGTCCCGTCTCAATACCCGACTCGCTCCCGTGGTTCCCAATATTCGACTCGCTACAGTGATTCCCGATACCTGGTTTGCTACCGTGGTCCCGTCTCGTATTATTAGATGTATATTTTCGTTGAGTCTCCTTACTTCAGTGACTGAGACCAACGCCCCGATATACTCTTGTTACTTCGGTGAAAGAGGACTTAACTTTGTGTGGTTGCCATCTCGTTAATTTGTTTCCCAATTCCTTGGATACATGTACATGTTTTACATTGCATATATGTTTTTCAGTAAATGATTCATTTCTTTATGAAAGTTATTGTTTAAACAGGTTTAAATGTTTTCCAAGGTAAATTCAATTGTTGTTATATTGTTATGTCTTTTCATCCACCTACCAGACTGCCGTGTTTGACCCACTTTTGGTACTAAAGTCCAGTCCCCGGTTATCTTGAGGCAGAGCATGAGGAGGCAGTCGGCGAACCACAACGATTAGTCGAGTGGCATGCCGATGATGTCGTTTAGACATTCAGTTACCTCGAGTTACGTCACATTTTGGGAATTGTGAATATCATATTCTTTTGGGGATTTATATTTTGTTTATATTGGCCTTTGTTGGCCTCTATTTTTTGTAATGTAATTAAATGATCTTTTGTATAAACATTAACTTTACTTTTGGAAAAATGCTAATGATCATTGCTCATTCTGATTCCTTATATCTCTAAATGTGTTATTAGTCTTGTCTATGGAAATGAACTACAGTCTTGATTTGCTACTCGCTTCCGCACTTAAACAAAAATATTACGTTGTTGTGATATTCTCACCGCGGACACCTGTGGGAAATCACGTGCACGGGTAGTATCATATTCTTTTTTGACCCGTGTATGCATTGTATGTTCTATGGTGTCAACCATTCATTCATTTGTACATTTATCCATCTATCATTATGAGTCCCGATCCCGGGTTAGGCCTACGGGCCCGGTCTGGGGTCGCGACAACCACAAAGAAGATGATTAGAGAGCGCCTTACCAATTAGAGGTGATTTGAGAAACTGGTAGGTTGTAGAAGATGAAGAAGAGCTTGATGGTGAAGAAGGAGCCTAAGGAACCTACATGCATGATCTTTCTTTTGATGATTTGAGAAGAAGTGAAGAAGCAATAGAAAGGAGCTCTACCCTCTCTCAAAATGAAGATGAAAGGAAAGAAATGGAAATTGTTGGAATGACTGGTTATAAAAGGGTAGTTTGTGGCTGCATTGCATGCAAGTATCATATGAACCAGAAATTCTCAAAGGGCTTCGGGTGAGAATTGGGCCTGGAAATGGGTCAAGATGGGTCCGAATGGGTCGGTTTCAAACACGAAAATTGAAGTTGACATCATGCTTTATGTGATGCACAAGAAAACCTATAAAAACTATAAACTTATGGGAGACCCTAAATTATTCAAAAGGTCAAAGTACTACCTGACATGGTCAGAACCCCACTATTCTAACTAAATCCATCATAAAATCATCCAAAAAAAATATTAGGCACCTAATTAAGATTAATTAGGCGTAAAACAAATTAAGGCGGGGTCGGGGTCTTACACCCAATTCCATCATTGCCCAAGAAAGAATTGCTTTTTCGGTTGGGCTACCAGAAAATTCAGGGGAAGAACTTAAATTGGCTTGGTAAACACTGCCTGATGTGTTTAGACCAATGCCTTGGTAAAGCAATTTTAGGATTGTTGGGGAGCTACTATAAAAATGCCTTTAGAAACTTCTTCTTCCCCAATCCAAAATTTTGTGACTGTCATCTTGTTCAATGTCAACGTACTTGTTTTGTCGGTGCAGATGGTTGTGGCCGAGCAAGTTGAAAGATTCCGAACCATTGCTTGATCAGCCATCATTCTCTTCATCGAGTAAGCAAGAGTGAGAGTGACCGCCAACGGCAAACCCTCAGGAATTGCCACTACCACTATTGTAACAGCAGCGGCAAACATTATGGCCATTGAGTTGAACACCTCTTCAATGTTTGTCTTCTTTCCATTGAACTCCCCATTTCCATTCTCGTCTTGGGTGTTGCCCGTGAAATAACGCACCAACTGCACAACAAGAACGAGAAAGGTGACACCCAGGCCAACATTTCCAATGTATGATGTGAGCTTATTAAGGCGTGCTTGTATTTGCTCATTTGAATCGGCACTTATCGAGCTCATCATTTCACCCCACATTGTGTTCGTACCCACAGAGGTCACAAGCATGGTTCCATAGCCATCTACCACCCTTGCACCAAATATTAGAAACGGGTTCTTATCAGCACTAGTGTTCACATGGTCGCTCTCACCTATTATGCTCGACTCGTCCGCTTGTAACGAATGGCCACTCAAGAACAACCCATCTGCAGGAATCTAATCGCCTATCTTTAGAAAAACCACATCACCAACAACAATGTTGAAGATCGATACCTGTTGGTGACGATTGTCTCTCACAACATTGACATTGATGTCATTACTCTCGTTGGATAGCTTCAAAAATTGCTTAGATGGCGAAAATTACTAATTGCAGTGACACCAACAACTAAGAAGACTGCAATAAATATACTTCCTCCATCATACCACCCTTCCTTGAAGCCATGTTCCTGTTGTACGAGTGTATACGGAAACGTAAATCTAAGCGATCGAGCAAACAATCAACCACACAAGAACAAGCAATCACACATAAGAGAATTACACACACAAGAGAATTACGTGGGTTTGGCAATCTTTCTTACATCCACGGGAAAGAAACTCGACTCTCCTTGGGTTTACTCTCTATATGATCAGTTGTGTTACATCATGGGTTACACATTACATCATATATATAATGCTCTTTCTTATCCCTCAAGAAACCATATCTTAGTCAATAAGAAAGTCCCGTACAAGTACCATAGTACCCATGACCCTGAACCCACTTGGTTTGGACCCACTAGGCCAACAAACTCCCCCTCTAGACCATAGGGAAGACGCCTCTGAACCCCCTTATTAGGAATCCAGTCCTACCAACTTTGAACAAGACTTCAGTTTTCCCTTAGACATGACCTTAGTCATCATGTCCAAGGGATTCTTGTCAGTATGAATGTTCTCCAGCTTCATGAGATTCTTTTCGATGATCTCACGAATCCAATGGTATCTTACATTAACGTGCTTAGTGCGGGCATGGTATGTAGCATTCTTGCTAAGATCCATAGCACTCTGACTATCACAATAAACTACATACTCTCCTTACTTCAAACCCAGTTCTGGAAAAAATTTCTTCAACCAAATCATCTCCTTCCCTGCTTCATTAGCAGCTGTGTATTCTGCTTCAGTTGTAGACAATACTGTACACTTCTGAAACTTAAACTGCCAGGAAATAGCCCACCTGCAAAAGTAAATAAGTACCCAAAAGTAGAGATCCGACGATCAAGATCGCCTGCAAAATCAGCATCTGTAAATCCTTCAAGTACTAGTTTTGAGCCTCTGAAACACAAGCCAAAATCTGATGTACCTCTCAAGTATCTGAAGATCCACTTCATTGCTTCCCAGTGCTCTTTTTCAGGGTTAGAAAGAAATCTACTCACTAAACTCACTGCATGAGCAATGTCTGGTCGTGTACACACCATGGCATACATAAGACTCCCAACTGTTGAGGAGTATGGAACATATGTCATTCGTTCATTCTCTTCATTTGTAGTAGGACATAATCTCTTACTGACCTTGAAGTGACTGGCTAAAGGCATGCTAACTGGCTTAGCATCTTTCATGTTGAACTTTGCTAGCACCCATTCAACATATTTGTGTGACAACCACAGCTTCTTGGCATTCCTGTCATGACGTATTTGTACTCCCAAAATCTGTCGTGCGGGACCCAAGTCTTTCATTCAAAAGTCTTTAACTTATCCCATTTCAACCTGTCAATCATCTTACTATCATGTCCAACTATCAACATATCATCTACATATAAAAAAAGGATTATAAATTTGTCATTACCAAATTTACAAATAGAAACACAGTGATCTGCAGCTGTCCTCCGGTACCCGTGACTCACCATAAATGAATCAAACTTCTTGTACCACTGGCTCGGAGCTGCAAACCAACTGTTCTTTTCCTTCTACCTCAAACCCCTCCGGTTGAGTCATGTAGATCTCTTCTTTCAAATCACTGTGAAGAAATGCAGTCTTCACATCCATTTGTTCAAGTTCAAGGTCCATGCTGGCGACTAGACCCAAGACAACTCTGATAGAAGTCATCTTCACAACTGGAGAGAAGATTTCATCGAAGTCAATACCCTTCGTCTGTGCAAAGCTTTTAACACTAGTCATGCTTTGTGCTTAATCAGTTTTCCACCATCATCTCTCTTTAGCTTGAACACCCATTTGTTCTTCAAAACCTTCTTGCCTTTTGGAAATTCCACCACCCTATAAGTATTGTTCTTTTTCAAAGAACTCATCTCATTCTGTATAGCCTTCATCCACTCATCTTTATCTACATGAGTTTTTGCTTCTAGGTAGCTCTCTAACTTCCCCTCATCAGTAAACAAAATATAATCTGCTGCAGAATATCTTATTGATGGTTGACGCTCTCGAGTAGGCCTCCTAACCTGAGGTTCTGTGGTTTCTGACTTAGGAGACTGCTCCCCCTCCTCAACACCTTGTTCATCTATCAATCCATGTGCCTCATCACGATTCGGATCGTTTTGTCCACCATCTCCACCTGTAGTCTGCACTGGAGAAGGAGTCGGTGTGAAATCAACCACTCCATCAACAACTTCTTTAGACTTTTCAGTCTTCTCAACTTTTCCAAAGAACTGGTCTTCATGAAACACCACATCCCTACTTCTGATAATTTTTCTCTTCTCTGGATCTCATGAGTTGTAGCCAAACTCAGCTCCACCATAGCCAAGGAAAATGCAACACACTGCCTTATCGTCCAGCTTTGAAGGCTGCTCCTTTGGTACATGTGCAAAAGCCTTGCACCAAAACACCTTCAAATGAAAATAAGAAACATCTTTACTTGTCCATATCCTCTCTGGAAGATCAAAATCCAAAGGAACTGAGGGAGACCTGTTAATCAGGTTGACGGCAGTCAGGACAGCTTCACCCCAAAATGACTTGGGTAGCTGTGCCACTTTAATCATGCATCTCATCCTTTCAAGAATAGTGCGGTTCATTCTCTCTGCCACACCATTGTGCTGTGGAGTACCAGAAACTGTTCTTTCATGTCGAATATCATGCTTCGAACAATAGCCTTTAAACTGGTTGGATGTGTACTCACCACCATTATTTGTGCGGAGACATTTCAAGAGTTGTCATGTTTCTCTTTCAACCATGACATGAAACTACTGAAATACCTAGAAACCTGATCCTTTGATTTCAACGCATAAACCCAGACTTTTCTAGATGCATCATCAATAAATGTGACAAAAAACTTATTGCCACCAATGACTCCACCTTCATGGGACCACAAACATCAGAATATACCAAATCCAACACATTAGATTTTATTGTTGATGTTTTAGAGAAAGATACCCACTGTTGTTGACCAAACAAGCAATAATCACAAGGGTCAAGGGATGTACCTTTGGAGTATTGAATTCGATCTTTCTTTGCCAATAACTACAGTCCTTTCTTACTCATATGTACCAGTCTCTTGTGCCACAGATTTAGAGAGATCTGTCTTCAACAGCATTCAACACACTTTTGCATAGCTTCACATGTGTCTTGTGCAGCGTATTACACGCCTTCCATCTCGCAACAATAAGAGACCCTTTAGTGAGTTTCCACCTGCCATTTCCGAGGTAACTCTCATAACCTGCACGGTCCAATGAAGTTCCGGAAATCAGATTCAACCGCAGATCAGGAATATGTCGCACATCTTTTAGTGTCATTGTGCAACCAATATCGGTTTGAATACAAGCATCACAGATCCCAATAGTGTCTGAATGACTTGTGTTGCCCATCTTCACAGTGCCAAAGTCCCTTGCTTTGTACGTTGTGAACTTCTCCTTACAAGGAGTAGCATGGTAGGATGCCGCTGTGTCAACAACGCACTCAACCTGATCATCTGCAACACTCAAACATTCTTCATCTTCACTGGGCAGGACCACTACTTCATTATTCAAAGTAGCTGTGATGTTAATGTAATTCTTCTGCTCATTGTTGGCTTCTTTCTTTTGTTTCAAGGCAAAGCAAATCTTCTTAATGTGGCCCTCCTTGCCACAATGAAAGCATTTTCCAAACTATTTCTTAGTCTGTGATCCACCTCTAGAATTGCCACAACCCCCCTTTGGTCCCCTACTCTTACTCCTCCCCCTTTTCTCAGTAACAAAGGCCTGTGCATTATCTGTCCCTGCAGTTTTTTTCCTTGTTTCTTCATTCAACAAGTTGCTAGTAACCTGACTCATTGATAACACACCATCTGGAGTAGAGTTGCTCACGGAAACAACCAATGTCTCCCATGTATCTGGCAAAGAGCTTAGAAGAAATAAAGCTTACATCTCATCATCAAGGACCATTTTCATTGTGGCTAATTCATTCACAACACATTGAAATTTATTTATGTGATCTTCAATTTTACCACCCTCCTTGAATTTCATGTTCATAAGCTTTCTGATCAGAAAAGTTTTATTCATGGCGGTTGTCGTCTCATATCTTTCTTCTAACTTCTTCCAATGGGTTCTCGCATTGGTTTCATTAGACACATGATGAAATATGCTCTTATCCACCCACTGTCTGATGTGACCAATGGTCTTTCTATGCATCTTTTTTCAATCTAGATTAGACATCTCTTTTAGTTGGGCTTTATCCCCTTTAATGGAATCATAGAGGTCTTTGCAATATAGTATATCCTCCATCTTAGGTTTTCAAATCAACCAATTGGTATGGTTGAGTTTGATCGTGGTAGTATTCACAGTGTTGTTCTCCATCTCAATTGAATAATCAAGAAAAATAAAAAACTTTCACTAACCTCAATTTATGCACTAATATGTAGATCTCGTCACCACGAGCACACTGGAAGAAACGAATCTAAAATCCGACTCTGAATGACTTCAATATCACAAAAATAGTTTTCTACGCTCCGATTAGTCAAACTTTCTTGTTGACCGTCAAACTGCCAATCTTCTTCCACAATTACATAGATCTACTCGCAACGAATCTGTAGGCGCAAACGGATCTCCAATCTGACCTCGGATGATCAAGATATCGCGAAAGCAATTCTCAGCCGTCAATCTGGTCAAAACCTTGCTGACTGTACTGTTCGCTGACGTGGCGATGATGTTAGCAGTTGCTGGAATGGGCTTCGCACTTCACAGGTCAGGCTGAACTGACCCAAATTGAACCTGAACCTGATTTGGGCTATGGGCTCGCTTCACGGATCAGGCGGAACTGACCCAAATCGACCCGAACGAACCCGGAACTAAACCCAAATCATCTTATTCTTCTTCATTCTGAGTTCTAGTTTCTGTAACCAGAACCAGCGCCTGTGTCTCTCCAACCAAAGAACGGAAAGGCTGCTGTCTTCCTTCTTCGGCCACGACGAGACAGAGACAGCGATGGCAACCTGCGCAGCAACACGATGGCGGTGACCCTCGACAGCGACTCGATCCAAACCAGAATTCAGATGCTTTGATTTATTTATTTTTTAGATCACCAACAACTGTGCACTAATCCGAACCAATTGTCCGGTCTTTGTGCGCAGCGACAAGTCCTCCTCCTCTCCGCTTCAATTCCGGTCTGCAACCCAAAACCGAATCTTCTTCTTCTTGGATCAGCAAGGAATCTGATTGTGTGGCCCAACAGAGATCGGTTCTGATCTATGTCCCTTTCCTGCAACAAAAAACCACGTGCAGAAATCTTGATCAATTTCCTGATCCGATTCGTCGATCGCAACGCAGCATAATCCAACCCTAGCAAACCTAGGCTCTGATACCAGTTGTTGTGCGCATGGACGCGGAAACATAAATCTAGGTGATCGAGCAAACAATCAACCACACAAAAACAAGCAATCACACACAAGAGAATTACACACACAAGAAAATTACGTGAGTTCGGCAATCTTGCCTACGTCCACGGGAAAGAAACTCGACTCTCTTTGGGTTCACTTTCTGTATGATCAGTTGTGTTACATCATGGGTTACACATTACATCATATATATAATGCTCTCTTTCTTATCTCCCAAGAAACCCTATCTTAGTCTATGAGAAAGTCACGGTACAATTACCATAGTACCCATGACCCTAAACCCACTTGGTTTGGACCCATTAGACCAACAGTTCTTTGATCACAAATCCTAAGGAGAGAGCTGCACAGGCAAGAAGGATGAAAATTATCCTGTCTTTAAGGCCTCCAAGATGAAGTAGAAGAAGCTTTTTGCGATCGTCTTCTTGTATGTGTTGGTATCAAATACCTGTTGATAATCAGATTTACCCATCACTGGAGGGATTTGTTGAAATTTTATGTAAGCCATTTTTGTGGAGTACATTTTCTCATTCAAACAAAAAATTGAGATACATTGAGATGAAATAATTGCAATGAACATAATTGATAAGAGCAAGAGAGTCAGTTACTTGTATCTCTCATCTATGGGCGCATGTAAAAGAGAAAGCGACTGAATGTATGTGTTTTGTTGTTTGATACATTGACAAGTTTGTACATCTCTAATTTTCTTTAGTTGAATTTCATCTATTCTTCTTCTAGTAAGATATCCTTGTCATTTTCCACTGTGGAGCTTGTAAAGAATGCCGCAGGTATATATAGACATTTGGTTCAGAGTCTTAAATAGTCAACAATCACACAATTAGACTTAGCTCATGTGGCCAATGTCGTCAAGCAATTTACAAAGAAGAATTTTTACAAATAAGGATTTCATACATGACTTCATCTGTTTATTGACAACTACAAACAATCGTTTGAACTTTGTGCTTACAATTAACTATCAGCATTAATCGGACAATCCCAGTCAAACACCTAGGGGTGCTCATGGGCCGGGATGAGGGCCTGGCCCAACTTTAGAAACACAGGCCCAGCCCTGAAATGGGCCATAAGTGTGGAAGATTTGATCTATATGTTGAGAATCATTCACAAATTACTCAGAATCTATTAAGATTAAAGACAATCAGCTACAGAATCTCGTGGGTTATTAGTCAGATAAGCAAATTGAATAATTTGGATTACAAATATGGGGCCAATAGCGTAAAAAGAAAGGGTCTCATTTGATTGCAATTCTAGAGCCATACTTTTCATTGAAAAGAAAAAAAAGTGTATTGGTACATTTTGCAAGGTGTGAAATTAATTTTCACCTCTATTCTAGCGTGAATAGAATAAATGTTTAAACCTAAATCTACATATGTAATGCATAACTGAGCACAAATAATCATGATGTTACATATCCATTGCACATGGAAGTGATTTACATATATAAATGACTACAAACGACCCCTAATTGCTATATTAAATAGTTAATTACTGATGGACCCTCGGATTTCCGTCCTCTCCTTCCGTCCCGGGGGCTGCCTGGGTTTCGGTGGAGGAGGGAAAACGCGGGCATCAACTTTTTGTAGGGTATGCCAGATTTACTATTCTACTTGGAATTTGGAATGGTGATGATCCGAAGATTCACCTTCACAAGTAGAAAGGAAATCGATCATTCTTTCAAACTTTTCAAATTGCATAAATATTTAAGAAAAGAGACAAGTTTGTTTTTTAGAATGCCGTAGGAGGCGTTTTTTGGTTTGTTTGCCGTGAAAGGCGATTTTGCCGTGAAAGACGATTTTACAAAACTCATCAAATATGAAAGACAAGAATTGTGATTTCTTTTTGTCTCTTTAAAAAAATACAAATTACAATAGAAAAGAAAGAAAAGGAATCTAACTTCTCAGGAGATTATGGGGACACGTTCAGATCGACGGTCGCAAGTCATGTATGGACTTCGCCATCGTCCTTCAAATAAGAACGCTTGATGCTTCGATTCTTCGGCTTGGCTCCAACCTCAGTTTTTTAAAGGATAAGGACCAAGACGAGGTCCTATATCCAATGAAAAACCAAGTAAACGGGTTGAAAAGCCGCGTTTAGGCCATGTTGTAGAAGGAGGGGACCTCGATCACCTTGTAGTGCTTCTGGCGACAGAGCAGCAGGACTTCGTCAGGATTTCTTTGGAAGAATGCAGGTGTGCAGACCAGTGGAAAGTTAAAAAAAAGATCAAAGGTTGCAAAGTTGTCAAAGTTGTTTCTCTCTTTGGAATGGACCTCCTTTTATAGGCTTTTGGTAGCCATGAGGTGTTTATTGGCATTGATGGCCATGATGAGAGAATTGATGATATTGATGAAAGGAGTTACAAGTCTTATTTTTTTATTTTGTAACTCCTTTTTCTTGGCTTGTGATTGGTCGATGAATGATAATGGGCATTTAATCGCCTTTAATCTTCATGATGACGGGAGTTTCATGGTTTAATGCCATGATTGCTTGGATTTGTAACTCCCAAATGTTTGAATCTGATTGGACCGTTCAAAATAATGAGTTAATAATCGCATTAAGTTGTCATAAACAGGTCAATTAACGACATTAAGCGGTCGCCAGGGCATGTGAAGAGTCGCGGGCCGCGCCGCGTCTTTTGGGATTCTTCTTGTGATCATCTCATGTGGATCTACACATTGTTTGATGTCGGATTGCAGTGCAATTTCAGACATTGGTTGATGTTGGTGGGCTGGTGACATCCGTCTTATCGATTTCACGATCGGTCGGACAGAATGTGTACTTTCTTAGTCAGCCGGTTGGTAAACTTGGAGTGATCAGTGATGATTTCATACTCTTGATAGCGGATCCTAGATGTCGGTGAAGATCAGTGGTTTTCAAGCATCAAAAATTGGATTTTCAGAAAATCACAGAGGCAGGAACACTCAAAACGCGAAAAGGATCGGAAAACGGGCCATTCAGCGAGAAATCCGGCGACCCGAATTTGCAGGGTCTCCGATGACCATGCACCCAGGGTCGCCGGCGACCATGGGGCTTTGGCCTTTTTGGTCGTCGAGTTTCGTTTTCGGCCGTTTTTCCTTCTTTTTCGTTCCTTTTTTCTTCTGTATTTTTCTTGACATTTTTCCTCAATTATTGACTTGATTTTCTTCGAGAAAACTTGACGAGAACCCTTATAAAACCGGGGCACAAAGTTTCCCATTTTTCGGGAAAGCCGAAGACTTTGTAGCCGATTTTCCGTCAAGAGTAGAAACTAGGTCAAACGATGTCGGAATGACCTGAAAATTGAGGTGAAGATTCTTGAGCAGTGGATAGGACCAACCATTGGCTTTAATTTGAGTTTTGAAGCCGTTTGGGGTCCCGTCGTTGCTTGACTTGATTTTGCTACGGGGAAAATGCCGAGCTTTGATATGTGGTCAAACGATGTCCGACTAACTTGAAATTTGACAGGGAGCCTATTGGAGTCATGTAGAGACGATCCATTAGCTCCACTTTGGATGTCATGGTCTCGGGGTGCTCCGCCGCCGGTAGACTTGGTTTTCTTTCGAAGCGTCGAAACCTGGTCAAACGTTGTCGGAATGACCTGAAATTCGACGTGCAGCCTTTTGGAAGCATGTTGAAGCCATTCATGTATTTTGTTTGATAAATGATGGCCTCGGTGGTTTTCGCCACCGAGAGGCTTGATTTTGCTGCTTGAGCGTTGATGGAGGGTCAAACGTTGTCAGTTTGACTTGAAATTTGGCATAGAGCCCTTTGGAGGTATTTTGAAACCATCCGTAGGCTCTGATCGAAGTTTTGGTGTCTTCGATGATGTCGCCGCCAGGAGCGTTTGTTTAGCTGTCGGAAAAGTGAAGTTAGGCCAAACGATGTCAGAATGGCCCGAAACTTCATGTGTACCCTTCTTTTGGCTGTCTTGAAGGATCTTGCAGTTTTTATCTAATTCTAACAAGATCTGATGCTTGAAGTAGCTTTGTCTGTTTTGTAGCAGGATGCAGCTTTATGTGGCTTCTTGATGTTGAGGAGACATAGTGGCTTTTTTGGTGTCAACAATTATGTGTGCAAGCTGGAAAAAAAAAAAGAAATGTTGGAAAATGCATTTTCATATTCATCTCAATGTGACAAAATAGGGTTGCTAAGTTGGCTGACAATCTCAGATCTCACCTAGCTATCTATAAATCGATCCCGGGATGCCCTTCTTTCCACATTTGTGATCTCCTCTTCTCACTTATGTGGGCTAACTTGGGCCCAACGCCCTTAGCCGGCGTAAAAAGAAAGTGGTCATGATGTGGATATTTTGACACCGACACGTCACAAAGAAACTATGATAGAACTGAAATGTCCTATTAAAATTTAAAATAGGGTAGGTCAGGCAAGAAGAGCGTTTTTGGAATTTCAAAGAAACTCTTGCCTTTAAATGCTAATTTGCAACAATGCAATTATTTCTGACATTTTTTACCCTTTTACTAAAAAATAGATTCAAGTCACATTACTAGATTTATTTGACTCTTTTCTATATTACCAAGACCACCTGATTTAGGGCTTTAAAGTTGATAATACTAATTCAACTATTATTATATTGTTCTTACATTAGATGGGTGGACAAATCTAACCACGATATTCACGAGTTTTGATCCCACAATGGGTTTCACCTAATAAAAACTTGAGCCACTAAAAAAAGGAGTCGATACCACCCTAACATTAGGCATATCATAAAGTAATTAATAAAACAATATATAAGATCTTATTAATGATATACTCAATTTTACAAATTAAATAAGGTGGTGTTAATTTTGAATGGCTTGAGTTTTCATCAAGTAGAGTCAACTATGGGTTCTACTCACACTCACATGAGGCGTTTGGTTGGGGGGGCCCGGGGGATGGCAGCTAGCTGATATTGTCCCCTTTGGCATAGGAGGGCGGAAGGGCGCACCATTCATGACCTAGGCCTCAAGGTTTTACCCGAGCCGCCCAGCAGATATTATCCTTTTTGGCACAGGGCAGTTGTTCTTTGGCATAGGACTTGTAATTTACAGCCGCCCAGCAGATATTGTCCTAAGGGTGCACCATTCATGACCCAGGCCTCAAGGTTTTGACCGAGCTGCCCAGCAGATATTGTCCTCTTTGGCACTGGGTAGAAGGGTGCACCATTCATGACCTAGGCCGGCCTTAAGGTTTTGTTCTTAGAGCCCATTAAGTTCCAAAACGCATCTTACTAGACTCATAGATGTGAACATATATAAGCCCCGTCTCTAGGCAGACCCTTGGCGATGTGGGATGTTACAATACGCATTACATTTGACCCAAAATTCATGTAAGAGTCATGATTGGGATCCATTATAGATTTGAGTCCATATCCTCTAAGGCTCCCACTCACTTATAGCTTAATGCAACACCTTTGGAAACCACTTATTACTAATTTAAAATGGTCAAAATAAATAGGAGCCTCTTGTATGGCCCCGAGTACAGTAATCGGGTTGGATATGAACATCAAAACATTCTATTCTCATGTTTTATAAATGACCAATTGGACATTGGTTCCAATTCCATTTCGAGTAAAATATCTTGTAGCATATACATCACAACTGAAATTTTTATTAAGTGATTTAGAATTTTATCAAGTGAGCTCATAACAACTCAGAATGAATTTCTTGTGAGCCGGTCCACTAAAAACGACGGACCTAAATGCCCAAGTCCGACCCATATACATCACAAACTTCGACCAAAGAAGAGAGTTAGTTCCAGTACCTCCTTTCAGCGATCGAGATCCTTTACATTGTCGTGTATTCCTCCCAATACATCCGTTTCAAGTGCTACAGTAATTCCATGGATTCCTCCAAGTAGCTGAAGAGAATCCATGTCCTTTTCCTTGACAATTTTGCCCACTGCTTATGGGTCAACATGCAAGAAGAACCCACCATTTTTTCTACTCAAATTGGTATCACCGCTATCACTACCATCATTGTGTGGGGACATTTTCATAATACCGAGATTGTTCTAGTCTCGGTAAAAGTACCAGCTAGGCATGTCTTGTTCTCGATTTAATGCATCTCGGCAATAGTGCCAGAAACGTCCATGTTAAGGTCATACTTGACCTCGATATCGTCTTCAGTTCGGTTCGGTTAACCGAGATGAGTTCTTACGCTTAGTCAATTACAACTGTACTCCTATAAAGACTCGACCACGTTACAGAATGTGTCAAGAGATAAGGATAAGCACCGAATAGAGATAAGGAGTTATCCTTATTCGGTGGTTACATCCACGATCCCTGAAAGATCGGGGTAGAGTCCGAGTGAGACTCTACCACCGAGAAACCAGGACAAGAGTCATAGGACCCTCGGCCTATATATACAAAGAGCTAACTCAGAAAAGATATATAAACATACACCAAAAGTCTGCCCTTTTCTCTGTTCACTTAACCTTTGTTTAGTTACCGAACTGACTTAGGCATCGGAGTGCCTTTGGCCGTGCTCAGCCACGGTCTCTGACTTTTGTTTTCTCCTTCCCTTTCAGGTTTCAGACATTCAATCTTTCCCAAGAAGCTTTACAGCGATCTTAATCCATCCAAACAAGCCCGAAATAATTTAGGCACATACAATTAGCGCCGTTTGTGGGAAAGGATTAAATCAAATTCACAAACACCATCCCTCCAAAAACTAGAAAGGGCGAAGAATCATCAAGGACCCTGCCGCCACCACCAGTATTGCTAACTCAGTTGCCGCTGGTCCCTTGCCAGAGGAGATCCGGGCAAGTTCTGGGCGAAAAGTTTTCCGGCAAGGCCTGAGACTAAGTCGGGTTCATCTTCAAGGGGGGTGACGGCACCTCCCCGGCAAGATGATCCTCCACTGGAGTATCCCCGACGAGATAATTCCCCAGTATCGACCTGGTCACATCAATCCCATCACTGGATTGATGGCGACGATGATAACAACCCACTCCTCATGGATAGCAGGGCCTCAACCTTGTTATCCAAGAGAAAGACGAGTTGATTCGTCAACTCCGGTAGCAACTCCAAGAAAGGGCGGCGGCCCCGATTCCACCCCTTGGCCCTCCTCCTGTTGAACAGGATTTGAGGCAAGTCGTGAATAAAAGGAGGTGGGACACGAGCTTACGATGAGGGCTCGAGTAACAGCCACTCGAATACTGCCTCAAAGAAACCGAGACAAAGATCGGAGGACAACGATGACTTGAGAGAATGGCTTGACCGACAAGTCAAGCAAACAGTCCGGCAAAACATGGAGGTGGTTGGTTTCACCCGAGATCAGCTAAACGCTTACGACACTGAGGGTCTCGGTACATCCCCTTTCTCTCAAGAGATAAGGAACTTTTCTCTCCCTGAAAAGTTTAGTGTTCCGAGGTTCGTTCTTTATGATGGGACCTCGGATCCAGCAGCACATCTCCGACATTTTATTCAGAGGATGTCGGTATGGGGTGATATAGGTCACCTAAACTGTAAGGTTTTCTCTTTCAGTTTAGGAGACCTTCCCCTAAAGTGGTTCCGTGCACTTCCAGAGCGGTCAATATCTAACTGGCGGCAGCTCCGGAATTCCTTCGTGGAGAAATTCCAGGTTCACAGGGTCATCCCCAAGACGGACGATGACCTAATGGCCATCAAAATGAGGCAGACCGAGAACATCACTCAGTTCGCCAAAAGGTTTTGGATTATATATAGCCAAGTCGAAGACGCCACTGATAGGGTGGCAATCAGGTCCTTCAAACAAGCTCTACAGCTAGGCAATGAGCTTCGGAAGGACTTGGTTCGGTTCCCCATGGTCACGGTGAAGGCACTGATGGCCAGGGTGAATTAGTTCATTGAGCAGAAAGAAGATGAGGCTCAAGTTCGAGAAAGCTTTGGCCTTTGGCAAGAAGATAAAGCCTCCAAGAAAGACAAGAAATCATCTCAGAATGAGGAGGTAGACCGAAACAAGACATCAACGAGCTCAATAATGGTCTTGGCCTCCACCTCGGGGGGCGGAAAGAAGACCAAACCAGCTGTTGTCTCTTATAAGACTAGGAACAAGGTCTTTAAGGAGCCAATCTACAAGCTCTTCGGCAGGATCAAGTCGCAACCATACTTCAAGTGGCCGCAGCCAATGAAAGGAGATGCGTCCACCCGAGATCAGAACAAGTTATGTGCTTATCACAAACAAAATGGGCACAGAACCGAAGATTGCATGGCCTTTAAGTCCCACCTTGAAAAGCTTGTCAAGGATGGACACTTGAAGGATTACATCAAAGAAGAAGGCAAAAATAACAACCGAGCTCATCAGCACCGAAATGATGATGATCAGGATAGCGATGAGCCGAAGGGCATCATCAATGTCATTCACCTAGCTTACGCAACCAAGGGGAGCAATCAAACTTGTGCTGAGGCTAGCAAGGCTTCGCACAACAAGCAAGTGATGACAGCCGAGCTGGAACCAGTTGCGAAGAAAGCTCGGAAAGAAAAGCCCAAAATCTGGTTTTTGGATAAGGAACTAGATGGGGTCTAGCTCCCCCACAACGATCCTTTAGTTGTAACTTTGAAGTTAAAGAACTGCAAGGTACAAAGGATTCTTGTGGATCCCGAAAGTTCATCCGAGATCCTCTACTTCGACTGCTTTAAGAAGTTGGGTCTCAAAGAAGAAGACTTGCAGGAAGCAAACACTCCCTTGGTGGGTTTCAGCTCGAAGCTAGTATATCGTAAGGGAAAAATCTCCATAAAAGTCTAAGTTGAAGGAGCTTGTATGTTAGTTGACTTCCTTGTAGTGGATGCACCATCCCCATACACTGTAATAATGGGGAGAACTTGGCTGCACAATAAGGAAGCAGTGCCTTCCACTCATTACCAGAAATTAAAGCTCCCGTTACAGAACGAGAACGGCAGAATTAAGGTGATCACGGTCCAGGGTGACCAACACATGGCCAAGCAGTGCTTGATGGCTGTAGTACCTGGTGAAGCAGAACCAGAGCATGTGCATATAGCCGAGCTGGACAAGGAAGCGGAACTTGAAGACGTCGGCCGAACTCTAGAACAAAAAAGCATTGAAGATATGACTGAGATCAGGATCGAGCCTAATGATCCTGAAAGATATTTTTTGCTTGGAAGTCAACTCATTGAAGCTGAGAGGTCTGAGCTCTTAAACTTCTTGGTACGGAACAAGAAAGTTTTTGCGTGGACACCTTACGAGATGCCTGGTGTCAACCCCGAGGTCATGTGCCACAAATTGAATGTGGACCCAAAACACAAGCCTGTGGTTCAAAAAGCTCGGAGAACGGGGGTTCCACAAACCGAGGTCATGATCGAGGAGTTTGAAAAGCTGCTAGAGGCTAAGGCTATCAGGGAGGTCCACTAACCAGATTGGTTGGCCAATACAGTTGTGGTAAAAAAAAAAGAATGGGAAGTGGAGGGTCTGTGTTGATTTCACTGACCTCAACAAAGCTTGCCCCAAGGACAGCTTTCCACTTCCCAAGATCGATCAAATGATTGATGCAACTGCCAGGCATAAAAGGATGAGTTTCCTCGATGCTTACTGAGGTTACCATCAAATTCCAATGCAAGGGCCTGATGAAGAAAAGACCGCATTCATAACACCCAGAGGCACTACTGTTATAAAGTAATGCCCTTTTGGTTAAAGAATGCAGGGGCAACTTACCAGAGGCTGGTAGCTAGAATGTTCCAGGCCCATCTAGGAAAGACAATGGAAGTCTACATTGACGACATGGTTGTTAAGTGTAAAAGGTCACAAGACCACTTGGAAGACCTAAGTCAAACGTTTGACATTCTCAAAAAGTTCCAGCGTAAACTAAATGCATCCAATTGTGCATTTGGTGTCGGCTCCGGTAAATTTCTGGGAAGCGTGGTCACCAGAAGAGGAAATGAAGTAAATCCAGACTAGATCTCGGCAATTACGGGGATACAGAGCCCAACTACGGTGAAACAAGTTCAAAGGCTCACTGGAATGGCTGCTGCGCTCAATCATTTCATCAGCCGAGCTTCAGACAAATGCCGACCTTTTTTTCAACTTCTGAAGAAAAGTTTGAAATTTCAGTGGACTCCGTAGTGCGACCGAGCTCTGTAAGAGCTCAAGATCTACTTAGCTTCACCACCCTTGTTGTCAAAACACTGGAATGGCTGCTGCGCTCAATTCTAATTCTCATGCCGATACTCTTGCCAACCTGGCCTCTGCTGTTGAGGCTGGGAAAAAAAGAACTGTCGAGGTAGAGACGTTGGAAAAACCAAGTATAGAGCTTCAACCACCTCGGAAGGTTTTGTGTGTTGATCTCGGTCCG
The DNA here is from genome assembly GCA_028538565.1 of Umbellularia californica. Taxonomy (NCBI): domain Eukaryota; kingdom Viridiplantae; phylum Streptophyta; class Magnoliopsida; order Laurales; family Lauraceae; genus Umbellularia; species Umbellularia californica. The sequence continues at coordinate 19,730,663 of JAPQWN010000005.1, read as the reverse complement.
AGCTAGATGGACCCAATCATCTCCTATCTTAGGGATGATCAACTTCCCGAAGACAAGAATGAGGTTCACAAAATCAGGTTGAAAGCATCTTGGTTTTGGTTGTCTCCGGATGACAAGCTTTACAAGAAATCCTATACCGGCCCTTACCTCCAATGTGTTCACCCAAGCAAGGTTGAAGACTTCCTTTATGAAATTCATGAAGGAATGCGCGGAAGCCACATTGGAGGTCGGTCACTGGCTTACAGAGCTATAAGCCAAGACTATTGGTGGCCTTACATGCAAAAGGACGCTCAACTATATGCCAAGAAATGTGAGAAGTGCCAAAAGTTCTCACACTCCATCCGTCAGCCAGCACAGGTTCTGAGCCCACTCTCTAGTCCATGGCCCTTTGCCTAATGGGGCTTAGACATTATGGGGCCGCTCTACCAAGCTCCAGGGAACAAGAGGTGGCTAATAATAGCCACCAATTATTTCACCAAGTGGATAGAAGCCAAACCGTTGTCCTCCATCACCGAACAGGACTCGAAAAACTTTGTGTGGAAGAACATCATCACAAGGTTTGGAGTTACACGAGCTTTGGTCTCGGACAACGGGACTTAGTTCGACTCCAACATCTTTCGAAACTTCTGCTAAGAGCTCGACATCAGAAATTACTATTCAACTCCGGGTTACCCACAAAGCAATGGTTAAGACGAAAGTTCTAACAAGGTGGTGCTTGATGGGCTCAAGAAGAGGCTTGACCGAGCTAAGGGGAGATGGGTGGAGGAACTTCCAAGTGTCCTTTGGGCATATAGAACTACTCCAAGACACTCCACTTTGGAAACTTCCTTCTTCTTGGCCTATGGGATGGAGGCTGTGATCCCGCTTGAGATCGGTTTCCCAACCCTAAGGTCGGAGCTCTTTGATCAAGGCCCAAACGAAGTGAATGTAGCCCAAGAACTAGACCTAGCCGAGGAGCGAAGGGATGCAGCAGCTATCCGCCTAGCTGCTTACCAGCATCAATTAGCTAAGGGGTACAACCAAAAGGTCAGAGAGAGGAAGTTCTCAGTTGGAGAATTGGTCTTAAAGAAGACACTTCCCGGGGATAAGAACCCGAATAAAGACAAGTTGGCACCGAACTGGCACGGTCCATTCAAGGTGGTCTCGGTTGCAGGGCAATCAGCATACAGACTTGAGGACATGGATGGTAAAGAGTTACCACGGCCATGGAATGTGATGCACCTCAAGAAGTATTATTTTTAAAATTTTCTTTCAAATTGTAGTTAATTTTTGAAACCAATAAAAGTTATTATTTTGGAAGAATTGCTTTCAATTCTCGCTAAGTTGTAGAACTCGGCAATTACCTACCTAACTGCTATGGGGCATTGGGGAAATAGAGAAAAGCCTTAAATAGCTAAGGCACAAATGAAACACTAAGTTAGAGAACTCGGTGGGTACCTCGGTGTTAGGAATTTAAATATGTTTGGTTGCGGAACCGAGTTTAAAATATTCTATCACCGAGGTAAAAATTGCAATACCTTGTATTCCTTAAAGTTAAAGAACTTAATCCAGTTTGCTCTCGTCAAGCTCAGTTAATGAACCAAGCTACAGTATGAACAAATTTGGTATTTGGATATAAGTTTGTTTTCTTGAGTTGGGGAACTTAAGATAACTTTAATATACGGGATTTCAGTTATTGAACCGAATTCAATTACTTAAGCAAATTGATCTCCCAAACATGTCGAGAGCTCGGTTAAGGAACTGAGATAAAACGTTTGGTTACAAGCGTGAAAAAGGAAAAGTGCAGTTATATTTACAGAACGAAAATAAATTGTTCATCATTACATCAGAATCAAATAAAAAAGAAATAGAAACAACAAAGAAAATATTCAAGCAGTGGCCTCGGTGGTAGTATCAACCTCGGTTTGAACAACTTTGGTCGCGGCTGGAGTGGTTTCAGTCGTGGCAGCTTCAGCAGGAGCCTCGGCTTCAGTGGACGGAGTGGGGGCAGAGCTTGATCTTGGCTCCGAGCTCTGGTATTTGGGGGGATTCTTGTAAGCAGGGTGGTCCTCAGGGACTCTTGCTTCCTTTAGTGCGCCCAACCACCCGAGCTCCCACACTTGATCCCTCATAGCGAGGACCTGAGTCGTATAAATTGTTGTCACCTCTACCACCCCTTCGATGAAGGCAATGTCGGTTTCGGCCTAGAGTTTGGCCTCGAATTCGTCCTTTTGCTTCTCCAAGGAGGCTTCAAGTTTGGCTGCTCACTTCTTTTGGGTCTTTGTCTCGGCCTCCAACTTGTGATTCTCAGTCATTTCCGCATTGAGCTCGGTGTTGAGGCCGTTGTTTATGTCCACTTGCTCCTTCATTGTCTGAATGCTGGCATTCTGGGCTGTTTGAAGGTCTTGCTTCTCTGCCTCCAACCTCGGAACCTTGGAGCCGCATTGCTCCATCCTCTCCAGGGTGATTTGGCACTTTTGCACCACCTGTAGAAGAAACAAGCATGGAAAGCAATAATCGAAATGAAACACTCGATAAAATTTAAGAAATCTTACCGAGATGGCTGACTGCATCGTCGACAGGACTAGCCTCGCGTCGTCGTGCTCCCTATGTCTTGCCATGTCTAGTGGCAAAGCACAGGCTTGACCAAGCGCGGCAATTACGAAAGCATTGCCGGCGAGATGATCCTCTACCATTATCGGTTTTCCTGGCTCAACCTAGAGGCTCGGTGTCCAGGGAGCCGGCCCGGTGGAAGGGGGTGCCGCAACCGAGCTGGGCCTCCTGTCTGCGGGGGCCTCAGTCCTAGGCCTCTTTTCTCTTTGAGCATCCCCCTGTGTGGTTTTGACAGCCGTTGTTGAAAGCTACCGAACTCTTGAACTTGGAGCAGGAGCAGGAACAATAGCAATAGCAGCGGCAGGGGGGGTGGGGGCACGAGGAACTCGGCCTCCCAGTGCTAGAACCCCCAAGTCCTGAACCATCACGGCAGGTCGACGCCGTGACATATCCTCTTCTTCCTTCGAGCTAGTTGAAGAACTGGAGGAAAGCACAACTTGCTATGAATTTCTTGACCTCGAGGAGGTCTCAGCTCCTACAACAACAGTGGGGGTTTCGGCAGACTCAGTGGCCTCTGAATCAGTCCTAGAAGTGGTGGCCTCGACACCAGAAGCAGCCCGGGATTCAATGTCAGTTAGGGCATGTACGGGCTCTGCCCTTACCACTTTTGCCTGAGCTTAAACTCTTTGGGGAGCCGGTGAAGGAGGTGCTTAACGCCTTCTCTTTATCCGAGGTTGACCAGTTTTCCTCTTGATGTAGGAATGGTACCTCGGTTCGTAGTTGAGAAGCAACCGGCCAGCTTGGACTTCGTGGCCTCGGTAATTGTACACCGCCCTAAACCACACATCGTTCCTTACCCAATCGTCTCTGCAGGCTTCTTGTCTTCTTTGGCGGGCGTCTGCACAACAAGCAAAAAAATGTGTCAAGTGTAATACCTCGGCAGACAAGAAAAAGAAAATAAAAGAAAATCTTAAAGGCTAAGAGGTTGGTGGTTACTTGGAGGGCTCCTGAAGCCACAAGGAATCTGGTCAATCCTTGCCACTTCGGGCACGGCTCCTTCATATTCCCAGTCACCCGAAACAAACAAGCGGTCATCCCCAGCATCTCTGTTAGAGTCCTCCAGATCATTGATGATCCACTCCTGGTTTGTCTTGGCTAGGAGATAATAGGTGTTCTCACCACCGGATTTGCAGAGGTCATAAACCTCCTCAATATCATGGATATCGAGGTTAACACCTAAGATCCTATTGAGCTCAACTATGCCCATGATGATCTTAAAGCTGTTTGGCTTCAACTGACAAGGGCAAAGATGCCATTTCCTGAGACAAGTTCTAAGGAGGGGATGAAGGGAGAATCAAACCCCACCTTCGACTATGGTAACTAGGTAAAAAGGCATCCAGCCATTAGCAAATGAATAACCATCAAAGGGATTATCAGGGTTATCTAGCCTAATGAGGACATCTTTGGGGATCCCATAATCGGTTCCAAACTTGGCTATGGCCTCTAGGGTCTCTAATCTCTCCCTATAAACACCCGTTATCAAGACTCGAATTTAAAGAAACTGGAGAAATAAAGAACGAAAGTTGAAAAGGGGAAAAAAGATCAAGGAACCCTAAAGGAAGCCAGAAAGCGGAAATAAACAAGATAAGAAGAGAGGACTTACAAATACAAGACGAATGAGACTGGATTCAAAGGATTCTGAGCTCAGATTTAGAAGAACTCAACCTCGGATTTCTCTCTTGAGCAAGCTCTCTCTCTTCTCTAACGAATGTGAAAGTGAAAAATGAGAGAGAGGCGCCTTTGTGTATAATGGAAAAAGAGGAGCCATTTCGAATTCCGAGGACGCATGTGCGGAACGTCGCCTCAAGTACTGTGCACGTCCCTTCAATGCAATTGGACAACCAACCAGGCGGTGACACGTGGTGCTGCCAATACGTCTTATGCATCGATTGAGACGTGCTATTAATCATCTTGGACAGGTGAAGCGACATCGTGATAGAGATCAGATGTCACCAACCGACACCGAGATAAAATATAGTACAAGCTTCAAATTCAATGTTCAGAAGATTCTCTCATCATAATGCTTAGCTTCTGACCTCAAAGAGTTAGAGAACTCTAAGGAGTCAAAAGCTAGGGGGCAATTGTGTGGGGACATTTTCATAATACCGAGATTGTTCTAGTCTCGGTAAAAGTACTAGCTAGGCATGTCTTGATCTCGGTTTAATGCATCTCGGCAATAATGCCAGAATACGTCCATGTTAAGGTCATACTTGACCTCGATATCGTATTCAGTTCGGTCTAGTTAATCGAGATGAGTGCTGACGCTTAGTCAGTTACAACTGTACTCCTATAAAGACTCGACCACGTTACAGAATGTGTCGAGAGATAAGGGTAAGCACCAAATAGAGATAAGGAGTTATCATTATCCAATGGTTACATCCACGATCCCTGAAAGATCGGGGTAGAGTCCGAGTGAGACTCTTACCACCGAGAAACCAGGACAAGAGTCATAGGACCCTCGGCCTATATATACAAAGAGCTAATTCAGAAAAGATATATATACATACGCCAAAACTCTGCCCTTTTCTCTGTTCACTCAACCTTTGTTTAGTTACCGAACTGACTTAGGCATCGGAGTGCCTTTAGCCGAGCTCAGCCAGGGTCTCTGACATTTGTTTTCTCCTTCCCTTTCAGGTTTCAGGCATTCAATCTTTCCCAAGAAGCTTTACAGCGATCTTAATCCATCCAATCATATTGGGGCTAGACATAAAGGGAGGTATAGGAGGGACTACGTGAGATAATAGCTGCAGAGTTTGTAGGATGAAGATCCATGAAATGAGATAACCAAAGCAATCAACCCAACAAACAAGAAGGAAACGGTCTACTTTAGATTGAAACAAGAGCGATGACTACTCAGCTTTTGAAGCAACAAAAAGATATGTGTGGTGATTTCTATAACTGATTCGATGCTTCCTTTTATATAAGAGCAAAACCAATTGCGAAAGTAAGAGGGAGCTTCCTAGTGTGTTTCTGTGCAATTTATTGGCCATGTTGATGAAAAGGTTATGATGATTCTCATGAAGAAAACATACTATGATGATTCTCATGAAGAAAACATTCACACATAAGTTGGTATTGTAATTGCAGAGGCAGCCCACAAGGCAGCTTCCCAATATGATTTGTTTTTTCCCTGTAAGGTGCCGGCTTGGGTACAGCGTTGCTGCAGCATAATATGTTGTAGCACGCCCTCCATCCAATAGGAGAGTGCCCTGTCATTCCAACTTTCAAAATGCAAGTCAAACGTTCCAAAGGGAGATTCTACTGGCACACAAAATTTTCTTTTTCCCACATAAACTCTCTTTACACACATCACTATAATTTAAAAATTATATTACTTCTTTCCACACACACATCCTCTTCCCTTTCTTCCCACACACAAATCACAACCGGAGCTCTCTACATCTCCAGCATCTCAGTCTCTCCGGTGTTCATCCGGCATTCCCAGTCATCTACACCATCTCATCTTTCAAAGGTAAATATTTATCTCCACCATTTCCATTTCATTATTCTTCCCCATTTCTTCTTTACCATTTCATCCACCTTAGATTACCCTTTTTTTTATGAAAACTTATTATGGGGGATATGTTTGCATTCAATGTAAGCTTTTACAAACAATGGTAGGTTTTTTCACGCATTTGGGCTGATTTTAATGTCTCATCCTATGGGTTTTTCATGCAAAAATCATAACTGTTCAGTACTATACTTCCGAACATACAACATATGTTCGGTACTGTACATCCGAACATGCGCATTCGATTCAGACCTGAAAGACCATACATATCGGGACTTGCAACTCATTTCAAGCGAGAAAAAATTAAAAAAAAGTGGCAAAAATACGAAAAATAACAAAGTAACGGAGGAAGATGAAATGAAAAAAGGCACCATTTGATAGCTGATTTCTTCCTTCATTGAACTAGAAAGCCTAGGAGATAGAATGAAAAAAGATCAAGTATAAAAAGAAAGAAAGATAAAGGAGATGGAGGAAGATGAGTTGCTCAAAAGCAGAAAATGGAGGACGTTGAGTTGCCCAAAACCGTTGTGTGAGGGAAGTGAAGAGTAAGATGGGTGGGAGAATTGGATAGGGAAGAAGATGAGCTTGTATGTGAAAAGAGAAAATATTTTTGAGTCTTTGTGGGATAATGGATATTTTGGTTATTTGATAAAGGGGTAAAAATGTAATAAAAAAAGACAAATTCCTTATGTGTGAAAAGTAAAAATTTGTGTGCCAACAGAATGACCGTTCCCAAAAGTCATCTATGCTTAATGTTTTCATTTTATTTTCAACTTTGCCCTTGAAGTAATAAATTCTTCTCAACACCCCTTGCTGTCACCCATAACTCTCTCCTCAAGTCTTTCCCACGAAAATGTATCAATGGCCCATGTCTCTAATGCAAACCACTCAAATTAAAGTTTCCTTCTCTAGATCTAGCATCTTGAATTAAAGTAAGACCCAGCTTCAAGTTGATCATATATAAATATGATCAAAATTGAAAAGGATTTAAAAAAAAAAACAAAATAAGAAAGTGCATCACATCAAATACTCGCACTGCCAATGCAAGAACCAAGATTTTTTTTCTTTTTGTTAGGGTGCCAAAAGTAACAGAAGAATCTTAAATTAAGCTGCTATATTTCTTATATCAACATTTTTTATCTATTTAAATAGAAATATTTTCCCTTCATTGTCAACAACTGAATACGCTACACCAAAAAGGACTCAATTTTCAAATAAATTTGAAAATTACTTTCTTTATTTCCAAAGCAAGGATTGGGCTATGTTGCTTGAATTATGAATTTTAATCCGTTTCCCAAGTTTTCCTTGAATTGAATGCATAAATCTATTGATCAAGAGATTAAAAAAAAAAAAACTCGATGTGTTGTATGAACGTTCTCATTGGGAAAATAATAACTTTCAAAATCTTTTAAAACTAGCACTCGGTTTTATCCACTATTGCGGGGTTTTTTCTTCTTTCTTCTTGTGTTGATTCTTGTATCAGGGACATAGTTGATTGCTATATAGACTCCTACTCATATTTCTATTATTCCCAGAAAAATGAAGGATTGACTGGGCTCACAAAGCTATCCATTGATTTTTTGTTTTCCTTTTTCTTAGAAAGAGATCGTAGGAGAAAATTTTTCAAAGGCGGAATGCTACTAAGTTTATAAGGATAATTCTGGGAAGTGCTAGATATTTTTGTAAATAAATGAAGGGGATTTAACGGGAAAAACCCTCATAAACTCGCTATTATTTAATTTGGCCCCAATAGAAAAGGCAAGACAGAATAGGCCACTAATTGATGTTTCACCTTTTTTTTTTTGTCTTTTAGTGGGATAGTCGATATCGACTATCCAACTTAAATAAAAAGTAGCCACAAACCGCCTTTAACGGGAACTGTCTTCTTCTTCTTTTCCCTTTTTCCCTTTCATCCTCGTTGGCGAGCGACACTATCTCAACGGTGGTCCCAGGCGGTCGTCCCAGGCGGTGGTCCCCTCTCCCATTCACTCCAACTTTTCAAAGATTGTCCATACTTTGACGCACATGGAGGTATGTCATTTTGGGTGGTTTCTTTGTCGTATTTGTGCCCTAAATTTGGAATGGGATTAGCTGTTTTCGATGGGATTGAAGTGGCAACATTGTAATCTCATTCTAAGTTTGGTGTTTAATTAAAATGCAATTTTATTCACATTGATTAGTTTGTCCATGTGGACAATGATGCATTGACTGTCAGCACTAGCCTCTGTGGGTTGTTATGTGTGGTTTTCTGAATCTAGGATTTATTGTTTTCGACGGGAATGAAGGGGCGACATTGCAATCTCATTCTAACTTTAGTGAATCTATTAAAATGTAATTTTATTCACATTGTGTAGTTTGTCCATGTGGACAAGGATGCATTGACTGTCAGCGCTGGCGTCTGTGGGTTTTTACTGTGGGGTTTCCTGAATCTGGGATTAACTGTTTTCGATGGGATTAAAGGGGCGACATTACAAACTCATTCTAAGTTTGGTGTTTAATTAAAATGTAATTTTATTCACATTGTGTAGTTTGTCCATGTGGACAAAGGATGCATTGACTGTCAGCGTTGGCCTCTATGGGTTTTTTTGTGGGGTTTTATGGATCTGGGATTTACTGTTTTCGATGGGATTGAAGGGGCGACATTGCAATTTCATTCTAACTTTGGTGAATTTATTAAAATGCAATTTTATTCACATTTTGTAGTTTGTCCATGTGGACAAGGATGCATTGACTATCAGCGCTGGCATTTGTGGGTTTTTCTGTGTTGTTTTCTGAAGCTATGAATGATGATACCTATTTATGGATCGAAACCCTTCTCCATCACAATGTTGGTGGAAATGCATTGATGGAGAGTCATCCATACAACCCATCCAGAAATCAACTGATACATATCAAATTTCTGGTGCACCAACTCGCAATTTGATGCATTACTTACACCATCTTAAGGTGGGACATATAAAGGGTCCAGAATCTATTCTGTTAAAAGGTTCCAGAATAGTAGAAACTGTTGACTAGGATTCTCTTTGAATGAGTCAGACACGTAGGTAAGTAGTTTGCATTTTTTGGTGCCACGTTGAGCTTTTCTGTTGTGGGAATGTAAGTGGGTAGCCTTTGTATTTAAAGTAGTGCATTCAATAAAATGATCATGACTGATTTTTCCATTAATAGTTCTTTGTTCGGTGCAATCTCCCATATGAGATTATATCCCCTTATCTTCCCCTTTGAGCAGTGTTGATCATATCAACACCATAGCTCGGGTTAAACAAAAAAGATCGTATCATCAACCTTTGGTGGAAATGCATACTTGGGATGGAAAAGAATCAAAAAGCAAAAGCTTCTGACAGAATCCTAGTAACAATGTTGGAGAGTCATCCATACAACCCATCCAGAAATCAACTAAATTGGCAGGAACATCAAAATGTTGTGATATATTCAGTATGAAAGTCTCATTAATAGGTGAAATGTAGAGTGCATGATTTTTCCTTCTGTCTGCCCATAACATTGACAAGCACCTTTCAAGTGGACAGTGGCGGACCCAGAATTTTCATTAAGGTGGGGCGAACATGATCTATGCAAATCTATGGTATAAATATATGTTGCACTCACTCACCACACCCATGATCTTAAGGCAAAGGATTTTCTCCTTTAATTTAATTGGAGGGGGAGATTTCAGTCTTGGAGTGGGAGGGTTTGAAATGGGATCCTGGTAGGTTTTGTGGACATATTTGATGATGATGGGATGATTGGGGGTGGGCATTGCCCTGCACAGTTTGTAAAGGGAGAGGGTATTATATATGCAAATTATGCAAAGGGAATTCAACCATAAAATGGTCCCCTTTGTATGATCTCATTGTCATAAATCCTTGTGTCTGCCCCACATGTGAAGGAAATAGGTTAGTTCAATCTCGACTTTTGATACAATCTTGACTCAGTTTTGACTTTGTCCTAAAAATGGTGAGTTGCTTATATATTAATAAGAGGAATTGAAACTGCAAAGATTGATCTTTCCTCAAAATTGTTGATCAAGTAATCAGAAAACATGTTAATTTACTTCCCCTTGATCAAAGACTCCAGTTGAGTTAAATGGGGTGTATTGAAATATGTAGAACACTTGATCAAGCAATTTAAAATGGCAAATACTATACAAAGTATGGTCTTTCTAAAGTTGGAAAACAGAGTGGACTTCTGAGTATGCAAACCATTGTTTTTTCTGTTTGATGGATTTTTCCTGGTGACAGGGTACAGCGTTGTCTAAATTGTATTGGCAAGGGCTATGTTTGATTCTAAGGCACTGATGTATTTTTTGTGTTATTATCAGTTACCCTTTTTATCCATTTTTGTAGTAGTCATTATCACATGAAATGGTGGCTTCTTGTGTCAAGTACATGAACTGAACTCAATATTATACAACAATTAATCAATCGCCAGTTTTATGAAATGCTTTATTGTTTGATTCTGATGGCTATTGGTTTTATTAATGTATTCTGCTGTGTATGCAATAATTGGGTTTTTGGAATATTTAGTAAACTTGATGAGTACTTGAAAAGATAAAATAATTTTTAAAGTGTAAGGCCTGCATGCATTGGTCATTCTTTTCAGAAGTCTTTCAGAAATCAATATGAAAAACTCAACATGCATGTACATCACTGAGTTTTGCTCATATCAAACTCCCCTTTCTTGATTGGCTTCCTATGAGGATGTGGTGCTGGTGTCCAATCAAAGACAGATGGGGCTATGCATGTGTTCTATTTAAGCTTGTCCTTCACTGTTTTGGACTTATGTAGTATGTATGGATGTGATATGGTGTACAGTAAATCTGTTGCTAATAGTTCACACTTAAAATGGAGCACAACTGATGAGATTGGCATGAATTATGCACCCTCTGTCGTATAAGGTGCATCCCATCTTTTGCATGCCTTACAAAATCCTTAAGTTAGGCTTTTGTTTCAATCCCATAGCTTTAACAAAAACAAATTACTTTACATCCCAGAGACAGGATAACAATTACGGTTTGGAAAGGTTAATGGATTTGTTTCATTTGTTTGATTGGCATTTAACTGTCCAGTGTACACTTTGATATTTTCCAGGTTAATGAAGAAAACATAAACGATGCTAACAGAGGACTCCTATTCTCTCAAAGAAATCATATTTCAGAAGGCATTCGTCAAGGAGAGGTATAACATAAATAGATATCAATTATCTGTCTATAATTTCAATCTCCTAGTTTTGTTGTTTTATCTTTGGAGTCACCTCACTAACTTATGCTCTTACAGGAACTTGGTCGCATGAGATGTATCCCAACAAACCTCGACAAAGATATATGGGTACTTACAGACACTCAAAAGCAATACCTACGCCGAACGGGACTACACCACTTGGCGGAGATAGAGCGTATGGTCATAGACCATGCGTTGATAACAGCGTTGATTGAGAGATGGTGTCCAGAAACAAATACATTCCATCTGCCAACTGGGGAAGCAACTATAACACTTGAAGACGTTACTTATATCTATGGATTGCCAGTCGATGGCCCGGTCGTAACCGGACGGACTTTCCCCGGCAGCTTTGTGGAGCCAGTGTGTCAAGAGTTGCTTTGGAAAACTCCATTGAAAAGGCAAGACTATGTTGGCATAACGATAAAATTTAAGTGGCTTAAAGACAACTTCAAGCCTTCTGAGTGGCAAGATGAGGAGTTCAAGATAGACAAAAATGATGAGATTAGAGCCACTCAGGCATATTTGTTCTTTTTGGTTTCCAGTCAAATCTTCACACAGACTCCAGGTGCGAGGGGGCCTGCTTTTCTGCTTGAGTTGTTCAAAGAATTCAAGCCTTACGCATGGGCCCCTGCATGCCTTGCAAACCTTTATAGAATGCTTGCAAAGGGAACTTGGTGGGGCGATGATCCGCAAGTGACTGAGGGAAAGGGAAAAGATCAACAAGAGGAAGATAGTAAGTCCTGCAGGACACCCACGGGGCCTCTACAGCTTCTACAGGTGATTAATTTGCATGATTACCATTTTGGTTTCAATATATTTTAGCTAATGTACGACCTACGTCTTCTGTTTTCCATCGCAGATATGGGCTTACTCTAGAATGACTATTGGACGGTGTCCTCTGCCTGAGAATAGTTGGAAGAAGGATATACAATTTCCGTTGTTCAAGACATGGCATAGGAGGTTGGGGGAACACCCACCGCTCGCTACGGTGAAGGAAGTAAGGCGTCAACTAAACACCTTGCCGGCTGATGGGGTAAATATATATGGTTACCGTACTTTGAAATGTTTTTAATGTGGTTACCTATTGCATCTGTCTTACTGTCTTCTTGTACGTGACCGTATGCAGTTCACTTGGCAGCTGTACTCCAAATACCCTAAGAAATTCCGAATGAGCATACCGAAAGTGGATCGCGATCTTTTTTCATCATCGACCGTGCTTTTGTGGTACTGGATTGTTGAGCGGCACAACACGTGGCGAGTCATGAAGCAATTTGGGCTCAAGCAGCTCGTCCCCCCCCCCCTTTCAGTATGCCATACGTGAGGAAAGAACGTGTTGAGAGAGTGGTAATTGATTACAGCTTGTACATGGGTGATGAGATTGCAGGATTGTGGGCTGCACGAAGGCAACTTGGATTGCGCGGGGAGGAGTGCACCCAGCCAGCACATTCTGAAAAGTACCTGGTTTGGTATGTTGCGAACACAATCCAACACATAGGCAGGGTCGGTGCCGAGCCTGAAGCCCCTGTTCAGCAGGAAACCCCATCTGTTCCGCAAAAATATGTCAGTATTTGAATGCTATAGCGATGATGTCTTTCATTTATATGGTTGTAATATTGTGGATAAACTGATGACATGAATGTTGCGATAATCAGGTTGAATCACTTGTTGCTCGCTTAGAAAGGTCATGCGATCGAGCGTTCAGGAGGAAGAAGGACATGTCAAGTCTGGCTGATTCCATTCGGAAAAAGCTTAAGACTTTTAAAGCAGCATTCGGGACTTCATTCGAAAACTACAACATGGATGAGTGTAACAGCTCAGATTCTGATGATGATGTAGAGAAGGTAGAACCGCCCAACCGATATTTGATTTTACTCTTATGCAACTCTAACGAACTCTTTACTGTTGTTATGCAGACAAGCACCAGAACATCTCATAGTGCTCCATCTTTCCATGTTCCTGATACCAATGCTGGTCCTTCTCACACTGTTCTCGACGCTGGTCCAACACAAACCTTTTCTGCTGAGGCTGTTCCCGATTCTGCTGCTGGTCCATCTAACACTGTTCCCCCTGAGAAAGGTAAAGAGCATGATGCTGATCCAGATAACACTAGTGCCTCTCAGACTAGAGTCAAGAAGGCTGCTCAGAAAAGTATTAAAGCAAAAACTTACAGGAGAAAGGGCAAGAAACGCCCGGATGATGTTCCAACCACATCCCAGCCAGCTGACTTGCCACCATTTGAAGAGGTTCTCAACACCCCCCCACTAGCCAGGGCATTGTTGACACCCCGGTGTCAATTCACAGTGATTCCGCGATAGTTGTTGCAGCACCGCCTGCTACCATAGTGTCTTTGATTTGGAGAATCAAGCGCCTGCCCCGCATGCGTAAAGTGCCCGTAAAGTTCTCCGATTACTCTCATTCTATGGTGCATTCGGCTATGTACTAAACGATCAGGAGCAGTTCTTGGTTAGGGGTTTCAACGAATATTATAATACAAAGTAAGCGTAGAAGTTTCCCTCTCCGATTTCTAAATTTTTTTCTAAATTGTATGTAATCTTTGTGTTTATTACCAAACATCTCTTTCATACAGAGGGGATGAACTAGCAAGCATTTGTACTATGGTATCCAGCAACGATCTAAAGAAAGCACTCGACGAGGGAACTTGGCTGGATACCAATATTATGTACTACTACTTTGAGATCCTCAGAGACGTATGTCCTACCACTTTCGTAGCGGACCCAAGCATATCTGTAAGTTCATGCTAAACTTTTCTTCGCTTTATGGTTTAACGTACTACACCTATGATTGAAATCACCTCTGTGTGTTAACCACTGATTGAGAGGTGGCTGCATTACTCTATGCAGAGTTGGTGGCAGGATGGATCCGAAGCTAGTGTTGAAGCTGCCTTCGGCAAGCATGGCCACAGGGTCTGGGAAGCACGGGAGTGTCATACTCTGGTGTTTGTACTCCACTATAGGAACCATTTCACGTTGGTGGTGGGATACGTTGATGAAAGGCGGTGGGAGTTTTACAATAGTTTGGCTGGTGATTGTTTGACACGGAGTAAGGCAGAGCAGTTTGTAAGTATTGTTTGAACTTCTATATTGCATTCATTAATTGAAATGGATGCATCGCCTCTTATTTTAACATTCCCCCCCCCCCCCCCCCACCCCACATTTCGTCATTGTTGCAGATTGGGTGGTTGAACGCTATGTATATGCATTTTGGGTGGACTGATCCATTTTTATGGACTATACTGATCAAGGAAGACATTCCTCATCAGGACAATTGTAATGACTGCGGAGTCTTTGCTGTTGCATTCGCAGAGCATTGTGTTCACCGCCGTCCGATCACATTTACACAATCCGACATCCCTTACTTCCGTAGCAAAATCGTCATTGAGTTGTTCAAGAGAAGTTGGCAGGCAAATGCCAATAGGTTGAATCTCCCTGATTTGTTGAACCTACCAGTTTGATCACCAAAGTTGTGAAGTCAATATTCAGTTCGAGGATTGGGAACATTGTTCTTTTATTGTTTTGTAAACTTGATGATTTATGAGATGGGAAAACATGTGGGCACTGAAATTTGAAAAACAATATGGTTTTGTATAAATGATGATTTATGTTCAAAGAAAACATTTCACTCTTGATGATAGGTTTGTTAGTCAATATAAATGTATGTTTTGTAATTTTAATGGATAGCATGACAGAGAATGTATGTACATTGTATGCATGACAGAGGTGGTATTTATATGATTTGACTGTTATCAGGTACCTAGAATGTCAATGTGAATGTATGTACATTGTATGTCAATCTAATGAATAAGGTTTTGAGGTTTTTACAAAGAATAATAGTCGATATCGACTATCATAATAGTCGATATCGACTACTATAACTGTCGATATCAACTATTTAACTGGAATTAAAAAAACACAGACATAGTCGATATCGACTATTTAACTGGCACATCAAAATACCTGTGATAGTCGATAACGACTAACTGGGTTTAAAAAAAGACAGACATAGTCGATATCGACTATTTTTATGGTCGATATCGACTATTTAACTGGCAATCAAAAAAGACAGTCATAGTCGATATCGACGGTTATGATAGTCGATATCGACTATTAAATGAATGTATCTACAGAAGTTCTCTATTTCGACAGTCTATTCAGCTGGAACATAAATCATGTATTAACAAACAAATGAGTTTGCAAGGTAAGAAGGTAGAAGTCAACTATGAGACAATACAAACAACATATATATATTTATACCAAAAGTGTTCAACATATAGCCCCTTAAAATGAGTCGTCCATCTTTTACAAAAACTTACATGTTTAATAACAATTATATTAAATTACAAAAAATGCTCCAGCACGATGTACAAGGTCTGAACAATATCTATAACCAGCCAAAGAGCATTGTTCAGTAAACTGTACACTGTCCGGACGGCTGCATCTTCAAGCACATTCACACCAAGTATTCACTACCCACTTCCAAAAAATGTTGATCAGTAGGCTGTACACGGACCAGACAGCTGCATCTTCTAGCAACACATTCACACCAAGATTTAGCAGCCCACTTCCACAAAAAATGTTGATCAGTAGACTATACACTGTTAAGACGGTGCCATAATCTTGTAAATTCACACCACATATTCACCACCCACTTCCAAAAAATGTTCATCAGTTGACTGTACACTGTCCAGACGGCTGATTCTTCAGGCACATTGACACCAAGTAATCACTACCCACTTCCAAAAAATGTTGTTCATGTGACTGCACACTGTCCATGATGAACTGCATCTTCCGGCACATTCACACCAAATATTAACAATCCACTAAAGAGTTGTTCACATTAACTACTTGCATCCGCCTTCCCAAAACTATTAACACCAACAAACAAAAAAAATTCCTTCCAAAAAAATGCTTCAGCAATATTTCAAGTGTGCGCCGGTGGATTGCGGCAACTTTGCCGGTTATGCCCCCTTTCCTTACAGTTACCACAAGTGACCACCCTTCGTTGGCGGCCACGATCTTCGGTCCGAATCCTATTCTTCTTTGGCCGCCCAGGCTGTTTAGTGGCTCGTGGTGGGAGAACTCGTTCATCCGATGTGTGCTCCCATTGTTTACTGTCACGGGTAGCATGCAAGACTTCACTATACTTCGTGCGATATACATCTGAGAAGTACCAATGTTCGCAGAATTCATATGGATCATAGTTTATAACTCTCATTGAAGCCAATGCATGAGCACACGGGATCCCCAAGATATCCCATTTTCGGCATGTGCAAGTCTTGCGTTCAAGATCAACGACGTCCACATACTCCGCTGATTGTACCTGAAACTCAACTAGGCCAGCCACACGAACATGTAGTCGCCTGGCTTCTTCAGTTTCTTTTTCCAACACTTTCTCTGCATACGGTGTTAGACGACTTCTAACCACTTGCGATTCAAGATGGCACTTCTGGTAAAATTCCATTAGTTTAGCCCGTATTTCCTCGACCTGTTTTGTAATAGGGAGGACTCTCGTGTCCTTTAAGAGGTCATTTGTGCATTCTGCTGCGTTGCTAGTGAGCATGTCATACCGCCGTCCATCTACATATGCATTGGCCCAACGTTGCCTTCCAATTGAATCAATGTAAGCGAATGCTTCTTGGCTGACTGCCCGTATATCAGACATATATGCATCGTACTCAAATGGCCTGTTCGCTTTGGCGGCACGCCAAAATTTCATAACAATTGCCGCATCACTGAAAGCCACCCTGATATTCTCGGCGATGTGACGGCAATAATAACAATGCTTTGCGGAGGGTATGACGTTCAAGATCGCTGGAACAAGACCTTTTTGTCGGTCAGACACAATAGTAAAATTATTAGGCTCACCAAGCGCTATATGCAAATTTGCAAGGAACCACTCCCAACTATCACGTCGCTCGGATTCCGCAAAGGCAAAAGCGATTGGGAGGATCTTATGATTGTCATCGTGTGTAACAGCAACGAGCAAGACACCGGGATACTTACCTCTGAGATGTGTCCCATCTACAGCAATCATTGGCCTACAAGTTTTAATGAAAGACCTTAGACAAACTCCGAATGCCCAAAAAAATCTTCTAATAGCAGCAATCATTGGTCTACAGCAGAGATGTGGTGTCTATGTTTGTTACCGTGCCTGAATTGGTCCTCTGCGGTTCAATACAGTAACTAGGCAGCATTAGAAAAGATTCCTCGTAAGATCCTCGCACTGCACGCAGGGCTATCTCCTTTGCTACATGTGCCTTCCTGTAGGTAATTGTTGTCCCAAATTCCATTTGGTAGTCGTTCATGATCTCTTTTGGTTTAAGATTGGCATTGTGTCGGACTCTATCCATGATGAACTCCGCAATTAGCAATGCCGACGCCTGTTTATGTGCCGTCCCCATCATTGGCTTCGAGCATTTATGGACTGGATTATACGTACGCACTTTTAATTGTGGTCCTGACTCCACGATGGAGGCATGAACGCGCCAAGGGCAATTCTGATCTTTACAGCATGCTGTTACTTTGTACATGTTCGTCCTCAAGTGCTTCAAAGTAAAGTTTCCATAAATTGCAAACTTGGCAAGAGTCTTCCGGAACGTGTCACGATCAAGGAATTCACGTCCGATCTACATTTCCCGTGCCGAATTGTTTCCAACGTCTGAATTCAATTCGTCAGGTACCATGTCGTCGACGAAATTAACACCTGAATGTTCACTTGAAGGACATGCGTTGTCTGCTAGATTAGCCCCGACGACGTTGCTTCTGTGCGCACCCATCACAACCACTGGAATTTGTCCGATATAATTATTTTTATCAAAATGATGATCATCACCGAACTCAGCCACATCCTTTATGTTATCAACAAATGCATTGTTCACATTGTTCACTGGATTAGCCCCTGCAACGTTCATTCTGTCCGCATCCATCCCTACCACTGGAATTTGTCCGGTGAAATTAATCTCATCAAAATCATTCTCATCGCCATACTCTACCCCATCCTCTATATTATCAACATCAATTTCTTGACATAAGGTATGCGGTGGACTTGTAATGTCCCGAACAGTTGAAAAATGCATGTCATTATCTTCTTGGAGATCTACGGTAGGAAGCTCTGGAACGGCTGTCCCGTCCTTCACTTCTTTTCCCATGCAATTTAACAATACACCCCTCGATTCTCCAATAATAGATCGATGCTTGTCATTCCTTTGAAGCCTACAATGCATCAACAATATAGCAAAATCTGTGTGAGGGATTGGGATTAAGATTTGATAAATGTTTAATTTAAAACACAACATGTTAACATACCTTGACTGTTCTCCTCCTCTGCATTGTCCATTGTTCGATCTGTTAGAAACATATAAGTATATCCCATTTGTATCCCGACCCGATGCTTTCATCATTCTGTTTACATCATTATCATCTTCAATGCTAGCCAGTGAAAATGCGCGTCCATTGTGATGAAGGTATTGTATGCTTAAACTTTCAATCGATGAATCCCAATTAGATGCTTCAATTGCTTCGGCAACCAATGACCCATATGTTATGTCGGTTGATAAATACCGCATCTTCTGCTTTCCTCCATTATAGACGGGCCGCATCATATCAAACTCAAAGTTTTCATCGTAGTGGAATATGATTAGGACATCGCAATCTGACATGTTGTTTATAAATTAACATTATTTAGTATATATAATGGTAGAAATAAAAGGTAAATATGTATGTATAAACAATGCCATAGTGAAAGAGCAAGTGTATGTGTAAAGTAGATGCATTGTGATATTCCAAAGGTTGTACTAATTGTATTGTTAAACAATGCCATACACAGACTATATACATTTTAAACCATATAGCAAATATTTATATGTAAACCAAATACAACAGTGTAGGAGCATCTCCACCTTTTATACCAATTTCATGGGACAAGGTTCATGTCCTGTTAAAATTTATAGATCTTGTAAAATGAATGTTCTGTTTTAGTTTAGGCTGAATAGAAAAAGATGAGTGATGTCTGTATTGTCAAGTACAACCACATTTAAAACCCTAAACCCAAAAAAACTATGCTAAGATTGAAGATGGCATGTCACTTTAAGAGAAGATATCCACCTTTCAGAACTCTAGATGCATTTGGGTGCCATTTTCTGGGTCATTCAAAAAAGGGACATTCAAAACCGGGCTCCCAAAAACGTATGTGAAGATTAAAAAGATGGGAGTGGTTTTTTATTAGCAAATGTCAACCGTTGATAACTCTATATGCACTTGGATGCTATTTTCTAGGACAGATCATGGTGGTTGATTACTTGTCTAGGGCTGGTAAGATACAAAAAGGAAGAACATTAATCAAAAGGTTGGGTTGCTGCCAAGTTTTGGAGAAACTATAAAACGATTAATGAAGAAGATTCATGTATGTACTTGCCTTTTAAAGGAGTGCAACCACCACCGTTAATAGAGTTCTTGTACAGCTGCAGATGATATTCGTCGCCAAAGAGGGGTTTCTCGAATCAGACGAGGCAAAAGATGATAATGGGAAACGCATATGCGAAACTGGGTTTTAAGACTGCTTACAGATTATAGTCGATATCGACCATCCCACTAAAAGACAAAAAAAAATGTGAAACGTCAATTAGTGGCCTATTCTGTCTGGCCTTTTCTATTGGGGCCAAATTAAATAATAGCGAGTTTATGAGGGTTTTTCCCGTTAAATTCCCATAAATGAAAGGTTATATGGGTGATTGAAAAGTGCTTGTAAAAGGGTACTTTTAGGAAATGAGTATGACTTTATGAATGCACAGGGGACGAGATTCCAAGTTTTAAACTATACATTACCAGACCTGACGTGGCAGCTCTTCATTGGATAAAGCAGGTCACTGAATCTATTATATTAGGGACAGGATCCCTGTTTCGTCCTAACGGGAGAAGGGCCCTATTTGGACGAATGAGGAGATATGTTTTCATTATATTATAGTACGGCAATGCTACATGGAGCCAGTCCTACTCTGTAACATATGGGAAAGCGAGTTTGATGAAACCACGTGTTAAACTGGTGGGGGTGGGGTCCAAGTAGCATGATGGGCCACTTGTGTGGGCTCCTTTCTCGACGTGCAGGCTATCCATGATAGGATTGTAAAACTGGCCAGGCGGGGCCGGGCAGAGCTTGTAGGGCTCTGCTCAGTATGGCCCGCAAGCAGGCGGGCCATGGTGGCAAGATGTTTTTTTAATTTTTCTTCTTCCTTATTGTATCTTTTAATACAGTCATAGAGATTGTTGTTACATCCCATTAAATGCATATGACCTTTGGAGAGAGATAAAGGGTTCGTTGATATATATATATATATATAGATATATAGTAATAATAAATTTCGTTAAAAGTTTGAATGATTGGGTCTAAATGGATAGTTGGGTCCTCGCAATATTTGATTGGATTTCTTTATATAATTATTTTAATTAGTTACATTTGCAAAAGACCATGATCAAAATCCCTTTGACAGTTCATTCCACGATCAATCCTAGTTTTTTATTACTTTGGCAAAAGGATTGTCTCACATGGTTATCGAAAATAAGACGCAAGAGTTTACTGAACCGTCAGACATATGAAGGCTATGTGATGTCAGCCAACCGCAAAATTTAATGTTCATTGTATATTGTCAATGTGATATAGATGATAAGCAAAGTCTCCATCTATCATCCATTCGTTCCATGGCATTAATTAAGTTTGAATTGTGTAAACATGTAAGATGTAGTGGACTGAATGTCTCGATCTTAAAGTCTCCTTTAAAAACCCATTGGATATGACTTAATTAAAACAAATACGAGAATTTCACAGAATCTATAGGGTATCATGATTTTAGATTGGATTGCTAATCCATGTCTATGCCGTCTGATTTATAGTGACTCAATTTCATCTGAGTTCTCCTATGCCTACAATGAAACACTAGAGTGCTTCCCAAGAAAAAATAAATATTATAGAAAAAGCTCTCATGCTAATTACTTGTAAATGAAGCAAGCAAATAAATAAATAAATAATCAACAAAAGCCAACCCAGTATCAGTCCTATATAACTATGTCAAGCTTCAAATGATGGAAGATTTTCACCCATGAACAAATTGTGTATATGCTGTCCACCTCATGGGGCTCACTTGAATTAGCCCGTATCATTGGGATCGATGGATAGAAAGGTCTCTTTATAGATAAAAGTCATACAAAAAATTGAGCCACATCAGTTAATTATATATATAACTTTTTAAACAGCATAAAAGTTTAAGGTCCTTTTAACAATAGGTTTTTATGAGATTCAATCCAACATGGAGTAAATATTTGATGAATATAAAATTAGGCATGATGCAGATCATGGAAGGATAATGGCATGAAAGGAATTTCAATGATCAAAAGTGGGCCCCATAGAGATTATAGAAGAAAATCCTCCTCAAATAATTAAATCCAATGGAAGATAAATAGCTGGATGAGCGGAGTTAATTAGTTAGAGGATGAGCGTGAGCGTTAAGTTAGAGATGGTCCTTATTAGCCAAGGCTAAAGATGTGTGGAGACAAAACAGATGGCGATGGGCGTTCCTTTGTGAACATATAAATTCGGCCTGAAGGAGAATTGGAGCTTTTGGGACCATAGAGTCAATATCAAAGGCCTCAGCCTCTTCTGGACTTTGGAGGGAAAACATGGGCGACGGTGCGCCGCATTCTCTAGCCTACTTTCTATAAATCTCAAATAGAGCTTTTACACATATTTTCATGGTAATGAGTAGTATATTTTTCTATAGTAGACGTGAAATGAATTATAATGTCATTATCGGAAAATATGTGGAAGTGGGAATCTTTTGAGTCGTTTCCATGGAAATAATGGTTTTGTGTTGCTTTTGTTTGTCTGGCTGTTACGTTTTGTGTTTTTGGAGTTTTGTTTCTAGTCTTGCTTTTTGTTGAATAAAAAATGACAAGGCCCTGCGGTTTCGTGTATATGTGTATCTGCGCTTTGCATTACAGCTTACCTGCGATTGTTTGGTAAGGTGGGTCGTCTGAAATGCAGGGAACTTCATGAAAAACTGCTACCTGTCCTTGTTTCGTGAAGGTTGGAAAAAGTGAATCGGGAAGGAAATGAAAAGGAAAGAGAGAGGGGGGGAGGTGACGTGCCACTAAACTGCAGAGTACAGGGATCACATCATTGGGATTGTTAGATAAGGATTTAGGCTGCTTGAGTTGCAAGGTTGTAAAAATCGGTTCGACTCATCCAATATAGAAAATAAAAAGTTGGATAAGGTCAACGCAGTGAAGCGAGAGAGTAATGTCTTTTATAAAACTATTTTAAAAATAAATCAAATACTTAGAAAATATGAATGTATATTTATTTACATGCATTCATGATAATAAATTCAAATTAATAACTTTATATATACAAGGAAATTATTATATTAAGAAAATAAATAAAAAAGATTACACACTATATAATTTATTAGGCCAAATATCGAATGTAAAATATCAAATATACATCTTAAATCACATTCCAACCATCATTTTTAAATTGTTGACTCGTGCATGCTTACTTTAAATAAAATATTAGCTGTTTAAAATTAGATCTATCTATCAAATTATTCAAATGTAAATAATTTACTAAATTGAGGTGACTCGGCAAAATCTCCCCTTTATTTGATTCGATCCTTCATTCAAATGAGAAGACTTGGGAGAGTTAAGAGCCAATTCGAGGAGTTTTCCAACCATGTTGAGCGAATTGGGAGTACATGTACCAAAGAGAGAAAAATGTGGACATTAATTTCCATTGTGGCCTTTTCAAATGTCAATGGGCCTAAATCCAGCCTGCACCCGACCGAGATCTGAACTAGTTTGGCCTTGGATATTCATTTAGGTAATTGGGTCTGACCTCGGAGCTCTCAATGCAATCAAAAGTCTGCAGATGGACTCATTGGGTCACATATTTTACATTTATATGTATGTATATTATTATATGCATGTCGATTGTTCGCCATAGAAAATTGTCTGCTGAAGAGGACATTGATGGAAATAGCAATATTCAATCCAAATAAGTGCAACATACATAAAGATTTTTTTTTTAATAGATCAAAATGTAGCAAATAGAATTCACGGAGGCAACCTAATATAATTGCAATAAGGCTTTGAAGATAATAAAATGAATGTATATTTTGAGATTATCTTATACATTTTTACTCAAAGTCATATGGACAATATGAATACTTTAATGATTTTTCCAAAAGAGTTTCTCGACATTCTTGATAAATCTATACTCGGTCCTATGTAAGTCTGAATTCGGCCCAGAAGTCGCCAGAATCAGGTTAGCTCATTTTTCATACAGCTGAAAAAAATCCTGAATCACCTTTGCTTCCAAGATAAGAGGCAGAAACTTCTCTCGCACAAAAAGGACAGGTGATGGTGCAAAAGGTTGCTTTGGTCAAAGACGTCTTTTCTTTTGTTTGACGGTCAACAGATCCGGTAAATTACGTACACATGTATGTCCAGGAGATGAGGGACGGTGAGAACTGAAGAAATTTTGAGTGCATTTGCATCGTCGCGTTTGGATATTTCAATGTTCCCAAGGTATCATGCTATCAAAATATATAATGGCTCTCTTTGGAAAATCTGGGGCTTGTTTGGCCAAACTTATATGTCTATTTCAAATGGCCCTGTTTGAAATTGATGTTTTTAAATTAGTCTTGTTTGCAAATACACAAAAAATGATTGAAATAGACTTTTTTAATTCAATAGTTGAAAGTTTTTCTCAAATATCTTAAGATCTATGAGGAATCAAGTTTTGAAATTTGACTCCATGGCCATGTAGAACCTTCCAAATAGCTTTAATGGTTTGGATTGAATTTTTAGGGCCCATAAAACCCAAATAATAATATAAAATGATATACGTTTTTTTTGTAAATATCACGACATCCACGATGGTCAATGGCTCAAATTTGAGTCCATAGCCGTGTTTGGACTGGTGAATATTTCCAATGGTTCGGATGTCCGTTTACTACCATGGAACTCAAGAAAAAAAAATTGAAAAATAAGGACTGATACAAATCACACTTCAAGTGCATTGTTCTAACCTGAGTTATTCGACGGATGTCGTGTTTTCATCATTATTGCGAGATCTAGACAAAATCAGAGGCTGGAATTTTGAGCCATAGACATTTCCAGTCTTCCAATGAGGATTAATGGCTCTGATCATGATTATGGGGCCCACAATAGTTTGAAAAATTCAAATCCATGGTCCTTCTTTTTTGCAAATATCTCGAGATCGGTGATATATCCACGGCTCAAGTTTGGTCCTATAGCCGTGCGTGGTCTTCTTGAGACTCCCAATGGTTCAGATCATCCTGTGAGTCCAGGAATTTGAAAAAAAAAAAAAGCGGTGATGTCAATACATCACCACCCGAATGCAACTCTTTCCGCTTCAGACGATTCTGTCCCTTCAATTCTGCTGGAAAATGCCTCCAAATAGAGTTACCAAACGGCTCCTAATTTATATATATATATATATATATATATATGAAAGATACGGATTTTAATTGAAATCAATCTTTAATTGATGTTAACTCCACACAATAGATTTTGACCCATGCTACTCCATTGATTGTCATTATAATTGTAGGTCCAACTCATTATGAAGCAATTATTAATATACATTTTTCTCCATCCCCTCACACTTAGTACATTTTCTTTTAGTTTTTATTTAAATTTTAAACAACCTACAATTAAATTTAACTCAAATAAACATATTAGAGAGTTACTAAAAGTAGGCTGAGTCAGCAAGCTGGATTATGTGACCTATTTTTAAAATGGGTTGGATATATGTTATTTAATCTTAGGTTAGTCATTTTAATGAACTTAAAGATAATTTTAAAATTCATAAATTTATTATTCATTTTTTTATTTTAATAATTTTGTTTTACTTAATTTTAAATGCATCTTTCATTTGTAGTTTATGTAAGTTAGCTATACTTATTTCCTTTTGAAGAGATCGATCTTGATATACATAATTTTCAAAATGCTTAAAACTCAAGCTACCATCAATTGGTAGGTATAACAGGTCTAGATTTATCAAAGTTGGACACCATTAAAAGTTGTCTCATTTAAATTCATTCTTGATTTAATTTATATAAGTTAGCTATACGTTATTCCCATTGAGATAAATTTGATATATATATATATATATATATATAATTTTAAAAATGAGTAAAACTTAAGATACCAAATTTTCTTTGATTCACATTGCATTATGTTTTTCTTTTCAATTTCCTATATTTAAATATGGCATTATTGGGATTCATATTTCTTCAATTTAAAATTACTCTTATTCATTTTACATTTAAATAGAGCTATCTTTTTTTTTTTTTTTTCATGATAGCAGCACATATAAGAATTTATAAAATCTTAAAAAATATAACAATTTTTTTATATAAAGCCATTGTTTTAATTGAGAAAACAGTGGGATTTGCTCAATTAATTTTGACCCTTCCTAATTTCTTTTGACCCCGCCCTATGTCTCCTGTTTCTCTCCACATGCCCTATTCTCTTCGCATTAAATTTCTAATGCATTTTATTCATTCTTCCTCTTGTTCTTCCGTCTCCCTCACCCTCACAAAGTAATGCCTCTAATGCTCTCCAATCAATGCCTCTTTCTCAACTCTCCTCATCCTCATCCTCTTCATCTTCTCTTGTTGGAAATACTACAAAACGCTGTCAAACAGAATTTAAATTAAAACAATTGTACCCGATTGTTTAATTAAGACTACAATTGTGATTTGTGGGAGAAAAAAAGCAGTAACGACAGTAGATCTGTAGCCGAGGCATGTCTAATGACGCTCTCTTTAGGACAAGTTGCGCCCCTTCGGATGAAATCCAGGTGCGAAAGGTTCTCAGCCGAACTACCCTTAAGATACAACGGCCAATCTTCAAGTCTGATCGCACAAGTAGCCTGAAGTCCTCCTTTTTGGATTGCTCAGAAGAAAAGCAGAGGAACATCGAGAAATAAAATCGTTTTTCTGTATGTATCAAAACGATGATGGAGATGCCCTAATATAAATAGATACAATCTGTTCCGTTGGGTCTTTAATCCCTAACGTTAAAAACATTAAGGCTATATTTAATCCCCAACGTTAAAAGAATTAAAATAGATGGGTCTTTAATCCCTAAATAAAATCATTTTATTTTAATGAAAAAAATGGCAAAAGGTTGGCGATGGGTCCCCTCAAGGCTACCTGGCCTGGATCTGCACCCCCCATGCGCGATATATATACGAAGGATGCGCGTCGCAGACGCACGCCCTGTTAATGTTTTCCGGACCAGCCACCCCGGGTCAAGCCCGACTCACGTGCACGCATAGGGCCCATGGCAAAATGCTCCAAAAGTCTTTAGCAAGTATAGAAATGAAAACACTTATAAAGCCTCTTCAAAAGTTGGATTTTAGCAATGTGGGATGGCTTGTTTTCAACAACCTACACTACCCATAAAACAAAAGGGCAAAAGAGCAAAAGGACAAAACACTTTTTACAAAAAAAACTCCTTTAGAATTTTTGAAACAAACAAAAAACCCAACATCTCTCTCCCCTCCCCAACAAATGCCCTCCAAGAAAACGCCCCAACCCCATTTGACGCCATATTCTTTGCTCTATCGAGGAAAAGGAAAAGAGTTCCAGAACCTACCTCTTAGCTGCTACCAATGGCATCCAACCGTATCTTGAAAAGCACTCAAGGACTTGTAGAAGGGTCACCAACCTCATGCAGCGCACGTCCCATTGCTGAAGATTTGTTCCATTGGCAAGCAATTATCATGGGGCCTCTTGATAGTCCATATATATGTAGAGGTCTATTCCTTGTCACTACTCATTTTCCTCATGATCATCCTTTTAAACCTCCAAAGGTCGCTTTTAGGACTAAGGTGAAGCATCCATCCAAACATTAATGGCAACAGAAGTGTTTGTTTGGATATCCTAAAAAAAAAAAAAAAATGGAGTTCTGGACCATTTACATGAGACCACTGCTTGGAGCTGGATTCAGAAATATTGCAATGCCATGGGATAGGAAAACTCCACAGGTCCGTTATTGGTAAGAAATAATGCTTATGAAAGAAATGTATACTTCATTGGTAAGGAAAAAAAAAAAGTGCAAGTGCCCCAAGGAAACACGACCGTTGTTTCATCAACTCCTCTTTCTCAACCCACTTCAAAATTTTAAATTCAAAATCCTCATCCACAATGACTCTTCTCTAACTCAATCTTACATGTCCACTCCCCCATCTTTGTCCACTAATGGCTCTCTCTCATATATTTTTTAGAAACCTCTCTAAAATTCCTCTCGCTTTCTTTGCATATGATCTTCTCCGCATTTTTTTTCATATATAGTTGTAATGGTGCATGGAACGTGTGTTTGCTAAATTGCCTAAATTAAAATTTTTATAACCACAATCACTCACTCTCTATCTAAATCTCACATGTCCACTCCCCCATCTTCGTCCACAAATGGCTCTCTCTCAAATGTTTTTTTGAGTCCTCTCTCAAATTTCTCTTGATTTCTTTGCATATGTCCTTATCCACATTTTTTTCGTTTATTTTTTTACAACTATTCATTTATGTGATGCGTACCCAACGGTTAGAATGATCAAATCAAATTGGGGCTCTGTCACTATGTAATCAGTATTTTAATTTATTTGGTTTTTTTCCTCTTGGGTTTCAATTGTTTGGAAGCTATAGTTTTGATGTTCTCTTTTAAAGTATTTGCTTCTGACAAACTTTTAGAAAAATATTTACATATCTTTCTTTGATTTCTATTGTAAATTATTTGTTATACATGCATAATTAGATCCTTAAATTGGAAATGTGTTTTACGTTTTGTTAATTTATTTATGTTGTTGATTTTTTAAATTCATTTTCTATCAATAATATTTCAAAGAAACCGATAAAAAATAATAATTCAAATAAAACTCTAATCTTGAAATTGCCATATATAGATTGTGTAAGTTTAACTTATTTTCTCTTCTTGAAATAATATAATTAATTTTCTTTTAGATTTTTTTTCTCCCCAATAATATGTATAAAGTTTTAAATATATTTTTTCTTTTGGGGCCTTCGTTGCTAGTTTATATGAAACAGATCTGTTTCTAATGGCCCTCATTGAAATAGATGCTAATCTGTTTGGTAACACAGAAAATCTGATTAAAATAGACCTTTTTAATTCAATGGTTGATAGTCTTTTGCAAATATCTCGAGATCCATAAGGAAATAGGGGCTAGAATTCAACCCCATGTCCGTGTTTAGCCTTTCAAAGAGGATCAACGGTTTGATCTCGAGATAGGGGCCAACAAGATTTAGAAATTAACATCAAGTAGTTGCCATTTTTCTGCAAATATCTAGAGATTAGTGAAGGATCAACCATGGCCGTGTTTAGCCTTTCAAAGAGGATCAACGGTTTGGTCTAAAGATAAGGGCCCACAAGATTTAGAAATTAACATCAAGTAGTTGCCATTTTTCTACAAATATCTAGAGATTAGTGAATGATCAACAGATGACATTTTTATACGGTAGCCGTTCTTAGTCTTCTTAATAGTCTTTACGGTTCAGATTATAGTCTTGGTCCCCACAAATAAAGAAAAATGAGAAAAAAAGGGACTGTGTGAACACAATCCAAAACAATGTTAGTATAATCAACATTCTATAGCGTTTTGCGAATATCTTGAGATACACAAGGAATCAGTCAACGAGATTTGAGAAAGTAGCCGTATTTATCCTTTCAAAGAGGATTAACGGTTCAAGTCTTGAGTTTGAAGCCCACAACAGTGAGAAACGGTGATCTAAGCGTCTAGGGTTTATCACAAATTAATCTCAAAATAAATGAACATCCAACGGCTGAGATTTTGACCCAAAGCCATGTTTGACCTTATAAATCTATCCAATGGTTTGGGTCGCGATTTAGAGGCCCAGAATTTAAAAAATAAAAATAAAATCAGACTGCCCTGTGTACCGTCAGAAATACTGTAGCAATCCATGTCTATCTACTTCAAACTTCAACGTCTATTCCAAATTCGCCTATTTTCCTTGCTTTATGAAACAAACATTTTATGTCTATTCTCCTATTGAGACATGCAAATGAAAATGACCACCCAACAATTTGAAACTGTCTTAAGATAGTAAGAGGGAAATAATAGAGTTGCCAAATCTTAACATGCTGGTACAAGAAAGTTGGAGTAATTTAAAATATATATATTTACTTGCTTGGAAAGTTACTTCCTACATATTCCATGCCTTTAAAAGAATGTTACTTAAATACTCCAAATTTCCTCACTTATCCTAAAGGTATGCCCCCATATTTACAATCTCAAAGAAGGTAACCCCACTTTGTAATTCCAAGGTTCACATGGTCAAAAAATACTAAAGGAGGGCCCATATTATAATTTCCATAAAGGTGAGACTACATTATAAGGCTCATGTTCTAATTTCTAAAGGTGGGCATCATGTTGAAATTTTTAAACATGGGTCTCATGTCTACAATTACAAAAGTGGGAGACCCACTTTATAATTCTTAAAAGGTAGGTCATATGATTACAATTGCGAAAGGTGGAGCAACATTGTAAATCCTAAGAATGTAGGCCCACATTGTGAATCCTATGAATGTGGCCCCATGTTCTAATTTTTAAAGGCGGGTACCATGTTGTGATTTCTAAAGGCGAGGGTCCTATGTTCACAATCAATAAAAAAGATGGACCCACATTATGGTTCCTATAAAGGTGGGTCCACATTGTAAATTCCATGAATGTGCCCCCATGTTGTAATTTCTAAAGGTGGGCACCACATTGTTCTAAAGGTGGGTCCTATATCCACAATCACAAGAAATGTGGCTCCACTTTGTAATTTATAAAATGTGAGTCACATGGTCACAATCACAAAAGGTGGACCCATATTCTAGTTTCTAAAGTTATGGATAATGTTGTAATTTCTAAAGGTGGATCCATATTTACATTCAAAAAATGGTAGCTACACATTAAAATTCCAATAAAGATAGATCCACATTGTAAATCCTATGAATATGAGCCCCATGTTATGATTTTCAAAGGTGGATGGCATGTTGTAATTTCTACAGGCGGGTCCCACGTATGACAACAATAAAGCGCCATAAACAATAAAAGGTTGGTCCCCCATTGTAAATCCTATCACTCTCTTGCTTTTGTTCCATGGACAAAAACTTTTATAATTTGACCAAACAAGTTCTGTACAACATATTCTTGGCAAAATAATTTAATATAATGTTGTCAAACGAGTTTTGCAGAGTATAGTCTCAGTACAATCTAATCTTAGCACAACCCGATCGTAGCATAACCTGATCTGAACACAAATTTGGAAACAACACGAGAACATGCCAAGCGGACCCTTTAGTTCCAAGTAGGGATGTCAGCATGGGCACAACCTGCTCAGCCCTAGCATGTGTTGGGCCTGTAAACCCAGGCCCATAGCTATGGCACGGACTGGCTCCTAACAATAAAAAAGGATCTATATTGGGTTTTTGTACCCTTTTACCCCTGGAATGGAAAAAAAAAGGTCATATTTTGTGTATTTTAGGTAATTTTAATACTTGCCCGGGTCCACGTATTGGACATCCATGTTTGTTATGAGAGGTTTTTTCCTATAGCTTACCTTTAGAGATGGGTTTTGCCTCCTCCTTCCAAAAAACTCCAATTTTTCCTACACATTCTCAATTCTAGGGGAAATGTCAAAACTACCCAAACCTTTTCTTGAGGCATCCTCTTTCTTTGATTTTTTAACTTTTTTCCCCCTCTTGGTATGATTTCTATTTTCCTCTTCCTTTATCAAACATTTGGTTATTGCACCCTGTGTTACCCACCTTTGTGTACAATCCACCTTTACCTATTAAAGTGAAATACGATATAATGAACATATTGGGAGTGGTTATTTATATGATCAAAACTTTAAACAATGAAAGGTGGGGCTCAAATAGGATAAATTAATGATATTTCCATTTCTTCTTTTTATACATTGGTCTTTTCTCCATGACCTATTCATTTTCTCGTTCCTAACACCAAAAATCACATTAATTGATTGATAGTAATGATGGAAGGCTCATGAAACTTTAATTGGTTGTCTTACTTAGGGCCGATTTTATTGCATGGAAATATTATTGCACGGAAATAATTCTTAGAAATTATAAGGAACCACTTTACCACTAATATCTTAGCCCTAACATATAACAGAGCTTACTTTTCTTTCTTTTTTTTTTTTTTTTTTGGCTAACGGATGGTTCCCAACCCTTTGGGCTGGACTAATCCCTTTGAGTCTAAAAAGAAGCCGGGTAAAACCCATGTGGCCCCCAGGTGGCAGCACAAATGAACTCAACCTTCGGTTCCTGAAGAGGGGAGAACCGGAGGTCGATACTAAGACCTTTAGCTCCGGAAGAGGGAGAAACCGTGGTCCTGGCCACTTGGCCAACCCCTTTGGGTTATAACAAGTCTTACTTATTTGCATGGAATCTGATTATCAAGGATTTAAAGAAAATGAATTCATTATTGTTAAAATATGATCTATTAGTATGGATCTGAATTTCTAAGAATTCAAAAAACCCCATTATACCATGAAATATAGGACCTATTAGTTCACATGCAATTGAATTCCTACAAATTCAAAGGAACTTGTTTTACCATAAAATCCCTTCTCCTGAGATTTTATAACATGTTTTTATGAATATAATTATGAGAAAATCAAAGAAATCCATTTTACCATAGATTCGTTATCTCGAAAATATAATTGGGGATTTTTTATTTTTATTGAATAGAATTAATAGAAAATGGTGTCGTCGTCTTGTCATTTAAAAAATATTGAAATAAAATTATAAAGTTATTGACCATTTCTTTCATTTGAAAATTAAGGTCAATCTTGAATCACTACTACAAAAATAATTTTTCATGACGCAAATATTTGTCGCTATTAATCACAAAATCGTCACCCAATATACTCTGCAAGAAAACCAATTTTGTCACCAATCCGTCGGCTATTAGGCTACAGTGAATATTTTTGCCAACGATTACAACTAATCGTCGCCAAATATCAATTTTTTGCGACAACACAAGATCGTCGCCAAATGAAATTAAATTGCATCAAAGAAGAATGTCGGCAAAAAAGGATATTTTTTGTTGCCAAATATCTATAATTCGTCGAAAAAATGGATAAAAAATGGTTGTTGACACCAAAAATGTCACTTTGCCTCTTCAACATCAAGAAAGCTGCATGAAGTCGCAACCTGCCATAAATAGGCAATGCAATTTCTCCAAAAAATCAAATCTTGTCAGAATCAAACAAAAACTGCAAGATCCTTCAAGATAGCCAAGAGAAGAGTACACATGAAGTTTCGGGCCATTTCGACAACATTTGGCCTAACTTCACTTCTCCGACAGCTAAACAGGAGCTCTCGGCGGCGACATCATCGGAGACGTCAAAACTTCGATCAGAGCCTACAGATGACTCCAGCATGCCTCAAAAGGGCTCCATGGAAGTCCGGGTCACCGGATTTTCCGCCGGTGACCCGTTTTTCCGTCTTTTTTCGCGTTTCGCGCACTTTGGCCCCTGTGGTTTCCTGAAAATGTGATTTTTAGTGCTTGAAATTGACTCATATCCTCCGACATCCGTCAAAATCACGGGTCAACCTCCAAAAGCATAAAATCATCATTGATCGCTCCAAGATCGTCAACCGGCTGACCAAGAAAGTGCACTTTCTGTCCGACCGATCGTGAAATCGACAAGACAGATGTCACCGGCCCGCTCTTAGCTATCACTGTCTAAAGTTACATGTTCATCAGATGTCGATCAGCATGAAGATCCATCGATGATCATCGCCAGAAGAATTCCAGAAGACACGGCACGGCCCGCGACTCTTCGACTGCTCGGCGACCAATTAATGTGGTTAATTGACTAGCTTTATTGCAGTCATTAATTCATTTCTTTGGACGGCCCAATCAGAAGCAAGCATTTGGGAGTTACAAGTCAATTGATTCATGGCATTTAACCCATGAAACTCCTCCCATTATGGTAATTAAGGTGATTAAAAGCCCTTAATCTCCATCGGCCAATCAGATTCAAGGAAAAAGGAGTTACAAAATCAAGAAATAAATCTTGTAACTCCTCCCATTAAAGCCATTAAAGCCCATAAACTCTCCTAAATGGCTACCAAAAGCCTATAAATAGGAGAGCATTCCATTGAAATCGGGATCAGAAAAAAAGGATCAGAGAGAGATCTGAGAGAAAGAAAATGAGAGAAAAACTCTGCTGAAGTTCTGCACCGGCCACCACTACAAGGTGACAAAAGTCCCTTGGGGGGCACCCCCCCCAAGGTCCTTGCCTTCTCCTGCTGCCTCCAATGGCTTAGACGTGGCTTTTCAGCCCGTCTACTTAGCTTTTTATTGGACATAGGACCTTCTCTTGGTCTTTGTCCTCTAAAAACCTGAGGTTATAGCCAAGCCAAGCGAATCAAGAGCATCTTCTGTTCTCATCTGCATGGATGATGGCGAAGCCCATACATGGCTTGCGACCGTCAATCTGAACGAGTCCCCCACAATCTCCTGAAAAGTTAGATCTTCCTTTTCTTGCTTTTCATTGTAGTTTGTATTTTTCTAAAGAGACAAAAATCACAACTCTTGTCTTTCATTATTGATAAGAATTGTAAATCGGCTATAAACGCCAAAATCGGCTATAAATGCCAAACAAATCGCCTTTCACGGCAAATTAAGAAAATGTCTCTTTTCTTAAATATTTGTGCAATGGAAAACTTGAAAGAAGTTGATTTCCTTTTTACTTGCGAAGGTTGATCTCCGGATTACCACTTGCAATTCCAAGTAAAATAGAAAATCTGGCACACCCACATAAAAGAAATGTTGATGCACGCTTCAGGCCCGCCAGGGCGCGAAAGGGCCGGACCCGACGGACTCCCACGTTCCGCCGACCCCGGTAGCCGCCCCACGGCGCCTCGGAGCGCGTTCCATCAAGCTGGCACACCCGGTGGGACTCGTTCATTTGAGAACACGGTGCTTGGAAATGAAATATTTGCATATCATACTTTTTGCTCTATGCTTATACTTCTTTTCCGGATTCCTTGGCTACTTTCTAGCTGGTAGCCTATGTTGGATTTTGCATCCTAAAAAACATGAGATGGGATTTTTTTTGGAAATTTCTATTTCTTTGAGTTCGTTTCCATTCTTTCTCTTTTCAAAAAAAAAAAAATCAGTTTTCTTAGTTTGAATTCAAAATTGAGAAACTTTGATCCTATCCTATCGTTCTTTGGTGCTTGCAGAAATGTTGAGCCCGTTCGACTAAGGTTTTGGACCATCGTTTCTCTTCGATGAGTTCATTAGAGATTTCAAAAAAAAAAATATTAAAAAAAAAATAGAAATAAAAAAAAATCAGTTTTCTTAGTTTGAATTCAAAATTGAGAAACTTTTATCCTATCCTATCGTTCTTTGGTGCTTGCAGAAATGTTGAGCCTGTTCGACTAAGGTTTTGGACCATCGTTTCTCTTCGATGAGTTCATTAGAGATTTCAAAAAAAAAATATTAAAAAAAATAAAAATAAAAAAAAAATCAGTTTTCTTAGTTTGGATTCAAAATTGAGAAACTTTGATCCTATCCTATCGTTCTTTGGTGCTTGCAGAAATGTTGAGCCCGTTCGACTAAGGTTTTGGACCATCGTTTCTCTTCGATGAGTCCATTAGAGATTTCAAAAAAAATATATTAAAAAAAATAAAAATAAAAATAAAAAATCAGTTTTCTTAGTTTGAATTCAAAATTGAGAAACTTTGATCCTATCCTATCGTTCTTTGGTGCTTGCAGAAATGTTGAGCCTGTTCGACTAAGGTTTTGGACCATCGTTTCTCTTCGATGAGTTCATTAGAGATTTCAAAAAAAAATATTAAAAAAAAATAAAATAAAAAAATCAGTTTTCTTAGTTTGGATTCAAAATTGAGAAACTTTGATCCTATCCTATCGTTCTTTGGTGCTTGCAGAAATGTTGAGCCCGTTCGACTAAGGTTTTGGACCATCGTTTCTCTTCGATGAGTTCATTAGAGATTTCAAAAAAAATATATTAAAAAAAATAAAAATAAAAAAAAATCAGTTTTCTTAGTTTGGATTCAAAATTGAGAAACTTTGATCCTATCCTATCGTTCTTTAGTGCTTGCAGAAATGTTGAGCCCGTTCGACTAAGGTTTTGGGCCATCGTTTCTCTTCGATGAGTCTATTTGGGATTTTTTATAAAGAAGGACATAGACCACTAAGGTTAAACCAATTGCGTTCTTTGATCACGATTGATTCAAGAAAAGCCTTGTCCAGAGTGTGGAGACAGCTTGACTGTTCTAGGCAAGGGTCCTCCAAACGGGTTCATTAAGTAATCCTACCCTTACCTGGGGGCAATTCTATCAATTGAGGTTTCATAAGACCGGGTTAGGAGGCCTATGTGTACTCTCTCGTCTTTAAATCTTAAAAAATTAAAATCAAAATAAAAAAAATAAAAAAAAAAGGATTTTCAAAAAAAAAAATCTTAAAAAAAAAAAAAACAAAAATTTTCAAAAAAAAAATATAATAAAAAAATAAAAATAATAAAATAAAAAAAATCATTTCAAAAAAAAAATCTCTCCAAAAACTCGTCACTTTTGGATTCAGATTCGAGAAATTGTGGTCTCTTCCCTTCTGAGTACTGGCGCTCGCGGAAATCGTTGAGCCCGTATTTGAATCGGAATGCCACATGCTCTCTTTGACGAATCCATTTCTGACATTTCAAAACAAAGAATCCCATCTCATGGATGCGATCTCCAACATTTGTGCATAGCAGTACTGGTACGCCCTTTCAGGGTCTACTGTATCTGTGACCGGCACATTTGTAACTCCTACCTCTAATTCTACTTATCTCGAGCAAGCCCTGCTTCTCGATAAGTCGAATTTAGGTTTACAATTGCTTCTAGCAGTCACTGGAACGCTCATTCTGGGCTCACCATACTTGCTGTCAGAACAATTGTACCATCTATGGCTTTTTGCCTTCTTCATGTCGCTTGGGTCATATCCCTTGAGCGATTTGAAAAGACAACCCTAGAAATTCCCATTTATGATCATTATATTCTTGTGATTACTAATGGATGTGGTCTTGTTTCAGAGAACTTTTTCGAAACTAACAATGGCAGCCTTAACCATTATCTTCGATGAGAACAAGCACCAATTCATGCTTCAACAGAAGCAAACCGAGCGCACTTACAAGCGCCCCGCCAGCTGCCGAAGCGTCAACTCCCTCGGCAACTCTCTGAACTCCGGGTCGACCTCGACTCCCCGGACCATCGTCTTCGGGACACTGGGACCATTCCCACTTCCCGAAGAACAAGCTGCTCCTGCCAAAAAGCAGAAGATCGCCTCTCAACGTGTCACTCTCGTGACACCAAAGGCGAAAGCCCAAAAGCCCGAAGCCCGCGGCACCCCCGCGAAGCCTCGACCAACAACCAACCAGGTCTACCCTAAGACTTGGTCTCCAAGACCTTCCCTAAAACAAAGGAGGTCTCAAACCTCCACCAAGCCAGCATACCTGGCCCCACTCAAGGAGAACCAGTTCTACCCTCTTGCCTACATGAAAGAGGAGAGACCCATCTCCAACTTGACTCCCAAGTCAACCCAGCATGAGCCGGCTTGTTCCTACAGGCCCAAAATCAGATCATGCATCACTAGGCCTCTACAAGCACCTGCCAGGGCCTACACCCCTTCAGTTCGACCCTTTATCTCTACAGGGGCCGAACTCGAAAGGTTTAAAGCTTCGCTGCAACAGGCAAAGGACCGGGTCCGCATCCTGTCCTTGCCCAACCACAAAGAAGACAAGCTCGGCTGCTGCGCCCGAGGGAGCACATCCTTCATCGTCAGAGCCCAGCCAGAGCTGACCAAAGCTCAAATCGCTTGTCAAGCACGCCGCCGTGCGTCATATCGACAAAAGAGACTAGAGAAGCAAAGGACCCAGCCTCCTACACTTCAAGTCTCCCGCAAATGGGTCGAAAAAGAAAGACCCGACCAAGTTGCTGCCGTCCATATGGTTGGAAAAACCAGAAGACGCCAAAGGTCAGCATCAAAAATCCATGTCCGACGTCCGGTGACCCGTAGCGTCACCAGGACACAAAGACATCCCGAAGAATCTCCTGCCCCTTCCAGCCAAGGACGGGAGAGTAATCCTTCATCAAGCTCTTCATCAAAAAGAATGAGCCCCAGCTCGGTCACCAGGACGATTTCTTCGTTCGAATCCCGAGGGATGAACGTCTTGGCTACAAGTTCTGAGCCGCCACCTCAGAATCCACCTCGAGATGATGCGCTCACACGCATCCAGCAGTTGGAACAAGGCCAGCAGAGGATTGAAACTCTGATGGAAAACCTTCTCCTTGTCGTCCAAAATCAGGTGAACAATGAGCCTCCTCCGAATCATAGCAATAACGAGGGAAATGGAGAAGAAAATGAGTCACGCGCCCTTACCAAAAAGGATGTAGACAGTATCCTCGCCAAAGCTAAAGAAGAGGATATACTCAAAGAGCATGGGATCAAGCCACCATATCCTTTATGGATGGACTCGGTCCCGTTCCCCACAAAATTCAAGCATCCTACTCTCCAAACATATACAGGGAAAGGATCAGCCAGACAGCACGTCATCCACTTCAAAATTTTGACGGGAGCTATCGCGGATCAAGATGCACTCAAGATCCGCCTCTTTGCAAGTACCCTAAAAGGTACGGCCTTCGATTGGTACTCCACTCTGCCGGAGAACTCCATTCAGAACTGGGCTATGCTGGAGACACGCTTCCTGACCCACTTCCAAGGTGAGGATCATCCTGTTACTATGGCTCAGCTCTGCAGCCTAAAACAGGGAGAGAATGAGTCAACTTATGACTTCATTCACAAGTGGAAAGCAATGGCGTACAAATGCTCAGATGTACTGCCACAAGCGTCGCTAGTCGACATCTGCCGAAACAACATGAGAGCTAAAATCCGCTCCATGATCATCGGCAATAAATCAAAGAACCTGGGGGAACTCCTCGAAGCTTCCATGGAAGCTGAAATGGTGATCAAAGACCTCAACAGTCAGAAGTCATCAAGAAAAGAGCCAACCGCCATTGCAACCTCTAAACCAAAGAAGAAAGAGGTCCCTAATGTGCAAACCAAGTCAGCTCCTCAGCAACCAAAGAAAGCTGAAAATAGAGCTGCAGGTAAGAGACCTGAACTCTCTGATGCCTTCAAAGAGCGAGTAGAAAAGAAATATCCGTTCGATGAAGACGTTGAAGAAATCTTTGAGGCTCTCCTAGCAAATGGCAAACTCATTTTGCCAGAGCCCAAAAGACCTGGAGACGTTGGCAAAACCAATGATCCTCGGTACTGTCCATACCACCAGATGGTCTCGCATCCTCTCAATCAATGCTTTGTTGTGAGAGAGAAGATAAACGAGATGTGGAAAAACGGAGTCATCACCTTTGACAAAAACTATGGGACTGCCTCCGTCAACATGGTGTCATGTGGACAAACACCAAAATCACCGAAGAAGAAGATCACTACTTCCTTCAAGGTGATAAAAAGCATTCAAACGTCCGAAGTGTTGGTTCCTTACCCGACACCAGACGGACAACCCATATGGGTACATCCCGATCTCTTGGAAGATGAAAACTGGGAGATCGTAAAAACAAAGCCGACAGCTCAACAGCGAAGGCAGGCTAGGAAACATCTCCTCAGGCT
Organism: Umbellularia californica; assembly: GCA_028538565.1. Taxonomy (NCBI): domain Eukaryota; kingdom Viridiplantae; phylum Streptophyta; class Magnoliopsida; order Laurales; family Lauraceae; genus Umbellularia; species Umbellularia californica. The sequence continues at coordinate 19,691,567 of JAPQWN010000005.1, read as the reverse complement.
CAAACGGCAAGAGAAGACCCAGCCAAAACAAGAAGTCCATGAAAAGGCAGAGGCCTCCTCTACCACTTCACTCGGGGCAATAAAAACGTCCCTTCCAGAGACTTCAAAGGCGGTAAGAAACTTCACTCTCAGTGATTTCATGCCACCTCAATTCAAAAAAGAAGCCATGCAGGGGGCATTATACTCTTGCAACTCGGTAGTTGGATTCTCCATTGATGGATACGAGTCTAGCGACACCGACGATGGATTCGAGTCCAACTACACCGATGAGTGGGAGGAATCTCTTGAAACAGGAGAATATCTCTCCGATGAAGAATGGGTTCCTGAAACTCACCTTATGCCAGTAATCTGGTATAACCCCTTGCAACCACAAGGATCCTGGTCTGATGATGAAGAAGACCAAGAGGCTGCACAAGAAGATGCTGTTAACCCAGCATCTGTCATTGCTCCAGTGGAAATCAACTATGTTGAGCCACACGGAGAAGACGAAGAAGAGGATCTGGCTCCCATGCCTGATCTTGAAGAATATGCAAGGATCTTGCAGCGTCTCGCTCTAGAACAAGAGCAAGACCGCGTCAACGAGATTCCTCACAATCCAGAGCCGGAAGTCCCTGAAGCCCATCAGGTACCTCCTCCCTCAACTCCTGAAAATGGAGAACATTGCTGGATAGATGATCCTCTTACATCCGAGGATGAGTCTGACTCCGAGCAGGCAACATCTCCTATCAGAGCTTCCTGTAATGTAATATATCAGGACTATAGCTCTTCTGAAGCGTCGTCTGATGAGATTACCTACACTCCGACGACGCCTAGCAATGTATCCTCTGGAGCTACCTTGTCTCACGTGACTTTCACAGAGATGACACCCTCTCAGGTTTCTTCTCCTGAGACTGTGACTTCAGGATACACATTCTTCCCGACTCATCATCATGAAGAAAACCCAACTTGGGGTGATGGATGGGTCAACGAAGAAGAAAAGCTGCTGGATGCTGTTCAGGACTTGCTCCCGGAAAATGCTCCGTGCAACACAATCACTGAGGATGGCAACTCTGCTGCAGATACATCCCCAGTAGATGAAAATCGACAGCCTCTTGATCCTGAAGACAATCTTCCAAACGAAGATCCTTCTCAAGAAGCTCTCGAAGTTGGTAGAGGCACCCGTTCGGGCCGGGACTACCACAAAAATTACAACCAATCTTCCTTTACTTATGTAAATCCTTCGGGAAAAGATGTTGTAAGCGCCCCCAGTGGCAACAATGATGAACATGCAGGCCCTAAGGAGGCTTTCAAGTATGATTTGGTTGACCACTTCAAACACATACCTGCACGTCTTCACATCCTAGACTTATTGCGAATGTCTCCACGCACTCGTGATAATCTCATCTCAGAATTACAAAAACTGAATGAGGATGTCGACAAACATGCCCCACAAGTCCTCCAAATTGAAATGGACTACCGGGTCAAAAACTCAGAAACCTCCTTAAAAGAAGAAAAAGAGAAAAGCGAGGGATCATGCATCCAATGCCTCTCGGTTCAAAAGGCAGCCAGTGCAACCATCGCCTTCACTAAGGAAGACCTCCTACTTGGCGAAGCAAGGCACAACCGACCCCTGTACTTCACAGGGTACATCAAAGAAATGCCGATACATAGAGTTCAGATCGACCCAGGTTCTGCACTCAACCTTATCTCCACTTCGGCTCTTGAAGAGTTGGGCATCCCACCCGGCAAGCTAAGCCACACATCTGTATCTATCTTTGGATACGATGGGAGCACTCAAAGGCCTATCGGCAAAATCAGGTTCAAATTGCAAATCGGTGATCTTATCTCTGAGGTCACTGTGTATGCAATAAAAACCCCCTCATGCTACAACATCCTTCTCGGACGTCCTTGGATACACGAGAATGGTGTTATTCCTTCAACTCTACATCAATGCATCAAGTTTGTCGGCGACGACGGCATGGTACATCGAGTCTTTGCGGACAGGAAACCCTTCAAAGGTAAAGAAGTCCACTTCGCAGACTCCCAAATGTATGAAGGCGAAAAAGAAGAAGAAGAGGAAATAGCACCCCCTGCTGAAAATCTCCAGAAAGATAAAGGCAAGGCTCCTCAAAAATCACCGGAAGAAAACAAACCCTCCGGCAAATTAGAAGAGAGTAGTCAATCTCCCTTCGTTATCTCCCTCAAGAATTCAAAACCTTTGGTCATCACGACTAAAGTGAAGAAGGCGAAACAAAAGCCTGGGGGCAAATTTGTTGTCTCTCTCGTGTCTATCATGCAAGACACAGACTCGGACTCAGAGCCAGAAGATGATGCATCGTCAAGCCAAGCTGACACTCAGCAAGTTCAGCCTGCTCTCACTCCGATGGAGACACCTGCTGATGTAGAAGATCCTACGTCTGCTACCTTTGTTGTTCCGGCAACATCACCAAAGCAAAGGCCGATCTTCTTCCATAGATCGGACGCTTCTTCATCAAATTCCATGCTGGAACCTTTCCAAAATGAAGGTATGCCTCAGCTATCTCTATATAGTCCTGTGGCACAAGCAATTATGAAGAAAATGGGCTATGACGCTCAAAACCCAGTCGGTTTGGGAGAAAGACGCGGTATTCTCACGCCATTGGAGCCCGCCTTGACCAAAAGCCAGCTGGAAGATTGGAGACTCTACGGTCATGTAGAAAAGTCTTCATATGGGTTAGGGTATGATCCCGACACTCCTCTGAGACAGTTGACACAAAGGCTTAAAAGTCGTTTTACCGACCAAGCCTCAACATCTAAAGTCCACGAAGACATCGATCTCCCTGGAAATCTCTTTAAAGAGTTACCTGACAAAGATCCAGGAAGCTCATCCAATTGGTATGATTTCTCTGATGATAAAGAGGAATCGTCCGATAATACAGACTTGTGGCATCCTGACCCAGAAGAACCCTCGTCTCCAAAAGAAATACCAGACTCAACAGGCGATTGGGACTATCTCATAGCAAGCCTTGAGGAGATCACCAATCAAGAAAATCCATGGAAAGGAACAGAGCCTTGGTCTGGTAATGCAGTTGAAACTCCAGAATGTTTCGTTGAGTTGGAAGCCTCCGAAAATATTGTGGAGGAACCACCTTCGAACCTTCCGACAGAAGATCCTGTTCAAAAGATAAACTTGGGAACACCTGATAACTCACGTCCTGTATTCATAAGCAAGAATATAAAGGATGATGAGTTACCCGAGTATATCGCTTTTCTTCGTGAGTTCGTTGATTGCTTTGCATGGTCCTATGCTGAAATGCCTGGTTTAGACCCCAAAGTAGCAGTCCACAAACTCAATCTTCAAGAAGACGTCAAGCCTGTCAAACAAGGCCAAAGAAGATTCCGTCCAGATGTGATGGATAAAATTGAACAAGAAGTTCAAAAACTCAAAAGCGTTGGCTTCATCCGTGAGGAACAACATCCAGAGTGGTTGGCCAATATTGTCCCCGTGACAAAGAAAACTGGGCAGATCAGAGTCTGTATTGACTATAGAGACTTGAATGGCGCTTGCCCTAAAGATGAATTCCCGCTCCCCATACCGGAGGTGATGATTGACAATACCTGCGGATTCGAGCGAATGACATTCATGGATGGCTTCTCTGGTTACAATCAGATAAAGATGCATCCCGAGGATGAAAAACACACTTCATTTCGGACTCCATTTGGCGTGTATTGCTACACTGTCATGCCGTTTGGTCTGAAAAATGCTGGTGCCACATATCAGAGGGCTATGATGAAAATATTCCAAGATATGCAGCACAAGACGGTCGAATGTTACGTTGATGACCTCGCCGTCAAAAGCAGAAGAAAAGAAGACCATCTCAAAGATCTTCGGGAAGTCTTCCTCCGACTCCGCAAACACAAACTGCGGATGAATCCTCTAAAATGCTTCTTCGGCGTCTCGTCGGGTAAGTTTCTCGGATTCCTTGTTCGGAAAGCTGGAATAGAACTTGACCCCATAAAAGTCAAGGCTATTCTAGAAATGCCCTCTCCAAGAACCTTGAGAGAACTAAAAGGGCTCCAAGGGAGATTGGCCTACATCAGACGGTTCATCTCCAATCTTTCGGGGAAATGCCGTCCATTCTCTCGATTAATGAAAAAAGGTGTAGACTTTGTCTGGGATGCCGACTGCGAAGCCGCATTTCAAGATATCAAGTCATACCTGACCAAACTTTCAGTGTTAGCTGCCCCTGCCACTGGAAAACCATTCATCTTGTACACAAGAGCTCTTGATCATTCTGTAGGCGCTCTGCTTGCACAAGAGAATGGTGAGGGAAAAGAAGCTGCTCTATACTACTTCAGCCGCATGCTAGTAGGTGCAGAGCATCGCTACTCTCCAGTCGAAAAAGAATGCCTTGCAGTGATGTTCGCCGTACAAAAGCTACGTCACTACTTGCTTTCCAACACAGTCTACCTGGTCTCGAGGATCAACCTCTTGAAGGTCCTTGTTACGAAGGCCGGTTCTCTCAATGCCCGACTGGCAAAATGGTCCATCCTCTTGTCACAATTTGATATTAGGTATGTGCCACAAAAAGTAATCAAAGGCCAAGCTCTAGCAGATTTCCTCGCAGAGCATCCATTGCCTAAAGATTCTCCACTCAGAGATGATCTCCCAGACGAACCTGTCTACAACGTGGAGACTTCCTCACCAAATGCCTCCTGGGACATGTACTTTGACGGTGCAACCAGGACAAATGAAAACAGAAAGCTGATCTCGGGAGTTGGCATCCTCTTTGTTAGCCCCGACAAATGCATGATTCCACACGCTTTCTCGCTACTGGAACCATGCACAAACAATGCAGCTGAATACCAAGCTCTGATCCTAGGATTGGAACTCGCCATCGAATCTGGTATCACCATGCTGGAAGTCTTTGGAGACCCTCAACTGATCGTCAACCAGATGAATCAGAAATATGAAGTCAGGAAGCCTGATCTGCTGCCTTATTACAACAAGGCACAATCGCTTCTGCAAAAGTTTGACATCTGTCACATCACCCACATTCGTAGAGGTGAAAACATCCGTGCAGATGCCCTGGCTGGACTTGCCGCATCAATGGCGATCCAGGAAGGAAAAAACATGCAAATTACAGTGAATGAGAGAAGGATCCTCCCTCCTCTTAACACACACCAAGCAGTTGTTGAATGCCACCGAGTGGTTGGAAGTCGGATCTCTATCCTTCAAACTTCAATTGGCGACTGGAGGGATCCGTTCATTGATTACACTATGTTCGGAATCCTACCTGAAGATCCAAAAGAACGGGTAAGCATTCAAAGGCGAGCCCCAAACTTTCATTTGGATATCCCATCAAAGATCCTTTACAGGAAATCCTTCAACGGAGTACTTCTACGCTGCTTGTCACAACAAGAGGCCGAAGAAACACTTAAAGAAGTTCATGCTGGTCTTTGTGGAGCCCATCAGGCAGGTCCTAAGCTCTATGATCAGATAAAAAGGTTAGGTTACTATTGGCCTACCATGGTTGCTGATGCAATGCAATTTGCCAAACGCTGCCAGCTATGCCAAGTTCACGGAGATTACATTCACATGCCTCCGGAATGGCTGCATCCTACAGCAATCTCATGGCCTTTTGAAGCATGGGGCATGGACATCATAGGTCCTATCTCTCCCCCTTCAAGCAAAGGTCATCGCTTCATCTTCGCCGCTACGGATTATTTCTCCAAGTGGTCAGAAGCATTTGCGTTCAACGAAATGAAGACCTCATCAGTTCTTCAATTCCTACGCACCAACATCATTTGTCGTTTCGGCATACCCAAGAGATTCATCCATGATAACGGACCACAATTCCGGGATCATCGATTCTACAGGTTTTGCGACAAATACAAAATCCAAAGCTGTCCTTCGACTCCATACAATCCGGCAGCAAACGGATTAGCAGAAGCCTTCAACAAGACACTCTGCAAAATCCTCAAGAAAATGGTCTCTAGTCACAAAAGAGACTGGAGCGACAAACTGTCTGAAGCTTTGTGGGCCTATCGAACCACCGTTCGAGGACCAACCCATAGCACACCATTCTCCTTGGTCTATGGATGCGAAGCTGTCGTGCCCCTAGAGGTACAAATTCCTTCTCTGAGGGTATCTCTACAAAATGACATGACTCAAGAAAGCAATGCGAAATTGCGACTCCATGAGCTGGACAATCTCGATGAGAGACGGCTCGAAGCTCGACAAAGCATTGAACTTTACCAAGCACGCATGGCAGGATCTTTTGACAAAAGGGTCCGGCAACGCGCCTACAAAAAGGGTGACTTGGTTCTTGCGGTAAAAAGACCAATGGTCTTCGCACACAAATCCAAAGGCAAATTTGAACCAAAATGGGAGGGACCCTACGTCATCGACAAAGTCTTCTCCAACGGCGCATATGCCCTCCTAAACATGGAAGGCGACAGATGTATGCTGCCTATCAACGGCAAGTTCTTGAAGCGGTACTACCCTTGAAGACTTATCCAACTGGGTAAGAGCAATGCCTGTATGGCCAAAACCTGTTCTCAGGTACTCGCTCGTCAAACCCACTATCTTTAGAATTTTCATATCAAATGTCAAAATTTCTAGAGATTCAAAAACAATGCTTACTTTCATTGTTTCATTGTTCAAAAACAAAAAAAAAATCCAAGTTTAGGAGCCTCTCCCTGACTTGACCAAAACTTTCGATCCTTGAACCAAAATTCATGGTTTGAAACAAAAATCCGGATTCAGGGATTTCCACCCTAGTCCACCTTCCTTTTACCGCCAAATGGTTCTAGGTCAAAATTTACGACCCTCGTGTCTTTAAACAAAAAAAATGGTTTTTCAAAAATCGTGGGGAAACGACATCAAAGTCAGTACCCGCAAAACAAAAATCTTGAAAAAAAGCAAGGATGCGACATTCCATCGATACTTGCACCCAAAATCGCAGGGAAGCGACATTTCGTCGATACTTGCAAAATCCAAAAACCGTGGAGAAGCAACAAACCAGTTGATATCCACAACCCAATTTCGAAAATCGTGGAGACACAACATTTCAGTTGATATCCACAACCCAAATTTCAAAGGTTCGAGAAAACCTAAAATCGTGGAGAAGCAACAAACCAGTTGATATCCACAACCCAATTTCAAAAATCGTGGAGATGCAATATACCAGTTGCTATCCACAACCCAAAATTACAAATGGTTCGAGAAAACCTCAAATTTCAAAAATCGCGGAGAAACGACGTCAAGTCAGTACCCGCAAAACCAAAAGTCTTGGGAAAAGCAGGGAAGCGACGCGTAGTCGATATTTGCACCCCAATTCGCGAGGAAGCGACATTCCATCGATACTTGCAAAACCTAACCCGCGAGGAAGTGACATTCCATCAATACTCGCAAAACCGAATGAGCAAGGAAGCGACATTCCATCGATACTTGCAAGACCATTCAGCGGGGAGGCGACATTTAGTCGATACCTGCATTTTGAAAACCAAAACTCGGCTATAAATGTCAAAATCCGGCTATAAATGCCAAAACAAAAATTTCCGGCTATAAACGCCAAAACCGGCTTTCATGCCAATAAAACAAAACTTGGTTTTCAAAAAAAACTCGGCTACAAATGCCACACAAAAAAAAAACCTGACTCTCATGTCAAAACCGGCTATAAATGCCACAAATTGGCTATCAATGCCACCAAACCGGCTATAAATGCCACAAATTGGCTATCAATGCCACCAAACCGGCTATAAATGCCACAAATTGGCTATCAATGCCACTAAACTGGCTGTAAATGCCACAAAAATCCGGCTTCCGTGCCAACCCAAATTTTGGCTTTTACGCCATAAAATTTCGGCTTCCATGCCATCTCAAAATCGGCTTCCACGCCACAACCAAAATCAGGCTCTCATGCCAAAACAATTATTTGACAAAAGATTTTCACAAAATGACAAAGCTTTTGATCAAATCCCATTTAGCAATTGCTTTCATTACAAAAAGATTTGAGTGAGCGTAGGGAAAACAAAAAAAAAGGGTACCAAAAAAATACATGTGGTACCAAAGCAAAAAAAAAAAAATAGAAAGTGTTCACAAGCACTACAAAAAAAAAGAAGAAGAAAAGTACCAAAAAAATATACATGTGGTACCAAAAAAAAGGAAAGTGTTCACAAGCACTACAAAAAAAAAAAGAGTACCAAAAAATACATGTGGTACCAAAAAAAAGAAGAATGGTTTCTGCTATAAAAAATCAGGAGCTTAGCCAAAAATGGTCTCCAGCCAAAGCTTCAGCTCCTCAAGCAAACTTTTGGCCTCAGCCGTCAGAGTTTCCAAGGCACGCTTCTTCAGGAACTTGCCATGAGATGCTGGCGAATGCCGTAACCCTTCTTTTACACCGGGAAGCTCTTCCCCAGCAGTTTGCCATCGTTCGTTTTCTAGAGTCCTCCTCTCGAGAACTTGACCGGCATCTGCAACCCTGCGGATCAGAGTACTCTCCCTGTCACGAGCCTCTGTTATTGCAGCCCACTTCGCATCGACTTGTGCCTTCAAATGCTCAAGACGTTTCCTGGCCTCCTCAACTTCCCTATCAAGGACGTTAAGGTCATGCCTCAATCCGATGATGGCTAGCTCTTCCTTGTTCTTCTCCCGAACTAGCTGCTTCTTGCTTTGTGTAGCCTCATTCAGGTCAGACTTAGCCTTATCAGCAGGGTCCAAGAACATCTCCTTGAAGAATTGGTCGTCAGAGAAACCCATGGTCTCAAACCACTTGTCACCCAGTGCAATGATCCTATCAACGATCGCCCTGGCACCTGTGACATCCAGACCAACCTCTTCGGTGTCGGTCAGAATCTCCTGTACATGTGGGATCATGCCAAATCCTGCCTCCAAGTGTCCAGAAAGGAGAGTCTTGACCCAAGAACTCAAAACCCGAGCCAGCACCTTCTTCGCAAATTGAAGAGACGAACTGGATAAAGATTCAACCTTCTCCGCTGATCGGCTGCTCATGTCATGTCCCATTGGAAGAGTAACAAAAGAACTCTTTTCACTTGGAGCCACTGGAGAGGGAATCTCAACACGAGGCATCTCCTCAATCATGTCTGAACTGGTCTCTACCTCCGGATCGACCTCTGGCATCCCTTGCTCTGGTTCTGAAGAAAGCGATGGACTCTCTTCTGTCACTTCAAAACCTGCAAATGAAACACAAAAAGGTATGATATGATCCTGTTCAAAAAAAAATCATCAGGGTCATCACTACAAAGTACCTTCTTCGACGACTGGCGGAACACTCTCTTCCTCCATGAACTCATCAGAAGCATCATCGACATTTGCGTCCATTGATGGTTCAAAGTCATCGGAATCCTGTGGCAAGTCAGCTGACAAGAAAAAAATGTTAGCAAATCAAGTCGCAGGCAAAAAAAAAAGAGAAAGCGAAAGAAGTTATACCAATTGGAGATTCCGGAGTCATTCCAGAGTCCCTCGGTTCTTCTTCAGATGCCATAACCGGCTCCATCACCGCCTCATCGGTCGGAACCTCAGGCATCGGCAAGTCTTCATCCTCTGCTAAAAAAAAAAAAAAAAAAAAAAAGCAGCAGCAGGGTGAGAAAACAAATCAGAACATGGAAAGCCCCATGAAAGAAGTAGAAAAAGAAAAAGGAAGAATCATACCTTCACCAATGGTCTCTTCCCCACGACTCCTCTTCTCTGGAGGCTCGTCGACAGCCTCTGGCACCTCCTCGTTGATGGTAAGAGGGATTTCCATGTCAGGAGAGTCCTCATGTGGCCCCTCGCTGCGATGATGACTCCTCCTCTTCTTACCTCTACGGGTTCGCTTCCTAGAAGAACCCGCCCCACTATCAGAGTCAGGTTTCTCACTTGACTCCTCACTGGATGGTCTGCTTTCGCCAGTAGACTCCACAGAAGCTCGTCTCTGTGCCGCTTGCATCCAAGCGTCGAGCTCAGCTTCTTCCTGTTCTAGCTGCTCCAAAGCCTCATCAGGTACTTCCCGAACAGCTTCAGAACCAATGACGCCCTGGTCACCGAGAAAGCCTATCTTGTGCTTCTCTCCAGAAAGGAAGGCCCAAACTTCCTCTCGCCGGACGCCATCCGACTTCCCAATGCCTTTTCCAGAAGACAGCTTTACATCAAGCTCCTTCTTGGAAAGCCCCCGATATGCCAAAAAGCTCTCCGCGAACCACTTCGTGAAGCCGGCAGTTCGGAAAGTCGACAGCTCAGGATAAGAAATCGTGGCAGTAGTGTCTTCAGCACTATAGAAAGCCCATGCATTTCTGCCATCCTGCAAACCCCCAAAACGCTTCACCATACTCGAAGGCGCTCCAACAACGCCTTGAGAGAAGCCCAACTGAAGCGCAAAGCGAGAAGGTACATACGGCTGGATGTCAACGAAAAGATGTCTACGGTACACCATCGTGCCGACTCGTATGCTGAAAAGCCACTCCTTCTCTGCATTGGTCAAAGAGTAATGCCTTCCCGACCCTGCTCTGGTAGAGTCTCGGGAGGCACCAAAATCAAAAGCCTTCTTCCGCAACTCCGGAGAAAGCTTAACTGAAGACTGCCCCATCTCGACGTCCCTGAACCGTCGGATCCTCATGCGGGCAAACAAAAGTGATTCAGATACGGCTTTTCCCTTAGCCAATCGAATCATCAGAGGATCATCATCCTGTGCAGCACCCAGCTGGTGGAAGCCAGGACAGTGGTATACAAACCACGAATAAAAGATATGGGCTGAAAATAACCTATTCATAGGGAGCCCAAGCCGAACCAAGAAAGCTGCTGCCTGCAGTTCGGTACACAGGTAGGAGTAAAGAGCGGGCACCAAAGCAAGCCGCTCTCCAAACGCCATCTGACAAGCCGGAAAAATATAATGCGGCCTGATGTGCGTCCCATCTCCACCAGCAAACACAGCCTCACCTAGCCAATAAGTGAGGTAAACAGCAAGATCTCTCCGCAGTGCAATGTCAGAATAAAGGGCATCTGTGCTCGCGAAGAAACCCTTCAACTCTTCCTGCATGGCCAAAGTCTTCTTCCTGTCTTCCCGGGTCATGCTATCAGGAGACTCTTTGCTGTCAAAGAAGTTGAAGAATGAAGAGCCATAACTCTTCCAACTGCTGGATCTGACTTTCGAGCCCTCCTTCAAAAAATCATAGAAGGCGACGAGCTGAAAGTATAGGAGCCTGAATTCCTCTGACTGCTCCTCAAGGACGCTGTCAATCGGCATGAACTCCTCATAGAGTTTGCCAAGGATGGGTAATCCAGTAATAGCACTCAACTCCTTCAGAGAAAAATCGATCTCACCGTTCGTGACAACGAAGGTATTGGTCTGAGGGAGGAAAGACTCCAACATAGCCATGAAGGCATCATCGGAAAAAGTCACGGTCTCCCTAAAAGCGCGGACCGCGTCAAAAATCCCGGCTTCCTTCAAAACGGCGCCCCCAATCAGCAAGGTGTGGTCAGTCCATGACTTCCAATCGGAGTCAACATTGAAACGGCCACGAAGTCGAAAAGGCTTCACCCAAGTACTGCCGTCACCGCTGAAAACGCCAAGGCCCACCGGTCTCAAATCGACCGACGGATAATCAGAGCCCTGGTAGCCGCTGGCTGGCATCAACATGTCCATACGGACAGGTGGCTTCTCCGCATATCCGGAGGGTCCACCAACAAAAACCCCGGTCTTGATCACACTGGTCCTCTTCACCCAGCTCGGAGGATCTTCCCTCTTAGAGCACGTGGGAGCAAGGCTCATGATCGAGATGGTACGATCAAAAGACGACCGGGTAGAAACAGTCTTCTCTTCACCATCTGCTGTGTAAGAGAACTGAAAACATCTCCTTTGGTATGTCAAGTCGTCAGGGACTGCATCTCCAAAGAAGAAGGTAGGCTTGGGTAAAACCCTCAGATCGTCCATAACCCAAGGACGGTTGCTTACCATGATCTTATAGAATTCCTCATTCTTGAGAGCGATCAATCGCTGTCTCATCTCATTGCGATTGAGGGAATCGCACTCTTTCAAGTTCTTCTCAACAAACTGGACCTTCTCCCAGGCCTGCTGAACGGCCACATTGGAAGATCTAGCAGATCGACGAGGTACGCTTGTAGCAGGCTCTTTACCCTTGTTCGCTCTGGAGGAACCACCTGCAAAGGTTGGAAAAGAAAAAGATCGTCATCAAAATGACAGGATTTCGCTAAAAAAAAAAAGGGTCACTTTGTCTCACCAAAAATCTGGCGAAATTTTGGCATGACTCCGGGGCAATTCCAAAGAAAAAGGAAATACCCCGACGGAAATAGAAAGTTTGAAGATGGGCTCAACATTGCTGCGGGCTCCGAAACTCCAAACTTTCGAAACCTCAAAATCTCCGCAAAATCAAGAAGGGCTCAACATCGCTGCGAGCTCCAAATTCCCAAATTTGCAAAGATTTTCAGGTATGCTATCATGCTCAATCTACAAAAAGTACATGCATGAACATCTAGATTTGCATAAAAACGCATTATCATGATGAGCTAAAAAAAAAAAGAAACTTTCTCAAAAAAAGAGGGAGAAAGAAAAAAAAAAAAAAAAAGAGAAACTTTCAAAAAAAAAAAAAAAAATCAGGCCACGTGGCCGTACGGACCAGATCCGTACGATCTGTCCGTACGGCCCACAAAAAAAAAAAAAAAAAAAAAAGAAAAAAAAAAGAGAAAAGAAGAAAAAAAACGTGTGAAAAAAAAACAAAAGAAGAAATCACGTGGAAAAAAAAAAAAGAAGAAGAATAGAAAGAAAAAAAAACAAGAAGAAAGAAAAAAAAAAAGAAAAGAAACTTTTTTTACCATCCTATTCTCTACATGGAGTTTTCTTGAAAGAAAAAGAGAGAAAACTTACTTGAAGCCATTGATGGAGAAGAAGAAGGAAAAAGCTTGAAGATCCTTGAAGAAGAAGAACTCTTGGTCTTGGAGCTCTCTTGAGATTGTTGCAAAAGAAAGCAATAAGAGCAAGAGATCCTACCTTCCTTTGCTTTTATAGGAGAGAGCAAATCAAAGAAGGAAACAAAGAAGAAAGGTAAGTGTTACTAATTAGTAACCTTACCAAAAGAGAAGGAATTAGAAAGATTCTTTCCCAAAAAGAAAGATGTCTTTGAGAGATTTTCTCCCAAAATCAATCAATGAGAGATTCTCTCCAACAAAATAGGATATTGAAGATTCTTTCCCAAAAAGAAAGATACCTTGAGATATTCTCTCCCAAATTAAGAGAATATGAGAGATTCTCTCCCATAAAGATATTTTTAGATATTCTCTATCCAAATGAGATATCTTTAGATATTCTTTACAAAAATGGCCCCACATGAGATCTAAGCCATCCTAAAAAGCTTAAGGTCCCATGGGCTAGCCCATATGAGCCAGGTTTGACCACCTAGGCACTATAAAAAAAAAAATGGGCTTTTAGTCAGAAAAAAAATCCCTCTTACCAAGAGCATACAAAAATGGTTCCATGCCTCTTTTGAGTTGATTGAACCATACAAAAAATTCCAAGCCCCATGAGCTTCCAAAAATCAAACCATCCAGCCTCATATACCAAGTTGAGCCAAAATCTTGAAATTGACATTCCACAAAAATCCAAACCACTCCAATGGACCCACACAGTCCCAAAGAGTGACCAAAAACCAAATCCTGGTCCCCTAACTTGCCACATACAGCTTGTTAGGTCACAAGACCAAAACAAAAAACCAAATCATGATCTCCCAACTTGCCACATACAGCTTGTTGGGTCGCAAGGTCAAAACCAAAACCCGACCCCCTAACCTGCCACATACAACTTGTTAGGTCACAAGGTCAAAAACAGAAACCCAAATCCACATCCCTGATGTCATCTTCAAAACTTTGCCTCGAGATGGTGTGTGATTCCTTTCACTACCATAAAATTCCCCTGGAAGCTCAAAGGCTACTCTACCAAAGGAAGGATTGCTCAAAGACTCTTGGTCAAGACACAAGCTCTCCTTCAAAAATCTCTTCGAGGCACATCGACTACAAAAGTCAAGCAACTCGTCGCTGTACCTCGAGGGGGCATTTGTTGACACCAAAAATGTCACTTTGCCTCTTCAACATCAAGAAAGCTGCATGAAGTCGCAACCTGCCATAAATAGGCAATGCAATTTCTCCAAAAAATCAAATCTTGTCAGAATCAAACAAAAACTGCAAGATCCTTCAAGATAGCCAAGAGAAGAGTACACATGAAGTTTCGGGCCATTTCGACAACATTTGGCCTAACTTCACTTCTCCGACAGCTAAACAGGAGCTCTCGGCGGCGACATCATCGGAGACGTCAAAACTTCGATCAGAGCCTACAGATGACTCCAGCATGTCTCAAAAGGGCTCCATGCCAAATTTCAAATCAAACCGACAACGTTTGACCCTCCATCAATGCTCGAGCAGCAAAATCAAGCCTCCCGGCGGCGGGAACCACCGAAGCCTTCGCTCATCAAACCAAGTGTATGAGTGGCTTCAACATGCTTCCAAAAGGCTGCACGTCGAATTTCAGGTCATTCCGACAACGTTTGACCAGGTTTCGATGCTCCGAGAGAAAATCAAGCCTACCGGCGGCGGAGCAACCCGGGACCATGATATCCAAAACGGAGCCCATGGAACGTCTCAAAATGACTCCAATAGGCTCCCCGTCAAATTTCAGGTCAATCGGACATCGTTTGGCCACATATCAAAGCTCGACATTTTCCCCGCAGCAAAATCAAGTGAAGCATCGACGGGACCCCAAACGGCTTCAAAACTCAAACAAAAGCCTATGGTTGGTCTTATTTATTGCTCAGGAGGCTTCACCTCAAATTTCAGGTCATTCCGACATCGTTTGACCAAGTTTCAGCTTCTGGCGGAAAATCAGCAGCTTTACGCGACAAAGTCTTCGGCTTTCCCGGAAAATTGGAAACTTTGCACTCTAAAAATGCAAGGATTCTCATCAGGTTTTCTACAGGGAAATCAAGCCAATAAATGAGAAGAAATGTCAGGAAAAATACAGAAGAAAACGGCGACGAAAAAGACCTCAAAACGACCGCGAAACGGGCTCCGAAGGGGAAAATTCCCCCAGGGTCGCAGGCCCCTGCGACCATGGCCCATGGTCGCCGGCGACCATGGAAGTCCGGGTCACCGGATTTTCCGCCGGTGACCCGTCTTTCCGTCTTTTTTCGCGTTTCGCGCACTTTGGCCCCTGTGGTTTCCTGAAAATGTGATTTTTAGTGCTTGAAATTGACTCATATCCTCCGACATCCGTCAAAATCACGGGTCAACCTCCAAAAGCATAAAATCATCATTGATCGCTCCAAGATCGTCAACCGGCTGACCAAGAAAGTGCACTTTCTGTCCGACCGATCGTGAAATCGACAAGACAGATGTCACCGGCCCGCTCTTAGCTATCACTGTCTAAAGTTACATGTTCATCCGATGTCGATCAGCATGAAGATCCATCGATGATCATCGCCAGAAGAATTCCAGAAGACACGGCACGGCCCGCGACTCTTCGACTGCTCGGCGACCAATTAATGTGGTTAATTGACTAGCTTTATTGCAGTCATTAATTCATTTCTTTGGACGGCCCAATCAGAAGCAAGCATTTGGGAGTTACAAGTCAATTGATTCATGGCATTTAACCCATGAAACTCCTCCCATTATGGTAATTAAGGTGATTAAAAGCCCTTAATCTCCATCGGCCAATCAGATTCAAGGAAAAAGGAGTTACAAAATCAAGAAATAAATCTTGTAACTCCTCCCATTAAAGCCATTAAAGCCCATAAACTCTCCTAAATGGCTACCAAAAGCCTATAAATAGGAGAGCATTCCATTGAAATCGGGATCAGAAAAAAAAGGATCAGAAAGAGATCTGAGAGAAAGAAAAAGAGAGAAAAACTCTGCTGAAGTTCTGCACCGGCCACCACTACAAGGTGACAAAAGCCCCTTGGGGGGCACCCCCCCCAAGGTCCTTGCCTTCTCCTGCTGCCTCCAATGGCTTAGACGTGGCTTTTCAGCCCGTCTACTTAGCTTTTTATTGGACATAGGACCTTCTCTTGGTCTTTGTCCTCTAAAAACCTGAGGTTATAGCCAAGCCAAGCGAATCAAGAGCATCTTCTGTTCTCATCTGCATGGATGATGGCGAAGCCCATACATGGCTTGCGACCGTCAATCTGAACGAGTCCCCCACAATCTCCTGAAAAGTTAGATCTTCCTTTTCTTGCTTTTCATTGTAGTTTGTATTTTTCTAAAGAGACAAAAATCACAACTCTTGTCTTTCATTATTGATAAGAATTGTAAATCGGCTATAAACGCCAAAATCGGCTATAAATGCCAAACAAATCGCCTTTCACGGCAAATTAAGAAAATGTCTTTTTTCTTAAATATTTGTGCAATGGAAAACTTGAAAGAAGTTGATTTCCTTTTTACTTGCGAAGGTTGATCTCCGGATTACCACTTGCAATTCCAAGTAAAATAGAAAATCTGGCACACCCACATAAAAGAAATGTTGATGCACGCTTCAGGCCCGCCAGGGCGCGAAAGGACCGGACCCGACGGACTCCCACGTTCCGCCGACCCCGGTAGCCGGCCCACGGCGCCTCGGAGCGCGTTCCATCAATGGTGAAAAGGAATTTGGCAATAAAATGGAGTCGTCGCTGAATTATATCTTTCACCAACAAAACTATATTGTCACTAAATAGTGTATGAATTGCCATGAGTTATAATAGGCGACGAGTTAGTTTTGTCACGCATAATTTGTAGACATTAGGCGACTACCTTAATTTTTCGTCCAATATTTAACCTTGCCACAAATTCTCTTAAGCGACAAATTATATACACCGGGGATAATATACAAAGATATATTTATTCTTAGTAGGCGACAAATAAAAGCCGTCGCTAAAAATAATAGATTTATTTTATAAACTACTACTTGCCACCTCAAAAATCTCCTTTACGCTAAATATACTAAAACATGTTCATTCAACTAAAATAAAATGTACAATAAAACCTTCCTATTCAACTCAAATAAAACCTACCCATTCAACTAAAATAAAATGTATAATAAAACCTGCTCATTCAACTAAAATAAAATGCACAATAAAGTCTGCTTATTTAACTAATAAAAAATGTACAAAGCCTACTCCTTCAACATATTAGGAAACATATAACTATTAAATCCAACCCACGAGTTTAGCCACGTCGTCGTTACTAATTCAAAAAAAAATGTAGCATCCCAAATAGTGTAAGTACAATATTCTTATGAAAAACAAAAAGAACTTCAAGCAATTGGCCTCTATTACATTGATCTCCAGTCTTTAAAAAAATGTTAGGAATCAAATATGAGAATCAAAAGCAAAGTAAGTGAGACAAAATAAAAGCCTATGAAAATATTAGCATGCAAATAAGGCAAACAGCACACACATACACACAACCCTTGCAAACAAGCACACACAAAAACATCTATTTTAGTTTATATGGTTAAATACATAAAATAATATTGTAAAACACAACTTATCTTAGTAAGCTTTCCAATATTGGAGAATTGAAGAGCACAAGCATGACAATTTCCAATTTGATTGAGTCCATTGAGCAAATGTCCATAGTAGATCATCCTATCAAGAGCTTATACTTCATGGTGGTAGGGGTCCCACAAGTATAAATAACCAGAAGTTGGAATGAAAGCCATGGGAGAGAACAGATAATGGAGAAGGAGAAGAGACAATAAAACTCACATGGGTTTAGGTGGCATCCCATCTTTCATTTTCCTTTAGTTTACATCTTTCATATCTCTCTTTTACCTTTTTTCAAAAACGCTTCAAGTTAGCCTTTTCCTATGTTCTTTGACAAAACCCTGCAATGGGTACTGTCTATTAATCTAAGGGCGCGCACTTCAATGCATAGTTTGTAGGATTGTTGTTTTGAGTTTTGAAGAAATGTTTGGTGAATGTATGAGGATGGTGGATGTTGCAAGGAACTGTAATGGATTGTGATTGTTGTAATGTGATGTTTTTGTTAGCCATTGTAATGGGATGTTATTTCATTCTATAATTTATCAAATTGTTGATTTCAAGTAATGAAACCATAGGCATGTTCTCATTTCTCTATGTTTTAGTAGTTACATGTTTTTGTTGTGCTTAATGATATGAAATATCATTTAATTCATTCACTTTTATCAATTGAGTTTACCATTTGAAGAAAATCGGTACTCTACCTAGATGCTAAAGAAGTTTCCTTATACCTACAAGATGATTATGGTGCAGAGCAATGGCAACTCTAGTCATTTTGTTTGAAAGTGAGGTGGTGATTGGTTCTTGAAATAATATGGGGTTATTCTTCTAGAAATGGCAACCTGCTATATGCATTTCTGAACTCAAGCTTCAAAGAGAGAAGCAGTTCTGGAACCAGAAAGGGATCCTCTTCAAACTGCTGTCAACATGTTCTTCAATTCCAAAAAAGACTTCGGCATTCTGGTGCCATTTTGACTTGGATTTTACAACCTAGAAGCATCATGTGACTGCAACACTCATGCTGGGAAGGAAAATTCATGTTGTTTCTAGCATGACAAGAGATTCTTGAATGGGGCCTACTCTAACCTGTGGAAAATTTTGTTGTTGGTTTGTGATTTAAGTGGTTGTTTGGAAGACACAGTAGTTGCCTGGTTGCTATATTCAAACAAGTTGCTATTTGATCCAAATTTGTTTGGAGGTTTGTTATTTGTTGTTTGGAAGTATGAATAGCGTTGTGAAGTCTCTGTTACTGCCACATAGTATGCCACACCCCGGTCCTAAATCACCTTGGCCTACGGTAGTCTCCGAGATGAGACACACGTACTCGCGTGATACTGTACCTGTCTTGAGCCAAATACAACACACGAAAGAGAGAAAACAACTTCTTCCACACGTGAGTCGAGTTCACTAGAATATATCAATAGCAATTAATCATAGCATAGGCTGTAATTCATACACAAGGGTATCATTTCCCTTAATAATTTGGCTAGGCCTGGATTAATTGATGGAAAGCCCATAGCCCACCCAGGCCCATCTTCTGTAAGAAGTGGTAATGTAATGTATACTAATTTGTGTCTTAATGGCCACATAAGTGATGTATAGCGCGATTCAGCATGGCTCGATTGTTTAAATGGGCGGGCCTAGGCCTAGCTTCTATGGCCCGCATTGGGCTTGTCCCCGGCCTGGGCCAATGCTTCTAAAGATTATCTAGGCTTGGATATGCCATAGCGCAGATCAGACCGATCTATTTTGGATAGTTATCATGGCCCGATTAATAATTTAAAATGAATAAAGAGTTTTTTATGAATTCCTGGACAGTGTACTAATTTGTTATTAAATATAAATTACTTTCATATCTAAACTAATAATTTGAATAATTTTTAGGGCCCCATTAATAATTTGGCCGGGCCTGGATTAATTGATGGAAAGCCCATAGCCCACTCAAGCCCATCTTCTATAAGAAGTGGTAATGTAATTTAATTTAATTTGTGTTTTAATGGCCACAAAAGTGATGTATAGCACAATTCAGAATGGCCCGATTGTTTAAATGGGCGGGCTCATACGTAGCTTCTATGGCCCTCGTTGGGCTTGTCCCCGGCCCGTGCTAGTGATTCTAAAGATTATCTAGGCTTGGATATGCCTTAGCCCAGATCAAACCGTTCCATAAACACACTTAAATCCGGCTGGACCGAACTGGGCTTTTATTTGCAATTTGAACTTTATAGTATTTCTTTGGACAAATGTACCACTAAATTATCAGATCCGCTTAAAGAGTTTTACTATATTAAAATGAATAAACAATTTTCTATGAATTCCCAGACAGTTTACTATTTTTTTTAAATTAAATTATTTTAATATCTAAACTAATATTTTGGATAATTATCATGGCCCAAATAATAATTTAAAATGAATAAAGAGCCGCTTAAAGAGTTTTAAAATGAATAAAGCACCACTAATGGTTTTTAAAAGTTCAGACCCCCACCCCTGCACCCCTTCATCTTCTCTTTTCCCACTCTCATCCCTCCTTAAGATTAAAGGGCCTATTTTGTTCAACGAAGCCCACCCCAATATGACCTAGGCCTAGTTAGGGCTCGGGATGTCTTGGCCCATGAGCACCACTAACGTTTTTAAGACATTCAGACCCCACCCCTGTACCCCTTCCTATTCTCTCTTCCCACTCTATTTCCTCCTCTTCACTGCCCACCTTCTGCGCCCCAGCCCACCTCTCCAACCAAACCACTGTCTTTATCAATTTATTATCTCTTTCTTTCCCCTTCCTCTCTTCCCCTCCCATCTCTCTCAATCTCTTTCTCTCATTTTCTCTCTCTTGGAACTCCTCTGCAATGCCTCTCCTCACTCCGCCCAACTCTATGCTCACTCTCTATCTCTTGCCCCCTCTATCTCCACGCTCCCCATCTCCCTGCTCTCCCTCTCCCTGCCACTGCACCCTCTTCCATTTCCCATTTTGAATAATCATTCCCTCCATCTCTCTCCATTACTGCTCCCCCCCTCACTCCACCACACTCCCTCTGTCTGCCCACTCTCTCTCTCCCATTGCCTGCCTCCATCTCTCTATCTCTTTCTACCTCACTCCTTCTCCTCACTTCGCCCCACTCTCTATCTCCCATTGCCCGACTCCCTCTTCTATCTCTGTCGTTCTTTCTTACTCCCTCCCCTCACTCCGCCACACTCTCTTTCTCCCATGGCCCGACTCCCTCTTCTCTCTCTGCCATTCAAAGTGTCGCCAAAATGAGACACTTTGAACATGGAGATGCTATAAGGAAAAGGAAGCTAGCAATGTTATGAAAGGAGTGAAAGGAGGAGGAGAATAAACATTCCAACAATAGAACATCAAAATTACACAACTTTGTATTACATGCAGGATGAATGACGATCGACATCAGTGACTATTTCACCCATTGGGTTTGCTTGCTACAATATATTTAAGTTGCAAACAGAGAGTGAAAGAAAGAATGCTCAACATTAAATTTATTTTATATCATAGGTACTGATCATGGCCCACTCGGAATTATGTTTTGTGCTCTTCCTAATTTCAATGTCTCTCTCTCTCTCATCTATTTCTTTGTTGTATGCATACCTGGTTGTTGTTGAAGAGGAGTCACAATCAAACACAGATAGAATCAACCTATTTATTATGAGCTATATAATAATAGAAAAGAGAGCAAACTTGTAGTGCTGACCTATGACAGACGTTTTGGCCCTTCCTTTCTTTGCTCGAAATGGTAGAGAAGAGAGAGGATGGTAGAAGTTCCAGCGCTTCCTTTCTTTGGTCGAGATTGGAGAGAAAGAGAGGATCCGTTTGGATCAAAGATTTGTTGGAGAAGAAGTGGAGAATAGGGATGTTTCAGCGCTTGGTTTCTTTCGATGTAATGGTATAGAAGAGAGAGAGTACATTAGGATCAGTTAGGAAGATTTTTTGGAGGAAAAGAGGAGAGTGGGGAGTACATGTGTGTGCATGTATGCAGACAGGTGTCAACATACTAAGGCTGTATACATTCCCTTAGTGTATTAGATGATGATTCCAAAATCTTTGAAACGCTATCTCTTTCTAGAATCTCAAAATCCTCCTAGCCCTCCTAGTATTTTGCAATTTCAACGAATTATGAGGATTACTAAGGAATTTCCATTTTAGCCTTTTCAGGTGGGGTAAAATTCTAAGAATTTGAATTGAAATAAGGCACTTGAAAATGATAAAGGGACAACTTGTAACATCATGTCGTAAATTTCTAATATTAGAAATTATAGTTAGAAATCTTAACACCCGTGAAGGAAAAAATTGTTGAAAAAGAGAGGAGTCAACAACTATTTTGAGCAATATATGTTTTTGGGATTTTTATGAAAAAAGTAGGTCTTAAACACTAATTAGACAATTTTATTATGAAAAATACATAATTGACATATTGGAGTGCAATATATTTTTTGACAGAGTTACCTACGTGACGATCTCGTTACCTGTGTAACAATATCATTATCCCCTGGATACCTATTTTGCATATATCCCGTCTAAGAAAATCGATATTTTAGTTTCTCTATCTCTATGTTAAATGAGATTTATCTGAATATTGAAGACTAAGAGAACAAATACACACTTGGAAGGGATGAACGCATAAAGTATATTGAAACAACACACGTTTAAAAAGTTCTTTCTCTTCTCTTCTCTTTTTATGATCTGAATATTTCAATATTGAAATGCTAGTGTTAGATTTCTTCTTACAATGAAATGAAACCCTAAGTAGTTCTTTTCTCCAAGTTCCTTAAAGCCTTTGGCACTGGTGATCGTCATTGATCTTCATCTTTAATATTTTAGAAGGTTTATATCCAACAAATCCAACTCTTTTTGAAAAATAAAAAAACCAGTTAATAGTTATCACTATTGAGATTAACTAATCTATAATGGGTTTGGCCAATGGCGTTGTCAAAGCTAGTGGCTTCTTCTAACTTTCTCCCTTTCATTTTGTACTATCTCTTCCTTTGCTTGTTTTTATGCTTTCTCTATTTTTTTTTCTATTGTCGCATTTCTCTGTTTCGGTTTTGTAATGCTGTTCTATTTTAATTAATGGATCTCTTTCTAGCATGGGTGCTTGAATAACCGACTAATTAATGGTTTTTAATAAAAAGAAAAAAAAAAGCTCTTTCCATTTCCATTTCTGGATCAGCCTGAAATTGAATTGGACTGTATTTTAAAACAATATCTCTAATTGCCGAATTAAAGTTACAATTGAAATCAAGCAAATATTCATAACCAATATCTTAAGACATCCAAATTTCTATAAATGGATTTCATTTCTGCTTCCTTTCTTTTTCTTTTTTTTTATTAGAACGATTGATTTATCATTTCAATAGTTAGAGAAACTTTATTGAAAACAGAGATGGAGAAACTAGAACATTTATTCAATTGGGCAATATATATATATGGGATATTCAAGTGCATTCATCCCTCACCATTTGTGGTGAGAGACACCCCTTTTGGGGAAGTTTCAAGTACAAAAGAGAGGTACAAAAGAGAAGTACACTTCTCTTTTGTACTTGAAACTTTCCCAAAAGGGGTGTCCCTCACCACATATGGTGAGGGATGGATGCACTTGAATATTCTCCATATATATATAAAATGAGATTTAGGTGGATAACGATATCGTTATGCAGGTGATGACATTATCACGTTAGTGATTCTGTACCAAAAATAAAATGTGATGCGATTTTGTACCAAAAACAAAATGTGGTGCGCCCTAATGTGTCAATTCTATATATATTTTTATAATAAATTGGTCTAATCAGTGTTAAAGGATAATTTTTTCATTAAAAATCCCTGAATTCTTTTCAAAAGTTTTTTTAAAAAGGGAGAATTTCAAAAAAGTCCTTAAGTTTCGGCCTTATTTCAAAAAAGGACACAAGTTTCAAAACTTTTCAAATTAGTCCCTAAGTTTTTCAGGAAGTTTTCAATTAAGGACATCCATCCATTTAAAGTTATTTTTCGGCAACTTTTTTCCTTTTTTTTAAATACCCAAATTACCCTTATCCTCTATATTCTCCTCGTTTCCCTCGCCGGTGTCCTCATGGTGATCAAGGACACCCAGTATTCCTATGGCAATTGGCTGCATGTTGTGGCTGCCAAAACTATGTCATGGCTTTAAATGAAAGGTAATTTGGGTAATTTTAAAATACTGCGGGAAAAAGTCACCAGAAAATACCTTTAAATGACCGGATGTTCTTAATTGAAAATTTAATGGAAAGCTTAGAGAGTAATTTGAAAAGTTTCAAAACTTACGTCCTCTTTTGAAATAAGGCAAAAACTTAAGCCATATTTGAAAATTTCCCTTAAAAAAAGGGGGAAAAGATGTTTTTATGGAAGTTGCCCCGCTTCAAAGCCTGAAGCACCTTTCTATTCTACCTTCTCTTCCGGGTCGTTACGCACGTCTGCGCTTGGGGATTGCTATGGAGGGCCAAGGAAAATTCACCCAAGAGCTCCTCCTCATCTTCTGTCTCTGCCATGGCTTCCCTTATCCACATGGACAAGGTGCGCAATCGCCCTCTACCACTCTACTCTCTTCATCTGTCTCAAAGTAAAAGAATATGGTTTTCTTCCAAATTCTCATAGAAATCACTCATACCCAATTCAGAGATTCCACCAATTAGTCTTTCTTTCCCATTAATTTTTCATGGGTATCTCTAACTTTCTTCTTTAGTTTCTACCCACTTCACCCAGTTATTGATGCTGTCAAAAATCTTCGAAATCGGTCTGCATTCAACTTAGTTTCACTGCACGTTTCAATAACGGGTTGGGATTTTCTAACTTTTCATCAAATGAATACAAATAATGATGAAATTACTATGTAGGTCGATTTTTATTCGTTGAATTTGAGACAGTGTCTTATTTTCTAGCACTTGTGAGGGATTAAATTTGCTCATTGAGAGCCTTAAGTATTTAATTTATGTGAGGATTATTGATGGGTTCTCTCTTTCCTCTTGTGATTGGTAATAAATTGCATTTGAAGAAGAATCAATAATCAACACAATGGGTGAGGCTATGATTCTCGGTTTTTTTCCCTCCTGGGTGACCTACATTGTTTGGTTAAGCTCTAAGAAAATCGCTGCTTCTGCCTATTTAATATTGAGTTTCTAGGAATCCACTCATTCAAAGACTAAATCCTACCCATGTTCAAAGGCAGGACTATAATCGTGTAGGACCACACGCGGGACATAGATAAAGCAACCAACCCTTCATATCAGGCCTTTCTTTAGTTATCAACTGTTCCCGCTCCGCGATCAAACTGCAGATAATGAGTCCTATTCAAGGAGTATTAAAGAGTTGGGGAAGGAAAGGTCTACGAGGTGGATATGTAATTTCCTAGAATTTAGTTTACTAGGGTAATGGATGGGTAATCATTTCCTATCGAAAAGGAGATTATTGAATTGCCTCTCTGGGATTTTGCTTTGAATTCAAGGGAGACGTTCCGAAGCACTCCGTAATGGGTTGGTTATGCTTGCATAAATGTTTAAAGACAAAGGATTTCCTTCATCATTGGAGCATTCCCTGTGTTGCTTGATGTGCTCTCTGTGAAAGACAAGAATCATCATCTGACCACTTATTCTTTAAATGCACTTATACTCTTTGAATCTGGAATGCCATCACTTCCTCCTTGCAGGTCAATCATATTCCTCACTCTTAGTTTTCTGCTCATGAAGCAATTTCGAACCTTCTGCAATGTAAGGTACAATGCCTGATAGTGATTTAAGATTGTTAGTTTTACTTTCCTGTCCTTGTGTTTGTATTTTTTTTTTGGCATGTATGAAGAGAGAGGAACCAAAGAGCTTTTGTTTCCCCTTGAGAGCCTCTTTCCTCATGGCACAGCCTTCATCTATTCTTCTTTTATTCCACACTAAACTGCTTGGATGGTTGGTTACAGGAGACAGCCAATTTATAAAGATTCATCTTTCTTCAACCCTCTTGATCAGTACTACTACTTTCATGGGCTATTGGCCATATGCGACACTATCAACACCTCATCTTTGCAAATTGAAGTCCCTCCGGTTTGTGGATTCTCTTGGCATCTTTAACTTCCAAAAACCTGAATAGAAGTTAAAGGGACTTGCAAGAAAATTCTCTTCCATTCTTAAGATGTTCAATAAATGGAATGTCCAAACCAAGCCAAAATTGATATTATATGTGCTACCGTGCTAGTTAGGCCATTTGATTTTGGGCTTTAGACAATTTTGAGGCTGCATTTCATTCTATATTATCTTATCTAGCACAGCTTGGGGGCATTTCGCTTTCTTCATGTTTATCCTCATTTACATTTTAAGTTTTTCCTCCATTCTTCTTTTGCGGTAGGTTGCCACCTATCATGCATGGATACTTCAAAGTGGACAACGCATTGTGTCGTATCTTATCTGATAATTCACTTTTTATATGTAAAATCCGTGACCCTCCCATCTCCATGGCACGTCTTTATCATATGTGGGCATCATAGGTTGCCACATGCTTTGCATAGCTGGTTGCCTTACTAGAGAGTGGTAATTGAGTATGGGCCAATACAACTCATTTGATATAAAAGCATTGCTTAGGAATCTTAGGAATTTACCCATTAAACAAAGAGGACTTAGTAATAGTTTGAGAGAGAACTTGAATTAGTTTTGTGACATTATTTTGCTAGTTGTCTAGATCTATATATTCAATCCTGAAAAAGGGAACTCATGCCAAATTAATGAGTAAAGGATCCATCCTAATCGACT